>OY728160.1:478607284-481212284 GCA_963277665.1 Viscum album | reverse complement strand
TAATGTACATTAATCACTCAAGGTGAAATAATAATCAAATATAATAACAAAAAACATGAACAATAGTTACATCCATGGAAAAATAATATTTCCCTCATGATTGGGTTGATAAATCATATACTTTATCTATTTACCATGTGAAAACACTATTTCAATGGAAGAAAGAAAACCAATATGAGCATTTGTTTTAGCTCGATGGTTGATTTTGAGTGAGGGGGACTTAAATTTATTACAGTGTCATTTACATCAGGTTACTATTGTTGTTCTTAACAAAAACCCTAAAGGGTCTGACATGAAAAATTGGGAAGAAAAATTCTTTCTAAAGGTTGGTGGTCATTTGGAGTTTTAGAAATAATGACACATAAGAAATCACATTAGTCAATATAATGGGAGGCCGGGATCATCGCACCATTGGGGGGGGGGGGATTTTCCTTCTTTGGGACTCTCTTATAGATTTTATATATGTATGATAATATATTCCTAATCCGGATATGATATTGGTTACCTTAAAAAATGATCATCAGTTAGATCCTTTTATGTACATAAGATTAAGGGGATCTCAATTGAATATATATATATATATATATATGAGGTTCTTTATCAATTTTAGAGTAATGAATAGATATTTATATGTTGCAGCTGCATAACCAGGCACTTCAGAATTTACTATCTTGTAGGGAGGAATTTAATTTTTCCAGGAGGGGATTGAGAAATTATGTAGAATCCCACTTATTCTATTTATTTTAGGAATAAAAATTTACATAGTTTATTAATCCCTTAAAATTTAATGTGATGTAGAGAAAAAATATGTGGATGAACCAAGAATAAAAATATTTGTGATTGAATATTATGGGGATGTATTACATATCCTGTTTGTAGAATAAATTAGACCTATCATAGTATTTTGATGAATGTTGGACTATCCCCGCAGTAGATGCCCTCAAATGGAGGATTTTTATTTCATTACACTCATCGGATATTACATACTGAGAAGGCCCTGACTAATTTAAATTCATGATTTGAATGATGTTATCATTGCAACTCCCTAATCCTAGGTGAGCTATGATCAATTTGAGAAATATTGGATAGAACGTGATTAGAGTAATTGTATGTGGATGCAATACTTCTGTATTGGGATAATTATGGATATGTTTAATATGGATATCAATCCTTAAGAAGGAATCTTATATATACTAGTTATACTATGAATCATAATCATTATAGTTCTGTTGTATTTTTAGTCCAATTATGGATGAAGTAGATCGATAATCCCACAATAATGATTGGGTCCTGATTGCTGAAATGTCAGATACATGTTGGGACTTACACTGAGGTGGATTCCTATTTTAGTTCAAGATAAATCCTTAGAAAAGATTCCAACATATCCTGTTTATGGTAGGTTTCAAATTCATTATAGTTCAATGGGTCGAGGATTACACTATAAGGATTCCCTGATATGTTGTACATATTTTATTAAACCTTTGATCAAGCATACAAAATGATATTTCCATGCATGAATGATAGGATCATTGTAACTCTCTAAGCCAATATGATTTTTTCTCAATGTAGGAAACAATGGATGGAAAATATTCAGTCCCATTACTGGTGAATGTGGGGCTAATGAGTTTGGACACCCCTTTTGACATATTTTACTTGCCTTTCGGACATGAATTGATAGTCTTATCAACATGAATTGATTTTATAGTTTACATGTTGTAGGATATGTTCCAAATATATCCATGGAAAATCACATAATCCAGTTGTTTTGTATATGAGATGCCACATAACATAGATGACATGTGAGCATGTTGTTTCAAGATCAAGGATAATTTTTTTGGAGGATATCGCAAGACTAGAACAACTTATCTGGGAATTCATTACATGATTCCAAATAACATGATTAGATGGCATCAAATGATCCAACTAACATTACATCATGTCATCACTAAAGGCTATTGACATGCTTGGAGGGCATTGTGAAAATTAATTCTACACATATAGAGGGTGATGCATGATCCATGCTGATGTGTCTGGGAAAATCACAAGATCTTTCTAGAATTCCTAGAGGGTGCCACAAGATCTATTTGACATGCCTGGTTGCTATCACAAGACTTAACTAACATTTTCCAGTGCTTCCATATGATTTCAGTGACATATCTAAAGAACATCACAATATTTGGATGGTGATCCCAGAGGGCTTCATGGGACATGGGTGGTATGCCTAGGGGGTGCAATATAACTTGATTTGACATGTCCATGTAGCTTTACATGATATAAATTGTATATTGAAGGAGAATAAAATGACATAGATGGCCTATCATGGTGATTTTTCATGAACTGAGTGGTTCATGAAATGTGAATGAGAATCATCATATACATTCCTAACATAACTCTCTATTATTTTGGTATTTTTTTGTCATTTTATTGAAAATTCATTATATTTGTTTAGTGTTATATTTTTTTAATAATCACATGATTTAGAAAATATGTGGGGTATTTTTCATGCATCCTTCTAGAAGTCCTTCGCATGATCTATGAATGATCACACGAAGTGCTTATGCATGATGTATGATTGATCCAGTTGTTTAATCAATCTTACATGATGCGAAGATTTACTTGTATTGAGATGAACTTCTATGAGATATCCACTATGGTTCCTGGGTGCACTCTGTTTGAGGTTTCAAGAGTTAATTAATCTTTATTAGGCTGTATTTTTCGTGATGGGGTGAGGGATTTATAATCCTAACCACCCTTGTTGTTCTCTTCTTTGTACAATTCATATAATGAAGATCTAGTCTATATTTGTTGGAGGGATTTGGAATAACACAACATCATGAGGTATTTTCATAGGTTATTCTTGGTTCATTGTATGATTTTCAGTGACCTCAATACCACCTCATCAACACCCTATTTATTGTATTATATATTATTAATAGATTTTTTCCAAATCACGTGGTCTGGATGATGGAATTTAAAACTGTTAGAATGACATGTCTAATAGACTTCATGAGATCAAGGTTCCTATCAATATACTTTCACATAATCTCAGGTGATTTGTCTTGGAGTTCTTATGAGACAAGGATGGTTTGGCACATGACCTTCATTAAATAAAAAATGGCCTATCAAGGGTTCCTTTGAGACCATTATTTCTATATCTTAGGTGTGTTTTAAGATTTTCACTTCTACAAGAGTCTCCCATCATCACAATATTTTCTTCTTTTATTTATTTTACAAATGATATGGAACTTGGGAGGATGTAGGAGTGTTTTTAGAGACAATCACTCCACCTCTGGGTGATGCATCGTGTGACCAATAAAAGGTCTTATGGATATATACACTCATTTTATGGAAAATTATATATGTTTGTACTTATAGAATGATATGTGGATAATGACATCTCTTATGCATGTCTGAGGCCCTTAACATGATGAAGATGTATTTCCAGTGGTCTTTCTCTTGATGAGGTAGACAAGTCACTGGGTGCTTTTACTGTATCATATATCACAAGGGAAACATCTTATAATGTTTACGACTATAAGAGGATCCCACCATATCCCCATTTATTTTTTTTACAAAAGACAGGAGGTTTTTAGAGTTTTCCCAAATATTGTTACGGACAATAGTTCTCCCCCTCGGTTATGTGTTTCATGAGTTTTGAAACCAAAAGAGGATCCCACATTTTTTATGTTTTCCTCCAATTTAAGAATTATTTTTGGAGGGGTTTTCAAGAATCCTATAGTTGATATGTTTCATGCCCTGGTAGAGCATAGTTGGCTACTGCTGCATGATTACCAATTATCTGGGGTTCCTTCACAAGAGTAGAATGAATTTTCGATGGTACTTCATTGGGCCATCCACCAGTTACGCACGGTGTATGACCATTTTCAAGACCTTTAAATGGTCAAGTGGCTATGTGTCTTATGGGGGTTCATGTGACCCATGTGATCATAGCCACCTTATTCTTCATTTTCATTATTAGGAAAATAATACCCCTATTCATGTATTGATTCCTTTTTTATTTTGTCAATACTCATTTGGAAGATCTTAATAAATACTTTCTTTATCTCTTAAAATACAACAAAAATTAGTAAGATAATTTAAAATAAACCTATAATTATAAATTGTAACCTCATGACCCATCTCACTTTTAATACATTAGATGAATCGGTTGGTCACATGGCCTCAATCATGACTCCACTTATACAAAAGGTATCTAACTATCTTTGAGGGTTTATGAAAGTGTGGTGGGGAAATTATACCCTCCAGACCTGAGTGCACATAGAATTAATAATATATTACTAAATAGTGGATAAATATATTAAATAATACTGAATTTCATAAATATATAACCATGTAATTCTAAATATACAATAATACATGTCCATAGTGATTATATAATGCAATTGTAGTATACATACAACATGAAATACATATAAAAGAATAACCAAGGGAACAAAAGACCATGTTTTATCTACATGAGAATACTAAGAAATGGTTTAGGCATGTGCTTCAATACACCCATCCCTAAGTTTATAGTAGATAACACAATGTGGAATCCTAATCCTGAAACCAGGAGGTCCCTCTAGGCACCAATTGAAGGCCAAGATATGGTTTTAGATAAAATCATTGGCCACGACCAGTAGTTCCTAATATATTCTAGTATGTGGACATAAAATATTGTAGTATTTAGGTATACGAAAATAATAGTGAATAAATAAATGTAATCAAGCCAGGCTTAGGTTTCTAAAAGGATATAGGGTTAACCACACCTACTTTGTCCTAAGAAAAAAACTTTCTCCACATATTTCATGATTTCTATGTATATATATATTCACGCACATACATATATATTTTAATGTATATTTTAACATATACATAATATTATAGTGATGAACTAAGGCATAAAACAAAGGCATCCATATATAGTGATCATGGACCATGTTTTATAATAAAAATAATTTATGGTCAATTTAATCCCTTTGTGATATTTAAAGCACCGAATGAATATAAGAAAGTTCATTTACATGGATAACATGTAATCTAGTTAATATATCAATTTACATCCTTTTACCTTCTCTAGAATACCATATGGGGATCCTAGGTATTGATATATGTGTAATATGAACCCATAACCATATAAGACCATCCATTGAACCCACAAAGGAACTCATGTATCACTATAGGTATAATATAATGAAACAGAACTCTATGCCTATGCGTATAATTTCACATAGGGAACCCAAGTGTCACCCATGGAATAAAAATAAGAACTACCCTTTGAAAAAATCCTTTTAATTCCACTTAGGGAACCCAAGTGATGCTCATGGAATAATATAAGAATCAACCTCCCATACCATCCTTGGTCTTCCATGTATGGAACCCAAGTGTCCCTAAAGGTGTAGTGTAATGTTCTTGAGCCCATGATCCCATCTAAGAAATTCCTACCTGGGTACCCATGGTTCACTCAGGGCATATTAAATAAATGTGTAAGCAGTTTACATTAAGAAACTTAAATAATTCCATGTTCAGTATACATGACAATATAAGGATCATTATGATTATTTTAATTTATTAATTAAAAATTTTATTTTTAAAATGTAATGAAAGTATAATGTATGGAGTAATAAGAGGCATAGTGAATATCTTATATGTAGCTAACACTATTGATTTAAAAACATATATGTTTGGATAGGTGAATTATCCATGCCAATATATGTATAATTTATCCTGATCATTCCATTTCCCAATTCAAATTAGTATATATAGTAATGAATTCCATGTATGTACATATGTCATATTAAAATTAAATCATTAATTGATGGTGGTATGTTATAATGGCCTAATATAAAGTGAATAATAAGGACAATGGGGGTTTACCCAACCCATCTAATAAATCATTTCATTATATTTTCATTTTCATTATAATGAAGAAGATTCAAGTAATTGGGAATTACCATTTGATAGATCATTACATTTTTATAATTCAATAGACAATCTATAAAGGAAAAGTGTTATATATGGTATTTAAGCATTAAATATTTTACTTATATCAATTCAATACCACATTTAGAAAGTGGTGAGTTAACACAATGCTAAAGGTTGTCTAATTTTTTAACCAGTACATAGAGGTCAAAGGCATATATGAAATGCACCCAATAATTTTTTTTAGTCAAGTTAGATGGCCTCCAATGATGTAATTGTATTCAAAAAGGGTAATTAATTTTGGATGTTATAGTTAACATAATTAATTTTAAATTTAATGTGTGACATAATGGGATTTTTATCAAGCGACACAATAGCTTATTTTATAAACATGCTACAAAATAAGGGAAAATCTATAGACCTCCCACCTCATGAGTATGCCACATTTATTTTTTATTTATAATGATTTTATTCAAATTAAAAATAGATAAATTATAAAAATAAAAATATTTTTAAAAATGGGGAAAATGAGGTGGCATGGAAATAACAACCAATGTTGAGAAGGCAAACAACATAAGAAGGAAGATGAATTATAGACATAATGAGGAAGATCAAATGAGACTTATAAAACCGGATATGGAGCTTCAATTAAGGAGTTATACTTGAGACTATGAGTGGAGAGGGATAAATCAAATACTCTGGTACATTTCAATAAAAATGGGGGTGAAAAGAGGACATGGAATGGTTAAAAGGCGGACGAGATAAAATGTAATTTCTCGCCCATTAATGAGCCACATAATTTGTGTTCATATTGGTAAAAATATTCAATGGTCATACAAGATCACTATACCTATTATAATTCACTTACATGATTAGGCCCATAGTTTAACAAACCATGCACAACCTATGTCATGCTACTTCCCAAATGGCACATCCCATTGCATGGTTCTAGCACATGGTTAAACACATCGTTAACCAACCATGCGATTATCATTATTGCTATTCAACAAATCAATTGGATTGTTCATCTTCCCAGAATTGTTCATCCTCAATGTAATGTTAAATTTATCTATGATTCATCTATCTATGGGACCAATGGTTGAGCTGCATAGTTACTACTAATTGTATGCCAACTTTTCACCTCTTCTCGAATGACCTGAAAATGAGTTTTTGAAGCACAATAGTCCTAAATATCATTCAAACACTCGATAAAAAGATTGGGACATATTATATGTGAAAAATAAATAGATTAATGTCTCATAAATCTCATAATTATGTTCTTCTGACCTTTTAATATTCTGAATATACAACAAATGAATATTTCATATTTCTTTAGAAATTTTCAAACCGGCCAAAACATGAGATCTTACACGTTAAGAAGGTGGATGGAATAAGAATAACCATATTATAAACAATATTTAAAATTGTATTATATAAATAAATTTATTGATTAATTCATAATAATTAGTACTCATTTTTTTAGTGAAGTCATTTTATGCTTCACAAATATTTTTTCTTCAATAATGGTATTATTAAATTTTGTACAAAAAAAATGTAAATAATTTATTTCCACTTTATAAATGAATTATTTCAGTAATAAATTCATATTTTATATGAGTATTTGAATACTATCTTAGGCTAAAGTTTTAGGTTTTTTTAAATAATTAATTTTATAGTAAATAGTGAAAAAATGCACAATTTTTTAAAACTATCGTTTCCTTTTCTTAAAAAATGTAATCAAAATGTCCCAATAATTTTGTAATTTTATTCATAATGTAACATATTAATATATTAACTCTAAATAATATAATTAATTACATAATAATAAATCATAAATTTTATTTATAAATTTTTATTTTTTAAAATAGAAAAAATGAAATTCAAAAAGAAATCATTGCGTTTCACGCATTTTAAATATAAGTTATTTCTAAAACTTTTAGAAATTAATCTTTAATAATAGATAAAATATTTCAAATTACGAGGTTAAAATTTGTTAAATAGTTCATATTATTTTTTTGGTCATTTTGAAAAGGAACTATGTTAAATATTTATCACCTCGGTAATGATAAACGGGTAAAACATGGTCAAAACTATTTGATAGGACCTATAATTATCCAAAAAAAGAAATTAATCATTAATATAAATTAATTTATACCTTAATAATATTTTGACTAAAGATTTTGGAAATCTCATGCCACTATACTTCGATAATGACATTAATATTATTTTAAGTAAATTATAAATACAAAACATCACTCACTTATTTTAATGTCTCCAATATCTTCTCATAGGGATGAAAGAGGTAATGTTTAGTAATTAATGTTAATTTTAAATATGTATATATTTTTTAGTCTTTATAAATAATTTTTTTATTGAATATGTACCTTAAATTGTTATGTAATGTCTTCAGAAGGATTGTTTTTGTAATAGAAAAATCAAATAAAAAATATGAAAGATATTAAATGTAAAAAAACTTTTATCATTTTATCTGTTCCAAAAATTATATAAAAAATAATCACATTATAATCATTATGTTAAATTTTATATTATAATTGTATTTCTATCATGAAGTCTTTAAAGTCAAACTATTTGTAAAGTCTAAAGAAATTACATAAATTGTATATTATTTTGAATAATATTATATTAACTGAAATAATAATTATAAAAATATTCTAATTATCAAATTTAATGTTATAGTTTCTGTAATATCAACCATTAGAATATTATTGGACTCTTATACATTTATAGTATATTTATTTACCACTAAAGATCCAACATCTTTTATATCATTGTAATTGTCAAAGGGTTAACGGGAAGTATAAAACCATTATAAAAGGGTTAAAACCTGACCTAAAATTGTATAAATTTTATAGGATGAGTCTATTTAGACTAATAATGTTACCTGATTATAAATATATCCTCTTGGTTTAAATTTCATTTGGATATGAATTAATTATATTTAAATCTATTATGTAATTCCAAGTGTGTCCTTTCTATCACTATAAAATGATGACACCTCTCTTATCTTCCTAATAGAACCTTAAGACACTTAACTATACAAAACCATAAAAAAAAATTCTAATAATATATATACATATTATATAGGTTTATTTCATTTCAAAAATACTATACCCAAGGTAATTTTAAATGAATCCAATGGTGGTCTCTTAAAGAGGAGGTAATAATTTTAACGAATACCATTCTTTTTTACTACATATTTTACCTCTACCAATTCTAACATGAATATTAAAATATAACAAAATAAGTGTACCTAATATAAAAATATCTTATAATATTAGTGGAATAATATTTATCAATCTCCATTCCATCATATATGAAATAAAAGTATCGTTCGTGTGTATGTGTCGAAATCCACCTCAACGTAGTGTTATGAATCATTTTTGATCACCATAATTCTTGTCTGGTTGTTATGATATATTTAGTGAATAAATAATATATTTTTAAGAATATTATGATTATATAATCATATGATAATATCTACCTTTTTATAATCTTATCCACTATAAAATGATTACATTTCCCAATCATATGTGTGGACAACTACCTTTACATAGCATGTGATTCATTTTTAATTTATTTTATACATGGACATGAGTAATGATATATTTTACATATATATATTATATTTATTATATAATAACTATTATTTAATTTTTACTTATTATTTACCATAAATTCATTTCATCTATTGAAAATCATAATCACCACTCATTCATACATATACACTATCGTCTTCAAAAAGTGATGTAATTGATTTTTCCTCAACACTTTATATGATTTGTTATAAAAGATTATATAAGGGAAAAATGTAGTACGTATTATATGGTTAAATTTTTTAATATTATGTAACCATGATTAATGTTCATATATCAGAACTTCATTACCAAAACATGCCAGGAAAATGAAATATTTATATCCTAGAAATGAGGATTTAAAAAATGAATTGTTACTAAAAGAAGTTTTGAAATTTTATTAGTGGATAATATGTGTTATTATATGTGTGTGAATGGTTATATTAAATAATAATTATAAATATATATAATTTATATGGGTTTTTATACTTCTTATGAATCATGTTGGAAATACGATATGGGTTCATCATCTCAATATTTTTTTGGCAAAGCTATGTTTTATATTATTCCCATATTTATATTTATGAGGTGTATACATGACTAAATTGAAGATTTATGTCATGGATACATATTAATTTTTGGAAAGTATTATTTCACTTAAAGTAATTTGAGTCAAAAATACCTGATATGGCAAGGGTTTATAATCAAGGATTTTCTACATTGGGAGATAAGTTATGTTATACACAAATCATATTATAAGAGGTTCATAATCTACATAATTTCTAATTTTTCACCATTAATACACTTAGTTTTATGGTATATAATTTTATAATATGATTTTATTCCATTAATGTGAGTTATTGAATTTTTTAGTAAAATATTAAGGGTTTTATGTTACAATCTCATTTTTATTGGGACTCTTTAGGATTAAATTATAAATGATAAAATAAGAAGAAATATATATAAAATATATTATGTCTTTTCGTCTCCACATCGTATATATAGAAATTAAATTTATTATTTATCAAATTCCCCCCTTTATGCACTGAAAATTCAGAAATAATATCTTCAAGTAAAACCAATTTTTTTTTTCTATTAGGTCGGAAATATTATATTTCCATATCTATATTTCCATCAATTTGTTTAAAATGATATATTTACAAGTATCCAATTAATTCTTATGCTAGTTTTAACCATTTTTATCATCATATAAAAATGATTAAAATGAATTTTTTGTTTTTTTTTGAACAAGTTACTTTTAACAAAGGTGTTTTTTAAGTATTGGCTTTAATGTATACTATATTAATGATGTTTTCACCACTATAAATACACATTATATTGAAGGTTACCTTATAATATTCCTTGTATATTTTCAATTAAAATGTTTTACTAAATTTTTTGGGATTTTTTTGATCTAATGTATTTAAAAATTAAATGTTTACATTCATCATGAAGTATTATAGATATATTTTAAAGCAAATTTTTTTCAATTATAACATACTATAATGTAAAATATTATTAATTGGGGACAATATTATATATATTTATCCTTATTATTTCATTTTATGGTTTATAGATATGATGATGTAATATTTATGACACATGTTTTCCTTTCCATGGGTAATGTAAATATTGAATTAAAATAGTTTTAATGATTTTGTGGTACAAAAATGAATGGTTTGTGATAATACTATTTATGGGTCTCTTATAGAAAAATAATGCATTGAGTAAAGGCTAATGATTTCTGAGGTAATAGGGCACACAAGAGGTTATCCTAATCATATATAGCATGTACATGAGAGGCTAACCGATGCCCAAAAATATTGTAAATGCTTTGTTATCCAAATCCTAATGTAGGTATATAAGGAATTTTCTTAATCATAACTTGTGATTTATTTATTGGTGATTATTTTTGAAAAAGATTATATTATTACGATTAATCCAGAATTAATAACACACTTTTATGAAATTATGTTACTTTAGTAAAATCCTCTCATGTATTATGTTCTATGAGTCCATCATGAGTCACGTATCATGAACTACCATGATTTATGTCATGAGTAATGGTTATGATCAATAATTTGATGAGTATGGTTTTCAAATTTCCTGAGAATGTTATCAAATAATTATGATCTTATTATGATTACATGATTATTGGTATCTCCCTAATTTTCCCTTACTGTTTATTTGATATCACCCTTCATTATGTTTTCATTTCCCCAGGATATGATGAATGGTTCAATGTATGATATATATAACTAATTATAGTTGTTGGGAGATGATTTATATATTGTATATATTTTTGGGTTTATATATCTAGGTTCCCAAATACAATAAAATATTATAGTTCTCGTGTGGATCAGAATTATAGGTTATTTATATTCATATAATAAGATGTAATATTTACATATGTAATGATGGTTTTCCATAGTTGGTATCAGAGAAACATTTAGATATATTTTGAATATAGGTTGATGAATATTTACTGTGAGAAATTTTCATAATCCAAAGTATATTTGAAAATTAAATGGGTTTGTAATGTATAGATTGTATTATTTTAATTGAAAATACACTGCTTCTTAGATATTAGAAAGATGATGTGGTTGTGGAAAATATACACTTTGGGGGAAATAATCTAAATGGGGAGGATAAGGTACAGAACCTACCCTTACAAGATCACAATAAGTGAGACTAAGGCTGAAAACCTAGGGAATCAAACTCATAGGATATAATTGGGTAAATTAACATTTTCTTTATGAACCTTCGTTAATAATTTTAATGGTGGATGACCATAGAGGACCATGGATTATTTAGTTTAAAACTAAAGATGAATATATTAAAAAAGAAGGTTTCATTATTTATATATTCTATAAATGATTTTTACTATTATACGGTTTCAAAAATTTATTATTATTTCTAAAAGTATTCTTTTTGCTTGTTTTAAATGACTAGAACCATAGAAAATCATAGCTGCAATGATTGTGGCAGATAATGAAATGATTTTCCTCATGAAAACTAAATAAACATTGAATCAAAATACAAAACCATGTGATTATTACTAATCAAATATCTCCTTATATGATTAAAAACCTACACATTGATGAATTTATTATCACACCAAATAAATGAAAAAAGTGTATTTGTTGTTATTCCAGTTGATTATTTTTATGGAGGGAAGAATATTTATATTCCTACAAATCATGAATTTTTTAATAAGAACCTAGTAAAATCTCTTAATAGAACATGATGTTTTTTGATGTGTCAAAATTAAGGGCATTGATCATGTAATTGGTGAGGAAAATGATGAGTTTTATAGAGGAAAATGTTATGAATCATAAGGTGAAATTTATAGTTCAATGTCTTATGTGTTTGAATCTTTTGATTTTTCAGACTCAATACCCTTATCAAAGGGATAAATATTAGTCAACTGATGGAAATATACTATGAAAATATTTGAAGTATAGTGATTGATGTATTTATGTGTTAGTTTTTGATAATTATGTTTGAGCTCTATTTTATCAATGAAATTATGTTAATGGGAATAGTTAACCTTATATGGATTGTTTTGGAGTAGTTTCTCATTAAGGATTTTCAAGCATGTGTTGAATGGTATGGATGACATAGAATAATAATTTAATGGTAGAGTAATTTTTATAAAATCACTTGATTGACGGTAATATAACCCTTAATATGGTCCTAATGATGATATAATAATGTTTTGGTTTGATAATGAGATAATTGATATTGATAATTTGATTTGGATAGTTTGTGTAGAGTAAATTATTAGAAGTATATATGATTTTATTATATCTCAATGGTGATTTAAAACTTTTATGGAAATCATTAATATATTATGGGGAATATATGTGCAGGGTATATAAATTTTTGGTATATGAATTTATGACTGAATAATTATACTTGGATAAAAATAATTGATTTATCTCTAAAGAATATGCGTTCAAATAATTATTATTTTTGTATTTTCAACTTGGTTATAAATAATTTTGATGATTTTATAGGTTAGTTATTTATAGAATGATTTATGTTATAAATTGGGTTTTATAGTAGTGTAATTGAATATTAAATTAGTATTTCGTCATATTATGTTTTATTCTTATTAGTTATTATTTTTTATTATACTTTTTATTTCGGTTTTAGACTAGAGAAAGACATCATATCATTTATTGGATCATATAGTGCAATAAATGTTTATTTTAGTGGTTTTGGAAGGGGAAAAAAATTCATCACGGTAATTTATCTTATAGAATTTGATTTGAAGAATGTATGAAAAACTTCTCAAAGATGAATTAATAAATGAAATTATTATTATGTCATGGAACGCAATCAAGTAAAATCTTTATCATATAATCTCTATATTGATGTTAATTGATTTCCACAACTCAAGTAAAATGAATATATATCTTGAGAGTATAATCTAGAATCAATCAATCTTATATTAATATTTTTCGAGAAACTAATTATTCTAAAAAATATACACAATTGGTTTTATAAATAATAAAATATGACATACTATGTTTTTTAGAAATGACATATATAGAGACCCATGTTTGTTTAGGTTCAACAGAGAGGGGTTGAATTAGTGATACATTGGTTTTATGAATTTTTCTATTTTAAATTAAACCAATTAAACATGTTAATGTTATTTAAAAACTTTGTGATTCCCACAGTATCACATTATATATAGAAATAATAAGAGAGAAAGGGAAAAACACACGATGTTTACATAGTTTGTTTGCAATGTCTACTCCTTACCATGTTATCTATACCCCCAACATGGATTTTCCAATATAATATTATTATCATTTAAAATAGTATATACAAAGTCCCACCATATAATAACTCCGGAATCCATACCGGTGGTTCTATATGATACCTCCCACATTTTTAGTAGAATCCACACTAGCCTACTCCTAATTCAAAAAAGAGACTTCTATTATTCCTTTATACCATTGATAACCTCCATTCACTCCTGGATTATATATAGAGACTTATTAAATCCAAAATTAACTAAAATAGTTCTTCTATTTCAAATAATAGTATCATTGTTTCTAAATAAAAAATTCAAGAAGAATCAGAAGGTGGAAATGTTTTTCTGGATTGATGAATTCAAAGAGAGGTACAATGAATAAAAATAGGTTTGTCACATCACTAATGATTACTCTCCCCATAGGCAGGGAATATTTCATAGTATAAAATAATGATTTAATTAATGTATTGGGATGTATAATATTTCATAAAGGAAAATTCAGATAGTATTCCTTATGCAAGTTAAGATTTTTATGAGTACAAATACCTAACAAATGATCCAGAGTTGGTTTTTTTGATCTATGAATTGAATATCTTGAGAAATTATCACAGTGGGGATATTTGTAAAATTTATATGGATCATAATATTCTCAAATATATATTCTAATATATTAATATTATTTTGAACAATTGGAGATAGTTATAGCTAATAATAGATTGTGACTATTAGTCCACCACCATCCTGAGAAATAAAAAATTGTATTTGATTTATGTAGAAAGTATAGGACAACCATATCAATGATGATAAATTATAAATATCCTATATTTTTATAAATACAATGGATAGAAATAGGGATCATAAAAGTACTACAATTAAAACTCCTTTTTAATATTATTTCTCAACCATCCTTTCTAGAGAAGATGACAGATTCTCATGGGAGGATGTGGAAATTTAGAAGAAGTTTGAAGCTATCTAAAATGGGAAATCATAAAAATTCAAAATTGATGAAGACAGAGTTATATGATTTTGGTCACACTAATTTATAAAATAAAATTATTAGATAAAAAAGGGGAATTTTAATGATGAATGTAGCTCTAACTTCTCTTTCAACCAAGTGAGTTGGAATATCTATTGAAATATATGATAGAACTATTAGAGGGAAAATATGAAGAAGGGGATTTTAAAATAAACCTAAAAATGATGTCCTGTCATTAAGAGAAGTTTGAAAGGAAATTTTTTGAGGGGGTAAGGAAACCATTACAAGTATATGTATGGACATGTGAAAAATTATCCATGTACCCTTCCTTGGGTATTCCAAATAAATCAATGGGAAATAATTGTATATGGTTTGTGGTGAATAATATAATAGATAATTATTATTTTATATCAAGTTGAGAGGACTTATCACATGATAAACATGATATGATATACATCATAGAAGGGGTGAGGCTTCATGGACCACCATTACCAATTATATTTGACCTAGAGATAATATTTATAACAATGATCTAGAAGATTCTACCTCATAAACTAGTCACTAGGTTGAGTTTATCTATATCATATCAACCAAAAAATGATTTACAGTCTATGTAGACTGTACAGATTGTTTAAGACATGTAGAGAGCATAAATGATGGACTTTAAAGAGGGATGAGATCAACACCTTTGACTTTACACTTTAAAATACACTAATATTATCATATAAAGAACCCAAATAGATCCATATAAAGACCTTAATTGGAAGATATGTAGAAAAACTACCTACATGAATGATTTTTGGAAAAATAAGTTATTGGGTACTAAAATGGTTAAGGAAATTGAATAAAAGGCCAAGACTATTCAATGGAACACCAACCCTACTAAATTTAAATAGAATAGTTATATAGATAATCAATTATGAGACCATGATTTTAAGGTTATAGATAATTTATTCCTCTATATATCTCCTTGGATGTAATTTATTACATTTTGGGAAAAGGAATAAGATAAGTCATGTGTACATCAACCCCTTCATGATTTTTTATTGCATTCATGTTTTTTTTCCTATCAACTAGCACTCCAATAAAAAATTATCAATTACATGATGTGTTATAGGTATTCCACATGAGAATTTGTATACCATATCCCTAACTCATAATTTATTCAAATCTATGAAATTTGGAAAATGATATCTCTTATGATGAAGAGCCAATAAAGACATTGTCTGTAGAGACAATGTATTACACACAAAGACAACTCATATAGTAAATTTACTAAAGTGAAACCATATGTATGAGGTGGTGAAATGGGAAATAGAGGAATCCGTGAAGTAGCCGCATAGTCTTCTATTTTATATATATATTATTAAACAAATGAGGATGATTTTACATAAATCGTTTTGAATATATTAAACTATAATTTTATCAACATAATTTTCCCTTTTATTATATAATTATTTCATATGTAATAATGATTTATTATATAAAGGGCATTCACCAAATGATAGAAGTAATATTTTTATAATAATTTGAAACTACTTTTAAAGAATAAACATGGCCATAAGAATTGGAAATATTAAAAAGTAAAATTAAATTGATTATAATATAATTAGAATATGAACATATGGATCTACATGATCCACTAGAATAATATCACTCATGAAAACTTCATAGAAATGAAGAAGAATGATAGTAATGAAATATTAATTTTGAAAATGAAAATTTAAAATCCTGAAAGGAAGTAAATGTGAATGCGGAATGAATGAAAGATGTGTTAAATATTGAATGTAGGTATCCCACATAACCATTAAAAGTCTGATTATTGTAATTTTAATTTCACCATTAGTATAGTAACCTTAACATTGGAATACTAATATGGCCATTAGGAATAGTAACCTGACCATTAGAAAAGCTTACTCACTTGTGTAGGTGTAATAAAATATTTAGTTTTTATATATCATAAACAATATTAAATAAATATTTCAGGATAGAAGTAAATAATTTTTAAAAATTTGATAAAATAAGGGTCGAAATTTCTGAAAGACACACACACATATATTTATGAAAAATATAATAATTTAAATATAATTTTATTTTCATATAACATGTTTATAAAATAATATTAATAATTATTATAGTGATAATAAAATTTTATGATGGAACATTTAATAATTCAAAGGGTTAGAATATTGATCATAATGATTAAAAATGTAATTTTTCAAATAAATGATAATTTTATTTAAAAATAAAATTTCAAATATTTATAATTTTTTTAATAATTTTTTTTAATATTTTGTAAGATATATTTGAAATAATTGTTAGAGTGATTTTATTGGTATTTTTATATAATAGTTTACTTTTGTTGAATACTGAAGAATATAAAATAAGATATTTATCATTAGAAGCTTTAAAAATTAATTTTTTGAGTCATTTATGATGTAAATTAATTTATTTCAAAATCACATACATCATTTAATATATATACATTCAAGAATCAACACTATTGGTAGTCTATAGAAATAATAATAAACTATTAAATATAATATTAAAAATCCCCCGTCCCCTATCCATATATATACCACCCCTTACAATACCCTGTCCAATTACCTACAAAGCCTTAAAAATTTATAAATATCTATAATTTATGCTTACAAATAATCTCCCCATGTCATAGTTCTATTGTTCCCACCAAAATACATATTACAACTACCTTAAATATCATTTCAATGAGACAACATTGAAGAGGTAATATTTCCAAACTACCTCTATTCATTTATTTTATTATTTTACCTTCTACATTTCCCCCTCATCTGAAATAGAATAAAAAATATAATATTATAAATATAATATAATATTATTATCTTACTAGAATATCTTTCATCCATACTCTTGTTTTTTCCTATCATTCTACAAACCAAACCATAGACTATATTATGTCGGTTCACCACCTACATGGATAATGAGTTTTTATTTTCATTTACCATAGTTATAGACATTGATAAATTTTTTAATATGTATAAATAAGACAATAATAAGTATATTATAAATTATTTCTTGTTTTTGAATAAATTTATTATATTTTAAAAAAATGAAACTAGTTTGTGATTTTTAGTAAACCCATATATATGAACTAACCACATAAGATTAACATTTTAACTAAGTTAATAATTATTATTTAAGAACAAAAAAGGTATATTGGATAGGTATAAATTCAAAAAATACATGAATATATTTTATTTTCTATTTGGGAGTTCTTTTCGATTTTTTAGAGAACTTCCATAAATATACAAAACTAATATTATCAGGGAACCATGGAATGAACACTCCTAAAAACATAAAAATAATATTTATATATCTTTGAAATTTATAAAAATTAACACAATAAATTTAATATAAATAATATTTAGATTTAAACATTTATGAAATATGTAATTAATCAGTCCAATATTATTAACCAGGATGTTAATTTCATATAAAAAATGAATTTGGAACCTTAGGTAAGAGATTTCTCTGAATAACTGCTTTCTATGGGTTATGAAGTGTCTTTATCTAACTCAACTTCCCTATCTCATTGATGTTATATAATTTGTTTACATTATATATATATATATATATATCTTAAATATACACCAATATTTTTTCCCTTATATTTATGGGTAATTAAATCTGAACATTAATTTTTTGATTCTATCTCTAATATCAAAATCTATTATGTAAAAACAATCTATACCATATTCCTTTTATATAATCATAATTTAAAGTCATTATTACTGTTAAAATTTTCATCAAACAATGTAATATTTTAGATATAACCATTTTAGTTACCTATGGGTTATAATGAAAATTGTGAAATTATTTTTTCTCTAACAAGCTTTAACTAACTCTTTAAGACATTATTTTGGATGTTTCATTATAAACCCAGCTCAATACCACTTCTCATCACATTCATTCTGAATTAAAACCATATTGTCAGACATATTATTCAATTATAAAATAATAACATACATAATATCTAATTCTTTCTTCTATTTTGAATCATTAATAAATACCATTGAATTATGATATGGGGAATGATTATTGAACCCATTTTATTTAGTGGGAAATTAATAGGTTTATGCCTTATTATTTATTTCCTTTTGTGGCACAAATAAGAATATAAATTTTGTTATGGATGCACCTATATTTTACTCAAATGAATTGGGTAATGTTTTTTTTCATGTGGCTTTATGTATGGGGTTATAGAGGAACATAATCCTTGATTATAATTTTTCCACCATGTGATGTTGTCTTAGCAGTTATCCTTTAATCATATTTATGTCATGTTTTATGTTTATTCTACAATATTATGTTTTAATAAAATTATGATACTATATCCATTATTTTACATTCCCAAGCGATCCTTCATATGGATTCTCTTTTATGATATCATGTTGTGTCACATTTTCATGACTATTCCCTTAGAGGGATTTGTTGACAACCCTTTTATTATATGTATTTCCTAGGCAATCCTATGATATTTTAGCATATAAAAGAGTTTTAGGAGGTCATTAGAGAGAATAAAATAATTATTTTTTGAATTATTTAATTATGTGTTACAAACCTAGTAATATAAAGACATTGGGCCTCACAATTTTTGGGTTGTGTTTTTTATGATTATTTTAAAAATATCTTAATAATATCAACAAAAGGAATGTGTTGAAAAATATTAGTTATCCCCATTATTTCTATAATTTATACTTCTTGTAAATAACATTTATCTAAATATCTTTATATAAAAATAAAAATTAATAAATTATGGAAAACACAAATTCTTTTCTCATATCTATTTAGGAAGAAACTGTACTCACAAAAAAAAATTAAATTTTATAATGCTACCTTTAACATGAGGGTTTAGGATATCTACAACTTGTAATTTTAAAAAATATATTCCAATTATTATCGACCACATTATATATATTTTTTATTTAATTTTAGTTTATATCAATATGTTTCAATATTTATAGTTTTATATGATATATGGGAAACATTATTGAACTTTTATTATCATAAGACATATATAAAGGGAATGATAATTCCCTTCCAATATCTTGATGTCAACATCTCGTCTATGATATATGTATATATATTTTATCATTATATAGTAATTAATGTTATATATTTTATCTTCATAGAGTGTCAAGACAACCAAAATTCCATGATAATGAAAATCATATAGATGTTGGACTCCGATCTCTAACATGACTACAGAAATCCATACTTGTATATCCATATGACCAATTTAGGGTTTTTTTCTATCAAACATGACACTATATTAATGAGATGCACTTATTCATCACAAAAATTATAGTGATTACATTATGAGAAGATTTATTAGGATTTGTTTGCAATTGTCCACATTAAGTCGTAACATATATAGTTTCTTGTCAGAATATTATTTTATAATGAAAGCCACTAATAAATCATATAAGCTCCTTTTAAGTATTATCCCTCATATAATTGTGCATTTAAAATTTATTCTATAAAATTATAGTTGTAGAAACAATAAATAAATATTATATTCCAAAATACACTAATAACTCAAAATAATACTTTTGTTGACCACAAATGAGTAATTGTATTTAAATTGTTTAATTACATTTAAATGAAAAGTTTCATCTAAAAATAATTCAAATTTCACAGTGCCTGTTTATTTTATCCCTTTATTCCTCCTTTTATTTTATTATGTTTCCCAAAAATTAAATTTTATCCACATGTACAATAAAAATGTATGAATTTGTGTTGTTTAATATTGCATATAAATTTATATCTACTATAAACTTTTTAATTTCATGTTCTTTATTGAATTGTAAACATTTAAATATGATGCACTTTGATCTATTTTTATTCTAAAATTATCCTTTTTTAGTTAATAAAAACCAATATCACAAACATCATGAATAATCATTTATAACTATTATTTTAACAAATCCTTATTATAATCCATTTTTTATTAAGGCTGAAATGATATCCAATTGAAATATCATGTAATTTATTTATATTTTTTTAAAATAAATATCTAAACCATTTCAATTCATGGAAATGGATAAAATGTGTCATTTTTTTCATCACATTTAATATGATAGGGTCTATGTAAATTAAAATTGGACCTTTTCCCATTTACATCACCTTTTCAATTGAGTTTTTTTTATTTAAAATCATTATGTTCCAATAACATTATTATCTTTAGGTCATGGAAAAATATTTCATATTTCCCCCCCAAATTATTCAACTAATAATTCGTGGTATAAAACATCAAATTGAGTTATAATGTTTCTTATTCAAAAATTAAATCAATTTGAGTGAGTAGTATTATAAAATAATTTATTTTTCTGAATCCTTATTTCTTTGTAAAACGATATTTCAATTTATCAAATGGTTTAAAATTTAAAGAAAAATCCATTATATTTTACACAAAAATATCTTCATCAATAGTACCTTAGATAATTTATATTAAACTTTAATTAAAATATTTTATTACATTAAGAGTTCAATGTGATAACCATTAATCACACATTTTTAAGGTATTTATCATTTTAGAGGGTAATCAACATTCCAAAAGGATACAACTTTATATATATGTTACCGTTAATGCTATTTCAATGTTTTCTTCTATAATAGAATTGTAATTCTCTTATATACCAAAACAAAATTTATCTATAAAATTATAATTATAATATAGTATATAGAGAGAGGTAAACTATTGAATTATTCAATATTTTTTAAAATATTCTTCAATCGCCTTGTTTATGTATTACATGCAATTAATGGATTACAATTTCTTAATATAATAAAACATATCCTTATTATCCAATTCTATATAGCTTTTAAACATTTATAAAAACTTGTTTATGAATGAAATAGTTATAATATAATTCATATATGATAAATAATCTATAAAATAATGAAATTTTTTTTATTATTTTTTAATATTGAAATCATATATTCACACATATTATAAAAAAAACTGATAGTATTCTTTTCTGTTGATCTCTACCTAAATTTATATTTCATTAACTGTAATTTTGTAATATAAAATTTCACATAAAGGTTAACTTTACAACAAGATTATAATTATATTTTGAATCACATAAAAAAATTCTCTTTAATGTTATTTTAACTAAATTAACAAACTATTTGTTTAAAAAAACTGTTTTATTATTTTTTGTTGACACATTAAGAACTAGTCTCATCCATTATTTGGATTAGGTTCCCTTATCACTACTGTAACACCCCAAGATTTTATGAAAAATATTATTTTTAATTTCATTAATGTCTTTTGTTGTATGCTACACAAAAAGGAGCTTGCATAACACGCATCCTTGACTTGCCTTGCATTACACGCAATCACGACCTTCCTCGATAGCGTGTGTAGTACGCAATACCGAGTTTCACTAAACAACCATATGCTATTAAAATATTATTAAAACTACCAGTTATGAATAGTAATAACCACTTTTTTAAATTTTGTAATTTTTATGGACTTCATTTCTGGATTTTGAATATCGAAATTATCTTAGGGTGAAATTTCGGTACATTTCTGATAACTTTCATTTTCCGATGAATAGTGAAAATTACTAAATTTTAATTAAAAACAACCTTTTTAATCAAAATAATTAATACTGATAAATTATTAATTTGGGTGGTTTTGAAGTATATTTAGAATATATTTTTACAATTTAATACTATGTTGGTCATTGGATGTAATTTCACATTTAAACCAGACATAAACAAGTGTCAATCTTTTGGTAGTTACTATCTCTTAAAAACACCCTATTTGTTTTGACGACGGAAATTAATTTTTAAATTAATTAATGCAACTGATATGTTTTGAATTTGGTAAAATAGAGATCATTTTTTAGTTCATAATATCAAATATAGCTTAGGCCAAATTTTTTGTATTTTTCTGGAAACTTTCATTTTTTAATGAATAGTGAAACCACTAAGTGGTAGTTAAAAAAATTGAATTTTTCATAAAACATAATTTTACCGCTTCTGTGAGTGGAATTTCGAAAATCCAGGAGACATGGTTAATATCAAGGACTAAAATGTGGTTCAATGCGATGAAAATAATTTTTGGTGAATAGTAACTTTTAACTTTTTTTTACCACGGTTAAAAGTAAATAGGGTAATTAAGGGTAAAAATGATATTATTATTACCCTAACACATGTCCTAATTCTATTGGATAAGTGTAATTTGACCAAAAACAACCTTAGGAATAAAATATGACCATTTAAGCCCACTTGGATTAGATTTGGACATTTATTATTAATTTATTTAAAGAAGGGTTAAAATAGTTAAAATCAATGTTTAATAAGTAAATCATTTTTAATATAGGGATATAAATAAGATAAATTAGACTATAAATATTAATTAGAAAGTTCAAAATATTTCCTACATAATGATATTTTATTTGTAATTTTTAGACAATAAATAATTAAATTTATTTATGACACAACGATGATGCAGTAATTATCTTATTAATGAAATATTGACATAATTGATGTTATTAATACCCAAATAAATGTTATTTGAGACTTTTTATGAATTCCACTAATTTTCTAGGTTCATATGACATGTTAGTATTGGTTTTATTAACTGTGTTCGAACTAATCATTATGTTATTAGTTTTAAAAAAATCAATTACCAAATAGTGTCAAATTTGACATAAAATTGATTTTAAAACAAAAAATATATTATTAATTGTTATTTTATTCCTAAAAATCTATGGTTCGGCCAAATGACTTAGATAAGGTTATATATATTAATAATAAACAACTTGGGGTTCTTCTGGCTTGATATAGTATGTTTATTAACCATATAGTGTAAGAAAACAAAAAGACACGGTAAAAGTTAAATTATTTAACTTAGAGTTAAATCTAATTGACAAGGTTAAAATAATAACCTAAACTTGTCTAGATCCTATTGGATGAGAGGATTTCGACCCATACCTACTTTAGCTTCGAAATAAGACCCTTTGGAACCATTATAAACTGAATTTGACCTTAATATAAAATAATATTTAGAGATTTTCCTAAGGTGCCCCACTCCTCCCTTATAAAAGGGCACCTCCTCCCTCTCCTCCTCACACCAATTTGAGCATTCATGCTCGGCCAAACCCTGCCAAAATCTCTTCTACACTTCCCTAGTATCATCTTATAGGTCCTGGTCTTCTTCAAATACCATCCTCAGTTCTTTAAGTGGAGGTTAAGAAAAGGCGCGTCAAAAAGAGGTAATATCCATTACCGATCTTTTTTAATTTCTTTCTTCTTTAACTTCTTCTTCTTTAGTTTTTTCATGAAAAAGTAATAACATCAGTATTTATTATATACTGATATGTTATTATAAATATGAAACAACTCTAATTAACCTTCTATCCATCCTACGGAAAAAGGAAATCACCGCGCATGCGTACGTACGGAATACCGTCTCCACGCCGTGGTGTAATATATTTTCTGCCACCAACTTAATTGGATGGGTATAATGGTGTAATGAGTAACTATATATGATTATTATAAAGTGATATTGATACTGAAATAGTATACACACACTTCAACACAAGTTCATGATCATGAGAACGATATCATCGCTCGTGCGTACGTATGGACTACCGTCTCCACGACGCGATGAGATTCATTCTCCAAAATAACCATTCATGAATGATTATAAATTATATATAATGAATAATAATGAAATATATGACATGTTAAATCTACTGGATTTATTTATATATATATATATGTATGTCATCTACTTACTTCCATTCAAGACAATAAGGAAAGGAAAACATCGTTCATGCGTACGTACGGACTACTGTCTCCATGAACGGTGTGTTTCATTTCATTTATCTATCTATTATATATATATATATATACTGAATATATATGATATATAAATCATGTTTTATATTCTGTGAGTAAGTAAATAATGATATAAGTAATAATAATTTCAAGAACAACAAGTCCAAACACCTACGATAAATGAAACGATTTTACCCAAAACGCTTCTTTAACACGGAATTTACAAAAGAACGGGTAATATAAAGCCATAAGTGAACCATATATGATATCATAACAATGAATATGATTCTTCAATAAGTTAATGACATTATTTAAATCATTATAAAGGAGGTTCGAATTGGTACAAAGCATATCCGACATAAGGTAAGGGAAAATATCACAATCTCATTTTTATCTGAGATTGTTTATACTTTGAAAGTTACTAGGGTGTATTTTATCATCCAAATCCATGTTTCCTCAATATGTAATATTATTTCCATCCACATACAATTTTTTAAAACCTATTTTACACTTTGGTGAGTTTTTAGTAAAAGATATCAAAGGAATATTTTGTCATTTTTCGTACGAGGTACTTTTTGACTTTTTCGACAAAAGTACGAGAAGAATGTTTTTTTGACTTATACGACATGAATGGATTTTAAAAACATTATTTCCAAGAAGGTTCATTTAAAAGTTTTCAAGTTTATTTTTAGTCAACTTCTTTTCGTTCAAAATTCTATGACATGTTAAGAAAGGAAAAGTGTTTTTGAAGAAGAAAGGATATTTTCCTCAAGAATGGAGTTCAAGTGTTTTATCAAAATTATTTTCCATCTAAGATAATATAGGGTTATTTTTATATCCCTATTATTACATTGATTTGATTATGTTGTGATGGAATTATTTTTATGAATTCCTTTATCATATGTGATTTGTTTTATGATGTCATGTTGTTTAAGATTCCCATTTTTATTTCATGGGTTATGCAATGATGTATGGTTTATGATTTTGTGGAACAGATACGAATGTTATCATTATGAGATGGATGGGACCTATATATCCCTCTAATGCATTGGGTAATGATTTTATATCTCATGAGATAGACATGGTTGGAACGGTACGTTATACCGGTTCAGTGAAACAGGACTGAAACGAGGAGTGAACTCGGTTCCGAAAGGGACTTTGTCCAATAAGATAGTCTTCGCAATGAGTATTGACTAACAAGAAATGATTCTCTATGATTATGTGTGTATTCACAAAGTTTCATGTTTTATGTTATGATTATTGGGATTCCATTTCACTACTAAGATTTATCCCATGTTATGAAATTATGATCTCTTTTGTAGGTTAAGATTTCCAAAATCTTATATTCTAATGAATATGATGTGATTGATATTTCTTTTGTTTACCCTTACTGAGCATTGGAGCTCACCCTTTTATGTTTTCTTTTCCCCAGGATATAAAGAAATGTTTTAGGTATTAAAAAAAAGGAAGATCTTTATGGGAGATGTTGAAGATATTTCACCACGATTAGAAGATTATATTCCGAGTTTCCAAAGACACTAAACTATTACGATCCTTGTGTGAGTGTTTTTGTTATGTACTAAGTATTCCGCAAAAGTAATTTAATGTCCATGTATGTCAGGCTTCGGGTCTCTGCAGTTGGTATCAGAGGAAAGGTTTAGTCAACCTTTGGAAACTAGGATGAGAAAACGTTAGTGAGATCCCTAGAGATATTTCTAAGGTATGTCTGGGAATGTCCCTAAGGATAAGTATACGAACTACGGTAATGATATTAGAATTTAACCTAAGATGTTAGATATTGAGGGTACTCCCCCTTTACTATGTTGTTTTCTCTAGCATGATTTTTTCCTGTCACGGAATTATTTTTGTGGTTTAGTTAATGGAGGGAACTAGAAGGAATTCGGTTAAAATTGAATCCAATGGACAAATTGGTGACTATGAGAAACAAAATTGTGTAATGCCTAGAGAGAAAGATATTTTCATTATGCCGAATTAGCCATCACGATATATGATTAACAAGGTGAAATTTAGTGGTATGCCTAATTCATCAAATAAGAGGAAGATAGACTTTTATACATGTTCGCATGTGGAAGAGCATAAAGAAAGGAAGATTGAGATTTATAAAGAAGGGAAGAAGAACCTCGAGGAATACCTCAAATTGAGGGACATATGTTATCTATGTGGAGAAAAGGGTCATAGAGTGAGACTATTATGGAGTTCAATGTCTTATTTGTGGAGAACATGGGCATTACCCAACTCAATGCCCTGACCTAAAAAGTTACTTCTAAATCAAGGAAGGAATTATTCCAAGACAACCATTGAAGATGATGGATTGAAGTGTTTATGTATTGTTATTCAAGAGTAATGTTGTTGAGGTACTTTTATGGCTTATTAAAATATTTTTGTATTAGTCTATAGTGGTTTTCAATAATTTTTTGGTACCAGTAACCATGGAAAGTGATTGAGATATTTTTAGAAAAAAGATGATATGCGCATAATAAAGGGATAAGGAAAAAATGAAATGTTTGACAGTATTCATAATATCATGATTTATATAAGGACTAAGTATATAGAATTTTGAGGATTTTGGTATGTGGAAAGAGTTATCTTTTGACAGCACTCATGTTTTCACTAAGATTCAATGGGTATTTATTTTTCAAGAGATTACATGATTATGGTATTCACATGACTGGAATGTGACGAACAAGATATATGAGGGATAAATGATGGCATTCACGTGATCATTTTCCCTATACTACGAGCTTGGACTGAAATATTTTAGATAAGCCTAAAGATTTGAATGGATTATGTTGGACATAAGTTAGTATTGTTTAAGGATAAAACTTTTTTTGATATTGTTGATGGGATGTTATTTTAGAAAAAGAACAACCTGCAGGATGTGCGACAACCCATCGCGTCGAACAAGGCTGTGGGAATCGAACCCACAACTAAAGTGCGATGGGCCTATCGCATACCACTGGCCTACAGAAAGTCCCTGGTTAGTAGAAAGTAGTTCTATTTTATTAAGAGGTATGATATATGAAGTATAAGTTCATTTGTGGAATCGTTTATGATTAACCTCACCAAAGACGGACTTATGTATATTTGATAACTATTGCTAAAATTTTGTTTGAAACAGATGGAATGACCCATCATTCTATCACATGATCTGTTAACACTTCACGAATAAAAAATTCATCTTCATTTTTTAAGAGATTAAGTGGAAATTGTTCAAAGCATGAACAACAGTGAGATTGTACCAAAATCAAGTAAGTATTTCTTCTAATTCAAAATTTTCGACTTTAGGGAAATGATATTGAAAACCAAAAATGTTGTCCTAGTGATCTTATATCTGATGAATCAGATGGTACCCTAGATCATCACAAATTTATGTCTTTGCGATTGTTGGATTTTTCATATCCATGTTCTCTACCACTCTCCATCAGAACATGATTGTTAGATTTGTCTTCCATATCCATATTTTCACCAATGTGGAAACCCAGTGATTAGTTTATTTGGGTAACCGTTAAGTTTCATACTTTTGTTTTTAAAGATTGGTTTTGGTATTCCTTTTTACGATGTGGGTTTTTATTAAAGAATCTTTCGACTAGTAAACCATTTATAACCCCGACGAATTTCGAGGGCGAAATTCATTTTAAGGGGGGTAGAATGTAACACCCCGAGATTTTATGAAAAATATTCTTTTTAATTTCATTAATGTCTTGTGTTGTACGCTACACCAAAAGGATCTTGCACAACACACATCCTTGACTTGCCTTGCGTTACACGCAATTGCGACCTTCCTCGATAGCGTGTGTAGTACGCAATACCGAGTTTCACTAAACAACAATATGCTATTAAAATATTATTAAAACTAGCAGTTATGAATAGTAATAACCACTTTTTGAAATTTTGTAATTTGTATGGACTTCATTTCTGGATTCGGAATATCGAAATTAGCTTAGGGTGAAATTATGGTACATTTCGGATAAATTTCATTTTCTGATGAATAGTGAAAATTACTAAATTTTAATTAAAAACAACCTTTTTAATCGAAATAATTAATAGTGATAAATTATTAATTTGAGTGGTTTTAAAGTATATTTAGAATATATTTTTACAATTTAATACAATGTTGGTCATTGGATGTAATTTCACATTTAAACCAGACATAAACAAGTGTCAATCTTTTGGTAGTTATTATCTCTTAAAAACACGCTATTTGTTTTGACGACAGGAATTAGTTTTTAAATTAATTAATGCAACTGATATGTTTTGAATTTGGTAAAATAGAAATCATTTTTCAGTTCATAAAATCAAATATAGCTTAGGCCTAATTTTTTGTATTTTTCTGGAAGCTTTCATTTTTTGATAAATAGTGAAACCACTAAGTGGTAGTTAAAAAAACTGATTTTTTCATAAAACTTAATTTTACCGCTTCTGTGAGTGAAATTTCGAAAAACCGAGAGACACGGTTAATATCAAGGACTAAAATGTGGTTCAATGAGATGAAAATAATTTCTGGTGAATAGTAACTTTGTACTTTTTTTTACCACACTTAAAAGTAAATAGGGTAATTAAGGGTAATAATGATTTTATTATTACCCTAACACATGTCCTAATTCTACTAGATAAGTGTAATTCGACCAAAAACAATTTTAGGAATAAAATATGTCCATCTAAGCCCACTTGGATTAGATTAGGACATTTATTATTAATTTATTTAAAGAAGGGTTAAAATAGTTAAAATCAATGTTTAATAAGTAAATCATTTTTAATAGAGGGTTATACATAAAATGAATTCGACTATAAATATTCATTAGAAAGCTAAAAATATTTCCTACATAATGATATTTTATTTGTAATTTTTAGAAAATAAAAAATTAAATTTATTTATGACACAACGATGATGAAGTAATTATCTTATTAATGAAATATTGACAAAATTGATGTTATAAATACCCAAATAAATTTAATTTGAGACTTTTTTATGAATTCAACTAATTTTATTGGTTAATATGACATGTTAGTATTGATTTTATTAACTCTTTTCTAACTAATCATTATTTTATGAGTTTAAAAAAACAATTACCAAATAGTGTCAAAATTGACATAAAATAGTTTTTAAAACAAATATTATATAATTTTTTTGTTATTTTATTCCTAAAAATCTATGGTTCGTCCAAATTACTTATATAAGGTTATATATATTAATAATAAACAACTTGGGGTTCGTTTGGCTTGATATAGTAAGTTTATTAACCATATAGTGTAAGAAAACAAAAAGACACGGTAAAAGTTAAATTATTTAACTTAGAGTTAAATCTAATTGGTAAGGTTAAAATAATAACCTAAACTTGTCTAAATCCTATTGGATGAGAGGATTGTGACCAATCCCCACTTTATCTTCGAAATAAGACCCTTTGGAAGCATTATAAACCGAATTTGACCTTAATATAAAATAATAATTTGAGATTTTCCTAAGGTGCCCCTCTCCTCCCTTATAAAAGGGCACCTCCTCCCTCTCCTCCTCACACCAATTTGAGCATTCAAGCTCGTCCAACCCCTGAACAAATATCTTCTCCACTTCCCTAGTATCAACCTAGAGTTCGTGGTCTTCTTCAAAGACCATCCTTAGTTCTTAAAGTGGAGGTTAAGAAAAGGCGCGTCAAAAAGAGGTAATATCTATTACCGACCTTTTTCAATTTCTTTCTTCTTCAACTTTTTCTTCTTTAGTTGTTTCATGATAAAGTATTAACATCAGTATTTCTTATATATGGATATGTTATTATAAATATGAAACAACTCTAATTAACCTTCTATCCATCCTACAGAAAAAGGAAATCACCGCGTGTACGTATGTACGGAATACCGTCTCCACGCCGTGGTGTAATCCATTTTCCGCCACCACCTTAATTGGATGGGTATAATGGTGTAATGAGTAACTATATATGATTATTATAAAGTGATATTGATACTGAAATAGTATACATACACTTCAACACAAGTTCACGATCATGAGAACGATATCATCGCTCATGCGTACGTATGGACTACCGTCTCCACGACGCGATGAGATTCATTCTCCACATTAACCATTCATGAATGATTATAAATTATATATAATGAATAATAATGAAATATATTACATGTTAAATCTACTGTATTTATGTATATATATATTTATGTAATCTACTTACTTCCATTCAAGACAATAAGGAAAGGAAAACAGCGTCCATGCGTACTTACGGACTACCGTCTCCATGAACAGTGTGTTTCATTTCATTTATCTATCTATTATATATATATATACTGAATATATATGATATATAAATCATGTTTTATATTCTGGAAGTATGTAAATCATGATATAAGTAATAATAATTTCAAGAACAACAAGTCCAAACACCTACGATAAATGAAACGATTTTACCCAAAACGCTTCTTTAACATGGAATTTACAAAAGAACGGGTAATATAAAGTCATAAGTGAACCATATATCTTATCATAACAATGAATATTATTCTTCAATAAGTTAATGACATTATTTAAATCATTATACAGGAGGTTCGAATACGTACAAAGCATATCAAAAATAAGGTAAGGGAAAATATCACAATCTCATTTTTATCTGAGATTGTTTATACTTTGAATGTTACTGGGGTGTATTTTATCATCCACATACATGTTTCCTCAATATGTAATATTATTTCCATCCACCTACAATTTTTTAAAACCTATTTTACCCTTTGGTAAGTTTTTAGTAAAAGATATCAAAGGAATCTTTTGTCATTTTTTCATACGAGGTACTTTTTGACTTTTCCGACAAAAGTACGAGAAGAATGTTTTTTTAACTTATACGACATGAATGGATTTTTAAAATATTATTTCCAAGAAGGTTCCTTTAAAAGTTTTCAAGTTTATTTTTAATCAACTTCTTTTCATTCAAAATTCTATGACATGTTAAGAAAGGAAAAATGTTTTTGAAGAAGAAAGGTTATTTTCCTCAAGAATGGAGTTCAAGTGTTTTATCAAAATTATTTACCATCTAAGATAATATAGGGTTCTGTTTATATCCCTATTGTTACATTGATTTGATTATGTTGTGATGGAATTATTTTTATGAATTCTTTTATCTTATATGATTTGTTTTATGATGTCATGTTGTTTAAGATTCCAATTTTTATTTCATTGGTTATGCTATGATGTATGGTTTATGATTTTGTGGCACACATAAGAATGGTATAATTATGAGATGGTTGGGACCTATATCTCCCTCCAATGAATTGGGTAAAGATTTTATATCTCATGATATAGAAATGGCTAGAACGGTAGGTTATACTAGTTTAGTGAAATAGGACTGAAACGAGGAGTGAACTCGGTTTAGAAAGGGACTTTGTCCACTAAGATAGTCTTGGAAATGAGTCTTGACTAACAAGAAATGATTCTCTATGATTATGCATGTATGACACAAAGTTTAATGTTTTATGTTATGATTATTGGGATTCCATTTCACTACTAATATTTATCCCATGTAATGAAATTATGATCTCTTTTTCAGGTTAATATTTCCAAAATGTTATGTTCTTATGAATATGATGTGATTGATATTTCTTTTGTTTAACCTTACTGAGAATTTTAGCTCACCCTTTTATGTTTTCTTTTCCCCAGGATATAAAGAAAGGTTTTAGGTATTAAAAAAAGGAAGATCTTTATGGGAGATGTTGAAGATCTTTCACCACGATTAGAAGATTATATTCCGAGTTTCCAAAGACACTAAACTATTACTATCCTTGTGTGTGTGTTTTTGTTATGTACTAAGTATTCCGCAAAAGTAATGTAATGTCCATGTACGTCAGGCTTCGGGTCTCTACAGTTTGTATTAGAGGAAAGGTTTAGTCAACCTTTGGAAACTAGGATGCGAAAACGTTAGTGAGATCCCTAGAGATATTTCTAAGGTATGTCTAGGGATGTCCCTAAGGATAAGTATACGAACTACGGTGACGATCTTAGAATTTCACCTAAGATGTTAGATATTGAGGGCACTCCCCCATTACTATGTTTTTTTCTCTAGAATGATTTTTGCCTCTAACAGAATTATTTTTGTGTTTTAGTTAATGGAGGGAACCAGAAAGAATTCGGTTAACATTGAATCCAATGGACAAATTGGTGACTATGAGCAACAAAATTGTGTAATTCCTAGAGAGAAAGATATTTTCATTATGCCGAATCAGTCATCGCGATATATGATTAACAAGGTGAAATTTAGTGGTATGCCTAATTCATCAAATAAGAGGAAGATATACTTTTATACATGTTCACATGTGGAGGAGCATAAAGAAAGGAATATTGAGATTTCTAAAGAAGGGAAGAAGAACCTCGAGGAATACCTCAAATGGAGGGACATATGTTATCTGTGTAGAGAAAAGGGTCATAGAGTGACAGACTATTATGGAGTTCAATGTCTTATTTGTGGAGAAATGGGCATTACCCAACTCAATGCCCTGACCTAAAAAGTTACTTCTAAATCTAGGAAGGAATTATTCCAAGACAATCATTGAAGAGGATGGATTGAAGTGTTTATGTATAGTTATTCAAGAATAATGTTGTTGAGGTACTTTTATGGCTTATTAGAATATTTCTGTATTAGTCTATTATGGTTTTCAATAATTTTATGGTACCAGTAACCATGGAAAGTGATTGAGATATTATTAGAAAAAAGATGATTTGCGCATAATGAAGGGATAAGGAAAAAATGAAATGTTTGACAGTATTCATGAGCTCATGATTGATATAAGGACTAAGTATATAGAATTTTGAGGATTTTGGTATGTGGAAAGAGTTATCTTTTGACAGCACTCATGTTTTCACTAAAATTCAATGGGTATTCATTTTTCAAGAGATTACATGATTATGGTATTCACATGACTGGAATGTGACGAACAAGATATATGAGGGATAAATGATGGCATTCACGTGATCATTTTCCCTATACTATGAGCATGAACCGAAGTATTTTAGATAAGCCTAAAGATTGGAATGGATTATGTTGGACATAAGTTAGTATTGTTTAAGGATAAACCTTTTTTTGATATTGTTGATGGGATGTTATTTTAGAAAAAGGACAACCTGCAGGATATGTGAGAACCCATCGCGTCGGCCAAGGCTGTGGGAATCGAACCCACAACTAAAGTGTGACATGCCTTTATCGCATACCAATGGCCTACAGAAAGTCCCTGGTTAGTATGAACTAGTTTTATTTTATTAAGTGGTATGATATATGAAGTATAAGTTCATTTTTGTAATCGTATATGATTAACCTCACCAAAGACGGACTTATGTATATTTGATAACTATCGCTAAAATTTTGTTTGAAACAGATGGAATGACCCATCATTCTATCACATGATCTGTTAACACTTCACGAATAACAAATTCAACTTCATTTCTTTAAGCGATGAAGTGGAAATTGTTCAAAGCACGAACAATTGTGAGATTGTACCAAAATCAAGTAAGTATTTCTTCTAATTCAAAATTTTCAACTTTAGGGAAATGATATTGAAAACCAAAAATGTTGTCCTAGTGATATTATATCTGATGAATCAGATGGAACCCTAGATCATCACAAATTTATGGCTTTGCGATTGTTGGCTTTTTCATAGCCATGTTCTCTACCACTCTCCATCAGAACATGATGGTTAGATTTCTATTCCATATCCATATTTTCATTTATGTGGAAACCCAGTGATTAGTTTATTTGGGTAACCGTTACATTTCATACTTTTGTTTATAAAGATTGGTTTTTTTATTCCTTTTTACGATGTGGGTTTCTATTAAAGAAACTTTCGAATAATAAACCATTTATAACCCCGACGAATTTCGAGGGTGAAATTCATTTTAAGGGGGGTAGAATGTAACACCCCGAGATTTTATGAAAAATATTTTTTTTAATTTCATTAATGTCTTGTATTGTACGCTACACCAAAAGGAGCTTGCACAACACTCATCCTTGACTTGCTGTGCATTACACGCAATCACGACCTTCCTCGATAGCGTGTGTAGTACGCAATACCGAGTTTCACTAAACAACAATATGCTATTAAAATATTATTAAAACTAGCCGTTATGAATAGTAATAACCACTTTTTGAAATTTTGTAATTTTTATGGACATCATTTATGGATTCGGAATATCGAAATTAGCTTAGGGTGAAATTTTCGTACATTTTGGATGACTTTCATTTTCTGATGAATAGTGAAAATTACTAAATTTTAATTAAAAACAACCTTTTTAATCGAAATAATTAATAGTGATAAATTATTAATTTGAGTGGTTTTAAAGTATATTTAGAATATATTTTTAAAATTTAATACAATGTTGGTCATTGGATGTAATTTCACATTTAAACCAGACATAAACAAGTGTCAATCTTTTGGTAGTTATTATCTCTTAAAAACACGCTATTTGTTTTGATGTTGGGAATTAATTTTTAAATTAATTAATGCAACTGATATGTTTTGTATTTGGTAAAATAGACATCATTTTTGAGTTCATAATATTAAATATAGCTTAGGCCTAATTTTTTGTATTTTTCTGGAAACTTTCATTTTTTGATGAATAGTGAAACCACTAAGTGGTAGTTAAAAAAAATGAATTTTTCATAAAACTTAATTTTACCGCTTCTGTGAGTGGAATTTCGAAAATCCGAGAGACACGGTTAATATCAAGGACTAAAATGTGGTTCAATGAGATGAAAATAATTTTTGGTGAATAGTAACTTTTTACTTTTTTTTACCACAGTTAAAAGTAAATAGGGTAATTATGGGTAATAATGATATTATTATTACCCTAACACATGTCCTAATTCTACTAGATAAGTGTAATTCGATCAAAAACAATCTTAGGAATAAAATATGACCATTTAAGCCCACTTGGAATAGATTAGGACATTTATTATTAATTTATTTAAAGATGGGTTAAAATAGTTAAAATCAATGTTTAATAAGTAAATCATTTTTAATATAGAGTTATAAATAAGATAAATTCGACTATAAATATTCCTTAGAAAGCTAAAAATATTTCCTACATAATGATATTTTATTTGTAATTTTTAGAAAATAAATAATTAAATTTATTTATGACACAACGATGATGCAGTAATTATCTTATTAATGAAATATTGACAAAATTGATGTTATAAATACCCAAATAAATTTAATTTGAGACTTTCTATGAATTACACTAATTTTATAGGTTAATATGACATTTTAGTATTGATTTTATTAACTCTTTTCTAACTAATCATTTTGTTATGAGTTAAAAAAAACAATTACCAAATAGTGTCAAAATTGACATAAAATAGTTTTTAAAACAAATATTATATTATTTTTTTGTTATTTTATTCCTAAAAATCTAATGTTCATCAAAATGACTTAGATTAGGTTATATATATTAATAATAAACAACTTGGGGTTCGTTTGGCTTGATATAGTAAGTTTATTAACCATATAGTGTAAGAAAACAAAAAGACACGGTAAAAGTTAAATTATTTAACTTAGAGTTAAATCTAATTGGTAAGGTTAAAATAATAACCTAAACTTGTCTAAATCCTATTGGATGAGAGGATTGCGACCCATCCCCACTTTATCTTTGAAATAATACCCTTTGGAACCATTATAAACCGAATTTGACCTTAATATAAAATAATAATTTGAGATTTTCCTAAGGTGCCCCTCTCCTCCCTTATAAAAGGGCACCTCCCCCCTCTCCTCCTCACACCAATTTGAGCATTCAAGCTCATCCAAACCCTGAAAAAATCTCTTCTCCACTTCCCTAGTATCATCCTAGAGGTCCTGGTCTTCTTCAAAGACCATCCTTAGTTCTTTAAGTGGAGGTTAAGAAAAGGCGCGTCAAAAATAGGTAATATCCATTACCGACCTTTTTCAATTTCTTTCTTCTTCCACATCTTCTTCTATAGTTGTTTCATGATAAAGTAATAACATCAGTATTTCTTATATATGGATATGTTATTATAAATATTAAACAACTCTAATTAACCTTCTATCCATCCTATAGAAAAAGGAAATCACCGCGCGTGCGTACGTACGGAATACCGTCTCCACGCCGTGGTGTAATCCATTTTCCACCACCACCTTAATTGGATGGGTATAATGGTTTAATGAGTAACTATATATGATTATTATAAAGTGATATTGATACTGAAATAGTATACATACACTTCAACACAAGTTCACGATCATGAGAACGATATCATCGCTCATGTGTACGTATGGACTACCGTCTCCACGACGCGATGAGATTCATTCTCCACATTACCATTCGTGAATGATTATAAATTATATATAATGAATAATAATGAAATATATGACATGTTAAATCTACTGGATTTATGTATATATATATATGTATGTAATCTACTTACTTCCATTCAAGACAATAAGGAAAGGAAAACAGCGTTCATGCGTACGTACGGACTACCGTCTCCATGAACGGTGTGTTTCATTTCATTTATCTATCTGTTATATATATATATATACTGAATATATATGATATATAAATCATGTTTTATATTCTGTAAGTAAGTAAATCCTGATATATGTAATAATAATGTCAAGAACAACATGTCCAAACACCTATGATAAATGAAACGATTTTACCCAAAACGCTTCTTTAACATGTAATTTACAAAATAATGGGTAATATAATGTCATAAGTGAACCATATATGATATCATAACAATGAATATGATTCTGAAATAAGTTAATGACATTATTTAAATCATTATACAGGAGGTTCGAATACGTAAAAAGCATATCAGAAATAAGGTAAGGGAAAATATCACAATCTCATTTTTATCTGAGATTGTTTATACTTTGAATGTTACTGGGGTGTATTTTATCATCCACATACATGTTTCCTCAATATATAATATTATTTCCATCCACCTACAATTTTTTAAAACCTATTTTACCCTTTGGTAAGTTTTTAGTAAAAGATATCAAAGGAATCTTTTGTCATTTTTTCATACGAGGTACTTTTTGACTTTTCCGACAAAAGTACGAGAAGAATGTTTTTTTTAACTTATACGACATGAATGGATTTTTAAAAAATTATTTCCAAGAAGGTTACTTTAAACGTTTTCAAGTTTATTTTTAATCAACTTCTTTTCATTCAAAATTCTATGACATGTTAAGAAAGGAAAAATGTTTTTGAAGAAGAAAGGATATTTTCCACAAGAATGGAGTTCAAGTGTTTTATAAAAATTATTTACCATCTAAGATAATATAGGGTTCTGTTTATATCCCTATTATTACATTGATTTGATTATGTTGTGATGGAATTATTTTTATGAATTCTTTTATCTTATATGATTTGTTTTATGAAGTCATGTTGTTTAAGATTCCAATTTTTATTTCATGGGTTATGCTATGATGTATGGTTTATGATTTTGTGGCACACATAAGAATGGTATAATTATGAGATGGGTGGGACCTATATCTCCCTCCAATGAATTGGGTAAAGATTTTATATCTCATGAGATAGAAATGGCTATAACGATAGGTTATACCGGTTTAGTGAAATAGGACTGAAACGAGGAGTGAACTCGGTTTAGAAAGGGACTTTGTTCACTAAGATAGTCTTGGAAATGAGTCTTGACTAACAAGAAATGATTCTCTATGATTATGTGTGTATTCCAAAAAGTTTCATGTTTTATGTTATGATTATTGGGATTCCATTTCACTACTAATATTTATCCCATGTAATGAAATTATGATCTCTTTTGCAGGTTAATATTTCCAAAATGTTATGTTCTTATGAATATGATGTGATTGATATTTCTTTTGTTTACCCTTACTGAGCATTTTAGATCACCCTTTTATGTTTTCTTTTCCCAAGGATATAAAGAAAGGTTTTAGGTATTAAAAAAAAGGAAGATCTTTATGGGAGATGTTGAAGATCTTTCACCACGATTAGAAGATTATATTCCGAGTTTCCAAAGACACTAAACTATTACGATCCTTGTGTGTGTGTTTTTGTTATGTACTAAGTATTCCGCAAAAGTAATGTAATGTCCATGTATGTCAGGTTTCGGGTCTCTACAGTTGGTTTTAGAGGAAAGGTTTAGTCAACCTTTGGAAACTAGGATGCGAAAACGTTAGTGAGATCCCTAGTGATATTTCTAAGGTATGTCTAGGGATGTCCCTAAGGATAAGTATACGAACTACGGTAATGATCATAGAATTTAACCTAAGATGTTAGATATTGAGGGCACTCCCCCTTTACTATGTTGTTTTCTCTAGAATGATTTTTCCCTCTAACAGAATTATTTTTGTGTTTTAGTTAATGGAGGGAACCAGAAGGAATTCGGTTAACATTGAATCCAATGGACAAATTGGTGACTATGAGCAACAAAATTGTGTAATGCCTAGAGAGAATGATATTGTCATTATGCCGAATCAGTCATCGCGATATATGATTAACAAGGTGAAATTTAGTGGTATGCCTAATTCATCAAAAAAGAGAAAGATATACTTTTATACATGTTCGCATGTGGAGGATCATAAAGAAAGGAATATTGAGATTTCCAAAGAAGGGAAGAAGAACCTCGAGGAATACCTCAAATGGAGGGACATATGTTATCTGTGTAGAGAAAAGGGTCATAGAGTGACAGACTGTTATGGAGTTCAATATCTTAATTGTGGAGAACATGGGCATTACCCAACTCAATGCCCTGACCTAAAAAGTTACTTCTAAATCAAGGAAGGAATTATTCCAAGACAATCATTGAAGAGAATGGATTGAAGTGTTTATGTATTGTTATTCAAGAATAATGTTGTTGAGGTACTTTTATGGATTATTAGAATATTTCTGTATTAGTCTATTATGGTTTTCAATAATTTTATGGTACCAATAACCATAGAAAGTGATTGAGATATTATTAGAAAAAAGATGATATGCGCATAATGAAGGGATAAGGAAAAAATGAAATGTTTGACAGTATTCATGAGCTCATGATTGATATAAGGAATAAGTATATAGAATTTTTAGGATTTTGGTATGTGGAAAGAGTTATCTTTTGACAGCACTCATGTTTTCACTAAGATTCAATGGGTATTCATTTTTCAAGAGATTAAATGATTATGGTATTCACATGACTGGAATGTGACGAACAAGATATATGAGGGATAAATGATGGCATTCACGTGATCATTTTCCCTATACTATGAGCATGAACCGAAGTATTTTAGATAAGCCTAAAGATTTGAATGGATTATGTTGGACATAAGTTAGTATTGTTTAAGGATAAAACTTTTTTTGATATTGTTGATGGGATGTTATTTTAGAAAAAGGACAACCTGCAGGATTTGTGACAACCCATCGCGTCGGCCAAGGCTGTGGGAATCGAACCCACAACTAAAGTGCGACAGGCCATTATCGCATACCACTGGCCTACAGAAAGTCCCTGGTTAGTATGAACTAGTTTTATTTTATTAAGTGGTATGGTATATGAAGTATAGGTTCATTTTTGTAATCGTATATGATTAACCTCACCAAAGACGGACTTATGTATATTTGATAACTATCGCTAAACTTTTTTTTGAAAGAGATGGAATGACCCATCATTCTATCACATGATCTGTTAACACTTCACGAATAACAAATTCAACTTAATTTCTTTAAGCAATGAAGTGGAAATTGTTCAAAGAACGAACAATAGTGAGATTGTACCAAAATCAATTAAGTATTTCTTCTAATTCAAAATTTTCAAATTTAGGGAAATGATATTGAAAACAAAAAATGTTGTCCTAGTGATATTATATCTGATGAATCAGATGGAACCCTAGATCATCACAAATTTATGGCTTTGCGATTGTTGGATTTTTCATAGCCATGTTCTCTACCACTCTCCATCAGAACATGATGGTTAGATTTCTCTTCCATATCCATATTTTCACCTATGTGGAAACCTAGTGATTAGTTTATTTGGGTAACCGTTACATTTCATACTTTTGTTTTAAAATATTGGTTTTTGTATTCCTTTTTATGATGTGGGTTTCTATTAAAGAAACTTTCGAATAGTAAACCATTTATAACCCCGACGAATTTCGAGGGCGAAATTCATTTTAAGGGGGGTAGAATGTACCACCCCGAGATTTTATGAAAAATATTTTTTTTTAATTTCATTAATGTCTTGTGTTGTACGCTACACCAAAAAGAGCTTGCACAACACGCATCCTTGACTTGCTGTGCATTACACGCAATCACGACCTTACTCGATAGCATGTGTAGTACGCAATACCGAGTTTCACTAAACAACGATATGCTATTAAAATATTATTAAAACTAGCCGTTATGAATAGTAATAACCACTTTTTGAAATTTTTTAATTTTTATGGACTTCATTTCTAGATTCGGAATATCGAAATTAGCTTAGGGTGAAATTTTGGTACATTTCGGATAACTTTCATTTTCTGATGAATAGTGAAAATTACTAAATTTTAATTAAAAACAACCTTTTTAATCGAAATAATTAATAGTGATAAATTATTAATTTGAGTGGTTTTAAAGTATATTTAGAATATATTTTTAAAATTTAATACAATGTTGGTCATTGGATGTAATTTCACATTTAAACCAGACATAAACAAGTGTCAATCTTTTGGTAGTTATTATCTCTTAAAAACCCGCTATTTGTTTTGACGATGGGAATTAATTTTTAATTTGATTAATGCAACTGATATGTTTTGAATTTGGTAAAATAGACATCATTTTTGAGTTCATAATATCAAATATAGCTTAGGCCTAATTTTTTTTATTTTTCTGGAAACTTTCATTTTTTGATGAATAGTGAAACCACTAAGTGGTAGTTAAAAAAACTGTATTTTTTATAAAACATAATTTTACCGCTTCTGTGAGTGGAATTTTGAAAATCCAAGAGACACGGTTAATATCAAGGACTAAAATGTGGTTCAATGAGATGAAAATAATTTTTGGTGAATAGTAACTTTTTACTTTTTTTTACCACAGTTAAAAGTAAATAGGGTAATTAAGGGTAATAATGATATTATTATTACCCTAACACATGTCCTAATTCTATTGGATAAGTTTAATTCGACAAAAAACAATCTTAGGAATAAAATATGACCATTTAAGCCCACTTAGATTAGATTAGGACAGTTATTATTAATTTATTTAAAGAAGGGTTAAAATAGTTAAAATCAATGTTTAATAAGTAAATCATTTTTCATATAGGGTTATACATAAGATAAATTCGACTATAAATATTCATTAGAAAGATAAAAAGATTTCCTACATAATGATATTTTATTTTTAATTTTTAGAAAATAAATAACTAAATTTATTTATGACACAACGATGATGTAGTAATTATCTTATTAATGAAATATTGACATAATTGATGTTATAAATACACAAAAAAATTTAATTTGAGACTTTTTAAGAATTCCACTAATTTTATAGGTTAATATGACATTTTAGTATTTATTTTATTAACTCTTTTCGAACTAATCATTCTGTTATGAGTTAAAAAAACAATTACCAAATAGTGTCAAAATTGACATAAAATAGTTTTTAAAACAAATATTATATTATTAATTGTTATTTTTTTCCTAAAAATCTAAGGTTCGTCCAAATGACTTAGATAAGGTTATATATATTAATAATAAACAACTTGGGGTTTGTTTGGCTTGATATAGTAAGTTTATTAACCATATAGTGTAAGAAAACAAAAAGACATGGTAAAAGTTATATTATTTAACTTGGAGTTAAATCTAATTGATTAGGTTAACATAATAACTTAAAGTTGTCTAAATCCTAGTGGATGAGTGGAGTTCGACCCATCCCCACTTTAGCTTCGAAATAAGACCCTTTGGAACCATTATAAACCGAATTTGACCTTAATATAAAATAATATTTTGAGATTTTCCTAAGGTGCCCCTCTCCTCCCTTATAAAAGGGCACTTCCTCCCTCTCCTCCTCACACCAATTTGAGCATTCAAGCTCAGACAACCCCTGAAAAAATATCTTCTACACTTCCCTAGTATCATCCTAGAGGTCCTGGTCTTCTTCAAAGACCATCCTTAGTTCTTTAAGTGGATGTTATGAAAAGGCGCGTCAAAAAGAGGTAATATCCATTACCGATCTTTTTCATTTTCTTTCTTCTTCAACTTCTTATTCTTTAGTTTTTTCATGATAAAGTAATAACATCAGTATTTATTATATACTGATATGTTATTATAAATATGAAACAACTCTAATCAACCTTCTATCCATCCTATGGAAAAAGGAAATCTCCGCGCATGCGTACGTACGGAATACCATCTCCACGCCGTGGTGTAATCTATTTTCCACCACCACCTTAATTGGATGGGTATAATGGTGTAATGAGTAACTATATATGATTATTATAAAGTGATATTGATACTGAAATAGTATATGTAACACCTCGAAATTTTATGAAAAATATTCTTTTTAATTTCACTAATGTCTTGTGTTGTACGCTACACCAAAAGGAGCTTTCACAACACGCATCCTTGACTTTCCTTTTATTACACACAATCGCGACCTTCCTCGATAGCGTGTGTAGTATGCAATACCGAGTTTCACTAAACAACGACATGCAATTAAAATATTATTAAAACTAGCCGTTATGAATAGTAATAACCACCTTTTAAAATTTTATAAATTTTATCTCTCAAAATGGACTTCATTTTTCGATTCAGAGTATCGAATTTAGCCTAAGGTGAAATTTTGGTAATTTTCGGATAACTTTCATATTCTGATGAATAGTGAAAATTACTAAATTTTAATTAAAAACAACTTTTTTAATCGAAATAATTAATAGTGAATAATTATTAATTTGAGTAGTTTTAAAGTATATTTAGAATATATTTTTACAATTAAATACAATGTTGGTCATTGGATGTAATTTCACATTTACACCAGACATAAACAAGTGTTAATCTTTTGACAGTTATTATCTCTTAAAAACACGCTATTTGTTGTGACAGCGGAAATTAATTATAAAATAAATTAATGAAACATATATTTTGGGAATTTTGTAAAATAGAAATCATCTTTGAATTCGGAATATCAATTATATCTTAGGGTGAAATTTTGGCATTTTTCTGAAAAACTTCAATTTTTGATGAATAGTGAAACCACTAAGTGGTAGGTTAAAAACTAAATTTTGCATAAAACTTAATTTTACCGCTTCTCTGAATGAAATTTCGAAAATCCGAGAGACACGGTTAATATCAAGGACTAAAATGTGGTTCAATGAGATGAAAATAATTTTTGGTGAATAGTAACTTTTTACTTTTATTTACCACGGTTAAAAGTAAATAGGGTAATTAAGGGTAAAAAAGATATTATTATTACCATAACACATGTCCAAATTCTATTGGATAAGTTTAATTCGACCAAAAACAAGCTTAGGATTAATATATGACCATTTAGGACCACTTGGATTAGATTAGGACATTTATTATTATTTAATTCATAGAAGAGTTAAAAGAGTTAAAATCAAAGATTATTTACTAAAACATTTTTAATATAGGGTTATACATAAGATAAATTCGATTGTAAATATAAATTTTAATGATAAAACGATTCCCTACATAATGGTATTTTATTTGTAATTTTTATAAATCAAATAATTTAATTTATTTATGACACAAAGATGATGCAGTAATTATCTTATTAATGAAATATTGAAATAATTGATGTTATAAATACAAAAATAAGTGTAAATTAAGAATTTTTATGAATTAAACTAATTTTCTAGGTTACTATGAAATATTAGTGTTGATTTAATCAGCTTGGTTCGAACATATAATTCTGTTATGACTTTCACAAAAATCATATATCAAATAGTGTCAAAATTGACACAAAATAGTTTTTAAATAAAAAATTATATTATTAATTGTTATTTTATTCCTAAAAATATAAGGTTCGGCCAAATGACTTATATAAGGATATATATATTAATTATAAACAACTTGGGGTACGTTTGGCAAGTTATAGTAAGTGTATTAACCATATAATGTAAGAAAACAAAAAGTCACGGTAAAAGTTAAATTATTTAACTTAGAGTTAAATCTAATTGATAAGGTTAAAATAATAACCTAAACTTGTCTAAATCCTATTGGTTGATAGGATTTATACCCATCCCCACTTTAACTTCGAAATAAGACCCTTTGGAACCATTATAAACCGATTTTGACTTTAATATAAAATAATATTTTGAGATATTCCTAAGGTGCCCCTCTCCCCCCTTATAAAAGGACACCTCCTCCCCCTCCTCCTCACACCAATTTGAGCACTCATGCTCGGCCAACCCCTACCAAAATCCCTTCTCCACTTCCCTAGAATAATCCTAGAGGTCCTGGTCTTCTTCAAATACTAATCTTAATTCCCTAAGTGGAGGATTCAAAGAGGCCTTTCAAAGAAGAGATAATATCCATTACCGATCTTTTCAATTTCATTCTTCTTCAACTTCTTCTTATTTAGTTGTTTCATGATAAAGTAATAACATCAGTATTACTTACATACTGATATGTTATTATAAATATGAAACAACCCTAATTCACCTTCTATCCATCCTACGGAAAAAGGAAATCACTGCGCGTGCGTACGTACGGAATACCGTCTCCACGCCGTGGTGAAATCTATTTTCCACCACCACCTTACTTGGATGGGTATAATGGTGTAAATAATAACTATATATTATTATTTTAAAGTGATATTGATTCTGAAATAGTATACATACACTCCAATACAGTCCCACGATCATGAGAACAATATCATCGATCGTGCGTACGCACGGAATACCGTCTCCACGACGCGATGAGATTCATTCTCCACATTAACTATTCATGAATGATTATAAAGTATATAAAATGAATAATAATGAAATATATGACATGTTAAATCTACTGGATTTATGTATATATATATATATATGTATGTCATCTACTTACTTCCATTCAAGACAATAAGGAAAGGAAAACTGCGTTCATGCGTACGTACGGACTACCGTCTCCATGAACGGTGTATTTCATTCCATTTAACGATATATTATATATATATATATTCTGAATATATATTATATATAAATCATTTTTACATTCTGGATATAAGTAATCATGATCAAAGTAATCATATTAATAATTACAAGTTAAAAACACGAACGACAAATGAGATGATTTTACCCAAAACGCTACTTTAACATGAATTTACAAAAGAACGGGTAATATAAAGTCATAAGTGGACCATATATGATATAATAACAATTAATATGATTCTGGATTAAGTCAATAACATGATTTAAATCATTATACAGGAGGTTCGGACACTTACGAAGCAAATCGGACCTAAGGTAAGGGAAATATAACAATCTCATTTTTATCTGAGATTATTTATACTTTAGTATTTACTGGGGTGTATTTTATCATCCAAATCCATGTTTCCTAAATATGTAATATTATTTCCATTCTCCTAAAATTGTTTAAATCCTATTTTACCCTTCGGTGTGTTTTTAGTAAAAGATATGAAAGGAATCTTTTGTCGTTTTTCGTACGAGGTAATTTTTGACTTTTCCGACAAAAGTACAAAGAATGTTTTCTTAACTTATACGACATGAATGGATTTTTAAAACATTATTTTCAAGAAGCTTACTTTACAAGTTTTCATGTTTATTTTTAATCAACTTCTTTTATTTTAAAATTGTATGACATGTTAAGAAAGGAAAAGTGTTTTTGAAGTAGAAAGGATATTTTCCTCAAGAATGAAGTTCAAGTGTTTTATCAAAATTATTTTCCATCTAAGATAATAAAGGGTTATGTTTTTATCCCTATTATTACATTGATTTAATTATGTTGTGATGGAATTATTTTTATGAATTCTTTTATTGTATATGAATTGTTTTATGATGTCATGATGTTTAAGATTCCCATTTTTATTACACGGGTTATGTAATGATGTATGATTTCTGATTTTGTGGCACACATAAGAATGGTATCATTATGAGATGGGTGGGACCTATATCTCCCTACAATAGATTGGGTAAAGATTTTATATCTCATGAGATAGACATGGCTGGAACGGTAGGTTATACCGGTTCAGTGAAACAGGACTGAAACGAGGGTTACTCGATTCAGAAATGGACTTTGTCCACTAAGATAGTCTTGGAAATGAGTCTTGACTAATAAGATATGATTCACTATGATTATGTGTGTATGCCACAACGTTTCATGTTTTAAGTTATGATTATTGTGATTAAATTTCACTGCCATGATTTACCCCATTTTATGAAATTATGATCTCTTTTGCAGGTTGTGATGTGATTGATATTTCTTTTGTTTACCCTTACTGAGCATTTGAGCTCACCCTTTTATGTTTTCTTTTCCCCAGGATATAAAGAAAGGTTTTAGGTATAAAAAAAGGAAGATCTTTATGGGAGATGTTGAAGATCTTTCACCAGGATTAGAAGATTATATTCCGAGTTTCCAAAGACACTAAACTATTACGGTCCTTGTGTGTGTGTTTTTGTAATGTACTAAGTATTCCGCAAAAGTAATGTAATGTACATGTACGTTAGGCTTCGGGTCACTACAGTTGGTATCAGAGGAAAGGTTTAGTCAACCTTTGGAAACTAGGATGTGAGAACGTTAGTGAGATCCCTAGAGATATTTCTAAGGTATGTCTAGGGATGTCCCTAAGGATAAGTATACGTATAGGATATAGTCTTAGAACTATGGTAACGATCATAGAATTAAACCTAAGATGTTAGATATTGAAGGTACTCCCCATTTATTATGTTGTTTTCCCTAGCATGATTTTTGCCTCTCACACTATTCTTTTTGGGTTTTAGAAAATGGCTGGAAACAAGATGATTCACGATAATGGAGGATATGATGGACAATGCAATGTTATTCTTCATGAGAAACCAAATGAAATGGGATTTGGAAGTCCAAATATCATTGTTATTCCGAATCAGCAATCTCATAATATGATCAATAAAGTAAAATTTGGTAAGTTTCCTGACTCAGCTAATAAGAGAAAGATGGAGTTTCATGATGATCATAGAGGAAAGATAGTTCAATTTCCCCTATGTAAATCATGTGGGAAGAGGCATCAAGGAGAATGTTTCAAAGGAACTGGAAGATTCTTTGGGTGTGGAAAAGAAGGACAAAAAGCCAGTAAGTATAAAGGAAAAGGTTCAGTTAACACCAGGGATGAGGATAATGGTATTGCTACGACATCAGCAATGGTTAAATGTTTTAAATGTGGAATGTACGGGCATTATGCAAACCAATGACCTAAGGCAAAGTCTCATGAAGTGAATCAGTATGGTCGTATGGGTAGTATTTATGTGGATGATGATGAAGAGACTACAAATGATATGTGAGATGAAAGAATTATTGATGCTCGGTCAATGGTTTAAGAATGTAGTGGAATTATTACATGTTTATCATGTGTAATGTTGTATAAGTAATCTCATGATACTATGGAATAAAGAGACATCTATGGATTGTTACAATGTTGTCTTTCCTTGAGTTTTGAAAGTGTATGATTAATGTTACCAGTATCCATGAAAGGTTATTCAGATATTTTTGGAATGTAGATGATATGCGCATAATGAAGGGATGAGGAGAAAATGAAATGTTTGACAGTATTCCTGAGCTCATGATTGATATAAGGACTAAGTGATATCATGGTTTGAGTATATATAATTTTGAGGATTTTGGTATGTGGAAGGTGTTAACGTTTAACTGCATTCATGTTTTCACTAAGGTATTCAAGAGAATACATGATTAAGGACTTTGAATGTTTGGAATGTGACCAACAAGATATATTTTATGATATATGGGGATAAACGATGGTATTAAATCTCTGAGAGTGGACTGCAGTATTATGGATAAGCCTAAAGATTGGAATGGATTATGTTGGACATAATTTAGTATTGTTTAAGGATGGAAGTTTTTTCGATATTATTGATGGGATGTTATAGTAATATAGTTTTAGAAAAAGGACAACCTGCAGGACGGGTGAAATCCCATCGCGTCGGACAAGGCTGTGGAAATCGAACCCACAATCGAAGTGCGACTGGCCTTTATCGCCTACCAATGGCCTACAGGAAATCCCTATTTAGTAGAAACTAGTTTTATTATATTAAGCAGTATGATATATTAAGTATAAGTCCATTTTAAGAACCATATATGATTAATCTCACTATAGATCGACTTATGTATATAATTTTTGCTAACCTTTTGTTTGAGACATATGGAATGACCCGTCATTCTATCACATGATCTGCTAACACTTCACGAATAACAAATTCAACTTCATTTATTTAAGAGATGAAGTGGAAATTTTTCAAGGCACTAACAACAGTGAGATTATACCAAAATAAAGTAAGTATTTATTCTAATTCAAATTTTCAACTTTAGGGAAATGATCTTGAAAACCAAAAATGTTATCCTAGTGATCTTATACCTGATGAATCAGATGGTACCTTATATCATCACAAATCTATGGATTTGTGATTACTAGATTTTCCATAGCCATGTTCTCTACCACTCTCCATCAGAACATGATGGTTAGATTTCTCTTCCATATCCATATTTTCACCTATGTGGAAACCCATCGATTAGTTTATTTGGGTAACCATTACGTTTTATACCTTTGTTTTTAAAGATTGGTTTTGTTATTCCTTTTAATTATGTGGGTTTCTATTAAAGAAACTTTCGAATAGTAAACCATTTATAACCCCAACGAATTTCGAGGGCGAAATTCATTTTAAGGGGGGTAGAATGTAACACCCCGAAATTTTATGAAAAATATTCTTTTTAATTTAACTAATGTCTTGTGTTGTATGCTACACCAAAAAGAGCTTGCACAACACGCATCCTTGACTTTCCTTTTATTACACGCAATCGTGACCTTCCTCGATAGCGTGTGTAGTACGCAATACCGAGTTTCATTAAACAACGATATGCTATTAAAATATTATTAAAACTAGCCGTTATGAATAGTAATAACCATATTTTAAAATTTTATAAATTTTATCTCTCAAAATGGACTTCATTTTTGGATTTGGAGTATCTAATTTAGCCTAAGGTGAAATTTTGGTACTTTTCGGATAACTTTCATATTCTGATGAATAGTGAAAATTACTAAATTTTAATTAAAAACAACTTTTTTAATCGAAATAATTAATAGTGATAAATTATTAATTTGAGTGGTTTTAAAATATATTTAGAATATATTTTTACAATTGAATACAATGTTGGTCATTGGATGTAATTTCACATTTACACCAGACATAAACAAGTGTTAATCTTTTGATAGTTATTATCTCTTAAAAACACGCTATTTTTTGTGACAGCGGAAATTAATTATAAAATTAATTAATGCAACTTATATGTTGGGAATTTTGTAAAATAGAAATCATTTTTGAATTCAGAATATCAATTATAGCTTAGGGTGAAATTTTGGCATTTTTCTAAAAAACTTCAATTTTTGATGAATAGTGAAACCACTAAGTGGTAGGTTAAAACTGAATTTTGCATAAAACTTAATTTTACCGCTTCTGTGAATGGAATTTCGAAAATCCGAGAGACACGGTTAATATCAAGGACTACAATGTGGTTCAATGAGATGAAAATAATTTTTTGTGAATAGTAACTTTTTACTTTTATTTACCACGGTTAAAAGTAAATAGGGTAATTAAGGGTAAAAATGATATTATTATTACCATAACACATGTCAAAATTCTATTGGATAAGTGTAATTCGACCAAAAACAAGCTTAGGAATAAAATATGACCATTTAGGACCACTTGGATTAGATTAGGACATTTATTATTATTTAATTCAAAGAAGAGTTAAAAGAGTTAAAATCAAAGTTTATTTACTAAAACATTTTTAATATAGGGTTATACATAAGATATATTCGATTTTAAATATTCATTAGAAAGATAAAACGATTACATACATAATGGTATTTTATTTGTAATTTTTAGAAATCAAATAATTTAATTTATTTATGACACAATGATGATGTAGTAATTATCTTATTAAAGAAATATTGACATAATTGATGTTATAAATACAAAAATAAGTGTAATTTATGACTTTTTATGAATTCCACTAATTTTATATTTTACTATGAAATATTAGTGTTGATTTAATCAACTTGGTTCGAACATATAATTCTTTTATGACTTTCACAAAAATCATATATCAAATAGTGTCAAAATTGACACAAAATAGTTTTTAAATCAAATATTATATTATTAATTGTTATTTTATTCCTAAAAATCTAAGGTTCGGCCAAATGACTTAGATAAGGATATATATATTAATTATAAACAACTTGGGGTTCTTTTGGAAAGTTATAGTAAGTGTATTAACCATATAATGTAAGAAAACAAAAAGTCACGGTAAAAGTTAAATTATTTAACTTAGAGTTAAATCTAATTGATAAGGTTAAAATAAAAACCTAAACTTGTCTAAATCCTATTGGTTGATAGGAAATCGACCCATCCCCACTTTACCTTCGAAATAAGACCCTTTGGAACCATTATAAACCGATTTTCACTTTAATATAAAATAATATTTTGAGATATTCCTAAGGTGCCCCTCTCCTCCCTTATAAAAGGACACCTCCTCCCCCTCCTCCTCACACCAATTTGAGGACTCAAGCTCGGCCAAACCCTGCCAAAATCCCTTCTCAACTTCCCTAGAATAATCCTAGAGGTACTGGTCTTCTTCAAAGACCAATCTTAGTTCCCTAAGTGGATGATTCAAAGAGGCGTTTCAAAGAAGAGGTAATATCCATTACCGATCTTTTCAATTTCTTTTTCTTCAACTTCTTCTTCTTTAGTTGTTTCATGATAAAGTAAAAACATCAGTATTACTTACATACTGATATGTTATTATAAATATGAAACAACCCTAATTCACCTTCTATCCATCCTACGGAAAAAGGAAATCACCGCGCATGCGTACGTACGGAATACCGTCTCCACGCCGTGGTGAAATCTATTTTCCACCACCACCTTACTTGGATGGGTATAATGGTGTAAATAATAACTATATATTATTATTTTAAAGTGATATTGATTCTGAAATAGTATAAATACACTCCAATACAGTCCCACGATCATGAGAACGATATCATCGCTCGTGCGTACGCACGGAATACCGTCTCCATGACGCGATGAGATTCATTCTCCACATTAACCATTCATGAATGATTATAAAGTATATATAATGAATAATAATGAAATATATGACATGTTAAATCTACTGGATTTATGTATATATATATATGTATGTCATCTACTTACTTCCATTCAAGACAATAATGAAAGGAAAACTGCGTTCATGCGTACGTACGGATTACCGTCTCCATGAACGGTGTATTTCATTCCATTTATCGATATATTATATATATATATATATTCTGAATATATATTATATATAAATCATGTTTTAAATTCGGGATATAAGTAATCATGATCCAAGTAATCATATTAATAATTACAAGTTAAAAACACGAACGACAAATGAGACGAATTTACCCAAAACGCTACTTTAACATGAATTTACAAAAGAACGGGTAATATAAAGTCATAAGTGGACCATATCTGATATAATAACAATGAATATGATTCTGGAATAAGCAAATAACATGATTTAAATCATTATACAGGAGGTTCGGACACTTACGAAGCAAATCGGACCTAAGGTAAGGGAAATATCACAATCTCATTTTTATATGAGATTGTTTATACTTTAGTATTTACTGGGGTGTATTTTATCATCCACATCCATGTTTCCTAAATATGTAATATTATTTCCATTCTCCTAAAATTGTTTAAATCCTATTTTACCCTTCGGTGTGTTTTTAGTAAAATATATGAAAGGAATCTTTTGTCGTTTTTCGTACGAGGTAATTTTTGACTTTTCCGACAAAAGTACAAAGAATGTTTTTTTTAACTTACACGACATGAATGGATTTTTAAAACATTATTTCCAAGAAGCTTCCTTTACAATTTTTCAAGTTTATTTTTAATCAACTTCTTTTATTTTAAAATTGTATGACATGTTAAGAAAGGAAAAGTGTTTTTGAAGTAGAAAGGATATTTTCCTCAAGAATGAAGTTCAAGTGTTTTATCAAAATTATTTTCCATCTAAGATAATAAAGGGTTCTGTTTTATCCCTATTATTACATTGATTGGATTATGTTGTGATGGAATTATTTTTATGAATTCCTTTATTGTATATGAATTGTTTTATGATGTCATGATGTTTAAGATTCCCATTTTTATTACATGGGTTATGTAATGATGTATGATTTATGATTTTGTGGCACACATAAGAATGGTATCATTATGAGATGGGTGGGACCTATATCTCCCTCTAATGCATTGGGTAAAGATTTTATATCTCATGAGATAGACATGGCTGGAACGGTAGGTTATACCAGTTCAGTGAAACAGGACTGAAACGAGGGTTACTCGATTCAGAAATGGACTTTTTCCACTAATATAGTCTTGGCAATGAGTCTTGACTAATAAGATATGATTCTCTATGATTATGTGTGTATGCCACAAAGTTTCATGTTTTAAGTTATGATTATTGTGATTACATTTCACTGCCATGATTTACCCCAAGTTATGAAATTATGATCTCTTTTGTAGGTTAAGATGTGATTGATATTTCTTTTGTTTACCCTTACTGAGCATTTGAGCTCACCCTTTTATGTTTTCTTTTCCCCAGGATATAAAGAAAGGTTTTAGGTATAAAAAAAAGGAAGATCTTTATGGGAGATGTTGAAGATCTTTCACCAGGATTAGAAGATTATATTCCGAGTTTCCAAAGACACTAAACTATTATGGTCCTTGTGTGTGTGTTTTTGTAATGTACTAAGTATTCCGCAAAAGTAATGTAATGTACATGTACGTCAGGATTCGGGTGTCTACAGTATACATACACTTCAACACAAGTTCACGATCATGAGAACGATATCATCGCTCGTGCGTACGTACGGACTACCTTTTCCACGACGCGATGAGATTCATTCTCTACATTAACCATTCATGAATGATTATAAATTATATATAATGAATAATAATGAAATATATGACAAGTTAAATTTACTTGATTTATGTATATATATATATGTATATCATCTACTTACTTCCATTCAAGACAATAAGGAAAGGAAAACAGCGTTCATGCGTACGTAAGGACTACCGTCTCCATGAACGGTGTGTTTTATTTCATTTATCTATCTATTATATATATATATACTGAATATATATGATATATAAATAATGTTTTATATTCTTGAAGTAAGTAAATCATGATATAAGTAATAATAATGTCAAGAACAACAAGTCCAAACACCTACGATAAATGAAACGATTTTACCCAAAACGCTTCTTTAACATGGAATTTACAAAAGAACGTGTAATATAAAGTCATAAGTGAACCATATATGATATCATAACAATGAATATGATTATGCAATAAGTTAATTAAATTATTTAAATCACTATACAGGAGGTTCGAATACGTACAAAGCATATCAGACATAAGGTAAGGGAAAATATCACAATCTCATTTTTATCTGAGATTGTTTGTACTTTGAAAGTTACTAGGGTGTATTTTATCATCCACATCCATCTTTCCTCAATATGTAATATTATTTCCATCCACCTACAATTGTTTAAAACCTATTTTACCCTTTGGTAAGTTTTTAGTATAAGATATCAAAGGAATCTGTTGTTATTTTTCGTACGAGGTACTTTTTGACTTTTCCGACAAAAGTATGAGAAGAATGTTTTTTTAACTTATACGAAATGAATGTATTTTTAAAACATTATTTCCAAGAAGGTTCCTTTAAAAGTTTTCAAGTTTATTTTTAATCAACTTCTTTTCGTTCAAAATTCTATGACATGTTAAGAAAGGAAAAGTGTTTTTGAAGAAGAAAGGATATTTTCCTCAAGAATGGAGTTCAAGTGTTTTATCAAAATTATTTTCCATCTAAGATAATATAGGGTTCTGTTTATATCCCTATTATTACATTGATTAGATTATGTTGTGATGTAATTATTTTTATGAATTCCTTTATCTTATATAATTTGTTTTATGATTTCATGTTGTTTAAGATTCCCATTTTTATTTCATGAGTTATGCTATGATGTATGGTTTATGATTTTGTGGCACACATAAGAATGGTGTCATTATGAGATGGGTGGGACCTATATCTCCCTCCAATGCATTGGTTTATGATTTTATATCTCATGAGATAGACATGTCTGGAACGGTAGGTTATACCGGTTCAGTGAAACAGGACTGAAACGAGGAGTGAACTCGGTTCAGAAAGGGACTTTGTCCACTAAGATAGTTTTGGCAATGAGTCTTGACTAACAAGAAATGACTCTCTATGATTATGTGTGTATGCCACAAAGTTTCATGTTTTATGTTATAATTATTGGGATTCCATTTCACTACTAAGATTTATCCCATGTTATGAAATTATGATCTCTTTTGTAGGTGAAGATTTCCAAAATGTTATGTTCTTATGAATATGATGTGATTGATATTTCTTTTGTTTACACTTACTAAGCATGTGAGCTCACCCTTTTATGTATTCTTTTCCCCAGGATATAAAGAAAGTTTTTAGGTATTAAAAAAAAGGAAGATCTTTATGGGAGATGTTGAAGATCTTTCACCACGATTAGAAGATTATATTCCGAGTTTCCAAAGACACTAAAATATTACGATCCTTGTGTGTTTGTTTTTGTTATGTACTAAGTATCCCGAAAAAGTAATGTAATGTCCATGTATGTCAGGCTTCGAGTCTCTACAACTACCACCCTCTAGCACAAAAAAATCCATCATTCAACCGTTTAATTAAATCTACATTCTTTTAGAATAATACTTAATTTATATTTTCACATAATATATTTACAGTAAATAAACTACATTTCAATAATTTTACTTTATAAAAATACATTGATATGAAATCATATTTACCAATTTATCTGATATTTATGCATTTGATTATTTTTCATATATATTATTTAAATAATATCACAACACAATTATAATTCCTAATAAATTTTAAAATGTTATTATTGATGGTTATATTTAAATAACATATTTATAAAAAATATAGATTCTCTACATGCATGATAATTAGTATGAAAACATGATTGAAATTATAATTTCATTATTCCTTCACTTCAATTGAATTGATTCTTTTTTTTCAAATAAAATTTTCTAATCTGATGGAATATTAATAAATCTTCTTATAACATTCCCATTATGATAACATATTCATGATTTCGCTTCATAAAATTAAGAAGTAGTTTTGAAAGTTTCTTTTTGTTTTTATATGTATAGTTATTATGTTTTAGGTTGGATCCCCCTCAAATCAAGAGCTCTCATTTTTCCAGAAAAATAGTTTTCAAAATATATAAAATCCCGGGGGATATATATTCTATAAAAATAACTCATTCCTTTGTACGAAAATGATTTCATTGGAAGATAAGAATAAATAAATCAATCTATTTGTTGTTACTTTACCTCTAATGAATTTTAGTATATTCTTATCACAAAATAACTCATAAATAATGATATATTTTCAATAAATTTATACTTTAAATTACTATTCAATAATGTGTTTTTATGTAAAATATTATATTTTGATTCTTAGTGGGTTTTCAAAATATATTATTATGAGATATATCTCTCATTAGATGAAAAAAAATGCAATTATTCCTTTAGTATAATATCCAAGGTTAATTATTTTATTATCCCAAAGTCTATGAATTCACATAAAGGAGTAATATTTTTGGATTACCATAGTCATAAATATTATTTTTTGGAATAACTTTTGTGTCTAAATATATATAAAATTATCCCACTTCTTCTATGAAATTTTCACCATAAATTTGAAATTTCATTATAGAATATTGGGATTTTTGTATCCTAAATTTTAATATGTGAACATATTATTGCATCAAGATACATTAATGTGTAATATTATAATTTAATATATATCATTAAGATATAAAAAAATTTCCTTTAATAAAAATTATTATAAAATTGCATTAACTCTTATCACTATTTTTTTTATAATTTTATTTTATTAAAACATTCAGCAGTTCATTATAACCATCTATAATTGAAATTTTATTTATAAATATTATTTTTTCTATATATATATATATCTTGTTTTATTTTTGTTTTTATTAATTATTATTTCTTATCATTTTCATTACAATCACATGAAAAATCATTTGGGTATTTGGATTGATCGATATTAACATGTACAACATCATTATTTTGGATATAATGAATATTTAATATTAATGTTTTTATTTTATTTTTTATTTATTATCATAATATTAATTATTTCTACAATTGTTTTGCATATTTTTTTAAGTTATTATTATTTTAGTTGTATTAGTTGTATTATTATTTATTATTATTATTATTATTTGATTTAAATAATGGTATATTGGATAAAATAGGGGAAATGGGGTTTTCCCCATTTTTGGTATTTGTGTCTATCTTGAATGAACAAGGAATGAGAGTGCCTCCCTTATTTGTATTCCTTATTAGTATTTATTTTTCAACTCACCATAAAAAAAGGATAGAGGTAAATAAATCATAATCTCTATATTAGTCTACATATTATTTCTTATCATATTATATTCATATTTTTTTCCTTATTACATTTTTTCTCTCATTAGGTATTCATGTTTTTTAGATTTCTCTATAGAATCCTTAACCCCTTTATTTTCCGTGGTATTTTATCATAGAGGGATATAGGATACAAAAAAGAACCCCAAATACCTAATTTGAGTTCTTAAAATCAATATTATATTAATCGGTTAGTATGTTGAGATTTGGTGTTAGGGAAAACCTCACTTGTTCTTAGAATAAAAATATTTATTGATTAATTTAGGAATATTTGATATTAGTGAAATATATTATGGTATAAATTAGTTATATTTTCTTTTATTTCCTTATAACTTGGTTCAAGTGTTGTTATAATTATTTTAGGATATTATATAATAAATAAATTATTTTATAGATTAATTATTGATTATATGATATTAGTGATTGATACTATAGAGTTGGGGTATTGTTTTTTCTTGTAAATGATGTCTCCTTGAGGAATATTATTTTATACCAATTTTATATGTTATAACCCATAATTATATTTCTAAGGACCAACCCCAGTTTCCTGGAGTTGGTGCCTTATTTCATTTCTTTGGCATACATACAAGGAATAAAAATCCCGAAGGACCAAGTAGTTTAGTATTATTGGAAACAAGATACATACGTAAGTTCAACTTTACATATGTAAAGGAAAAACAACACAAAATTCTACCACTTGAAACATCATGTCTTATAGATTATGCTTGAATGTCATTCATAATTTACTTCTTCGTGTCCAGAGAAAAATAAAACATAAAGAAGGGGTGAGGTCAAAATCACAGTAAGATTAGGCAATATAGTCGATGATAATATAAACATTAGAAATGGCGAATAATTGAAAACATAGGCCTTTAACAATAAACATGAACAAATTATGGAAGAGATATGAGTTGAGTAAATAATTGCATAATAAAACATAATCATGGTTATTCTTCTAGTTGAATAAATACATGAAATTTAAATTACATGATTAATAATGAGGGAATTGCATATAATGGATATCATAACCATACTATCCAAGCCTCGTGCTAGGACCATAAAATAATCATTTTGTCAAGGCCTTGTGCCAAGACCATAGTTTGTCTCATGAGACCTACCAATGAATCGAGGGGATATAGAGGGCCACACCCAATACATAATAAGTCAAATTCATTCCTCATATGATGGGGGATCAACAAAAAAAACACATAAATTCATATTGAAACTATCATATGAAACGTAACCAACTTTCACCAATTATTGAACATAAACATTTACCATTCGAAATAATATGTTGAATGGTTTTAGGATAGATCATCCAAAATAAATTTAGTAATAAAACATTGAATAAAATATCTTAAATGAATTTATAAATTATTAAACCCAACAATACCATGAAATCAAGAAGATCATTGATTCAAATGAAAATACTCTTATAAAATATTTAAGTAATTTTGAGATAAATACTCTTTTATTTTGAAAAGAAGAGTTCTTTTGGAAGATATTTGTATAAAAACAGAAGTGAAATAAGATAGTATTTTCATAATAAAATGATTATTTTTAGAAAGTTACTTTTTTCCAAAAACAGATTATATAGTGCTATTGTAAATATATATGAATTGGAGAAATTCCCTTGAATCAGGCTTCTATTTTGGAAAAACTTTTGAATGTTCCTTCTAAAACGTGTAACTATCCATAAAATAAGGAATGTTTTTGGTTTGTAAACATATATCTGATTCTCAAACAGAATATATGATGCGTACATAACAATACATAATAATTTCATTGAGGTATTTAGACAATGAAAGTATCCCAAATAAAAATGGAAGTTCGGGTGGAAAAACCCTTACCTTAACTCCGAACATGGTCCTCTCCTGAACTTAAGCTCTTGGAATATGAAATTATAATTATTAATAAATTATTTAATAACCTATTATAAATTTATTTATTTTTTCATAATTATTTTTAGTTTATTTATACCCTTATTTCTATGTTATTATATTGAATTTCATTGTTCTTGGGTGTTCATTTTCTTTATTTTTATAATTGGCTCACTTGTTTTTAAGTAACAGAGTTCATGTAGAAACATTATAAATCTCCAGGATTGGAAATATACATTATTTATTAACATACAGAGTTAGTAATTGTCATTTCTATCATTTGATTACTTGGAATGAGTAAGAATCATTAGATGAAAACCACTTCGATTATTCAGCAGTATTTGGATTATTATGAACTTGTTTTGTCTTATAACTTAATTATATGTACATATTCTGGTTACTGAATATTAATTGTGTTATAATAAATATTTTATATTCTGGTCCAATGATAAATATGGTTTCATGACCAGTAACAAAGAAGAAATGGAATAACAAAACTTTTTCATCCACGAAGGCTATAAATTGGAACCTCATGGACGTTGATTTCGTTTAAAAAAATAAAAGGGAGGGAGTATGAAAATTAATGATGGTTATTAAATTAACATGATATTATTGTTGTATTTAGATGATACTGGAGTTATCAATATCAATTGGATAGAGAAGGTGAGGAGAGAAAAAATAAAAGAGATGAACCTGAAAATAAAAGAAAATTTAAGAGATCACTTATGAAAATTTAGCAGCCTAATGACATCACATAAAATTTCATAAAATCAAGTGATGAGAACAAAAGGGTATCTCATTATATTAAAATAAAAATTAAAGTAAGAAGAATAAATAAAATAATACCCCAATATATGATAATGGAATTTCAAATAGCTAACATAAAGGAAGTGTCCACTTAATGAAGAGAATGAAGGATTCCCTTACGTTGGAGAATAACTCATATGTCTTGAAGTATGAGACCTTGGGGGATTAGGGAAACCGTGGGAGGACACCTAAGGATGTAAAACCACCAGAGATTCTGGGATAAGGGATTTGGAATGAAAGAAAACGAATGGATGAGTGGGTATTTATAGAAAAAGAGAGTTAATTTTTTAATAATTTCAAAAGGACACCTCATTACTGGTTTTTGCCATACCATGGGCTTTCCCATGGTATTTTCCCATGGCTTAAGCCACATGGGAAACCTCATGTCATAAGTTACTATACAAAAGTCTACCATACTTTTAAATTTAATTATTACATCATTATGATGACATTAATCTACATAAAACTCAAAACTGTGTTTTTACTATTCTGGAAAAATTCATCTATTCTAGAAAAATCCGAAAAATTCACCCCTAGAATTTTTCTAAGTGTAGAATTCAAAAGTGAAATCCATTTTTCAAAAATAAGTTTCTAAATATTATTAATTTAATTTTTAAATATGGTCATAGTTAATTCAAAAAATAACAATAGTAAAGTGCAATTAGTATTATTTCTCATTGAAAAACTAATTAAGATCTCATTATCTTATTGCCTTAAAAAAATAAAATAGTAATATTATTTACTATTCATAAGGTTCATAATACTATTCATAAAGGTATGATACCATTCACAAAAAATAAAGTTTATTCTATCAAACTCCAAATGACTTACTAAACACAACTCCAGATGACCATTTTTCGAAATTCAAAACATTTAAGAGGCAAAGTTATGTTTAATAAGTAGACTATAAAATTATATTCTTTAATTATTTTCAAAACCATGGGGTGTGACAATATTTTCACCATTGTTAAAACCATACTTTTATATATTTATATTCCATTTATAATTTAAAAAATTCAGTTTTCATTTAAATATATACTTCTTTATTATTCTAATTTTATAAATACTTTATCATAAATTCTCAACATGGTTTATGATAATTTAATTTTTTTTGATCATAAGGTATTGGTTGGCATGTAACCAATGTATAGTAATAGTTAAAACTAAATTCTATTATAATTTATAGAGCTATATTTGGATTATAGATTTATTTAAATCTATTAATAAGGAATTTCATGTACATTTCATTAAAAAATCAATGATGTAAGATAATGAAATGGAATGTTTGATATGGAAATATGTGATTATTTGAATTATTATTACACATGTGACAAAAATTTCATATATTTGGTAAGTTTAGAATTTTTTTATTTTCTTAGATGAAAAGTTTATTTTCATTTTTGGTATGGGATTTTTCATTGACATAAAAAGATCAAGTGACGTTATAAGTGTGTTTTTTATTAAATGACCAATATTTAATTTAATTAAAATTTATGTGTGATTTTTTTCACATAAATGGGATTTATAAGGAAGTCTGTTATGCTACATAAAGTCATTTACAGACCAGAAACCAATGTTATTGTTTTTTAGGTTTAGTTAGATGGCCCCTAATCTATTTTAGTATATATAAGTCGAATGCGAAATATAATCACAACAAATTCTAGTGGTATGGTTCAAATGTGTAATGTTATAAAATGATCCAATATATTATATAGGAATTACTATATCATGAAAATGTATTAAATTTATTTGTGATGTTTTTCTTATTTTAAATTATGTGTGTATTATTGATTCCAAATTGAATCCTATAAAAATATAATTTTTTAAAAATTTCTTAATACTTTTAAAAATAATTGTTGCATTCATTTATTTTAATTGATGAATGAATGGTTTATCATTTATTTTTAATTTTTATATAAACTATTTAAGGAATTCCTACTAAGATTATTTAAAAAAAATCTTCTACAACATTTTCAGTTTGCTTCATATGCTATTTTTCCTCTATTTACATTATATAGGTGCAGCAATGGTGTCACACATTGTGTTAATCAGTGGAATTATATGTTTCCCCATTAAGATCTAAGATTGATTATAATTTAGTAAATAGATTATATTGTCAAATTTTTCCTTGTTTCCAATATTTCATAAATTTGGTAATTTGAGGAGCCTTACAAGATATAATTTACTTTTTTAATAAAGTGTTGAATTAATAAATATATTAATGAATTGATATTATTTAAAATAGATATTAAATAAAATTATAATTCCTAGATTGTTTGGAGAATTAAAACCATTACCATGTATAGTTTTTAATTTCTCATTACATACCAGAAACCTATAATGATTAAAGAGGTCATAATTTATGTGAGTTCTTATTCATCTTACATTTATGGTGATTTTTGTTTTTCATTTTAAATGGAATTAAATGACTTACTGAAAAATAAATTTTTATTATTCAAACACTTTTGAGGAAAAAGTGATAAACCATACATGACTTCACGACATCAGGACATCAAGACATAAAGGGAAAAAATAAACCCCAACAGACCAAATGGATTGAGTGAAGAAATATTATGAATACTATGTTTATATATTTAATAAATTTTTCTATGGGAAATAATTATTTCAGACACACGATATATCATTAAAGATGAGTTAATAAGTACTTTTGAAGTATTTTCTAAAATTAAAATATTAATATTATATTTGGATAAATTTTATTCTTTGAGTGTATTATTAATATACGTAATTGTTCTATTTAGAATGCATTGGTTATTATTTGATGCATTGTTTTTTAAAAAATAAATATGTTAAGGAATATTTAAATTTTAAGGAAATATTTATTAAATTATTGTTATTTTATTTTCATTGGAATATTATAAATTTTTTAAAGTTGTTGGGAGTTAATTATTATCTTTTGGTCATAATAAATTTTATAACAATTTTTTTTATTTTTAAAATGGGAGGAAATATATTTGTTTAAACCTAATAATTTCATAGAACATTTTTTTTTGATTTACGATAATTCATTAATTATAGAAACATCTATTTGGAATTACTTATTATTAATATTTTTAATATTATTTCTAATATTATTAAAGTGTTTTAGTTGCATTTAGATGAAAATTTGTTTTTTTTTGATGATTTGGAAAAATTATGTTCTATGTAACAGAAATTAAGGCATTCATAAAAGGTAGAAAATTTATAACAATGTTTTAGTACATCTATTACTAAATTAGCGATACTCCATTTCTCAAATAGAAAATTAATAAAAAACTTATATATATCACTTTAAAATGTGAAATTTTGTTTAGATATTAATATAAAAAATATAATGATAATTTTTCATTTTTTAATTTTTTTTGGAATATTGTATTTTCATGGTATTATATGGGACAACATTCATAATTCCATATTTGAATAATATTTTTTCTCTAAAGAACATGATTGGAATTTTTATTATTATAAATGAGGAATATTAATGAAGTATTTTTTGAAAAAGTAAAATATGTTTAAAATAAAAGTATATCTATTGTTTTCTTGTTTTTAAATGGTTAATTGTATTGAGAATTGGTATAAATATGTTTAAATAATTTTTTATTAATGAATAAATTATTATGTTTGTGTGTTTTTTTATAAAAAATTAACATCATTATCGTGGGGTTTAGTAGACAGCCTACATTAGAGGTAATTCCAGATTGAAATTATGTATGAAAATTGGGTTCCAAACCAAGTGTGAGAGAATTTACATAGATAATTTAATAGCACTAAAACAATAAATTAATATAGGTATTATAGTTGTAAGTATGGTGTGTTACTGTATATGTTGTAATATTCATCTGAAATGGGAATTTAGGCCATATCATTTGGAATTATTTCCACAATGCCTCTAACAAATCAGGGGAACATTACCTAAAATCCACTTTTTATAAAATTTTATATAAACCGCTCTAAGATGTGAAACAATTAGGGTGGAGTTTTTGTAGTGGTTTTTTAGCGAGTTCTAGGTTAGTGAGTCCAATAATTGTGTATTGTATGTGTGAAAACTCACTTGTATAAATAAACTTCTACAAAGAGTATATAACATTTTGATGTAAGGAATAACTAAAATGTAGATGCAATGAGATAGTGGGGATGCAGACAATCTTACATAATGTCAATTTAAGTGTAGGCCTAGTTACCATGGTCTTTTAGGCCACATAATTATTTTGACATTATACCTCTTGAGACTGTAGGTTGTATAAACTACCCCTATTAATGTATATAAAAATAGGTACTATAAAAAATAAAATAAAAATTGAATTTGATGTATTTTTTGGGTAGTTTAATGCATGGTTAGTTGAGTAAATATTTTTTTGATGTATAATAAATTTTTATCATCTAAATACATCATACATGGGTTTTATAGTGACTATAGGTGGCATTTCATTTTGTTATAGATGTTTTCTTTTCATTTGGCATGTCAGTTTGGTTAAAAATATTATAATAGTGGAATTTTCAAAAAAAAAAATAAATGTATTTAAATATAGTAGTTTTGAATTTATTTTTTTTAATCTAAAAATTCTTCATTTTCATTATATTTTATTCAGTTTCAATATTAGAGGATAATTTAAATGAATTTTTAGTTTTATATATTCATTATAATAAATTTTTAAAATGAAATATAAAATTTTCATTAAAATAAAAACGTATTTTTATTAATGTATGTTTAATTTGATATTTTTTAAAACATGTTAAACCCATTCGATGTTTTTAATTATTATTTTTGGGTATATTTTTATTTATTATAGGATATTTAGCATATTGATTTATGTTATGTAATATATGGTGGGTGTGTTCTTCTGGAATGATTTTAATTGATTAGAATTAGGTTATTTAGAATCTCTATTAGTGGGGTTATTTTTTTATTTTTTTGAAGTGTAATTAGTAAATTTATAATTTTTCATTTGGATTGAATTTTTTAATATTATTTCATTTATAATATGTGTTCCGTTAAAGTATTTTAGAGTGGATGGAATTATGTTCTATTTTTCAGTTTTTATGGAACCGTTATATATTGAAGACTATGTAGAAATTAGGTTATTTTAGATGTAGTTATAATAATTAATTTGGGATTTAATTTCATTATATTATAATTTTTTATTTAAAAGTTGGTATTTAGTTCATCTAGTAAATTGTTGGTATAATGGTCACCGTTATTTAATTTTTTAAACCGATAGGCCCCAAGGGAATCAATAATTCCCTACGGGTCAAATCAAAATAATAAAATTTATAAAAATAAAAACTAAAATACTCAATTAATTAAATGAAATGTTTAGTAATGTTTGATGTCAAACCCATAGATAAAATGAATACGTTTATTTAGTTTTCCAAAAGAATTGATTTATTTATATTGAATAATGATGTGAATAATCATATTGGTTTGATTAATTTGAAGGAATAAGAATGAAGACGAAAAGGATTGATTGTTTGGTTTGAAATCAGATTCAATAGAATGCTAGGTTTTTATAGTTTTAGGGATCAGGTGAAATTTTATTTTTTTTTTAAAATTCATTAATACATGTTTGGTTTCAGATTCACGATGGGGGAGATCTTTATGGTCATGGTATCTCATTTTTGACGTGGTAATCCCCAATTTTCATTAGATAGACAATTTAGGGTTTTTCCAAATCAAGTTTGAATTGATAAAAAATTTCAATCTGATTCCCCTATATTTTATAGTGGTCATGCCTCATTTAGGGAAATCAATTCCACAATTTTAATTTTCCTTTCAGATTCAATTTCCAATGGTCATGATAAAAGTAAAATATATTGATTGGGAATTGATTGAAAAAACTTTGACAATCCAAATACATTAGTAACCAAAAAAAGGAATTAAAACAAAAAAACCTTCACAATTATACTATATAACCCTATAAAAATAACGATTTACCCCCACATCAATGTGATGATATTAAATTTATATGTAATAAATAAATTAATCCCAATGAAATCAAACGTGAAACTAGTTATGTAACATCCCAGGTACATAATGAATATAAAATTTTCAAATTTCTTAATATTTGTGAATTAAATATTAATTTAACTTAAAGTGTAATGATATTTATAATAGCTTACTCAACTCGCAACAATGGGTTTCTTTGAAATATTATGTTTCACACAACGTTGAGTTATACTGAAAAAAAATATAATATTATTTTAAAAGGTAGTTAACACCTAGCCATTGTATTGGCAGGAATGAAAAGAACTAACCATATTATGATGAAACATTTTTCTTAAATGTTTTCATATTTATCCAATAAATTTTATAGTCTTAAAAATTGAATGAATGTACTTTTAAGCATAAATAATATAATATTCTTTAAAAGAACGATTTACCACCTTTTAGTGGAGAACCCTTTTTAAATCATGTTTTTTTACTTTTATATGTTCTATTTGAAAAAAAATACAATTCTTCATCATAAATGGTATGTAAAAATGTAATTTGGATGAAATTTCGCTATTTTTCTAATAATGTTCATTTTTAATGAATAGTAAAAAATACTGTATTTTAATTCAGAAATTCTTTTTAATCTAATTTATTTATATGGATAGATTATGTTTTTATTGTGTTTAAAGTGTAATTATATTATCTTTCTACCAATTAATACAATTTTTGTCATCGACAGTTATTTCCCTTTGAAATTTTACATAAACAAGTGTGAATCTTTTGATAGTTTTTATTACTTAAAAACACACTTTTTCTTTTGAAAATGGGAATTAATATTTAATTAATTTCTTCCAATTATGAGTTTTTAATTTTGAAAAAAGGATTCCATATATGTAATCAGGAGGCTGAAATTGTTTAAATTTTTAAATTTTATTTTTAGACATTGTGAATATTTACATCAGTAAATATTTTATTTCCCATGGTTAAAGGGAAAATCTGGTAAATAAGGGTTAAAAAATATAGTTATAATAATATTAAATTACCCTAACAAGTGTATTAGTTCTATTGGTTTATATATTTACGACCATAGGCATCCTTGGGTCTATTTTGGGACCCCATGGAGCCTCTTTGGAGTGATAATGACACTTTAGATTAATTGATTTAAAGTAAGTACAAAATTGACAATAACATATATCTTTTAGTAAATAAACTTTTACATGTGGTTATATAAGATATTTATTCAACTATAAATATTCATTTTAATTCTAAGACTATTTCCTACATTATGGTATTTTTTTTATAATTTTTAGACATCAAATAAATAAAATTATTTATTACACAATAAGGATGCAGTGTTTTCCTCATTAATGAATGATTTAAATAAATAAGATTATAAAAATTAAAAAAATATCCAAAACCTATACAATTATTATTAGATGATTTTATTTCAAAATATAGTAATCTTTTATTCTACTTTTATGATTTTTGGACCTTTAGAAACCTAAAATAATTATATAATAAAATAATATTTTCAATCATTTTTAAAGAGCCCCTCCTCCCCCTTATAAAAAGCCCTCACCTCTATCCCATTACTCACACTTCTGAAGCCCCTTAAATTGTCAAAACTCTTCCAAATTAAGCTCTAATGATTCCCCTATTCCATCTAGAAGAATTAACTTAGGCAGAAGGCACTTCAAGAAATAATTTTGGTTCAAACCAAGGGAGTTAACCGATTTAATGGTAACATCTTCTCCTTAGTTATTTTCTTTTTATTTTACTTATCCAACCAAATAAAATAATTGTATTCCATTGTTTTATAAAAAAACCAGTATCCGCAATATAATAGGTTTTTTAAAGGATAATTATTCAATATACATTTACACACACCACCGTCTAATTAGTAAACAACATACAATTTCTGTGGACGGTGAACTACTGCCTCATGAAACGATGATTATTCAATCTTCTCCTACCACATCTTATGGTCGCCATTAAGTTGGAACTGTATTTACAAGTGATATATATTATTTTTATATTTTTTATAGTCCTATGTGTTTTTCATTTATATTCTTCCTTTATGGTTTTTATAATGGGTAAATACGATAATTTCATTTGAGGATGTGCAGACTACCACCCCCTCAAAGTGATATGACTCATTCATGCCATAAGTGGAACATATAAATGATGAATTTAATTAAATTTCATAACATATATATTATAAAATAAATATAATATACCTATTTATTATTATGTTTTCATTTATTTAAATCTAAAATAGAATTGAAAGTAGCGTTCGTGCGTACGTACGACTTACCGTATCTATGAATGGGGAATTTCATTCCATAACTCCAAATGATATGGAATATTATAAATATATATAAACTAGATATATGTGATATATATGATATCTAAATCCTTAATATCATTCTGGAGATAATGGAATTTGGACCACATGGACAATTTGTAATTATTACATGTTCATTTTTTAACTCAAATTCCGAACATCGACAAAATGTCTGATATGAAATCAAATAATTAATAATTTTTATAGAAAGTTAATAAGAGATATAAAAGGAATAATAAAAATTATAAACGATCTTCAAAATTTATAAATTTACATTAGTTTATTATTCAATAAGAACACGTAACATTCGAGTCAAGTCAGACACAAGGTAAGGGGTTTCTTATCTCAATTTTAATTCTCTGAGATTTTTATTGTTCACCACTTATTTATTGAAAGTGGAGTTTTTTTACTAACATTTGATATATATTATGATTATTATATATATATTCATGGTATTCTTTGGTTTATTTTGTGGTTATTAACTTTTGGTCGTACGACTCGATTTATTACAACTTGGTAAGGGGTTTTCATGTCACTTTTTATTCCCGTGGGATTTGTGTTATAATTGCCACTATTTAATTTTCTGTGGTGTATGTACTACACATGATTGTATTATTTGTGTAATATAATTTAATTTATGGTTTTTTACATCTTTTTTGTATGATTATTCTTTCATAGGTTGTATGTTTCATAAGTTTCCAAATCGGTAAGGCAATTATTTACCACACTCTTTTAGTCAATGACTTCTTTTATGACATGTCTTATAATTTCCATATTCGTATGTTGGGATGTGTTATTCTATATCCTTATTTGTGTACATTTTATATCCACATCATGAGAGAACCATTTCTCTCTCAGTATCTCATTTTATGAATTTTAATGCGACACCGTTAGGTTGTTGATTTTTTTAAGGGAACTACTCAACCCAATGTCAATTCGTTGGGTTAAACTTATACTTCTTGATTTTGTCATGATATGAATATGTGTTAATGACCTATGATTTTTTTACACTAAATATCCACTTATATTTTCTGTATTCTTATTTTTCACACATAATTATGTCATTGATATGTCCTTAGTCTAAGTATATGATCTTTTTAAAGAACTTCATCCCAATCTCCTTTCATTGAGGCATATTTTTTTATACAAAAATTTCTTTTATACGGTGTATAAAAACCAATGAATTTTATTTTCATTGAAAGGGGATATTTTTCTATGATTCATTTTACTAAATTACAAAAAAGAATGTTTTTTTAACATAAGTGGTGACAACGACCTTTTCCACCGCCGTGAGTATAATTTGAAATTTGGATTCCTCAAAAAGTTCTAATGTTTTTAAAGGGAAAGTAAATACCATATACCCTTTTTACATATTGTGGTATTTAAAATGGTTTTGAGAAATCATTGTCTATTTCAATATCTTGAAATGATATATTGTGAAAGCAATGTGGAAATGTTATCTTTCCTTTATGCTTGTTTTATGTGTTATGGTTCTGGGGAAATGTTTATGTATATGTGTGGTTCCGTGATAAACCTAGGGTGGGTGAGACCGAGATATCTCTCCAATGCATTTGGTAACATGGAGGAGATAAACATGAATGTTTCTCCCAAGAGATTTATGGAATATACTGTGATGGGTATTCAAAATGTAACTCCCTACATGGCTGTGAATGCTAAAACGTAAGTATGTTATGGATGCCACATGTTAACTTTATGATTTATGACTTTTATGTGTTATTCCTAAATATTATGATTTCATGAGGTTTGATAAAGAGATTATGTTTTTTATGTATAGATAAACTAATGTTTCCTTTCATTATTTTATAATCCTTATTGAGATTTTTATGCTCATCCCAAATTTTTTGCATATTTTTTCATAGGGTATAAGGTATGGTAAGAAAAAGGATGAAATCAAGATGATTTATATCAACAAAAGAGTTATTTTTTTCATTTAATAATTTTTATTTTATTTAAAAAGTGGTTTCTAAGTAGAAGTCTCTACTTTTTAATTTTTGAGATGTAATGTAAGAGTTATGGAATAATTATCTAAAAATGAAAACCTAAAAAGATCCTCAATGTGAACTATTAACTTAATTGAAGATTATGTAATGTTTAAGGCCGGGTCCATATAGTTAGTATCAAAGGTCATCTTAGAAAACATTATGGATTAAGAGTTTTTGTTAAACATATGCTTAGTCCCAATGTCTATTATTCCAGTTAAATCCTTATTTTATAACATTTTTCATATCAAGGAAATTTTATTATAAATTGAAGGAGGAGGATCTCAAATGAAATTCCTATCTCATATTGATTACTTGATAGTAATAATTATTTATATATCCTATTAAGATTATTGTGAATCTTTTTTCTAGGATACAACTCACATGCATGAAATTGTTTAAGATATCAAAAACCTCCACAATACCTTCATATCATCGTTGATCATGGGTTATATTTAATCATATCATATTTTCACAATATTTTTATATTTTCAATAAAGGCAAATATTATCAAAGTATATTAAAATATTTGACCCTATCACAAAATTTGAAGCATATTATGATTTTGAAAAAGGCGCTGAAGAAGGAGACCCTTGCACATCCTATTTATATTTTCTTTTAAATTATAGTCTTTCGGCATATACTTATGGTATTTTAAAAGGACCGTTGATTGAATGTTTCAACTCCAACTCGATCAAACTATTTTATCGAAAGAATGTTTTATCAGATTTTTTGAAATTATATGTCATACATGATTATTTTCTAAAACTGTTTTTCTATAATCACCCATATAACCCAAGTTGTATGCGGTGTATATAGATAAAGGAAGAAGATGATTTTGAAGTATCTCTAAATCATTGTTTCATTGCATGGACCATCTATCTTTGTGAACCAGATAATGAAAAAACTAGGTGGACACCATGATCAAGGTATATTGCTCTTTCTTAGGCAATAGTGTTATTTTATAGAGGTAAAAAAATGTCAATATATATAAGAATTGATGAATTAAGATATTAAGGTCACTATGAGTTGGGATGAAAATGAGATGCATAACACAAAAATTGAGGTTAAATCATGTTATTGTTATTTTTGAGGGGTTTATCACTTTTTTGGGAATGTTATAAAAATATACAGTTTTTTAAAAAGTACAACATGCAAACTATGTGACAACCCATCGTGTCAGAAAAAGCTACGATAATCAAACCCACTAACAAATGTGCTTTGATTTATTTCCTACCACTGGACTATCATAATTCATTGGTTATTATGACTTATTCTTTTTATTTAAATTATTTAATTGATTAAGAATAAGTTGGTTTGGGATCTTATGTGTTAAAAAATGGATATCCTTAGTACAGAAAAATGATTTTGGGATTAAGTGATAAAGGATATTGTGGAAGATGTTTTCTCTTTTTCAAAATTATATGCTGAAGTGAAATAGATTACTATGAGATCTCACTTGTGAATTAATAGTTGAAATTTTAATTTTGAAGAATCTCTGCTTCTATTTTGGGCATATGGAGATTTGGGATATTTATGGTAATGATTAACCTATCATAGAAAATATGCGATTAGCTTAATTACACTTCAGTATGAGACATTAAAAGTAGTTGATGTTATTTAGAGATAAATGATAATATTTACGGAGGAAGACTATGTGATTAAATCCTTCTAAGTTTTGGGTTTCTCACTTAGTTTGGTTTACTTTGAATAATTTTATTGAAATTTTTTAATTTAATGGTCTTTGTTCAACTTTGGGTATTGTTAGACGAATTTTGGAGATTAGGAATAAATTTTTTTTAAAGGATTATCCTTTTTGGGATTATCTGATCTTGGACTAACCATTTTGGTTTTGGTTAATGTCTAAAGATAAGAAAAATATATAGTACATCTTCTGTGGATTATGGGATTCTTTAGAAGTTTATTCTAGAACTTCATATGTGAACAAGTCATCTTGAATACTCATCATTTGGAGAAAATATATGTTTTTGGTAAAATATTATTAAAGGATGAAACTATACTATAAATGTAAGTATATTTCCTTATGTACTTTGTAAATATCATAAATAAATTCCCCAAAATTATGAAATGAAATATAAAACAAAAACTTTGTCTATTAAATTTTCCTAATAAGGAATAAAATACTGTTTAACCCACCACAAGTTTTTGATTTTCTGGTGGTTAACTTTCTCCTAATCATGTTTTCTATCACTCTCCACTAGAACATGGTGGTTTGTTTTCTCCTCCATATCCATGTTTTCTTGGAATCCTAGTATTTATTATCTTAGTTGAGCAGTGTACTTCTCTTCCTTTATTTTAATTTGATTGTTTTGTTGACTATTTTTTTGATGTGGGACTTTCACTGATGTTCTTGAGCCTAATTTTAGTAATTGTGAGGATAAAATTCCCAAAATGGGGAAGGATGTAACATCCCAAGTAAATAAAGAATATTAAATTTTTATATTTAATAATATTTTTAATTAAATATTAATTTTTCTTTAAGGGGGATGCAATTCCTAATAGCATACTCAACTCGCAAAAATGGGTTACTTTTAAATCTAATGTTGCACACAACATTGAGTTATACTAAATAATAATAATATAATATTATTTTAAATAGTAGTTAATGTATAGTCATTGTATTGATGGGAATGAACAGAACTAACCATATTATGATTAGACATGTATCTTAAATGTTTTTACAATTATCCAATAAAAGTTATAGGCTTAAAATGTGGTTGAATCTAATTTTAAGCAAAAATACTCTAATATTATTTTAAAGGTCAATTTACCACGTTTTAGTGGCGAACCCTTTCTAAATATAGTTTTTTAACTTTAATATGTTCTGTTCGACAAAATAAAATTCTTCTTTAGAATTGGGACATCAAAATTTACTTTGGATGAAATTTTGGTATAAAACTGATAAAGTTCATTTTTTAAGGAATAGTGAAAAATACTGTATTTTAATTCAAAATTTCCTTTTAAGATAATATTTTTATATAGATAGATTATATTTTTAATTGGTTTTAAAGTGTAATTAGATTATATTTCTACCAATTAATCCGAATTTGGAAATTATAAGTAATTTTACTTTAAAATTGGACAAAAAAAGTGTCAATCTTATGATAGTTATAATTACTTAAAAACATGCTTTTTTCTTTTGACAACATGAATTAAAATTAAATTAATTTTGGAAACTTCTGGGTTTTGCATTTGGAAAAATGGATTCCATATTTGGAATTAAAAGGCCCAAATTGTGTAAATAGGTAACTTTTATTTTTAGACAGTATGAATATTTAATTTAGTAAATATTTTATTTACCGTTGTTAAAGGGTAAATATTATAAATAAGGGTAAAAAAATATTATTATAATAATATTAAAGTACCATAACATGTGTCCTAATACTATTAGTTGATACATGTCAGACCATGAGTATCCTTGGGTCGATTATGGGACGCCATGGAGCCACTTTGATTGGTAATGACACTTTATATTAATTGATTTAAAGTAAAGACTAAAATGACATAAAAATATATATTTTAGTAAATATATTTTTACATGGGGTAATATAAGTTATCTCTTAGAATATAAATATTATTATAAAACTAAAAATACTTCTTATGTCAGGGTATTTTTTTATTATTTTTATACATCAAATAAATAAATTTATTTATGACACAATAATAATGTAGTCTTTACCTGATTAATGAATGATTTGAATAGATAAGATTATAAAAATTAAAAAAAAATATCCAACAAACATATCAAATTCGCATTGGATGATATTATTTCAAACAAGTGTCATCTTATCTTAAAATTTAATGATATTTGGACCTTTAGAAACCGAAAATAATTATATAATAAAATAATATTTTAAACATTCCAAAAGAGCCCCACCCCCTTATAAAAATCCCTCACCTATAACGCATTAATCACACCTATAAATACCCTTGTCTCATAAAAACTCTGACCCAATAATCTATCATGATCCCTATCCTCCAACTAGAATCCTATCCTTAGGCACAAGGCACAACAAGAAAGTGATTTGGTTCAATCCAAAGGGAGTTACCCAATTTAAAGGTAACTTCTTCTCTTAAGTTCTTTTCTTTTATTTTACTTCTCCAACACCGTAAAATATTTTTATTCCTTTATTTTATAATAACACCATTATAATAAATATAATAGGTTTTTTATTTGAGATTTATTAAAACTAAACTTACACACACCTCCGTCTAATGGGTAAAGAACATACTGTTTCTTTGGACGGCGAACTACTTCCTCATGAAATGATGATTGTTCAATATTTTTATACAACCTCTTATGGTGTCCATTAATATGGAAATTTATTTCCATGTGATATATATTATATTTATGTTGTCTCTATACTTATTTATTTTTCATTTATATCATACATTTATGGTTTCCATAATGGGTAAATATGATAATTTCAATTGAGAAATAGCGGACTACCGCCCCCTTAAAGTGATATGGCTTGTTCATTCCATACATGGAATGTATAAAATTCCGAGATAATTAAATTATATAACATATATATTATATGGGATTTATAATATACATATGTTTTATTATGTTTTAATTCCTTAAAATATAAAATAGACACGAATGTAGCATTCATGCGTACGTTCAGCTTACCGTCTCCATGAAAAGTGCATTCCATTTCATAACTCCAAATGATATAGAATTTTATAAATACATATAAACTAGATATATATGATATCTAAATCAGGAATATCATTCTGTAGATAACATAATTTTGGCCATAGGGACAATTTGTAATTATAACAGGATCATTTTTTAACTAAAATTCCGAACATCGACAAAATGTGTGATATGAACTCAAATAAATAATAATTGTTATAGAAAGTTAACAAGTTATATAAAAGGAATAATAAAAATTAATTTTTTTTTAAGAAAGTACAAATTTTCATAAGTTTATTATTCAGTAAGAACACAGAACATACGAGTCAAGTTAGACATAAGGTAAGGGGTTTCTTATCTCACTTCTAATTTTGTGAGATTTCTGTTGTTTAAAACTTATTAATTGAATGTGGTGTATTTTATACTACCATTTTATATATATTATCACGATTCAATTCATATTCAAAGTATTATGTGATTCATTTGGTGGGTATTAACTTTTGTTCCTATGTCTCGGTTTATTAGAACGTGGTAAGAGGTTTTCATCTCTCATTTTATTCCTGTGAGATTTATGCAATAGTCACTACTATTTCCTTTTATATTGTGTATATACTGACAATATTTTATTATTTTTTAGTATACTTTAATTTATGATTATTTACATCTTCATTGTATGATCCTTCTTTCATAGGTTGTATGTTTCGTACGTTACCAAATCAGTATGGGAACCATTAACCACACCTTTTTAGTCAAAGAATTCTTTTATGATACATCTTTTAACTTCCATTTTCATATGTGGGGATAAGTTCTTCTATATCCTTATTTTTGTACATTTTTTGTCCATGTGTTGAGATACCCTTTATCTCTCATCAAATCATTTTCTGAATTTTAAAGCAACACTGTTAGGCTGTCAACTTTTTGTTAGGGAACTTCTTAACCCAATTTCTATTCTTTGGGTTAAACTTATAATTCTAGATTATGTTGTTATATGAATATGTGTGAATGACCAATGACTGTTTTACACTTAATATCCACTTATATTGGTTTTATTCTTATTTTTCACACATAATTATGTCATTGATTTTTCCACAATATAATGATATGAACATTGTAAGGGACTTTGTCTCAATCTCCATTCATTGAGGAATATTTTGTTTTATACACGACTTTCTTTAGACGGGCTATAAACACCATTCATTAAAAGGGTATATTTTTATAATAGGAATTTTACTAAATGATAAAAAAATGTTTCTTTTTAATCAAACCGGTGATAATGACCTTTTCCACCGCCACGAGTATTATTTTATCCTTGGATTCCCTTGCAAGCCGTAATGTTTTTAAAAGGAAACTAAATACCGTATACCCTTTTTAATGTATTTTGGTTTTGAAAATGGTTTTGAGAAAGAATTTATTATTTCAATATATTTAAATGATATATTGTGATTGTAATGTGGAAATTTTATCTTTCCTTTATTCTTGTTTTATGTGTTATGGTTTATGGGCATTATTTTCATATACAGGTGGTTCCTTGATAAACTTATGGCGGGTGAGCCCGAGATTGCACTCCAGTGCACTAGGTAAAGTGATGTAGATAAACATGAATGTTTCTCCAAATATATTTAGGTAATATACTATGATGAGTATTCGAAATGTAACTCCCAATGTGGTTGTGAAAGATAAAATGTAAGTATGTTATGGATTCCAAGAGTTAGCTTTATTATTTAAGATTTCAATGCATTATTCATAAATCTTATTATTTCATGAGGTATGATAAAAAGCTTGTGTTTTTTTTGTATTGATGATCTAATGTTTTCTTTCTTTATTTTATAACCCTTACAGAACTTTTTAAGCTCATCCTACGTTTTTGAAATATTTTTTCATAGGGTATAAGGTAGGGTAAGAGAATGGAAGAACTTAAGAAGATTATTATCAATAAAAGAATTATTATTTAATTTTAAGAATTTTTATTTTATGAAAAAAATGAATACTGGGTAGAAGTGTATAATTTGTAATTTTTGAGATGTAATGTAATAGTTATGGCCTAATTGTTTAAAAATCTAAACCTAGAAAGTTCTTCAATGTGAATAATTAACCTAAATCAAGATTATGCAATGTTTAATGCCAGGTCATTATATGTTAGGACCCTACACAGTGCACCTTCTTACTCTAAGAGTTGGTATTGAGGATTCCATGATAGTAGTATTATAAAATGATACTCATATACTATAAATGGGCTTGTGAAACAATAAATGGAATTAAATATTGGTCAAAAGGTGGTAAAAAGTGGGCACCTAGTCATAAAATAGGTCAAAAATAAAAAAATCCTTTGAATCTTGTTGTTTTTGTGTCGTACTGTCCTTTATATTCCATGTAGTGATTACATGATGTGTAAATATTATAACACACATCTGTATAAGTATTATGTCATGATATATGTGTGTCACCCTAGGACAAATTTTTGTCACCCCAATACACATGTCATCTTCATTCCAGGTTTATTTCTTCCATTTCATGTCACACATTATTTTTTCAACTTCCACTGGTTCTTGATGTGAAATCATTACATGATATATAAAGTTATTTTTTAGATACATAAGCCTTGTTTTTACTATATTCTTTAGTTTCATTCCTTGAAAGTTCTATACAATCACTATTACTTATATAATATCTTCTTTTAGTTGGTCACGATGACTGTTTCCATGTCTTTTGATCATCTCCCACAATTAATAAAATCCTAACATAAATTAAAAAAAACATCATGTCCACATGCATGTATTAGTAAAAAAAATAATCATAATCAATACATATGATTATCAGTAATGTAAACAATAAATGCACTTATCAATACCCACCACACTTTAATTCATACATTTCCTCAAGGATTATATATCAATATACAACAATGGATTTTCATATTACAATTTATCAATTCTATCTAAAAAACCTTAATCAAATTGAATGTAAATTATTCAAGAATAACATGTATTGAATTTATTAATAACTAATTTTTCATAGAATAAAAATCAACCAGGTATTTTACTTATACTCTATTGAAATTATGAATCCTTTTTATTGATCCATTTTCATTTTTCTATTCATTATAAATATGCATACCATTTTTAACTTACCTCACCAGAATTTTTTCACTAATCATCATGGTACAAAAGAATAGATTGATGCATATACTTCAAAAAAATTTCACTTACCATAGTCCTTCCTAGAATCTAAAATCTCCACTGCATAAAGGAAGAAACACAAATAATCATGATGGATTCACCATTTTGGATCAAACGACTCGAAGGGTTAAGGTAGGTGGCTAAACGATTTAAATCTAGTAAGGATAAAAAAGAGGTTTGTCTCTAATTTATATATTATAATAATAATAATAAATATCAATTAATGTATCCTACCTACTATTATCTCAGACAAGGAACATAAATAAATGAAATCAAACAAATGAAAAAACCTATTTTGTTATTATATATATTTATATTCCATTATGTTTCAAAGGATGTGTTGGGAAAAAATATTACCACCACCACCAAAATCTAAATAGCCACCTCTTGAAATTACGTTTAATAGGTATAATATGATCACCAGTCATAAAATGGATTTTTCTAATTTCCCTAGACACAACCAAATTTTTTAGTTTTTTTACAATTGGGTGTGCAAAAAATACAATCAATGCGCCTTCCGCAAACCTCATAAAATATCCTCAACACTTACTAATTACAAAATATGCATCCCATAAACTAGTAACCATCTTCCCCAATAATATGATTGACAATCATGAAAAATATTTAGAGTAATAAAGAAACATTTAAGATGGTATTGTAACATAACTCTTTCTTAAGAAGTCTGTTCATGGATTCTATGGGATTTAAAATTGGTTAATTTTATGTAGTTATCAAGAAAAGGGCTAAAAAATATGAATAAATCATATAATATGTGTCTCTATTCAGTGATTCCTTTAATATGATGAAAATCATGTTCATGAATACAACTTTACTGACTTCAAAAATAAATATAATATAGAATGATAGAAAAATATATGGTGTAGAGGATGTGTCATGAATGAGGTGAATAGTTGGGACAACTATCCATGTCAATTCATAGGAATAATTAACTAAATTAATGAAAATATGAAAAATTCAATGCCTGACCAAATATAAATAAAAATTCATTTACAATGATTAATATGCACCTTAAATAGTCATTTTTCAAATCCTATTTGACATGATTTTTTTCTAAAAATTATTTTCCCATTATTCCTAATTACATTTCTTAAAATATATATATAAATTCCTATAATGTTAATCATACTAGTTAGTTTATGACTCTTTGAATAGTTGATTAAAAAAAATAAAAAACGGGGCATGAAATTGGTCGTTATGAACTTTATTTAAATTTTGAGAATGTTGTAAAAATATTCTGAAATGAAATTTTTACTTGCCTTCTAAATGTATTTTGATGTTGGTTTCATAGGTTTTCCCTGATCCAAATTTATGAAGTGTATTGGTTTTATAGACTCTTGTTGTTCTTCATGCTTCTTACTTAAAGCATCGGTCTAGATGGATTGACAAATTAAAAATAAATAGGTGAATGAACAGGATATTATCAATGAATTTTTTAATATTTTAATCAAAAGCATGCATGCCTAAAACAAATAATGAATAATGATATAATAATCAAGTTGCCTCTCAGAAGAGATTTTGTTTATAGTCATTGGCTTGAAAATACCTCATTCTACTTTAGCTCACATGATGGATGATTGAAAACTTTTTACCTGATCAGGGTTTATTAATGGTCTAAATTGTGTCCTATTCACATTGTTCACCCCCTTTCCTTCATCTCTAAAAATCATTATTCTTCCTGATAGTAGTACTTTCTCTATCCCCATTGGATTGATCCCCCATTTATTCCTCAATCATAAAAAACTAAATAGATGGTCACGAAACATCCATATCTATTCTCCATTATCAAATGTGGTGGAGTTAGTGTCTCCTATAGTATTAGCGATATTAGTCCTCATAGTATATTTATTCATTAGTCGATCACCCTATTGAAAAATAGCAGCTAACTGGTTTATCTATTTATATTCATTTACACTCTCAACATTGGGTATTTTTTCTTCTCAAAACAAATTTCACTCTCTCACAATGAAGTAATTCATTTCCAAGTGGATGATGAATCTTATTTGATGACAACCAACTCTCAAAAAATGTTCTCCACATTTGACCTTGATCATTACACACCAAGTGTCTAAAAATAGTCTCCCTAGAAATAGTGGATTCATATCATATTCAATATATAATACAAAGAAGTCAATGGGAAAGATAAAATTGTCATCTTTGATAAACATTTTTTTGATAGTACGGTTTAGTATTTCAATTTTGAATTAGATAATTAAATAAATATATTCCTGGTATTCTATCCTTCTAGTCCCAAACTCTTTAATATCATGTATGATATGAAATTGACAGTCAAAACTAAGTCACAAATTTTTTTCCCACAGTTTTTAGCTATGATAAATATGGGAATATAAATGCTCTATGGATCACAATGCATCTTAGGCATGTTCTTAGATAAAACTATTGAACACTCATGTGTGAGTGAAATGGTTCCAATCTCTTCCATATTCTTCTTGCTGGTTACCAACTATTTCATGATTTTTTCACATGTCAGCATGTTCTCAATATCCTCTGTAAAATGAATATTGATATGATTTTGAAAGTTTCAAACCTACCTTTTTTGTATCATTTTCATCTTTCTTCATTCATTCTAGAAAAGGTAGTCTTGGTTTGTATTGTGGTGGTTCTTCTTTATCTACTTTAGCTACATGTTACTTGCTATTTTCAACATGTTTTTTCACTTACTTAAATTGGTTGTTGTTTTTTAAATTATATACCACTTCCTTATGTCTTCATACCGATTTTATAAAGTAAATATTTTATATATTCATATGGGTGAACATCCGGGTATCGTGGTGTACTCTTATGGGTCTCTCTCTATGATGATTAGCGTTTTGGCCAAATTGATACTTCATATTTTATAATGGGTCCTTTTGGTTCATTAATTATTCTTTTATTTATATGAGTATATCTTTAGTTGTGGTCAGGAATGTAGCCGGCGTATCTTCCAATGTATGGACCAAGCTCATCATTATGGGACCTTGGGGTTCTTATTATTGGTATACTTATAGACATTATTAATATCCTCATCCTAGGGGTCATTGAGTCCACCAAAAATGAAATTGATTGACATGATATTAATTAACATAATTTACACCTTCAATATATGTACATTTGGGGTTTTTCTGTGGGCCCATAATGATGTCTATATTCATAATTAATGATTCCAGGTATTCTTACATCAAGTCATTTTTGTTTATTGGATGTATTCCTTTTTGTTGTTCCACTTCTCCTTTCCACATGAAAGTATTTCTTGCCAGATCATGCAACAAGTTGTATCTATATTCAGGTGACTCCCTTATCAATGATCCTTCAACTAAATCATAAATTATTGATCATTTTTCTTATAAAAAAACTTATTATTTTTTATAAATTAGGTGTATAGGTTTATACCATGATGTTGGCAGTTAAGAGTTCTATATTTCGAATGTTCCCATTCAGAGTACACTAATTCCTCCAAAAAAATTTAGTAGTTTATAATTTTTACCCATATTTCCATTGACATAGAAGGTATAATGATGTATGTGAGGATGTTCTTTCCTGATCATCCAATGTAGGGATGGAATGTATGTGCATACTTTGGATCCAGTCCTGAGATCGCTCATGTAATGAAAACTGGAAGAGATAGAGTCTTACCACATAACTTGAAACATTATGGTAATGGAATGTGTCATAGACCATGAGGAAGTTTCCCAAATGAATATTCAAATATTTATGCTAGAATCAGGAAAATTTCATTATGTTTGAGATCATCAAAATAATTGCAGTCATGATCTCAATTTGATTTTCAGCAATGGGGGTCTATTAGGATTCTTAGTTGAAATCCTATATTTGATTGACTCTTGTATTCTGTGAGCATCCATATTCTGGGATCTATTTGAGGAACCCTAGAAGGATGTTTATTAGATAGAAATATCTATGTTCGCAGTGACTTTACTTTCTCGGTTTAGATTATGATGGGGGTGGACTTGATGATATCTTTTGTCTTTTCCATATTTTTATAGTTGTGCATTAATTTTTTCAATATAAGAATTGTATTATAGAATACTGAATATAATAAGAATAATTAATATAGAGAAACAATAATAAAAATGAAATTAAAACTATAAAAACTAAAAAATCAACCATCCCCAAAAGCAATGCATGTTTTGATATTCCCAAAGTGTGTCATTAATTCATTGCTGGTCTAATAAAAATAATTAATTTATGTAACCTCAAACTATGAAACTCAATTAATTAAAATCATGTACTACTATGAATATTATAGGTCAAACCCAAAAATATGGTGAATTTTATTGTTTAAAATTTTAAAATATTTTACATAATTAAATTGAATAAAGAGGAGAAGAATCAATTTTTTATTAATTTGTTGAATGAAGAATGAAAATGATGTAGATTAATTATTTGGTTTGAAATAAAATTTGAAGGAATGAATGGATTTTATAGTTTTTGGGTTAAGGTGTGATGAAATTTTATAAAGAATAGATTAATCATTTTTTGGTGTCAGAGTCACGATAAGGGAGATCCAATGGTCATGGCATCCCCTCCTTGATGTAACAACCATATATTTCCCTCAGTCTAGTAATTTAGAGTTTCACGGAATCATGTATGTCACGATACCAAATGTAAAACTGATTCCCCGATATTTGAAAATGGTTATGGATCCTTTTTGGTAATTATTTACACAATTTTGATGTTCTTTTGATATTAAATTAACAATGGTCATGACTAAAGTTAAATAATGGCATTGGGAATTGATTGAAAAACCGAGACAATCCAAATACAAGAACAAATAAAAAGTATAAAATCCAACGAAACCTTACCCCTTCAACTAAAAAACCCTTTAACATTTTGGATTTACCCCCTCATTATAGCGATAAGAGAATAAGAGAGAAGAAATAAAAAAATAAAGAAAAATGAAAATGGTGATGAAACTAGTGAGGACCCTTCACAGGACAACTTCTCACTCTATGTTTAGTTCTCTAAGCCCAATCATCTATTTATAGATTTCATATAGGCTCATGCTGCTATAAATGGAATTAAGGATGTGTCAAAAGAGAGTTTAACTTTGGTCTCAGGTGATAAAATATATCCAAACTCAAAAAAATACACTGAATATTTCCATTTTAGGCATTATCAACCTTTACATGCCATGTTGTGAATACATTACATGTAAATGGTGCACCACATGTTCCAAATACATGAAATGTAGTATCTAGGAAATCATCATTAGTTTAAAGACCCGACACATATATTTTACATTGTGACACCTATCATCTTCATTCTAAGTTGATTTCTTCCACTTCACGACATGAATTACATTCAGAAGTTTCACTGGTTCATGATGTGTAATGATTAAATAATTTCTAAAGTAATGTTTCAACATCAAAATGATTTTTAGGCCACAGTTCATCATTTTATTGTCCTATAAGTGCTCAATGATCATTTTTATTTATGTAAAATCATCTTTTATGTAGATATGAGGATTGATTCCATGTATTTTTCTCATATCCCATAACTTATATCATCCTAAAAAAAACGAGGATAAATTTCAGAGGACAAGAATGTATTAACAATAATAATCATTAGAATCAATGAGTTTGACTATGAATATTTTAAAAAATTAATTAAATTATTATAAACAAATGTTTTGATCATATGTATTTAGCTATGAGAGGATTTTTGATTTATAGAATTACGGAAATGGAATGAGAATTAAAAAAGTAGTTATTGTGGTTGTTTGATTCTATTAAATATAAAATGAGTACGAAATTTAGGGTTTTTAATCTTAGAAAACATTTTCATTTTTTTTATAAATCTAATAATAATATTTCTATATATATGGATTCTAATACTATATTTTTTAGTTTCTGGTTACATTTTTTAAAATGGTGACCAACTCATCATATTAAAAAATCACATTTATCATTGAAATGAATAGCATGTTTTAATAGTTTGGGAGACTATAAAACATTGAAATTTTGATCTAATAAAAAATAGATCAATTTCTGTGAAAAAAATGGTACATATCTAAATAGGCCATTAAAGTATGGTTCATAGACATGAAAATAAATTATACAACATGATAGACTATTAATCTCATAAAAATTCATTTTAAGCAACCAAAAAAACTTTTAACCTCTGAAAATGATTAGTAGTTGTTGTTTGAAATATTGATTATCTTAGTAGTAGTTCAAAATAGTATTTGAACCTCAAAATAAAATAACATTTAACTTGGATTTATCTTTTCTCTTAGTGAGCTGTTAAATCTAAGCTAACAATGATTACTATTACCCTATATATAAGGCATAAAATTAAAAAAATATAATCACGGTAAAAATAACATAATGCAGACTTATAAAATGCATTCCACTTTCTGGAATTAAATTTTTTAAGGTAAATTGAATTTACACTGCTGTTTTAAGGTGTTATTTAATTGTTTTTATCATCCTAGGAGTTTTTTCATGGGATTATTTCTAATAATTTTGAAAAAATTAATGTTTTATTGTTTTTACAATGGGATATGTATAACTTCTAACTATTTCTTGAGTTTTTTTAAATGTAAGTTGTTTTTATGAAGAATTATGTGATTCCATTATAGTGTCACCTTATAATTAATAAATGAGTAAAGGTAGATTTTCGATTTTAATGGATAAAAATATGTTATAGATTTTTTTATTTGGAATAAAAAATTTCAATTATACATTTATGTATTATTTTAAAGAGATTACTGAATGATTTTTATCAATATTATATTATTATAATATTTTATATCTTTAAAACCCTTTTATCAATTCCATTTGTCTGTAAGTGTTATGAGGGATTTTTATGCCTTCTCCCTTGTTATATTTCTATATTTTCTCCCATATTTAATTTATTGACTCTGTTATCATTTATTCCTTCATATATTTAGTTTGTTTACACTTATATTTAGTTAGTTTTCTAATTATATTTATTGGATTATTCATGTGGTCACATGGTTTGTTTGTGTGATAGGTCTATTTGGTTGTGTGGTCACTACAGATGATTGTGTGGTAAGTTTGTTTCTTTATTCAACCAATTGGTTTATTCCTGTAATCATTTTATCCTTCTTGTGGTTAGTTTATTATTTTGTATGGATATTGGGTTATTTAATGTGGTTATTTGGTTCCATCATATTGATAGTTGGTTTCAACAAGGATTCATTACATCTTTTATGTGGTTAGTTACATTGATCTATGTGGTCGAACCCTTCAAATAGTCGTCCTAATAGTTCGAATTTGTTTCGAGTTTTTCTTAATATCCATATAATATAAAATGATGGAAAGATTGAATTTGACATAAAATAAGGAATATATATAATAATAAATGTTTTATAATGATTTTATAATGAAATATTAATGTATCTTTGAATTCATTTAACTCAATGATTTGAAATGGGGTTTTACCCATAATTTAAATGATACAAAATTATAGAAATTAAAAAAAATAGCCTAATATTCTTGGTAATAATTTGGAAACCATATCATGAATCTTAAATGTATGGGGATATGTCTCTTTGAGTCTTTTATGGTTAACTTATTTTTTAAATGAACTAGAACATTGTTATGAAGCATTGGAAGTTTATTTCTTTCACATGAACCCTTCTTTCATATGATTGTAGGCATTTTTGGAATCTCAGTTACATATAAATTTTATATGGTAGTGTTTTTTTTGATACGTGACCTTGTTTTTATTTAACATTCCCCCCTTATCTGTAATTTCTTAGTGATTCACCGGGTCCTTATATTCACTGTACTTTGGTGGCAATGTCAACTGATTTTCCATGTTTTTGGCACAATGTGTTTTGGAACATCTTTTCCATGTAGGGGATGCTTGACCTATTTTATTTTTGTAAAATAGGGAAATATAATACCTTTTTTCCAATGTATATGTTGTAACACTTGAATAATAAATATACTAAACTAGACTAAACTAATTTTTAAGGGAAGGCGAGAAATCAGAAGTTTTTATTTGTTACAATATATTACATATTTGTTGGCTTATGATGCATATAAAATATTATGATGAGAATGTTGGGTATATTGTGAATTTATTAACCAATGTTGTAGACCTATAACCCTGTACATATATTTTTTTGTTTAATCCCACAACTCCTTAATGAAATAATACTTATATTAAACTACGAATTGGTTACCCATTTAAATCTGGCACAATGTAAAAATACTCCTGTAGAATAAGATAATTTTTCGTGGAAGCCCCCTATAAATGGTTTTTTGAATAATAAGTTGTTTGGAAATATCTTTTTTTTATTTTATAATTTTTTTCCTTAGGGTTGTGTAGACTTTGAGGGGTTTCCATGATAATCGGGTGACCGATTCAAATGTAGGATATGTTCTGAATAGTGGAACATTGGTGGTAAATATGACGGGTTGTTGTGTGATGCACTATTGTAGTGGTACATTAGGGATGGAATATGATGTTAGTATTAATATAAACAGAAATTTTATGGGGTTGATTCAGATGAATTTGGAATAGAAATTTATATTTTAAAAATAGCTCATAAATAGAATAATTACGTATAAGATGGACATATATGAAAATTTTAATATTGGTGGTGGATTCAAATTATTTTTTATCAAATATAAATTAAAATGATATAATTAATGAAAATAGTTTATAATATAATAATTTGGTAAAGCGGATGAACATATAATATAATTTAATGAAATTGTTGAATTTGTGTAGTTTTCCTATAGATAGGTTGCATAATGTTGGTTTAAGATAATTGACAGATCTTTATGGTATTCATGTTATGGTGATAATGATGGGTTTTAACTTTGAAACCTTTTGGGAAATATTTTGATCTTCTTGATTATATATACATTACATTATTTTTCAACTACTCTTATATGAACCCCACCCATGCAAGGTACGATGAACTGAAACCCAAATTTTTGGAAGGGGTATTCCTCTAAAGCTGTATAGTTATAAAAAGATGGTTGTTTAAAACCAATTTTATTCTTATCCTCTAAGAGTAGTACATGGAAATGGCATAGTTTTTTATTAGAACTGCTATTGGTGATGACATAGTTGTTGTTGATTCCCATTAATTAGAGGATGTGTTATATAATAGAGTCATGCATGGTAGGGGAGTGAATGTGGTTGATTTCCATCAGGTCAATGATAGAATACTTCATCGGTATTTTTTTGGATGGATCTTAAATGATGAAAAAAGGAATGATACACATGTATGATGACTTTAATTCCCATACAAGATGTTGGGCCTTATGGGTGACTTGGGTGGGAAGGGTTTTAATCAAAACCTCCTCAATGATGAATTGATATATGTTGATGTGATTTTAAGGTTTTGATAGATGAGTTATATGTTTTTAGGGGTGTGAGAGTATAAATTTTGTGGGTGTAACATACAAGACCAACATACTAAACTAGAAAACACCAGAGGAGCCACTGTCTATAGAAGACATCCATAACACTCTAAAGGATGGAAAAAATACCAAGGTGTTACATAGACATTAGGGGATTATTTTAACTTTTTGAAATAATTTAATGTATTAAGAAAAAATATAAACAATAGAACCAATTAATTGACTCATGATTATAATTTAAAAAACATAAAAGAAAATACCAAAATAAAAAATCATAGTTGTAGTGAAGAGTATAATAATGTGAAACTAGAAAACCAAAAGATATACCAAATGATAAAAAATAAGGTTAAATCAATTCAATGACTCCAAAAATGAAACTCCATATTACAAACATCCATAAGAAGTATTATCATGATACTCTACTTGAGTAATATGAGACAATTACTTATGTAATTCATAACAATATATGAATACACAACAATGTGAATATAAATGGGGTTAGTAATCATACATAGATGAAAATCCATAAAAATAAATCCCTGCATGGAACTAGGTTAATATCATAATATATCACAATATAAAAATAAATTAAAATAATGAGACTACTATCAATTTAGTTAATCAATTTATTTTTTTGAAAACAAAAATATAACTGGAAACCATTCATCAATTTACGATTGATCATTTTTTCCTCATGGAATAGTCATTCTATATTTTCTATAGACACACATAAATATTAATATATACATTCATGTGTCATACCTCACTATACTCATATGTGGTGAGTCATATTTTCACAAAGTCATCATTTGATAAAATAATTTAATGGTGGATCTTATGACTATGATCTATTCTATGATTTCTTATTTAACAGTGGAACTTCCAATCATTATCTATCCCATATGGACCTTAAGACGAACACATATTTTTTTTTAGGTTCTTGAAGAAAAATATTTCACATAAATCAATTCATTATTTTCAAAATTTTCATCAGACATCTTGCATGAAATAAAATAATAGTTTAAAATAGTCAATCAAGAGGTTTTCCAAAAGCTATTGAAATTCAAATGTTTCTCACATAATATATCAAAATTTCTTTCCTTTAAGAAATTATCAAACATGATATTTTAAAATATATTTAATAAATTTAATAAAACTGGTAATTTAAGTTTTATAATTAGTATAGAATAGAGATAATCCACCTACCTCACAATATGCGATGAAACAAAGAAATGACACTATAAAACCACTAGTTATGGTATAAAAAACACTATCCTTTAAAATATGAAATCAATATATCATCAATACCAATCATAGTTGATAAATATATCAAAAAAATATTTTATCTATCATTTTGTGTGATAGAAGAAGAAAAGATATAATGAAAAAGGGAGATAAATGAGAGTTACTAATGATTCTAGATATCCAAAACAATTCACCCTATCGAAATAGGTATACATATAAAAAGGTTAACACATGAATGACTAGAAGATGAGATGTGTTCAACATCCCGTGAGGAGAGGTAATTTTTTTGTTCTAAAAAGTGAGTTAAACTCTAATATTCAGTGTATTAAATTTCCTTCCACCCAATTTTTGAAAATATGCACTAATCATGACAATTATAATATCTTGAAACCATTCCCCCACATGGTTGGATTTCATGGTCTAATAAATCATGTCACAACCTATAATTTCCCCTCTATATCCACTCACAATGTTTCTTCTAGAACCCATATGGTTTATAATAATAATTTACTAACTAGGAATCTTCCTACAATGTTTTATGAACTCTTGGTTGGTTTCACAGAGAACTACCACAGTCTTCCATAACTATTCTCAATATGAACACCCATTAAAATACTTCTAAAACACACCAAAACCAACTAGAATATCCCAATACTCATCCAATGTGTTATATATCTTCAAAATTAAAAATAAAAGGCTAGTGAATTTAAATATGATGGTGATAAATTCCCCCAATAATTCGGATTAATATCTTGAAAATATAGAGATTACTGGTGGTACAAAAAATGTTAGGACCATTATTCTAGTATAAAGTATTCTTATTCTGTGGTATCTTCTGAAATCGAAAATATAATCCATAAAACTCATGGATAATTGACAACATTTCCACATAAGAATATTAATTATCTATTAAATATTCATATTAGTATATATAGTGAAATATCATCTAGTGTATGATCAATGTTGTCCTATATAATAACATAGTTTAGATAGGGATGGAACGTCTGTAACTGAGATACATAAAATAAATTTTTTACAAAGCTAAATCATTATGTTAATTTCAAATAATATACTACATAACCCATCAATATAGATTTTGAAATTTTTCTATACCTTAAGGTAATAATTTACAATTTATACACATACATTGATTCCCAATCCTCTGAGCATGATCACCCATATCAAATGATAACAACTGACGATGACAATCTAGATATGATTTATTATGAATTTGATCAATGACAATTCTTTTAATAATATTCTAAATTTTCATAGTATTCCACTAAAATGGGATACAATCCAAAAGTGATGTTACACTGGAATCTACCAAAAAATTTGGAGATACCAAAGGATGTGAATATAATGATTTAATGTGAGAAATAGGTATTCTGGCCTAAAAATAGTAATTTTACAAGATAACCTCTATAATTATATGATCACATATCGAACTGAAAAATATAAAACACATGAAAAAATCATGTATTCTAATATCTGGATATTCCATTCAAATTTCCCATCCATTTGAGAAAGATAAGTTGTGCACATGGTTAACTGTGTATTAAAAGTTTTCTATAAATATCAACAAATGCATGACCTAAAATGAGGAGGCTGATTTGAGATGATCGAAAATGGTATTCCATGTATCTTTATGAAGTTATGGATATAATATTTTTCCACAACCCATACCATTTTAAATTAAAAAATTGGGATTATTTAATCCATGTATGTGATCTAATCCAAAACCAACCATTTCGGATTTTATTTAAAAAAATTTCGTTGTAAACATTTGAAAAGATACATAGTTATGTGATTATATTTATAAATAAGGATAAATAAATATTCCAAAACACCAATTGATGGTTGGTTATAATCCCTGACATAATGAAAACTGAGTCATATGGAGAAATACTCTTTCACATTCCCTTTCCATAAAACCCAATAAAAATGAGTTTTCAATGAAAAAAAATCATCTAGAATCTTGGATAATCATTCATTTTTCAAATTCTTGTATACAAAACAATGTTTTTGTTAACATTATAGTAGAACAAAAATTTGATCTCAAAACCAAATTATAGAGTTCTCATCTTTTTTCCATCAATCAATGGTCACCCCATTATTGGATTATGTCATAATGGTATTGAAATAAAGGTATATTCATTCTAAATCCATAACATTCACTTCCATATTTGTAATAAGATTCAACATACTAAAAACTGAAATTTCATTTTACTCAGTGAAAGACAATTCTATATATACTATAATAAAAACATATTTCTATGTATTATAATTGATGTTGTTTAACTGATTATATGACCTTTGTCTTAATGTATCTTCCACTAAATTTTATTTTAGGTGTCTATAACGAATATTAATGTAAAATAACAAATGATATTCCATACATTTTCGTTTTCTTAGGTTCAAATAACATTAAATAATGGTGTGTTTCAATAATTTAATGTACATGAAAATTGTGTTCTTTTCTACAAAAAGATAATTATGAAACATTATAAAATAATGAACTATGATAACTACTTCCAAATCAAGATTCATATAATTTAATTCATGAAATGTAAATTATCATGAACCATAATTGACAACATGACATCATTACATAACAAATCCACTAAATATATTCATTAAAATAAATTAAATTTACTTTCTCAGATTTTGGGAAACAAGATTTGGTGTGGAATTCATCATTGTTTGAAAAAAAAATGACTCTTTACAATCCACAGTTCAATGGATTATAGTTCCCTTTATCATGAGTAATTTTATAAAATATAAAAGGCATTCAATTTCATGAAAAAGTAAATGCAGTAAATTTATAATCCCACAAATATTTGTATTTCAAATACATTTTTCAGAGGATTCTCAGATAATAAAATTCCTATATTTCTAGTATTTACTAACACACCATTCAATGAAATGTCGTGGTCGTGGAAAAAACATCATGTATCATGAAATCATATTTAAATAATTTTTCATATGGTTGGTTCTCAATAAAATTTTACACCAAAATATCTAAACAAATTTCTTGTACTTCAGAGTTCAAGAAAGTGAATCCCTGAGACCCGTGCTTCTGGATTGGGTTGAAAAAAATGATATATATATTTTTGTAAAGGAAATAGAAAATATACAGTCCATTTTATATATGGGGAACTTTTCTAAATGAAAATTTAAGAAAAAAGGACAATAATTATAAATTTGAATTTTTAAACCAATAATTAAAAATGAATCTATTTGATTTCTCTCTCTCTGTATCCTTATCTCATATAATATTTTCGAAACTTTTAAATGATCCTGAAAACATTATATAAAACATAGGGTGATCAGAATTTCCTCGTAATGTGTTTTAAAAAATCTAGTGAAAACCCTTTTGAAAATACCTTCTTGGAAATAAAATTTTAATACACTATTTTTTATATAAAAATAAATTTGTAATATATATAATTTTCATAAAATATAATATGATTTTCAAAATGTTAACTTTCAAAACACATTTAAAAATCTTTTGAAAATAAATATAATTTTGAAAACATCAAATGATTACACTTTTTAAAATATTATATAATTAAAATTAATTCTAAAAATACGTGGAAAACAAGATTTTGAAAATTACGTTGAAAATATTTATTCCCTGAAAATAGTATAATAGTTTTGAAAAAACATACTCTTTGAAAATATTGTAACACCTTTAAATTTTTTTACTATATTTAAATTCCAAAAATTCATTTGAAAGTAATTACTCTTTGAAAATGATTTATAATGAAATCATCAAGTTTATTTGTTATAAAATATCATGCAAGTTGTTAAAAAACCGCGGGTCCACTAGAAAAATTGAGGGCTATCTGGGCCAACCCTTTTCTAAAGGGATAAGTTCACTCCCCACTTCCCTATTATGTTTCCAATTTCCATGTTCCAAATTTTATAAAACATTTTGAGCTTTCCTATATATATATTTATATATTCCATATTGTTTTAATTTTTAAAAATATGGGAATCCTTTATTATATACATATATACTCTTATATATGTATATAAATATATATTTTATGTAATTCCATATTAATTATTTTTTCTAAATTCGGTGACACCAAATCATGTAATAATATCCTTTGTATACATTTATGGAATTTTAAATTAACATCCATATATTCATACTAACTTTCCATTCATAATCATAAAAATAATTTTTACATAAAAATAAGAATATTTATCAGTTGATATTCATCCTTGAATAGAGACACTAGATACTCATTGAAAAATTGGTTTTTGGAAACATTAGTTTTTACATAAAATGATGGATTAAAGTAACACATCCTTTTATATAAAATAATAGTAATATTAAAATAGCTGTTTATAAAAAATAATACTCTTAAAAATATATATTATTTTATGTTTATAATAAATCATAATAAAAAATAATTTTTCCCCTTAACATATAAATTTGAAAACAAAATTTTATTATACACAAAAAATTATAACAAGTGTCAATTTAAAATAAAACATTTCATTCATGCATAAAGAACTTCAGTAATATAATTATTTCAAATTAATTTGTTTTTCATACATTAATTTCTTACTCCTTTATGTAATAATAATGGAATGTATTAATATTTATTTATGTATATATTGATATATATAAAAAACAATAAATTTAAAAGGTTATAAGAACTCTTATTAATATTTGAAATAACATACAAATCTAAACCTAAATAGAAGCTTAAAATTACCTCCTTAAATAATTAAATTTTTTAGAAATAAATAATTTGTAATTTAAAAAATTATCCATATATATAGATATATAAAATACAAAATTATATGAACATGAATTTGAAAGTACCTACATAATACATAATTAGAATAATTTTAAGTAAATAATCATGGAGTTTATAAATAACACACACAAACACACACACATATATTCTGATAATTATATATACTTGAAATTGGAAAAATAATTTTCATATATATGATTTTTTTAAAATAAATCCCATTACTTTATGGAAACAAAAAAATGGTTCTTACTTTATTGGAAAACTCATACTAAATGAAGGTAGTGTGTTTATTCTTTCTTTGGGGTACCCAATAATATGGAAAAGAGGAGGGTATTAAATTTGGGAGGTCTATTCATGGAGGGAAAATAGAGGAGTTCTATTAGTGGGAATATATATATATAGGATCAATCAATTGTAGATTCAGATTCTAGGATAATCTTGGATCAGAAGGAGGTACTTGGTGTACAATAGTGTCTTACAAGGCCTTAGATGGGGTGTTTAGAGCCACTATTTCGACTTTAATTAACCTGAATAAAAGAACTGTAAAAAGAAAATGAAATGAATTTTATTTTGAAATGATACTACCTGATTTTTTATTTGGTAAAGAAATATTATTGATAATTAGGAATTTCCTAGCTACCTTGAGGAGCAATGATAGCCACTATTGATTTAAAATTTTGGTAGGAGGAACACCTGTGGTGGGTATATCCAATGATCCACGGTTCTATTTCCATGTCAATCAGTACTAGATTAGGGAATTTCATGTAGGTTAATCATGTTGGTGTTTCTTTATAGTGACTGATGATTCAACAGAGATCTAATGATGATGGTGTTGGTCTGGCACGGATTTTTGGAGAATTATTGAATAGCCAGGGATGGAGGAAGAATAGAACATGAAGGAGGAAGTTGACCCAGGAGGAATATTAGATGGATATGGTGATTTAATCCAATGATCATGATATAACAAAGGATTTTAAATGGGGAATAATTACCATAACAAGTGAACCCACATCAAAATATTGACCAATTTTTTTCTTTCATATATCCTTGTCTATGAGTTTAGCTCCCAAGAAGTGTCTATCATGGTGTTCTATTAGTAGGCCTTATACACAATAACATGATGGATTTCTCCTAAAGTATTCATATGGGACGTGACCCACCTAACCAATGCAAGGCAACATGGGATTTAGCTTAGGTAAATCCTTATGCAAGGTGACATGATCACATTCCTTTATACGATGCCACACTATAACTTGGCTAGATTAGACATACCTCTCTTAGGTTGATTCGACACTCCTTGGTTTAAGGATTGTCCGAGAATTATCTTGAATGAAAACATAATTTTCTAAATATTTCTAAAAAATGAATGTAAAAAATTTGTCTAAATGTTATTCTTTTTGTAAATTTTATTTTATTTAATTTCAAATAATTTTATATAGTATTATTGGATAATTTTTTTAACATTTTATTATAATTAAATATTATTTTATATCAATAAAAAAAATAGAACAATTAAATAATAAAAAATAAATATTATAAGTAACATATAACTAAGAAAATAATTTTTTATAATCATATTATTCACATATAAAAAATAAATACTCTTCAAAATAATAATTACTAAGACTTTTAAAATATACGTGACATTAAGAATGGTTTTACTATTTATATAAATTACTTTGTATTGAAAAATAATAATGTATTCCAAACATAAAAAAATAAAGCATTAGGTCTAGAAAATGTAACTTTAAGTGAATAATTATATATTTAATATTGTTTAAAAAAAGGCTATTTAAATAAATATATGTTATCATAGTTTTAAAAAAATAATAGGTTAATATTAAATTTTACTTTAGCATTCTAACAAAAAAATCGTTAATAATAAAACTATTTTATTTAATAAATATTTATTAAAAGCATAAATTATTGGGATGTTTCACATAATACACTAGAATTTCATCTAAAAATACCACAAATATTTTTTTCTATGTACCTCCAAAATTCATGATTCATCAATTATAGAACATATGATGTTGAATTTATAATACTGAAGGGAAAGATAATATATTCATAATGTTCATAAAAACATACATGATTTTGTTGGAAAACACTTTTTTTCAATGATTTTTAAATATTGTTAGTATAAATCAAATTTGAAGAATAATTATGCCCCCATAAATTGATTAATAAGTTCATATATATGAGGTAGTGGATATATATTATTTATCATGAAATATTTATACTTAATATATTCAATATATAGTCATAATTAATCATCCATATTCTTGTAAAAATAACTATAGCCACGTAAGGTGACATAATAGTTCTTAGGGACCCTTTATTTTTACACTCCACTAATTGTATCTTCAACTAATTAAATTCCAATAAATACATTATATATGACTGATTTGAAATATTATTTATCCCCATAATATGAAAAATGAATATTAAAATTCCCTTTTAAGTGGAAGTCTCGAGAAACATTCTGGAAAAATATCAGGATGTGGATCTAATGTGGTTGGGAAATTTGAAGTATCAATTTTGTGTTTGTACATAAAAGTGGATGAATATAATTCAATTTTTTAAAACCAATGGTTATAAAGATATGTCTTTCACTAATTGTATATCTAAATCAACTTTAAGGCGATGGCCCATCTCATCTAGAGATGTAATAATTACATGCCATGTATTATAATCAATGCGTGTTTTAAAGACATAAAAAAATCCATTATCATAGTATGTAAATCAAACCATGACCAAAATAAAAAATTCTATATCAAAATGTTCAATATCAATTTCTATAGAACATAGATTCAAATTTAAAAACCCTACACTCTCATTTCCTAAGAGGTTTCTTCATACTCATAATTTTTGGCCTCATCTTGATATGAAACCCAATTTCAGGAACAAGACACCAAACTAAAAAAGAGTTCGAGGCACCCTTGAAAACTTGAACACACATAAGAGTTATGTTATGAATATTGGTAACTCGTATAGTCTAAGGGACTCATTAATGTACCATAATCATTTTCTCTATAGAATACATTTAATTACATGCACCCCCTTGTTTCGTGCGTCTTTATTATTGCTATATCATATAAAGAGTCATGTTGTTCCTAGAATCACCTTCAACCGCATGTTCTGAGAACACAAATCATTCTGAAAAGTCACCTATTCAATGAATAATATGTCTGGTAGAAATGTGATATTTTAAGTACTACTGATATTGGAGAACTATGAAAATAATTATGGATATGTCTGATGTTATGAAAGTTTCATCATGCTTCCCAATGTTCTAAAAAATCACACATCATATAATTGAATTAAAAACATTGGATGATCATAGTTTTCCTTTAGGGAGTGGAGAAATGTTAACTAACTCAGTGGTTTAATTTTGAGGTTCTCTAAAACCATGGATGTAGGTTTCCCTATTCAGTTTTTTCCTAACATTAGAGTTCTAACATTTTCCTTTAGAGATAAAAACACATAATTCTATTAGATATCCAAAGATATACCTTTACTCTATTTTTTATCGATCTCTTTATAATACATCATACATAAGAAAAATATCTCAGGTTAAATATATTTCCATTTTCCGGACCCAAATATACAAGACTTCAAGGTTGAAAAAACAAATACTTTTTAGAAAAACATACTATGATCATAAAAGTAACACCAAACTAAATAAATAATATATTTTTTCCGTAGTGATAAATAAATATATAATTTTGAATATCTTGATCATCTAATAGAATAATGTTTTATTAAGTAATTATTTAAAGCCCTCCCATTATGTTCCTCTATCGACATTAGCATATAAATGAAAATACTTCTTATTGATGTGTAAGAGAATACAACATATAGAATGATAACATCAATATTAGAGCAGGTGATGTTTCTAGGAAATCAAAGGCTTAGTTCATTATTCTATTCCACACTTCAAAAATCACATGTCTTGAAAACTATAGAGTAATTGGTGGATACTATTTGTGAAATTTCATTTAATGTTCAACATACTAATGTTTTTAATTTCAAACACCTATATCAATAGATCAAAAATCATAATTGTTGATCTCAATAAGGTATTGGTTGGGTTTTGGTTAATGTGAAAAAAAAATTTATGTATCATATTTCTATATGTTTATACATTTTCTAATAGGTTTCATTTCTCTCTAGATTTATCTAAACATCACATAATCATTAAGAACATGATACTGATGACATAGAATATTTTTAATCAATAATATAAATTTTCATTGTCAACTATTTCATAAGACAATTAATAGTAATTCAAACAACATAGTCCAAGTGGGATGTCTTGTTAATAATACTTGATAGACTACCTTAATCTATTAAACCTATGAACATTAGATAAAAACACACCTTGAAGTGTTTTAGTACAATTTTTTCCCTAGACCACCCTCGTAAAACAAAATTTAGCATAAAGTGGTTAGTTAAATCGTTTTAAACTATAAATTTCTGGTTCTGAAATTACTATCTCATTGTTTTCACCAAAATATGATAGGATAACCAAAACTGATACAATTTTTAATATCCTATCCAATTCAATTGTCTTGGGATGGTTTAAAAGACCCACTAACCATAGGTGACGTCTCCAAGATACCAAAGGTACAAAATAAATTCCAATGGATTAATATGACATTAGGGGATTATTTTCTATTCTAAAATAATATAACCTATCATGTTAAAATAAAATCATACATCCCAACTAAATAATTCATGAGTATAAAAAATAAAAATGAAATGGAATACCAAAAACCAATAATATTATAGTAGATGAGACATGTATATTAACATAGCTCAATAAAATTAAAAAATAAATCCCAACATAGAAATACTTGTATGGAATCTTTCCAATGACCTCTAGAAAGAATAAACAATCTATAAAAACCCTATCTAATTATAATCATGATTCCCCACTAATGAAATGTTAAAAATTTCCTTTATATGTAATATATAAAACAATATCTATATGTGCACCAATTTGCACATATAGAGTGTGATTATGTATACCCATTAGGAAGTCCATCTGAAGCTTCTCACATAAGAAACAAGGAAACAAAAACATTTAGTCATATATTAGAAACTTATTTTTAAACATGTTTAGGAATATAAATATATTTTACCAATTTGAAAAATTAAAAAAGTTCATGAATAAAAAATTTATTAATTTAACATTTATCATTTCATTTTTCATGGAATTCCCATTCCATGTTTTCAACACAAACACGCACACATGCACACACAAATGCATGACCTGGAACACCATATACTCAAGAGTTTTGAGTCATATATTCACCATGTCACCGATTGGGGAACCTATTTGATCATAGAGCATCAATCCTTGATCCATCCAATGTATTATTATTTTAAGGATGTACTTATAACAATGATCCATTCCATATACACATAAACACATTTTAAACATATAATCAATATTACCACCACAATATATTTCTAATAAATATATTCATTCTTTTAAAACATTTCATCAAACATCTTTCAAATATTAAATGAAAAAAGTAATTTAAAAAATATAAATAAATAGGCATTCCAAAATACATTTATATTCCCATGTTTCTTACAAATAAATTAAAAGTGTTTTCCTTGAGGAACATTTATATTAAAAATTTAAAAACAGTAAATAAGACGAATCCATTATGTTATAGAATAAGTGGATAAAATAGAAAATAAAACTATATCACAATGGGTGATCAAAACCAAATAATGACACTCAAAAACATTTTTATTGAGGATGAAAACCTTTTTCCATTGATTGAACCAATAAAGATCTCATTAAAAACATAATAGATCTTATATCTATCCAAAATAGAATAGATCCAATGTTTCATGAAAATGAAGACGAGATGATCCAAATAAAAATGAAAAAAATCAATGAATTATCTATGAATATTTATATCTAACACATAATGTTTCATCAAAAATAGTTTATAGATTAAAACGAATAACCAACATCTCTGAACATATTGGAGTAGATTTATATTCTATGATTATAGGTGAAAAAATGAGGGTTTGAGAGCTAAGAAATGGGTTTGGGAAACCCTTAACAAACTATTCACATGAAACTATCTCCAATCCAACACCTCACATGGGTAATTCATATTGTTTGGAAAGTAGTGTTTTATTTATCCTTTCCCCCTCTATCTCCACATACGTATTTTATCCCAAAACTCATACAATTTAAAAAAACATTCTCACAATAGTGATCCTACCTAGAAACTTTCTTGAATCTATTTCACAATTTCTGGATGAATTCAAACAGTTTCCCATATCCATTATCAATACATGCAACTATAAAAATAGTTCTAAAAGTGACCAAAAATAATAAAAAGATTCCAAAAATTAAACCAATGAATTTTATAACATAAAAATATATAATAAAAAGGTAATATACCTAAAACCATGGGTGTTATAGTTTGAATCATGATTTGGTGATCTTTATATATGTTTTTTGGATATTATCTTAATATATTATTAAGTTATTTGATGAGTGAATCATTGGGAGGTTGTGATAGATAAAAAACCATATTGGTAATTATTGGTCTTAATATTTGTATATTATAGAATTAGTATGTTATTTTAACATTTTTTATAGAGGATTTATGTGTGATCCTAATGAGTATGAATTTTAAGCTTACACTACATATATATACACTCTCAACCAAGGTTCCCAGCGTATTATGGGGACCGATTTAGTGTTTACTAGATTAGTGATCTAAGATAATATGGTGTTATTTCTCTAGTTTACTTTGGTTATTTACTTTGTTGAAATTATTCATTTTGTTTTATATATACATGTAGAATTCAATGGTTTTATTTATATTAATATTGAAGAGTTTTTGGGTTGTTTATTACTGTTTATCTTGATCAATTTCACATATTGTGGGAAATTCCACCTTTTCAAGGGGTTTACACCCTATATTATAGTAATTATCTTATGGGATACCATATAAAGGATTTTGGGATCACTCATATTAGATAGTAACATAGGTGGGGTTCCTATGAAGTGGCGGAAGAGGTTTCATGATAGATTTGTATCAGAGAATTTGGTTGTGAGAGATGATGGATTTTGGATTAAAGAATTGGATAGGATTTCATGAGATTATTAGAGTGATCACATAGTCAGATTCATTTTGTGATGTAGAAAATGAGACTAGAAAAATTCATACATTTAGGTTCTTCTATGATTTTATTTCTGGACATTAATATTACTAAACATTATAGGGAGGATAATACTAATTATTTGCAAGAGACAAAGGGTATATATATATATAAATCATGCATGTTTTCTTTTGATTTATTCATGTTTCTGGATAGAAAATGAAATTAGTTAATTAATATTAAAAAATGACATGATACCTGGAATTTTTCATCCTTTCATATTCTTTTTAGAGATGTATACCCTTATATGTCCATGTTTAGTTTTGGAGTTTGAGTTTTTGTACGCTACTATAGTTTATATCTTAGAGAATGGATTTTAAAGGTGGGATGAGACATACCATAGGAAATTACATGATTTATAACATCATTTTTTATAAAGGTCTAATTTTATTATCTATAATATATAAATGGAGTGTTGGTTGGAGGAGAACGAGATTTGCTTTAGTCAAATTTGGGTTAGAGTTGAGTATTTTGTTCCATTAGAATTCAATTAGATGTGGGGAGTGTAAAGCTAGTAATAAGAACTGTAAAATGGAGGGATAAAAGATGAATATATTTCATGGGAATGATTTTTAATGTTGTTTCACATTGATATCTTATCATCAATTTTTTAAAAAAAATAGGCAGGTGTTTCCCTCCCACTATTAGGAGATTCTGAATGTGTTTGAACTTTAGATCAGCTTCACAAATCCCTAGTGTTTTTAATTGATGTCATTAGAAATGAGGAGTCTATATAATGATTAATGAAGGTGAAAATCATTGATAGAATCATATATGATATCAACCCATTTATGCTTCTAATAGATCTATAGGTTTAGAAGAAGGTAAATATAATTGAGTAGATTCAGTCATAGTAGGATTCTGTTGAGAAGGAGGCCATCATTTCTTCTTGAGGAGAATTGATTCAAGTGACAGATCATGTATTTTAGGGTATTGAAAGATGATATAATTTAGGATTTATTTTAAGTAGTCTAATTCATTATTTTATGGGGGAAATGGTTCCTAAGTGAGTACTAACAGATTCTAGTTCACTTATTATGTTTGTGTAGGTTGTAGTTAATAACAGGCTCATTTCCTAAAATCACAAGGTGGATTATTCGGTTTGAGTGGTAATGACACCCTATTGACACAATAAAAGTAGTGGAAAATGCCAATTTTTTTGTAACCCGAAAGGAGACAGAGCTAGGAGAGGTCTACATTATGATGGTTATAGTTCTTTGTGATTTATCCCATAGTCTAGATTTGGAGTTTATTATCTACAATACTGAAGAACTAGAATCCAGAAGGTGCATGATAAGGATGTCCCAGTAATAAAGGGGATAAATTAGATTTAATATATAAAATGAAATTTTTGATCTATCTTTGTTATTAATTTTTTTGACTCTATAGTGTTACAATCCATTGTTTCGTATACTTTGGTTTGATCATTAGAACTAAAGGTATAGAGGCTTCCAGAACTGCTGATGTTACCCACACTAGTTTGAGTCATGGAATTATTATTTAATATGTGGTGAGGATTTAAGCTGATGATGGGGAATGATTAATCATTTTAAGATTCTTCTTATTCTATTCTTATACATATCATGTTGTCTGATTAATAATTTTTTTTGTATATCATATGTGTAGCAGATATTTTCCAAAGGATAATTTTTTTCATTATGTGGAGGGCCGAAAATTGGTGCTCATTTGTCGGTGAAAAATCATATCGGTGGAAGGCATGTAGATTTTATTTAACCACAATGGTAATATTTGTTATGGGAGGCCATGGTGTTGGTGATCTCCACAATGGTTTAAGAGTTTATTTATGCCTTTAAGGATGAGGTTTTCACACTACCCCCTTGACGTGATGTCGTGCTTGGGAAAAATTTACAATAAACTTCCTCTTCGACTTCAATATCAATATATAATATTTAAACCACAATGATACGTGATTTTAGACTAAATATATATGATTTATAGTGCAATGTATTCCTTCAAACTAGTGTATGTTGTTGGGGTGATCTAGGGTTATTCTACATTTAGGAAGATGGCATTCTGATTCTATGTGTGAATGATTGAAATTTGAATCAAGTGATAGTCATGTACCATAACACTCTTGTGAGAATGGATGATTTATTCAATCAACTTGTGGAAGTCTATTAGATTTTAAATATTTATCTGTGATCAAAATATCATAAAATGGTAATGAAATTGGAAGATATATCAAAAATATTATTCAAATTCAAATATAGACACTTTGTGTTTTTATCCATCTTTTTTGGTGTCACAGATCTAACTAATAATTTCTTCATACTTCTGAAATTTTTACTCCATGAGTTCCTATACCACTTTATAGTTGTGTCAATTTAAAACATCCTTATGTAGTAAATTTTAGAGGAGAATAATGAATAAAATATAAATTTTTTATTTTATTTTTTTTATAACATAATCTATATGGAATGATGTGAAATTTTTGGTATTACACATTGGATTTGCATATACATATTCATGTGGTGAATCCTCAAGTTGTGTTCACAGATCCATTAAAGTTAGAGGTTGTCTATTTATTGGGATATACCCTATAACATTACATTGTTTTGATGTTTCCTTGGTCAAGTTGTCTATTATCAATGTTTTATGTCTAAAGTCTCTTAGAATTTATACCCATTAACAGAATTTAAAAAGAATTACCCTTTTTAATTTTTACTAGTTAGTTTTTAGTGGATTTTGACTACCTAATAAAATGGTTCATTAGTTCCCCAATGATATGGTTACTAGAGGAATGGGTGATGATTGAGGGATTTTGTGATGCTTCCAATCAAGGATTGTGTTTAATTATAGTGTATCCATGTGCAGTGATCTATAATGGGTCTAATTAGTTTTATCTACATATGAATGACTATATCACTCATAACTAGGAGTTGTCTTCAATAGTGTTACTACAAAATATATGGAAAAATTATCTCATATTTGACCAAATTGTGGGTTTTACTAACCATAATATTATATGGTATATCATATCTTATAGTTATTTGAACCAATATCAGGGGAGGTGGATGGTGATTCTCTAGGATACATATTTTTGAGATATTTTACACCCTGATAAAAGAAAACGTATTTGCTAAAGCATTGAGTTGGATGTTTTGGCGAGATAAGGTTTTATAGTTTTAGGATGTATGGAAAGATATAAAAAAGATCAAAAAAATGCAACTCAATATAGAAGAAGTAATTTTGAAAGGATAAGTCTACCAGATGATAATGGAATATTCTCTTATATAGAAGGTTCTTGAGTCTCAGTTAGGAGACTTAGAGGTAGATATAATGTGTGGCCATATCTATCAAGGTGATTCTTAATAGTGGTTGACCATGTATGGATACAATGATTTATTTTTTCAAGGTAATATTTTTTTTCATTAAACATGAATGATGGAGTTATATATATGTTTCTTAGTTCAAAAATTGTGGTATATATTCTTACTTAAATTATGTATCAGGGTTTTGGGAGGCATATTTTTTGGCCTGTGATGAAGCAGACAATGGCGATGTTCTTGGAATTATGTGTATTTTTTGGAATGTGAATTTAAAGAACCATGTTTATGGGGGTTTTTACAACACATGGATTTCCCCAAGTGGATGAAGGAGGAAATATCAATGGAATTTATCACTGGGTTACCCTAATCCCATAATGTATGTGATTTAATTTGGGTAATCATGGAATGTATTTTTAAATCAATAGATTTTCTAGATATTAGAGAGTCGAGTGTCGTGAATTACATCAAAATATGGTATATAGATGAGTTTATGATACTCAATGAGGTACTGAAGACTATTGTGTCTAACCATGATGCTCATTTTATCTCATGAGTCTAGAGAGGTTTTTATAATTATATTGGCACCCAGTTATGCCTAATCACTAATTTAAATTCCTAAATTTATGGGTAGAATTTGAAAACCATGAATATGATAAAGGAAACATTTCAGGATTTTTTCTTAGAATTTACCAGATTGTGGGTGGAAAATCAACTATTATATGGGTCTACTAATAAAAATATCTATCACACACCCAACAATGTTGCTTTATTCAAAAATTTATATATGAAACCATGCCAGTCTCCATTGTGATGGACTATGGTTGGGAAGTCAGTGTTCTTCCATCCATATTTGGGATAAAGAATAATTGAGAAGATTGATGAAGATTAAGAATGGATGAATAGAGAACATGACCTATATAAGGATAATGAATATCATAGGAAGTGTCTCTAGAGTTTGTGGTTGGAGACCAAGTGTCCTTTATTTATTCACCACATCATGGAAACTAGAGGATTCCTCAAATGAGTGAGAATTACTTCTCATTTTTAGGTTTTTTGAGGTGTTTAAGTGCATCAAAAATATGGAATATTAGTCGGATTTTATCCCATGTCTTGTCAGAGTTCATGGAATATTTTATGTGGCCCTTCATTGTATATAGATTCAAGATGAATCTATTTTCATTTATTTGAGAGAGTTAGACATCAACGATGACAAAATATTCATGGGGTAGGAAGTTTTTACACATAATATTTTGTAGAAGGTGATGTGTGGTTGTGTTATACCCTAGGATTATGATTCTTGGATGGACGATGTTGGGGAAGAAAGTACATTAGAGTGTAAGTTTCAATTATTTAGATAATACCTTGAGTTATATTGATGCTTTAATAGTTTTCCATTTTGAGGATATTAGGTGATTTGATTTATTATTTTTATGAGATTAGCTCTATTAATTGGTTGATTATTCATTTGGGCTATGTGTTTTATTCATTCAATATTTTTCTAGGTTTTATTTATATTAATATACTTGAGATATAACTTTTTATGTTATTTTTAACACCCCCTTATTTTATTTTAATTCTTGATTTTCTTTTGATTCTTAAAGACATGAATTCTGTGAGGGGTATATGATGTAATATCAGATTCCCCAAAAAATTTCATTAGTTACCAGGGATTTTAAGTGTTGAAAGGGATATCTAGTATTTATACCTCTTTTAAAAATTCTAATTTTTACCCATAGTAACTTGATTAACAGGAAAATCACTTAACTAATCATGTGGTTAATTAACTGACCATGCAGTCACATGATTGACTACATAGCCACATGTTACATTTTGAGGGTAGTTGATTCATTTTTGTGGATAGTTGTTTTCATCAAGCCATCACATTGATTTTTCATGTATTGAATAGTTTTTTTTCATGTGTTAGTTCATTTTATCCATGTGATAAATTGTGTTTTCCATCTGCTAGGTTGGTTTATTAGTGTGGTCTCATGGGATAGACTTGTTCTCAATTGTTTTCTTATTGTAGTCTGTTGGTTTATTTGTGTCATTAGTTGGGTACTTTTGATATTCAATTGGTGCATTCATATGGTTTGTTACCTCCATTGTGTGGTTGGTTCATCCCTTCATGCAGCCAATTTGTTAATTTATATAGGAACTTGGTTTCCTCTTGCAATTTCTAATTAGTTCATGTAGTTAGTTACTTGTATTCATTCAGTTGATTAGTTATCATGGAAGGTTTTGTAATATCTAAATATTAAGGTTTCACATAATATTTTTATTTTCAATATTGACATCAAAATTATTTTAACATAAAATAATGAATTTACAGACTTAAAGAATATGTATATATATGATATTTAAATATTTATATTTAACTTTTAATTTCATAAATTCTTTAGTTTTAAGTGGCCCATTCATTTTGATTTAAATGGACGTCAAATAAATATACACATAAATGGAATTATAAATAACTTAAAATATAGTGGATCTATATGAAACCAAATATGAAATCATTACATAATGTGGTTTCTTCCATTTTATTATTTTATTATTTAATTTGACCCAACCAAAATAATCATTATTAATGAACAAGGATAGTTTTCTACTTTCTTCCAGAGCCATCATACATGTTATTCCATGCATATTCACATCTCAATTTCATCAGTTTTTTATAAGGATTTGTTTCATGATTGATGTTTGTGTTTTTTCACTTTTGGGATCCTCTGTTCTCTATAAGACATAAATTATTGATAATATCCTGGACTTATCAATTCCCCAATATAAAAATCATCCTCTTTACCATTTTTTTATCATCTCATCCAGGTAAGAGATCCTTTTCACTCACTTTTTTGTGTATATGTGCTATTAGATTTAACTATCATTCAAGTTGGTGGGTGGTTTAGATTAAAAATGATATAATGAAGTTGATTCAACATATTTTAAATGGAAGGGGAAAAATAGTATATGTCGGTATATTTTCATGTATTGTGGATTTTGACTGTAAAATATATAACATATTAGAATGAGAATATTTATTCCATTGTTAATTAATTTACCCAACTGTTATATTTAATTGATTTTCAATTTTTTTTAAACCCACAACACAATCAAATTTCAATCCATATATTCAAAAAAATTGTTACCTTTTTTAATCTAGAACCCATTGAAAATAACATTGTACATGAAGATGATTTAATGTGGAACACCCTTGAAAATGTGTTATATTAAAATTTATGGTTTAGAAATCAATTTTCTTTTTTTTTCTTGTATGTTTTTTGGGTACATTTTTTATTATGTGTCCTTTAGGGGTTGGAAAGTTATCTGAGGTGACTAGTTGCGATAAAGGATGTGTTCTAAATAGTGGAAGTGTGGTGGTAAATATGAAGGATCATTATTTTACGATTTGTTCCAGTGGTCTCACAGTGATGAAATATGACGTCTTTAATTTAATAATGAAAAATGTTGTGTGATGGTGTCTAAATAATGTGGATTGGATCTTGAAGTGTGATAACAAGTTCAATTACATGAATAATTAGGAATATTTCATATACTAGTTGTAATATAAATGTGGATGTTGCATTCAGGGAATGTCATCAAATATGAAGAAAAATATCCCTATTAATGTAAGATGGTTCATAAATTCCTAATTTAGAATAGTGGATGAACTTTTAATATAAGATAATGAGACAATAAGTTGTGTGTGGTTGTCGTATGGTTGGTTTGAATCTAGTTAGTGGAAGTGTGTATTTATGTTAGTATTGTTTTCATGTTATAGAAAACATCATGGATTTATGTTATGATACCTTTAGTCTAGGTTTGTGAGTTGTCTATTATATATATATATATATATATCTATTTTCTTATTATATTTTTACACACCCCGCCTACATCAGTAACCATATACTAAACCCCAGATTTAATGGATGGTGTTTTACCCAAAATAAAAAAATTGAGGATTGGATGGAATATAACATCCTCGTCCTCATTGTTCCATCCGTAGTACTTCCAAAAATGGAGCCGTGGGTGGGGATCCTACATATTAAGGATGACATTGTTTGGGGCCATTCTGAGTGATGAGAGTATTTTTTTAGTAGTGTTTATTTCTGGTTTGATTAATGTATGATGTTTATGTCCATCAAGTTCTAGATACCATATTTCTTTGGATGTAATATTATAGATGTATGTATGATAATTTAATAATGTAATGAGATATGTGCTTGATTACATAGAATCCAACGTGGGATTCTATGCATTGTGAGGGGTTTTTGTAGGAAGGGTTGTGACCCATCCCACATAAGATATGGATTAATATGCGATGATGAGATTATATAGAAGGGATGAAAGAACATGATGTTTAATATTGGTGTCTTAGAGTGGAAAATTAGTGAGTAAGTTGATGAGGGGATTATTATCAATGTTTCCTTGATATTATCCTACAACATTATTATGTTATTTACTATGTTATACAAGATTATATTAGGATTCATAGGTGAATTATCCTATTTCTTAATTTTTATTCTATATTATTATATGATTATTAGTATTCTATTTTCATATTCTCATGGTTTTCCTTTATTATAATTATACTTTGTATTCATGTAATTTTTAAACTATATATATATTAAGTATCCTTCAGGTTTCTAGGATAGTTTTGTAAACAATAATGGGAATTACATTCTTAGAGATCAGAGCTACTATACTGTTACTGCACAATTTTCTTTTAATATATTCATTAGATAATTTTTTTTCTTAACATACACATGTGGGATGGTTTAGGTTATTTTCTATTTTTGTGAGAATTTATTTATTTTTCTTTTCTCTACATCCCCTTTATATATTTAGCGTAGTATCGCCAATTTTAGTGTCTTGAACCCTCAGTGATAATCTAATCCCTAGGTACATCTAGAGGAAGGATTCAGGGGACACTCCTCTTAACTATCTTACCTAGAGGGGTACTAGTAGTGGGGTACCACAGAAATATCCAAAAAGACTATATAAACAACGAACCCCTTCCATGTTCATGAACCAAACCTAATAAAAATCTACCTCAATTGTTCAAAGGTCCATGAAAACACCATACTGAGACCCCACATGTCGATGGAAATTCATGTATAGTGTCCAAAATTGGTACTTTGAAAACATTTCATATAGATTGTGGTTTCATATAAAACATAGGAGGAATCATATATGCTAGAAATTCTAATACTCTGAAATTAATTTTATAATTACATTATCTTGGAAAATAAATAAATACTAGGTTGGAAACACAAACAATAGAAAATTAATCATCCCAATTAATATAGATGCTATATTTATGACACTGGAAATAATGGCCAAAAACATAATGTGTCTATATCATCCTTATAAGGATTTTTTGGGACATCTTCCTCCTTCATCAAAAATTGGTGATATTTAAACCACATATCATTCATTTAAAAATTATGATATCCCTTCACCTAGTTAATCAAATAATCTATTCCTAGAAGAGGTTAACGGTTCTTAATATACAGTTGATTCAACATTTTTTAGTCTACATACAAACTCAATCAACAAACCATCTTCATAAAAAACAATACTTGAGAAACCCTATGAGATACATAGGGATTGATGAATCCCATCTTCTATAAATTGGTGATATGGAGATTAAAATTAAACTTCATAATGGGATCCATAATATAAAGGAAAAATTAAATAAAAGAGGCACCAAAATGTATATCCATCATAAAGATGACATCATAATGATGGGGTAGATTCACACACACTTCGTGGAGTACATTGAAAATATTACTCCTCTAATTTTGTGATAATTAGAATCTGGGTATCGAGTAAAAAAACTAATAATTGAGATAAATGTTTCTTTTCATGCCAACCACCTCTCTAACAATTATTCTCTCCAATGAACACTATTCTATAGTGTTCTATATTGGAAAAAATTATAATCCTATAGAAATAGTCTACTACCTCACATATAGATTATAACTAGTCCAATTATAGAGTGAAACTTTATGAAATTATCTATAATTAGATGACTTTGTCCACTAATTAATTTTTTCCCATCATCAGTTCAAATCCACTTAACATATTAAACAAAAAATCTTGACCACGAACAAGAATTGATAACACTGGGGGAACTATAAACCTCTCCACTACAATTAAAAATGCGGGGAAAATATTCTATGAAAAAAAGGATTACAAAGCATCAGATTCAAATAAAGTATAAACAACTGTAGAAGATATTATATATTCATAACTCGAAAAACCTATAGCCCTTTTGGTGCTATAACCACCATAGAAGGCACTTGTAAGTGTCCTTTTGCTCTTCCTTTTTGGGGTATACCTCCCAAAATAATGATTTATCCTTGATCCCCAATGTTAAAGACCATGCGTTCTTGAATGTTTCCTATCATCAGAAGTAGTGTAGGTTTTTCTGGGTGATAAAGTTTTTTCATAGATTCATTAGGGCCTTCAAGGTGTTAGAGAATGATACTGATATGTCTTATCAATTGGAAATCCCACAACAACATTGAAGAGTTCATGATATCTTCGATGTGTCCTTGTTTATTAATTATGATCAAGATAATTCTCATGTCATTAATCATGGAAAGTTATAAATATTTTGTGATGCTATGTTCTTTTACTATATTGTTGAGATCCATGATCATCAGGAGAATGTGTTGTGAAAGTGTGTTATCTCATTCAATATTTTTCTATGGGGTAGAGGAGAGTACTTTAGATAAAGAGTCAAAAATGAATTATCAATGCGATGATATTATTTGATAATACACTTATTTAAAATTTTATGAGGTGATTTATTTAACCTTATGTTTCATATAATTTTACCTTTCTCCCTTGTCCAACTATATCTTATTTCTATGCATTATGGGGTTATTAACTATTATAGTGAGGTCTTTGAGAGGTTTATTTTGGAAGATTATATAACCCTCCTTTCCATTTTTATCTGAGATATTTTTATTCCAAAGTATAACATTGGATTGATGGGTATATAATGTAATATATTTCTTCCCCAAAACTCTACCTTTTGAATTTCAATGTTTTGGATGTGTTAGGAGGGTGTTATGATCCTTTTCAACATTTGAAAATATATGTTCACTCATGTGGTCATTTGAATGACCTTGTTGTCTCTTTTTACATGTTGTGGAATAATTTTTTATAGTGGTATGTTGGTTTTATGTGGTCACATTAATTGGTTCTGTAGTCTCTTGGATGTCTCTTATATTTGTCTAGTTTGTTCATTTGGTTATTTAGTTTAGTTGTGTAGTTTCTTTGTTTGTTCAATTGTTATGGTGGTATGTTCGTTCATTCACTTGTGTTGTTCATATGGCCTATTTGATTTATATTTCAATTGGTTAGGTTTTTCAATAAATCATTTTGATACTTCTTATGGTTAGTTTGTTTCTTTGGGAAGTTAGTTGGTTTGTACATGTGGTCATATTGTTACCTTTTGCAGTAAGTTGTTTCCTTTGTGTGGTCATTTGGTTCCTTAGTGCTTCTAGTTCACCCCATCATGTGGTCATTTCATTCTACAATGCATTCATTTTGATTATTATTTCATTCACATGTTTGTTCTTATATGTAGTTTCATAGAGTTTTCTTGACAATTCCATTTCTTCATTAGTTCAATTGATTTAATTATCTTTTTGGTTTTTATAAATACCCAAATTTTCTAGATTGGTGTGGAAAATGATCATAAAGTAAAATATATAATTTAATTTGTAAATAAATGTTTTCAAAAGTACTATTAATTTATTTAATTGTATCTTTAATGTTTTTGTAAAGTATTAGTTTTAACTTCTTCGTTCAATATGTTTTAAGTGAAACCACATTTATGATACTCTAAAAGGAATGTTTACTGCCATAACATATATGGGAACATCATGGAAACATTTCTTGTATCTTTAAAGTATAAGGATTCCTATAATAGATAACCCTGTTGTTTAAATTATGTCAAATGAGAAATAAATTTGGTCTATCGTTGTGATTTTTATTCTATCTCTAATAACCTTCATGGTAATAATTCTAGGGAAGATAAACATAATGGTTCACTTTATAGTTTCCATATCAATGTTATAAATTTGATTTAAGGTATTTTTTATATTTACCATTCTTCCACTCTATAAAACTGTTTCATGATAGAATAGGTCCTTATGTTCCTGAAGCCTGAAGTTTAGGTCATCCTATTATCCAATTTTTTTAGTAAAACTTTTTTTAGAAAATATTTTACAAGTATGGGATCCGTATTCTCTCTAAATTTGTGCATGTGTGAAAATAGAATGTATTTTTAACATTTGATTATTGATATGAATTTACTAATAAATTTAATAAATCGGGTTAAACTCATTTTTAATGTATGGGGTGAAATCACTTTTATTTATTAGTTTCATTAAATTTATTTACACACACATGTGTGATGTTTATATTTATTTATATTATGTGATAGATTTGTCTGGGAGATTTTTTAAATTAATTCTATATAATTTTCATATATTGAGGTTAACTCATCTCATTTGAGTTATTTATACCTATAATAACCTAAACATTTATTAAGGAAAATTCATCTGGATCTAATTGAATGTCTTATTATGTAAAATGATTATATAAAACATATAAACGCACTTTGTATTATGTTTTTGGATTTTAAAATTCCATTATTAATTGTTACAATGGCTATTATATCAATTGAACAATGATCACACGATTAGTATAAATATAGGTATTTAATAAATCCAATTTACTAAGACAAAGGAAGCAATGACCTCATCCACTAGAATTGCTCCATATGAAACCCATTTGTCCAAGTTCATAAATGCGGTAGCATCACTATTAACTTCTCTTGACTAATCCCAAGACTAGATTCAAAAAATTAATCTTGAATAGAACTAACTACATGAGAAGTGCATGTTAATTGATATTACCACCGAGTAATGTTATTTGAGACACCCCAAGAGTCTTTCACCATCAAGCACTTGACCCTAAGGTCTTATGCATCTGTTATAAGGGGTCATGTAACCATACCATAGAAAAATGATTATGTGAATTTTTTTTATATAGAATAAATAAAATACATTCATTTTCTTTTTTTTAATTTGTAAATGAATTTTAAAGCACATATAATATTTTTTAGTTAATATTTAAATTCGATTAAGAAATATATTTTAATGAATTAATGGATTTTAGAATTAAGTAATATTTTAATATAATTTTATTACTAAATTAATTTTTACTAAATATAAATGATCGTATAATTTTTATGCTTATATATTTAATGTTTATTAAGGTTTGAAAACCGTTTTTGTCAAAACCCATGTATTCTCAATACATGTCAATTTTTTCAAAAAGAGAAAAATAACATATTTAGAAAATTATTTAGATAAAATGAATATTATTTTTTGAATAAGGATGTAAAAATTATGAAATGGTGAATTTCTAATTATTTTCTGAGAAAGTCAAATTTTTAGATTAAAATTAAATACAGATTAAATATATAATGGGTTTTATGACATAATAATGACCTAATATTGATTTAATTAAATACTATAATTGTGATATTCATCAAAAATATGGGTTAACTTTAAAATTATGTGATTTTATATTTGTTTAATTTATTTTACAAAGCCTTTGTGAACCCTCTAAGGCTTATAAAACATTTAATCATTTTAAAATGATTTCATTGAGAGTGTGACTCACATCAACATAATAAAGCCTTGTATTTTAATAAGTTCGGTCATTGGACTTATAAAATAATATTTTCCACTTCCAGTTAGAAAAAACCATATGAAAAACACATGGTTTTGTTTATGGTTTTGATTAGTTTAACGTGTAGTGTCCAAAACCTAAATAATAATGAATTCCCTCTTCTTTCCTATATAAACCCACTAAATCCCTCATTCCTCTTCACTCACACCATTTTGAGCTCGACCAAACCCTACCCTACTCTCACTATAATCCTCTCTAGGCAACCCATGCTCCCTATAAGCCTCTATCATGCCTCTCTTAATCCTCTGGGATCACACTTCTATGTAGGGGATCCTCACTTTTCTTCCTTCCTTATTTATGTAAAAGTTTACTTATATTGTTTTTTGCATTTATTTTCAATTAAGAATGATGGGGTATGATTTATAACCTCCCCTATACTTCCCTCCTTATGTTTTAATGATAAGATACCCCTTTCTCTCTCATTAATTCCTCCCATGTACACCTGTTACCATGTTGAAATTCTGTAAGATATTTCTCTCTCCTCATTTACCTTTAAGATATTATTTTATTTTTTGCATATAAATTAAATTAAATATGTTGGGATATTATGTCCCAAGACCCCCTAAATTTATATTTCATGTATAAATGACGAGATACACCTTTCTCTCTCATCAACCATTTTATCAATTTCTATTTGACGTCGGTATGCTGCCAAAGTTACCCCAAAATTTCCCATACCAAAATCATCATTTAAGTGAATACCGTACCCATTTCTCTATCAAGGGTATTCAACTTTATGAACATGTAATTGTTGATTTAGGAATTAAATTTATGTATTCCACATATCTTATTCGTGGAATAAATTATGATGATTAATGAATTCATGTTTTATGATCTCTGTGGAACACCTATGAATGAAAATAAATGATTAAGAAGGGTGTGTCCTAATAGTTCTCCAATGAATTGGGTAAAGAATTGTATCAAGATGCATCATGTGCAATGACTGTTGAATCATGATAAATAATGTGAAATAAGCGTTTAAAAATTCTATTTCAAGTGCAATCAGGGTTTACTCATGCATTATGTGCAATGAGCATTAGCTCATGCTAATATCATGTTAAATGTTGTTGCCCCATCTCCACGTTATCATGCTTTTATAATCATGTTTCTATTATGCTCCATTGATATGCCTATTTCCAAACATGTATTGTATTATTCATTTGATGCCTTGTTTTCTCTCTTAATGGGCTTTATAGCTCACTATTTCTTATGTATGTCCTCAGGTTATCCCATGAAATGCTAAGTATGGAAGAGTGTTGTGGTCATGTTAATGTACTTTTCAACAAAGATGTTGTATTTTATGTATTAGTTTGTCATTTAATGTTCCCAATTTCCCAATACACTAGAGTTATTGATCCCCCATGTTTTCCTATGATCATGTTTATGTAATAAATCAAGTATAAGTGTGTAATAAAGAGGAGGGTGGTTATAGTTGATATCATAGGATATGTTTAGTTATTTTTTGTATTGGGATAAGAAAACCCAAGTGAAATCCATATGGATAAGACTATGTATAATAAAGAAATATCTAAATTTTGGGGTGTATAGATTTTTTGGAATATTAAGGAAACAATTATTTTCTGGTTATGAACAAGTAGAGGTGGCTCCGTCACAGATTTGTCTTGGGGTAAACCCCAAAAACAATGATTTGAGCTAGACTCGAATGGGAACTGGTGCACAACAATGGGACATAATGCAATATTGGTTATGATACTCATAGGGGATATCCTTTTTCAAGTTAATAATCTTAGTATGAACAATTATTAATGGAATAAAAAATTAACCCTAAGAATATATGATGGGAAGTAAATCAGGGATAACATAGATTGGAGAATTAATATTCATAAAATTAGGAAATAAGTGTAATTTATAAGTTATCCCTATTTGGAATTGGATTCCCATTTATATTTTAACCCTAACTCTCCTTTTATTCTAGCTAATGGCTAGCAATGGGAGGACATGGTCTAATAACCTATGTGAAGATCAATGTGATGACTATTCTAATGAGTTACCCAATCTGATGGGAGTGGGAATTAAAAAATTTGACATGATACTCTCTCAGTTATCTAATGTTTTGAATAGAAACATGGTTTAAGAGTATCTTTTAACCCCAACCTAATAAATAATAAGCCACAATATAGAGATTCATGATACAAAGGCATCCAACTTATAATGGATCATTTGATCACTTAATCATCGAAAAATGAATCAAATCCATTGAAAAGATATTCTCCATCCTTCAGTGTTACAAAATAGAGAAGGTTATTCTTTAAACTTATCATATGGAGGATGAATCTGATCAATGGTGGGTGCTAATCAAATGAATGAATCCCGAAGAAGAGATCGAGGCGTTGGGATGGAAGGATTTATGGAAAATGTTTTTTGATAAATATTTTCCACGCACCCTCTTACTTAAGATTGAAAGGGAATTATTTTCCCTCAATAAAAAAGATGATGAATCCATCAGAGAGTACAAATAAAACATCACAAGTCTTGCACAATATGGCCCTGGATTTTTCGTTACCCCTGAATTCAAGGTTGACTTATTCATTGGTGGGCTAACACCAAGCCTACAGAATGCCCTGGAAATCCATGAAATCGATATCGATGCGAAAATTGTTTGATATTCCTTCAAGGCCAAAATGGAGATTGAAAAATATCAGATGTATCAAGGGGATAAGAAGCAAAAAATGCAATTTAATTCCGAAAGTTTGATGGATAAATCCAATGGTGCTTAGAAATTACAACACCCCAATTTCCAAAGGTGCAATAAGAAGCACCCCAAAAATTTCCTAAACGGGATGAGGAAATGATTTAGGTGGGGAATTGAAGGGCACCTGGCCATTAACTGTCAACAAGAAGAACCTACTTCTACGAAAGAGGATATGAATGGTCCATTATTCCTTTAACACATTGTTCATTACTTCCACTACATATATCCGAGGAACTTTTCAATCTAGTTACATAAGACAAGGGTTTTTAGAGGAAACCGACAACCTCCAAGGAAGCAAAGGAGAGCTTTTACCATCACGACTAATAAAGAGAACAGTGACAATAATGTGGTGAAAGGTACTATAGTTATTCATTAAAAAATTGAAAATTTATTTTTTGATATTGATTCTACACATTCTTTTATATCCCAAAAGTTTAGTAGAACAATCCCAACATGACCACAAATCATGGAAGTTGAGATATCGGAGTGAATTGAAAACTGGGAAATCAGTGAATCCCATAAATATAACTCCTCACCTATCACAATTTGTGGTTTGAAATTCCTTAAAAACCTCCTCATACTCCCTCTTATAAAATTTGATGCAATTCTTGGAATCTTTTGTCTTTCCTTATTTATATCCAACATAAATTTCTATGAGAGTTAAATAACTCTCCATATGGTGAATTGACCCCTGAATCCATACAAGTGCAAGGAGGAGGATGAATCTTCATTAGAACCATCATATCAAGCATGTATATTAATGAAATACGATTACATATATTTTTCTCAAATTATTGAGTCCAAGGAAGCAACCATCTTTGAATACATGCCTATTGTGAGGGAATTTGCTGAAGTGTTTCCCGAGGAACTGCATGGTTTTCCTCCAAGAAGTGATGATTAATTATAGATTGATATTATACCTATGACGTTCCCAATATCAAAGACTCCATATAGAATAGATGTTTTAGAGATTTAGGAGGTAGAGAAACAACTATAGGAGAATCTTGATAATGGGTTTATAGTACCAAGTGCATCACTATGGGGTGCACCCGTCCTCTTCTTCAAGAAGAAAGATTGTTCAATGTGCCTTGCATTGATTATCGTGAGTTCAACAAAATCACAATAAAGAAAAAGAATCTTCTACAACGAAACGATGACTTCTTCAATCAGATACGTAGAGGACAATACTTCTACAAGATTGATCTACAGTCAGTATATTTCCGACTATGGGTGAATATTGAGGATATCCCCAAGACAATATTTCGTAAAATGTACGAGTACTATGAATTCATAGAAATGCCTTTCAGACTCATTAAAGCTTTAGTAATCATCATGGAAATGATGAATAGAGTCTTTAGAGTGTACCTAGACAAATTTGTGGTAGTATTTATAGATTATATTCTAATATACTCCAAATCTATGGTGGAGCATGAGGGGTATCTAAGAACTGTACTAGATACCTCGAGAAAGGAGAAGCTCAATGAAAAGTATAGAAAGTGCGAGTTCTTATTGAACTAAGCCTCATTCATGGGTCATATCATCTCAAGAAATGGGATATCTTTGGATCTATCTAAGGAAACTATAATAGAGTGATGAACGGGGCCAACATCGGTGATAAATATCCATAGCTTCCTAGGGTATGCTGGATATTATCACCGATTTGTAAGAAATTTCACACAATTGTCAAACCCTGTTACCAAGATAACTCGATAGGGAGTCATGTATTCTTGGAGTAATGAATGTGAAGAGAGCTTCAAGGAGTTGAATATGGGGCTTATCATTGCACCTGTTCTCACATTACCCAAAAGTGGATAACTATTTGTGGTATCCAGTGATGCTTCGAAGAAATGCCACGACTACATGTTGATGTAAAATAAAAAATTCATTGACTATGATTCATGGAAATTGGATGTTCATGAGAAGATCTACCCGACACAAGATTTGGAGTTGGCTATAGTGATCTACAATTTAAAAATATTGTGAAATTAGCTATAACATATTTGTCCCGAAAGCCACCCAGAGGCGCCCCATACCCGGTTGGTCACATGGCCTCAAGAGAATTTCCCCGAATGCCATAGGCTTCCGACTAGTAATGAGGGCCTTGGGTGTGATAGTGGGGAAAGTATTACCTCATTGGCAGAGTAACACAGAGGATGATAAACAAATATACAATAACGGAAGTAGTAATATCCAACAATAGAAAACAATGAAAGACTGAAATGATAAGAAACTGGAGAACATATATATAAAGTGATTCATGGTACATATATGCCTAGGAAAATAGCTGAAAAATTCCCAATGATGAATAAAACTAGTACTAAACCAAAGTACCAAATGAAAATAGAAAAGAAATCTCCTCAAAACCGCAAGCCTCAGCTTGGTCCCATGCTCTCTTTCTCCAAAGCAATCAAGTGCCTTAAGTAGAAGGGCGCTTTCCCTTGTCTATAACCGCAACCATATACTCTATTTGGGCTCAAAAGTATGGCCCAAACAGGGTGTGAGATGAATCAAATTAGGCAACCACCGCATGATTTTTGTCTAATAGTCACTGAATATATATATGGCAGGTAACGTACAAAAAAATTTAAATAGGAAGTACTTGGCAGTAAAAAATCCACAAACCAAATATCAAACAACAACTAAACAAAGCAGATAATCACAAAAGGTAACCCTATCAGAAGTACTCATAGACAATACTCTCTTGTCCTACATAATAGATACTAGAAAGCATCTAACACACAGGTTAACCTTTAAGAAGTTCCCACAACCTATCCCCTCTGATCCAACCTAACAAGAACAAGCAACCCTCTAGGCACCACACTCAGTCTAACCCCTTTGGTTCAGCTTAATCATAGACTCTCTGGGGAAGCACTCACCGTAAATCCCCCTATAGTCTCATATCGTACTAAAGGTGCTCTAGGGAAGCACTCAATGTCAATTACCCCTGTTTACATGGCAATATTTTTACATAGTTTTTCCACATTTTTTTTACTTAATTTTTAATGATTTAATTATTTATTTAATCACATTATACAAAATAATTATGATTTTATTATTTTTATAATTTACTATGTTAATGAATAAAATTTTATAATTAATTATGTATTTTTAGTCATCAAAATAATAATTTTAATCTTAATTAAATAATTTACTCTAATTATATCTTATTTAGTTTGGTTAATTTAAATCTGCTTGACTTTTTAATAAGTTAATATCTATTTTAAACAATTATTTATTCAACATAATTCTATTTAATTAAGTTATTCTTCATTTTAATATTTTATCTTTTAATTTAGTTACATTAAAATATTTTAACTTGATTAATTAATTTGTTTAGAGAAATTTCAAATCATTTAAGTAAATAATTCGTGTTTTAAATTAAAGAAAATTGTTTGTTTTTAATTTCAGGTATTCAAATAGTTGTTTACATAATTAATTAAGAGTTTATAAATATTAATTATATTATTTTATGCATGCAGTTGAATTATTAATTTATTTTCTTTTGGTTTTAGTCTATTTGTGAGGTAGACTATAACTAGCGGTGAACGATTGTGTTACCAATCCAAACTTTTCATCTATTTTCTTCTATATTGTAATTAATTTGTTTAGTTATTATAATTTTAAGTATTTTATTAATTAAGTTTAATAGTTATTCTATTTATAATTTTAGTGTTGTTAAATAAAAAATTTAAAGTTTTAAGGGTTAATTAAAATCTTGTTTAGCTTTCTTGTAATTAATTGTTTTCAATCTTTACATTTGTATTGATTAAGTTTTAATTTTATGTTTAAAATAATTTCCAAAGGTCACCATTAGTTTTATTTATCTTGTAATGGCGACCCTTGGTTCTACCAGTGACCTCTTCAGCTCACTGTTACAATTGTGTACAAGTGACCCTCGTGCTGGTTCTTTCCATTATTTTATAACCAGCGGCGACCCTTTGGTCCTATCGGTATCCTTATTCTCTAACGGTGACCCTTTTCTTTAGGAGTAAGGTGAGGTTTCATTTTTTACTACCGGTAACCTTAATTTATATGTCTAACAGTGACTTATTTTTCTCATCGGTATCCCTCTTTATTGTTCTATCAGTAACATTCTTTCTGTTATCAAACGGTGAGTTTTTATTTTTAATTTTAGTTTTATCGGTGTCCCCGGGCCAGTTATCCCCATTGTTTCTAATTCTAACAGCGACCTTTCCCATTTAAAACTATCGGCGAGGGTTTACTTTTGGTCTATCGGTGACCTTGCCCTGTTATGTTACTTTAATTTTTTTTTATCCCTAACAGTGACCATCTCACCATTGGATACCTCTCTTTCTCACTATTAGACTTCGTCTACGACACCTCACTATTGCACTACTGCTCCTTTTTATTTCCCTCTATCAGTAACCTCGTGACTATTCTCCTGCACATCACCGTTGCACAACTCCTTCTCATCCTTCTTTCTCCTACTTCGTACCTTCACTGATGCTACCACTTTAGTTACTGGTTCTTCACAGTCTCACTGTAACCACAAGAAATTGAATCAGAGCTAACCACAGTTATATTTCCACTGCATCGTTCATCATCGCAAAACCAAATTCCAAATAATACTAGACACAGATCACTTCCTTATTTAACATAGAGATACCAGTTCGAAATTGAAATCCAACTCTTGTAATCACCTTGATGTAGTTCGATTTCAGAGGTTGTTGCGCCGCACTGTGTACCACTAGACCCCTTCGCCGCCGCTGCTACAGCAATTAGAGGATGAGATCGTGATGTCCTGTGCTAAAATTGAGGGATGTTTTCCGCTAATCCGAGCTTCACTAAATGAGGAGAGGAAAAGCAGATGAAAATCCTCATGCACCGCTGTTCTTCGGGAAGAAGGAAGATCTGTAGTGGTTCCTTATTCTTGGAGATGAAATTGAAGACCCTCCTCCCCCCTGTGTGATGCAAATATAGAGTCTTGCATCATCGCGAGAAGATCCTAGTATGTGCGCCACTGAATATGGAACCCGACCTGTTACTTATTGCAAAGCAGCTATCTCCATCTTGTGCCGCTATTGATGAAACCCAAAGAAGCCATTGATGACGCACCACCTGTTGGAGTTGAGGCCAACATTTCAAGGAGGGGGAGGACAGTCTAAGGAGGTTTCACCTGTTTTAGAGGATAGAGCAGTTGCGGCGTTACTTCCATTGAACCGGATTAGAAAAAAAACCCTCCTCTGTTGCGCCGTGGGGTTTGGGGGAAGAAGTCATGAAAAAAAACATAAAGAAAACATAAATATAATCTTATTTTTAAAAAATAACGAAATTAAAATAATAAACATTACTAATTATAAAAAAAATTAACATAAGTTTTTTAATAAAACGGAATTCTTAAACATAATTAAATATTTATTAAATTAATGTCTAATTGATTGTTATTTTTAAAATAAAATTAGAATAGTTTATTAAAAAGTTTATTAGTTATCATTTAATATTACATTTTAATAATTCTTTAATGAAACAAATTGTAAATAAAATAAAATACTAATACTAAGTTATAAAATTAATTATAATTATACAAAATTAGTTAACATAAAATGTTAAAAATATTAATTTAGAAAGTAATAATAAACTTAATGTTTACAATTTATTTTAATAATTTTAACTAATTAAAAAAATAATAACTTATAAACAATTTAGCATCAAAATTAATAATTAATAAATCTTCTTATTTTAGTAACTCTTTTATTAAAAACTTCGTTCAAACTATAATACATAATTTATCATGATTTATTTTTTTAAAAAAATTATTTCATTATAGATAATTAAAATATAATTACTTTCTGTTAGTGATGTTAAAAAAATAATTTATTTAACAACATTACTTAAGAGTTTTTAATTATTTTAAATGACTTTTTATTAAGCTTTAAATTTTTATTTCCTTCGTGTGGTTACTGTATTGTTTATTTTTCTTGTGCAGGTTCATCCAAGAGACATGTACATGTACAGGTGCATGTAGCTAACTCAGTGGAAGTTAGTTATGAGGAAAAAAGTACTGCGACGTACCTTTCATGAAAAAATGCACATTGTGCGGTGCACAAGTGAAGAGACTTTGAAGTCGGTGGAAAATGTTCGGTGACATGCAGTCGTTTACAGTTGATACTTAATGCAGATAAAGTATAAGATTTTGGGGAATATTGGACGACATTCATTGATTTGACGATGACACCGGTCTCAGAGCAGAGCAGAGAACCCGGAGCACTTCTCGGAGAGCCACTTTTCGGAGTTCCGAGAGCCAGGAGTTGAAGTAATTGATGCATGCAGAGGGAGTTTTCTTCCTATATATTCTTCCAATTCTATTCCTTTGTAATTTAATGGCTTTTGTATTTGAGATAATGATAATAAAAAATATATTAGTTAGCTAAATTTCTAGTTCGGGGAGGGTTCTTAATCTACTGGTGATCATTTTCATCCTCTTCATTAAACATTTCTTCTGTGATTAGAATTGATCGGCGAGATCAGTTCTAATTACATATTTATATTTCATACCATAAGCATAGAATTTTTCAAAACTCTGATATCATTTGGTGAGTTTTATTATGGATGAATCTTTTTAGAAGTCTACTCATAATGAAAACATCAGTACTTACGGCGAGTTTGTACTGTTTTCCTTTGAAATAATCTTTATGAAGTTGTATTTCTTTGGAGTGGAAAACTCTAAGTTGTACAATTTCTATGAATCAACTCTTAGCAAGGGAAGAAAGTTGCCTATGTTTAGTGGTACAATGTAGTACTTTTACATGATTAATAGAAACAATTTAAACCAGTAGACTAGAGTAATCCCCGAGCGCTCTTTTCTGTTTGCCTTTTATCAACATTTTATTTTCATTGTTACATCTTATTTTCAGATGTTCTCTGTTTTAGTATAGGTTAAAACAAATTTACAAGTGATGTGTGGTTTTACATTACAGTTTATAAAAACATAAAAAAATATAAAAAGTTAAAATTAGAAAAATCACTCTACTGCTGACAACAGTTGAGTTTTCCAAGTTTTAAGATTAATAGTGGCCAAATTTACCTTCCCTGTGGGTTCGACCCTACTTTCCACATAAACAGTAGTTAGTAGGAATATAAATTTTAAACTTTGACTCATTTAAATAATGGTTTAAGTCATGTTTTTGGTGCCGTTTCTGGGGAAGGCATGAGTCCTTACTCAAAAAAAAAACAATAAAAAATCACATATATAAAAAATCATTAAAAAAATTGAAAAATTGAAAATATAAAAAAAATATGTCTCATCTTTCTGAATTGATACTTCTAATACGGTTATTGTTGATTGCATGATCATAAGAACTTATGCTATTAGATTAGAGCCACTGAACCTTGAAATAGATAAACATCTCACTACTCTAAGAAAGAAGAACAAAATTGAAATGGAAAACGTAGAAAATAGAGTTCTTGATCATAATAAATTTCAAAATAACCATCTAGAACAATTAAATTAACATGAAAGGAATAGTATGAGGTAGTTCCAACTCCCAAAAGTTTCAGGAAATCCATCATCCATTAGACTATCTCCTGGGGCTAGAAATTATGAATTGAAATAGTCACAGATTCAACTACTGCCATATTTTAATGGGCTCTCTAATGAGGACTCTTTTGCCTTCATTAGAGATTTATACAACACTGTGAAACAAATACCTTTATTAGGACTCACTAAAAATGAGCTAAGTATGAGAGTTTTTCCCTTTTTCTTTAAATGTAATTCTAGGAATTGGTTTGTAAGTTTAGATGAAAACATTTTTGAGAATTGGGATCATGTTTACAACTCATTCATTATGAAATTTTATCCTCAAAGACTGAAAGGTGAACCCAGAACAAAGATAGCTAGTTTTTATCAAGAGGATGGAGAAGCTTTTCATGAATCTTGGGATAGATTCTGGGATCTGCATATGCAGTGTCCCCATCATATACTCCATTCACACCTTCTTATGGAATCTTTCTATGAATGGAATTCCTCCTCTAAATATAATCTAGTTGACCAAGCTGTTGGGAGTAATTACAATGATAAAACAAATGAATAACTTATAAGAATCATTAATAATCTTACACTGAATTAAAAAAATAAAAATTCAAGATGAAAAATATTCAATAGAAATGTTAATTCAAACACTATTTCAATGAATGAAACTCAAGAATAACATTCTGAAATCACCAACCAACATCAATCTTTAATGAACCAGAATTCTAAGCAAACTGTTAACCAACAAGGATATCAAAATACCAACCAATATTTAAGGGAACATTGTGTCCAGTGTGGTATGTTTTGTCATAGTGAGAATTTTTTCCTAATTTTGATATGCTAGCTCAACAACAAGAAAATTATAACTTTGTAAACTATGGTCCTAGAATGCCTCCTAAAGAAGATCCATTTTCAAATAATAACAATCAAGGCTATAGGAACCATCCAAATCTGTCCTGGAAAGAACAAGGCTTAATTATGAAATCCACTGCCCCTAATTAATCTAATCAACTAAGACCAAACATTCAAAATCAACAGAGGGGTGAGTCCTTAAATGTACAAGGAACCAATGATAATGACATGTCTTTTAAGCTTGATCTAATATTATAAAAAATCAACTCTCAAGAAGAAATATACATGAATCAACTGTCCATACATCAAAATCAATATGAATATGATAAAATGGAAACTGATATTAGAATTCAAAACATGGAAACACAGTTAGGCCAACTTGCTAGAGTTTTTTCATCTAGGAAAAAAGGTAGACTTCCAAGTACCACTGAACTTAACCCTAGAGATAATTCCATGGTTTTTGTAACTATATGTGGGATTAATACCCAAACTATTATTGAAATATACCTTGAAAATTCCCAAAATGAAATTTTGCTTTAATCTGGAAATAAAAATCCTCTCTGCTCACATGCTAGAAATTCCCAGAAAAGTATTGAAAATGGTCAAAATTTGAATCTGTTACCTGAAACTCAAGCTGATATTTCATATAAAAATCAAAAGAACAAAGGAAAATAAAAAGTTGAGGAAGACATGAGGGATATGTCTATTTTCTTGAAGTTTTTTTCTCCACCCATCCATTTCCCTGAGAAACTGAAACCTCAATGAAACAGCAGGGCTGAATTTCTTCAGTTCCTTGGTCTCATTTCTAATCTTCAAGTGAAAATTTCTTTCATTCAAGCATTAATTCAAATCACATATTATCTGAAATCTCTGAATAAAATTCTTTAAAAAAAACCTCTGAAAGAATTTTCTCCTTACAGCCCCACTGAAGTGTGCAGTGCTGTACCTCAAAAGAAAATACCACCAAAACTGAAAGACCCAGGTAGTATTTCCATACCTTGCACACTAAAAAACTCTAATCCACTCAACTGTTTATGTGATTTAGGTGCTAGAATTAATCTTCTCACATACTCACTCATTATACAGTTGAGGTTGGGTGACCTTCAACCCACCACAATCATATTGCAGTTAGCTGATAGATCTTTCACTCATCCTGTGAGTAGGGAAGATGATTTTCTTGTTAGAGTAGGGAAACTGTTTTTGCCTATTGAATTTCTTGTATTGGATGTGGAATGTGATCAAGAGGTGCCCATCATCCTGGGTAGTCCCTTCTTGGCCACAGGTGGTGATGTCACATATGTGTCAAAGGGTCGGCTGATATTCAAAATTGGTGAACAAGAAGAAGAGTTCAATGTTCTTAAAAATATTAAGGAACCAACTTATTCTAAAAACTAATCAAAAATAGAGTTCCTTGATGATTAATTTTCTTTTAAAATCAATTTGAACACATTGAAGAATCTAAAAACTAATTCTCTATTGAAGAAGTTAATCTAGAAACTAAAAATTCCACTATAACAACCAATCTAGAAAATCTTCCAGAACTGGACAACTGTCCAGTTTCTACTGTAGAAGGGTCATATTTTTATGAACTTTAATGATTTTTGAGTGAATTTTGGGGTGTTTCTGTTAACACCAACCTTTATGTACACTTTGATGATATTTATGGAGAACTTATAAGACAATTTAATGATTCTATTTTTATTAACCTACTGAAATCTGATCTGGAAAATTTGGACAGTGACACTGTTACTTCTGAATCTGAGCATAAAATTGACAATAATTAATTATTTAATATTCCTTACAAGAAATGTTTTGAAGATCATGGACCTCCCAAGCCTAAGAGTCTTCCTTCTACTGTAGAACCACCTGATCTGGAACTGAAGCCCATCCCTGCTCATCTTAAATATTCATTTCTGGGTGAGAACTCCACTTTTCCCATAATAATTTCTTCTAAACTAAATGAAAATCACGAAAAAATATTGTTGAATGTGTTTAAGAATATTAAATTTTCCATAGGCTAAACAATAGCTGATATCAAGGGTATTAGTCCCTCATTCTGTATGTAAAAATTACCTCTGGAGCATGACCATAAGACTAGGGTAGACTGTCAATAAAGATTAAATCGAAACATAAAAGATGTCGTGAGAGAGGAAGTGATTAAATTTTTGGACACTGGAATGATTTATCCCATTTCTGATCGTGTTTGGGTCAACTTTTTCCAGGTTGTACCAAAGAAGGGAGGTTTCATTGTAGTTAAAAACAAAAAGAATGAAGAAGTCCAAGTTAGAAAAGCCACAAAATAAGGAGTCTGTATATATTATAGGAAGCTTGCTGTAGAAAATAGGAAGGACCATTTTCCAATGCCATTTTTGGACTAAATGCTTGAGAGGCTTGCTAGAAATGAATTTTTCTGTTTTCTAGATTGGTATTATAGTTACAACCAGATACCTGTTGCTCTAGAGGATCAGGAAAAGACCACTTTCACATCCCCCTTTGGTACATTTTCCTATATGAGGATGCCCTTTGGGTTGTGTGGAGCTCCAACCACCTTTCAGAGGTGTATGATGGAAATTTTTTTCAGACATGATTGACAGAATCATTGACGTTTTCATGGAAGACTTTTCCATTTTGGGTAGTACTTTTGATACTTATCTTGGAAATCTTGAGTTATTCTTAGAGAGATGCATTTAAACAAAACATGTTCTTAATTAGGAGAAATGTCAGTTCATGTTTATAGATGGTATTGTTCTTGGTCATAAAGTTTCTAAGAGAGGTCTAGATGTTGATACTACTATGATTGATGTGATTCAAAAATTGACACCTCCTATTAATTTTATAGGTTTTAGAAGTTTTCTAGGGCATGTGGGTTTCTACCGAAGATTCATAAATGATTATTCTAAAATAAATAAACCCTTGTGTTCTTTTCTGGTCAAGGATGAACCTTTTAATCTTGATGAAAACTATTTGAAATCATTTAATCTACTTAAAGAGAAACTCACTTCATCACCTATCATTACTGCACCTGATTGGAAACCACCTTTTGAGCTTATGTGTGAAGCTAGTGATATGGTTGTTGGTGATTTCCTTGGATAGAGGAGAGATAGAAAGTTGCATGTGGTGTATTATGCTAGTAAATAGTTAGATGATGCCCAAAAGAATTATACCACCACTGAAAAAGAGTTTTCAGCTGTTGTGTTTGCTCTAGAAAAGTTTATATAGTATTTGTTTGGTTCTAAAGTCATCATTTTCATTGATCATTCAACTTTAAAAATCTTGTTGTCTAAGAATGAAACGAAACCCAGGCTGATTAGATGGATTTTGTTGTTATAAGAGTTTGATTGTGAAATTAATGATAAGCAGGGAGCTGAAAATTTAGCTACTGATCACCTTTCTAGGCATCCCATTAATCATTCTAAAAATCCTATGGAGATTAACTCTTCTTTTACAGTGGAAAAGTTGCTCACTCTGTCAATCAGGCAATCTACTTCGTTTGTGAATTTTTCCAACTTCCTGGCAGCATGTGTCTTTCCCAAAAATCATTCCAATAACCAAAGAAATAAATTCATTTCTGAAAAGAAATATTATATTTTGGATGATACCTTGCTGTTTAAGAGGGGTGTTGATGATATTATTAGAAGGTGTGTGCTTGAGGAAGAGATGCTGCCTATATTAGAAAGTTTTCATATTCACCTTGGGGAGGTCACCATGTGGGTGAGAGAACTGCTCAAAAAGTCTTACAATATTGTTTGTATTGGATTTATATCTTTAAGGATGCTAGAAGTTCTGTTTTTGGTTGTGATAGGTGCCAGAGGCTAGAGAATGTGGGTAGGAATCCAGAGTTACCCCAAAAAGGAATTCTAGAAGTTGAAATTTTTGATGTCCGGGGTTTAGATTTCATGGGTCCATTTCCATCATATCATTGGAATGAGTATATACTTGTTGCTATTTAATATGTTTCAAAATGGGTTGAGGCAGTGGCACTTCCAAAAAATCAAGCCAATTATGTAATAAAATTTGTCAAGAAGAATATATTTACAATATTTGGAGTGACAAGATATTTTACCACTGATAATGAAACACAATTTAAGAACTATATGTTTAAATAATTGATGGATAAATATGGTTGTGTTCATAAAAATCATACTCTTTATCATCCCCAGTCCAGTGGACAGGTGGAAATTTTTAACAGGGAACTAAAATAAATTATCAAGAAAACGGTGTCACATTCTCAAAAAGACTAGTCTCTTATAATGGATGAAGCATTATGGGCTTATAGAACTACTTTGAAAACCACAATAGTTATGTCTCCTTACAGGCTGTTGTTTGGGAAGTGCTGTCATTTACCTGTGGAGTTGCAACATAAGTCATATAGGGTAGTTAAGGCTCTAAACATTGATTTTAATAGTGTTGGTGATAGGAGATTACTTGAACTGAGTGAACATGATGAGATTAGGAGAGAGAGTTATGATAATTAAAGGATTTATAAAGAAAGGACTAAAATCTTTTATGATTCTATCATTCAAAATAAGGAATTCAAACCTGGACAGAAGGTCCTTCTCTTTAATTCTAGACATAAACTCATTCCTGGGAAGCTAAAGACCAAATGTTATCTTCATTTTACAATTGTGAGAGTGCTTAAGAATGCATCTGTTGAAATTATAGGCAAAGAGAATAAACACATGTTAGTTAATGGATAGAGACTGAATCTTTATTTTGAGGGACAACCAAAGGGCTCAGTTGCCTTCAATGAGCTTAAAAACTGTTCTTGAATAAAGTCTGGTCGGGGACTTTAAATCTAGCATTGTATGGGAGGCAACCCATGGTTCTTTTTGTATTTATGTTGTTTCTTTTTAGCATTGAATCAAGTACTGCTTATGTGCTCTATTTTTGTGAACTAATTATTACTGCTTGTTCTTGGTTCCTGGGTTACATGCTCTTTGTTTTTTTGGAAGCTGCTACTTGTGTTAATAAAGGAGTGGAATTCCCATGATAATTTTTATACAAGAGCTTTGTCAGGGAAGTATTTCAACTTTCTGTGTTTATTTCTGCTCCTGTTTTTGTTAATAAAATCCTGTTTACTACAAAAGTTCTAATCATCTATGAAATTCTTCTTTATATGTAATGAAAATTCAGTTGCAAGACTTGAATTGTAAAAAAAACATTTGTTGCATGTCACTAAGTTGAATTAAAAAATCTGTATGTGCCTCTTGCTGAAAAAACATAATTGCATTGTTATTAAAGTCTTTTCCACTGCTTGAAATTAAGTGTGGGGGGTACATGTTGCTGGTCTTTTGAAACATGATTAGTCTATAGGGTGTTTAGCATGCATCTTTCTGATTTATTTGACATCCATTTTAATTATATTTTTTTTAAAATTCTTACACCCAATTAATTGTGAACTTACAAATTACATGATATATCTTGATCTTTAATGGGAAATTTCTATCACTGGACATCAATGTGAATGCATATACTTGCTAAGGAACCTGCTGATTATTTATTCATTATGGAAAAAAAGATTTTTGAACTTCATTGAGACCCTTAAAATATGACATAAATCTACTTAATTTAAAACCTATTTTGAAACATAATTGTTTAATTGTTCTTCTCCACTTTAGAAGTCACATTTGGGGACAAAGTTGGGTTTTAAGTGTGGCAGAAGGGGTCAATTCTTTCCTGTGTTAAATTGTGCTTTAATGAAAGTCGATCAATTCCCACTACAATTTAAAATTTCTTGTAAAAAATGGATAAGTGTTTTCAAAATTCTTGCATAATTTTAGGATTTACATTGTACTCAATAGGATCTTTCCTTAGTTCAAATTCCTTTCTAGTAGTAAGAATTTCTAAAATTTTTGAATTATTGATAATGGATTGCTGAGTGATCTTACTTAGTGATTGGATGGAAATTTGGTTTTAGAACTATTTATGAAAGTTATATGGGTTACATGTTTGTGGAGATATAGTCATAACCCTTGGAACTGTAAGTTTGATTCTCATTATAGGGGCCTCTTTTACCTTTTAATTATTCAAAGTAATTTCTTTAATGAGTGAATGTAAATGAGTTTTATATAAATTTTTTGGAACTGAATTAATTTGGGCATCTGGAATCCCACGGTGAGTCTCAGAGACCCTAGAGGCTTGGTGCATTTCTGTTTACTATAATCCCTCTATTCATCTTGAATAACTGCATTGGAAAATTCTTATTACAATGATACATGGCTTGGAAAAAATAAAATAAAGTGTCTAGGGTAAAAATGAGCTCATTAAGGAGAGGGGAATGATGAATGCCAGATGAAGAAGGGATCAATTGGTTTATATGAGAATCATTTAGTTTGTATCATTAAGGTGATTCGCAAAAAAAATAATTATTTTTGGAACCTAGGTGAAAAAGACAAAGTACAATGTTCCTTGGTTAAGATTTTAATTCCATTAATATTTTACCTCATGTCACTCATGAAATTAGAACCTAAGATTTTATTGAAGTGAGTCACTATGTTATATCACATATGAGGAATGAAATCTTCATTGCTTGTTCATTCATAGCTTTCTTAATCACCCTTGAATATTTGTTATAAGCTAGATTCATATGAGTAATTTATTTTCTCAAAGCCTGCTGTTATGTATTGTCCTCTGTTTTGAGTGCTACACATGTTAAATTCTGAGAAAATTCATTAATACCATACCTTTTTTATTCAAAGAAAATAAAACATGAGATTGTTTGAGGATAAACAATGCTTAAGTGTCGGGGAATTTGATGTGGATCTATTTTTACATAGTTTTGACACATCTTTTTACATAATTTTTAATAATTTAATTAATTATTTAACCACTGTATACTAAATAATTGTTCTTTTTTAGTTTTGTAATTATCTTTGTTAATTAATCAACCTGTATAATTAATTATGTATTTTTAGTCATCAAAATAAAAATTTTAATCTTACTTAACTAATTTACTCTAATTATGTCATATTTATTTTGGTTAATTTAATTATTCTTGACTTTTTAATAAGTTAATATCTATTTTAAACAATTATTTAATCTATGTATTTATATTTAATTAATCTAGTCTTTATTTTAATATTTTATCTTTTAATTTAGTTGCATTAAAATATTTTAACTTGATTAATTAATTTGTTTGGACATCCTGATAATCATTTAAGTAAATAATTTGGGTGTTAAATTAATGAAAATAGTTTTCATTTAATTTTAGGTGTTAAAATAGTTGTTTAATTAATAAATTAAGACTTTATAAATATAAATTATATTATTTTATATATTCAGTTTAATTATTAATTCATTTTCTTTTGGTTTTAGTCTACCGGTGAGGTAGACTATAACTAGCGGTGACCTGTTGGGTTACCAATGATGACTTTTCTTCTATTTTCTACTACCTTGTAATTAATTTGTTTAGTTATTTTAATTTTATGTATTTTATTAATTTAGTTTAATAATTATTCAGTTTATAAATTTAGTGTTGTCAATTAAAAATTTTAATGTTTAAAGGGTTAATTAAAATCGTGTTTTAAATTATGATGTTTAGCTTTCTTGTGTACTAGTGACCATCATGCTAGTTCTTTCTTTTCTTTATTTTATAACTAGCAGTGACCATTTGGTTCTATCGATAACTTTATTCTCTAATGGTGACCCTTTTCATTTGGAGTGACGATGGGATTTTATTTTATACTACCGGTAACCTTAATTTATATGTCTAACGGTGACTTATTTTCCTCATAAGTAGCCCTCTTTATTGTTCTATCAGTAACCTTCTTTCTATTCTCAAACAATGAGTTTTTATTTTTAATTTTATTTTTATCGGTGACCCCGGGCCAGTTATCCCCTTTGTTTCTAATTCTAATGGTGACCTTTCCTATTTAAAACTACCGGCGAGGGTATACTTTTGGTCTATCATTGACCATGCCCTATTATGTTCCTTTAATTTTGTTATAATCCCTAACAGTGACCACCTCACCATTGAATTCCTCTCTTTCTCATAGTTAGACTTCGTCCGCGGCACCTCACTATTACACTACTGCTTCTTTTTATTTCCCTCTATTAGTAACCTCCTCACCATTCTCCCACACCTCAGTATTGTACAACACCTTCTCATCCTTGTTTATCCTACTTCATACCTTCACTGATGCTACCACATTAGTTATTAGTTCTTCACAGTCTCACTGTAACAACAAGAAATTGAATCAGAGCAAACCACTGTTAGATTTTCACTGCACCATTCATCATCATAAAACCAGATTCAGAATCATACCAGACACATATCACTTCCTTATTTAATGCAGAAATACCAGTTCCAAATTGAAATCCAACTCTTGTAATCACATAGAAGTAGTTCGATTTTAGAGGCTGTTGCGCCGCACTGTGGTCCGCAAGACCCCATCACCGCCACTGCTGCAGGAATTAGAGGATGAGGTCGTGATGACCTTCATTGCTATTGAGGGATGTTGTCCGATGAGCCAAGTTGCACTGAAGGAGGAGAGGCCAAGCGGATGAAAATTCTGATGCACCGCTGTTCTTCAAAAGGAAGGAAGAGCCGTAGTGGTTTCATCTTCTTGGAGATGAAATTGAAGACCCTCCTCCCCCCTGTGTGCTGCAAATCTAGAGTCTTGCATCATCGCGAGAAGATCCTAGTATGTGCGCCACTAAAGATGGAACCTGACCTATTACTTATTGCAGAGCAGCTATCTCTATCTTGCGCCACTGTTTATGAAACATAGAGAAGCCACTGATGACGCACCACCTGCTGGATATGAGGCCAACATCACAAGGAGGGGGATGACGGTCAGAGGAGGTTTCACCAGTGTTGGAGGACGGAGTAGCTGTGACACTGCTTCCATTGTACCAGAACAGAAAAAAACCCTCCCCTGTTGTGCCGTGGGGTTTAGGGGAAGAAGACCCAAAAAACCTTAAAGAAAACATCAATAGAAACATAATTTAAAAAATAACTAAATTAAAATAATAAACATTACTAATTATAAATAAAAAATTAACATAAGTTATTTTATAAAACAGAATTCTTAAACATAATTAAAAATTTATTAAATTAATGTTTAATTGATAGTTATTTTTAAAATCTAATTAGGATAGTTTATTAAGAAGTTTATTAGTTATTATTTAAAATTAAGTTTCAATAATTATTTAATGAAAAAAATTGTTAATAAAATAAAATACTAATACTAAGTTATAAAATTAATTATAATTAATGTAAATTAGTTAACATAAAATGTTAACAATATTAATTTTCAAATAAATTATAAACTTAATGTTTAAAATTTATTTTAATAATGTTAACTAATTAAAAATAATAATAAGTTATAAACAATTTAGCATCAAAATTATTAATTAATAAATCTTCTTATTTTAGTTACTATTTTATTAAGAAATTTGTTCAAATTATAATACGTAATTTATCATGTTTTTTTAAAAAATTATTTTATTATAGTTAATTAAAATATAATTACTTATTGTTAGTGATGCTAATAAAATAATTTTTGTTACAACATTACATCAGAGTTTTTAATTATTTTTAATGAATTTTTGTTAAGATTTAAATTTTTATTTCCTTCGTGTGGTTACTGTGTTGTTTATTTTTCTTGTACATGTTCATTCAAGAGACATGTACACCTCTAGGTGCATGTAACTATCTCAGCAAAAGTTATTTACGAGGTAAAAACTAGTGCGACATTCATTTCACAAAAAACAAACATTGTGCAGTGCACATGTGAAGTGACTTTGAAGTCGGTGGAAAATGTTCGGTGACATGAAGTGGTTGACAGTTTATACTTAAAGTAGAGAAAGAAGAAGATTTTGGGAAAGATTAGATGACATTTATTGATTCGACGATGACACCAGTCTCAGAGCAGAGCATAGAACCTGGAGAACTTCTCAGAGAGACACTTTTCTGGGTTCCGAGAGCCAGGAGTAGTAGAAATTGATACAAGAAGAGGGATTTTTCATCCTATGTTTTCTTTTAAATCACTTCCTTTATAAATGAATGAATTCAGTATTCGAGATAGTGATAATGAACACTATATTAGTTCGCTAAATTTCTAGTTCAGGGAGAGTTCTGGAACTGCTTGTGATGCTTTTCATCCACTTCATTAAATATTTCTTCTGTGATTAGAATTGATCGGCGAGAACGATTATAATTACATATTTCTTCTTCATACCACAAAAACTGAATTTTTTCAAAACTCTGTAATCATTCGGTGAGTTTGACTATGGATTCATCTTTTAAGCAATCAACTCGTAATGAAAACATCAGTACTTATGGCGAGTCTGTGCTGTTGTCCTTTTAAATCATCTTCCTGAAGTTTTATTTAGTTGGAGTGGAGAACTCTAAGTTGTAAAATTTTTGTGACTCAACTCCTGGAAAGGGAAGAAAGTCACCTATGTGAACTGTTACAATGTAGTACTTTTAAATGATTCGGAGAAACAATTCAAACCAGTAGACTAGAGTAATCCCTGAGCATTCTTTTCTATTTTTCTTTTATCAGAATTTTATTTTCTTTGTTGCATCTTATTTTCAGTTGTTCTCTGTTTTAGTATAGGTTAAAAAAAATTTACAAGGGATGTGTGGTTTTACTTTATATTTTATAAAAACATAAAAAAATATAAAAAGTGAAAATTAGAAAAACCACTCCGCTGCATAAAGTAGTGAACTTTTCGATTTTTTTAGTAGAATAGTGGCCAAATTTACCTTCTCTATGGGGTTTTCCCTATATTCCACATATAAAGTAGTTAGTAGGAATATAAATTTGAAACTTTCACTGATATCAACGATGGTTTCGATCACCTATGTCCCACGTTGAGGAACTACAGACTCTATAGGGATGCACTCAACGTCAATTCCACCTATGGCCTCGCATCGTAAAATTATAAAGACACTCTGGAGAGGCCCTTATGTCCATTCTCCCTATGGTCTACTACACAAGGTTCTCACTGCCCTGTGTAAGTCAATCAAGTATAGCAACGCATATCAGCCAAAGTAAACATCATGAACTACTTGGCTAGCAGTCTACAACATATCAACATGTCAGATAAACATGATCACTCCATCCTATAATACTAGGCTTGGAAACAACAAAGAATCCTAATAAGAAAAGCATAACTAAATGGTCATAAGAAGAACATGCATGGACAACACCATCAAATCATAGCAAGAAACCCTATTCACATACAAATAACCTCTACTCGCACACACCATCCAAGCATGGAATTAATAGGGTTAAAAACGGTAAACTCGTAATACCCCATTCATGGGTTTTGGAAATTTTTCACATACAATTCAAATAACATAAAACAAAAGGAAAAATCCACCTACCTTTAGGGTTCCAGCGAAAATGAACCACAAACAACCGCACCCACAAATCCAGGCAACCGCTTCAGGAATGACTACTCTAAAACTCCTTCTATATCATCTAAAAGCCTTAAAATAAATACTCAAGGAAAACCCAACACTAGATCTACATGCAAAGAATTTAGATCTAGAAACCCTTAAGAGAGGGATGAGAAGATCTAGGGAAAACCCAGGAGAAACCAAGAAGACATACTTACCCGAGAAGAATCGCTTTCGATTTGCCAAGAAACCCCTTCGATTTGCCTCCAAAACGAGCCAAGGATCTCCCCCAATATCTAGAAATCGTAACTCCTGTGTGATCCATGAGTAAGAGGATGAATGGATGAGGAATAGGAAATCTCGAGTGGCCTGGGACATAGAAAACCTAATTTTATGTGGCTGCACGGTTTGTCAAAATGTGTGTCGTCTGTGCGTTTACCACTATCTCACCTAGTGATTTCGCACATCTTGCCCACACGGTTTGAAAAACTGTGCGCTACCCATGTGGAGCACACTATCAAGGGATTAATGGTTTCCTGGGCTAGCTGCATGGTTTGTTTAGATTGTGCACAAACCGTGTGCCAACCATGCACCCCTGCACGCCCTCCAGAAATTCCTATTTTTCTAAGCAACGACCAGAACAAGAAAACATAGCTGAAACGAAGGCCTGGGATATTACATTACCTATATGGGGAGAAGTTTGAAATATATACGGACCACAAAAGACTCAAGTATATATTCACACAGATAGATTTGAATATGCAACAACAAATATGGTTAAAGTTTATCATATTTTATGACTGGTCAATCCATTACTACCCTGGGAAAGTGAACAAGGTCGAAGACACTCTAAGTAGAAAAGACATATCAATTATATCATTGATGATAATTTAATAGGATACAATATACTTATATTTGATGAAGATGGACATGGAAATAATAAATAATGGAACATCCTAAATCCTTTCACAAATTATTTCTCAACTGTCTCTTTTGGAAAGGTTAAAGGATGATCAAAAGAATGACGTGGGAAATTAGAGGAAATTCGAAACTATCAAAAAAAATCCACAGATTTCAATGTTAATTAAGACAGAATGTTATGATTTGGGTCAGAACTATGTGTTCCCTCAAATACGGAGTTGAGGAAAGAAATTTTGGATGGTGCACATAGTTCAAATTTCTACATGCAACCAAGAAACACAAAGATGTATCAGGATGTCCGAGAGAATTATTGCTGGGAATACATGAAGAATATTTTCATTGATTACACATCAATATTCCTTGTATGTCAGAAAGTGAAGGTTAAGAGGAAGCAGTCTAAGGGGATGATTCAACCATTACCCATACAAACATAGAAATTGGAGAACATCACCATGGACTTTGTCGGTGGACTTATAAAGACATACAAAGGAAACAATGCTATATGGGTTATTGTAGATTATCTTAAAAAGAATTCACACTTCATTTCAATTCAAGAGTATTTCTCATTGGATCAACTATCATTGATATACATCATAGAAGTTGTGAGGATTCATGGTGTACTACTATATATTAAATTCGATCGAGACACAAGATTTACCTCTATGTTTTGGAAGAGTCTCCCACACACTTTAAATACTATGCTGAACATCAGTAGAACTTATCATCCTCAAAATGATGTCCAATCTCAGTAGAGTATCCAAACACTTGAGGACTTGTGGAGAGCAAGTTCAATGGACTTCAGTGCAAGACGAGATCAACATCTTCCTCTGGTTGGGTTCTCTTATAATAACAATTTCTACTCAAGCATCAAAATGGATCCTTACGAATCCCTTTATGGGGGGTGATGAAAAACACTGGCATGTTGGAATGACGTTGGGGATAAAAAACTACTAGGTTTGGAAATTTTCGATGAAATGGTGGAGAACGTTAAGGCAATCCACCACCACATTAAAGCTGGTCAGAGTCGACAAAAGGGATATGCTGATAACCGTCGACGAGACCTTGATTCTGATGTTTGAGATAGGGTATTCCTCTGTATATCATATTGAAAGATAATTATGATACATAGGAAGAAGGTAAATCTTAGTCCAAGGTACATAGGTCCTGTTGAGATCCTTGATCGCATTGGATCACTGGCCTATCGACTAGAAATCCCACAGAACTAGTCTTATGTACATGATGTATTCCATGTATCACTCTTGAGGAAGTATATACCTAACCCATACCATGTACTCAATCCAAAAGTGATACCATTGGAGAATTACACCTCCAATCATGAGAATCTGGTGATGATATTAGATTATAGGGAATATTTATACAAAAAATGACAATGCCCCTCGTCAAAGTGTTGTGGGGAATCCAAAAGATTGAGAAGCAACATGGGAATCATAGGAAGCGATGAAGCAGAGCTACCCTCATCTGTTTTAGTGTGGGAACATGAAATTTCAAGGGTGAAATTTCTTAATGGGGAAGATTGTAATGAACCAATGTTTTATTAATGGAAATTCATCTTGATCTAACTAAATGTCTTATTATGTAAAATGGTTAAATAAAAAATTTAAACGTCCTTGGTTTTGTGATTTTTAATTTTAAAATACTATTAATAATTGTTTCCATTGATAATAAAGGCTTTGAATAGAGATCAAATGATTAGTATAAATATATGGCTTTAACAAATCCAATTTACTCAGACAAAGGAAATAATAACCACATTTAGTTGAATTGTTCCATACGAAGCCCATTTGTTGGAGCTCATAAAGTAGGTAGCATCATTGGGATTCTCTCTTGACCAATCCCTTGCTGTGATTCAACACATTAAGGTTGAACAGAACTCTGTACGAGAGAAGTGGATGTTAATAGAGATTACCACTCAAGCAATGTTATCTGAGCCACCCTAAGAGTCTGTCACTATTGCACACCTTACCCTTAGGTCATATGTAGGTGTTATAAGGTGTTAGGTAACAAGACCCTAAAACTATGATTATGTGAATTATTTCTCTGTATAGAATTATGAATAAATATTCCTTTTAATATTATTAATTTGTAAATGGGTTTAAATCAAAAATAATATTTTTTAGTTAAAATTTAAATTCAATTAAGAATGTTTTTGATGAATTAATGGATTTTTGAATAAATAATATTTTAATAAAATATTATTTCTGAATTAATTTTTATTAAATATAAATTATCATATAATTTTTATGAATACAACTGTAAATTTTATTAAGGTTTGAAACCCATTTTTGTCAATCCCCATGAATTTTCAATAAAAGTTGGTTTTTATTTTAAAATATAAAATTCAAATATTTATAAAATTATTCAGATAAAATGAATATTATTTTTGGAATCATGATATTGATATTATCCAATGGTGATTTTTTCATAATTATCTGAAACAATCGAATTTTTGGGTATAAATTAAATACTTATTAAATATATAATGGGTTTTATGACATCATAATGATACAATAATGATGTAACAAAAATATATAAAAGGGTTATTTGGGAAATATATTTTTTACCTTTAAAATGATTTTATTTTATATTTATTTTATTTGTTTTACAATTTTTTTAGTTGACCCTTCGATACTTATAAAACATTTTTACATTGTAAAATGATTTTCATGAGATTGTGAGTCATCTCCACATAATCAAGCCTAATATTTTAATATTTTCAGCCATTGGACATATAAAATAATATTTTTACATCCCTTTGGAAAAAAAGGTAAAAAACCATTGTTTTGTTATTGGTTTTGATTTTTTAATGTGTAGTGTCCAAGACTAAAATAATAATGAATTCCATCTCATTTCATATATAAACCCACTCAATATCCCATTCCTCTTCACTCATACCATTTAGAGCTCTACCAAAACCTAGATTCCTCTCTCTAGAATCCTCACAAGGTACAGTAATCTCCTAAGAAGCCTCACTCAAGCCTCTCCCAAGCCTTTGGGATCACACTTCCAAGTAAGGGATCGTCACTTTCTCTCCATACTTATTTATGTCCATGTTTCCTTATATTTTTATTCCATTTTTTCTATTACAAATGTTGGGGTATGATTTTGAACCTCCCCTATAATTCTCTATTTATGTTTGAATAATGATAGATCCCTTTATCTCTCATTAATGCCTCCCATGTACCTCTGTTACCATTCCAAAATTCGGCATGGGATTTCTCTCTCCTCATTTACTGTCATGAAATTATTTTATTTTATGCATCAAAATTCCATTAAATATGTTGAGATATTATGTTCCATGGAACCATTACTGTCCATTACATATATTAAATTACTATATGGCCATTTATCTCTCATCAAACCATTTTATGATTTGTATTTGACGTTGTTATACTAGAAAAGTAACTCAGAAATTTCCCTTGCCAAATTAATCATTTAAGTAAATACTATACTCATTCTTCTATCAAGGTTATTCACATTTATGAACATGTAATTTTTGATTTAGGAGTAACATTTATGTATTATACGTCTCTTTTTTGTGGAATAAATTATGATTTTTAATGAATCAATGTTGTATTAACTATGTGGTACACTTATGCATGAAATGAAATGATTAAGAAGGGTGCACCCTGATAGCGCTCCAATGCATTGGGTAAAGAATTGTATCATGATACATCACATGAAATTAGTTTTGACCCATTAAAATTCATTTTAAATGAGGGTTTACTCATGATAATTCACGTGCAATGAGGGTTTACTCATGCTTCATGTTCAACGAGCCTTGGCTCATGCTAATATCATGTTAAATGTTATTGCCACATATCTATGTTATCATAATCATGATATATCATTACTTTATGTTCATGTTTATCTTATGCTCCATTGATATGCCTATTTACAAACATATATTTTATTTTTCATTTTATTCCTTTTTTACTCCCTTATTGGGATTTATAGCTCACCATATTCATATATGTTTCCTAAGGTTATCCAATGCAATGCTAAGTAGGAAGGAATTTTGTGGTCATGTAAAAGAAGATTTCAATAAATAGGTTGTATTTTATGTCTTAAGAAGTCATGTAATGTTCCTAATTTCCCTTGAAACTATACCTATTGATCCTCATAGTTTTCCTAAGTGCGAGTTTATATAACAAATCATGTTTAAATGTGTAATAAAGAGTAAGGTTATTATAATACCTTCCATGGTAATCACCAAACCAAGGCCTAATGTGGGAGGTACTAGATGGTTTCTCCATCTATATAGTACCGTCCCATGAGGTGTACCAATAAGGGGTTTATATATTGTATTTCTATTTTAATTTATTTTCTTTGGTTTATCATAACACAATTATTATACCATTGAATGAACCATTTTTATGAAATTTTTGTGATAAATTAAAATAATAATCATTTGAATATAATATAGTTCATCAACATTTCATTTTATAGGGGAGTTTATTGGTAGAATATGAAAAATAAATGATCTATAAATGAACATGGTTATTGGACATGGTTTTTTGTATGACCTCATGGGAATATTTATTTCATTTAGGGGGTTTTATATGTGTTTTCCAAAACAAACTAATTTTAATGGTTTTGTTTGAATTTATAGGGATGAAAAGTTTTTTTGGAAGGGTAAATTATAATTCCATAATTATCTAAAGGTTAAAAATTTAATTCTATTTATATATGCATAAAAATTGAAAAAAAATTAAATTACCATTGGTTTCATTATGAAAATAAAGAAATTTTAGACTATTCAAGTGGATGTGGTTATTTAAAAAGCAGTGATAAGTGTAGTACAAGGTATATTGGTAGTGATACCATGTATTATAGACCTCGAAATAAAAAATCCACAATCTATAATTTTATATCTAAATTACATAGGGTTTTTCAAATTATTATTACAACACATTTATATGCATTTGTATAGTATTTTATAAATAATTCAAATTTTCAATGATAATCTCAATTAATATGAAGGAAATTTTTTATTATTTGAAAATTAAAATTAAAATTTTTTATTTAATGATTTATTTTTTTGGACAATGATAATTATAATTTGTACATTTAATTATATTGGATAATTGTTTTTTGTGTAATGAATATTCAACCTTAATAAAATTAAATGTTTCATTATATGAATTTTTTTTTATTTTTTATGAAAAAATTATAACATTATTCTTCAGAGGTAAATTAAATGAGAGGTTATAATTTAGTGGAAATGGGATTTTTCTAAATTCTAAATATCTCCATTTTCATGGATGGATAATGGGTCCCCAATTTTTTTTCCTTCCTCATAATTTGATAATCAATAAAAGATGAAGTATTGAGTGTTGAAATTTTTCCTTAATCCCATATTTTTCATCATCATTATTATATTATTCTCAATCATTCCATTTCAACAATTTATATTTTAATATGATAGGTATTACAATATTGGTTCTTTATTTATTTAGTGCTGAATTCCATTATATAATGGAAGGAATTTTCCATAGAGGGATATATAAGGCTGGGGAAAACCATGCACACATTGTTTGAGTTCAAGGAATTTATGTTTTATTTCTTATTGTTTATGATAACACTTGAGGACTGAGAGAAACACATTCATTATTTAAATAATAATTTAAATAATTTTCTTATTTATTTCATTGATTTGTTGGATTATGTGGTGTTGATTCTAAATTATTACTTTTAAAAAATGGATCCTTTATTTAGGATGTTATGAAAAACTTTACAAATCTAATATTACCTCTAAGTCTTGGAATTTCTAGAAAAAATGCTTCTCTAATGTATTTGTATGACTTTGAGATTTAAATAATTATTTTATTATTGACACATATTTTTTTAATAAATTGATAATCAAATTGTTTTTTATGTAAAATAAAAATGAGGATTTTAAAAAATAAATTATTATGATAATAAGTCCCTATTTACTTTTAATTAATGTTATGTGTAAGGGGTTATCATTTTTCTAATGTTATATAGTTATGTTTAGATGATACAATAAATAAAATAATTGTATCCTTAATGTAGCACATTGTTTGGTGAAAAAACAACATTATTTTATAATGTAATGGAATGTCTAATTATGTAATAATTGATTATAATTATTTTTCTTCATGTAACTAAACGATCATAAACTACAAGAGATTATTTGTTTTTGATTTTATATGTATATTGTTTAAATTTAATACTGAAATGAGTTATTTTATTTTAGTGTCATAGTGGGTGATGCACCATGTATTTTTTCCAGCCATAACATATATATGTATTGGTGGATCATCATGGGATCCACTGGGTTCCAAAGGTAGAATCATAGGTATTTTTATTATAATATTTAAAATTATCCTCTAACTAGAATACAAGGATGTCATCTTGATATGTCTAGATGAGAGGCCCCAAATTATAAATAATATATTAATGTGGGGTTTATCATAGAATCATATCATATATACATAGGATTTTCCCATAAATATAAGTACTAGATTGATCTCATAGATCATATTAATTCAATTTCGTGATAAATGTGATTTGAGTTTACATGTCCTATAAATTAATTTGAAATGATTATTATACCAATGGTTCTAGAATATAACATTTTATTAGAATTCTTTCATTACAAAATTTTACAATTTTAAAAATATAAATTTTATTAATTTTTCTCAAAATAATCATTTTTGGATTATATTATATATATAATTTTTATAAATTGGTGGAGGTATTTCCAATGGTTATGTTTATAAACATAGATATTTCTTTTATAATTTTATGTGTATTGATATGTTCTAGATTATTTTCTTTTTTAGATATATTTAAAATATCACTCAATCTTTTCAAAAAGAGATGAGTACATTCTCATATAGATCATAGAGGTTAGGTTGTTGATAATCCAAATAGGATAATATAATCATATTCACTATTTTTTTTAAATATATTAGTGTTCTAGATTATAAAAAATGAATTTACTATTTTTATATTTAGTATAGAATCAACTTTTATAATTTCATTGATTTTTTATTATTTTAAATGTTGGAGAGAGTTCTAAATTATATAAATTTGTATGTAGATAAATTGTCCTCCATAGTTTTATCTAATTCTATTACACATGTTTGTAGCTTTTGGTGCTCAAATGGAATGGGCCTGACCTAACTGGTGTTCTATATTCGATTCTGGGTAATTTAGGCTTTTTTGATACATGTTTTGATATTATTTATTAAATTTTCATTTATTTGATACTAGAAGAATAATAAATCATATATAACAGATTTAACCTATTATTAGATGTTAACATATGAATTTTTGCTTTGTATAAAAATATTTTTTTGTTATTGATTTACATTTTCTTTTTTTTCTAACTAATTATCCATTATGAGAAACAATGTCATACTTTAATACTATTATCAAGATAAAAGGCCACAATGTTTTCTGTCGTAACATAGTAAAAATAATTGTAATATCTTTCTATTTTAATTTTACTCATATTTTCTAAATCCTTTTGATTCAAGTGTCATAAAATCTATATAAATATTTATATTTACATACTTATCATAATTTTCAATGTAATGTTTTATTATCACATTAATTATAAAATCATTGATGTTTTAAAATCCAATCACTTTAATCAATTTACCTATATTCCATGAATATAGACATATTCTCTTCTAATAAGTTGTTATGAAATCTTGTAATATATCCATTGAAAATGTTTATATATCTTGATATTATGAAAACAATAATTTCTCAAAAGACATATCATGAATAATTCTCCAAATTTTTTTATCATGGTTGAGTCATTAAAATTTTCTAGAAAGATAATAATTTTGATGAAAAAACTAATATTTAATTTTAAAATAAATCTTACTCAAATATAACCTAATCCAATTACATTTCATTATACTATGAAAAATATTATTGAAAATTAAATTAGATTAATGTTTTTGACAATAAAAAAATATCATATGGTTTATCCCATATTAATTGTAAAAATTTAAGAACATGTCTCTAGTCGATAACATCTCAAAGAGGGATATCCATAATGAATAATGAGATTTCCCATAATAATAAATAATCTTCTAATAAATCAATTAATATGTTTTATTTACATATAAGGGTGTAAATTTTGGAAACTTGAATATAATAAGAAGAAATTTTTCATTATTTTTTATGAATATTCCATACATTTATACATAACACACTCCCAAGGACCAAAAATGAATAGTGTATTTTAAGGAAACATACTAATTAATATTATTTAATAACATATAATTGAAGAAACAAGTAATTTTATTCTCCCATAAATCTCATTATATATATTTCTTAATAAATAAGCAACTTCCAAACATGGGGAAAATGAAAATTGATGAATGATTGTTATATAATGCTCAGTTTGAGAAATAATAGGATATATCAACCATATTCATAAATATTTATAGGTTAATGAAAGAATGATAATAAAAAATAAATGGAACAGCTAATCACTTAATTATCAAGAATCATGATTCATGGCTTGATGCTTTTCTATAAAAAAGGAAAAATAATAAGATTGTCAAATCATTAATAACTAATGAAGAACCCTTGTAGTATATCATTATCATATTAATGTATGAAAATAATATTATTATAACATTTAGAATATATACAAATAGTTAAAGGTTCAATCTTTATATTAATGATATGAAATAAATCCCCCACACAAACATAATGACATGAAACCAGGTCCACAAATAAACATATTTACATGAGACCTATTCCATGAATAATATTATGAACAAGAAATCAATATCAAACATAACATAATAATATTAATATTTTCACATCTTTACCCAATTAATTAGAGGTATATAATTCACCGTCCCATCACATAAAAAATACATGTGTATTCCAAACCGTCCTAAAAGAATTTACAATTTGGTCATAGATTATTACTTTTGAAAAAAACATGTTTCATAATGATTTCATAATAACATAATTAACCGCTAGATATAAATGAGCTATATAGAATATTTGTTAAATCATCATCATCATCATAAGCCATGCATATAATGAAAGTACATTTTATCATATGATTATATCCCCATTGAAGCATAAGTAATATTAAAGGTTATTATCATCGATATAAAATTCCTTTAAGAGATTGGTGGAAAATTTATTGAGGAAACAACCTTTTTATTTTAAATAAATTATATAAAACAACAATATCCAAAATAATAGGGAAAATAGTTTTTCAAAAATAATAATATAAAAATTTAAAATAATAATCAAATTAATTAGTTGTCTTGATAGTGGGAATATCCATTCATTTAATTCAAGATCAATCAAATACTCCTTTCAGAAATTATATAGAAAGTATTAATTAAAGAGTTTAGAAAATATGTAAAAAAATTATTTTTAATCCATTTAAAGGATATTATAATATTTGGGTAAATTGATTTAAACAAAAGTATCATCACAGATTTTGGAATTATTGAAATAATTTTAAAGAACTTGGATTTTGATGAATGAACTTTTCGACCAAAGAGGAAATAAGTTCAGGTTTTAATAAAAACATCTTCATAATTATTGTAGTTACCAAAGAGTATAATATGGTTCTAAAACATAAAAATTTCAGATAGGGATAACAAATTCTACTGGGTTTATCAGATACGGATAAAATAATTTCCCCTAATATAAATTCAAGCATAAATAATTCTTAATAAAATTATATGAAAACATAAATCTGTTTTTGATTTGGTAACATTTTAATCCTAATCCCATAGAATTAATAAAATAAAATAAAACATTAAATAATATAAATATAAAGGGATTCATGAAATATGTTACCAATGCGTTATTATACACATCACATTAATGATTCGGGTAGTGAATAATCATTTGTGTCATAGAAACTAATGTTGGATGGGAAACCCTTTCATCTATTCTTGTCTTACATCAAATGAGTTAAAAAATACTATATAATTCATGTATACCTACAATTATTTAAATATTTAAATATAGTCATACATATTAAACCACATTAGATTCATTGATAACAGATTATCTCTCATTTATTATTAATTTATTATTAAAATAACTGCTTGATGCAATAAAAATTTCATTTTTCATGCATGGTTCACTTTGGTAGTTCCGGTCCTCACACCTTGGTCTTGGTTAAAAATTTTATAGATTCATTATAATAATATATGTTTCATATTTTTTCATTATAAACACTTTGATAACTTTTCATATGAATTGAGATAATAAATAAATTAAATAAGTTCATGAACATGACAGTTGACACAAATGCACAAGTGCTGTTTTCAATTTTCGATGGATGTAACAAAATAATAGTAAATGATAATTTAAATTTATAAAATAAATATTATATCAAAATAATATATATGTTTATTATATATATCCTTATTCCTAATAAATAAATTCAAAAAATTTTAACGAAGAATATATTTTCAAAGAGGTAATAGTTTATATATACACATTATTGAGATTATCGTTCCCCAATAGATTCAAGATGAAATAGAAAACAATTATAAAATCAATAAAATGGAATTATACTATATAGGATATAATTATACTGTTATTTTGGAAATATTATGGATATAATTTATGGAGGTAAAATAAAAATTAAAATGGAAGAGACCAGTTAAAAAAATTAACTCATCATTGGGAGACCTCCTATGTATTTCTTTTTCATGACAACATGGTTGATATATTAATATTATAAAACCTTTATAAAATTCATAATTATGTTAATAATAGGTTTCTCAAGGATTTTTCATGATAAGTGGATCAGAGGGTCATGAGGAAGAGAGGAGATACAATTTCCTCTTATAATGATGGAAATGAAATATATATAATTATATAAAATAATTAAATATCATAAATTGAATATCATGTGAATGTGGAACCAAGATTATATATTTTGATCCTAGGATGATAATGAGTCTAAATATTCTCATCCAATAAAGTTTTGGCATGTTATGTTATGTTTTAACCCTTATCTCTTAGTTTTATCCTCCAGATAAAGTTTTTGACAATTACCAAGATTTCAAATCAACAAATTTTTAAGTGTTAAGAAATTTACTGTGTAACACCCCATGCTTCCACGATACACTTCTTTTTGAATAATACTGTAGCGTGTGTTGTATGCAACTTTGAGATTCTAACACGCCGCGACCAATCAAAGTAGCCGTTATGAATAGTAATACCCACTTTTTGAAATATTATACATTTTATCTTTTAGAATGGACTTACTTTTTGGATTTGGAATATTGAAATTATCCTAGGATGAAATTTTGGTACTTTTCAGATAACTTTTATATTTTGATGAATAGTGAAAATTATTATATTTTTATTAAAAACAACTTCTTTAATCGAAATAATTAATATTGATAAATTATGAATTTGAGTGGTTTTAAAGTATATTTAGAATATATTTTTACCATTTAATAAAATTTTGGTCATTGGACATAATTTCACATTTAAACCGAACATAAACAAGTGTCAATCTTTTTATATTTATTATCTCTTAAAAACACGCTTTTTTGTTTTGACAACGGGAATTAATTTTAAATTAATTTTTGCTACTTCTATGTTTTGAATTTGAAAAAAATGGATTTCATATTTGGAATTAGGATGTCAAAATTGTGTAAATAGGTAACTTTTATTTTTAGACATTTTAAATAATTACTTCGGTAAATATTTTATTTAAAATGGTTAAAGGGTAAATCAGGTAAATAAGGGTAAAAATAATAATACTATAATAATAATGAATTACCCTAAAACATGTCCTATCCTTATTGGTGGATAAATTTCCGACCATGGGCATCTTTGGGTCGATTTTGGAACCCCATTGAGCCACTTGTAGGTGATAAGGACACATTATATTAATTAAGATAAAATAAATACAAAAATGTCATAAGCATATATCTTTTAGCAAAACAATTTTTACATAGGGTTATATATGTTGGATTTTCGACTATAAATATTCATTATAAATATAAAAATATTTCCTACATAATGGTATTTATTTTTATAATTTTTAGACATTTAATAATTAAATTTATTTTTGACACAATAATGATGTAGTATTTTCTTTATTAATGAAAGAATCCAATAAAATGTATTATAAATGTTAAAATAAATATAATTTTAAAGTTTTGATGACATGAAAAAAATTTATTTGTTAAGATGACATGTTAGTATTTCTTAAATGAATTGTTTTATAATTAATAAAGTTGTTAAGACTTTATCAAAAATCAATTACTAAATAGTGTCAAAATTGACATAAAAGAGTTTTTAAAACAAATATTATATTATTAAATGATATTCAATTATTGAAAATCTAAGGATCATCCAAGAGACTTATATAATGATAGGTGTATAATTAATGGACCACTTGGGGATCTCTTTTATGTATATGGTAAGTTTATTAACTATATAATATAAAAATATAAAGTGACATGGTAAATGTCAATCCAATTAACTAAGAGTTTAAACTAAAAGATAAGGTTAATATAATGACCAAAACCTATCTAAAATAAATTTTTTGAGTTATTTTAGACCTATCCCCACCCTAAAATTTAAATAATCCACTTTTGTGCCATGAGAAACCAAATATGAATTTATAATAAAATAATATTTCTAGCTTTTCCAAAGGTTCCCCTCACCCCTCTTATATAAGGGCACTTCCCCTTCTCACTAATTCACACCTTCAAAGCCATTTTTCTCTGCCATCCTCTGCCCAAATATCGTACCAACATCCATCTATTCATCCTAGAGGCCTTAGTTTGATCATAAAGCTAGCCTATGGAACCCTTTTGATCAAATAAAAAGGAAGAAACCGAAGAAGAGGTAACGTCTTCACCACCCTCTTTAAAGTTCCTTTCTTCTTCAACGTCTTCTTTCCTTATTATTTCCATTCTAAAATAATAAATCCATTATATTCTATATAATGTGATGTTATTATAATTACGTAACAAAAAAAATCATTATTCTATCCATCCCTTGAATGACATGTCACCATACGTGTGTATGTACGACCTACCGTCTTCACGTTCTGGTGTAACTGTTATTCAATATATTATTTTTTAGATGGGTGTAATAATGATTTATAAATCATTTAAATAATAAATATAACATTATAATGATTCTTTCTATATCATATAACATCCAATTATATATTATTTTAATATCGAAAGAATGATATTGTCGCTCGTGCGTACGTACGGGTTACCCTCTCCATGAATGGGATGAGATTCATTCCCCATCATATCCATTCAAGACTAAATTTTATAGGATGATTAAAAATAATATTTAAGTACTTGATATCATTATGGATATGAATAAGATACAACCTATCCATAACAAACGTGGCTTATGTAACAAAACAAATAAAATAAATCATGTAAGTTAACACCCGAAACAACGATAATACTAAGATATTATCTACTAATCAATATTAAAAGATCATATATGATATCATATTAATGTATATGATTCTTTTATAATTTAATAACAATTATTTCACCATTATATAGGAGGTTAAACAACCCTAAACCGAGAAATAGTACAAGGTAAGGGTTTATTTCACAATCTCTTCATTATCCGAGGTTGTTTATACGTAATTATCTTCTGGGACCTCTTTATCATCCACATCCATATTTCTAAAAAATTTATTTCAAATCACTATTACAATTTTATAGACTATTTGATAAATTCATTTATACCCTTGTTGAATTTTTATAAGATGTTTATAAAATAATATTTCTGTCATTTTCCAAACAAGGTCCTTTTTAACCTTTTCGACAGAATTAAGGTAAGAATGCCTTTTTTAACATATACGGTGGGTGCAGCTATTTTCTGCCATTATAAAATCGTCAAATCTTCCCTTAAAATCTTATAAGAATATTTTCAAAGTAATTGTTTTATTTTATAATTATGATACTTTTAAATGATTTCAAAAAAAGAGATATTTCTCTCAAATAGTATTGATTTCATCTATGTCAACATCCTTTGATGGATATTATGTTTATTTGAAGTTTATTATTATGATACAAAACTTCCATATTGTATTGAAGGTTTTGTGATATGTTTGACTATAGATGTTTTATTTTTATACCATTCATGGTTTATGGAGAAAGTATTGACATTTCGTATGCTATTTTTGATATGAATGTTTATGTTATGTTTAGACCTGTTCATATGAGAAATGAATTGGACTTAATATGTAAAGGGTGGAGCCTTCTATAGATCCTTGATGCATTAGTAGGTCTCATGAGACAAACTAGTGTCTTGGCACGAGGCCTTGATAAAATCTTATTTGTAGTCTTGGCATGAGGCCTTGGCTATGTGGTTATGATAGTCTGGCATTATGCATTCCATCATTATGAAAGTGATTCTTGATATTGCATGTGATTATTCGACTATTAGAATATCCCTGTGAATAAGTAAATGGTATTATTTCATTTTATCTTTTCCATATTATGTTGAAGACAATGTTTAAAAAGCTTTTTTAGTTATACATGGCCTTAAATCTTTATGTTTAATTATGAAAGTTTCTGCTATATTGTTATCCTTACTGAGCATCTGAGCTCACCCCTTTCAATGTTTTATTTTTTCCAGGATGTGAAGAAGTAATTTATGAATAACCTACAGGGACAGTATGTGGGGATATGAGTGTGGACTATGGAGACTCTGTTGTTGTAGTTTTCATTTTTATAATGTAATGTAAGACGTATGAATATATCTAGTGTTTGCAAGGCTACTAAACTAATCGATATTTCGAGATTTGATCTTTCTTGTGATCATGTTAATTTTATGTAATAATTCAGCAACTCTGGGTAACTAGGGTCGTGGTGTTATAGTGTGTATCAGAGTATGTTTAGCAAAAACCTTGGAAGCTAGATTTAGATAAACTCTGATTAGAGCACATAGACCTAAGATGGACTTTGAGGATTAGTATAGAAGAACTTCCTAAAATTTTGGTATTATAGAGATTTTGTGAGTTTTCCGAGCAATACATCCTTGTCTGGATACGATCACGTAAAGGCAGCTCTGGCACATAGGTACCTTGGGGGAAAACCCGAAAACACCACTTTGAGATAGACTCGAACGGGAACTGGTGCACGACAACGGGCCTTGCCGTACTCTTGGTTATGAAAATCTAGGGGGATATGCTTAGGATTATTCTCATTTTCTTTACATACCATTATGAAGAGTTTATGAGTATATAATTTCTCAAAGAAATAATTTTTATGATTATTGATTATATCCATAAACTGTTCAATTTATGTTAAGTGTTTTACAAGTATGGAATTATGTATTTTGATTCATAAACTAATCTAGTTTATTCCATTGTTTAGAAATAGCGCATAGTGGAATGAATGGAAACTGTATCAATGCATGAACTCCATGTAGGGATTACCCTCCTGCTCAAGATAATTGTAGTGGATCTATTGATGCAACTAGTGCTGAACATCTAATCACCACACTGGGACAACTCACTCAGGTTATGAATAATAACATTACCCGTATGGAGCACCCCGATCCGCATCGTGGAGGATCAATGTTAGATCGCTTCATGAGGAAAAAACCACCAACATTAAATGGGAGTACAAATCCCATAGTAGCTGATAAATGGTTAAATTTATTAGAGAAAATATTCCATGCCTTGGGGAGTAGCAAAAGGGAAAAAGTTTTCATGGCAGTTTATCGCCTCACTAGAGAAGTTGATCAATGGTGGTCATTGATAAAAAACACAACGGAAGATGATGAAGTATTAGATATGGAATGGAGGGAGTTCAAAGAGCTGTTCTTAGAAAAATACTTTCCTCGAGTCCATCGAGCTGATATGGAAAGGCAATTTCTGAGTCTGAGGTAGAAAGAATATGAGAATGTCGCAATGTATGAGGCTAACTTTACAAGGTTAGCGTGCCATGATGTTGATTATATACGTAACACAAGGAGTAAGATTGATCGTTTCTTTGAAGGGTTAAAACCATTTCTCCGTTGAGCATTAGTCTCAAAATCCTTCTCGTCATACAAAGATATTGTCTCGTGTGCTATCAAGACGGAAAAGGAATTCTCTAAGTCTTATAATGTTAAAGAAAAGTAAGAGAAGAAGAGATCTACTGAACAATCTAGAAATTGAAATAAGGGGAAGAAGGGAAAATTTAAAAATACATCCTGCAGTAAGTGTGAGATGAAACACCCAGGTATTTGCCTAAAAGGAATGGGAGTCTGTTACATGTGTTGTGAAAAGGCCACCATGCTCATGATTTCAAGGTAAAGAGGGTTTCCCTCAACGTGGAATGCTATAATTTTAGAGAGATGGGAAATTATGCAAATGAATGTCCTAAGAGTCAGAGAAACTTACCTCAAAAAAGTCCAAGGGATCAAGGCCAAGCATATACAATCACTACTGTTGAGGATGAAGCCCCGAAAGATGTGGTGGCAGGTAATTTAATGGTTTCCTCAGGTTTAGAAAATGCATTATTTGATTCTGGATCATCGCATTGTTTCATATCATCCCAGTTTGCTAATAAAATTAGATATTTCCAATTTGATTTAACAAGGGAGTTGTCAGTTAAAACTCCTAAGGGAAGTATCATTGCATCAAAGTTTTGTGAATCTGTTCTAATTAGAGCACATAAATGTTCTTTATCCGATGATCTCATCGTCATACCTATGATTTAATTTGATATAATCCTCAGTATGGATTGTCTTTCGGACCATGATGTGAAGATTTATTTTAAGAATAAGGAGGTTACGATTCTTGATGATGATGATAAGGAATACCTTATCTTTAGAGAAGAATTGTCGCCACCTAATTCTTATCTAGATCCACCCTAGTAGCTCAACTAAATTCAATTATCAGGGAGGAAGTGAATGAAATAACTGCGGGTGAGGATAGGAATGTTCAAATAGAGGATGTACCTATTGTGAAAGAATATGTAGATGTGTTTCTGGAAGATTTACCTGGACATCCTCCAGAATGATAAGTTGAGTTTTCCATTGATTTAATTCCTAAATCAAGGCCTATATCAAATACCCCTTATAGAATGGCCACTGTGGAATTAGTTGAACGAAAGAAACAACTAGATGAATTGAGTAATAAGGGATTTATTCGTCCTAGCGTTTCTCCATGGGGAGCCCCTATCCTTTTTTGTTAAGAAGAAAGATGGATCTATGAGGTTATGTATCGACTACAGGGAAATAAATGTTATAACAATAAAGAACAAGTATCCCCAACCTCGCATGGATGATTTATTTGACCAACTGCATGGAGCTCAATACTTTTCAAATATTGACCTTCGATCTTGATACCATCAGTTATGTGTGAAGAAGGAAGACATTCTGAAGACAATATTTCAAACCAGGTATGGGCATTACATGTTTACAGTAATTCCTTTTGAACTTACTAATGCACCCTCTATATTCATGGATCTAATGAATAGAGTTTTCAAGGAATATCTCCATGATTTTGTGGTGGTATTTATTGATGATATATTTTTATACTCCAAAACATACGAAGAACATGCAAATCACTTTCGCATTATTCTGAAGACTCTTAGAAGACATGAATTATATAGGAGGTTTAGCAAGTGTGAATTCTGGATTCAGGAGATTTCTTTTCTTGGAAATACTGTTTCTAAGGATGGAATATTTTTTGATCATTCTAATACCAATGAAATCCAAGAATGGCTAGCACCGACGAGTATAACTGATGTACGCAGTTTTATTGGTTTGGAAAGTTATTATTGACGTTTCGTCCAGAATGTTTCCCGATTAGCTAACCCATTAATGAAGCTCACATGTAAAGGGGTTAAATTTTTCTGGAAAAAAGAGTGTGCAGAATGTTTTGAAGAACTGAAGAGAAGATTAGTCAATGCTCCTATATTGACTCTACCATCAGGGAATGATGGGTTCGTTATTTATAGTGATGCATCAAAGAAAGGACATGGTTGTGTCCTTATGCATAATGATAGGGTTATTGCCTATGAATCACAATAGATAAAAATTCATGAGAAAAACTATCATACTCATGAACTTGAGCTAGCTACTGTAATCGTTGCTTTGAAGATATGAAGACATTATCTCTATGGTGAGAAATGTGAGATTTATACAGATTACAAGAGTTTGAAGTATATTTTCTCACAGAAATAACTCAACATGAGGCAAAGGAGATGGATTAAACTACTCAAGTGTTACGATTTCACGATACACTACCACTTGGGGAAGTCAAATAAGGTTGCATATGCTTTGAGTAGAAAAGATCATGGAGTTTTGAACATGATGTGAGTGGAAAGGGATCCGATTTTCATGGATCTAGTAAATATGGATATGGGAATCACCATGGAAGGTGAAACATCAATGCTTTTTCAAATGGTTTCCAAACCATCTTTACTAGACAGGATAAAGAGTTCTCAAACAGATGATGAAGAGTTACAAAGGAAGAATAAAGCTGTGAATGATGGGAAATTGAGTGAATTTGTGTATGAAGATGGAATTTTGAAGTTTGGGAAGAGACTTTGTGTTCCCAATATACCTGATCTAAAAAGAGAATTGTTGGATGATGCTCATAGTTCCAATTTCTCTATACACCCTGGGATCACCAAAATGTATAGATATTTGAAGGAACATTTTTGGTGGGACAACATAAAGAGGGAGATTTCTGATTTTGTGTCAAGATGTATGGTTTGTCAACAAGTGAAAGCTAGAAAGCAACAACATGGTGGATTATTACAAAATCTTCCCATACCTAAGTGGAAATGGGATAATATCACGATGGGATTTTTCATTGGACTACCAAGGACACCTAGAAGGAATGATGCAATATGGTTCATTGTTGATCGTCATACCAAGTCAGCACATTTCCTTGCTATAAGGGATGATTTACCACTTGAACTTCTAGATAGAATATATATTAATGAAGTTTTGAGACTTTATGGTGTACCCCTATCGATTGTCTTGGATCGTGATCCCCGTTTAACATCACGATTCTGGAAAATTCTTCAGAAGGCCTTCGATAATTAACTTCGTTTGAGCACTGCTTACCACCCTAAAAAAGTTGTACAATTAGAATGAACTATTCAAATCATAGAAGACATGATGAGATCATGTTCACTTGACTTTCAGGGTATGTGGGATTAATATTTACCTCTGGTAGAATTTTCTTATAACAATAGCTTCCATTCAAGTAGTCAGATGGCACCATATGAAGCGTTATATGGAAAGAGATGTCGCACACCAACCTGTTGGGATGATTTTGGTGAAAGAAAACATGTAGGCCTATAAATGGTGGAGGAAACGATGGAAAAGGTGAAGGTAATCCAAAACCACATCAAATCATCTCAAAGTATGCAGAAGAGCTATGCTGACAACTGAAGGAAGGTTTTGGATTTTCAGGTGGGAGATCATGTTTTCTTGAAGGTATCTCCATGGAAGGGAGTTATACATTTCAGTAAGAAGGTTAAATTGAGCCCCAGGTACATCGGACCCTTTGAAATTCTATAAGGAATTTGGGCTGTAGCTTACCGTATGGAAATGCCGCCTTCTCTCTCCAATGTTCATGACGTGTTCAACGTATCACTATTGAGAAAATACATGCCTGACCCAATGCATGTACTCTTTTACGAGGAATTATAACTGGAAACTAATCTATCTTATTGCGAAGAGCTCGTCAGGATTCTTCATACAAAAAAAAGTGCTGTGAAACTGGATGACTCGTCTAGTAAAAGTTCTTTGGAGAAACCATAAAATTGAAGATGCAGCATGGGAACCCGAGGAATTTATGATGAAGAACCACCAGGGTCTTTTTATGCAGTAATATTCTAGAAATTTCGAGGATGAAATTATTTGAAGGATGGTAGAATGTAAAACCCCAAGCTTCCACGATACTCTTCTCTTTGAATAACACAATAGCATGTGTTGTACGCAACTTCAAGATTCTAACACGCCGCGTCCAATCAGAGTAGCTGTTATGAATAGTAATACCCACTTTTTTAAATATTATACATTTTATCTTCCAAAATAGACTTCATTTTAGGATTCAGAATATCGAAATTATCCTAGGATGAAATTTTGGTACTTTTTGGATAACTTTTATATTTTGATAAATAGTGAAAATAATTCAATTTTTATTAAAAACACCCTTTTTAATTGAAATAACTAATAGTGATAAATTATGACTTTGAGTGGTTTTAAAGTATATTTAAAATATATTTTTACCATTTAATACAATTTTGGTCATTGGAAATAATTTAACATTTAAACTGGACATAAACAGGTGTCAATCTTTTGATAGTTATTATCTCTTAAAAACATGCTTTTTGTTTTGACAGCGAGAATTGATTTTAAATTGATTTCTTCCACTTATATTTTTTCAATTTGGAAAAATGGATTTCATATTTGGAATCAGGATTTCCAAATTGTGTAAACAGGTAACTTTTATTTTTAGGCAATTTAAATAATTACTTCGGTAAATATTTTGTTTACCATGGTTAAAGGGTAAATCCGTTAAATAAGGGTAAAAATAATAATATTATAATAATAATAAATTACCTTAAAACGAATCCTAACCTTATTGGTGGATACATCTCCGAACATGGGCATATTTGGGTTGATTTTGGGACCCCATGGAGCCACATGTAGGTGATAAAGACACTTTATATTAATTAAGTTAAAATAATAACAAAAATGACATTAGCATATATCTTTTAGCAAAACAAATTTCACATAGGGATATATATGTTTAATTTTAGACTATAAATATTCCATAGAAAGATAAAAATCTTTCATATATAATTGTAATTTATTTATAATTTTTAGACATTTAATAATTAAATGTATTCATGACACAATAATGATGCAGTATTTTCATTATTAATGAATGAATCCAATAATCAGTATTATAAATGTTAAAGTAAATATAATTTGAAAGTTTTTATGACATACCATTATTTTATTTGTTAATATGACATGTTATGATTTCTGAAATGAATTGTTTTAGAGTTAATAAAGTTATTAAGACTTTAACAAAAATCATTTGTTGAATAGTTTCAAAATTGACATAAAAAAGTTTTTAAAACAAATATTATATTTTTTATTGATATTCAATTCATAAAAATATATGGTTCGGCCAAGAGACTTATATCATGATATATGTATCATTAATGGACCACTTGGGGGACTCTTGGATGTATATTGTATGTTTATTAATTATATAATATAAAAATACAAAGTGACATGGAAAATGTCAATCTAATTAACTAAGAGTTTAAACTAAAAGACAAGGTTAATATAATGACCAAAACCTATCTAAGATATATTGGTTGAGTGGTTTTCGACCCATCCGCACCATAACCTTTAACAAATCCAATTTGGAGCCATTAGAAACTGAATATTTATTTTTAATAAAATAATATTTCTAGCTTTTCCAAAGGTGCCCCTCACCCCTCTTATAAAAGGAAACTTACCCTTTTCACTAATTTACACCATCAAAGCCATTTGGCTCGACCAAAATCTAGTCAAATAACCCCCCAACTTCCATCAATTCATCCTAGAGATATTATTTTGATCATAATTCAAAACTAATGATCCCATTTGATCAAATCAAAAGGAAGAACCCGAAGAAGAGGTAACGTCTTCACCACCCTCTTTAAAGTTCCTTTCTTCTTCAACTTCTTCTTTCCTTGTTATTTCCATTATTAAATAACAACTACAGTATCTTCTAGATACTGTGATTTTATTTAAATTATGGAAAAAAATCCATTATTCTATCCATCCCTTGAATGACATGTCAACATACGTGCGTACGGACGACCTACCGTCTCCACGTTGAGGTGTAATTGTTATTCAATATATTTTTATTTAGATGGGTGTCATAATGATGTATACATCTTTTATATAATAAAAATAACATGATAATGATTCTGTATATATGTGATACCATCCAATTATATATTATTTTAATATCAAAAGAATGATATTTTCGCTCGTGCGTACGTAAAGGTTACCGTCTCCACAAACGCGATGAGATTCATTCCCCATCGTATCCATTCAAGACTAAATTTTATTGGATGATTAAAAATAATATTTAAGGACTTGATATCATTATGTATATGAATAAAATACAACCTATCCATAAAAAATGTGGCTTATGTAAAAAAACATATAAAATAAAACAAGTAAGTTAACACCCGAAACAACGATAATACTAAGATATTATCAACAAAGCAATATTAAAAGATCATATATGATATCATATTAATGTATATGATTCTTGTATAATTTAATAAAAATTATTTCACCATTATACAGGTGGTTAACCATCCCTCAACCAAGGAAAATTACAAGGTAAGGGTTTATTTCACAATCTCTTCATTATCTGAGGTTATTTATACGTAATTATCTACTGGGACCTCTTTATCATCCACATCCATGTTTCATAAAAATGTATTTCAAATCACTCTTACTATTTTAAAGACTATCAGATAAAGTCATTTATAATCTTTTTGACGTTTTATAAGAAGTTTATAAAGGAATCTTTAGGTCATTTTCTAAATAGGGTCCTTTTTAACCTTTTCGACAAAATTAAGGTAACAATGACTTTTTTAACTTATACAGCGGGTGCGGCTATTTTTCGCCATTATAAAATTTTCAAAGATTCCCTTACAAGATTATAAGAATATTTTCAATGTAAATGTTTTTATTTTATAATTATGATACTTTTAAATGATTTCAAAAAAAGAGATATTTTTATCCAATAGTTTTGATTTCATCTATATCAACATCCTTTGATGGATTTTAAGCATATTTGAAGTTTATTATTATGATACAAAACATCCATATTGTATTGAAGGTTTTGTGATATGTTTGACTATGGATGTGTTATTTTTATACCGTTCATGGTTTATGGAGAAAGTATTGATATTTCTTATGCCATTTTTAATACGAATGTTTATGTTATGTTTAAACCTGTTCATATGAGGAATGCATTGGACTTAATATGTGATGGGTGGAGCCCGCTATAGATCCTTGATGCATCGGTAGGTTTAATGAGACAAACTAGTGTCTTGGCATGAGGCCCTGACAAAATCTTATTTTTAGTCTTGGCACGAGGCCTTGGCTACGTGGTTATGATAGTCTAACATTATGCATTCCATCATTATGAAAGTGGTTATTGATATTGCATGTGATTATTCGACTAGTAGAATATCCATGTGAATAATTAAATGGCATTATTTAATTTTATCTTTGCCATATTATATTGAAGTTAATGTTTAAAAGGATTTTGTATTAGTTATATAATGCTTTAAATTTTTATGTTTAATTATGAATGTTTCCGCTATATTGTTATCCGTACTGAGCATCTTAGCTCACCCCATTCAATGTTTTATTTTTCCCATGATTTGAAGAAGTAATTTATGAATGGCCAGCAAGGATAGTATTTTGGATATGAGTTTGGACTATGGAGACTATGTTGTTTTAGTTTTAATTTTTATAATGTAATGTAAGACTTATGAATATATATAGTGTTTCCAAGGCTACTAAACTAATTGATCTTTCGAGATTTGATCTTTCTTGTGATCATGCCAATGTTATGTAATAATGCACCAACTCTGGGTAACTGGGGTCGGGGCGTTACATTCTATAAATTTACAAGTGACCCATAAGTGGAAAAGGTTTCATATTATTGATTTTACCCCATTCACATGGTAAATTTAATTTTTTTATTCATTTTAAATCATTTATCAAATTATAGTTTTCTTAAGATACCAATTAAGTATTTTTGGGTCTTTTAAAATAGATTTACATTAATGCATCTATATAGAAATGGTATTCAACTATATAATTTAAACACAATTAGAAAAATGTTACTTTTATAAAAAAATTTGTGGAATGTAGTAATAAAATAATTATTGCTCTTAATATTTTTAAAATCATTTTCTAATTCTAATGAATAAAAACTGTGTAAGAGTTCAATAAGAATTAAATTTAATTATTCCTTCAAAAAATATAAAAAGTAAATTACCATGATAAAAATTTCACTCATCATTCAGATAACCATTTTAGAATTAATATATCCATTTTCCCCTGTATTAAAATATTAAGAAAATTACATCAATGATATTATATTTTTTTGTTCCATATTTTCATAAAATATTAATATTCTAATTATGAATGGAAGGTGAAGGAAAATTTACAAATCATAAAGAGAATATTATTAAGGTCAAAATAAACATATTCATTGAAAAAAATTGATTTTTTCTAATGAACCAACCCTTATCAACGTAACACATCCCACAAGCTAGCTCGACATAATGACCAAATAACATTCTTGACCATCACAAGCTATGAAAATCACATAAGTATCAAAGAACATAACTAAGAATATCATTTTTACCCTGGAGGATAATAATAAATTTATAGTATATTATAAGAGAAGATAAATAATCAGAGTACACTATAAAATAAATTCACACAAACATGATACATAAAAAATGAAAATGGGATAATCCAAAAAATTCATCCAAGCATGACCAACCACATTAAAGATGTAACCATCCACCACCAGAATCCCAACAAAAATTCAATAATAAATCAACCCAGATATTATGGAGAAATAGATAGTACACATTAAATTAATGGTGCCATGAAAAAAAGTCTCCATAAGATTAATTTTTTTATTGTTGGGAAAAAAATGACATGTAGGACACCAAAATAATTCTATGAAACATCTTTTACAATAAAATAGTTAGTTATAGTTTTTAATACAAAATAAGACTTATAAAGAAAAACATATGAACAAAAATTTTCATAAAGTAAGCCTCCTGTTTTACTTTTACTTTATTTTTATTCTATTCCACAAGAACATAAAAGTAAAAAATATTTGAAAAATAATGTTTAATAAATAAGGATAAAATGTATACCAAAACATGTTTATAAAATGAAAAAAATTTCATGTAATTTCTACTTATGTTGAAAAAATAGGCCACATTACAATGTCTACTATACCAGTTCATCCATGGCCTCAAGGTATAATAGTGAACCCTTTATCAATATAATGAAACGCATCCCAAGGTCTTACCCAAGTAACAATGTAAAAACATACATGCAATACAATCCATGTAAAACTATTTTAAATGAAATTTCTATAATTTCTTCACATGCATAATTTTTAATAAACTGATTTTAAATAAATTTCACCACTTAAAATATTTTTCATAATAAAAATTGACCCTATATGATTCATGTATTTCAATTTCATCATTAAAAACATTAAAAATATATTTTAATAAGAAAATTGAATTATACCATGTGAAAGAGTCTGTTGGATAGATATACCTACAAATTCATTGTGGAAACTAAGTAGTATTCCAAAATTAATATTAGAATCAAAGTGATATGGTCTCTATAAACCAATATCAATAATTAACATCAATAATTACCCTTAAAAATGATAGACCATGTAATCAAAAATAATTTGGGTTCCAATGTGGTTAGGGAAGAGTGGATGAGGAGTGATCTTTGAAGAGGAAAAAAAAGTGTAAAATATAATATACCTCAAAGAGATCCAAAAAAATGAAGGAGAATAACCATAAAAAATTAAAGACCCCCAATTGCATCATGGAGAGCCTGGGTCCAGAAAATGATGGATTAGGAGGAGATTAGAGTGGAAAATTATGAATGGTTTTATTGTAATTTTATATTTTTAGGAATGTCATATGGGTTTCATGGTTAAGTCAAATGGTTAGATAAACCATGTGTGACCGTACTATAGCTACTAATACATGAAAACTCAACCACATAGTAACATACGAGTATCTGAACTGTTATAAATGTAATCCTGAAGCTGTGCAACTACCTATATACCAAAACTCATTCTGCCACACAATTTTCCGAGACACTCTAACTATTAGAGAAAATATTATCAAACCATGGAAATCAAAAATCAAACCAATAGATATATATAAAATATCAACCATATAGTTACTAATAATGAATCCTATATTATCTGTCTATAATCTTTCTTCCAAAACTCATAATTCTCAGCCCCAACCCCCAAAATCCTTTTGAAGGAGAAGATATAAGAACTATATCTAAAACTGAAACATACTTGTGACCCAAAGGGCATCAAAATTATCTGGACCATAAAACATTATATGACCATAAATTTCCATAGAATTTAAAATCATTAAAATATAATTCCATTGCAAATTAAATAGTGATTATAAACGACATACTTCATGTCTATCCCATATGTACCACCATATTACATTAACTAATGGAATTTCTTTACCATGTATCACCTTATCCTGATGATCCATAATCTAAAATGGTTTCTAAAATACTAAGGTGTTAGGATCCTAATCAACATCTTCCGATTACGTCCCCTTGAAATGGTATGGTTGATACCTCTTAAATTGGGAACTAAGAAAGATTTCATGTACCAACATCTAGTGAGTTGATATGTCCAACTTATAATACATCATTCTAGGTCATTCATCGATATCAAAAGAGACAACCCAAAATTGTGACAACATAACCATTTTACCCCAATAATGATGTCCCAAATGAGGTAAAACATTTAGAAATCTCTATACACCAATCACAAAATCCAAGATAAATGATTGATATCTGGAAACATTTTTGGTATCACATAAATATATGGAACCTTTAATGAGATAACTACACTATCACCATTTCCCCTAAACAGAAGTATGACCTACTAGAGAGCATTAAACTACTCCTTCATGATAATAAATTGAAACACAATTCTACCCACAAGACACATAAAAATAGTGTCTTATTAATCAATGATGATTAGATATTATTTTAGAAAAATTCCACCTGTGAAGAGGATAAACCAAAAACCATTGTTAACAAACACATACACCCAAATCATATCCTAATGAGTTTTTATGGTTTTCCATGTCAAACAATAAATTTTATGATTGTATGTTATGCTTTAAATAGAATAATAACCATTTTCATTCAACAATAAAATCCTGAATTGAGAGGTAATGCATGTGAATATATTGAAAATTATAACCATAGGCACACTATAGAGCTTCATAACTGCTCAAACTTATAACTGTTCAAGATCATCTTATATAAAAATCTCTATATTAGGCAATACATGAAAATATTTCCTAAATATCCATGGATTAAAAAATCATATCTTCTCCACCACAAGGATACTATGGTAGTCCAATTACATGGTGCATGAATCCTTCACTCAATTTCCATAATGTAAATGATTAATATAGACAAAACTGGAAGTCCATTTGTGTTCCACATCACTTTTATTACAGTTTTATAATCATCCCATAATTTATGAAACCAACAATGTTATTTTTTCCCATTTATATCAATATTTCATATTATTACACATCCGGTAACCCTAGACTATATGGAAAAACTAGATCTATGATTAGGATTAATAAACCATAACACACATTAATTGTAATAACAAACTACCTAGAAAGACAAAACTAACCATTGGTAAACAAAAAACAAACACCATACGTGTCCACACCATTTACAGTTTCATTACAAATCAACCAGTCAACAACCTATAATTACCTAATCTAATTACTATTTTATAGGAGAGAGGAAAATTTCACACAAGATTGGAATAAAATATCATTAAATCATTGTACATAACCACAATCACTATTGGAATATATCTCATTAATTATCCCTCCTCGTGTAATTCAATCGCAACATATGTTAGTGATTCCTTGAAAAATTCACATGTGACCCAGCTCCTCTCTTGAAATATACACAAAATTTAAAAAACAATGATATAAAATCACTTAACCCATAATTTATATTGTTGGTTCATATTACTCTACTTAAAATTACATTTTGGGACTCTATGATCCATCAACATCATCAACATCTGTTCAAGGGGATAGTTTCACCATGATTTGAGAGCATGCACAACATTTATAAAATTAATTTCATGGTGATATAGATTCATTCAATGAGGGAATAATTAGAGAAATCGTAATAAATATCCTATTTTCATGGAATAAAAAAATATCGCGACTCTATGCTAGGGGATTCTTAGTAACATAATCATGATCCAATAAATATTATCATGAATCTATATTAGAGTTTTGATTGACCTCTCTTCGTTCCCTTTAGTAGTTCCAATGATTCTATATTATCCAATATGAGGTTATAAGGATAAAAGAGACCTATAATGGGTCTCTACACTATTCAAATTCCATCTAAAATAGTGATACAATGAGCAACTATATTGATATAAGAGAGAATCAATAGGAAAACCATGTTTTCACATTCCATTGAAAGGAAAATCCAATGTGGTATATAACAAATATTTTTAATGCACATTATTTCATCATTTATTACATCAATATACACATGAAAAAATCCCTAATGTTCATGAAGTATAATGTATTTGGTAATTTGGAACATAACATAATAACATGATACATATATATAAAAACATTATTGAAAACATAAATAACATCCCTATATTTCTAATTCTATTTTATAACGATGTAATATATCATGGGGATATACTAAGAAATTAGTCAAAAATAAAGGCCAATAATATAATAAAAAATTATAAAATTAGGTAAACAAATATATGTTTTCCAAGAGGAATAACATTGTAACATATGATGTTGTAATCTTAATAATGAATAATTAGGCATGATATAACATGTTATGATAATAGAAAAAAGGAAATGTTTCAACAAATTAAAAACATGGAACTATAAGCATAAATCAAGGTTAACCACCAAGATGTCACAACATGGTGTTCTTAGGATAACCTCCCTTTCAAATTATAAATAATATCATGATATTAAAACATTACCAAAAACAGTGGATTATTTTATAGGTGCACCCCTAATAATCATGTCATGTTCAACAATTAGTGTTCCAAATTGATCATTTAAAATAATAATTTATTTTATATATGTTTACCCCACAATTGAGGATTTTCGGTTACATACAAAGAATTATCAAATAAAAGAATTAATCTAATGAACCAATATTGACGTACATGGAAATTACTTTACATTTTCAGAACAATAAATTCAAGACACAAAAAGACTCCCAAAGACCGTATTAGTTTAGTGTATTTGGAAACTTGGAACATATTATTCTAACTTTGTGAATGATCATCAAAATATCCAACAAATATCATCCAATTTTTTTCATACCTAAAACCTTTATTTATATTATTGGGAAATGAAAAAAATGGGTGAGATTAAATTCTAAATAAGGGAAAAAATGGAGAACATGAAACATACCATAAACATAATAATAGAAAACCATGAAAATAATTTTTAAACATCATATTCATGAGTCATGAAATAAATCTTGGTAGTACATAAGGCATATATCATAAAGGAACTTCACCCATGATAGAATAGAATTAGTATAAAAAATTTAATTGTGGAAAAAAAATAATCACATAATATGACTTCCATAGTAGCCAAGGCATTTCTTCCAAGACCATCAAAGTAGAAAAAGTCCACTATTAAACTATGTTTACATACTGTCGTATCCTTGTATTACTGAACTAGATTTACTTTCCATCCTATTCATGTCAATCACATGAGAAATAAATCTTTAACTAATGAATTGTATTGATATATAGTTCCAACCTATCTCATAATTAAATCATTCTTACATGTCACACAAAAACACACATCATTCATCATAACATAACAATGAAATAAAGTGGGACTAAAAAACATAATTTCATCATAACAGAATCCATATAAGATTAATATATTTCATAAAAGTAATACCATCATAAAAATAATAAAATTGAAGTAATAAAAGGGATAGAAACATAACCTTATGTCATCTTATATCGAAAATAATTTTGATAAAACAATTGAACTTAATTCTAAATTAAAATATCTTTTATTCTTAAAAAACATTTTCTTTTCTCAAAATGTCATGAAATTTTAAAATAACATAATTTAATTGATTATAATATTGAAATTATATAAATCATTATTCATGAAAATAAGGGGTTATGATAGTTTAAAAATCTGTTCATGCCATATAATTTAATAAAACATTCTCCTCCTACATTACTCATATGGTAAATGAAAGAAATATTCCTTCCAAACTATGTAGTAAATGTAAAAAATTGAGTAAAAATGACTTTACAAATATATAGAATAACAGTAATAAATTTAAGAAAACATTTTTAAAAAACATTGACATGGATGATAAATATATCCATAGTAAATAGTTAGGTATAAATAGTCTCAGATTAAAATGAGATTGAAAATGTATCCCTTACCAATTTATAATGAGTCGAATAATTTGACTCATGAAATAATTAAAATTATATGAAATTTCAAATATCATAACCATCATAATAATAATAATAAAAACATTCATGGGTAACATATACTCCAAACAAAAGAATTAGATGGTGTATAAGGCATATGTCCCACAAAAATAAAAGTGAGACCAAATAATCCCTCACCATAGGGCTGATATGCTTGGTATGTATCCAAACCTCCTATATAATGATTTAAATAATGTTATTGAATTCTTATAGAAGTGTAGTAATTTTTATGATATCATATATGATCATATTATCATTGTTTGTTAGTAATATATCATTCTTACTCGTTACTTTGGGGTAAACTACTTCATGTTCTTATGCATGTTTTGTCGAATAAGTTATGGTTATCCATATTAGGTAGTATTTAAATGATTATAAAATGATATTAACATAATATATAAAATGTTTATTCATTATATAAATTTATATAATCATTTTTTATTGAAGATCATGCAGAATGAAACACATCGCATCGTGGAGAGGGTAGGTCGTATGTACACACGAGCAATGATATAATTCGAATAGTTATTGAATAGTTTTGAAGTGGTTGGTGTATAAACATTTATAATTAATATCATGTTCTAATAACAATATATATATTTTTCATATATAATTATACCTATCCATGTAAAATGGTTTTCAAAAATAGATTACACCACGACGTAGAGACGGTAAGCCGTACGTACACACGAATGGTGATTTAATTTTTCTTAGGATGGATTGAAAGTGTAATATGGTTGTTTAATTATTATAATAACATATAAGTATATAAATTCAACTAGATTTATTATTCTATAATGAAACAACTCATTATGTAGAAGTATTATTAGAAGGAAATATGAAATAATCGATAGAGGTGATTAACTCTTCTTTGACGTTCTCTCTTTAGATCTCCTCTTAATGGAACTAGAGTTGGTATTTTGAGAAGACCATAACCTCTATAATGTAACTAGGGATATTGAGAAGGGAAATGGTCAGGGTATGGACGAACATGAAGGCTTAATTAGTTGTGGAGAAATGAAGGAGGCAGTGCCCTTTTATAATGGATGTGAGGGGCACTTTTGGAAACCTCAAATATATTAATTAATAATAAAATCAAAACACACTAAAAAACAACCAAATGTCCCAATTTATAAGATTAAATGATATAGTCTTGTAATATCATCAAAAAATATGTTTTATAAAAGTTTCTATGTATATGAAAACATTATCTTTTCAATTTAACACTTAGTTATTCTATTTCATTTTATCTAGGGTAACAAATATTTCAATAATTAGAGGTGAAATTATTTAATTATTTGATGTCAATTAGATCTTAAATAAACAATTCATGATATTTTGGAAAATAAAATAAATACTATATATTTTCAAAAATGTTTTTTGAGTTTTAAATAATTTAATAATACACTATTTTGATAAACAATCAATAGTGTCCATTTTGAAAGCATTCAATTTATTTATTCTAAAAAATATAAAGATAACAAGTTAAATTTGAACCAAATATTTTATTTTATTACTATGAAGTCAAGGTTTTCTATAAAATTAATAGGACATATTAATTTTCCGAAAATGTATTTATTTTTAAAATTTTAAAAAATATTTATTTGATATCTCCAATAATAAAAAAATTACTACAATGATTTTGTGTAATTATTTAATATACATATTTTTTTAGTAAATATTAAAAATAAAATACAATAATGAAGATAAATTTAACATATTTAATTAGAATATAAGTAGTGTAATTTATCTTCTATAAAATTAGTTATTAAAAAAATTATACATAGTAAAGTTTTAATGTGACAATATTAACATTATTTTAACTAAAACAACATAAATGTCGTAATTAATTCTATAACACTCCAAATGGTCACTAGATTGACCTTTGGATGATTATGGTCGAGTTATAATCTACCAATAATATGTTTTCATGTGTTTGGACCTTTTATGGTTATTATTATTTTAAGAAAAATTGTTTCATTTATTTCTCATTAATTAATTGATTTTTTACAACGTCTAACAATAAGCCTTCAAGGTAAATATTTATTTCCTTAAAATTAAAAATAAATTACCACATTGTAGATAATTATTTTATCTTTCCATGGACTATTTAATTTCAAATACCTTACCTAGTTATTCCTATATTAAAATTATTATATTTATAAGAATTGTGAGTTTGACATTTTGTCACTTTCGTCAGTTTTATTAATTGCTATGTCATTTTCATTGTCTAGTGGATTTTAACTGACCATGTTTCAAACATAACATGTTTTGGGTAGAATTATATTCATAAAATAGGATTTTTTAGGTTTTTGGATAATTTTTTTCCATATAATATTATATGTTACACTAATTTACCTGATTTTCCTTTAACTCCGTACAATAAAAAGTATCGTGGTTATTATTCAGAATATCAAAAAAAGTAACCTATTAAAATAATTTGGACACACTAATTCCAAATATAGTATTCATTTTTCAAAATTCAAAACATATAATATTTAGTAATTAATTTAAATTTAATCTTATTGTCAGCATAATAAAATTGTTATTTTTGTTTAAAAGTTAAAATATTGCAAAAGATTAAAATTTTTAATATATGAATTCAGTGTAAAATTAATGAAAATGACTAAAATTGTATTAAAATATTAAAATTTATTCTATTTATACTTTATAACCATTCAATAATATAATTTAACCATATAAATTATTTTGATGAAAAATGTTGTTTTCAATTAAAATTTACTGTATTTCTACTATTCATCAAAATATGAAAGTTATCAGAAAAATTTTAAATATTCATCCAAAGTAAAATATTATTTATCTCTTCCAAAGAATAAGATTATTTTATAAAATATAATATATAAAACTGTCAAAAACTATATTTGAAATGGGCGCTCCATCAAAAGTCGACAAAACTGCATTTTTTGAAAAATACTTGTTTTATCCGAAAAAACGAAATTGTTATTATATAATGCCTAGAAAATACATAGTATGAATTTTAATGTTATAGAAAATTTAAAATTTGGATAAAAATGTACATAATGACTAGTTTATACCCCATAATATTATTTTAATAATATATCGTTGTTTGGTGAAACTCGGTATGACGTACAACACAAACTATCGAGGAAGGTCTCCCTTGCGTGTAAGGCAACACAAGAATACTGTTGCATATAGTATAATCTAATAAGGTCGTGTGCATAGCACAAGCTAATATTCATACAACACAAGACACCAATGAAACTAAAAGGAATCTATGTCGTAAAATCTCTGGGTGTTACATTCTACCACACTTAAAATGAATTTCACCCTAGAAATTCATTGGGTGTTATAAACAGTTTAGTACATAATTATTTATATCATAGGAACCCATATCATAAAAAGGAATACTAAAACTTCATTTTAAAAAGGATAGATAGAAACAAAATATTTACCCAAAGTAACACATCACTGGGTTTCCACATCGGAGAACATAGGTGGAAAGTGAAAACATGGATATGAAAGAGAAATCAAACCATCATGTTATGATGGATAGTCATAGAGAACATGTTTTGGAGAATGTTAACTACCAGAAATTTATATATCTATGATGATTTAAGGGATTTTATGATTCATCAGAAAAGAAGGTACTATAAAAACATGTTTGGTTTCAAGAACTTTTTCCTAAATTAGATGAATTTACGCATGAAGAAAAAATGATTATATGATTCCAGTACAGTCTCACCATGGGTCATTCCCTAAAAAATTTCCACTTTATCTCTTATTTAATGAAATGAAGTTGATTTTTTCATTCTTGATGTGTTAGCAGATCATGCGATAGTATGATAGGCCATTATATCAATCTCATAAAAAAGGTTAGAATATGTTATGAAATATGAACAAGTCCACCTATATTGAGATAGTTGATTAATCTAAAAAAAAGAATATAACATGTACAATCCATAAATGTATAACATTAAAATCCTTCCAAAAACATAAAATATAAAACTTCAGAAAGAGGTGAACTAAATCTATTGAACATTTTTCTCCCATATCACATTTTGAAGTTAATTATTATCACTTTCCAAACATGTAAATAACTCAATCATAAATTCTATTGAAACATTATTATAACATGAAATATGATAAAAACATAGTGAAAATATCAAATCTATCAAGATTAACTCTTTCTACAAAACAAAAATACAAAAAATTTATATATCCTCAATCCACGATATCACTTTGTCCTTATATCATTTATTTGATCTATAATACTATCAAACATCTCTTTATCTTCTTATCCCTTCATTATGTGCATATAATATTCCTTCCAAATATATATCAATCATTTTTCATGGTTACTGGTAACATATAATTATAGAAAACAAAAATAGACAAATACATATATATTCTAATATTCCATAATACTATAAATGAGATTCCACAACACTATTTTGGAATCCCATTACACAAAATATTAATCATTTCACTACTACTTTTTCATAATCATCATTGGAAATAGTGATCACATGTGACATCCCTTTGTATTTTTACTTAAGATGATGCTGACATCGATCATCATTAACCCTAGGATTTGGACATTTGTTATCATAATGCCCCATTTCCTTGCACTTGTAGCATTGAAGTGTTGGTGGTGTGTTATCTATAGTATTTCCTCTATTCACATCATTAGTGACTATTTTCCCATTACTATAGCACTCAACTGCTTTATGACCTTATTTTACACACTCGAAACATTTTATAGTCTTTTTAAGGAATCCTACACCATTATTCTTTCCACAATTTGTACAAAGTGAAACAATCATCTTATTTTCAACATTGTTTTGAAATTTTCCCTTGAACTCTATCTTTTATTTCTTGTCAAAACCATGAGATGGATATATAACACCAACATACTATTCTACCTTTATAGTGAAATAAAAAAAATCTTCATTAATACTAAAGTCTCTTATCACTATTTCTCTTCAAAGACATGGTTTTAAGCCACTAAATAATCGTTCAACATTACATTCAAGTTGGATGATAATTCCAGAAGCATACCTTGAAATTCTTGTAAAATTCACCTCATATGTACCAATAGATTCATCCTCTTTTTGTTTAGGCTCAAGGAAATCATTTTACATCATTGTTAAATGAATATGGGGGAATTAGTTATTAAAAAATATGTTCTTGAACTCCTCCCATTCTATAGATTCAATTTCACCTTGCTACCTTGAATTCTTAATTAGAGTCCACCACTGGTGTGCTTCAACCTTTAAATGATAAATATCCAAATTTAATTTTTCATGTTACGAACATTGAAGAATGTAAAATATATTATCAATGATATTATTCCATTTTTATTAATAACTGGACTAGAAGAACCACAAAATGATGGTGGACAATGCCTCCTGAAGGACTCAATAAAATTTTGTTGTTTTATCATCTCATTTGGAAGTCTATAATGATTTATATCTTGTGTATGTATAGAAATAATATTTTCCATTTTGTATCCCAAAATATTTGGTTGTTCATGAGGAAAATCATTGCATTTCCCAATGAATTGATCATTAACATGGTTTCGTTAGGTTCCATCCATCATATAAAACCCAAAAAGAATACTGTGAGATAAAATATTCATACTAGGAAAACAACATAATCATGGGGGGTTACATTCAATATCAAACATCATAAGTTTAATACTATGTTATTCATTATCGTTACAATAATTCTAAGACCATAACCTATAATTAGAGTTTATATTAGGGACATACATATAAGTACATTAGAAATATCTATAGGGATCTCACTAATATTTTTTCATCCTAGTTTTAAATGGATGACTAATCATTCGCTCTGATACCAACTCTAACAACCCAAGCTTGAGGTACATGGACAATAAATTAGTTTTTCAGAACAAATAACACAAGACATAAAAAGATGCCCATGTTAGTTTATAATATTTGGAAACAAGGAACATAATCTCCTAACTTTGTGAAATATCTTAAATATATCCAATGAATATCTTATTCTATTGTTTCCCTACCTAAAACATTTGGTTATATCTTGGGGAAATGAAAACATAAAAAGTGTGAGCTTAAATGTTTAATAAGGGTAAACATGGAGAACATAAAACAAACAATAAACATAAGAATGAAAAAACATGAACATAAAGTTTATACATCAGAATCTGGAGTCATGACATAAATCAAAGTAGTACGTAAGGCACAAATCATAAAAAGAAATTAACCATGATAAAGTAGCATTGGAATAAAGCATGGAATTGTGGAAAAAAAACAAGTATAATATATGATTTCCATAGTTTCCAAGGAATTTCTGCTAAAACCATCATAGTGGACAAAGTACATTACTGAACTGTGATTACTTGTCGTTCCAACCCTATATAACTGAACCATATTTACATTGCATTTCAGTCATGTCTATCTCTTGATATATAAATCGTTACCTAATGAATTTGAGGGAGATATAGGTCCCAGTAATCTCAAGAACCTGGAGGCATTCCATTACACTCTAGAAGACATGTTTATTTGGAAAATCACCAACAACAAATCAGTTTCCCTAGATTTCTTATTGGATTGATTTATGGAAATAACTTATTTAAGAAAAAACTAGCTATCTTATGTATTCCATTTTACCTTGGATAAATTGAATCCTTCAATAAATTATCAATCATTCCAAATAGAAGATGAACAAGAAATATTCCTTGTGTTTTTGTATGATAACTAGACTGGTGAGACATTCATTAATCGGGATAACTTATGGGATAATAATTATGATCATAACATCACAATTAGGTAATATCTAGAAAATATGAAAATAGAGCTAGATTATTTTGTTAATACTATTACCAGCTATAAATTTGTTAACCTGGAGTACAATCTAATCTGGGAGGGGTATCAAATTATTTTACTGATTCAAAAATCTTTTAATAGATTCTTATTGATGGTGAGTATGAGTGTATTTTAAAATTGAAAAAAAGGGATGGTACCCCCAAGGTTTACTCTCTTATGGAGGCTGACTCTCAACAAGATACTTATGGATGCCAATACTCAATGATTTGATGTTTCCATTTTCTATCAATGTGCCCTGCATATGGAGCATAGAGAGGATGTTGATAATCTATTTATGAGTTAAAATTATGCCTCTTCTCCTTGGATGGAAATACATCAGATTCTTATATTCCAACTTCCCCGTACTGATTATTTCCGAACATTTCTCAAAGGATTGTTCAATGTCACTCTCTCCAATAAGGTTATGGTTCTCTTTCATGTGGATTATAGTGAGACTATTCACTGAATCTAGATGAGTAGGAACAAGATGGTGCACAACATGTCCAACTTCAACATCGGTCACGAGCTAGGGTCCATCCTCACTGCGGTTCAAGCAACTAATGGACTTCATTCAGAGAAATGGAGCAACATAGTTGATGATTGGATGGACCATAGGTGAATGAATATCACTGGTAATTTACATTCTCCTCGACTGACATTTGAAGTTTTCTAGACACCCCCATTGGAAGGATTGATTAAATGCAACATAGTTGTAGATTCTAGGGATAATCCAAGACCCTTAGGCTATATATAGAAATTCAGAGATGAGAATAGGGAAATTATTGAATGATTGCACGACCCATGTGGTAGTTTAACGACACTTGGATCAGAGATACTGGGGATTATAATGGTGGATGATATTGTTCTCTAAATAAAATTTAATGGTGTCTATTTTGAATGTGACTCCACCACACTTGTGAAAGATGTAAAAGTGGGTTAGAGCAAACTATATTGGAAGATGGATGCTAAATGGGTGAATTGTCATGATAAGGTCTCCTATTTGAACTACTTTATCAATGATACATTCCAAGAGACCAACTATATTGCTGATGCGATGGAAAACAAAGGGGTAAATGTGCAAGCATGTTATCACATGACCACTTTTTCTGACAACATGGTTCCTATTTTCCTCTGGGAATAATTTAAAATTACATCATTTGGCCTATTGTAACCAATATTTTTAATATACGGGCCTTAGTTTCAACTTTTATTAAAAAAACAAGTTCCACAAAAACATAAATCATTCATCATAACATAACATATGAAATAATATGGGATTCTTAAACCTCATTCCATCATAACATAATTCATAAAAGATAAATGGATTTCATAAAAATAATTCCATCATAAACACAATCAAATCAATGTAATAATAGGTATATAAAGATAACACTATGTCATCTCAGATGGAAAATAATTTTGATAAAACAGTTGAACTTAATTTCTGAGGAAAATATCCATTCTTCTTCAAAAAAAATTTCTTTCCTCAAAATTTCTTGAAATTTTAAAATAAAAGAATCTAACTGAAAATAATCTTCAAACAATGAAAATTTAGATTCTTTGAAATAATATTTTATGGTAGCATAAAAATCCATTCATTCTATATAAGTAAAAATATATTCTTGTCGTACTTTACTCGAATGGTAAATGAAAGAAAGATTCCTTCTAAACCATGTAGTAAAAGTAAAAAATGTGAAAAATGACATTAAACATACATAAAATAATATTAAAAAAATTATGAAAACAATTTTATAAATCATAGACATGGATGATAATTATACCCCTAGTAATTACATACACATAAACAATCTCAAATAAAAATAAGATTGAGAAATTATCCCTTAAAAAGTTATAATTAGTCGAACCATATACCTCATAAAATAAATAAATTTATATTCACATGTAAATATCATAAACTTCATAAAAATTATAATAATAACATTCTTGGGTAGCATAAACATGAAAAAAATAATTGGATGGTGCATAATGCATATGTCCCACATAAATAAAGGTGAGAAAAAAACAATACCTTACCTTAGGTCCGATTTTCTTCGTGTGTATCCGAACATCCTATATAATGATATAAATAATGTTGTTGATTTATTACATAAGAGTACACATTTTTAGGATATCATATATGACTATATTATTATCATTCTTTTGTAACATTTCATTGTAACTCGTTATTCGAGTGTAAATTACTTTATGTTCTTACACATGTTTAGTCGAATAAGTTATGGTTCTCCATATTAGGTCTTAAAAAATCATTATAAAATGATATTAACATAATAGATAACATTGTATTCATTTTTTACATTAATATAATCTTTATTTAATGATGATCATATAGAATGAATCACATCGCATCGTGGAGAAGGTAGACTATACGTATACACGAGCAACAATGTCATTAGAATTGTTGTTCAATTGTTTTGAAGTGGATGATGTATAAAATTTCATAAACAATATCATGTTATAATAATAATATATATTATTTAAATCCATCATTATACCCATCCTTGTAAGGTGGTGGTTAAAAATAGATTACACCACAGCGTGGAGATGGTAAGTCGTATGTATGCACCCGTGGTGATTTTTTTTTTAATAGATAGAAAGTTGAATTTGGTTGCTTCATAATTAAAATAATATCTTAGTATATAATTTATACTGGTGTTATTATTATATAATGAAACAACTCATGAAATAGGTCTATAAGTAGAATGAAATATGATATAATTAGTATAGGGGATTACCTATTCTTCGACGTGCTCTCTTTAGATATCATCTTAATGAAATTATAGTTGGTATTTTGAGAAGACTAGAACCTCTAGACTGTAACTAGAGATTTTTATAAGAGAAATGTCTAGAGGATGGATGAACATGAAGGATTAATTAGTTGTGTCGAAATGAGGGAGGATGTCCCCTTTTATAATTAATGTGAGGGGCACTTTTGGAAATATCAAAAATATTTATTTATAATAAAATAAAAACCCACTAAAACCCCCCAAAATATACCAATTTATAAGATGATATGATAGGGGATGTAATCTAATCCACCAATAAATTTTATAAAATTTTCTATGTCCATTGAAACATTATCTTTCAATTTGACACTTAGTTATTCTATTTGATTTTAACTAGGGTAACAAAATATTTCAATATTAAAAGGATAAAATATTTACTTATTTGATATCGATAAGATCATAAATAATCAATTTTTAATATTTTTAGTGATATAATAATTATTATATATTTTTAAAAATGTTTTATTATTTTTAAATAATTTAATAAAACTCTATTTTGATAAACAATCAATAGTATCAATGTTGAAACTATTAAATTTATTGACTTTTAAAAATAGAAATATAACAAGTTAACTTTGATATAAATATTTTATTACATTCATATGAGGTTAAGGTTATCTATAAAATTAATTAGACATATTAATTATCCCAATATATATATATATTAATATTGTTAATACTATTTATTTGATATCTCCATTAATAAAATAATTACTACAATGATTTTGTGTAATTATTTAATATAATTATTTGTTGATTAAAAATTAAAAATAAAATACTATAATATATATAAATTTATTATATTTCTTGAGAATATATGTATCTGAATTTATCGTTTAGAAAATCAGACATTTATAAATCAATACTTATTAAAGTATGAATGTGACAACATTAGCATTACTGTAAACCAAATAATATAAAGGCCATAATCTATTATATAAGTCTCCAAATGGTCTCTAGATTGACCATTGGATGATTATTTTTGAGATATACTTGATCAATAAGATTTGGTCATGTGGTTGGACCCTTTTATGTTAATTAGGATTTTAATAAAAATTATTTCAATGATTTTTCATCACTTAATTAGTTTTTATATCATCAAAGAATAAGGATTTAAGTTAATTATTTATTTCCCCAAAAGGAAAAATAAATTACAATGATGTAGGTAATTCTTTTATCTTTCCATGTACTATTTCTTTTGGAAGATATCACATAGTAATCCCTATATTAAAATTAGTATACTTATAATAAATGTGAGTTTGTCATTTTGTAACTTTCATCGGTTTTATTAATATCTATGTCATTATCATTGTCAAATGGATATTAAATTAATATATTTCTAACCTAAAATGTTAAAGGTAGAATTATATTCATCAAGTAGGATTTTTGTAGGTGTTTGGAATTTGAATTGTCCTTATAACCAAACGACACATACCATGGATTGAGAAACCCTTGGTCCTAAAAATTGTATAAATTTTTTTAAAAAAGGTACAAGAGGAGATGAATTCAGAAAAAAGAAGTGAGACATGTCACTACCAAATATAAACATACAAAGTTTCATAATCGAATCTTATTGTGTATTCCACCCATCCCATAGAGGCCACAACGTCCTCCTATATGTCTGCCTCGTCACCATTGCTTTGGAGCTGGCACCCCCTTGCTCATCCATGTCATCACCCTTTTCACAATGATGGCCAAAATCATGACCACTATTCCACGAGATCAGTTACACTTGAACATCATTAATCAAATCATACACTGAAACCCCAGACATTCCTTTATTTGTCACATCCCCAATCTCTGGTTCTGATGGTGGAGGATCCACTTGGTTGTCCATTGGCATGATCTGTACATTAGAATAAGGTGAAGCACCATCATATAAAATAGGTTGGGCAGCTGAATCCCACCGTTTATTCCGAATTCCTTTCTTCTCAAGTGTCTCAAGGAAAAATGAATTGAACTTTGAAGAGTTAATTGAATCCAACATGGAAACAAATTCAGTACAGTGGCATTCAGAAACCTCTATGGTTGACCATCTAGAGCATCAGACCTTAGTTCATCAATATGGCACCCAATAGGAGTATTAGGTAGGACATCAACTCCATATACCTATAAATTATTAGGAAAATGTGATAAAACCTGTAATATTGTTATAGAAATGTAATCCCCACTACCACAATGATCATCCTTAAGTGAAGAACTCGATCTAGGGGTTGATGTATCAGACTGTGGTATCCCAATAAGAGTGTCGGATAGCTTCACATCCTTTTAGACATCCATATTTGGTTGCAGTTTCATGGAGATTAATCTTAAATCCCTTCCCTTACTATTTCCCTTTAGATAAATATTACCACTCACCTCAGCATCGTCCAATTCATCCTGTGAGCAATCATCCTCCATGACCTATAGATCACCAGCTACATGTTCCAGGACTTCTTCAGCATCCTGAACCACTAGCTTATTACGGGTCCTATTATAAATAGGACATGAGATGGCTACGAATCCATCCAAATTTGACCCTCCTTATCGACAAGAGGGCCAGAGCGAGAACCAGGGATCTCCTTAGAAGGCATAAGTAATATTTTATCCTTATAGTAAGGATGAGTACCCTTAAAGTTCACTAAAAAATCATTATTTGAATGTGTGTGGACCTTGAGCCACTCTTTATTTGGCCCTTTAGGCATACCTTTCTTATCATCCTTAATACCCAATGGAATCATTAATTTTCAATGCTCCACATGGTGTATATGCCTTTAACAGTTGGGACACATGAAACCCCTACGACAGTAATCTTGGTTATGACCAATGTAGCAAAAATTAATAATGAAATAAGGGACATGCTCATACTCAATGGATAATTCTAACATGAATTCATCAGCAACTCAATAAATGGTTTCAATCAATGGGGATAGGATGTCAAACTCAACCAAAATTCAGGCGTAATTTCCAAAACGAGCAGCCTTAGTCTCTTTGTTGTGTTCAATTGGAGCTCCCACCACAGAGGATACATCCCATAAGATATCAGGGTGCCAGAAGACCCAATTGAGACTTGTGACCTTAATCTAAGACTGCATCATCAAATTTGTTTCCTATGTTGGATCAAAAAAAGGATTCCAGTCTGGAAATCTATGGGTGCCCAACTTAAGAGATATAAAACCAAATCCCCATTCTTTTAATTTCAATTAATGTGAATAGAAAATAATATGGAAGAACCCCATACCAAGAGATACAATTCACCATCCTACAAATCCCCATACATAAAGAAGGAGATTCCTTAAGTCTTCGAGCTTTCACTCTTTGGACCACGCTCTAAGGAAAACTGCACAATGATAGAGAACTTGCAGTCTTCAACATGGTCCCTAAAAAGAATTGGATTCTCCTAAAAAAACTCTAGAGATCCATTTATTGTGATTTTATGAGAGGTATTTAGATCCATGTGAGAATAAAAGAAGAATCTGTGATCGAGCTTCGCCATCAAATCCTTTGTATTTTCCACCAGATTCAGAGAAGTCGTGAAATCTTCCACTGAAGGGTTATGAGAATTTCCAACAACAAAACCTCTAGTTTCACCTTCATTATTCTTCAATGGTCCAAAAAAGCCATCACGCGGGTCAAAAAATCAACTAAGATCCATCTAAACTGGGAAACCCTAATTTACCCGATTTACCTTTAACCGTGTAAAATAAAAATTATTATAGTTACTATTCAGAATATCAAAAAAATAAATGTAACCTGTTTACATAATTTGTACACAATAATTCCAAAATATATAATTAATTTTTCCAAATTAAAAACACATCAGTTTTAGTAATTAATTTTAAATTAATCACATCGTCAAGAAAAAACTTGTTTATTTATATGATAAAACATTCTAAAAGATTGAAATGTTTTTACATATGAATTTTATGTAAAGTTAATGAAAATGACATAAATTATATTAAAATATAAAAATAAAATTTTTATAGTTTAAAACCATTCAATAATATAATATACCCATATAAATTATTTTGATGAAAAAAAGTTGTTTTAAATTAAAATTTAGCATATTTATAATATTTATCCAAATAATAAAGTTATCCTAAAAATATCAAAAATTCATCCAAAGTAAAATTTTATTTCCCACTTCCAAATAAGATATTTATTCTGTAAACTAGAATACATATAAGTATTAAAAAGTAGATATAAAATGGCTGCTCTATCAAAAGGCGGGAAACTGCATTTTATAAAAAATACATATTTTTACCTGAAAAATTAACTTGTTTTTATATCATGTCTAGAAAAAATATAAGATAAATGTTAATTTTATATAAAATTTAAAATTTGGTTAATAATATTCATAATGGATATTTTATATCCCCTAGTAATATTTTTTTTAATATAACGTTGTTTTTTGAAACATGGTACGGAGTACAACACAAGCTATTGAAAAAACATTTCTCTTGAGTGTAACGCAAGACAAGAATAGTGTTCCGTATATTACAATATAATAAGGTGTTATATATTGTTCAAGATACTCTTCATACAACATAATATGTCAATAAAATTTAAAATAATATATCTTATAAAACCTTAGGGTGTTACAATTATATTAATATCTAGGTGAATACCCTTGACTGGAAATGGGTATGTAAATTCATTTTAGAAAAATTTGTTATGAAAAGAGAAATGAAATTTTCGTAGCATAACGATAGTACTTATAGATTAATAAATTGGTTTAATGTGATAGAATTGGGTATCACATTAAAAATTAATTGAAATGTATGACGTATGTGTGAAAACTTATACCAACATTAGGAATTTTAAGTCAAATGGAATAAAATAAAAAACAAGCTTGAATAAAGGGGAGAAAGAGAGGATCCCTTAATTTTAGAATGGTAATAGATTAGGTAAAGGTTATAATAATGGGGTAGAAATGATATATCATTATTTTAAATTCAATTTTAATGTAAATTAATGTTTCTAGAGGAATGAAAACATATCCTATTTATTTTCAATGGAAAATTACAAATAAGGTGCTCGAAAGGAAAATAAAAGAGAATGATCCCTTACTTTCAACATTTTAATAGAATAAGTAATGGTCATAACAAGAAAGTATAAATTTTGTATAATTATTATAGAATAAATTTTAATTCAAAGGTATGTTTATAATTTAATGAAATAATAAACAATTGAGGTTAAAAAAATTTTAATTATACCGAAGGTTCTTGAATGGGAAAGAATATAGGATAACCCCTTACATTGAGAGGGAATTTCCAAAAGTTTAATAAGAGATTATGGAGAGATTTTTGGTAGCATAGAATGGATATAGAGATGAATGGGAAGAGTAAGGTCATGCTATATGGTTTTTGAATTAATAGAAATAGGATGATTGATGTGTTTATATAAGAAAAGAGAAGGTAGTTCTTTATAATTTTATAAAAATTCCTGTTGGACATAATACTATAAAGTAATCAAAACAAAAAACCATCACATGTTTTTCCCATGGGTTATTTAAAATAGGAGTCATTTTAAATAATTTAGAAGGAAAATTACTTAACACATTTAAATATACCAATTACCTGTAAATGATAGAAGTCCCTCAAATGGGAATATACCTAAAATGTATTTATCCTAATAAAATACTCTCTAAAATATAATGATCATTTTCTCAAATATAATTAATAACCATAAAGCTAAAATAAAAAATTATATGCACCCATAAATTTCAAAATCTCATTTACTCAAATTATTTTACATTAATAATATAATGTTCCCAATATATCGTGCTTCTTAAAAAATGTCAATATTCACTTATTTAATAAATTATTTTTTAAAACCAGGGTGACCTATATAATAATAAAATCATTCCAAATAATAATGAGACATTTATCCTATTTCAGCAAAATTAAATTAAATTATACTACTAAATTTAAGGGTTATCAATACCATTCATATTTTTTCAAAAAAATATAAAATAATTGTTACTAAAATAACCTCTTTCCTAAAAAAAATATACCACAAGGTTTTATACCAATTAATATATCCAAATGTATCCAATATACTATAAAAACCATCAAATAAAACATTAAAGGGCTATCTTTTTCACTAAACTTACTATAATCCTTATAATTATTAAACAATTGGAATTTTGGATTATCTCGTATCTCAATGGATTATCATAGGTTTCCATATGTTATATACTCAAATTAATTATAATGGTTCATAATGAATATGTGTATTAACCAATTAATATCCCTCGAAACTATCTAGTGATGTGTGATTTCTTTGTATTACTCATCATGGACTAGTGATAGTAGAGTTAATACCCAATCCACCCCTTTCAATGTTAATACCCCTAGGTTTTTCTCTACCATAGTCACATCAAAATTATAGTATGCAGAGAAAGATGAAATTACTTTGAAATATTTAAGAATTGATATTTATGAAAAAGAATCCAATAAATATAACACACCATACGTTTTTAAATTATTTTACATTTTCATATTCTCTAGAAACTAAACCATAATATGATATATACTTCGGTGAACCAACTATAACATATATACATTTTATATTATATTATATGAATATTCAATATATTTCCCTATAATACATTACTTCGGACCATAATGGTTTAGCTTATTTAGAGAATAGATACAAAATCAAAATAATTTATAAAATATATTTAACATATCTGATAGGGTTCTTATCCCATTATGCCCTTAATATAAATTTCTTAATAATCACATTTCATAATAACTTGGGGAAAAAAGAAAATGAAATAAATGGTTCTCTCCAATTCATTGTATGATAAAACATAAGATATATCAATTAATGTTCATTAATAGAGATAAGTGTAGGAGACTATCATCATATCAAAAGTTTTTCATTCTAAATAAATTATATATAATTCATCATTAATAATGTTAGAAGGATTTTTCATCAAAAAAATAAAAAATTTATAAGAATATGGAGTCATTAATAATAATTCATGATTCATGAGATCATATCATTATCACTAACATGGAGTTATATTAATCTTATAAAATTGAAAACATGTATAAACAGTGTTAGGTTCACTCAGTATGCCAAGGACTTGAATTATGATCCTTAAATAGTCTTTTTTACAAGGAACCATGTCTGCACACAATATTATGGACATGAACCCTTGTCCACACATTATTTTTTGAAGAAGGAATAAATTTCTGATATAACATAGTTTTCTCATGATTTATCCATCATTACCCAATTAATTAGTGGGATATAAAACAACATACTATTAAATAATCAATTAATAAATATTTTAAAAGATCATGAAAATATTTATCCATTTTTTATAGCATATCCCATGGAAAATAAAATTGGTTTTATAATTATTTCATTATAACATAATTATCCCAAGGAAAAAACGTTTTTTAGAATATTAAAACAATCATCATAATCATAAGCCTTAAGAGAATGAAATTGGACACTATAACAAGTTAATATACCTTGTAAAGAATAAGTATCTTTAATGGGTTTTATCATTGATAAAAAATTCTATTATATGATTACTGGAATATTTCATATAAAACAAATTTCATTATGAAATCACTTACATAAAATCAAAAATATTAAAAAATATTAGGGAATTTTTTCATTAAATAATAACTATTAAAACATGTAAATTAATCATGAATAAAATCAATGGTTTCAACAACTGGGAAAAAATTTCATGGAATACATGATCAAATAATAATTCCTTTCATAATTTTTTTTGAAAAAAAGAATAAATTACAAATTTCGAAAGAGATTTAAAATTATTATTTAATATGTTGAAAATAAATTAAAATGTTGTTTAAAAATGACCTTAATGAATCATTATATCAAATAAATGATCATTTTTAAAATATTTCAACAAATACAGACATGAAATATAATATTAATTTTCCAAAGAATAAATATGGTCGTGTTTTAAAAAATAATAATTTCATGAATATTTTAAGCACCAAATTGAGGAAAATGGTAATAAGACCCAAAAATTACCTAAATTACCAAAGTCTTACCAAATATAATTCTCTTATTATATATGGATCATATAATTTCACTCAATGTAAAATCATTAATAAATAATTATGATTTAAATGAGATTGAATCATAAATACTTTACGACCTTAGTATGTTTTAACTCATAGCCCCCATGAATGAAATAAAATCTAATGAAACATTAAACACCTGGAATATAAAGGGATTCATGATATATCATATTAGACTAACATTATAAACATAATATAAATGAAATAATCATTGAACATGACATATGTCTCCCAGAAGAAAAAATTAAATGAGAAACCCTTGCCTTAAGTCGCGTCATTATTCTTAGGTGTATGAAAATCAATATAATAAATATATAATTTGTAAATGTAATAAAAACCCATATTCATACATATTATAAAATATATTATTTACATATATAATATTATAACCTATTTATTTATATTTAATTGTTTATAAAACTATTTTTTTAGATAACTATTTTATTTTTAATACATATTTCTATTTCAAAGTTCTATTCCATGTACCACAGTCTTAGTTTGATCATTTAAAAAACCACTCTAACAATATAATTTTATAATTATTAATTGTATTCAATTTATAAGCAATCATAGTTTATTAGAGGTTAAAAATGAATTACACCACTTCATAGAGAATGCAGTCCATACAAAAACATTATTTTTTTCACATTGTAATGAATTGATTGAATGAAAGTGAAATAATAAATCATAATTCAAGAATTATAATGATATGATTAATGAAAAACACAAACAAACACACACACACATGTAAATATATATATATATATATATATTAAATTCATCCTTATTACTAACCATGTAATTTTGATATATAAAAATCACATCACTTTGTGGAGGTGATATCCCTCACATACCCACAGGTGATGCTACTATTTCACAATAGATTGAAATGGTGATGTATAAAGGTTACTCTATATAAATAATAACTTATATGTATTTTGTAAATATTTATTTTAAAATAAAATAATTTTTGTGATATTAATGAATGGAGTAAGGCAATATTTAAAATGGATGAGATTGGTTCAAAAGATTGCCTCCTCTTTGAAAGACATCTTATAGATTTCTTTTTATTGACACTATGATTGGTATTTTGAAGTGACCAAAACCAGTATCACAAACATATGGATTTATAAAAGTGGTTTCGGTAGGTTATGGTTAATCTATGTGGATAAAGGTTTTGGGGATAAGAGGAGGGGTGGTGTCATATTATACAGAAGGAAAATAAACACATAGAATTATATAAAATAATTAAAGATAATAAAATACTGAGATATAAATTTTTTATTAATTCTTTACAAAAAATTATATTAAGGTCATTATAAAAAGAGGTGGATTAAAATTGAAAAACTATGAATGTTAAAATGAATATGTTTTATAGAAACCTATTAAATTAAATAATTAATTTTTTTGAAGGAATAAAGGACTTATTTTATATATTAAACAATATTTTACAAGTTTTACACTTACGAAAGATAAAAATATTTACCATTGTTACAATTCATAATGGGAAAAAAGAAATGGGACCTATTTAAAAGTTATGAACATCATATTTAAAAATAAGGTATATATTTCATAATTTTTTTTCTATTTTTTAGAAATCCATTTTTGTATGTATGTATAAAACACAAAGAGAAATATATTTTTTTGGAAAATAAGTTTTAAAGAAAAAAGAACTTATAAAAAAATAGTGTATAATGTATATATATATATACATAACTATAATATTTCTAATTAAACGAGGCAAAATTTACATTATGATTAAATTCATAACATAATAAGAATTATATTAATGAAAAATGAAAATAATTGACAATATTTCACCAATTCATTAATTTTTTCTATTCACCACAAAATAAATCATTTTTGGAAAATAGAAAAAATACATCCTATGATGGTATTTAAATGATGAGCAAAAAATTGATATTCATTTTTTTAAATAAAATTTCTAAATATTGGTGATGTTATTTATAATTTATCTGCACAAAATGTAATAAATGTCAATTTTTTTAAAATATATGTTTGAATCATAATTGTTTTTACTGAAATGAGTACTTATTTACTATGAATTAATTAAAAATTTTAAATTATATAAAAACAGTATATATATTTTTAGTGATGTGGTTATTTCTATTCATCCCTCTAAATTAATGTATATGTTATAATATATAACATTTTATGTTGATCTTGGTGTTGCATGTCAAGAAAGTCGTTAAACACATACAATGGATAAATATATTAAAAATATCAGGGTATTACATAAAAAATTAATTGGTAATATCTAATCTATCTAATCATAGTAAAAGTAATTTATTGCGAACCAGGATTATCATAAATTGATATTTCAACAATTTATATAAATTTTTAGTATGTTTCAAAAATATATGCTTGAGGGCCATAATAGTATATTGTCTTTGGAATCATGGAAGAAAAATATTATATCCTTGTGAAATACCTTCAATATATCCCATAAAGATCTCTACTTTACTATTTCTACCTAAATCATTTCTTCATAACCTAGATAATGGAAACAAAAGAGAAGGTTGAGCTCAGATGCTCAGCAAGGGTAAATAAAAGAGATATGGAAGCATAATCATGAGAATAAGGGTATAAGAACATAATCCTAAAAATAGAAGACCATGCCCAGCATATCAAATATCATATATAAGAATCGTGGCCTAAATATTAGAAATTTATAAGAAATGAATCATAAAGAAATAAACATCATGATCTATGAAATTTAAATAATTTAATAAGACGTAGTATTTCTGGCATACATATAATAATATAAACTTTTATGACAAGGCAACATACATATGCCATTATAATATGTTAGGATTGGGCTAGGACCTATGTACCTACTGCAATATTGGGATAAAACCCAATGTTCCCTCATAATTTAAGGATTAGGATACAAGTGATGTACCTTCTTGTTTTTTTGGCATGGGATACAACAAGTGTGCACAATTTCTTTTAGGTTTGGGCTATAACCCGTTTACATTATCGTTTTTGGTGTTGGGATACAACCCATGTAACTTCTTTCTTTTATTATTGGTCTAAAACTGATGTAACTTTCTATTTTTGGGGTTGTAATACAACCCATGTACCCTCATTCTTTTAGGCTTGGGTTATAGCCCATGTACCTTCTTGTTTTTGAGCTTGCGATACCACCCATGTACACTCTTTATTTTTGGCTTATTCTACAACCCATATAAATTCTTATTTATGTTGTTGGGATAAAACCAACATAACCTTTGAGTTTATATACGTCTTATAATTACCTAATTACTTGGAGGGAGATATAGATCCTACCCATATAATAATTAAATACTTCATACATGTGCCACAAGAAAATTTAGTCTTTCAACTTATAATGAACCATAAAATATGTATATTTTATAAAAAAAATCACATCCCGTTAAATGTAATTGGTATCATTAATATTTTACGACATAATAACCTATAAAATAATATAGGTTTTATAATCACTTCATGAACGCATAACCTATGAAAAGATGCCAGTATCAAAGGCATAAAACCCATGGAAAGAAACTGGTGTCTTAAGAATCATTCCATCAAAACATAAATAATTAAATAAATAATTATTAATGGAAACATTTGATCATTTCATTTAAGGTAATGAGTGAAATCAATAGATGTTATCCAATTTTGAAAATAACAAGGAAATATATTATGTAATCATTTCCTGTGGTGAATATCATTTATTCCTTGAAAAATGTTAATTGAAACATAAAATCTTTTGAATTACATTTTTAATTAAAAAATATAAAAGAATATTTAAATCCTTTTGAATAACATTTCCTTGAAATTATCTATTAAAAACATTTTCTGAAAAATTATCCTTTACAGAAAATGTAATTAATGATTTAATGAAATGATCTTGGGTAAATCCGTACATGCCGTACGAGGAAAATGAACATTCATTTTTCATGGTAGAAAGGATAGAAAAATGTCTTCTTTGGAATGACAGAGGAATATTACATTGAAGATATTGGTAATAAAAGATGTAAAAATTTATTTTATTTGTTTTTGTAGGATGTTACAATATTCTGGGAACCCTTTTTTTTCTTGAAGACATGGATATTTGACCGAAGAGAGGGTAATGTTGGGATTTCATATAAAAATATTTCTTAAATATATTATGTAAAAAACTGTATAAATATTGTAACAATACAATAATATATCATAAATAACTATATGGGATGAATATTCATGAATTTCATGACATGTAGAACATAAGAATTCAACAATGGAATCTTAAACGTAAACAATCGTGAAAAGTGATGAGATTGTATCAATAAATTATTATAACTTGGTAAATTAAGATCATACAATATATTTAAGAAAACTAATTTTCATGAAGATTAAAATATCATTAAAATTATTATATTGATGATATAACAATTAATATAGAAGTATATACAACTCAAAAGATAGTTTAGGTGCATCGAGAGAAAACATTTGTTTTCTATTTGGAAAATTATGAAACATATAACCCATGAATAAAATTTCAGAAAAATGATATTATAATTACCATAAATTTAGGAATGTTATACATAGAATATAATAATGGTATATACTTACACCATACAAATGTAAAGAGTGGATAACATAGCTTGTATCTCACAGAAATAAAAAGCGAGATAAAATCCCCTTACCATGTGTCTTGACTCTCATCATACTCATTGAAACCACCTATATAATTAATATAAATTTATTATAAATATTACAAAGAAACATATTAATCTATCCAAAAAAATATATGGATTTATTATGAATTTATGTTACTCTCTTGTTAACTATCACATGTTAAGGTTTCACTTTGGGTAATAGTCGCTTTTTTTCATATGTCTATTAATTTATTATTTTGTTTGTCCTTAGACTTATATCATGACTCAAGAATGTAAAAAATTATATAAATATAATTTATATATATTACATTTTTATTATAATAATACATATAATTATATGTATGTAACAGAATAAATCGTTCAAGGAGACGACAAGTCGTACATACAGAAGAACATAATTTCTGTTTAATTTTCATGTTGAGAGAAATAATGTAAATGAAATATAAGTATATATATATATTATAATTAATGTAGATTTATTATATCATATATATCATATATATTAACTAATATCTTCCTTAATATAATCCATGTAGTGTATGATTGAATCATATCGCATTGAGGGGGCGGATTTCCACACTTCTACAAAAGAAATAATTATATTTTCATAAAATAGAAAGCATAAAGGTATGTTCCAAATAAAAATTAAATAAGAATAAAGACATTATAAAAATAATAAAAATCATATATAAATAGTTTTTACAGAATAATGGCCACCATGATAGGTGGTAATGGGAAAATGAATAATAATCATTTCGTGAGGCGGTAGTTCTCCAAACACAGAAACATTTTATTCCTTACCCATTAGATGGAGGTTTTGGTAAGTTCCATTACAAACATATTAATAAAAAAATAGTACTATATTAAGGAAACTTTTGATGTTATAAAATCATGAAGAAAATAATTTTGAGGGGTGGATAAAGAATTTAAAAGAAAGAATCCTGAGAGAAGGTGTCCCCACTTAAACGGGAAAATCCTTTTTGTTTGGGACAAAAGGATACCTTGGATTGCCTTATGTCCAAAGGGGGATTAAAGGTTGAATATAGGGTTATTGGGAAGTTTATTAGATATGCATTGGATTAACTTGATAGGTTTTATAGGTTTGAGGATGGGGGAGAAGTGGTGGCCTTTTATATGGAAGGAGAATGACTCACATGGAATTTTCAGAAACACATTAGGTGTAAAAATGTTCCAACCTGATAAAGTAAAACCAAATATAAAAACTTAGTTATTTAAGGCATATATACTAACTATAAACATATAATGGAGTTTTTACATGTGGATATGTTTTTTGGGACCTTAATTTTATGGTTTAGTCTTCAATTGTGCTTAATTTGGCCTTAGTCAGTGTGATTAATTATATTCACATTTACTAATAATTTATTTTAAAAAATTGAAATATTATTATTAGATTGAAAATATTATACTGAATAAAACTTTTTATGTCATATTTTCATATTTCAATTAATATAAGAAGGAAAATTATGATTAATGCTAATCCTACAAATGGGACAAAATAACAAGTTTTAATGTAGAAAATTACTCAAATGTTTGTTAATGTTTTATATTAAATTTCAAAGGTAAATTGATTTTAATGAAATAAATTATTGTATTAGATTTATAATTGATATAATTCTACTATATAACAATTTTAAAACACAATTTAAAATTAATAATAATTTAATAAAAAATGAATTTTTTAACAAAAATGCAGTAGTTTTCACTATTCATCAAAAAAATAAAGTTCGTCAGAGAATTACCAAGAATTAACCCTAGGTTAATTTATAAATAATGAATTCAAAAATCATGTTTTATTTCAAATAAAATTTATATTTTTTTATAAAATTAATTTTTTATGTTTTTCACAGAAGGACAATAAATGTGATTCATTCGAAAAAACAACATTTGTATACAAAAAAAGTAATTTACCAAAAATCATATATTTTATTATAAATATTTTTTATTTATAGAAAACCATTATAATTTTTTTAAGTGTAGTTATTAATTTTGATATTACTATTTTATAACAACTAGGTTATAACTATCAAGTTTAAATAATTATAACAATAAAATAATGTTTCGTAGAAACACAATATTTTGTGTAACATACTTAATGTCAATGATCCATGTAAAAGGAATGTTTGAAATACTCCATTTAATGACATAAATAAAAATTTAATTTTTTTACGGTAAAACAAATTTGAGACCATAATAATATTTTATTTTCTATGTAATCAGTTTTCATATTCATTAATATTTAAATAGTATCATATGAATTCATATTATATTGTGTAAACCATATATTTCCATAAATTGTTTAATAATATTCATAAAATATAAATTAAATTCATGGTTTTATATTATTATATTAATAAATCATATTTTGATAATATATTATTGTACGCTAAAACTCGGTCTTTCATGTTATGAAAGTCATCAAGGATATTCATTATCGCGTATAACACAAGATAACCTCAGTGTTTTGTGTTGAGAAATACAATGTTTATATTTCATGTAGTGCATGATTAACTTGGTATTGTGTATACTTCAAGAAAAACCTAGTGATTTAATATAAAATTTGTTATCATCAGTGTTTATTGAAATTAAAAATATCAAAATAGATAAATTATTTTAAAAAATAATAATTCAAAAAATCTCATGGTGTAACACTATACCACCCATAAAATGAATTTCACCCTCAATATTCTTCGGGGTTATCAAAGGTTTAATACATTAAGGTTTCATTCCTAGAAACACACATTATAAAAATTAATACTTAAAAGTACCTTAAAATGGAAAGTTGGAACCATAATGATTACCCAAAGTAATATATAGTTGGGTTTCCTCATATGAGAACATAGGTTGGGAGTGGATATTCGACATGGAGGAAAAGGGTAAATTTTTATTTGGAGTAATTGAGGCCATAAATCACAAAAATGTGAATTATCAAAGAAAAGTTGAGGGCTTAAAATTCATAAAATATTTTGGATTTAAAAGGCCATAAGGTCAACAAAAATCAATGTATTACATCAACACATTTTTTCATCATTATAAAATCATTGAGTAATTATTTTATTGAGAAAAATATGTATAAATATAATTACTTGATGTTATTACCAATACCAACCTATGTTTATGACTTGATAGATTTCCACATCATCTATTACCCTATGAAATGAATGAGATTTTATTTTTCTGAATTACTAAAAGATCATGAGATCCATGATAAGCCAACCCATCTATATACAGTTACCATAAACACAAATAGTTTATCAAATATGTGTAAGTCCTCATGTGGTGAGATACTTCATTAATATAAAAACATGAATTGAAGACTCACATAAAATTTTCATAAATGGTTAACCTTATGACTATTATGAAAGGTGTAAAATTAATGATTTATAATTAAATAAGTGAAATTATCTAAACCGTGATCCCCCATATGTCATAATGTACCCCTTAGCTGTCACATTCCAAACATGTTAATACCCTCATGGTATATTCCATTGAAACATGGTAATAACCTTAATTACCATAAATCATTTTGGAAAACATGCATGCTTCCTTATTATAATTATTAAAATACGAATTATTTAAATTGAGGAAGTTGTAAACTTACTCGATGAAATAGAAAATGTTTTCAATAAACAATTCCAGGGTAATCTGTACCATCGAATTTACTTATTTATATCTAGTATATCTTTATCCAAACATCATTATCTTGACGTTAGGAATTATTTAAGCCTGAAATTCCCTTGATAAAATTATCACCTTTCCTTGAAATGAGATTTCATTGTCTTTATCACCATTCAACATGTTATTTTTAATCCTTAATGAAAATTTATTCGAAATATACTTATATAATTCATAATCTTTTAATTCCCAACAATATATACATTATTAATGAAACATTAATCATAAACCATTTTTTAGACTTTATAAACTTATTACATAATACCTATTTCCAAGAATACGTAATTGGAATAATATATTAAGTTTCCTAAACCTCAATATAATCATGCTTTTTATGATTAATGAAAATAATATTAGAAGATAATCACATAACCTTCGCATGTTGTTTGCAGTATCTTCATCTTTAGAGATACAACAAATAATTTTACCACCTTCCTAATTCTCTTTGGGGTATTTCAAATGGGGAAATATATTCTTATAATTCAAACACATTCCACATCTGAAACATCTAATGTTAACTATTTTTCCTTTAATTCTAATTATTGAATAAAAGAAGAAATCAGAGTGTGAGAAACATTTATCATAATTGGATACCATATAATCATGAAAATGTAATTATAAGATTCTAATATTATTAATCTTAATTCTTTAATCAATTACAACTTATAATTATCCAATGTTATTCATAGAAATATTTTATTTAAATCCATCATGATGGTTTATAAAATGTTTTTGAATTCAAAAAGCATGTCCCATGGGAGTGTGAAACTAGGTTTGAAATATGGCCCATTGTCATGTATCAGATTACCCCGAGTCAGGACCAGATCATCTTGATAGAGTTGTGACTCCTAGGTAAATTTATGATAAATCCACATCCACTTGCAGTATTATGAAATTGATTTATTTCTTGGAAACTACCCACTCTATCCTTTTCCAAAAATCAGGAAATTTTCTGAAATGTTAGCTCATTTTGATTCTTATCCTTAGAGAAAACCCTAGACATATCCTTTGAAATATAGAAAAGGATATCTATAAAGTCTTCTCAACCTAAATTCCAAAGGTTTACTGTTCCATTCCTATGATACCAACTATTGTGACCCAGGATAGATATACATGGATATTACATCATATTAGATAAATATTTAGTACATTAAAAAGAATACATTCCTGAAGACTATAATAGTTTAGCATCATTGGAAACATAAAAAAATCGTTTATACTGGTGAAATATCTTCAAAATATACCATAAAGAAATCCAAAATTATTTCATCTACAAAAAAATTTTCTTTATATCCTGGGCAAAGGAAATAGGATAAATGGGTGAGAAAAAATGCTTAGTAAGGGTAAACAAGGGAGATATTAGAATATACATGAGAATAAGGGTATGAAAATATGATCTTGAAAATATAATATCATATCCTACATATCAATGATCATATACATAAAACATGGTATAAATATTGATAGCTCAGAAAAAATGAATCATAAATAAGTAAAATCCATGAGCCATGAAATCGTAATAAAGGAATAAGACATAGGAGTTGTGGAATTCATATAAGAATAGGAACTTTGATGTCAAGGATACCTACCGAGGCCATCAATACATGTTAGGATTAGGTTATGACCCATTTACCAAATCTAGGATTGGGATAACAACCCATGTTCCCACTCACTTCATGTTTTGGACTATAACCCATGTTCCTTCTTATTTTCAAGATTGGGTTACAACACGTATACCCTCTCCGTTTTAGGATTGGGCTATAAACCATGTAACTTATTGTTTTTAGTCTTGGTCTATAATCCATGTACAAATATTCCTTTAGGATTTTGGTAAAACCCATGTACCTTCATGTTTTTGGTCTTAGGCTACAACCCACATACCCTATTTCTTTTTGTCTTGGGCTACAACCCATGTACCATATTGTTTTTGGTCTGGGGTAATAACCCATGTACCCTCTTACTTTATAGATTGGGATACAAACCATGTACCTTATTGTTCTTGGGTTTGGTCTACAACTCCTATAACCTTTTATATTAGACATATATTGTCATTATCCAATACAATGGAGGGAGATATAAGTCCCACCCATCCCATAATTAAATACTTCGTACATGTGCCGGAAGATAATTAAAACTTTCATCATATCAAGACCCATAAAACGATATAGGTTTTATAAACATAAATACATAGCACATGAAATTGACTGGGAATAATTAATGTCTCATCACATCATATACAATGTAAATTGATAGGTTTCATAATCAATCATGGAATTCATAACCCATGAAAAAATCATGTTTCAAAAGCATAGAACCTAAGGAAGTGAAATGGGTGTCTTAAGAATCATATCATCAAAACATAAATAATTTAAAAAATAATTATGAATGGAAGATTTTGATCATTCCATATAATGTCTTGAGTAACATCAACAAATGATATCATAGAAGGAAAATAACTTGGATGGATATATTGAAAACATTTGTTGAGGTAAATATCATTTCTTCCTATAAAAATGATATTTGAGAAATAAAATAATTTGTAAAACCATTTTTACTAAAAACATATAAAAAAATATTGAAAACATAATTATAAACATTCCCTTCGAAATGTAATTTAAAAACATTTTCTTGAAAATTATCCTTTTAAAAAATGCAGAGGATGATTCAAATAAATGACGGTGGGTAAATCCGTACATGCTATATGAGGAAAAAGATTAATCCTTTTGAATGGTAGAAAGATTAAAAAATACTTGTTTTGAAAGCGAAAACAATATTCCATTAAATATATTGGTAAAATTAAAAATGGTAAAAATTTATTTTAATTATATCAGGATATGTTTACAATATTATTGGAAACTTTTTTTAGAAAACATTGATTTTTGACCAAAGAGAGGGTAAATTCAGGTTTTTATAAAAAATCATTCTTAACAATATTATCTAACATATAGTAATAATATAGTAAAAATACATTAATATATCATAAATAGACATAGGGGATGAACATTTATTATTTTATTAAGATATAGAACATACAAATTCATCAAAGGAATCATAAACGTAAGCAATCTCAAAAAATGATTATATTATCTCAAAAAACTCTTATAATATGGTAAATTGGGATCATACTCTACACGTAAAAATGGTGATTAAATAAAGATTAAAATAACAAGAAAAGAATTATATTTATGATATACAATGTAATATGGATTTAAATACATCACAAAAATGAGTTTAGGGGCATAACAAAACATGAGTCTCAAATAAGTAAAATTGAGACAAAACCTTTTCACTGATTTGATGACATTTAAAAAATAAACCCATTGAATGAAAGTTCATAAAAATGATATTTTATTGCCCATAAAGTTATCTATAAAATAAATAGAATAAAATCATGGTAGGTACATACACCACACAAAATGAAAGAGTGGAAAACATATAATTTATCTCACATGAATAAAAAGTGATATGAAATCTCCATACCTTATATCCCGACTCTCATTGTACTCATTAAAACAACATTCATAATAAAAATAAATTTGTTATAAATATTTTACATAACCATATTCTAATATCTAATACCATATATGTTTTTATTATGACATTATATTACCTATTTTTTAACAATTCTATGTTAAGGTTTGACTTCAGGTAATATTCACTTTGATATTCATATGTGTCTTAATTTATTATATTATTGGTCTTTATACTTATATCATGACTCTATAATGTAATAAATTATATAAAAATCATGTATATATTATATATTTGTATTATAATAATCTTCATAATATATATATATATATATGTAATGGAATATACGGTTCATGGAGACAATATGCCATACGTACGCATGAACACTATTTCCATTTAATTATCCTGTTAAGAGAAATAATGTAAAATATATATATGTATATAAATAATTACTAATATATATTTATGAAATCATATATAACATATATATTAACTGAAACATCCTTAATACAATACATGTTGTTTATGAATGAATCGTATTGCTCGGAGGGGATGGTTGTCCACACTTTCCCAAACAAAATTATCATATTTACATAATATGGGAAGCATAGAGGTATCTCCAAAAAAAATAATAATAACATATATAAATTATAAACATAATATATATCATATATAAACATATTTTCCATCATAATGGTCAATATAATAGGTGGTAATGGAAAAATGAACAATCATCATTTTGTGTGGCAGTTGTTCACCATATATTGAAAAAGTGTGATCGTTGGTCATTAAATGGAGGTTTGTGAAAGTGTAATTAGAACCATTAGAATAAAAACATACTAGTATATTTAGGATAGTTTTTTTAACAACATCATGTAATGAATAATAGTTTATTGGTGGATAATGAAAGTAAAATAATGAAGCATGAGAGAAGACATTACCTCATAATCGACTAAAACCTTTTGGTTTGTTCCAAAAGGAAACCTTGAATTAAATTCTATACAAAGAGGTATTAAAATAGTAATATAATGTTTTTTGGAATTGTATTGGTCAGGTATTTGATAGGCATAAGTTGTCTGAGAGGAATGAGTAAGAGTGGGAGGTGGTGTCCTTTTATAGGGAATGAAAAAAGACAAAATGGAATTTTTAGAAGAAAGTGGGGTGTAAACATGTTACTACCAAATAAAGACATAAAAACACTCAAAATAAATAAATTTCGGTTTATGGAAGAACTATGCACATAAAATGTGTTTTGGACAAGTTTATAGGTGATTTGCGGCCTTAATTTTATGGTTTTGTCCCTAATTAAGCTTCATTTGGCCATAATCGTTGTGATTACTTTTAATCACTTGTACTAATAATTTTGGTCAAAATTTAAATTATTATTATTTGAATCTAAATATTATACTAAATACAAGTTTTTATTTCATTTTTTATAAAATAAATTCGAAAAAGGGAAAATTAATATTAATATTAACCCCACATACGAGATAAAATAAGGTGTTTTTAAACGAGATAATTATTTAATTTTTTTAAGAATGTATATTCATTTTAAAAGTTAAATTGAATATAATGAACTAAATTGTTAAAATATATTTATAATTGATCTATTGTGACATTAAAAAAATTTAAAATATAATTTTTCATTGATAATGAAGATATCAAATGGTTGTTTATAACAAAAATGTTGTAGTTTTCAGTATTCATAAAAAATATAGTTTATTTGAAATATACCATAAATTACCCATATGATAAATTAGGCATTATGAATTCAAAAAAAAAAATATTTTATCGAAGTAAATTTCAAAATGTGTCTAAAATAAATTTTATTATTTTTCACAGAAGGACATTAAAAGGTGTTCATTCAAGAACACCATACTTTTTAACATAAAAAGACTTTAAAAAAATCATATCATTCGTTATAAATATGTTATATTATTATAAAAACTATTATTAAATTATTTATTACTATATATATTACTATTTTTGAATGGAGAGGTTTTAAGTAATTTATTTAAATAATTATTACAATAAAATTATGTTTCGTAGAAACACGATATTGCATGTAACATTGGAAAATTTGATGTTATGTGTGAAATTAATGTTTAAATTGGTAAATTTGAATACATAAATGGAAATTTAGTTTATTAGGGTAAAACCTATTTTTAACCACAATTATATTTCCTTTTATATTTAATTAACTTTCACATTCATTTATAATTAATTGGTAACCTATAAATCCATAATATATTATGTAAACTATATATTCCCATAAAATTGTTAAAAATATTAATAAAATCTAATTTAACATCACGGTTTTATCTTATTATATTAAATAATATTATATTAACAATATTTTATTTTTTTGGTAATCCTTAGTCTTGCGTGTTACATAAGTCTGCGAGGAAAGTCATTATTGCATATAACATAATCTAACCTCAGTGTTTCATGTAGAGAAAGCCAATGATTATGTTACGTGTAGTGAATGATTAACTTTCTGTTGTATATAACACAATCTAATCTTAGTGCTTTAATATAAAATATGATGTCCATAGTGTTGCATGTAATGAAAAATATAAAAAATGTAAAATTATTTCCCAAAAATAATTCAAAAAATCATAGGGTGTTATATAAATAATGAATACATCACTTGATTTAGATGATAACTCATTTACTTTAAATATTTAAATTCATTCATTATTGAAAAAATTTATATACTCAAATGAAAATATTGTGAACTAAGGATAAAACAATGACTGTAACGAACTCTCAAATTATATTCCTAAGATTGAACAATGTGATCTAATAATAATTTCTATTCAATGGCATGATATTAGGATAATTGATAAGAGAGTATGATTTAGTGCTTTAAAACTATTGCCCATTTTCATGTCAAAGTTACTACCTTTTTTAGTTAGATCACATGATAATACCTAAACGTGTTGATTTTATATTAATTAAAAATTATGATAAACTTTCATATATTAATAATGATTTCTAAAAGGTCCATCAACTATTTCATGTTGTTTTTCCTTGATGAGGATCTGATGATATCCAATGGCGTGTGATATTTTTCTTTTAATAAAAAAAACAAATAATTAGAACCTCTTTTATTGAATAACCATAGGGTATGATTAATGAGTGAATGTCTTTTTTGGTATTTATTAAAAAATGTTGATTAGGTGGGAATATATTATAGAGTTGAGAATAAATTATGATTTTATGAGTAGAAAAATATGAGGACATAAAAAATTATGTTTCAGTAGGATAAAGATATATATAGAATCCTCAAATTACATATTATACAAATGGTCCATGATGATGATGTTTTTCTAGATATGGGGATAACAATCCACTATCTGAATAAGGCCATGAATATGTTATGTTCTACTTTTTTATTTACCAATGAAATCACACTTAAAGTATATACCTCATTACATAATGTTATGAGTCACACCACTATAGTATATTCATGTAATATGTTTTTAACTTTTGAACCATGGGGAAAGCATTATTCATGACCCAACTATCAATACCATGATAAAATGTTGTCCCTAATTTCAATAAATCTAGTACTAATATATATTAGAACTATGAGACATGAAGTAATTATAAGATCACACAATATTTTGAAGGAATAAAAAGGTATTACAACATAATGATCTTAGTCATTTCATAAATAAGATTCAAGAATAAGGTGATCATAATTTTTATACATTTGTATCTATGTGTCTTACCATAATAAAATTATTCACTCTATTATTATTACATGGTCTTAAAAAAAGATGATGGGTTAATAAAATCTAGCTATGATAATGAGTTACTACTGAGAAAACCCATTATTGAGCTAAATTGTTTATTATAATGATAATGTCAAGGTGGGTTTTCAGGAGACTAAGAAAACAATGTGGACATGAGACTTGGTTTCTACAGAAACATAAGCTAAAGGGAAGAAAATATTGTTCGACTTAATGAATCTGACATTATTTTCTTGTGGAATAATTTTAGGTCCATATACCTCCCAATTTCCTATTATTATTGATAATAAAATGTGAATATTCTTAGTATGATGACGACTGTGGTTCACAATAGAGTATTCATACGATAAAAGGGTGAGTTAGCCTTTCAAAATCCTTATATTATTTATATTTTTTCAATTTATAATCCCATATTTTTTTCATCATATATTTTATACTTTTTATAATAACTATATCTAGAAATATATTTTTAATGTAGTGATTTTGATAACCATTGATTCACCCCCACTTAAATGTGTTATAATCTCAAAATTCCCAATGACATTGAATCAGGGTTGACTATAGTACTTCCAATTTGGAATCCCATATTACTATTTTTGTGGGTTTTTTCACAATGTTACATGGAAAATATATATGGTTTTTATTATTAATTTAATTTGTATATTTATAAATATATGAGATCTATGGATTCTATAAACAACATCAATAACAATGGATTTCTTTTATTTTGGGGTAAGGGATTCAATCTATCATGGTAGAGGATGGTTACATATCTTCTATGACTCATCATAGTCATTATAAACATCATCACATTTGATTTTCATCTGGAATAATATGGTATGACCTATACTCTTATAAACATGAAGACTGTTGATGTAAATGGAAGAGGACATAATAAGATACTCCCACCCATCTTATAGTATTAGATGTCATTGGTTATGGGGACTGAAACAAAATTAGGATATGAATGAAACAACATGATATCCATGAGGCATACACAAACAATACAATTTCATGTATAAACTAATTTTAGGCACAATTATAAGATATCATAATGGGAGAAGATAAAATAATGGATGAATTTTTTATTTAGGCGAACAAACATGTGAGCACAATTTAAAGCTATTGATAATTTATTTTACTATAATTATTAATCTAATGAGAGTCCCCTAATATAAATTTCACATGAAAAAGTATACCACTCATATTCCAAACATGTATGTTTGTTTCATTGATATAATTATATCTTTGATTACTTACACTGCCATAAGTGGGTCCACCTTAATGTGAATAGAAATATATGATAAGGATAGTCTGTTTAATTCTAAAATGGGTATAATTTTTTTAATCAAAATAATACACTTGAGTATGAATAAAATTATGTTGATTGAATATTGGTTTTCTTGGGAATAATATATTTAACCCTATAGGTATACTGTGATAGCTGAAAACCCATACTCTGAGATCCTATTCGAAAATCCAGAATATTAAATTTCTAGCCATGAGGATGATAATTGGGATCCAATTTTTTCAATACAAACATTCATCATAAAAATGAAAACTAGGATCACTAAAATATTTGAGGTTTTTTTTACATTTATTGTTTTAGATAATTAAAAAAACCTCCTATATAAACAATTCAAAGTCGTTAAAATAGAATTTCTCCCATTTAACCCATCTATTCTTATTTCACAATAGGTCATCAACATCATCATGTTAGAATCCTTTATAGAAATAAATAACTAAACATCATTTTTTGAAACATGGGGAAAAGGGAAGAAAATAATGGTGAGATTATATGATCAATAAGGGTAAACATAATAATTAAAAATTGAATGTCATCAATGATCATGATAAGTTTATAAGGGTATGATGAAAAAAATCATATTGTATGTGTGAATCATAAAGGAAATCATAACCATCAAATCTCAAATCATAAAGTGTGAAAATACGTTAGAGGAAAAATTCAATATAATCAATAATCATGAGCTATGTTATATCAATATAAATCATGAGAATCATTATAAACCAATATCAAGCATAAATAAAACATGCATGTAACATGGAAAATCATTTTCAAGTTACTTTTACATTTAATCTTACAAATATAATAACTATATGGTCAATATCCATACCCAATGAATTGGATGGATATCACTAACCCAATTTCCATTAGTGTATCATGGAACCACCCATTATTGGTTTATCACATAACAACCAATCATCAGTTTATAATGTAACCAACCATTACTAGTCTATCATAGAACCACCCATCATTGGTTTATCACATAAGCAACCATCATTGGTTTATCACCTACACTATAATATAATGTCTAAGTACCATTACCAAATCATGAAACCTTATTTCATAAACTCATAATAATAACCATTCTACCATTTATAACATGATTGACCCATAGAAAATAAACGAGTTCTACAATAATCTCTTTGAAACATGGTTATCCCATAGAGAAGATAAGGGTTAATTACAATATCTTTGAAACATATTATCCTTATTAATATTAATTGGTTCTAAAAATAAATTTGAAACGTTATTAATACATGGAAAAGAAATTGGTTATGAAACAATATCTTTAGAACATTATTGACCCATGGAAATGAAATGGATTCAATGATAGTCTACTTGAAACATGTTCGAACCATGGAAAAGAATTGGGAACCCCAACAATCTCTTTATTACATTAATAACCCATGTAAAATAAATGGTTCCAAAAAAATATAATTGAAACATGATTAACCCATAGAAGAAATGGGTTCAATAGTAGTATATTTGAAACGTGGTTATTCCATTTAAACGAACCAACTCCTATAAAAATATCTTTAGAAAAATATTAATCCTTCCCTAATAAAATGAGGATGGTATAAATAAAAAATATCCCTAGTGGAGAATAATTAAAAAAAAGGTTTTTAACATTTATGAATGTAAGTACCATTAAAAGATCACTGAAAACATCTATGATGAAAATAACCTTTAAACATTCCAAAGTGTCTCATACCACATTAAAAAATTTATTCACAATCCCCATGAAGTGATAATATTAAATATATAGTATAATATAATGATAATAATAATATTCATGATAAATAATCCCAAAATATTAATATACAAACCTTATAAAAAATATTGGTGTAGAAAATAAATAGCATATCAAAAAAAGAAAAATTTCGAAAAAAAGCCATTACTATGTTTGTAACATTGAAATTGTAAACCTAATGAAAGAGAGATCATCGAGATGATATGTAAAACCCCATAAATTTAGGGATAATAATCATCAAATAAATTCATGGTATGTATATATAACACGCATCAAAAATAAGTGAGGAATATGAAATATATCTCTTAGAAATAAAATAGAGACGAGAAAAACCCTTACAGAGATCATATCTCGGGAGTAAAAATAAATCAACAAAATAATTATGTGTGAAAAATTAAATCCAAGAAATAAAAATGGAAATACCTTATAAAACAATATCACGTCATTTCACACATATTTTGGGAACAACATAACCCATGACATAGAAGTTTAATCCAATTAATGTAAATTGATTTAAGAAATACCTTACAAAGATCATATCATAGAAGTAATAATATAATAATGAAATAATTATGAATGAAACATTCAAATCCAAAAAATAAAACTAGACATACAATATAGAACAATAAAAGGTAATTTAACACATATTTTTGGCATAACATATCTAATGACATAGAATTTTAAACCAATGAATGTTAATTGAGTTATGAAATCCTTTACCACGTGTACCATTTTTCGTGTTTGTCGTCCATCTTCCTGAATAATAAGCATATGTTAATTATTTAATTGTATAAATAAATTTTTTCATGTTTATTAATACTTTTATTTCAATTAAAAATAATAATTATACAAATATGTAATCAATAGTGTTTAAGTCATATTTTTTTACCATGTTCGATTTATGTTTGAAAACTGATTTTTACAGGTTGTGAATAGTGTCACGAACTGAATATGGTCGCCATAAAAACTGTCACCAACCCCATCATGCAACAAGGCCAGAGGGGCATTCCCGATCCCCATGGGCTGGCACAAGTTCCCGAATATCATAAAATCTGAATTGGGGACAATTTACCCGAGTTCACAAACATACAACGACCACAAAATCCAATAAAACAAATCTGGATTTTTCCAACAAAACCATCTTTTAAAAAATTTCAGAACTGAACTACATAATTTAAAATAATTTTTAAAGACATTTACAAATTAATGAAACCAAAAATGATTTCCCAAGAACCTCCACATGGCAATAGGCACATCCATCAATCCATCTCTACAACACTACATCACGATATACCACTAATAACCCAAACCATTGGCACAATGGTTGTACCCAAACCTACAGCAAAAACAACTATGTCTACTTACTCCCAAAGTGGTAATTAGGGTTTGAGCCGAATCCCAATAGGATTCCACTACTAAGAGATTCCAGGTGATAACATTCAAATACAAAAATCTTTCATGTTTTTATAACATGAAATGCTATACACAATTTCTAAAAGATGAAACTTTAAATAAGAATAGTTTTCATGGGGGATTCTTTATAGAATAAACAATTTTAAATTTAATACCAAAGCTACTAAATTTCCCAACCCAAAATACCTTATGCCGATGGTAAACATAAATCATCCAATGAGCATAATGAATGGGAAATAACCCATACACACTAACTTGATGTGGGTCATAGGTACCTCGTATCTCGGTGAAACTAACCATCATAATATCTGTTCTCATGCACATGAGCCACTAGTTGGGAGAATACGAATAACCAAGTGTTCCCCCATCATCATCATAATAGTTTACTAAGTTTTGTTAGCATCAAAACTACTACATGAAACTGAGGCCATACCCCATGGGATCACTAGCATACTAGTACACACCCACCCACCTAGATACCCTGGTGTCCATCTTATGCTCAAAAAAAGTTCAACAATCCATGAAATATAATAGGCACATGAAAATACCACTTCCGCATCACACATTCAACAAACATCCCACATGTATATCCCATAGGTCACATAACCCCCCCCCTTTCATTCAAATTAATTTTGAAATCATAATCACACAAAAAAATCCCACAACACTTTCACATCTCATTAGCACTTCAAAAAATACTTAAAAAAAATTATAAAACATTTATAGGATAATAAACATCACATACCATCCCACACAGACATGCCACATAAGCCCTTTTTACCTTAAAATTTATTTTATCATCATACACACACGAAACATCCCATAAACATGCTTCTCACCAACATCACAATTTAATAAATCACCTCGACAAATTAAAAAAAACATTCTAAAAAATCCTGACATCACAACTAACCACTTTATCTTTCAAAAACTCATTTTTAGAACATACACTCACCAAAATTGTACTTAAACATCCTTTTAAGACTTTTTGTAACTCATTAAACCATTTAAAAGTTTCATAGAACACTTTTAAGAAGCATGACTAAAGTTTTCACCTAAACCCCATTCAAAACCCATCTTTTAAATCTAGAAACACACCAAGACCCGATCAAAGCAGAATTGGAAGCCCAAAAAACAACTAATAAATCAGTTTCACATGTTATAATATCATCCCAAACATTACCACAAGAGTAGCACATGTAAAACACCAAAAATAATGAATAAATTCATCTATAAAATTAACTGCATAAAAAACTCCATCAAAAATGGTTTTTGAACAATGCAAAGCATATAAATAGCATTAAAAATAATTAAATCAATCATGCTAACTAATATAAAAATTATTACACATGAAAAAACCTACCGAAAGTGTCGAAACCCTCAAATCATGGTGCGAAACATCAACCTCACCACTACCACACCACAAGGAATTGAAATTTATCCTTCAAAAAAATCCTGAAGAAATTTCCCCAAATCCACCCAAATTTGAATCTCCAAGTAACAAAATCTCTTCAAATCTATAGATTTGAGAAATATTATTAATGATCTCCCTAATCCATGGGGGATATGGGGTCCCAAGAGGCAAACTCGATACTGGGGGTGAGCCTCTAGTGTATGGATTTGAGTGGGAGGTGTAATCACCAAAAAAAAGTAAAACTGAATAAGATATCGAACCATTAAAAATATTATTTTAAGCAAGAAATGGGTTTATAGGAAAAACCAATACCTTAATAAAAAACCTAAATATATTGTGATTAAGGACTCTTATGTGGTCTAAATGGATATGGTAATTTTAATATAACAGGGGATGAAAATTGGGAAGTGGAATGGGTGTAAAATGTTGGAAAATGAAGGAGATATAAAAGAAACAAAATTTATTTTTAAATTTGGAAATGGGATCACAGTTTGGGCCAAATTTTAAAAACCCACCATTTCCACAAAAAATGGATGGGAAACCCCCAAAAAAAATAAAGAAATTGAAATAAAATGAAAAATACCTTTAAAATATGTCTTGTATGTGATAATTCTCCACACCAAAAAAACATTGTTCCCTCGGAAAGCCACAAAAAGGATAAAAGAAAACACCAAAATCAACTGAATGGCTGAAATGGAATCCTTTTCCAAGATTCTCCCCCAAAGGCCAAAACACCTCCAGTGATCAATTAAAAAAGGAATACTCTCACAAAACAAAACATACACCACTTTCCTAAAATAATCAAGAACATTTTGACATCATATCAAAAGAAAAATCCTTAAACACTATCCTAACAAGACTCATGAAATTTACCCAAACAAACAACAACAATGAATAAGGTTACACTTACTTTACTTTGACTAAACCATTGGGAACTCTCTAATCCCAATGTTTACCCCAAAAAGATATTGGTTGTTAGATAGATCTGAATGAGACTGCCTACCGCCCAGCCAAGAACAAGGAAACACTTGAGTTAATTGACTAGGGAGACACAAATGTGCTCCCCAGTAGAAGAGACATCTTAAATTTTTCCGAGACCGAATGAGGACACTAACAGGGGGAGGCCCGAACGAACTCCCCAGTATAAGGGGTATACTTCTATTATACCTTCCCAAAATATCTTAAATAAATATCATAGTGGTTCTCCCCACCAAAAGAACCAAGCATCTTAACCGAACATCACAACTGGAATAGAAAGACCCCAAAATTTAAAGAGTTGGGACAACTGCATGGTTAGTCCACACAGTTTGGGAAGGCCATGAACTAACCATGTGGATCATTCTACATACATTATTTTCTGGGGAATATTTACTTCTAACTGTACACTCAACCTGTCTTTCCAAAATTAAAACCTTTCCCCAAAACTCAATGGAAACCAAAGAGGGAAGGAATGACATTGGGAGATAACATGGACAAGAGGACCTCAACCAATTTTCATCGAATGGGAAAAAAAGAAGAAATATGAAGAAAACATAGGTTTAAAAAATAACCATATTTTATAAATAGGATAGAACATTGTAGAAGGGTTTGAACGTCCTTGGGATTTCGGCTGAATACGCACTGTCTTCACTCTGGAACCTATGGTTAGAACTCAAATGATTGAAGCGTCTTTAACCTCACAATTGGGCTTTAGAAACCCCAAAAAGTAAAATCCCCTTTTAGTACAATGAAAACTATACTCTGATCCCATATGGGTTTAGGAAGACATAACACATTCCAATATAACTTTACCCTAACCTGACATTTCTATAAAACTTGGGTTTAAAAGATGGTCACACATCACACATTGTTTCTTCAGATGAAAAATGGAAAGAGGAAAGCACATATAAAAACAACTACCTTTAAATAGAGGATGTGAAGATTTTACAAATGGAGGCACACTTCAAAAAAAATAGACTCTCAGAAGATTTTACAACCATCACATTTGCATTCAAATGAACACATGACATTGAAAGGTGTCACCAAACATGGCACTTGTGACTAATAGAAACAATACATGAAAATGGACATTATGCCAAGTCAAAAAACCACACAAAATTCCAGAAAGTGTCCATAACAATCTCTCATGAACAAATTTCCTATGCTGGTGTTTTAACATGAAGCCCATCTTTGAAGAGACTACGAAGGACCAAGAGGCCCTCTTAGACACCATCCACTGTAACAACCTCTGACTACTTCCACCTTCAATGAGTCACGAAACATAAGAAACAAAGGTCTCTTTCAAGCTTCCATAATCACTCACCCACTACTATAGGATCCCCAAAATATGTAAAGGTAAAGGGGGTATACTCAATCTCAAAAACATGAAAAGAAATTCCTCATATTGATTAACTGATGGATTTTCCAATGGGAAAAAAAATTGGGCTGCACTTCAGTTGTGAATTAAATCTTCATGGGGAATAACGTATACAACAAGAGAACCCAAGGACCTTACCAAAGTGGTCCACTTGTCACAAAATTCAACGTACTATAACCTATAAGATGAGGGGAACCGCCAATAAAGGCTTCCTGAAAATTTCTCATAAGAGACCACTAACCGGACCTTCAACCAATCTTACCGACCAAACACAAACCCAAAACATCGTTCAAAAAAGAGGAGTTCTTGGATTCAAAACGACCCACAATAACAGAAATTACCAAATACACATAAGACACACCATCCCAACCAGTCATCAATACATCATGATGTCCTTTTAAATATTCTATTTGAAAACAAATAGTTCAGCGGTTAGCGTATCCACCAGTGGTACCCCATGGGCCTCACACATGCATGTTTCTAAGCCACACTGAGAACCCTCCTCATATTCATCTCATAACTCCTCCATCTATTCCATAAACAATCCATCATCCAATATAACCCCATGTTTGTGGTCTCTCATGGAATTACCAAAGGTTAAAACAATTTTTTTCCCTACTTTTTAATACCAAGACAGTCAACCAATACATACTTTTTCTCAAGACTTCTAACTACGAGATCAAAATCCCAATTTACATCTTAAAATTTTTTCAAAAAAACACATGAATTCACTTAATAACTCACTTTCAAGTCACACACATTAATTTCAAAAAATCTCAGCCTGTTTCAAAAACCTCTAGTCTTATAAAAACTCATTTTCATAAATCCCCATTTGTTTGGTCTGAATGGTCTGAAGGACTTTTTTTAATAAATTTGGAGAACCACCCTTTCATGGGATGAGAGCGAACCATTACAAGTCATGTATCCATAGAGATTACATGACTCGTATGTCTTAGTAAATATACAGACTATACTTGGATTTTCTCCTCCACAACATCTTCATCGAGATATCAGCTCTTCATCTTCACATGTCTTGTTCAGATAAGATTCCCATGCAACAATAGGCTGTTCCAATGGATATTGCATGCCCACTCTTGTGGAAAAATTTTCTTAGCCTCTTCTCTAGTGAATGTTCTTTCTCTGAATTCACATATGAATTGTTCTCCTTGTAGAGTATGACTGATCATTTAAGCACAATTTATGGTGGCCCGAAGGCCTTGAGGTGTCCTGAAGGCATTGAGATATCCCGAAAGCCTTGAGGTGACTCTAAATCCTTACTAGCCTGAAGGCCTTCTGTCCTAAAGATCTTGGGTGTCTCGATGTCCTTAAAGGACACGAGTCTCAAACTAGTGGCCCAAAAGCCCAAACAGATGAATAGTTCTGGTTTCTATAGTACCGAACATTGTCTTCTATAGTGCCTAATACACACTGTTACATGGAAAACTCATCACTTCTTATTTAAAAAAAGGTTCCAAAATTTCATAAAACATTTCAAATGATATCTAGTTACCAAATAAAAATCCATTTCCAAATGTCAAAAATGACCTTCAATACATTCCATCCCATTAAAACACCTTTCAATTGTTTAGAGAACTCTTTTGGAAAAACTTTTTCAAAACAAACATTAACATAATTTCTTGCTTTCAAAAGAGGTGTAAACACACCATTTTCCATTTCAAAACAATTCTGAAAATTTAGTTCCACCATTTCAAAAATCAAAAATCCCCTCTTTATTATAAAATCATTTCACAGAAAAATTACACTTTTTATAACCATGTCATTTCTGCTTTAAAATCAAACTTACATGATTTCAAAACTAAATGACACAAGACAATGCGAGGGGAATCAAGTTTCAGTGGGTGACATGTAAATATGGTCGGCAGCCAAACACAAATCACTTCACCATCACAGAGAGTGTTATAAAGAAGTAACCCTAGGTCCACATGGAATTATTGGCCCGGTAAGCTCACTGATACTGTTAACCCAACTCTCTTTTCATTTCCCCTAATCATCATCAAAATAATAAAATCAAAGGACTGAGATAAAACCCGACTTCCCTGGTGACATTAATCCCGTCAGGAGGAGTGCTGTCTAGGAACACTACCCATAACCGAAATTTCATGTCCTGAGATTCATATCTCCAGAATATCTTGACTCTTCCCCAAATATCATCACCCAAAGAGTGAACATAACCTGAACCTCATTTGATACCATTTTATCACAAACCGTATATGTTTCCATTCAAAACCAGCATCAATCTTGGTCCACAACAAGGCCTAAAGGGCGTTCCCGATCCCCATGGGTTGGCACAAGTTCCCAGCTATCATAAAATGTGAATTGGTAACGATTTACCTGAGTTTATAAACATATAATTACAAAAAAATCCAATAAAAAATCTCAATTTTTTAAACAAAACCATCATTTAGAATATTTCAGATCTGAATTAAATAATTTAAAATAATTTTTAAAGACCATTAAAAAAAATAATTCCAAAAAGGATAGTCCAAGAACCTCCACATGGAATGAGGCACCTTCCTCAAGCCATCTTTATAACACTTCATCATGAATGACCACTAAAAAACCAAACCATTAGCATAAAAGTTTTACCCAAATCTGCAAAAAAAAAACACCAATTTTACTTACCCCCAAAGGGGTAAGATGGGTGTGAGACAAAACCCATTAGGATACAACCACTAAGATATTCTATGTGATAAAAATTTAAAGATAAAAATCTTGCATGTTTTCATAACATGAAATTCTAGTAACAATTTCTAAAAGATGAAACATTAAACAAAAACATTTTTCATGTGGGATACATTAAAGAATAAACACTTTTAAGAAAAATAACAAAGATACTGAATTTTTCAGCCCAATATACTGTATGTCGAAGGTAAACATAAAACATCAAATTACCATAAGTAATGGGAAATAACCTAATGGAACTAGCTCACTGTTGGTCTCAGGTTCCTCTTATCACGGTGAAAGTAAACATCACATTATCCATTCTTGTGAACATGAGACACTAGTAGGGATCAAACCCTAAACCTAGTGGTCCCCATCATAATCATTATAGTTTAGTAAGTGTTTTCTGTGTCAATATTCATACAAGAAACTGAGTCCAAACCCCACAGGATCACTCACATACTAATACACGTCCACCCACCTAGATAGACTTGTTTCTTCCTAGTTCTCAAAAAAGTTCAACAATCTGTGAAATATAATTTGCACATGAAAATACCACTTGACCATCACAATTCACAAAACAACCCACATGTATAGCATAGAAGTCACATAATCTCCCTTTTCATTCAAATTAATTTTGAAATCATACTCACACAAGAATAGCCTAAAACACTTTTTACATCTCTTTAACACTTCAATAAATCCTTTAAAAAAATTTATAAACCATTTCCCCAATGATACACATCACATAACATCCCACACACCCATGCCACATAATACCCTTTTAACCATAAAATTCATTTTTTTCATCATACTCTCACAAAATAGCCCACAAACATGCTTCTCACCCACATCAAAATTTAATATATCTTCTCAAAAAATTAGAAAACATTCTCAAAACCTTTGACATAACAACTTACCATATTATCTTTCAAAAACTCATTTTAGGAAAACACACCCACGAAAAAAGTACATAAACATACGTTTCACACTTTTTGCAACTCATTAAACCATTTAGACTTTTCATATAACACTTTTAAGAACCATGAAAATGTTTCGTACCTAAAACACATTCAAAACCCCTCTTTTTATCACAAAAGAACACCAAGGACCTATCAAATCTGAATTTCAAGCCCAAAAAACATTTAATAAATCCCATTCACATGTTATAAAATAAAACCAGACATTACCAAAATAGTTAAACATCGATAACAAACAATTTCATGAAAAAATGAAACTATAAAATTAACTGCTAATCCATAAAAAATGGTTTTTGAATAATGAAAATCAAATAAGAAACATTCAAAAAAATTAAATCAGCCCTGAAAACTCATCAGTAAATGTTTATACATGAAATCACCTTCTGAATCTGTCAAAAACCTCAAATAATAGTGTGAAACATCAACTGCACCACCTCCACTCCACAATGAAGTGAAAATGATCCTTCAAAAAAATCTTAAAGAAATTGCCCCAAATCCATGAAAATCGAAATCATCATGTATCCAAAAGTATTCAAATATGGTCGATTTGAGAAATATTAAGAAATACATTCCTAATAAACGTATTATATGAGCTTAAAAGAGGCTAACATGATTATGGGGATGGGACTCTAGTGTTTGGCTTCATTTGGGAGGTTTAATCATGGAAAAAATGTAAAAAATTAATGATATATTTAAACATTAAAAAAAATTTAAAGCAGAAAATGGACTTATGAGGAAGCCCAATACCATAATAAAAACCCAGAATCCATCATGATTATGGATTCTTATGTGGTCCAATTGGATATGGGGATTTTAATATACTAGTGGATGCCAATTGGGATGTGGAGTGGGAGTAAAATGTTGAAAAATTAAGGAGTTAGAAAAGAAAAAAAATTTATTTTCAAATATGAAAATGGGCTCATGGATTGGTCCAAATTTTGAAAACCCACAATTTCCACCCAAATGCATTGGAAACCCCCAAAAAATCATGAATGGAAATCAAATGAAAAATTCCTTTAAAATAAGTCTTTGATGTGACATATAGATCATGAAGTGTTTAGTTAAATATCATTAGAATAATAAAAATAAAATTTAAATCATATTTTTACATTAATTATACTTTTATAATCAAACAAGAAATATGGTTATGAAAAATGAACCGATGTTATAATCATAGAGACGGTAGACCGCACAGACACATAAGTAATGTATCCATTTTTCGAGGATCAGAATGGAAGGATGGAAAGTAAATTATATAAATAAAGAAATAAAATAATTTCAAATATACAATAATATTTAATTATATATTCTTATATATATCATTATTGTGTACGGTGATGAAAAATGAATAATCACATCGCTTCAAGAAGGCAGTTGTGGAGACATCCACGAATGGAATTATCCTTTTTTAAGTGTGTGAAATGGAAATAATAAAATGATATGTTATATGTAATGATCAATAATTATGTCATTAATATATAATTTAAATCAAATATTTTAATTAACCCCTTCCTTAATAAATTCCATTTAAACTGTGGAGGTGTCACATTGCTTTGGGGAGGTGGTAGTCTAAATGTCCACAAATGTTGTGATTGTATTCCACAAAATGGTAAGAATAAAGTTATATGTTATATAATTAATAATGATTCATTAGAAAAAAGTAAATTTAATATATATCTTATATAAATAGTATTCCCATCATAATAACCGACCATGATTGGTGGAAATGGAATAATGAATTACATCACATTATGAGGCTGTAGTCCTACGTACACATGATTGGTGACTTCATTACCCATTTGAAGGATGTGGGTGTAGGTGTAAGTCGAAAAATTACAATAGAAACATATATGTACATGTTGGATTATTATTTTATTATAAAATCATTGAATTGGAATATTTTTGGGTCTTGAGAAGAAAATAAAACAAAAGTGGTCATTAAAGAATGTTACCACTTTTCGGGTAACTCCTTTTGGTTTTCACATAAGGGATTCCATGAATTTTGTTATAAAAACGGAGAGGATTCTAGTATGAGGTGAGCGGTGTTGGGAGATTATTTATAATATGTTTTGATGATAAAAAAGGCATGAGAGGTGTAAGGATAGGGGAGGTTTTGTGCAATTTTATAACGGAGGGAGAGGACACACTTGGTATTTGTAAAAATATTTGAGTTCTCCCAATGATTTACTTGTTTTGAAGGTAAAAAGTGGACTATTATAGAACTATAGAAGTGTAATGGTCTAAATATTTCCATAATTTTTTTTACAAGTTTAGGGTTATTTTACAATTTATATTCTTATTTTAATCATTTGGTGAATATGTTTTTACTTTAATCACTACAATGAATTTTAATTACATTCACTGATATTATTTTTTGTAAAAATCTATGTTTAACTTATAAATTATTCTTATTTTAAATATGGAATCCTTTTTTTCAAATTAAAATAAAAATTTGTTTGAATTTAATTTAAAATTAATCCCATAGATGAAACGAAAAAGCATATTTTTAATGTAAAATGCTCAAATGTTTAAAATGTTTTTACATACAATTTAAAGTTAAAATTAATTCAAATGTCATAAATTGTTTTATATGATATAAAATTTATAAATTTTAACTTTAAAACAAACTAAAAATACAAATTAACTTTATAAATTATTTTGGTGAAAATCAGTTTTCAATTATAATTCGATGACCATCACTATTCATCAAAATACGATAGTTCTCATCAAAATAATAAAAAATGACCCAAAGACCATTATTTTCATTGATATTTAGAAAATAATTTTATTTTATAATTTTTTTTAAATGTGTTAGAATTTAGTTTCAAAATAATTCTTCCATTAAATGGTGGAAAACTCACCTTAAAAAATACGTCTCTTCAAGATTATAATTGGATTTATTCATATCATAAGAAAATAAAACATATTAGATGAATTTAAAATCATTTTTATTACAAATATAATATATAAATTTTATTAATATCTTTCTGTAAATGTGAATAGTTTAATTTTATATGATAAAGTGCTGGTTATATAAATTGTTTTTCATAAAAGAACATCCTTTATATTCAATTGGTCGTTATTTCAATTTATAATTAATTTGAATCTATTGAATTAATATTAAAAACATTTTAAAACTATGATTTCATAATTTAGTTAATCTCATTTATTCCTATTATTCCAATGACTAGGTTATAACTACACTAATATTAATAGTATATTGTTGTCCGATAAGAATCAATCTTCTGTGTAGAATATGTCTTAAAAAAATTGATGTTCCCTGAAACACAAGATAAAATTAGTATTGAGTGTGATGTAATATAAACTACACAATGTGTAACAGAATCTATTAACTAAATTTAATTAATTTTAAAGAATATATTATATAAAATCCCAGGATGTCATATCTCACGCTCTTTAAAATGATCTCCCTAAAAATCATCTTTGTTATCAAATGATTATAATTTATATAAATAATTTATTAAAACCCATATTGTAAAAGGGTAACTAAAACATCCTCCTAAAAATTTAATGTGGGAAACAAAAAGGTTAACAGAAGATACACATTACTTGTATTTTTTCTTTGGAGAACATAGTTGGGAATGATGAAAAACCATAAATAATTCTAGAGAGTGATTGTGGTCATTGATAAAAAATAAGTGAATTATCGATGGAATGTTAAGGTCTTAAAAAATAGAAGTATGTGATTATTGAAAATACCATTGGTTCATCATCACCAAAGGTACTAAGTTAATATTTTTTGTTTAAAGACCATTTTACGAGAGTTAAATAATTCTCTTACCATCTAAACCAACAAAAAAAATAAATATACTAACAATATGAGTTGAAATTCATCTTTTCGAAAATTCTAAAAAAATCTCACATTTCATCCAAATGATGTGTACTCAAGATGAATTCATAACTTATGATAAAATTAAATTAAATTTTATGTAACACATATCCATAAAAGGTAAATCAATTTATTGCACCTAACTTTATACATTAACAAAAACCGGAACGGATATAACATAGAATGATAATTACCAAAATGATTAATACTTGATAAGATACACTAATAATAAAAATTAAAATTTAATACCCATTGTTGAAACTAAATTAGTTCATAAGTAACTATCCATAACATTCTTCATATATTTAATGACTAAGTTGAAACCCAAATATTAGAAATATTTAATCATTTATTCATCCAATATATATCCAAAAATATTCCTCAAATTAAATGCCATGTGTTTATAAAATAATAATTACCAATAAAATACATTCATTATAACCAAGTAATTTTGTAGGAAAGTGGTAGTGTGTGAAACTATTATCATCCTTCATTCATGGGTTCAAGCCCCACCACTTTTACAGATGTGATGGGTTGTCACTGAGATAACATGTTGTTTAGTTTTTCATTAAGCACTAAAACTAATTTCTCGCCAAAGACACATCATTTTGATCCTAGGGGATAAAAATAACTAATCCAAAAAACATATCCAAAAACCACTATAAGATATCATCACCTAAAACCTTATTGAGGTGTCTAATAATTTTTTCTTATAATCATTCATAATTATATATGCTTATTATGGTATCCATAACAATTAAGGTAACCCCACATGAAAACATAAAAATCTATAAATTTATCTAGAATAATGATTGATTACAACTATAATATTAAAGAACCAATACTCCTAGATCATTTTCCGAAATCCATAACTATACACTTTTGGCTTTGAGGCCAATAATTATGACCCAATATTTTCCGCTAAAAACTTACTAAATCAAAATGAAAACATGAATCTCTTACGTTATAGAGGACCTTTTTAGTTAAGAGTTTTAGAGTGTTAGGAATAACTCCCACATTAAAAATTCACAAGTCTTCAAAAGAACATTCCAGTCATTTAACCTATCTTTTATTATTTCACAATAGGTTATCAAAATAATCCTTGGTAAATAATTTATTAAAATAAACCATTAAAGATCATCATTCGAAACCTAATGTAAAAGAAACATAATAAGGAAGATTCAGAATCTATGCAAGGGTAAACGTAAGCATTAAAAATAGAATTTCATTAATGAGCATAAGAAGTGTATAATGGTATGATGAAACACCAATAGTGTTTGAGTGAATCTTAAAGGATCCCTACACATAAGTACCTAGATCGTAAAATATGAAAACATATATGAGTAAAAATTCAATATAATCAATAATATTGAGCCATGTAATATCAATCTCGATCATAAAAACATTATAAAACCATGGAAAGAATAAATAAAACATGTATGTAACTTGGGACATCATTTTAACTTCAACCTTACATTCACTCATACAAATGAAAAAAACATATGGTCAAATTCCATACAAAATTTATTAGAGTGAACTCATGGACCAACCCATCATCGGTTTATCCCAGATCCACCCATCATTAGTTTATTAAGTAACCATTTATCTATGTTTTATAACACAATCACCCATCATTGGTTTATAAGGGAAACCTGAATCATTGGTTTATCATGTAACTTCCTGTAATTGGGTTATCACGTAACCTTCCAAAATATTACCTAGCACCATTACAAAATCATAACATATAAAATCTTACAAAAACTCATAGGAACAACCATAATACATTTTATAACATTACTAACTTGTAGGGAAATAAATATATTTGACAAAAATATCATTGAAATATAGTTATCTGATGGAAAAGGACCATGTTCATTTCAATCTATTTGAAAAATGGTTGTCCCATATAAAATAAATAGGTTCCCAAAATACTCATTTTAAATCATGATTAACCCATATTGAATAAATTTGATCTACAATAATCTCTTTAGAACATGGTTAACCCATGGAAAATAAGTGTGTTCAATAACAAACTCTTTCAAACACAATTACCCACAAAAAAAATGGGTTCTATATCAATATCATTAATAAATAATTATCCCATTGAAAATAAAATGGTACCAAAACAATATCATAGAAACATGAATAACCCATGTAAAATAAATTGGTTCAATAACAATCTCGTAAAATCACGGTTAACCAATAGAAAGGAAATGTTTTCACCATAATCTATTTGGAAAAAATAAAAAAATACATCCAGAAAAGAATATGGAAGGTATGAATAAAAAAATTCCTTATGGAGGATAAAAAACAAAAATCTTTGATGATGTTTATAAATAGAAATACCATGAAAATATCATTAAAAACATTCATGAGGAAAATAACCTTTAAACATTCCAAAGTTTCACGCACCACCTTAAAATATTTTAATCAGAAAAACCATAAAGGAATAATGTGAAATAAAACATATAATATCATGACTATAAGGATATTCATGATATATCATATCAAGGGAGAAGTATATAGATTTTTTAAAAGAGGATAGGTATATAACATAACCAACATCTCAAATAAGGAAAATTGTGACAAAAAATCATTATTAATTTATAAACATTGAAAATATAAAACTAATGAAAGAGATATCATAAAAAGGATATTTAAAACCCCATAAATTTAAGGATAATAATAATCAAATAAATTCATCAGATGTATAAAAAACATATAACAAAAATATGTGGTGAATATGGAATATATCTCCCACAAATAAAAATGAGACGAGAAAAAACTTACTAAGATCGTATCATTGGAGTGAGAATAAATCAATTAAATAATTATGTGTTAAAAATATAAATCAACACAATAAAGTTTTAAATACTATAAAAAAATTAAAGGTTATTTATTACATATTATTCAAATAACATAACAAATGACGTAGAAGTTTAACCTAATGATTGGAAATTGAGTTAAGTAATATCTTATTAAGATAGTATAATTTCAGCGATAATAAATCAAAAAAAACTATCAGTGAAAATTTTAAATCAAAAAAATAAAAGATTAGATACATTATATAACTATAAGAGGTAATTTTATATATATTATTGTAATAACATATCTAATGGAATAAATGTTATACCCAATGAATGGAAATTAAGTTACAAAACCCCTTACCTTCAATTTACTTTGTCATACATGTCCCCAATATTTTTGAATAATAATCTAATGTTATTTTTTAATTTATTAATAACCATTTCCATGTTTATTACTACATGTATTTTACTTATGAACAAGTTATATAAAATTACCCAATAAATAATTTTTATGTCGGTTGTTTTGATCATATCCAGCTTATGTTTCAATAAAAACATTGACAAGTCAACTATTGTCCATTATTTTATTATTTTAAAGTATAAAATATAATAAACATGAAAACATTATCACATTTATTTGTTAATTATACTTTTTAAATCATAAAATATTTATTTTTATGAAAATTCATCCAAGGTTACGATCATGGAGACGGTTGGTCATACATACACATGAGTAACATTTCACATTTTTAATGATCATTATAGAAAAAAGGTAAGTTATTTATTTATTTATAAAATTTACATTTCATAATAAATACCATAAAATTTAATTATATATAATTATATATATAATTAATTTTTTGTGGTGATGAAAAATTAATAATCACATCACTTTAAGGAGATGATAGTACACATGTCTATGAACGATGTTATCACTTTTCAGTGTGTGAAATTGAAATAAGAGAATGATATGTTATATTTCCCAATAGATAATTATGTAATGAATATGATAAATATTTCATTTATATCCTATATTATTATTAGACCCCTCCCGAATACATTCCATTTAAAGTGTGAATTTATCACATCTTTTTTATGTGGTGGTAGTCCACGCATCCACAAATAATGTTATCATATTCCACAAAATGGAATCCAAGAAGGTATGTGTTATATAATAACAATATAAGTTTTAATACATCATAAATATAATATATATTTTATAGAATGTATATTTATATCATAATTATCATCCATTATATATGGTAATGTAAAAATGAATAACAAAATTTTGTGAGGCGATAGTCCACCGTACACACAAACAATGATTTAATTACCCATTTGAGGATGTGTGAGGAGGTCTAGGTAGAAAACTTAACATAACAACATATTGATATATATAGGATAAATAGGTCATTATATATTCATATAATAAGTAGATTTTATGGGGTTTGACAAGGAAATAAAACCAAATTGGTCGTTGAAGAATGCTCCCTCTTCATCCTGTAACTCATTTTGGTTTGCAGCAAAGGGACTCCTTACATTGCTTTATGCCAAATGAGGATTCTAGGATGAGAGTAAGGATGTTGAGAGATAATTTTTTAAGAATTTCGATTAGCCAAATTTCTTAAGAGGTGTGATGATAGGGGAAGGGGTGGGGCATTTATAAGGGGGGGAACACACTTGGTATTTTTGAAATGATTAGAGTTCTCCCCACGTTTTAATTGACCCTAAAGGGTAAAAAGTAGTATATTATTGATCATTATAGGTGTAACGGTCTAAATATGGATATAAGTTTTTTTTGAAAGTTTTAGTTCCATTTTACTCATTAGATTCTAATATTAATCATTATATAAACTCATTTTTAATATTATAAATGTAATTTATATTTATTACATTAACTATTATTTTTTCACAAAAACATAGTTTAACATAGTATAAAATATAAATTATTTTCATAAAAATTATGGAATCAAATTTTAAAAATTAAAATCACAAAAATGTGGAATTTCAAAAAACAATTATCTTGTAAACGGAACAATAAATAATGTTTTTAAATTAAGATGTTCAAAAGCATAAAAAGTTTTTATATCAAATTTCAATGTAATATTGATTCCAATGAACTAAACTGGTTTAAGATATAGAAAAAATTTTCTAATTATGTTGTAAAAATAATTGAAAATATAATTTAGCATTATAAATTATTTAGGAAAAAAAAATCTATTTTCAATTAAAATTTGGTGTCATTCACTATTTATCAAAATAGGAATGTTCTCAGAAAAAATACTCCCATAGTGAATTTAAACATTCCACATTAAAAATATGTTTTTTGTTAAATTTGAATTAATTTTATTTTGAAATTTAGTTTCAAAACAAGTCTACCATAAAAATGGGGAAAATTGCCTTTTAGAAAAATACATAATTTTATTTTGAAAATTTGATTTATTTATATTTCAAGCCTATCGAACTTATTAGTTAAATTTTAAAAATATTTAAAATATAACATATAAATTTATTTAATACATTTAAAAAATAAGGAATAATTTAATTTATTAATATAAAACACCATTTTGTTGATAAAAATAGATTTTTCATGAAAACACATCCTTTATATTCATTTGTTCATTATTTTAATTTATAATTAATTTTTAACCAATGAATATAACGCTTTATCTATTTAGGATAAACAATATAATTCATAAATTAATGTAGACCAATCCTGTGATTTTTTAAAAATCATTATATAGGAAATTTGATAGGTTCATTCCTCTTAGAACTCAATCCCTATATATGTTGTTCCTGAAGGGTTTGATAGAAATGTTGTCTACTCTTGATCCCATTTAATCTAATGTATAATGGATTTAAATAGAATGATCATTTTAAAGTAATAGTTTTTTCTAAGTTTCTCTGACCAAAAAATATTCCTAGAGAGGTATTAATCATACTGATGTGGTTTGAAAATAAATTTTAGATAATGAAAAATTAATATAGTATAAATGTATATAATGAAAACATTCACAATTTTTGTTATAATTTTCATGGAATATTATTTAAACCTAGAGGATGGTAATTATTGATATATATTCTCATTGATTTCAGAAAAAATAATTTATCCTTGTTTTTACAGTAATATAGAATGATGATGAAAAATTTAAAGTGATAGTGTCTTTATTTATCAATAAGAAAAAACAGTTAACTGATTCTTCATGAATTCGTTCGAAATAAAAATATGCACCTTAGTACAATTAATTATTTTACCATTAAATCATCATAGTGATTAGATATTTATTTATTCTTATCAATAGTTATTTAGCAGTTATAACACAAAAATAAAATCCTATGCATATATCAAATGGAAAATTAAAATCATGCATCTAAAAGATTACATGGGTTTAATATACAATGCATTCATAATTTCAAAATAACCCAATATATGTAGTGTTTTATAGTCAATAAAAAATATGTTGAAAATGGGTCCCCATTCATTTAACTCCATGAACATGAGAAATATCCCATAATAAATAAATAGATAACAAAATACATTCTAATAGAAATGGTGAAATCCTAAATTATATAGTTATATGGATATATTTATTCTAGATCCAATATCTAGTCAAACCTAAATGGGATCCTGATTAGAAAAATGACATATATAGGGAGTGATATTAATCACCAAGGACTCTAATCTAGATTTGTGGTATTAAATAATAGATTATAGGAATTAATTATCCAAATAAATAATAAATAGTATTGATCTTTGATATAAAATTCCTTCATCACCACACCATGTATCAATTAACCATGTGTAATATGAAATATAATGATATGTAATAATGAACGAAATTGGCATAATTTTAATAAATAACCATAACAAACTCATAATGAATTTAAAATAGAGGTAGAATAATGAAAAAATCAACAATATAAGAGGATGCGTGGATATTTCCTCACCTATACAGAAGCAAAAAATAATAAAATAAAATAACTCAGTGTATCCAAAGTGTCACCATACAAACTAAAACCAAACCTCTCCTTCAATGATAAAAAAATAACATGAACCAATAAAAAAATCTCATGTGTAAAATTATTGAGTGGCATATGTTGGATGTGAGTACAAAAAGAATATTAGGTAAGTATCATAAAGTAAATTATTTTTTATTTTAAAAAAACCATACATTCTTGTTTGAAGTTATTCTATTGAATGTTGAGTTCTTAAGATTTTCTAAGATAACAAAATATCATCCTCTGAACCTTTTAAATAAAAAATAATAATTATATTAAACTTTCTATTTTATGAAATCCACCATTTAAACCATTCCAACTAAAAAGGCTCTATAAACCAACAATAGTTACACCACCTATATAAATTTATAATTTAAAATAGGATCATTTAGAACATAAGAAAATTTCATTATCACTGTGATATCCAATGAATAAATGTAAAAAAACACTTGACTACTATTAAATTTAATAAAATAGAAAATGAAGAATTTTATTAATGGTAAAATCTTAAACATACCTTTAGGTAGCCCTATATTTAATTAATATTGTACCATATTTTGATTTATCAATGCCTTCCAAAATTATATAACCAATCGAGTTTCCCTGGACTAGAATCAACAGTGGAACTTCCACAAGGAATAAAATAATTTTATACTGTGGGGGTTCTAGTCAGTTTCATATTAAATTGATATTAAATGTCTATCTTCCCTCATGAAGAGGCAAAGGATCTTTATGATTTTATTAATGGTAGATGAGTCTTCATTAATACACAAAATATATTTACAAAAAATTCTAAACACATTTTCCCAACCGACCCCCTACACCCATACCAAATAAATACCCATAAAAAACTAAAAATTTATAACCATAAATAAAATATAGAGACTTCCATATGGTGTGGCCCCTACCCACACTACAAACCATCAAAGGCATAGTCTCTAGAATATGAATAGGAGAACATCAAGGAGGTAAGACCAACATAATGTATAACTAGTCTAGTATAGTTTTTCCAACATTTAAAAAGGGTAGAGGACCAATATACACTTACACAACTCTCTACCACCATTATGTTCCACAATTATGAAACTATTAACATTTCCTCATGGAACTTATTGTTTTACATGACACAACACCTCCATGGTGTATTCTTCCCCCTATTCCATTAAATCATTCCGTAACACTTATGCACCCACTTATTGGAAACTCATTGCGGTACACCTGTATCCCTTCATTGTGGCCAGAATAACATGTTTAAAATTTCTATTGTCAATGGTGAATAACACCACTCCAAAATTACCTATATATTGTAATTATATATAACACACAACAACACCATGTCATAGAGGAACCTATTTCAATATAAAATTCATTAGAGTGTTAAATTCATCAAATTTATTTAGAATTATAAGAAACCCATAAAGATTTAAAATCAATATAGAAAGTCCAATATATTAAAAAGTAGTTATATGGGGTGTAATAATTCTTCCCACCATGCCAATTTATTCTATAGTAATCTCACCAAATCAAATAAGGTTAACTAGATAATACAATAAAACAAGGGATAATAAACCACCCAATATAGACTCCCAGAAATATTTCCTCTATAAATCCACACAAAAGTAAATCTCCAGGTCAAAAGACACACCCAACCACTACATGAAACATGTATATCACCCAAAAAACAATGAATGGGAAACTACTAATGGGTTTACTCATAATATATGGTATATGATATCTCAATTATATATATATTTTTTATGGTTTTTTATCTGTGTCTCTATTGAATATTAATTGATTAAATATATGATATGTTGCTGATTTCAATGTTATATGTATTCTTATAAAGGATTGACTTTTAGAGAAATTCCAATGAAATATATGAATTGTGGTGAAAAGAAACTTCTTTCAAAGATTGAGGCACAACGACATGACACCATATTTTTTAGGATGATCATGGAGCACTTATAAGACATTAAACTGAAGAAAAAAAAGGAAAGAAAATGATTCTATAGAAAATAATGGAATTAACCATTTTGTAATAATTAATAGACATGTAATAGTGCATGTGTTGAAAATGAGTATATGTAATGAAGTAAAATAAACAACCATGGAAATTTACACATGGTGTAACTTAGTTACACGTTGTGTAAATTTCATGGAAGGGATTTTATCACCCAAATTCACCCCAATCATCAATTTTTTTACAGAATCACCAACATAGGACCCACTTGGACCATTAATTTATGGAATTCATTATTATTGGAACCCATATAGAGACTATAAATGGAGATTCTGAGGCTCTACAGAATCTATTCCATGGTATCATGAAGATAATCGACTATAGAGAGGATACCATAGGGTTCTGACCCAAGATTTCATCATAGAAAGGTTTTTGTTTAGGATTTTCCATCTTTTATTTGATATAATCATTTGATTATTTCTATTTTTAATTCCAATAAATTTCATTTATTCATTCACTTCTCATTATTTATTTCTTAATAGCTCTCTCTTATAGATTTGGGTTCAATCATCATTGGTAGCCGCCAAACTATTGTTGGCTAAAACCCATAGGGGGAGCAGAATAAATTAAATGGGGAGCATAAAAACAAAAAATGATTTAACTTTGATAGTAAATATTATTTTATTTGATATTATTTTTTTGTTCATGCTCATATATTTTGTTATACATTGAGTCATTGACCATATGTTTTTGATTAATGTACTAAACTGAGCATTATTGAGATGATTTCTTCATGACCATTGATTATAATTGTTCTTCTACATCTTGGAAATAAGAACTTAACAAAAATAATCTATTTTTATTCATTTGATAGTGATGAATTGGGATTTTAGGGTATTTTAGTAGGGAATTATAATTTCTTCCATCGATATAAATGTTTGGTCGTGTAGCTATTTGATTAAATTATTTTGTTAGTAAAGTTGAAATAATTTTTTTAGTAAAACCACCCATAGAATCTGATTACCATCTATAATGTATTTATGTTTGAATTAATTTATTTTATGTTAAATCATTATTCTAATTAAATCATTCCTAAATTGGAGTGATCTAATAGTCATTCAAAAATTATCATGGATACATTCCATGCCCTCTATGGGTTTGATCCCACACATCTGGTATACTACACATTTGTAGTTAATATGGTTCGGGAAAAATAAATTAAAAATTTTATTCATTCCTACAGGAATTAATGATCCCTTTTTTGCATAAGTATACACTAAAATGGCGGATAAACAAGACTAAGGAAGCTGAAAAGTTCCATAATGAAATGTGACACGGGCATTCTATTGAAGAGAACACAAAGAAGAAATCCAATCAGAATAATATAGATAATCTCATTAAAATAAAGACTTTCTATCCTAGAAAGAACATATCATAGAATCCACCAAATATAAAATCCATGGATCATTGATTAGAAATTAATTAGGTAATGAATGACAAGACTGATAATCAATCTCAAGGGTTATATAAAAATACCAAATAGTCTATTATTAAGATTAAATAGTTGTAAATGACTTCTAATTATTCTATTGATATCTTATCCAATAATTATTTTGCTGTCCCAGTATACCCAAATTACTCTAGGTACCCAAATCTCAAATACATTAGTGCTCAGAATGACCGCACTAACCACATTAGAAGAATATAATGGATTTTTTACAATCATAAGAAACAAAGAATATTATATTTTTAAAAAATTAAGCACATCAAAATTCTAGTCCTTACAGAATATGGAACAATTATTAATATTGAAGGAAATGGAGTTACTAATAATTGGAGATTATATAATGAATCCAAAATCCTCTAGGCACGACTCATCTATAAAATCATTATGTTTGACAATGTTGGATGTGTGGACATTGAAACGGTGGCCTAGATAATGATATACATAGATATTTGAGTCTTTGACTAATCACTATAATATCTCCCCAATGAAAAAGTAATCATCTTAATGAGGAATACAATAAACCCCATTACCAGCCATTATCCCTAATATAAACACATAAGATCCTCCATCAGCATCTCCATCACATATCCATGTAGAAACTTTGAAATTAACATGTCTATAAATAAGTTAAATTTCTTTAATTATTTCAATTGGGATAAAATAACATCTATCAACTAATCTTCAACTCATCCATTTAAAAAACACTAAACATTTCTCATATATAAGGCTTTAGGTTTCACCAGGGACATAAATATTTATTAGATGTTTATTTATCAAGATCAAATATTCTTAAAAACCAAATACACTATAAATTATAGGTAACAATTTAGAAGATCTCAACTCTTCCACTCTACATAGAGTCTATGTATAAAATACTACTGGAAGAATGACTTCACAAAAATTGAGAGATAGACCCTATATGATTCTTGGATTCTTCTATCGGTGACATACTCAAAATTTAAAAGAGTCCCATAAGTCATAATGAATAATTACTCCAAACAAAAAAAACAAACCCATACTAATCTAATATGACATATCAATAACCAAATCATGTAGTAAAAATAATAATAATTATCTAAAGAACATTTAAAGAATTGGATTACGCTTTCACTGAACACTACATATATGCTGATTTACTATAAGGGTCGATGGGTTTCCTAATCCCTATAACATAGAAACTAGTGCATGAGCATCACAAAAATAACCTTGTGAATTATTTCTCCCATATTAGAGATTAAAAACATCAAAATAAAATAAAAACAATATAAAAAATAAGAAAACATGAAAAAGGTCATAACCAACTACAAGGATCCAACCCATTTATATATACCTAACCACCATCTATTAATAGGTGGACCTATAATGGATGAAAAGATAAACCACATAATAAAAATAAAAGATAATACCAACCAAATCAAGATAAGACTAAATCAATTCAATGAAACTGTTAGTTTCTCACCACCACCTAGCATAGCATATAATTTCCATGATAGATAAGATAAGATCCAACTAATAACTCAGAACAAAGAACAAAATAGGATTTGGAAAAAAATCCCAGAGGGTCACCCCAACCTGCAGAATATATTTAATATATTTAATAAATTAATTTGTTAATAAAATATTGAAAATAAATATAGAACGTAATAATATAGAAATAAATTTGTGGATATAAAAACAATTCAATTACATCATGTAAAACATTTCTATTTAATTTTAAAAACCCAACCCACAGATTTTGAAAACTAATCCACATGTCTAATCCATTTTCAAACCATATCTGTGGTTAGAATTTATAAAAAACAACATTATGGATTTATTTTAATGTAAACATATAATTTATAACATTTAACCAGAAAAATCCATCATATATTAACCATTTTGAAATCCACATCATGGAATCACATAAGAGTCTTTAATTTCAAAACCGTTTTCCCCAAAAACCATTGAAAACTAAATTATATAATGAAATGGTCCAACTTGAACATAGGTCAAGTATAAAAATGAAGTAACCATGAATAACATGACATATATATATATATTATAAAAAAGTTGGTATTACATTTTAATTAATAGAGGGGAAATTATAAAACAAGAACTAGATCAAACTCTCCCTTTTCAGTAACTTATTTAGAAATCAAATGTGCCATGGGTTCAACCTTGGAATCTCTATCATCCCAGTAATCTGACCATATAGGGGAATAAGAACCTGAAACCATTTAAATAAATGAACTAAATTCCACTAAATTTCCTTCTAATTATAATATATAAGCAACATTATGATGACCAACCCACACTTCTCCCTTTTGGGTAGAATGACTGGTGGGAAACTAGAAACCTTTTAACCAACAATAGGTACAATACAAATATTCCTCTTAGTTCCCAATTTACCATGACTAATATAGGATTTTAGTCATACAATTTAATGATCCAACTAATAAAAATATGAAATAACTCTAACAACCCTCACCTCTAACACCCAACAATGAAAATACACATAAATAAAAAACTGCCCCCACGTTTTAACAAGCACATTCCCACATATGGGGTGAAAAAAAAGAATCACATAGTGAACAAATACCCACTCATGTTGTAAAAAAGTATGTGTAAATTATGGGGTGTCTCTCACTTTATAAAAACCATGGTTATAAATTAAACATAAACAAAAAAAATTAGGGTTCCCTAACATTTCTCACAATATAAAACCCTTTTTAATATAATTTATTAAAATGATGGAAATCACTAAAGTCAATCTAAACTATCGAAACCTGCACTTCAAAAATGTTCCTGATATTCTGAACTAAAAATAAGGGTAAATTCAAACAATTTTCTTCCAAACTTTTCTAAAATCCAATAAATAATTCTTTATAAGTGGTAAATTACATGCACATTTGAAATAATAACATGAATTCCAAAAAGTCCCCTTTCAAAAAACATTCTGATGCTAATAACTCAATTCATATCCAAATTCACCATGAAACATATTTTTTACTCATTGGAAATATCAACTGAGTAAAAATACCATGAAAAACATGAAAACAAGTTTAAAGGCTAATACATGCATTAAAGAAAACCTTAACATATTTAAACATTCAATTTTAAACTAAAAAACATGAAATTCACATGAAAACAAATTTTGGAAGGATAAAAATACCATGAAATGGTATCAAATTACATCAATTATATCATATATATTTTTAAATTCAATAAAAAATCATTTAGATATCACTGTAACAATTATAATTTCAAAAAGAATTGTTTATATTGAAACACTTAACTCAAAAGATAGAAACCAAGATGAAATGATTTGGAACAAGTATGCATCAATGGTGACCACACTCACAAGGATATAAATGGACTCTAATAATTCTTATCAATAATAACCCTAACATTATATCCACTAATAACCCTAAAATCGATCCAAAATGGACTTAGCATTCCTAGGGAAATGAAAATCCAAAAGATAATAGTGTTAGAAGGAATAAGAATAGAATGGGAGGGAAAACTCACCTCAAACCTCTTAGAATTCATCTATGGGAAATCGATATTCATGAGTGGAATAGACTATATCTCCTCGAATAACTCCAATGGTTGGTCGTTATGAGTGTGGTAGATTGTGGATTAAAACCCAATAAATTTAAAGACGGGGAAAATGAGAAGTTTTATACTTTTGAACACCTAGATAGGTTGCATTGTTTTTCCACACAATATTCCAATCCAAGTAACAACTATGTTCTAGCCACTACCTAAGCTATAAATCCTGAAAAGGGTTACTCCTTGTTTATGAAACTATTTGGAAATACCATGTGTCACACCTTAGAAACACCAAAGACACTACGTTGTCTTAGGGGAGCTCTACATGGGTTCTCAAACAATGTTGAATCCATGAAAAATAGTTCTATCAAAATAACATCACCACCTATAAGAGAACCACATGGTTACTTTATACAATTTGAGCTGATTGTGATCCTCTCAGTAAAACTTAAAATTTTTAAAATTTCAGTCTTCTATAAACTGAAACTAAAAACCACTCAATAGGAAATAGAATAATACAAAATAATTATCATGATTACACTAGGGTGTGAAAAACTCCCCACCATGAAACTTTCAAAAACCAAGAATGTAATGTCAAAACAAAAGGATCTAGAAAATTCAAATGATCCAAATAATACCTAACCCATGGAACCAACTTGATGTGTTAAACCATGAAAACCAGAACTGGGATCCTCAAAATGATCATACCATCAAACCCTAAGGTTTTAGAACATATCCATGCAAAACCAGAATAGAACGTCAAAAATGAATAACTAAAAATCAAAGGATATGTAGAATATTATTCCAAACATATATAATAAAAATAAAATGAAATCCCCACTATTTAGAGTTGCACTAAAATGGTTTCAAAAAGAAATAATTTTGGAAAACCCATTCTTCAATGATAGGACATAGTAAGGGAAACCCACTATGAAACCACTAGTGCTTCCAAACCCAAGGTAGGAGGAAAAATTAAAAGAATCCTTAGAGAATAACATGTTATCTTACATCATGTCATGATAGATAGAGATCATCTTGGGACAAATACTGGATCACCCACACATAGTGTATCCCAAATTGCATAATAAAAACACCTACTAGTATACTAAACTCAACTGATGGACCACACACACTATTTACCCTAATTATTCACCCAATACCTATATAATTTCTAATCAATGAGAACAAAAAAGGATCAATAAAATAATTGGTGAAACCTAAAAACTCATTGAAGGTTCACCTAAGTAACCGAGGCTCAAAAAATAGCACACAATTCCAATGAACACACACCCATAAGGGATGTAATGGGGGGAAATGTTCTACAATATAACTAATAATTACACTAAAACATCATTAAAAATATATATAAACCATCCAAAAATGGAATCATAAACAAAAACCCAACATCCATAACAAATAATCCATGACCTTGAATATAACTATAAATGGAAAGGTCACTGAAACAAACAAACCCTCCATAAAGGACTATTCCCAAGGCCTATTTTAAAAACCCACATTAAATAACATTAAAAGATAACCTGATTATAAATATTATAGAAAAAAATAAAGGATACATCATGTAGAGGATTTTATCATTCCATGGGGACCCACACAAGAATCCCACAATAGATCCCCTTCCTATAAGAAAGGACATATTCCACAAGCTCTATCATATCTCGCTTATCCTCCTCGTCCATTATGACAACCTCAAGAGGATACTCTAAGAACAAACTCTAACATAATGAGCTCTTAAGATAATTCTTTCTAAAACTGAGAAAACACACCTGACTCACACTAAACATGTATTAAATAATCATGAAAGATATGAAGGACTCTCTCCAATGAATATTTATGTGTTCCATTTGAATTTTGGATTTCATCAATTCCTTCCAACCACCTCACTAAGTCTATAAAACCCTGTATACCACTTTAAGAATGAAGATAATGATTGAAGATCTCAAAAAAAATGTCTGACATTGAATAATGTTCCACCTAAACCACACCACTTTGAGTTTTCATAGGAATCAAAACATAAGAAACTCATTAAACCATTCTGGCTGAAAAAATAAAGAATAGAATACATGGACATTATTAATGCGTGTCAGAAAACAAAATCAAAAGGATTCATTTATGAAATGAAAAACAATATCAAACACTAATCCATCAATAGAAGCACATGTTATCAAACTAAAGGAACTATTATTTTGATACCACAAATTTTACTGTGGAATTTTGAAATCTCGTACCACTAATGTATTATATAAAGACTAAGAAAACATAACTTTAAAATAAAGAAACCATTATGGAATACAGTTAAATTTACTAAACATGGAAAGTCAAATAAATATTCCCTTAGAAATATAATTTTATTTCAAAATACAATACCTTAGTAAATATTATCCCTCATATAATTTTGTTTTTAAAAAAACATTACAAACTTGTTTTAAAACAAAATTCATTTTCGGGTTCCCAAAATATTTCAATACTTATTTGTGAAATCAATTACATTCATGAAAAACATTCTAATCAAGATTGAGTGGAATCATTTTCCAAATAAAAAATGGAAATAAAAAATTTATAAAAAATTCCATAAATATTTTTGGGATTATAATTTTTTCAACACACATTTATATAATTTGGAACTTGGTTTTAAAATCCATGTTCAAATGATAAACTACATAAGTAACCAAACAATGTTAACAAAAACCACCACCATAAAGGGAATCAAAACACAACTGAATCCACATCTAAGACGTGAAGAACATATTTAGAAAATATATATTTTAAAGGAGTCCAAAATAGTATGAATTAGTAATGAATAGTGTTATGTACACCTTAGCTTAATGGGATGGGAACCTAAGCACCATCCATGGAACAAACACTTCTTTGTAGGTAGTCTCGACTACATGGGAGCTACATGGATTCCCAATATAGGAAGGGAACATCTAAATATTGATATCAACTCAAATTACACCCTAAAAATAAATAGGTTCCCCAATATAAATTTCATTCTCAATTGGTATTAAAAAACAAATCACATTTATAGTAGGAAGAACAACCTCGAATTCACAATTTGAAAATCAACTTCCTCTAACAGCATAATGCTCGGGATGAGTAAAATGAAACTAGAATATCTCAAAACTAACATATAAAGATCAAGTAACTTTAGTCTCCATTATACCAGGACATCCAAAAATAACTATATCTATATTCAATGCTTAGTCACATAACGAAAAACCAAAACCAGCCTATGGTACATCTTTGTAATGAACTAGCCTTAGCTTCTATCAAACCCAGTACTTGAATAAATTCTCCAAAATGTCCAAATAGAGTTATCAATCCCCCATATATGATAAATATTACATGATAATTGTAGGAATACTTTTGTGCAAAAAAAATCTCATGTTAATGACAAGATAAAATATAATAAAAAATAGATAATATAAAAAAATTTGTCAAATAGGTCAGAAGTAAGGCCAACGATCAAACCCACTTGCATATTCATAAACAAAATATATAAAAATGAGGATAAAACATGGAAAGATATATATTACACTAACTACAATCAATGAAAACAACCAATCAACTAGAACCAAGACGAAACCACCTCCATGCAACAAATAGTTGCTCACCACTACTCAACTCGCCCCATGTTGTCCATGTTCGACAAGAGTTGATCAAACTGAGAACTAATATGTTTATATTTATAGGCGTGAGATAAGAAACCAAGTAGGTCACCATAACCTATTGAAATTATGAAATATGTTTCATAAATAAATGTACCAATTCTAATTTTAAAATAATGTTATTTTTAATCCTATACATATTACTATTTTGAAATTAGAAAAATTGCATAACATCATTCAATAATTTTTTAATGATTTCCAAAACCAAATACTCTAGTTTTGAAAAAAAAAACAAATCAACAGACTAAGAGATTTTAAAAAATCCATTAGTTTTATTTAAATGAGAACCATTAGTGTAAAACATTTAAGTTTGGTAGGCCATATCAAATTAGGAATTTTGAAATTCACATCATGGAATCAGGTAAGAGATATTAATATCAAAATATATATTTTCCAAACACCTTACAAACATAATTTTAAAAAGAAAAGTTCTAATATGGACACATGTTAGGTATTATAAAGAAAGAACAAATAATCACATGACATATATCAAATATAAACTAAGAGTGGATACATAACAATGAAGTAAGGTGAAATGATACAATAATTTGTAGATCAAAATTCCCTCAATAAATTACTAATCATTCAATGGAATGTGTCATGGGCTCTACCCAGGGATACCTAACATGATAGGAATCTACCCATATGTGGTTATATCCTCCCATAATGAGATACAAGAATCCATTAATGTCCACTAAATGATCATCTAGTTAAGCCACACAAGCATCATTATAGTGACTAGCCCCAACTAAGACCTTGTTCCAAGAATGACTTGTGGGTATCTACCATAGTGTTAACCAACTAGAGTAATACGAATGATCATCCACAAAGTACCCAATTTATAGTAACCAATAAATGAAGTGAGGTATATGATCTAATCATTAATTTATAATAATAATTGAATAACCACACCTAACCTCACCCCTAACACCTAATGATATAAATACCAATGCATACAAAAATAAACCGATGACATTAAAATCAAATCCCCACATAATTAGAGGAAACAATCATCGCATAGTTATCAAGAAACTACTCATACAGTAAAAAATACTGTGAAAATTTAGAGACAACTATCACCATTTCGAAACCAAATTTCAAATTATGATCATAATTCCCAAATATTGGTCAAATGTGAAATACTATTCTAAAATTAAAAAAAATTAAAAAATTTCATCAAAATGATGGAAATCGCTCAAAATATTCCAAATATTTCATATATACCGTTCAATAAGGACCTTCCACTTCAAATACCAAAACCGGGGCAATGTACAACCATTTATTTCAAAAGATTTACCAAATTCAATAAGTAATTACTTTAAATTGGAAAACTATATATACATTTCAAATTATAAGTTGAAAGAAAAAAATATTTTATAAATAATTTTTTTCCTAACACATCACTTGAAAATATAATTTCACATAAAACAATTTTTTCACCAAATTAAAACAAAACCTAAAATAAAACCACATAAAAACCCCTTAATGAAAATGAAAAAAATTTCATAAGGACATACATGCATTAGAAAAGTATTGTCATATTTAAACATTTTTTATGAAGTAGAAAAAAATTAATTTCACATGGAAAATAATTATCCTAATATCAAAAATTATGAAGTGGTTCTAAATAACTTATAGAATATCACATATATTTATAAATTCATGAAAATGAAGTTTATACATCATAGGAACCATTATAATTCCAAAAGGAAAAGGTTGGATACAAACACCACCCTAGAGAGATAGAAAAAATATGAGATTCATTAGAATATGTTTCCTTAAGCAATGACTATATCTACAATGCTATAAATTGTGTATAATTACAATAGAAACAAAAAACTCAATATTAGATCCACCAAAAATCCTAAAATCACTCCACATGTTACTTAGGGTTCATTGGGTAATCCAAATCAGAGAGAGGAGAGGTGGTGGAATAAGAAGGTAAATAGAGGAGAAACTCACCTAAAACCTCATGTAAACCATCAAAGAGAAGTGAATAATAAAGAGAGTAGGGGGTTGGAACTCCTATATGATCTCCCATGGGTAATCCTATGTTTATGGGGGAGAAGAGGGGGTGAAAACCCCATTAATTAAAAGAGGGGAAGTGGGACATTCCCAATTTTTTTAAAATGGATAAGCAGCACAGTTTCCCAAACCATGAGCCAAATATTCACTAACCCTTATATAGGATTGTAACCCTCACACAATTACTCCTTGGGCACCAAATAGTTTTGAAAATTCATGTAGTTCACCCCAAACAAACCCAAGACTAAAAAAGGTCATAATTGATCTCTTAAGAGGTTAAAGAAAATTTTATAATCTATAAAATACTCTTAAATAAAAATTATATATTCAAAAATAGGGGAAGTACATTGTTACATAATACCTAGTGGGACACTCATTCTCCTCCAAAAAATCCTTTGAAATATAAAATTTTATCACATAGCCAAATGAAACAAAGAAAAAATCAATATGATATAAAACAATACAAAATATGTGATTGGGGTTGTTATGTAACCATGACATGAAACACAACTATCATATATTATATGAACCCAATTTTTAAATTGACATGATTTAATCTCTTGAAATCAAATTGTTATTATTGTAAAATATATTTCGCATCATAAAATCCCTCCATCATTTTTTAAAACCCACCAAAGATTCATATGAAACTAATCATCTTATTAACTGATGGTAACAAAAAAACCTATTTAATAAGACTAAAAATTGAAAAAAATACTTAATAAGGAGTAGTGGTTATAGAAGAATTTCCCATATGTATTAGAAAACCATGTGTTAGTCATTTAACTACAACATTATTTCATTCTTATCTATGCACATGGAATCTATATGGATTTCATGGAAATTAAATATCACCATGTGATGCAAGTTCAACTACCATTGTAATCCCATAAAACATATAAATAATTTTAATAACATATTAAATAACCAACATGAACATAAATATAAGAAAATAGTAATGAAAAAAATCAATAACTCACATCCCATCATCTTATGGCAACAAAGTGATCAAAAAGAGGAGATTTATATATAAAATATCCACCCATAACCCTTAACATACAGCACATTGTTCTTCGATCAATTAGTCAATCTTATATGTCAAATAATTCTCTCTGAACCATGGATATATTAAATATGTAAGGTTAAGATACTATTATTTATTCAAGAAACTCTAGGACACCCCTGAACAAGGTTCCCAATCCAAAATGTTACATATAAGAGGTATTTTCCTATTTTCCCTATGGTGAAATAGAGTTCAAAAATGATTTTGGGAATGAATTCAACTAATTAATAGTGAAAAATGGTTCTTCTACCTGTAAATCCATCGTGGACACTAAGTGTGTCAGATATCCATTTATAACATCAAATATGTATGTACAAATTAAATTAAAATAGATGATTCTTGATTAGAATTCAAAATAATAAATGAATCAACACGGTTTCACAAAAATAGTGGACCAAATTCAACATCAACAACAGACATGAATAATATGGACGATATATCAACTATATAAAAGAAAAATAAAAATACTAGAATAGATCTTGTTACGTCCTATAGGTCACTATCATTCATTAAACTAACTATCTACATGAGAAATAAAATGAAATCACAAACTGAAAAACAACTCAATTCTAATTATTCCATGATGAAAAAGTTTAGTGTCTGTGTCACAAACCTACCTAGGTCAATCTTGAACCGTTCAATTTATTTGGTCTATGAAATCCACAAGGTGAGTTCTTAATCACACTATGGTGGAAAAAATCACCTAGGAATCATTGAGTAATAATTGGAAGTATTTCACACAAGAAAAATAAATCAATTAAGGGGAATGAAAAAAGATCATACCAGCATAAATAAGGTAACCTATGATAATAACAAAACATAAAATAAAAATGAAACAAAATTGAATCTAATGACCCATTGTATATCTGTGTGACCCTCAGGTCAATCACTGAACACAACTCCCAACATTACAACATAGAAATTGAAATTAAGATGAACCTACACCTGAAGTGAAATTCAAGAATAAACGTTAAGGCGCATGTGTTAAAACATAATTGATGTTCCAATTTAAAATCTTCCCTATAAATTTACATTAACTAAAAGATTCATTTATTTAATGGTTTAAATATATTAATACAAACAATGGGTTTTAATTAATTCAATTTCAAATCAAATCATAATTTATTTCCCTCTTTGTTTAAAATCGATTTTTTCTAAAATTGGGAGGATTGGGAATTTTGTAGTGGGAGAGAGTGAGATAATAAATAATGTGTTTATGAAGAGGTGGTCTAAGAAAGTATAAATCATTTTTCCAAATATTATTTATGAAAAATGTTAAATATCAAACATTCACATTACAAAAGAGATGCACCCCGAGATAGGGGAGAAATAAATAACAACAAAATGAGGGAAATGGGAAAGTAGTACTAAAGTATCAATACCAAATGGGGAACATAAATTAACTACTAAAGACTGAAAAGTTCTAGGAAACATGGGAATACATTAGAGATCAATGGAAAATCTATAACCTTTTGAACCTGATCCATCATATCAGCATGCCTAATCCAATCAAACAACTTTGACACTTAGTCACACCGTACCTGGACGTACTGAGGGGTAACATTCCAAAATCATAGTGTGTCCATACTGTAGAGTCAAATGACAATGGATAATCATAAACTAGTGTAGGAGGAATTCTTGGATGGTTCAATAACTATTCCAAGAACCCATGTTATCGAAAAAATTGGGGTGAGCCAAAAAAAGTACAAATAATTGATATATATATATATATATAATCATAAAAAGGCACTACATGAGTCACATAAGAATGAATCAATCTCTAATCACCCCAATGGATTGTCAATTTTCCTCAGAATAATAAATATAGATGGGATGTCCTATGATAAGGACATTACCAATCCTTTAATAATGATTAATTGGAGAGACAGATCCCCTAGAAATCTTTCCATGGAAAATCAATTTTGAAAGTGCTAACTGAGCCCCACATATCCTTTGGGATCCAAAACCTATCCAGAAGAATGAAACACATTTCTTATAAAACCAATTCCCATTTAAAAACTCATTTGGGGAAACAAAATGATCACTTCGAAACTAGAACATACTTACAATGGCCAACTAAAAATTTTATTAAACCCTTAGTGTGAAAATATTAATAAAACAATTTAGTACAATTCAATACAAATATAAATTCACATTATTTCTTGTAAAATAATTATTCATGGAATTATACATCATTAGTTGGTAGAAAAACATGGGGTATATAAAGACCATGACCCCAAAATCCAAGATATGGTTTCTTATATAATTAAATTTTTATAATAAACATTGAAGTCACATCTTCAAGTAAAAAATAGTTCAATAGATTTGTAAAAAATAGATACAAATATATTTTTTACATTACAAATTGAATGGGAAAAATGTATCAACACCATTGGAAACATCCTTATACTCATAAATTAACTATTAAAATCATTTAATATATATACCGTCATATCATGGGGAAAAATAATAACTAAGAAGGGGGTAAACTTAGATTCTTAGTAAGGTTATGAAATAAAGTGGACAAAATCATAAATAAATGTAAATAATAAGGCAAGGTGAATAACTAAAAAATATTTCATTAAAAATCATCTTTAGCATAAGGTGGTAGGAATATAAGATTAATAAATCATTAGATATAAATAATAACATGAAACATAACTAGGAATATTATACTATTAAACTAATCAAATGTATTATCAATTACTAATATCATAGTGTGGGAATGAAAAATAATGGACATCATAATATACCATCAAAGCTTCATCCCATACACTATAAACGTGTATGATTTTAGCCAATACCAAAAAACGTTTGTATCATGAGACCTACCGATGAGTTAAGGGACTCTATCATGCCCACCCATAATTTACTAAGCCTAATTAATTATTCATATTAAAAGTGTGAATCATAACATAAACATTCATATTAAAAAACTACTATATGAAATATGAATACATCAAACAATAAACCCTGAATAGAACATCCAGAGTCAAACTGGTCATAATACCTTTAATAAATTATGTTATATGGAATCAAAATATATCAACCTCTTGTATGAATAAAATCCATCAAATCGTGTTAGACGACAATACTCTAATAAAACCAATAAAACATTATTGAGAAAAATACTCTTCGTACATTGAAAAAGGAGTTATTTTTTATAAATAATTTTAATAAAATCCGACTATAACAATCTTTGTCCCATAAAAAAAATTTGAACAAGAAAATATTTTTGTAAATAATTATGTCCAACAATAGTGAAAACATGTAAAAGGTTTCTTTATAAATGGGACACATTAGTGAGGTTTATGAGAAAATATAGATGAGTCTTTACATCATACAAGGCCCAATTTTTTTGCATAAAACTTGAAAAGAACTAAATTATTTTTTTCATGATACAAATAAAGAGTTTAGAAGAAAAAAATTTGTTACTTATCATATATTATGCAGTTTACTTGATAACAGGTCAGAGATTCAGAGGTACTCTTAATAGAGATTTCTTATCGAGAGGAATAGAAAATCGAAAATTATAAAAAAAGTATTTACCATGAAATAAAGATGAAAAAATATGGATATGTGAGTTTGGAACATATACACAGAATTTTGAAGAATTATCTATATAATAAATAATTTTGTTGGTGTAAATAGAGAAATAATTTACCCTGTATAATAAATGGAGGTTCAGGATGAAACCCTTTCATAAAATCTAAAAGTGGTCTGCACTCATACTTAATGTTCTGGACAATAAAAAAGATTCATTACTAATTTAATTAAAAACATATTAACATTTTTTAGATTTATTATAATTTTATTAAGTTCATTTATGGTTTTTTATGAGTTATGTGAATCAATTTCATCTTTTGGGAGTGACCGTTTCCTTGGTTTTCATGACTAGTTCACTTGTATACATGTACGAAACATCATTTGAAATATGAATAAGTATCAAGAATTGTAAATATATGTTATTAATGAACATAAATATTATTTAATGGAATTATAAATAATTTTTTTTCTAGATATGAGGATGATTCATTAGAAAATGCATTAATGATAACCATTTACATTATTTTGGCATTTTTTCGATCCTTATGAGATGGGTTGTTCTTATATATTCAGATTATGTTTATATTCTGGTTCCATAAAATTGAATAAGTAATATTGCAAATATTAATTAGTTTTTTTAACTATATAAATGGATTTTTGAATATCCTTGAAGGCAGAATAGAACAATAAAAACTCATCGTCTATAAAGGTGGTAAATCGAAACCTCATAGATGATGTTTTCATATTAGAAAAAATTGCAAGAGAAGAGAATTGAGGGTTGATATTGCATTAAAATAATAGCAATCTTATATATATAAGATACTATAGTTATCAGACATGTTTGGAAAGATGAGGTAAAAAATTGAAAAGAAATGATATAAAAAAAGGAAAAAAATTAAAAGAATAAAAGGGAATTTTACCTCTTCAATTGCTCTCTTAGAGAACCTCTTTAAGGAACTTTGAAATGGTCTTTTAGTGATGCGAGAAATACTTGAACATAGGGGATAGTTTTAAGATAGGTTTTGGGTACAAATTATACATGATTGAATACTTTTTATGTGCGAGGAGAAGAGGTGGCGAGGGGTGGTATTTATAGTAGATGAGAGGGGTGGTTTTTTAATCATTTTATTCATTAGATTATTATTTTGGACCAAGAATACTAATAGTATTGATTATAGTGACTTATTAAATTAAATATTTCATGTAATTTCTATTTAATGTTTCCTAAATCATCCATACATCATCAATAACAAAATATTTAATGTATTTAGCTAATACCGTAAATTAATATATTTTAATATTGACAAAAAAACTACTGTTTTAGAAAAATACGAAAAAATAACTCAAACTAATTTCGATGTGTATAATGGAAAAATAGAATTTATTTAATGATAATAATTTTATAAACATTAGAAATTTAATTTTTTAAATAAAATAATCATTTACTAAAAAAAATTAATGATTTTCATATTATAACCAATTTTATGATACTTTCATAAATTAATTAAGGCATCATAAACTAATCTTATATTTATAAGAAAAAAATATTAATTTATGAATATCATTCAAGGAAATATATTTTATTCTAAATCATAAAATTAATTATAAAATTTTAAATAATCATTTATGTTTCACAAAAAACCAACACTTAATTTATCATGTTTAATAAATTGATTAACTATTCCATGACTTAAATATATTATATTTCCATTCAAATGATAACTAAATTTTTTTTATACATTAATTAGTGGAGTTACTATTATATTGGGCGTAATCTATTCTTAATGGTCACATAACTATTCCAATTGTCATATTTTATAGTATATTAAAATTTTAAACTTAGTTTTGGGTGAAGCATAAACTGTTGATGAAGTTAAATTTTAAAAGATACATACTATAAAATTTTGGGGTGCTATATGCTCCCCTGATTCAAAACATTTTTCCATCAAAATTTTCAAAATTTAACCTAATAAATATATTCAGCTAGCTCTTTATTATAAATTCTGTGGGTTCCCATTTCGCCTCTTCAATTTTATAATTTATCAAATTACTTTTACTAGTTGAGTCTTCTGATTCATCGACACCTACTCTTTAGTGTCCAGAATCTGGAAATTCTTTCCAAAGTAAGATAAATCAATTTACAATTATTTTCCATCAAATGTGAGGAAATGCATTGTGTAATACCCAGAGATTTTTGGACTTTTTTGTTGAATTAACAAATTTTCGTTGATGTTTGGAATGGACTAATTTAAACACTCCTTTCTCATGACACAGACTTCGCATACCATAGACACAACAAACTGTTTTACCAAACAATTTTTTCTTATTAAAATTTTATATTAAGAATTAACTCAACTTTTATGTTAGCTATTATTAATATTACTAACTGACTAATTATAACCTATTTTTTCACAAATATGAAATGAATTCCTTAGTCACAATGATCTAATTGATTATTAAGAGAATATTTTTATTGAAAACTATTTCTATGCTACTAAAACCATTTTATCCTAACAAATGAAATTAATTACAATTAGTGAGTTTTATTAAGGAAATATATATTATATATTTAATAAAATATTTTTGATAATTATTAATATATTTGTAAGAATAAGATAAGAATAAACCCAGTTTTAAATATAAAAACCTATATTCTTATTCTCGTACTTTCAGAGGCTTTTAATTGAAAAACCATTTTAAATACAATTTTGGATGTTTAAATATTTAATATGTTAATATAAACTTCATATTCAGATGTTAAATATAAAAATTAGGTTAGGAAAAGTTTTTTGTATTTTTATATAAGGTTTCATTTTTAATGAATAGTTAAAAATAATGGATTATAATTCAAAATTGATTTTCCATATAATTTATTAATAAAGATAAATTATGTTTTAAATTTTTTTAAAAGATTAATTAGAAAATATTTTTACGAATTATTCCAATTTAGTTCATTATAATCAATTTCACATTAAAATTGAATATAAAAGCAAAACCAACTTTAGAATGTTTCTACTTTAAAAACCCACATTGTCGACATGATCATGGGATTAAATTTAAATTAATTTCTAACATTTATTTGTTTATAATTTAGTAAAAAGGATTCTATATTTGGGATCATCATAATTTATAATTTATAACATGGTCAATATTGTTTCTGAGAGAAAATATTATCAATGTAATTAAAATTAATTATAATGAGTAATGTTAAATTAAGAATAATAAGGTACCAAATGATAAAATTAAGGCCCAAAAACACCTATAATATTTTCTGAATTACCTTATGTAAAAATATTTCAACCCTACATTCCCTTTTCTACATATTGGAAAATTATTTATCCACTTGTAATAAAAAACATTAGAGGGTTCCTTTCTTTTAAAATATTATAAGAGTTCCACCCCTCCAACATTATAAAAAGCCACAAATCCACCAAATTCCTCACACCCATAAGGCCACATAACTTCAATACTATTATAGCTATATATATCCCTTATATACCTCACTAACTCATTGAATCCTCCCTTGTGTAACATCCCGTTATGTTTTCAGGTACCTTTTGAGGTTTCTAAGTACCCCTGTTTGGGATTAAAGAAGTGTTTTGCGTTTGGGTGAACTTTTATAGAAAATCTTGAGGATAGTGTGTTGTGAACGGTTTGCACATGGTTTGACAAACTGTGCGACCAAATCATGCCAGCCTTGAAACCTAGACAGAAGCTTCCACACGGGTGGCGCATGGTTTGTCTAACCGTGCAGCCAAGCCGTGCGAGAAGGGTGGCCGAGGTAGTAGCTCACGCACGGTTAGCGCACGGTTTGTCAAACCATGCAGCCAACCACTTTAATGAGATCCTTAAATTGTGGATCTCGCTCGGTTTTGCCTCTAAGTGCCTCTTTTTTCATCCTAAGTGGCCCTAACTCAGGATTTTTCTTCTCCTAAGGTCAGATAGGGTTCCCCCATCATTCCATAGGCGATTTAAAGGCTCCTCTTGGTGAATCGAAGCCGGATGCTTGAGGTATGAGATCGTTCTTCATCGTTCTTGGTTGGTTTCTTATATCTACTTAGATCTACTTCTCCTCTTCTCTTGGTTTCCTATATCTACACCCATTATGGGTAGATATAAGTGTGTGGTACCAAGTTTGATGTGTTTTGGTCTTGATCGTTCTAGGAGAAGAGATCTAAGGTGGGTTCATGAAGAAGCAACCCGATTTTATTGAGTGTTCTTGACTGTTGTGGTTGTGGTCCAAACCTTTGAGGTAGGTGGTTCTGTCCCATCTTGCCAAAATGATTATCTTTGTATTTACTTGATTTATTTAAATTGTTGAATTAAATTCAATTTCTCAAGATTCATTCAATTGAAATTGATAAAAACTTGATTTCGTCAAATTGAGATATTTGAAATGGTTTTGGCATGGAAATTTGGAAAACCACATTTCCATGGAATTTGGTGTGTTTATGGAAAATTGGACGATTTAAATTGTTTAATTTTAATTGTGTATTTGATGGAAATTTTTTTCAATTAGATTGTTGAATTTAATTGTGGAAATGAAATGTGGAATGATGGAATTGGTTTTGAATAGATTTAAAACTTATGAAAACGGTTTGAAATGATTTGATAGAAACCCATTTGTTTTCTCTTGTGTAAGAGGCATGTTTTGAATAAAACCGGTTTTGGTTTTAAATAGAATGAAATTAGATTTTTGAAATGGAAGAATGGGATTGATCGTATTTTAATCATTTGTAAAATAGTTCTCCCATCATGTAAGAGTGCATGCAATCCTTAGATAGTTAGTGAGTTATTTGGATACACTCTATGCTAAGACAACGTTCTAAAACATACTTACGGCAGGTCACATTCCCGAAGGGTTGGTGACGAGTCTCCTTTGGCCATTTTCATAGGGACGTGTGTATACAAATCTTGTTGAGTTCACATAGTGAGTGCGGAATCCTATAACTGTTTAATACTATCATATCCTTTGGAAGATGACTATGTTATTGCTTGTTTTTTAATATTTGAGATATAAATGTATGCCAATGTTATTGAACTACTTTACATGCCTCCTGAATTTATATAAACGGTTTTATATAAATTTCTTGCTTAAACCATTGATTTAGAAACATTCCATCATTTGAAAAGACCTTGCATAAAATATTTCTTCCATCATTTGAAAATGTATAGCATGTTTTGTTGAAAGATGATTTTGAGTTGCCAAACCTGTTTATTTGAAAAATGGAAAGCTCTTCTTTTGATAATCTATTATTGGTATCTGTTATGGAATATTTGGTGGTATCCTACTGGGCTTAGGCTCACACCCTACTTTTTTCCTTCAGGTGTTTTTAGACTTTCTTCTTCTAGGATCGGGCAAAGGGAAGGGACCTCTTAGAGGTGGATCTAGTTATTGATCTCTAGACTTGGTGGGTTGTGTCCTTTGGGACATTGGGATAGTTTTCCCTTTTTTTTACTTGTGTTGTAGTACCTTGAGTTTTTGTGCCTATTTGTACTATGGTACATTACTCCCAGTGGAGTTTCTTTTGTTATGCATTCTGTTTTGTTTTACACTTGCTTATGCATTCTTATGGAAAAATCGTTCCCACTTGTATGTTGTACGATGACAGGTGCTAGTCGCCGACCCGTGGGGATCGGGAACACCATTTGGGTTATGTCAGGGCTGGCTCAGTTATCGAGTTACTAGGGTACCTGGGCTAGTTCGTGACAAATTGGTATTAGAGGGAGGTTTGTTGAACATCTTGCCTTGATGACAGTATGCATTTGAGTTTTCTTGTCGGGACTTGGGAGGTAGTTATGATTGAGTGTAGGGCCATCTCTCACCACAATGATCCTTAAGTCACCAGGGGTAGTTAGGTAAATATGACTTGTGGGTTAGTTCTAGTATTTTCCCTGTTTTGATTTGGATAGAGTGGAATCCAATTCTTGTTTATTCCTTCTTTTAAGAGTATTTTTCCTTGTTACACAGTTGGTATCTTAATCTATGTATTTTCATGTGTTGTGTAGCATCATGCCACCGAAAAGACGTGGGAATCAGATCCAAAAAGAGGCTACTGCTGAACCTCTGTAAGTGAGACCTATTGTGGATCTGAGTCTGGTTGATGTGATCGTTCGCACTGTCCATGCTCTAGGACAGGCAGCACCTCCAGTCCGTGTTCAGACTCCAGCTTTAGATCCTCAATGTTATATTCTCTGAAGTCATTCTCAAGAGTTCCTATGCTAGAATCCACAAGTTTTCAAAGTCTCCACTGACCCTCAACATGATGAGGAATGGTTGAGTAAGATTGAATGATTGTTTGGGTTCTTGGAGACACCTGAAGTGATCAAGGTGAAGTGTGCCACCTTCATGCTGGAGGGACCAAGAAGGAGATGGTAGGACACGATGGTGACGGCTGGGAAAAATGAGGGTTTGGAGTGGAAAGACTTTATGGTTCTTTTCACTGATCAGTTCTATCCAGAATCTATGGTGTTGGCCAAGGCTGTGGAGTTTTTCAAACATGAGTAGGCCAACAAAACCTTGACTGAGTACTCAAATCGCTTTGCTGAGTTGGTACAATTTACTCCTGAAATTGTATCGAATGAGAGGATGAAGGCTCATATATTTGAGTTGGGGCATCGACTAGATATCCATTCTCAGGTTTTCTTACTGAAGCTACCCACTTATGCCGATGTTCTGGATAGGGAAATGATGGTTGTGATGGATTTGGCAGGAAAGTCAGGGTTATAGAAGGTTCCTTTTCTTTCTAGTGGTAGTGTGGGTTCCTTTAAAGGAAAATGGAAGCGCGATGTTTCTCATGGTGGTTCTCAGCAATAGAGTCATTCCAGACCTCCAGTAGCACCAGGAGGGGCTTCCTTGACTTGCTATTAGTGTGGAAGGTCGGGGAATCATAAGAGGGTTTGTAATGAGGCACCCAAGAACTGTAGCTCCTGCAGAAGTTTGGGGAACTTACAGATATTCTTCCATCACTTCTCTACTCCACGTAGTGGAACAGGATCATCAGCACCTCCAGAAACTGCGGGGAAATCAAATGATTCGCATTCTAAAAGGTTCCATCCACAGGAATCAGGAACGAAACTTCTTCAAGCAGTGGGAGAGTTGCCAGATGTAGCTGAAGCATGTCCTGTGACTGTGAGAGGTACCATTACTATAGCTTCATCTTTAGTGACAACTCTTTTTGATACTAGTTCATCTCACTCTTTTATTTCATCCCATATGGTTAATCTTCTTAGTCTTCCTAAGGAACTTTTATCTTGTGTAGTGGATATTACTATACCCCTTGGTGTAATGAGAGAGAAGGGTCTCCATATTCTTGCATGTGTCTTCTCTCTATCAGATGTCGATCTTGTTTGGGACTTTTTGGTTCTCGACATGAAATCTTTTGATGTCATATTTTGGATGGATTGGCTCATTGAAAATAAATCCCCGATTGATTGTCACCTCTGAAGGGTCTACCTTACTACAGCAAGTGGTGTACCTCTTGTTTTGCAAGGATAATGGGACCCCTAGTATGGCAGAGCCGGACCTTCTTATCCAGAGTTGGGTAAAATTATATCTGTGATTTCTTTTAATCTAGAGAAAGCTCCAAAAAGTGGTTATCTTCCTCCAATCGTCGCTGAGTTTCTAGACATGTTTCCTTCTAAATTCTCTGGTATGCCACCGTTAAGGGAGATCGATTTTTGAATTGAGTTAATGCCCGGTACTCAACCAGTTTCCATCCCTTCTTACCGAATGGCTCCAGCCGAATTAAAAGAACAGAAGTCTCGATTGGTCAATCTTCTTGAGAAAGGTTTTATACGCCCGAGTGTGTCACCTTGGGTAGCACCAGTTCTCTTCACCAAGAAGGCTTATGGTTCTCTGTGCTTTTGTGTTGATTATCGGAAGCTCAATCGAGTTACGATAAAGAACAAGTATCTGTTACCACGAATTGATGATTTGTTTGACCAATTAAAATGGGAAAAGTGGTTTTCAAAAATTGATCTTCAATTTGGTGACCATCAGTTGAGGTTAAAGGAATCTGACATTCAAAAAACCACCTTTCGAAGTAGGTATGGCCATTATGCGTACCTTGCTATGCCCTTCGGCCTAACAAATGCTCCTAAAATTTTCATGGCCTTAATGAACATGGTTTTCCATGAGTATCTAGATACTTTTGTTGTGGTCTTTTTCGATGACATTCTTGTCTACTCCAAGTCTGAGGAGGATCATGTGCATCATTTGAGAATAGTTCTGGGTCTTCTAAGGAATCACTGACTTTATGCCAAGCTTTCAAAGTGTGATTTCTGGATTCGGGAAATGAAATTCTTCGGACATGTCATGTTAGAACAAGTAATATCAGTTTATCTTGAGAAGGTGAAGGCTATTATGACTTGGGAACAACTACGAAATGTTTTCGAGATTCGGAGCTTCTTGGGATTAGTAGGATATTATCATCGATTTGTTAAAGACTTCTCCAAGTTAGCTTCTCCAATGAATTCTCTAACTAAAAAGGGAGTGAGGTTTTCCTAGAATGAGAAATGTCAGAGTTATTTTGTTGAGATAAAAATAATTTGGACTATTATTCCAGTGTTAACTCTTCCTGAGGCTGGGATAGGTTACGTGGTCTTCCGTGATGCATAGGGTTCCGGTTTGGGATGTTTCCTTATGCAAGGTGATCATGTTGTTGCCCATGGATCTCGTCAGCTTAAGCCTCATGAGAAGAACTATCCAACCCATAACATTGAACTTGCAGCTGTAATTCTTGTACTGTTGGAGACATTACCCTTTTGGAGAAAGGTTTACTATGTATTCAGACCACAAGAGCATGAGTTATATCTTCTCTCAAAAATATTTGAATCTTCGCCAAAGGCATTGGGTGGAGTACCTGAAATATTTTGACTTTGATATTGCATATACCCCAGGGAAAGGGAATGTAGTTTTAGATGCGTTAAGCAGGAAACTTTCATCTCAGGCTGTGAAAGAATGTTCAGAAGAGTGGTGTTTGATGGCTCTTTTTTCTCAGTTGCATACTGGAGTTCAGGGGAAGGTGAATAAAGTTTATTTAGCCAGTGTTCAGTTGACTTCTTCTCTCCTCGAGTTAATTCTTTAGGAACAACAACAGGATGGTGAATTCCATAGCATTAGGAACTCTCATTATGGTGGGGAGACCGACACCCAGTGGTCGTTCTCCAAAGAGGATGTCATGTGTTATCGAAACCGTTATATTGTGCCGTTATCGGCAAGGAAGTATGTGATGAGGGATTGCCATAACTGCAAGTGGTCCATGCACCTAAGGATCACAAAGATGTTCTATGACATGCGGCTATAATTCAGGTGGCCAGCTATGAGATGAAACATTGCTGAGTTTGTATATCATTACTATACATGCCAGCAGGTGAATGCCGAGCACAAGAAACCTTAGGGTTTTCATCAACCACTTCTAGTCCCTACGTGGAAGTGGTATGAAATATCTATGGACTTTGTGGTTGGGTTACCTCAAACCCAAATGAAGAAGAACGCGATATGGGTTGTGATCGACAGGCTGACCATGTAAGCTCACTTTATACCTATTCGAGATACAACCAAAGTTAAGGAGTTGGGAAATATCTATGTGAATGAAATTGTTCATTTGCACGGAGTTCCATCTGCAATAGTCTCTGATAGGGATCCTAGGATTACTTCTCGCTTTTGGAGAGGCCTTCAGGAGGAACTAGGATCTTAGGTCCATTTGAGCACGGCCTACCATCCATAGTCAGATGGCCAGATAGAGAGAGCTATTCAGATCCTTGAGGATATGATCCGCGCAGGTGTTCTCGACATTGGTCGGTCTTGGGATGACCATCTCGGACTATTTGAGTTCTCTTATAACAACAGTTATCTATCTGTGATCAAGATGGATCCTTTTGAGGCATTGTTTGGCCGTCCATGTAAATCTCCTTTATGTTGGTCAGATATTGGTAAAAGTTCATTGGTAGGACCGATTTGGTCCAAGAGATGACAACAATGATACAGTTGATTCGTCAGAGAATGTTGACAACATAGAGTCGGTACAAGTCTTATGATGATCGTCGCTATAAACCTTTAGATTTCCCAGTTGGTGACCAGGTTTTCTTGAAAGTTTCACCCCGTTTGGTTCATCGATAGTTTGGGAGGTAAGGGATGCTTACTCCTCATTTTGTGGGACCTTTTGAGGTTATTGGTCTTGTGGGGAAGGTTTCTTACCATTTATCTCTACCACCACAAATGATGTCGATACATAATGTGTTCCATGTATCGCAGCTGTGAAAGTATATCTCTGATCCATCTCATTTTGTGAGGTGGAGGGATCTTGAAATTGAACCAAATTTATATGTGACTGAACGACCAGTCATGATTGTTGATTCTGAGACCAAGGTACTTCGTGGGGGAACGATACCTCTGGTCCATATACTTTGGAAGCATAGTTCAGATTCTCATGAGATGTGGGAAATGTTGGCACTAATGCGAGATGAGTGGCCTCATATTTTTGACGTGGATGTTTCTTCATAGGCTTTCTGGGGGTAGAAAGATCTTATGGTGGGGAGGTTGTATCATCCGGTTATGTTATCAGGTACTTATTTATGTTTCTATGTACCCTTGTTTTGGAGTAAAGTCTTGGGTTACATTTGGGTGACCTTTCAATGAAAATCTAGAGGATAGTGTGTTGTTCACAGTTTGTGCACGGTTTGACAAACTGTGCGACAAAACCGTGCCAGCCTTGAAACCTGGAGTGAAGCTTCCACACGGGCGGCACATGGTTTGTCTAACCGTGCGGCCAAGCAGTGCGATAAGGGTGGCCGAGGCAGTATCTCAGGCATGGTTAGCGCACGGTTTGTCAAACCGTGTGGCCAAACCGTGCAGTTACTTAAATGAGATCCTTAAATTGTGGATCTCACTCGGTTTTGCCTCTATGTGCCTTGTTTTTCCTCTTAAGTGGTCCAAACTCGGGATTTCTCTTATCCTAATGTAAGAGAGGGTTCTCCCATCGTTCCGGAGGAAATTCAAAAGCTCTTCTGGGTGAATATAAGCCTAATTCTTGAGGTATGTGATCGTTCTTCATCGATCATGGTTGGTTTCTTAGATCTACTTATATCTACTTCTCCTCCTCTCTCGGTTTCTTAGATCTATGCCCGTTATGGGTAGATCTAAGTGTGTGGTACCAAGTTTGATGAGTTTTGGTCTTGATATTTCTAGGAGAAGATATATAAGGCGGGATCATGAAGAAGAAACACCATTTTCTTGAGTGTTCTCGACCGTTGTGGTTTTGGTCAAAAACTTCGAGGTAGGTGGTTCTATCCTATCTTGCTAAATTTATTATCGTTGTATTTACTTTATTTATTTCAATTGTTGATTTAAATTCTATTTCTCAAGTTTCTTTCAATTAAATTTATAAAAACATGATTCCATCGAATCGAGATATTTGAAATAGTTTTGGCATGGAAATTTGGAAAACCCCAATTCCATGGAATTGGGTGTGTTTACGGAAAATTGGACGATTTAAATTGTTTAATTTAAATTGTAGCTTTGATGGAAATTTTTATCAAATAGATTGTTGAAATTAATTGTGGAAATGAAATGTGGAATGATGGAATTGGTTTTGAATGGATTTGAAACTTATGAAAATAGCTTGAAATGATTTGATAGAAACCCATTGGTTTTATCTTGTGTAAGAGGCATGTTTTGAATAAAACCAATTTTTGTTTTAAATGGAATGAAATTGGCTCTTTTGAAATGGAATAATGGGATTGATCATATTTTAAGCATTCTTAAAATATTTCTCCCATTATGTAAGAGCGTATGGAATCCTTAGGTAGTTTGTGAGTTATTTGGATACACTCTACGCTAAGACAATGTTCTAAAACATACTTGCGGCGGGTCACATCCCCGACAGGTTGGTGATGAGTCTCATTTGGCCATTTTCATAGGGACGTGTGTATACACATCTTTCTGAGTTCACATAGAGAGTGCGGAATCCTATAACTGGTTAATACTATCGTATCTTTTGGAAGATGACCATGTTGCTCACTTGTTTATTTATATATGAGATATATATGTATGTCAATGTTTTTGAACTTCTTTACATGCCTACTGAATTTATATAAACTATTTTATATAAATGTTTTCCTTAAGAAATTGTTTTAGAAACATTCCATCTTTTGAAAAGGCATTGCTTAAAATATTTATTCCATCATTTGAAAATGTATAGCATGTTTTGTTGAAATATGCTTTTGAGTTTCCAAATCTGTTTAATTGAAAAATGGAAAACTCTTATTTGGATAATCTATTATTGGAATCTATTATGGAATATTTGGTGGTATCCTACTGGGCTTAGGCTCACACCCTACTTTTTTCCTTCTGGTGTTTGTAGACTTTCTTCTTCCAGGATTGAGCAAAGGGAAGGTACCTCTTGGAGGTGGATCATGTTGTTGATCTATGGACATGGTGGGTTGTGTCCTTTGGGACCTTGGGACTGTTTTCCCTTATTGTATGTGGGTTGTAGTACCTAGACATTTTGTGCCTATTTTTATTCTGGTACGTTACTCCCAGCGGATTTTCTTTTGTTATGAATACTGTTTTGTTTTACTCTTGCTTCCGCATTCTCGTGGAAAAATCATTCCCACTGGTTTGTTGTACGATGCCAGGTGATAGTCGCTGACTAGTGGGGATCAGGAACGCCCTTCGGGTTGTGTTAGGGCTAGCTCGGTTATCAGGTTACCAAGGTACCTATGCTGGTTCGTGACACCTTGGGTAGAAATATTTCCACAGAAGTCGTCTGGTGCAAACAAAAACGAGTTACCTGATTAAGAGGTAATACGCTCACTCAAACTCCTTTCATTTACTTTCTTTCTACACACCCTAAAATATTATTATTACATAATTTTATAACAAAAATTATATCCTATATATACTAATAAGTATTCATTCAAAGGATTATACCTACACTTATACACACAACCATCTAATGCGTAACAAACATACTGTTTACGACTAATGCAGACTACTTCCTGACAAAATGATGATTTTTCATTTTTCCTTTACCTCTAATAATGGTGGAAATTATGATAAAAAATATGTTTATATAATATTTATTATGAACTTAAACTTATTTAATTCTTTTAAAACATATTTATCTATACTTTCCATTTTTGTTAATATGATAATTTAATTTGAGGAAGTGCATATTACAACCACCTCAATGTGATGTGATTCTTTCAGACACCACATATAATGTATTAAGGATGGATTTGGTGAAAATATATGATCCAATAAAGATACATTAATAATTATATATATATACATGTTTATTTATTTTACATTCAATATTTTAATAGAATAATTAAATGGAAATAGCATTCATGCGTACGTATGGTTTGTCATATCTACGAATAGTGTATTCAACTTCAAACTTATATGTTATATGGATTATTGTAATAAACATATACTGAAAATAAAATATATTCAAATCATGTGTTACATTCAGAAAATAATGATATAAATAAAAGGATCAAATATAAAACAAATTAAGACAGACGATAAAAAGAAAGAGGATATTACCCGAAGTGAAAACTTAACATATAATTGCTATCAATTGGGTTATATTAAGCCATAATGAAACCATATATGGTAATAGATGTAAAAATATGGTTCTGTAATAAATTAATAGAAAAATATTTCTTTATGCATGGTGTTTGAATGAGTACAATGAGAGTCAAGAGACAAGTAAAGGCAATTTCATCTCACTCTTTATTTCCATGACATACATTCCTTATTCACCACTAACTTATTTCGTGTCATATATATAATTACCATAAATGTATTATATTCCTATTGTAATTAAATATATGGGTATTTACATATCCATTATATTATATTTATTTAATAAGGTTTTATGTTCTAAAAATGGTTTTTATTATTCATTTATATGTTTCGAAGGAAAACACTTTTGAAATGGTTTCCAAGATTCGTTATTAGTTTCAATGGAAAAGTGATTAATTTTTTTAAAAGATTAATTTTTATATTTTCAAGTATATTTACAAATAAAATATTCTTGAAAAGGGTTTAGGTTTAAAAAAAAATTAATTAAGAAGTATATTTTCCTCACAAAATGTTTTTTAAAGATTCTTCACAATTATTTCTCATCTATGATAAAATCCATTAATGTTACTAATTTATTTCTTGAAAATAATGTAATTTAAGAAATCATATTCTTTCTATTAATTTTTATTCTTTATGCAATGGTATATATGAAACATAATTCTATTTCATGGGTTATATGTTTATAAATTCAACCTTATTCATGGGTTATGCTTTTGGTGAAATTATTGTAAAACTTGTATCTTTTTCAATAGGTTATTATATGATTACATTTATGTGAAACCCATTTAATTTCATGGGTTATGATGTGATTATTTATGATAATGTTGAAATGTTTTATATGATTTCATTATGATATGTGTGGGAAAAATATCTTCTTCTAATGCATGGGTAAAGATTTATATTTCATGAGATAGACTAAGATGGTCTTGGGAGTGAACCTTTACTACTAAGATGGCCATGGGACTAAACTATATCTACAAATATGTTATAAGTAGTGAACACATTCTTCTATGATGGCCATGGGATTGAACTGTGACAACCAAGATGGTATGGGGATTAATCCCACACTACTAATATGGTCTCTGCAACGATGTATTAGATACTATGAAAGTCATATTATATACTTATATTTTTTCCAAGGTTCCATGTTTTATTCATATGTTATGTTTTCATGGATTATGTTATTTTTTTTATTATGATTAATGACTAATTAAAATCCAATCATTATTCTATTACTCATGTTTATGATCTGTGATATGCAGGGTCTGATCTTCTATTTTCTCGATCATGTTCTCATACCCTTATTCTCATGATTATTCTTATATTTCTCCCTTATTTACCCTATTGAACATCTCAGATAACCCCTTTTTATGTTTACATCCCCATTTTATGATGATATGTATTATATTGGATGTTTCAAATAATGGTTCTTGAATAAAAAACCTATTGTGAGATTATGTTGCTTCTTTATGTACTGAATATTATGTTTTCATGTTTCCAAAGGCAATAGACTAATATAGTCTTTGGGGGACTATTTGTATAATTTTTTTATTATTCCAAAAAAGGGATTTAATGTTAATATATGTGTAGACTGGGTAATTATAGTTGGTATTATGGAGAATTTTTAGTTAACCATTGGCAGTTTGTATGAGAAATGTTTAGTGAGAACCCTAAAGACATGTCTAAGGATAAGTTCAAGAATAAAGAAAAGCATAGGAAAATTTCCTAGAATTTTGTTTAAGGATATAGTTAGTGATTTCCAATAAATACATCCATGTATAGGTAATAAATGTTGATGTGTCTATAGAATAGATCTACCTAGGAGTAACAACTCTGAAAATATGTTTCAGGCCCAACTTAAGGTAATATGGTACACGACATTGGGCCTTCCTACACACTTAGTTTGACAAAATTAGTGGATATTATTTAGGAAGAAATGAACTCTTCATAAAAAATTATAAAGTATTTAAATATAATTTTTTTATTTATATCTTATGATAAACCTAATGTTTCATAGATTAAGGAAGGTGTAAGGATTTACACATCCTATAAGAGGATTTTTTTTCTATGTGGTTCCTCATTATGATAATTGTTTTTTAATCTATGTTTTTGGTTTTATTCAATGGTTGTAACCTAAAAGAACAACATTAATGTAGATTTCAATGGATAGTGAAATGATTTCCATCTTGAACAACCAAATGATATGGGAGGAGGAATGGAAAATATTTTCACTTTGCTCACAAAACATTCTCAAGCCATGAACCATAGAGGACATCCAAATTAGAAATAGAGGGACCATCATTTTTTGAGTCTTTCATGAGGGAGCGTGCAACTTATTTCTAAGGATATTCATATCCACTTCTTTCTGAAAAATGGATTTGTACTATAGAAAGTATATTATATATTCTATAGTGTTCGGAGCATGAAAAAGTTACTGGATCTGTTTATAATTTAAAAGTTGAAGCATATCTAATAGTGGACTCTAATCAAGAATATGAGGCATTATAATGTGATTGAATACAAGTAATGGGATAAGTTCATGAACTTATTTTTGAATAAGTACATTCCTCAGATTATTCGATCAAAGATAGAGAAAGAGTGCTGATTTGAAGGAAGGGGATAATTAATCGATTGTTACCTATGAGGTTATTTCATAAGACTTGCGAGATACATATCAAGAATTATCACTCATCCCAAATGTGATGTTTATAGGTTCTTTGGTGGCTTAATTATATGTCTCAAAATGGAATTTTCCATAAGAAATTTAGTTGCTATGAATAGATTGTGTTTTGTATAATCATGGTTCAAATATCGGATTAAATCACGTATTAATCCAATGGTTTTGAAAATAAAAGCAATATGTTGTTTAATGTTCAATTAAAAACCCATGTATTGAAGAAGATGAGATTTATTTTATTCCCTATGAGTGGGAAGAGGCATTGTGTAAATTTATTTAATGGGTATAAGAAATGTTTCAAAGGTGGATGGGATGGCCCTCGGGAATTTGATAGCTGGAGTGATAGAAAAAAGTTAGTTTACCATGTGAATGGAGAAAAAGAATCACAAAAGGAACCTCTCAGGCTTCAATGATAAAATTGTAAGTATAGTGGTCATTATTCTAATAAATGATGAAATCTATGGGATGGTGATGATGATCGATTTTGGAAACTCATTAAGATGAGGGACAAGTGGAAATCTCATTCAATTGCTATTTCTGATGAAGGGTGTGATAATGACATGGTAGAAGGTACACATACTACCAACTCTAGAATGGAAAAGGTATTATTTGATTATTGATCTACCAACTCATTCATATCTAAATAATTTTATAAGGTTTTTATGATTCCACCAAAATGATTGGACATGGAATTAGTACTGAAAACCCCTAATGGTATGACAATTGAATCCCAAGTATTTAATTCCTCTACAGTGAAGTTTGTGGGAATGTTCTTATTTGAAGTCTTTTTATTCCTCCTTTGGTTGAACTTGATATCATATAGGTAATGTATTGTATTTTTTTACTTAAATCTCACATCAATTATTGGGAAGTTGATGTTAAATTTGGTATGCAAAACCCTGTTATGGCCATCCATCAATGTGACGATAAGTATGAAATTTTTGGAGAGATTAAATATAGTGAATAGGTACTAATCCCAATTTAGAAGGGTATTTTATTTTAGATGGTTGGTGATTTAATTGACATTGATGATAATCCCATTGATTGGGATGTTGAAGAGGTATTTCCATAAGATTTTCCTATACTTCCACCAAAATGTGAAGTTGATTTCTTAATAGAATTCATGCATGGTTCTATAATAATATCAAGAACTCTTTATAGAATGGCACAGATTCAGTTGCTGGAATTGACGAAAAAACTCCATGAAAACCTTGACAGGGGACTCATCCTTCAATGTGTTTCGCCCTGGGGTGCAGGAGTTCCTTTTTTGAAAAATAAATACTGAACAACGAGACTCTTCAGTGATTATAATGAGTTGAAAAAGATAAAAATTAATAACAAGTAACTTCTTCCCCTATTTATGACTTGTTTCATCAATAGATTCATGTTCAATAATTTTATAAGGTTTCCATAATTCTAGATATCTTCAATTGGGATTCAATATAGAGGATATACCCATAGAGGCATCAGGTAAAAGGTATCGATACTATGAATATATAGTAACTTTTTTTTGGTCAAACTAATTCACATTCTATATTTATGAATTTAATAAATCGAGTTGTTAAATATTACCTCGATCATTTTGTGATAGACTTTATGGATGATGTTCTTATCTATTCAAAGAGAAATGTATAGCATGAAATCCACTTGAGGTTTTTAGTAAGAAACCTATGTTAGGAGAAACAGTATGAAAAATTTACAATGTGTGAATTCTGGATTCACAAGGTCTCATTTTTGGTAATATAATATCAAGATATGGTATAACAGTTGATCCATCCAAAACAGTGTCTATTGGATTACAAGCCTGTAGTAATCATAGTGTCTAAGAACCACAACGTTTTGGGATTGTAAGGATATTATTGATGGTTTGTGGAGAATTTCTCATGACTTTAGAATCATATGACGAAGTTATCTTGGAAAGGTGTCGCATTCCCCTGGGTGGATGAATGTGAGGAAATGTTCAAGTAACTGAAGAAAAAGTTGGTCATCATGCCCATTCATATATTACCCTATAGTATAAAATAATTTTTAATCTATATTGATGCATCCATGATGTTTTCTAGATGTGTTCATATGTAAAATAACATGGTTATACCCTATGTCTCATGAAAATGGATGATTCTTAAAGAAAATAACCCAACTCATGATTTAGAGTTATCTGTGGTAATTTTTTCATTAATAAAATGGAGGCATTATATTTATGGTGAAAAGTGTAATATATATACTAATTATAAATGTTTTAAATATATATTCTTATAGAAGGATTTGAACATGCATAAAAGAAGATGGTTGGAGATGATAAATGATTATAACGGCTCAATAAATAACAACCTTAGGAAATTGAAAAGGGTGGATGATGCTTTATGTTAGAAGAATAATCCTGGCTTATCCATGATGCGGATCAAAAAATATCCTATATTTATATTTTTTTAATGGATGGATCTATAAATCCTAATGGGAAGGGAAAATCATAGATTTCTTAAATGAATTTCCAACACAAAATCCATGTGAATATTAAGGGGGAATAGAAGGAAGATGTAGGGCTACAAAAGGAAGTAATAAAAGTTCATGAGTTTAACTTTGATAAGGATGGAATGATAAGGTACAAGAACCATGTATGTATTCCTCTCATACCATATTTAATGAACGATCTATTAATGTATGTTCATTGTTCTTCATTCTAAATACATCATAGAAGTGTGATAATGTATATGGATTTGAATGAGTCTTTATTATGGGATGGCATGAAGAGAGATATCACCGAGTTGGTATCTCGGTTCTTAGTATAGCAGAAAGTTAAGGATTAAAGACAAATGTACAAAGGGATGTGCCATCCATTACCTAGATCAGAATAGAAATGGGAGAATATAAATATATATATTCTCATTTGACTACCCAAACACTCTAAATGGTTTAATCCTATATGATTGGTAGTTTATCACCTTATAAAGTCAACACACTTCATTGCTATGGGAGATGAATTCCCTCTAGATTATCTTGCTAGGATATACATTAAGAAACGGTATGGTCTCATGGAGTAACATGTTCCATTGTATCATATCAGGATGTGAGTATTACCTAAAAAATTTGGGGAAGTCATTGGTAAAAACATGATACAAAATTGAGTTTCATCACAAATTATCATCCCCAGAGATATGACCAGTTTAATAGAATAATTAAAACCCTAAAAGATATGGTGAGATATTTTTCTCTAGATTTCAATGGTGGTTTGGATCAACATCGTCCTCAAGTTTTGTTTTCTTAAAATAATATCTTTCACTCAAGAATTCTGATGGAACATTATGAATCCATATCGGATATAAAATGAAGATCACCAATGTATTGGGATGATATTTTAGAAACAATGCAAATGGTACCTGATATTGAAATAGAAGATAATGTTAAAGCTATTTGGAAGCATATTAGGGTAGCCTAATATTAGAAGAAATGGTATGGTGATAACTGTATGTGTTATCTAGAATTTGAAGATGGGGAAATTGTGTTTCTGTGAATCTATCTATGGAAGAATGATACATGGTTTTAAAAGAAAGGGAAACTAATCCCTATGTATATAGTTCATTTTAGATTTTTGATTGTATCAGGATGGTAGCCTATCACATGACACTTCCTCCAAATCTCTCTCCAGTCCATTATGTGTTCCATTTATCTCTCCTGAGGAAGTACATAGCTTAAACATCACATGTACTGAACTAAGAGATCATACCACTGGATAAGGATAAATCTTATGAGGAGAAGCTCGTTGAAATTCTGGATTGTATAGAGAAACTAGTATGAAATAAGACCACTCACATGGTCATTTATTTGAGGAATCACTAGTTAGAGGAAGCTACATACGAAATTTAGTTAATGATAAAGTAGAAGTATTCTAATTTTTTTATTCAAGAATAACAAATATTTAGGGTGAAATTCAATTTAATGGTTGTATAATGTAATGACCATAGTTTTAATGGACCATTTTTTTAATGAACTAATTTTCATTGATGTTTTTCAATACAGTATGTAAGACATTCCTTTCACACGACACCGACATGGCATACCTTACACAGAACATCATGTTTTACCGAACAATTATATGTTATTAAAATATTAATTTATGATATGACCTATCAATTAAGTTATAATTAATTAATTTAACCAACTAGCTTATGAAAACCAATGGTTTATGCAAATATAAAATGAATTCTTTAGTTACAATGACCCAACTAAATCTTAAGGGCGTATTTTTATTGAAAACTATTTTTATTCTCACAATACTATTTTATCAAAATAAATTAAATTTATTAAAATTAGTGAGTGACATTAATTTAATATATATATTATGTATTTATTCACATATTTTTATATTGATCCAATAGGTTCGACATGAAAAAGATATGATTAATCCCAATCTTACACAAAGAACAATATTTTTTTATTCATGAAATTTTACCGCCTTTTAACAGGGAACACATTTGTAATTAATTTTCTAGAACTTTTAAATATATAATATTTAAAAATAAACAAAATATTTTTAATTGAAACACAAAAATTTGGATAGGATACGTTTTTTGTTTTTTTTCTATAAGGATTCATTTTTTAATGAGTAGTTAAAAATACATGATTTTAATTCCAAAATTCATTTCCACATAATTTATTTATATGGAAAAAATATATTTTAAATTGGTTTATAATTTTAATTACATGATATTTTTACTGATTAATCTGATTTAGTTCATTATAATCATTTTCAATTTGAAATTGATTATAATAGAATAAAAAACTCTTGAATGTTTTTACATTAAAAGTCCACATTATCGACCCGACAATGAGATCAAATTTAAATCAATATTCTCCACTATTGTGTTTTGAATTTTTAAAAATAGATTCAATATTTGGAATCAAATTAATTTATAATTTATAATAAATAAGACATATTTTTTTGACAAAACATATTATTAAAGTAATTAAATTTATTTACAACGATTTAGGTTAAATTTAACTTAATAAGGGACTAACCAATAACCTTAAAGACCAAAAAGACCTATTAACTTATAATAAATAAATTTTATGGCTATATTTAGACACTATACTCCATTGGATCTACATTATACCACTATTTAACCACATTAATTAAAAAACATTAGTGGGTTTCCTTTATTTTAAAATATTACTAGAGTGCCACCCCTCCTCCATTTCAAAAGGACGCTCATCCTACAACTTCATCACACCCTTAAAGACTCTTATGTTAATAAAAAATAAAATTAAATAGCTACCCAAATTCCTCCATGAAGCCTCTTTTTGGAAAAAATCATTCCAGGGAAGCCCTATGGTGCGAACCAAAATGGGTCACACAATTAAGAGGTTACACCCTCCCCCAAACACCATTACTTTATTTCTCCACTCCATAAATTATTTATTTCATAATTATATAAAAAAATAGTATAATAAATATATTAGGATGTTTTTATTCTAATTATTATTACAAAACTTACAAAAAATTCGATCAAATTTGTAACAGACATACTGTTTACGTGTATGGTGGACTACCAACTCACTGAATAATTATTGTTTATACTTCCATAACTGCATCTAATGTTGGAAATTAGGACTAACACACAATTTTAATATGTTATATATAATATTTATTATGTCTTTATGATTTTTAATTCTTTTACCACACATTTTTTATAATTTCCTTTTTTTGTTATTATGGAAATTTCGTTTGTTGTAGTATGGACTACCCCCCGCTCAACGAAATGTGATTCATCCATACACTACATAGAATGTATTAAGGATTTATTTAGTGAATATATATGATATATATTATATAATAAATGTACTATAATAATTATATATATAAATATATATATGTTGTACTTTCATTCATTCAACATGGTAATTAAATGGATATAGCGTTCATGCGTACGTACGGCGTACCGTCTCCATCAATGGTATATTCCATTTCTCACTTCTATATTATATGGATTAATATAATAAACATATAATAAATTTAAAATATATTTAAATCATGTTTTACTTTATTGGAATAATGTTATAAATATAAAGAAAATAATATAACAAATTAACACACACACCAAAAACAAAATGAATATTACCCAAAGTGAAACATTAACCTAGATATGTCAACGAGAGGGTAATACACCACTATAATCAAACCATATATGGTATAATATGTAAGAATATGTTTCTGTTGTTGACTTATAATAGATTTATATTTATTATATAGGAGTTTTCAATGAGTACTATGAGATTCAAGACACAAGGTAAGGGAATTTCATCTTATTATTTATTTCACTAAGATATATGCCTTATTCACCACAAACTTATTTTGTGAGTGGTATATAATAACCATGAATTTATTATATTAATACTATAATTAAATATATAGTTATTTACATATCCATTCTATGATCTTTTTTAATTAGGTTATATGTTCTAAAAATATTTTTTTATAGTCTTTTATAATATTTCATGGAAAATAGTTTTGAAATGGTTTTCAATATTGATTATAATTTTTAGGGAAAAGGGTTTTAAAAATGTATTAAATATTACATAATATGTTTTATAGTGTATCTTCAAAAAAAATATTTTTCAAATTGGTTAATGTTTTAAAAAAATATTTTTTGGTGAATAAGGATATTTTCCTCAAATTGTTTTTAAATATCAATAAAAAAAATCCCATATGAGATAACACTTTTTGATGTTACTCATGTCATTCATGAAAATAATCTAAAGTATTCACTCATTTTCTCTCTCTTAATTGAGATTATTGATGTAATTTTCTTTAGGTATCCCTTTCTTTTTCACATGTTATGTGTTTATGAATTTTTTCCTTCATGGGTTATGCTTTTGATGAAATGATTATAAAACATGTATCTTTTTATAAAGGTTATGATATGATTACATGTTTATGATAACCAATTAATTTCATGGGTTATTATCTGATTTTTTATGATTTTGTGGAACATTTTTGTATGATTTCATTATGAGATGGTTGAGACCTATATATCTTTCCAATGCATTGGGTAAAGATTTATATCTCATGAGATAGAATATATTGGTATTGGGAGTGAACCATGACTACAATGATGGCCATGATAGTGAACCATGAATACTAGGATGGTATGAGGAGTGAACTCTTACTACTAATTTGGTCATAGGAGTGAACCATAACTATCTATATGGTGTGGGTAATGAACCCATACTATTAAGATTGTATTGGAAATGATACCTTGGCTACTATGAAAATATTTTTATATGCTTATATGTTTTCCAAAATTCCATGTTTTCTTCCTATGTTTTTCCTTCATGGATTATGTTCTTTATTTCCTTATTATTAATTCCTTTTGAAGTTACATGATTTATTCCATGATTCATGTTTATGATATTTGATAGGCATGGTATGATATTCTATTTTTCTGATCATGTACTCATACCTTATGATCATGATAATTCTAACATTTCTAACTTATTTACCCTTTCTACACATCTGATCTCACCATGTTTTTTGTTTCCATCCCCATGCAATGAAGATATGTATCATGTTTGGTGTTTCTAATAAGTGTGCTAGTAAAAAAGGACCTAGTGGGATATTATGTATCTCTATAATGTACTAGTGTTTATGTTTCCATGTTTCTGAAGGAACTATACAAATATGATATTTGGTCATCTATTTGTATAAGGTTTTATGTATTCTGAAAAAGTGACGTTATCTTAATGTATGCCAAGTCTAGTTCAAAATACATTGGTTCTGACATGTACTTCCTTAATAAAGTGATTTGGAACACATTATGTACTTTAGAAAGGCTAGGTGGCTTTACCAGATGATAGTACATATCACCAATTCTCTCCAAGATTTCAAAAAGTCAATATACATAGGGCTCTATTTCTCTTTCCTTCCAAATATTATAACACTCTAATATAGAGATACATTTTAGAAACCATTATCTCAAAATTGAAATAAAAAATACATTCTTTGATTATCGGCATTGATTTATTTCATAATTCGACCCACATTGAAATGGGTTTTAATAAAATTTACATGTATTGTTGATCCACCATACAATAAGGGCATAAAATATTCCATTCACCAAATTCATCCCAACATGTTAGTGGATGAAATCTCTTTCCAGCAATACTTCATATGGTGCCATTTGAATACTTTAATAGAAAATATTATTGTATGAAAACGTATCCAAGGGTAAATACATTTACCAAATACCTTTAATGTCGAGTGATCATGATCTCAACATGTCCTCTAATGTTTTACTATTCCTTTCATACATCCTATCATTTTGAGCTTGATAATATATACAAAAATTACTCTTAGTGACTAATGTTTTAAAATAATTTTTTATAAGTTTGATGTAAATAATGGATCGTGATCTAACACAATTGAAAGAGGTTCTACGAAAATAATTAGAACTTCATTAATATAGGTTCGTGCAAGGAGATCTAGTGGAAAATCCTCTATTATTGTGAGGAAATAATCAGATTTTCTATGTTGATCAACAATTAACCATATTGAATAAATATTTTTATATATTTTTGTTAATCTAGAGGAAAAATCCATAGTAATTTCATCGTAGTTCCATATAGGAATTGAAATAGTTTTCATGAATCCTCTAGGATGTTGTTTTTCAGCATTATCTTATTGAAAAAACTGATCATATTGAGATATAATCAACAATTTGTAACTTCTTATTATCCCAATAGAATTATTCCTTCACATATCTATACATCTTAGTGATACTAAGGCATATAGAGATATCTGGGATATGAACATCATCCATGAATTTAGTTTTTATCTTGTTTATAGTAGGAATATAAATCTTCTTCCCAAATTTCTAGATACCATCTTTGTCTATGAAGTCTACCAATTTCCTATTATTCATTGATCATTTTTTGTAAAATTATTATCACCAATGTGTTTAATTTTAAACATTTCTAATAACAATGGTTTAGAAAACATTTGAACAAGTAGAGTTGTTTCACCTTCCATTATAATTCATATATGCTTCTTTACTAGATCCATGTACAAAAGATCATTGTCAATGCAATTTTTTTTATAAAACTATTCCCCTTCCTAGTCAATGCATCTGCTACTTTATTTTCCTTCCATAGGTGATAGTGTAATAAAAAATCTTAATTGTTGAGTTGTTCCAAACATCACTGTTTCTTAATGTTGTGTTCTTTTGGTGGGATGATATACTTCAAACTCTTGTGATCTGTATATATCTTACATATATCACTATATATATAGTGTATCCAAATCATCAGAAAATATATTACAGATGCTATATCAACATCATGAATCAAAATGATCTATTCATGAGTTGTTAAATTATTTTATTCATAGGTAACAATTCTATCATTTTGTATAAGGACATAGTCAATTCCATTCATTGAGGCATCACAATAATCACAAACCCACCATTTTATGATGGTAGGGTCAATATCGAAGAAATCGATAATCTCTTCTTAAATTATTCAAAGAACTATTAAAATTTATATGTCTAAATAAACTTAAACCCTTTATGAGTAATATTGGTTAATGATTTATCTAATTGGGTAAAATTCATAAAAAAATATTGATAGTAACTTCCAAAAAAATTAAACCATGTGACTCAGTTATATTTGTTGTTATAGGTTATTCCTGAAAAACCTTTTTCTTTATAAGAGCAGAATATATTCCATCATTTAAAAAATATGGACAAGAAAAAAACTATTTGAATCCATCAATCACACTTTTTAAACATCCGATATAAATCAGTTATTCTTAGAGTATATAGAACAATATTAAAGTGGTTCTTATATTCCTCATTGATTTTGGTATATAAAAAGATATCATATATAAATACATAGAAAAATTCATTAATATATTCCATGAAAAATATTTTCATCCAATATATAAAAACAGAGGGTGCATTTTTCTGTTTAAATGGAATTACTGTAAAATAATAATGTCCATACCTAGTTTGAAATTACGTCCTTGGAATATATTCCTTCATGAAATGCAATTTATAAATTCCATATCAAAGAAATATTTTTGAAATATATTTATCTCTGTGAAGTTGAACAAAAAATTCATCACATTGAGGTAACAAATACTTTTTATTTATCATAATAGCATTGATATCCCAATATCCAATGCACAGATTCGTAGATCAATGTTTCTTCTTAAAAAATAATAAGAACTCCCCAAGGAGAACCACACGGTTTTATAAATCCCTTATCACTATTTTCCTCTAATTTTTTTCTTTATATCCACAAAAATCCATAGTGGCCATTCAATAAAGAGTCTTTGATATAAATCTTGAATTTGGGATTAAATCAATTTGAAATTCATCTTCCTTCTCTTGAGGATTTCTATGTAATTCTTCCAGAAATACATTAATTAATATCTATAAAATAGTTTCATTATAAAATTGAAGATTTATTTTTATCCATATATGATGTTTTCCCTTCTTCCCTGTGAATTTTATTTAGAAGAGATATTAAGGGAGGATCTGGTTAGGACTCAGATGATGAAGCCTTCCCTTGAAAGATTAAAATGTTCATATCATTATCATGAACCATAATTTTCCTATATTTATAATAATTGTATTCAATATAATTATAAATTTAGTCCATGTTATGAGTTATACCAAAATAAACCATAGGTATGATGATAAATTCAACAATTAGAGAACAATTATGTCTCATACTAAGAATATCTCGACACATATTTTTTGAAAAAAAATCCACTAGGAGTCCATACACACACCACATATGTTAAGGTGAATTGAAAATATATAATTTTTAATGAAATATTGGTATATTTAAAGGAATGTGATGATTGAAAATCAAATAAATATTTATCAAAATTTTATGAGATGATTAAATTTACATCCCCCATATCATTAGGAACATAAACCTCAACTGTTGCAACCGAATAAGAGTAGCATTGTTCCATTAGAATTTTATTGGGAAACTTTCCTTGATGATTGGGAAAATAAATTCAATGATTTCCTATATCTTTATAATTATATCAATGAACATTGGTATTTTTTCTCTATTGAAATAATAGGTTTTCTAGCCATTTTTTCTACACCAGAAACAAACTCCCATCCCCAATGGGCATGTTCCATGATTTTTCATTCAAAAGTAATTGTAGGACAGAAATTAAAGTCATCCACTATTCCCATCTCAGTATTTTTTTACCATAGCGTTCAATAACCCTCTTATTATTTGGATATATATAAAAATCATAGGACCTTGAGAATTCATTCTCTATCTTGGATCACATGAGACTATATCTTCATATGATGAGAATCTTTTGGAGACCAATTCTCTTTGAAGGAATGGTTTTAACCAATAAAAGTTCTATCAATATCTCACATGGGATTGTTTAAATAATTCATAGCATAAATTGATAACCTTTTAATGTTGGATTCATACATAGATACTCTATCAACCTTCTTTTGACTCAGATTCACGAATTTTCTCTCCACATCGGCTCGTTATTCCTAAGGGAAATATTTTTCTAAGAAAATTTTCATAAAAATTATCCCATTAAATATATGAAATTTTTTCCAGCTTAATTGTGTGTTAAATAAATTATTATCATTGATATGTGTATCCTAATAGATGATATATTTTTATTATATCCTTCTCTGTTTCATTACATTCCTAAAGATACAAATATATTCTCTAGGGAACTTATCCACTGCTCAACTACCAAATTGGTTTATAGTCTCATTAAATGATGGAAGTTGTTGTCTAATGAAGTATTATAATTTTGTTCCTCAATGTTTTGGATTATAATTCTATATACTGGTAAGGTTATTGATCATAACATTAGTCATCTGTCCCAGTATATTTTTAACTTACTCTGATCTAGTTTTAGCTCTTAGTCTAACATAATTATCTTTCATAGGAGGTAAATCACTACATGGTATACTTTCATTGATACTATTTTCATTCCTTTAACTAGGATCCATTTCTAAACAATAGAATACACTAAATTTGATGCATAATTTAACCAAATTAAAAATTAACATAAATTGAAAAAAATATGTATATATATTATCATAATAAAAAACAAGGTTATTTGGGGAAATATTTAATTTTAAATCATTCATAATGGTTAGAAAATAAAATGTGAATAATCATAAGTATTTTCTCTTGGATTTTCAAAACAGGTTCATAGTGAGACACATTGGCATTTACCATGCTACACTGAGTCAAGCCTGATGCACCTTGTTAGAGTTGTTACCCCTATGTACATATGTTCCAAAACCATGACCACTTATAGTATCCAAGCTGGGTTATATTTCAAGGAATACCCGCATAATACCTACCTTACAAAAATTTGAGGATGTTCTTATTTTCTTATCCCCAATGTCTATCTTAGGGTTATGTTCTTTAATATATCTTTTTTTAAATCTATTTTCCATGTTTTTTTACTAAAATTCCACTGATACCAAGTGTAAATTCCTCATCCCAATTAGCATAAACCTAGTGAATTACCTAATTACATTGGTATAATAAATAAGGAATTAACATCCAGAAGGACATAATAGATTAGTTTCTTTGGGAAATAGATACAAACATAAGTTTTACATTATGACATAAAAGAAAAAAACATATAATATCCTTGGAAACATCCTTAAACTATTTGATTATACATGTAAGTCATTCAAAATATACATCTTCACATCCTAGGAAAAGATAAAAAGTAAAAGGGGTGATATTAGATATTTAATAATGGTATGAAATATGGAGAAAACAATAATAAATAAACATAAATTATAAGGAAAGGTTAATAAATAAAACACATTCCATTGAAACATAATCTTATGAATAATATGATAGGATTATAAGGTAAATAAATAATTCCATATAAATAATCACATGAAACATAACCATTGATTTTTTACTATTAGATAAATAAAATGGATTATCAATTACTTATAACATAATGAGGGAATACAAAATGTCATATATGATAACAAACCTACAATTATTCAACCAAGACACCATAAATGAGTAAGATGTTTGACAAAACCCGAACTAGATTTTCTCATTATACCTACTGATGAATTGACGGGAAATGTAGGCCTCACCCATTAATTACTATGTCCAATTGATTCCTCATATGAAAAAGGTGAATCATAACATAAACATTTATATTAAAAAACTAGCATAGGAAATGTGAATAATTCAACCATAAATATTGAATATCACATCAAAAGTCAAATTGATCATAAAAAATTAATAAAATTTGGTATATGGTATAATTATAGATAAAAACCTATCAAGCATAAAATCTAACAAAGGGTGTTACATGAATGAATGCTAATAAAACCATTACGAAATTCTGGAGGGAAATAAACTTCTTACTTTGTAAAGAAATGATATTTTGGAAAAATAATTTATATAAAATAACGTTGAAAGAACATTTTACCCATTAATGAAATGGGATGTAAAGAATGAAATTATATTTAAGGCATAAATGAAGTCAAACGAATGTGAAAACATGTAAAAATAGTCTATGGGAAGTACCCTTTAATCAGGATTTCCTATCAGAAGAAATTAAAATGGGAAACTTATAAAACATGTATTCTCCATCAAAGAAAGATAAAACCATTTGGGTAAAAGATTTTGGGACATAAAAATATGATTTATAATATTTATATAAATAAATAAGATTTAAATTAGTGTAAATAGAGAGAATGTGTAACCCGAATGAAAAATGGAGGTTCAAGAGGAAACCCATACTTTAAGGCTGAATGTGTTTTACACTTTTACTTAATGTCTTGTGTAAGAAATTGGTTATTATTTTTGAGGTACGGGCTTCTTCTTTCTCCTTTACTTATGTGTTTTTGAGAAAATATGGAAAATGGGGAAAAATCCTAAATTTTGGAAAGTACATGTTGTGTACTTTTTCCACACGTCGTGTACTTTTGGCCGTCTGGGATGGGTACAAGGGGCGTGTGGCCATGCCGGGGATGAAGGGTGTAGGAACCGACTACACACCGTGTAGTGGTCCTTTACAATCCATGTAGTCAGTCGGCAGGGCAAAACAGTAAGGCAGTGGAGTAGCCGCCAGCTGGGCAGCAGTACACGCCGTGTAGTCGAGAGTACATGTCGTGTGCTCATGTCGACGGATGAAAAGTGTGGTGGTGCCACCAGGGGAACAGTTAAATGAATTAATTACACGCCGTGTACTCAGAAGTACACATCGTGTACTTTGTTTTTTTCTCTTAAATCGACAGTAGCCTCCCCTGTTCATAGGGAAGGCATAGAACGGGAAGGAGGAGCAGGAGAAGGAGTCCGGAGCTTCAAAGATCCTCCGAGCGCCCATCGGGAATCCAATTTCTGCACCATTGATCTCCTCGGAACTGCACAGGTGAGTTATTCCTCCTTCTAGTGTAGTTATTACCAATTATTTTCCATTGAAGAGTTATTTGGGTTTAATAATGTTTTCTTCTTCGTTAGATATACGTCATTATTGGGCGTTTCTAGAACCGGCGTTTGTGTATAACTCTCGTTGGCGTATAAGGTAGGTGGCTTTGTGTTAATTCTTCCAACTGTCATGTATTTGTGTGTTTTTGTGCCACGAACCCATGTTGGGGTGTCGTGTGGATGGGGACGTTTCTATATTAAACACGTAGAATTGAATAGACAGTTTAATTATGATATTAAAATGCTGGTTAGGATCGTTGCCTGGATCCGGAACCACCTCGGGGGTGTGTTCCACTGTTTAGCCATTTGGCCAGGATACTCGAGGGTATCCCTTTAAAGTAGTAATTATAGAATTTCCTTGAGAGGAATTTATTTTTTACTGCTTGTTTACATGTTGGGCATGGCCCGGTTACTCGTTTGGCTTAAGGGTATTATTGTGATTAGACTGAGGGAACTGCACTATTTTAGCCTGAGGGCTGTAGTTATTTCGCCTGAGGGAAACCCTTCATTCTTATGGGCTTGAATTCTGTGCCTAAGGGCGACACTTTCTACGCCTGAGGGCAACTTCTGATATTCCTGACGGCTATACCTACGGGTTGGATTCTGCTTACCTGTGGGTAATGTTTTTCTTGTCTGAGGACGTGGACTGTTTACATAGAAATGCAATGTGGTGGTTCTAAATATTTAATGGATTAAATAAATAATTTAATGGAAGTTTAACTTTTAAGTTAGTTACTTTTGAGTACTACTTAGTTTATTCCATTTTACTACTGCACACTTGTTGCATGTTTTACACACAGTTGAGCACGAGCCTTTGGTAGGTGCCTATTGAGATATATTTCTAACACCCAATTTGGGTCACGGTTTTCGGCCCAATCATATTACGTTTATGCAGGTGTAGATAGGGGAAAGAGTTCCTATATAGGTACTTTAATTTTTCTGAGGAGTAGGAGGGCATGGGACCGATCCTAGGCTTGCGATGCCACTGCCAGTGGTTTTGCTTTGTTTTGATGTAATCTGCATTTTGTTGTACTGTATTGATGTATAACATGTTCTGGCTGTTTTCTTAGTACTTGATACATGTAGAATATTTTTTATATACTATTTTTTATTTCAGTTGTGTATGGTTTACTGCTTCCGCTATTTGTTGTGTGTTTTATTTCCATTCCGCTACACTACACTTTGAAAACTGAGGGCATAGATTCCCCACTATCAGACCTGGGCCCTCGCTGCTAGTAGGCAGCCTCTGGCATTTTGGGAAATGCACTTCAGGTCACGTGGCAAACCGGGTTTGGGGCACCCGTTGCGTGGAACCCATAACCGGGACGTTACAAAGTGGTATCACATGCATTTCTTTTCTTTGACTTACTATTTGGAGCCGTAGTCAGGGATAGGACGAACGATAGTTGGAAATAAGCTATGCCCGGTCGTAGCTAACCCGTGTACAGGGAAAATACAATTTACCTCGTGTTGCAATTTTACTGATTTTTCAATTTACAGTTGATTTGTTTTCACCATTGGGTGACATAGTAGATATTGTGCTGCTTATAATTTATCTGTGGGTTCTATTTAGTTGCAACCCGATGAGATGAGGGTATTCTATTTCATGCATCATAAAGGCACATGCTATATATCACATGCCATGCATAGTTTCTATGCCATGTAGGTGCATTAAAAATTTCATATGTTGTGATAGTTTTTGTGCTAATAAATCATGCGGTTGTGAGAGATGCTTGATAAATACATTCTTGTGATATGGTATTTTTTTCTGAGCCAGTTTATAGAATGGACGCCAAAATTCGGGTTTTGGGGAGTATGGGCCCCCATCATCCAGAATTTGGTGGATCATTGACTGTTTATTTGTCATAACATAGATAAGATGTCAAACATTGATTCGTGGGGAGTATGGGCCCTCACAGATCGGAATTTGACACTTCGGTGTTAGTTTTTAGTATTTTCTGGGTTCCAGGGAAGATTCTAAGGCATACTGTCTGGAAACCCAGTATACATGCCATGTAGTAACTTTATACATGACGTGTATGACCTTCTATTCTGGAAGAAAAAGGAACTTTTTGAGTACACGCCGTGTACCCTGAGTACATGCCGTGTAGTCTCTTTTCATGTCACAAACCATGTGTGTAGCGACACTGGGTAGGGAAAGGCATGGGTAAAACAAGCCATGTAGCCTTTTTACATGTCGTGTAGTGTTGACCCGGAGTCCGACCATGTAACTAATAACACGGGTCGGTGAAATCTTGTACATAACATGTCGTGTCAATGATGAACACGTCTTGTAGTGTGACCTGGGGACTCGGCCGTGTAACTAACAACACAGGTCGATGTCAACTCTCCTTGAACACATCGTGTACATGTGGGACACACCTTGTGGTCTTGTCCGAGGATAGACCGTGTGGTGTTAGCCATGTGGCTGGGTAATGGGGTGGTGTAGACGATGTGTGCGGGTGTAACACGCCGTGTAGTTGTAAGCCGAGTAATCGGACGTGTCACAGACGACACGGGCAGTTGGAAAATTTCTCCATACACGTCGTGTAGATGTTATACACGCCGTGTAGTTTTTTTTCAATAGAATCCATGTGGCTTAGCCATGTAGAAGGACCCGGGCAGGGGAAAGGAAGTCAAGTACAAGTCGTGTAGTCATTGTACACGCCGTGTAGTATTGTGTTGCAAATTTTGAAATTCCTTCTTCCTCTTGTTTCATTGTGGTTCCTTCACTTTTCAGTCAATATAAATTGAATATAAGGTGTGTTTTTGACCTTGTAGTGTCATGCCTCTTAGACGACCGCACGTTGTTCACCAGGAGAGCGGCGACGACTATACTTCATAGATGGTGGGCCATGGGCTACCAGTGGATCCCCCAACAGAGCAAGATGCGGCGCCAGCTGTTATACCGGACACAGGCGAGAAGGTGTAGTTCCGTGAAGGCTTTATGCGGATCATGCAGACCATTCATATGACAACCCTGCTTTTTATTACAACTTAAGCATGATTTATTAGATAAAACTTCACTTGATACAACAAAGAAGATCGAGAGGTTTAGTGTCTTTGGGGCTTAGGATCATTACATAAAAACTTTAAACTTTAAATACAACATCTTTATTGAAAACTTCCTTTACATGACCACTACATTCCTTCGTACTTAGCATTGCATGGGATAACCTAAGGACATGCATAAGAAAAGGGTGAGCTATAAAGCCCAGTAAGGGAGTAAACAATGAATAACATGAGGAGTGAAATACATGTTAAGAAATAGGCATATCAATAGAGCATAATAGAAACATGAACATAAAGGAATGATAAAGCATGATAATCATAACATGGAAATGTGGCAACAACACTTAACATTGAATTAGCATGAGCCAAGGCTCATTGCACATGGAGCATGAGTAAACCCTCATTGCACTTGAAGCACGAGTAAACCCTCGTTGCACTTGAATTAGCAAGAGTCAACACTCATTGTACATGACGTATCATGATACTATACTTTACCCAATGCATTGGAGCGCTATAAAGGGCGCACCCTTCTTAAACATTTCATTTCATGCATAAGTGTGCCACATGGATCATAAAACATGGATTCATAAAACATAATCATTTCTTCCACGATAAAGGAAAGTGGAATTCATACATGAAACTTTATAATCAATATGTAAATGTGCATAAAGGTGAATACCCTTGATGGAGAAATGGGCATGGTATTCACTACACAAAGACATTGGCTTAGAAAATCGGTGCGATTTCGGCAGCGTAACGACGTGACATAAGAATTCATAAAAAAGGTTGATGAGAGAGAAAGGGGTTCCTCATCATATTTACAAGTAATGGACAGTAAGGAGATCATATATATACATGTTCCAACAATAGAAATGGAATTTAGATTCATGATACAAAAGTATTGCTTGAATGTAAAAGAAGAGAGAGAAGTTTCTTTCGGAATTTCGACATAGTAACGGGTGTACATGGGAGGCATTTAATGAGAGAGAAAGGGTTCTCCCGTCATTCAAACAATAAGAGGGCAGTATGGGGGAGGTGCGAAACCATACCCCAACATTCATAATTTAAATAAAAAGGGAAATACAACTTAATGAAAATTGACAAAAAAATGAGAAAGGAAGAAAACCCCTAACTTGGAAGTGTGCTTCCAAAGGATAGAGAGAGGCTTTTGAGAGGCTTCTTGGGAGCTTGGGTCACCTTGAGGGGATTCTAGAGAGAGTAGGTCAGAGGTTGGACGAACTTCAAGGGCTTTGAGTGAGGAGGAAGTGGGAGCTTGGGTGGGTTTATATAGGAAAGGTGAGAGAATTCTTTATTATTTAGTTTTGGGACCCCTTATATTAAAATAATCCAAACCAAAAACCATCCCATGGTATTTGCCCATGGTTTCTAGAAAAGGAAATAGGAAAAAAATATTTTACAAGTCCAAGGTCCGAACTTATTAAAAAATTAGGGTTGCTTATGTGGAGGTGAGTCACACTCCCATGGAAATTAATTTAAAAAGGCAAAGTGTTGAATAAGTCTTGAGGGCTCCATTAATGCTTTGAAAAGTGATTCAAACAAAACCAAAACCTCATTATTTTAATGATAAAACATATATTGGCCGAACATAAGGATTATGGTATTTTATTACATCGCCATTGGGTCATTATGATGTCATAAAACACATTATATATTTAAATGGTATTTAATTTTTACCCAAATATTTGACTGTCTCAGAGAATTATGAAAAATTCACCGTTGGATAATTTCGACGTCCTGATTCCAAAAATAACATTTATTTTATCTAAATAATTTTCTAAATATGTGAATTTTCACTTTTAAAATAAAAACCGACATTCATAAAAAATTCACGGGTTTTGACAGAAATGGCTTTCAAACCTTAATAAAAATTTTAATTGCATTCATAAAATTATAAGATAATTTATATTTAATAAAAATTAATTTAATATTAATAATAATATTTTATTAAAATATTATTTAATTCAAAAATACTTTAATTTAATAAAATATAATTCTTAATTAAATAATAACTAAATACACTAGTTGTACTTTAAAAACTAATTACAATGTATCAAAAATGACTAGAAATTATATTCATTATTATATAAAAAAAATAATGTACATGAACATGGTGCTACTTATTTGTTACATAACCCCTTAAAATAGCCGCATAAGACCTAAGGGTAAGGTGTGCGATGGTGACAGACTCTTGGGGTTGCTCAGATAACATCGCTCGAGTGGTAATCTCTATCAAATTCCATTTTTACCATAGACGATCACGTTCGAGCTTGACTTGATGAAGCTCAGATTGGGCTTGGTCAAGGGAAAATCCCAAAGACGCCACCTCTTTTCCGAGCTCCGACAAATGGGCTTCGTAAGGGGCAATTCTACTGGATGAGGCCATCTGTTCCTTTGTCTGAGTAGAAAATTGGTTTGTTAAAGCCTTATATTTAAACTACCCAGATGATCACTGTTCAACGGCTATAAAAGTAACGGTCACAAATCATAAAGTAAAACTAAAAAAGTTGATATCTTATAAAAACATTTTTCGTAAAGAAACATTTAACTGGATCAAGAGGGATTTTCCATTAATGAAATTTTGGGTCGTTACAACATTCCCCCCTTAAGAAATTTGACCTTCAAAATTTTCCTTTTCCCACACTAAAACAAATGTGGGTAACTTAGCTTCATCATATCCTCCAACTCCCAAGTTGCTTCTTCAAACTTGTGGTTTCTCCACAACACCTTGATGAGGGGATTGTCTTATTTTGTAGAACTTTTTCTCTACGATCTAAGATATTCACTGGTTGCTCCTCATAAGAAAGATCGTCTTCTAATTGTACTACCTCGGAAGAGAGTACATGTGAAGGGTCTGGTATGTACTTCCTTAAAAGGGATACATGGAAGACATCATGCACCTTGGCCATAGTAGGTGGAAGTGCAAGTCGATAGGCCACAGCCCCAACACGATCAAGAATCTCGAAGGGGCCGATGTACCTTGGACTTAACTTCCCTTTCTTTCAAAACCTCATGACCTTCTTCCACGGAGATATGCGTAAAAACACCATGTCTCCGACTTCAAACTCAAGGTCTCGTCGATGATTATCTGAATAACTCTTCTGTCGACTATGGGCTGCCTTGATATGCTGCTGAATGGTTTTCACCTTCTCCACCATTTCTTAGACCATTTCTGGTCCAAGCAGCTTACGTTCACCGACCTCATCCCAACATGCCGGTGTTCTACACCTTTTCCCATACAGGGCTTCATATGGTGCCATTTGGATTCTCGAGTGGAAACTATTATTATAAGAGAACTCAACTAGAGGAAGATGTTGATCCCATCCTCCTTTAAAGTCCATTGAGCACGCTCTCAACATATCCTCAAGTGTTTGGATAGTCCGCTTGGATTGGCCATCAGTTTGAGGATGATAGGTCGTACTGAAGTTCAGTTCAGTATTCAGAGCATGTTGAAGACTCTTCCAAAACTTAGTGGTAAATCTTGGATCTCGGTCAGACACAATAGATAGTGGTACTCCATGAAACCGTACCACTTCCTTGATATATATCCGTGCCAGTTGATCCAAAGAGAAATCCTCTCGAATAGAAATGAAGTGTGCAGTCTTTGTAAGACGATCCACAACAACCCAGATTGCATTGTTGCCTTTGGATGTCCTTGGAAGTCCAGTGACGAAGTCCATGGTGATGTTCTCCCATTTCCATTCTGGTATGGGCAATTGTTGCATCATCCCCTTAGACTTCTGCCTCTCTGCCTTCACTTGCTGACACACCAGGCACTTTGATGTATATTCAGCGATCTCCTTCTTCATATTATCCCACCAAAAGTTTTCTCGGAGATCTCGATACATCTTTGTGCTCCCTGGGTGAATAGAGAAATTTGAACTATGTGAATCATCCAAAAGTTCCTTCTTCAGCTCCGAACTTGATGGAACACGTAGTCTTTTCCAAAACCGCACAATTTCTTCTTCATTAACATTAAACTCTGAGGATTTTCCATTTTTGATAGCTTCCACTTTTTCTTGGATTCCTGCATCATCCTTTTGAGCATCCTTTAACCTTTCTAAAAGAGATGGTTGAGCAATCATTTGTGAAAGGATTGATGATGTTCCCTTCTTTATGATTCCCACGTCCATCTTCATCAAGTCTAAGAAGATTGGATCCTTCTCAATTCTCATAATTGATAGAATTGCTGGATCCTTTCTACTTAGGGCATCTTCCACCTTGTTCGCCTTCCCAGGGTGGTAATGTATTGAACAGTCATAATCCTTGATCAGCTCTATCCATCTTCTCTGGCACATATTAAGCTCTTTCTATGTGAATATATATTTAAGACTCTTGTGGTCAGTATATATCTCACATTTCTCTCCATAGAGATAATGCCGCCAGATTTTCAAGGCAAAGATCACCGCCGCCAACTCCAGATCATGCGTTGTATAGTTTCTCTCATGGATTTTCAACTGCCTTGAGGCATAGGATATCACTTTATCATTTTGCATCAGCACACATCCTAAGACCTTCTTCGAAGCATCACTGAATATCACAAAAAGCTCCCCACTTGTGGGTAAAGTGAGCACGAGTGTAGTGATAAGCCTCCTTTTCAACTCCTTGAAGATTTCTTCGCATTCATCACTCCAAGAAAACTTTACTCCCTTTCGAGTTAGCTTGGTAAGAGGGTTGGACAATCGTGAGAAATTTCTCACAATTCGTCGATAATATCCAGCTAACCCCAAGAAGCTACGGATATCAGTTACCGATGTTGACCTCGGCCATCCCTCAATTGCATCTGTTTTGGAGGGGTCCACAGATATCCCATTTCTTGTGATGATATGACCCAAGAATGAGACTTCCTTCAACCAAAACTCACACTTGCTGTACTTCGCATAGAGCTTCTCCTTGCGCAAAGTCTCTAGTACAGTTTTTAAATGCTCCTCATGGTCCTCCTTGGTTTTGGAGTATATTAGAATATCATCTATAAAGACTACCACAAATTTGTCTAGGTAATCTCTAAAGACTCTATTCATCAAGTCCATGAATATTGCTGGAGCATTGGTGAGTCCGAAAGGCATTACTATGAATTCATAGTGCCCGTACCTTGTACGAAAAGCAATCTTGGGGATATCTTCCTTCTTCACCCTTACTTGATAATATCCCGACCGCAAGTCGACCTTGGAGAAGTATTGTGCTCCACGCATCTGATCAAACAAGTCATCGATTCTTGGGAGAGGATACTTGTTCTTTATCGTGATTTTGTTAAGTTCACGATAATCGATGCAAAGCCGCATTGACCCATCCTTCTTCTTGACGAAGAGGACTGGTGCACCCCATGGTGATGCACTTGGGCGTATAAACCCTTTATCCAGATTCTCCTGTAGTTGTATCTTCAGTTCTTCAAGCTCAAACACAGCCATTCTATATGGAGTCTTGGATATTGGTAGCGCCCCAGGTATAAGTTCAATTGAGAACTCAACATCTCTTCTTGGAGGAAGACCAGGAAGTTCCTCGGGAAATATTTCAGCGAATTCCCTCACAATAGGCATTTCTTCAAGGGTGGTTTCTTCCTTGGACTTAATCATCTGAGCCAGATATGCGTGCTCATAAGGCAGTAATATCCATGCTTGAGATGATGGAGCTAAAGGAGATTCATCTTCCTCCTGACACTTGTAAAGAATCAGGGGTCAATTCTCCATATAGAGTGTGATTTCCCTCTCCCGACAATTTATGTTGGCTCTATATAAGGAAAGGCAATCCATGCCAAGAATTGCATCAAATTCCACCAAAGGGAGTATGACGATGTTCGCCGGGAAATTCAATCCACAGATTATAACAGGGGAGGACATATACACATGGGATGCAATGATTTCCCCATTTGCCGTACTCACCGACATCTTTACTTCCATGATTTGTGGTGGTGTAGGGATTATTCTACTAAACTTTTGAGATATAAAAGAATTCGTAAAACCTGAATCAAAAAGTACGTTCGCTATTCTTGAATGAATAACTAGCGTACCTGTCACCACTTCGTTGTCGGGGTTCACTTCGGCAGAAGTGATGGAAAAAGCTCTTCCTTGCTGTCTTGGAGGTTGTTGATTGCCTCCGATAACCCTTGGATTAGGGCACTGATTCGCAAAATGACCCGGTTCTGTGCATTTGAAGCATTGAACAACGCGTTGAGGTTCGAACGGAGCGTTCCTCTCCTCTGTCGCAGCCGCGGGTCCTTCTTGCTGACAGTTAACAGCTAGGTGCCCTTCTCTTCCACACTTGAAGCATTTTTTTGTCCCCCTAAGGCAATTTCCAGGGTGCTTCTTTCCACACTTTTGGCAAGTGGGGTGCTGGAATTTCTTAGCGCCGTTGGATTTATCCATCGGACCAACAGCATTGAAGTCCACCTTCCGCTTCTTGTCCCCATGATACCCCTGTGATTCTCCGATCTCCATTTCAACCTTGAGGGCATATCAGACAATTTCCTCATAGCTGTCGAAGTCATGGATTGTTAATGCTTTCCGCAAGCTAGGCTTCAGCCCACCAAAGAAGCGGTCAACCTTGCATTCGGGGGTAACGACAAAGCCGGAAGCGTATCGTGCAAGCCATATGAAGTTTGCCTCGTACGCTCCCACAGATTCCTCATCTTTCTGCTTTAGGGAAAGGAAGTCCCTTTCCATCTTAAGATAGAGGGTGCGTGGAAAATATTTATCGAAAAACATCTTCCGGAATACCTTCCATTCCAAAGCCTCGATCTCTTCCTCAGGCTTCGTATTTTTGATCAACGTCCACCATTGATCAGCTTCACCCTCCATACGATAAGCCACCAGGAGAACCTTCTCTTTTTCAGAGCATTGGAGGATGGAGAATATCTTCTCAATGGAGTTGATCCATTGTTCAGCGATCGTGGGATCAAATGATCCACTAGAAGTAGGAGGCCTTTGTCTCATGAAGCTTTCAATAGCGACTTGTTCTTTCTTAGGGGGGGTTGAACGTTCCTCTTGACCAGTGTTTCTATTCAAAACTTGAGTTAGCTTAGAGAGAAGCGTGACAAAGTTCGCGATTCCCGCTCCCATTGGATTGGGCATCTCATTAGTACAATCATCACACTGATCTTCACAACGGTTGTTAGCCCGAGTTCTCCTATTACCGGCCATTGGCTGGAATAAAATGAAAGTTAGGGGTAACACATAGAAGGTAATCCAATGACAAAAGTTGATGACTTATAAATAAACTTTAATCTCTTTAACTCATGAGTCTATAGGATTCCATCCAGGCTTTTCATGATCTTCCTTCTAAAATATATTCTTAGGGGCATTTTTCCCTTAATAAGGGTTCATACTAAGATTGTGAATTTATCAAAACATATCCCCCGGGAGTGTCGTAACCAAGAGTGCAGCAAGGCCCATTTTTGTGCACCAGTTCCCGTTCGAGTCTAGCTCAAAGCGGTGTTTTCAGGTTTTACCCCTAGGATACATCTGTGCCAGAGCCGCCTCTACCTGCTCCTATCCAGACAGGGATGTATTTGTTTGATAAACCACTTACATAGTATTTACCAAAACTTAGGGATGTTTTTATTAGGCTTAGTCTTGTATCTAAGTCTTTACTAGGGTTTCCTAATCCCAAAAATAACTAAACCTACCCTCTGATACCAACTATGACAACCCGGCTTTTTATTACAACTTAAGCATGCTTTATTACATAAAACTTCAATTGATACAACAAAGAATATCGAGAGGATTAGTGTCTTTGGGGATTAGGATCATTACATAAAAACTTTAAACTTGAAATACAACATCTTTATTGAAAACTTCCTTTACATGACCACTACATTCCTTCGTACTTAGCATTGCATGGGATAACCTGAGGACATGCATAAGAAAAGGGTGAGCTATAAAGCCCAGTAAGGGAGTAAACAATGAATAACATGAGGAGTGAAATACATGTTAGGCAATAGGCATATCAATACAGCATAATAGAAACATGAACATAAAGTCATGATAAAGCATGATAATCATAACATGGAAATGTGGCAACAACACTTAACATTGAATTAGCATGAGCCAAGGCTCATTGCACATGGAGCATGAGTAAACCCTCATTGCACTTGAAGCACGAGTAAACCCTCATTGCACATGAATTAGCATGAGTCAACACTCATTGCACATGACGTATCATGATACTATACTTTACCCAATGCATTGGAGCGCTATAAAGTGCGCACCCTTCTTAAACATTTCATTTCATGCATAAGTGTGCCACATGGATCATAAAACATGGATTCATAAAACATAATCATTTCATCCACGATAAAGGAAAGTGGAATTCATACATGAAACTTTATAATCAATATGTAAATGTTCATAAAGGTGAATACCCTTGATGGAGAAATGGGCATGGTATTCACTACACAAAGACATTGGCTTAGAAAATCGGTGCGATTTCGGCAGCGTAACGACGTGACATAAGAATTCATAAAAAAGGTTGATGAGAGAGAAAGGGGTTCCTCATCATATTTACATGTAATGGACAGTAAGGAGATAATATATATACATGTCCCAACAATAGAAATGGAATTTAGATTCATGATACAAAAGTATTGCTTGAATGTAAAAGAAGAGAGAGAAGTTCCTTTCGGAATTTCGGCATAGTAACGGGTGTACATGGGAGGCATTTAATGAGAGAGAAAGGGTTCTCCCATCATTCAAACAATAAGAGGGAATTATGGGGGAGGTGCGAAACCATACCCCAACATTCATAATTTAAATAAAAAGGGAAATACAACTTAAAGAAAATTGACAAAAAAATGAGAAAGGAAGAAAACCCCTTACTTGGAAGTGTGCTTCAAAAGGCTAGAGAGAGGCTTTTGAGAGGCTTCTTGGGAGCTTGGGGAACCTTGAGGGGATTATAGAGAGAGTAGGGCAGAGGTTGGACGAACTTCAAGGGCTTTGAGTGAGGAGGAAGTGGGAGCTTGGGTGGGTTTATATAGGAAAGGTGAGAGAATTCTTTATTATTTAGGTTTGGGACCCCTTATATTAAAATAATCCAAACCACAAACCATCCCATGGTATTTGCCCATGGTTCCTGGAAAAGGAAAGAGGAAAACAATATTTTACAAGTCCAAGGTCCGAACTTATTAAAAAATTAGGGTTGCGTATGTGGAGGTGAGTCACACTCCCATGGAAATTAATTTAAAAATACAAAGTGTTGAATAACTCTTGAGGTCTCCATTAATGCTTTGAAAAGTGAGTCAAACAAACCCAAAACCTAATTATTTTAATGATAAAACATATATTAGCCGAACATAAGGATTATGGTATTTTATTACATCACCATTGGGTCATTATGATGTCATAAAACACATTATATATTTAAATGGTATTTAATTTTTACCCAAAAATTTGACTGTCTCAGAAAATTATGAAAAATTCACCGTTGGATAATTTTGACGTCCTGATTCCAAAAATAATATTTATTTTATCTAAATAATTTTCTAAATATGTGAATTTTCACTTTTAAAATAAAAACCGACATTTATAAAAAATTCACGGGTTTTGACAGAAATGGCTTTCAAACCTTAATAAAAATTTTAATTGTATTCATAAAATTATAAGATAATTTATATTTAATAAAAATTAATTTAATATTAATAATAATATTTTATTAAAATATTATTTAATTCAAAAATCCTTTAATTTAATAAAATATAATTCTTAATTAAATAATAACTAAAAACACCATTTGTACTTTAAAAACTAATTACAATGTATCAAAAATGACTAGAAATTATATTCATTATTATATACAAAAAAAAATAATGTACATGAACATGGTGCTACTTATTTGTTACATAACCCCTTAAAATAGCCGCATAAGACCTAAGGGTAAGGTGTGCAATGGTGACAGACTCTTGGGGTTGCTCCGATAACATCGCTCGAGTGGTAATCTCTATCAACTTCCATTTTTCCCGTAGAAGATCATGTTAGAGCTTGACTTGATGAAGCTCAGCTTGGGCTTGGTCAAGGGAAAAGCCCAAAGACGCCACCTATTTTCCGAGCTCCAACAAATGGGCTTCATAAGGGGCAATTCGACTGGATGAGGCAATCAGTTCCTTTGCCTAAGTAGAAAATTGGTTCGTTAAAGCCTTATTTTTAAACTACCCAGATGATCACTATTCAATGGCTATAAAAGTAACGGTCACAAATCTTAAAGTAAAACTAAAAAATTTGATATCTTATAAAACCATTTTTCATAAAGAAACATTTAACTGGATCAAGAGGGATTTTCCATTAATGAAATTTTGGGTCGTTACAATTCAGGGAGCAGCACAGGTTACCATATCTATGGCCAAGCTGACACGAATCTTTTAGCAGCACCATCCACCTACATTTTCAGGGGATGGAAGACCACAGGCTGTAGAGTCTTGGTTGGGGTCGATGCAGACTATTTTCGAGCCTCTTGAGATGCCTCCGGGGTGGAGGGTCAAGCTCACGACATATATGCTATGTGATTCTGCCAAGAGGTGGTGGGATGTTACCACCCGGTCAGAGCATCGCAGGGACATGGTGTGGGAAGACTTTCATATAGTCTTCTATGACTTTTTCTTCCCGGAAATGCTGAGAGTAGATAGAGCTTGAGAGTTCATGAATCTGAAGGAAGGCGCTATGTCAATGATGGACTATTCTTCTCACATTATGTAACTTCAGCGTTTTGAACCCGTGATGGTGGGTGATGAGACGTTGAGAGCCAGATGTTTTGAGGATGGTCTTCGGTGTGACATTTGAGTGCTGGTGAATGTTTTCAGGTTGCCTTCAGTACACGCTATCGTGAATCAGGTGCTGATTATAGAGAGGAACCTGCGGGAATCTGGTGGTGTGGGCCAGGGCAATTCAGCACCAGTTACTGGTACTATTTCTGCTGGCAAGAGAAAGAGATAGATGGACTTCTCTCAGGGTGGCAGTACCAGCCATGCTGCTTCTTCAGGTGGCCTGATCAGGTGCTACCAGTGTGGAAGAGAGGGACACAAGAGACTGTAGTGTCCACGAGACCCAGTGGAGTGTCGAGCTTGCTTCATGATGGGACATATGCAGTGATTTTGAAGGGTGTTTCCACCAATGGCTAGTGAGAGGGGTTCTGTGCAAACTCTGCGTGAGGGAGTAGGACTAGTGGCTTTTTACAAGTCGGGGAACTGGAATACGTCAGGGCGTGCATGCAGAGATGGTGGTCGTGGCCATGGTAGCCAGACACTAGGATCTCAGAGGCAGTAGGGCGGGATAGCTCAGGGAAGTCAGGCTGTGTCATAGGCCCTCGGCACTGGGCAGGCATATGCAGTGCAACAAACCCAGTAGGTGCAGGATCTCGGACGTTCGAAAGTCAGAGGTACTATTCTAGTAGGTTCTGTCTTATCTTCTGTACTTTTTGATACAGGTTCTACACATAGTTTCATATCTGTACCTGTTGTTGAGATCCTTGGGCTCTGTGTTTCTACTTCTCCTGATATCTTGACATTGAACACTCCATTGGGGAGTAGAACGGCTGGTGTGCGTCGGTGCAAGGAGTGCCCCCTTGAGGTTTTTGGGTGTCACTTTCTATGGGACCTCTATGTCATAGAGATGAAAGCTTATGACTTCATTCTGGGGATGGACTGATTGGTTCCCTATCAAGCCTTTGTAGACTGATATCTTTGCAGGGTGCGTTTCACGTCACCGGAGGGTAGAGAGTTTCTATTAAAAGGCGAATGGGATGTTCAGGTGAGTCGAGCTGGACCGGAGCATCATGGGCGAGGTGGAGTCACAGTCCAGATTGCGTGTTTGTATCTAGATGACCAGGGGACTTGTCAGACAGATTTCCTTCCAGTTATTGATCGTTTTAGGGATGTTTTCCTGGATGACCTTTTAGGTCTACCTCCGGTGCGTGAGGTGGATTTATCTACTGAGCTTGGGCCGGTGGTAGCACCGGTGTCCATTCCACCATATAGGATGGATACACCTAAGATGCAGGAGCTTAAAAGGCAGTTAGAGGAGTTACAGGTGAAGGGTTTTATCTGACCCAGTACTTCTCCATGGGGTTATCGAGTCCTTTTTGGGAAGAAGGCGGATGATACACTTAGACTCTGTATGGATTATCGGAAGCTGAACCAGTTGACGGTTAAGAACCGATATCCCTTGCTGATGATAGATGATCTGTTTGATCAACTTCGTGGAGCACAAGTGTTCTCGATGATTAACATTAGATCAGGATATCATCAGCTGCGCCTGAAACCATCAGATATACAACTTATGGCTTTTCGGAGCAGATATGGTCTCTATGAGTACATGGTTATTCTGTTCAGACTCACGAATGCGCCATCAGTTTTCATGGCTCTGATGAATCGGGTGTTCCATCAATATCTTGATTCTTTTGTGGTGGTATTCGTGGATGAAATCTTGGTGTACTCTCACACTCAACACAAAACGACCATGCCACCCATCTTGAGATCGTATTGAGTACATAGAGAGAGCATCGGCTATATGATAAGCTCTCTAAGTGCCACTTTTGGATGGACCATATTCACTTCCTGGGTCACATTATCTCAGAGGCATGAGTTTCAGTAGACCCAGAGAAGGTGAGAGCAGTATTTTCCTGGAAGCATCCTAAGAACATGTTTGAGATACAGAGTTTCGTAGGGCTGGCTGGTTACTACAGATGCTTTATACAGGACTTTTCTTGCTTATCAGCACCGTTATTAGATCTTACTAAGAAGGGTGTGAAGTTCGTTTGGTCAGGAGCATGCGAGGCAACTTTTCAGAACCTGAAGGTAAGGTTGACTTCCGCACCGATCCTGATACTCCCAGAGCTGGGAAAGAGCTATACAGTTTTCTGTGATGCATCAGGTATTGGGCTGAGAGCAGTGTTGATGCAGGGTTATCGAGTTGTTGCATACGGGTCTCGGTAGTTGAGGCCACATGAGAGGAATTACCCGACGCATTATCTCGAGTTAGTTGCAGTTGTTTATGTGTTACGCTGTGGGAGACATTATCTTTGGGAGAGAATTTTGTGGTTTTCACTTAAAAAAAATCCTCAAGTATATCTTTACCCAGTGTGACCTAAATCTGAGGTAGAGGAGGTGGGTCAAGTAACTAAAGGCCATCGATTTTGAGTTTGCCTATACACCTAGTAAAGTTAATTCTGTAGCTGATGCACTGAGCAAGAAGACTCAGATATAAGCAGTGTAGGACGCCAGTGGTGAGTTGCATCTATGGCCTTGTTCACTGAGATGCATCTTGAGGTGCACGACAGTCAGGGGCAGACTTATCTTTCCTCTTTAGCTGTGACTTCTATTCTCCTGGACAAAGTGAGGATGAGACAACTATCTGATGCAGAAGGCCTAGTTCTACAGGATTTAGTGGCATGTGGGGACCCTCCTCCTGGTTGGATGATAGGCGGTGATGAGGTTTCACATTTCCATGGATGAGTGTGGGTTCAAGGGGATATACGCAAGGAGCTGATGCTAGAGTTTCATGCTTCATCTTGAGCAGTTCATCGCGGGGTTACCAAGATGTACCGTGACTGGAGGCATCAGTACTGGTGGCAAGGTATAAAGAGAGAGATAGTTAGTTTTGTTATGAGGTGTTCCACCTGTCAGCAGGTGATGGCAGAGCCCCAGAGGCCACCTGGGCTGTTACAACAGTTACCCATTCCAGAGTGGAAATGGGATGATGTCGCGATGGATTTCGTTACGGGATTGCCCCGGTCACCTCGTGGAAATGGTGACGTGTGGGTTGTTGTGGATAGACTGATGAAGGTAGCTCACTTTTTTATGATCAAGGAGACCTTTGGATTTGACGAGATCGAAAGGCTGTATATCCGAGAGATCGTACGTCATCATGGGGTCCTCCGTTCTATCGTTTCTGATAGGGATGCCCACTTTACGTCTCGTTTTTTGCAGAGCTTTTAGAGGGTGATGTGTACACATGTGCTTCTGAGAACAGCATACCACCCTCAGACTGATGGCTAGTCAGAGCGTATGATACTGGTGCTAGAGGACATACTGCGTGCATGCGTCTTGGACTTTGGGGGCTCTTGGGAGAATCATATACCTTTTGTCGATTTTTCCTATAACAATAGCTTCCAACAGACTATTGAGATGACACCATACGAGGCTTTATATGGTAGGCCATGCCGTTCACTCTTGTGCTGGTTAGAGGCAGGTGAGGTAGCTTTACTGGGGCCACAGCTCGTGCAGGAGACATCTGAGCAGGTCTAGTTGATTCGGAAGCGGATGGCTACCGTGCAGTCTCGTCAGAAGTCTTATGATGATCGCCACAGATGACCTTTAGTGTTCATGGTCAGGGATCAAGTTTTTCTAAGTGTTTCGCCAAGGCTGGGACACAAGCGAATCAGAAGAGAGGGTAATCTTTCACCGAGGTATGTAGGGCCATTCGAGATTCTCGAGAGAGTCTGGCTGGTTTCTTATCGGTTGCAGTTACCCTAGTGGTACCGACACATGCACGATGTCTTCCATGTGTCTCAGTTGCGTCACTATCATTCAGACCCGTCTCACATCTTTCAGCCTCAGGATGCTGAGTAAGAGGTAGATGCATCCTCTGAGGAGCATCCAATTTGTATCGTTGACAGGAGAACGAAGGTTATCTGAAGCCAGTCAGTTCCTTTCGTACGGGTGCTATGGTAGCATGGCCGAGTGCAGGAAAAAAGCTGGGAGCAGAAAACCGATGTGCATTCTCAGTGTCCAGAGCTGTTCTGAGCTATATCTTCGCCACCTTGGATAGGATATTCAGGGAAGAATTTCTATAAGGGGGAATTTTTTAAGAACCCAGTTCTTATTTGTGAGGTAAGGGCTACTTGTTTTCTCTTTTCCTTATGTGTTTTTGAGAAAATATGGAAAATGGGGAAAATCCTAAATTTTGGAAAGAACACGCCGTGTACTTTTGGCCGTGTGGGATGGGTACATGGAGCATGTGGCCATGACGAGGATGAGGGGTGTAGGAACTAACTACACACCATGTAATGGTACTTTACACGCTGTGTAGTCAGTTGGTAGGAAAAAATTGTAAGGCGGTGGAGCAGCTGCCAGCTGGGCGGCAGTACACGTCGTGTAGTCGAGAGTACAGGTTGTGTACTCAGGTCGACCAATGAACGGTGTGGTAGTGCCACTAGGGGAAGTGTTAAATGAAGGAAGTACATGATGTGTAATCATAAGTACACGATATGTAGTTTGTTTTTTTTTGCTTAAATCGGAAGTAGCCTCCCATGTTCATAGGGATAACTTAAAACGGGAAGGAGGAGTGGGAGAAGGAGGTCGGAGCTTCGGAGATCCGCCGAGCACCCATCGAGAATCTGATTTCTGCATAGTCTGTCTCCCTGGAACCGTGCGGGTGAGTTCTTCCTCATCCTGTTGTAGTTCTTACAAATTCATTCCCGTTGGAGAGTTATTTGGGTTTAAGAATGTTTTCTTCTTTGTTAGATCTACGTCATTCTTGGGCATTTCTGGAACCGACATTTGTGTATAACGCTCGATGGCGTATAAGGTAGGTGGCTTTGTGTTAATTTTTCCAACTGTCATGTATTTGTGCGTTTTTGTTCCATGAACCCATGTTGGGGTGTCGTGTGGCTGAGGTCGTTTCTATATTAAACACCTAGAATTGAATAGGTGATGTAATTATGATATTAAAATGCTGGTTGGGATCATTGCTTAGATCTGGAACCACCCCGGGGGTGTGTTCAACTGTTTAGTTGTTTGGCCAGGATGCCCGAGGGTATGCCTTTAATGTAGTAAATGTAGAATTTCTTTGAGAGGAATTCCTTGTTTACTACTTGTTTACATGTTGGGAATGGCCCGGTTACTCGTTTGGCCTAAGGGCATTTTTGTGATTAGCCTGAGGGAGATGCACTATTTTAGCCCGAGGGTTGTAGTAATTTCTTCGGAGGGAAACCTTTCGTGCCTAAGGGCTTGACTTCTGTGCCTAAGGGTGACACTTTCTACGCCTGAGGGAAACTTCTGATACGCCTGAGGGCTATACCTATGGGTTGGATTCAGCTTACCTGAGGGTAAGGTTTTGCATGTCTGAGGATGTGGACTGTTTACATAGAAATGCACTGTGGTGATTTCTAATATTTAATGGATTAAATAAATAATTAAATGTAAATTTAACTATTAAGTTATTAACTTTTGAGTACTGCTTAGTTTATTTCATTTTACTACTGCACACTTGTTGCATGTTTTATACACAATTGAGCAAGGGCCTTTGGTGGGTGCCTACTGAGATATATTTCTCACACCCTATTTGGGTAATTCTTTTCATCCCAAACAGATTACGTTTATGCAGGTGTAGATAGGGGAAAGAGTTCCTATATAGGTACTTGACTATTGATGAGTAGTAGGAGGGCATGGGACCAAGCCTAGGCTTGCGATGCCGCTGCCAGTTTTTTTCTTTGTTTTGATGTACTCTGAATATTGTTGTACTATATTGATGTATAACATGTTCTGGCTCTTTTCTTAGTACTTGAGACATGTAGAATCATTATTTATATACTGTTGTTTATTTCAGTTGTGTATGGTTTACTGCTTCCACTGTTTGTTGTTTGTTTTATTTCCATTCCGTTGTGCTACACTTTGAAAAATGAAGGCATAGTTTCCCCACTATCAGACCTGGGTCCTCGATACTAGTCGGAAGCCTCTGGAATTTGGGGAAATGCGCTTGAGGTCATGTGGTGAACCGGGTTTGGGGCACCCATTGCGTGGAACCCGGAATCGGGATGTTACATCTTGGATAATGAAACTAGATTCATTAATAATTTAATTAATAACTTCTTAATCTTGTATATGATTTATTATAATTTTATTTTGTTCATTTATGTCCTTTTTATGAAATATGATATTTAATTTCGTCATTTTGGAGTGATTGTTTTCCCGGTTTTCATGATTGTTTCATTTGTATACATGTACGGAAGATCATGCGAAATGGGATTAGTTGTCTAGAATTGAAATTATTAGTAATTTGTTAAATTCAATGAGATTTATTGTTCTTATATATAACTTTATTGTTATATTTAATGATTATTCATTAGTTAAAGCGTTGATGATATCCATTTAGTTTATTTTGGTGTTTTTTTCGATCATCAGAAACTAATTTTATCTAATGTATTAAAAGAATGTATATATTATGTTTTATGAATATTAAATAAATTGTATTGTATATATTAAATTCCATTTAAGAAAAAATGTTTTTATGACCAGATTTGAAGGCATAATTGAAAAATGAAAACTCGTTGTCCATAAAGATGGTAAATTGGCACCTCGTGAATGATATTATCATTTTTAGAAAGAAGGGAAAAAAATAATTGTGGTTGTTGTTCAATTAACATAATAATATTTAAAAATATATAATATAATGGATATATAATGCCTATTTTTATATAGTTCTTAAGGAATTGGTAAAAAAAGAAAATAAAGAGAATTAAATTAAAAGAATGAAATGGGATTTAAATTCATGAATTCATCTCATTGAGAACCTCCTAAAAACATTAAAATGGTCTTATAGTGATGAAATAAAGACCAAAACATGGTGAAGTGTTTTGGGAGAGGTATTGGTTAGAAATTGGATATGATTCATGGCTTTGGAGGTATAGGGAGAAGAGGTGGGGATGGGTGGAATTTATAGTAAAAAAGAGGGGTGTTTTTTTGATTATATTATTCATTAGATTATTATTTTGGATGAAGAATATTAATATTATTGAATCTTGTGAGTAAATAAAGTAACTAGTTCATTTTAGTTTGATATAATGGTTCTCACATCATCCATACATCATTCATGACTAAATAATTCATGTATTTTGCTAATACCATAAACTACCATATTTTACTATCTATAAAATGTTCAACAATTTTAGAAAAATTTCATAAAATAAACCAAAATTATTTGGATGTTTATAATCCAAAAATAGACTCCATTTTATGAAAATAGTTTTCTAAATATGGGAAATTTAATTTTTAAATTAAATAATCATTTAATCAAAAAACACAGTTCCTAATATTATAATTGATTTTATATTAATTTCCAAAATAAATTAATGTCTCATAAAATCATGTAATAATAATAATAAAATAAAATATTAATTTATGAATATAATTCATAAAAATAAATTTTCATTTAGTTCATTATATTAATTATAAAATTGTAAATAAACATTTATGTTTCACAAAAATATGAAGACTTAATTTCTCATGTTTGAAAAATTTATTTACTTATTCCATGATATAAATTGATTTTAATTTCATTGAAAATTTGCCTAAATTTTATGTATATTTTTGTTGGTGAAGTTATAATTTATTGGTCATATACTATTTCTAATGGTCATATTAGTATTCAAATGATCTTATTTATGAATATATTAATGTTTAAAACTCGTTATTATGTGAAGAATAGACTATCAAATATGGTAAATTTTAAAATATACATACCATAAAATCATGGGATTTTAATTTTTCCACGTCAAGAAACTAATTATTAATTTAGTTAAAGTATAATTTATTAGGGAACCTACCTCCAACCAAATGATATTGGACATTGACAACCCAAATCCGCTTTAAAGAGTTCAAAGGAGAAAAGAACACCCAAGGAGTAACTTTATAAAGAATAACCCCAAAAATGAAAAAAATGGAACATTAAACTTATATAAATAGAACCAACTTATGAGAATATCCCAAGAGAAAATGGAAGATGGGTTAAGAGAAAGAATAAGGGGGGGAGATTACTTAGAGAAATCACCCCAAAAAAACTGACGAAACCACTTGGAATCTTCATGGAATGTTGAGGGGATATGTGAGGAAGAAGGGAGGAGCCTCAATATGGTTTCACCATACAATTGGGGGATCAATGTGGATCTTGGGGTAGAAATTATATGAGATAAATAGGTAAAAAAATATTTTTAATGAATCCGTGCACTACACACTATTATGATAGAAAGTTTTGGAAACCATTTACGAACCATGAATCCCTTACTAGACTCACAAAAAACCCCCATAGATTGACCACAGTGTCTGAGAACCCATGTGCCAACAATGAGGATTGGTTCTCTAAAAAACAAAAAATCCATGTATATACTTCTTACATAGTTTTGACTAACCATGCTGAAGCCACAAACCCAAATATTGGGACACCTATGACCCACACAGTTACTCTTGGGAGAAACACTGTTTGAAACTAACCATGAACTAACCCTGAAACCATAACCATGAAAGATGAAAAAGTGCATAAAAAGGACTCCACATCAGAAAGACTCATTATTACCCCTTACCTATGCACACAATCCATGAAAATAGAGTAAACAATCATAAAATTTTGATCTGAAACATCAAAAAATCATTATAAAAACCAAATAAAAAATTATTAGACAATAAATAAAATAAAAAAAACAGGGGTTTAAAATTATTCCCACTATATTTATTTCTTCCTCTAGAAAGCCCCAATGTTTCTAGTTTATTGGGTCAAAGAGGATGATCCACAATCCCTCCCGATTAACTACTCAAACTGAAGAACAATATGAGAACCAATAAGAAAATAAATACATCCTCATCAAAATTCAACCATTTATATCAAACCAATTCTCTTAGAGAGAAAAAAAATCTCAGACAACAAGCCCAACCACATACCAAAACAATTTTCATCAAGCCTACCCAGAGATCCTAACACTCTCCGAGGGAAGGAAGAATCAAATTTTGACAAATCAAGAATACATGGTGGAATATCCACCATATTAGGGATCTATTTTGATCCTAAAAACTACATACAATAAAACACCAAAGTTCCAAACTAGAAAAAACATATACAATTCTAGAAGAAACTAAGATATGGAAACCAGACACATAATGGAACATGGTTTGATTAAAATAGAACTCCCAAAAAGATACAACACATCATATGTCATTAAAAAAGGCCAAAACACAAGACACAACCATAATAATAAAATAAGAAATTTAAATCAATCCCCTTCTATATGTCTGACACTAGTAACATGTTCATCAGATTGAACCAAACACTTTTTTGAGGGAGTGGATTTACCTCCAAACATCATTCAAGTGAAACCATTGAATTTTTTTTGGAGATGGACAAAATAACCACAAGCATTGTAGGACATTTAGTCACTTGGACATGAAGGATTATTACGAGTTTGAATTCCACATTGATGACACACAAGGGTCCTACACCCAGAAGATACTGATGAAATATTATATACCCACCTAATTCCACCACTAACATAACCATCTTCAGAACATTTTTCCATGTCTTTATATGAATTTAATTTATTGCTTATAGAGACTAATGGATTATTTCATCACATGATCTATCCTATTAACATGACTTCAACCTAAACCACATGCCTCTTCACATGGGAAATGATGGTGATAATTTTTTTGGCACCCTCAACTAAATATCCAAGTGAATCCCATTCTCAAAATGTTTTTCCCTCCAAGAATCATCCTCATATAACTCCAACATATTGGGTAATCAATCCCTAAAATTAGAAATTAAATCCAACATTAAAAAATTTACAGGATGAAGGTAGTACAAATCTACTACCAATTCCACCTTCATATCCTCAATGAAGTACTATTGTATGAATGTATCCTTAAGGAATTTGTAGGAGAGTTATTCCTAGGGCTTGGTCATGATGACTGACTTCCACTATTTATAACCTACACCTTCAAAAATAACATTCATGTACTTGAGCATATGAGACTCATGAAGATGAAGAAAAGAAAAAATATCCTTGATGGTTTTTATCCATTCCATGCATTTATTTTGTTCCACCTACCGATAAAAGAAAAGAAGGTTCTAATTTTTTATAATTTCAAAGAATTCCTGATTTTTAGGACCATCAGGCTCCATTTTTTTGAAGAGAATATCCAGGAACTGGGACAATACCTGATCAACCAAAATAATGTGGTGAAAGAACCACCCACCACCTTCTTGAAGACTCCATAGAGCTTAGTGGGGGCATACTCTAGAAATAGGAAGATAGAGACAAAACCATAACACCTCATAAACTAAAATTTAACATCCCAACCATAAATCATGAACCTGAAATCAATACACAACTTAAAAAACATTTCAAATATACCAAAACAAAAAATTCACAAAAATGATATTCCCATATAAAAAAATAATAAATCACTCAACGCACACTTAGAAAAAAATCACAATTTTCCTTCTTAAAATATATTAAAAATGATTGACATGTAGGTTACATAAAAAGGGTATTACAGGAAGCATCACACATAAATATTCCCATGTAAGCTTAAGCATCCAACCATTAATAACACCAACCATCCACTTCCACAAACACATCCATATAGTTGAGTGGTCATAAAAATAAAATTTTTAAAAAATACATTTTTATAAAAAAACATTCAACCCAAGGATCAAAATCTCAATTCACTTCCCATTTCACATTTCACAAAACCTTTAAAAACCCACAATGAATTATCTAAAACCATTAAATTCCAAAAATAATTTTATTTTCAAAAATACTAATATGTTTCTAACAAGTGAGTAATTTAATTATAGAAATCCAATTTTAATAAACCCATTTTCTTTTTATCAAAATTCATTTTGTTAAAACTTCATCTTCTAAGGCATTCCTTAATTGGGTTTGAAAAATTCATTAATCGATTACAAACAATAAACAAATCAGCACATAAAACACAATTTTCATAATTTAAAGTATGGGTTTTAAAAAAAATTAACATTGGGAATGTACCAAAATAAATTCATAGAAGGGACTGGAGAAAATGGGTGAACTTACCATATTCTTGGCGGCCATATTCTAATCAATACACTACTATAGAGTGTTTTTTAGGACAACATTTTTGGGATCCCCATTTTTTTCGAACACTATGATGTCTATAAAAAAACTATCCCTACCCACATTTTACACCCCATGTGTTAAATGAGTCATAAAGAATAATAATAAATTCTAATAATCTAAAAATCATCAACAAAAATTAGATATAACGTGAAAAGAATGGATACAAACAGAAAAAAAAACTAAAATCTAGGCATCCCATGGTAACCCTAGGTTCTACACTGGAAGTGTTGTCTAGAAATTTCTTAATGACCAAATACCAAGTTATAATAGTCCTAATCTTTATACCTTGGCATGCCAAATAAAAAAGGGCAATATGAAATCTAGTTTCTCTGAAGAACCTATTCGTAGAAACAATTTTTGTCACAAGTTAACTAGTGTTGACCCCAAAACAATCATATGATCCATCCAGTGATAACCCCTATGAATTGTCTCTATCACCCTAGTTTGGTGAAAAGCACCAGGGTATCATGTAGTAATTTTCATAATGATTTTTCAAAAGATAAATTAAAAATACAATATAAATATAAACTAGAATCCCCATATAAATAATGTAACAAACAAGAACAAGAAAACAAAAATTAAAAATGAACCCAAATTGTACCTGGTGATAAAAATATCTCCATGTTACCCCACGATTCACACACTAAACCCAACTCCAAAAATCACCCCAAAATAATTGAAACCCAGAGTATCCTACAAATAAAGCTAAAAACAATAATTGAAGTATAGGCATGAGTAATAAAACTCAACTGGAATTCCCAGGTAAAACTAATACCTACACATTTCCCTTAAGTAAAATATGAAGTTAATACAATATTGAAATACAGTAATAAAAATATTGTTTTTTAATCTATTCCGTTACAATACAATTCAAAATCCATTTCCCTCTTTTTTAAATTAGGTTTTTAATAAAAGGGTAGGCTTGGTAATTTTAGAGAGAAAGAGATCTAGAGAGTTAATGAAAATGAATTTATGAAAAGGGGGTGGAAGAGAACATGGAATAAGTTTCAAAATATTATCCATAAAAAAGTTTAAAAACAAAAAAAATAACTTTTACCAATCATGCACACCCATATTGGGGTTGAAAAAATTAAAACCTAATAATGTCAATACCAAAGAATTAATCACATAATTATACCATAATAGGTACCTAGATTATCTATTATAGATAAACAAGTTATAGGAAACATGGTAATTCCTAGGAGCTCATGGGAAAATATAGAACATAATAATCTTGATCCATTATAATGATACAACAGATTCAATCAAACAATCATCACACTCAGTTGTTCCCTATATGGCCTAAATGAGGGGAAACATCCTCAAAGCAATGCATGTCTATACTAAGGAGCTACTAGTCAAAGTGTATTAATAAACTAGTATAATAATAATTCTTTTAAAATACACTCTATATTCTAGTCTCCTAGATGTGGCTAAAATAGGGGTGAGGCAAACTATGCTAGACAATACATAATAAGTAGAATACAGAACCTGAGTCACAAAACCATGTATCATTTGAAAATCCCCTAAAGTTATAGTTCATTTTTCTCTTATACATAAATACACAAGGGAAGTACCATACGAAGGTCATTCCCACTACATTAGTAATGAGTTAGGGGAGAGACACGTCCTAATGAGATATTTCTAAGGGTAATATATTTGGAGACTTCCAACTAAGCCTCACATATCCTTTGGGATATAAACCTCTCAAAAAATAAAAAACAATTATTATAAAAGAAAAAGACTTCTAAAAACCCATTTGTGGAACCCAAATCATCACTAGAAAAAAAATCACATATAAGGGGCCAATGAGAATTTTTGTGAAGACATGGTGTTCAAATTATAATAAAATAATCTTATACAATTAAATACCAATAATAATTAATATTATTTCATATCATATAATTTTTTAAATAATTAAACCTCACTAATCAATACAAAAATCGTGGGTTTGAATTCAGAAAACCGATGGTTCTTTAAATTTAATAGATAATGAATAAGGGAGCCTACCTCTGTCCCAATACTCGTGGACAAAATCAAACCAGAATTAATTCAAAGAGGTATAATATGTCATGATCACCCAAGGATTACCTTAATAAGGGAAAACCCCCAAATTAAAACCAAAAAAACATGGAACCTAGATTAATAAATGAGAGAAGAAGAACTCAATAGAGAATAGAAGAAGGAAGAAGATGATGATGAAAAATAAAGGAGGATGTTACCTTGAGAAATCACCCCAAAACATTGAATAAACCAATTACAATACACATGGAAGTAGGAGTGGAAGTTTGAGAAAGATGGTAGTAGCCTCCCCAAGGTTTCATGATCTAAATAGGGGAGGAATTAGTAGTTTTTGGATAAAATTATAAGAAGTAATAAAGGTAAACAAACCATTTTTAATGAATATGAGATGTGAACATGGCTTAGAAAACATTGAACCAACCTCGCATCCCTTACAGGACTCACAAGATACCCACCTATTTTTGGGAATTGTGCTCCAACCATATTTCCAAGTTACCTGAAACATTGTATATACATGGATATACTTATTAAAAAATTTGGACTAAAAATGATGAAGCCATGATTCATCATCTAGGTATGCCCAAGACCCATATTATTAATCATGGGATCTTCACGATTTGACTATAGTCATGCGCTACCCACGCAAACCTAACCGTGCAAGACGAAAAATGAATTGAAAAGGGAATCAACATCAGGGTGCCTCATAATTAACCCATAACCATACACACAAACAATAAAATAGATTCAAATAGCCAATAACCTAAAAATTCATTTTGAAACACCCAAAACATAATAATATACATATTATAAAATGATAAAAAATTAAAAGGGAAAAATTAAAAATAGGGTGTGAGTGTTTGAATAAAACAATACAATTGGAAAATACCATAGAGGTTATGCATTTAAATTCATGAATAAACCCACACATAATAATTTTAATGGGAACTTCCAAAATTATTTTTTTTACAATTTTCATGAAATAATCAACTCCCAATAATATCTTTTTTAAATAAAAAAAATAAAATATTCTTTAGAAATCATCATTTTGTGAAATACAACATTCAAAAATATGCCAAAGGAAAAGTCTAACTGAATAACGAAAATAGAATCCAAACATGTAAATATGAAAATAAAAATATCTAAATATTGAATATATGCACAAGATCATTTCATATTAAGATATGATGAATAATTGAAAAAATAACAAATTATTCCCTAAAAAGTAAATAGTATGGAATAAAGAATATGTAGTCCTGGGAAATTCCAAAACATATCATGAGGTGACCCTAGACATACATGTGTTATAATAATATTTAGTATAGTCATTTAATTACTTTTTATAACCCAATGGCATACTAGAAACTATCTAAACAGATGGATCTACCCTAAGTAATATACCCATTTAAAATTGAGGGTGATCTATTTAGTCTTATAATGAAGAGATACTAATTATCTCTCATCATTTAATAATATTCATAAGATCACCATGATGATAGTAATTGAAGTTGATGTAGAATTTTCACACAAGATATAAATTTTGAATCAATATAATACAAGAATGTGTGATCCACCCTCCTCTTAACACACTACAACATGGAAAAATACATAAATAGTTGGAGATAAAATCCTAAAATAACTAAAAGAGAGGGGAATACATGTATGGACCACACTGATTATAAGGAATAATTTTATGTCACCAATTGGGATATAACATTTGAATCTATAGTTACATTCCAATGATTATACTTCCTTCAATTAATTTCATTAAAATTCACACATTAGGATCCCATCTTCATTCCCATAGTGAAATATGAGCCTTTGAATCATTATTTTAGTCATTCATCATTTAGTGTATCTTTTTGAAATCATTTTTGATATCAATAAAAAAATTTAGAATGTTACAATCCAATATTTTAAATTATATTTTGTTTTTAACCCTAATGCATTTGATAGATTTCTAAACATGAAACAATGAACCACAATGAACTGTGGAATAGTATATCACTGTTAAAATAATGTTTTAAAATTAATAGATAAAAATAGTTGAATGTTAATTGTAAAATATAATTAAAAATAAAAATTAAGGACATTTTTAATAGTAAAGAATTCATAGGATTCAATTATTATAGCTTGGAAACTATTAAGACTCTTTTATGGATTAAAATTTAACTATTATAACATTATTATATACATATATTATTTTTTGAGAAAAAAAATAATCTTTCTGAATGTAAGTATTGATATGAATATCATGTAAATATAAAAATGTATATGTAATTAATAAGAAATAATAATATGAATATTTAATATTTAAAAATGATAGATTCCTTTAAAAAGGTTTTCAATATATATTTCTTTATAGAATTTATAAATTCTAAAATATTAGAATTTTTATTACCTCTGTTTTCATTATTTTTCTCAATTTAGATTTACAATATTATCTAAATATTAGTTTTATCTATATCTAAAAAACGTATTTTAGGAAAATAGTAAAAAATGATGTTTTTTCACATTTGATGTCGAATTTTGGAATATATCAAGTAGAAAGTAAATTTTTTCCACTAACTTAAATGTATTTATGGAGTAAAAAAGAATTCAAAACACTATTATGGTTGTATATAACCTATGTTTATCATTATATGAACAAAGGTAATATTTCCTATTAAATGAATATATTCTTGTTATTTGCCCTTAATTAATCATTATTATGGTGAAATTGTGTTTATGAATATTTGAAAGGCACAAAAACTCATTATTTATAAAATAAAACAATTTAAATTTTCTATATATAGAACATTTGTAATTATATACTATACATAAATTTGGTTCTTAATAAAATAGTTTTTCTAAAAAAGGGTTTTAAAAGTGATATTCCCTAATGTTGAAGTTAATTTTTTTAAAAAATAGAAATATTATTTTATTAAATGGATATAATATTTGTAATAATAAGTTAAAAATTATTTTATAAGTACCCTTTTATTTTTATCCATTTAAATTAAATTACACAGGAGAACATTAGATACCACTCTAAAAACCATAAATTTTAAAATTAGAAAAAAAATAAGAGTTAAAAAACTGAAAAGTTTTAAAAACATCGGTGAGAAAGAATGATTGATGATTTAACATCCTTATATCCATTTAAAACACATTATTTTCCATTTTGTTCATTTCACCCTTGAATAGTGACATATAATTATGGAAATGTAATGGGTTCTTGAAAACATGTGTTAATCTTCACTAATGATAGTGGATAACATCCCCCACTTTATGTCCCACCAGAAACATATTTTATTATTTCACATTGAGTCATCATAATCACAATTTCGAAAACCCATATAGAATCAATTATTTTATTCTCAGTCATTAAAACCTAGGTAAAATTAATTATAAAAAGGGTGATATCACATTATCAATAATGGTCTATTTATTAATTGAAAATTGAATCTAAATAATTAGAATATGAAGAGCATAAGTAAATTAAGACAAAATCCATGTGCATGAGTATTGAATAAGAATATTCATACCCATCAATATCTAGATCAACAAATGTGAAAAAATGGAATAATGGTTTAACAATGTCAAGAGTCATCAGAATCAATAATCATGATCAATGTGATATAAATCTTGATCAAAGGAAATAATAAACCCATAACAATAATATAGAAAACATGTTGGTATATTAGATATCATCTCTATAGTACACTTACGGAATTCATATAAATGGAATATCTATTCAGTCGATATACAATATACTTTTATAGAGAGTATAATTATTACCCAGTGAATTGGAGCACTATATGGTAACACATATCATATAACTTGCAACAGGCTCTCCCAACAATATCTGGGCACACCTATCATATAAAAATCAATATGAACTATAAATAAATTATATAGATCTTGTGTTTCTTTTGGATTTGGTTCCCATGAAATATATTATATGTACATTATGTTAATAGTTATTCATAGTTTTGAATTTTTTATCACATCATGATTGTTCTTTTACATAACATTGTTTTTGATAATTTCTTAATAGTAGTTTTCACAATAAAATGTTATATATGTTCCCCATTATGATGATACCCAAAAGTTATATGAAATAAATATTAAATATATTTTCCATAGCTAGATGATATAATTTAATAGAAAAAATGATAAAGGATTTCTCGGGTGGAGACTCAAAAGGATTTGAGGCACCTTCTCCAGGTGTATGCCCTTGAAAATATTTAGGGTACAATATTATTAGAATGATACCCACTAGTAGGAAATTTACATTCATATGTGTTATTGGTTGATCATATCTATGAATGTGTTTATTGATCCTTGGATTTTAATAATATTATTAATGAGTATTATGAGTCTCTTACTTTGATGTATTGATGAAAATCACGATGGCACATGTTTGTGGTGAGGTCAAAAACACAGGGTGCATCTCTAGTAATATTTAATTAATTAATAATTAATGAATGTATTTTTCCCTTATGTTCATTAATGGTAGATTATTTTAGTTACACGACATAATTACCCACCTAAATAATGCTTTTTGGATGACTGCCAATGGCATTTTGTTGGCCTCCCTATATATCAATGGCTTTTGACTAGCAGCGATGGTGAAAACAAGTGATAGTGGGGATACTATACCCTGATATGATTATATAATAATGGTCCAGTATATATATATATAGTATAAAAGAATGAATGAATTAGACTAGACCAGTAACCCACCCATGGTGGATGAACAATCAATATCATACATCATTGGAAGTAATAACTAAAAAATAGTTGTGGAATAAATAAAAAAGCAAACATACCATTTATATCTACGAAAAAATATCAAAACAGTTCAAACATATCAATATGGAGTAATGGTAACCAATGGAATACCACCCATATATACATATACAAAATAATAGTGAAAAAGGATAACAAAACAGAAACCCAATTGATGAAAGAACCTTAAGGTCACTTTCCATCAATCCAATTCTAAACAACCATTTAAATATATTTCATGAACTCCAGCCATTACCTAAATGAAAAAGAATAAATTTTATACGTGTCTTGAGAGGCCTGTGTTGGGTTTGAGAGGGAATCACAGTAGGACACCACAAACATGTTCCTATCGTAATTTTTTTTTGTTTTAGTTCATTAAAAATTAAATTGAACATCCCATGCACATTTTATAAATAAACTACTCCACTTATTGTCAATAGGAACACAGAATAATTCACCTACTTTTGGCTAACACTAGAAATATATATTTGATAGGATCCTAATAATAAATCTCAAGGAATTTGTTGATGAATATCAATATATGTGGACCCTTAATTTTCTCCTCTAATTGAATCACTCGAACCAATATTCCAATCATCCCAATGTGTCTAGATCAAGTTACCTATGTCTTGACGGCATGCCCAAATCAACAAAACTCTATTCCCTTAGACCCCTAATCGGAAAAACACATCAAGTTGAAGCATGCCTTTAAAAGGACCACTTGTATATTTCCTCTATGAAATATCACCATTGGATGAAAAAATAATTTCATGGGGAATGATAATTTTCATCCTCCCAAATAGTCCCACCCAATGGCCTGGTGTACAACGAGCCTCAACCCCCAACTAATAGCCTCAATGCTACTGTTTGATGGCTCCTCACCATCTGTGTGGATTTCTATGGAAAGAACCTCTATCCATAATTCGTAAGACGCAAATACCATAGTCCTCTACCCACATGAGTTTTCAAATCCACCTCAACATAAGAGACATCCTATGTGCACAGGAGTCCAATCAGTGTTTTGGAAAACACGGTTGAGTGACATTCATTAAATATAACCTTATACAATCTAATTTTTACTCATCGTTCCCCTTTGACCAAGTCACACTAACTTATATATATTTCATCCAATATCACATGACCCTCACTAAAATAATGAGTGCCTATCCACCTTAATATGAATACTAAGCTGCCCAACTAGTGATCTGCATCACCCTAATGTATCAGTCCAAGCCTTTAGCAATGATCACATTACCTCACCTAAGAAGTCATTACTACCTCTATCCTCATTCCTTTCCCATTAAATTCTCATAAAAAAATTCATATATATATATTTCAATTCAAATTAAACTAAAAATTTTAATTTAAAATAAACAACCCACCCATAAAAACTACCAAAGTGTTTGACGACCACAAAATTCCCCTAACATGAGTAAACATGGTTAGGGAATGCCTGAATACGTCATATGTGATCAATTTAATTACATTAAATACAAACACTAATTTAATAAGGTATTGATCAGTCAACACATTGGCATGCTAAAATTCGAACCCCCGAAAACACTTGTGAAAACCCGGGTAAAGGTAAGAACCACCTACCACATATTGGTAAACACCCACACTTCTATTATTAGACTCTAAAATGGACTAATTTATAATAAATTAATTTTTACTGAAAATTCATGGAAAATAGGTTAAACCCCCTCACTAGGAATTAACACACTGTATGGTGAGGAAAAAACATAATAAAAGGAAGAGGATGGGAAGCATTATTGATATTAATCCAATGCAACCATCGACTCGAAGAATAGACCACAGACAAATAAGAGGTATCAATACCTGGTAGAGGAGAAAAATTGAAGCACCCACACAAATTTGTGAGAATAAGAGATGACAAAATTATAAGAAAACAACAAATAGAAGGGGAGGGTAAAACAGTAAATTGGGAACATTAATGGGCCGCAGGGTTAGCTCACACGGTTTTCTAATGTATCCGACAACCATGTGTTTTATACTTTTTAAAAGCTAGGCCCGACTTGGTTAGATCATATGGTTAGGCCTGACTATGTGGAATCCATGTGTGCTTCAGGGGAAGGGTACAACCCATTTGGAAAGAATCAAGAAGCATGTGAACCATTTTCCTGAACTTTGTGAAAATTGTGAACAATGCCTCTACAAAAAACCTACTGATGTCATTCACTACTATTAACCCCAAATTTAATGTTTCTCAGAGCATGATAAATATAGAAAAGGGACCACTCAGTTACTTTTGTAATCCCACACTATTTCTCTAAACCATGCGCCTTAGTCTATGCTTTTCTAAAATAGGTGTTTTGGGCCTATGACAAACCAAAAACCAATCTAAACAAACAAGAATGTTTTTTTATCATATTTAATTATAGAAAAGGCTCCTAGTTCAATGGAAAACATGGAATTGTGTTTTTTGAAATAATATATATGTTAATCTACCAAAAAAATGAAAAATTCAAAGAATGAAAAATTCATCCTGCTCCAAAAACCCAGGATGTTACAATATCTCCACCATAACATATCTTTTTCTGAATCAATAAAAAACCTAATGTGTTACCTAAAATATCCATATCTTTTAAAATTAACTTAGACCACCATAGTCAAAAGGTAATAGTTAAAATCTCTCAAGGGGATCCCCACCTTATGAGTTACCTACCCCTATAACTTCTTGAACCAAACTCAAATCAAAATGATGGTCCACTGACCATCCCTAGACTCAAAGTCCTCCTATGACTCATTTTCACTCATGTACTTAATCAAGTGATCCTTTGTAAAACACTATACACATCATAATCTAGAACCTTATTGATCCCTACATTTTGACCATGTCGCACATAGAACCTAAGAGTCCCCACAACTCAACAAATTATCAAAATGAGTCCCGGTGCCTCACACCTCATCAAGTCCTCATTGCAACGATTCCTAGATTACAATGCACCTCAAGTAATAATGATTCCATGAACATCATATATATATATATATATCACCTATTCTGATTTCAATATACTAACATAATTCTATTTAGTTTATAAAAACATCATGTGAACCTTGTGAACCCAAAACAGACATGCCTAAAAAGGGAATGCTAGTATAAAAAAAATAGTACCACTTCATTCCAACAGAGTAACACTGACCATAACTAGATCACTAACCTTCTCGGAACCTTGAAGCTTCACTAAATGCCCCCCACCCGATGCTCAAGTTCGTGAAACATGGGTTCCATGTGGTGTTGCACCATCACCCTTCCACTGACCATAATTTTGGGTCCCGTTATCTCTTCCATAACCTCTGCATGCTATTGTAACTCGGAAACCATATCATATTACCACTTTTGATCCAATCACCAAACCTGGATTCCTCCCCAGTCCTTGACACCCATCTATCTGAGAAGACTTCCTATAGAACCTCTCATGATTCGAGACCTATCCACATGCATATAACTTATTTAGAGGTTGATTGCAATGAGTTAATACATTTCATAGCTACTAAAAATAGAGTCACACCAACAGATACACTCTCTGAGGTGATCTTCCTACAAAACTGTCAAGACTACCAAACTATATCTCTTCTTGAACTCACATATGGATTTTTATAGAATTTCCATTAAAATCAACTAATGATATCACTGGACTCAAGTAATATTAATCCTTAAAGTTTCCCTTAGCTATAAACACCTGATTAACTTAATATGAGAATGAGGATAACCTAAAAATGTTCTCCAACAACTAAATGAAGTTCCATAAACCATAAATCAAATACCTTACCCTCGAGGTGTCATCTCCCGCCATTCCTGGTTAAAAGTGAAACAATTATGTGAATGACATTTCATATTCCATGATGGACATGTATCCCTACATTAGGATAAAGAACTCCCAATATATATTTTCCCTCAACATTTTCAGGAAGAAGTGATCAATGAACCTGGCCTAAAAGTCCTTCATGGCCAGTCCCTCATGTCTGAAAACTTGTACATGCACATTTAACTAGTGTTTAACCAATCCTATGATCATGTAGTCTTATAGATTCATCATCTATCTTAGAGACATATCTATCTTCACTAAGATCATCTATATCTCCTTGATCCAGTTCTCATCCATATGTTGTCCACCCACACCCTCAAAGAGGAGTGGGTGCTACAATTGAAACCCAAAATTCAATTACTCTATAAAAGGATCTTCTCCGTGAGATTCCCTATAAATACCCAAGATGACACATACTATGATCACTCAAATATTCTTTTCATTATGTGGAACAAAAGTTGTCACGTCTGTAAGCTTCCCCTCCTTCACTGTAGTATAAACCAAAGCCTATACATGTGGACCATTCTCTTACAGACCCTCTGGGGCCCTAACCTGTAAGTCCTCCTATAGAACCACATCTACTTCATTCAGATTCTCCATATGTTGTTTTTCAGGGGGGAAACCCCCTCAATACCATAACATGGTAAAACATCCTAGATAACCCACCCACACACACACACACACACATATAATAGAATTGTCAAGTAATAGCATTAATCATTAGCTCACTACCCTTACTATCCCACATAGAAACCACGTCTCATGAAATAGTAGAATAATGTTCCCATTACCCTCCCATATAAAATGCATGTATCAAATATTTCTAGGGTGATGACCATCCTGACAAACCATGTCACCTCAAACCGATGACCACATCACCAAACCTGGTGATCGAAATTCCCCATTTAACATTACAAACACACTTCAATAAGGGAAAGGAACTTATATATAAGTATCAAATATCAAATACTGATATGAAATTTTTTATGGGAACATAAATATATATTCCAATCCTACTATGCCCCTATCAAAAATAAGCATAACCCAACACCCATTTACATACCAGGTCAAGGGTCCAAATCTCTTTCTTTGCCATATAAGATCAAGGATCACATGTCATAACTAGTAACAATCACATTCAAGTGCATCACTCAGGGTGTAAATCATATAAACTATAAAACAAGAAATAACATGAAAACTATTATGAACCTCATAAACTTGGTCTTTTCCCCGTGCATGAGGCTGCAAGAACCAAAACAGAAGTTATAAACCTAATTATGACAAAATTATAATATCAATCCTACCAAAACATAAATTTTAAGACCAATATAGACGTAAAATCAACCCATGAGATACAATTTGTAGTTCCTTGATCCAATTAGCAACCTGAAATGTGAATTAGTTTCGAGTTCCACTGGCCTTAGGAGCACCTCCCCATACACCAAATGCTACCGAATAGTAATGAGGGTAAAATGGGTGATAATGGGTAGACTATACACTCAGGTGATGATATAATAATGGTCTAATATATATGTATAAAATAACTATAGAAAGACACTATACTAATAATCCACCCAAGGAGGAAGAACAATCAATAGCCTATAAAAGCGAAATAAACAACTTAAAAACATCAATGGAATAATTAAACAAGACAAAAAACCATTTATATCTAAGAATTCATTTCAAAATAGGACATACATATACCAATGTAGAATAGGTTCACCCACGTGTGACCAAAACTATATACACATTCAATATACTGGTACAAAAGGAAAAAACCTAGATATAGAATGAACCTTATGGTCCCTTTTCCATATATCCCATGATAAAACAACCACTAAGATCTATCTATCGAACATGGGAATTTAAATGAATGAAAAAGAATAATGTTTATAAACATCCCAATGGGCCCATGTAGTGTGTGAGAAATAATCCTAGTAGGACACCACCAACATGATCCAATCATATATTTTTTATTAAGATGGTGTGAAAATAAAAATAAATAGTACATCATATTCAATATTTATAAATCAAATGTTTCCTATGTGATCAAAGGCCATAAGGAAGATTTCACCCACTTCATCTAACACGAAAAATATGTAAAGGAGAGGATCCTTAGCATAAAGCACGAGTAATCCCCTAATATAATTCAGTGAAGGTGAACCCTCAAGTTCCACATCCAATAGAATCACACTATACCTCATGTCAACAAACAGCTCATGTTCAGAATAAGTAACTGACATCCTAAAGAAACACCCAAATAAACACAACTCTAATAATTAGGACCCCTAGTAGAAAGTACCCATTAGCTCGAATCCCAATTTATAGAGGCACAATTATACCTATCCTCAGATTAATATCACTATCGTCTCAACAACCAAAATCATGTGGAATGATTACATTTATCCTACTAAACATGTCTCGACCCAACAACCTCATGTACAATGAGCTTCATACCTAAGCCAATAGCCTCAAAGCTATCATCTAATGTCTCATTAACAAACCAATTTAATTATAAAGCATGAAATTGAAACTATAATTCATAATAATTTTATTTATAGGTCTCCATTCTCATGATTTTTAAAACCACCTCAGCATCCAGGTCATACATTCTACAAATGGCTATAATAAGTGCTCTAGACAAAACATGTGAGCATTATTACCCAAATATAACCTAATCCATACCAATTCCGACACCTTTTTCCCCTATTACCATGTTTCTCAAACCGACGGACAAACCGTCCAATTTCACATGAGCCTCTCCTGTAGAGTGATTTATTAGCCACCTCATTTAAATGGCAATGTGTCCCAACCAGTGGTCCTTATCACCCTAATATCCAGGGACAAGTCCATCCTAACGATCAAATTGCCTCATCTTAGTGGACCCTATTTTCTCTATCCTTGGGCCTCACCCATCATAATATCATCGTAGAGATTAATTTATATACATTCTAATTTAACTTAAACTAGAAAAATTAAATTTAAAACAAACAACCCACCTGACTAAACAAACCATGTGGTTGATGACATAAAACTCACCCTGACACGAGTAAACATGGTTAACACATTCCCAACGACATCCCTTATGGACAATATAATTACATAAATGAAAAATATTAATTTAATTATCTCTTTATTGGTCGATATAATTAATAACTAAAATTATCATCCCCAAAACACTCACATGAACAAAAAGAATGTTAGGAACCACCTACATCTTGTTAGTAGACTCCCACACATTTGATCTTATCCTATAACTTAGGCTGATTTAGAATAAATTGGAATTTTAGATGAATTCCTTCAAAACAGGGTAAAACAAATTATACTTATTTCAAAAAACATATGGCAAGGGAAAAGGTGAATATAAGAAATTGGATGTAATGAATTTTTGATACATATATAATGTAATTGAATACTCGAATAAAATATTGGATGAAAGAGAGGGATAAATCCATAGAGGTGGTGGAAAAGAGGAGTACCTGTGATTTAATGTGAAACTGAGAGAGGATAAGTTATGAACAAATGAAGAAATATAAGGGAAGGAAAATGGTAAATTCACACCACTAATGGGATGCATGGTTAACTCACATTTTTTTAAAAGTATGACAAATTTTTAGCTCCAAATAGTTAGGATCTAATCCCCACACAATTATCTTTCCTGGTTAGTCCTAACCATGAACACACAGTGCGTGCTATATTGAAAGAGAACTACCCATTTGGCACTAAGCATGGAACATGCACACTATTTTCCTAAACCATGCACAAACTGTGCAATTTACCAGTACTAAAAAAATAAAAAGGTCTCGAATGATTGTGCAACCCCACCCACATGGTTTCCAAAACCAAGATCAATTCAAAAGAGGGCCCCATGGTTACCCCTTGTAGGTTGTACGTGATTTCAAAATATCGAACCTTAGTTTGTGCTTTTCCATTTTAAGGACATTGGGTAACTAACACTCATTCAACCCATCCATAAAATAGAAAAAATTTCGGAGCACTAATAATTATATAAGGACATGATCCTAGGTCAAATTAAAACATATAATTATGTTCCATTAAATGATAAAGTAGTTGGGCTACTCACCAAGCTCTGAAAAATTCAAAATGGGTGAGGATTTTGACCCTCTCCAAAAACACGAGACGTTACATTGATATCACATACCCTTTAATAGAAATGATATAGTCTAAATTAAAATATGACCATGGTGTTATATTGTAATGTTATATTTCTTGAAGATCAATTGAAGAGTCATTGAGCACAAAGGGTTATGGCACCGTCATGCATCGTTCTTGATTAGTGATATCAGGAAAAAGGGATTATATTATATAGTAAGTGTTTGTCTGAGGTATTACATAATTTCCGAATTAAATTCTTTATCTATGGTTTTCTTGGTTTATTTCTGGATAATAACCTTGTACTACAGGATACTTCACCTAATTACACTATGGAAGAGGCTTAGAGGGTTACAGACTATGTGTATCCAGGATATGAGTTAAATTATTCTTATTTTATTATTCAACATGTTGAATAAACATTATTCCCACTTGAACATTAATAATTATTCATGTATGATTGATCTCATATATTCTATCACCAATTACTCTAGAGAATATTCTGTTAGATTACAAATTAATTAAAAATTATTTTCTAATTTTGGAAAATAATTTTTTTATTTACTATAAAAAATGCGATGATATTTAATTATTAAATTAACATTCCTTATTCAAGGCCCTATAAAAATTATGCAGGAATGATGGACCATGTTTTTAGGTCTGTTGAAAAATAATATATATTGAATATTATTTTATTAAATAATATTTAATTTAATTTTCAAGTTAAGATCATGTCAAGGAAATAAATATAATACTATTATTTTAGAAATGGGGTTCTGGAAGGGATTAAATAAATATTAAAAGGAACTTGTGAGAATATTTATTTCTAATCCCTATTGGTATTTAAAACCAATAGTATTATTTTTCAAGTGTTGCAACACCGTTTTTGTCGTGCACAATTATTGTTGAAGAGAGTCCTCTCAATCTGTTGAGAGCACCCTCTCTAAGAACGCTCGAAGGAAATGTGATCAATATTCTTCCACCATCCACATTAATGTCTAGATTGATAAATTAGAATTATTTTCAATTGAATATCATGGTTATCCAAATATAACAACATAAGAATTATGATCTTCCGTGCTAGCACCTAGAGATTCATATGACGCCATTCTTAAATTTTTCGAACATTTGTGGGTCACTTCTAGAGGGTATCTTATCTTGATTGATAAAATGAAATAAAGGTACAATATAGATCTATTTTCATATCCCTAAATAATGAAATAATTCATCTAAGGTAATTCTTTAAATGATTAAAATATATTTAATCAATATGTGATGATCTTGTTCTTCATTTCAAAATTTGATACCATATCTATTTTCATATATTCAATATTATTTATTAAATCATTCATCACCATGTAAGTATCATATTAATCATCTATCATGACAAAAATAAATGTTGGGAGTAACCCATCATAGTCTTACTTTATTCTCGGAGCATTCAAGAGGAATTAGAGAGGTCAAATAATTATTTATAATTTTTTATATATTGTTGTTTATTTTACAATTTTTTTATTTATTTTTCATTTCACATTTATTCATTATTTGAAAAATATTTTGTGTTATGCTTATTACTATTTCATTTAATGTAGATATAGTCAAATAAATTAATTTTTCAAATGAAATAGAAAAAATACCTCATCAAGAGGTAGTGATGCTTCTGGGTAGAAAAATCAAGAGCACATGTTGTGTACCAGTGTTCATTTCTCTAGGAATTAATTTGTAATTCATTAAAACTATATGAATTGAAGATATTTTGTATATTTAATTTTGTACACCGCATGTTATCCAGGCCATCCTGGTTCATGATTAGTAGAATTACATACTGTGTAGCCCACATACATGACATGCATTCCTTTATGTCAGAAACAAGATATGTATTTTCATTCCTGGCCTACCTGACTTGTGAATGTAAAACTCGAAGTCCAAATTCCATGTATCTATTTTACATGCCATGTAATATGATTTTTACAAGGAGTGGTTTACACGTTTTGTCCCTAGTTGTGTTCCTTGAATAGATGATAAGAGACATACCTGCTGTGTAGCTCGCCTGAACATGCCATATAATTATACTTTGTTATTTAGAAACAAAATTAATATATTATATAGTGTATGCCTTATCAGCATGTGATTTCATGTCTCCATGAATTTGATAGGACACATCATGTGATGTTTTTAAATATATATATATATAAATGTTTCATTATTTCCCCCCTGATTTCTAGAATGGAATATCTTGTATTAGTTGTATTATAGTTATAACTCTACATGTATTGAATCATAACATGTGAAAAGAAAATCGTGTAATTCATATAATCAAAAAGATAATATTACACATCATGAAAGTAAATGGTATGTCATGTACACCATATTTCTCTAGATTAAATAGTATACAAGTATAATACATGTTTTGTAGATTCAGATGGGTATTCACTATGTTTTCTCCAAGGTATATTTATTTACAATTTTTTTTAAATAATTATTTTAATTTGTTAAAAATTATAATGGATGAGAACCAGATGAAAATAAGGATGATAATTAAGATTTAATGATTGATTAATTAAAGAACATAATTAATTGATTCAATCCAGATTTATCTTAAATAAGAATGATTAAGAATTGATTGATAGTTTTATTACATATTTAATTTATTTCAGTCATGTTGGTAATCAGGAGAATATAAAAAACCTTTTTATATGATTGGATTAATTTAATTAGTTGTTAAATATATTTGGTGGCATGGACATCATCCATTATCTAATTATGTATGGGCGTACATACCCATGGTTTCTTTTTGGTAAACACCTTGTTTACCCTAACTATTCTGAAAGTAAAAGATTATGTAATGGATGGATCTCCCATGCTAGTGGAGGAATTTAATGTTTGGATCTGATGTGAAGCAAATCCATGGGAGATACAGTGATGGATAGGTGGAAATATAAGACACGAACCTTAATTGGTTCAATGTGTTTCCCCCCAGATCTATACTTAGTATATCGTCTACTAGATAAACTAAAAATAAGTAAAATATCATGATCATGACACATTATTATATTATTTCTATCATGTTTCATAATTATTTCATAATGGATGTCTTTTCATGTTCACATTAATTACTGGATTTAATGCAAGATAAAACAAAAATAAATTATACTATTTGTAAAAATTATATAAGACTAAGTTAATTACATAAGTAAATCCACATACTATAAACAAGAATGTGATAAATTTTATAAGTTTAAATTCACACATAAATGGGTAAAACCCCTAAAAAATATATATTAATTTAGTACAACCATCTACTAATTCAATTAATATCACACCATAGTTCAATGTGATCAAGCATCCAATTTTGGGGTGCTATCAGTTATTTCTGAATTATAACATAAATATTTGGGTCAAGATAACATATTTGACATCATAGGATGACTGGAAAAGCCAAATAATGTGTGACTTTGCGGCAAGGGTTGAAGAAATCCAATTTATGGATTTCTAGATTGGGGATCCCACTCAATTGATCAAGGAACTCTGAGTTATTGTAGTTATAATTTGGAATGCAAACCATAAATTATTAATTAATATTGACAAACCAAATTTGAGGTTATGAGAAGGGTAATATGGATCCTTGTCACTATAATGTACAAAAAAATCTTATATTTCTAAGAAAATACTGATAACTATTGTGTTTTGATAAAATAGTGGGAGATTAATATGTAAAATATTTATTTATTTGTCAAATTTTATATAATAAATTATTAAATCCATGCTCATATTAATTTTAGAAATAGAAATAAAATTGAATTCAAACATATATATGTGATCTATATTTGCGAAGTATAAAATTCGTAGTAGAACTTATTTTGAATAGTCTAATAAGTTCTTGCGCGTTATCCTTTACCATGAAAGATAATTGTTTATGATGGGAGAACAAATCCCTAATGTTCCTGGTGATGAGGCTATTAATGAAGGCTTATCTCTCTATGAGAAATATATAAATTATTATAGATATGTTTAGTGATTCATGCCATAATATAAGACTAGTGAGATATTCAAGAAAAATGAGGAAATTTATGTGTAAATCATTTTGTTTCACCTTCCGGATCTTTATCAAGAGAAGGAGAGATATAAGAGAAAAAAGATCTGTAATGATTTAATTAAACTAATCTTGGATATTCATTTATAACGAGGCCTAATGAAGTCAATATTGTTGGATACATTTTATTCTTAGAAATATTATTGATTTAATTCATAGATGATTTGCACACAGATCTCATACATTCATCAATTACCAAGAACATATATTGTTTTATTGTTAATTATAATATGAGAAATATTGAGAATAATATTTCAAAGATTATTACTTTAATTGTCCATGTGGATAATGACACAAAGTGGGATAATCCTATAGTCCTTTCAGAGAATAATTAATGGATTAAATGGTAAAAGAGCTCTAAGACTCATATAATGTCTAAAGCTCTCAAGGACCATCATTCAAAGAAGAGGAAAAAAAGAGGGAGGGTAAGGAAAAAGAAGTAACATGTTTTACATGGGGCATGCCAAGACATTAGAAAAAGAAATCCACCAAGAAGATAGGGGATGATAAAGGGGAATTCATTATAGAGTGTAATCATTAAATATCTACACACTTAACATTAGATACCTCTTGTGGTGGTCATATCGATATCTAAATGTAGGAACCAAGTAGATTTAAAAATATTTCTATAGGTAAGGTGGATCTACAAGATGAAAATTGTGTGAGGATAGCTACACATTCCATTGGTGACTACCAACTTTCATTTCAAATGATATTGATCTTAGTTGTTAAGGATTTTCATTATGTACGAATTGTTACCAAGAACATAATTTTTTTGGCATGCCTATATGCAGATGGGTTTATTTTCATGTTTGTAAAAAAATGTTTTATCTTTTGTAAAGACAACATCTGTTATGATATGTAACATTTAAATAATTGTATTTATGTATTAATTTTTGGAAAAAATAATTTTAAAATAGATAACATATTAGGTTCACTAGACTTATAAAACACCCCTCTATGGAATCACCCCCTTGGTCAGGCTAATGAGAGTTGATTGAAAAAGATCAAACAAGATGGATATTTTTATACTTCTATGATAAAACCACATAAAATATGTCATGCTTATTTACATGTAAAAATGAACAAAGCACCATTTTGGTGGATAGGGTGAAAGGGACACCATGATTCTAGGGTTAGTACACACGGATGTGTGTGAACCATTTCCAATAGAATATAGAGGTGTGTATTCATTCTTTATATCTTTTACAAATGACATGAGTCGATATTGTAATGTCATATTAATGAGGTATGATTTTATGTCCTTTGAGAAATTCAAATAATTATTGAATGATGTAGATATTCTACATGGATATGTGATAAATATGATTCAATGAATTTTAGGTGGTGTATATTTTAACAACGAGTTTATCAACATTCTATAAGATTTTGGCATTCTATCTCCACTCACTCTACCTTATACACCACAGTTTAATAGTGTTAATGAGAGGAGGAACCATACCTTGTTTTACATGGAAATGTCTATAATTATTCAAGCAGATATTCCATTATTCTTTTGTTAATATTCATTAAAAACCGTGAAATACACATTAAACTATGTACCAACTAATGAGAAAAACATAATTCCATTCCTGTTATTGAGTACAGAGAATGCTATTTGGTTCATACACATGAATGGGATTTTTAGGCATTTGTTATGGAATTATGGGGAAAGAAACTAGAACCCCATGGAAAAAAGTGTATCTTTGTGGGGGTATCCCTAGGAAACAAAGGGATACTACCTATAAAACCTAGTATAAAGGAATGTGAATATATACCGACAAGTTATAATTCTTGAGATGGTTAAAATCCGTAAAATATATAGTGAATGAATGATAAACATTGATGAATTTGATGATCAAGATACACAATAGTTGATATAGGAAAAGATTCCAAAGGTCCCACTAAATATGTAGTTCATGAAACAGAAGTATAGCATAGTATCACAAGGGAGGTAAGAGAACTAGATAGATATTTTTTCCTAGTAACCAAGGATTATGACTTGTTATTGGATAACAATGTTGAAACTCTCTCTAAAAAAGGTGTAATTGAGAGCTCATATGATACTAGATAGAAAGAAGCCATGAATTCTAAAATGTATTTCATATATGAAAACAATTTTTAAGCTCTTCTTGATGCACCAGTGGATATAAATATCGTATAGTGAAAATAGGTATTCTATACAAACATAAAATGAGAAGGAAATTTAAATACTTATAAATAAATAATAGTGGATAAATCGTTTAAACAATGTCAAGGAATTGACTGTGATGAAACCTTCTCACTAGTTTCCATGTTTAAATCCATCAGAATTTTATTTTCTATAGAAGTGCACCATAACCATGAAATTTGGTAGATGGATGTAAAAACTACTTTCATTAATGGGAACACACATGAAGATTTATATAGGAAACAACCATAAGGTTTCTTTACTCAAGGTGATTCCAAACAAATTTTAAAGGTGCAGAGATCCACTTATGTATTGAGAAAATCACTGGGGTCATTGAACATATTATTCGAGGAAAATAAGAAGTATTTTTTTTCATTAAGAATGAATGTGATCTATCTATTTATAATACAATTAAATGGAATGTGGTCTTTATCCATGTAGTATATTTTTATGATATATTACTTATTGGAAATTTCATAAAAGTATTTTAGTCTGTTAAAGACTTGTTAAATAAGTGCTTATCCATGAATAGATTAGATGAACACCCTATAATCTAGGGAATAATACCATTTGTGATAAATCCAAGAGTATTCGTGGATTGTGTAAAAGTAGATACATAGACTAGATACCAAATATATTTAGTGGGGAAAATTTTAAGCAATAATTGATTCATTTTCCACATGGTTTACATATTTATAGGAAAATATATCCTTAAAAACAATAGGAGAAAGAGATAACATTACATATGATTCCGAGATAGGATAAATCACGTATGCTATGTTTTGTACTAGAATTTATGCTTCATATGCTTTTATTGTGGTAGGAAAATATCATGAATAATCTAGAGAAAAATATTATTCCGTGGTTAAGGATATAATCATGTATCTAATAAGAGATAGGGATATGTTCTTGGTGAATGGTGGAGATGAGGAGCAGGTCATTAAAGGTTATACTGATTCTAGTTATAAAATAGATTAGAATGATATGAGGTAATCGTCAGGATATATTTTTGTCTCAACAGAAGGGCTGAAAGCATGAAGAGTTCAATGAATCCAATTTTTGTTGATTATATAGTGTATTTGGATTATATAGTGAATTCTGATGAAACCAACGATTCCATTTGGATATGAATCTATTCCTAGTAACTAGATGTGGAACCCATTATTAAAGACCCTATCACATTTTATTGTGAAAATAGAATTGTGATGTCTCTTTATAATATCCATGGACACACCAAATGACAATGAATATGCACATGAAGTATCACCTCTTGAGGGACTTTTAAAAAAGGGATTAATTTATAGTACGTAATGAACCCAAAAAATATTTCATGACATACCCCTAGATTAAAATACAATATCAATATAATTATGTGTATCATCTAAGAGCTAGTGGATAAAAGGTTGTTTTAAATTGGCGCTAGGGAAACTGTTGTGTCTATTAGAGTTGGTTCCCTAGTAACAACTTATGTGTAATTTATAATAACTTTTATTCATAGTTTTGAAAATTATAAATCATATCATTACATCATGTTTGTTCTTCATTGTAACATAGTATGTTATAATTCCAATGAGTAGATGCCACAATAAATGGTATTAAAAGTTCCTATTTATGATAAGAACATTCATGTGTGATAACACTATTCTTAAATATATGTCATATAGTCGAAAGATATCAATTGGGGGAAATAAATGTTAAAGTATAACAGGGGGTGGAGACTCATAGGACTTTTAAGTGGCTTTAACTACTAGAAATTTATGTAATAGCCACGGTTTGAAACCGAGGCTATAAGCCCAAAAACAGAGGCTATAACTTTTAGCCACTGTTCCATGGACGTTGGCTGGTATTGGTGTGGCTATTAGGAAAGACCTACAACCTCAGTTCAAACTGTGGATAAAGGCCTATATCCACAGTTCAAACTGCAGTTATAGGGCTATAGTGATTATTTTGAATCGTGGAGGACCCTTAAGCCAGATAGGGACTACAATTATAGTTTGAAATCATGGATAGAGGCCTATATACATGGTTTAGAACTATGTATATAGGCCTATATTCACAGTTAAAAACTATGGATATAGGCAATCCAATTTCAAAAAAAACACCCCGACACCCCCAATGCCCCCTCCCCCACTCCCCTTGATACCCCTCCCTTCCCCCAGGATAGACGCCCAAAACCCCCCTCACGCTAGCACACCCCCCACTCTCCCCCAAGATAGACCCCCTTGTACCCTCACTAGAAACCCCTGACTCCCAAGACACCCCCACTGGACACCCCTGGACAACCCCTAAACACCCCCCTAACAACCCACTTGGACACCCCTCTGGACCCCCTAGACAACCCATCCCCCTAGACCCCCCATGACACCCCCTGGACAACCTCTACTGCAGACCCCTTGGACCCCCCCCCCCCCCCAAGACACCCCTCCCCCCTAGATACCCCCATGGACACCCCCCAGACAGATCTTAGACAGACACCCCCCAAACACCCCCTACAAGACACCACCTTAACCACCCCCCTGCCCCTACAGACCCCCTCAAACCCTACCCCATGCACCCCCATGGAAAGCCCCTGGACACCCCTATAAACCCCCATGGATATCCCCTGTACATCGCCCTGGACAGCCCCGGGAAAACCGCTCTAAGACACCTCACTTGCACCCTCCCCCTTCCCTAAAGATGCCCCCTACACCCCCTACACCCCCTGGACACCCCCTGGACACCCACTGGATAGCCCATGGAAATCACCTGGACACCCATGGTGATCCCCCACAAAAACCCCTAGACAATCCCTCTTAGACACCCCACCTACTCCCTCCCCCTGCCATGCTAACCCCCCTACACCCCCAAATAGCCCCTGGAACCCCCTTGGATAGCCCCTAGACACCCCTGGATAGCCCCAGGACAACCCCTCCTAGAAACCCCACCTACTCATCCCACTGCCCTGCATACCCCCCATGAACCCCCTTGATCTACACACCCCCTCTAGTATTCCACCTTCCTGGTCCCCCCCCACTGTTGGACATCCCTTGCACCACACCTTCACCATCCCCACTGCCCAATAGATCTCACCCTGCACCTCCCCCCCACATGTATTTCCCCTACCATGTCCCAACCAACACACCCTATGGACACCACTTGCATCGCACATGCAAACCTTCCCTACATACCACCATACACCCACTCTTTGACCCCCCCCCCTCATGGACACCCCCACCTTGCACTATAGCTGCACCCTCCCCCTTCCATGCGGACCCCCCTCCTGGACAACCCTCCTATACACTCCACCTGCACCCTCCGCCTGCCATGAAGACCCCCTGAACCCTCCCCCATCTAGGACAATCCTCCTAGAGAACCCTTCCTAGACACCCCATTGGCACACTCCTCCTACCCTACACCCTTTCCAGCACCCTCCCTAGAAAAACCCTGGATAACCCCTTGACAGCCCTTGGACCCCCCATGGGACGCCCCTACTGCACCTTCTCCATGCCCTACAGACCCCCTAGAAAACCACTCGTAGACATCCCATATGCACCCTCCCCATGCCCTGTAGACCCCCTATACCCCCTCCTCAACACACCCCCCTACACCCTCCCCCTAGACAAACCATGGAGACCCCGTACCCCATCCCCCCACCGGTATCCCCCTGCCAAGTCCCCACCCTAGAAATCCTGTAACACCCTGAGATTTTATGATATATATTTTTTAATTTAATTTATGTATTGTGTTGTATGCTACACCAAGAATATCGTGTTATATATGCAACACCGTATTAGCTTGTAGTATACACAACACTATTCTTGGCTTATGTTTCACACAATTTTATGTTTTTTTGATAAATTTCATTTCACGCAACACTGAGTATAGATTATGTTCAATTTAAAAATAAATTAAGTTTTGATAATGTTATAAAAAAACCAATGTAATCTTACACTACACGCAACACTTACTTGTCTTGTGTTACACACAAAAGGGACCTTCCTCGATAGCTTACGTAGTACGCGATACCATGTTTCACTATATAATGATATATTATTAAAATATTATATAAAATAGCCATTATAAATAGTATTCATCACATTTTAAATTTTATATAATTATCATCCATTATACATAACATGGTATGAGAACAAAATGAATTTTTCAGATAAAGGATGTATTTTTTTTAAAAAGCATTTTGCGGACTCTTATTGAACACCCATTTTAAATCTATTTTTTGAAACATTTATAAGTAAAATTTGATAAAAGAACGTTTTTATTTAGAAACTAGGCATCAAAATTTACATTCGGTAATTTTTCAGTATTTTTCTAATAATATTCATTTTTTTAATGAATAGTGAAAAATACTGCATTTTAAGTCAAAATTATCTTTTATCTAATTTATTTATATAGATATATTGTAATTTTAATTAGTTTTAAAGTGAAATTGGATTATAGAATTACCCATTGACAAAATCTTGTTCATTGGATGTAATTTATCTCTTACATTGGACATAAGCATATATCAATCTTTTGGTTGTTTTTACTTCTTAAAAACACGTTTTTTGGTTTTGACAATGGGAATTTATTTTAAATTAAAATTTTCTAATTATATGTTTTGAATTTAGAAAAATGGATTATATATTTGTAAATAAGAGTTAAAAATTGTGTAAATACATATCTTTTTTTAGACATTATGAATAGTAACTTCAGTAAATATTTTATTTACCATGGTAAAAGGGTAAATATAGTAAATAAGGGTAATAAATAATATTTTAATAATAATAAAATTACCTAAATTGTGTCCAAAGACTATTTTATGATATATTGTCAACCATGGGAATCCTTGGGTCGATTTTGGGACCTCATGGAGCCACTTTTAAGTGAAAATGACATTTAATTAATTTTAATTTAATGTTAAGAAAAATATTACCTAAACAAATAAGTTTTACTTAAAAATTTTTTCTATAGGGTTATATAAGTGATCAATTTAACAGTAAATAGTAATTATAAATTTAAAAATATTTCTTACATCGTGGTATTTTAATTATAATTTTTTGACATTAGATAAATATATTTATTTTTGACACAATTTTGATGTTGTGATTACCTCAATAATGAAAGATTCAAATAATTTAATTTATAAACATTAGAAAAAATGTAATTTGGTTATTTTGATGTCATAAACTAATTTTTTTAATTATATTGACATATTATCTATGATTTAATACCTTTTTATTTGATGTAATAAGGTTTTTAATTTTTTAAAAATTCATGTATGAATGGTGTTCAGAATTGACACAATTCATAAATTAAACATTAAATAGTTTATTAAATGAAATTAAATTACTAAAATTCTTATATTCATCCAAATCGTTAATATAAGTCCAAATATTCTATAAATATCTTTTATTCGTGTCATTTAACATTATATGATAATTACATTAACCGATAATGTGTAAATTAAATGATATCACGGTAAGATTAAAAAGGGTAGAATAATGGTAAAATAAAAAATATAAGGATAAAAGAACATTCAAAACCTATCAAACTATTATTTTTTGATGGGTATTCAAACCATATTAATATGATATTGTAACTAAATATATTTTGGGCCATTTTAAATCGAAATTTAATTTATAAAAAATTAATAATTTGGAACTTTCTTAAAGTGAATCTCTCCTCTCATATAAAAGGGTACCTCATCCCTCTCCTCTTTACTCCCTTTTGAGCCTTCAGAATCTGAAAACCCCATAAAATTTCACTTCCGAACTTCCCTATTTACATTATAGTGGTTCTGGTATCTCAAAAATCCATCTATAGTTCCCTAAGAAAAAATTTAAAGGAGGCACGTCGAAGATGAGATAATCTAATCTACCGACTCTTTCAAATTTATTTCTTATTCTACACATTATTATTTAGTTGTTTCATGATAAATTAATTACATAAGTATAAAAAATATACTGATATTTTATTATAAATTTTAAACAATCCTTTTTCACCTTCAATTCATCCAACAAAAAATGAATTCAACGCGCATGCGTACATAAGGCTTACCGTCTCCATGTCGTGGTGTAATATTTCTTTTCACCACCACCATACATGGATGGGTATAACAGTGGAAATAATAACTATATATGATTATTATAACATAATATGAATTCTAAGATATTATTCACTATCCTCTTCAATACCATTCAACAACTATGGGAACGATATCTTCACTCGTGTGTGCATACAGCATACCATCTCCACGATGCTATATGATTCATTCTCCATGTTAACCATTCAAGACTGAAAATAAAGTATATATAATAAATAATAATTAAATATATGAAATAATAATTCTACTGTGTTTATGTATATATATATGTCATTTACTTACTTCCATTAAATTTAATAAGGGAATGATAATAGTATTCATGCGTACGTACGACCTATCGTCTTCATAAACAGTGTATTCAATTGCATTTATTGATCTATTATATATTTATATATTTATATAAATAATATTTATGATATATAAATCTGGTTTTACATTATGTAATTATGGAAATCCTGGTCTATGTAATAATATCATGAATAACTAGTCCAATCACGTACGATAAATTAAACGATTATTACCTAAAACATTTATTTAACATGGAAGTAAAAAATGAACGGGTAATATAAATTCATATGTGAAACTTATATGATATCATAAACATTATTATGGTTATATTTAAAGTTATTAATATGTTTATACCCACTGTACAAGAGTTTTGGATAGATACAGATGAAATCAGACCTAAGGTAAGGGATTATTTTGCAATCTTATTTTAATGTGAGATTGGTTATACATAAGTATTTGTTGTGGATATGTTTGTCATTACTATCAATGTTTTATAAAAATGTTTTAATAAAATATTTACCATTATTATAAGTATTTTTAAAGTCATTTTAACCATTTTTTGACTATTAATACATGGGTTGGAAGGAATCATTCTTTCGTTTACCATAAGAGTTTCTTTTCGACTTTTCTGGTAAAAGTACGTGGAGAATGTTTTTTGAACTTATACAAAATAAAAAAAATGTATGTCTTCTTAATGTATTACTTACATGAAGCCTCCTCTACAATATTCCAATTTTATGTTCAACTAAATTCTTTTCTTTTAAAATAGCACAACATTTTTAGAAAAGAAAATGTTTTTAAAGAAGAAATGATATTTTCCTTAATATTTAAGTTCAAGTGTTTTTTCAAAATTATTTTCCATCTAAGATGACCTAGGGTTATGTTTCTAAACCTAATATTAATTTAATTTAATTATGTTTATAATATAATTATTTTCATGAAGTCTATTTATCTTATATAGATTATGTTATGATGGAATGATGTTTAAGAACCCCATTTTAGTAAATGGGTTATGCTATAATGAATGATTTATGTTTTTGTGGCACATGTAAAAATGATTTAAATATGAGATGGGAGAGAACTATATCTCCCTCCAATGAATTGGGTAATGATTTATATATCATGAAATATACATGAATGGAACATCAAGTAAATCTGGTTTAGTAATACATGGATGGAACAACATGTAATCATGGTTTTGTAATGTACTTTGTCCAGTAGGATGCTCTTTGGAACAATGCCTTGGCTACTAAAGAAATAATATTATGTGCCTAATTTGTTTTCCACACATCCCGGTTTTATTCCTATGCTATTTTATCATTATTATTGTTCCTATATGATTGATTCCTGACGTACTTCCATGATTTATGTCATGACTCAAGATTTTTATGTTTAAAATTTATGTTCATATTTTTATATTCAAATGTATATGATTTGTTTTATTTTCTCCATGTTTACCATTACTGATCATTTTGAGCTCACCCTTTTTATGTTATCTTTTCCCTAAGATATAAAGAAATGTTTTAGGTAGGAAAAAAATGGAAAGATACTTATGAAAGATTTTGAATATCTTTCACCATGATTAGAAGTATATGTTTCGAGTTTCCAAAGGCACTAAACTAATACGGTGTTTGGGAATTTATTTTTCTCATGTATTGTTTTTTCTACAAAAGTAAAGTAATGTCCATGTACACCATGCTTGGGTCTCTACGATTGGTATCTGAGTTAAGGTTTTGTCAACCTTTGGAAATTAGGATACGAAAAGATTAGTGAGATCCCTAGAGATATTTCTAATGTATGTATAGGGATGTCCCTAAGGGTAAGTATATGTATAAAATAAAATACTAGAATTATGATAAATATCATCTATAACCTAGGATTAATCCAATCAATTTAGATATTGAAATTAATCCCCCTTGATTATGTTGTTTTCCATGTATGATTTTTGTATCTCACACTATTCTTTTTGGGTTTTGGAAATTGGATGGAAAATAGAGGATTCATGTTAATAGAGAGTATGATGGAAAATGGATTGATATTATCCATGATAAACCAAGTGAAAAGTTATTTGGAAGGAGAAACATTATTATTATTTATAATCAAAAATATCATTATATGATCAACAATCTCAACGTTTGTGAGTTTCATGAAGAGGCTAATAAGAGAAAGATGGAGTTTCATGGTGATAATTTAGGAACAAAAGTTCAATTTTCCTCATGTAAATCATGTGGGAAGAGGAATCAAAGAAAATGTTTTAGAGGAACTGGAAGATGCTTTGGGTGTGGAAAAGAAGGACACAAATCCAGTAATTGCAATGGAAAAGGATCTGTTAACACAATTTAAAAAAATAATGGTATTACAAAGACATCAAAAACGGTTAAATTCCTTAAATGTGGAATGTATTATCATTAGGAAAACTGATTACCAAATTGAAAATCTCATGAAGTGAATCAGAATGGTTGTATGGGTAGTATTTAAGTTTCTGACAATGAAGATACTACAAATGATATGTGAGATGAAATAAGTGTTAAGGAGTAAAATGATGATGCATAGTTAGTGGTTTATAAAGGCAGTGTGATGATTACTATTTTATCCAGAGTAATATTGTATAATTAATTTAATGGTACTATAGAATAATGAAACATCTAAGGAATTTTACATTATTGTTTTCTCTTAATTAGTTGACTTTATATGTTTAATGGTACCAGTAACCATGAAATGTTATTCAAATATTTTTGGAAACAACAGGATATTAACATAATGTAGGGATAAAGAGATAATGAGAAGTTTATAGTATTAATTTGCTCATGACTGATATAAGGAAAAAGCGATATCTTGTTTTGAGTATATAGAATTTTTTGGATTTTGGAAAGTTGAAATAGATAACTTTTGATGGCATTCATGTTTTCACCAAGGTTCTTTGGTAATTCATGTTTCAAAATAATAGGATATTACGGTATTCACATGTGTTGAATGTGACAACAAATAAATTTCTTTTGAGATATGACAGATAAATGTTATGTCGATTTAGTACACCTCATTCGATGTTTTATATTTTTGAAAGGATTATAATGATAACTATTAATTGATAGTATATGTTATTTTTTGTTTTATGTTTGTTAGAATAATGTATTATATCACTATAGGTGGAATTATGCTTATTTGATTACATGTTCTTACCTTTTTTTTGAGACTGATGGAATGACCTATAATTCTATCACATTATCTACAAACTCTTCATGAATGTCAAATTAAAATTCATTTCTTTAATACATGATTTGAAAATTGTTCAGGGAGTGATCAATGGTGAAATTGTATTGAAATCAATTATGTATTTATTCCCATGAAAAAATTCATCAAATTTAGGAAAAGGATATTGAAAACAAAAATGTTATCCTAGTACTTTCTTATCTGATGAATCATATGATCCCTTAAGTCATCGTAGATTTATGGCTTTCTGGTAATTAACATTCTCCAAACCGTATTCTCTATCACTATCCATCAGAAATGATTGTCATATTTCTCGTTCATATCCATGTTTTCACTTCCCAAATATATTATCCTATGTGGAAAAATAGTGATGAGTTATTTTGGGTAACCATTAAATTTCTAAAATTTCTTTTTAAAATGATTTCATAGTATCCCTTTTTAGGATGTTGATTTCCATGAAAGAAACATTAATGTAGAAAACCATTTATAACCCCAACGAATTTCGAGGGAAAAATTCATTTTAAGGGGTTTAGAATGTAACAGTAAGAGATTTTATGAGATAAATTAATTTTAAATTAATTGATGTCTTATGTTGTATGCTCCACCAAGATTAGCTTGCGCTATACACAACACCTTATTAGCTTGAAGTATATGCAATACTATTCTTGGCTTGTGTTGTACACAATTTCATATTCTTTTGATAGAATTAATTTCACTAAACAATGAGAATATATTTTTTTTCAATTTATATATGAATTAATTTTTTATTATGTTATACACAACACCAATGGAATCTTTCACTACACAAAACACTGACTTGGCTTGCATTACACACAAGAATGACCTTCCTCGATAGCTTTCACTGTACACGACACTGAGTTTCTCTAAACAATGATATATTATAAAAATACTATATAAACTATTCATTATGAATATTATTCACTTGATTTTGAATTTTATAACATTATAATTCATTTTACAAAACATGGTTTGAGAAAAAATGGATTTTTTAGATAAAAGAATTATTTTTTTTCTAAAAAATGATGTTCCGCCACCTTTTAATGGCGCATCCATTTTAAATATAATTTTGGACACCTTTAATAGTCTAATATGAAAAAAAATAAAAATTTTATTTAGATGTAGGACATCAAATTTTGTTTTGGGTATTTTTTGGGTATTTTTCTGACAAAGTTCATTTTTAATGAATTGTTAAAAATACTGCATTTTATGTCAAAACTATACTTTCATCTAATTTATTTATATAGTTAGATTGTAAGTTTAATTAATTTTAAACGATAATTGGATTATATTTTGACCATTTAATCTAATATTGGTCAGGGGAAGTAATTTCACTCTTATATTGGATATAAACACATGTCAATCTTTTGGTAGTTTTTACCTCTAAAAACACATTTTTTGTTTTTGAAAAGGGGAATTAATTTTAAATTAATTTCTTTCAATCCCGTGTTTTGAATTTGAAAAAATGGAATCCATATTTGGAATCAGGAGGTCAAATTGTGTAAATAAGTAACCTTTATTTTTAGACATTATGAATAGTTTTTCCGTAAATATTATATTTACCATGGTTAAAGGGAAAATCTTGTAAATAAGGGTAAGAAATAATATTATAATAATATTAAATTACCCTAAAATGTGTCCTAATAATAATGGATGATACATGTACAACCATGTGAATACTTGGGACGATTTTGAGACCCCATGGAGCCACTTGTATGTGAACATGACATTTAATTGTTTTTAATCTAATTTTAAGGAAAATATAACGTAAATAAATATCTTTTACTAAATCAATTTTTATATGGGGTCATATAAGTGATCTATTAAACTATTAATAATAATTATAAATCTAAAAAATTATCCTACTTCTTGGTATTTTATATATAATATTTATAAATGATATAAATATATTTTTTTGACACAATTATGATGTTGTGATTTCCTTATTAACGAAAGATTCCAATAAATGAATTTATAAATATTAAAACCAATGTAATTTGGTTATTTTGATATCATCCAAAAATTTTATGAATGTTATTGACATATTATATTTTATTTAATTAATTTTTATCTATGTAATAAGGTTGTTATAAATATTTAAAAAAGTCATGTTTGAATATTGTTCAAATATACACAATTCATAACATTAAAGTTAAAATAGTTTATTAAATTATATTAATTTACTAAAAATATAATATTTAGAAAAATGGTTAATATAAGTCAAAATATGTCACAAAATAACTTTTTTTGGGTCGTTTGACATTATAGGATAATTAAATTAACCCACAATGTGTATATAACATGATATCTCGGTATGATTAAAAAGTGTTAAATTAGTGTAAAACAAAAAAATAAGGATAAAATATATTCAAAACTTGTCAAAATATTATTAGATGATGGTTATTTGAACCAAAAAAATCTTATATTATAATTAAATACCTTTTTTACCTTTTAAAATCAAAATTGAATTTATAATAAATTAATATTTTTTAACATTCCTAAAGTGCCCCTCTCCAATCTTATAAAAGGACACCTCATACCTCTCATATTCACTCAATTTTGCAATTTCAAGCTCATCCAACCCCAGAAATTACTATTCTAAACTTCCCTAGTTACATTCTAGAGTATCTTTTATTCTCAAAAGACCAACTATAGTTCACTAAGAGGAAATTTATTGGAGGCACGTTGAGGAAGAGGAAATCTCTTCTACCAATTATTTCAAAATTATTCTTCTTCTACATCCAAATATTTAGTTGTTTCATTATAAAGTAATAAAACAAGTATGAATAATATACTGATATATTATTATTAACATGAAACAAAACTATTTCAAATTCTATCCATCATATGAAAAAATGAAATCACTGCGCGTGCGTAGGCATGGATTATCATTTCCACACCCTAGTGTAACCATTTTTTCACCACCAACATACTTGGATGGGTATAATGGGAGAAATAATAACTATATATGATTATTATAACATGATACTAATTCTAAGATATTATACACTATCCACTACAATAGTATTCAATAAATATGGGAACGATATCTTCGCTTGTGCATATGTACGGCTTACCGTCTCAACGACATGATGAGATTCATTCTCCATGTTAACCATTCAAAAATGACTATAAAGTATATATAATAAAAAATCACAAAAAAAAATTATGACATAATAATTCTACTATATTTTTGTGGGTATATATATTTTTCCTTTACATACTTCCATTAAATTTAATAAGGGAACTAAAATAGCGTTAATGTGTACGTCTGTGGTCTCCATGAACTGTGTATTCCATTCCATTTCTCAATCTATTATATTTATTTAAATATTGAATATATATGATATATTAATCATGTTTAACATTAATTATGTAAGTAAATCATGATATATGTTGTCATATCAAGAATAAAAGGTCCAATCAAATATGATAAAGAAAACGATTATTACCCAAAACGTTTCATTAACATGGAATTAATAAATGAACGGGTAATATAAATTTGTAAATGAATAATATATGATATCATAAATATTATTATGGTTCTGTTACAAGTTAATATTATTTTTAAACCCACTATACAGAAGTTTCATGTAGACATGTTTGAAGGGAAAAAAGAAGGAACCTTTAGCTTAAAGAGGGTTATTGGAACACGTCCTTTTTTCAGGAGTAAGTAAAAGAGGGGAAAGAAGTAAAGAAAATAAACATAATATTGGTTGAAAAATATTATATAACGAAGGTGGGGGTGGATGGGAAATAAAAAATTGATCATTTAATGGAGCTACATACAAGAGACACCAGGCTCACCCTTTCTAGTTTTCCCACCCCCACTGCCCCCATTTCACCCTCTTCCCTACACCCTCAAACCCCCTAACTCCTTGCACCCCACTTGTACCCTCCCCCTACACTACAGACCCTCTACACCACCCCCTACCAATTTCCCATCCCCCTGCTGCCCCCTTGCACCCATGCCCTACTGCCCCCCTACATATTTTCACCCAACCTCTACCCTCCCCTCCCCTAACCTACAGACCCCCACCACTGCCAGTCCCCCTTGCACCCCCTGCCCCATTTTCCCACCCCCTCTCCTCCCTTACTCCCCACCTGCACCCGCCCCCTGCACTGCAGACCCCCTGTTGACCACCCCATTTCTGTGCAGAACTCCCCCTCCTGCTGCCCAATATACCACCCCTGCCCTGCATACCAACCCTCCTCCTGCCCCCTCCCCACTCCCCTCCCCCTCCCCTACCCTTCAGACATCCCCCTACCCTGAAAACCCCCGACAGACCACCCCCTGTCCTTAATACCTCCCCTACCCCTCCCCCTTACACTACAGAGATCCCCCCTTCCCAGCAGACCCCCTTGTAGACCAACCCCTTGCCCTAAAGACCTTTCATCTCCCCCCTGCCCCTTCCCTGACCCCCTTCCCACTCCCCATACCCCATGTAATAAATTAGTCTAATATATATTGTAAATGGAGGAATATTATGATAGAGGTATACTACATAGCCTATATATATTCATAATAGATGTATACATGTCATGTCTACGATAAAAAGACACATATTTTTGATTTTGGAAAATAATGTGGGTGATTTAAAAGAGATAACATTAATAAAATGATGCAGATATATTACTAATCATAATTTGTATTAGTCCTTTACAAAAATAGTAAATTTTTATAAGGATCAAAGAAATGGTTTAATATTTTGTGTAACTCAATAAGTGGTTTTAAAGAACCAGATTAAATTTTCTAATCTAAATCTAGAGTTTCATGCTAGAAAAATGATGAAAAATTGAAGTAGAGCCTGATCAATAGTTAAAGAGGTGTAAAATCAATATTGGAACGTTTCAGTGGTATTAAAACAACATTGAAGATAAAAAAGTGATATAAGACCACATTTCAATTAGTATGGGACTACCAAGAATATTTAGGTATCTACAGTGGAGAAGCAATGACATTCATGTATTGCATGTTTATTTATGAATATAATAACAAGTGTTATCATCTAAATATTTTCAAGATATTGAGAAGCTTTTGGGAGAGAAAAAATTGAATTACAAAAAATTGATTCCCTATATTCATGATTATTTAAAAATATTATTTTGGGGGAGTTAGAGATGAGAACTTAATAGATATTTAGCAATATCTAAAGAAAACTGAGTATCAGTGTGAAGAAGAAACAAATAACATCATGTGGTATCACAAGTTTTAACAAATTATTGGTATGAAATGATATTAAATTTAGATGTGTTTGAGATTTTAGAAATATCGACCTATTATATTTTATTTAAAAAGGTTAGTGACCTCAAAAACATGAGATTTTTGTATAATGCTCTGGTTTCCAATAATTATCTCTATAATGGTAGGGTAATACTATTTTTCAATGACTCAATGGTAACATGTAAATTCACTTACATAATATTATTGATGTAAAATTCATATAGTGAGAAGAATGTTACATGGGTCATGAATAATGAAAGGATAAATCTATAATTATTAAAGGTATGATAAAACTTTTATTTATTTTATTAAATGAAAATTAGTTATGGAAGCATTCTCTATAGAATTAGCCACTACATAGTGAATTTGGATAATACATAATGGATATGGAAATGTTTTATGATGTTTTTTATGGGTTTTTATCTAGAGTTCCAAAATGTGTATCTTATCTACTGGAAATGATGAAGATCTCCATGATATGATTATCTTGAACAAGTCATGGTGGTCAGCGATGAGGGAAGTGAAGAAAATGAAAAATTACATATGTTCATAAGGTTTATTTTTAAAAATTTAAAACAAACAAAAGGATAAGAGAGAAAAAGGATATGTACCTAGTTATCCATAAGATATAGTATTTTCCCATACGAGTCAACGACTAGGCTCAACTGAAACTAGAATTGGGTGGTGAATGAGAAACACAGTGCTAGTATAATGTGGTTCTATAATGAGGTAATAAAAACCTAGTTAGATGTGGAACCATGATGTATTAAAAAACTAGTGGGTTTGGTATAGGTTAGTACCAAATGAGTTCATAGGTGGTATATGTACCAAATTGAGTGATGAAATAGTGGATGTCTTCACTAAAGTCTAATGTGGGACTTAGAAATATAGTTTCAACAAATAGAGGAATATCACTCCATGGAGGATATAGATATTGCTCATATTGGATTGAAAATGGATATTATTTCTTCACCATGTCATGGTAAAACTCATGGATGAAATGGTACATTTAAATGATTTATGAAATAGTGGAATCATGATAATTTTGCAGTCAATTATTGAAAGAAAAACAATGAATATAAGATTCCTAAATATTTTTGTGGAGAAATATTTAGATAATGTATATGAATTAATGTAATATTTTTGACCGTCATAAAACCATACTAAATATATGTACAAGTAATTCCATCTAAATCATTCTAATCACATAGTGGTGACTTGGTCATTATGGGTAATTCCATTGTAAAAGTCCAACGACACATAAAGGGTGTATTGGTTCAAAAAGTCGGTTTAATAAAAAGAGGAAAACCCCCTTCAAGGATATATAAAATTTTCAAGTATGATGTGTGCTTTATGAATAACAAAAACATCATGTATATGGAAAACATCAATGAAATAATGTCTAGAAAGGTATACTGCTCTGATTTTTCGCAGACAACGCACCTCTATTAGAGGGGTTTTATTAAAAAACCTTGTATTTTTTATCAAAATAAATAATTATATTAACTAACAATTATTTGAGAATTTCAATTTAATATAAACATGAAAAATTAAGAAAGAAACTAAATTCAATTTAAAACATTCTTGAATTAAAGAGGCTAGGAGAGGGACCTTACCTCAACCTCAAGGCGCGTTTACTTTTGAAAATGTCAACTGAGATCATCTTTTTTTCTTCGTGCACACATATGCAACTTCACACATACATGTATAAGGACACCTACACCCTATGTACATATTTTCATGGCCAAATATGCACAAGGGGGTCTTTATATATATGTATATACTTTCATATACCCCTTTACACTTACACATGTACGCATTTTTCATATCTATATATAGCCATACATGGCCTTAATATATATATATTCATACTACCATGAGTGAATATATATAAAGAGGGAAATTATATATGTATATTTCTACCTATACATACATAGTTAAGCCTTCATCAATGGCCACTCAAATTCACCTCAACAAAATTCAAAACGCACAATAAAAACATATGGAACCCAAAAATAAAGAAAGCCATAATTAAAATTGGGATAAATAATTAAAACAGAATAAACCATACCCAATTTCGATTTTGAACTCAATGTCTTCGATGGTTGTGGATAGAACCGACCTCACCATAACAATCCACATATAATAAAATACTTGGGAAAGCAAATGTGATAGATTGAATTCTTATATATATGTGATAATTTTGACAATTGTACTCGATAAATGGTACATGAATCTATAAAACAATGAACAAATAATACATTAATCTATAAACATGCCCTATACACACCCACCCTACACCAGCACTCGCACCCCCTACTCTTGCACCGCCCCTACCCCTACCCCTGTAGACCCCCTTCCCCTTCCCCCTTCCCCTACAGACCCCACAGACCTACCCCCTCCTCCTTTCCCCCATAGACCCCCTACCCCTCCCCCCTCTTCCTGAAGACCCCCTTACCTACCCCTACCCCTTCCCCCATAGACCCCCCTACACCTGCAGACCCACCTGCACGCTCACCCTCCCCCCCCTCTTTCCCTGGAAAACCCCCACTCTGCTTTGGGTAGCCCCCCACCCTACACAACCCCCTGGACACCCCTACCCTACAACCTATAGCCCCCATCCCTCCCCACATACAAGACCAAGACACCCCTCCCTTTCTTAGAAATCCCCCACCTACAGACCCCCTCCCTCCCCCTAGACAACCCCCCCCCCCCCCCCACCCTGCCTCCACCCACCCCCTGGATAGCCCCCCAAACTACAGCCTCCAACCTACAGCCCCCTCCCTCCCCCTGGACACCCCCACCACCTCAACCACCACTCCTCTACAGGTCCCTCCCATTCCCTAGACAACCCCCATGTATCCCCCCTTCCTAATTGTGACACTTTTTCATCTTAATAGGACAAATATGCTAGTTATGGTTTCTTTAACCACAATGAGAGTACTCCAAGGAAATTTTTCTATCTGGATGAATGAGAATAAAAATTATTCTCCATAGTTTCTAACCAATCTCTATCGATATGAATTTTTGATCATTCCTCTTCTTATAAATATGAGATCAAACATATCCCACTGAATCCCTCTTACATTCCCTATGATCATTTACTACCATAAGATCCTTGATTCTACAATCATGAAAGTGCGTAATAAAAATAGATAAAATGTTGAACCTTATATGGAAACCAAAATATAAAGTAATTTGTTAAAATAAGGTGTAAGAATCATGTGGGATGAAAAGGAAAACAATTGTCAAACACTTTAAAAAATCCAGACAACATTCATTCAGGGCAAAATTGTAAAAACGCAAGGAAACTAGAATAATATAACAAATTTTAAAACCTATTATCAATGAATGATTAGCCACTAAATGAGGATAATATTAATTGTTAACATATGTAATATTCTTATTATTTATTATTCATAAACACTGTTTTATTTCATTTTACACTTTTAACATTAATTAACATTATGATTGTAAATCCCTCCTAAAATTCACTATTACATAGTACATTTTTGAACACCTCAAAAAATAAAAAATCGTTTAGATTTTGTTTTAATATTTTATTTTTAGGTTTATCATAACATTGGGAAAAATTAACACTTTTTATGTATTGGATGATTCACATTTGAAGACCACCAAAATGGGATTTCATGGAAACACATTCTGAGCAAAGTAAACTGGACCACATCACAATAACTAGACTTTAGCATCCTGGATCCACACCCAATGATTCTGAAAATTTTACATCCGATAGAGGACATCTTGTGGAAATTTTTGATAAACACTGTCCAAATCTAATTAGGATTTTTCAATAGAGTTATAGGCACCCCAAATTAGTGATAAAATTTTGAATAAGATTCTACGACCCAGAAAAACAGTCCACCATTTTACACATATCTCATTAACTATAAACCCGTTTTAGGATGAAACTTTACAGAAGGTTATGGGACATCTGGATCATTATTTTATTCTTCTATGGACTACTCTAATTCTGCCATTTATAAGGTCATTTAGCCACATATGTTCGATGGATGCAAGCTGGTTGCCACCTCATGTCAAGAGTGGAAAAGTATAAGATCCACAAGATTTCCACCACCCTAATCATACCATACTCATGTGGGATGAATTTAACTATTGTAGGATCTTACCAAGGATCCCAAAATTCCTATTTAAGGCAATGGTGTTGGAGGATTTATTCATCTTGGGTGCTTTCATACATTTTAATGTTATGTTGCGATTATGTTGCCTTGAGTTTGTTTTTCTCATGTTAGTTGTTCAATTCATCTTTGTTTCTTAATAAAAGTTCTTCTTATCATCTTATTCTATTCTTATTAGTATCATGTTGATACATTTGTCTCATGGTGTGGATTTATTCATTCCAAAACTTTTGATATTATCACACAACGGTGGATTGATCGTTATTTAATTGTTGTTTACTTCTCCATTTCCTCCCTCATGAGACAACCTACCTCTTCTATTGAAACCAAATAATCAATTAAGGGATAAATCAAATATGGTTTGATCCAAGGGAGTATCAAGGGTATGTATTTGATGTTATTTATCACTCCACTAATGTATAATCACTTATTTTAATTGATAAAATTGTTTCACGATATTTAAACTCTTTCATCCTTGTTGAATTTAAAGACACACACATCAATTAATAATATGAACCTTTACCTTGATGTACTCAAAAAATTGATCCTTCAAGTGTATAGGTGATTAGTATTAGGGTGTATAGGCATTAAACCAGAAAGTGATGATGTTTTTTTATTATCTTAAATTAATCCATCCCAACTATATGAAATTGAAATATATGAAAAAGGAACTCATCCAATCCACCCCATGTGATAACCTAGGACCAAATCATTATAAAAAATTAATTCCCTTATGTATCATATCATTAAATTAAACCTACATCAAATAAACCTAATTTTTCCACTTAATATCCATATATAATCCATTTAATGTACATGTTTGTAGGATATTTCTTAGGTCTCTGAGGATTCGACAACCTAAGCTTTACATCAAGCGACCACTTAACCCGTAAATCTTTGTTATATTTTGGTGGAACCAAATTTTGTTGGTGTTTACGAGGAAAAAAGTAAGTCATATAAAATCCCATTCCATTCTCCACCATTTATTCTATTACCACCCAAATTCTATTATCTTTTCCCTTTCTCATTTGTTTTTCTTTTGTCAGATTTCCCCCTACACCCGTGACCAATCAAACCATCTATTTAGGGTGGATAGTCCTGGGTTTTGGGAGTCACGTACTCCAAGGGAAATATTTACATTATTTCCTAATATTACAAATACTCCAGAGTCAAAAATTGATCCCATTTTAATGGAGGATTTTCAACGAAACCAACTCATAAACCCAGGTGGGAACCAAAACGGAAATCCAAAAGAGGAAGCCCCAAACCTTGGGAATGTAGGCAATCATAACATGAATGACTACCTCATACCTGCATGGAACAATTCCCCCTCATTCATTAGACCCAATTGCCTAGCAGATGCCAACTATATCTCTAAACCCAATGTTTTAAACCACCATCCCACATTCCATGGAATGGAGTCAGAAATTCCATACCTTCACGTTATGGAGTTCAATGACATTGTAGAAACCTTGTGTCCCCCAAATCAATAAGAATCATCATGTATTAGGCTATTTCCTTTTTCATCAAAGGATTGAGCTAAAAATTGGCCAAAAAAATTGAGACCATCATCCATAAACTCTTGGGAAAAGTTACAAGGAGAATTCTATAAAAAATACATTCCCCACCACATAACAATTGAACCTCAAAAGAGCATCATTTTTTTTGAAAAGAGGGATATTCATTATATGAAACCATAGAGAGGTTCAAAGACACTCTAAACATGGTTACACAACATGATTTTTCTATTCATGGACAAGTGATAATTTTCTATGAATGGTTGGGCCTGAGGAATAAACAATTAATTGACAGGATGTGTAATGAGAGCTTTAAAAACTATGCCCCAAATGATTCTTATGAGTATCTAGAAAGCCCTGATGAACAAACCCAATCATGGGGTACATAATCATATTATGAAAATCCACAAAAAACTATTGGAATGCATACACATAGAGAAGAGGAAATACTTATGGCAAAACTCACAACACTCACATGGAAGGTCGAAGAGATACACCTTAGTAAAATCCACAAAATCGAAATTGTAGACCATATTTGCACAATTTGTGACAAACATGACCAAAAAAAAGAATCTTCCCAACCATTATATCCATCAAGGATGTTCTTCTCAGAGGACCACCTAATGAAGTCAATTCCCTAACATCCCAAAAGCCCTAATACCCAAACACATTCAACCCAAGGTTTAATGACCACCCAGGCTTCTACTGGAAAGAGAAAAAATAACCTAGCCAACCACAAGGACCAAACCCCTACCTTACAAAAAACATCCAAAAACATAACAAATTCCATCCACAACTAGTAAAATACCAACATCATCCTATCCAATACCAATAGCCCATCCCACAACCAATTTATCCTCCTGGGATAATCCAACCATCATAATCCCACTCCTGATCCATCCCTCAACCAATCCTTGAACATTTGTTTAAACAAATAGAGAAAATGAACTCAAAAGTATCAACCCTTAATCATGAACTAAAAACCATAAAAACAGGGATTAAACCCATACCTACTCAGTGGGTACCATTCCCAGCTTTACAGGGAGAGTCAAGTTTCACTCAAACAACTCATGAACAACATAAGTCAATGATAGTTTTATGAATAGGGAAATAATTTGATAAACAAGAAAAAATAATTTAGAAACAATTAAAAGCATAAAAAATGCATGAAAATGATGAAGAAGCACCCAAAAATTCTAAACACCCCAATGATAATGTGAAAGAAACAACTCTTCATCAAACAATCCCATAATGAATACCATTTTCTCAACGCATGAGGGGGGAAAACCGAGCCTGGATTGAATAAAAAACTGACGGAAATATTCTCACATTTCAATTTGAACATTCCACTCCTTGATTCTATTCAAACCATTGCTACATACATATAATAACTAACGAGACACTATACATTTAAAACAAAATTCACACAAAACAACTAGGACTTTATGGAAGCAAATGTTAGCACAACAATCTAAGGAACCTTTCCACCAAAGATGAAAGACCTAGAATTCCTTTACATAAATGTTCATCTCGGAGAGAAAAAAGTTGTCAAAGACCTGTGTGAACCAGGTTCCAGTTTCAATATAATTCCCTATACTGTGTACTGGTAGTTAGTATTGGAAGAGCTCCATCCCACATTTGTCACACTTCAACTTTCTGATTGTAAAATTAGGGTTCCAAAGGGAATTTTGAAGGATATTCTGGTAAAAGTAGAAGACTTCATCTACCCAACTGACTTTATTGTCCTTGACAAGAATCCAAACATAGGAAACAATTAACAAACCCCAATCATCAATGATCTTCCCTTCCTTGTAACAATCAACTATCTTGACTAAGTACATAATGGGAAAATGACCATCACCATTGGAAACATGAGTCTATACTTGATCATCTACAATGAAAACTCTAAAATTATGGATGATGAAGATATCCATGATGTTAATTGGATTAGTAGTGTTGATAGTGAACTCAAGGATCATCAAGGAATTAATGAATGATGTTTATGTCAAGTAGAGATTTATTTTCTTTGTTCACATGACAAAAAATTGTCTTTTTGGCTAGAATCTCTTCAATATATATCTATTGTTGATTTTATTTTTTCACCAATCAATGATAAAATTAGTAAATTCAATAACCTTGAGTCAATTCCCATTCATGACACTAATATGGATAATTTAGTGGATGCAAATTATGTTCACAATGAACCAATTCTGTCAATAAATTTGAACAGAGAAACTGAGTTCAATACAAAATCTCATATTTTATTGGAATGTGATAACCAATATGATCTTGAATTTAAGGTCCTAAATTCACCCCTAAATTATGCATTTTTCGGGGACAATCGATCCTTTCCTATTGTCATTTCGTTCTCTCTTGAATATAATCAAGTGATGAGGCTTCTAGATGTCCTAATAAATCATAAGATATTAATTGGATGGTCCCTTTCAGAGATTCCTGGGATTAGCCCACTCATTAGAAACCATATAACTGATCTGGAATCTGAATCCAAACCATATCACCAACCTCAATGGAGATTCAATCCAAATCATATGGATGTGGTAAGGAATGAACTTATTAAGTTATTGAAAGTAGGTATCATCTACCCGATTGCTAAGAGTGAGTGGGTAATCCCTGTAAAAGAAGGATGGAATAACATTTATAATCAATAAGATGAAGATATTCTTCCATCTAGGGTGAGTAGTGGGTGGAGAGTCTACATCTACTATATGAAGCTAAACTCATTAACCAAGAAGGACCATTTCCCATTATGATTCATTGACCTAGTCCTTGAGAGAGTAGTAGGCCAATCCATTTACTATTTCTTAGAGGGTTACTTGTGGTACAATGAAATTGTGGTCTCCCTAGAGGATCAAGAGAAGATTATATTCCCTTGTCCATTCGGTACATTTTTTTAAACACATGCCCTTCATGTTATGGAATTCCCCAAGAAACTTCTAGTGGTGCATGATGGGAATCTTCTCGGGCATGGTAGGGGATTTTATAGAGGTCTTCATGTATTACTTCTCTTTGTTTGGGGATAAATTTGAGGAATGTCTAAATAATGTGGAGGTATTTTCATCAAGAAGTGAAGAAAATAATCTGGTCTAAAACTTGGAAAAATACTATTTCATGGTTAAAGATGGATGATACCTTGGCCATCTGAACTCAAGTAGAGGGATTTATGTTGATAAAGACAAGGTTGAAATCATTCTTTGCCTTCCCTCAACCAAAAATTTCTAGGAAGTGAGGTCTTTCTTAGGACATGCTGGTTTCTATAGAAGGTTCATTAGGAATTTAATCTCTACTTCTTGACCAATTTGTGCTCTATTAGTGAAAGATGCTCCATTTTAATGGACATAAACCTATGAGGAATCATTATATACACTCATGTCATATCTTATCTCTCCACCTGTCATGAAATATCCAAATTGAAAACTTCTTTTTGAGCTCATGTGTGATGCTAGTGTCTTCGTTGTTGGAGAAGTGTTAAGAAAATGGTGTGAGAGAAATACATGGGTCTTTTATTATGGAATAAAAACATTAAATGATGCTCAAATAATCTACACCACCCCTAAGAATGAGTTTCTTGAAGTTGTATTTTCTAGAGATAAATTCAGGTCCTATCTCTTAGGATCACCCATCATTGTCTTCACTGACCTATCAACCCTAAAATAACTTTTCCAAAAACAAGATGCTAAGGATAGATTGATTAGGTGGGTCCTTCGTATTCAAGAGTATGATTTAACCATTATAGATATAAATGGAGTTTAAAATTTTGTAGTTGATCACCTCTCTAGGATGGAATTCAAAGACAATTCAAATCAATTTTCTATATCTGGTTCATTTCCTGATGAGAACCTCTATTCTATGAGTGATTTTCCATGTTATACCTACATAAATAACTTCTCAATTACAGGAGTAATTCCAAAATTCTTAGGTACTCAAGCTCGATGGAAATTATTTTTTGATGTCAGGAACTATGTGTTTGAGGATCCATACCTCTATAAGTTCTGCCCTGACCAAGTCATTAGGAGGTGTGTCCCAGAATCTAAACAAGAGTCCACCATTAAATAATGTCATAGTAATGCATTTGGAGGTCACTTTTCCACTATGAAAACTTCTGCGAAGTCTCTTCAGTGAGGTATCTTCTTGCCCACCCTCTCAAGTAACTCCAATACATTTTTTCAAATCTGTCCTAGGTGTCAACAAGTAGGGTCCATCACAAAGAGGAATTAAATGCCACCCACTCCCATCTTAGTGATTGAAATCTTTGACTACTGGGGAATCAATTTCATGGGTCCCATACTAAAATCAAGAGGATTTGTGTACATTATTTTAGCTGTATATTATGTCTCATAATGGGTTGAAGCCATTCCTCTGAAATCCAATGATCATAAAACTGTTATTAGATTTCTCAAAAAAAAATTCTCTCTAGATTTGGAATTTGTAAGGCTATCATATGTGATCGTGGAACTCATTGTTGCAATTGTCCATTCTCAGCAATGATTTAAAAGTATGTAATTTCTTACAATTTGTCCACTACTTACCACCCACATACCTATGGTCATGTTGTGTTAGCCAATCGAGAAATCAAACTAATTGAGGAAAAAATTATTAATCCATCAAGGAAATATTGGTCGAGAAAAATCTTAGATGCTCTACAGGCATATCGAACCGCATTTAAAACCATTTTAAGAATTTCCCCATTTAGGTTGGTTTATTGAAAAGCATTCCATTTTCAAGTGGAAATTAAATTGTAGCAATTTTGTGTAATTAAAAAAACAAATTAAAACCTCTCATTGGCCAGAAAAAAAGAATTTAGATCTCAAGGAACATGAGGATCTTAGGATCGAGGATTATGAAAATTCAAGGATTAATAATGATAAAGAAAGAGCCTACCGATCTTGAAATATTAAAACGAAACACATTATACTAGGTATGTCTATTCTCTTGTATAGTTCAAAACATCATTTACACCCATGAAAGATGAGGCCCAGATGGTCAGGTCCATACATAGTGTATAAGGTTTACTCCCATGGGATTGTATAAATTCAATATCCCACTAATGGTCAAACCATTAAAGTTAATGGTCATAGAGTAAAATCATTCATTGAACCATTAAAAAAACATGAAGTTAATGAATAATTGTGTAAACCAACCTTATATGAAGAAAATAATTAAATAATTAGGGGCCCATGTCAGACTAAGGACATTAAACAAAATCACTGCATCGGAGGTAACCCATGGTTTTCGTGTTTCTAATCATTGTGCATCATATTTATTTTTCAAATATTATTAATAAATAAATTTTATATGAAAAAATATTTAACTCTGAATATGATAGTACCGTAGACTATTGACCTATTATTCTATTATGAGTATGTATGGGTATGAAGGGGGATCACCATATTCTTATGTGTCACATGGTGTGATCCTTAATTAATACCTTACCCAAAAATTTAAAAAGAAGAGTATGTATCATAAATTTATTTTTATTTTTAAGTGGTTGTAGGTTAAAAAAAATAAATAAATAAAATAAAAATAATTTGATAAAATAAAAGGACATGTCATAGATAATCGGGAAAACCATGTCACAACCGGCGAAACCACGGTGACTCAAACCTAGGACAGAAGGAAGAAAATGGAACATGCTTTCCATAGTCCAAGGACTTATAGTGCTTCCTTCTTATATAACATTTTTATATATAATTATTTTTGACATATATATATATATATTATATTTTTTATGTGATAAATGTATCTGTCTTTGGTATGCTAAAATAAATATGTATGTTTTTTTTTCATTTTCTGTTTTTAATTAAAAGAAACCTCTCAAGGTTTCCATGGTTTTAACTTTTGTCTATGACTGATAAGCAGTGGCTATTGAGGTCAAAGAGTTTCATTTAGAAATGAACTATTTCTTGAACATCTATAAATTTCTACCATCTACCACTGGGAGTCTATGAGTAGCATGTAGATCAATGGAATAATCAAGAGTGTCATGAAATTAAACATTAAAAACCATGTGACTTTGTTCCATGTTTATTTATTCAGATTCCATTTAGAACTTCTCTCTTCTACCTCTAACCCCCTTATACATTTTATTATCTTCAATCACTGGGGAAAATTTCTATTATGTTGTGGGGGGATGAAATAAAAAAAATTATTTTATGTGAAAAAATACTGATTTGAAATAAAATTGTGCCTTAATGGAAGGAAAAGTTCCTTTAACCATTAACATGATAATAAAAATTGCACACTTTAAAATTGAGTATCAAATAATTTATCCTGCCCGGATTCTGATTTTAATCCATGTATATTTCATGAGAATAGATTTTGGAAAATGTGACTGTCTAATGTGATATTTTGGTGTTTATATTTTCATCGAAATAATAAAAATAATCACAACCCACATCCTTTGGATAGTGGGGTATTAGTTTGAGTTCATGGGGTCCCCCAAATAAATATCATAGGTTTGGAGATCATTTTAGAATTAATATGAGAATTAAAAAAAACAATAAATGTGCCTGTAGAGCAATGAAATTACGTAATGTGAGTCTTTTGACACTTGGTGAACGTGACTCTACAGTTGTATGGCCTAGAGTTAGTAATTTAATATCTATTTTTGGTAATTTGACCTTTTTTTCTAATGGGATAACTTGAGTTGATTCCTAGGTATGTGTGCTTCACATGGTGCCTGAAGGTCTTTGAGCCTTTGAGTCATAGGCAAAGTCTTGCTGCATGGGTTGACTATGTTATGTTCAATTTCAATTTCGATGGAAAAATTGAAAAAGAAACAAAAAAACAAAAAATATATACTAAAAAATTGTATACTTATCTTAATATTGAAATGTAATTCCACATAGTGCTTCCCTTATTTCCCCCTTGAATAAAGATTAACCCCCATGTCTATTTTGATACACAACACATCATCAGGATTAATTGATATTGGATAAAATATAGTGAGGAATTTGAATAATGAGATGATCATTAGATTAGGATACTCTTATGAAACTATCTTGTGTTATAATATTTTTATGGGAATAATGATTGTTTTGTATAAGGGTTCTTGGTGATCAACTTTTATTAAAAAGATTTTGGAAAAGGGAATTCAAATTTCATATGTTTGAGATATATTTTTCTCAAGACTAGAAAAACTCAAGTTTTTGGATTGTGATTAGAAACTGAATGAGTTTAATATTCATTTTTAATATATATAATATTCATGTTATTTATTATTCATAAACACCATTTTATTGCATTTTACACCTTGAACATTAATTCACATTATGATGGTAATTCCCTCTTAAAATGCACTATTACATGGTACATTTTTGAACACCTTCTAAAAAACGGTCTTTATTTTATTTTCATATTTTATTTTATGGTTTCTCAATATATTGGGAAAAATTCAAACTTTTGGTGTATTGGAATATTCCCATCGGAAGACCACAAAAATGTGCATTCATGAAAACAAATTCTTGGTGAAGTAAACTAAATAACGTCACAATAACAAAAATGTACTTGAAAGGATCCAAACCCTATGATTGAAAAAACCAAACTTAAGATTGTGGAACACATGGGGAAATTTTAATTAAACAGTTTCCAAACCAAATTCGGATGTTTGAATGGAGTTATAGGCAGCCCAAGTTGGAGATAAAATTCTGGGCCAGATTCCATGGCCTAGAAAAATAGCTTACCATTTTAGGCATATCCCATAAACCATATACGCTTTTGGGATTAAAATTTACAGATAGTTAGGGGACATCTAGAGATTCTATTATTATTACATAGTCGACTCTAATTTGGAAACCTATAAAGACATTTAGGCACCTTGATTTGGTGGATGCGAGCTGGCCGCCACCTTAGGTCAAGAGTGGAAAAGTCAATGTTCCACAACCATTCCACCACCCTAAGTATACCATACTAAATTGGGATAACTTTAAATATTGTAGGATCATCCCATGGATCCAAAAATACCTATTTAATGTAGTTGTGTTCGAGGATTTATTCATCTTGGGTGCTTTATTTCATTGTAATGATGTGCTTATATTTTTTTGAATTGAGTTTGGTTTTCTCATGTAAGTTGTTCAATTCATCTTAGTTTCTTAATAAAAGTTCTTCTTTCCCCCTTATTTTTCTCTTCTTTATATCACGTTGATACCTTTGTCTTAATGTACGAATTTATTCAACCCAAATGTTTTGATATTATCACACAATGGTGGAGTGGTCATTATTTCATTGTTTTTTTACTTCTCTATTTCCTCCCTCACGAGTCTACTTCCCTCTTCCATTGAAACCATATACTAAATGGAGGGATAACACACTTATGGGTTGTTACAAGTGATTATAATGAGACTATATTGGATGTTATTTATCATTATATTAATTTCTAATCACTTCTTTTAATTTAGAATTTATGATCTTTATACTCATTCTTCCTTGTTGAATTTATGGCCACACACTTCAAGTGCTAATATGAACCATTACGTTAGATTGATCAAAAGTTTGATCCTTCAAGTTTATAGGTGATTAGTATTATGGTGTGTTGGAAATAAAAAAGTAAGTAATGATTTTTTGGATCTTTTTAAATAAACCCATCTCAAATATAATAAATTGAAATAGATGAAAAAGGAATGCATCCAATCCACCCTAAATGATGACATAGGATCACCTCATTATCTTTCATTGAAATCACTTATGTCCCATAAAATTCCCTTAAATCCATCTATAATCAACTCAAGTTTTCCACATCATAGAAAAAAAATCCATGTAATTTATGTGTCTATAGGCTACTTCTTAGGTCTCTAAGTATTCGACAACCCAAGCTATACTTTAAGCAAATGATTAAAACTGAAATCTTGGGTAAATTTGGGAGAGACCAATTCCTAGAATAAATTGAGAAAGATGATTCAAATATTACACGACATGGTAACTCTTTTTCATAATTTACCATAAACTCAGAAACTTTAAATTTAATTCCCTTTCAAATTTCCTACAAATTTTACATATTCATGAGAAACCAAGCATGCAGGCATGAAAAAAAATGAAAATTCCAATACGATTATAGGATAGAATATATGATTATTCATTATCTAGAAGAATGGTGAGGGAGGATGAATGAATAAGGAGGATGATTATTGACCAGAGGAGTGGGTCGAGGGTGAGAGGGGAATGTCGAGCGTGAGGGTGGGGACGTCGTCGTGAAACACCATTGGTCGGGAAGTGTGGATGCCATGTCGGGGAGGAGTGAGCAGAGAGAAGGCCCTAGTAAAGGGTTCGTGGAGTCGTACATTAAGGAAGGAGAAGAGGAGATTGTCACCGATAGTGGGGAGGAGGATCTCAATATACAGTCCAAAAAACATTGCTACAAATTTTTTTAATCACAGTTATAAATTATGATATATCCACTGTTTTAATAGAACCGTGGATTCAAGGGAGGCTTAGCAACTTACCTATAAAAACATAGCTATAGGTCCACGGGTATAGCCCTATATTCTATTTTTGTTCTAATCATATACTCCCTTTGTAATTTCTAGTGTATAATATTATGATAATGATACCTTATATAAAGAAATCCTCATTTATATGTGTCATTTGATTTTACTTTCCAATGATATGTCTATTTATCCATAGATATTAATAATATTATTAATGAAAACTATTAGTCACATAGTTTTATGTATTCACTAAAACCATGAAGAAATATGTTCACGGTGATTTAGGATACATTGGGAGCATCACATGTAATATGGCATTAATTAATAATGTGAGAATGGATTTGTACCATATATTCTTTATTGGAAGTTGATATCTCAGGACTTTTGATGGAATTGATTTAGCATAAATAAAACCATTACAATGTTTTTCTATAAGAATTTTCAATTTTCTAAAAGTCTATGAATGAAACATTATGGACATGGGATGATGGAACAAGCATGAAACATCCTTGATTAGAGATATCATGACAAAAAAGTTTATATTACACTGTAAGAATATGTATAAGACATTATGTCATTATGGCATTATCTTATTTCTCAATGGGTTCGAAGGCATGTTTCTAGACAACATCATTAGAATTTAGGCTACTTCACAAATTCCACTAAGGATGAGTCCTAAAGGGTCACACAATAAGGGTTTCAAAAATCTCAGTGAAATAACATATTATTATTTATTATTTAACTTGTTGAATAAATATTACTCCTACATGTGGTTTAATAATTAATCATGTGTAATTGATTTAATATATTCCATCACAATTTATTTGAGAGAATATTATATGAGTGGAATATATAATAAATATTTATTTTATATTTAGTTAATTTAATGTTTACTAATTTATGGTTGAATAATGTAGTTATGTTTATTAATTAATTAAATTTTAATTATTCAAGGTAATTTAAATATTGTGGAGGATGGGAGAACTTATCTTTTAGGTCTCATGATAAATAGTATATTGAAAATTATTTCATTAAATAATATTCAATTTAATTCTCTAGATAAGTGTATATAAATGAAACACTAATAATAATTCTATTATTCAAGTGAGCTAATTCATTTTGTGTTGTTCTAAATAACACATAGAGAGAATAATATCAATTCCTTGAGAGAACCCTCTCCAAAAAATAATCCCTATAATAGAAAGAAATCATCATCCATATAGCACTATCATGTCAATAGAGATCATTGATAATGATTTTGATGAAATTCTAGTTACGTTGAAGTGTTAACAATCAAAATGTCATTATATGTCGTGCTAGAACTTAGAGATTCCAACAATGATTTTCCAAGATTTGTGGAACACGTGTGGAACACTATTAGAGGAAATATTCTCTATATTTCTACAATATATAAAAGTTCAATATTTATCTATTTCAAGATCCATCAATGAAGAATTAATTGACATAATAAATTTCTTTAATTTAATAATTTAATTCTAAATAATATATGGTGATAATATATTGGGTAAAAATATACAATACATTTTATATTTTCTTTGATTCAATTCCAATTATTATGGTGTTCATCATCATGCAAATCTCAGATTAATCATGTTTTGTTAAAAAAAATAAAATTCATTCCCGACCCATCACATGCTTCTGCTACATTTTGAATGTTCAGTTTCATTGTAAACGTCATATAAACAATCATTATTATTTTCATAACAAGATTAACTCATAGAAAAAAATGAGTTCCAAAACAATACCATTGAAACAAGATTAACCCCTAGAATGAAAATTGGTTCCATAATATTCTCATTGAAACATGATTAACCCCTATAAAAGAAACTGGATCCATGAAATTATCATTGAAATGGGGTTAACCCATGGAATAAATGATTTCTATTACAATAAAATTGAATCAGAATTAACAGGTCTAAAATAAATAGGATAAATAAAAATATATTTTAAATCTTATTAACCCATATAAAGTAAATTTTTTCCCTAAAATCTATTTTATATATGATTATCTTTTGGAAAATTAATTGGTTCCATACTAATCATTTTGAATACAAATATTCCATCTATATAATGTTTAGGATTGTATCAATAGAAAAATTCCCATAGGATCATAATTTACAAAAGATGTATTCATATTATATGTAATTTGATATTGAAATATCACATGGAACATCTCTTAAGGAAAATAACTTTTCTATGAATATCACTTTTTAGAATTAAAATTTTATAAAATATTTTTGAAATCAATGCTTTGGAATATAACAATAAAAAATTATAAAGAATTATTTAAAACTCATTTTAAACATTTCTAGAGAAAAATATCCTTTCATGATTTTAATAAAACCTTTTAGAAAATACAATAACATAAAAATATATTTTTTGAAAATAACCATGGAAACATATAAAGTACGTAATAAAATTGATTTAAATAATTTTTTATGAAAATTTCCTTTCTATATTGAGAAATTATTTTTAAAACATAATAAATTTTAAAAATATTTTTCATTGAAAATATCCTAGAAATCCTATAAAAGAATACTCAATGAAAATAATGGTTTTGGTGGAGAGAAATTTAGTCCAAACCATACATGTTAAAACATATATTCCTTTCACAATTTTGTTAAAAGAAAAATTGGCATTGTTTGGAAAATGAAAATATGTTTCTTTTCATTTTTTTTTGGCAAAATGAAAACTTACATAAAAATTTATTTACTAAAAAAATTTAGGAATGGTAATAAAAATTTTTAAAATATTTTTTGAAAAAAAGTTTTCGGAAGAAAAATGTTTTTTGAACGATGGGATTAATAAATATGTTATTTTTATAAAAATATCCACATGGAATCATCTATACATAAAGAGTGAAAAATATAGGGAAAGCATTTATCCTTATGAAATAAATAGTTGAAAATAATACTCATGAGTTTATTGACATATGTACCCTAATATATCATCATTCAAAGCATAAATACAATCAATCTCGACAAATGATGATATTGTATTATAAAACCATTACCATTTTGTTGGTATTGAATCAGAATCCCCATGAATAATTAAAATTTAATAAAACATAAAACATATTTGAAATACATAAATTCATGATATTTCATTTCAATTTTTATTTATATAAACCTCATAAAGGAATATAGGTTTATAACATAACATACGTCTCAATGAAGGAAAATTGTTGTAAAAATATCTTACTGCTTTGATGAATTATTATGAATAAACCTAATAAAAGAGAGATACTAAAATTTATATGTAAATCAAAATAATTTTTATTAGAATAATCATATTATAAATTCATGGCACATAAAAATAACCATTTATTATGATTTATTTTAATAGTATAATGGATTTATTAATATGATGTTTTATTTAATTATTATTATTGTGCATATGTTAATAGTGGCAGCAATCCACACGTACACAAATGACTTATCATTTTTCAGTGTAAATAATAAATTAATATATTGTCTAATAAAAATGATAAATATTTCATAAAAATAACTTTATAATTTAATATATATCACATATACGTATTAATATTATCCTTATATCCGTCTATGTAATGTTTAGTGAAAATTGAATCGCATCGCTTCAGGAGGTAGTAGTCTGCATGGCACATGAGTGATGTTATCACATCCTACATAAGATGGAATGAAGAAATTTGTATGTATTATCATAACCATATATTCCAATATATGTTAAAAATAACATATAAATATATTTTAAATCATTAATTTCAACAAGCCCTTTGAGGTGATATTGGGAAATGAATTACATTTGATTGTGGGGATGTAGTATATTGTTCACACGAATGATGATTTTGTATCCCATTTCATGGAATTAGAGATTAATTTAAGTTATTAAATTTATTTATCAAGTTATGTGTATATATTAAAGACCATTTTTATAATATTATAATTTTTAAAAAATCTTTGAAAGTGGTATTTGATGAAAAAAAACAAAAAAAAACATATTTATGAATTTTTACACTTCTTGGACCACATGTTTAAGATTATACCAAAAGTATTACTAGAATATCATTCTAATGAAACCAATTCTTCTAGGATAAGGATATGGTTTTTTATGTGGTTTGGTTATGGATTATCTAAACCAAAAAGGATTGATGGAGTGAAAAAGAGAGGAGAGTGGGTGACCTTTTATAAGTTAGGTGAGTGAAACACTTATATTTATTTAATATAAAAAGGTGTACATATGTTTTTTCACATGAAATAGGTGTAAAAATTGGATTATTATAGATAATTATAAATTATAAGGTCTAAATATTTCTAAAATATTATTTTTAAATTTTTATCAGTTTTAACATTATAAATTTAGTTTCAACCTCGATAAACGTTTTTCTCCTTAATTATGGTAATTTATTTTTAATTATTTCATAATATATTATAATCAAAAATAAAATTGACCAATTTAGATATATAAATAATTATGATTCCAATCATGATAATCATTTTATAAATTAAATTCATTGAATTTGAAAATTTTCATTTAAAAATAATCCTGCAAACACGATGACGAAGAGGGATTTTAAGATATGTATTTCTTTTAAGGAAAATACGATTTTATATTTATTATATGGGTAATAATAATTACTGTATTAATATAAATTAATATTTATTGATATATGATATATAAATTTCATTTAAATAATTTTTATTTAGTGGGGTTTTAAATAATTTATAAAGAGAAAAATTATGCACATTAAAACAAGATCTCATTAAAATACCATTTTAGAACACGAAGACAAAATTTTACTAAAATATATAAAATAAATTGATTGAAAATAAATTATATGGATGAAAAATAAATAAATAATACATATTTTAAATTAATTTATAATGAAAACAAAATTTTAATTCTAATTTTATTGATTTATTGAAAATAAATGACATTTTTAGAAAATTTGAATTTTTCACAATTCATAGAAAAGTCAATATTATACGAAAAATTACAAAATATACCCAAACGAAACTTTTTTTAGAAAAATAAGAAAATGAATTTCATTTTATATTGATTCGAAAAATTATTTATAGTATTTTCTTCATGAAAATAAATAAAAATAATTCTTGAAGAAAATATATTTTAGAAGAAAAATATTACTTTACTAAAAAACCTAGTGATTAATTACAAAAAATTTATAAATAATTAAAATTATGAAGTATTTTTTTTAAAATATATATTTAATAATGTAGTTAATAAATTTAATACTAAAAAAATTATCATCAATATTCTAATAAATATATATAAACTGTGGGTCATTCAAGCTGCGTATTACGTATTGAATACGGTACTTAATATAGTTTTGCATTTTAAAATCATGCGATGTTACATCCTCCCACACCCTTTAATAAATTATTTCCATGAAATATAAAATTTATATTAGTAATAAAAGGACAACAATTTGAAAAATATTTATTTATGATCACACATCATAAAAAGGGTTCATAAAACATTCTCTTAAAAAATTTAAGGGATGTATGGTGGTCATTTTGAATAAAATAGAATAGGTTTCCAATAGGAATGAAATTTTTTGAAATTTACGATTTAGACATGTTTGAAAAAATAAAATTTCAAATACTGATATAGAGTTACAAATATGATTTATCAAAATAAATTGAGTTATCAAGAGAATGTTAACAACCACAAAACAACAAACCAAATAGGTGTGAACAAGGATAATAATATCATCAAAAATTATGGTAAAATGATAAAATTTTGTATTGAGATTATATTCCTTGGGGAGAAGAATTATATTACCACCTAGATTACGATAATAAGAAAATATACTCTCTTGATTATTATATGTTTATCCTTTTGTAAATTTCCACAAAAATTTCATATTTTTCTCAAAATGATGAGTATTCAAGATGCATGTTTCATATCCAAAGAACTAAAATATAATTTTAGAGGAATAAATAACCATATAAGAAATAATAAATATTTTAAACATATATTTATACCTTTAGATAAACTGAAATGGTTATAATATGGTAATACATTCACTAAAATGAATAATTCTTTATATAATAAATTAATCTTGAAAATTCAATATAAAAACCCAAAGTTATAAATAAATCATGCTATAACTTGGTATCACAAATAACCTCAATATCCTAAAAATTAAGGAGTGTTTTAACAAAAATGGTTCTCTAATTACAATCATATTATGGGAAATAAAATATGGTAATTTTTTTGTTCAAATAACATTAACAACAATGTAATGAAATCACATTTCAAACCAATCATAATTTATCCCATCATAATTGTGTGCCCAAAATCATCCAAATATTAAAAATAATATAACAAATAAAGGTAATAAAGATCCTTAAAAATTATATATTCAGAATGTAAATGAATAACTCAGATTAAACAATTGCATTATATATACTTCAACCCACTAAACTTTCTCCTAAAGTTTCATCAATCATATTATGATCTACTCCATTAAAAATTTGTAAGGGTGTCTATGACTTATAATTTATGAAAATCAATAATCACATATAATTATGGTGATATTCATAACTCTAAATAAATCCTCACTCGAAAATATCCAAATAATAAATTTATTTAATCCTTCCCTATAATTTAATCAATAAAGTCCAAGGACCTACAACCCTAGATCTGATGCTAAAAACATGAACATTACATTTCAAGCTTTGATACGGATTAAGGTGACCCAATTTTTCCATCTGAAACAAAAAAATTAAAAAAGATAAATTGTAAGACTTATATTCTCAAGGACATTTAAGGTTTATATTTTTATAGAATCAGGATAAATTAATACATATGTAATGCCAATTTCTTTACATGATAATATGTCCCACATAACCTAGATTTAATTACTTCACATTAATTCTCCATAATCATAGATATGTGTTATCTTATATAATTAATTTTCTCAACCACAACCATTATAACCCGAGGAAAATGAATTATAAGAATGGTGATCCTAAAATTTCAGTAACGGTAAACGTAAGCTTTAACAATTTAATTTCATTAATAAGAATAAAAATTGAATAATAGTGTGATGATATAATCCAAAGGAATTGAAATAACATTACAATATTCCTACCCATCAATACCTAAATGGTTACACATGAAAATAAGTAACGAGGCATTAATAAAGGAAAGAGTCATCAGAATAAATAATAATAAACAATTTTATATAAAAATTGATCAATAAAAACACTATAAAACCACAGAATACATTAAATTCCTATTGTTATCTTGGCATATAATCATTATAGAACACTTAAAAACCCATTAAAAACCAATTAATAATTTAATAACCATGTTGTCAAATTGGAAAATAAATTTATGGGGAAGAAAAAAAAATATCCAATGCATTGGATCACTATATGGGTACACCCAAATCATAATATATAATTGGCTCACCCATCATTTAAAAGTATCTATGAACCATAAATAAATTATTTAAATATTTAATTCCATTATAAAACTCACAAAAAATTATTATTATATCCATAACAATATTATTGTATGGAAAATAAATGGTTTCCTAAAGAATATCATTGGATGAAGATCATCCCGCGAAAGGAAATGGGTTTTTTATCAATATATATGAACATGGTTAACCCATGGAAAAGAAAATGTTTCCATAAAAATATATTTGAATCACGATTAACTGAATGAAAATAAATAGGTTCCATATAAATTTCCTTGAAACACGATTAATCAAGGGAGAAAAATTGTTTTTCATAAAAATATATTTGAAATATGATTAAATCATAGAAAAGAAATGGGGTCCATAATAATCTATTTGAAACATGATTATCCTTTGGAAACGAAATAGTTTCCACAACCATCTCTTTGAATAATTCATAATACATTTAGTGAAAAATTGAGGATGTTATCATCAAATGATATCCCCATTAGACTATTTGTGAAAAATAATATGGTCTCATAAAACGATATCCCCATTAGACTATATGTGAAAAATAAGATGTCATTATAAATGGAAAATAATATTGAAATATCTCTTTGAATAATCCTTAAGGAAAAAAATTATCTTTTAAAATACCATTTTAGAATTAATAATTAATAAAATATTTGATAAATAATTTTATTTAAAAATAAACATGATAACATATAAATGAGCATTAAAAATAATTTAAAACATTTATTGAGGAAAATATGTATTCAAATTTAGAATTTTTTTAAAAAAATAAAACATTTTAAAAATCCATTTCATTTAATATATCCGTGAAAACTAATAATTGAAGCTTTAAAAAGTATTTATAACATATGTTGAAAAAAAAATTTCTACAATATTTTTCCTCAAAACATAATACATTGTAAATAAACTGTTATTTTAGAATTTTATTAAAAATATATATTATAATATTCAAAAAAAATATAGTCACGTCAGTGGGAAATTAATTTCATTTCATACATAATAAAACAAAGATTCCATTCACAATTTTAGAAAGAGGCAAATGATAGTAATTTGTTGAACCAAATTATGATACCATTCAAAATATGTTTTAAATAATTAACATGGGAAAAAATATATCTAATAAATAAATTTATTAATTATAAAAATTTAATATATTATTTTATGAAAAACAAATTGAATAATGTTTTTGATAATATAAAGAAATAAATATGATTTTTGATAATAAAGTTCTTCTAAACTGTCGAGTATATAATGGGAGTAGAATGGTTAGAAAAAAATTTATTCTTATGAATTAAATAGATAGAATAAAATAAATGAGTTTCTTGAGTTATGGATCGGAAAATTTAATTATCTAAAACATTAAACATAAATATCCAGATAAAAGATGAGATTGTATTATAAAACCATAACTACATTTATAACATTGAATCATAAGACCCATGGAGGAATAAAAATAAGTGAGACTTATAATATCTTGAGAATATTTAAATTAATTGAATTTAATGAAATTTGGTCGTTTATATTCCTCCTAGAAAAATATACTTTCATACTATAACATATGTTCTTGTGAAGGAAAATTTACAAAAACATTTCGTTATCTCTTTGGTAACTTCTAAAATGTAAGCCCCCTGAAAGAGTGGTCCTAAAATGGTTATGTAAATGCACAGAAAATTCATGAGAAGAATAATAATATACATTAAAGGGTATTACATACAACACAGAAATGAAATAGGTGGTGAATGTGGTATGTGTCTCACATGGGTAAAAAGTGAGATGAAAATCCCTTACCTCAAGTCCAGATCATCCTTATAAGTACTTTAACTTCAGTTTAATAATAATAACTAAATCATTTTATTTATTAATAATTTTATACAAGTTTAATTCAAAATAATTAAAAAATTAATGTTTATATATATAATAACATATTCAAATACTTAATCAGTGAATTACACTATAGGTCTAATGAGGTACTTCAGTTCATTGTTATTAAACAACATCAATGTGTGGACTATTATAATAGGGTTCATTATTTAGACCTATATAGAATAATAATCCTTAAATAATTTTAATATTAAATAATAAATTATACTTTAAAATAAAATCAAGATATATTTTTAAGATAAATGAACTATGTTATAATCATGGAGAAGGTTAGATTTACACACACATGAGTAAAGGTTTCATTTTTCAATTAGAATTATGGAATAAAGGTATGTATTATTTTATATTTTCAAAATTATAATAATATCATATATACCATATTATTTATTTTAATATAATTATATATATAATTTTTGTGATGTGGTGTTGAAAAAAGTATCACATCACTTCATAGAGACAGTAGTCCCCACGTACACGAACGATGTCATCATTTTTCAGTGTAAAAAATAAACCGACATGTTATCTTTTAATAATGATACATATAAAATAAAAAATTGTTATTACATTCATGTTACGTGTATTTATTAATATTATACACATTACCTTTCATTTAAGAATTAGTGAATATTAAATCACACAACTTAATGAGGAGAAAGTCTGTCGTCAACACGAGTGACATTTTAGTATAATCCATAGAATGGAAATTAAAAAAAGGAATATGTGATAATATAACTCAACAATTATATATAATTTATAAATATAATATTTAATATTTTAATTCATTATTACCACAATCCTTGAGAAGTGAGTATGGAAAAGTAATAACATTTGTACACGAGGCGGTCACCCACTGTGTACAAGAATGATAATTTCGTATCCCATTTGATGGAAGAAGAGATGGATTTAAGTTATTAAATTTATATAATAAAAATATAATTATATTTAAAAAAAATTGTTACTTTATGATCATAGTTAAATAAGATTTATAGGAGGTGTAAGATGCAATAAAACAAAATAAAATAGTTAAGAATTTTAACTTTTCTTAGACCACCTCCTTATGATTGTACCTTCAGTGTTCTTATAGTGTATTTAGCATAACATAATGGATTATAGTTTGACAGAATTGTATTTTGGAGTGATTTTTATATTTCATGGTTCAACCAAAATCATTCGTAGTTTTGAAGAAGTGAGGAGGGTGGTGGCCTTTTATAAGTGAGGTTAGTGGCAGACTTGTAATTTACGAAAGAAAATGTTGTACCCACATTATTCACATTAAAATATATTATTATAGAGACTCAAACATTATAAGTTAGAAATATTTCCATGAAATAATTTTTATACAACTTTTTCTGTCATTTTTAACCTTTCCTTTTTAGATTAACCCCATGTGAACCCTTATTCACCTTAACTGCAATAATTTATTTTTAGTAATTTCAGTAATTATTAGGGTAAAAAATAATATGAACTTGTTATAAAATATAAATAATTATTATTCTAAGTTTCATATCGTTTTTTTCAAAATTTAATTCAAAGAATTATTAAATTGGTAATTTTATATTAAGCATGCACACATAATGAAAAAGAGTGATTTAAAGAAGTGTATTTTTCAAGAAAAATATTATACTATATTAACTTTATGACTATTAATAATTATTGATTGAATATAAATTAACAATTTTTTATATATAATATATAAATTTAAATAAAACAATTCCCCATTAGGGGTTGTTTTCATTAATTTAAATAGAGAAACATTTTTCACTGTAAAAAAATTTTTAGAAAAATATTTTTTGAATCCGAAATACAAACTTATACTAGAATACAATAAAGAATTTGATTAAAAATAAATTAAATTTATTAAATAAAAATAAATAAAAATTATGTTACTTTAAATTATATTTAAATCATAATGAGGATTTTAATATTCCTAATTTATTGAAAATAAATGAAAAATTTAAAGAAATTTAAATTTTTAGTATTCATTAAAAATTCAATATTTTCCGAAAAATGAAAAAAACATCACCCAAACTAAATTTTCATATTGTGATTTCAAAAATTAATTTAATTTTACTAATGAAATTTTCTAAATTTTAAAAAAATAAATTACAATTTTTTTTTATGAAAATCAATAAAAATTATTTTTTAAGAAAAAATATTTTTGAAGAATAAATGTATATTACTAGAAAAAATTATTGATTAATTACTAAACTTTTATGAATAATTTATATTGAGTAGAAAAATTATATATATATATGTGTTTGTGTGTGTGTGTGTGCGTGTATATCATATTGTAGTAAATAATATTAAAACCCACCAATTTAACAGCAAAGTTAAAATGATTATATATATTTATATATTTGTCATCAGTATTTGAAGCACACTATTTTGTATAGAATAAGATATTATACATTTAATTCTCTTCTAAAATATATGGTTTTTACAATTCTAGTGGGTAAAATATCCATTGGATGGGAAATACAATGTATTTTTACATAATAAGATGTCATATTTCTCAAATGATCTACACCTAAACAGTCATGGACATGTATGTAAAGAAATATTTTCTATAAAGAAATATAATTGATACGATCTCACTGAGACAATGATAGCTGGTATCATAGATGGGTTTATAAAAAAATTATGTATTATTATGTTAATTTTTTTCTATAATTTTAGAGTTATAGATTTCATCATGTATTGATAAATTAAAGTTTACCATAATTTCAACGGTAAAGATAACCCTATGTATTGGTTGAGGAAATATTGAATATTTAATATATTCAAAAGAATAAGACAATAGAATATTATTGATGAACCAAGTTATAATACTAGTGTATAATCATATATATTATAATATCTAATAGTATCCTAAAATAGATATTTTGTGCTTTCTTAGAGAATGAACTAAATTCCTGGATACAATAATGTGGATGTGGTTGAGACATAGATTTAATTAGCAATAACAACCATAAAATTGTCTATATAGTAAAATCCCAATCATAGCTCTGGTTCAATATGTGTTGTCCTTGGACTACCCAACTAGATAATAACTACCAAGGGGATATTATTTGGATTATATCATTCTCATTACAATCCATTATAAAGAATTTATTATGTTTAGGAATTATTTTAACTAATATAAGGTAACTAAACAGAAAGAAACCAAGATTAATATAAGAGTGATTTTTGTTGAATATAATACCAATATAACAATTTCATTTAGTATGGATTGACTTGGTTGAATATAATATATAATAATAATAATATTTTTTTGTTAATTTTTTAATCACTAAGGATTAACACATTTTGGTTTTAGTAATGTTTTCTAATCTAAGGAAGCAAGTTAAAAATTGATTCCCTTGGAAGTGTGGAGAATGTACCATCGACCAACATAATAGTTTTAGAGCTTCATTGAGAAATCATGATGTTATTTATAGTCATCATTCAGAAATTATGTTTTAAAACATTAAATTAATATTGTTTCTAAATAGATCATATGAGATATTGATAGAGTCTCATAGAATCTATGGTGATGAAAATAATTATAAAAACATGATTTACTTTATTTCATGTAAAAATATGTCTAGAATCAAAAAAGGGAATGTATCCAAGAAACGAAAAAATGTATTGTTTTTATAATAAGGGGATATATCAATATGTTTCCAAGGAATGATGAAGAAATCAATTAACAAAATGAGGGTAAATGAATTTTTAAAAAATCATACTGATGATATTAAGATAGAAATGTCATTGGATATAACATAATGACTTATCAAAATCCTTATGATAGAGTAAAATATTTTTTTTAGTATGTGATAAAAATAATTGTGATTTTTAATTTTATTTAAGGGAAAGAAAATAAAAACCTATTATTTTAAATTATATTTTCCATTGAAACCTAATATGTTTGATATCTTACCTCAAGTAGACATCAAACTATAAGAAATAGAGAAATTGTATATCACCATAAAAATATAGTTGTGGGATTGGTAGGTAAAAATAACGGTAATTTAATTATGATTTATATGAATTAATAAAAAATAATCATCTTTATTAATTAAACGATTGATAAATATCAATAGTGTGGTAATGTATCTAGTAAAAATGTCATATTATTTAATAAATCAAGTTGTATAATATTTATTTCTAGACAATAAATAAATAAGTTAGAATTTATATTATTTAAATGAATAATAAATTAACACCCAATTTGATTTCTAATTCATAGTAAATAAAAATAGCTTTACATCATATTTAAATTTTTATTTCCCAATGAAAACTATTTTCCAAATATATTTTCATTTATTAAGAATTATAAATTATGAGATTTTATAATTTTATATTTACAATACATAATTAATTATTATATTTAAAATAAAAATATTATCTTAATATGAATGTTTATGATTTTTATGAAATAATTTCTTTAAGTGCATATTCAAAACTACATTTTTCAAAAATATCATATAGATTGTGGATATATCCTAAAGTAAGTATAATAATGATACTTAGTATTCACTTCACATAATTAGATATGAATTTATTTAATGTAAATATAAATTTAAAAATACAATATTGTATTTAAAAAACATATGTTGAAAATTTTATAAAAATATGTAATATTACCCAATAAAAGAAATCTTTTGTGATCTATTCCATTAATTAAATAATATTTTGATAAAAGTATATTTTAATATCATATAAAGATGAATAATTATTTTTCTTGAATAGAAATTTATATAATGAATATCAAAACGTTTATTGTTTTACCCCACACATAAATTTTGATCTTAATAATACTATTTTTTTAAAAATAGATTACTACACATAAATTGTGTCGATGATCAAATTAACATTTTTACACATGGAAACATTTTATGAAAAAAATGATATTATATTCATGGTCAGTATTTTAAAATTATATAAGAATAACATTATTATTTTAAAAACAAAAAATTATATTTCATAGTTAAAAGTTGATTACCAAGGAAAAAATATAAAATTTTGAAAGTGGAAAAAATTATCAGAGTAAAAGGCTTTAAACATGTTCAAAACACTATAAAAATTCATCTACAGAACTTAAAAACAATATATCATCCCACATGTCATTATTTCCCAATTCTAGACACTTTTATCTTTGAATAGTGACATATAAATATTTAAATGCACTGTGTACTTCCAAAATTATCCTTCACTACACCTACGATAGGGTTTTATTTCATCCACTTTATTCTACACCTATCCATTCAAATTTTATCTGGAAAATGTCACATTTTTTTTCTTAGAATCCTCTCTCATCATCATATTCACCTATTCCCAATTATTTATCATATTACTATATTTCCAAGAGAAATTTCAAGAGAAATACCATGTTTTCAACATTAATATTTCTTACTCGTTAGTTTTTCCTTCATAATAATCATCTTCCAAATATTTTATATATTTGATTATATATTAATATCCCCAATGATGGATTAACGAATGTGATTATTAAATTCTGAAAATCTTGAACCACCTTCCCATGTTGTAAAATGAAATCCTATATCATCAATAATTCATTCATTAATTATATTATTTTATTTTCAAAAGTACATTTCTATTTTTATTTTATTGAAAATATGGTTTTTGAGGTTTAATAATTATTAACCGTATTGGTAATATTTACATTCAAATGGTCATATTTCAACTCTTAAAAGAGAGATACAATAGTATTATTAATATTTTCCATGAAAATAAAACTACTCAAATCCTATAAACACCTTAAATTTACATCCTTATAATTCCATAAATTATTTTCTTATGGTAATTTAATATCCATTTATAATATTTTGATAATATTATTAACTATTTATTCCTTTTTTATAGTATCTTTTTTGGAATTAAAAATTCTTGGAGACAATGACGAACATGAATTTTGAACTCTATTTTTTTAAAAACATGTCTTGATTTTCTTATTTAAATATTTTTAATTTTATTGATCATATTTATACAACATATGTGACGTTCTCTTTCACTAAAATAACATGGTGGTTGTCTAATAATGTGTTTCATTTTATTTATTTATGTATTTTTATTAAATTAATTAAATTTATATTTTTTAGATAAACATATATTTAGAAATATGATGAAATATAATTCATTAATAAGGATTATTGATTCATATCCTTAAATACATATATAACTAATTTTATTTAAATTTTATATAAAAAAATTATTAAGGATATAATTAATAATATGGGATACTACATTATAGCAACATAAAATAATTACATCCTCCCAATTTTTTAATTATTGATAAAAATTTAGTAATAAAAAATGAATATGTTAATTAGCAAAATTACCTGAAGCAATATATAACTATAATAATTTACTATAGTAAAGAAACATTATAAATACATGAAAAATGTTAATCTATTGTAGTCATAATTTTAATTATAAACTCATAGATCTAAATAAAATCATTTGTATAAAATATTTTATATTCAGATTTCTATAATCCCATTTCCATGTAATAATAAACTCAAATATAAAATCAAAGGACATTCCCCTAAACATATATTTTTAAAATTGGTTATTTACATTCTTAATTTTCATTTAGAAACTCTCAAATAAAATGTTTAGAGTTCTTCAAAATTGAAAATATAATACATCAACCACTTATATAATTACATATAATATAACTAAATCTTTCATTATAGGTAAAAATGAATTGATAAAACTCTCGTTATTAAATGTGGGAAAATGGGAAATAATGAAACATATAAAATATGTGATTGAAAATGATCAACAAGAGGAAAAAAATCATTGAGACTGAGGTGTTATCAATAGATGATAATAAAAAGATAAACATCACCTTATAAAAAATTTAAATTACTGGAATAATACAATCACATAATCGTTATAATTGAAATTTTTATATGACAGCATAATAAAATATCATGTTGTTAGGTCTATAATATAAATATATTGAATATATGAATATTTCTATCATATAATTCCATGGGAATCTATACCACTTAGGGATGACTATAACCACTATCCCCAGTGGTAGTTATTTTTCTAAGACAGTGAAATATTTAACAAACATTAGAATATAAATTCATAGCGTATTTATAATATCTCTTTCAAAAATTACATATCCTAGAGGAATGGGTTTATTTTATGATCATAAAACATATTTCTCTCGTGAGATGTAACTATTTACATAATTAATGAGAGGGTTGTAATAATTTAGTCATATTAATCATAATAATGATATATATCCCAATGTGCACCTAATAATTTGAAAATAGTCAAAAATTGATCTAAATCACAACCCCACTAACAATTAGAAAAACGGTTATTTATAATGATATAATTTATAGGTATATGTTAAAATTAAATACAGAATATAATTATGATTGGTGATTTTACTATGTTATTAGTAAAGGATATATGGTAATTATCAAAAAATCATCTATCAATCAAATAAGTTTCTATATGTTTGGAAACCCTTCAATTAATAGGATGAAGTAAAAAATATTTACAACAGAAGGTAATTGGTAAAATATTATCACATTAGTTATTTGTCAATACATAAAGAACAATATTTAAATAGATCACTTATATCATATAGATTTCACTTATAAGACAATACACATATATAAATACATAGATAATAAAATAGAAATTTTTTTAGATATCTGATTGTGAGTAACATTTAATTCCAAGGAATATAAAATAAAAAATTATAAAATTATTTGAATTTATATAAATATTATAAAATATTAATAATATATTATAATTAGGATTTAAATTATATATGTTTTATGAAAACAATATATTTATTCATATGAAATGTTTATTTGTGAAAATTATCTTCAATAGGGAATGATATGAATATATGATTTTTGAATTTTTTTTCTAAAGGATGAATGATGAATATAACAAAAATAAATAATTGAATATTTAATATTTATAAGAATCTCCGTGAAAGAAATAGGGAGGTATGGAAAATAGATTTCTCAATATTTGGTAATTTTTTTGTAAAAATAAAAGAATAAATTACATTTTAAAAATATTTTAAAAGATGAATTAATTGAATAAAGAAACAATATTTTAATAAAAAAATGTCTTAATAAGGAATCCCTGAAAATCAATTGGTTTAAAGAAGACAATACTCAATAGTAACGATTCTAGATATTAAATTTAGCAGTTTTAAATATCATAGTTTTTGAATTAATGAACTAATTGGAAGGGAACCATAAATACAAGAGTAACCTGAGAAATTATATCAAAAGGAATAATTGTGGACATTAAGGAAGGATGTGAGGATTATGGAAACGGAAAGAAAGAGAGAGAGTGGATATTGGAAACATAAAATAAAGAATGTAAATTATTGTTTAAGACCCCTTATAGAAATGGCACGATACAACATCTATATATGATTGTGTTTTAAGAAGAACTATAATAAAAAATATGTAAATATAATTCTCTATGGAAGGATTTCAATGCATTTGAGGTTAGCCAAAAAATATAATTATGCAAATATTGAATCCATATAAGAAAACAATCAGTCCATGGAATACAACACCTTTCCTCATGTCCTATTTTGATTAACATATCCTCTAAACTCCTATATTTTTTCCCCTATGATATATTACACAGTATTTAAAAAATAATTTTATTTGATGAAAAATACCTATAAAGAATAGAAAATATGTCTAATCGATAAATTTTTATATATGGTGGAAATGTAATGATATTTACTATGTGTGGAGAAGTGTGGTTACAAGCGGTGGTACTATATGATGGGGGATATGGGTGTTTTAGAATAAAATATTATTTCTCTTAGAAGAGATCAACACTTAAATTCAATAGTAAGGGGATTGTTATCTAAAACTAAATCTAATTTCAAAATAAAATTTTTACTGCCTAGAAAACACAAAAATTAATTCATATATCTCTATTTCAATAATATTTTTTATATGTTATTTTACTATTCAACTATATAATTTACTATTCGTGAAAATTACTAAAACATATCCCTTCAAAAATATCTCTATGCTCATTTGAAATATGGTATCCACTTATTCAAAATAAATTTATATATTTATTAATTTTAATATTTATATATAGTGAATTATTTGGCTTCATTTAATAATGCATAACATGATTTATAAAAAATGTATTATATTACATATTTGTAAATACATTAATGGATAATTATTTCAGTCTATTTAGGCATTTTAAATTTTCATTTTAATTGATGATAAAAAATATTGATACAGTTTATTCAACCTTAACACTAAAATCCACTTCACTATTTAAAATTTAAAATTACAACTCTAGTGGCCATGTCAGTATTCTAAAAGGCTCATTAAAGTAGTATGATAACCATTAAAAATATTATAATCATTATATTTCTAATATTATTTAATCTTTTAATATTATCTAACGGTTATTTATGCCTCATTTTCAAAATTATGATCATATTTCTTGCGATTTTTTAATGTTACTATACACTATTTGAAAGTTTTAGGATACCAAGATGAACCAAAAGTTCAAACAATATTTTTTTGTATTCATTTGTTAATTTTCCAATTAAATTATTTTTTTATGTTTTTAATAATATTTCTACTTCATATTTATGGATTTATATTCATTATATAGTATATGAAATGAATCATATCATGTTTTATTCAATTTATTTATGGACTAAATTTTATATACATGAGTTAATATTTATTAGAAATCATGTATTTAATAATATAAAAAAATAAAACCAATTGATAATGAATATAGATTCATATAGTTAAAAAATAAAATAAAAACATCTATCATATATCTATATATATGTATACATATATTTATTGAATCATTAATTGAAAATTTTGGAGGTAACATTCAACCACCTTAAATAAAAACCATCCTCAATATTTTTTTTTGATATAAAATTAGTAATTCATATAACTATTTTCATAAACTACATTATTAAACATAGATGTTGAAATAAACAATAAATTTGGTTAGGTGCCATCGATTTTTTTGAAATATTAATCCATTTTTGTAATACTAGTCAGACATAAAAATATAATCTAGAGATAAATTTTGTCTTTTTTTATTTTATAACCAAATTTACCAATTACATAAATTACTGATCTCTAATTAGATAACAAATGTTATTCCACTATACCCACAATTCATATTCTATTATTAAACATACTTTCATTTCATACTTTTCATGGGATACAAACTACTACCATGATCACTTTTTCTATGGTATCATCTTCATAATATAACAAATACAATTAAGAAAAGTTTCATGTCTTGGGGAACAAGTATTATAATACATCAACGTAATATATAATGTAAGAAAATATAACTAAACTATTCTTGATATACCACTTATAAACAAATCAAAATACCCTTAATATTCTACATTCACCTAGGTTAATGGGGAAACATAGTAAAGAAGTCACCTAAAGTGACCAATAAGGGATAAACTATAATGAGTTTAATATAAAGAACTAATCAATATTTCATAAACAACTATGTGACATAATAATGTGGGATATAAAAAGATAAATGGAATAGGATTATAAAATCATAATATATGATGGTAAAAAAGGATAGAATATATATATATATATATGTATGTATATGTGTGTGTGTAATAGTATGAATTTTATAAATACATTATTTTTCAATCTTGGAATAAACATATAAGACCATTCCATGGGTGATTAAACCTCTTAGGAGGTGAATTTCTCTACCGAGGATTAAATTAGTAGTAGATTGTTTTTATGATTTCCCATTTCAAAATAGACCTATGTTATCTACTCAAATTCAATACAATCAAAATTTATATATTAGAATTAACTAAATATAATATTAAATAAAATAAAATATTTCGTTAAAAAAATTCTTTTAAAAACACAATTTTTCACTCTAATAATTATGGTATTTGGTCATACTATGGCTACCTAATCCATGTTTTCATTAGTTATTAATGAAGATTTTAAAAATTTACACTATAAACACATTTTTTTATAGTTATATTCATCACAATACCATATATAATTATAAAACTATAAAAATTCCCACTATGAATCTCATCCAACCATTAACTTCACAGTTTCTCACTTCCAGTTACATATTTTTAAGAAAAAAAGTGATAAAAATCACAAAATAATCATAGTTTCTTTCATAACTAATAGTGATGATCTACCTCTTTCAGCCTAAAATATAAATAAAATAGAATATGGTTACATCCACAAGATATTTTACTTATTATAAATATAGTTTATATCATATTGGTTAGTATTTTATAATTTATACAAAAAATCACTAATTAATAACTTTATATTTAATCACTAAATACATACAAACTAGATGTTTTCTTCAATTTTTTTCACTCTTAGATTCTATTAAAAATAATTATTCTTTTTAGAAACATCATATTTTAACAACTTGGTTCATTTAAATATCTCATCATTCATCTCTTTTAGTAATGATTTTATAAATATTTTTAGATAAAAAAATTCATAAAGCATTGTACTAGCTCACATTCTAGAATATTTGTTCATTATATTTTTTAATAAATACCCTTTTTACATATCATCATTTAGAAAAACTCATGTCAATTCTTCTATTATCTATAAATATTAAGATAAAATTTATCAATTAACCTTCCATAAAATTATATTGACTATATCCTTATTATTTCAACTCATTTCAATTGAAAAAATATATACCCCATTATTTCATCATTAGTGATAAGAATACAAATTGAAAAATATTTTCATTTGATAATTTCATAATGTACAACTAGTGATAACTTCTATTTATTTCAGAAATCTATATTCAACTATTATATTCTTTAATATGGTTCACATTGGGACACATCTCATCTTAGAAAATAAAATTAATACTATGATAATTAATAAATATGTATTTAATGTGTTTAATTAATTAAATATATATGAAATATATTTCCACTCAATGTTATTAATCAATATATTTATTCATTAATATTTTTAGATCATTCATTAGAAATATCACATTCTTTCATATGGAGATTACAATTACAAATCTCCCTTTAACAAACATTTCTTATGTGAAAATATTAAACATGCCGATTCTTTTCTAGTGACCTATTTTTGACATTTCATGCTTCAATTGATATTTTTTAATTATAAAATGACTCTTGAATTTTCGGACGTTATGTTTATGTTATCACCAAATGAATCGTATAAAATTTTAAATGACTCTTGAGGAATTAAAAATGACCATTTTTAAATTTAAAATTATAATAATGATTTTCAAGGGTCTTGAAGCCTTAAAAAAGTATCATTATGAATGAATATTATATAAATATAGATTCTCAAAATTTATATATGCATATTTTGAATGAATCGTTAAAAAATATCGATGAATCATAAAAAAATTCACAATTACACTAGTAGGAGTAATTAATTTTTTTCCACAAAATATACAATGCATGGATACATTAAATATACTCAAAAAAAATTTCAATCAAATAATGAAAATTCAAATTACTTTAGAAAAACATAAAAAAAAATGAAAACCAATTAATGATAATAATTACCAATATTAAATGATTCACACACAATGTTTTCAAAAAAGAAATCTATCTATAATTTAATTTTTATTATTAATTTCCCACATTGTATTTGTTTTTATATATAATAAACTCTTTATAAAACACAAAAAAAAATTAAAAAATATTATCCCTATAAAAAGTTAAATTATCATGAAACCACACTATCAAATAAATTGGATTTTTTAAAAAATAAATTTTACATTACTGTAAAGCATTATTAATCCATGTTACATAGATTATCCCCCATTTAATAAAAACACTCATACTAATTCATCAACACATATTTTTAGTTATAGTATATCTAGATTCATAAAATTAACATACAGAGTTTTCCACTACACAACCCCCTCTAAATAATCAATGTATAGTGAGGCTTTATCCAAAATAAAATCATGAGAGAGGGGATGTTTTAAAATGAGGTTTAAGCCCTAAAATTATAATCATTAACCATTACATTTATTTTTGCGATTCAAATCTAATGTAATGCTTTTAAGAAGTGTTTTGAAGCTTTAAATCACTATTTTATATTCTTTCATTTACAAAATTATACGTGATATCAATGTGTTCTTCACTTCCATGATTAATAGTATTATGGAAAAATATCAATATCAGTATGTATATTTTACATAATAGTCGATGAATTCACGACATAAACATTCAAATATTCCATATGGACATAAATTCATAAAATCCTTTTCTTACCAAGAGTTTGTACATTTTATTTTGGCTTTGTTAAACCGAAAGAAACTAAATTATTCTAATTGATATTACATCTAACAAAACATTACCAAAAAAGTGGTTCCACATGATGTGGAATTTCATTCTACGTAATCACCCGCCCATTCTACATCTCTGAGGCCTAATATAATTAGTTTTTTAATCTCTAAATACATTGAAAAATATATGAAAGTTCCATTAATATATCATAAAAATATTTTATATACAGGAATGTTATAATATTTACAATAAATCTAAAAAATAGAATAAAGAGTAACAATAAAATCTTTATATATTTTTTATGCAGTTAGATATGGATGAATTACAATGACGCCACTGATGTATTTTGGTTTTCCACTTTTTATAGCATCATTTGCTATATATATATTTCAAAATTATACTTTTTTACAATCTCATTTAAAAAAATTATACCTAAATTTTATAAAATTTCCATAGTATATTATTTAGTAATAATAATTTAGAATAATTAATTTATAAAATATAAAATCCCATAATGTTGTTTATGTCACCGTGCATTAACTTCTCAAAGTGAATTTTCATATGATTTGAATTTTTTTCATTTTTATTTCCATTGTCACCATAAAATCTAATGTCATAATATTAATTATGATAATTAATTTAAATTTGAGAATCCCTTCCACATAAATGTTCTTGACAATATTTTCCTTGGTTAATTCCAATTTTCATAGGAAATATCCATCACATAATACGAAGCTCAAGGGGTATGTTTTAGAAAATATAATTCCATATCATCCTTTGTGCCATACATTCATCACAATCTAGAATAATTCCTTATGTTTTATTGATAAATGATTCTTATATTAGAACAGATTTCAAATATATGTATATCACTCACATATATATTACGATGATGTTCTCATGTTCCTCCACTACCTGAAACATTTCAGTTGATTCTAGTCTTTAAAATAGGAACAAATTCTCTTGAAAACGTATCCCTTCCATCTAAAAGACCCTTTTTATACTAGGCTATCATTGTTTGTTTACACCTCACCATTCTAATTAAATTTTTCTTTCAATACCAACTTAGTGAATATAATTTTTTTACATGTATCTGTATAATATCACATGTGGAATTGTTCTCTCTCAAATAAAACACCTCATTCATAAATTTTCTCCATTTCTTAATCTAAAGAACTCTTACAACTATTTATGAATCTACCTTTAAATTAATTTTTTCTTTCATTTCAATCATAAATCTTGTTATTTTTGTAATTAATATTCTTTATTTTTAAAAAAATTATATAAATAAATATTATCTTCAATCTATTATTTCTTATTATCTTATCTCCAACAACTTTACCAATATCACTATTTATTTTTAGAATATATATCAGTAGAATATTTTTATATTTCATTCATCTACCATTTCATCATCAAAAATATGATTCATTATTAATATATATATTAAAAGATTATTTTATTTTTTACATATAATATATATTGATTATAAATATTATTAACATAAAAGGAGTAACTGTGTTTATATGTCTCATTATTACTCTATTTTAACCCATTTAATTTGATATGATATCAAAGAGTCTCAATTCATTTTTTTTGTAATATTCTCATATTTTCGTTTTTACCTTCATGTACCATGTAATACAATTGAAATTATTTTACATTAATGTTGGCATTATATTGTACCAAATTGTTTTGGTTTTAATGTGTTCTTAATGTCTTAGTAAGAACATATTATGTATGTTAACAACTATACACACTCCATCATTTTAAATTATATTTTTTTTAAACTTATCAAGAATTGTTCTACCTATCTCAACCCAAATCCAATTATACCTTAATAATACACCAATTTTCATGGATGTTCATGGAGTATGCTATTAATTATTATTTTAATATTATATATTATAACCTATTAAATGATAATATTTGTTCTTTTTCCTATTGTTTGAAATTATATTTTTGATGTTGGCTCAAAATTCTTTGTTAATCTCCCTTGTAACGGTTTTGAACATCTCTACAACATCTTACATGTAAATAGTAATTGTTAAACCTTTCGTCTACATTATTCCTAGAGCAATTTAATGATATAAAAATCATATCTTGTTTATTTTTATCTAGAAATAACATATGAGTTAGTATATACATGCTCAAGTTGTATAGTTCTCTGAATCAACAAATTTTTGTGATTTAGTTGAATTTTTTTCCACGTTAAATATTTTTCATATTCAGTTGATTTATAAAAATTAAAATAGGTTAGGTCTCTCACAAAATAATAATTTATGTCCATACTTATTTATTTTTAACAAATATGGACAGCTATAGGTTCCAATGTTTTTTTCGTTTTTTACACTCTCATTAAGGGGAATAGTATGAACACTGATCAGAAATAGATTTCCACATTTTATTCTATCTTTGTTGATAATACATAGAAAAATCATGATCTTGATGAAACATGAATTTTTCATTAAAATAACCTCATTTACATCATTCTATAGTTATATTTAAAAAATGATTGTGTTATATCTCAATAAATAATAATTATTTCGATTTTTTTACATAAATTATTTAGTATGATGTCTTTTATTTTATAGTGAAAAATAAATTAAAATTTTCATTGATCATCCATCATCCAAATCAATATAACTCATTATTTTTGTGCCACACTTCATATGTGAGTAAGAATTAGAATCTATAATCAATGACTTATTTCTCATCAAACAATTCAAAGCAACATCAATAATGAGTAGTTTATATTCGTCTATATTATTTTAAATTTGTATTACATTTTGACCAAATAAACTATATTAATAAATATATGCCACGCATTCATTATCATAGTGACTCAATTGGTCACATCTATCACATATTTCTTTTAATAATTTATAAATTTTTTTTGTTGAAAAATATTGTAAATTCTTCTTCAATGTTCATTCATTATTTAAATTGTATTCATATTCCTTGAATAAAGACTTTTGCATTCATTGAAACCCACCATTAGTTATGTGTTCTTAAAGGTAGTGACATATTGTATGAGGATGAATTGGTTTTGTGGCCAAATAATCCATATAAAATTATTCTATTCTAAATATTATTGTTACTAACTAAAAAAAATATTTAATTTTATTCATTGAAGTTGGCCATTTTGGGAAAATAATATAAATATTTTACATAGAAAAGAATTTATCATTATTAATAATAAATCTTAATGGTCACGAATTTGAATTTGGACATGCACTATTTGAAATAAAATATTTTTTTGAATAGTAACAAGTGAATATTTAACATTTTATTTTCAGAAATGAATACAAATAAAGTGAAATTATTTTTCATAAACCTCTATAGAAATTTTTATTGTTTAATTATTATTATTTAGTGATTTGTATACATTATGATATACTTAATTTTAATTCATTATTTATTATTATCTTATTATTATGTTCGTATAATAATTATTAACTATTTTTTCCTTCTCATGATCATTTAACTTCTGATTATTTTATTTCAACAATGTAATAAGATTATATTTTAAGTAGATTTTCAATTCACATATTTTTATCTTGATATTCCATCTTCAATAACATTATTTATTTATATTTTCTAGTGTTTTACTCAAGAAAACTATCACATTCATTTTTCAACATGTGATCCAAATATGTTTTCTCACATTTTTCATCTTCATTGCACGAGGATTCATTTTGTTTTTCAACACGATCCTTGATTTTTTGTGAATTCTCCACCATCTTATTTATTTTATTGGATACTTCTTGATGTTTCATATTTATCTTATTTTTTTTTCAAAATTATTCTTTTTAAGATTGGATATTTGATCTTATATAAACATAAATATTTTTATTTTTAACATTTAATCAAGTTTTTAAGGTTTCTTATCAGGTGCATCGACTAAATAATCACTTGTTTTTCACTTTTTTAAGTTATTTGGTAAGTTGATAATGTCACCATATTTTAAACTCAGTTTTTTGAGTTTTATTTTTTAATTAAAAATTCATTTCGTAAATTTATAAATAATCGGGATCATTCTTCTGAAATATTCATCATCTTTTGCATATTCGGATTAAATTGAATAATAAAATTATTTATAATTGTATTTGGGTTGCCTAACGATATAAAAATAAATTTTCTTATTTATATTATAAATAAATTAAGGAATATTTATAAATTTTAATGAAATCATCGCGTTGTTTAATTCGTCATGAAACAAATCCTATCTACATTATATTATATATATATAAGGATAATATATATCATGAAAATTTCTCACCAACCTTTTTACAATCATGACGTCATCCATGATTTATCATTAGCCTTAGATATTGTAGTTATTATTAATGACTTTCACAATGTAGTTATCAATACACTCTTCAACGCCCATCAATGCATATTTATTATGTATATTGAAGCTACATGAAATTTCTGTAAACATTTTCTAATCATGAAATGATAAAAGAATTATTGGAATAAAAAAATTAGGTTTCTCTTAAAAATTTCATTTTATATTTTCTATATATCAATGGGTTTAAATAATAATAGTATTCTATATTTAAATTTTTTTTCCAGTAGATGAAATATAGGGGAACATCCAGTTATTTATACTATGGATGTTTTTTTGAATAAATATTATGGACTCCCTTTCTATTGATGAAATTAAAATTATATATATTAATAATTTTATTTATTTTATTAATATTTCCTTGGTTTTAGGATATAAGTTGAAATTCCGCAAAAATGTATTTCACCATTGAGGGTGTGTGAATCTATGGTTTTTGGTTTTTATAATTTCATCTTTCAAAATAAAATTTGGTGAAATTTTATAATCAAATACACAAGATATATATACTGTAAACTTACCCAAATTTAATAAGAAATTAATTTACACAGAACACATAAAATATTTATATTTTTTAGTCCCATTATTTTTACCTACTCATTGTTGGGATAATTTATTCACCAGATGTCACAAATTGTCTACTATTAAAACATGTAGTTATATTGGTTTTCATCTCAATCCCACTATACATACCAAATATACATATCTTCACACTATTATTACGAGAATCTATATAGATTCATAATTTCTGTCTTACACTTTTTTCAAGGAAAGGGTGAGAAATATCACAAGATATCATATATTACATCAACATCTAATATTGGTATTATTAAAATTTACTCATTTGTGATAAACATAATATTATATATTAAAATGTTCATGTTCGTTGTCCACATAGAATCAAATCAAAAATCTCATCATTCAGTATTTTATACATAAAATTACCCTTCCACAATATTCTTCTCAATATTGAATCACTAAATAGTTTATATTTTCATGTTTTCTCCATTAAATTGAAATTAGTGCATTAATCATTTTTTATTATACTCACATAATTGTTCATAGTCACTATTATTTTTAGTCATTAAAATATATTCTTCCTTAAAAAATACATTTAGAATAATATTAGAAAACTAAATTTTAGAAATTCATATCCATTTAACCTTCCAGAAAAAACATCTGACATATTACTTTAACACTATCTGCCATGTGAATCTCTATTTAACTAATCTCATGTTCAAGATACCATTGCCTATGAATATTATATTTTTATATAATTATTTCCTCTATTAATGTTCTTTTAGTACAATTTTTATCATTTTATCTCATCTTAATAGAAAACATAAATACTCTGGTAATTTAACTCATGAAATCACCCAAAATAATTAAAAAATATTATCATTTGAGAATTAAAAATTGATAAAAATTTCCAAAATATTCCATTTCACTAAAAAAATTCTCATAACGTATTTAAATCCATATTTTTCACGATGTACAAAAACTCATCAATGTGAAACACAACTATCAATAAGATGAATCAAAATATAAATATTTTAATATATTTACTAAATTAAAGATCAATGAAATATTAACAAATTTAATTTTATTGTTTATAATGTTTATATTGGAAATATAAAACATATTATTGTTTATAAATCTCACATTTTTTGAAAAGGGGATGGACCTAAAAAGGAACAATATAAAGACCAATATGTAATAGTAAAAATAACTCTTAAAAGTTATTTTGTAGTTCCCTACCTTTTAAAATGTATTTGTTAGTATGATATTTTATAACATTAAAATGAATCTGACAATGTCATTAATTTATCTTATAAAGATGGAAAATGAATATTATGATGTTTGAAATGACTAATTTATATAACAAAATGTCCCTTATATATCCTCACTCACCCTTAATTAAATTCAAAAATGAAAAATATAGAATCACTATAATATTTTGGAATTCCAAATGACCCATAAAAAACATCTAATGACTCTATCATATCATAGGGCTCCTCATGAATTTTTTTCAAATTTATATTCTAAATTACCCGTAAAGAAATATCACTTTTCTATATATCACTATATCAAGTCATAATTACTATTATTCAAATATCAATCACTCTTATAAAATTATCAATGACAACTATGGAATGTATACATATCCAATTATCTCCTACTCCATAATTATATATTTATTCATAAGTACACCTCTATTAATTCATTTGAAAAATAAATTTAAAATCACATTAAACACCTAAAATACATTGAAAACGCTTCAACTCATATTTAATAACTTCAAATCATTCTCTGTCGTAGTTTAAAATAAATACAATTCAATATAAAATTAATTGGGATCTTCAAGAAGGACCGTTACATGGTTCCCTCAAAACATACATGTCAGTATGAAATAAAAATGTAGCACATAAATAATCATATAAAATTATAAGACATATTACGACTCTCTTCTAAGACTCTCAAAACAATTTGAATTGGATCTACCACCAAGGGACATAGACATATTTATGTCATGATATTTAAAAGTATTCAAAATTAACCTGAGGTCTGTATAATATTTGGCCTATCCATCATCATAATTACATGACTATACATATGTGTTCCACATCAATACAAAAAACAACAATGAATCCTTAAAAATAATCCAATGATTAACTTGTGAAAAAATGAATCCCATAAAAAAAGTTGTAATTTAGTAAAATATTATAAAATAATGATTATTAAAATAAGATCATTTACAATATAAAAAATATATTGAATACTTTCAATTCAAAAATTAAACTATTAAATAAAATTTATATATATCTACACTAACATCGATCAAATAAAAATAATAAGTATATGGGAATAAAAATGGAAAGGAATTTTCCAAATATTATCATTGTTAATTATTATTTATATTGTAAGGAAAAGGACTGACAGATCATTTCTATTGTTGTAATTTTTTTAACACTAATTTATACATAGTGACTTGGATAATGAATTAGATCATTATTTAGAAATTTATCCTTTTTTGATAATGATAACATCCAAAAAAACTTAATAAATAGTCAATTTGGACAAATGTAATGAGTATAACAATATTTAAAAAAATTCCTTTCAAAGATAATAAATTATATAAGTTTCAAGTAAGGGTTATTTTTTACAATATGAAATTATGGGAAGTGTAATCATTGAGGAATATGATAAATGTAATTTTTCTTTTAAATGGTATTTTAAAATGAAATCATATTAAAACATAAATAATTATAATAGAATGTAATATTGAAAAAAATATAGGGTAAAATGTATGAGTAATATTTAGAATATTTTTCATAATTTTGGATTATTTTTTCATAAAATTATACATATAAAATAATTTGAAAATAAATTCTTAATAGGTGGTTAATTTCTTTTAGTAAAAATAATTTTAAATTATTTATTAACATATATTAAACAATAAAAAAAGTTAATTTACAATATGAGAAACGTTTTGGGGATGATAAGTATTATGGAAATGTAATTTTTTAATATTTCATGTTTTTTCATAAATATGGAATTTGAATCCAAACATAAATTTCTATGTATCACTAGAAAATAATTTAAAATAATCTATAAAAGATAGAAATATATAATATGAGAATGATATTACATTTTTGAAATTTTGATAGGAAGATGTTGGGAACATATCCCCATGAAAAAATATTTTTTTAATAACCCAAAAAAATTATGTAAGATATGAGTTTTGAATATATTGAATAGTACGTGGACATATAATTTATAAAAAGATGAAAAAATGTAATACTTAATAATTTCAGTACATTAAATACATGTCATTAGTTATAAGAAAGACAATAAAGAATCTCTTCATTGAGAAAAAGGATTCATATGAGAAACCGTTGGATCATATTCCATCTTATTTAATATGTTCAATAATGTCCTCTTACATTATAACAGTACCATTGATAAGCAACTTATGCTTTACTGAATGAAATTTTTTAAGTACTAGAACCTTTAAAACATGGATACTTTTGACATGAGATTGATGTTTTTTGTCCATCACATGTAACTAAAATTTTAGTGTGATGAAAAGTGTGGTAGTGAATGGTGGTATGTATAAGAGGTAGAGTATATTTTGTTAGAAATAATATTAAAATATAATATTATATATATAAATAATTTTAAAACATTCAATTTATTATTAGTGGTATTATTATAAAATTGAAAATAGGATGTTTAAATATTCCACTCAAATTTATAAAACACAATAATTCATTTATACACCAATATTAAAAAATATTATATTTATATGATATATTAATATTATCCTATTTATTCTTTCACACATGAAAAATTAAAAAACAACTCCATTAACAAATATAATTTTTTTTAAATAATGTTATCTACTTCATCAAAATAAATCCCAAATTGCATTGATTTTTCATATCTGTATGATGTTTCATCGTGGATAGTGTGTATTTTCAAGAGTAAATAATTTTTTTGGGATGGAATTTTGGCAGAAAAGATACAATTATTTCCATATCGTAAAATCTTATAAAGGGATATATGGATTATGGTAGTAATTCTATCACTATGTAGGAAACCACAATATAGGTGGATCCTCATCAATAAAATATTTATTTTCATTGCAAATGTGTTTTTATTTTATCTAAGACATCATTTATGAGAATAACTATCTCCCTCCAATTTATACTTCTTAGTCACTGCATCTAGAAATGAAATTTTAGTATATATTTCATATAATTTATAATATACTAACTTCTCAAGAAGTAAATAAATCCACCACATGGATTACAAGATATTATAGAGAAAATGTCTTCCAAAAAAATTCTTACATTAATTCAAGGGGTTTTTATTTAATCACATTGAATCCATTTAGATCCATTTTCTATGTTATTAAATAGATAAAATTTAATTAGATTAATCAATATATAAATCATGTATTTTGAAAAAATGTTGATAAAAATTTAAAGTGAAATATTTTTGGTCTTTTTATATCAATTGTATACAGATGATTCACTAAATATTTTATATATCAATTTATATATTATTAAGAGAAAAATACATTGAAAATATAATTACATCAATTAGAGTTATAATTTTAGATAATTCCTATGGATTTTTTGGATGTTCTACATTATCACATCATTTTGAGCTATCTATATTCAAAAAATCATAATGTAATGGATATTGGTTGAATCACATGGTTGAGATATATAATAAAATAAAATTTTGTGAGTGAAAGAGACACCCCCTCTCTATGTTTTCATGGATAATAGTTGAAAAAATATGGATACAATAGAAGTGTTCTATTTGAAGTGTAATTGATGATTGGGTACCATCTAACCCATTTATGAGACAAAAATTTTTTAGTTCTATTAAACATGGGTGATGTTGGAGGTAGAGTCATCTAAATACGTTATGGGTTATTTAATCCATGAGATTGAGATTCCACTACATAGCCATGTGGCCATGTGGGAGAATACATGGGTGTGATCTATGAGAACTATTTTCAAAAAATCATTTGATTATATAACATAGAATGAAATGAGGGATGTTTGAAAATATAGAATACTATTGGTTACACATGATTTTTGATCCAACTAACAAAAAAAAAGGAATGAGCACTATACAGATTATTGTGGAAGGTATCATAGGCATGTGGTAGTTCTAGGTAGAACCCACTGATAGGAAGTTATATTTTTGGGATCATATAAGAATGTTATATATATGTGATATTATTAATATATTAAAATATGTAATGGTACTTCTAAAATAGCTAACATTTTTTGAAATTCATGATTTTAAAAATAAAAAATTATGAAAGAAACTAATATAAAGAATCAATGAAATAATATTTTAATATTTAAACATCAAAATAAAATTAAGACTCAATAATTCCTATTTCCATCTATAATTTTTTTAGAGAATACTAATCTATAATATATATATATGTAGTTTGGATTTTAACTTTTCAAATAAGAAATTACATAAATAATATATCTAAAATAATAATGGGATGATGTTGTGAAATATGAAGGTTAAAATAATCACATTAATTTGTTAATATAGGGATTATTATCATGTTTAATTTGTATCGATATAAAATCTATTTTTTAAGGATTTTTACTATAAGATACACTATATGCTTATAATATATGATGATTTTGATTTTGAGGATATTCTTTTGAAATGAGAACATATGTAATTACAATGTTCATAATACATATATTTTTATATTATTTTATTTTGTTTTCTGAAATTGGGGAGGATTCTATAATATGATTTCAATGCTTCTAGATTTAGAAGATGGGCGGTTTTGTAATTTCATTTCTACTATTTTCTTTAATATAGGAGATAAAATTTGTGGGAGTGTGTATGTACCCACATGATGAAATTATTTTAGAAATATGATATGTATTATATTTTAATAATATATTATTTTAATATTCTACAAAAAAAAATGTTTAAATATTATTCTGAAGTGAATTTATTGATGAATTTTTTGGGGACTCATCAAAATATGATGAGATAATGAATACAGAGGAGTTATCTATGAAAATTCTGAATATTCTTGTACCAAAATATTTATAGAAATCTATATCCTGATGTTTTAAATGAAAATAATCATAAAATAAACTGGTTCATGGGATTTTTCATAATGGATAAATGAGATATATGAAGAGGAATAAATATTGAGAACCCAATACATAATTCTATTAAGGAGAGGAGATGGAAATTGTGGCCTAGTGACCCACACCTGTAGTTGGGTGTGAGAAAATATTTCCCCCTTAGGGTGTAATATTTCTAGTAAACAAAATTAATCACCATAGAGTTGTGTCCTAACCTAGTGGTAACTTATTAGAAAGTAAATAAAATACCACAATTTTAAAGAATATAATGCAAGGAAATTCAGAGTTTATGAAATTAAATTTGTTAAAAGTGATTAGATCTTGGTTATATTTTCCCATTTTTCAATATTTTCAATATTTTTAATGAAAATGAGTATTTTATTTTGATTAAAATAAATAATTACTAGAGAAATATTGTTTCCCTTTATTAAACATTGATTTATTTTTTAAAGTGTGAAAGGCACAATGGGTATTCGTTAAATTATTCTAGTAACACCAAATCTTGTATTTACTTTTCCAAAATATACAAATTAGTCTACTATTCTTTCCTTACATTATTAGTAATAACGGAATCACTCTGCTACTTGTTTTTTTAAGATCAAGTAATTGGAACAATCCAAAATCATGATAAGGGAAGATAAATTAAAAATTAGAAAAATTCATCTCTTTATAGTTAAATAAAACACAATCATATTAAATTTATATCCACAAATTATCAAATTGAACACAATTGTATTTATAAGAAAAGAATTTAATATTTTGATTACACTAAAAACTCAAGCATCATAAGGGGTACCCTTACCTTCACCCAACCACAAGGACTTATAACCCCCCATGCAAGGGGGTTAATGAATAATAGGAATAATGGGAAATAATGAAGATTAAAACAAAGTGTATAGGAGAAAATAATGCGAGTAGAAATGTCCTACACTCCTCTTCCTCCTTGTGGATCTTCTAGAATGTGATGTATTTAAAGCGAGGGTCCTCCTCCTCGGCAGTTGGTTTCATCCTATTCATTGTGGGTGTTTTTGACTCTACAATGGTAGTGGGTTTGTTTTCCATTTATAAGAAGTATGGGGAAGATCCTTAGTCCCCTCCTCTTTTAATGTTCATTGAGACCTAGAATCTTAATATTTGGAACACCCAAGGATAATGAGTATTTATTATTTTTTCAGATGGAATAAAATACACATGGGGAATTAATTCGAGTAGACATTCTATTTGTTCATGGGTTACATGTCGCATTACACACATGTAGGAATGGGAGGATAGTGATGCGGTGGATTTACTGAGAATTTCTTGGAAAGTATCAAGCATCAGTTTTTTTCGGTGGCCCTCCTCCTTCATCTTGCCTTCGGAATGCCCGGTGAAACATGAGGTAGGCCATTGTGTCTCTCCAATAGGTACATAGGTGTTCAGTATTTGTTTTAGAATTTGAATGTGGAAGTGGATCTTAGCTCAATATTAGAGTGTTCAGCCATAGAAGACACTGATTGAGAAGTGGCATTGTAGATGGCGGTCGATGAAGTAGGATGATAGTCGTTGAAGGAAGACGATGCATGACATCTGTGAGCAACTGAGATCCCTAATTCTTTTTAGTGGAAGGATCCAAAATAACTCAAGACTTTAATGTTTTTGGAATTAGCTTTAATGGATTCCATATAGGTTGCATGGGGGACTATTGGTGATCAGAGGTTGCAGAAGGCATTGTAAGTGGTCAGAATCTCTAGGTTGAGCTCAAGCCGCGGTAGGATATGGAATTCTTCAGTGCTAAAGAGTTGGCCATCGACATCAGGTGGTACAGTCACAGTGAATATGGTGAGGCATGGAACAATAATTATTCATGTTGTGATTTGAATTTTTTTTTGAAATGATTAATAGTATCGGGAAAAATTTTGTCCCACATCGAAATGCATAATGGTTTCACGATCCCTTAAAAGACAAAGCACGACTCCAATTCGGTAATGAAGTTGATCAGGTGTCATAGGATGTCACACTCTCTTATGGACTAGACCATATCATTTACGATTTCCTCCCATATCCCAATGGGCTTGACCGCAAAATGCAGGTTTTTATGATTCAACCTACCTATCCATCCTCTGGATTTCCCCATCACTTTTGTGGTACATGAGTGATGCACTATGTTCTATTGAATATTTCAGCATTCCCATTGGTCCAACATAGTCAACCAACCCTCAATGAAAATTCTAGGTGACTTGGTGGTACTATGGGTTGGGGGATGGCCCTGTTTGGAAATTATGGGTATTGGCATTGAAAAAAAATAGTAAAAAATTAATTAACAATATGGATCAATTTTTAATCTATCAAATACCATTATAGTTAAATAATTCTTTTCCAAAAGCATGAAATCTCAACAAAAAATTAAAGAGATAAACAGTGATAGAAATATTCAAATTTTAAACTAATAAATCAAATAATTATCAGTGTTTAATAAAATTTTCAAAATTCGCATAAAATATCAATTCAATTTCTCAATTTTCAATGAAATAATAAAATAAAGAATTTTAATTTTAACCATTTGAAAAAGGTCTAATTTATCTTCGCATTCATTATGTTTCCATAATTAATTATTATTTAAACCTTCCAAATCATTATTCACCTCACTTTTCAAACTTTTCACTCAAACATCACGATAACATTAATGTGGAGTTATTCTTATATCAGGATAACATTCTCTTTATCAACAATCATGAAAATGAACTACTTTTGTCACTTTGTAAATAGAAAATACACATAAAAGAATGATGAATTTCATTTAAGGTTCAAATGTCTCTATGTATTAAGGTTGGTTAGGACTATTGTTTTAAAATTTATGTCTTTTGGATGAGATTTATCTGTTAAATCATAAATCATGATATTAAAAAGATAATGTTTCATGAAGTTATCCCCTCAAAATTAACACAACTACAAACTAGCCTAAAATTGAAAGTAATGATCATGATCAATTTAAACACAATACGTTATTTGTGCACCATCTTGACTTTTTCCTTTTATGATCATTTTTATTTTTTAATTAACCATTTAATTTATTATTTTTTCGAATGTTATGCATAGAATAAACCTCACATCTTCCACTTAACCACAACTGATAAATATCATATGTCTATTAGTGGTGAATTTTTTGTTTCCACAAATCATAAGCCATTTTCTCAGATATATGGCCTTTTAGCACTTTTTATTAATTCAAGAGGGAAAAAATGAAGTATGAAGAATGAATCAACAACCATAATTTAATTCCATAATAACCTCCCCCACACATTTTCCTTATGATTTATATCATCCCTTCTATTATGACTCCCTTCCCCCGAAAACTTCAACTTTAAATTGTTAATAAATTCCTATGAGTAGGGTAGGTGTCCCGAACCATCCCATGGGACCCTTGTTGTGACTACCCCTATCCCGCATTCCATAGTTCAAGAGCTCGCAACTCGCACCTAAAAGACATTTCTCGAAAAGTGGGAAGGCATTTTTTTAAACCTGCAAACACACAAACCATGAACTCAAAAAGATGCAAACCACATAGTAAAACGATAATTGTAAATGTTTGTACTGAATGTAAAGGGGATGGAATACAAGCCCAACTGAAAAGATACAACTACAAAAGAAAACATTGCATGAGATCATCCACCAAGGATCCTATTTAAAAGGTTGGTAAAACTAATCTCCGCAACTCTCCACGTCAACCAGGCACCTCTGTGTGCCGCCTAGTCCTGGATCCCTAAAGTCTCAGCCAATATGTTATTTGTTTTCACAAGAAACAATAAGGTATGGGAAAATCCCATGAAGGGGTGAGTATAAAAATACCTTGTAGGGGCCCCGAGACCCCCAAAGGTCTTCTATAATTCCACAATGGAAAAACCACAAAGTATGACCTCAATCACAAATCACAAAGTGGAGACAGATCACACCATCCATACAAATCAGAGTTCAAGAATAAAGATGATTATTCTTAATCTATATCATTTTATTCCATTAGGAAGTTTCCACAACTAAAACATGAAGGATTTATTCCATTTTTGATCTACACAGGGTTGTATGTCACTGATCCACGACGTGCCTTTCTAAGGCTTGTCCTCATTGGGTTGCACACTACTGATCAATAAAGGGTTTCTAGAATGCTGATCTACACAGGCTCACTATGATGCTAATCTAAACATGGTCTCTATGATTCTGATCCACAATGGATCTCTATGGGGCTAGTCTACAGAAGGTCTCTATGATGCTGATCTACAAAAGGTCTCTATGATGTTGATCCACACATGGTTTCTCTTTAATTGACAGCGAGCCACCTGATTATCCACACTCGGTGCGTTATAGTTTTTTAGAATATTCTCCACAACATATCGGTCATGCCACAACTACCATGAATCTCCAAAAAATAGTAACCCAAAGTACCTCCATGTCGTAAGGTCCCTAACGCAACAGACGACGCCTCAATCGAACACCCAGTCAGTGTGTTATTAGCGTTTTAGTACCGGGGCCCGGTTGGATTCAGGTTCGATCCATCCCGACCATACTCCAACTTTCTCCAAAACTCAGAACGATTATCTCAAAAGGGTTGTCTAGTTAAAAATATTCAAGGGATGCCTACGGTTTATCAAACGAACATCTGGTTTGTGAGATACGACATTTTACACGTATCTATTCTGAAAAAGGGTCTTGGTTCGGTGCCCCCAACCGACCCCGAGTTGTGCCACCCGACCCGGTTCGGGTCGACCCTCACTGGTCTGGGTGAGACCACGATCTGGCCCGACCCAACCTGAACTGGTCAGGCCAGACCGAGTGTGTGGGGCCCCAGTGGGCTCGGCCCTTTGGGTTGTGGAATGGCCTGGCCCACCTTGGCGGGGTGCGACCTTCCGAGCCGCACAGGGTTGGATCTACCTTCACAAATGGATATTTTGTCCATTCAGTTTGTAATGGTGGAGACATGTGGCATCGCTCCTCTATTAGCGGGATCCACGGGGAACAGATTCCCTCCACCATAGCTCGATGTCCGAACCTCCCTTCCATGGCGCGCCACTACGCGCCGCCCTTCGGGCGATGTAGTCGGCCGATGCCTGCAGACCCTACTATCCGTCATGCCGCCTTTCGGCGCTGCCTCTTCTCCACAACCGGCGAGAGCCAGCTGCCATCATCGCCCATCAGTGGGGCATCCGCGGGCCACTGGGTGATCCCTGGTGGTCTGTTTTCTATTACAATTTCTCCTTTGGGCCTCTCGGGATGCTGCCGTTAGAGCGCGACTTCTTGATTCAAGTGTCTATCGAGTTGAAAAATATTCCCCAAAGAACATGATAGTTTCTGAAGTGCTGGAGGGTTCGGGACTTGTTTGTTTTGACTGTACCCTCTGCATTATCATCATATCATTTGAGTAGTAAACAATACATCACTTATATAATGATTAACCCCATTCAAACTTTACCATCAATAACCAAACACAATTTTATACGAATTGTGGGTCAACTCATTTTTGTTGATCCATGTATGTCATTTTTTTCTAGAATGAGGGTTTGAATTAATAAAATCACATGGATTTAACAAAAATTCATTCCTCGAAAATTTAGGGGATGTAAGGGTTGTGGAATAAGAAACAACGTCTATTGAAGCCGCCGACGTTTGTCGATCCCAGATCGATTCTTCCAACGATATTGTTCAAGCCTTCGTTCTTCATGGGAGTGGTTGATCATTGGCCCTTAAATAGATTTATTCATCTTTTTTGTCAATAATCCGTCTAGGATCCTCCAATCCTCATTTTTCAAACACTTTAATAAACAATAGGCAGAGTTAAAAGGTTAATCCTCTTTTCAAATAATGGTTCATAAATTTGTGTAATTAATGAACCATGTTAATTAAACGAGGGGTGGTTAAACATTTTATATGTAACCGACATTTATTCTCCATCGTTAAATGTTTGACCACATATTTGGATCCCACAACCATCACTCAAGAGGTGGCTGAAAAATAAAATAGCATATTTATGTTATTCTATTATTCATTCAAAAAGTTTGTGAAACTAACTTCTTCCCTCGACCTACTACGGTCGAAGTTAATCCTTCTTTAAGAATATCATGACGGTGTAAATTCCATGGTTCCCTCCGATTTTAATTCAGAGAAGTGGTTAAAATATATATAATTCCACACGTATGTTTATTGAACGTACCTTAAAAGAAGTTAAAAAATCCATTTTTGGTACATTAGGTCCCAGAATCAAGTGCTGTCAATTTTCACATCCTCAGAATAGTTCAATATAATTAAAATAATTACCTGGAAAATCCGGGTCTTTAAATTTTCCCCAATATAGGGATTTTCTTTCATGAAAGCTACATCAAATTCAAAGAAAACAAATGGGGGTACTGAGCAAACCTCTCATCCTCCTGCCCCCATGTGCTCTCCTAAGGGTTTTCTTACTACCACCAAAATTGCCCTGGATTAATCGACCACCCATGAAGGACCCTTTCCTTTCTATCCTCTATGTCCACAAGGAACTCTACAAATGTCACCCCATCATCGATGTCCATCTCTCCCCAATCGATAACATGTGATGTATCATGCACCTACCTCATCAGATGTGACATATATAAAACATTAAGCACCTGGTGCCTCTACGGGAGAAGAGTCAGATGGTACACCACTTCGCCTAATCTGCAGAGAATATGGAATGGTCTGATGAACCTCAGATATAACTTGCTGCCCCAGCCAATTCTCTGGAAACCTCATCATGGTGAGACACTAAGGAAGACATGGTATCCCTCCTTGAACTCCAAGGGTCTCTGTCTCATGTCCATGTACTCCTTATTCCTTCTCTATGCAATCTCCATCTACTCCTAGATGATCTGCACCTTCTCAGTGGTAGCTCATACCAACTCTGGAACCATTATTTCTTATTCATTGGGTATATCTAGTGTATAGGTGATCTTCATATTCCCTCGTAAAAGGCCTCAAATGAATCCTTTCTGATGGTTGATTGATAACTATTTTTGTATGAGAACTCCACCAATGCCATGTGGTCCTCCCAACCGCGGCCGTAATAAAGGATGCAAGCACGAAGCATATCCTCGAGTGTCTATATGATCGGCTCCATATGAGCATCTATCTGAGGATGGAAGGCGATGCTTAAACAAAGCGGAGTCCCGAACACCTCCTATAATCCATTTCACAAGAAGGATGTAAAACATGTGTCGCGATCTAATACGATCGTCGATAGAACCTCGTGAAGCTATACTATCTCATGTACCTAGAGACGTCCCATGCTCTCTACTAATTCTTTTTCTCGTATTGGTATAAAGTGGGATGACTTAGTGATTTGGTAAATAATCACCCATATGAAATCATGGCCCTTGGATGTACATGGTAACCCTATCACAAATTCCAAGGATATACCATCACACTTCCATTCTGGAACCTCATGTGGATAGACTTAGACTGCGGGTATTTGATACTTGGTGTTCACTTGTTGGAAAGTGAGGCATCATGATACAAAATCTTCCACTTCATTCCTCATCCCTAGCCACCAGTACTAACATCAGAGGTCTGGGTACATCTTCGCAAATATATAATGTACCGCCAAGGAGGATTTGTGTAACTCCCACAACAGCTCCTCTCGTAGCTTCACTGGCACCATGGTGTGTCCTCTGAAGAGGATGACATGCTCCCCACCTTTAGAAAATTCATCAAGAGCCTGTCCTGAGTATATATACGCTTGTCAGGCCGTGTAGTCGACGTCCCCAAGCTATGCCTCCCTGACTCCTAGATGGAGTGAGAGAGTAAATGTCATAAATTAGAGGTATGCTATGCTATCACTATCCATTAAGAATATCTACAACGCAGATAGTTGCTCTATCACCTCACTCAAAAACTATAAAATATATATCTTTATGAGTGAATCTTCCACCACATTCCTCTTCTCAATAGTATTGACTATCTCAAATGCATAGTATGGGAGGTACTCTATCCATCATCCCTATCTCAGGTTCAGGTCCTTATGTGAGAATATATACCTATGAATATTGTGATCAACGTCAACTATAAAACATTCACCAATCAAGTAGTGCCACCACATATTTAAGGAAAAGACCACTACTGGTAAATCTAGGTCTTGGGAAGCATATTTCATCTCATGTTATCTCAGCTAACATGAGTCATAGGCGATCACTACTTGCTCTTGCATTAAGACACATCCTATTAAGATATCTCATGTGTCCCAGTAGAATACATACCCAACTCCATCCTCTGGTAGCCTCAAGATGGGGTCACTCGTTATTCTCTACCTAAACTCCAAAAAACTCTATTGGGATATCTCCATCCCCACGAAGGGTTGTCCCTTATTTTTTAAAGACAAAAAGGGTGTCACACCTTTAGAAAATCCAGGTATGAATCTCTTGTAGTACCCAGACAATCCCAGGAAACTATACACCTCAGACACACTCCTGGGTGGTTTCCAACCAAGAACTGCCGTTATATTTTCCAGATCCAATAAAAATCCATCCTCCAAGATAACATGCCCCATGATGTGTTATTCATGTATCCTAACTAGAACATTGGGAGATTTCCATAAAGATGGTGATCTTAGAGTGTATCCAGAATTATCTGTAGGTGTGTGGCATGCTCCTCCTCTAACGCCGAGTACACTAAGATGTCATCAATGAAGACTATCATGAAGTGATCGAGGTAAGTCTTGAGGATCCTGTTCATGAGACCCAGTAAAACTGTCATTGGTTTGGTCAAGCTGAAGGGAATCACCAAAAACTCATAATGGCGACACTAACATCTGAAGGATGCCATCAGTACGTTCTCATACTTTACCCTGCGCTGATGATAGCATGATCAGAGTTCTATCATTGAAAACCATTGAGCTCCCTTTACCTGGTCAAAGAGACCATAAATCCTCATTAAAGAATACTTATTCTTCATGATCACCTGGTTCATGCACCAATAGTTTAAACAAAGACGTAGACTATCATATACCTTCTTGGTGAAAAAAATCAAGGATTCCCAGGGAGAAACAATGGTCCTTATGAACTCCTTGATCTTCAAGTCCTCAAGGTATAACCTCAGCTCATAAATCTCCATAGGAGACATCCGATATGCATGAGTAGATATTGGTGTCTTCCTGAGGTACAAGTCAATGTAGAAGTCTACCTCCATATGAGGAGGTAGTCCCAGAACAGCCTCAAAAAAGACATCAGCATTCTAGTCCACCAATATAGGATAGCTCGTACCCCTATCATTAATTTTTATGAGGGTAAGGGTAGCCAACTGATGTGTGATTGGCTCCTCTATGAAAGTCCAGCCCAAGAATGAAAGGTTCTATTCTCACCGGTGAAGGAAAAACTGGTCCAATCCTCATGGACACAATGCAATTTGCACATAAAATAGTCAATCTGAGTATGGACCATGGATAACCAGACCATACACAAGATGAAATTGTATGGCCTCGATGCTGCTACAAGGAGATATCATCCAATGATCATGCCTCCTACAATAAGCTCACACTGTAAAAACCAGGGTCTGATCATCAAATCCCCTCCTGTAAGAGTTTATAATCATAAGGATCGAGCCAATGGATGTACTAGAATATCTGAGCTCTGAACTAGAGATGTGGAAATGAAATAGTGTCTAGCACCAATGTCTATAAGTACTGCATCTACGGTGGATTAAACATATTTCATTACTCAAATCATATCTAGATCATTGTGGTCATCGGACTTAGAAGCATGAATTTGTGCTCGTCTATGTCTGCCTGCATCATGAGGTTGAAGTGGATCACCTAGAGGTGGTGGCGGTATAACCTCAAATCGCCGCCCACCGCCAGCTGCATGACCCACTCTTCCGCCACATCTGGTGCCCTACAGACCTCCTTGCCCGAATATCTACCTCTACCACAATGGTTCCTCGGTCATTTGATGATCATCAGAATGACGCATCAGGAAGTTGCAAGGCATGTGTCCATGCCCGCTGCACATCATGAAAAGTCTTCTCTTATACTGGCCCACTCAACATCGTGAGCTCCTCACCTCAAACCCTACATCCTGGGGTCACCCTCTGATTAGTCTGGCCTACTAGTACCTCTGAATAAACTAACTACTGCCTGCTGCAGATGACTCGACTACATGTCATCTAGTGGTAGCTCTCGCCGGCAGTGCCTACTCAGCTAAGAATCTCTTCACCAATAAAGATCGCTTGAGTACTCCTGCTAATATTAGGATATTGAGAGATATCATCAATGCTCTGATCTGCCGTCAGAGACCCTGCTCAAAGGTATGGTCTCTAAAGAAATGGACTCGTATTATGTTTGTGGAGTAGCGCGAGAGGTCATTGAATCTCGTCGAGTACTAGGATACTATCAGGATTCCATTCTGTACTTATAAGAGCTCCTGAATACACACAGAGCATAATGTCGTAGGAAAGAATGCCACCCTGAAGAGGCTCTCAACGTCCGACCAGGTGAGGGTCGCCTCCCTGGGTAACTGGAGTGTCAGGCTACACCATCTCCCTATCGTTCACTCCAAAATACTAGAATCTAGCATCACCTTCTGCTCTGTCGGTGTCTTAACTAGGCAGAATACACTACCCATAGCTTTTAGCCAGTCATCATCTTCATGTGAATCTGTCTCACATCGAAATCTTGGAGGCCTCTGCTGCTGGAACTCATGTAACGTGCTCAATCGGCGTGCACTGCCCGCTAGTTGGGCTAGTGGAAACTGGTTTGCAATGGGTAGTGGTGTTGTGGGTACAACACCCGATGGTTCTATCGCTGTAGGAGGCCCCTGCACTGAAGCCTCATCTCTCAGTGGGCCGTCATTGGGAACTCTCTCTGGATTCCAAGATGTCTCTCTCTCTGGTGGCATCCTAAAAATAAACATGTGCACCCGGTTCATTATGTTATACATGGTGAGATGACTCAAGAGATATCAACAGTAAAACATTTCCAAAACACAAGAAATCATTGTTTTCATGCACATAGTCGGAAATAAAAATTCAGGGTCCTGGTGTATGGATAGGTTAGCTACCACACCTACACTAGACTCCCCAAACTAAAAAATATACTCAAAACACATAACACTATTTCTCTATTGCTATGATCTGAGTCATTGTTCTTCGGTATAACCAACTTCTTTGATAGCACTTTCTCACGACCCATCCACTAGGACCCATGCCGTGACTACCGTAAGCATTCCTTCTATAGGCTAGGGGTTGGGTACTAGCACTAGAAAGGCATTTCCCTAAAAGTGGGAAGGAATTTCCTTTAATCCTAAAAACACATAGACCAAGAACACAATAAGATGAAAAACACGTATTAAAATCACATTAGTAAAAGTTTGTACTAAAATTAAAGGGGCCTGAATAGAACCCCAACTAAAAAGATTCAACTACAACAGAAAACATCTCATGAGAACATCTACCAAGGATATTACATGAATACTAGGTTCAGATCGTCTATGCAACTCTCCATGTCAACCAGACACTTCTGTGTATTGCCTGGTCCTAGCTCCCTAAAGTCTCAGCTGTGTTGCTCGTTGTCTGCACAAGACACAACAAGGGGTGATCGAAGACCATGCAAGGGTGAGTATAACTATACCCAATAGAGACCCCAAGACCCTTGATGGTCTCCCCGGATTCAACAAACGAAAATCCACAAGGCTTTACCAAAATCATAGAGCACAAAGTAGAGACAACTCACACTAGGTATACAACACAGAGTTCAGTAATAAAGATGATTAGTCTTAAGCTATATCATTCTATTCCATTTGGACGATTCCAAAAATGAACCATGTAAGAGTTGTTCAATTGTCGATCCACAGAGGGTTGTTTGTCAGTGATCCACGACGGGCCATTCTAAGGCTGGTCCTCATCGGGTCACTCACTACTGATCTACATAGGGTTGCTAGAAGGCCGATCCACACAATGTCACTATGATGCTGATCCACACAAGGTCTCTATGATGATGATCTACACAGGGTCACTATTATGCTGATCCACATATGGTCTCTATGATTCTTATCCACACATGGTCTCTATGATGCTGAACACAATAGGGTCTCTATGATTCTGATCTATATAGGGTCTCTCCTCAATTGAAATCCAACCATAGGATCCCCCACATTTAGTGCATTTGAGTTTCATAGAATCTTATCCTCAAGATATTGATCATGCATCAACTACCACAAATCTATAAAAATGAGTAACCCAATGGACCACCATGTCGTAAGGGTCCCAACGTGATGTACAGTGCATAAATCGGACACCCAGTCTATGAGTTATAAGTGTTTTAGTACAGAGGGCCCGATTGGATTCGAGATTGATCCATCCCAGCCGTACTCCAACATTCTCAAAAACACAGGTGGTATATCTAAAAAGGGTTATCTCTCTCTATGGATTCCAACACTGTAGACGGTTCATCAAATGGATGTCCTGTTTTTGAGATATGGTCTTTTAAGTGTATTGGGCCGAAGGGGTCCCGGTCGAGTCCCACCTAGTCGGACTGACCCGACCCATCCCAACCTATGTCGACTGCCCCAGTTTAGGCTAGTCCAACCCAGTCTGGGTTAGACTTGGGTCTGACCCGGCCCGGCCTGAATCGGCAGGGCTGGCCTGAGTGGGCCTGGCCGCAGCAAGGTTGGCCCAATGGGTTGAGGACCAGCACGACCACCCTTGTGTTGGGGTGACCCACTGGGCCGCACGAGGTCAGCTCCCCCTTCCTGAACAGACATTTTCACCATTAGGTTTATAACAGTGTCTCCACATAGCACTTCCCCTATTAGTGGGACACGCGGGGTGAAGGTCTCCCTCTGTCGTGGCTCAAAACCGCAACCTCCCTCCACGGTGCACGACGGTGCGCCGCCCTACTGCCCCACAGCTGTTCGAAACTGGCCACCCTTGTTGTCTTCCGCAAAACCTACAGGCACCAAATCTCATCTTTAGCTAGTGAGAGATGGCCGCCACCATCACCCGCTAGTGCCGGTCACCGATGGGGCTTTCTTGGGCCACCGGGTGAGCTTTGGTTGTCCGTATTCTCTTACGATTTCAACTATGGGCCTCTCCATACACTTCTATTAGAGCGTGACTTCCGAATTCAAGATTCCCTCTAGTTGAAAATTCTAACCCCAAAGAACGCGACAAAAACCGATGTGGCGGAGGGTCCATGCCTCACTGGTTTGGCTCGTGCCCTCCGCATTAACATCATATCAAGTGGGTAGTAATAATACATCACATAGAAAATAATTTACCCCATTCAAACATTTCCATCAACAAACACCCATAATTTCATACGAATCACGGATCAACTCATTTTGTATGATCTGAATTTGACATGATTTTCTTGAACAAGGGTTTGAATTAATTAAAACACATATATTTAATCAAAAATCCCATCCTCGATAACATATGGGATGCCACGGTTGTTGAAGAAGAAACTACATTCATTGAAGTTGTTTGCATTCATCGATACCAGATCTGTTCTTCCAATAACGTCGTTCTAACCTCTATTTTGTTAGGGGGGGGGGGGGGGTTGACCGTTGGCATGTTATTAGAGTTCTTCGGTTATTCCATCATTAATCCTTCCATTATTCCCCAATCCTCCTTTTTGCCAACATTTTAAAAATAAATAGGCAAATTTAGGAGATTAATTCTCTTTTCAAATAATGGTTCATTAATTTGGGTAATTAATCATCAAAATTAATTAAAATATTGGTGGATGCACAATTAATGTCTAACTGGAATTTAATCTCCCTTATTAAAAGTCTGACCTCTTCTGTTGTCCCTGCCACCATCACTCAAGAAGTGGTAGAAACATAAAATAACATTTTTATGTTATTATTTTAAATTCAAGTTTCCATGAAAATAAATTCTTTTCTTGACCTACTACGGTCGAATTTAAGCCTCCCTTAAGCGAATCATGGCGTTTTGAATTCAACGGTGCCCTCAGATTTAAATTCTGAGCACCAGTTCAAAAGTGAGAAAACACAGGTCTTACATTTACTAAACGTACCTTAAATGAAGTTTAAAAATCTATTTAAGGCATAGCAGGCCCCAGAATCAAGTGCCATCAATTTTTACAACCTCATAATAGTTCTGTATAATTAAAAAAAATTACATGTACAATCCAGGTCTATACAGTAGGAATGGATAAAAATGTCCTGAAAGGTTGGTCATTCCTAATATTGTTATTCACGGTTTCTAATGGATTATAAAATATAATTTAATGGTTGGATTTTAATGATAATTGATTTTCAAAATAGGCATCAATCATTTAAAATGTGTTTTTGTAGAGTCATTTCATTTATAAGCTCAAATTTATGTTTTGGCAGGTGATATGTCCCATTATCTCCCAATATATATGTTCAAGAATAAAATTGGAAATACATGGTCTAGATAAAATATTAGGAATAAAGATTATAAAAATTTAAAACCACTCAATAAATGATTAATTATAAAAAATCAATTCATATGAATTTTAAAAATTTAAATGAGGAAAAAAATATTTAGAGAATTTTAATTTACAATAGCCAACTAATTCTATTAAATCCTGAGTCATCATGTTAATATAAATAATTCATTCTAACAATTCAAATATTCATTTTACTTAATCAATTTCATTAATATTGAAATCTAAAACAACATATCATGGGATTCTTATGAAACTCATATCTCCTAGATATATCAAGTAAATCATAATTCAATCATGGGAATAGAATTTTTCATTTAAAAGATGAATACATATTGTTTAGAAAAAAATGTAGGAATATTAAAAGATAATCATAATGGTGAAGCCCATTATTAAATTATTATTTTGTCCTCTTATTCCCATACTTTGAGCTACCATATATATCTATTTCATGATAGCCTTGTAAAAAAACTCATACAGGTGTCTGAACCATATAATTATATCTAAATGGGGTAAAGTAAGTGGTTAACGAATCCTAAATCCTAAGAAAATTATAAAAACTAGTGTTTTTACCATAATATTCATTGTTTAATTTCATTGTATTGACCTAACCGGGTGAGATGAAATTTATAAATGGGTTGGATAAGTTTGAGCTCCTCTAAATGTTCATGAGATAAAATTATATGGATCTTTTTTAGAAATTTCCCATTTATAGAGAATGAGTTTCATTGATCTTATTTTTTTGATCTGAATGGACCCAAAAGGATAGACATTATTACCAAAAAATTTCAATACCTGCGTAGAATGAATCATACCTAGCATTATATTCAGTCAAGAATTATAGGGTAGAACATAGTCTCCAAGATGTATGTTCATTGGTTGAATCAGTTTATCATGTTCGACTCTAGTTTCTTCTTTTTAAATTCTTTAATTTTAAATAGTTTCCATTATAACTTCTTCTAGATCCTATAACCTAATATTTCTCTCTTTTCCAGCACCCTTTAAATCGAAATTCCCTTTTTTAATAGAGAAATATGCTTGGTTCTCTAATTGCACCAGTATATGAGAATATTTTTTATAAATAGACTAGTTTGGGATCATACCAATATATATCTTATATGTTTTCTAGAATACCAATAATTTTTCTTCTAGCCTTTGGATCTAGTTCTTTTGATTTTTTGACTATTTTATCCAAAATACCATTAATTTCCTATTTGTACACTTAATCTAGACTATTTTTTGGAGATTTTAGGGTGTATAGGTTTTTTGAATTTCCAAAATATTTATAAGCATATCCTAAAAGTTTATGTTGAAAAAATGTGTCCCTTGGTCACTAATGATGTCTCTTGGAATTCCAAACCTAAAAAATATGTTTTAATTATAGAAATAACACAAAAAAATTGGAATCAATAGTCTTGGTGGCTTTGGGTTCCACCGATATTGAATCATAATCAATATAATGTAAAATGTAAAATATTCCAAAAGATATAGGAAAGGTTCCCATTAAATGAATTCATTAAACATTGATGATTTTGAAAAAAATCAATGATTTTTTGGAATTACTTATCTCTTATGAATATTACTTGAAAATAAAAAATTGTCACATATTTTTCATTAATCATGAGAGTATTTAAACAAGTTCGGTCAACAGAAAATATATTATAATTATTTTCTATCTATTCTTGATGACCAAAGTTTCTTCCAGAGGCACATCTAAGAAAAATTTTAAAAAAAAATTTAATTTCCCTAGCCATTAATAACTCTATAATGAATTGGTAATTGAAAATTTTCTAGAGAAATGGACCCTCTTATATATAAGATCTAGATTCATCTTTGAGTTTATTTTTATGATGGGAGTTAAGGGAAGATTTTAATTATGATTCGTCAAAATAATTTACTATGTGAGAAAACCATGGTACATAACCTTCTATGATGTAGAGATACTCACTGGGTACATGATCATTGAGTGGGATCATCTGTAAAATTTCTTTTTTAGTAGATTTGGGTTTCCTAATAAGGTGATCTTCCACTTGGTTTTCATCTCACCATTAATTTCCTGATTAAACTCCTATAAGAGTAATATCCTTATTACCAGCCTTGGATTGAAATTAAAATTATTCATCAAGTAACTAAGTATTAAATTATTATAAAATAAAGCTACTTTAGTTCCAATGTAATATGAAATTAATTTATCTAATGAAAATATGATAAAAAGAAACAAAATTTTCATGGTTGTGTAATTGATATGAGTTTCATCAATGGGTCTTGAATTAAATGTTATGGAATGAGGTTTTTTTCAATTCATTGGGAATGAGAGGATCCTATATCTTGGTTTTATGTGTCAAAAATATACTAAAATACATGTTCCCAATTCAGTTGTTTCATTTTTGGTAGGGTAATCATCATTTTTTCATCTCATCCGGTCCCTCCCTATAATAATAATTAAAAACAATGTCAGCTTCTTTTGAGATAAATATTGAGGGTGAGAGGTAAATTTTACTAAAGACCTTGATGAATCTTCTATAAAATCCACCATGTCCAAAAAAATATCTAAAATATGTCACTTAGGTGGGATATTGAATATAATTGATTACTTAAAGTTTAGATCTATCCCCCTCAATTCCTTTTGTGAAGTGATATGTCCATGAAATATTTCATTTTCTATATGAATATTTTCAAATCACTTTCTATGTTCCCCAAGGAATGATCAATGGAGTTTCAAAATACTGTAATGTCATCTTGAGATACGTCTAGAAAATCCTTAATGTGGTCAGAGAAAAATCATCCAATACATCACTAAAATTCAATTGTGGAATAGAACAATCATAAAGGCATCCTCTTGTAAGAAATGGTCCTTAAAATAATAGGTGAATGCTCTATTTTAGTGGACTTTTAGGCAATTTATAAATAAAATTAATTATAAAACCCATCCAGAAGAAGAAACATGCCCATTATTATATCCAATCTATCATCTTATTAATGAATGTGATTTGTAACTGATATTTTTTGGTGACATGGTACAGTTTTCTAAAATCAATTCATACCATCCATTTTTTGGAATCCCATGAAAATTAATTCATTATTATCATTTTACACAATGGTCAGATCAATTTTTTAGGGGGCAATATGGATGGGGCTGACCCATTTTGAATCTAAATGGGGAAAATGAAATCATACACTAACAAATATTCAATTATCTATAATATAATCATTGATAGTGGGTTTATTTCATCTTTGGGGATGCTAATAGGTTGAGAGTACTTTTTTAAAAAGATTCAATAGGAGTAGACCTTGCATTTATATTTGGTTATATCTCCAAGAAACTATCCTATTTATTATTAATTTCTTTTAATTTGACAAATAAATTCTTTCTCTTGGGTCCCATAGATATTATTTAAAATTATCTCTGGAAACATTTCCTCCTCAAAAGGTATTAACATTTTAAGTCACATGGGAAGGGTTTTAGTTGAACCTTCGGGGTTTTGTTATATAGATGATAACCAATTCTAATTTTCAACTTTAAACTCATTAATTTCCTAAAAAAATTTCATAATAGTTTCAAGTACAATATCATGAATTAATTTTGAGGTCTTTTATTATAGATTTTTAAACTTATAATTTTCATATTTTTGAGTACTCTCTCATTCCCTGGTGTTTTAATGTAATTGAAATCTTAAAAGGTTATGAATTTATGAATAATACATAAATCATTAATGTGATCAATACATTCTTCATGGAAATTTTGAAAGAGGGAATGATTGTTTGAAGGGTTCCTTTTGGATTCAAGAAAATTGAATTTTACCTTGCTGTCTCTTTGCTCTATGATGGGGGGTCACTTCATGAACATTGATGATTTTTTTGAAATTTTTTTCGAATGGTCTTCGAAAAATAACGGGGGAATTCACTAGTGCCTTGTCATTTTGCGTGGTGAGTATAGAAATGTATTCTGGAAATTTTTTTTCCTTCAACACCTAGTATCAAAACCTCCAAAACTCTGTCTAGGAAGAAAGTGTAGAATTTTTCTAGTTCCACAACCACTCTTGTGTGATTTTGTTCACCAATTGTAAAATATGTGAATACAAATATATACATGTCACGAACTGATGCACTAATATCAATGAATGAATCATTAATGTTTCAATAACCCATAGTGAATGGAAGAGAAATTTTTTATGAGTGTTGACATTTATGGGTGCTTTCGTGGTAAAATCATGAATGAAACACTCCATCCAATGTTGATTCATTAATCCACATCATGACACTATTTCTTGGTGAATAGTTATATGATAATATTTTCATATTTTAATTTATAATATTTCCTCTAGAAATATAATGTTTATTTCAATATTGGGGAAGGTATCTTATATCTCTCTTTTAATTTTCTCTTCTTAACCTTTTTTTTTATCAAAATAACACATAAGGGAGTGACACCATGTAATATATTTCTCCATTTATTCCACCGAAATTGTGTTTTTTGTCTATATTTTGGGTTTATTGGATGATCTTTATATTTTTGTTTAAAATCATCCAACTTACCAGGTTTAGGAGGTGGAAGTTATTTTCCACATTTGGTCTTAATTACAGATAAATTATCTTTGAGATTTAGGACTCTCTATGATAGATTATTTCTTGGATTTTTTTAGAATACCCAAATATTCTTTAACTAGCAGGATAAATATTTTATATTTTCCTTTAACCCACCAACAATGAAATATTGTTTTTGGTTCGTAGTGGATGGTACAATGGTTGATGTCATTTTAAAAGTATTTCATTAGAAAAGTGGTGATGGAAGTCTTGTTGTTGATGATAAGATATTTTGTAAGATTGGTGGAATGGTATCGGTTTTTTATGTTTCTTATGGAAAGATGGATGATTAGAATAAGGGTTTCTAGCATAGTTTTGTTGACCATAAAATCAGTATTATTCTCTCCCTTCTCTACACTGTTTATTCTATGGAAATTTACATTGTGGGAATGCAACTGGAGAAATCTCTAGACCTTGTATTCCATCACAGTTATTAGTGTAATGATTGGGTGATGAAAATATTGCACATTCCAATGATGGAGATGGTTGTTCACTTAAATTATTTGAATCAATCTACATCTCCAGGATTGTCAATTATCAAATTTTAGTTTCTAGAAATGGTGTTGATTTATATGTCCTCACATCGTGACTACCTCTCAAACCTGTTCCTGTTGTTCCAAATTTCATTGAATTATAAGATATCTTCTCGATGTAACTTTTGGACTCTAATGGTGATTTACTAATCAATGATTCTCTATATAAGGAATAGTGATGATTCATATGTTTTTAAATACTTTTGTGGTGTTTTTCCATGGAGGATTTCAGCTAAGAAGTGGAATTGTAGACGGTGGATTATGAAGACGGATGAAGGCATGTGGTAGAAGATAATACATAAAACTGGTGAGGAGTGGGGCTTCCACATTCCACATTTTCATGATATTATCAATCCTTCTAGCCTTTTATGTGGCTTGAGGGGGTCAAATTGAATTCATGGGGGTCTCATGGGGACAATGTTGGTGATCAGATGTGGCAGTATACATTATCAGTGTCTGTAATCTCATGTTTGAGATCGAGAAATAGTCAAAGATGGTGATCCTTGATGATGCAATGGTGGCCATAGATTTTTGGGTGGAAGATCCTTGGAAGATAAATAAAGGAATATCCTGGTAATTATTGGAGCAGTGGTGCACACATAATTTTTTTTTGATGAACTGTACCGGGACAAATTCTTTCCCACAAGGAAACTTATAACTAGTTCACGCTCCCTTAAAATCCTGACTATGGATCTCATTTAGAAATGATGTGGATGAGGTGTCATAGGACACCCCTCGCCTCTATATACCACACCATCCTGGTTTGGCTCTCTGCCCATCTTCATTTGTGATTGAACATCACACGTAGGTGCTTGGACATCGACCTACTTATATGACATGTGAATTTCACCACCACCAACCTTGTATTAGAGTGATTCCCTGATCATTACTGTTTATTTTGGTCTTCCCACTAGTCCACCATGGTCTTCTATCTCTCCATGGGATGGCTAGATGACTTGGAGGTTCTTGTGGTTGAGGGATGGCCTAACTTTTCATATTTTTTGGAAAGTCATTACCAAAAAAGTTATTTTTTTTATTTAAGATCAGTTCTGGTTAAAAGACCAGAACTCTGCAGTTTATTCAAAATAAAAGAAGAATAAAAATTACATGAGAGGAAATTAGGGATATTATATAGAGTCTCTAATAAAAAAATGAATCAAATCATGAGGGATATCATTCCTCCAGGTGATCTCATGAGAGACTCCCATGTTTACGAGTCTGTCGGCGATCTTGTTAGCTTCACATAAGGTGTGTGCAACAATGAAATTGACACTGTTGAGTGGGTAGAGAAAGTTAATCCATCGGGGGGAGGGGGGTGAGAGACCATTATAGTTGAGTCTCACCCATCCAGATGGCTTGCAAAATGGTAGATGAGTCGCTCTCAATCCAGATGTTGCTCCAGTTGAAAAGTTCTTCAAAAGAGATGGCATGGATGAGACCCATCATTTCTGCCTCCATAGTAGAAGCAATGTTGCCACTTCCATAGAAACACCTGAGAATCTGATCAAGATGGCCTTTGAAAACACCTCCACATCCCGAAGGTCCTGGGTTTCCTTTTGAGGCTCCATCAATATTGACCTTAATCCAGCCGAGTGGAGGATCCTTTCAGATGAATTAAATAGTGTATTTAGGTTTAGGAAATATTCCCCTCACTCTAATCCGTCGGTGTGTTTCAAGATCAATGACAGAATTGTCACAATGATATTTTGGATCATGGAAGCCGCTTTGATAGCACGAATTATCCTCATTTTAACTGTATTTAGATTAAATGAGATATTGTTGAAAATGAAATCATTTCTACCATACCAGAGAATATGTAGAATATCTGCAACGACAGTGAGAAAAAGGTTTCTAATTTTCGGTGTCCTAGGAAGCTCAATCGTCCTTTTCAAATATGAGAAAATGAAGTTATCCAAAATCCATCTGCACCCAAAAAGATCAAAAGTGTAGTTACAAAGAGCAGTAGAAGTCCCACAAGATAAAAAGATGTGGTTTATGTCCTCCCAATGTTGATTTCACAAACAACATTTAGAGCAAATATTAAAACCATAAGACTGGAGACAACCGTCGGTAAGAATTTTTTGGTGAGCAATTCTCCAAATGAGGGTAAGATGTGATGGTTTTATCCAAGCCTTATTTAAATTGTCTATCCAACTGATATTATCATAAACTTTACAGAGATGGTGATTATAATTGTTTTTGAGTATAACAAACCATTATTAGAGGGTTTCCAGACTAGAAAGTCATCATTGGAAGTGAAGTAATAATTTTGAACAATCTCTTTAATAGGGTCCGAAATATGTGGGCCAGAGGAGTCGATCACATCTCTTATGGAGCAGTTAGTGGGATTAGGAGTAAAACATTGAATGTCATGGTTATTCACATTAAAAAAAATTAAAAAAATAATCAAAAAAATTAACTTATGCATAAAATTTGGGTATATCACCATGATTTTCTAGGGATGAAAATATGTGATTTATTATGTTTTCTTGTTTCTAAGATGACTCAAACTATCAATGATAAATATTATTATTGAAGAAATATATTTTTTATCATGAATTTTACATATTTCTGTTCTTAGAGGTTTTGTACATGAGAAAATATAATTGATCTAGTTTTTTATACACAAATATCATTATCAATTAGTGGCGATGATATAACCCGTGGGAAAATGAGCTTTTTTACTATTATTATCGTAATAAGTAGTTGACAGTTTTTTTATAGTGAGACTATAGAATCGAAACCAGGGTTATAAAATGTGTATATTACACTGGGATGGTCCCTATATTTAATTACATAGATATTTATTACAATAATCCAAAATTGGGGGAAAACAATCACAACACTTACTCGGTCATACAGGTTGACACGTGTAATCCTATTATATCTCTTATTAATATTTCAATTATTTATAGCATGTGATTATATATTGTGTGAAATTAAACCTTAATAAATTATGAAATTTTTTATGGATTGAATTGTGATTCCCAATTTTAAATAATTGTAAACCACAAAATCCTATGTCTCATCTCCAATGGTTACCCAACAAGAAAGTGTAGGGTGAAATTTGAGGGAGAAGGTTAAATTTAATATATTCTTCTTTTCCACTTTATAATTCCCATTAAGATCCCTTTCTAGGCCCCTCATATTACATTATTGAGTAGATGTCTCAATTTTATTAGTGTGTTCACTCTCTATTTTATTTCATTTTTACATTGCAGCATCAACTAATAACCACCTCTCTATTTTTCCACTTGTTTCACATGTCCTAGAACTTCCCACACAATAAAAAACTATTTAATAAAATTTGGATTGGGATCGATTCCTTTCCATGTATGATTTGGGTTTCTCTTATATGTGTCCAAACACTGCCTTCTATTGTGAAAACTATTTCTCACACATGTCACATTAGATCACATTCATTGTGGCATAGAACCTAACTCTCAAACTAATCATAGCCCAAAAATCACTAGTTTGACTCATTCATTCAAAAAATCCATGTCATGACACACTAGTGGAGGAGAAGTATGGTTGTATTCTACATCCACTATATTCATTATTATTTAATATTATCTAGTTATATCAAGGCCTAAAATCAATGACATCGTATAGATGGATGATGGAAAATTATTAATTTTTAGTTTCATTGCTATTTTAGTGACATTTTGATTTATCTATTCGGTATTCTATTTTCATTATCATAACCCATAAATTTTTTAATAGGGTGGTTTTTGTGGGTAAAAACTCAAAAATCAGATAATATGGACTCTATGTTGACATAGTTAATCAATTATGTGAAATCTATCTAAAGTACCCATAAAAATATTTTGATTCTCATAAATTTAATTCTTTTGAAAAACCATCATAAAACTATATATTTTATTTTATAAAAAAAACTATTGTGGTATACTTATAAAAAAATATTCATAATGTAGAGTGGATATAATAATGATCTTATAGTCAAAATTATATAGTATTGTATTTAGATATCACAATACACCTCAATGGATATAATTTATCATGATACATATTTTCCCAATTATATGGTCATCAATTATACCAATAATTATTATCCTCAACATACATATGTAAATAGCTTTAGTAATGCCCACAGTTTCTATACCTAAGTCATCATACCATTTGTGGTTCCCCAAGAATCATGATTTCCACTCTCTTCAAGCAAAGAGACCTATTCATTTTCATATAAGAGTATAATGCATGCTAAACTCTTCTTCTATAGGTGAAGAATAATTTATACTCTTTAAGGAAAATTCCTTGGTGTTTCATTATACATTTTTTTCATAGAGGAAATTGAAAATTGTTTCGATAGTCTTCTTCATCACATGATATTTCATTAGACTCCATCTTTCCATTATTTGGTGTGTTTGGGACATTATCTTTATCAAAAAATTGCATCATATTTCATGATATATGGTTTGGAATAATAACACGATTTCACATTTAAACTCCAATTTCAATGGTTTGTTCATTGTGGTAATCCTTAAATTTTCCCTCACACCCATAGGTCCTTCTTATTTAAGGAAGTAATAAAACCGAAAGGGGTTAAATTCCTAATGAAACATTACTAATATAGTGATATTATCATAATAATTGTATGTAATTAAACATTAAAATTTAATTCACTATTACATTACCATGTGGGCCAATAGTTTCTTTAGTTCAAACGATATAATTATTAGTTTTGACCTAGTCTAATTTATGTTGAGTTATCCTACTATTCTAAACCAAATAACTTAATGTATCTACAAAATAAATCCTTTACAGTGGTTTATAAATATAATATGATCAACTAATTTATATATCTTGATAGTTTCAAACTACATGTTTAGTTAGTCCCCATTTTCTTGAAAAACGTTATGACTAAGTTAATAACAAATTCACCTTTTTAGGGTAATTACCTCTACGTATATCAATTCCAGATCCTACCTTAATATGTAGTATCTTGATAGGGATGAATTTTTAGGGAAAACAATCTATATATGACTAACAATATTCAATGATATCATCAAAAACATATTCTCAAATATAGTATTCTCTATGAAGGTTCTCCAAACACAATAATAAAGCTAACTGAATCAATCAACCAAAAGAGCTAAACTAATCTCCAAAATAACTAAACTGGTTATGTTATTAATTTTACTGAATCATTATAACTATAACTTAAATAATTATTTAATCTCAATATTTTAAGGCTACATACAAAGAAATTGTTTCATTACCCAAATACCAAAAGGTTTAATTACTTGTTCAATATGAAAATAAAATTGCTTATATTATGATCTGTGGGAATTTCTCTATATAATAAATCCAATATTCAAAATTTAATGAAATAGAAATCTCTTTTTATCCCAGGGAAGGAAAATTAAAAAAAGGGGTGTGATTAGAGACAAAGTATGGTGTAATGGAACATTTTCAGTAGTTTTATATCACAATCATTTTGAGGAAGATAAAAATACCAAAAATATATAATCTAAATGAACAAAAATCAATAAGTGTTATGCAGAAGAATGAAAGATATTCATAACATATAGAACAATAACACTTTTACCATATTCATAATAAATAAAACCTGAAGAATATGAAATTAATCATTAAACATAAGAATGATGTGGCACAATAATAAGTATAGAAATTTTTATATTTTAGAACTAGGGTACTTGCCAACTAGTTCACATGTACGATTGTGAGTCAACCTAAATGTCGTCACACTCAACATTTTTGAACTAAGGCACTCACTAACATGTTCATATATCATTTCTGTATAATTTTAAATAAGACTTCAGCTAATTTACATGATGGATATTTATGTCTCAATGATCTAAAAATACATACATTTGTGTTCCTATTTAATATAATCATCATTTCATAAAATAATACACAGAATAGAAATGGGTTTCTAAATTTTTTTATAATACTGATATAAAAATCCCATAGAAAAAGGGTTTATTTGATAATAATTATAAAAATATCACATACCATAATCAGAAAACATTATAGGATATCAAAAACTCCATTTTACAATATGAATCATATCATAACATCATGTGGATGATTCTAAAAACACCAGCATATGAAGTACGATCTTAAAGTAAAAATTGATGTGGTAATACAAATGATTTCATAAAAAAATTTATCATGTCAAATCACAAATTAGATTTGAGAAAAATATTTATTATGAGATAGAGAATACTTTTCAAAATAGTAAAAAATGATTTCCAAATATAATATACTTGAATAAAAATTATAAAAAGGAAAATAGAAAATATATTGAAAATGTTTACTTTTAAAAGAATATTTAATAATGGATATGTGAAAAGGAAAAAAATTGAAAATTGACGAAATAACACATTTAAAACCATTATCTTTAGGAATATTCTACAATAAATGAACCTTGCAAAAATATTTTTTGGTTTATAAATTAAAATGAGGAATTGATGAGTTAACTTTTTATCGTGAATGGATGAAAAACCCATTTGATTATTTTCAAATAACCATAGTAAAAAACAAAATAATTAAAAGGATGGAGATTTTTTAAAAATGGATAAATGGGATAAAGGATCATTGGATATCATATAAATTTGAGTTTCCACAATATAAAGGAGAACACTGGTGGGATGTAAAAACATGGATATGGAGGAAAATACTATTCATTGAAATGGGAACTATTCTAAAAAAATCATTTTAATTTAAATTACAATTTTTAAGGAATATTACTATTTTATGAAACATGATTTACCCTAAAAATTAGGTGTAAATAAATCATGAAATCATTATAGGATAGAAAATTTTAACCATGAATGTAAATAGACATAGTAGTTTGATTATGATCTAAAGAAATATTTTGAGACACCAAAACCCATTACAACTTTTGTAAATTTTCAATTAATAGTGGTTTGAAGATTTAAAATAATATTTTAGTGTAAATTATATGAAACAATCATTTATTATTCCAAAATAACTTCTATGGAAGTATATAAACAAAAAAATAAGGGATTGTTTCACAACATAAAAGCATGTCTCAATGAAGGGTAGTTGAAAAGAAAAACACTTATATTGTTTTCATTCATGGATAGTCACGCTATAACATTAGAAGAAAATAATTTTTAAAATTATATATTATTATAGAGCATTAATCATAAATATATAAATTTTATATTTGTTATTTTATTTTTTCATGGGTTAAATAACTTTTCATAGATTATTATGACCATTAATTGTTAACAACCATAAATATTTTTCTAATGATTAATAATTAAGATATCCTTATCCATTAATTCATAAAAATATAATTATAAATATATCATCTTATATTATTAAATATATAAATTACATCACATTAAAATTTTCTTATTTCCCACCATATATATTATTATCACGTTATGTGATAACTAAATTAATAACGATTCATTTTGGTAATTTTGGTGATCGGAAATAATTTGATAATAGTAATTTACATACATTATATAACACTTAAAAGACCATAAATAATCTTTTTTAATTATTATCCTATAATAATATCATTATTTTTCCCCATATATATCTGTAATATATTTTTTAGCGAGATTGATATGAAAGGTTAAATCATCCAAAACATGAACATGCTCTTAGTTGATTGGTGAGTATTGTTGTGGAGATGAATAATTTCCCAAAATATAATTTTAACTAAATAATATTTATATTATAATAATATTTTTATAAAGGCGAACAGTATATTAGGATTTTTGGATAATGAATTAAAAGTAAAAAATTTTCAAAATTGATTCTTCGTGGAGGATGTAGTCCGGTCACAAGAATGATTGACATTCCACTATTTTTATTAGTTGATAGAAATGAATAACATTCGGTTGTAACATTAATATAATAATATAAAAATATAATAATTATATTATAGTCAATATATTTATATGTCGATAAGTTATTTTGATGTCTCTAATTCAAAACCTAAGAAATAGATGATACTTACGTTGGGGTCATGAACATTTATTGGATATCCCTTTACATTAATGGGATTAGGATTATTTTGAGTAACTATGGGACATTGTTTGTGGGAGAGGATTCCTATGAGATTAAAATTGATCATTATCATGAATTAATTCTAATGATAGTTGTTTCTTGATGAAGTGAAAGTACTACCTTTTAATATGTGATGAAGAAGAGAATTTTATAAATATCCTTTGAATTCCATTAATTTAATTAAACTATTAAATGGTTAAAGGATTAAATAAATGAAAAAATGATATATTTGGGTGTGTTTGGGTTAATAAAATCCTCATATATCCATTTGGAAATATGTTTTATCCTTTCCAACATAGTAATAGATTTGTTTACCATTTTTATGTTTCTTTGAGGAAACTAATTTATCCCTTAGTAAATATTTTCAATGAAAAATAATCAAATTGATTTGAATACCTCATTTTAAAATTATGAATTATAACATGAAAATAAATTCCCAAATGAAATTTATAATTCTTTTAAAAGTTAATTTTAAAATAATTAATCATAAACAAATAAACCTTTTTTTTAATAGTAAAATTTTATGAATTTAAATTTCAATATTATAATGTTGTCATGCTTACAAATTTTAGATCCAAATATTGTTTTATTATTATTTAAATAGTTTTATTGTGATTTAAATAGAAACACAAATAATACCAAGCATTGAAAATACATTATCTAAAGAGAATAAATAAGTTATTTTATATATTAATGTATTTTTCCACTAGGTTTAATTTGTTTCAATCGGTTTTCGATGTACAATGTAAATTAATTTTTTTTAGTTTAATGACTTAATTTTATATAATATTAATTTAATTGTTTTGTAATCATCATTGTTATTTTTATATAATAATAAAATGATTGAAGTTATACTTTTTTTAAATCAAAAAATTTCAAATAAAAACTACCTTTTAAAATTTTCGTCAAAAATAAAAACGATGCTAAAATGACCAGGATCAATCCAAAATTGTTGATATTTTTTCCAATTTCTTGTAGAATAATTTATAAATTTTATTTTTAAATTAAATTATAATATTTAGTGAGAACATAATTTATAGAAAAAAATAATTTTTGTATATTATTTATATTTTTTATAAAAAACTAATTAAAATAGTTATAATGTAAGACCCAATGATTTTAGTAAGTAAAACTATATTCGATTGTGCACTCAACATGAAACATAGAGTTTAAACAAACCAGGATATATATATATATAGTAAAAAATATAATTTAAATTAACTATATTGAATATTATAAAATAATTTATCATATATATGTATATATACACACATAAATATAAATTATTTATGAATTCCTAGTAATTAATAAATCAATTTTTAGGAAAGTGATTTTATTCTTCAGAAATATTTTTTTTAACTGAAATGATTTTGTTTAATTTCATGAATATATTATTATAATAGAATTTTAGGAAATTTGTTAATTTATTTCATAAAATTAAAATAATATTTTAAATATTAATATAGAATATTATTTTGGGTAATTGTTTTGAAAATAGTGGTTTTATAGTGAATAGTTAAAATAAAACAAATGTATTAGAAAGAATTTTTAAAATACATTAATTAAAAGAAAAGTACCATTATGTTTTCAATATGATTTCATGTAAAAAAATTATAATTTATTAATATTTTACTTTTTAATCAACAATATATTTTATTTTAGTTTAATTTTGACATTAGGTTTATAAATGGTTTTTTTATAAAATTATTTTGACATGCATAATGTTTCTCGTATTTAATTAATAAAAAAACCCCAAATAAGGAATGGTTTAAATGAAAATTTTATATTATATATCTTGATATATTAATTTATTTTCATAAAATTATTATTAATAGTTATAGAGTTAGTATAAAATCATTATTTTCATGAAAAATTAATTTCTTTAAAACCTATTTTTTCATCATATCTGTGGGTTTTTTTTAAATTAAACTTCACAATTTTTTTGAGTCAAATAATATAATAAGGATTCAATAGTTTAAATTAACATAATTTAAATTTTATATCATGAACATATCAGTTTTTTACCATAATAAATATGAAAAAGGTTACAAAAATAATTACTGTCGTTTTGGTGAAAATAGGTTTACTGAGGGTAAGACTAAATAGATAAGAGTTAAAATGTCCAAAAACGGGTATAAAAACTATTTTTTAGAAATTATGAGTCATTTGTTCGTATATGAATAAAAAATAATTCATTTTTGACCCTTGTGGTGTGTGAAATTGTTGATTCACCATTTTCTTTTCAAAATTTACTACTTTTTCACTCACCTCACTTATAAATTTCCACCACATAGAATATATTCTTTACTCATTAAGACCAATTTTGTTTATCCATGTCCTAAAAAATAATATCCCGACATCAATCCCCTTATTGTAGAATATTTTTTTGGTAATAAAGTTATTCTAGGAATAATTTATGTACAACTCTAATTAGGTGGTATAAGAAGAGGTAAAATTACTAACTATTTTTTTGATACATTTATTTTCCCATATCATCAAAAAATTCATAAAATATGATCACATGAAAACATAAAAATCTCATATATATAAATATCATATTAACTTAATTTTATAATATAAATCCATATCATATTTTTTCAAATGAGATACAAAATCCCCATTCATGTGTATAGTGGACTATCACCTCACCAACTACTCTCTTGCATTTTCCATCATTACCTCTCATAGATAGTTGCAATGATGGATTTAAAATGTATATATGATATTTGTAAAATTTTATAACTTACGTACTTATGATATCACATGTAAAAATTATTATTTACATTTCTTGGGGTATATGATAACCTCATTTGGGGCTTTGGCGAACTACCACCTTATGAAGTGATGTGATTCATTTTTCAATAATTTTTTATATTAAATGTAATAATAATAATGATAAGTAATATGTGTGATTTACATGAAATATTAATGATATTCATGACATATTTTTAATTCTAAAAAGATAATATATCATTTTCTTTATTAACATCTAACTCCAAACAAAATGATAATGTCGTTCATGTACTTGTGGACTACCACCTTTATAATCTGTTGACACTATCATTTCAAATCCACACAACATGGATTATATATTTAAGTATAATTAATTAATTAATATGTTATATGTTATATTATTATCATTGTGTAATGATAAAATTTTACTTAACCCCAATATTTAATGATCATTAAAAAATGGAAATGATACTCATGCATACTTATGATCGACCATTAGAAAGAGCATAACCTAAATAATTTCCGAAAACCATATTTGATGACTGGGTTCAAAAGTATAAATGATTAATAAATATGATAATTATTTTCTCTTTATTTTATATGTGTTAGAATAATGTCCACATTGACCATGGTTATTGCACCGAATCCATTTTTAGGAAATTAATCATACCTTTTAAAAACACTTGACATAGAGTTAATGTATTAAGTATTCAAATATGTCATTATAACGAAATAAAATAATTGATTTTTCAATAAACTGTTAAATTTGAAAAATGATATTTTAAAATAAAATTATTGATGTGATATTATTATAATGTAGTTAATGAGAAGACACAGAAAGTCTTAAATTGAGGTAAGGGTTTTATTATCTCAATTTTTATTATTTATACATATGATATATTCACCCCATATTTATAATTTTTTGGTGTATATACTATAAGGACCTGACTATAATCATTATATATTATGCTGATTTATACTAAAATTCTATTTCTTTAATTTACAATGATATTTTTAATTTATCATTTTAGAAAATTAGTAGAAATTCTTACATAGTAAAATCATATATCAAAAGTCAACACTTTTATACAGTATCCATTTTTTTCATAAAACAAATGGGATTAAAATAAAACATGTCTTCTCTTCATAAAAATTTATTAGCAATTTTCCCTTGATGTAAAATTCTTATCAAGTTCCCATATATGTTATATGAAAAACATTTAAAACATGGTATGATCACAGAATCATAAAACGGTACATAAAATGAAGTAAAACATTAGTCTACTGAAAATCCTTGAAATTGTTTTCCTAGAATGAAACATTTTCATTAAAAACATTGAATTATATTTTAAAAAAGATAAGTATCATATATTATAAATATCAATCAATTTTCCTGAAAACATATTAATAAGAATAAAAAGTCTAAGTAATTTACTTGTGACATCATTTTTTATATCACTCTTATAAATGGAGTAACCAATATGTTCAACCTCTAACTTCAAAGTACCCAATGCATTGGAGGTAATAATGTCACCACTCATCAATAGATTATCACAGTACCACCTGCCATTAGTTTATCACATAACCACCCATTAATAGTTTATCACATAACCACCCATAATTGGTTTATTACATAACTAAAATTCATTAAAAAAATCCCTATATCCATAACATGAACAAAAATTAATTAATATTTTTCCTCAAAACACTTTTTGAATAAAATGAACTTTTGATTTTGAAATCACACATTTCAAAAAACAACACATGTACTAAAAAAATAATACTTTTAATGTATCCATATAAATATATAATTAATTGTTAAAAATATTCAAGAAAATTTAATGTTGGGAATTATTTGAATTCCATTTATTTAAAAAAAAAATCTTTTTTTAAAATGGTACTTTGAAAGAGTGTTTTTAAAAGAAAGTCCTTTACAATTATCATATCATTTAAGTGAGGGTTAATTAAATGAATAGATTATATGTATTTGGTGTAAATAAAAATAAAAAAGTGAAAAATATAACTCAAGATAATAAAAATTGATTTCACTCAAAATTATATCATTTCATAATCAAGAATTATAAATTTAAACCAATGAATGAAAATTGGGTTAAGAATTCCCTTACACTATGTAATCCGTTAAATCATATACACTATAAATCTAATAATTATAATATTAAATATTAAATTCCATGAGGAAAATGAGAATAATGATATGATATATAAAATGGTAGTATATAAACCACAGAAAAAGTAATTATTGGTGAATAAGGAATATATATTAAATAAATAATAAGTGAGATAAGAAACCCTTACTTCTTGCATCCTTTTATATTTACATGCATTTAACTTATATGTAATAGATTTAATAATATTTTTAACACTTTAAATAAATATATTAATATTTATAATACCTTATTTCATTTTTTTATAAGAACATATGATTTATTCATTAATAATATTTCACTATTTTCATTGTTTGGAGTGCGTTCATTTCATTGTATCTTGATTGGTTCATTTATTTCTAATTTTGGGTGTTCATGTAATATTGGATTAAAACTACAGAACTCAAATGAAATAGTATTAATTGTATTATATAATTATAAATTTACCCATATATATATTTTATTAATTGTATGAAGAAGATTCATTTGATCAAATGTTAATATAAATGTTTAGTGAATTTTGGTGGGTTTTCCGAACACCACAATCTAGTTTCATTTTATTTAATATTAATAGAATAAATATGTTACCAAAAATAAAATTTTAAATAATATACCTATTAAAATATTATTTAATGATAATTTTACTTTTAAGACCATACATGAAGGCGGTAATGGAAACCAGAAAAAAAATCATTATTCCCAGAGACAATTAACAAGTATAACATAGAAATTTGTATTTGTTTACTTAAATAAGAAGAGATGAGAAATTAAATGGATATGAGATATTCCAAAATAAAAATAACACCCTAGAATATAAATTATTGTTTAGATTTCATTAACTGATGTTGAAAAAAAGGTGAGGAGAAAATAGATGAATAGAAGAAAATAAGAGGGGTGCTTTGAGAAAATTACCTATTGAATATCATCTCTTTAAAGGACACATTGAGGACCTTGGATTTGTTCTCTTGGTGACAACATAAGAATTTTTACCTGGGATGAGTGATTAGGAGAATATTTTGAAGATATATTTTGATCTTCTAGGCGTTTAAGAGGAAATAGTGTGGTGAGGAGTGTTATATATACTTGAAAAGGTCGGTTTTAATTGATTAAATAATGATTATTTTATATTTAAATCCAACCTCATTTTTTTGGAATTAGCATCCATGAATTTTTATGATAATTAATTTTTTAATTAATATTGTGGTTCTATAAATACATAAACCACCTTAAAATTGTGTATTGTTTAGGTATTTTTTCTTTTACCTTTTAACTTTAACCTGATTCATTATTTTTTTTATTCTACGACAATTATATTATTTACAATGATATTTTATTCAAATTAAAAAAAATGAACTAAAAACAAAATCTATACATTATGATTCTAAATTATTTATATATATTACTAAATTAAATTAAATTATTGGGAAAAATATATTTAAAATCAGCCCTACAAACAAGACAAGAAGGTATGGTTTTAATGTGAAAATTTTCAAAAGTTTGAAATGTATTTATATCCAAATTCAATGTGAAAATGTTTCCAATGACCTAAATTGGATTAATATATGTAAAATGGATCTAAATAAATTTTAAAAAAAATTATAACATATTTTATCATTATTATTTATTTATATGAAATGCCATTTTTCAATTTAAATTCTCTATTTTTCACTATTCAACAAAAAAGTTACATCATATAAAAATTAAAAAATACCTTTTTGTGATTTTGGAATTCCAATTTCAAATGTAATGTAAATTATTATAAATATAATTTATAATTTTTCTAAAAATTGTTTTCTAAAAGAGGTGTTCCATTAAATGGTAAAAAAATTTCTTCTTTAAAAAAATATATTTTGTATACATAAAATTAATTTCTTTTTATCTTAGGACTATAAACATTGTTAGAGGAATTATAAAAAAAATTAATGAGTATATAAGAAATAAATTTTAATGTGATCTTTCAATAAAACTTATTAGTGTAATTTATTAAAATAAAATTCCAATATGTTAATAAATATAATTTTTTTATTGAAAAAACATCTTTTATATTCAATGAATTTTAATTTTAATTCATATGTAATTAGTAATAGATAAATTTATTTTATAAACATATTTGAACTATATTCTCATAATTTAGTTTATATAATTCATTCCCACCATTCCAATGGCTATGTGATAAATATTATATTTCAACAAAAATATTTAGTAATTAATTTGGGCTTGATGTGGATAATTTTGTATGAAATTGAACATACTGTTTTTTTTTAAAAAACAAGGTTGTTAAATCCCCCCTTAATAAATTTTTTCCTCCTAATTTTATCTCAGGATCAAAATAAAAGGGGTTTGACTATTCAAAATACCTATTTTTAAATCCCACATCTTAAAAAAGATCAATATAACATTCATTTGAAAAGAGTGAACAAAATTTATGAAGATCACTTGAGATAACATATTTTAAGATTATATGTAATAAAACATGGACATGGGAGTGAAAATAACTATCATAGAAAAATAGAGTTTGATAGAAAACATGGTCATGGGATATTTAACCATAAAAAACAATAAATATTGATTGTTTAATCGGACATTTATAAAAGTAAATAGATAATGATTTTTTTCAATATAATTTTTCTGAAATTGATGAATTATTTTACTACTGATACTATGAAAAAAAATACTTAAATGGAAAGTATAATTTCAACTTTTAATTAGTTTGCAACAAAATCTCATATTTTCTAAAAATGATGATTATTCAAGATGAATTTGAATAGCCAACGCATTAGAATCATTTCATAAAGATCAAAAAATACACATAACTATAACTATATATTCAATCTTCCTCTATTCATTAACCAAAACCAAATTAGTTAGTAAAATATAATGTTATTCTCTATAAATAATAAACCATTATATGATAGAAAACTACTTTAATATATAAAATTCATTACTAAAAACCCAAATTTCAAAATTTAGTGTTCAAAAAATAACTATCCATAATATTACTAAAAATATTCCTGCCTAAAATTGAAACTTAAAAATTTGAAGCTTCTTATTACATAGTATTCTAAGATAAATTTAATTTTTTTAAATATATCAATCACATTTAAATTAAAATACCAAAATATAACATCCCTAATCATATAATATATATGATACGATAACTATTTCCATAAACAACCTCTATCACTATAAATCATATATGTTTCCAAAAATATATTTATTCCTTTATTTCCAAAATAAAATCCCATTGTATTCTACTTACCTTAATAATACAAGGTTTTTGAAATAGAGAACATATTCATAAAAAACATTAATCACGTAATCAAGAATTTTTTTCCCAAAAACATTAGAATATATAAGATAAAACATACATTACCAAAACTGACTTATTTTTCATTAATGAAATGGATTAAAATAATATCATACTAACTATGTCACCATGTAGGATAGAGGTATACATTGAACCCTTATCACCCATTGGTTTTGGGATTTATTCTTACAACCTTTCCGAACGTGAAAAGTTTTCACCCGTTTTTTAGGATGTCATTTTTTCTGAAAATATATTAATATATTCCTTAAATAAATGTATAGCTAATAGAAATATCCTAAAAACTAACATTAATATATTTAACCACAGAGGATATATAATACCATTCCTTTTTCATCCTAAATTAAGAGCCTCTAATTACATCAAATTTAATGATCATATAAATCTAGAAGATTTATTAAACTATTAAACTTATGTCCACAAAAAAGTAAAGTAATTATTCATTTGATAAACTATTTCATATAACAAAATTAAGGGGTAAATTTAACTTTAAAATTATTTCATTTTAACACTTTTCAATAGTTTATATTCCATCAATGATATGTTTTTATATTTAAGAAAACAAAACCTACTATAGAGAAATTCCTAGGAATTACATGATTTCATTAATATTTATAAAAAACTATCCCAGATCTAAAAAATGAATACATCAAAACAACTTCTATCAAAATTCCTTATTAAATCATCAATCATTTTTCATCAAATTATTCCTTAATATATTATTACTATAATCAATGATATGAATTATATCTTCATGATTATCAATATAATTTCAAAAAAGTTTGTATACATTGATGATAGAAAAATTATTCATACCTTAAATATGAACATTATAATTTGGTTGATATCTCTATTAAATCATAAATTAAATAAATTTTATTTATATGTCATGGAAAAATAATTTTGGGAGGTCACTCGAAATAATTCTTGAGGGAAAAATTCTATCAATTTTTAAATGGTTTTATAAATAGAGTAAAATTATAAAAGATTTTTTTAAATAACCTTGTTTGATTTTAAGGGAATATTTAAGTAATTATGAGATTATATGTTTGTAAAATCCACTAATTATATAATAGTTATGTAAACACACCTTCCATAAATTTGTTTCCATAAGTCACAAAGAACACCATTTAGAAAGATGAAAAATGATTCCTTTCAAACCGTTCTAAAAAAAGTAAAACATGAGTAAAAATGAATTTTAACATTCCTAAGAGAATAAAAATGAAACTTTGAAATTTTTTAGGAAACATTGACATGGAATAAAAAATGTTTCTAAGGGAAATTTCCAAAAGTAATTTTTTAAAGATTGTTCCTTCTAAAAAATTATATTATAGACGATACGATTAATAAAATGAAAACTATAACCCATAAAATTTTTGAAGAAAATAAAAAGTTTTTGATAATGAATTTTTTTTCATATAGGTTAATTGAATACTCAGAAATATATCTAAATCATTTTAAAATTATTTTCACTAATAGTTATAATGAATTAATCTATAAGGGATAAGAAGGTTGTGATAGATCACTTTCCTTTAATCTTGATAAATATCCCTAATATATAGAAATGATTATCATTAAAAATGAAATGAATTATTATATTTTAATATTTAAATGGAGCTTTTAAAGGTAATACACATATAAACCATATAATTACATGTCTATAAAATCATTTACACATTAGTTGATTTCATTATTAAATCAATTTTCAAAAAATATTTTTAATCACTTAGATATCCATCAGTTTAAACATCAATAGGGGTGTATAAGCATTCAAACTTTTAATAATACATAAAATTATAAACCCCTTGATTATATTCATAACTCTCAAGAATCCATCATAATATATAAATTTATCTGAGCATTACTCTGAATCTAACTATAAGGCCCAAACCTTAATCGTTACATATTCTAGGGATTTAAATATATAATTATACTTCTTTCAATAAAAAATATCTTTTAGGCGTATAGTTTTAAAAAATTAGGAAGAACCTATAAGAAATAAAACAATACATTAAAAGTCTACACTTTTACAAAGTATCCATTTTTTTCATAAAACAATTCTTTAATATAAAACATGTTTTCACTTTATGAAAACAATTTTCACAATTTTCACTTTCATGTTATCGTTCTATATATTCCCCAATACATCTTATGGAAAACATTTTAAAACAATGAATGAGAAAAAAAAGAACATTAAGGGACATTAACTAAAGGAATTTATTTTTCCAATGAATATCCATATAAACATTTTAATAAAAATATAACTTTTTATTCATAAAAATGAATCATATTTTCAAATGGATCAATATCATACCTTTTAGAATTAAATCGATTTTCATGAAAACATATTAGAAGAAAGATGAAATATAAGTAGAGAAAAATTTAAATTATTTTCCATATCACTAATTGAAATGGAGTAACCAATATATTTAACCTCCAACTCAATAGTACCCAATGCATTGAGGTTATAATGTAACCACACGACCTTGGTTTATCACATAACCACAAGTCATTGGTTTGTCATGTAACCAACCATCACAGGCTTAATAAATAACTAAAAAAAATTGGTTTATAATTTAAACATAAATAATTTTAAAAAGATATAATTAGAAAAACAAAAATATCAACAATTAAATATTACGTCATAAAAACACTATTTGAAAAAAATTATCTATTCATTTTGGATTCACTCATTTTGAAAATAATTTAATGAACAACGGAAAAAAAATAATTTCTATGTAAAAATATTAATATAGAAGTTAATATAAACTATATTAAATCAAATTGAAATTAGGAAATTTTTTTCATTTCCTATATGTAATAAAAACATTCTTTTTTGAAGATGAACTTTAAAATAATATTTTTTTAAAATTAATTCTATTACAAATAGTAAATCATTAATGTGAGAATTAATAAAATAAATAGATTATGTGTATTCTATAAAAATATAAATAAATTTTTTTATATTAAACATAATATGTTATAATTTGATTTGACACATAATCATAGCATTACATAATCAAGAAGATGATGTTTAACCGAAAGAATGTAAATTCGGTTAAGAATTCCCTTAAACTTTGTAATTAGTCGAATCGTATAAACCATGAAAGTAATAATTATAAAATTAAACATTAAATAACATGAGTGTAATTATAATCATGATATTATATATCAAGGTGAGGTCTGTTCGTCACAAAAAAAGAAAATATTGGTGAATAAGTCATTTATCTCACAGAATTAAAAACTGAGGAGAGAAAACCTTACCTCTTGGTTACCTTTATTTTTCCTTACATTATCCACATGTATATTGGTTTAAATTATTTTATTATATAACTAAATATAACACCTTATGTTATGATATTATATGATATTAGGAACCCTTTATTATTAGTATTTCATTATTTTCATGTTTTTTGGTGTATTCATTTCATAGTTCCCTGATCTCTTCATTTGCGTATAATTATGATTATTATGGTAAGATGGGATTAAAACATAAGAAGTGGTATTAAATAGTATTTATTCAATTCCAAAAGTTTAAATTTTACAATATATAATTTTAATTTCTAGTATGGGGATGATTCATTCGATATAATGTTATTGATAAATGTTTAGTTTAATTTGGCAATTTTTTCGAATACCAAGTACTAGATTCGTATTATTTTGTATTATTAATTTGTATTATTTCCATATTGTTAAATATGTTATAATATACCTATTAAAATATTATTCAACAAGAACTAAACTTTTAGAACCATCCATGAAGGTAGTAATGGAAAACGTACAGAATCAATATTCACTGAGATAGTTAACCCACATAATTTAGACAATTGTTTTCATTTATTTGAATAAGAGGAGATGAAAAATGGAAAGGATATTTTATATAGAACTATAAAAATAAAAAATATATATAAATTATTCTAGAGTCATCATTCCTTGATGGATGTAAGAGGTGATGAAAAAAAAGAAGATGAAAAGAAAATAAGAGAGGTGCATTGAGAAAATTACCACTAGAATATCACCTTCTTGAAAGACCTATTGTGGACCTTCGATTTGGTATTTTGGTGAGAATAATATCACTTTTACATGGGTAGACTGGGGACGATATTATTTTTCAAATATTTTAGCTGTGTCATGGATTATTAGTACAAATAGGGTGGTGATGAGTGGTCTTTATATTTGAGTAGGGGTGGTTTTATCTGATTAAATATTAATTATTTTATATTTATAACAAAAAATGTGGTGGATTAATTTTCCATGAATATGGATTATAATTAAAATTTTAATTTATTTTTTGTAATGACAAAGTCATCAGACAAAAACTAATTTTATTTACTTTTGTTCATTTTGGCTTTTACCTTTTATCATTAACCAAATTCGTTTTTCACCAATACCACAATAAGTCTTCATTTAACAAGAAATATTATTATACCTAAAAATAATTATTTAGGCCTTAGAATTTAAAATATTGAATCAATTTTACCAAATTAAATTCAATGAATTGTAAAAAATTTACTAAACTTTAGTTCTACAAATGAGATAAGGAAGTAGGTTTTTAAAGAGAAAATGTTCATAAGCTTGAAAAGATTTTAAATCCAACTTTAACATTAAAATTATTACAACAAAAAAAATTGGAATAATATATTTATAAATGATAAAATTTTAATTTTTAAAAAATAAAATATAATTTTAAATTATAAATTATTTAGTTGAAACTTAATTTTTAATTTAAATTATTGATTTTTTAGTATTCATCCAAAAATGATACTTCACAAAAAACACCAAACATTCACCCTAATATAATTTTTATATTCCTATTTAATAAATAAAGTATAATTTTGAAAATATATTTTTTTAAAGTGTTAAAATGTGTTTTGAAAATATGGGCGCCATTACAAAGCATAAAAAATGCCTTTTAGAAAAATTATATCTCTAAAAATGGATTTATTCTTATAATAATAAGATCAAAACTATTCAATTAATTTTAATAAAAACTAATTTAATAAAGAAATTAATTTTGATAAAATATTTCAATAATATTTATTAATTTAATTTATTTAGAGAAAAGTCCATCATGGGAAGAGTATTTTTTAAAAAAAAATTCTTTATACTCAATTGGTTTTTAATTTCATTTATAATGAATTAGTAACGAATGAATTCATTTTATAAACCCGTTTAAACAAAATATTCATAATTTATTTCATTTCATTCATTCCAACTATTCAAACAACTATGTGATAACTATTGATTTAAATAAAAATATTTATTTATTTCATTAAGGTCGATGTTGAGTATCTTGTAGGATATTAAACTTAGTGATTAATTTTAAATTATCATAATTCTATTTATAATACAATATTTATATTTAATTTTATAAATCCTTCATATTTCAGGAAATTTTAAGTATCAATATTAATTATTTCATTCAAATGGATTTGAATTCAAACTGTCCATGTGGTAAAAAATTTCATAACTCAGTTTCTAATAAATGGGTTATATTAATTCTTATTTGTATTTGATATTATTTGATTATGTGTGTAATGTTTTAAATTATATAATTTTTATTTCCACTAGTTTTTGTGGATTTAAATTTTATACACATAATATATTCATTGATTAATTCTCAAAATTAATGTTATGTTTTCTGAAAGGGCAATTCATCTCAAACACTCTTTCTTTGAGACATTCATTTATGATATTAACCTATATTCACTTGTTATGTGTATATACTATGTAATGTAATTATATATCTTGAAAACAATTCTTTTAATGATAGGTAATGTTTTATTTTTTGTTATTCATTAATGGGGATTATGATTAAAGAGGTAATAATGTGGAAAAGGGTATATATTACAATCTCTTTTTTAAATATTTTTTATGTTAAAGGTTATTTTTTGTGAAATTATTTGGTACTATTTTCTTGAACCAAATATCATTTATTATACTCTATTTATAAATATGGTTGACATATTTAATTTCTATTTCTTTTGTTATTTATGAATGAAACATCAAGAATTTTTTTTAAGTGATAGAGATGATTAATTTTCTTATTTATCAGCTATTATTCTCTTCAATATCAATGTTTCCTAAAATGATTTCATGTATTTTCCATTAAGAAAAAAATTATTTCTCAAATTCCATATATCAGTATATTTTTTCTTCTTTTAATGTTTTTAAAAAAGTAAATTTCTAAAAAAAATTTAAATGGGAATCATTTGACTATATTTTTTAAAATGTTTTGAATAGAATGTTTATTTATAATGTTTATTATATGAAAGGATTTCCAACACTCATGTTAATTATTTTTCTGGAATTTTAATTTATATATTTAAAAGTTTGTTTAAAAATAAATTTTTTCCATAAAATTTTTTGAATTTTATTTTTTATAATTTATTTTCTAAATGATAAAGTTTATTTTCCTAAAAAATATATTTTATGGAAATGTAATTTTATTTCCATTCATCAATATAAACAACCATTATTATTACATATTAGCCAGTGGAGATATTTATTAATTATACCATTATTTGTCTATAAATTGATTGATTATATCTATTTCAATGATATTGTTACAAAACGTATTTCTTTTCCACATGATAATCATGTTTCGAAGAGATTTCAATGGAACACATTTATTTTCAATTAGTTAATAATGTTTCAAAGTGATTAGTACAAAACATGTTTCTTTTCAATAGGATGTGCATGTTATGAAATGAATAATTATTATTTTTAAGATTAAACATAATATCTAAGTAAATTATTTATTTTTTGGTTATTGTACATTTCTTAAACAATGGGTGCACCGAGATAGCACCGAGTGAGCCAATTATAACTTACATGAAGGGTGAATCTAGATAATACTCTAATTCATTAGCTATGGAAGTTTCAAGTATGGAAATTCCATTTTTAACGGTTATGTAAGGGTTATATAATGATATTTTTCCCATGATACGTTGGTTTTTGTTATGAATGATATAAGTTATAATTGTTTCCTATGGTCCATATTGATAACACATGGCTCATGATTATTGATTCTGATGAATCATGCTCTTGTTGAAGACATATTCCATGTTTTCATGTTAGATGATCCATTTATTTATGGGTATGAATAATATTATGTTATACTCATGTACTTTGATTATGTCATAATTCCTTTATTCTATTCCTATAATTGTTGATGAAATTATATTATTAATTATTACCTTTACCCTTAATAACAATTTAACCTCATGGTTAAGATGTTTAATTTTCCCTAGGTTATAAATATTTAGGATTAATTAATTATCTTTATAAGGTTTTTATATTAATTATATTGATTAAAAAATGTGTAATATCAAATTCATAGAATAGTGGGAGATGATGTTCATCATTAGGAACTAGTTCTTCCTGAAACCATGATTTTATAAAATTTTACTAACTCTCTAAAACACTAAACCTATGTATTCCTTGAGAATATAAGTAATCTAATATTTTTTTTGTTGTTGTATGTTTTTTATGTTGAAAGTTGTGTAACTTAGATTCGTTTAAAATCCATAAATGCAATGTTTATGATTTTAGCACCAAATCAAGGAGTGAAACATTTGGAATATCATAGTTAGTACTAGAAGAATGCTTTTGATAAATTTGGAGATTATTATATTTTCATGTGAAGTTACATTAATAATTATGGATACAATCTCATGTATAAAATATTAGAAAAGATAATAAGTTAAAATTATTAAACACATCTTTGAGGTTTTAAGCAATGTGATCATAAAGAGAATAATGCTATTTTATGACACGTTTTATTAGGTTGAATTATATGTAAGGATTTGGTTTATGGTGGGTTTATTTAATCTTTTCTGACATATATTTTATTTTATTGATAAACATAAGTGTATATATGATCATGGGTTTTAAGGTAACTATGGTCACAGAAGTTCTATCATATTAATAAAAATGAGATTGAAATGAGTTGTGATGACTATGTAATGAATGTTATTTGAAAAGGATATCTCTATTTTTTTGTTCTTATAATATGAAAGGTATGATATAACATTAGAGTGTATTACACTTTATAAGGTTAATGTTATTGATTTTATTTTGGATATAGGGTTATTTATTTATGGAATGATCATATTTTATATATTGGTATAACTATTGAATTTTAGATATTAAAGTATTATATCAACATATGGAGGTCTACTTATTCCGAAATTTTTTAAACCATGTTATAACCATTATGGTTTTTCATAATTTAAATATATAGTTGTAATAGATTGAGTATCCTTTTTATGGTTATTTTTCCTTTAGATATTGATTTTGGTGCTTCAAGAATGAAAAAAATCATCTTAAATATTCATAATTTAGAGAAAAAGAAGAGATTGTAGTGAGAAACAGATAATGGTTGAAATTATACATTCCAAGTAATCAAATTTAATTATGTTTCCAGTATAGTTGGTAAAATAATTCCTTAACTATAGGAAATGTTTTTTAAAACAAAATATTATAATTGTACCTTTATTTATAACGAACCAACAATCATTTCACTCGTTGTAGATTTATGATTCTTAAGTCCTTAAATTTCTATTTGATCATTCATGTTAATATGATCAAGGATCAATTTCACTCTCCAGGATTATTTATGATTTTATTGAATACCCAAATATTCGATTTCCCCTTATGTTCTCATATTTAGGAAGCTAGTATATGTGACATCATATAACATTCATATTTTCTTATCTCTCTTATGAGTAGAATATTTTATTAAACCTTTTAATGATGTGGGTTCACAAAAAATCATTTCAAAATGTAAAACCTTTGATTACCAAGATAATATTGAAATATTTTGGATAAAATTTATAAAATGGGGGAAGGATGTAACACCTTTCAATTTTAGGTAAGAAATATATGTTCGATAGAATATTCCACACATAACTATTTCATCAGGATCTAAGTAGGTGCATAATGGGTTTCCCTTGATGGTTGGGTCATGAGGGGAGTTTTAAGACCCCACTCAATCATATGAATGGGGTTTTCCATCTATGTTTATTCTTGAGAAACTCACAAAAATTCCATTATCTGTTGCTGGGTGCATAAATTATTTCAAAAGGATGACCGTCATATGGGATTTCTGGAATAACGACTCTTGGGGACTCATGTTGTTCAAGAGGATTGGTGGTGGGGATCATCAAACAATTTTGGGCGGAGTTATTGAATACTCAGGGACATTCTTATTGATTTAGTAAATGTTCTTTATTTCCTCACCAGACCGCAATATTGGACTAGTAACCCTCACATCAATGAATTGATTTTGGACATGTATGAATAGGGACAATCATGTGTATGTCACAAGTTCTCTATTTCTATCCTATTTAGATATGTTGATTTTAGCCATGGCCATGTTCATGCACTCTAAAGTTTACTGATGGCCAGGGAGATGGATGGTGTCCTAGGATGGTAATTAACATCTAATAGGACTCTTACATATCATGTAAAGATAAGAATCCAAACCCTCATTATATGATTGACATGGGATAAGGTTTTTTGACTAGAACCATCCATACAGTTTAGCATCAAACAGTAAGGACATGGATATCCGGCTCTGGCCTGAATGAGGTGTCCTATGTATCTGATTTGATATATGAATCAGAGTCCATGTAGTTATTTTTACGAGCATCTGTTTCATTATAATTACAACAATAGAGGCCCTAGGAGGGGCTTATGCCTATGAAACTTCCATGAGTTACTTCATTGTGAATATGGATCTTTCAGCAGGTTTGTAATGTAATTAAATATACATCTTGATAGTGAAGATCTAGTATTGGGGTAATTATCATCATGTTATTAATACAATCATCAGTGGTCCATTGCCCACGTGATCCATGCCCAGTGTGTGAAACAAGTTTTAACGATAAATTGGAAACATTTCATGAGATTATATCGTTAATAGGATTACACATTAAAGTTACCATTTTATAGAATTTATCACCCATCTCATGAAGATTATGGTATAGGGTTAAGGCCTCAGAAATTCACCCAACGTATCCTGGATATGGTGGGAATTAGTATGCTCATAGTTCAGTTATTCCCTAACCCAAAATGGGTTAATGTAAATGATCATGCTCGGGGATTGAAAATTATCACAGAGATTTTATGAATTCTAGGGGATTATACCGAAATGGGTTCCCTACAGACAAGGACATATCAAATTATGTCAGTAACATGGGATTACACTCTAGGGATACTTGATTGTGCAGGGATTACATTCTAGGGTTGCCTATTTGGTCAGGGATTACACACTAAGGAGGAATATTTGGTCATGGATTACACTCTATGGATATCCATTTACAAACTCATATATTGATATTGATTATGGATTACACTCTGAAGATTCCTAAATTTTCGGGGCTTACAGTCTATGGATTATATTTGACATAATCATATCATGTTTCATGTTGGAAATTACACTCTTAGGAATCATGAATTTTTGGGTTATACACTATATGTATACCTGTTGACATACATGTATCATGTTTCTTTTCAAGGAATACATTTTCAGGTTTCCCTAATTGTTAGGGATTACACTCTATGGTTTCCTATTGACATACTTGTATCATGTTTTATGTCACAGATTATGCTATAAGGATACTAAAATGGTCTGGGCTTTCACTTTATGGCTTCTTATTGATATAATCATATCCATTTGTTATTTAGGGAATACACAGTATGGTTTCCAAATTAGTTGATGATTAACCTCTAAGGCTTCCCATTGATATACTCATATCATGTATCTAGTTGTGTATTTCACTCTAAGGCTGCCCAAATAGTCGGGGATTACACTCTAAGTCTTACCATTGACATACTCATATCATGTTCCTAGTTGGATATTACACTCTGACGCTTCCCAATTGTTTGAGGCTTACACTCTATGGTTTCTTGTTGACATAATCATTCATTATCGTCTAGCAGATTATTGAGAGGTGGTGAAGACCATGATGGTCATTCCAAGACCATGATATCAGGAGAATCATGTGAGGGAATCACCCAATATCATCAAGGATGGTTCCATTACAAAATGGGTATGTGGAGGAGTATATTTTTCCAAGGTCCACATATCATGGGTCCAAGTAGGTCCACCATACCAAGTGGTAAAGTCCGATGGGATTTGATTGAGATATTTTGGATGTCTAATGGATATTTTAGAACTATCTACCTGGTATGTTGGGGAACAAATATGACATGGAATACATATCAAATGATGTCTTAATAATAAATTTACATGCCTTGGATGTCTTCATATGGGTGAATCATCATTTCTAATATGATTCACATTGCCAAAAAAGGGTATGTATGGTGTCTCGCACGTGATCAACTAACATTTTTCAAATTTCCTAGCCTGTTCAAAGTGGACATTTCTAGAGTCTTGCACAAGATCAAAGAAGACATGACTATGCACTACTGCATGATCAACCTAACTTGTATATGGATAGTTGTATGTCAATATAGACATGTCTACAAAAAATATCATTATTATTACAACATTTCATTGAATCATTCACATGATTAGAGTGTGTTGTTTATGATGTCTTTGCATCATCATGGGGGGCTATTCCAAGGTGATTCTCAGGATTTTCATGAATTGTCGTGAACAAGTAAATGGGGTGTTGCATGACACAACTGGCATTCATCGGTGTCATTTGTGCGATTTGTCTTGACACATATGTTGGGTGCCTCTAGATCTGGAATGAAGTGGTTTAAAAAATGTAGAATATATTGGCTAACATCCCTAAAAGGCATCACAGGACCCAAATTTCAGGTATAGAGGTCATCATAGGTCATAGAGGACCCTCACAGAGGTTCTCACAAGACCTACATTACATTTTAGGAGGGCATTTCTATAGAACATTGATATGCCCGTGTACACTCTTGATAATCAGCTAACATGAGTGAGAACTCTTATATGAGTTAGGTGATGTATGTGAAGGACATTCCATGTGTCAGGTGATGAGTCCATGGGGACTTCCACGTGACTATCATGACAAGCCTAGAGAAGCCGTTTGACTTTTCCTTGACATGTCTAGAATAATTATTATGACCTAACAAATGGTATGAAGGATCATCGCGAGATTTGGATGATGTGTCCTAGTATTTTCACGTGTCCTAGTGAATTCCTCAATTTTATTCAGTGTCAGTTTATCTTGTATCTCATATGATCTAGATGATATGTGGAACATTATTTTCACATCTTTCCAACAGACCATTTCATGATCTATGAATGATAACATAAAGTTCCTTATGTATGGTTCCTGACATATTTGGTTGTTTTCTAGTTCATTACATTATAGAATTCTTGTTGGTCATTAGATCCGCAACACTAATAATTTTGTAGCCTTCAATATTTGATTCATCTAGAGTTATAGAGTACATACTTTTATTCATGTGGTTATTGGTAATTTATAGGCATGGCCACCCTGGTTGCTCAACACTTTGTGTAGCATATCTGGCACGAGTCTAGGCTACAGTCAGTGAAGGGGTTTGGCACCACATTGTTTCACGAGTATTATCTCCAAGGGTGTTGCTTGATTTTCATATGTCATGAGTCTCTTCCATAAATTCTTCCAAGATTATTTCAAGGGGTAATACTGACATTTCTAAATGTCTTCAAGTGACCGTGATTTCCTTCCACCTCCTACGATTTTTATTTCCATTCTTTTATGTGTCAATGTTAGGAAGCATGAAATATTTCATGATTAATGTGAAGGAAAATTAATTTATTTTTTGGTGTTGTTTCCCATGACCGATATGGGTCCTTTAGAGATTCATGGTCATTTTGTGAAAAAATAAATTCATTTTCCCTACTAGAGTCAAAGTTATAAATGTGGTTTTCGGGACCTAACATAGGAATTTTTTGTAGTGAGGCTCTCAATACAAAATTCTTTCATCATATGAGGCGTGAATTCCTTCAAGGACACCCAGTGCCTTAAAAATCTCCAGGGGTGTGCCACATGTCATTTAGAGACTACAAGAACCACTCACCCCCACTCCTATATATCCTTTGTTTCATTCTAAAATTATTCACAGGTCATGTTATTTTTCTTGGATATCTTCAAGGAAACTTTTTCTTTTGAACAATTACTTATTGCATGAACATTACGATCACCAGAGGTTTCTCCCTTTGGATATCATTCCTCTTTATTTTCAAAGGATTTTGAGTGGTTTGTATGGAACATGCTAATGAAAAACCATGTGGCACGGGGCCAATCATTAATATATCCCCACATGGGCATTGGTTGCCTATTAGTGAACCACATGATAAATATGGGATCTCATGATGGTGGAAACACCTTGTATTGTTCAGTCATCATGTTTTATTATGACACGTCACATCATCAATAAGGGAACTTGTGACAACATTTATATACATCAAAGGATAGTTTATCTGTTTGAAATTGACACACCACATTAACATTTATAGGTCTCATGGTGGCTTGAGGACATATCCATGTATAGTAACATTGCATGCCTCTAATATGTCACGTGTTCAATGATGAATCTTGGGATGGTGCACAAGCATTCTAATTCATGACCCTTATATTTGTCTTTGGTGTGTCACATGATCTCTGACGGATCTTTCGATGGAACATGGACATTGTTAGGTACATTCACATTTACTATATTTGATTCACCTCATATTAATTGATGGGTATTATGATGGATTGCATACATTGTCAAGGGATGTTTCATGTCTTTCCTTTGATATGTCATGTGTCAATGTATGGAATAGTAGAATGAGCTTGAAGAAGAATATAAATGATGTAGTTTATCCATATCCAAATATTCATGAAATGTTTCCTTATACAGAAATGTGTGTGATTCGAAAATATGAGCATCCATAAATTCCCCCTTAGAATTGGATTCGTTTAAAATGAAAATAATCTAATTTTATGGTAAATTTATGACACTTTTACATAAATTTGAATGTGAGATGGTCCATTATAATATATTTTCAAAGATGGCCATTCCCAAGTATGCGTAAGGATCTCTCAAGTGTTATGAAAATGATACACATGGCCACAATAACTTTACTGAATCCAATATAAGAAGTAGCTTTCGCTCAGGGCATGAATACCCAAAAATTAGAAAGTATATGCATCCAAGATTATAATAGGGATTGTGTGGAATGGAACATGTGTCTGGATATGAAGTAAAAAAATTGGATGTATCTATGAATCCCATGAGGATGGGAATAAATCCGCACATAGTTCTTAAATGCATCATTATGAAGATTAAACGAATTCATAAGAGGCATTGTTTCATAGATATAAAACTCCATAGGCAGTGTATTTACGTAGATATAGATCATATGTAGGAGGGGAAATATCATAATTTTTGTGATGGAATCCCATGTAAAGATCTATGTTTTGGTGGAGACTTTGATTAGATCATCCATGATTCCCATCCTTTGTGTGTAATATAATAAAAATATGATTCCCTATATTTGAGTTCTGGAAATTCAATTAGGTTCTCTTTGAAAAATGTTCCAGAATTCCCACTGACATTAAAATTCTTGACTAATGCACCTACTCTTGTATTCTTAATATCATATGATTTACAAGGATAATTTGGACATGGTGACCTTTATAAAGGATAAATACTCTATCATTTTTCAATTTCAAGGGACTCAGTGATCATAGCTTGCTTTTTGATAATGTCATATGATGGGAACCACAAGATTTGTATCTCATTATTTTCTTTTCTATAACTTTTTCCTATGCTGAATATGGGAGAATAAATAGTGTTCATGGACTTGAATTTTCTCTAGGATGCATTCTTATAGTTTTCCCCTTGACAAGTTTCTCTACATATTCGATATTATTGATGCTCAATATTTCCAACATCACAAAAAGTTCATGTACAATGAGTGGAGACTATAATTTTTTATCGGATTAACTTACCATGTTTTCATCAAGGAGAGTATCATATATATTACTATTTAAGGTCTTCTAATCTAGAACATCACTATACTATAGTTTAGGATCCTATGTATGATAAATTATTATCGTTGTAGATTAGTGTCATCTAGCTCAGACCATTTCGTGTACTGTAGTTTACATTCGTCTAAATCAGGTCTTTGGTGTACTATTGTTTATGTTCTTCTAGCTTGGTCCTTTTGGTGTATTTTAGTGTGAGTTATTATTGCTTGGACCATTATGGAATATGGGGATGGTAGGCCAAGGATGACTCAAAACACTACGGGGTTGATGAGTTTTTTCGTGAAACCGTTAGGGCTCATGGGGTTTAGATTTCCATTTTTTTAAGGAGTAGATGCATTAAGATGGTGGATAAAATCCCTTATGGATTAGTAGTATGGCCATGAAAAGGTGATCTCCCCTCTATTCCAAGGTCAATGGATGGATTTTGGAAGGGAGGTAAGTCTGAGGGTGAAATAATAGGGATATTAGGATCTTATGGATAGTTTGGGTATGGGTGGTATAAATCATAACCCAAATGTTTGAGTTTGTGAATATGGGATAGGTCAGACATTCTGGGTATATCTTGTAACATTTCAAGATGTTCTGTTATGCCTTAGTGTTTCTAGGGATCACAAGGATTATAATTTCCTCTTATGAAAGGAAGAGATTCTTTTATTTAGTGTGTTAAATTACTTTGTCATTGATATCATGTCAAGGTAGATCTGATCTCCACATATTTACAAGGGCCATGATTGATTTATGAATCTCTAGATTATATAGTGGGATATGAAAGTAATATATATCTTCGAAGGGCATTGGAACCCTAGGGAAATCCAAATCATCTTTTATGAAGACTGATCCCTACAACGAATGGTTTCAAATAATGAAGTGTTTTCCACCAAAGGTTTTAGAATTAATTATCGAATTCTAGAATTGAAAAATGCTATAATTCATGGTAATTCAATTTCAAGGATTTGGGATCTAATTGAATAGTATGTTACGGAGATTTTAAATCATTCTTCAAAGTTCTTAGGCCTTTATTGAGGCATAGGGTAGTCACACCTAGGATATCTTAAAATCCTATTGGGTTCTCAGTTCCATTTTAATGAAGCCATGGTGACAAGAATCAAAAATCCCATTATATCCAAACAAGATGTCAATGGTTGTTTGGTCTAATGACCTTATGCTTCTGTAACATGGCCTACCAATAGATCTCTTTTCTTCATCTGAAGAAATAAAAGGTTTTCGATGACCCAAGATCCATTAAATCGTGAATTCTGATTTATAGGATATTTAAGATCCAATAAGGGGTCGACCACCCTAAAATTTTCACCACCACTTAGTGAAAATGTTATCACTACATAAAAATGTGACAAATAATTATTCATGATTTTTCATAGAATATGGGGTATAGTGAGAATAACATGGATTATAATATGAATTTAGAGGATAGGCTAGGAGCTTTATGCCTTTTATGTACGCCCTTATTTTTTCCAAAACTCTAAAAATAAATAGTTTAGGGGGATGAGACTTGAAGTACACTCAGTTCACCTTTTTCTGGTTTTCAATTAGGTGAGATTTGGGTTTCTTTCTTTAGTAGTTTAGGGAATTTCTATTTGGACCATCATAGGATAGAGTTTAAGGTCATAATAAATTTACCAAAGTGTAGGAAGTTTAATTTCATGACTCAAATGGATCTAATATGAGATATGATAGGCAAAAGGATAATTAGGATACCAATCGTCACGAGTAGTCCAATATCTTTCTGAGTGGGAGGTGGTAGTCTTGGAAAGCACAACATGAGTTCCTAAGATCAAGTGACCTGATATGGGATAATAATTCATACTATAACCTAAAACAAAATGTGGTTCTATGTTCCAATATGGTTATTTCCGGCTCACAAGTATCATGTGGCCCTTTATGTCTGACGATGATGTCACCAGTAGGTGGGTATATTACCCATTTTGTGCCTATAGCATGTACATCTAAGAGATATCATTTTTCCATTACACGAGAATTGAGAGGAATATATTAACATCAGTCATACATGAAATGATGTGTTGAACATTGATTTATTTTCTTATGAAATATGGTGGAAGAAAATCATACTCTAGTTGTATGAGGTAAGTCCCTTGTGGTACATAGATAATGAATAATATTATGAGATGTTCAGCAAAGTTTGTCATCGTGTAGTGTGGTATCTTGGCATACAATTTTAATGACATTCCAAAAAGAAATTTATCATATATTTTAACATAATGGGGTAGTGATGTAATTCTATATATATTACTGTGATGTGGTAAAGACATACTTCTATACATTTTAACATTAGGTAGTACGGATGTAAGAAAAACTGTGAATTAGTGGAAATTTTGCGACTTAGCCAAAATATGGAGACATCAGTGTCACTAAAAATCTAACGATAATGAGAGTATAGAAAAACATATTTATAAATGAAGGATCCTATTCACTATAGTCCCACAATCAAGTATGGAAGAATTTGTATATTTTTTCTGTGTGACTAGGCTCAGAGTAAGAATTTTGGGCGCCACTACATATCCAGTGAGGATAGGAATCAATTGACACATAGTTATTGAATGGAAAATACTCTATAGTAGTCTGAACCTTTCACAGAGACATGCATTACTTCGGTTGTCCATGGTAGTGGGTCCAAGGAATAGAGATCAAGGAATCACTACTTATCGTTTGATGAAAAGAAGATAGTTACACATAGTTCATGTGGTTGAAAGTAGTTTGACATCCTATGGTGAGGGAAGAGAAGGATTGACTTGAATTGATGGGAAAATTTTATTTGGGAAATATCATGGATGTTTAGCTGACACTCTGTATCTACTGAGAATGAGAATCATACCACATGTGGTTCTTGGGGAACCATGCAGTTCAAATTTGTGCGATAAGGACATCGATCATGCATTTAAATATCATGTGGCGAGGAATCATGGTATTCCTCTTATGGTCCTCCATTCTAGACCATAATGGTCCAATCATGTGGCTTTGATATTTTCTTATGATGGGGAGCCAATTCCGTAATTCCGAAGATCATGTGACCTGTGCTTTCTGTGAGAAATAAGGAATGGCACTTGCTTCCCTATAATGTATAATTTTAAGGGGTAAAATAAGGGAATTTTGTAACATGTAGTGGCTGGAACATGATAGGATCGATAAATTCCTAGATATCTCACTGAATATGAGAATCAATCCATACATAAATCATGGAAAACTATATAGTTTAACATCATTCGGTAAGGTCTTGGGTGACTTGGTGTGAATGAGGGTGCATTTTATGAATCCATGAATTTTTATGTAATGTGGTATAAACATTAGGTAACCCAACATCAACCTTTAAAAATCCTGTGGCTGGGAACAATAATAGAGGTCAGGTCACTACATGTCCTTTGATGATAGGAATCAATCTATAAATAGTTCTTGAAAACCTAGTTAGTATAACATATTGAGGTAAGGACGAATGGTGATGCATAGTTTAGAGTCATGAAATCTAGGTGAATGATTTCATGCAGTTTAACATCTTGTTGACAAGAATAAATATACAACATAGTTTGATGGCTTTCTTCTAGGATGAACTTGTGCTGTTTAACTTCAGGAACATAATATTAAGGCCATGGAGTTTACCATATTGTGGTATGAAATATGGGTAACCCAACGTTAAAGGCGGGGAACATAGTAGATTTGTGCATTTTTATGTCAGGTAGCTAAGACGATCACCATTGCTCTACTCCCTCCCTTCTTGTAGACACCATCTTTAGCATATGTGACCCCATATTTTGTGAAGGGGGGATCCATTACCATATAGTATTATGATTTTATTAATGGATGTTGATTATATCTCTTAGATATCCAGATGTCACATTGTTTATCATCTTTTTACTAGGATGTGTTCTATGTAGTTTTTCATCATACAGTAAGGATTTGAATATATGTGGATGGACTAGGACATAGAATATATGCATTACTATATATCTCATGGAAAATTTAGAAGCATTCGATACATAGTTATATATGAATTATATAGTTTAAATTCATGCGAAAAGGATGTGACCCATGTAGTTTAGAATCTGGTGGTGTGGATATGATCCAAAATTTTTCACATCTTTCACTAAGGATAATGGTTTAATAAACTACCAGGAGAGTACCTCATCTTAATGAGCTTAGACAAATCTTATGTATATTGCATCAGTTTTCAGATCTTTCAACCCAATCAAGCCTGTAGATAAATTTTCCGCCAACCAATCTTTGATGACAAAGAAACATTCTATTATGGGCCTAAAACATCAATCATATGAGATATAGTTTTCATAGCCTATCAAACCCACCTCATATGGATTCCTCATTTTAAACAGTTCCATAACACATTTTTCCATGTGATAATTTTAATATTTAAACAAATTATTTTATGGAATGATTTGGGTTTGTTCAATCTTGATTTTAATTATGGTTTCTTATCATTGGCAGGAAGGCATGTCAGGATCCATTGCACCACTGGTCCATCTTATTAAATGTGATCAGATGACATTAATGTGGATCTAGGTGTTGGTGGTTTGAATGTCCCCATGTATATCTGCACTAGATTCTAGTCTTTAAAGGAAAATAATCTATTTATGTTTTTTCATGAGATGTCGATGGTATAGAAAATAGTGTTTAGGGAATGTTAAACATACTTGACTATGCTTTCTAACAATCAAGAGCTATATCAATCTAATCTCCATATAACAGTTAAAATACCATAGAACATGATTGTCTTATAAGGAATATTTTTTTTGTCTTCAAGATATGGGTGTCCAAACTTCTTCTCCCACATCGTATTTGTGACACCACTAGTGTGGGTGAATGGCTAAGCCCGATGTTTAGATTATAGAGTCCCAATCTATATTGATCTAAGGGAAGGTGTTATATAATCTATGGTGTATGATGAAATCGATGATTACCATTGATTAAAGGTCCCCAAATCTCTTAAGGATTTTGTGGAAAAACATTAGGTCATATGTTTCCCAAAAAATCCTTGATGTGGAGGTGGAAAATATGGAAATTCTCATACCTTATGGGCTGGGATGAAGTGGAACAATGTCTGGATTTAACTCATTGAGGCTATGAAAATTATGAAAATTCATCTTGACATATGGGTTGGGGAAATTTACTTAAAGGTGGGATTCCAAAGGTAGACAATGGATCATCATCATAGGAGAGAGACCATATGATTATTTCCATAATTATCTCTCATTTATTCATATTCTATTTTCGGAGATGAGATATTTTCATCTATAAGAAATTTTTTTCATCCTGAAGGGACATACTAGAAGGATCAACGATAACACAATTTTCCGTATTAGTGTCATGGTGAGTGGATGGTGATAGGAGTTCTAACATGGACCCCATAGACTGAGTACACTACTTCCACTATCCATGTAAACATTTTCATTTTCCAATTAAATTTCAGCATGTTTAGATACACCTTATGTAGATGCCTGGTGGGTATTGTCGAGCCTTTCATCTCTTTTTTGGTGAAAAAAACATAGGCTAAACTGTTGTGAATCGGATAACTACAAGAGTTTATGATTTTACCCTTCTAGAATCTACATATATGGATCTAATGAGAAGCCTCTAGATTCAACTAATATCATATGAACTGATAGACAAGAATGTTGGTGGTCCTCCTCGATTGAATATCTCATTTTATTGGTCAGTTCCCAATTAACCATTTGAGGGGTCGCTGCCTATGATACATTTTGAACGTTTGGTTACCATGATACCATTTGAGGGTTTAGTTACCATGATACCATTTGGGGTGATGGTACCCATGATGAGGACAATCATAATGTAGAACATGGTGAAAATTACCCCAGCCATGTGGGCTGAGGTGTTCCCAAGGATTTGAGAGTCACAAAGACTAGTTGAGATGAAGTCAATGGCTCCTCGATAGTAGTGATCTAGGATTGATTCCAAGCCACCATCAATATACACCAATGGACCTATGATGGATTGGTGGTAACATGGATATGAGCCCACTATGGAGATACATTGTTTGGATACCCTTGGTGGACTCTCCAACAAGGTTCCCTATCCAAGATAGTTGTTTTCCGCACAACATCCTCTTCAAATCCTTATCATATCAGAAAGGATAATTAGAATAGATGGGAGACACAATATTATGCTCCTAGGAGAGTTATTATTCATGTTTACTATCATTATCTACCTCCCAATAATAGCGAAAGTGCATGTTGTGTCATTCTAGCCATGGTTCCCAAAGTGGACGAATACGGCGATAAGGATCACTTCCACTTCTAAAGCTTATCATGGTAAATATGGACATTAGGGATTCATCCCTAAAAGGATTTCATTAGCTGATTCAAGAATCATTTTGAAGATCTTGATGTGGTATTTCCATCCAAATAAATTCACTATTCAATGAAAAAAATTGCGTGTAGTTGAAAACGTACTTTGGGGCCTCAAGATCAAAGCAGTTAGTTGATTGATATTAGGATTTATTTCCACATTCGACGATGTCATTCCAATAGATAGGAGTCTTGAGAAGTCATAAATAATGGCATAGGAAACAATTTTAGTGTATCATTGTATATAAGATTACATGTTCGATCAATAACTTTACCAATTAAAAGTTAAAGTTCCAGTCCCTTATTTTCACACAATGTTTAGTGCGGTTAAAAGAAACATTTCAGGTTCATAATTTTTTTTTATAATGAGAACAATACAAATAAACTAGATGGGAACTAGACAATTTAAACTTTTTTAATCATGAATGGGATTAAACAGTTAAAGGAATTCATGTGAGGTTTACCATTTTTTGCTAGCATCTAAATTGGAATGGAATTGTGTTCCCTTAATGGGTTGGTTGATAGTGGGTTGAAAAACCATACTCAATCATACATGTGGTGTTTTCCATTTTTCTATATTCCCTTGAACATCCCAATGGTTCCATCATTCATAGCAGTGTACAAACCTTTTTTCCAAAGTCTGGCAGTCATCAGTGTTTTCAGGCAAGATGACTCTAGGGGACTCACGTTGGTCGAGAAGATTGTAGTTTGGGCAAGTCTCATCCTTTTGGTGGAGGGACTAATTACTACTTTGGTAAAATAGTATAGATTTAATATATGTTCATAAAATCCTTCTAATACCATGATATAGGTCATGTTATCCTTGCATCAATGACTTGATTTTGAACATGCATCGATATATACAATGACGTATATGTCACGAGTTTTCTATAGATCTATTATTTACTTATGATGCCTTGGTCCATGTCCATGTTCAAGTAATCCAATGTTTATTGATGAAAAGGGAGATGGTTAGTGTCCATGGATTTGATGGATCCACTCTGGGGTTTCCTACATAACCTTTGGGAGTAGGAATCAAAACCATTATAGTTCATTTGGTAGGATTAATGTCAAATGACTGGACCCATCCATGCAGTTTAACATCATATGGTTAGGACATGAATATATAATTGTGGAATGAATGAGGCATCCTATATATCTTATTTGATTCAAGAATCAAATTTCATTTAGTTCTTGATATGGACATCTATGTCAAGAGAGTCACAATAATAGAGGCCCTAGGAAGGGTCTTATGTATATGATTCTTCCACGGGTTTCTTCATTCCGAATATGCTTCATTGATTGGTGTTGGGATAAAATTAGACATACATACCGATAATGAGGTTCCTATATTTTGTGATTTCTCATAATACTATTGAAACAATCATCATTGGTCCTTAAGCCCATGTGATCCCCACTCAGAATGAGAAACAAGATATAACAAAAAATTAGACACATTTCATGAGAGCATATCTATACGGTTGTTATGCTTTAGGGATTTCCTTTATAGGAATTATCACCCATCTCATTGTTGATATGGTAATGAGATTAGGCCTTTTAAAGTAACCAAAAATATCCTAGATATGGATGGAATCCTATGTCTCATAGTTTAGTTATCGATTAACCTACAGATGGGTTAAGGTGAATGATAAATCTTGGGGATGTTTTTATTATCCCTACAATTTTATGAATTCTAGGGTATTATACATAAATGGGTTCTAGATAGCTAGGTAAATAACAAATTGTGTCATATATTTGGGGATACACTCTAAGGCCACCTAATTGGTTAGGGATTACATTCTAGGGTCACACGTTTGGTTTGGGCATACACACTATGGTTGCCCATTTGGTCAATGATTACACTCTATGGTATCCCGGTTGGTAGGTTCTTACATTCAATGGATACCCATTGACATAATCATATCATGTTGTTGGTCAGGGATTAAACATAGAGGCTTCCCGAATGGTTAGGTATTACAGTCTATGGTTTCCATTTGATATACTCGTATTATGTTGCTCGTTGGGGCTTGCACTCTGAGGCTGGACGAATGGAAGATGCTGACACACTAAGGTTGCCCGTTCACATAATCATATCATGTATCTCGTCAGAGATTACACTCAAAGGTGACCCAAATGGTTATGGTTTACACTCTAAGGACTCCCATTGACATATTCATATACTGTTTCTGGTTAGGGATTACACTCTAGGGCTACCAGAATGGTCTGGGATTACACTCTAAGGTTTCCCATTAACCTTATCATATCATGATACTGGTTGATGCTTACAAACTAAGGCTTACCTATTGATTTGGCCTTACAATCTCAGGCTGCCACTTGACGTACTCATATCATGTGCCTATTCAGGATTTACACTCAGAGGCTACCCGAATGGTTGGGAATTACACTCTAGGGCTACCTGTTGACATAATCATAACATTTTGTTGGTTGGGTATTACACTCTGAGGATGCCTAAATGGTTGGAGGTTACACTAAATGGTTTCTCATTGACTTACTCATTTTTTATCCTATGATAGATTAAATAGTGGTGGTGATGACCACGATGATCTATATGATAGCATGATATTAGAAGGATCACAAAAGGTAATGAACCTACCTCATCAAGGAATCTTACCATACAAAAGGTCCATGAAAATGATGATTCATAGTACGATTCCACATTGAATGGTTCAAATAATGTCTATCATACAATGGGGGCAGGCCATAGTGGATTCTCATGACATGTCTTGGTTGTCTTCTGGATATGTATTTAATGTCTACCCAATATGTTGGACACCACTCTGAAATGGAAGGCATATCCAAGGGTGTTTTCCTAATAAATTGACATGGCTCGGATTCCTTTGTATGGATTAAGCATAATATACAAGATGAATCGTACGAAAAAAATAGGCATGTATGGGGTCTCACACATGATCAACTAACCTATCTAAGATGACCTCACCTAATCAAACTATGAATTTTAGGAGTCTTGTGAACGATCAAAGAAGTCCTGAAAATTCACTAACATATGATCAAAATGACTTGTCGTTGGGGTATCTCACATCCTTATGGACATATCAATGGAAAAATGCATGTTCATTCCAACATGTCAATGACTCCTTATGATTTGAGAGTGTTTCTTAGTATGTATTTTCATGATGAAGACGGGTCAGTCCAAGGTGATTCATATGATTGGTATGGAATTTCATAGATGCATCAAGGGGTTGTCACATCACCCATATGACATTCTATAGTATCATTAATGAGATTCATATTGAAAAAAATATGAGGGTTATCTAAATAGACAATACGACATGGATTAAATTTTGTAGCATATCATGGCTAGAATCCCTATAAGGCATCACGAGACCTGGACATCATGTCCAGAGGGTGTCACGTGTCTCAAATGACCTTAATATAAGGTATCATGAGACCTAGAAGACTTGTATAAAGGGATTCTATGGTTCTTGTTGATATGCCAATGCACATTCATGAGACTCATCCGACATGAGTGTGTGTCGTTAAATGAGTTAGGAAATGTATATGAATGATGACACAATTCTATGGTGATGAGTCCATGGGTATTTCTATGAGACAATGGTGAATTTCCTAGAGGGGTCCTACAAATTTTCCATGACTTGTATAGAGGACTTTGTATGACCCAAACAACATGCTGAAGGAGCATCTCAAGAGCTGGGAGACATGTAATGGTGATGTCACATGTCATAGTGGATGCCTTTGTTATATCTGTGTCATTTTATCTTTAATCATGCATGATATGTAATACATGTGGTATGTTCTTTGAATTTCATCCCATTTTCCCTTCGTGTGATATATGAATGATCATGTGATGTACCTTATGTATGGTGCATGATTGGTTCTGTTGTCTACATGTGCATTACCTGAAAGAAGGTCTGCAGGTAGTGAGATTTGTCGCTCCGAGATGTCTGCAGAGGTCGAGAATTGAGTCACCAAGAGTCTCAGAGTCCAACTATTTTTTAATGATGTGGTGGGGAATATATACGCATCTCCTCCATGATTTCTTAGTTGTTTCTGAATAATATCTTGTGAGTGTTCAGGATGGAGTCTTCAGAGGGGTCTGGCACCCCACATCTTTGTGAGTCTTTGCTTCGAGGGCATCAAAAAAAATTCAGTAGTCCTACGACTCTTCCATTAATTCTTCCTGGAATATTTTTTTCCGGGAATGGGTGACTTTTACAGAGGTATTTCAGAGTCTGGACGACTTTTCTACATGTCTCATGGCCCAGCGTTGTGGGTGACTTTGGTGCCTCGCATGTCTTCAAGTGGCAATGTGTGTCTTCCACCTCCTCCCGCTTTTATTTTTTTTTATGTGTAGAGGTGGGGTTTCATGTAATATTGAATGGGTAATGTGAATTATAATTACTCTATTTTTATTTGATGTGTGTACTAACTGATTTGGATCCTATGAAGAAGCATGAGAAATTCATGGAAAATGAATTCAGTTATCCACGTTGAACTGAAGGGAAGCACAAGGATGTATTTCCATATCAAAGAAATTCTACATAGTGAGGCTGACAAGCCAGTAGGCATTTGTGAGATGAGACGGTCATTACTATAGTCACCTATAGACCCAATGAGATTACCGTGGGTGTGATTCAAATACTTCAGTAACTTCAAGCACCTCTTTCCTCCACCCCCTTTTTCCCTTTTGTTTTATTCTATAATGGTGCATGGGTCATGAAATTTTTCTTAGATATCATCATGTAAATATATCCTTCAAAAGATGACATGGAGGATGAAATTTATGACCACTGAGGGTTCTTCCATTTGTATATCACTCTTCCTTATTTTCAATGGATTTCGGGTGGATTCTTTGGAACTTCCAAATGAAAAACCATGTGGCCTGTGGGTGGTCACTCAGATATCACCATGTGGCCATTGGTTGTCTATGAGTGTGCTTCAGGATCAAAATGGGATCTCATGATAATGTGTGCACCTTATCTTGGTCAGTCATACTACATTCATATGGAATGTCACAGGATTAGTGATGCATCTTGCGATGACATTTAATTTTATTTTCAGGGACATACTATCTACATGACATTGATGCACCACATATACATTGATGGGTCTTGTGAAGGCATCCGAACATTACCAACCATAGTCTCTTTTCATTCATATGACATGTAACGTGTTAAATGTTGAATTGTGTCATGGTGTGAAATAGTTACCATGGAATACCCTTCTGTTTGTATATGGTGCATCACATGATTAGTGGTGGTTCTTATGATGGTTCAAAGAGATTGTCAGGGACAGTCTCATTGCCTATCATTGAAGTATTACATGGTCATTGAGTGGTTTTGAGATGGATTATAGACATTGTTAAGAGAAGATTTTTGGATATCCTTTAGCATGTTATGTCTTCATGGATATAATAGTATCATGTTCTTAATAAATATGAAGTATGACATAATTCATCCATAGCCTAATATTTATGACATGTATACTTCCACAAAAAGGTGATTGATGTGAAAATATGACGTTCAATAGTAACAATAAGCTTAAACGACCCATGATATATATAACCGTTATAACCTAGATATAAATTGGTGGTCATAAATAGTATTAAATACTTTATGAAATATATATGTAAATAATTTTTCTACTCAATATACCAAAATGATTTAAGAATTCATTGGTTGCCCAACTAATACCATGAAAACTTATTAAATGGAATGGTTATGAGAGAAACAAAGTGATGACATGAGGTGTAATGTATTTTCATCAACTAAAAATATAGATATTTAAAAATGTGAGGAAAAAATGATAAGAATATGGTATATCATCCAAGGAAGTTGAATCATAGAAGTGTCTCACCAAGAACAAATCCTACAACTATCTTCCTTTTTTATATGTATTCACCATATATTAAACCCACATCAAAGGGAAATAAGAATGCATGTTGTTTTCGATGGTTGGGATGACTCATTAGAGGGGCACTTGTTATCCATTCAAATCACACTAAAGAGTTTCCTCTAAAAGACCCCAAAATATACCAAATTAAGATGAAATTATATATGTGACCAAACTCAAACATGAATAGTGAACTTGGTTATCTGGAAGATTATGTAGACAAAATGAAAATCCTCTTACTGAAAACTCATGACCTGGGATAATATAGTAATTTCACTCTAGTGCTCAGGCGATTACCCACATCACTAGATGATGATATTTTCAGGGCTAGGATTATAATTCCTCTTTAGGATTGAACTAACACCATAACTATATATTTCATGTGTATAGTTTCCTAGATATATTTACATATAGTAGACACATGTGGATCCACCTACTTGAATGAAAAATAAATAAATTATTTTTTCTACTCAAACATATAGAAAACAAGGTAATATTCAAAATGATCCTTTTCTTTTCAACCCTTCCATGTTCAATGATGGATCGCCTATTCAGAATACTCAGTAAAAATTAGAGATTCAAGATCAAGGAATCCATGTAACTCCAACTGATGCGACAAACATAACATAGGATAATGAAACATTCAAGGTTCCAAAAGAAAAAAGTATTCAAAAAATATGTAATTTATATAAACATAACTATGAAAACATCAAAAAATATCTACACACATCAGCATTCCCAAAATGTGGCATAGAAATGAATTCTTTTTCTCACATCATCTAATTTTCGATTCTGTTTAAATTCATTTTAATTTTAGAGAGAATTTAAAATCTAATTTTTGAATATTCTTAAAAATTAATATCCCATTTTGATATATTCGAAAAATGAATGTGTCATTTTCTTCAATCCAAGAATAAATATCTTTATTTATACCCTCCTTTAAAAGCATAAAATGATTTTAAGCATACATATATCATCCTAATTTTATTAATCAATAAATGGGGATGGTTCCTTGATAAATTCATCTTGTAGAGGGACCAAGTTCACATCAACATGCAATCAAAACGATCAAATAAGAATGGCCATTTCTAGTTTGGAACGATCATTACAATTCATTATTTTCCATAGGATGAGGGTTAATATGCACATCCAAATCCTCTAAAACTTTATTTTATTTTATAGAACATGATTAGAAGAAAATCCCTTTACCTTTTTTTCACTATCATATACATCTTCAGAGGATTTATAATAGTCATTTGCATCATCTCAATCCCTCTCCAATTTTGGGGATATTGTAGGGGTTATTGAGAGATCCTTAGAGAGCATCAACAAAACCCCAGAATAAATTATCCATATTAGGTCAAGTTCCAATTTCATCATTGGAAATGATACAAGTTTGATATTCAATAGGATTTTCAACCAATTATTTTTCCCTCAAAATGAGTCCTTATTTCGAAATGGGATTTTGTGTGCCACCAATAACCTCAACTCTCTAGTTCAATCCACTAAGTCCATCTTCTGCTTCCCCCTCTAAACCCATGTCAACATAGAGACAAGAATGTGAATTTTCCTTCCATATTCAGTTGATACATTCCCAATTATAAAAAAATAATTATATTTATTAATATAAATAAAATAAAATCTTCATTTTCTTGGAAATAAAATTCTTAAAAGCCCCCTTTTTCATCACTTCTACAAGTTTTATTTTAAATTTAATATTGTCATATTAGAGAATTTAATTTTGAAAAATTGATTCCATACTTATAATAAGAATAATATATATTTTCAATGGTAAAATAAAATTTATTCAATAGTAAATAGTGAAACTAGTAATGAATTTATTATTATGGTTAAGCTCAAAATAGTTTTATCGGGTGTCAAACTAAAATGATAAGGTTCAACATAATAGTGAAACCTATATAAAAACTATGTTATGGACATATTTATACCATACCATGTTTATTTCTTGATAATAATAAATTCTTTACCCTTTATATATTTTAAAAACATGTGTACACATTTTTTTTCAACAATTACAAGTGTCCCACTCACCACCATTATAAATTCCCTCCCTTTCTACTCTATTTTTCACACCATCAGACAACATTGGAATAGATAATACCTTCCCAAATCACTCAAATAAATTAGTCCCCTCATCCTAGAATCCTGTTTTTGGTCAGAAAATAATTCAGGGAATATATTTTGTATAATCCTGAAAAGGTTGTTTGGGAAGATGTATAATTACAAACTATGTATTTTTATTTTATTTCATTTCCTCCTACTTAAAAATATATTGAAATATTATCATATGATAAACCTAGTGTATAATATTTATTGAGATTTAATTTTATTAATTTAAAAATACAAATCAATCTTCTATTCTATCATATGGGTTACATAATACTCAATCATGTGTACGATGGACTACAGACTTGCAAATAACTGTCATTAGTTTTCCATCTTCACCTATCAGAACATGTTGTAATGATATATTTTAAGTATATATATAATATTATTAACATTTTTATATATATAGAGTTAGAATATCATATATTAATTTTTAAATTTCCATTTATAGGTAGATACACTAACATCATCCATGTGTACGACTGACTTCCACCTCATGTGGCGATCTGATTCATATTTTATTACTGATTTATATTGAAGGAAATAATGAAACATTTAATGAAAATAAGATATATTCATGAAAAATTAATCATATTATGGAAATATTTATCACTTTCAAAGGATAATATATTATATTATTTCAATCCTTTTCACTCATTGTATAATAACAATGTCATTCATGTACTTGTGGACTACTATATTCCAAAAACGATGCAACTCTCTTCTCATCACCACACCACGTGGATTTTATATAAAAATACATTTTTGAAGAAATAATTTTTTATATTTGATATTACTATCAACATATAATGATTAAATATTACTTACCTATTTTTAATAGTTATTGTTGAAGTATGGAAGTGTTACTCATGTTTATGTATGACATACCGTCTACATGGTTGTAATATACTTGATTTCTAAAATCCATAAACAATGATTAGTTATAAGAGAATAATTTATGAATAAAAATTATAATTATTTCATAAAAATTAATCTAAATATTTTTTAAAAAATTTATCATTAACCATGGTCATTAAACAGAAGTAATTCTTAAACAATTTACCAAACTTTCCCAAAACATGAAATACAGACTTAACTGATTATGATTTAAAATATGCTATTATAAGGAAATAAAATAATTTATTTACATATAAGTAGTAAAACAAGGAAAAAGTTCTTTAATAAATATAATAATTCATTTAAGATTTTTATATGGGTGTTAAAATACTAAAAAGGAATTTTTGGACTGAAGGTAAGGGTTTTCACATATCACTTTATAGTTTTATGAGATATATATAATATTCAAAACCTATTTATATTTTGTGGTGTATATATCACCAATTTAAAAGTTGATATCATGAATCATTAAAACATAATTGTATTTTACATTCCAATTTTAATTATTTCATCAAAATATATTTGACATGAATTTTACTAAGTGGAAATAAATGCTACATCTCAATTTATATTCATTTCTTTATTTTACTTCATAATTAAATTCGATATTCTATGATTACGTGACTAATAAATTTTTATTTTATTTTGTTTTATTTAAATATTCTTAACATTTATTTTCTTTTTACACACATAATCAATAGATTTATTAATTCTCAAAATCAATTGTTTAATCTTTGTAATGGTTATTCATCTCAACTTCTCCTTCATTAAGACACACATAAATGATATACACCTATATTAATTTAATTGGTTTATATATTAACCTTGTACATGTTATTTCATAAAAATACAAATTTTAATGATATTTAAAGTATCATTTTTTGTTACTCTTTCGTTAGACTTATGATAAAATAGTCACAAAAGTGGAAAAAGAATTATATTAGAATAATATTTCTTCGTAGATTTTTTATGTTTGAGGTTATTTTAGAGAGAATAATGTGATCATATTTTTATAAATGATATATATTTAATTGTCATCTAATTATGTTTCTGTTTTAAAGGTTCAATTTCCATTTCCTCTAATACTGATTTAAGAAACATCATTGAAGTCATTTTTAAGTGACACAAATGTTGTATTATCTTTTGGATCAGTATCAATCTATTCCATAGCGATGTTTTCAAAAATGGTTTCAAAAAAAATATTTTTTAAGAATAAATAATTTCCTATACTCATTTTACATTATATTTTAATTTATTTTTAAAATTATTAAAATGGAAATTTCCCACCATTTTCCAAATGGGTCACTTTTGACACTATTTTTAAAAATGTTTTGAATTTTTTTTATTTCTAAAATTCTCTATATGAATGGATTTTCCACCCTTATGTTCAGTATATTAGATGAATTTCCCTTTATATTATTTCATGTCTGTCTTATAATAAAATTATTCTTATAATATTGTATGATATAATATTTTTCAAATGAGATTTTCAAAATGAAAACTTTATTGTCTATAAAATGTTTTTAATGATATAATAATAGTTTTTCCATTCATAAAAATCAAGAAACATTGTCATTAATCAAGATACTATGTGTATATTTTTTAATGACATCATCTTAATTATTTCTCTAGATGGGTTATAATTGATTCAATTTTTTATGGAACCCATGTCTTTTCTATGGATAAATGATTTTTCAAAGTGATTGTTACAGAACGCATTTATTTTCCATGTTTTTTTCATGATGAAAAGATATAATTATGGAACCTATTTATTTTTCACTGGGTAAATAAGTTACTAAATTAATATTCACTTTTTATGAGTTCTCAGAAGAAATTTTTGATCTATGTATGTTATTCATGTTGATGTTCTTGGATATTGGTTATATGATGGGTGCGACCAGGTATCGATGGGTGATCCTATTATAGATTATATAATGGGTGTACCCAAATAACATTCCAATTAATTGGTTATACAAGAAAAATTCATTGTTATTCCATTTCTAGGGTTCCATAAGTATTGTATAAGGGTTCTATGAATAAAATGTCCCAACAATACCAACAAATTTTCATTACGCTTATTATAAGTTATAAATGTTTCTTATGACCAATATTTATATGAAATAGCTCATGATTATTATTTCTAATGAAATTAAATTTTTTAAATCCTTAGTACATGATATCATGTTTAGTTATTTAGGTATTGATGGGTTTTAATATTCTTATGTTATAATCATGCACTTTTATTATATCATCACACCCTTATGCCCTTCTTTTCCTCCCTAAGAACATTAAATTATTAATTCGTACATTTTCCATTACTTATCATTTGAGACCAATCTTGATATGATTAATTTCCTCACGGATATAACTATTAAGAATGAATGAATTGTTTCTAAAAGGTTTCTGTGAAGATTATGATGATGATTTAATGTGAAATATTAAAAAATGGGTAGAGAGGGAGATAAAGCTCATCTTTATAAACAAAATAATTTTTAAAACAAGATGTTTAAAGTCTTTACAAATTATCTAAAACCCTAAAATTAATAATTTTCTTGATAATGTATGTGATAAAATGTTTTCTTTATGATATTCTATGTTTAATATGGTAAAAATTTTGACAACTCTTTGAGTTTAAATTTCAAAGATTAATATTAATTATATCATCACTAGATCATCGAGTGTGGGTTCATGGTTATTATAGATAATATATTATTTCATTATTCAAAATCAATGTAAAAATATATTCATGAAAAATATTCGAATTTCTATAAAAGTACATTGTATTATGAATAATGTGAATTTAGAAAAAATGCTTTTAAATGATATAAAAATTCGTAGATAGTTTATATGTATAAATATGTTCTTACATTTTTATATAAACCTACATACCATATAAATAAACCCATATATGATTATTTAATACCTAATAATCATAAATTATTACTTTTTATTTTTTGAGAATCAGTTCAGCTAGCACAACTCTTATGAAAATCATCATAAACATAAAATTACCCCATACACAATTTTTCCCTATCATTAACTTCTTGAAATCAGCTTAGGCTTAGTCAGAGGAAAAATATCTCTAAGCTACAATCCTAATATGTTTATATAATGAGAATAAAAAAGAATTCTTATCCTTCCTAATGTAATTCCATTATTATTCTTTGTTGGTTTTGTGACATGTTTTCTTTAATTTTTGACAACTAATTTAATAACATTGTTTAAATGGTCATATAAAATATTGAAAATATATAATGGTCTACAGTTTTGTTTCTTGGGTTAATAATTATACAAAAAATATTTATTTATATGTAATAAAATGTGAAATATTAGGTCATTACCTTTATATTTAGGATGTAAATATTAATTAATGAATAGCCGAAGTAACTGCATTCTTATCCCACATAAATTACAAATCAGTTTCAGTGGGAAATAATACATATCAATATCAAAAACAATAATTCCATGAATAATTTATTTAAGAAAAATGATTATCCCCAATGGAACCTTTTAAGTAGAATTTATGAATTACCTTTCCAAATAATGTTGGTAGAGTGAAAGATTTCATTTCAATTTTATAAAAATGATAGATTTTGATTTTGGGTGAATTAAATTAAAAAAATAATCTTTTTACTGAGAATTCCAAATTTCTCTTTACCATTATGTGATAAGACACACATATTTTATCGCACAAGTAAATATACACAACTAAATAGATGAGTGGGTTTAATAATTACATGGGGGAATAAATAAATCATCAAATGGTTTTGAAATAAATGAAAAAATAATGATAGAATGATGGAAAATATCTCATATAGTATTAATAATTTCAATTCATATCACAGGTAAATGCATGTCTCGCGAGATTGATTGAATAAAAAAAGATTCAATTCAATGATATTTTTATAACATTATATTAAAATTTCCCTATGAAAAAATGATTTCCAATTAGATGGAAATGATTCACTCAACTAAATTCATAGGGTAATAATGTATAACATATTCATAATGGAATCACAAACAAAAAATTAAGAAAAAATTTGACTCCCTGAATGCGTAGATAAACAGATGAAATCTAAACTATTTTAATGTAAATATAGGGATTTTTTGTGGGTAGAACATTCAATAAAAATTTAGCTCATTTAAGAAGACCATATACCCTATACATAAAATAAAACATTTTCCAAATAGGTTAATTAAAAAGTAAAATAAAATTATTAAAATTTTAAATATGGATGAGATTTTCAGTTCATTAGTTCAAATTTATTTTGAAAGGGCCACAAGTTAGTTCAAAAAAATTATTTTCTATAGTAAATATTTTATTAAAATATTAAAAAGGTACTGGATTATCTTTATGTCATAGACATATTATTTAAATAAATTTTAAAAAAAGATCATGAAAATTATTGACTACACAGTGAAGCAATTGTAGCATGTTTTGATGTTTATGTTGCATTGATATTCAGGACTTTTGATAATTGTATACTAATCTCACTTTTAAGGCAATAAAATTAGCTGAAAGAAAAAATGGTTAGAGGAATTAATTCCCCAAAAAATTATTCACATTGTGAATAAGTAAAAAATCATTGTTTTTTTATTTTTAAATAACAAATGAAACAACAAAAACAATAATAATTAGAATATTAAAAATTAAGAATTAAAAATAAGCACTCCCCTCTTTAATGAATCATTTTTTTCCATTGAGTTTAACCAAAATTATTTCCACACTCATAGATATGAGTGTATTTCAATGGATTATTCTACTATATTTCATAAAAAATAAAAAATATTAACATATGAGTTGAATATAATAAGATTATATGTAAGAGTAAAACCATTGGTTTAGTGTAGCTAATTTATATGTAGTAATATTTTAGCATTCATATTATTTTGATTTGAGAAAAATGGGAACTCTTCTCTTCTGTTAACCCATAATAACAACCTTACTTAAGAAAAATAACTTTGAAGAATAGAAATTTAAATCTATAAGGAATATATTACCAAAGGTAGGGAAAAATAAAAATTTTATTCCTATCATAAAAGAGGTAAAATCACATAAATACCATGGGTTGACTCCCCTGAATCAGTAAATTTAATGTCTTATGTTTTTATTTAGTTAAAAATCATTTTCAATAAAAACATTCCATCCACTCCATTTTTATGACCTTCATAATAATGTTTTATTATCTGACCATTTACAAGCATCGATTTATTTTATTGACCAACTATTTCAATATCTACATTTTTCAACACTCTACGAATAATGAATACTCCAAACCACGAAGAATTCAATTTTTAGGGAAATATATTATGTCTAGAATTAAGGATAATAACATTATTTCAAATCTTGATTTCTATATTTTTAATAATTTCATATTGAAATACCTTGGTCCTATAATTGTAAATGAATGTATTTTCATAAATATTATCTCTTAATCTCATATAACTCAGTCATTTCAACCAAACTCTTCTCTTCATTCATCTTAAAATAAAAATTTTAGATACAACAAAAATTTTCATCTCCACTTGTAATTGAAAACATTTCCCAAACAATAGAATATAAGTAGACATCAATATTTGGGTTTTAAACATATTTTTGAATGAACATAATTTAGAATATAATGTCAAAGGACAATCCATTCTGTAATTAGAGACGTTTTATCCCTGATCGGTTTCAACTCCTTTGAAATTTAATTTTTTCCTCTAGACTATTGATTGTATGTTGTTCCAATTCACTGGGAAAGTCAATTTCATCATATAAGATTTCAATTTTTTATTTTTGAAATGGGCTTCATTATCAATAATGAATTTTCCTAGCCCCCAATCCTGGACATGATGTTATTCTTAATGAATTGTATCACACTACTATCTTTGTTGTTGGGAATTTCCTCCTCCTTAACCAATTTTGAAACATATCAATAAATTATAAAATCCATTCATTACCATGATATGATGTGAATTGTCCCCTAAATTACAATCCTAAAACACCAAATAATTCTACATCCAAAATAACTTTCTGAGGGAGTTCTAGTTTTCTCCACATATTTCATAATATCACACATCTACCAAATCCCACCACAAAACAACTAGCATCTATAAACAAATTTGGCCAAAAAATTATAATTTAAATATTTTTTTGGATTTAAATTCTCTGCCATGATGCCCTCTCCAATAATAGGAGTAAAAACTCTCATGAATAGATATAATTTTATGTTTTTTCACAGTTCTCTTCAAGATCCCATTAGCACATAACCTCAAAAAATGGGTCATAAGACAAATAATAACCATGTAATGAAATAAAATATTTCCTTTAATTATTTGACAATTACTTTGGAATGACATGTGTTTCCATGAAATTAGTAAAATCGTCAAACAAATATGATTTGTTGTGAATGATATTGAGTAACCTTTCATTATGAAATGTAGAATTATTCTCCCTAGTATCTTCACATTGGGTATTACAAATCCTAGAAAGATAATCCGCCACTACATTCTTAGATCCACATCTATCTTTAATCACCATATAAAACATATTCAATAGGAGAATCAATCTAATAAGTTTAAATTTTCCTCATTATTTTATTGTAGATACATAATGTAAGAATGGTTTGTAAAGATTATAAATTTTGAACCAAGTAGTTATAGTCTAAACACTGATATAGCAAAAAACAAAAATAAAAACACATTCTTAGTATTAGTGTAGTTCCATTTATAAACATGTATAATATTTTATCATAATATAAAATATTCAATATATTTTATTTATTTTTTCCTAAAATTTCTACAATAATTATGTAACATTAATACCATATGTTTTCAAAATGTAATTTAAAATCATGTGTAGTTATGGTGGGTGATTAAGTGAGTTTTTAAATATAAAAAATAAATGATTAAAGTTATTTTTTATCTGACATAGAGGGTTTATATTTGACTAATAGATAACAAAATGGATATTTAATTTTAAAAATATTGGGTTAAAATTTTTTTAGAAACCAAAATTTTCTAATAAACATTATACACCCTTAGTATTTTTAGAAGGGAAATGTTTTTGAAATATATTAATCATACCAGTATATTCCCTTAAAACACATCAAAATTCATTTTGGATAAACAATATTCCTTCAGTGAACATAAATAATAATTTACCCTAGTTTATAACTATGTTGTTCTCAAAATATTCCTCTAATAATAATTCTAGATTATTTTGACAACCCTTTATTTTTTTACCATTAAGGGTGAAATAGTCAATGAATACCTCAATAATCTTCTCTATCATGTTTGAAAAGATATCCATCAAATATTTTTTATGTTAGTTCGTGAACCACATAATATAAATTACATTATATAGTTGGTAAATGTCCAAAAGTGGCATCTAAATTTAGTTTTATCTTGATCATCTTGGGCTACATTGATCTTTTCATAACTATAATAGTTTTCTAGGAAAATAATCATTTCTAGAAACCCTATAAAGAATTTCATGAATTAATTTCATTATAATGTGATACTTTTTAGTATCTAAAAATTTATTTATTTTCTCTCGTTAGACTATCCATTTGGTTTTCTTTCTCAATTATTATTTTTTTGATTTTTCTCATTGGTGAAAATAGTGTAACCAACTTTTTTAGACAATAAAGACTGGACTAACCCAAGTAGTATCCAAAATGGGATGTATAATTCTAGTATCCAACTATTTCATTACCTATTATCTCAAAACCTCTTTAATATTTGGGTTCAGTCCCCCTCTACACACTACTCTTGTTTTGTGTTATATTTTCTTAAGAATAATTTTCATGGAGAATTAAAGGACAATTCCATAGATGGTAGATATTAACCATACTAAAGCAATTTTAAATTTATTCAGAAAAACAAAAAAAATTTATCTTATTCTTGATTCAATTAAATATAAATAATTAGTATAAGTATGGAATTTTCACTTATAAATGAGAATTTTTGGTGTGTTGGGAGCGGATTTAGGTCCAAAGTGGGTTATTGTTCAAATGATGGAAGGATATCTGGGCTAAGTGGTCTAATATATTCATTATAAATATTATATGGATTTTGAAAAGTTGAATTCTTCATAATTTCATTCATAGTTTCAAATTCTTCTTCAGTATTTTTCAATGTGGATAGCTCGCTCTCAGGATTTTTAGTTCATATTTTAGAAAATTTATCACTTTTACAAACACCTTTGTTCATCTTTGTCATTATAATTTTTGATTTTTAATAAATGTTTGTTGAAGTAAAATAATATTCAAGTTCTCTAAAAAAATATTTATGTTCTAACATTAAAAATTCATTTTCTACTTCATCATCACACCTGAGACCATGAACATGATAGATGTAAAAATATAATTGTTTCCCCATTCTCACTTTGAACTGACTCAATAGCGTGAGTAAGAATATTTATTTATATATAATAAAATTTCTTTATTCAATTTTTTTTTCTGATTCATATAATGAAAATTGTTTTTTTTATCTTCTTTGGACTCTACTATCTAGAATAGATTTCATACAACGTTGGTTCATTAAAATTTTTAATCACATTAAATTACAATTAGTGCTCACAAAATGTTCAGATTAATTAGACCATAGAAACATTTATTATAGCTCCACAGAGTCCATGAAGGGCCTACCATATAATATTGTTACCTCATATTCACACTCAATGTTTAATAAAATAATGTTAGCTGGAAAAATAGATTTACAACTCCAACTGGTAGATCATCTATCTTAGTAATGTTACATGTGAATGAATGATCTACCAAATATAGAATGAATTTGGTTGGTTGAAGCTATGAAAGGACAATTTAAATACATAAATTGATATATCATATTTTTAGATGAATATTAAATAGATTACACAACACATTCCTCTGAACCATAATAATTTGGCATCATTGGAGACTAGGTACACAATCACATAATTTTGTAAAAGATCCTCAAATTCCTTCATAATGATATCCCCTTTAGTAATATTCATAAAAATACATTTAATAAAACTTTTCTTCATATCTTGGAGAATAAAAACCTAAAAAATGTTGACATGAAATGATCAATTATTGTAAATATGGATAATATGTTAATATAACATGAGTATAAGGTCATTAGAACATGTGAATAACATTTGAAAAACATAACTTGAATATCACATATCATAATCATGAGTCATGGATTAAATATTAGTATTTAATAAGAAAATAAACTTACGGAAATCAAATAATATGATCCATGAGATTATAACATTATCATAGGACAAAAATTTATTCTGAACACTCATCAAAAGAAAGTTTTATTTTATTTCTACGCAGCAAGACATTCACAACATCTTAGGCATAGGCTAACCACCCATGTAATTACTTCAATCTTGGGAAGAAATCCCATGTATCCTCTCTAAGGCATGGGATAACCTCACATGTACCATATTTTGAGCTTGGGATAATATTCAATGTACTGTTTTCAATATTAGGGTAACTAATCATGTAACCCCTTTTGAGAGTGTGATAACCTCCAATATACCCATTAAGATCATCTAATATTAATCATTATCCAATTCATTTGAGGTAATTGTAGGTCCCTACAATCATATAATACATACATTTATGTGTCCCAATATCAATGAACATTAATCATATTAGAACCCATGAAAAGAAATAGGTTTCAAGAAAAATTTCATTATAGCATGACTCGTGGAAAAGAAATTGATTTTATAATCATTTCATCATATCATCATATCATAACCCATTCAAAATAAATGGATTTCATAATAATTTAGTCATCGTATAACCTATGATAGAAAAATGGTTTTCATAAACATATTTTCACATTAAAAAATTCAAAGAATGAATAATAATGGTATCCTTGGTTTATATACCCATTAAATCATATTTTACGTCAAAGGATCTCATCTTAGATTGAAAATTATTTTGAATAATAAATAACAAGGAACACTTCTAGAATAAGATAACTTTTCATTGAAATGATTCTTCCAAAAAATTACTTTTTTAAAAAAATATTTATTTAAAAAGGAACCTGATAAATTAAAATCGAATATTTAAAAATAATTTAAAAACATATCTCAAGGAAAATTTCATTACCACCATGAAATCATTTGTTTATAAGATGGTTTTGGAATAAAAAGGGTTTTCACCAACAAGATGACTCTTCTTAAAAATATTATCTTATAACACTTGAGTAAAAAATGATGGGAAAATGAAAGTAATATATTTAATCTAATTACATAACAATATAAGAATAAAACACATTATTTTATTGAAAGATGTATCATAATGTTATGTCCTTGGAGACATAATCATAAATAATCTGGATAAACGTAGTGTTTTTAAAACAAAACCCTTACCCCTTTCGTAATATTGTAACATAAGCCCCATGATGGAATATCCTTAAATTATACATAAAATTTGATGAGGATAAATAAATTAGTGATTTTAAATTCCAAATTTTTTGTACATATATCACATAAAATAATATGTGTGCATTACACAATCTTCTGTCTCAAAGAAGGTAAATTGGGACAAAAATATCTAACTAATTTGGTTACTTTTGAACTGTAAACCTCATGAAAGGGAAATGATAAAATGGATATGTAAATACAGATAATTTTATTGTGATGAATTATAAAATACCATCATCATCATTATATAAACCACATAAAATAATCATGTGGTGAATATGACATGTGTCTCACTAAAAAATAGATGTGAGATGCAAATCCATTAACATAAGTCATGATATACATTGTACTAGTTTGAACTAACTTTATAATAAATATAAGTTTATGATAAATCTATTACTTAACCACAAATACATATATTATACAATATATGATTTACTAACATCCTTTCATTTCCAATTTACTAAATAATTCCTTGTTAATGTCTTGTTTCTGGTAACCACCCAATTTTTTGTATATGTATTGATTTTTAATTTTCGATCATCACACATTTATCATGGTTCTATTATCTCAAGAAAAATAATAATAAAATAATAATAATATATATTCATCAATTATAATAATTATACTAATATTGAATTTTAGATTTGATAAATGATGTATGTTACAACCATAGAAATGGTAGGGCATACCAATGCATTAGTGACATTTCCATTCTCAAATATCATTATGGAATAGAAGTATGTAATATAATATCTTTAAAATATTATCATAATATCGTAAATATGATATTATTTATTTTAAAATAATTATAAATATCATTCATATAGTGTGATGATTAAAATAGATAGCCACATCATTTCATGAAGGCGGTTTACCAAACATACATGAACGACATTATCACCTTTTGGTGAGTGAATAGTCAAGAAATAAAATGATATATTATAATTTAATAATGATGAATATGTCCTAATTGTCAAAATAATTTTTTTATCACACATATTCAATATAAGAATCCTTATAATCTTCCATGTAATGAATTAGTGAAAAAGGATTCACATTGCTTCCTGAGATAGTAGTTCATCCTACGCACAAGTGACATTACTGTATCCCCAATGGAATGGAAAGTAAAAAAAAGATATATATGATATAATAACTAAATAAGAAAAATAATATTATAAATATCAAATATATATACACTTTATATCTATCATTTTATGCAACTATGAGAGGTGGTAATGGATAGAAGAATGACATAAGTTTGTTAGCCGACAATTCTCCGTACACATGAATGATTATTTCATAATCCATTTGATATAAGTATAGATTTTTAGGTAATTTACATAACATTAAATCATATAATTATATTTATAATAATTATATTATTACAAAATAATTTTTTAATAATAAATGACAGGGGTAGAGGATAAAATAAAATAAAATCACTTGATGAAGAATTTTACCACTTCTTTAGGTAACCTCCTTAGGATTGTACCGAAATACATAATACGATGTATTTATGAGAAAACAAAGGAATATTATATCATCAAAGGTAATTTTGGATTTTATTTGGGAATTTATTTTCAGAAATAAAAGGAATTTAATGGTTGAATAAGAGAGGAGGGGGGGCTTTTATAGGCAATGAGATTGGCAAACTAGAAATTTTTTAAAAAAAAAGGAGTACCAAAATTTTTATCGGGAAAAAAAGTTAAAAAATAGTGTATTATAGATCTTTATATAATATAGGGTCTGAAAATTTCCATAAAAAATAGTTCATAAAAATATTTAGATCATTTTAACACTCTTCATTTTCAAAACTCGTGAAAAATGTTTACCAACCCATGGTAAATATTTTTTTTATCTATTTTCACTATTGATTTTCATAAAACCGTTACAAGAAATTATTAGATAAGATTAGTTATTATTATTAAAATTATTGAATCTATTTCTAAAATTTAAATTAATATAATTGGAAGAAAATTATTTAAAATTAATCACATATATGCGATGAGAATGTATATTTTCGAAGGGAAAATGTTCAAAAGTTTAAAAAGTTTTAATATAAATGTAAATATAAAATTCAGTAAAATGTAATAAATTGAATTAATAGATATATTATTTAAATAGTTTTTCTTTCAAATCTATTTAAAATATATTATAACTTTATAAATAATTTAGACAAAAAGGAATTTTTAAATTAAAATTCCATATTTTTCACTATTCATAAAAAAATTAATATTTCTAGTAAAATTTATGAAATTCACCATAATATAATTTTGATTTTATTATTTATTAATTTGATTTTAAATGTTCTTCTAATTTTATCAAATTATGAAAATCTATATTAAAAACAAGTTCACAAAAAAGGCTACCAAACGTATTTTTATAAAAACACATTTTTAAGAATAAAACTGGATTTATTATTATCACTAAACTAGAACAAAATTAAGATTAGTATTAATAAATTTATTAAATATATACTATATAAATTAAATTAAAATAATTCCCCAATTTTTTTTGTTTAATTTATTGAAGTAAAACCTTTTTTTTCATAAAATTAGTTTTTAATAAAAAGATTTCCCTTATTTACAAATAATTTTTATATTAATATATAATTAATAGGTCTCTAATGATTTAATTAATTTTACACTATTAAACCATATATTTTCATAATTTAGATATTCTTATTCATTTCCACCATTCCAAAACTATGTGATAACTATTATATTAAATAATATTATTTTTATAATATGTCACATTTTCATTTAAACTCAACATTGTGTGTAAAGAAAAATAAACTCTGTGTTGTGTGTTATGAGAGTTAAAATTAGTGTTGTGAGTAATTTAAAATATTGAAAATTTTAAATTTATTTAAAATAAATTTCACAGAATCTTGGGTAATTACTTTCTACCCCATTTAAAATGAATTTATCCACTAAAATTACATCACTATAATACTAAAAACTAATGATACATATGCATATTTACATCCTTAGGTTCCCATATAGCTTCCACAAGATGTTGCTTTCACCGAAAATCAATGATCATGTGAGTGTTATTGTATTATGGGACTTTCACTACTAGATCTAGAATCACTACTAGTTATTCCTCATAAGAAATACCATTCTCTAGTTATATAACCTATGAGTGAAGTACATGGGGTGGATAATTTATATACTTCAAATGGAATTAAATATGGAATACACAATGAACCATAGAGAGGTTATATAGAAGTTTCAAATGATAAGATACTTCCATGACATGATAAATTATTTTGATGGGACTGGTATATTTATAGCATATTTGACCCTTAATTCATTGAGGATGAAATTAATAAAAACACCATCTCAATAACATCATATTATATATTACATCAATGATTATTATTGTAACATTTTTATTAAATTTTTTCTATCCTTACATGTTTTTAATGCATATATCCCTCTATTCCTTATCATATGCTTTTTTCTATCCCAACAGCTTTATTTTTGAAAAAATTTGTTATGACCCGACCATAAATAGTCAAAAGATGATGTCCACTTTCAATTATATAGGCATGATTATAAGGAATAAAATCCGAAAGGATTCAGAGTTTTGTAGTCTTGGTAAATGGGAGAATTAAATGATACTTTTACTGCAAATTACTAAAATAATTACAATATAATATTTTTTTCATTCTAAATAAATAACTATGAGAATAAATTTATTCCTTCTAGTATATTCTTGCATGACATTAATAGTAAACTTCATTGATTAATTCAGAAAGAAAAATTATAAGGGTGATCTCAAATGCTCAGTATGGGTAAAGTATACCTGAAGAAATAATGAATCAGTGAGAACAATAATTTTTTCATGGTAAATAATATAACACACATATCATATAATCAAAAATATGAGAAGAAAGTTCATAATCAATATGGAAATTTAATAAATGAAAACACATGACTTTTATATTACTAGATAAGGAAAAATAAATACGGAATTGTAAAAAAATTAAAACACATTACATTTAATCAATAAAATGAGAATGAAATGCATCCATAGATATTTTTTATTTTAAAATATCATGTAAAAAATATAATGTGTCAAAATCAATTAAATTCATAATTATTTTATGTCATGTCTCTGGAACATTATAACCTCTAATGTCGTGATCCATCATTTGGACAATTTTAAAATTATAAATTGAAACCCATTTAATTTTCACAATTTATTTGTCTCATGAGAACCTAGAAATGTACTGAGGATCTATATAAAGTCTATTATACAATCATGATTACATCTCTAAATCATTACTTATGTTGAGTAATTCATTTAATTAATAAACAATATTCCTGATCAAATATCTCTATTACAAGAAAAATAATAATTCATCAATATTTTCCCAAATAGTAAAATAACTCTCAAAGTAGACACTACATGTAAGATGGAATATAGTTTATGAAATAATAATATCATGGATAAATGAAATGAATAATTTTTTATAAATTCAAAGTTCAATGATCATAGGAGATTGAATATTTCAAGGGGACTAAAAAATAAAATGATAATGTGAATGTGAATACTATATTTGACCAAATTAAATATAAACCCTATAGAGGAAGACTAATGATGGTATAAATACAATATATCTCATGTGGAGTAATATAAATGGGTGTTTTCATTGATGAATGGAAACATTATATAATGATATTATTACAATATTCATTATGAAATTATCCTTTTATTTTGAAAAACTTTTGAAAAATCATTGAAAAATTATTTATTTGAAAATAAAATTTAAAAACAATTTATTTAAAATTTAACCCTTAAAAATGAAAATTATTCTTCGAAAGAATGATGGTGGGTAAATTCATACATTCCATTCAAGGTAAAAACATTACTTTTTTCATGGGGAAATGTTTTGAAAAAAATAATTCTTTGGAACGTGACAAGTTGATTACTTTAAAAAAATTGGCAATAGAAAAAGGGTAAAAATTTAATTTCCAAATAAATTTAAATGAATTTTTTAAATATTTTAAGAAAATATTTCTTTTAGAGGAATACTATTTCTCTGACAAAAGAATGAAATGGTGTTTGGTTTTCATAAAACAATTCTAAAACATTTTTAGAACCAAAGGGTGAAAAAATGGTACTAATTCTAGAAAAAGTATATTAATAACCATAATAGAAGAAAATTAATGGTTTTATTGATCAATTTTCTTATAATTTTGTCGAATGGAAAAAAAAGATCACTAAAATATTTTTTTTGGAATATAATCATTAATCATTCAAAAGTGGCACATACTAGTTTTAAACATTCTAAATCATTATCATCATGATGAAATAACATTAAATGATAGTTCAAAATACAATAAAGATAATAAAATTCATCATATAATATATCAAAATGGATAGTAAATACACTACATAAAAAATTAATTGGTGAATACATAATTTATCTCACATATGTAAAAATTGAGAAGAAAATCCTTTACCTTGTGTTAGAAATTACTCATGTCTCCTTATATTCTATATTTATAGTCTTAAATTAATTATATACTGTCATAATATTAATTTTCATATTTATACTTAATTTTATTTCACTGATTATATGTTGTATAAAATATCTTGGATAATCATATTTATGTCCGGTGATTTGACAAAAATTGTTTTATGTCTCAAAAAAAAATTTAGTAGGTTAACTATGTTCAAATGTGTAATTATATAACAATTCAAAAAATGACAGAAGTATTATATTTATATATCAATTATATTTTTAAAAATAATCATTATTTATGTTAATGTAAAATAAACCAACAGTAAAATCAATGAGACAGTAGGCCATATGTACGGATCAGTAATGTTCCCAATTTTCAATGATCATTATGGAAAGAAGGAAATTAACACTACATCATGATAAAATGATAATTATTTCATAAATAACATATTATTTAATCTTATATACTTATATATATAATTATTGTGATCTAAATGGAATCACATCATGTCCAGGAGGCAGTTGTACACATGTCGATTAATGACGTAATCAATTTTTAAGTGTTTGAAAGGGTGATAATGAAAATGATATATGTATATATTTCAATATTAGATTTCAATAATAGTAATTATTTCATTAATATCATATATATGGTGTTTATTTGAAATATTATTAATTAAAACCATCCTTTATATTTTCAATGCATGGGGTCAATGAGTCACATCACATTGAGGGGACTTTAATTTACACATAAACAAAAAATATTATCGAATTTACAAAAAATGGAAAGTATAAGGGTATGTGTTGAAATATAATTAAATAAAAATATATAAATAAATAATATAAAATATTTATTATATAAATAGATTGTAAATCATAGTTTTCACCATGATAGGAGGTAAAGGAAAAATGAACAATCATTATTTTTTGAGGCAGTAGTTTTTCATACACGTAAATAGTATATTCATTATCCATTAGATGGAGGTGTGTGTAAGTTGAGGTCAAACTGTTGGATCGAATATGTTGGTGTATATGTATATTAGATGGAACAATACAAGAGGGGGGTGAATTATAGGTTAAAAACATTGAGTTTAAACACATAGAGATTAGTTTAAACAATCATAAACTAATAAAATTCAAATAACCACAATTGTATTGAATATAAAGTTATAAAGTAATGTAATACTATTATAAAAGTAAAGTAATTGTATTCAATATGAATAATATAATCAGAGTAATACAAGTGTGAGATATTATACCATAAATCATATAGAATCTATTAATACAAATTGTAATAGAATAATTGTAATTGAAAAAATTACAATTGAAAGTGTAATGAAGAAAGGAAACAATACAAATTCCTTTATAATACAAACAGTAGCGGAAATGTAAAAGTATTATAATTCTTTTTAACCCAAAGGGAATGGTTATCCTTTCACCTAGGATAAGAGGTCTATCTTACCACCACCTTGGTAAGCCCTCGATACGATGATCGGTTCGTCTTTCTGCATATCCCCGAAATCCCTCGATACGATGATCGGAACGTCTGTCTGGCTATCCCCGACAACCCTCGATTTTGTAGGTAATCGGCACATCTGTCTTTCAATTACTTTAAATCCCTCGATATGATGATCGAACGCACAAAGAAAAAATCATGAGAGAAGTCGCAGCGTCTCTCTCTAGAACTTGATAGAAGGAAAGTATCACATTTATATCACCGTCGTACTTTCTCGGCTTCAAATGACCTCCTATTTATAGGCCTCAATTTCCAATGGTCATATTTCCTCCAACGATCATATTTCTCCGAAAAACACGAAGGGACTTGGACACCTGGCATTATAACAGTCACATTCAAACAGAAAACCCAAAATCATTTTGATTAGTTTGTAACTAACTCAACAACATCCTATTGGTTAAAACAATACATATGAAGATGATAAACAAGAGTATGATTAATATGAAACATGTGTTTTTTTTAACTAAGTACCAAAACAAGAAAGTAACGAAAGTATGAGTATTGTAAGTATTACTAAATCAAATGTATTGATATGATACAAAGTAAGATACACAAAAGTGAGTACGATCGACAGAGTTAGTACGATACGATTGACCGAGTCAGTATGATGCAATTGACAGAGTCAGTACGATACGATTGATAGAGTCAGTACGATACGATTGACAGAGTCAGTACGATACGATTGATAGAGTCAGTATGATATGATTAACAGAGTCAGTACAATAAGATTGATGGAGTCAGTACAATACAAGATAAAAGACATTTGTGATTTCCAAAACATCATATAGAAGTCAAAGGATAACTTTTGAGTCAACAATCTCCCCCTTTTTGGAAAGCACAAAACATAAAGTAAACAAACAAACAAGAAATACTTATCTCCCCCTGAGTTATTGGAAACTCTTCTGAATATGAATTTGAATACAACTAACTCCCCCTTAAGTGTATACTTTCCTAAGGATTGTATTCACATATTTTCCTTGGATTTGAAGTATTTGATTAAATCATTCTCCCTTTGTAAAACATTATCCCCTTTATAAAACATTCCCCCCCTTTGTGTTTTACAAAAATAATGGTGTAACATTGGGTTGCCTAAAAGAGTTAGATAAAAGGAATGGAGGACAAAAGAAAAATAATCATAAAAGTCATTAAAAACATAGACAGGTTCCATTAGAAAAAAAAACAAATACAACAGCCATATTTTTTCTCTTTCCTTTTCCTTCATTATCAACTCCTGAAGAAAAACTTTCATATTTTTTATGTATTTCTTGTCTTCAGAAATTGAATCACCTTGAGATCTGAGAAGCTCTTCTTGGTCGGAAAAAATTTGATCTTGATTTCTGATAGTCTCCTCCTAGACTCTGATTACTTCCTCAAGGGTATCAATTCTGTCTTATAGATTCTTGTTATCTATGGATAACACAGAATTTTGTTTCTTTAACACAACCATTTCATCTTTGAAAGATAAAACCTTTGAGAATTCATACTCAAAAGCATTCATTCTCTCTATAAATTCTTTTACTAAAGGAATATCGGCTCCATGAACAGTTTCATTGTCAAGAATATTTAAATAAATCGCAAGATCATTTGACAGCCTCCTTATATATTCAATTGCTATCCCATGAATGTTCACCGAGATTTCTATTTTATATGACCACTTGGTCATCCTGTTGCAAGCCTTCTTATGAGCAGCTGAAGTTTCAGATAAAACATTCAAATCAGCTTCAACTGACAAAACATTCTTTCTCAATTCTCTTACAGAACCAAAATTCTTTTTTTTTTGATTGTCAGTAATAAAATCAATTTTCCCTTCCATCCTGGGAAAGTAAGGAATAGTCTTTTCAACCCTTCTTAAAACATGAAAAATGTAATCACTTCTCTTGAGAGAAATTGTTTGTTTTGAATCAGTGTCTTCATCATACGAAAGCAGTTCATTTGATCGACTTGAGTCAACAACTTGCTGTTTTCCTTTTTCCTTTTCTCTCTCCCTTCTTTCTTCGTGTACTTTGTCACTTATGAGAATAACTTTTTCAGTATGAGAGGATTGAGCACCTTTCTTTTCTTGAGGGGGTGTTTTATCTGGAGTTTCAGAAGTTTCAATATGTGCTTGATCAGCATGAGGAACTTGTTGAATACCTTCACTCTGCTTTTGAACTGATTCTTCTCTACTCTTTTTTGAACTCTGATGGAATTCCAAAAGAAAATCTCATTCCTCTTTATCAACTTATTCTATTTCTTGAAACATTTCATTTCATTTTTCTTTCTCTAGAAGATAATGTACGATTGGTTCTTGATGTATTTATTCTGTTAGTTGATCACTAGCAACCTCAACCATTCTGAGTACTTTAGAGATATCAAAGTCTTGAGCCTTTCATTTCAAAACATACTTTAGAGATATCAAAGTCTTGATCCCTTATGATGATCAAAATGATCCCTACATTGAACCTCATTAAAAAATAAATGTTCCTTGGTTTTTTATCTCTTTTGTTAAATCAAAATTCCAAAGTGTCTATTTTTATAATAATCAATGAATTTAATGTCCCTCAAAACCATCCTACTATAATGTTTTCTATTTTCATTCTTTGTTAGGTATGACACCCAGTTTTTTTAAACGTCATAGCCTAATATTATGTTCATCCTTGACAATGTGACACTTATCACAAAGAAATATCAATTTCACATCACACAGGAAGACCCTTATAACATGAATTTTATAGATCATATAAAATTGGAATCTATAGAAATACAAATAAACATGAAGGTACCCCAAAATTTGTTCACTTTTAAAAAAACATTCTCAATTATGATGGTAAAAACCTCCACAACACATTACTCAAGATCAGAAAACTTTTCATAACCATAAAAAATAACATCCACTCAAATAAAATTGATGGACTGATGATTTTATTATGTTTCATTTTCAAGAATCTTCTTTGGACTATAATATTTTAGAACAATTAGTCAAACAACTCGACTGTACCCCTCTTCAACACCAAAACCATATTATAGGTAAACCAAGAAATCACTCCAACCCTTTTTCATCAAAACTAAATCCAAATAAATAATTCAAAAAAAATTTCTTTTAATATCACATTCATGATGAAACCTAGACCATTCATCTATATAATCTAATAATTGAATCCTTGGACAACTTCACCCTAGTAAAACCACATTTCCAAGCTCAAAAAATTCTAAATTTAAAATAATATTTCACATTAATTTCAATAACACAAATTAATTGGAATATTTAAATCCTTGATCATGACTATGAATAGGTTGAATCAGTTTCATCAATGCTCAATTAAAAAAATTATTACATTAATACTATTTGTTGAACCAATGTATAAATAATTCATCATTTAGTTGTCATTCTTCCCCAATTACAATATTTTTTCTTATATATGGGAGATATATTGATTCATGAATTGTGGCTCCTTGCATGTATCATCATCCTTGTTGTCCAACCTTTGAGTCTTCTTCTTCAATAGGTCTGGTTTTTTTCATGTGGTGATTGACAATGTATTTAGTGGTAGGGTATAATTCCTTCAATTAATCAACATAGAATGGACTAAAGTGTTTTCATTGTGTGGAAGCATTATATCAGTGGTGGAATAATACATGTTGTGCCGATAGATCTGTCTTTGAGTAGAAACAGGGAGATATTTAAGAATCAACCTCAAAGTGATATGACAAGGATTAGTGGTTCCTTAAAATTATTTTGACCGAATCTTCATTCTTTTCATTATATGTCAAAACTGATATTGATCTATAAGGAATGCTTTGGTGGGTGATGACAACGATGATGGTGGTATGCAGAGTATAACAACCCTTCTCATTATTACAAATTAATTCATGATTTATACATATGTTTGTACATAATACAACCAGGATAAAGAAGAAGTGTATCGTATCGAGGAATTATCTATATTATATAACAACTTATAACATTGGATAAAACAACATTGTTGAGAACTTCCTTGAAATGGTCATATTATTTCGTCACACTTAAAACAAAATGGGATAACCTAGGGGAATTCGTGAGAAATGGGTGAGATATAAATCCCATCAAGGGAATAAAGATGGTATAACATGAAGAATTTAATAAATATCAGACAATTTTAATATCATTAGGTCATAAAAGGAGTTAAAATCATAAACATGAAAAATGAGGCACGATAAATCATGATAATCATAAAAAAGGGAAATATGGGAACAATTGAAAAATATGCTTCATAAACATTGGTCAAAGAAAAATGATAAGACATCATGATGAAAAAAATCATTGTGATGTATTAGATTCAGTCCCAAATCAATTTCATGAATGAACATGAGACTGAAAAATTACCCAATGCATTAGATAATTATATAATTCTGGGCGTACCTATCACTTTCATTTCATTATAATGCTTATTTATGCCACATAGATCATAAAACTTGGAATCATGATTCATCAGTTATTATTAAATGATAAATAAGTGTTGAATACATACTTTCAAGTCCCAAATAAATTAGTATATGTGCATATAGGTGAACACCCTTGATAGGAATTGGGTATGGGTATTCACTACACTTTTGTTTGACATAAAATGTTGTTATTAAATTTTGGCAGCAAAACAAGGGCATATAAATGTTCCAGGAAGGGCTTAGTGAGAGTGGAAGGGTTCTATATTCATTTAAGAATCATGGAGAAAGTAATGGTGATATGGAAAAACATATCCCAACATGAGTAATTGGATAAAAATGGAAAGAGATAATGAGGATACTTTAAAAAAGAGGAGAATGAAAATAACCCATTCCTTGAGAGTGTGACACCAAATGCTTCAGATATACTTCATGAGAGCTTGATGGAACCTTACAAGTACCCTATACAGGGGAGGAAAGAGAGAGGAATTTCTCCAAAGACATTTAGTGATTATAAATTGAAGTTTCAGTGATTTTCTATAGGAAAAGAAGGGGGTTTTCATTATTATATCTCAAACATTAGTTTTTGATTTTATATAATAAAATATAAAAACAAAAACCATCCTATGATTTTTCCCAAGGTTTCTAAAAAATAGGGTACAATATAATTTTTTTATAATGTTAAGGGCATAAATTATTAAAATAATTATCGTGTTGATGTGGAAATAAGTCATACTCTTTAAGAAATGAATTTAAAACATTAAAATATACTATAAGCATTGGATGATTCATAAAGGATTAGTAAAATTAATCAAATAAAAATAAAATATCAATATTTTAAAGGTAAAACCTATATTTGGTCATGGATACACTTTATAGTATATATTACATCACTTTTGGTACATTATGATCTTATAATCCACACCATATATTTATACAGTATTTAATTTTCACCCAAAAATTTTTCTATCTCAATGAAGAATGAAAAAACCACCATATGATATTTTGAAAAATCAAATTCATAATAAAATTTCTTTTATAAAAATAAATTTCCAAATTTTTTTATTTTAAATTTTAAATTAATAATCGATGTTTGTTGTGAAATACTGGTTTTTTTTACAATTATAGTTTGTAAAACTTAATAAATATTAAATCCGATTTTAAAAAAAATTATACGATCATTTATATTTAAGAAAAATTAATAATAATATTTCAATAACATATTATTTATTTAAAAAGTCCATTAATCCAAAAAATAAAATTCATTCATTGAATTTGAAAATTAACCGAAAAATGTTTTTTTCTTTCATTGTCTCAAAATCCAAATCTTTTAAAAAGTAACAATAATAAGATGAATATATATTCTTTAGTATATACACTACACATACTCATATTATTAGGGTCTTAATACATATCTGTTTAACACACCAGCAGACACCCTATGTGTGTGGTGCTGCATGGTGAGTCTTTCATGGGGTGGTTTGTCATAAATGGTTTGGGTCATGATCTCAATAATCATAAACTTCTCTCATAAACAATTATGATCATGCATTAGATTTTTTATCTATTTGTGGTATTTTTCAATAGTAATGACCAATGATGTTATCTTCGTCAGTTGATCTAATGAATGGACCTCGTAGGGGACGATCCTACTGGTTTATGTCATTTCGTCCTTTTTCTATGTCAATTATATTTTCTACAACCTTATGTTTATACAAATCATATGATCATCAATCACGAAATATATTATCAATTGTAGATATTCTTAAAGATCATTTAAACATGATAGGATATAATAAATCCAAATATGTGCATGGGTTTTCTATACCTAAAATATATAATAATTCATTTAATTGAATCACATGGGGAATTGTTGTTATAAATGATCTAGTAGTAACTATATTCCCCTCTTCAGAAATATACCTAAAACAATTTCATTTCACACACTAAAATAGATGAAGGTAACTCTTTTTCATCACCTCCTCCAGTTCCAAAATCACTTCGTGAAACTTTTTCCTTCACCACAACACATTGACTAGTTGAATTTTATTATTCCGTAGAACTGTTTCTTTATGATTTAAGATCTTCACTGATTACTCTTCATGGGAAAGATAAATCTCTAATGGTACCACCTTTGGATTGATTATATGTGAGGGATCTATTATGTAAATACTCAAGTGGGATATATGGAATGCATCATGTAATTTAGATAGGTTAGGTGCGAATAAATGTTGATAGGCCACCACTCAAATGCGATCGAGGATCTAAAAGGTATCGATGTATCTTGGAATTATATTTATATTATTAAAAAAATATAATGACATTTTTCCATGGATATATATTGGGGAATACCTTCTCCCTAACCTCAACCTCTATTTCTCATCAATGATTGACAGCATAACTCTTTTGTTGAGTCCATGATTCATTGATGTGATATTATGTGATCATGAATATTTCCACCATTTCATCATCCATTTTTGACCTTGCTATTTTTGTTCCCTTACATCATCCCAACATGTAGTTGTTCTGATCCTCTTCCCAAAAAATGATTCATATAGATCTATTTGGATTCTTGAACTATTATTTTATGCTAAATCTAACTGAGGAAGATATTGATCCCATCTTCCATTTAAGTCAATTGGTCATGTTCTCAACATGTCCTCGAGTTTCTAGATAATATGGTCAGATTAGCCATCAATTTGAGGGTGACAATCCATGATGATGTTCAACAAAGTGTTTATATCATATTAGAGTCTCTTCCTATTTTGGAGGTAAATATTAGATCTCAATCACAATAATCGATGGTGGTGTTCCATGTAGCCTCACCACTTATCGAATCTATATCCTTGGAATATTATCAAGAGAGAGGTCCCCACATAACGAAATTATGTGTGCAATATTTTAAAGATGATCCACCACAATCCATATAACATTATTTCATCAAAATGTATTTGTAATACTAGTGAAAAATCCCATGTTGGCATTTTCCAATTCATATATATGTATGGGTAATGGTTGCATCAACCCCATGGATTTTTTAATTTCATCATTCACTTGCTAACATACAAGAAATATTGATGTATATTCAATGATCTATTTCTTCATATTTTCCAACCAAATGTTCTCTGGGATATATCGATATATCTTTATACATCCTAGATCATTGGATAAGGTTGAGCTATGTGAATCATCCAAGAAATAGTTCCTTAACTCAGGATGTTATGGTTCACATTTTCATGATCCAAATATAACAACTCTTTAACCAACATTGAACTCCAAGGATTCCCTTATTCTTATATCTTCCTATTTTTTCTAAATTTCCTGATCATCTTATTGAGAATCCATTATCCTCTGAAGAAGGGATAGTTGAGCAATAATTTTTCAAATGATTGATCATGTTCCTTCCTTTATGATTCACATGTCCATTAATTACAAATCTAATAAGATTGGATCCTTATCAATTCCCATCAATTAAAATATTACTGGATTGTTTCTACTTTCACTGTCCTCCGCTTTATTATCTTTCCCTTGATAGAAGTGGATCGATAATTGATAGTCCTTGATAAGCTCTAACCATATTCATTAGCACATATTCAGATCTTTCTATTGGAATATTTATTTAACACTTTTGTGATTCATATATATGTCACACTTCTCCCCAAAAAGACAATGCCTCCTGATTTTCAATGAGAATATCACTAAAACCAATACTTGATCATGCATTGGATAGTTATATTTATGAACCCTAAATTTCCATAAAGCATAATATATCACAGTTTTATTCTTCATGAACACACATCCCCATCCCTTCTTTAAAGAATCGCTGAATATCCCAAAAATTAATCCACTTGTGGGTATTGTGAGTATAGATGCAGTGATATGACTATTTTTAAACTCCATTAATCTCTCTTCACATTCATTATTCTAAAAAAACATGACTCCATTATGAGTTATCTTATTCATAGGGCTTGACAATCATGAGAAATTTTTCACAAATTGATGATAGTACCAAGTTATCTATGGAAACTACTATTATCTATCACAAATATTTTCTACTACCATAATTTAATAGAATCTATCATTGAAGGGTCCACATATATACCATTACATGTGACAATGTTCCCAAAATATGATACTTCCTTTAAAAATAAATCACATTTTCTATACTGGGAATAAATATTGTCCTTTCAAAGGACTTAGAAACAATTCTCAGATGCTCATCATGCTCATCCATTATTTTTTAGTGTATTAGAATATCATTTATAAATACTATTAAAAATGTGTTGAGGTAATCTATAAATACTCCATTCAACATTTCCATGATTTTTTGGGACAATTATTGAGCTATATGGAATTACATTGAACTCATAGTGCATGAAAATTTTAAAAAAAATAGTCAAGTGGATATCCTCTTTCTTTACCCTAATTTTGTATTACCAAAACCACATATCCACCTTGAAAAATAATCATGCTCTAGATTTATGATCATACAAGTAATCAAACCCTGCCATAGGATAATTTTTCATTATCCTGATTTTTTTTGATATCATGATAATTAATAAGGCTTATTGACCCATCATTCTTCTTGATAGAGAGGACTGGTGCACCGCACTTGTTTTTTATGAACCCTTTATCCAAATTCCACTGAACTTGTTTCTCTGTCTACTCAAATTCCACAATAGACGTTCTATATAAAGTCTTGATTAATGTTAATTCCCCAATTATAACTGTGATTGAAAATCTAACATCTCTTCTATGAGGAAGACAGAGTAGTTCCTTGGGAAATACATAACAATATTCCCACATAATGAGCATTTATTCAAGGATGATATTTTCCAAATACTTAATAATTTGATCTAGATACAATTTATTTTTTGGAAAACATATCCATTCTAAAGACATTGGTGCTAATGAATATATATCCTTCTCTTTATGATTGTACAGAACTGGGGGTCGATTCGTGATGTAGAGTGTGATTTTATTTCTTGTAGAAATTTAAATGGGCTAAATATAGGGAATGTTATTCCATAGCAGGAATTGTATCATATTACAATAAATACGATATCACAAGGTTATCTAGGAAACTCAACCTAAATAGTTTGATAGGAGAGGATTTATATACTTGGGATGTTGTAATTTCTCTATTTTCCATTCTACCTACAGATAAACATTCATTCTTTGTGTTGGTGTTTGAATAGTTCCACTAAACATTCTTGATATGAAGAAATGTGTATAACCTAAATCAAAAACTAAATTCACTTATCATGAATGAATAAATTGTGTATCTGTCACCAATTATTTATTGGGACACACGTCAGTTGTTACGATAATATAAACATTCCCCTTATATATTAGAGGGTGTTGGATATCTTTGAAAACCCTTGGCTTAGTGAATTTGATTAAAAAGTTTCCTTCTACCATGAAGTTGATGTAATAAAAAATGCAAGAAGGGTCGACTAGATCATTCAATTACTCTATTTCAAATGATTTTTTCTCCAGTTTTAAATCACTAGCTAGGTTTCCTTCATTTCCGCACATAAAGAATTTCCTCATTCCCCTTATGAAATTTCCAATATTCTACATTCACAACTTTTGAAAGTGGGATGTTGAAATTTATTTGAACCATTAGATTTATCCATTAGACCAACATAATTAAACATCACTTTACACTTCTTATACAAATGATACCCTTGAGATTTACCGATATCCATTTCATCTTTGAGGGAACATCATAATATTTCCTAAGAGATATCAGTCTCTGGAAATCATGGATTTTCATATAACAAGTTTTATCCCACCAAATATGTGGTCAAATTTTCATTTGGGGTAATGATAATTTCGGAGTCATATCATGTAATCCTTTTTAATTTTTTCACTGTACTCCCTATTGTATTCCTCATATTTTTACTAGAGATAAAGAAAAAAACATATCTATTATATGTGGGAGTGTGCGAGGAAAATATGTATTGATTTTTTTTTTCAGAATTCCTTCCACCCCATTTATTCGATATATTCTTCAAGATTTATATTCATTATTAGTGTTTATCACTAATTAACTTCTCCCTATATGTAATAAACATTCATTAGAACCATCTATTTCATAGAACATTGATGAATGTGGAAGATATTATAAATGGATTTGATTCATTATTCTATGATTAAGGGATTGGATGAACCACTAAATTATAGGAGAATTTGTTATATAAAGGTCTCATTTGATGCTTCTTATCTCTTAGTGGGATTTGGTGGACCTTTCAAATCCAAATTTTTATTTATAACGTCATTCAGGTGAGATATTATCACAAAAAATTTCATGATTCCCACTCTTGTCAGGTTGGGTATCTTGTTTGGGAAGTCATCACATTGGTATTTACATTGGTTGTTTAACCAATTCTTCGTATTTCTAGCCATTAGCTCTAATAAAGGGTAAAATTAGGGATGATTATATTGAAACAGTTAAACACAAAAAGTTTTATATAGTGCGATTAAAGGTATAACTTATTAAAGAAATTTATTCCTTAATATATGTTTTTCTATGTTTCAATCTATGTTACATATGATCTATTATCAAAAAACAGTCTTAGGTGCAGTTTTTCCCTTCATAATGGTTTTTCATGAGATTTTGAATTTTCCAATGCATATCTCATGGGCATTTAAAACTATGCATGTTGTAAGACTTTCTTCCTTGTACCGGTTCGTAGTTGAGGCTAAATCAATGTGGAATATTCTGATTTTACACCTATGTACATTTTTGCTTAAGCCACATCCCCTTGTAAACACGAGAAACAGATGCTTTTTTTATGATAAAACACAAAATATATACTTAAAATAACAAGGATGATTTTTTATTCATAGTTTTATCTCTAAGGATTTATGCAGATATTTATAATCCTAATATAAAAAATAACTAAACTTTTCCTTTGATACCAACTATGATAACCCATATCTTTATTGCATTTTAATTTGTGATTTATTAAATAAAATTATGCACAATACAAATTAGATGATCGAGAAGTATATTTTCATTGGGAATTATTTTCATTAAATAAAAACATATAACATCAGATAAGAAAAAATTATTAAAAACATCCTTGACATGTTTATATTCTTCTATCATACTTAAAACTATATGGGATAACCCAGGGATATTCATAAGAAAATTTTGAGCTATAAAGCCTAGTAAGAGAAAGAAACATGGGATTAAGTGAATAAATAAATAAATGTTTGAAAATAGGCTTATAATTGGTGGAATAATTAGATTGAGACTTATAAATATAGTCAATGAGTCATTATAAAACATGAATATCATAATGGAAACATGGGAATTGTGGGAAAACATAAAACAACATATCATAAACATAGGTGAAGGATAACTGCCAATATATTGATATTAAAAAGTCTCATGATGGATAAGTTTCACTATATAATCCCTTGATAATGTATCATGAGACGAATCATTTCCCAATGCATTATAGTGCTATATAATACTAGGGACACCCAAAACATTAATTTCATTCTTGTGGTTAACTGTGCCACATTGATCATAAAACATGAATTGATTTTAGATTAGTTCTTATTCCATGATAATTGTGTGTTGAATAAATACATGTAATTACTTAATAAATATTTATGTGAGAATAAAGGTTAACACCCTTGATATGGATTGGGTATGAGTATTCACTACACATTTGTTTGGCATGGAAAACAATTGTTAAATTTTGGTAGCATAATAAGGGAGTATAAATGTTCATGGAAGAGAATAATGAGAGAATAATGGGATTTTCATAATTTAGTCATCATAGCTAATGTAAGGCTGATATTTAAGAACATATCTCATCCTTATGAATTTGATAAAAAGTGAATAATAAAATTGAGATACTGAAATAAAGAGGAGGTGAAAAAGAAAATATACATTGAGAGTGTGACTCCAATTGTTTGTGAGGCGCTTATTTGGAGCTTGAATGAACCACGAGAGGACTCTAGACTTCGTAGTGAAGAGTGTGGACGTTCCAGAAGGATTTTCAGTAATGATATATGGGTTTTTGTGTGGGATTGTATGGGAAAAGAGGGAATCGTTTCTTATTATTTCTCCAACATAGGTTTTGGACTTCATATAATAACATAAGAAAAACCAACATCCATCCAATGTTTTTTTCACATAGTTTATTCTAAAATTAGGGGGATTTCATTATTTTATAAGGCGAAGGGCCGAAATTATTAAAATAAAATCCTTTCTTTTGGATATGTAAATCATACTCTTAATGAAATGATTTCAATACATTAACATATATTGATGTTTTTTGTTGATTCATACAGTATTTATAAAATTAATAAAATAATAATTAAATCCTTTTTTTATACGGAAGACATATATTTGTTAGTGGATACCCTTTATAATATTTATTACATCATTTTTGGTCGATATGATGTCATAATACAGACCCTATATTATTACAGTATTTAGTTTTTACCAAAAAAATCAACTGTCTAAGAAAATTATGAACCCTTTGATGATTTCAACATTATGATTCCATAGATAATATTAATTTTATCAAAATAATTTTATAAATAATTTTATTTTCACTTTTAAAATTAGAATCAACTTTTTTTGAGAAATTTTGGGTTTTTTAAAATTAAATTTCTTTGAACCCTTATAAAAATTACATTTTAATTCAAAAAAATTATATGATCATTTGTATATAATAAAAATTATTTAATATTACTATTAATATAAAATATTAATTATTTCAAAAATTAATTAATTGATCAGAAAATAATCCTTAATTGAATTTTAATATAACCCAAAATAAAATTTTTATATTGTATCAAAATCAAAATCATTTATAAAGTAATAAAAATATGATGAAAATATATTCTTAATTTTATATAATATATATAAGAGTATTGTTATGGTCCTGATACATATCCCATTAATATCTAAAAAATGCCCATAGAGTATGATTCTTTATGGTTACACTTTTATGTGGTGGTTATGAATACATGGTTTGGGTTGTGATTTCTTTGAGCATGAACTTCTATCGTAAACAATTTTTCTCATTATTTAGTTCTAGGATATCAGCTTGGTCATTGTCATGGAAAAATACCAATGATTCTATCACCCTCAAAAGCTCTGATAAATGGGATTAATTGAGAATGATCTTACTAGTTGAGGTCATTACATCCTATTTTTATGTCAATTGGATTTTTAAAAACCTATTTTTAAACAAATCATATGATCACTGGTCAAAGACAATATTATCAATGGTAATAATTCTTAATGGTCTTCTAAATATTATAGGATATATTAAATCCTAATTATTTTGTGGGTTTTCAATATCTATAATAATTAATAATTCATATAATTGAATTAAAATGATGATTTTATTTATAAATGATCGGGTTGTTACACTAAGGGTAGTGGGTTTAGAGCGTGGTTGTTGGAATGTTAGGTAAGAGATATGATCTAATGGTGGTAGAAACTCATACAATGGTAGTAGTGAATTTATGTTATTGTGGTAGAGAGACTTTATTTGGGAGGTAGTACTATGGTGGAGTATAATTAAGTGTTTTCCAGACGGTTGAATAAATACAGTGCTAGAAATTATACCCATGATAAAATGGAATTGGATCAGACCACATTATATAACTACAATAATAATAGTGGGACATTGAAACACTACAATAAAAAAATATATAAAAGTATTAATAATTAATATTAATAAAAATAATAACCCTTCAAAAAAATGGAAAATTAAAAAGTATTTAAACTAATTATTCGACACACAAATTTAAGACTACATAGAAAAATAAAAATCAATTGAATAATTATATAAATTTAGATTACAGTTACCAATATTTTGAAAAATATTATTAATTAATTTTTTAAATAAAGATAAAAAATATTTGATTACAAAAAAAATATTACAAATTAATATTATGTTCAATTATTTTGATTAAATAGAATGATAATATATTTAATAAATAATTTTCACAATTTAAAAATTGAAACATATAAAAATCTATATATTAATTGATATTTAGAAATAAAATATAACTAAACTCTTAAAATTAAAATATTTGATGTTATATAAAAGTTCAAATTTTTATAAATTATCAATGTTACTAACTAAAAAAATAAATATAATTCACATAAAATTAAAATTTTAAATTAAAATTAGAGATGAAATATAAAAAATATAAAGGTAGACAGATTTACTTATTTAAAATTCTAAAATAAGAAACTAAACCTAAAAAAATGAGTTAATAAATTTAAAAAAAGATACAAACTATAAATTTGTAAACAATTATAATGCATATAATAAATAATACAATCAATTACATAAAAATTGACATGAAATAAACATGAATTAATGGTCACGTAACTACCCATGGGAATTCATTGGAATAATTGATGGGGGCTCTATAATAACTCTCTTCACATTAATTTTACCTATAACCTCCTTAATTCCAATGAAAAATAATTGGTGTTCCACTCAAGTAGAATCATCTCAAAAATTCTGTTAGGGTATTGAGTATATTTATCCCCAACTATTTGGATAGCCATAAAACACTCTAATACACATCTCATTCAATGCTTAAAATGAATTTTATAAATGTAGTTTAACCCTAACTATTCAAGTACACCTTAGATGACTAATCCATAAAATGATAATATGGATGTCCCTCACTCTATAAATCATATCCCTATTTCTGATAATATATTCAATGAGGTTAGAACATATGTATTTTTTCCATCTCATATTTGGGTTAAAATTCAGTGTTATAATTATATTGATAATTTCATTCTTATATGGACATTGAACACTACTCGATAACTCAATACTATAGTGTTGTACAAGTACAATTTTGATTTAAATGTCATTGTTTCTCTATGGCCATTGATATTCAGGAAAACCTTCATTCCCACATCAATAACATAGTTACTCTGGAGGATATAGTGGAAGAAGTTTCTGATACACAACCTAATAAATAATTGTATTTCATATTTATTTGGATTTCTATGTATTCATGAAATCTGAGGAAAGTAGCATTCAAATAATTGTTACTTTTATATTCAAATATAGGATCTTGTATTACATACATGATATATTTGGTTGTAGGATGAATATAGAATATTTTTGGGAATTATGCTATCGATTATTGATGTTATAAATTATGAGCAGATTCAAGGGATGTGACTCATTGTAGCTGCTACTCTCTCTTAATATATATAGAGAGCACACAATGGAATTACATTTGACAACCGTTAACCATACTTAACATAAAAATCAAGTCTATTAACACATCTCTTATTTATGCTTTCTAATATGAGGATAGTCATATGAATATTACTATTTCCAATATTATATTATTGATAATAATTGGTGTTCTTGGTAGGCCCAGGAAACCTCTGATGATGAAGTCAATCTAGTGGAATAATCTTATTTTCTATTTTCAGAAATTCAATTTGGATGGGGAGGCATCAGGTCCACACAGACCATTGTGTTGTGGGGATGTTTTTTGTACCCATTGAGGAATTATTAAAGGATGGTTCTATCACTTAATTTAATTTGTAAATTATATTGATGCAAAATTATTGGAAATGATCAAAGACAATAAATATATTATCCACCATTTCTGGAAATTTATATAGATTGAGTGTGATTCAATAGTGGAAGTGGCTATCCTGAAGTCCCAATCTATGATTGTTCCAATGTGAATGTTTCCACCCTTGAAAAAATGACTTAAAATCATCAATTTTATTAGCCCAGATATCACACTTAATTATAGGGAAGCCAATTAGGTGTTGATTATCTATCAAAGAGAGCTATTACAGAGGAAATATCTAGATGGTCCATGATAGACCCAAATATCTTCTCACATTTTATTGAGGAGGATGCACATAGTGACCTACAAACTTGACACTGTAATCCCCCTTGTAATGTATTTCATTAGTTTTATTTAATAATATTTTGTAGTTTTGGTTTCATTATACACCTAGAACTCTTTATTACATAATTATGATTCCCAAATATTTCTATCTATCTCTACATAAGAAATGATAAAATAAAACCATTTCCATTATAATAGCATTTATTGAAGTGTGAATTTAATTGGATAGTTAGAGAGAATTTACTAGTGAATTTATATTATATTTTAATTTTTTGAAAATAAAATTTTTAATTTCATAAAATAATGTATATGGGTGTAATAAAGGGGAAAAAATATATTGTCACACAAAAATTAGTAATCAACATAAAAACTATGTATCTATTTTTCGGTTATAAACAATATTTTAACAACATTGATGATGAGAAATATCACAATGGAGCTAAATTGATGAGTGGGTATCATTCTATTCGTTAATCAAATAGCTATTAGATAGACCTGTTAGCCCCAGGAAATGTATTTATCTCAAAAAATCTAAGAAGATTCAATTATTAGGATATATTGAATATAAATTTCCATTTTTAACCATGGGTGAGTAGACATGACCACAATATGTGACAATCAAGATTTTAGGATTATTTAATTTGACAACTCCTAGTGAAAGCCATGAATAAAATATGTGGTTGATTAATAGAGATTATATAGAATATTTAATCAAAGTACTGAATAATAATAGAAGTATTATTGTATTAATTTTCCCAAACCATGTTTCTGGCATGTGGATATTCTCTATAGATATGTTATATTATTGAAAAGGTATTTAAGGAATGTTAATGTGAATAGGAATCTGAATTTGATGCAAAATATTTTTTTGTAAACCAGTCAAGAATACTTTCCTAATGTATTTACTTTTTTATATTTTTATAGATTTTGGATAAATGAATTAATCAAAAGGTGACTAATTAAACCTGATTTTTTTATAAAAAAATATTAATAATTTTTCATCATAAAACACATTGGGTTAAAAAATAAATAGTTCAAATCATTTACATTATATTTATTGAAGTGGAAAAACTCAATGAGATGTGAATTATTGAACAAGATATCAATTTTTTGTTAATTATAAAAAATATTATAATTAAAATAAATAATAATATACAATTGGATATTATATATATTTAATGCAGAACATTAAACAATTTGGAAGAAATTATAAGTAATTATGTAAGACAAGAATTATTTTTTCATGATAAAATAATTATTATAAAATTAGATTAAACATATAAATGGAATGTAATCATCAAATAATATAATTCCTTTTCCAAAAAGTTATGTGGATAAATTCAAATGTGGTTATAAATATTTTTATAGTTAAACAAATTTTAAATGATGTGAACATGAACACATAGGGGTTAGGAATAATTAACTCAACATAAAATTACAATTTATAAAACAAAAATTGAATAGAAAAAATATATAACTAATGATTGGGATGAATAAAATACCATATCAAGATAATTACTTATATTAAAGGTATTGTTAAATGGGAATAGTGATTGCTCAAATGTATTTTCATGGTTGAAATAGAAATAATTTTACAAGATGATATAATGTTTTTTATTTTATACTATTAGTATATTTTTTCTTTAAATATATGTCAATCAAGATATTGAATTATATGGTATATTAAAAATGACTTTCATAGAAATTCTTTAATAGAAATAAAATAATGCTCAGTAATAGTTAATAAAATGTTCTTCTTACTATGAAATCTAACCATGGATGTATTAAAATTGAAGAAATAGTTTTACATAATATTTTTAATGATAATAATGAATGATTTTATGAAATATATAAAGGAAAAATGTATTACTATCGTTCTAATAAAGATATTGGTTTTTTATATCAACTATCTAGGGATATAATAAATTTATTTTTTGTTAAATTAGATATTGTGGGTAAAAAATTAATTTTAGAATGTGATATCATATCCATTATGAAACCCATGCCATGGTAAATTAATAACAACAAATATTTCTTGTTAAATTATTACTAAAATATGTCAATATTTTAGAAATATAGAACCCTATTCGGGATGTTACGAACTCCAATGAATGACTTGAAGAGTGACCAATTTGACTAATAGGGGAATTGTTCATTATGAATGCATTGATTATTTTAGGTACATTGATACCTTTGGATTTCATAAAGACTATAAAATATAGATATAAATTAACATGTAATACAACATTCCATTCCTCAAACGCTTCCTTTTTTTTGTGTAATGATAGATTATAATGATCTTACCCATCTCACCCATTAATAAGGTTAGTGACTAGTAGTGTACGATAAATATATTTTCATTAAATACCTTTAAATATATATTGATACAGACTATATATTCACTATTATTTATGTTGTAAAGGATCATGTTTTTGAATTGGGTTAAAATATGAATGTTTTTAATCTTTTTCATTTGTTGGATAGGTTAGTCTTAAAACTAAGCCTTGGGATGATGTTTCGTGAGTTGGGATCGTTTAAGGGTCTTTATATTAGACTAGGGTAAAGGAACGATGAGTTTCCTAGATGGGTTATTGGAATTATACAGCATCTGATCGGGAAAAGTATGTATTTTAAGGAATAGCGAAGAGCACACAGTTGGCACATGACCTATTAAATTGTGTGGACTTCTACATGAAACTGTGGAATATAATTTTTGGAGATAGAGGCACATGCACAGTCTAAACATGGTTAGAGTAACTGTTCAGGACAAACCGTTTGAGGTTAGTGTAGTAAACAAAGACGCTCGCACGATCTACACACGGTTAACAAATCCATTCAGGATTGACCATGCAAATTGGGTTCCTTAGACAGAAGGTTCCACACGATTAAAGAACGTTTTTATGGTCGTCTAATCCAAATTATGCACCTTAACCAATTTTTTATTTTCGGTTAATTAATTTAATTACATTTCCCACCAAAGAGGGATTTAATTAAATTTTGTGATATGGGGGTTTTTATTTAATTAAATGACGTTAAATGGTTTTTTAATTAATTAAATTTATGTTGATAGAATTTAAATATATTATAATGAGTAGGAGTATTTTTTTAATTAGATCTAGGTGAATGGAATTTTATCAAATGAGGGATAAATGTGGAGATATGGTTTTATCATATTAAAATCATGGTTAGGATGATTATAAAAATATAATGAAAAATGGGGGAATTATTTAATTAAATTTTGCTGAGGGAATTTAATAAAATTATTATTAATTTGATAGTTTATTTAATTAAACCAATTGGTGGAGAAATTAATTAAATTATAAGTAATGGTGAAAAATGGGGTTTCTCAAAGAATCCTTTAAATTATATGATAATAACAATAATATGGCTCTTATTATTATTATCATTATTATATTAATAATTATAAATTCTATTGGGATTATTTGAGGGGGATCGTAATAGAGAGTCACACCCCATCTCCTCCTCCTACGAGAAGTGTGCCCCTCCCCTCCCATGGTGTAGGCGCACCATCCCCTCTACCAAGCTCATCTCTGTATGCCAGATCATGGTGGTTCCTTCACAAAAGTTTTCCATATTGTCGAGGTATGTCCTTATCCACATGTTTTATTTTATACATCAATAGTCTTGGTTCCCCTTCATCCAGTCTCTATTAGTCTATAACCATAAGGCTTGGGAAAAATTTGGTTTCTTCCTTTTTTCTGATTCTAGGTTGTGCGGAGGATGTCTTGGGGCTAGTTGGTTTGTATTTATACAACCACCAGTGAATGCTTGGTAGTTTGTCTTGATTTGGTTCACCATCATCATTTATGGGTAAGGTTATAAACCGGATAATTGGTTTCTATCCATTAAAATTATATCTTATGGTGTATATGATTTTTGGTTAATTAAATGGAGGTGTGTTGGTTCTCACGGAACTAATGTTTGGTTCCAGATATTTTTGTAGGGTGATACGACCAATTATGAGTGTGATCATGCTGTTGTTGGGGTGTATGTATGTGAGCATATGAAAATTTAAGTTAGAAATCATTGGCTCAACCAATTCCTTGAGGTAGGGTCCTCAAAATTGCACAATTAATAAAACACAGTAGTTGTTAAATTACTATTGATGATGAATTTAATTGAAAATGAGAAATTAATGGTTGTATTGGTATATAATGATTTTTTAGATTAGAAAATCACATTTTTTTAATAAAACCCCTCTAACAGAGGTCATATTCCTTCAAGATAAAAACATAATGTTTAGATTGATATGTTCATTAAGCTTATTGATATGTATTTCTATATTTTTCGACCTTACATGTTGATACACTTGGGTTAAGTGGAAATTATGAGTATTGGGTGGGATAATTTCTCATAATTAATTGTCAATTAATTATATTCCATGAGGTTGTAATGTAGTTAATTAATCAATGAAATAATAATGATATAGTGAATTGGATAAGTCTAGATAATTAATTTGTGAATTAATTATAAACCTTGAGATTTGAAATTGAGATAATTAGTTTTGAATTAATTATGTTCTTTTTTCAGTTATGTTTTGGATAATTAATTGCAGAAATTATTCATGGAAAGATTAGATTTATAATGGAATAATTAATTGTGAATTAATTACAATCTTGACTTTATAATATAGATAATTAATCGGGGAATAATTTTTTTGATGTGAAACTGGATATATTGAGATGATTAATGGGGGATTAATTTTGTGCCAAGATGTTAGAATAAGAAAATTAATTGTGGGATAAATTATGAGGAGTTGTGATTTGGATTGGATAATTAATTGTGGATAATTAATTTTGGAATGAGATTTATATTAATAGATTAATTAATTTATGAATTAATTAATGGAATTGTGGACCTAGATAATTGTGTGGTTAACTAATGGATTTTATGTGTTCCACTAATCGTTGGATTAGTAAGGGAACGAATGTGGAAAATTATTGAGTAATTAATTATTGAGCTTAGATTAATTAATTTTTCATTTAATAAATTAATGAGAATTTGGTTTTAGACGTGGCATTCTAGACCAATGGATATGTTTGAACCTCAACATTGCATTCCACAAAAATAGTTATCTAATGAGGAAAATGAATGCGAATGTGGGTTCTAGACATGGAGATCTAGACTAAGGTTGAATTTGGGACATGGACATCGTATTCCTCCCCAATACTTATCAATGTTCTTGGATGTAAGGTGTTAGACATTGAAATCTATAGAACATGAGAATTGGGGAGTCAAACATGGTGATCTACACTGAATGATAATTGGGGTGGTGGACATGAAATTACAACACCAAATGGATTAAAATAATGAATTATGAAATGAATGGGAGATGTGGATCAAACATGAGTTAAGACTGATTAAAAAAAGAAATGTGGGGAATGATTATAATTTCTGCACAAGCAGAAGTTAGTATTGAGGTACATGGAACGATGGGAACATTGGTTATAATGAATGATCAAGTAGAGAATAATTTGTATTGTGTTGAAAAGTATTTATACTTGATAAATATGATTATATCATTCATCTGAATACTCTTATTCCAGCTAAGGGTTGATGCAGGTATCACTGTCAGGTGTACCTTTGGATCCTGGATGGGTTGTTGGTTATTTATTTAGTTATGTTATTACCTTGTTATATTTTCATGCAATTTGTTATAATGCATTGTCTAGATTGAGCTAGAAAATTGGTGGTCCTGGCATAATAATATGTATATCTCAAACCCTATTCGGGCCATCATTACATTGGGTTAACATAGTATACTTTCTTATTTTCAAGATTGTGGACCATTGCCTGTGGCTATTAATTATACTTGGGAGTTAGAAGAAAGGGAACAAATGGGATCTTGAGATCCTCATGGAGATCACCATTACGGATTTTATTCTTTCTATTATTTTTGTATTGGAATGTAAAGCATTTTTCTGTTAGTACTTTCCGGTATGTATCACCATGACATGCATGCATTGTATAAGCATGCATTACATATTTTCATTATTTAGTTGATTATTGTTATAAATTTTCTTCCACTTATGACTACATTTATTATATATTTCCTTTATGAACTCTAAATATGAGTTTATAGTCTCCCAACTAACTATCCATAAGACCGTAACTTCACGACTGAAACCTCTGGCATATGGGGAGATGTGCTTGAGGTCATGTGGCGACCGGTGTGGCTATCGGTATGAGGGTATGCTCAGTCAGAACGTTACAAAGTGGTATCAAAGGGACTTTGTTTCCTTTATTTTTCATTTGTCTTTTCTATTTTTGGTTAGTATATATGATACTAGTAAAGTGTTAGTGCTCGGTTAATAGTTGTTCCTAGGAATGATCGCCACACGTATGGGAAATTACAAAGTGGATAGGGATGGGAATTAATGTTTATATTGTTTGAGGTTATAGTTCATATGATTTCACCTCAGGTGAATCATGTATTTTTTCACTGCTTATTGATTTGGTGACTTTTGAAAATTTTCTTTTGCCTGATATGGTAAGGAAATTACATTACATGAATAATCTTAGGAACTTATATATTCATATACCTTCCATATTAATTTCCATGTAGTTTCATTAGTAGAATCCCTATAGATTTTGATTGTGTGCCTTGGGTGGAATTTCATGTTTTGATTTTATGTAGTATTACACTTTAGATAGAATTTTTCAGTGATAGATATAGCATTCTTAGGTTTTTATATTCCATGAGGCCTATGTTATTAGTAAGTTTTGATTTAGTTTCATGATTTTGGGTAATTGGATATTGTTGTGTTACTTTTTTATGATAACATGCTTGAGACATTTCATTGTGTAAATGGATGAATGTGTAAAAAAGTTATTGATTTAATTTATGATGGGATCCAATTTCAGTTGTAAGGTGTATGGGGAATATATAACTAGAAAAGGGTAACCCGTGTATTGAAATGATTGAAAAAGTGGTAGCTGAAGTTAAAATGTTAAATGGAATTTTGATATGATAAATGGGATCCAAATGCCAATGTTAAGGTGTATGAAAGACTTACTGATTGGTATACAGACACCCATATGACTAAGCCTTGTATAACCACAGTGTGTTTGAAAATGGTTAAAAATTTTAAACTATTGAGTTTTTTGAAATGAAATGTTATAGGGCTACATTTTGAATAGCCTAAAAGTTTGGAATAAATGGTATCCTCATAGGATTCCTTTTGATTAAATGTAATTTAGATGATAAATTTCTTGTTTCAAATGAAATGTTGCTAAATTTTAAATGATTAAGATGATGTTATTTGAAGAATGTCTCTTTTGGACGAGGAAAATTATTTGAAAACCATGTTCCTTATTGTGGAATAGTACTTATGAGTTTGTTAAAATTATATCAAATGTTTAGAGGATTAAATGAATTAATTAATTGTCTAAAAATGAAATGGGGGATTTTGAGCCTTGTGAGTTCGAATTTGTGTGACCTAGATATAAGGTCATAGTGTATGCTTCATAAGGGACTAACACATAGTAGGTATCACCCTAAGAGCTTGATATGATTTGTTTCTGCTATGAACTTTTGATGTTGGCACCATTAAAATGTCATTGTCCTTAGTAGGAATTTTGGGCTTAAAAAATTACACCCTTGTTTTGAGGGGTGGTCATTGTATCATGACTATGGATACGGGAATACACATTTATTAATGCTTGGATCCACTGGTTAGACATGCCTCGGGCATGGTCAGTCTTTAAATAGATCCTTGAATTATCTCTAGAGTATACTGTTTGGGGCATTAATGTTAGTTAATCTCACTAATCGAGAGGAATTTTTGGGAATTGGTTCTTTTGAATTGCTGATTGGTTTATATTTTTGAATTTCATGTGAGATATTGACGTGGTGATCATTGTTTGTGGAATTTCACAAGTGTGTTTAAGGTGTTTCTGAATGACTGCACTAGAGAAAGACTAATCTTGTCTTCAATTACATGGACACTCCTAAGTTGGGTAGTGTCTCATAAGTATGTTTTGGAATGAATTTTAGTGGTAATATTTGAAGGAACAAAGATTCCTTTGCTGATATATGTATCAAGGTTTAGTTCATGACATGTCGGCAGGAGAGGCTGAGACTTTTTGTAAAGAATTTATTGGTGATAGTTCAACTGATCTTTTAGTTACCTGGGTTTATTCTTAGTGTGATTTAATAAATGAGATGAGCATGTCCCCTATCGTTACCTCGTCCTTGTGGAACTGAGCTAGTATCGGACTTATGTCATGCTAATTTTTTTAAAGTCATTGGTCTTGATATGTGGTGGTAATGTTGGTTGTACATGGGATGCATGGTACATTGGCGTACACTTTTATTTGTGGTGGGGGACAATAGTTTTTATGGTGGAAATAAATGGAATGAGGTGGAGAGGTCATCAGAAGCTAAGTGAGGACTTTGGCTTTCTTGCGGTTGGTGAGGGAATTGTTTTAAAGGAATTTTTATGGTATAAGTGTGATTGAGTTTTTTGGGGTTGAAATTATAATTTGAGGAGACAATGTAAAAATCATGCCTCAAGTTTTGTTGGCTCTATTATGTTTTTTTTTATGTTTTCCATTGGATTCAGAGCTTCAACAAATGTTTAAAAGGCTTAAGATGATGGGCTTGTGATTAGGTTAAAGGTGTGTTTGGTGTTTAGAAACACAATGTGATTATCCAAATGAGTATTTATGGCCTTGGTGGGGTGGTTAATTTTGTAGTAGTTCCTGATGGACACTTAGGGATGAGAAGTTTTTAAGGTGGGTAGAATGTAAAGTCTCTTTTTTTTGAATTACGTTAAAATATGTTTTTTTGAACTTTTTCCTTTTTTGGATAGGCTAGTCTTAAAAATAGGCCTTAAGATGATTTTTCTAGTGTTTTGAGAATTTAAACGTGTTTATATCAGGCTTGGGTAATGTATTGAGGTGCTTACCAGATGGCTGATTTCAATTAGAGAGCATCAGATCTGGAAAAGTCGTGTTTTTGAGGAATAGCAGAGAGCTCACGGTTGGTGCATGGCATGTTAAACCATGTGGCTTGATACAAGAAATGATGAAACATAATTTTTGGAGACAAAGGTGCATGCACTGTCTGCGCATGGTTTGGAAAACTGTGCTATACAAACTGTTCGAGGAATGTGTCTTAAATAGACACTCACACAGTCTGTGCACGGTTCCGAAAAATGTGTGGAAAAAAAATAATATAATGTGGTTAAATTAGACAAAAGGTTCCACAAATTTGGTGCATGGTTTTCTAAACCACGTGAGGAAAACCCTATGGCCTACCCAATTTTTGGTTTCAGGTTAATTTATTTAATTAAATTCCCAGCTGAGAGGATTTAAATAAATGTCGTGATGTGGGGTTTTTTATTTAATAGAATTTGTTGTTAAGGGGAGTTTAATTAATTTATGAAAACAAGGTTTCATTAAATTAAATTAATGTTGAAATAATTTAATTAAATGATAATGATTAGGATACTTATTTAATTAAATCCAGGTGGATGGAATTTAATTAAATGTGGAATAAATGTGTACATCAGGTTTTATCTAATTAAATTCAAGGTTATGATGAATCTAATTATTTAAAGAAAAATTGGGGTTTTATTTAATTAAATTGTGTGGGGATATTTTAATAAATAATTATGAGTTCTCGAATTTATTTAATTAAATTCAATGGAGGATAATTTAATTATATGACGTGTAATGGTGGAATTGTGGGTTTTATCGAAGAAGTATTTAAATTAAATGATAATAAAAATAATATTTTTATAATAATAAAAATAATAATTATTAATATTATTATATTAATTACTATTAATTATATTGTGGTTATTTTAGGGGTGAAATAAGCGAGAGGCACACCTTAAATCCTCCTCATACGTGATGTGTGACCCCCATCCTCTCCCACGGTTGTGGCGCACCACACACTCTTCTCATCTCTTCAAAGCATGCAGGATTGCAGTGGTTCTTTCATCAATATTCTCTGTATTGTCGAAGTAAGTCCTTCCCCATAGGATTCATTATCCACATCAACCATCTCAAATCCCCTTTTCTTGGTCTCTATTAGGCTGAAACCCTAAGGCTCGAGATTAATTCAGTTTAATCATTTCATCCAATTCCTGGTGGTACAGAGGACGTCTCGGGACCTGTTGGTATGTATTTCTAAAACCTCAACCAATGGTGTGGCGGTTTGGCTTGAGTTGGTTCACCGCCATCATTTTGGAGAAAGTATATAAGCTCAATAATTGGTTTATAACCCTTTAAAATAGTTTCTTATGGGGAATTTTTGTTGTGGTAATTTTATTGGTGTTGCATTGGTCCTCACCGCACTAATTTTGAGTTCTAGTTATCGTTTTGGGTTGATGCGACCAATTTCGAGTGTTCACACACTATTTGTGAGGTGCGTTTATGAGATCCGGTGAATGTTTATGTTAGAAAGCATAGGCTCGACCAATTCCTTGAGGTATTGTAATGCCCCAACCCTAGAAGCCCGAATCTGGTGCATTATTTTAATAATTTGGAATGATTACAAGGAATCGAGTCCTAAAGGACCGATCAGTTTAGTAGTTTTGGAAAATAGATTACATACATGAATGTTACATTACACATTCAAACATAATACAAAACATAAATAATCCTCTAATAATTCCATTATTCCACTTGCTTAACCCTACATATATAACATAATACACTTCTTTGAATCCTGGAAAACAAAACAGAATAAAGGGGTGAGATCTGATGCTCAGTAAGGGTAAATAATTAATTGTAAGCTATAATCATTTAATGAAATATGTATAATAAAAAACATACTTTTAAACATAATCATGAACATAATATGGAGAATATAAATTAAACACTTCCATATAAACATGCACAAGGATATTCTACTAGTCTAATAATCACATGTAATATTTAATTTCATAATGAGGTAATGTCGAACATCGTTACCACATAGTCAAGGCCTTGTGCCAAGACTGAAAATAAAATGTATGTTAAGACCTTGTGCCAAGATAGTAGTTTGTCTCTTGAGGCCTACCGATGCATTGAGGGGCTATAGTGAGCCCCACCCATCACTTACTATGTCCATTTCATTCCTCATATTATAATGTTAAAACAAAACCTAAACATTTGTATTAAAATATACCATACAAAATGTCAATACTTCAACCATAAACCATTAAAGGTATAAAAATAGAACATCCACAATCAAACATATCATAACTCAATCGATACAATGTGGAAGATTATATTATAATAAATCAAACTTAATGAAGAATAATATCCTGTAAAGAATGTTGGCATAGTTGAAAATAACCTGTAAATCTTTTTGAGAGAAATATCATTTTTTATGAATTCATTTAAAAGCCACACATTTATAAATGAAGTCGTTTTAAATAGATTTTTGAATCAGACTATCCCATACCACTTTAAAACATTTTAATGGAATATCCATTTTAAAATAATCATGTCCATATAAATAAATCCTAAAAACCATTTTGAAAACATGCACATTAATGAGAACGATTTAGAAGAATAAATATTTAAAACATTTAAAATGATGTTTTAATTAAATATTACCTCAAAATAATCATTTTTAAATTTATTATATGAAACATGTACATGGATAATAGATTTTTCTCAAAACATTCATACACATAAACAATCTCGGATAATAATGAGATTGAAGAATTAACTCTTACCTTGCACATTCCTTTGGTCGAGGGTACATTTATACTCTTGTATAATGACCATACTATGCTATTAAACTATAAAATAACCATATTCATATTTATTATGTCATACAAGAATCACTTATGACTTTATACTCCCCTTTCATTAATGATTTCCATGTTAAATTAACATTTCGAGTAACAATCACTTTCTTTATCATACATTTTTTAAATTGTTATTAATGGTCGTATAGTTTTGATCCTGATTTAAATTCTTCCATATTATGAAACATGATTTATATATAATATATTTTTTCAATATAAATATGTATAATATATAGTTATATGAAATGGAAAACACCGTTTATGGATATGGTAGTTCGTACGTATGCATAAACGTTGTTTCTGTTATCATATCCTATTGAAAAGAAGTAATTGAATAAGATATATGTAAGTACATATATATATATATATATATATATCTAGCAGAATTATTATGTATTATATTACATACTTATTAATAATATATATTTTTATAATCATCGTTGAATGTTTAACCTTGAAATGAATTTAATCCTGTTGAGGAGATGGTAAGCCGTACGTACACATGAACGTCGATATCATTTACTAAATGATAAAAAGGTGTGGAATTGGATGTTATATTAATTTTATAGAGAAATTATCATTTTATTTTCATTATTTATATACATATTACTCATCATTATATCCATCCAAGTAACAGTGATGAAAAAAAATTACACCACGACATGGAGACAGTAAGCCTTATGTACGCATGCATGATTACATTATCATTCATAAGATGGATAGAATAGTAAGTATGGTTGTACCATATTAATTATAAAATCACAGTATTTATAAGGTACTTGATTTATTATTTTTGTATGGAAATAAAAAATAAATGTAATGTAGAAGAAGAAAAAACATTGAAAGTGGTTATAAAATAATTACCTCTTCTTTGGGTGTTTCCTTTTGATTTGAACAAAAGGGATCCATAAGTTGGCTTTATTTATAGGGTAAGGCCTCTATGTACAAGTTAAGGTAGTTGGGAGGAGATTTGGGAAGGTTTTGGCTGAGCCAAATGGCTTTGTAGGTGTGATTTTGGGAGAAGTGGAAGCACCCTTTTATAAGAGAGGTGAGGGACACTTTAGGAAAATCTTGAAATATTATTTTATTATAAATACATTTTTAGTTTCTAATGGCTCCAAATTGATTTATTTCGAAGCTAAGGAGGGGATGGGTTGAAATACACTCAAACAATAGGTTTTATACAAGTTTAGGTCACCATATTAACCATATATTTTTAGATTTAACTCTTTGTTAAATAGTTTAACTTTTTCCATATCTTCTTGTATTATTATAATAAATGGTTAATAAACATACTCTAAAAATCCATGAGAACACCAAGTGGTTCAATATTTATATATATAACCTTATCTACATAATTTGGTCGAACTCTAGCTTTTTATAAATATTATATGAATTAATTATATAGTATTTTTTAAAAAAACTCATTTATGCCAATTTGGACACTATTGGGTATTTTGTTTTTGTTAATCATAACAACTTGATCACTTAAAAATAATAATTAATCAACCTTAAAATGTCATATTTACCTATAAAAGTCGTGGATGGAATAAAAACCCTCAATTTACATTTATTTTTATATTTATAATATCAATAATTTTATTCATTCATTGATAAAGTAATTACTATATCATTATTGCATCATAAAAAAATTTAAATATTTAATATCTAAAAATTATAAATAAAATATAATTATGTAGGAAATATTTTTAGATTTATAATGAATATTTATAGTAATATTTATCTTATTTATAACACTATATTAAAAATGGTTTACTTATTAATTTTTGAAGTTAAAACTATTAACTCTTCTTTAAATAACATAATAATAAATGTCCTAATCTAATCAAAGTGGTCAAAAAGGATCATATTTTATTCATAAGGTTGGTTTTGGTAGAAAATAATTTATCCAATTAATTAGGACATGTGATAGTTAATTATAATATCATTTTTACCTTTAATTACAGTATTCACTATTAACTGTGGTAAATAAAAGTCAAAAGATACTATTTGCCCAAAATTATTTTCATCTTGTTGAACCAAATTTTACATACTTATTTCAACCATGTCTCTTGTATTTTTGAAATTTATTTTATAGAAGTGGTGAAATTATATTTTATACAAATTTGCAAATGTGCCTAAAAGGTGGGTAAAAGACATTGAAAAATCAATAAACTTTTATACATCTAATTTTAATATAAAATGACTCTAATGAATTAAATTGAACATATATATGTATTATATATCTATTTTGACTTAAAATAAATTTAAATAAATGGTATTTTTTAAGCAATGAAGTATTTTTTTCACTGTTCATCAAAATTTGAATGTTTTCAGAAAAATAACAAAAATCACCCAAATATAATTTTGATATTCTGAATTTCAAGATGAATTCTATTTTACCAAATTAAAAACAAAGATGTTTCAGTAATTAGTATAAAATTAATTCATGTTGTCAAAACCAAAATGCAGATTTTTATTAAGTAAAAAATATCAACAGATTGACATGTGTTTAGGTCAAGTTTATATGTGAAATTACATATAATGACCTATATTGAATTAAATGATAAAATTATAATCTAATTATACATTCAAACCATTCAAATTCATAATTTATCACTATAAATTATTTCGATTAAAAAAGTTGTTTTCAATTAAAATTTTGTATTTTTATCTACTTCTCAAAATATGAAAGGTATCAAAAAAGTACCAAAAAATTTTCCACACTAATGTTTTATGTCCGGGTTATAAATAATAATTTAATTTCATTTAATTGAATATATAAAAGTGTCAAATAGTTTTTTTATAAATGGTTCTCCATTAAAGGGTTGTAAAATTTCATTTTTTTTAAAAATACTTCTTTTATCTAAAAATAATAATTTGTTCCAATATTTTGTCTCAAAAACAAATAATATGGATTCTAAAGATATATGATGTATATGAAATTCAATATTTATTTAATTCTATTCATAAAAACTTTTTAAACTACTATTTTGGTAGGTTGTTTTGAGCTCGAACTCGGTGTTGCGTGTAGAAAAATTTATTAAAATACATTGAAAAGATAATGTACTACGAAGTCATGGGGTGTTACAGTATAACATCCTTAAATAAATTGTTTTCTCACAATTTTAAATTGTTCTTTGAAAATGAAATGTTAAAAATAGAAAAACAATTATATGGAAAACTCACATCAAAAATGGGGTCAATAAAATTTAGACTTAATAATATGGAAGGGGAAATTAAAAAGACACAACCAAATTATGATATCGATTAGGAAAACATTGGTAGAAATTATGGACACATAATTGGAAGAAAAACATATATATTTATAGGGAGTGATTGAGGTAATGAATCACAAAAAAGTGTAAAATTGAGGTCCTCAAATCCATCAATCTATGATGATGTAAAATATCACCAGTTCAACAAAACATAAGTATTATGATAAAACATCTTTGGTTTTAAGATCTCTTCCCTAAAGATTAAGAATTAATTTATTCATATAATAAGACGGAAAAAATATACTAGTCAAGTAGAGTTTCTTCCTTAAAGTAATTCCTACCACAAACTCATCTTTCACTCCAAAAGATAATAGAATTTAAAAATATTAAATTTTCCCTAATAGTACTAGTTTCCAAAAATAATGAATTTATAATTAATTAGTCAGTCTTTTTAAAAAAGCTACATTATAAAAACCAGGACATTAGGTATTCTAGTGGTAGGTGATGCACCCTTGAGTCTCTTTGACTGCAGGTTCAAGTATCATGGCCTTTCTGGACGTGACAGGTTATCATATGACCTCTGAGTTTCCCGTTTTATAACAATCAAAATAAATCTTATGAAATGCTTTAACATTAAAAATAGTATCAAATATCAAATTAAATCCTTTAGACTTATCCAAAATAATTATTTCTATACTCATGGTCTAAAATTTATAGGGATGGTAAACACAATGAAGATTTTTTTCATATAATAACATTATAATACCATCATCATGGTTTATTTCAGAACACGGTAACACCCTGAATTACCATAAAACCTTATTAATTACATTCAGTATCACATGATCCTTATAAAATATAGATATACTCCTTATATCCCAAAATTCTATAAACTTCAACAATAATGGAATAAAAAAAGACTAATTAGATTCAAATTAGTCAAGAATATTGAATATAATTTATCCAAATCAATCATATCTTATTCCAAAATAACTACGTCAGTATCATAAATATATTAATGTTTAACTTTCCTTAAACCATGTATTTTACAAAACGACTAACTTGCTATTGAGTCACTTTTCATTTAACCATATAATCTCAAATCCTCATTGAAATAGTATCTCTGTACATTCCTTATTTATTTCCAAAATTCATATAACCAGTACATCGTTGAAACAACACTCAAATGAAATAATTTTTTAATTAAAAAATAATAACACAAGTCATTTTTTTTATCTGTGGTAGTATCATAACTTGATTATTATCTAATAGCATCATTTGGGGTATACTCTAATGATTTGGACGTTGATTAGAATAGTGTCCCGAATTTTTTTAGTTGAAGCATTGTACATTTGAAAGATTTTTATTACCTTTGCAATCACGTACTTGGTTTCCTTTTTCTCAATACTTAGAACAAACTCCCATAAAAAAATTACTAAGGTGATTCTTTCCAAAACTATCACATATGGGAAAAATTCTTCTTTCCCCCCTTCACTTTATCCATATTTCTCTCTATAATCAGTTTTTCTCTTATATTCAATTAAATACATATGAATTGAAGATTTATTTAATTATCTTATTAACACATGATATTATATAATAATTTGATGAGAATACATGAGAGAGTATTTCCATTATAAATGTTGTCTTAATACTATGAAAGATGTGTTCTTTCTTACTCTTTGGATCATGTGTATTTCAAGAGTTGTCATTCTTTCTATTGGGTGCCATTTCTAAAAAATGGCATACACTAGGTCAGTTTATGAATCATAATGCAAAAATCCAAACTGGTAAAATACATAACATAAATTGAAATGATTATGCATATAATATATAATCATAAAAAATTGTTTTCTTTAAGGATGTATTTACTCATAAATCCATTATAATGGATTGTAATGAAAATTTTAATTATACTAAGCATACCCCCTGGGAGTGTAGTAACCAAAAGTATAGAAAGGCCCATTATCGTGTACAAGATACCTCGGGTCAAACCGGAAACTCCTTGTCAAAGTTTTCGCTCGTAGGTACCTATATGCCAGAGTCGTCTCTAACTGCTCGTATCAAGAAAAGAATGTATTGATTGAAAAATATACAAAATCTCTATATTACAAAAATTCTAGGAAATTATTCGATACTAATCCTAAATGTCTATATTACGGTAATTTAATCTGATAAGAGTTTTTCTAAATCTAGTTTCGAAGGTTTATACTAAACTTCCTATGATACCAATTGTAATGCCAGGACCCTAGAATCCCAGAGTTGAAGCATTATTTTAATACATTTTCTTGATTACAAGGAATCAAGTCCTGAAGGACCAATCAGTTTAATAGTCATGGAAAATAGATTACATACATGAAAGTTACATTACACATTCAAAAATAAAAAACAACATAAATAATTCGTTCCTAACACAATTATTCTCCTTTTCATAACCCTACATATTAAACATAATACACTTCATGGAATCCTAGGAAAACAAAACATAAGAAATTGGTGAGCTCAGATGATCAATAAGGGTAAATAATTTAGAATAGTCTACAAGAATTTAAAGCAATATGTGTAATAAAAACAAAAGATTTTTAAACATTAACATTAACATAATATCGATAAAATAAATAAAAAATTACTATATAAACATGAAAATGGATTCTCCACTAGATGAATAATCACATGCAATAATTAATTTCATAATGAGGGAATGCCTAATCCCAGACGTCATTACCACATAGTCAAGGACTCATTCCAAGACTACAAATAAATATTTGTTCAAGGACTTATGACAATACACTAGTTTGTCTCATGAGACCTACTGATGCATCGAGGGGCTAAAGTAGGCCTCACCTATCACTTACTAATTCCACTGCATTTCTCATATGAAATTGTTGAAACATAACATAAAAATTAATATTAAAACTAGAATATAAAATTTCAATACATCAGACATAAACCGTGAAGGGTATACAAATAGCACATCCACATTCAAACATAATATAAGTCATTCGATACAATATAGAAGATTGTTTTATAATAAATCAACCTTAATCAAAAATAATATCCAGTATAGAATGTTGGCATAGTGTAAAATGATTAGTAAAATATTTCGTGAGAAATATCTCCTTTTGTGAAATCATTTAGAAGTCACACATTTATATAAGAATTCATTTAAAAAATATTTTTGAATCAAATTCTCTCATACCAATTTAAAACTTTTAAAAGAAATTAACATTTTAAAACAATCATGTCCATATAAATAAATCATTAGAACCATTTTGAAAACATGTAAATTAATGAGAATTATTTAGATTAATAAATAGATTGAACATTTATAAAGATGTATTAGTTAAAGATTACTTTAAAATAATCATTTTGAAATGTCTTTAATTACACATAATCAATCATGGATAATATTGAGATTGAGGAATTAACCCTTACCATGCATATTCCATTGCTAAAGGGTACATTTAACCTTATATATAATAACTATAGTATGTTATTTAAATTATATAGGAACCATATTAATATTTATTATATCATACATGATTCATTTATGACTTTATATTACCCATTTAATTATTATGTCGACATTTAATTGACATTTAGAGTAATAATCACATTCTTTATCGTACGTTTTTAACTTTTTATTTTTGATTGTATCAATTAGATCATGATTTATATATAATATATATAATTTACAATATAAATATGTATAATTGATATATATATATATGAAATGGAAACCACCGTTTATGGAGACGGTAGGCCGTATGTACGCATAAACATTGTTCCCGTTTTCATATCGTATTGAACAGAAGCAAGTGAATAAGATATATGTAAGTAAATATATATATATATATATATCCATTAGCATTATTATTTAATATATGAAAAACTTATTAAGAATATATATTTTTATAATCCTCGTTAAATGGTGATCCTTGAAATGGATATCATCACGTCGTGGAGACGGTAATGCATACGTACAAACGAGCGACAATATCATTTCACTGTTGATTGATAGGTGTGGAATTGGATGGTATATTAATTTTAAATAGAAATTAGCATGTTATTTTAATTATTTATATACATATTACTCATCATTATATACATCCTAATATCATAGTGTTGAATAACAAGTTACACCACGACGTGGAGATGATAAGCCGTATGTACGCATGCATGGTGACATTATCATTCATAGGATGGATAGAATAATAATAATTATTGTACCATATTTATAATAAAAAATTTATTTACAAGGATTTGGATTTATTCTTTAGGTAAGGAAATAACAAAGAAAGATAAAGTGGAAGAAGAAAACAACATCGAAATAGGTGATAAAATAATTACCTCTTCTTTGGGTGTTTCTTTTTTATTTTAACAAAAGGGACGCATGGGATGGATTTATTCTCAAGGTAAGGACTCGGATGAAATGAGGAAAGTTGGGCGGAGATTCAGGTAGGGGTTGGCTGAGCCAAATGGCTTTGGAGATGTGATTTTGAGAGAAGGGGAAGCACCCTTTTATAAGAGAGGTGAGGGCCAATTTAATAAATGTTTAAAATATTATTTTATTATAAAATAATTATCATTTTATAATGGATTAAAAATGATTTATTTCATGTATAAGGTGGGTATAGGACAAAATCATCTGAACCAAGAGGTTTTAGACAAGTTTAGGTCACCATATTAACTGTATCATTTAGATTTAACTCTTAGTTAAATAGTTTATCTTCTACCATGTCCTCTTGTATTATTATAATAAATGGTTAATAAACATGCCATAAAAATCCAAGAGAATCCCAAGTGGTTAATTATTGATATATCTAGCCTTATATATATACTTCTTCTAAACTGTATATTTTTAGGAACATTATATTAATTAATAATTTATTATTTGTTTTAAAAACTCATTTTTTTCAATCATGACACTATTTGGTATTTTGTTTTTGTTAAAGTCATAAAAACTTTATCAATTCAAATAATATATATTTCATCAACCATAAAATGTCATATTAACCTATAAAATTCGTTAATGGCATAGAAATCATCAATTTACATATATTTTTATATTTATAATATTAATTATTTTAATCATTCTTTGATAAAGTAATTACTCTATCATCATTGGGTCAGAAATAAATTTTATTATTTTATATCTAAAATTTATAAATAATATTACATTATTTAGTAAATATTTTAATCTTTCTAATGAATATCTATAGTCTAATTTATCTTATGTATAACCCTATATTAAAAATGGTTAAGTTATTAAACATTGAATTTAACACTTTTAACTCTTCTTTAAATAAAAATAATAATAAATTTACTAATCTAATACAAGTGGAAAAAAATATAATATTTTATTTATAATGTTTATTTTGGTTGAAATAAATTTATCCAATAGAATTAGGACATGTGTTAGGGACATTAAAATATCACTTTTATATTTAATTACCCAATTTACTTTTAACCATGGTAAATAAAAGTCAAAAGGTACTAATCACCGAAAATTATTTTAATCTTATTAAACCACATTTTAATTACTATTTTAAATCACGTCTCTCTGATTTCGGTATTTAATTCACTGAATCAGTAAAATTACATTCAACACAAATTTTCAAATGTACCAAGAAGGATGGTGGATGATGTTAAAAAGTAAAATAAAATTTTATACGTCTAGTTTTATAATAAAATGACTCTAATAAATTACAATGAACTTATATAGCTATTATATATTTATTTTTACATAAAATAAATTTAGATAAAATAAATAAATATTTAAATAAAAAGTCAGTTTTAAATAATAAAGCAGTGTTTTTCACTATTTATCATTAATTGAAAGTTTTCCTAAAAATTCAAAAAATCCACCATAAGATAATATTGATATTCTGAATTAAAAAATGAATTATATTTTACTAAATTAAAAAAATAAAAGTTTCATTAATTATTTTAAAATTAATTCCCCTTGTCAAAACCAAAAAGCGGGTTTTTAAAAAGTAAAAACTATCAAAAGATTGAGATGTGTTTATGTCAAATTTAAAAGTTAAATTACTTATAATTATCTAAATTTTATTAAATGATAAAAATATATTCTAATTATAATTCCAATCCATTCAAATGCATAATTTAACTCTATAAAATATTGTGATAAAAAGATTTTTTTCTATTAAAATTTGCTATTTTTTATTATTCATCAAAATATGAAAGATATCAGAAAAGTACCAAATATTTATACAAACTAAATTTTTATGTCCTGATTCTGTATAAGAATTTAATATCATTAAATTTAGTATATAAAAGTTTCAAATATTGGTTTTAAAAAAGCATTCTCTCTTAAAAGGAGGTGAAATTACATTTTTTAGAAAATACTTATTTTATCAGAAAAAATTGAATTTATTCTTACATTATGTCTAAGAAACACATAATATATATTATAAAATTATATGGAGTATAAAAAATTCAAAATTCAATTAAAACTATTCATAACCTCTTTTGAACAGTTGGTTTGTTAAGTCGTGGTGCGCTTGAACTCATTTTTATGTGTAACTCAAGTAATTGAATTACTTTGATGAGATAACGTACTATAAAATCTTGGTGTGTTACATTAATCTATCCTTCAATAAATTTCAACATCATAATTTGAAATTGTTCTTCGAAAATAAAAGGTTAAAAATAGAAAAATAAATTTGTGGAAAATCCACATCAGAAATTGGGTTATTAAACTTTTGTCTTAATAAGAGGGAAAAAATTAAAAAGTCACCATAAAATTATGATATCAATTAGGATAACATTAGTGGAAATTATAGACAAAGAATATTAGTAAAAACATAAATATTTATAGGGAGTGATTGAGGTCATCCATCACAAACAAGTGAAAAATTGAGAGCCTCAATTCCAGCAATATATGATGATTTAAAATATATTCAGTTCAACAAAACAAAATGTATTTGGATAACACATTTTTCTTAATATCCTTTCATTAACATTAAAGAATTAATTTATTCATAGAATAATAGGAAAAAATATACTTGACTTGTAGACTTTCATCCTTAAACTAATTCCTACCACAAACTCATATTTCACTCCAAAATATAATAGAATTCCAAAATATTCAATTTATCCTAATTGTATAGGGTTCCAAAAATAATGAATTTTTAATTCATATTTCATACTATATTAAAAATACTAAATTATTCAAACGAGGAAACCACATAGGCTAGTGGTATGTGATGCACCTTTATCGCTCTTCAATTGTGGGTTCAAGTATCACAGCCTTTCCGGATACGACGGGTTGTCGGCCAACCCCTGGATTTTCCTTTTTATAATAATCCAAAAATAATCCTAAAAAATGATTTTAACATAAAAATAGTGTCCAATGTCAAACATAATCCATTCCAACCTTTAGAGTTATCCAAAATAATTCTGTCCAAACTCACAATCCAAATTTTTTAATGAAGGTAAACATAATGAAAATCTTTTTTGCAACGTAATAACATGTGAATACCTTCATCATGTATTCTATTGAAACATGGTAACACCCTGAATTACCATATATATTTATTGATTACATTCAGGAAACATCATTCCTTATAGAAAGCTATATATACACTTTATATCAAAAATGTTGTATACTCCTACAATAATTAAATAAACCATCAATTAATTGGTTTCAAAGTAGTAAAGAAAATTGAATATAATTTATCCAAATAAATCATATCTTTTTCCAAAATCACTTCCTCGGTATCAGAACCACATTTAGGTTACTCATTCCATCAACCATATATTTTCCAAAAAATTTATCTTTCTACTCGGTTACTTTTTTTAGAACCATATAATCTCAAATCCTTGATGAGATAGTATTGAAGTACATTCCTTATTTATTTCCATAATTCATATCACCAGTGCATCGTTGATAACACACTCAAAGAAAATAATTATTTAATAACAACATAAGATACCTAGTCATTACTATTTATCAATGGTAGTATCATAGCTTGATTATTATTCAATAGCATCATTTGGGGCATGCTCTGATGATTTGGACATAGATTCCCATAGTGTCCCAACTCCTTGAATATGAAGAATTGTACATTTGAAATCTTCTTCTTACACTTACAATCATGTACTTGTTGTCCTTTTTCTACACACTTATAACAAACTCTCATTCCTTTCATGAATTTACCAATGTGATTCTTTCCACATTTATCGCATGTGGAAAAATTCTTCTTTCCCATCTTCCCTTTAACCATCTTTCTCTCTATTGTACTTCTCTTCTCTTGCTTCCCTTCAAATCCATATGACTCAAGGATTTATTTACTTATCTTATTAACACATGATACTATGTCTTCATATTATGAGAATATATGGGAGAATATTTCCCTTTTAAATGTTTTCTTAATACTTTGAAAGATATGATCCTTCTAACTCTTTGTATCTTGTGTATTGTTGTAGTTTTCATTCCTTTTATTGGGAACCATTTCTAAACAATGGAATAGACTAGGTTAGTTTATAAATCGCAATGCATAATTCCAAACTTGTAAAATACCTAACGCGAATTGAAATGATTATGCATATAATCGATAATCATAAAAAAATATTATTTTGATGAGGTATTTACTCCTAAATACTTCATAATGGATGGTAAAGAAAATTTGAATTATCCAAAGCATATCCCTCATGATTTTTGTAACCCATAGTGAAGAAAGGTCAACTGTCATGTACCATGGTACCCCGGTTCAAGCCCAAAACACCATTTCATATTTTTCTCTCCTAGATACATCTGTTCTAGAGCCTCCTCTACCTGATCGTATCCAGACAGGGATGTATTTGTTGTAAAATACCCAAATTCTTTACATTTCCAAAATTTAGGAAGTTCTTCAATATTATTCATCAAAGTCTATAATAGAGTAATATTTTCTAATCATATTTTTTCTAAATATAGCTTCCAAATTTTGTACTAAACTTTATCTAATACCAACTATATTTCCCCGAACCTCGAAGCCCAGATCTAGTTCATTAATTTATCACATTGGAATAATTACAATGAATCGTGTCTCTAAGGACCGAACAGTTTAGTAGTCTTGGAAAATTGATTACATACAAGAATGTTACATTACACATTAAAACATAAAAAATATAATAAATAATCCTTTCAAGACTCCATTATTCACCTAGCATAACCTTGCACATCAAACAAAATACACTCCTTGGAATCCTGGGAAAACAAAACATAAGAAAATGGTGAGATCAGATGCTCAACAATGGTAAATAATTTAGTTGATTCTATAAACATTTAAGGAAATTTGTGTCATTAAAACAATAACCTTTTAAACATCAAATTTGACATTGTATAGAGAAAATAAATAAAAAATAACCATATATACATGAATATGGATATTCTACTAGTCGAATAATGACATGTAATAATTTATTTGATAATGAGGGAATGCTAAATTCCATACATCATTAACACGTATTCAAGGCCATGTTCCATGAATATAAATGATTTTTTGTAAAGGCATTGTGCCAAGAAACTAGTTTGTCCCATTAGAACTAACGATGCATCAAGGGGCTATAGAAGGCCCCACATGTCTCTTACTAAGTCCTCTACATTCATCATATGTAAATTTTGAAACATAAAATAAACATTTTAATTAAAACTAGCATATGAAATGTCAACACTTAAAACATAAACAATGAAGGGTATAAAAATAGCACATCCATATTCAGACATATCCAAACTCATTAGATATAATATGGAAGATATTTTATAATAAATCAACCTTAATCAATAATAATATCCTGTAAATAATGTTGACTGGGTTGAAAATGATCTGTAAAACTTTTTTGAGAGAAATATGCATTTTTGTGAAATCATTTAAAAGTCACACTGTAATGGCCCACACCCTCCTGGCCCATTACTTTGCCAAAGTGAGGTTCCACCAAAACAGTGCCACAGTGAAGGTGACACCGTGACGGTGGCACCGTGAGGGTGACACCGTGTCCCCTCGTCGATCCTTTCATTCTTCTTCCAGTACTTGACTTTTCCGCTCCGGCAACGTAAGTTTCGATGTAAATTAATTCTTTTACTCCTTTTAAAACCATTTAAAGCCCATAATTAATTCATAAAAATCCCGAGGGACCTCCGTTTGTAACTTCCCATCCGCGTGGACAACCCATGTCCCCCGTGCCTTACACGGTTACGCGTTCTCACCTCAACCGCCCGCGGCTCTTATAAACTAAGGGTTAGCCGTGGTTTCTCCTTTCCTCGATCGGGGCTTTTCACAAACCTCTTGTGGTGCATCAGGCGCATTGTTATCCATAAAGCTCCACACCTGGCCTAATCGTCGATCATATATCAACAAGTAGGGAATATCTCCTTCGCCTCTCTATTTTGTGTATCATGCGGGGAGGGCGTTCTTTTGTTTCTGTAGAACTGGTTGGACCGAACTTAATGAAGATAATAAACGAAGATCTAAAGAATGTAGGGGAAGGGGTTTTAATTGTTGTTTCTGCGTTATGTTGTGATTATCTTTCTGAGTTGTGCTGGCTTACACCTTCTGAAAATTCATGGTCGTTGGTGGTCATTCCCTGTGTAGTAATGAAACCATCGTATGTTTTAATTGGCTTGTTTGTAAATGTGAACTCCTTCTGTGAAATTGGTTAATCACATATATCTGGATGAATAAATTGAAAGCACCAGTATCAACCCTTCTGTGATAACTCTCAGTTAGAACACACGGAATTTGAGATCATGGAGTTTGTTAAGTCGTTTAAATATGAAAATCCCTGACTTGTGTTGGTGGTGGTAGTAGGTTGTTTTCCTTCCGGGACGATTGCTGGAGATGTGGGAGGGGATGGGATCCCCTTTTCATTTATACCCTTGGTGGTTGTGTGAAATTGAGGGATGAGATCCCATGTTGGTATGGATTCGGTGGTTGTGAGTTTTAAGACCGGGTGGATACTTGTTTATATCACGAATTGGGGTGGAATCCTCTGTTGTTGAGAATCGGGTATGGGCGTTATGGTTGTTTCTTGATTTTTTACCTTCCTGGACTTATGCCTATGCCTACTATTTGCCCAGTAGTTCTTAAACATAAACATTATTACTGAACGTGAAATAAGAATGTGACAAAGGGGTTTGTTGGCGAGAGTCGTGACTCGGACTTGAGAGCTGTTGTGATTTGTAGGCTGTCTGAAGAAAAACGTAGCTTTAGGTGAGTGCGTGTTACCTATATATATATATATATATATGTACTTGTAGCTTTGTGTTTCTTATTCGCGCCCCACCCAAGTTGATCACTTAGTGCCAAACACCCCCATTTCATGGGGGAGGGTGTTTTTCCCAACACTATTCTTAGTGGCTGGTTATTAGCTCCTTTTCTTCTCCCTTTCCCGGATAGTCCAAGTATCTTCGGGCAGGCTGTGATGGCCTAAGGTCCATTAATAGCCCAAGAACCTTCAGGCGGGGTAGTGTGGTGGTTGGTCAGGTGTGTGCGGCATGTGGTTTCCCAAGTGTCTTCAGGATGAGGCCCAGGTGTCTTCGAGCATGGTAGTGGATCCTTTAGCCCAGGTGTCTTCAGGCGTGGTGGTTGTTGTTTTGGCCTAGGTGTTTGTAGGCGTGGTTACATGTGATAGTTGTGGACCAGGTGTGTGCAGGCGGGTGTGGTAGTGGGACTGCAGTGAGAATGTCAGGATTGGTCCGATGCGTAGGATGTCTTAATAACTAGTGGGAAAGTGGCGCGGGTTACCCAAACATCGATGTGCTATGATTATATATATTACATGAATTGAGTTATTTGGGGAGTGTGCCTTGGTGAGGCCTGGGGTGGATAGTTTACCTTGATAGGTGTTTTTTTACTCCTTTTCTCATGAGACTTTAGTACGTTCTCCCACTTGTGCACGAGAGTCTTTGGTTTTCCCTACTAAGTGTACTTGTATGCTCACCCTACGTATATAAAACTGCTTTCAGGTTTACAGGAGGACTTCGGGGATTGAGCAGGACCGTACTAGCTTGGACCTTTGGGACAGTTGCAGTTGCTATTTTTCATCTTTGGTACTTACCTTTGTAGTCTCACTTTGTACCTTATGGCTTTACTTTTAGAACATGCATGTGGGAATTGTTTATTTCTTTTGGTTTTACTTTTCTTTTACCTTGGTGTTGTTGAGTTTCATCATCTCATCTCTCGATCTTATAAAAAAAATGGGTAATGCCTTCCATTTGTGAGAAATTTCTATACCCTTGGTGCTAGTCGCCACTCTGGGACCTATTGAAGGTGGGTCTCGGGGGTCATTATCTATCCTTTAACTTAAATAAGGAATGGCCTGGCAATCTGCTGACCCTTCCCTCCTTTTGGTGAAGGCGGGTCGTGACAGAATGATGTCAGAGGGAGGTGGTTGAGAGATAGGATGGATTCTAGAGTTAGGCACAGTGAGGATTGCATGGGATGGTCAGGAAACAGTGTTCAGTGACCTTGGCGCATGAATTAGGCCAGGGAAGACCGGCTAGGACACGGGATTTTAGGGCCCCCCGTGATCCAATGCAAGGACTCTGTACCTACCAAACGACCAAGTGAGGCCACACTAATTGCAGGGTAGAGACCCTAGGAAAGGTACATGCATCAAAAATGACTTTTGTTCTTGTGTTTCTGGGATGTCTTGGGGATTAAGAATAAATTAAATTTTAAGAAGTTTTAAGAAAAATATTCTACACTACTTGGGCATAGGCATTCTTTGTTTACCTAGCAGCTATGGCACCTGGAGGCGACCACGTGTGGTACAGGCGATCAAGGCCCTGGAGACTACTTTGGCCGATCGGCAGAGAGCTGATCAAGAGGAAGAGGATGTCGAGTGGCAGAAGACTCTTCGAGCCTTCCAACGACATGCCCTCGAGAAGTATGAGGGCAGCACCTCCGATATGAAGACGGAAGGCTGGCTAGAGGAGCTAGTTATAGCATTCAGCTTGATTCAGGCCCCGACCAAGTACTGAGTTCCTCTGGCCGTTAGCCAGATGCGGGGAGCAGCACGTTAGTGGTGGATGCTTTACCTGGGGGAGAGGAGAGAGTCTGAGGTGTCCTGGGTGGATTTTGAGAGGGATTTCTGGGCGGAATTCCTCTCCTCGACAATGATGGTAGAAAAGAGGCAGGGACTACTCTCCCTCCAGCAGGGGAGTATGTCCGTGAGTGATCTAGGGATCAAGTTCAAGGACCTCCTACGTTTTTCTCCAGACCACTTTCCCGACGAGGAGTCTCGGGAAAGACGTTTAGAGGAGGCACTCCGACCCTCCCTCCAGTATGCTCTTACCCCCTTTACCCTGCCGACGTACATGGAGGTCCAGAAGAAGGCCGAAGTGGTGGAGAGGATGCATGCTCTAGGAGGAGTGTCGCGAGAGGGGATCCAGCTAGGACCATCAAAGGGGAAGGCGTCAGCACAAGGCCTCCAGCGTCAGGACACTCTAGGTTTCGACCCACAGGGAGCAGGCCGCAACAGTTTCAGTTTCGATCCCCCGGCCCTCGCCGTTTTCCTACGGGCCCAGGACCATGGCTCTTTATCTGTGGGAGCCCGGGGCATCTCCGGAGTCAGTGCCCTGACCAGGTGCAGTAAAGTAGTGGCAGTCATCCCCAACACCCGCCCCTGCAGAAGCTTCCAGCCAGACCTTTCCAGCAGCAGCAGCAGGGACAGTGAGCTCCCGCTCCTCCGAGGGCAGACGTAGGAGGAGGAGGAGGCGGACCTCAGGGCGCTCTTCAGGGACCTCGAACGGGGCGTGGTCGGGGAGGTGGCTGGCAGACGAGGTGCAGGGGAGCTGGGCGTGGATATTTTCACGCCGCAGAGGCAGCAGTTCCATCAGGGCCAGAGGTTGTTCGAGGTACGATCAGTCTGTTCAGCACCTTTTCTTATGCTTTTTTCGATACTGGAGCTTCGCACTCCTTTGATGCACCAAGTCTAGCCTGTGCATTGGGTATAGATGTTGAGAGACTTCCAGTGCCCCTGGGGTTGAGCACACCGGTCGGAGGTCCGACCAACTTGTTGTTAGTTTGTCGGGGATATAGACTGATGTTAGGGCCACATCAGTGGGTTAGCGATCTTCTTCTGCCACAGATTCAGCCATACGATGTCATCCTAGGCATCGACTGGATATTTTCTGTGTGCGCCGTCATCGACAGTTTTCGAAGAAGGGTGGTGTTCTCAGACTTGGACAGCCAGCGTGTTACCTTCACCGGCGAGCGGAGAAGTCCGAAGGGAAACAGGAGAGAGGAACCTCTCCTCTCCTTGTTGACCGAGCTGACAATGGAATCAGTAGATTTTGAAATGGTGGAAGTGCCAGATATCATCCGTGAGTTTATGGACATCTTTCCTGATGAGGTGACGACTCTACCCCCTTGACGTGATATCGAGTTCGGGATAGACCTGCAGCCCGACACTCGTCCAATCTCGATGGCTCCTTACCGGATGGCACCTTCGGAGCTACGGGAGTTGTGGATACAGATTGACGATCTGATGAAGAGGGGTTATGTTTGTCTGAGTGCATCATCGTGGGGTGCTCCGGTCTTGTTTTCCAAGAAGGCAGATGGTGGTCTTAGGCTGTGTATAGACTACAAGAGGCTGAATCAGGTGACGATCATGAATCTCTACCCTCTTCCAAGGATAGATGATCTTTTCGACCAGCTGAAAGGGGCAGGATGGTTCTCAAAGATAGACCTGTGGTCTGGGTACAACCAACTGAGGGTGAAAGAGAGCGACATCCCAAGGACAGTGTTCAGGTACAAGTATGGACACTTTGAGTTCGTAGTCATGCCCATCGGTGATACAAAATCCCCGGCTGTGTTCATGGGGCTTATGAACTCCATATTCCGGGAGTACCTGGATCAGTTCGTGGTTGTGTTCATCGACGACATCCTGGTCTACTCTAGATCCGTGGAGGACCATGTAGAGCACCTGATGACATTTTGGGAGGTCCACTGATAGCACCAGCTCTATGGGAAGTTGTCAAAATGCATGTTCTGGACACGAGAAGTGCACTTCCTCGGGAACGTGGTGTCCGAGCAGGGGGTAGAGGTGGACCCATCAAAAGTTGAGGCAGTTCATTCTTGGGCAGCACCCAAGAATACGGCAGAGGTCCATAGTTTCCTTGGACTGGAAGGTTACTATCGGAGGTTCGTACCCAACTTCTCTCGAGTTGCGGCCCTTTTGATGGATCTGACCAAGAAGGACCAGGCTTTCGTATGGAGTGAGCAGTGCCAGTCAGCCTTCAGCTATCTGAAGGAGAAGTTGGTCAGTGCCCCAGTGCTGAGATTACCAGAAGAAGGGGTGGCCTATGAGGTATTCTTTGATGCTTCAGGATAGGGCATGGGATGCGTGTTGATTCAGCAACAAGGGGTGATATCTTATGGGTCCAGGAAGCTACGTTCCCATGGGCATAATTACGCCACCCACGACCTGGAGCTTGCAGTGGTCATTTTTGTGCTAAATTTAGGGCGGCAATACCTCATCGGGGAACGCTTTGTGGTCTTCACGGATCACAAAAGCTTGAGGTATATCGTCTCCCAGCGGGACTTAAACTTGTGACAACGGAGATGGGTGGAGTTCCTCCAGGATTATGACTTCGATATCTCTTATACTGAAGGAATGAAAAATGTGGTGGTCGATGCCTTGAGCAGGAGGACAGAGAAGGATGTGGCCCGATAGTCGGCGGACGCCTGGAAGGTAATGGAGGAGTTGGCCGCCTTACACCTGGATGCGAAGATGGATTGCAGCAGAGGCTTCCTATATCAGATGATAGTGCAGTTATCTCTGTTTTGACAGGTGGAGGAGTCTCAGTGGGGAGACTCGGAGTGCGAAGTGATGCGTTACCGGGTTGACCAGGGAAATGCTCCGGAAGGATGGGCAGAGGATGGTTAGAACCAGATGCTTTTCCAAAAAAGGTTTTTTGTTCCAGGGGTGATGCACAACAAGGTACTCAGTGAGTTCCACAACTCACTCCGGGCGGTACACCTAGGAGTTTCCAAGATGTACCAGGGTTTGAAGAGGCAGGTTTGGTGGCCCGGAGTTAAGCGAGCGGTGGCAGAGTTTGTGGCCAAGTGCTTAGTGTGTCAGCAAGTGAAGGCTGAACACCGAGTTCCAGGAGGCCTACTACGACCTCTAGATGTCCTCGAGCGGAAATGGGATGACATCTCAATGGATTTCATCACGGGACTACCCAAGGCCCAAGGGGGATATGACACCATCTGGGTGGTAGTGGACAGGTTGATGAAATCGGCTCACTTTTTGGTGATCAGGGAGTCGAGTACTGTGGACACATTGGCACGAAAGTACGTGGATGAGGTGGTGATGTTGCATTGAGTTATGAGGTCTATAGTCTCGGATAGGGATGCATGGTTTACCTCACGAGTCGGGAGAGGATTGCAGCATGCGTTTGGCACCCAGTTATACCTTAGCACTGCTTTCCATCCCCAGACAAATGGAAAAACAGAGCGCACCATCCTGACCATTGAGGATATGCTACGGGCATGTGTTCTAGACTCAGGAGGATCATGGGTGCAACACCTGCCCCTGGTAGAGGTTTCTTACAATAATATATATCACTCTACCATTGGCATGGCCCCATTTGAAGCCATGTATGGGAGGCCATGCCGTTCACCTATGTGTTGGGCCGAATTAGGAGAGGCATGAATCCTTGGCCTGGAGGTGGTGCAGAACACAACAGAGAAGGTTCAGCTCATACGGGAAAGGATGAAGGCGGACCAGGACCGACAGAAGTCGTATGCTGATACCAGGAGGAGGCCCTTGGTGTTTGAGGTTGGGGACCACGTGTTCATGAAGGTCTCCCCTTGGCGTGGGCAGTGTAGGTTCGGCAAGGGGAGTAAGATTTCCCCTAGGTTCATCGGACCCTTCTAAGTGTTGCGGCTGGTCGGAGAGGTGGCATACCAGCTAGAGTTTCCACCGCCTCTACTGAGGATACATGGTGTCTTCCATGTGTCCCAGCTTCGTCGGTATCTGCACGATGATTCACACATCCTCGATTGGGGTGAGCTGGACATCGAGGACGACGTGACCTTTGTGGAGAGACCAGTGATGATCAAGGATCGCAAGGATAAGGTGCTTCGTGGGCATACCATTCCCTTGGTTCGCGTGTTGTGGAGACATGGTGGGCTTGAGGAGAGTACGTGGGAGAGGGAAGCACAAATGTGTACCCAGTACCAAGAGTTGTTTTAAGTTTTGTTCCTTGTTGTACCTGTTGTGATAGAACGTTTGGTGTTTTGGCTATGAAATGTACTGGTTTTTTGTCCTCTAGATGTGTGTGAAAAGCCCTGGCTATGGGGGAGGAGAGAACCAGACCCCTAACCAAGACGCATTAAGGTGGATGCGATTATACCCGTGCGGGCGAGTCAGTGCCGCCCATAGTGGATAATATCTTGACATGGGGGGAAGAGACTCCCCAACACACATGACTGGGCAGTTTGACATGGTATGTTGCTTGGTTCTTGACAAAGAAGTGTTTTTGGATATCATGGGTTCACTTCTAAGAGGTATCTTTAGAAGTGGTTGTTCGGACCCTCTCTTTCTTTCTTGGTTTGTTTTGATTCTCGAGGACGAGAATCGTTTAAGAGGTATCTAATGTAATGGCTCGGACCCTCCTGGCCCATTACTTTGCCAAAGTGAGGTTCCACCAAAACAGTGGCGCCGTGAAGGTGACACCGTGACGGTGGCACCGTGACGGTGGCACCGTGTCCCCTCACCGAGCCTTTCGTTCTTCTTCCAGTACCTGAATTTTCCGCTCACGCAACGCATGTTTCAACGTAAATTAATTCTTTTACTCCTTTTAAAACCATTTAAAGCCCATAATTAATTCCTAAAAATCCCTAGGTACCTCCGTGTGTAACTGCCCAGCCGCGTGGTCAACCCATAACCCCCGCGCCTTACGTGGTTACGCGTTCTCACCTTAATCATCTGCAGCTCTTATAAACTAAGGGTTAGTCGTGGTTTCTCCTTTACTCAATCGCGTCTTTTCACAAACCACTTGTGGTGCATTGGGCGCATCGTTATCCGTAAAGTTCCTCGCCTAGCCTAAGCATCGATCATCTATCAACAAGTAGTGAATTTTTCCTTCGCCTCTCTCTTTTGTGTATCATGTGGGGTGGGCGTGTATTTGTTTCTGTAGAACTTGTTGGACCGAAATTAATGAAGATAATAAACGAAGATCTAAAGAATGAAGGGGAAGGGGTTGTAATTGTTTTTTCTACATTATATTGTGATTACCTTTTTGAGTTGTGCAGGCTTACGCCTTCGGAAAATTCATGGCCATTGGTGGAATTTCCCTGTGCAGTAATGAAACAATCGTATGTTTTAAATGGCTTGTTTGTAAATGTGAACTCCTGCTGTGAAATTGGTTAATCACGTATATCCGGCTGAATAAATTGAAAGCACCAGGATCAACCCTTCTGTGATAACTCCTGGTTAGAACACACTGAATTTGAAATCATGGTGTGTGTTAAGTCGTTTAAATCTGAAAATCCCTGACTTGTGTTGGTGGTGGTAGTTGGTTGTTTTCCTTCCAGGACGATTGTTGGAGATGTGGGAGGGGATGGGATCCCCTCTTCTTTTATACCCTCAGTGGTTGTGTGAAATTGGGGGATGGGATCCCATGTTGGTATGGATTCGGTGGTTGTGAGTTTTAAGACCGGGTGGATAGTTGTTTATATCATGAATTGGGGTGGAATATCTTGTTATTGAGAACTGGGTATGGGCGTTATGGTTGTTGCTTGATTTTTTATCTTCCTGGACTTATGCATATGTCTACTAGTTTTCCAGTAGTGCTTAAATATAAACATTATTACTGAACGTGAAATAAGAATGGGACAAAGGGGTTTGTTGGCAAGAGTCGTGACTCGGACTTGAGTGTTGTTGTGATCTGTAGGCTGTCTGAAGAAAAACCTAGCTTTGGGTGAGTGCGTGTTACCTATATATATATATATATATATATATATGTACTTGTAGCTTTGTGTTTCTTATTCGCGCCCCACCAAAGTTGAGCACTTAGTGCCGAACACCCCCATTTCATGGGGGAGGGTGTTTTTCCCAACAATATTCTTAGTGGCTGGTTATTAGATCCTTTTCTACTCTCTTTCCGGGATAGCCCAAGTATCTTCGGGCAGGCTGTGATGGCCTGAGGTCCATTATTAGCCCAAGAACCATCGGGCGGGGTAGTGTGGTGGTTGGCCAGGTGTGTGCGGCAGGTGGTTTCCCAAGTGTCTTCGGGATGAGGCCGAGCTGTCTTCGGGCATGGTACTGGATCCTTTAGCCCAGGTGTCTTCGGGCGTGGTGGTGGTTGTTCTAGCCTAGGTGTTTGCAAGCGTGGTTAAATGTGATAGTTTTGGCCCAGGTGTGTGCGGGCGGGTGTGGCAGTGGGACTGCAGTGAGAATGGCGGGATTGGTCCGATGCGTAGGATGTCTCAATAACCAGTGGGAAAGTGGCACGGTGTACCCAAAAAACGATGTGCTCTGATTATATATATTACTTGATTTGTGTTATTTGGGGAGTGTGCCTTGGTGAGGCCTGGGGTGGATAGTTTACCTTGATAGGTGTTTGGTTTACTCCTTTTCTCACGGGACTTTAGTACGTTCCCCCACTTGTGCACGAGAGTATTTGGTTTTCCCTACTGAGTGTACTTGTATGCTCACCCTACGTATATAAAACTGCTTCCAGGTTTCCAGGAGGACTTTGGGGATCGAGCAGGACAATACTAGCTCGGACCTTTGGGGCAGTTGCAGTTGATGTTTTTCTTCTTTGGTACTTACCTTTGTAGTCTCCCTTTTTACCTTATGGCTTTACTTTTAGAACATGCATGTGGGAATGGTTTATTTCTTTTCGTTTTACTTTTCTTTTAACTTGGTTTTGTTGAGTTTCATCATCTCATATCTCGATATTATAAAACAAAAAGGGGTAATGCCTTTAATTTGTGAGAAATTTCTATACCCTTGGTGGTAGTCGCCACTCCGGGACCTATTGGAGGCGGGTCTCAGGGGTCATTATCTCTCCTTCAACTTAAAGAAGGACGGGCCTGACAATCTGCTGACCCTTCCCTGCTTTTGGTGAAGGTGGGTCGTGACACACACATTTATAATGGAATTCATTTAAAAGATATTTTTGAATCACATATTCTCATACCACTTTGAAATTTTTTAATGGAATTTACATTTTAAAACAATCATGTCTATATAAATAAATCCTTTAAACTACGTTGAAAACATATCCATTAATGAGAATGATTTAGAAGATTAAATATTTAAAACATTTAAATTGATGTTTTAGTTAAATAATACCTTAAAAGAATCATTTTGAAATTTATTTTATGAAACATGGACAATGATAATAAATATGTTCCAGAAAATACATTCACATAAACAATCTCGGATAATAATGAGATTAAGGAATTAACCCTTACCATGAACTTTGCTTTGGTAGAGGGTACGTTTAAACTCATGTATAATGACCATAATATGTTATTAAATTATAAAATAACTATATTCAAATTTATTATATCTTAAATGATTCATTTAAGACATTATACTATCAATTCAATAACGATTTCCATGTTAAATTAACATTTCAGATAATAATCGCTTTCTTTATCGTACATGTTTTAACTTGTTATTGTTGATCGTATCATTTTGATCATGATTTAAATACTTCCAGAATATAAAACATGATTTATATATAATATATATTTATAATATAAATATGTATAATAGATAGATATATGAAATGTAAAACACCGTTTATGGAGACGGTAGTCCCTATGTACGCATAAACATTGTTTCTGTTTTCATATCATATTGAATAAGAGTAAGTGAATAATATATATGTATGTACATATATATATTTATATCTAGTAGAATTATTATTCCATATATTACATACTTATTAAAAATAAATATTTTTATAATCATTGTTGAATGGTGAACTTGGAAATTAATCTCATCACGTCATGGAGACGGTAAGTTGTACGTTCACACGAGCAACGATGTCATTTCATTAATGATTAAAAGGTGTGGAATTTGATGGTATATCAGTTTTAAAGAGAAATTAGGCTCTTATTTTCACTATTTATATATGTATTACTCATCATTATATCCATCCAAATAACATACTGTTGAATAACAAATTACATCACGTCGTGGAGACGGTAAGTCATGTGAACACCCACATGGTGACATTATCATTCATAAGATGGACAGAATAATGAGTTTGGTTGAACCATATTTAAAATAACATCATAGTATTTAGATGGTACGAGAGTTATTATTTTAGTATGGAAATAACAGTGAAATATAAAGTGTAAGACGAAAATAATTTTGAAAGAGGTGATAAAATAATTACCTCTTCTTTGGGTGTTTCCTTTTGATTTGAAAAAAGGGCTCCTTAGGTTTGTTTTATGATTATGGTAATGCTTCTTTGATGAATCTAGGTATGTTTGGAGGATATTTGGGATGGGTTTGGCTTAGAGAAATGGCTTTGGATGTGTGATTTTGAGAGAAGGGTAAGTACCCTTTTATAAGAGAGGTGAGGGTCACTTTATGGAATGTTTGAAATATTATTTTATTGTAAAATCATTTTCAATTTATAATGGCTCTAAATTGATTTAATTCGATTCCAAAGTGGGTATGGGTTAATGTAATTTCATCAAATAGGTTTTAGACAAGTTTATGTCACCATAATAACCCTATATTTTAGATTTAACTCTTAGTTAAGTAGTTTAACTTTTACCACGACCTCTTGTTTTATTATAATAAATGGATAATAAACTTTATATAAAAATAAAAGAGAACCACAAGTGGTTAACTATTGATATATATAACCTTATATAAGTACTTTAGAAGAACTATATATTTTTTGAAATATTATATCAATTAATAATATAGTATTTTTTTTAAAAATCATTTATGTCAATTTGGACACTATTTGGTATTGTGTTTTGGTTAAAGTAATAAAATCTTTATCATTTCAAATAACTATATTCAATCAACAGTAATTTTTCATATTAACCTAGAAAATTCGGGGATGGAATAAAAAGCCTCAATTTACATTTATTTTTATATTTATAATATAAATTATTTTAATATTTCATTAATAAAGTAATTACGCCATCATCATTATGTCATAAATAAATTTTATTATTTAATATTTAAAAATTATAAATAATATACCATTATTTAGGAAATAATTTAGTATTTCAAATGAATATTTATAGTGGAATTTTTCATATGTATAACCCTATATTAAAATTTTATAAGTTGATAAACTTTTAATTTAAAAATTTTAACTCTTCTTTAAATAAAATAATGATAAATGTCTAAATCTAATACATGTGGACCAAGAAGATCATATTTTATTCTGAAGGTTGGTTTTGGTTGAAATTCATTTATCCAATAGAATTATAACACGTGTTAGGGAAATTATAATATATTTGTTATCTTTAATTGCCCTATTTACTTTTAACCGTAGTAAATTTAAGTCAATAGTTACTATTCATCAAAAATTATTTTCATATTATTGAACCACATTTTACATACAGATTTTACCCAGGTTGCTTGGATTTTTGAAATTTAATTAATAGATGTGGTAAAATTATGTTTTATGCAAATTTTAAAATGTGCATAGAAGGTGGGTATGAGACGTTAAAAAGTTCAATAAAATTTTATACATAAAATTTTATTATAAAATGACTTCAATGATTTATATTGAACATATATATGTATTATATATTTATATATATTTTACTTGAAATAAATTTAAATAATGTAATTATTTGTTTAAATAAAAAGTCAGTTATAAACCATAATGTAGTGTTTTTCACTGTTCATCAAAAATTGAAATTTTTAGAAAAATACAAAAACATCACACTAAGATAATTTTGATATTAAAAATTCAAAACTGAATTCTATTTTACCAAATTAAAACCATAGTATTTGCATTAATTAATTTTATATTAATTCTCATTGTCAAAACCAAAAATAGGTTTTTATGAAGTAAAAAACTATAAATTATTTACATGTGTTTATGCCCAATTTAAATGTAAAATTACATACAATGACATAAATTGTATTAAATGATAAAAATATAATCTTATTATACTTCGAAACCATTCAAATTCATAATTTAACACTATAAATTATTTTAATTAAAAAATTTGTTTTCAATTAAAATTATGTATTTTTTTACTATTCATCAAAATATAAAAGTTATAAAAAAAGTAACAAAAATTTATCCAAATTGAATATTTATGTCTTGATTCTAAAGAAAAATTTAATTTCATTAAATTGAATATATAAAAGTGTCAAATATTGGGTTTAAAAAGGGTTCTCCATTAAAAGGCGGTAAAATTTCATTTTTTGAAAAATACTTTTTTATCTGAAAAAAATAATTTGTTCTTATATAATGTCTAGGAAACACATAATATAGATTCTAAAATTATATGGAGTATATAAAATACAAAATTCAGTTAATACTATTCATAACCACTTTTTTAATGGGTAGTTTGGTAAGTCGTGGTGCACTCGAACTTGGTGTTACGTGTAGCTCAAGTTATTTAATTATTTTGAAGAAATAACATACTATGAAATCAGGGGGTGTCACAAGTAGGGTCCAAAAAATTTATCAATTAATAAAATGAATTAGTTTTTAAATTATTGTTGATGATGAATTTAATTACAAATCATGAATGAATGGTTTTATTTAAATAAATTGATTTGTTAGATTACAAAATAATGGGTTCGAAATAAAACCCATCCAAAAGAGGTGATATGCTTTCAAGATAAAAAATTAATTTTTATATTGATATGTTCATTTAGATTGCTGATATGTATTTTTTTATTGCAACCCATACATGTTGACCAACATCGGTTAAGTTGTAATTATGATCATTGGGTGGGATAATTTCTCAAAATTAATTTTGAATTAGTTATATTATTTAAGGTTGTAATTTAAATAATTTATCAAAGTATTATTTATTGAGATAGTGAATTGTAAAAGACGATATAATTAATTTGTGAATTAATTATGAACCATGAGAATTGAAATCGATATAATTAATTGTGAATTAATTATGTTCTTTTTCAATAATGTTTTGGATAATTAATTATAGAAATTAATGATGGAACATTGTGTATTATAATGAAATAATTAATTTTGAATTAATTATGTGCTCGATTTTTAATATAAATAATTAATTGGGAGATTAATTATGTGATTGGGAATTGTCTGTGTTGAGAAAATTAATGGTGGATTAAATATGTGACTGGATTTTTTATTAAGATAATTAAATTTGAGATTAATTAGCTTGAGTTCTGATTTTTATTGTATAATTAACTGTGAAGAGTTAATTATGGGATGCGATGTTGTGTTAATAGATTAATTAATTAATGAATTAATTAAAACAATTATGGACATAGATTACTGTGGGGTTAACTAATGGATTTTATGTGTTTCACTAATCATTGGATTAGTAAGGGAATGAATGTGGATAATTTTTAAGGAATTAATTGTAAATATTGGATTAACTAAATTTTGAATTAATTAATGAATGAGAACTGGGTGCTAGACATGGTGTTCTAGACCAATGGAGAACTTGTGACTTGGACATGGTGATCCTTCCCAATAGTTATCTAATGATGTAAATGAATGAGAATCTGGGTGCTCGACATGATACTCTAGACCAATGTAGATGTTGGGACCTGGACAAGGAGTTCATCCCCAATAGTTACATAAGTGCTTAGATGTAATGTGCTAAACACGGAAATCTACACCAAATGGGAATTGGGGTGCCAGTCACAGAGATCTATACCAAATGAGAACTTGGGTGTTTGACATGCAATTCAAAAATAAATGAATGTCAATAATGAATTACAAAAATAATGAGAGATGTGGATCAAACTCGAGTTAAATGTGATTAAATAAATGATGTTTATGAATAATTAGAATTCTTAAATGAGCTGATGTTTGTATTGAGGTAAGGGTAACCATGGGAACCATGAAGATAATAAATGATCAAATATAGTATAATTGGTAATGTTTTTTTAAGGTATTTATGCTTGATAAATATTCTTATATGAATCATGAGCAGAATCTTATTCCAGCTAAGGATTGAAGCTTGTATTGTCACCAGGTGTCCCTTTGGATCCTTGATAGGTTATCGGTTATTTATTATGTTATATTATTTCTTTGTTATATCTACACACCATTTGTTATATTTCATTGTCTAGATTGATCTAGGCAACCAGTGGTCCCATCCTATTGATATGTATATCTCACACCCTATTCAGGCTTCCACTCTACTGGAGTACCCAACTGGAGTTTCTTTTTTGTTGGACTCCAGACCTCTGCATGTGGCTCATACTTATACCTGGAAGTTAGAAGAAAAGAAATGAGGGGGAGCTTGGGATTCTTGTGGATATTTCCCATTGGGATTTGAGTCTTTTTTTTATATCTATATTGGAATGTAAAGAATGCAGTTTTTTACTGCCTTCCAATATGTATCACCATGTCACGTATGGATTTTATAAACTGGAGTTGTTTATTTTCATTATTTAGTTGATTATTGTTTTACATATGCTTACACTATTGTCTGAGTTTATTATCTATTTCCGTTGTTCACTGTGAATATGATGGTATAATCTCCCCATTGACTATCCATAAGATATTTGTTGCTAGTCGATAGCCTCTGGCATATGGAGAGATGCATTTGAGGTTATGTGAAAACTGGTTCAGCTGCCGGTTTGAGGGTAATCCGTGTCAGGATGATACATATGTGATGAAAATTAATACATAAAATATATATAATATGATATAGGTGGAGATTAATTTTTTATAGAATCATTGACAGAAGAATAAAATAAAAAATAATTATCTATAGTGTTTACACTCTTATCTCATTCTAATCGGGGATTTAGGTGGATGATGAAAAAACATATATTTTCTCTCCTCCTACCCACAACACTAGGATTTTTAGAACTGGATATAATGTTATAATTGTTCTGTCATGCATTTCCTAAAATATTTTGATATAAAATTGTAAAATTGTAAAAAAAAATTCCTTTAACTTTGTATGAAAATGTAGAGACACATATTTCCTCTAAAATCTCATCAATACATAGATACAATTATTTCCCCCAAAATACAAGGTAGTGCATCATTATTTAATTATATAGATTGATTTTTATGATGGAACAAAAAATTATATTATTATTTTTTTGATTTGGTATAAATTTCTTAAAAACTATCAAAATTTAAAGTTTATGAGTTTTAATAACAATAAAAAGTGGGAATAAATTATTATGATTATACCTAGGGTCACCTCTCCAAGGAGATAGATATCATGATTTTTTATGAAATTATAGTTACACATTAGTAGAAAGTATTCCTTGGGGAACATTCATCTTATTCTCATATTGTTCGTGTCTTAAAAATTTTATTTAACATTTTTATAAATATGTTGAGTGTGAGTGTTGGGAAACATGATTATAATTGAAATTGAATCTCATTATTCTTGATGATGTTTTCATTTTATGGTGAATTATCAAAAAAAAAATACTTATTATATATCATCATATATGCTCCATGACCATTTTGTAGGGTCACTTTTTCAGATGACCATACTATGTATTATTGGTCACTTGTATATATGCACAGAAAACACAATCATGTTTTTTTCACATATAGATTATCGATCATATGATAAATAATTGTTGTTCCTGGAGAATAATAGTGGATATGGTCATAGCAGATATTATGTTATCATTATAATTTATACCCTCATGATTTCTGTTATCCAAATTGCATCTGTTCATGCAGTTCTAATGTATCTTGAGAAATATTTATTTTTTATATATTTTATTAGGATATATTTTATATATATTATTTTGTTATTTTCGATTGATTATTTTTTGTTATGTGTCAGTTGGGGATGTTTCATTACAATTGGTTCAATATTTTATCTAAAGATAATGACTTGCATCATCTTGTATAGATACCTCCGCATCAGTCAAAATCAACATGCCTAATTGAGGTGGGATTAGGGAATTCAATTACGATTATTTTGAGTCATTCCTCCTATATTCTTATGAGGCTATTCCTAGGGTTTTTTCTTATATTGTGACCATGTGAGTAGTTGAAAATTCAGTTCACCGTGGTCATTTTCAGTCATGAACCTGAATTAAATTTCATTCTTCTCTTCATTCCACTAATATTATAGGAAAACTATGAAAAAACAATCAAAATATTAATATTAATTCCCAATAAAATAATTTCTTCATAGATATAAATATCATTATTTTCTGTGGTGTTTCAGAAACAATGTTTTATGACACATATATATTATTCAATCATTTTATTATAGTATCATGCAATATAATAAATAATATATTGATGGATTTATGATATTTTTGTCATTAGATAAATTTCATTACAAATATTTATATATAATTCAATTAAATAAAATCATGTCTTTCATACATATATTATAAGAAAAGTATTTTTAAATATACATTCATTGTTTCTTAATGTTTTATCATGTTTAATTTTGTCCATGTATTTGGCATTATTAATAGTTGTACACAACATATAATCCTAACCGTGTAAGTGGTTTATGTATATAATCACATTCTCATAATTAAGGAATTAGAAAACAAATAATACATATTAAATATATTTTTTGATTGTTTCATCATTAATAGACTTTATGATCCACTATAAATCGGTGTTCATTATCATAGAAATGACTCAAAAATAATTATTTCCTATGTTAGAAAAATATAATTCTATACATGGTTCACAATATATATAAAACATGGATCAATTAAGCTACAATTGTAATGTGGTTTTATACACCTCTCTTCTAATTACTCATATTACTCAAAACATTATTCCATTTCCAATCATATTTCATATACAAATAGTTCTTCCAATTTAAAACAATTTATTAAAAAAATTAAAATCACTGTTGAGAATATTCAAATTAGTAATATTATTATAGGAATGTATCAAACCAATAATAATTAATGTAATATTTACTAACATATACTAAATTTAAAATTATTATCATTCCTTCTATGATTTTATATTAAATTTGAAATTTATATTTGTAACCAAAAAAATTCAAATAATCATTTATATAATAATAATTTCAATGTTAAATATCTCATAAAAATATTATTTCATCAATTTTCTCTTATAATCCTTGTAATAAAACTTAGAGGGAATATAATGATATAATGTGTTTAGGATATTACTAATATAATATAACATTTTTCAAATGTCACTATAAATTTGATTATTTTATATTCGTATAAGCATATTATATCTTATCATACTACTATCATTACATTGGATGACCTTATGATATATATAATGTAAAATATGGTCTAAAATCCTTATAAGGGGATAATCAAAATAAATGTAATAATGAGAAATCATAACAATAAATATCTATATAATGGATCTTAAATGACAAGGATCAAATATAATCTAACAGAAATATCATATAAGAAAAATGATAAAATAAAAATTTATACATCATAATAATATGGGGGTAAGTTTGGATGATTTCATCATAATCATATGCCAAGGCTAAATTCTAATACAACATATCATAATATGTTAATATAATTTACCATGAATAAGAACATGTATCTCCTAATATTTAAGAAATACCTAAATGATATGGTGAAATATAAATCTATGTCTAGATGTTGTATAATAATATATCAATCACATATATTTAAAATAAAATTTAAATCATTCAATGTGAATAATCATGGAAAAAATTGAGAATGAAATTTTATACAAAAATATGTGACAATGGATAAAAAAATTAGTTATACTTGAGGGTTTCAAGAGACTATTATGTAGATTAATGGTAAATATAACCATTTATGGTGGTGAATCAATTGATAATATTTATGAAATTTACTTTTTTATTTATCCTATGTGGCTGAATAAATCGTTGATCAATCATTCTTTGAACTCTCAACATTACCACTTATAATCAAATGAATGCATTGAAATGAAATTGTTAAATTTTAGACGTTAAGGGAAATCATAATCCTTTTCATGATCAAACTATTGTTTTTTCATTGATTTTTTTACCAATTTTAATTTTAGTAATTACATGTGATGTATAATTGGAACAAAATTTTAGAATGTTAATTCAACACCCTTCAAAGGATAAAATGTTTTATTTATATTATATCCTCTAATTCATCAACATATCTTCATCAAACTCCTATGGATAGGTATTAAATTACATATTCATACTAATTTAGTGTTCATTTTGGAATTATTATATATCATTTCCACACAATCAAATATTCTACAGAATCACTTTTTCCCTACTCATGTTCATTTATCTGAACATGTCAACTTTTTATATCTCATTAATACATCCATTACATTGAATGTCTAGTCTCACTAAAATATGTGGCTTCTATTTAATATAAAATTAATATTGTATACACATAAATCAATTTTTATTATAAATATGTATAATATATTAATTCAATTATTGTTCTCTCGGTTGTCTAGTTATTCAAATGAATCATATTCAATACACACCATGTTGTCTTCTTCAGAATTTCACTAAAAGATATCACTAATGTTCAAAAAATTATTTTTAATATTATTTTTTATGTTCATCATTCAAGAATATATAATAACATTATTTTCATTCATACAATATTATATGCATGTCATTCTTGCATCATAAATTGAAAATGAAAGAACCCTAGTGTGATTATTTCACTTACCATGATTAATTAATATAATCACATGTATAGAATTATCTACTTTTTCAAATATAAGCTATATTAGAATCTTTGCTACTAGACACACTATTTCCACACATTTTAACTAATTTATTTATAAAAAATACTACATGTAATGAAGTATACAAGAACCCTATGAATTTATCCATGCAATATTATATGCACCAATTTCACTTTTCATGTTAGTATAATTGTTTTATATGGTATTTAGTCATAAAATATATATTATGCTTGTGAAATACACAAAAGTTATATATGTATGGTTATAAATATGGAAGCTATGTTATCTTTTATTCATTACATAAATTCATGAAATATATTATAGATTTTCTTCTTCCTCACATATAGTTCTATAAACATGATAAATTATACATAATTTTAATTTTATATAGAAAAATAGGAATAAATAAATAAACAATTAATGAGTTTTTTATTGATTAATGAGGTAATTTCTCTATAGAATCCTGGCACACTGCATTATTTAGGTAAATTACAGGATCTCCACCCCTTATCTAAGAAAAATATGGCTCATGGGAGGTTTTTATTCATGCTAGTTAAGAACCTATGTGAGATTTGTTCTTCATGAACCCAATGTTTTTATTAGAGTGGTTTTCTTCAAAAAATGAGATCATAAATTAGATAAAAGGTTGAACCATATATTGATTTAAAAGAATAATATTTATTAGAGAGGATAACATCCTCTGTTTCTAGTTTCATGAAACATTGAATATCCAAAAAATAATTTAGTATAAATCCTCCTTTTAATGAACAATGATATTGGAATTTAAAATTCATTAAACACCTGATTCCTTTTTATCACATGATTATTTAGAGATTCATGGATTATTCTCCCTCATGATTAGATTTATATCTTCTGAAGAAGTCTAAAAGATGAATGTGATAAAAATGCATGCTCCAGTATTTTTATAATCTCAAGCTAGTTCATGTTTCATGGATTAGTTGATGGACTTATCTAATTATCTCATGAATATTTATAATGATTATTAAATTAATTTTCCCATGAATTAAGGATAGATATTTCATTCATAGATTCAGGATGAACACAGATTGTAATTTTTAACAGTTTCAGTTAGAGATGGTGTTTAGAATTATGTTTGATGTTTGGATTCTGTGACTCGTAGATTTTCTGATACAAATAATCCCTTGAAACATCAGGGGATATAGATGATGATTAGATTCATATATATAATAGATCAAACAACCTCTATTATTTATTTATGTTATTGGTGATGGGTAAATAATTCAACACATTTTCCTATTCCACATTGAATATATAAATACCTTCATTTTTCATAATAATTAAACATGTTTTATAAATATTTTTTGCTAGAATAAGGGATTTTTACATACAACATCCACCACACATTTAATCACACCACTATGTCACTTTTCATGTTGCCTTTAGAACCCCATTTTCACCATACGCATGAAATTCACAAAGGGTTCACACTACAGATACTGATGCTCACTACCACCTAAAAAAATATGGCTTTAGTGGGATAGACCCCGTATGTTTTGAAGGCCTCCCCACACATGGTATTTGATCAAGCTATCGCAAAATGTAATTTTTTGGACCACATTTTCAATAATTCCCATTAAAATACATAGTATAAGTTGTTTATAAAAAATAAAAAATAATCTACTCTTAATTACTCATGAAAAAACAATATTTTTATAGTCTTATTTTAATTATTCTTCTTTTAAAATAATATTCATGAAAAAAAATATTTTTATGGTATTTATGTCATGGATAATCCTCATGAAATTTAGTTCACATAGACTAGAACTCAATAAATTGTCTTTATTGCAATTATTGTTTCACCATTATCATAAGTATTTTCCATTATAAATGGTTCCAAAAAAAATTAAACAGGAAAAGAAAATAATGAATCATTTCTACAATATAGTGTATAATATGTATCATTATATCAATATTTAATTATGTGTCATCTAATATTAATTTACATGATCAAATTGACATTCACTTTGGATATTTTTATCATTATGTTAATCCACCAAGAATCATCAATATATTGATGTCAATGAATACTCCTTATTCATTTTCAATCAAATTAATAATAAATAAAACATATAAAATATGATTTCAACTATATTCTTCATTATATTTATTTTATTTACCCACAATAATACCATTATATATTATTATGTCAATATATGTTGAAAAATTCTCTCCCACATTCATATGAATCATTTATTTCACTTTTTATCCTCCATATTGTATAGAAAGACAATGTACATTGAAAATGTAGTAAAAATTCATACAGATTAATGTTTCAAGACTTATTAAACTCTAATTCAACATTAGACATGCTTGGTATATAAAATATAGGCTTTTATATGGACTATAAATATATACCTCATTAAATGTAATGATACTAAATGAACTAATGGCTCACAATAGAATTCAAGAACTATCGAACTTCATTCTATGATGAGAAAAATGATAGATATAATTCTAAATACAAATATATCATCCTGAAACTCTTATACTGACTTCATCAAAAAAATTAATGACATTAATGTAAAAATGGTAATATGTTATAATTCCTTTTGAACATCCTCATTATTTTATTTTTTATATTATTGATAAAAACAATATTCTACCAATTTTATTTAGAATAAGATTTTGTTTATCAATAATGGGAGAAAAAAACTACAAACTTTTTCAATAACATTATCAAGAAAGAACAATATAGAATTTTTAGATCTTCAAGTTACAAAAAGTCTAACAACATCTATATTTCTTTTTTCTCCTCCGAAAGGGAAATAGTCCTCATCATTTTCATAATGGAGAATCTCTTTAATAATGAATGTTAATATGTTACAATATAGAGAGTAGACAAAAATAGTTCCACAATGGGGGTTGTATATGTTTTCTTATATCCAAATCACCATCAATGATGATCTTTTATAATAGTTTCAATTTTGAATAATATATTATATGATTAATACAATATGGGATCATCATCTTTTTACTCTTCCGTATTGAAATCATATTCCACAAATCTTCTCTGGTCCTTCCACTCTGAAATTTTTTTGATTGAATCACTTTATTATACTCATAAATATAATATGAAAAAATTAGTGGAATAATATGGGTTTTACATCACCATAATTTACACAACAACATTGACATTTTTTCTAAACCAAACATCTTCAAAATTCTCATTGTCCATGATTAGACATCTGATGTTATGTTTTTCAAGCCAAGACATCTGATGTAATCTCATAAATTCTTCAATTTCCTTATGTGTTGACTTTATATTCATGATAACACAAATGTAATTATATCATATTGTTGAACATTAATCCATTTTTGTAAACATCGTATACTTGAATTATTGGCCAAATAATAGTCATGAGCGTGTCTATCGATTTTTCACCTACCATATAGGGATTCTCTAACACAAGATTTATAATTTGTGGAATATGGCTGATGAAATATTTCTTCTCCTTGTGGAATCATTTTTTGTACCTATTTCAAAATCCTATTGTTGTGATTCATAAAATATTATTTATCTCTCAAAAAATTGTTTCCCAATAACTAATTTATCATTGGGGTGAATGGAATAATTCATGGTGTTTTCACATGGTCTCACATCAGGTCCTTTCATGGAATAATTCTTCAGAGAAGTAGTACAGTTCTTAATAATCATCTTGAACCTATTTTGAGTCTTAACTCTATAATACTTATTTTCCATAGATAACGTCTAAAACATCATAGTTTTAATCTTTTTAGAAACATTCTTGATATTTATACCCAAGGATTGATCTTTCTTTCTATTTTTTAGTTGTATCGTTAATTATTCATTGGTACATGTATAGATGTAAATGAATCACACTTATGACCAACGCCTCTTCCAATATCATAGTATTCTCTATGTGAATAATATCAATTTAATATAGAAATGTTCTTATTATTATGTGAATGTTAAACATTCAATTTTGTTTTTTCCCAGGGAATAGGCGTATTTTTTCTTTATAATTTATGTAATTGTAAAAAAAATCTAGGTCACAATGCTCAAATCCATTGTAACGCAAACATGAATCCTAATACCTTAATCATATTTTGTATTCCCTATATTGTATATAATTTCCACTATAATCAAACTATTTTTTCCCTTATTTACCACTTATTTGTATCTTCATATAGAAACAAAAATATACAATTATTCAATCAAATATATATGTACTGTAAGGATATTATTTTTTTATCCTAAAAAATATTTGATGTAAATTTTTATGTAAAACTACACATTTTATAGAAATAGAGACCAAAAAATTAATATATTGAGATGTGTATGGTACATTTTTATTCACATTTTTCGGTGAGAGGTAACAATGTGATGTAAAGATCATCATTTTACATTCCTAAGGCATTTTTTTAGGAATAAACTAATAGAAAATGAGTTTTAGGATCACAATACATCATAAATTATGAAGTGTCAACATGATTCTTTTCTACTTTAGACAATTTGATTTATAATAAAAGACATAACATATTAAGGAGATATTTTAATATTTATCCAATGAAGAAACATCTCCACAAACATTTCTAATCATACGAACACAAACTTCATTCATAACATCCTTATCACAAAACAAAGATTCAATCTCTTTGATTTTAATAGATTTAATATCTAGTTTTGCAATATTGAGGTCAATTATATCTCTCATATTTTCTTCTAAGGAATGTATAATCTTCTAAAATTATTTGGTGTCTTCATCATTCACTTCAATTGTGTTGAGCCACAATTCATCATTTATAGAGTATTATCCTTTATATTTATCATACTATTATTTAGTGACTCCAAAATATACTAAGATAATCGTATATGTATTGTACATGTTTTATAGATATAATCTAATTATTCATATGTATCCTTAAGAAAATTGTTTTCAATTTTCATGATTCTAAAAATTCTAAATAAGATGAAAACAAATTTTTGAAAAAAAATAATGTATCTTATCCCATAATATATTAATTTAATATTCCAAATTCATGTTATCACATTCAATTGTGATTCAGAAATATTTAGTACAAAAGTTAGTATATAACTCATGAAAAGTTGAATAATGTGTCCTCCTAATAAATAAATTTATCAATATCATTTGTCATTGAAACAACCATTTTTTACCTTGAACTATTTTATATTGGACTTCATCATTTCATGGAAGGATTAAAATGTCTTTTCCTCTCTTGAGAATAAGTATATCTTTCATATCATATTCTTCCCTTTCATTTTCATATTAATCAATGTATAAAAAGAATGTGTGTCATTAATTGAAATATAATGATTATTTCCAAAAAATAAATTTTTTAGAAGTATATAATATTAATTCAAATATTATAAAGAACAAAATCAATATATAGAATCAGAAAGTGGGAACCTCACTTTGATTTCAATTGTAGTTTTCCTTTCCAAGTGAACCACCGATTAGGGGTGAATAAGTGAGTGTATTTTATGAATTATTATTTATTAATTCAACTAGATTTGATAGAAAATCCCTAACTACATCATTCTTCAATGTTTTACCATTTCAAAATGAAAAATATAATACCACTGAAAAAATGATTATTTATATATGGTTTAGCCAAAGTCTATTCCATGTTAGGATCAACAGGTTCTTAATTCATGTATTTTATTATAACTATTAAATTTATTGATCAGAAGTGTTGTGAAATAAAAAAAATGATCAGGAATATCCAAGACCTATAATTTGTAAATGGATTTATTTATACTAGAAGTAATATTTCATCAATAGATCATCAACAACCACTAGTGAATAGGTCTTCAATAATTTTTGTCTTACCAATGCAGGGTGTATATTTTCCTTGTTCTATTTCTAGTATACACAGTTAAATATTATACAAAATCACTACTGTCCTTCCTCACTAAAAATTTTCAAAAAATTTCTGCTTGTGATATATTATTAATATTTCTAGTACCATAAATTTCTAGTATACCTAATAGTTTTCAACCACTATTGAATAATCAGTTAATTTTTCATTGAAAATTTCCCCATAACTCTTATGAATGAACAGATGTAAGTAATTAAAAAATATATAAGTAAATGAATTCCATTGATAACTCTAGTGGGTAATGGGGTTCAATTTGAGGAACATTTACCATATAACCTTTTATGCCCTTATTCATCTTTAAACAGTGGATATAGATCTCCATGAACACTTTTCTCTAACCATTCCCAATATTTTCACACTACTAATAATAGTGGTCTCCATATCTGTCCATCATATGGGCTAAGTGGGATAGATCTTTTATGTGGTTCATGCCTCCCCCCATAATTTATTATATCTAGTTAGTCATCATGTGTTATGTGTTAGTCTCACTTCTTTTATAAGGCTCACAAATCTATTTAGTAAAAAATAAGTACAAAAATGTAAAAAAAGAATCTAGATTCATCACCTCATGAAATAAAATAATTTTCATGAACTTATTTTAATTCTTCTTTATATAATATTTTCATCATAAAAATCCATATGTGTTTGGCCTTCTCATCATCAATACTCCTTATTCAATAATGTTTATATTCCATAGATGTCTTTGAATAATCCTTATTGTATATAATGTGTTACTACTGGCACAAGTCTTTTATGTATTGAATGTTCCATCAAACATTAGACTAGAAAAGGAAAAAATTAATATCGTATGTCATATAGTTTATTCCAAGATAAATCACACCAAAAATCCATGATATTTCATCAAATATTTATTCTCATAATAAAATAGAAATTATATAAGGATATTTTCATTTTCATGACTACCCAAAAAAATTCTATAACATAAAAAATAAATGGATACTTGTTATTCACTGTTAGTCTCACTGAAAGACTCCTTGATAATAAATATAATTTATACAAGCTGAGCTCAATCGATTGAATTAAGGAATATAAAATTTTTATGTGTTGTTTAATAATGATATGATAGGAAAAAAGATCGATGTTATGTAAGTAAAATATGATATTACAAATTACAAGTTAAGAAAATAAATATATATATATAAATTTAATGTGAATGGAAACCCACAATTGAAAAAATAAAAACATATATATTTTTGAAAAAACTATAATTTATTTGTATATTGGATGTAAAAATAATTATTTTAATTAATAATTAATTAATATTTTCATTATAGGTGGAATAAACAAAATAAAAGAATATATTTAAATGATTTCCATATATTCATTGGAGGGTTCGACATTAAAAAATCAATTTAAAGGATAAAATAAATAAATTCACAACTTTAGAAAAATAAATCGAAACTAAAATAATTGGCCTTATGGTGGGATATAAAGAGAATATAGAATATTTATAGGTTTAAGATAGAGTGGATTAAATTTTAAAACATCCAAAAGAAAGATCACAGTGTATCTTGTTACCTTGAGACATGATTTTATTTGTATAATCCATCAAGAACATGAATAAAACAATTATATAAGTTTATGATACATTATATATTATAAAACTATATAAAAATTTATTTCCATTATTTAAATCCATTCATTTTTATATATTATTAATTTATTAGATTTATTTTTATACAAATAATATCCATTTTTTCAGTCTATATGTTAAAATATTCATAGGTGTAATGGTGAAAATATATTTAATTTTTATACTAGTTCCATAAGATGTAATTGTTTCAAGGTATTAGATTATTTCTTTTCCAATATTATAAATGTTCATTATTTTAGTACATACTCTAAAGTAGATACAAATATTTTTATGATTCTATGTATGTTAATTTAGGTGGATAAAATTACATAAAAAAATAATTTGTTATTGTTATTGTTATAATATTTTATCGTAATACAATCTTAAAGAATTATTATTTTTTATAAATTTATTTTTAAAATATTTATTTCACTATCCAAGATATATAGAAATGGTTAATTAACAACTAATTATATATAGACTATTTAAACATATAACGTTATTATAATTATATTAAAAAATAAAATTGGTATAATTCAATATATTATATAAATTTAATATATATGTTTCATTATAAAATATATTTATTGCTAAATTAATATTCTATTAAATTTAATGAGGATTTATAATAAATAAGATGAACGAATTTTGAATGGAAAATATAATTTATTCTTCAAATGAATCATTTGGAATTCACATTAAATATATGAATGATAGTTTATCGATTAAAATAGAGATTTCATGTCACAAACCATCCCGGGTGGCCCAGTAACTCGATAACCGAGCCGACACTAACATAGCCCTAAGGAAGTTCCCAATTCCCATGTGTCAATGAATAGTACATAGCCTCATACAAAAGAAAAGAGGTAATAGTTTTTCCACAAAAAATTGTCGAAGTAAATGAAAAATGATATTTTCCATATCCAAAGAAACTCCACTAGGAGTAATGTACCAGATGTAAAATAGTAATTAATTCCCAATGTACTAATCCAATGTATCAAAATAGGTAAAACATTCAATGTCCCAACATATAAGAAACTCAAAAAGTCCATGGTTCAGTAGCAAGATCCATCTCCAAGAGATCTTCTACCCATACTCCAACCTGGAAGGAGATAATCTACAATCACCTGAAGGCACAAGTACGGTGTGAGACTTTTCCTAGTAGGATTTCACCAAATTATTCGACATTAATATTCTAATATATAATTTACAAGGAATGTGCTTTCAATTTTAAAGCAAATTGGTTTGGCATATCAAGATCATATTTAAACAAATCATGCATTGTTATCTAAATGTAGAAATAATTTTAAAAAAAATTCTTCACATTTAAAATGATGTATATATGTTTAAAAATATTGAATTTTCCTTTAAAAAAATATTTCGTTACACAAAGGTAACTTTAAAAAAAAAGATTAAATAAACAATTTTATACAAATCCATTTATATAAATTCTCAATGAATTTAATTTTTTTATGATAATGGAACATATACCATTGAAGTACTAACAATCAAGAAACATAGTTAGGTACCTAATAAGGTATGAAAGTTATGTACTATAAGGATCCCACACTCATAATGAATAGAATATAAATACATACTCCCAATTTAATTCAAGGAAAAAAAGACTCATCGCCATCACCTAAGGGATGTGATGTGTGGATATGATGTTTTATAACAATTTAACTCATAATGTTTTATCCAGATAAAACAATAACTACCTAAGCATTTAATATTCTCAAGTATAAAACAATGATGTGAAATTTTTTTCAGGACTGCTTAAAATACAATTAATCCCATTCTCCATTTCATATATGTCAATTTTCCTTTTAAGAACCATAATTCTTTTTTATCAAAAATATTACTTTTCACCATGATAAAGTGCAATGGTTTATATAAAAACATTTTTATTTCATTTTCCATACAAAATGATTTGAAACCAAATCATGAAATTCCACAATCAAATATCACTATTAAATTAATCCGTTTAATTTTCTAATTAATTCCATCAATTTCAAAGCAATCACCTAAATTTTTGGAATTGTGGATTTTTACAATTTTTCAATCAAATTCATTCCTTAATTTAAATTAAAACATATATACATTTCAATTTTCCATAACCACACCCCAATTCATTCGAATTGCAGGTTTTCCAATCTCATGCCAATACCTATTTCAAAACCGCAATCCAATGTAATTGGTTTTCTCCAACAAAACAATTGAAAAAAAATTTAAACAAAATCAATAATTTCCATTTATCTCAAGACGTTGAAATTAAAGAAGAAATTTTTTGATAATATAAATTTGGAATCAAGATAGAATGATCAATCTTTTTCTCATGGAAATAAAAATCTCGTGATGTACCCACCAAAAAAACAAAGATTCAAGAAGATCTATGAATTCAACCTAGAAACAAAATTCAAAAAAACAATTTTAGATTCATTAATTCCAAGATAATCTGTCAATCCCAAAGTAGTAAAAGAGTATTTAAAAAGGTTATTGAGATAACCCCTACCCTATAAGTTACTACAAAACCAAAAATTGATTGAACATTAAAAAAACCACCCAGCATGGTTTGACAGATCCAAAGTTTCTAGTAAATCTGCTACGGTTGAGAGGAATATGTTTGGGAGAAGTGGAATAAGATTGTCATCCGGGAATCCTGTTTAAAAAATCACATGGTTTTACATGAATTTTGACTTAGTTACACATACTATAATTGAATAAATTTATATCCACTAAAAGATATTTTTTTCTTAAAAGTAATTATTCTCATTTTTGTATTTATACAATATGTTACCCTATTACATGGTGTATAAACCTCCATTAGGTTGTGGAAATGACCATTTAAAGCTGAGAATACATCAAATCAATGATTTCACAATTATATGTGTCCTTCAAATTCTTTATTATCCCTATTCAAAAAACAAAAAAGTAAAACCGCGACAATGATACTGATATAGAAGATAGATTAGTAACTGGATGTTACAATATCCTCACTGCAAAAACATTCTATCCCCAGAAATCTTATGAATAAGCTTGTATTCCAAAAAATATTATGCCACATATTTATCATAAGTGCCTCTCATTCCTACATCTCCTAAAAATATGAACTGTACTACCATAACACATGCACTAAATGTATTGTCCTCCCATTAAATACCTTTTTTTAGAATCAACTATCCTGGTTGGATGTTCAGTTAATGAAAATTAGGATCTATTTCAAGATCACACCAAATCGAAATGTGAGATGGATCAGAAAGATACTTCCATAGCTGAGATACATGTATCCCTTTATGAATCAGCATTAACTATAGTGGGTGTTCTACCGGATAACCATCCTTCTTTACCTAATAAACAACTTTGAAAGGTCCCAAAAATTGAGGAGCGAGCTTCCCTTACAACACAAGAATTATATTATTAAAAAGGGGTGAAATATTTTTGAACACTAGGTCACCAATTATGATTTACATCAATTTATGATGATAATAATCATATGATTTATATCGGCTCTCCACCATCAACATGCTCTGATGAATCAATTGAATCATTTTGTCTTCTATTGAACCATCAATTTTCTAACCAAGGAACATTCAACAACTTTAAACAACACACAGGATATCTAAAATTTGGGAAATACAAGGCCTATAGGGGATCCATTCAGATCGCAAAATGATATATATTATTATAATAAAAGTCAAATAGCCCGGAATGGTCATCCCAAGCCCCACTAAAATTGAGAACACATGGGAAAAATATATACCCTAGAATCTGTAGAGCTCTTTCTCCCTGTTTATCCAACTGTGGATGATATTCCATACCCAAATAGACATGATATCATAGTTAATCCTAACGGGCACTCTAAAAATCATAAGTAAACTGAGGATCTGTATCCAAGACTATTAATGATAGAACTTCGTGAAACTGAACAATATATTTAAAATAGATATTTACCAACTCCTCAACATTGGTTGTATCTCGAATGCTTATAATGTGAGATGAATTTGTTCGACTATTAATCACAACCCACATCACATTCTATTTTTTATGGGTATGCATCTTCCCAACCACAAATTCCTCTGAGATATCATCCACTTCTAAGAAGGAGCTAAATGTAGCATAAGAAAACCCAATTTTTGTATTGAATAAACTTTACCAATTATCATATATAGAAATGTGAGACAAACTCAGAAATGTGTCATGTCATTACTATCCACCAAATGTACTTCTCAATATCATATAATATCTTAATATTTTCTAGGTGCACTACCCATTAGTAGTTATGGAAGCCTCCCATCACACCTTTTTTTGCTGCTACCGACACAACAAATATATTACGATAACATATAATACCCTATTTGGAGAATGACTATGGGGTGACTATATCCCCACCATAAACACAGTCTCTAGTGTTATGGAACTCAACATCGAGCTATTGATCCTAAAACATTATTTTGAGAAGGTTATATGTCAACTAAACACTATCCAAGGAAACCACTCCCACAGATTGTAGCACTCCAATATGAAATTGATAAAAGGGATCAATCGAGTTCCACTTTTTTAAAGATTCTTTCATATCTAAGGTCAGATTTTTCCTACAAAAAGCATTTACAATGAAATTATCTTTCTTTATAGTTTAGGCGTTGTCGAAATTGAAGTACTATAGGTATTCCACCCAACTCATCTGACAGATATTTAGATATTTTCAAGAGAACATGTGACTAAAGATATTTTGGTCAGAAAACATAGTAATCCTTTCTCCATAAATGTAATGTTGATGAATCTTAAATTTTTGTATCATAGTTGCACGTTCATGATCATGGGTTGGATAGTTATTCTCATGTATACTAATATGATGATATCCATAGGCAATGACAATATTACCTTGGATTAGAATGAAAACCAAGTCTAAACATGATGCATCATAGAAGTCCACATAGCCCAACTCGACCTCTAGAAGAGTTAACACTATATAATAGTAAAAATGATTTTCAAGTAAAAAAAATTATTCTTACATCGTTCATCCTATTATTAAATTACACCTTCTTGCTAGTGCAGTCATTAAAGAATGCGACATAGATAATCAATTAACAAACTAGTGATAATAACCTGCTAGACCCATGAAGCGTCAGATTTCAAAAACATTCTGTGGTTGTTCCCATTTCATTACTGCTTTATCCTTTTCAAGATCAACTAAAATACTGTGTTATGTGACCACATTTCCTATGAATTTCACCTTCCAAATCCAAAATACGCTCTTAGAAATATTGTCGTAAATTAGGTGATTTTTTAGAATACTCAAAATGGTTATCAGATGATGCTCTTGATCCTCTTAGGAATTAGAGTAAACAAGGATGTCTTTTATAAACACTAACACAATGTTATTGAAATACTCAGGCAAAATAATGTTCATTAATTCCATAAATACAATATGAGATTTGTTAAACCCAAGGGAATAACAAGGTACTCAGAATGACCATACCTTCTCTAAATTGTGGTTTTCAAAATATAAGATTCTATTATTCTTAAATAATGGTAACCAGAGAAAAGATCAATCTTCAAAAACCACTTTTCACCTTTCAAATATTCAAAAATATCTTTAATCCTTAAAAACACATATTTTTTTCTTCACTATAACTTCATTGATATTTCGGTAGAAAACACATAGGTGATGTAAACCATCAAATTTCTTGGCAAAGATAACTAGATCCAACCAAGGTGACTCACTCAATCATATAATGACTTTCTATAGAAGATCGACGAATTGTGACATGGTATCTTTAAGTTTATATAGTGTAATGAAGTAAGAGAGAATTAAAAATGGTTGAGTACCATGAATTAAGTAAATAAGAAACTAAACCACCCTTTCTAGTAGAAAACCAGATAATTAAAAAGGAATTTCCTCAAGAAACTCAATGAATAATGGAGGGAGATACTCACATAGAGATTCCCCATCCAAATTAAAATCAAACACTAATATTACATTCCCCAACTCTAGATATAATGGTCCAGCTCTTCTAGACCTTTTTTCCCATTCTTTTTAAAAGACGAGAGACATGACACTTGGTATGGAAAGGTAAAAACATCAAAAATAAAATCAATCTGGGGTTTATTGGAAATGCGAAAATCAATCAAGATAATTTCATCAAAAGGTTTGATGTTATGACCCAGAAAATATCATGCTGGCTCGACATCAAATAGATGGAATACCCAAGTGGGAACACATATACCCTTCTCTTTCATTATACAATGGGGTGTAGTAATATCCTTTTCACATTATAAAAGCTCCATAGGATTATTGAGAAGATTACCAATGGAGGATGAAATAAACAAATGAGATGTACCAGTATCCATTAGATTAGTCAGTAATAAAAAATCTGTTTTAATAGTACCTCTCACAGTCATTGGACCCATGCCCACTTTCTCTGGATACTCTTACACTACATGAAGTAGGTTTGTTCAAGATTCTTGTGGATAAAATTACTTTGTACATGAAGAATCTGATTTCCCCATTGTTTCAATAGGATTTTGTGATTTCATTCTATTATACTGAGTGAAATAGATATGGCAGTATCACTATAAGTGCACTGAACGTTTGCATGAGCCACAGTTCTTGGGTGCCTTAGTGAAAAACCATTTTGAAGGTGCCAGATTTCCACACTATTATAAAATCAATGAAATTACTCCATGTGTGTTAGTAGATCTGGAATGAACTAACCATAGAGAACTACCTCAAGAATCTTCATGTTTTCATTTTACATTGAATAAACTCATACTGCCACTAGGAGATAAAGAAACTCCCGATAACCCTAACCTACTAGCCAGATTCATCTAGACCATCAGTGCTCTATCCGGTACATCTGCATAAGAATGAATCATTATCATGGAAAACTAATAATGAATATTTTGATGATGTCCTAACTAGATCCTTCAATCCATAATCTTCCCATTTGATATAATTTCATGGGTGAAATGAATTACTTCATCAAAATGGTTTGTGTAATCTATCATGATATTATCATATTTATCACGATTGAAAATCTCTATATCCTTATATAAAATCATAAATTTTGGATAGAACTAGTCAGTGAAAATAATATTTAATCACCTCAACTCTAATCAATTATGATTTTTCTTTGTTACCATAGTGTTACACCATCTCCTATTTGGTCCTTCCAGCATAAAGGTGGCACAGATAACTTTTATTTCATCGGGTGTGTCCAAGAACCCCAAAACATAACTTCATCATGATCAATCATTCTTCAGCCTCTAGAAGATCATTCGATCCTTTGAAAAGGGTTGGTTTCTAGTAAAGTAACACCTATGAACAAATCTTGAGAATGTCCCTCTATGTTTCCCATTCTAGAGCCTAAATTTAAACTAGATGTGGTGAATTTCCTAGTTCTTGTATAAATTACACAATCCCCACAACTAGATTCATTTATACTATAGAATTCACATGGTGAGGTTCCAAAATAGCCTCTTCTTATGTATTATTAGCACATATTCTCTGAGTGATCATGCTAAAAATATTAGTAAACTAATACATTAAATCATATTCCACTCAAACATAGCAACAAGGATGATTAATCACAATAGTTATAATAAAAATGATTTGGAGTTCATTATATCTGAATCAAAGTAAATAAAATACTAAAATTCATCAACAATTTGTGTTTCCCTAACCACTCCAAGTAAAGTAATGTTTATTGGATTGTGATATGGCCTAGAAATCAATTACAACATCCCCCTATGTCCCAATAAGGTTTCATAAAATCATAATGACATCAAGACAAATATCTACCTAGCACTGATACCACATTTTCACAAACCATCCTAGGTACCCTGGTAACTAGATTACTAAGTTTCTACTAATATAGCCTGAATTCTATTGATGATCCCCATAAGTAGGTGACTATCACCTAGTATCATACAAACTAAATGTGTGAATGGTCATTCAACAAACATTGTGGAAGTAAAATAACCAGGATTGTTTCCATATCCAATGAAACTCCACTGGGAGTAACGTAGCTGAAGCTAAATAAGAATTAAATCCACAAGTAATATAACCAATATACCAAACGAGAGAAAACAACCCAAGAACCAACTCAGATGCAACTCACAATGCTCATATATGATTAGCTAGATCCACCTCAAGATATCCATTACACTCCCTTGAACCTATAAAGAAATAATATATAATAACCAGAAGTCATAATTTTCATGTGGGCCAAATCCCAGTATGGTTTCACCAAAATATTCCATAGCTTGGTTCCAATAACGAATTAACTAAGAATGTGATTTTTTTTTCAAAAAAATGTTTTGTTATATCAAGAGCATATTAAATGAAATACTAATTCACATTTTATAAGATGTGAATACATTAGAAATTTATGCTTCATATTTAAAATGATGGAAATACTTTTCGAAAGATTGAATTTTCCTTTAACTAAAGGTTTCTCTAAAAAAATGGCACTTTTTAGAAAAAATGTACCAAATAATCACATTTATATAAAATATTTTATATAAATTATCAAAGAATGTAAAATTATTTTAAACCATTAAATATATAAATTTAAAATACAAATATGATAGAAACATGTTTATTTTCCTCATAAGGTATAGTATTTATAGGCTATAAGGATACCACGCTCATGGTGAATGGGAAATATGTACATATGCCCCACTAAACTCAGAAAAAAGATAACTTATCACCATCACCGAAGGAATGTGATGTGCTGATAAGAAATGTTATAACATTTTATGTCATATTGTTCTATTCAAATAACTCAATAAATAACTAATTCTTGCATGTTCTCAAGCATAGAAGAATGATGATCAATTTAATTTTTAAATTTTTATAATAAAATTTATACTGTTCACCATTTCAAATATGAAAAAAATTATCTAAAACCCATATTTGGATTTTTTTTTTCAAACATCTCTTTTCACTAAGATAAAACCATAAGGTTTCTATAAAATCATTTTAAGACATTTTTTATAGATATGGATTTGAAATAAATTCATGAAATTACACAATCCATTCTAATAATTAAATTCATCAATTTAATTTTTAAATAAACCCCATCAATTTCAAAATATACCCCAAAATCCATGGAATTGACCTTTTCACATATTTCCCACAAATTTATTCCAAAATTTATGTTAAAAAATTTAAACTCTTCCCATTTACATATCCACACCCAATTCACAGGAATTGGATGTCTTCCAATTCAATGCCAAAAACACATTTCAAAATCCCCCCATTATAAAAGAAATGGTTTCCCTCTAGAAAACCAATTAAAATACATTATAAATGTAATAAAATATATTATAAAAACAATTTATAATAAAAAATTTATTTGTGGTTAATATAAATTGGGAATCAAGTTGAAACAACATACATTTTTCTCACAGAAACACAAATCCAGTTACATTCCCACCAACAAAAACAATGGCCCGGAGGATCTGGGAACTTAACCTAGAAAAAATATTTGACAACAAAGTGTTCATATTCATCAATTACAAGATGATCTAATAAAACCGAAGGGGGAAAAGAGAAAGGGACACAAAGACGATGAAAACACTTACACGACATGTTACTCCACAATTTAACATTGAACAAAACCACTCGGAATGGTTTGGGGGATCTAATGATTCCTAATAAGGCCTCTAGGTTATAAAGGATGAAGTTATATAGAGGTGGAAAATGATTTTTATCAAGGATTTCTATTTAAAAATAAATATTGTGGTTTTAAATGTCTTGTAACCCAAGTACACATCTTATAATTGAAAAATTAATTATGCATTGAAAACCCCATCACCTTTTCTTTAAAATGATTTATTTTTTTAGCATTTTCACAATGTGTAACCACAGTAAATGGAATGTAAATATCAAAAAGGCTATAGAAATGGTGTGTTAATGTTGAGAATCCAAAAAATTTGTGAATTCACCATTATCGATATACTCTATATTCATTCTTTTCCCTATTCAGAAATAAGAAAGGAAAACAATGAAAAGGATAAATACATAGTAGATAGATTGGCACTGGGATGTTAAATCCTATGGCATTATTAAATGGATTTGTTAGGATTAATTATTAATTATTTTTCAGCGGAAAAATATTTTGAATTGAAGATATATTAGTGAAGGCAAGAGATATTTAACACTAATGTGGAGGGCGTTATTAAGATTAAATAATGTTAAAATTATTTTTTTTGAAGTAAGTGAATAATGCTTATTATTGGTAAATATTTCTATAATTTATTCAGGCAAGGTTGGACCAAGAATTTATTATATAATCTATGTGTAAATAGTCTTGTATTATTGTTCTGATATAAAATGAAACAGTTTAAAATATTTACCAATTCACCAACATATTTCACTAATAATGAAAATTAACAAAATATCACAATTATATAACCTTTTAATTATAATAAAATATAGGAAATAAATTTCTCCAAAGGGGATTCAAATTTATATAATTAATAAATTTATAATTTATTATAAAAAACTTGGATTTATTAAAGGATGTTAAATATTTTCTAATGTTAATTTATATTTATTCTTTTTAATGATACATGTATTGAGTACATAATTTATGGTATTTTGAAAAAAAATATTTCATTTATTTATTTATTTTAAAAATTATATATGTTATTGACTAATTTTATAAATATTATTAATTTCACTATATAATTTATTATTTACTATTCTAAAAATTGTGAAAGTATTCTAATAGTCACATTTATAATGGTTTCAGGTGTCATTTACAATAGATACATAAGAGTTATAATTCATGAATAAACCAAATAAATATTTCATTATTCATATAAATATTTTCTACTCATGGTTGTGATATATCTTATTTTATTTCTATAACACCCCTAGATCTTCAAAATAAGAAAAGTATGTTTTATAGTGTATTCAACAAGTAACACTGAAATTAAACAACACATGATTTATATAACCGTTAAAACCTCGTCATTAAATTGGTGGGTATGATTAGTATTGAAAACTATTATATATATATATATATTTATTTATTTATTTATATGTTACATAATAAATATATATAATTGATAAATGTTTATAAAATAATAATTAATTTTTTTAAAAATTATTTTAATTTTTTCAAAATAGATTTTATTCGAAAATATTTTTGGTTGATTTTTATAAATAATATTATAAATATTTTTTATTAAAAATTAAATAATTTATTTGATAAAATATATTGAATTTTTATATCATAATATCATAATTTATTTTGGGATATCATTTTAATTTTTCTGAATTCTTTCATTTATCGACAAATAATGAAAAATTCTGAATTGTAATTGAAAATTTCCTTTTTGTATAAATAATTTATAAAATAAATTATATTCTAAATTTATTTTAATGAAATACTACTTCAATGGTATATAAATTAATAAAATTTATTTATTTCATATCATCTTATTTTCAGAACTTGATAAAATACATTTTAAACATTAGATCATTTACTCTTTGAAAACCCGCTTTATCACCATGCCTACCGTATTAATATTAAATTTTAAAATTTATAATTATTTGAATGTAGTATTGAAAAATGTATTCAATATCTTGAAATATAATGACTAATATTGGTTAGTAATGTGAAAATAATTTTTTCTCTTTACAATTAGTAAAAACAATAAAAATCATTAACGCGGTTAAGGTTAAAAGATGTATTATTCACATTACACTTGATTGTGTTAATCATAATTTTCAATACACATAAATTTTTTTATATAATTAGGATTTAATATTTATGATAATTAGGTAATAATTATCTAATACGAATCATTTTATTTTTGTATTAATGATTTAATTACCAAGGTTAAAAAACTAATTTCCGTGGTGGAAACTACCGTGGTAAAAATGTGGTAAACATAATGGAGAAGTACATAAAAGTATAAAGAATGATTTTTTTTGTATTTGAGGCTTTTTACCCTAAAATACATAAAATATTTTATGTATCAATTTTGAAGACACTCTATTCTATAGTAACCTTCCATTATTGAACACCTTTGGGTATTTATAAAAATGTCATTCCTCCTCAATTATTAAATGTAACTCAGTCTTCTCTTTTTTTCAAACCTATCAATAACGTTTTACAAAAAAAAGCTTAAAAAATAACCTCCAAATTTCCATATCATCATCCTAGATGTGTTATATAGGTTATAAAGGAATCCTTAGATGGAATTTGGTGTAAACTTACGAAAAAATATGATGAAGATGTATCGTTCATCAATGGGAATTTTTCTATCATTTCTCCCTCCATATCCATAAAATCTTTTTAAAACATGATTATGAATGACCTTATTATCTTCAATATGATGATATTTTTTATGTTATGTCCATTACCAAAAATTGTCTCCCATTCCATCAAATTTTTTATGAAATCATCATCCGTGTGTATGAGAGACTTCCACCTCAAAAACGAAGGCCATTCAATTTTCTATTGTGATATATCGTGGTTAGGTATGATGATGGATCCAAAGTATATTATAATTATAACATAATTATTCCACTATATTAATTATATTATATATACTTTAAATTTTCTATTCCTTAGAGGATATGTTAACGTCCCTCATCTATACAGGGGACTACTGCCTCATAAAGCAATGTGATTCATTTTTCACTAAGTATTACTTCAATTGTAATAAGGATGTTTTTAATCAATATATGTGGTATAAATGAAACAATTATTTTTTTCAATAAATATTTTATTTTATTAAATACTAATATTTCATTTTATTTCTTACACTGAAAATGATAACATCGTTCGTGTTCAAGTGGACAACTGCCTTGATGAAGCGACGTGACTCTCTTTTCATCGCGACACCAAATGGATGGAAAATATAAATATATATAATGAATTAATTTGTTATATAAGATATTATTAATATTTTAGTAATATAATACCTTACACAACTTTTTCCATGATGATCAATAAAATATAGAAGTGTTACTCATGTGTATGTACAACATACAATATGTACGACCATAACAACCTTAATATTTCATAAACATCATTCATGATTGGTTTTTAAAGTAAAAAATGATTTTTTATAATAATAATTATTTCTGGATAATAAATTTGGAGATGATAACACTATTTAATTTGTAAAATATATATCTCTTCCATGATGAAACACACAGGAGAAAAGAAGACAATAACACTCGAAATAATGAAAATAATGAAACATTATTAACGGAAGTGAGAAAATATGTTATAAAAGAATTTAATGTGATATTATAAATACTAATATGTATATGGAACAGTTTAATAACATTTTTAAAACAACTATACTAGAGTTTAAATCTTGTTCAACCAAAAGAAAGTATTTGATTATGGATTTTATCTCAATTTAATTTCATTGAGGAATATTTATATATTAGGAAACAATTTCTATTATATCGTGTATATATTTCCCCTTTTAGATAAATATAACGATTAATTAATAATTCATTTTATTTTATATTTCAGTTTAAATTATTTCAACTAATGGGATTTGAATAATGAATTACCCAGTGGTAAAGAATTTCGTAACATAATTTATTTCCATTGGGTCATATTAATTCCTCATAATAATTGATATTCTATGATTATATGTGTAATGAATTATAATTATCTTATTTTTTATTTATACTTGTTTCAAGTGAATTTACACTTGATACATATAATTTATTCATTCACTAAATCACACATCATCATTATGAACATTGTAAGGGTATATTTCACAATCTCACTCTAATCGAGATTCATTATTCTTGAATTCCAGTTGCTGGGAATTATTTTACCATTTTTTAATAAACCCATTTAATTTTATTCTCCTATTTTTATTAATGATAATTTCAAATAGTAGTACAATTTTTTTACTCTTTAGAAGATAAAATAATTAAAAATACAGTATTAATAAAATAGTTTTTATTTCCCTCTTCAGTCTAAATCCCTTTTTCTTCAAAAACATTGTTTTTGAAAAAAAATCAAAATTTTTAAATCATTCTTCATATAATTTGATAAATATTTTTTAACCATTTTTTAATTACCAAATGAAAATTATGAAAGGAATTTTAATGTCCTTTACCACACAATACCCTTTTGGATTTTACCGAAAATGTGGTTGGAATCTTTATTTTAACATGTACAATATGAACCAAGAATTGCATCATTATGAACATCTTTTACATTGAATGTTTAATAATAAATTTTAATATTTATTTTAAAATAATTTTTTTAAATTTTTTTACATTTTTGTTTTAAAAATTGTTTTTCCATGAAAATTAATTTTTCTTAATAAAATTTCCAAGTGACCTTTATATGTCGTTTTCTATATAAGATGACATAATTTTTTCTTACATAATCTTCAATGGGTATATTTTTTAAGGATAACATCCTCATTTTTCATTTGGATGTATTAATATTGTTTTAAATAGATAGTTATGATGACTATTTATTTTTTTATGGAAAATCATGTTTTAGGGAGATTTTCATGGAACCAATTTATTTTCCATAGGATAATCATATTTCAAATAAATTTTCATGGATCTTGTTACTCTTCCACAGGTTAAAAATGACCCAAAGATAATTTCATAGTTTGGATTCCTTTACAAGCGTTATCCAATATATTGAAGGAATAATGAATATTTTATGAAATTGATGTTGAAAAGAATGATCTTTTTTACTTTATTAATGTTTTGGTTATTTCATGGTACTTATATGATTGGTTCACACAGATAGTGTTATTGATCCAATTATAGACTATATTATGTGTGTTTAAAGAGATTTCTCTAATTCATTGGGTAATGATTATGCTTTCTGGAGAATAATTTTTGAAGTTGACCGTATGATTATTCTATTTTTAATGGTTCTGTAAGTGTTCAATAATTGTTTTATAAAGATGATATTCAAAGATAGAAACACATTTTATCTATTCGTTGAAGGGGTTTCTAATGTCTCTTTCGATCAATATTGATATCATATCGTTCATGTTTATTTATTATTATGACTCTTTACATTCTTAAATTGTGATTCCATGTTTCTTGATGAATGATTCATGTATTAATGGGTATGAGTTATTTTATGATTTTCTCAATCACTATATTTTTTTTTCATACCCTTATGTTTATATTATTCTCTCCAATGACATTAAATTACTAAATTTTATGTTTATCTGTATAGAAAGTTAGAGATGATCGTTCATTTTTTTCTTTTCCCAATCTTATTATGTAACACCCTGACCCCAATTACCCCGAGTCGGTGCATTATTACATAACATTGGCATGATACAAGGAATTGTGTCCCGAAATACCTAATAGTTTAGTAGCCATGTAAGTACTAGATGTATTCATATGTTTTACATTACATCATGAAATAAAAAATTCAACAACATTTCCCCCCTTTTTAACACACTTATATACTTATCCTATCACAACAGGTCAACCACAATATACTTCTTTACATCCTGAGAAAAATAAAACATAGAAAGGGGTGAGTTAAAATGCTCAGTAAGGATAAAAATATAGAGGAAACATTCATAAATAAGCATAAACATTTAAGGTAATGTATTAGACTAAAACAAAAGCCTTTTAATCTTAAACTACTTCATAATATTGAAAAAATAAAATCAAAATATTCGATTTACTTATTCACATGGATATTCTACTAGTAGAATAATCACATGCAATATCAATAGCCACATTCATATGATGGAATGCATAATGCTAGACTTCATTACCACATAGTCAAGGCCTTGTGCCAAGACTACAAATAAGATTTTGTCAAGGCCTTGTGCTAAGAAACTAGCTTGTCTCATGAGACCTACCGATGCATCGAGGAGCTATAGAGGTCTCCACCTGTCTCATACTAAGTCCAATGCATTCCTCATATGAAAAGGTTTAAACATAACAATAACATTCGTATTAAAACTAGCATATGAAATTTCAATACTTTCTTCATAAACCATGAATGGTAAAAAAATAACATGTTCATAGTCAAATATATAAAAAAACCATCAATACAAAATAGAATATTTGTATTATAATAAATCAACATCAAAAATTTTTTAAATCCATTAAAGGATATTGACATAGATGAAATCAAAAATTTTGAGAGAACTATCTCTTTCTATTTTGATATCATTTAAATGTCATATAATTAGAAAAGAAAAAAGTTATTTTGAAAATATTATTATATGTTTGTATGGGAAGCTTTGATGATGTTATAACAGTGGAAAATAGTAGAACCCATCATATAAGTGAAAAACGACATTCCTACCTTAATTTTGACGAAATGGTCATAAAGTACCTTGTTTGGAAAAAGACGGAAAGATTTCTTTCAAAACATATATGGTCATATAAACGCATAACCGACTTTAACCCAAAGTCTAGTAAATAGTGGAAATGTTTTGAATTACATGTTAAGAAAACACATATGTGGATGTTACCCAGTAGATACTTACATATTAACAACCTCAGATAAGTAAATAGATTGTAGAATTAACCCTTACCTTGAACTTTTCCTTGGTATAGGGTATGTAAACCTATAGTATAATAGTTAAATAATTGTTATTAAATTATAAAAAAACTATATACATAACTATGATATCATATAGGATCCTCTAATATTTCTTCATTAATAGTATTTTTGTAATTTCATCTTTTTGAGAGTTAACTAATATGTTTACCTTTATATGCTCAGTTATGTAAGTTATGTTTGTTATGTATAGGATGTATTTTATTCATATCCAAAATGATATTAAGTTCTTAAACATTATTTTTAATCATAAAATGAAAATTATTCTTGAATGATTATGATAGTGAATGAATCTCATCGCGTTCATGGAGAGATTAATTTCTACGTATGCACGAGAGACAATATCATTATATTGATGGTGAAATCGTTTGTAATTGGATGATATATCAAATATGAAGAATCAATAAAATGTTATATTTATTATTTACATTAGTTCTGATCATTATTATACCCTTCCAAATAATGTCGTGTTTGAATAAAAAACTACATCACGACATGGAGACGGTAAGCCATACGTATGCACGTATGGTGAGTTTTTCATTCATATAATGGATCGAATAAAGAACATGGTTATTCCATTTTAATTACATCACAATAAATAGAATATACTCAAGTTATTATTTTATAATTAAAACAAAGTAAGGCCTCTAAGATGAAGGTATGATTGTTGAGAAAATTTCTGGGCAGGGTTTGGCAGAGCCCAAAGGCTTTGGAGGTGTGAAATTAAGAGAAGTGGAAGTGCCCTTTTATAAGAGAGGTGAGGGTCACTTTAGGAAAACTTTGAAATATTATTTTATGAAAATACAATTCTCAGTTTAAAATGGATCCAAAATGAATTATTTCGAGGCTAGGATGGGGATGGGTCTAAAACCTCTCAATCAATAGGTTTTACATAGGTTTTGGTCATCATATTAACCTTATCTTTTAGATTTAACTCTTAGTTAAATAGTTTTACATTTACCATGTCTGTTTTTATTTTTATATTATATGGTAAATAAACATTATATAACAAGCCGAGAGAACCACATGTGGTTAATTATTAATATATATAACCTTATCTAAGTACTTTGGCCGAAACATAGATTTTTAGGAATATTTTATCAATTAATAATATAATATTTGTTTTAAATTTTTAATTATGTCAATTTTGACACTATTAAGTATTTGGTTTTTCTGAGAATCATAACAGCATGATTACCTCAAATAAAAATTATTTAATCAACCCCAACATGTCATATTAACATAAAAAATTATAGGAATTCATCAAATATCTCAAATTACATTTATTTTTTGTTATTTACAATATCAATTAATTTAATCATTCATTAATAAGGTAATTACAACATCATCATTGTCTCATAAATAAATTAAAATATTTAATGTCTAAAAATTATAATAAAATACCATTATGTATGAAATCTATTTATATTTCTAATTAATTTATATATAGTCAAATTTATCTTACATATAACAATATTGTAAAAATTGTTTAGTTATTAAACTTTGAATTTAACTCTTTTAACATTTCTTTAAATAAAATAATAATAAATGCCCTAATCTAATCCATGTGGACCAAAGAGGATGATATTATATTTCTAAGGATTTTTTTTGTTGAATTATACTTATCCAATAGTATTAGGACATGTGTTATGGTAATTATGATATCATTTTTACCCTTAATTGAAATATCTACTTTAAAGCATGGTAAATAAAAGTCAAAAGTAACTATTCACCAATAATTATTTAAAATTTATTAAACCACATATTACTTACTGATATCAACTGTGCCTTTCATATTTTTTAATTTCAACTCAATGAAGCGGTAAAATTTATTTTTATGCAAGTTTGCAAACACCCCTAGTAGGTGGGTAAAAGACTGTAAAATTTTCAATAAAATTTTTATATATCTAAACTTATTATAATATGACTCCAATGAATTTAATTTAACCTATATAGGTATTATGTATCTATTTTGACATAAAATAAATTTAAATAAAATAAATTATTACTTAAATAAAAAGTCGGTTTTATCCAATAATGTAGTGTTTTTTAATATTCATAAAAAATTGCATGTTTTTAGAAAAATACCAAAAATCCACCCTAATATAATTTCGATATTATGAATTCAAAAATAAAGTCTATTTTAAATGATAAATTTTATAAAATTTAAAAAGGTTGGTATTACTATTCATAACGGGTAGTTTAAATGGTTGTGGTGTGTTAGAATCTCGAAGTTGCGTACAATTCAAGGGACTGCATTATTCAAAGGGAAATGTACCGTGGAAGCTTGGGGTTTAACATTCTTCCCTACTTCATATATCATTTTCCTCGAAATATCTAAAATATTACCACAAAAAAATATTCGGGTGGGTCTTCATCATAAGTTCCTCTGGTTCCCAAGTTGCACCTTCCATCTTATGGTTTCTCCATAGAACTTTTACCAGATGAGTCGTCCAGTTTCTCAGCACTTGTTCTCTTGTATCATGAATTTTGACAAGCTCTTCAAAACAAGATAGACCAGGTTCCATTTCAATTTCCTCATAGGTGAGTACATGCATTGGGTTAGGCAAGTATTTTCTCCACAGTGATATGTGGAACACATCATGATCTTTGGAGAGACATAGAGACTTTTCCAAACGTTAAGATACAACTTCAAGTCCTTCTAGAATTTCAAATGGTCTGATGTACCTGGGACTCAATTTACCCTTCTTAAAAAAAGGTATAACACCATTCCATTGAGATACCTTCAGGAAATCATGTTCTCCTACCTGATATTCCAAGTCCTTCCTTCGGTTATCGGCATAGATCTTTTGGAATGTTTCGGATTTTCCGTTTATTATTTTTTAATATAATATGGAATTATTATGACACCGGGCATAGGGACGACACATCATTCGGAGGCTCGGTGATCCAAGAATGGTGATTTGAATTTTTTTAAATTTATGTGAGCCGAAACTTGTGCGTGGTTCTGGCAGTTTCCAAATAGATTCCCATATTAAAAATCTGAGGGCACTGTTGCGTCCGGGACGATGATTTTACATATGAACGGGTCTAACCTCAATTGGCGCAGGTGGAGGGAAAACGTTAATTTTATGAAGTTTTTAGAAAAAATAAAATAAAATAAATGGCATGTTTATTTTATTTTGGAAGCATTCACTACAGTGCAACGATAGGAAAACTGTTTCAATATGAAATGCCACGTCATAATGAAACTGAAACAGCAACGATGACTCATTAATGACACGGCATAACAGCATCAACTCAGCGTAACATAATTCTAAATCATGCTCCCTCTATTTAATGGGTTAATGGAACGTTTCTCATTGGCAGAAGCTAGAGAGAAACACTAGAGAATCATTGGCACTTTAGAGAGAACTCTCGGTGACGAACGAAGACAAATGAAAGCTGTGAAGTGCTGATCCAACAAAGTTGAATGATCTTGGCAATGATGGCAGCATGACCCCCCCCCCCCTCATCAGCAATCGAACCCTTTGAGAGTTAGGGGTTGTTATTTCAAATATATTTTCCATGTTTTTTATTTTAAACGCCAAACATGGATCAACAATGAACATGCTTATCCACAGTTGTGTACGTTTTTGAGGGAGGGTTTCTGTTGGGTTGATTTCAGGGAATTAATCAATGATTAATTTCTATTTGATTCTGCTCTGTTTAATCCTACTAATGGTAGCGGATCAACACCATGGCGAATGATTATGGAGGTTCGTTCCTCAATTTTCTGATTGGATTTATCCCCCATTCATTTCCTCATGCATTCTTTGCGTTCTTTGTGGGGTGATGAACAACAGATTGTTTTGCACCCATCTTGCAATGAAATGATCCCAAACTGAAGATCTAACATCGCAATGACCCTATAAAGGTGCGACGGTAATAGAAAATGATGAATCAGCTCTGATAAAAAAAGATCATTCTTCATGCGTTCTTCTCGTTCGAGGATCGAAACGTGTTATTGGTGCCAATCGGATGGCCGAAAACAATGGAGACAACCTTGGGACGTCAGGGCGACATGGATTCTGGAGTTTCGTGCCAATCAGATGGCCGGATTGATGAATGGGGTAGCACGGAGGTGAGGCGGCAGAAGTCCGCAATTCTATAAATTTCCAGAAAACATGGTGTGTACTATCGATGTACATGTCGTGTTGTACCGGCGGTAGTAGCTAGGGTTTTGGGGGTCATAGAGGAAATACATAGCATATGACCCTACTCTCACGGTGTGTTGGAATTTCCCCAAAGATCGGCGTATATTTTTCAAAGTACATGTACATGGGATGGACTATATTTCTTCATAACACGGCGTGTACTCTCTACGCAGCATGGAAGAGGAGGCTACGTGGGTATTGGTGTGTATCCAGTGGATACACAGACATGGGATGGGGTATACAATCGTGTACTCCATCACACGGCCAGGCGAGGCCAGTGATGCTGGTCACCCCATGTATGGATTACATGGTTGCACTACATGGGTTGAGGACCCTGTACGGGCACACGACCAGCGTACATGGAGCCCACCCTAATCAATCGGACACGGCATGCACACCGTACTACACGCCATGTAGTAAATGTTCTACATGAAAAACCTTACGAAATGGGATATTTTACATGGGAAGTACCCAGGGTCAAATGACACAGCGTGTAACTTTTCTACACACCGTGTACTTTTTTGGAAAAATTCATGGTCCTCTTGTCCACCGTATCTTGGACATGTTTCGTTTGGGTTAGTGCCATTTCTTCTCGTTCCCCTGAAGGTTAGGCATCATTTCCTTCTATAGGAGTATGGTCCCTTCATCAGGACTTTCTGTGATAGATTTGGCATCCCTCTGAAAGGCCTGGAGTGAGATCCTCTATCCATTCTTGACCCTAGGTAGAGTCAGGCATCGACATGACCAACTCTACTAGGTGTCGATCCTCTACCTAGCTATAGAATTCTGAGGAGTCGCGGTATCCGCCATGGCCCTTGAGGTGATCCTCATCTATGTATCTTGATCTTTCCCACTCAGATGTGTGTCTCCCATAATGAGTCCATCTATCTATCAGGATCTTTCCCACTCAAGAGTGTGTCTCGTGTAATTAGTGCATCTATCTATTTTTATCTTCCCCAATCAATAGTGTGTCTCCAGAAATGAATGTAACTACCCTCATGACATTTCTCGGCGAACAGTACTTCTCGGACGAACGTCATCAGATCTTCCAGACTCGTTGAGTGTGTTCTCCCAGAATGAGTGCTTTGTAGAAATCTTCAAACTGAATCCCTGGATGGGGGTATGTGGTTGTATGACTTGTCTCTAGACTATGGGTCTGGGTTTTGAGTATATCGGGATTGTGATCACTTATTATATGTTCTATAGACATATACTATGCAGAGTTGAATGTGACTTCCCTTTGTGTTCTTCCTTGTGTTTTTTGGGTATTCTAATGAGTATTGTTATACTCACCCCTGCATGGGCTCTTCCTGCACATGTTGTATCTTGTGAAGATGTCCATCCTATTGACAATTTCCAGGGTGGATAGGGACAAGACCGAGCATTCTAACATCCTTATATGTCGAGGAGTACCTACATCTACGAGCAGTAGTCCCAGTACCTCGTTTTGTTTTCAGGTGGGAAATTGCATATTTCAGACTCTTGATTTTCGATGGGCTTGTATTCTAGCACAGTTTACATTTAGTAGTTACATTCTGTCATACTCTGTTGGTTGGGTTTATTTGTTTGCATGAAATTTTTTTCTTAGTGGTTTTTTTTAAATTTTTAGCATTTTGTGGGATTGGATATGTGTGCGTGTAACACCCTGAGATTTTATGAAAAATATTCATTTAATTTCATTAATATCTTGTTTTTTATGCTACACCAAGATTACCTTGCACTATACGCAACACCATATTATCTTGCAGTATACGCAACACTATTCTTGGATCCTGTTACACAAAATTTTGATAATAGTTATTCTACGCAACATTGAGTATATATATATATATATTCAATGTATAAATGATATATGGTTGGATTCTGTTATATGAAACAATGAAGGATTCTTTCACAACACGCGACCCTGACTTGTCTTGTATTACATGCAATCAGGACCTTCCTTGATAGCGTGTGTTGAACGCAATACCGAGTTTTACTAAACAAAGATATATTATTATAATATTATTATGAACTAGCCATTATGAATATTATTAACTAAATTTTTAATTTTATAACATTATTATTCATCTTACACATTTTCTAGAACATGGTATAAGAGAAAAATAAATTTTTCGGGTAAAAAAGGTATTTTTCAAAAAATGCAATTTTGCCGCCTTTAGATGGAGAACCCACATTAAATATAGTTTTTGACATGTTTATAAGTTCTATTTGACAAAATAAAATTATTCTTTGGAGTCAAGAAATAAAAATTTACTTTGGATAAATTTTTCATTTTATTCTGATGACTTTCATATTTTAATGAATAGTAAAAACACGCTATATTTTAATTAAAAACAACTTTTTTCATCGTAATATCTTATGTGGTTAAATTATAATATTTAATGGTTTTAAAGTATAAATAGAATATATTTTTACCATTTAATATAATTTATGTCATTAGCATTGATTTTACCTTGAATTCGTAGGTTAAATCAATTTAATCTTTTGCAATGTTTTAAAGAAAAACCCATTTTCTTTCGACAATAGGATTAATTTTAATTTAATTGCTGCAACTTTTGTGTATTGAATTTGGAAAAATGGATTCCATATTTCGAATTAGTGGGTCCAAATTATGTTAATAAGCGACTTTTTATTTTTGGGCATTGTGAATAGTAACTATGGTAAATTTTGTTTACCATAGTTAAAGGTAAATCGGGTAATTAAGGGTAAATATAATATTATAAAATTAACCTAACACTTGGAAAAATTCTATTGGATGGATAAAATTAAACCCATTTCAACTAAGGGTCAGACTAGATTCATTTTATGGACTTTTGACCATGAAAATAATTTAATTATTATTAAAACCAAAGAAAGTGACAACATGTCACTCTCTTAAATCTTATAATTATAATAATTTTAATTTAGTGATAAACATCATAAAAATTCTAACATGAATAGTCTCCAGAAATAAAATAAAATTATCTACATCATGATAATTTATTTAGAATTTTTAGGGATTAAGTAATTGTCATTAATGGTGATACATTAATGACACAGAAATTATTTATTAAGTGGAAAATAAGTATTATAGTTTTTATTGAAATAATAATACCCATTAAAAGGCCCAAAAACCTGACCAAAACATATTGGTAGTGTATATATACACCTTATTCATCCAATTACCAAATATATAACCGTTTGGATCCTCATAAAAGTGATTATGACACTTATTTTATTTTATTTTAAATGATGCCAAAGTTGTCACCTTCATAATTTAATATATATAACAATTTAAATATTATGATTTTAAGATGATAAATTCTAGTAAAAGTATTATTGTGAAAGGTAATAGATTTATCTTCATCATAGGATTTGATTTTAAATTTTTATGCAACAAAGAAGTATATTAAATAATTATACAAAAATGTTGTAGTAATTATTTTATTAAGAGATAAACCGAATAAATGGTTTTAAAAATAATAAAATAAATATTATATGAACTATTTAATGTGATCCACTAATTTTATAGACACATATGACATTTTATGAATCTATTAAAGATTTTAGTTAGAACATATCTTCTGTATATATTTTATTTAAATTCAAATAAATGTATAGTGTCAAAATTGACAGTATTGTTATTTTATAAAAATATCATATTATAAAATTGTTTAAAAATCACAAAAATATGTAAAAATTATAAATTTAAATTTATATGGTCTATAATGTTATAAATTAAAAAATTAATGAAAATTCACAACAAATTAGCAATTATTTGTTATAATTTAAAATTTAGAATTTTATTACCACAAATAAACTTAAATAGATTAAATAAGGATAAATCAAAATGATAAGGTTTAAAATAAGATCCAAACATATCTAAATTTGATTGGTTGATGAGATTACAACCCTATCTCATCTAATCTACGAATATGAATCATTTTTGGGGGTTTTTAAGTGGGGTTAGATTTATTATAAATTAATATTTTTAAGAATTCCAAAAGGTGCCCCTCTCCTCCCTTATAAAAGGGCACCTCCTCCCTCTCCTCATCACACCAATTTGAGCCTTCAAGCTCAGACAACCCCTGAAAAACTATCTTCTACACTTCCCTAGAAACATCCTAGAGGTTCTTGTCTACTTTAAAGACCAATATTAGTTCCCTAAGAGGAGGTTTCAAAGAGGCGTATCGAAGAAGAGGTAATTTCTTCTCCCGATTCATTCAAGCTTCTTTCTTCTTCAACTTCTTATTCTTTAGTTGTTTCATTATAAAGTAATAACATAAGTATAACTAATATAATTATTTGTTATTATAAATATGAAACAACCACATTTCACCTTCTATCCATCCTACGGAAAACAAAATCACCGCGCGTGCGTACGTACGGAATAGCGTCTCCACGCTGTGGTGTAATCTGTTTTTCCCACCAACACCTTACATGGATGGGTATAATGGTGTAAAGAATAACTATACATAGTTATTATAACATCATACTGATTATTATATATTGTATCATCCACTCCAATTCAATTCAATAATTATGGAAACGATATCATCGCTCGTGCGTACGTACGGACTACCGTCTCCACGACGAGATTAGATTCATTCTCCTTGTTAACCATTTAAGAATTATTATAAAGTATATATAAGAAATAATAATGAAATATATGACATTATAAAGCTACTGGATTTATGTATATATGTATGTCATATACATAATTCCATTCAACTCAATAAGGAAACGAAAACATCGTTCATGCGTACGTATGGCCTACCGTCTCCATGAACGGTGTACTTCATTCCATTTATTGATCTATTATATATATGTATATTCTGAATATATATTATATATAAATCATGTTTTATATTCTGGAATTATGTAATCATTATCTAAGTAATCATATGAATAATTACAAGTCAAAACACAGACGCCAAATGAAACGATTTTACTCAAATACATGAAATTTACAAAAGAACGGGTAATATACAGTCATAAGTGAACCATATATGATATCATAACAATTAATATGATTCTATAATAAGTTAATTACATTATTTAAATCATTATACAGGAGGTTCGGATACATACGAAGCATATCGGACATAAGGTAAGGGATAAATTTTTCAAATCTCATTTTTATCCGAGATTTCTAATTCGTAACTATTTACTAGGGTTATTGCTATCATATTTGTCCATGTTTTATAAAACTGTATTCATGTATGTTTAAAGTCCTTTTTACCCATTCTTGACTTTTACTACATGATATGTAAGGAATATTTCTTTTTTTTACGTTACGAGGTACTTTTTGACTTTTCCAGCAAAAGTACGAGAAGAATGTTTTTTTAACTTATACAGCACAAACATATTTTTACGGTTTTATAAAGACTTATTTTCACAAATATTCCTACAAAATATTTCATGACTATTTTTAGCAAAATCCTTTTCTTTTAAAATTTCATGACATTTTTTGAAAAGAAAATTATTTTGAAGAAGAAAGGATATTTTCCTCAAGAATTCATTTCAAGTGTTTTATCAAAACCATTTTTCATCTAAGATGAAATTATTTCATATGTGTATGTTTCAAGTATCATGTATCTAGGATTTACATGGTTTAATTTTACTTATTATGAAATTATATCCATTTCTTTTATATAGATTATGTGATGATGGAATGATGTTTATGAAACTCATTTTGTTTATTGTGTTATTATGAATGATGTATGTTTTTTTGTGGCACAAGTAAGAATGATTTAATAATGAGATGAGTGGGACCTATATCTCCCTCCAATGCATTGGGTAAAGATTTTATATCTCATGAGATAGACATGGCTAGAACGGTAAGTTAATCCGGTTCAGTGTTACAGGACTGAAATGAGGAGTGAACTCGATTCAGAATGGGACTTTGTCCACTAAGATGGTCTTGGCAGCAATGCCTTGGCTACTATGGAAATCATTACACGTGATTAATGGATTCAACAATTACATGTTTTATTCCCATGCTATTTTATCATGGTTTATGTTCCATTATGATCTATGCCTTATGTACTTCCATGTTTTATGTCGTTGCTCAAGATTTTAATGTTTAAACATTAGGTTCATGTTTTTTAGTTCCAATGTATATGGTATGTTTTATTTTATCCATGCTTACCCTTATTGAGAATTTGAGCTCACCCTTTTTAAGATTTATTTTCCACCAGGATCAAAAGAAAGGTTTTAGGTCAGAAAAAACGTGGAAGATCTTTATGGGAGATGTTGAAGATCTTTCACCATGACTAGAAGATTACGTTCCAAGTTTCCAAAGACACTAAACTATTACAGTCCTTATGTGTCTGTTTTTGTTATGTATTAAGTATTCCGCAAAAGTAATGTAATGTCCATGTACGTCAAGATTAGGGTCTCTATAGTTGGTATTAGAGGAAAGGATTAGTCAACCTTTGGAAACTAGGATACTAAAATGTTAGTTAGATCCCTAGAGATATTTCTAAGTTATGTCTAGGGATGTACCTAAGGATAAGAATATGTATAGGATATAGTCCTAGAAATACGGTAATGATCATAGAATTTAACCTAAGATGTTAGATATTGAGGGTGCTCCCCCATTACTATGTTGTTTTCCCTATCATGATTTTTTCCTCTCACACTATTCTTTTTGGGTTTTAGAAAATGGCTGGAAACAAGAAGATTCATGATAATGGAGGATATGACGGACAATGGAATGATTTTCTTCATGAGAAACCAAATGAAACGAGATCTGGATGTCCAAACATCATTATTATGCCTAATCAGCAACCTCATAATATGATCAATAATCTCAACTTTGGTAAGTTTTCCGACCCAGATAATAAGAGAAAGATGGAGTTTCATGATGATCATAGAGGAAAGAAAGTTCAATTTCCCTCATGTAAATCATGTGGGAAGAGGCATCAGGGAGATTGTTTCAAAGGAACTGGAAGATGCTTTGGGTTTGGAAAAGAAGGACACAAATCCAGTAAGTGAAAAGGAAAAGGTTCAGTTAACACCATGGACAAGGATAATGGTATTGCTACGACATCAACAATGATTAGATGTTTTAAATGTAGAATGTACGGGCATTATGCAAACCAATTCCCTAATGGAAAATCTAATGAAGAGAATCAGCATGGTCATATGGGTAGTATTTATGTGGGTGATGATGAGGATACTACGAATGATATATGAGTTGAAAGAAGTTTTGAAGCTCAGTCAGTTGTTTTAGAGGGTAGTGGAATGATTGTATGTTTATCGAGAGTTATGTTTTATAGTTAATGGTACTATAGAATAAAGAATCATCTAAGGATTGTTACACTATTGTTTTTCCTAAAAGTATTTGAAAGTATATGTTGAATGGTACCAGTAACCATGGAATGTTATTCGGTTATTTTTGTAAAGTAGATGATATGCACATAATGAAGGAATAAAAAGATAATGAGATGTTTGATTGTATTCATGAGCTCATGATTGATATAAGGACTAAGTGACATCATGGTTTGAGTATATGGAATTTTGAGGTTTTTGGTATGTGGAAAGTGTTAACTTTTAACTACATTCATGTTTTCACTAAGGTTCAATGGGTATTCATTTTTCAAGAGAATACATGATTAAGGCCTTCGAACGTTTGTAATGTAACCAACAAGACATATCTTATGATATACGGGGATCAACGATGGTATTAACAGGCTTCTTATATGAAATCTATGGTAATCGTTTTCATTATAATATGACAATGGACTGCAATATTATGGATAAGCCTAATGATTGGAATTGATTATGTTGGACATAAGATAGTATTGTTTAAGGATATAACCTTTTTTCGATATTATTGATGGGATGATATAGTAATGTAGTTTTAGAAAAAGGACAACCTGCAGGACGGGCGACATCCCATCGCGTCGGACAAGGCTGTGGGAATCGGACCCACAACCGAAGTGCGACTGGCCTTTATCACATACCACCGGCCTATAGGAAGTCCCTGGTTAGTAGAAACTAGTATCATTTTATTAAGCGGTATGATATATGAAGTATAAGTTCATTTTTGGAACCATATACGATTAATCTAACCATAAGATGGACTTATAACTTTTTCTAACCTTTTGTTTGAAAGAGATGGAATGACCCATCATTCTATCACATGATCTGCTAACACATCACGAATAACAAATTCAACTTAATTTCTTTAATGGATGAAGTGAAAATTTTTCAATTCACGAAAAACAGTGAGATTGTACCAAAATCATGCAAGTATTTCTTTTAATTCATCAAATTTCGGGAAATGATCTTGAAAACCAAAAATGTTGTCCTAGTTCCCTTATATCTGATGAATCAGATGGTACCTTAGATCATCACAAATCAATAGCTTTGTGATTGTTGGATTTTTCATAGCCTTGTTCTCTACCACTCTCCATCAGAACTTGATGGTTAGATTTTTCTTCTGTATCCATATTCTCACCTATGTTCTCCTACGTGGAAACGCAGTGATGAGTTAATTTGGGTAACCGTTACATTTCATACTTCAGTTTTTAAGGCCATGTTTTGGTATTCCTTTTTACGATGTGGGTTTCTATTAAACAATCTTTCGTGTAGTAAACCACTTATAACCCCGACGAATTTCGAGGGTGAAATTCATTTTAAGGGGGGTAGAATGTAACACCTCGAGATTTTATGAAAAATATTCTTTTAATTTCATTAATGTCTTGTGTTGTATGCTACACCATGATTACCTTGCACTATACGCAACACTGTATTAGCTTGCAGTATACACAACACTATTCTTGGATCATGTTACACACAGTTTTGATAATAGTTATTCTACTCAACATTGAGTATATATATATATATATTCAATGTATAAAAGAAATATGGTTGAATTCTGTTATACGAAACAACGAAGGATTCTTTCACAACACGCAACCCTGACTTGGCTTGCATTACACGCAATCGCGACCTTCCTCGATAGCGTGTGTTGTACGCAATACCGGGTTTTACTAAACAATGTTATATTATTATAATAAAATTATGAACTAGCCGTTATGAATATTTTTAACTAAATTTTGGATTTTATAACATTATTATTCATCTTACAAATTTTCTAGAACATGGTATAAGAGAAAAATAAATTTTTCGGGTAAAAAAATTATTTTTCAAAAAATGCAGTTTTGCTGCCTTTTGATGGCGCACCTACATTAAATATAGTTTTTGACAGGTTTATAAGTTCCATTTTACAAAATAAAATTATTCTTTGGAATCAAGAAATAAATATTTACTTTGGATAAATTTTTCATTTTATTCTGAAGACTTTCATATTTTAATGAATAGTAAAAACACGCTATATTTTAATTAAAAACAACTTTTTTCATCGTAATATCTTATGTGGTTAAATTATAATATTGAATGGTTTTAAATTATAAATAGAATATATTTTTACCATTTAATATAATTTGTGTCATTATCATTGTTTTTACCATGAATTCGTAGGTTTAATCAATTCGATCTTTTGTAATGTTTTAAAGAAAAATCTGTTTTCTTTTGACAACGGGATAAATTTTAATTTAATTTCTGAAACTTTTGTGTATTGAATTTGGAAAAATGGATTCCATATTTTGAATCAGTGGGTCCAAATTATGTTAATAAGCTACTTTTTATTTTTGGGCATTGTGAATAGTAACTACGGTAAATTTTATTTACCATAGTTAAAGGTAAATCGGGTAATTAAGGGTAAATATAATATTATAAAATTACCTTAACACATGCCCAAATTATATTTGATGGATAAAATTAAACCCATATCAACTAAGGGTCATATTAGATTCATTTTATGGACTTTTGACCATGAAAATAATGTAATTATTATTAAAACCAAAGAAAGTGACAACATGTCACTCTCTTAAATCTTATAAGTATAATAATTTTAATTTAGTGATAAACATCATAAAACATCAAACATGAATAGTATACCGAAAGATAGTAAAATTATCTACATCATGATACTTTATTTAGAATTTTCATGGATTAAATAATTGTCATTAACGGGGATACATTATTGATACAAAAATTATTTATTAAGTGGAAAATAAGTAATATAGTTTTTATTGAAATAATAATACCAATTAAAAGGCCCAAAAACCAGACCAAAACATATTGGTAGTGTATATATACACCTTAGTCATCCAATTACCTAATATATAACCGTTTGGATCCTTATAAAAGTGATTATGGAACTTATATTATTTTATTTTAAATGATGCCAAAGTTGTCACCTTCATAATTTAATAAATATAACAATTTAATTGTTGTGATTTTAAGATGATAAATTCGAGTAAAAGTATTATTGTGAAAGGTAATAGATTTAACTTCATCATAGGATTTTTTTTGAAATTTTTATGCAACAAATAATTATACAAAAATGTTGTAGTAATTATTTTATTAAGAGATAAACCAAATAAATGGTTTTAAAAATATTAAAATAAATATTATATGAACTATTTAATGTGATCCACTAATTTTATAGATACATATGACCTTTTATAAATCTATTAAATCTTTTAGTTCGAACATATCTTCTATATATATTTTATTTAAATTCAAATAAATGTATAGTGTCAAAATTGACACTATTGTTTTTAAAAAAAATAACAAATTATAAAATTGCTTAAAAATCACAAAAATATTTAAAAATTATAAATTTAAATTTTATGGTATATAATGTAATAAATTAAACAATTATGGAAAATTCACAACAAATAAGTAATTATTTGTTATAATTTAAAATTTAGAATTTTATTACCACAAATAAACGTAAATAGATTAAATAAGGATAAATCAAAATGATAAGGTTTTAAATAAGATCCAAACAAGTATAAATTTGATTGGTTGATGAGATTACAAACCTAGATCATATAATCTTCGAATATGAGTCATTTTTGGAGGTTTTTATGTGGGGTTATATTTATTATAAATTAATATTTTTAAGAATTCCAGAAGGTGCCCCTCTCCTCCCTTATAAAAGGGAACCTCCTCCCTCTCCTCCTCACACCAATTTGAGCCTTCATGTTCGGAAAACCCCTTCCAAATTATCTTCTCCACTTCCCTAGAAACATCCTAGAGGTTCTGTCCTATTTTAAAGACCAATATTAGTTCCCTAAGAGGAGGTTTCAAAGATGCTTATCGAAGAAGAGGTAATTTCTTCTCCCGATTCTTTCAAGCTTCTTTCTTCTTCAACTTCTTATTATTTAGTTGTTTCATTATAAAGTAATAACATAAGTATCACTAATATACTTTTTTGTTATTATAAATATGAAACGACCCCATTTCACCTTCTATCCATCCTACGGAAAACAAAATAACCGCGCGTGCGTACGTACGGAATACCGTCTCCACGTCGTGGTGTAATCTGTTTTTCCACCAACACCGTACATGGATGGGTATAATGGTGTAAAGAATAACTATACATAGTTATTATAACATAATAGTGATTCTGATATATTTTATCATCCACTTCAATTCAATTCAATAATTATGGAAATGATATCATCGCTCGTGCGTACGTACGGACTACCGTCTCCACGACGCGATGGGATTCATTTTCCATGTTAACCATTTATGAATGATTATAAAGTATATATAAACAATAATAATTAAATATATGACATTATAAATCTACTGGATTTATGTATATTTTTATGTCATCTACTTAATTCCATTCAACTCAATAAGGAAACGAAAACAGCGTTCATGCATACGTACGACCTACCATCTCCATGAACGGTGTATTTCTTTCCATTTATCGATCTATTATATATATGTATATTCTGAATATATATTATATAGAAATCATGTTTTATATTCTGGTATTATGTAATCGTGATCTATGTAATCATATGAATAATTACAAGTCAAAACACGGACGACAAATGAAACGATTTTACCCAAAAACATGGAATTTACAAAAGAACAGATAATATAAAGCCATAAGTGAACAATATATGATATCATAACAATGAATATGATTCTGTAATAAGTCAATGACATTATTTAAATCATTATACTGGAGGTTCGGATACATACAAAGCATATCCGACATAAGGTAAGGGATAAATTTTGCAAATCTCATTTTTATTCGAGATTGCTTATTCGTAAGTATTTACTGGGGTTATTGCTATCATCCTTGTACATGTTTTATAAAAGTGTATTCATGTATGTTTAAAGTCCTTTTTTACCCATTCTTGACTTTTACTACATCGTATGTAAGGAATATTTCTTTTTTTTTACGTTACGAGGTACTTTTTTACTTTTCCAGCAAAAGTACGAGAAGAATGTTTTTTAACTTATACGACACGAATGAATTTTTACAGTTTAATAAAGACTTAAATTCATAAAGCTTCCTACAAAATATTTCATGACTATTTTCAACAAAATCATTTTCTTTTAAAATTGCATGACATTTTGTGAAAAGAAAGTGATTTTGAAGAAGAAAGGATATGTTCCTCCAGAATTCATTTCAAGTGTTTTATCAAAACCATTTTTCATCTAAGATGACATTATTTCATATGTGTATGTTTCAAGTATCATGTCTCTATGATTTACTTGGTTTAATTTTTCTTATTATGACGTGATATCCATTTCTTTTATATGGATTATGTGATGATGGAATGATGTTTATGAAACCCATTTTGTTTATTGGGTTATTATGAATGATGTATGTTTTTTTGTGGCACAAGTAAGAATGATTTCATTATGAGATGGGTGGGACCTGTATCTCCCTCCAATGCATTGGGTAAAGATTATATATCTCATGAGATAGACATGGTTGGAACGGTAAGTTAATCCGGTTCAGTGTTACAGGACTGAAACGAGGAGTGAACTCGATTCAGAATGGGACTTTGTCCACTAAGATGGTCTTGGCAGAAATGCCTTGGTTACTATGGAAATCATTACACGTGATTAATGGATTCAGCAATTACATGTTTTATTCCCATGATATTTTATCATGGTCTATGTTCCATTATGATCTATGCCTTATGTACTTCCATGTTTTATGTCATTGCTCAAGATTTTAATGTTTAATCATTATGTTCATGTTTTTTAGTTCCAATGTATATGGTATGTTTTATTTTATCCATGCTTACCCTTACTGAGCATTTGAGCACACCCTTTTTAAGTTTTATTTTCCACCAGGATCAAAAGAAAGGTTTTAGGTCAGAAAAAAAGTGGAATATCTTTATGGGAGATGTTGAAGATCTTTCACCACGACTAGAAGATTACGTTCCAAGTTTCCAGAGACACTAAACTATTACGGTCCTTGTGTGTCTGTTTTTGTTATGTATTAAGTATTCCGTAAAAATAATGGAATGTCCATGTACGTCAAGATTAGGGTCTCTATAGTTGGTATCAGAGGGAAGGTTTAGTCATCCTTTGGAAACTAGGATGCGAAAATGTTAGTTAGATCCCTAGAGATATTTCTAAGTTATTTCTAGGGATGTACCTAAGGATAAGAATACGTATAGGATATAGTCCTAGAACTACGGTAATGATCTTAGAATTTATCCTAAGATGTTAGATATTTAGGGTGCTCCCCCATTACTATGTTGTTTTCCCTAGCATGATTTTTGCCTCTCACACTATTCTTTTTGGGTTTTAGAAAATGGATGGAAACAAGAAGATTCATGATACTGGAGGATATGACGGACAATGGAATGATTTTGTTCATGAGAAACCAAATGAAACGGGATCTGGAAGTCTTAACATAGTTATTATGCCTAATCAGCAATCTCATAATATGATCAATAATCTCAACTTTGGTAAGTTTTCCGACTCAGATAATAATAGAAAGATGGAGTTTCATGATGATCATAGAGGAAAGAATGTTCAATTTCCCTCATGTAAATCATGTGGGAAGAGGCATCAGGGAGATTGTTTCAAAGGAACTGGAAGATGCTTTGGGTGTGGAAAAGAAGGAAACAAAGCCAGTAAGTGCAAAGGAAAAGGTTCAGTTAACACCATGGACAAGGATAATGGTATTGCTACGACATCAACAATGATTAGATGTTTTAAATTTATAATTTACGGGCATTATGGAAACCAATTCCCTAATGGAAAATCTCATGAAGAGAATCAGCATGGTCATATGGGTAGTATTTATGTGGATGATGATGAGGATACTACAAATTATATATGAGCTGAAAGAAGTTTTGAAGCTCAGTCAGTTGTTTTAGAAGGTAGTGGAATGATTGTATGTTTATCGAGAGTTATGTTTTATAGTTAATGGTACTATGGAATAAAGAATCATCTAAGGATTGTTACACTATTGTTTTTCTTAAAAGTATTTGAAAGTATATGTTGAATGGTACCAGTAACCATGGAATGTTATTCAGATATTTTTGTAAAGTAGATGATATGCACATAACGAAGGAATAAAAAGATAATGAGATTTTTTATTGTATTCATGAGCTCATGATTGATATAAGGACTAAGTGACATCATGGTCTGAGTATATGGAATTTTGAGGTTTTTGGAATGTGGAAAGTGTTAACTTTTAACTACATTCTTGTTTTCACTAAGGTTCAATGGTTATTCATTTTTCAAGCGAATACAAGATTAAGGCCTTCGAACATTTGTAATGTAACCAACAAGACATATCTTATGATATACGGGGATCAACGATGGTATTAACAAGCTTCTTATATGAAATCTCTGGTAATCCTTTTCATTATAATATGACAATGGAATGTAATATTATGGATAAGCCTAATGACTGGAATTGATTATGTTGGACATAAGTTAGTATTTTTTAAGGATAGAACCTTTTTTCGATATTATTGATGGGATGATATAGTAATGTAGTTTTAGAAAAATGACAACCTGCAGGACGGGCGACAGCCCATCACATCGGACAAGGCTGTAGGAATCGAACCCACAACCTAAGTGCGACTGGCCTTTATCGCCTACCACCGGCCTATAGGAAGTCCCTAGTTAGTAGAAACTAGTTTCATTTTGTTATGTGGTATGATATATGAAGTATAAGTTCATTTTTGGAACCATATACGATTAATCTAACCATAAGATGGACTTATAACTTTTGCTAACCTTTTGTTTGAAAGAGATGGAATGACCCATCATTCTATCACATGATCTGCTAACACATCACAAATAACAAATTAAACTTCATTTCTTTAAGGGATGAAGTGTAAATTTTTCAATTCACGAAAAACAGTGAGATTGTACCAAAATCATGCAAGTATTTCTTTTAATTCATCAACTTTAGGGAAATGATCTTGAAAACCAAAAATGTTGTCCTAGTTCCCTTATATCCGATGAATCAGATGGTACCTTAGATCATCACAAATCAATTGCTTTGTGATTGTTGGATTTTTCATAGCCATGTTCTCTACCACTCTCCATCAGAACATGATAGTTAGATTTTTCTTCAATATCCATATTTTCACCTATGTTCTCCTACGTTGAAACCTAGTGATGAGATAATTTGGGTAACCGTTACATTTCATACTTTAGTTTTTAAATCCATGTTTTGGTATTCCTTTTTACGATGTGGGTTTCTATTAAACAAACTTTTGAGTAGTAAACCATTTATAACCCTGACGAATTTTGAGGGAGAAATTCATTTTAAGGGTGGTAGAATGTAACACCCCGAGATTTTATGAAAAATATTCTTTTAATTTCATTAATTTCTTGTGTTGTATGCTACACCAAGATTACCTTGCACTATACGCAACACCGTATTAGCTTGCAGTATACGCAACACTATTCTTGGATCGTGTTACACACAATTTTGATAATAGTTATTCTACACAACATTGAGTATATATATATATTCAACGTATAAAAGAAATATGGTTGGATTCTGTTATACGAAACAACGAAGGATTCTTTCACAAAACGCAACCCTGACTTGGCTTGCATTACACGCAATCGCGACCCTCCTCGATAGCGTGTGTTGTACACAATACCGGGTTTTACTAAACAATGTTATATTTTTATAATTTTATTATGAACTAGCCGATAGGAATAGTGTTAACTAAATTTTGAATTTTATAACATTATTATTCATCTTACAAATTTTCTATAACATGGTATAATAGAAAAATAAATTTTTCGTGTAAAAAATGTATTTTTCGTGTAAAAAAATTATTTTTCAAAAAATGCTGTTTTTCCGCCTTTTGATGGCGCACCTACATTAAATATAGTTTTTGACATGGTTATAAGTTCCATTTGACAAAATAAAATTATTCTTTGGAATCAAGAAATAAAAATTTACTTTGGATAAATTTGTCATTTTATTCTGATTACTTTCATATTTTAATGAATAGTAAAAACACACTATATTTTAATTAAAAACAACTTTTTTCATCGTAATATCTTATGTGGTTAAATTATAATATGGAATGGTTTTAAATTGTAAATAGAATATATTTTTACCATTTAATATAATTTATGTCATTATCATTGGTTTTACCTTGAATTCGTAGGTTTAATCAATTTGATCTTTTGCAATGTTTTAAAGAAAAACCCGTTTTCTTTCGACAACGTGATAAATTTTAATTTAATTTCTGAAACTTTTGTGTATTGAATTTGGAAAAATGGATTCCATATTTGGAATCAGTGGGTCCAAATTATGTTAATAAGCTACTTTTTATTTTTGGGCATTGTGAATAGTTACTACGGTAAATTTTATTTACCATAGTTAAAGGTAAATCGGGTAATTAAGGGTAAATATAATATTCTAAAATTACCCTAACACATTCCCAAATTCTATTGTATGGCTAACATTAAACCCATATCAACTAAGGGTCCTATTAGATTCATTTTATGGACTTTTGACCATGAAAATAATGTAATTATTATTAAAACCAAAGAAAGTGACAACATGTCACTCTCTTAAACCTTATAAGTATAATAAATTTAATTTAGTTATAAACATCATAAAACATCGAAAATTAATAGTATCCAGAAAGATAATAAAATTATCTACATCATGATAATTTATTTAGAATTTTTAGGGATTAAATAATTGTCATTAATGGTGATACATTATTGATACAGAAATTATTTATTAAGTGGAAAATAAGTAATATAGTTTTTATTGAAATAATAATACCCATTAAAAGGCCCAAAAACCTGACCAAAACATATTGGTAGTGTATATATACACCTTAGTCATCCAATGACCTAATACATAACCGTTTGGATCCTTATGAAAGTGATTATGGAAGTTATATTATTTTATTTTAAATGATGCCAAAGTTGTCACCTTCATAATTTAATAAATATAACAATTTAAATGTTGTGATTTTATGATGATAAATTAGTGTAAAAGTATTATTGTGAAAGTTAATATATTTTACTTCATCATAGGATTTTATTTGAAATTTTTATGCAACAAATAAGTATATTAAATAATTATACAAAAATGTTGTAGTAATTATTTTATTAAGAGATAAACCAAATAAATGGTTTTAAAAATAATAAAATAAATATTATATGAACTATTTAATGTGATCCACTAATTTTATAGATACATATGACCTTTTATAAATCTATTAAAGCTTTTAGTTAGAAAATATCTTCTGTATATATTTTATTTAAATTCAAATAAATGTATAGTGTCAAAATTGACACTATTGTTTTTTATAAAAACAACATATTATAAAATTGTTTAAAAATCACAAAAATATTTAAAAATTATAAATTTAAATTTATATGGTCTATAATGTTATAAATTAAACAATTATAGAAAATTCACAACAAATAAGTAATTATTTGTTATAATTTAAAATTTATAATTTTATTACCACCAATAAAGATAAATAGATTAAATAAGGATAAATCAAAATGATAAGGTTTAAACTAAGATCCAAACATGTATAAATTTGATTTGTTGATTAGATTACAGACCTATCTTATATAAGCTTCTAATATGAGTCATTTTTGGAGGTTTTTAAGTAGGGTAATATTTATTATAAATTAATATTTTTAAGAATTCCAAAAGGTGCCCCTCTCCTCCCTTATAAAAGGGCACCTCCTACCTCTCCTCCTCACACCAATTTGAGCCTTCATGCACGGCCAACCCCTGACAAATTATCTTCTCCACTTCCCTAGAAACATCTTAGAGGTTCTGTTCTACTTTAAAGACCAATCTTAGTGCCCTAAGAGGAGGTTTCAAAGATTCGTATCGAAGAAGAGGTAATTTCTTCTCCCAATTCTTTCAAGCTTATTTCTTCTTCAAATTCTTATTGTATAGTTGTTTCATTATAAAATAATAACATAAGTATCACTAATATACTTTTTTGTTATTATAAATATGAAACGACCCCATTTCACCTTCTATCCATCCTACGGAAAACAAAATCATCGTGCATGCATACGTACGGAATATCGTCTCCACGTCGTGGTGTAATCTGTTTTTCCACCAACACCTTACATGGATGGGTATAATGGTGTAATGAATAACTATACATAGTTATTATAACATAATACTGATTCTTATATATTGTATCATCCACTCCAATTCAATTCAATAATTATGGAAATGATATCATCGCTCGTGCGTACGTACGGACTACCGTCTCCACGACGCGATGGGATTCATTTTACATGTTAACCATTTAAGAATTATTATAAAGTCTATATAAGAAATAATAATTAAATATATGACATTATAAAGCTACTGGAGTTATGTATATATGTATGTCATCTACTTAATTCCATTCAACTCAATAAGGAAACGAAAACAGCGTTCATGCGTACGTATGGCCTACCATCTCCATGAACGGTGTATTTCTTTCCATTTATCGATCTATTATATATATGTATATTCGGAATATATATTATATATAAATCATGTTTTATATTCTGGAATTATGTAATCGTGATCTAAGTAATCATATGAATAATTACAAGTCAAAATACATACGACAAATGAAACGATTTTACCCAAAAACATGGAATTTACAAAAGAACGGGTAATATAAAGTCATAAGTGAACCATATATGATATCATAACAATGAATATGATTCTGTAATAATTCAATGACATTATTTAAATCATTATACAGGAGGTTCGGATACATACGAAGCATATCAGATATAAGGTAAGGGATAAATTTCGCAAATCTCATTTTTATTCGAGATTGCTTATTCGTAAGTATTTACTGGGGTTATTCCTATTATCCTTGTCCATGTTTTCTAAAAGTATATTCATGTATGTTTAAAGTCCTTTTTACCCATTCTTGACTTTTACTACATCGTATGTAAGGAATATTTCTTTTTTTAACGTTAAGAGGTACTTTTTTACTTTTCCAGCAAAAGTACGAGAAGAATGTTTTTTTAACTTATACGGCACGAATGAATTTTTACGATTTTATAAAGACATAAATTCATAATGCTTACTACAAAATATTTCATGACTATTTTCAAAAAAATACTTTTCTTTTAAAATTGCATGACATTTTGTGAAAAGAAAATGATTTTGAAGAAGAAAGGATATGATCCTCAATAATTCATTTCAAGTGTCTTATCAAAACCATTTTTCATCTATGATGACATTATTTTATATGTGTATGTTTCAAGTATCATGTCTCTATGATTTACATGGTTTCATTTTTCTTATTATGACGTGATATCCATTTCTTTTATATGGATTATGTGACGATGGAATGATGTTTATGAAACCCATTTTGTTTATTGGGTTATTATGAATGATGTATGTTTTTTTGTGGCACAAGTAAGAATGATTTCATTATGAGATGGGTGGGACCTATATCTCCCTCCAATGCATTGGGTATAGATTTTATATCTCATGAGATAGACCTGGCTGGAACGGTAAGTTAATCTGGTTCAATGTTACAGGACTGAAACGAGGAGTGAACTCGATTCAGAATGGGACTTTGTCCACTAAGATGGTCTTAGCAGCAATGCCTTGGCTACTATGGAAATCATTACATGTGCTTAATAGATGCCACAATTACATGTTTTATTCTCATGCTATTTTATCATGGTTTGTGTTCCATTATGATATATGCCTTATGTACTTCCATGTTTTATGTCGTTGCTCAAGATTTTAATGTTTCAACGTTATGTTCATGTTTTTTAGTTCCAATGTATATGGAATGTTTTATTTTATCCATGCTTACCATTTATGAGCATTTGAGCTCACCCTTTTTATGTTTTATTTTCCCCTAGGATCAAAAGAAAGGTTTTAGGTCAGAAAAAAAAAGTGGAAGATCTTTATGGGAGATGTTGAAGATCCTTCACCATGATTATAAGATTACGTTCCATGTTTTCAAAGACACTAAACTATTACGGTCCTTGTGTGTCTGTTTTTTTTATGTATTAAGTATTCCGCAAAAGTAATGTAATGTCCATGTATGTCAAGATTAGGGTCTCTACAGTGCGTCTCTAAAGGTTCTTAGGCATCGCCTCCCATGTAGTAATAATCCTACTCGCTGCTAGTCACCAACCCCTAGCCTATTGGAGGCGGGCATGGGGAGTCATGGCACAAGACCCACTGGGAAGGGTCATGACATCTTTTGCCTACATTGAGATGCTTTGATGTGGGTTTGGATAACCTTCACCTTTTTCATCATTTCCTCAACAAGTTCTGGGCCTATGAGTTTTCTTTCACCAACATCATCCCAAAAAGCTAGTGTGTGACATCTATTTCCATATAATGCTTCATATGGTGTCATATGAATACTTGAATGGATGCAATTATTATAGGAAAATTCAACCATAGGTAAATATTGATCCCACATACCTTGAAATTCATGTGATCAAGATCTCAACATGACTTATAAGGATTGAATATTTTGTTCTTATTGCCTATCAGTTGGAGGGTGGAAGGCAGTGCTCAAATGAAGTTCAGTATCCAGGGCATTCTTTTGACATTTCTAGATTCTTGATATAAAATGGGGATCACGATCAGAAATAATCGATAGGGGTACACCATGGAGTTTTACAACTTCATTAATATATAGTCTTTACAGACATTCAAGTTGTAAATCTTCTCTTATTGCAAGAAAATGTACTGACTTGGTAAGATGATCAACAATGACCCATATTGCATCATTCATTCTAGGAGACATTAGTAGCCCCATGACAAAGTCCATCGTAATATTATCCCATTTCCACTCTGGTCTGGGAAGAGGTTGCATGAATCCTTCAGGTTGTTGCCTTCCAGTTTTCAATTGTTGAAAACCCATACATCATGACACATAATCGGCAATCTCCCTCTTCGTGTTGTCTCACCAAAAATGTTCTTTCAAATATATATACATATTAGTGCTACCAGGGTGTATAGGGAAATTGGAGCTATGTGCATCATCCAACAATTCCCTTTTTAGATCAGGTATATCGGGAACACAAAGTTGCTTCCCAAATCTCAAAATTCCATATTTATATACGAAGTCGATCAATCTCCCATCGTTCACAACTTTAATTTTATTTTTAAATTCCTCATCATCTGTCTAAGAACATTTTACCATTTCTACTAATGTTGGTTTGGGAACCATTTAAAATAGCATTAATTTTTCACCTTCCACGGATATTCTTATATCCATCTTTACTAGATCCATGTAAATAGGATCCCTTTCACTCTTATCTTGTTCCAAACTCCATGATCCTTTTTGTTCAAATCATCTGCCACCTTTTTTGCCTTCTCTAAGAAATAGTGTACTGTGAAACCATAATCATTGAGTAGTTAAAGCCATCTCCTTTGCCTCATGTTTTGTTTTTTTTTGTGAGAAAATATACTTCAAACTCTTATGATTAGTATAAATCTCAAATTTTTCACCATAGAGATAGAGTCTCCATATTTTCAGAGCAATGAATACAACTATTAACTCAAGATCATGAGTGGTATAGTTTTTCTAATCAATTTTAGCTACCGTGATTCATAGGAAATAACTGTAGCATTCTGCATAAGGATACAACCAAGTCTGTTCATTGAAGTATAACTATAAATAAAATAGCCATCGTTCCCTAATGGTAGAGTCATGATTGGAGAATTGACTAATATTCTCTTCAGTTCATCAAAACATTCTTCACACTCTATTTTCAAAACAAATTAAGCACCTTTACGAGTGAGCTTGGTTAATGGGTTATCCAATTAAGTAAAATTATGGACAAAACACCGAAAAAAACTTACAAATCCAATAAAACTACATAACATTGTTATACTCATCGGTTCTGGCCATTCATGGATTTCCTTTATCTTTAAAGGATCAACATAGATTCCATCCTTAGAAAAAATATGGCCAAGTAAAGAAATCACTTGAAGACAAAATTCACACCGGCTAAACATCCCATATAATTAATTTCTTCTAAGAGTATTTAGAATAATGCGCAAGTGATTTTCATGATCTTCATAGCTATTGGAGTATACCAAGATATCGTCAATAAATACCACTACAATGTCATCATGATATTCCTTGAAAACTCTATTCATTAGATCGATGAAGATAGAGGGTGAATAAGTCAATCCAAAAAGTATTACTATAAACTCATAATGCCTAAACCATGTTCGAAAGGTTGTCTTAGGAATTTCATCCTTCTTCACACACAACTGATGATATCCAGATCAAAGGTCAATCATTGAAAAATATTGAGCTCCATGAAGTTGGTCAAATAAATCATCATTGCAAGGTAGGAGATACTTTTTTTATTGTTATATCATTGATCTCCCTATAGTCAATGCAAAACCTCATAGATCCATATTTCTTCCTAACAAAAAGGAAAGGGGCTCCCCATGGAGAAACAATTGGGAGAATAAATCCCTTATTACTCAATTCCTATAGTTGTTTTGTTAGTTCCACTAATTCCATAGTGGGCACTCTATAAGGGGTCTTCGATATGGGATTGAACTAAGAATTAAATCAATGGAAAACTCAATTTCCCATTCTAGAGGATGTCTAATTAAATCTTCTAGAAACTCATCAACATATTCTAATACAATAGGTACATCCCATATTTTAAAATTCTTTTCCTAACCTATAATTATTTCATTATCTTCTTCCCCAATAATTGAATTTAGTAGAGCTACTGGGGGTGGATCTAGATAAGAATTAGGTGGTGATGTTTCTGCACTAAAGAAAAGGTACTCTTTATCATCATCAAAAATTTTAACCTCCTTATACTTATAGTAAATTTTTGCATCATGGTCTGAAAGCCAATCCATTCCAAGGAATATATCAAATTCAATCATGGATATGATGATGAGATTAGTAGATAATGAACATTTATATTCCCTAATTGGAATTGATTCACAAAACATTGTTGCTATGATATTTACCTTAAGGGTTTGACATAAAAATCCCTTGTTAAGTCAAATTGAAAATATCTAATTTTCTTAGCAAATTAGGAAGATATGAAACAATTCGATGATCCAAAATCAAATAAAGAATTGGATAAACATGAGGAAAAAACTAGAATACATGCCACTATATCTTTCGGAGCTTCAACCTCAGTAGTAGTGATCGCATAAGCTTGGCCTTTCTCCCTTGGCCTTTTCTGAGGTATGTCCCCTTGGAACATAAGACATTCATTTTCATAATCCCCTCTTTCTATAAAATTGTTGCATTAAACATTGAAATCCTATTTCTTCGCCTTGAAATCATGAGACTGGTGGCCTTTTTACCACACTTGTAACAGACTCTTATTCCCTTCAGGCATGTACTGGGGTGTTTCTTCCGACATTTACCACAGGATGGATATTCAACTTTTCCCTTATTCCCTTTATTTCCATTCCCAATGTGTTAAAAAGATTTCTTTTTCTCATTATTTCCTTTAATGTCATAAGACTTAGAGAATTCCATTTCTATCCTGATAGTGCATGAGACAATATCTTTGTATTATGAGAAGGATTGCGAGACTAATGCTCTCTGGAGAAATAGTTTAAACCCATCAAATAATCAATCAATCTTACTATGTGGTTTACGAATATAATATGTTTCATGACATGATAACCATGTAAATTATCCTCATACTTTGTGACATTCTCATCCTTCTTTGGCCTCAGGCTCAAAAATTATCTTTCCATATCTAGTCGATGGTCACGAGGAAAGTTGTTTTCTTAAGAAAATCTCCTTAAAAAACCTCTATTCCATGTTTGATACTTCTTTATATTACTTTGTGGTTTGAATCAATTACCACCATTGATCTGCATCTCCCATGAGGAAATAAACTACCATGAAAACTTTTTTCCTTTCGCTACTCCCCAAAGCATGAAATATTTTCTCTAAGGAATTTATCCATTGCTAAGATAATAATGGATTTGTAATCCCATTTAATGTTGGTGGTTGTTGCCTCATGAAGCGGTCTAACATTGATTCTATACATTGTGGATCAGGGTACTCTATATGGGTAAGGTTATTATTCATAACCTGGGTGAGATTTCCGAGTATGGTGATTAGCTGATCAGAACCAGTTGCATTACTAGATCAACTATAATTATCTTAAGTAAAAGGGAAATACCTACATGGATTATGTGGGTTGATAGTGTTTCCTTTCCTTCCACTAGGCACCATTTATAAACAATGCCATACACTAGATTAGTCTATAAATTGAAAATCATAATTCCAAACTTGTAAAACAGTTAACTTAAATTGAATAGAATATAGATATAATCAATAATCAAAAAAAATTCTTTTAGGAAGTATATACTCATAAACCCTTTATAATGGTTTTTAAAGAAAATGAGAATTATCCTAAGCATATCCCCTAAGAGTGTCGTAACCAAGAGTGCATCAAGGCCAGTTTTCATTCCACAGTATTCGTTTGAGTATAGGTCATAGCAGTGTTTTCGGGGTTTAACCCTAGATAAAACTATGCCAAATCCACCTCTACCTACTCATATCCAGACATGGATGTATTGCTTTGAAAACTCACAAAATTTATACTATACCAAAATTCTATGAAGTTAATCAATATTAATCATCAAAGTTTTTCTTAAGGTAGTGTTATCTAATCAGTGTTTGTCTAAATCTAGCTTCCATGGTTTGTACTAAAGTTTCTCTGATACCAACATTAACACTATGACCCCAGTTACCTAGTGTCCATGCATTATTACATAAAATTGACATGATATAAGGAATCATGTATGGAAAGACCGATCAATTTAGTATCCTTGGAAGTACTAGATACATTCATAAGTTTTACATTACATCCTGAAATAAAATCATAAAAAACTTTTTGTCCTCTTTTGAACACACTTGTATCCTTAGCCTATCCAAACAGGTCAACCATAAAATACTTATTCACATCCTGGGAAAAATAAAACATAGAAAGGGGTGGGCCTAGATGCTCAGTAAGGATAACAATATAGTGGAAACATTCCTAAATAAGCATAAACTTTTAAGGCAATGTATTAGACTAAAACTAAAGCCTTTTAAACATAAAATTCAGAATAATGTGGAAAATAAAAAATCAAATAATTTCATTTACTTATTTACATGGATATTCTACTAGTCGAATAATAACATGCAATATCAATAGCCACTTTCATAATGATGGAATTCATAATGCCAGACTTCAAAAACACATAGTCAAGGCCCTGTTCTAAGACTACAGATAATATTTTTTCAAGGCCTTGTGCCAAGACACTAGTTTTTATCATGAGACCTGCTAATGCATCGAGGAGCTATATCGGTCTCCACCCGTCACATACTAAGTCCAATGCATTCCTCATATGAAAGGATTTAAACTTAACATAAACATATGTATTAAAACTAGCGTATAAAATGTAATTACATTATCCATAAACCATTAATGGTATAAAAATAACACATCCATAGTCAAATATATCATAATACCATCAATACAATATGGAATATTTGTATCATAATAAATCAACTTCGAACAGGTTTAAAATCCCTCAAAGGATGTTGACATAGATGAAATCAACACTTTTTGAGAGCAATATCTCTTTCTATTTTGAAATCATTTAAAATTAATATATTTATAAAAGATAACATTTATTTTGAAAATATTCTTATAAGATTTTATGGGATGATTTGATGATTTTATAATTATGGGAAATAGCTGCACCTTCCGTATAATTTAAAAAAGACATTATTACCTTAATTTTGTTGAAAAGGTCATAAAGTACCTTGTTTGGAAAACAACGGAAAGATTCCATTCCAAACATATCTGGTAAAATAAGGGTATAAATGATATTAACACATAGTCCAGTAAATACTAAAAAATTTCAAATTAAATTTTCATGAAAACACAGATTTGTATGATAAATAGGTTATACTAGATACTTACGTATTAACAACCTCGGATAAGTAAAGAGATTGTAGAATTAACCCTTACCTTGTAGTTTTCCTTGTTTTAGGGTAAGTTAACCTCTGGGGTAATAGTTAAATCATTGTTATTAAATTATACAAAAACTATATACATACAAATGATATCATATATCATCCTCTAATATTGCATTGTTAATAATATTTTAGTAATACCGTCATTTTGGGTGTTAACTGATCTGTTTTCTTTTATATGTTCGGTTACATAAGACATGTTTGTTATGGATATGATTTATTTTATTCATATCCAGAATTATATTATGTTCTTAAACATAATTTTTAATCGTAAAATGAAAATTATTCCGGAATGATTACGTTTGAGAATGAATCTCATTGCGTTCGAGGAGACGATAACCCGTACGCACGTATGAGCTACAATATCATTATATTGATGGTGAAATCGTATGTAATTGGATGGTATATCATATATAAAGAATCAATAACATGTTATATTTATTATTTACATCATTTATAGTCATTATTATACCAATCCAAATAATGAAGTGTTTGAATAAAGAATTACACCATGACGTGGAGACGGTAAGCCATACGTGCGCTCGTATGGCGACTTTGTCATTCATATGATGGATAGAATAATTAATATGGTTATACCATTTTAATTACATCATAGTATATATATGATATATTAGTTATTATTTTATAATTTAAACCAGAAATAAAGAGGAATTGGAAGAAGAAAAGAACTTGAAAGAGGTGATGAATTATTTACCTCTTCATTTGGTTCTTCATTTTGATTTGATCAAAAGGGCTCCATAAGTTGGATTTATTATCAATGTAAGGCCTCTAGGTTGAAGGGATTATAGTTTAGATGTTTTTTGGGTAGGGTTTGGCTGATCCAAAATTCTTTGGAGGTGTGAAATTAAGATAAGTGGAAGTGCCCTTTTATAAGAGAGGTGAGGGTCACTTTAGGAAATGCTTGCAATATTATTTAATAATAAAATCACATTCGGTTTTTAATGGATCCAAAATGAATTATTTCGAGGCTAAGGTGGGTATGGGTCAAAAAAATCCCAACCAATAGGTTTTAGATAGGTTTAGGTCATCACATTAACCTTATTATTTATATTTAACTCTTAGTTAAATAGTTTGACATTTACCATATCTCTTTGTGTTTTTATACTAAATGGTTAATAAACATATTATAAGAAAACAAGAGAACACAATGTGGTTCATTATTAATATACATAACCTTATTTAATTCTTTTGGCTGAACCTTATATTTTTAGGAATATTAAATCAATTGATAATATTGTATTTTCCTTAAAAACTCAATTATGTCAATCTTGACACTATTTATTATTTTGTTATTATTAAAATCATAACGGCATTATTACATAAAAACATATTATTTAATAAACCCTAACATGTCATATTAACCTAGAAAATTGGTTTAATTCATGAAAATGATCCAATTACATTTATTTGGATATTTATAATATAAATTATTTTAATCTTTCGTTAATAAGGTAATTACTACATCATCATTGTGTCATAAAAAATTTAAATTATTTAATGTCTAAAAATTATAAATAAAATACCATTATGTAGGAAATATATATATATTTCTAATTAAAATTTACTGTCGAAATTATATTATGTATCACCTTATATTAAAAATGGTTTAGTTATTAAACTTTGAATTTAACTCTTTTAACTCTTCTTTAAATAAAATAATAATAAATTTCATAGTCAAATCCAAGTGGACCAAAGATGATCATATTTTATTCATAAGGTTGTTTTTGGTCGAATAATACTTACTCAATAGAATTAGGACACGTGTTAGGGTAATTATGATATTATTTTTACCCTTAATTTCCCTATTTACTTTAAAACGTGGTAAATAATAGTCAAAAGATATTATTCACCAAAATTATTTTCATCTTATTGAACCAAATTTTACTTAATGATATTAACTGTTTCTTTCGGATTTTTGAAATTAAACTCACAGAAGTGGTAAAATTATGTTTTATGCAAATTTGCAAATGCTCAAAGGAGGTGGGTAAAAGACGGTAAAAAGATCAATAAAATTTTATATATCTAAAATTATTATAAAATGAAATCAATGAATTACATTGAACATATATAGGTATTATGTATCTATTTTGAAATAAAATAATTTTAAATAAAAATAATAATTGTTCAAATAAAATGCCAGTTTTAACCAACAACGCAGTGTTTTTCACTATTCATCATAAATTAAAAGTTTTCTGAAAAATACCAAAAATTCACCCTAAACTAATTTTGATATTCCAAATTCAAAAATAAAGTCCATTTTAAATAAATAAAATTTTAAAAATTTTAAAAATTGGTTATTACTATTCATAACTGCTCGTTTGATTAGTCGCAGTGTGTTAGAATTTTGAAGTTGCATACAATGCATGCAATTGCAATATTCAAAGAGAAACTGTAACATCCCCAAATGATAAAGGGTTAATTGTCTAAATGATATGACTCATGTCAACAAGGTGAACCTTCCTTTTCGGGAGCCTGTCTGATTAGAACTCCACAGTTAAGTGTTCTTGGCCTGGAGTAGTAATCAGGATGGATGACCTCCTGGGAAGTTTCCCAGGGTGTATGTGAGTGAGGACAAAACACACTAGAAAGGACATGTGTTGGTCTGTGGGGACTGTCATTAGTCAAATGACCCGTTCAGGCATGTGGGTGGACCCTAAGGTGGGCCCCACGTGTCTGTGAGGGCAACTGGTGGTACCAGGTGGGCCAGGACCCGACGGCCATGTTAAGGCGGGGTGGTTGTGCTTTCACCGGGACCCGGTTGTCACATCTGGTATCAGAGGAGGAACCCAGCCTTAAGTGCGGTCCACTACGTGGGTTGAGATGTAGGGCTCACAACGAGGTCGTTGTGCTCTACAGGGGGGTGATTGTAACATCCCCAAATGATAAAGGGTTAAATGACTAAATGATATGACTCATGTCATCAAGGTGCACCTTCCTTTTTGGGAGCCTGTCTGATTAGAACTCCACAGTTAAGCGTGCTTGGCCTAGAGTAGTAATCAGGATGGGTGACCTCCTGGGAAGTTTCCCAGGGTGTGTGTGAGTGAGGACAAAACACACTGGAAAGGACATGTGTTGGCCTGTGGGGACTATCATTAGTCAAATGACCCGTTCAGGCATGTGGGTGGACCCTAGGGTGGGCCCCACGTGTCTGCGGGGGCAACTGGTGGTACCAGGTGGGCCAGGACCCGACGACCATGTTAAGGCGGGGTGGCTGTGCTGTCACCGGGACCCGGTTGTCACAGAAACATACCGTAGAAGCTTGGGGTGTTACATATTAAGAATTATATTAAATGAATTATATATCGAAGGGTTTCAAATTTATATTTATGATAGCTAAATGTTAAATAATAAAAATTGGTTATGTGGGGGAAATCCTCATTTATTGACATGGTTATAGTTTTGGTAATAATTTTTTCTAATTATATATGTCTTTAATCCTATATTTTCCATCATATACTAAATGTTTCAATATTTAATTTTCATGTTGTATGTTTTGGATGGTGTAAATTGGGTTAACTCCATCAGTATCAAAACCAGAAATGTGAATTTTATGATTTCAACACCAAGTATACGAGTTTGGGGTTTGGGTTGTTGTATTTGATATCATAATAATGGTCTAGAAATCATTAGATATTAGAATTTCATCATATGATTTTACCTTAATAGTTATGGATACATCATAGGACTATATGATTAAGGACGATCGTATTTTCACGATCATAGACACTTATTTTGAGGTTTAAATTGATGAGATCTTGAATTGATTAATGAAACATTAGGATTTATTTTATTTAGTTAAATTATATATAATTATTTTGTTTAATGGGACATATGTATTTTCATTTTTTGGTAAATATTATTTTAGGTATTGATAAAAATTAGGTTTTATATGATATTATATAATGAGGTAATTATTGGAAAACAAGTTTTATCGTATAGATTACCATGAGCTTGATATGTAATTTCTTGACTCAGTAATTATTGTTATTTCAAAAAAGGATCACTATATTTTGGGAACAAAATATGAATGGTATGAGATATCATTTTTAGATAAAAAACTATTTAATGAAGAGATTGTTTTGAATGATTTAGTGTAAACATGAGGTATTACTATTGAATTTTGGAGATTAATGTATTATTTCATCATATAATGGTTTACATTTTTTTGGAATAATCTTAAATACTCATTCTCTGGTGAAAATATATATTCTAGTATAAATTGGTTAAAGGATGAAATTCTATTTTTTGAATAAGTATACTTAACTTTACATTTATAATATATGGGGAATGAATTCCCCAATATTATGGGAAGGATAATGAAATAAAAATTTAATCGTATTACATTAATATCCTATGAATCTTGTGCTATTTTAAATTATCTATGTTTTATGGTTTTGAGGCACTTAACATTCAATTAATCATTCAATTTTGTTTATCAATGACCTAAATCACTCTTCATAATAATTTATGCTTTTCCTAAAATTCCAAATCCTCACTTCACACCTATGTTATCTTATTTTGAAACCTAGTATGTTTTATTCCTAATTACACTCATAATTCAATTTATGTTTTATAAAGATGTTATTTATTTAAAAATTTTATCAATGTGTGTTTAAAAAAATATTTTAAAATTTCCAGCCTTTTATTATAGAGATAAAGTTCAAATTTAAATGGTTCAATTTATTATATGGTAAAGTTTATTAGAACCCAATAATTTCAAATAATAAAATTATGTTTGAGAATATATTAAACTTGAAACACTAATATTAAACTATCCATGAAATATATAACCATTATATATTATCCATTGAATTGAAGGAAAAAATAATATTAAATATTTTATTAAATATATATTATAATAAATATAAATTATGAATCCATGTTTAGTAAATTATAAATCTATTTTCAGTAATGTAATTTTATTCTTTAAAATATGTTTTCTTCAAAAACGATTTTATTGATTTTTGTGGAAAATATATAATATTTAATTTTTCGAACATACATAAAATGTGATGAATAAAAATAAATTATTATTTTTTATTATATTAACAAAATTGACTTCGAATGGACAATGTTTTTTGAAATGTTTCACTTGTCGATAAATACTACAAAATATAGAATTTTAACTGAAGACACCCTTTTAGTTAGATTTATTTATAATAGGAAATTATATTTTAAATTTTTCTTAATGTAAAATTACTTCAATTATATATCTACTAATACAATTTATGTAATTATAATAATTTTCATATTTAATTTTGATACAAAAACATTGTAAAATTTTGAATATCTTCTATGCAAAACCCTGCTTTCTTCCCATGTTTGTGGGATTAGTTTTACAGATAAAATTTTCAAATTTATTGAATAGAATTTTAAAAAATGGATTAAATATTCTGGAAAATAAAATTTAATTTGGGTAATAATAAAAAATTATTATTTTTTCATAATAATTAGTAATGATAATAAAAATTAATTACTGTAGTTATTGTTAAAAGTAATATTTTTATACATTACATGAAATTGTGTTGAAATTAATTTTCAAAACACAAAATATTTTTATTTGATAAATTGAATTTTATATTTAAAATCATTAGTTTGAAAATTATATAATAATAAACATTTTATTTAGTACATAAATATTTTATTACCTTGGTTAAAATATTAATTACCTTGGTGGAAAAAAAAGTGTTAAAAAGGGATTAGACTTAGTGGATAATAAATGGAATGTCTAGAACATGTGTTTTTTCATTTTTTGGATGTTTTTGTAGATAATATAATAACAAAACTATAATATATATCAATTCTAGTTCATCATGAGGTGAGAGTCACCTCCCATTATTGAATTGTTTGGGTATTTACAATAATGTCAGTCCTCCTCGATTATAAAAGGGAACTCACTCTCCTCTCCTCTTCACACATCTCAAGACAAATGGGTCAAAGAAAATCTATCAAATTCACCTAATTAAATCCGTAAACATGTATTTTATGTCTAATTGTGGTCATAAATTCAACCGAGGAAGGATTTTGATGAAAACCTAAAAAAAGATACTCGAGGTAGAGGTAACATACTTCAATGAGTGTTTTTATTTTATTTCTTCATCTACATCCCTAAATTTTTATTAGACAATGATAAATAAAACCATAAATATATTAAATATATTGAGATGATTTTATTGGGTAATTACGTAATATTATACCCATTTCAATCATATAGGTTATGAAGACATCATTCGTGTGTACGGTGGAATACTGCTTCACGAACCGATGCCATTCGTTTTTCCATTACCACATATCACTTTTGGGTATGATGACGGATATATGGTTTATATAAGGACCTGGCCTTAAAACATTACTTAATCTTTAATTAAATGAATAATTCACATTGAGGATCTTTTCAGGTTTAGAGTTTTATAGAATTAGGACATTACTATTACATCTCAAAGAATACACAATAGACACATCTACTCAGTTTCCATTTTTTCAAAAAATAAAAACTATTGAACAAAAGTGTCATGTCTAGTTCCTTGTTTTAGAAAGAATAATATTTCCTTGATCCCATCCTCGACCCTATTCCACTTTATGTCATGTGAAATAAATTTCAAAAAACATGGGATGAGCATAAAAAGCTCAGTAAGGGCTATAACAATACGGAGAGAAAACATTAGTCCATGTATGTATAAGAATCAATGAATTCATTATTTACTCATAAAACATAAGCAATTGAACATACCTCATGAAATCATAAGATTTATGCATAACTCAACAGAAATCATAAGACATAAAGGTAACTTGAGGCATTCATAACATTCTTACGTAGTGAGTAACCCTCATGGTTATGTTTGCAATACCCATCACAGTATATTCTCTAAATCTCTGCGGAGAAACCTTAGCGTTTAACCCCTTCATGTTACCCAATGAATTGGAGAGCTATATCGGGATCATCAACCCTTAGTTTATCACGAAACCACCTGATTTCATAAACATTACCCAAAAACCATAACAAAATCATAACACTCACAACATGCATAAAAGAAATATAAAATTTACGCATTTCACTCACAAGAGATCACATCATGATATTATCATAAATAAAAACATCTAATAAAATCATTAAAACTCTATGAGAGAAAAATCCCTTTATACTTTGAAAATATTAAAAGAAGTCATTTAAAAGAGATTTTAGAATCAAATTGCCCCATACCACTACGAAACTTTTGAAAGGGTTTTAAAACATTAATGTCCATATAAATAAATATTTAAAACCATATTTAAAACATAGACATGGATGATAAATTTTTAAAAGAATAATTCTGTAAAACCTTTTAAAATATTATTTTAATAAAAGAGTCCTTTTCCATTTTGAACATTTAAATTTTAAGCCACATGAAAGTAGACCATTTTCAAAAGATTTAAATGTATTTATTATAGACATAATACAGATATGGAATGTCAAAGGGGCTGTATATACACTTTATAAATGAATAAAAGTGCATATCTTTAAGAAATATCTCAATGAGAAGAAATTGAGATGTAATCCCAATCAAGGATTATGCCATTAGAGCAAGGATAACGAAATGACATTATTATGTGTGAAAAATATAAATACACCAAATATAAGTGGATACTCATTGTAAAACAATCATATGTCATCCACACATATTCATAGCATGACATAATTAAGAAGTATAGGTTTAACCCAAATAATTGAAATTGGGTTAAGAAGTTCTCTTACAAAAATTCGACAGCCTAACGACGTCACTTTAAAATTTAGAAAATGATTTGATGAGAGAGAAAATGGTATCTCATTCCTTGGACATACAATTTGCATCAATAAGTATATAGAATAACATATCCCAACATAATAAGATGCAAATTAAAAGTTATAACAAAAGAAGTCTTTTTGAAAGAGGAGGGTGAAAGGTTCCCTTACCGATTTGGGTAACTCTTGAAACGTTCACCCAATGAAAGAAGGACCGTACAACATTGATGTAAATACCCATAAAATAAATTATATTACAAAATGAGTAGAATAATGGGATGTACATAAACCACTCAAAATAAATAGTTCCAAATGTAGCATAAATCTCACGGGAATAAAAGTGAGATGAAAAATCCCTTACGAAAACTCGGCAGCCTAACGACGCCACTTAAAACATCCAAAAAAATGGACTGATGACATCAAATAGAGTATCTCATCATTTGAAAATATAAATTACAGTATGTGGAATATAAAATAACATCCCCCAACATAAGAAATAAGATCTTAAAATAAACGACATAAAAGAGAGTACTTAAAAAGAAAGAGATAGGTAGGATCCCTTACCTCAAGTCCGACTTGTCTTGTTCATTTCTTTATATTCATGAATAATAAACTAGAGATAATTTATACTTTCTTACAAACCATTTTCAATTTAATTATTCCTTTTATATCACTTATTAACAGGTTATGAACATTATGTAATTATTTAAGTTAATAACGGTCGTTTTGTCGATCATTGGTACTTGAGTCAAAAATAAACATCTTATTATTACAAGTTGTTCATGTGGTAAAATATACATTATATCCAGAATTATATTCATGAGTTAGATATCATATATATCATATATATCTAGTATATACTTGAATTTATAATATTACATAACATTTAGAGGAAAGAAATGAAATGCACTGTTCATGGAGACGGTAAGCCGTACGTACGCATGAACGCTACTTTCATTTCAATTTCGTATTTAATGAAATTAAAACTAAATCTGATATAAATATATATATATATTATAATTACAGTATAATATATATGTTATATAGGTCATGTAAGTTCATTAATTGCATTCATTATACATTCCATGTATTTCTTGAACGAGTCACATCACTTGAGGGGGCGGTAGTCCACACTTCCTCAAATGGAATTATCGCATTTGCACAACATGAAAAGCATAATGGTATGTTTTAAATGTAAAATAAAGATGCATATAAAGGAAATAATATATAATATATTTCATAAATAAATATAGTTCCGTCATATTGGCCACCCTGATAGGTGGTAGGAGAAGATATAATAATCATCGTTTCGTGAGGCAGTAATTCGCCATCCACGGAAACAATATGTTCTTTAACAATTAGATGGAGGTGTGTGTAAGTGTAGATCGAATCCTTATCATAACAAAATCCTAGTATATTGAAGATACTAGTTTTGTTACAAAATAAAGGAATAAAAAGAGTTTAGGGGGTTGCAGAATCAAAATAAAACAAAATAACATAGGAGAGGACATAACCTTTAAATCAGGTAACTCCCTTTGGTTTGAACCAAAAGGGTTCATTGAAGAGATTTCTGCCTAAGGTAAGGCTTATAGGATGAAAAGAGGTATTTGGAGAGATAAAATTGGCAGATTTTGGTTGATACATAGGCTTTAGAGGTGTGGGTAAGGGGGTAGAGGTGGGGGGCTTTTATAAGAGGGAGGAGGGGCACTCTTGGAAAGCCTTGAAAAGTTACTTTATTATAAAATGATTTTCGGATATTAAAGTCCCAAAATTATATGTTTATATGATAAGGTGATAAGGCCTATAAATCCACCCATCAAACAGGTTTTTGAGAAGTGTGAGTGTTATATTTTACCTTATCTTCTCATTTTATTTAAATCGTTCACTAATGAGGTAATCATTGCATCATCATGGTGTCATAAATACATTTATTTATATAATGTCTAAAAATTAGAAAAAAAATATAATGATGTAGGAAAAGTTTTATCTTTATAATTAATATATATAGAAAAAAATATGACTTGTATAACCCCAGGTAAAATATTTTTTAGTAAAACAATACATGTTTGTGACTTTTTTATTTTAACTTTAAATAAAAAGTTATTAATGTCATTTTCCTACCAAAGTGGCTCCATGGGGTCCCCAGGTTGACCCATGGATTTTCTTGGTCTTCCATGACTCATCCAATAATGTTAGGATATGTTTCAAGATAATTTCATATTATTATAACATTATCTATACTTTAAATTACACTAATTACCTTTAATCGCGATTAATAAAACTTAAAAGTTACTATTCGCCAAAAAAATTATTTTAATCATATTGAACCAAATTTTACATCCTAATGACAAAAATGCATGCCATATTTTTTAAATTAAAATCATAGATGTGGTAAAGTTTCATTTAAACGAAAAATCTGTTCTTCAACTACCACTTAGTGGTTTCACTATTCATCAAAAATTGAAATTGTTCAGAAAAATACAAAAAATTAACCATTAGCTATATTTGATATTCCAAATGCCAAAATGACGTCCATTTTAACAAATTCAAAACATAAATGTTTCATTAATTATTTTTATAATCATTTCCCACAGTCAAAACAAATAGCCTGTTTTTAAGAAACAATATCTATTAAAAGATTGACACTTGTTTTTTTTACAATTTCAAAGTGAAATTAATTCTAATGACCACCAATGGATTAAATGGTAAAAATATCTTTTAATAAAACTTTAAAACAAATTAAAAATATAATCTAACCTTATATATAAATTAGATTAAAAAGATCTTTTGAAATAAAATACAGTAGTTTTCACTATTCATTAAAAAATGAATTTTATCAGAAAAATACAAAAAATCTACCCAAAGTAAATTTTCATGATATGAATATAAAGAATAATTTTATTTTGTCAAAATGAACATATTAAAGTGACCAAAACTAGATTTAAAAAGGGTTCGCCATCAAAAGGAGGTAAATCGGCTTTTTAATGTAAATTATACTTAAAATCATATTCATGTACATTTTAAGCCGCTAAATTTAATTGGATAAAACTAAATACATTTAACAAACCTATATAATCATATTGTAGTTAGATGTATTCATTCCCTCAAATACAACGTCTTGGTGTCAACTACTATTTAAAATAATTATATTATTAGAGTGCAACATAATATTTTAAGAAACTCGTTGTTGCGTATTGCATACACCATAGAACATAGAATATCCTATAAAGTAATATAAATATGTTATTCACAAATATTAATAAATATGAAAATTTAAAATTCTTTATTTACCTGTAATGTTACATCCTTCCCCCCCTTTTGGGAATTGCATCCTTGCAATTTATAAAAAAAATGGGCTCAGAAACTTCATTGAAAGACCCACATCAGAACCAGAGTCATTAAAACAATAACTTTAAAATGAAGAAAGAGAAGTACAAAGATCTGATGAGTTATCCCATACTAGGATTCCATGAAAAAATGGATATAGGGGAGAAAAAAAGGGTCATGTTCTGATGGAGAGTGATAGAAATCATGATTAGGAGAAAGTTAAACCCATGAAAATAAAAAAACATATGATGGGTTAAACGGTATGTGATTCCCCATTAGGAAAAGATAACAGACAACATTTTTGTTTTAAGTTAATTTTCAATGATGAATTTATTTATGAGCTTAACTAAATCATAAGGAAACATACTCACTTGTAATGTAGACTTTCGTCTTTTACTATATTTCTAACACAAACTCATATTTTCTCCAAACACTGAGTATTTCAGGATGAATTGTTCATATTAAGAGTGCTATAATCAACTTCTAGAGAATCTCCTAACCCCAAAAAGATGAACTATTTATTTCCCATTTCTTTAAACCTTATCCAAAACCAAAAATTGTTATTACAAGAACAGATAATCCACATAAGGACAATCCTTTATAAATAGAAAATATATTCTTAATCTCCAAAATTTTTTCAACAAAATCCAATGTTCAAAGAAGACCATTTGATAAAAAAATTCCATAAAATTATTTAATTTAAAACAAACTAATTTTGAAACCCAAATCATTGAAGTATTTAATCACATAGTCTTTCAAGGTAAAAAAAATTAACATTTATCTCCAAGTAACATCAGTTTCTCTTAAAGTCTCTTATTGAAAAGTAACTAATCTAATCACATATCCCCCATGATAGGCTAATAATTTCCATAGATAACCCAAAATAAACATTTTCCTGGTCTATAAGATTGTCTAACTAAAAATAATTTGTCATACTAACCAGGGACTTAATGTAGTCCAGTGGTAGGCGTTAAATACCGGTCGCACTTTGGTTGTGGGTTCGATTCCCATAGCATTGTCTGACGCGACGGGTTGTCACATGGTCTACGTGTTGAACTTTTTCCAAAACTATATAATTCTCAAAACATTCCCCAAAAACAGAAAAAATCATAAAAAATAACCATAACATAATTTAACCTCAATTTTATCTCATGCATTTCATTTTCCATCATAACATATAATAACCCATAATTACCTCAAAAGTATGGATCATATAAACACTAATGGTTACCTTTATAATTGTTACCTGAACATCAACATCGAGTTAGTTCTCTCATACATGATGCATCAGTAAACTCACCAAGGTTCAAGTGGTTAATCATGACTCCTTGATAGTTAGTTTAGAATAACCACGAGATTCCTCATTGAATCCCCCATTTCATCCAGTCTCTTAATCAGAGAACCACCAGAGTTTCATTCAAACCCATTGTCACTTCGGTGCATGCTAGATCCATCCATTTACTAAGACCAAAAATGTCAGTGTGAGTATATCAACATAATCATCATGTACTAATGAGGAATATAAACACTAAGATATACTTACTCATTCACTTTATCTACAAAATTATGACCCTTTCTAAAATCTTAACCATTATGGTAATGTCACTTATGATTAAAGAATATCCCAACCTCTAAAGATATCTAAACCGACCTTTGATACCAACTATAAGGACCCGTCCTCAAAAAATTACTTAATCTTGAATTAAATGAATAATTAACATTGAGCATCTTTTCATGTTTATATTTTTATAGAATTAGGACATAACTATTACATCTCACATAATACACAATAGACAAATCTACTCAGTTTCAATTTTTTCACAAAATAAAAACTCTTGAACAAAAGGGTCATGTCTAGTTCCTTGTTTTAGACAGCATAAAATTTCTTTGATCCCATCCGTGACCCTATTATATTTTATGTCATGTGAAAAACATTTCAAAAAACTTGGGATGAGCATAAAAATATCAGTAAGGGTTATAAAAATATATAGAGAAAACATTAGTACATGAATACATAAGAATCAATGAAATCATACTTTACTCATAAAACATAAGCAATTTAACATACCTCATGAAATAATAAAATTTATGCATAACTCAATAGAAATCATAATACATAAAGGGAACTAGAGGAATTCATAACATTCTTACATAGGGAGTAACCCTCATGGTTACGTTTGGAATACCCATCAATGTATATTCCCTAAATATATTCGGTGAAACCTTATAATTTAACCCCTTCGTGTTACCCAATGCATTGGAGAGCTATATCGGGCTCACCTGCCCTTAGTTTATCACGGAACCACCCGATTTCATAAACATTTCCCAAGAACCATAACATAATAATAACACTTAAAACATGCATAAAAGAAACATAAAATTTCCACATTTCAATCACAAGAGATCACATCAGGATATAATCCTAAATAAAAATATCTAATTAAATCATAAAAAAACTATGAGCGAAAAATCCATTTATACTTTGAAAATATTAAAAGAAGACATTTAAAAGATATTTTAGAATCAAAGTGTCCCATAATACTTTGAATCTTTTGAAAGGGTTTTAAAACAATCATGTCCATATAAATAAATCATTAAAACCATTTTTAAAACATGGACATGGATAATAAATGTTTAAAAGAATAAATCTTTAAAATCATTTAAAACAATGTTTTAATAAAAGAGTCATTTTCCATTTTGAACATTTAAATTATAAGCCACATGAATGTAGACCGTTTTAAAAACAGTTAAATGAATTTAGTATAGAAATAATATGGAAATGGAAATTCAAAGGGTCTGCATATACACTTAATAAAATAATAAATGTGCATATCATTAAGAAATGTCTCAATGAGAAGAAATTGAGATGTAATCCCAATCAAGGATCATGACATTAGAGCAAGGATAAAGAAATGACATAATTATGTGTGATAAATATAAATACACCAAATATAAGTGGATACTTATTGTAAAACAATCAGATGTCATCCACACATATTCATAGCGTGACATAATCAAGAAGTCGGGGTTTAACCTAGAGAATTGAAATTGGGTTAAGAAGTTCCCTTACAAAAATTCGACAGCCTAACGGTGTCACATTAAAATTCAGAAAATGATTTGATGAGAGAAAAAATGGTATCTCATCCCTTGGACATAAAATTTACATTAATAAGGATATATAAGAACATATCCCAACATAATAAGATGAAAATTAAAAGGCATAACAAAATAAGTTTTTTTAAGAGAGGAGGGTGAAACGTTCCCTAACCGATTTGGGTAACTTTCGAAAGGTTCACCCCATGAAAGAAGGACCGTACAACGTTGATGTAAATACCCATAAAATAAATTATAATACACAACGAGTAGAATACTGGGGATTACATACACCACTCAAAAGAAATAGTGGCAAATGTAGCATAAATATCATGGGAATAAAAGTGAGATGAAAAATCCCTTACGAAAACTCGGCAGCCTAACAGTGCCACTTAAAACATCCAAAAAAATGGATTGATGAAATAAAATAGCGTCTCTCATCATATTAACATAGAAATTATAGTAATAGTAACATAAAAGAACATCCCCCAACATTAGAAATAGGATCTTAAAATAAACGATATAAAAGAGAGTACTTAAAAAGAAAGAGATAGGTATGATCCCTTACCTCAAGTCCGACTTGTCTTGTTCATTTCTTTATATTCATGAATAATAAACTAGAGTTAATTTATACTTTCTTAAGAACATTTTTCAAGTTAATTTTTCCTTTTATATCACTTTTTACCATGTTATTAACATTATGTAATTATTTAAGTTAAGAATAGTTGTTTTGTCGATCATTGGTACATGAGTCAAAAATAAACATCTTATAATTACAAGTTGTTAATGTGGTAAAATATCCATTATATAAAGAATTATATTTATAATGTAGATATCATATATATCATATATATCCAGTATATACTTGCTTTTATTATATTACATAACATTTAGAGGTAAGAAATGAAATGCACCGTTTATGGTGATGGTAAGCTGTACGTACGTAAGTACACTACTTTCTTTTATATTTCGTATTTAATGGAATTAAAACTAAATGTGAGATATATATATATATATATATATATATATATATATATATATTATAATTCCAGTATAATATATATGATATATAGGTCATGTATGTTCGTTAATTTCATTCTTTATACATTCCATGTATTGCATGAACAAGTCACATAACTTGAGGGGGCAGTAGTCTACATTTCCTCAAATTAAAATTATCACATTTTCACAACTTGCAAAGCATAAAGGTGTGTTTAAAATGTAAAATACAGAAGCATATATATGAAATAAATATAATATATGTCATAAATAAATATAGTTCCATCATAATGGCCACCATTAGAGGTGGTATGAGATGATAGACCAATCATCATTTCATGTGGCAGTAATTCAACATCCACCGAAACAGTATGTTCTTTAACCATTAGATGGTGGTGTGTGTAATTTTAGATAGAATAATTATCATAAAAACATCCTAGTATATTGAAGATACTGGTGTTGTTACAAAATAATTTAATGAAAAGAGTTTAGGGGTTGGAGAAGCAAAATAAAACAAAATATCATAAGAGAGGACATTATCATTAAATCGGGTAAATCCCTTTGGATTGAACCAAAAGGGTTTCTTGAAGAGATTTTTCCTAAGGTAAGGATTCTAGGATGAATAGAGGGATGTGGAGAGATAAAAGGAGTCGAGTTTGGTCGATCCAAAGGCTTGAGAGGTGTGGGTAAGGGGGTATAGGTGGGGCCCTTTTATAAGAGGGAGGAGGGGCACTCTTGGAATGTCTTGAAATGATAATTTATTATAAAACAAATTTCGGATATTAAAGGTGACAAAATTATTTATTTCGAGGATAAGGTGATAAGGGTTCAAAATCCTCCCATCCAATAGGTTTTTTACAAGTGAAAGTCTTATAATTTACCTTATCTTCTCATTCTATTTAAATCATTCAATAATGAGGTAATCACTGCATCATCATGGTGACATAAATAAGTAAATTTATTTAATGTATAAAAATTATAAAAAAATATCATGATGTATGAAATCTGTTTAGATTTCTAATGAATATTTATAGACAAAAATATGACTTGTATAACCCCATTTAAATTGTTTTTTAGTAAAACAATACATGTTTGTGACATTTTTATTTTAACTTTTAATAAAAAGTTATTAATGTCATTTTCCAATCAAAGTTGCTCCATGGGGTCCCCATGTTGATCCATGGATTGTATTGGTCGTCCATGACTCATCCAATAAGGGTAAATCTTGTTTCAAGGTCATTTAATATTATTATAACTTTATATTTACCTTAAATTACACTAATTACCTTTAATCGCAATTAATAAAACTTAAAAGTTACTATTTACCAAAAAATTATTTTAATCCCATTGAACCACTTAGTGGTTTCACTATTCATCAAAAATTTATGTTTTTCAGAAAAGTACCAAAAATTCACCCTAAGATATATTTGATATTAAAAATTCAAAAATTATGTCCATTTTAACAAATTATAAACATAAAAGTTGCAATAATTATTTTTATAATCAATTCCCGCAGTCAAACCAAATAGCATGTTTTTAAGAAACAATATCTATTAAACGATTGACACTTGTTTATGTATAATTTCAAAGTGAAATTAATTCCAATGACCACCATTGGATTAAATGGTAAACATATATTATAATTAATCTTTAAAACCAATTAAAAAGATAATCTAACCATATTAATAAATTAGATTAAAAAGAACTTTTGAAATAAAATACAGTATTTTTCACTATTCATTTAAAAAATGAATTTTATCAGAAAAATACCTAAAATCTACCCAAATTAAATTTTGATGACACGAATCTAAAGAAGAATTTTATTTGTCAAAATGAACATATGAAAGTGACCAAAACCATATTTAAATAGGGGTTTCTATCAAAAGGCTGTAAATCGGCCTTTTAATGTAAATTATTCTTAAAATCAGATTCACTTAAATTTTATGCCTCTAAATTTTATTGGATAAAAGTAAGTACATTTAACAAACATCTATAATAATATTCTAGTTAGTTGTATTCATTACCTACAATACAACTACTAGGTGTCTACTACCATTTAAAATAATTATATTATTAGTGTGCAATGTCTGATTTAAAATAAACACTTTGTTGTGTATTGGGTACGCCATCGAACTTAGAATATCCATTAAAGTAATATTAATATTTTATTCAAAAATATTAATAAATATGAAAATGTAATTTTCTTTATTTACATGGGATGTTAGAGTTTATATATGATTTTTATAACATAATTATAACTCATTAGTAATTATATCATATATACCATTTTAATTTCCAATCCATAGCGTATATGATAGTGCATCTTATAGGTTTGGCACTTCACCACATCGTGAAGCAATGTGATTAATATTCCTATAATGCATTACTTAGATTGTAATAAATATAAATTTAATTAATTTATGTTATATAAATGAAATAAATATGAAATTAATGTCATAATTATCATTATTAATTGAGAATATATCATTTTCTTTCTTACACTGAATGATGATAACATCATTCGTCTATGTGTGGACTACCACCTTCACAAAGTGATGTGACTCCCATTTCATAACCACACCTCATAGATTATAAAAATAAGAATACATTATAAAATACTATATAATTGATATTATAATCATTCATTAAAGATAAAATATAACATACATTCTTTCCATGATGATTATAGGAAAATGGAAATGTCACCCATGTATACAAATGATTTACTGCCTCATTGATCGTAACATACTTCAATTTTCATAAACATAATTAATGATTGGGATTGAATTTAAAATATACATATAAAAATGATAAAAATATCATTATTATTATTATTTATATGATTAAAATTTATAATACATTTAATTATAAGATCATTCATCATGAAACACGCATGAAAAATTTAGAAAATTACAAAAAAAATTAATTAAAATAAAGAATTATTATTATTGGAATGGTGATAAGATGTTATAAAAGGATAATATATGATATTATAAAAATATTATATTTATATTATAAGTTAATAAATTTTTTAAGACCACTAAATAGGAGGATAAATCCTGTTTAAAAAAATGAGCATGAGGTAAGGGATTCTATCTCAATTTTCTTTCATTGAGGTACGTTTATATATTATTAACCAATTTATTTTATATAGTACATACAATTCCATTTTTAATTGAAATATCAGTTTACATTAATAATTCATGGTATTTTATGTTTAAAATTTAATTATATCATTTATGTGGATTTTTCTTTAACAGTTAACTAGTGGTAAAAAATTTAATAACTCAATTTATTTGTATTGTTTTATACAACATAATAGAAATTATTGAGATTATATAATTGTGTTTTTAATTAGATTTAATTATATTATATTGTATTTATACATGTTTTCTGTGTATTTATAGTTGATAAATATAGTAGATTAATTGAATAATTCTCACATCAAGGTTATTATCATTATTAGGGTTTATTTTAAAATATCATTCTAATTGATATTGTTTATAATTGAAATTCAATTGAATGAAATTATTTGACCATTTTATAATAATATAATTTTATTTTACTCTGATATAGTTATTTATGATATATTAATGTAATATTACAATTTTCACAATATTTAATATTAAAAATAATTAAGACATTTTTTAAATAATTATCTCAATTATTTCTCTCATCGGTCAAAAAACCATATTTCATCCAAAACCATGTATTATAAAAATGATCTCAAATATGTTTTTAGATTTATTAAAATTTCTTATTAATTTTCTTTACCAATTTTTGAAATTTAAAAAAAATTTCTCTGTGGAATCTTCATGTCATTTATGGCAAACCTTGCATGTTTGGAATTTATCAGTTATGTGAATTGAATGTTTGAATGAATTATGTCTAGAAGCATTTCATTTGGATGTTTATGATGAGTTATTATGAAATAATAAATACTAGGTTATATTAGTGATAATGATCATTTAAAGACATATTTATTGTTCATGTTTGAGTTTTTCATAACTCATTGAGACTCTAAACCTAAGAGCTCATTTAGAATAAAAGTGAGACAATATTTCCTTTTGATATTGTATGTTTATTATGGATAAAATTTGGTCACCTCTATTTAAATCAAAGCCTAAATTGTAATGTGTATTATTTTTTCACTGAATCTACATGTTTTGAATCTTTGTTGTTATAATTTCTAAGGTGTTTTATTATCTTTATTTAATCATTCATGGTTGTGGTTTTTCATTGGGACAAATATCAACTAGTTATACATCATGTTTTAATTTTACATAGTTATTTTTATTAATAAATATATATTTTTAGAGATATATAATATATTTATCCTCTTATTTTCAATGCTTTTTGGTGATATAAAATGATTCTTATAGTGTTACATAGTGTTAATGATGTATCTATAGTGCACACTTAAACCCTACTAAACTATAGTAAATTTGAAGACTAAATTTTAATGGTGTAATTTTTTTTTAAAATTCGTACCTTTTTATAGTTATTATATTTTGTTACCTGTATTGGTGTTTCTACATTAAAATTTTGGTTATAATTTCCTAATCACTAGTAATGAGTCATTGGAATATTCCTCAGATAAAGAACCTCATTAATAATTAACAGTAGTTTAATGTTGAAATGATTAGTGCCTAAAAATTTTTATGTGCATAATAGCATAAAATTTAATAAATTATATTTGAAGAATATAATTAGATTAAAAAGAATAATACCCACAAAACTGTTATAGAATGGTGTCATGATGTTGATAAAAAAAGGTAGAAATATAAAACATAATTTATTTTTATTCTATTATATAAGTGGTTATTTGGATGGAGAGGATAATTATTTGGGAATGATTCTATTCATATCATATGGGATGAAGTTTCCTAATGAACAATTTAACATTATGTCCTTTTTTCTCATTCATAAGTTCATTTTATTTCATTAGCTATATCCATGTTGATGTCCATGAAATGGGAAAAGATAAAATATCAGAATAAAACATATTGATTTGAGGTTTATTTTAATGAATACAATGTATTTGTACTTTTGTCTAATGATTTATAAAATTTCACTAGGAAGTCAAATGTTCTCCTCAATAAATGAATCTTGTATATGGATTGACCCTTGGGAGAAGATATAGTTGAGTGTAAAGAATCATCAATATATGAAAAGGATGAAGTGAATGTTAGTGTAGAGAAAATATATATTTTAGGTATTTCTAATTATTATTTGTACGAGAAAGTATTTACAGAATTCATTGATGTTATATTTTAAATTCACTAGGTATACTAAATATATTGGAATTTTTGACGAACAATGAAGCATTAAAGTGGTTTTTAGAAAGATTAGTTGATCATCATGGTAGGATAAAGAAATATATGGAGGTTATGAGACTATTTTATATGTTTTAATAACTTTAGATTTGATTTTATCTAACTAATAGTGGGTAAAAAGAAATCATGAAAGAGTGAAAAATTATATCGGGCCTGAAATAGTATGTTTCATATGTATACTAGGAGATATATTTGTTGTATGATATTGAATAAAGGGATATAAGGGTTAAACCATTGAGGAAGTGAGAATATCAAAGTAAAGGGGTTTATAACTTCATTGAATAAGTTAATGATAGAAAATGTTATAAGGAAAGATGGGTTGTTACTATATATCAATTAAAAAACAGATTGACATTAGATAAAATGACTATTATTTGGTAAATCAAAAAACTAAAAAAATAGGTATACTAATTTGTACATAAATATTTCAATATAATGAGTAATTTGATATGAAAATATTATTACATCATGATTATTTATTAGATAAAATTATCTTAGTGAAATTATAATTTTTAATGGATCTTTAATCGTTGATTATGTCAGTAGGACCAAAAGGAATGTAAATGGGGTTAAACCAGATCCCATGAATACAATATGAAATTTTACTAATATATAAAAGGAAAATATTTCCATTGGGGTTATTAGGATGATTATTTATATATAAGTCTTCAAGATGATGGAAATATCTTCATTATTCACTAGAATTTGGATGATATGTTTTCGGTATGTTTGTATATTGAATGGGTGGAAGATTAGAAACATGAAGTCACTAGAGTAGTTATGTGGGAACATAATAGAATAGTAAAAAGGATATTGTGTATAAAAATTTTCAATTATGATTTTTTAATGACTATATATATCTGAAATGTTCCTAAAGAATTATAATATTTGGATCAAATAACGTTTTGACCCTATTAGTTATTCACTTTAATAAAAAAAATTAATGAACAAACCAAGTAATGATGCAATGTACATGTAAAGAAATATATATGAGTTTTTGGTTAAAATTACGATAAATTAAATTGTTCTTAAAATGTATAAGACTACTTTTATAGTCGTAATATTTAGCATGTTAATTAATATTCTAGGAAAGTGAAACTGGGATAGTGTAAACTGGGTACTCTAGTATTCCAAAGGTAATAGGGTTCTATCATTATGTTTTGGAATAATTTTATCAATTGAATTATATTTTTATGAAAAATATATAGGAGATATAGAATGTCATGGGATTTATATTTGTTATTTATTTACTTATTGATAAATGATAGTTAGTAGGATATCTTGAATAATACATACAGCGCCACCGACAACCCTAGATGAAATGTTTGTTATATAAAAATATTCTAGGAACTAATTAATATGGTTGAGGGATCTAATTGAGGAAATTTGAATGATGTAGTAGAATGAAATGATTTTAGGTATGAGTAATATTGGAATCATAATTAATTAAAATGTTATGTTTTGTTCAAGTATGTTAAAAAATTTAGTAAAATATAACATCATTGTGATTATTTTAAAATATTGAATGATGGAATAATAAAAGGTGAGTAAGATTAAATGGATAGATGAATTTATGAACAAGGATATAGATCAGAAATTTTTGGGGAATTACTATCATATTGTGAGACATGGATAAAAGAAGGTGATAATAAAATCATTACTAATTAAGATGTATGACTAGAGATATAATGATAATTTCGATAAATGAAAGGCTATTAAATGGATTTTAGGTGGTAGATTTTTGTGAATCTAGTTTCTAAAACTAAGAATTGTTTTCTTAATAATTTATAGATAAATATAAATTTAATTGGAGTAATCATGGTTGATAAATTTTTGAAACTAGAAGATTAGTGGTGTATTACTATGAGGTGGTGGAAGAAGATATAATAATTGTTTTTGTATGGTTATTTGTAAAATTTTTATTTATTAAAATTTTGGCTAGTAAATTAGTTTTATTCAAGGATATAGTAACTAATTATAGTTTAATATTTATAGAATTTCCAGTTTACTTTTTTAATAGTGAATGATATACGATGTAAATAGTTTAATATAATTTTTTATTCAAGCTATGTTTGTTTATTATGAGAATTTTTAGAATAAAAATATTTAGAGTAGTATTTATATATTGTAACATTAATGATTTTATATCATTTATCTCTTGAAGTAGATTATTGTGTTTCTCTAAAGATATATTGAATTTCACTAATAATTAAAGATTCTATTTATTTTAGTGTCATGTGAATGTGTCCATCAATTATCCTCCATTTATTTTATTCTTTCTTTTTTTGGTGTTTTTTATATATATAGTTCATGGTGAGAAAATTATCTCTTGCATACATTTCAATTGTGTTGTTCCAAATATCAATTTATCATTCCATGTTGTAAGATTGAATGGTAAACCAATATTGTAACACACAATTTTTTAGTGGGAAAAATAAAATATCCATGAATGAAATGTATCTACCTTTTTTAGTTTGGTTAATTTAAATAGAAATCATGTTATCTAATTCTAGGTTCACATTTTTTGGCTAATATTTTAATGTTAAATATTTTAAATGGATTATAATATTATAAAGGATATATATTTTCATTTCATATAGTGTTTCAATACTAAAGATATAAAATCATTGAAAAATGGTTACATGTTGTCCCTTGGAACTAATTTTTATAATAGTGTGATTATGAAAATATTCTTAGAAAAATATTCGAATTTATAGTGATTTTTTGCGAAATAATGGATTGAGAATCCTTTATACAAGGTTTTTCTATTATAAATTATGATTTTTTGTGACCATTTTTTAAGGACAATATTTTCATTCATATATAAATATTTACATATGTGTAGAAAGGATATACATTTTTGGTATTTTATAAAAAATTAAATGTATATAATAAAAAAATATTTCTAGTGATTATTAAAATGATTGATTTTGGTAAAATTAGTTTCAAATTAAATTTTATGGTTTTATTGAAACATAAATTGATATATCTATGAATTGAAAAAGGTGAATAAATATTGTTATATATATTTATTGGAATATAATGTTCGGAATTTTTGAGTAGTTTTGATCTATGAGGATTTAATTTTTGACTAATATTTTGTTTTATTTTTGTTGTTGTGTTTTTAAGAAAAATTATGGTAAGATACATTTTTTGGGAAATGAATTAAGAATACTGAGAGTGGTAGAGAACTCTTGATTTTTTTCCCATGAATTTCATGATCATATAAAATTAACAAATTCAAGAGAAATTGAATGAAGTGTAATGAGCCCTTGATTTTTTGAGGACTAATTTAACTCAAATTATAAGAGATGTTGGTGTAATATATGATAAACATTGGTTACATTGAGTTATCTCGATACTTTAATTCCATCATACTTATAAAACATTTAATGTAGTGTATTGAATATTCTTGAGGGAGAAGATCATAATTTCTTGGAGACATATGGGAAAACAATGTTACACTAGGATATGACATTTTATAAATTTCATAATTTTATAAATCAATAATTATATACAATTATAATGAAATTTTGGAATTAAAATGAGTATATGAAGTTTATGTTTTTCAATAAATTGGGGTTTTAGTAAAAAACAAAATTTTTGGATCTTTTTTATTTAATAATGTAGTTTATCACAAATAATAATCACAGTAAAAAAATGTTTGAGGTAATGATTATATCTAATGGTTTATTAATGTCAATCTATTTTATTTTACCACCTAATTAAGAGGGGTGAATAAATTTTCAACATTGGAAGAGGACATAATAAATTCTTATATTTTGAGAATTGTTTTTCCTTAACCAAATAGAGATAATATTATTTATGATGCCTAGAAAAGAGAATGGGAAAACAACTAGTGGGAAATCTTTTAGAAGAAATCAGTGAGCTCAAATTCACCTTAAGGAGGAGAATTTTTTTTGGTTTACATTTAATACCACAACACACCAGATGGGTGAATATAAAAATAATTATAAGACATGCCATAAATTATTATAGGATTGAAATATTATCTATAAATCCATAGAATAATCTATCCAAATTGTGACAACGCTGGAAATGATTATTGGTTTCAAGCTCTTACTCAAATATTGTAGTGGCCTAAAATTAGAGGAATGGGATGTAACCACTCATGGAGATAGTATTCTATCTAATAAAACCCAAAATTATTATTATATAATATAGGGAAAATATGATATGACACATATAGAAATTAGAATACCTAAATTTTTAGATATAAAAATTGGTATTCATATGTGCATCACTCATCCATGGATATAAATGTAATATAGTATACAAGGCGTGAAATAGTAGAATGATATAAAATAAAGTACATATTAAAGAAAATATCTATAACCCAACCCAATACATTTTAAATACAACATAAATAATAAAATAAAAATTGTTTCATATGACCCGACTTATAATAACTATATTGAAAACCCTGACCCTTAATACACTTCCTATACTTGTCAATAATTCATTTTCAAACAATATCTCTATCCCTAAAAAGAAAATATAATTTCTTACCCTACTATGTCAAATTTTTTTCATGTACATAGTAATGGGGTGAGTCTAACAAACATGTAATATTCCCATCCTCTCATTGTATAAATGGTTGTTAGTGATTACGTAGAAGCATTTATACATCTAAAGAGAGGGAAAATGTTCAGAAAATATATCATAATCCATCCTAAAACCTAGCCCATGAATGTATATTAAATTGTATTCCCACATTCCATTAGGTCCATTTAACAAGAAAACTATGAATACTAACTCAAAAAATCAATCCCCGGTCTAGTCTCACATTCCTACGATCAATAACACTAATAACATCATGATCTAATTTAGTGTATAACACATCTATCTCACCTCAAAAATGTTTTCACAATGAAATATCATAGTAAATTAAGGATCTCCTATACAAGTTCCACCCACCATGTCAGACATCTTACAACTCATCAATTTCTTAAATAAAAATCACAATTTAAATAACACTTTTATCATTATTTGCATAGTTTTTTATTAAATAGTTCAACACCATAAAATCAATTATAAAAAAGTATAGAAAAAAATATATTAGTAAAAGAGTTTCTATGCGGAAAATATTAAAATAAATATAATACCATAGATAATCAAATGAAATATTTTATTAGAGGCCAACTGAATATAGTTAGAATCCCACCAACCATTTCCTACCTTTTTATACCTCAGTTATCTTTCATTGAGATATTAACCAGACTCCCCATAAAGCACATTTTTATTTTTTCTATATATCATATGTAATTATAGGGTTTGGATTTAAATCTATGATAATAATGTACTATGATTATATAGAGATCCCATTGATTATGCATTTTAATCACCAAATTGACCGTTTACCATGTACATGGTCTTTTGTTGGTGAATTGTTATGGATGGTAGTCATAAACAACATATTATAATTCATTCCATATATCCCGTCAAAGACCCAAAATATCACAAGGATTATAGTCCATCATTTTCTTATTTATAAAATATCCATGGGGATGACCAAAACTATGGAATATATAAAAAACATTGAAAATAAAAAAATATTGGCAAACTCAAAATATAAATAATATAAAAACACTACATTATTCAAGATATCGATTGTTTTATTTAACATAAAATAAAAAACATTTGTATATAAGAAAATAAACCATTTTCTCAAAGGATTTAATCCTTGTATTTCAATCATACATTGGAAAATTAAGCCTGTTATAAGTAGAAAAAACATATTCTATATTATCCTTCATTCATAATTCCCACTAAATTTTATCAAAACAATGGTACTACTTCTTGAAAACACATTCATAGTCCTCAATAAACAATCCAATATATTCTATCATCTAATTAATGGTGGTATAAATTTATGGGACACCACTAATGAACTTAAAATTTAATCTAATCATCATTATTATTAATCACATATCAAAGGAAAATCATGATTACCCACTACATCACATAATACATTCTAGTTTTCTTTGACCATCACAATATCATTCAATCACTAGATCACACATTATGTGTGATCATCCAAAATTTATTTATTGGATTCCTATTCCAAGACTAATGCATATAGAGATTCATGTTTCCTAGAAATAAACAAAACTCATGGTTACTTATCAAATCCATTATAAATATAACCATTCCAATTTTTATGAGAAATTTGTACCTAGAATAAATAACCCAATACAAGGAGTAATGTTTTTGATATGTTTATTATAAAATCATTTTTCATAGAGAAATAAAAACATTCCATATAAACAAATAATGAATAATTATATGTTCTCATGTACATACATATATCGAAAAAGTGGAATCTCAATCACATGGTCAAATAGAAAAAATTATTAAAAAATCTAACAACCATAGTATGTTCTATTAGACAAATAAATGTCAAGTTCTTTAATTAAAAATTACTAAAAAATGAAAGACACTTTGATATTCTCATCAAACTACAAAGACAAGATACAACTAAATAACCCTTTAGGGAAAACAAAGTTATTATTTAGGAATCACATTTCAAACCTACTTTTCTTATACAGACCATTTCTTTTAGAGTGTTCACTTAAAAATTTTAATATTAAAAGAAAAAAAAATTAATATAATTCATTTCCCAGTGATTTTTTTTTAAATTACATTTTTTTTAAATATATAATACCTAAAATTTATCATGAAAACATTAACAACAAAGGTGTTATTCGAAAATAAGTTTACCTGAAATAATATCATGGTGGAATATATGATAGTGAGATACAATACCAATCATATATATTCTATAAAAAAATTACATAAAATACTTCTCATAATAAATATAATATTACATGTGTATAATATAACAAACATGAATGTCCATAGAATCCATATTATCATTATTATCAATGACAGGAGTCATACTACCTCTTAATGTGATAACTTTTTTCTACAATCATTTATCAATCAAACACATGTTACTGATCACCTTTCTAAAAAATAAACACCATTGAATTTATTAGAAATTAATTATCATATAAAATCTAAATTTGAACTAAATTTATTAAAAACCACTTTATAGTGCTATAATAGAAAAACACTATGAAAATGGATATGAGTTACTAAAAACCCACACAAAATCATAGACTAAAAAATCCATATTTTCTATACTCTAGTAAGAAAGAATATTAATTGAATATTAATAGATTTGATTTATAAATTTCTCATTCCATGTATATTAACCAACATAGTGTGTGTTGGAAAGACAAGAACCTTCCCAATATACTATATATATCACATCAAAACACTAAGTTTATGATGTGACTCCACCACAAAATTATTGATTTACGAATTTTTTCCTATAATGTTATAAAAAAGTTTGTGAAATAGAACAAAAATAATAAAAATAATTTTGGTGGAAGGATAATGAATCCTATCTGATCACTATAAAAAGATATCACCAAACTAAAAAAATTTAAGAGAACTAAAAGGTGAGGATACGGGGGGATCTAACATTCCACTATACATTCACACATCAAGAAGGAACCCATGATTTAGGTTCGTAATATCAAAATGAATAAATTCCATTTTTATAATTCATTTTAGTGAAACAAGGATGAGGATAATGAGGTTCTATATAGTATCCCATTGAGTACCTTATGGCTCATCATGTTCATGATGGAGTTACCCAAGTAACCATGTGGCAAAACAAGTTATGGAAAATATAAGTTATTCTACTGGGTACCCAATGATACAATATTGAGTACCTAAGGGATTTTGTATCAACCACTAATATAATTCACATTACCAACTGCTTGAGAATGTATATTGGGTAATTTCCACAAACGTTAACCAAAATAAAATGGAAATTTATATACACTATGTTTTTCCAAACCATATATCAATCAATTATAAGTTTATATAATGTTAATGGTCATTAAAAATAACCAAAATTAGTTCTTATCATTATCATGAAGCCTCACCCATAATTATCCCACCGAACCGAACCTATCTAACCATTAATTCACTAAAAATTAAAAAATTTCCAACATAATTTTTTTTTATGATTCTATAAAAAGACTCCAAAAATTAATTGTATTACTCAAAATAATATCTGGTATGCAAACACTGATATTCCCATTAATCACTCAATAATCTCCATATCATCATTGTGTTTTCTTATACCAAATAAACCATGTGTAGTATCTTAGATAAATATTTATCACCAATGTACAATTCTTAAAAAATCAGGATCATAGTCACTCATCCCAAAAACCTTCTCATATACCATATATGTAATTTTTTTAATCCCAAAATGATTTTAAATGATTAAAATACTATTTCTTTTAATGGTTCCACTACTAATGTAATATCCTAACGAATACACTCCTTATATAGTGTAGTTAATGATAACATTAATCATTTCATTTTTCGGTTTATGCCTCACTCTAAGAATCAATACATTAAGTTCAATCATGAGGCACAAATTAATCATTGATATCATAAAATATAAAAAACGTCAAAACATCTATGTCAATATAAATTAATACTATGAAATCTATGAAAAACAATTAATAATTTTTTTTTGATATTTATTCAATGGCCTATAAAAATAAATATACCTACAAAAACAAGTAAACTATTTAAAAAAATATTATTCATATCAATGGACTTTTTTAAAACAATAATCATGTAATATTATATATAATAAATAATTCAATTAGAAAAATTCCAATTCTATAATCCCAGTTCTTTTCTATATCAATTTATCAAAGATTTATTTCATATGAAACCAAATCATAAAATAATATTACACCATAGTCATTAATGTATCTTATTTTCATATTTTAACAGAAACTAGTACCATATTGAATGAATTCAATCATAAAAACAATCACATCACAATTAAATAAAAATGATCATCCATATTAATCTTGTCACAACTTATAATGAATTTAAAAAATCATTAAAAATACCATATGTTTCATTAAATTAATAATTATTTTGGTCAAGGAAGTAAGTCCAAATACTTTTCCCATATGTGTCTGTATCATTGTCTATGAATGAAACTATAATAATGCATGATTAAAAAAATAATTACCTTGTTAAGAATTATATAACATCTACTTTCCTATCACTAAAACAATTATAATTCTATTAACTCACTCATTTTATAGTGCTATGTCATAGTACTATACATCCCCAGGTAACATGGGTAACTACAAAATTGTTATACTCTAGGAATGATCATAGTCTACCTGTTATGTTTTGGTGTCCTAACTACACCTCTAACTAAATCTTTACCAACAAAACATTCTATCTGATACCACTTAAAATATCCCAACCCAATCTTCCCTAATATTAATTATTCCTAGAAATTTTCCAAAAAATGGTTTTTTCTCCCAATACAGTACATTATATTAAATTTTATAAATTGAAAATATAATCATTTGAGGTACTATTCCATAAAATAAAATATTCTATACATTTAATTTAATCTACTAGAATACATTGGATAATTTATAAATTGAAAATAAGCAAAATCTATAGATAAAAAAACTATCAGCCAAGTGGGTAACTCACAATCCATATTTTAAAGAATCATTGTCTATATGATGCATCAAATATATTAGAGTGTTGAAAAAATTATATAATAAAAACAACATGATAATAAAAACAACAAAAAATTAGGAAAATACAAATGCAACACAATATTAACAATAATAAAAATAATTATATGGATATGATCAAAAATCACACTAATTTCATGGATTTAGTTAGCCTCTAATACGCTACTCATCCAAAGATATTAATCCATCTTTATGTACATACATTTCCATTAAATTAAAACATCTTTATATATTCATGTTTATCAAATACCATGCTATGTTTTTATATAGGGATGAGTACATTTACCAAGTATTTTCCCCCAATATTCATAGCTCACTAATTTATTAGAATTATGTAGATGACTATACACTTTTGCTTTAAATTTAAGCCTATATTGAGAGAAACTCAACATCATAAAAAGCAAAGGGGATGAATTTTCATAAAAATACAAACTAAAATTTCATCATGGAAATAAGTCATAGGAACCTCAATAACCAAACAAGTACAACCCAACCCTTTTAAATTCCCACCATAAAGTCATTGATGAATTTTCTTCTATTAGTGGATACTGAATTATAAAATATATCATATCTCTTATAAAATACCATTCCAACAAGTTTTTTCACCCTATAAATAAAAAATACTTCTCATCTTAGTCCCACATGACTAATTAGTCATCTCACTACTTATCAATTAACAATAATAAATATATCATAGAAAATAAAGATCATATAAATAAATAAAACAATGGTCATCCAAATATTTACCAACAATTAAATAATTATTTTTTAAAACAAAACGTACTCTCAAAGAGGACCCACGCCAAATTACAATATAACAATAATGAAATAATGAAACAAATAGGAATTAAAAATAATGTGGACAACAAGACATGTGATTCTTGTATATTAAACAAGCACCACTTCCCAAAACTATTTCTAAATTTTTTTTTGTTATTTATTAAAATTTTTATAATAGAAACTATGTAATTATATTCACAAAAACAAATTAATCTAATAATATAGAACATTTAAGGACCCCCACCCCATAAACATTAAATATTATAATATCATTATACTAGAAATGACATTATTACATTCCAAAATACATTTTTGGTTTATTTTACTAGAGGGTTAGGAAATAACTCTTAAATAACAACCCAAATATATATATATACAATTTAAAACTTTTTAATTAGTATCCATTTTCCCCAAATATAGATATTTAAAAGTCAACCATGATTTCTTGTCATGATGAATCATCATGACATTCAACATGAATTATTTCATTCCCTAACCCATCCTTACATCCTGTGAGAAGCCTTTTATAACCAGGGGTGAACCAAAAAACAAATTTAAGGGATATAAAAAAAATTTACTATCCTAGTGAAAGCATGAAAACACATAAACCAAATTAAAAAAACATTTATTTTGTATCCCAAAATAGCATTTTATTCATTTAAAAGGAACATTATACCACATTTTGAACAAAGTGATTTCAATAAGAACTCGTTAAAATGATTATAAAAGGGTCATGGGTGCTTTGGGACATCATCATCTTAAAACCCTTAAAATTAGAAAAACAATTTGGCTAATTTTATATAATTAATTGGAGAACATAGTTATTAGCCAATGCGTTGGAGTGAGATCTGTGCATGGCCATCATAAAAGATATATTAGGGTCACATATGATATATAATGGTTATCAACCCGATGTAAACAATTTCCAAGGACAATATCATGAAAATACCCCTTTAATAAACTTTTAGAACATTTTTAAAATAAATTTTAGATTTCAAAATACACGATTTTCTTCAAAATGACTTTCTAAAATTAAAAAACTATGAATATTATAAAGAACCCATATTATTTAATAAACCATGTAAATATATAAGAAATGTTCAAATCATTGCGGCATCATGGAAGTGGTAAATTCAATTCTTCAGTTATATGTTCAAAAAATTCATTCCTTTTAATTTATTAAGAATGAGTAAAAATTTGATCTAAAATAGACTATTTTTCAAATAAAATCCCATACCTGGAGTTTGACTCAAGACATACTTTATTTATATTACTAAATAGAAAATCATTTTATTTTTATAGTTTTCTAATAAACAATTAAAGGTTCTTTATTCCTTTATTTCAAATAATTCCATGTTATATAAAATGACTTAATAAATTAAATTCACTTTCTATGTATTGATGATATTTGGTTCATTTTCTAGAAATGACATGTGTTTGATGAATATGGTCAAAAAATTCATTATTTCACCATTTAAAGAATATTTATCTAGATATAGTAACTATTTTCAAACATAAATTATTATTCTAAATATAACATTTTAATATGTTTTTGAAAAATTAAATATGTTACAATCATGGAGATAGTAGGTCTTATATACACAAGATCACCATTTAAATTTTCTCAAAAATCATTCTGGAATGAAGGTAAGAATTATTTTAGATTTCCATAATAATAATCATATCATATATATGACATAAATCCTTTACAAATACATAAACAAAAACACACACACACACACACACACACATATATATATATCTTTTATTTGATATGGTGATGGAAAATGAATCGCATCACTTCATAGATGTGGTAGTCCAAACGTATGCACCAATGACATTATAATTTTTCAGTGATTTGAAATGTAAGAATATAAATGAAATATTTTCTACTTATAATGGTATATATTTTATTTATATCATATATAAATTTTAATAAAAATATTATAATAAATCAATGGTAGATGATGATGGAAAATAAATTACATCATTACATGTGTAGATAGTCTTCCATTCACACAAATGATAGTTTTGTTTCAGATTTTATGGAAGAGGATAAGGATTTAGGTTGTGAAATTAACATATAAACACCATAGTAAATGGAAGATTCTATTTTTTAATACAATCGTTGTTAACTATGAATTGTATATATGGGAAGAAGAAATAAAATAGAAAACCTCATTTAAAAACATTGCCTCTTATTTGGAATGTCTCCATTGATTAACAACATATGCCTTATAAGATTGGTATAATGTCTAAAATAAGACTTATAGAATGAGGGGAGGGATTAAAGTAAGGTATTTAGTCAGATATTGTCTGATCCATGTGGGTTTTGAAGTATTATTAAATGGGAAGAAAATATTCCCTTTTATAAGATAGAGGATGGCCACTCTTGGAATTTATCAAAATATTAAATTAATATAAATTATTTATCAATTCTAAATTGATAAAAATTATTTTATTTATAAGATAAAATAATTATGTATCAAAATATTATCATAAAATTAAAACTATACATGTTTTGATCTTATTTTGTAACTTATAATTTTGTTTTAACACCTCATTAATCTCTTTCATGATTACCATGAAAACAAGGAATTTCACACATTTAGGGATAATATAGTAACTATAAATCGATATATATCCCATAAATGGAATGTAAAGACCCTGAAAATTGTAGACTAGATTCATTGACTTAAATTATTACATTATCATTATTATAAGTAATTGCTTCCCGATGGGTCAAATCAGTTAGAAGTTTTAGAAAACTAGATATATACATAATTATTACATAACAACATCACAAGAAATAAAATATAGTAACTCCATTGGAAACAGCCCTATTCTCCTATATTATCCCTAAAATTTCATTATAATAAACAATATGGTATCCTGAATGAAAATAAAACACATGAAATTGGTGATCTCAGATTCTTTGTAATGGTAATAATACAATTGAAGCTATAATAAATAAACCTAAACAATAATACATGTTGAATTACTAAAAACATATTCCATTGAAACTTAACCTTTATCATAATATGGTTGGAATAAAAGTAGATCAAATAATTCAATATAAATAATCACTTGATAATGAAACATAACCATGTATATTAAAATAGTCAAATAATCTAATGGATTATTATTAACTAATATGAAAATGAGTGAATAAATAATTATGTATGTTTAAAACATACTATGAAGGCCTCGACCAATGGGTATACACAATGGGTAAGGCCTCGACGAAAACACAGTGATGATTATCTCATGGGATCTATGGATGCATAAAAGGGTTTTAGTCGGCCACACTTCTCACTTACTATGTCCAATGATTTCCTCATATCAAAGGGGTGAAACATAATCAACATACAAATTCATATTGAAACTGGAGTGTGTAGTAACATTCCCTATATAACAAATATAATCATAAACCATCTAATGTAATTTTTTGAATTATATCAATATAGAATATTCAACTTCAAATTAATAATAAAAAATTTAGTGAAATATGGTAGATAGTATCACAAGAGATCAACCTCAATAAATCATAAGATCCAAAACAAATGTGCTGACATTGTAACATCCCAGGTAAATAAAGAATATGGAATTTTCATATTTATTAATATTTTTAAATTAAATATTATTTTTCATTTCAAGGGGAATCTATGTACAATGGCATACTCAATACACAAAAATGAGTTTCATTGAAATATTATGATGTGCACAATGTTGAGTTATACCGAAAAATAATATAATATTATTATTATTCTCAATGGTAGTTAACGCATAGTCGTTGTATTGACGAGAATGAATAGAACTAATTAAAATAATATTATACAGGTTTTGTAAATGTTTTTTCATTTATCCAATAAATTTTAGAGGCTTAAAATACGAATGGATCCAATTTTAAGCATGAAATACTGAAATATTCTTTAAAAGGTCGATTTACTGCAATTTGATGAAGAACCATTTTTAAATATAGTTTGTGTAACATTTATATGTTCTATTTGAAAAAAATTAAATTATTCTTTACAATCAGGAAATCAAAATTTACTTTGTATAAAATTTTCGTATTTTTCTGATAAAGGTCAAATTTTAATGAATAGTGAAAAATACAGCATTTGAATTCAAAACTGCCTTTTAATCTAATTTATTTTTATGGATAGATTATATTTTTAATTTGTTTTAAAGTGTAATTAGATTATATTTTTTACCATTTATTCCAATTTTTCTCATAGGATGTAATTCTACTTTGAATGTAGACATAAACTAGTGTCAATATTTTGATAGTTATCATTTCTTAGATACATGTTTTTGGGTTTTTCCAATGAGAATTAATTTTTAATTAATTTCTTCAACTACTATGTTTTGAATTTGGAAAAATGGATTCCATATTTGGAATCAGGAGGTCCAAATTTTGTAAATATGTAACTTTTACTTTTATACATTATGAATAGTAACTTTAGTAAATATTTTATTTACCATGCTTATAGGCTAAATATGGTAAATAAGGGTAAAAATTAATATTATAATAAAATTAAAGTACCCTAAAACGTGTCATAGTACTATTTGACGGTACATTTCCAACTATGGGAATCCTTGTGTCGATTTTGGGACCCTGTGGAGCCACTTGAGAGTGATAATGAAATCTTATATTAATTAATTTAAAGTAAGGACAAAACTAACATAAATTTATATCTTTTAGTAAAATAATTATATATGGGGTTATATAAGTGATCTATTCGACTATAAATATTAATTTAAAAGATAAAAATAATTCCAACATTGTGGTATTTTATTTATAATTTTTAGAAATTAAATAACTAAATTTAATTATGACATAATGTTGATGCAGTAATTGCTTCATTAATAAAGGATTCAAATAAATGATATTATAAATATAAAAATAAATTTATTTTGAATCTATTTATTCCATCGACGAATTTTAGGGATAATAATGACTTTTCATATTTTATTTAATGATGGTTTTTCGAAATAATTATGTTATTATATATTTTTTAAAAGTATTGATATGAATAGTTTTTAAATTGACATAAATGTGATTTTAAAACAAATAATATTTGATTAAATGATAAATTAATCCTTAAAATATAAGATTTTTCCAAAATGACTTAAATTATGTTGAAATTTTCATAAATGATCAATTTATGGTAACTAAAAAATTTATCGTAAATATATTAACCATATAGTATTAATATATAAGAGGACATTCTAAAAGTTAAATAAGTTAACAATTGGTTAAATAAAAAAGATAATGATTAAAAAATATCCAAAACCTGTACAATTATTATTGGATGATTTTATTTAGACATATATTCACCTTATATTCTAATTTAATATTATTGGACCTTTTGAAACCCAAAATAATTTTATAATAAAATAATATTGCAATCATTCCTAAAGATCCCCTCCTAACTCTTATAAAAGAACACCACACCTTACCCATTACACACTTCTATAAGTCCGCTTGAATCATAAAAACTCTTCTCCAGGACACTCCAAACACCCCGTTCTTACTCCTAGATTCCTTACCTTAGGCAGAAGGCAATTTTAGAGAGCCCTTTCGCTCAAATCAAAAGAAGTTGCCCGATTTAAAGGTAATGTCTTCTCTCATGATGTTTTCTTTTATTTTCCTTCTCCAACCCCTTAAACTCAATTTATTACATTATTTTATAACAACACATATAACTTAAATATAATAGGAAGTTTGTATATGATTTATTCAAACTATGCATCCACACACCTCCGTCTAATGGATACGAACATGTCGTTTCATTGGATGGCGAACTACTGCCCCATGAAACGATGATTGTTCAATTTATCCTACCACCTCTCATGGTGGCCATTATGATGGAAAAGTATTTATAAATGATATATATTATATCTATATTGTCTCTATGCTTATGTGTTTTTCATTTTTATTATACCATTATGGTTTATATAATGGGTAATTATGATAATTTCATTTGAGAAAGTTCGGACTACCGCCCACTCAAAGTGTTATGAATCGTTCATGTTGTACGTGGAACGTATAAAGGATAGATTTAATGAAATTATATATCATATTATATTGGAATTAAAATACTTCTATATATAATTAAGTTTTCATTCCATTAAATACTAAATATAAATGAAAGTAGTGTTCATGTGTACGTATGGCTTACCGTCTCCATGAAAAGTGTGTTTCATTTATTATCTCCAAATGTTATGTACTATTGAAAATAAATATATATAATGGATATATATGTTATATATGATATCTAAATTATGAATATCATTCTGTATGTAATGTAATTTTAATGTCATGGACAACTTTCAATTATAAGATGTCCATTTTTGACTCAAGTACCAAATATAGACAAAACGACCCTTATTAACTTAAATGATTATAATGTGGTAATAAGTGAAATAAATGGGATAATAAACATGAAAAAGGTTACTATGTGAGTAGAAATAAGGATTATCTTATAATTCAGGAGATTGAAGAAGGAACGAGTCATTTCGGACATGAGGTAGGGGAACTTCTTAACCTAATTTCAATTATTTGGGTAAAACTTCTACTTCTTGATTATGTCGGGCTATGAATATGTGTGAATAAGCTATGGTTTTTTACCCAAAATACCCAATTATATTGGTTTAAAATATATTTTTTACACGTAATTATTTAACTGATTTATCCTTAATCTAATGGTATAATCATTGTAAGTGACGTTGTCTCAATCTCCTTTTATTGGGAAATATTTCTTTTATACACAACTTTATTTTATACGGTGTATAAAACCCTTGGATTATTTATTTCATTATAAGTTAATCCTTTTTTATGTAGAATTTTACTAAATGACATAGTGATTTTTTCATTTTAACGTATGATGTGACAACAACCTTTCCGCCACCGTGAGCATTATTTTATATTTGGCTTCCTTAACAAGTCGTAATATTTTTAAAAGGAAAATAAATACCATATTATCTTTTATGTGTTTTGATATTGAAAATGGTTTTGATAATGGATTGGTTATGTAAATATATTCAAAAGTTATATTGTGATTGAAACGTGGAAATGGTATCTTTCCTTTATGTTTGTTTTATGTGTTATGAATATGTTATGGTTTGTGGGAATTGTTTACGTATATGGGTGGTTCAATGATAAACCTAGGGCTGGTGAGCCCAAGATAGCACTCTAATACATTGGGTAACGTGACGGAGCTAAACGTGAATGTTTCTCCTAAGATATTTATAGAATATACTGTGATGGGTATTCAAAATGAAAATCTCTACATAGCAGTGAAATCTATAATGTAAGTATGATTAGGATTCCACAAGTTACATTTATGATTTATGATTTCTATGTGATATTCATATATCTAATGATTTTGTAAGGTATGTTAAAGAGATTATGTTTTAAGATTGAAAAGTATTATTTTTTTATTTGTATGTATTCATGGACTAATGTTTCTTTTTTTATTTTATATCCCTTACTAAGCTTTTTATGTTCATCCCATTTTATGAAATGTCTTAAATTGGACTTAAATTTGAATATGGTCAATGATGGGATCAAGGAAAACTCATGTTATCCAAAACATGTAACTAGACATGTTTCTATTTTTATGAGTTTTTATTTTTTTAAAACATGAATATTGAGTAGAAGTGTCTACATGTAATATTCAAGTTGTTATGTATAATTTATGAACTAATTCTCTAAAACACAAAAGCAGAAAATATACTCAATGTGAATTCTCGACATAACTCAAGATTATGTAATTTTCAAGTATGGGGACTTATAGTTGCTATCAAAGGTTATTTTAGATAATTTTAGTCCTTACGGTGATATTTAATCATAAATGACATATCAAAAATGGTTAGAATATTAGAAAGAGTCATAGTTATTATATATATATTGAATGAGTTTAAGGTAACATTTACATGTATATCTTTGTTTTTACTCTCCTCATAACATATTATTGGATGATTTTACTGATATACTCACACTGATCTTTTTGGTTTTAAAAAATGGATGGATCTAGCAGGCACCAAAGTAATAATGGATGTGAAGAAAACTATGATGATTTTCTGAATATGCAACCGAATTAAATGGGAGCTTCAATGAAAACTCTAGTTTTTATTCTCAACCAACTATCTGGAGTCTTGATTTACTACCTTAACCATGGTGATTTTTATAAGGCGTCGTATATGCGATAAAAAAATTCCAATGGGAGTTCACATAATAACCATAATGGTAAGTATATTCAAAAACCTATATGTCAAGGATGTGGAAATAAACACCTAGGAAAATGCTTCAAATGGATGGAAAGATGAAATATTTGTGGTAATGTAGGTCATAAAGTAAGAACATGCCATAGAAAAGGGACGCATCCAGTTGTCTCTAGGAAAGGGAAAGAAGTTATTTTCAAAGGATAAATTGATTGTTTTAAATGTGGTATGCATGGTAATTATACAAATAGATGTCTTATGAAGAAGGTTTAGGAATAGGGTCTGGATGATCAGAAAAATATATGTTTACCAATTTTTAATGTCATTCTTATTTAATATGAGGAAACTGAAAATGACCATTGAATGGTATGGATTATTTCTTAGCTCATATTTTGACATTACTGAAATCGTAGAAAATTATTCATGATTTTTTTTTAATGAAATAAGTATAAAATAATAAGATGAAATATCATGGATAAAGTATCAGGAAGAATGATAAATGACTAATATGTCTATATTTTAGGAATTTAAGATTTATATTGGATCTATGGATGATGATATGTTTAAATGTATTAATGATAGGATGACTTTGGATTAATTTTTCTTGTATTTATAAAACTAATGCTTGATATGTGAAAATGTTAATAAAGGAATAATTATCTCTTCTTTTTTTGTATTTATTTATAATGAACCATATGGGGTTATATGATCCTTGAATTTGAGGAAATTATAAGTTTTTACATTTTTTTCCTGAAAATGTGAGGTATGAGATAACATTTGTGGTTAAAATATGTTATGGTTATTTTTTAGGAATTTATCTCATTTTTTAGAATTTTATAAACATATATAATTCTTTAAAAAGGAAAAAATGTGGACTATCTGAAAACCTATCACATCGGACAAAGTAGTAAGAATCAAAACCACTACTGATGGGTGATTGGGATTTATCACCTACCACTGTCCTACATGAAGTCCCCGGTTAGTATAACATATTTTTTTGGGATAAATAATTTATTGGGTCAAAAAATATGTTGATTCGGGATCCTATGATTTATCAAATCGATATCCTTAAAAAAAGAAAATTATTTGGTTATTATGTGATAAAGGTTATTTTGGAAGATGTTTTCTTTTTGGGGAACACTAAATGCTTAAGGAAAATAGAATACTTTGGGATTTCATTTCTGGAGTAATTGATGAAATTTTATTTTGGAAGAATATATTTTTTTTTGTGGAAATATAAGGATTTGGGTTATTTATGGAAATAATTAACCTATCATAGAGAATATGTTATTTGGTTAACTAAATTTTAGTATGAGACTTTCAGAGTAACCTATTTTATTTGGAGATAATTGTTAAGATTTATTTGGAAGACTATGTGATCAAATACATCTGATTTTTGGGATACAATCATATTTGGATTAATTTTGAAATTTTTTTAAGGAAAATTGTGTAATGAATGGTCCTTGTTAATCATTAGGTATTATTTATTCAATTTTGTAGATTAAGAGTAGTATTTCTTTTTTATAAAAGATTATCATTTTAGGTATTATCTTATCTTGTGCAAACCTTTTTGGTTTTGGATAATGTCTAAATAAATGGAAAATATATTGCTCATCTTTTTTGAATTATGATATCCTTTAGTAGTTGAATCTAGGGATTCAGGTGTGAGCATGTCATCTAGAATACTCATCGTTTGGTGAAAATATGGGTTTTTGGTCGAAACTTATTAAAGGATGAAACTCTACTTAAAAGGTAAGTATATTTACGTATATAGTTATTCAATATAAAAAGTAAATTCTCCAACATAATGAAACGGAACATAAAACAGAAATGTTGTCTGTTTACTTTTCTTACTGGGAAACTAATAACTCTTTAACCCATCACAAGTTTGTGGATTTCTTGTTGTTAAATTTATCCTGGGCAGGTTTTCGATCACTCTCCATCAGTACATGGAACTTATTTTATCTTCCATATCCATGTTTCCCTACATGGAATCTTAGTATGGGTTATCTAGGGTGACCCTTTTACTTATCTTTATTTCTTTTAAAGTTAATGTTTTATTGACTCTTTTTCTGATGTGGAACTTTTAATGAAGCTTTTGATACCAATTTTAAAAGTTCAAGGATGCAATTTCCAAATGGGGGTAGGATGTAACATCCCAAGTAAATAATGAATGTGAAATTTTTATATTGATTAATATTTTTAAATTAAATATTAATTTTACATTAAAGTGTATTTAATTTCTGATAGTGTACTCAACACACAACATCGGGTTTCGTTGAAATCTTATGTTTTACACAACGTTGTGTTATACCAAGAAATACTATAATAATACTATTGTTTTAAATGGTAGTAAACACATAGTATTTGTATTGGAATGAATGAACATAACTAACTAAAATAGTGTTATAAATTGTTTTGAAATATTTTTACATTTATCCAATAACATTTAGATTCTTAAAATAAGAGTGGATCCAATTTTAAGCATGAAATTCTCTAATATTATTTAAAATGTCAAATTACCACCTTTTGATGGTGAACCCCAAATCATGCTTATGTCACATTAATATGTTCTATTGAAAAAAATAAAATTCCTATTTCTAATAAAGTCCAAAAAATATACATTAGATGAAATTTTGGTTATTTTTCAAATATAGTTCATTTTTTTAATGAATAGTAAGAAATACTGCATTTTAATTCAAAACTGTATTTTAATCTTAATTATTTACATGGTTACATTATCTTTTAAAATTTTTTTAAAGTGTAATTAGATTATATATTTACCATTTAACCCAATTTTGGACATTTTATGTAATTTCACTTTGAATGTATACATAAACAAGTGACAATCTTTTGATTGTTATTATTTATTAAAAACACGATTTTTGGTTTTGACAACGATAATTAATTTTTAACTAATTTCTGAAACTTATTTGTTTTGAATTTTTAAAAATGAATTTCATATTTTCAATTAGGAGGTCCAGATTTTTTAAATAGGTCACTTTTTTATACATTATGAGTTGTTACTTTAGTAAATATTTTATTTACCATGGTTAAAAGCTAAATCTGGTAAATAAGGTTAAAAAATAATTTTATAATAAAATTGAATTACACTAATATGTGTTCTAATCCTATTGTATAAGACGGGTCCAATAATGGAAATCCATGGGTCTATTTTTTTTACCCCAAGGAACCACTTGGGAGTGATAATGACATTTTATATTTATTAATTTAAGATAAGGACAAAACAAAAATAAACATATATCTTTTAGTAAAACAATTTTATATAGGGTTATATAAGTGATATATTTGACTATAAATATTCATTTGAAATATAAAAATATTTCATATATCACGGTAATTTATTTAAAAATTTTAGACATTAAATAAAAAAATGTAATTATGACACAATGGTGATGCAGTAATTTTTACATTAATAAAGGATTCAAAAAAATGATATTATAAATATTATAATAAATTTATTTGGAATATTTTTACTCTATACACTAATCTTATGGATAATAATGACTTTTTATATTTTAATTAATGAAGGTTTTTCGAACGAATCAAGTTGTTATAAATTTTTTAAAGGTCAAGATATGAATAGTATATCAATTGACATAAATGAGATTTTGAAATAATAAATATTATATTAATTGATAAATTAATCCTTAAAATAATATATTCATCCAAACGACTTAAATAATGTTAAAAATATAATAAATGATCCATTTTTGGTATCATGAAATTTCATTTTAAATATATTAAACATATAGTATCAATATATTAGAGGACATGGTAAAAGTTAAATAAGTTAACAATCGGTAAAATAAAACAGATAAGGATTAAAAAGTTTTCAAAAACTATACAATTATTATTGGATTATTTAATTTTTACATTAATGCACCTTATATTCTAATTAAATAGGTTTCAGACCTTTTGAAACTGAAAATAACTTATAATAAAATAATATTTCAAACATTCTTAAAGTGGCCCTCCTCCCTATTATAAAAGTCCACCACCTCTAACCCATTAAAAACACATCTCATGCCCGTTAGCTTGTCCAAAATATTCTTCATGAAGCTAAAAACATCCCTCTCTTTCTCCTATAAGCTTTCCCCTAGGCATAAGGCGATTTAAGAGATCCCTTTAGCTCAAATCAAAAGAAGTTACCTGATTTAAAGGTAACATATTCTCTTAAGTTCTTCTCATTTATTTTTCTTCTGCATCCCCCTAAACTCTATTTATTGAATTATTTTACAAAAACACCAATATAATCAGTATAATAGTATGTTCTTATGAGGAATATTCAAACTACACATCTACACACCTCCATCTAAAGGATACAAACATATTGTTTTTGTGGGCAGCGAACTACTGCCTCAGGAAATGATGATTGTTCAATTATCTCCTACCATCTATAGTGGTAGAAATTATGTTGGAACTGTTTTGATATGTGATATATATTATATTATAGTATCTATAATTCTTTATTTTTCATTTATAGCATACTTTTATGATTTCCATAACTGGTATATACTATAATTTCATTTGAGAAAGTGCAGACTACCGCCCCTCACAGTGATATGACTCGTTCCTGCCATACATGGAACATTTAAAGGATAGAGTTAATGAAATTCTATACGATATTATACTGAAATTATAATATTTATATATATCATTACGTTTTCATTCCATTAAATATGAAATAGAAATGAAAGTTGCGTTCATGCATACATACGGCTTACCATCTCCATGAACGGTGCATTTCATTTTTTATCACTAAATGATATGTACTATTATAAATACATATATATACTAGATATATATAATATATATGTTATCTAAATCCGGAATATCATTTTGGAGATAATGAACTTTTGACCACATGGACAACATGTAATTATAAGAAGTCCATTTTTGACTCCAGTGTCAAATATCGACAAAATGTTTGTTACTAACATAAATGATTATAATGCGGTACTAAGTGATATAAAAGAAATAATAAACATGAAAATGGTTCTTGATAAAGTATAAATTAACATTAGTTTATTATTTAGGATATTAAAGAATGAACGAGTCAAGTCTGACATTAGTTAAGGGAACTTCTTAACCCAATTTACATTCTTTGGGTTGAACTTCTACTTCTTGATTATGTCGTACTATAAATATGTGTGAATGACATCTGATTTTTTTATAAATAATATCAAATTATATTGGTTGTATTTATATTTGTCACACATATTATTTCATTTATTTATCCTTAATCTAATAATATAATCTTTGTAAGGGACTTTGTCCCAATCTTCTTTCATTGAGGCATATTTTGATTTATACAAGACGTTCTTTTATACTGTATATAAACCACTTTGAATATTCATTTCATTCAAAGGTGATCTTTTTCGATGTATAATTTCACTAAACGACAAAGAGAATGTTTCTTTTTAACATATGTGGTGACAATGACATTTCTGCCACTACGTGCATTATTTCATATTTGGCTTCCTTAACAAGCCGTGATGTTTTCAAAAAGAAAATAAATACCCTAGAATCTTTTAATTATTTTTCTATTTAAAATGGTTTTGATAATGGATTGGTTATTTAAATATATTTAAAAGATATATTTTGATTTAAATGTGAAATGATGTCCTTCCTTTATGTTTGTTTTATGTGTTATTAATATTTTATGGTTCCAGTGAAATGTTTACATATATGTGTGGTTCTATGATAAACCAAGGGTGGGTGTGCCTGAGATATATCTCCAATGAATTGGGTAACACGATGGAGGTAAACATTAATGTTTCTCCAATGTGATTTAGGGAATATATTGTGATGGGTATTCCAAATGTTACTCCCTACGTAGTTGTGAAAGCTACAATGTAAATATGTTATATATGACACAAGTAATATTTATGATTTATGATATCTATTTTATATTAATATTTCTTATGATATTGTGAGGTATTTTTGAGAGATCATGTTTTAAGATTGAAAAGTTTGATTTATTTGATTTGTTTGTATTCATGGACTAATGTTTCTTTCCTTATTTTATATCCCTTATTGAGATTTTTATGCTCATTTCAACTTTTTGAAATGTTTTCCACAGGAAATAAATAGGAATATGGTCATGGATGGGATAAAGGAAAATTCATGATGTCTAAAACATGGACTAGACATGTTTCATTTTTAAGAGTTTTTATTTTATAAAAAATGGATACTGAGTAGAAGTGTGTACAAGTAATATTTAATTTGTTATGTATAAGTTCTGAACTGATTCTCTAAAACTAAAAACCTGAAAATATCATCAATGTGAATTATTTACTTAAATCAAAATTATTTAATGATTAAGGATGGGTCCTTATAGACATATATGAAAATACACTATAAGATCATTGAGAAAATCTGGATAGATGTACCACTTTCATTTGAAATAATTTATTTAAAAATCATTACAATTATAAATGAATCTATTTTCATTTAAAATAACCATGTAAACTAATAATTAATTCCTCAATAAATTAAAAAAATTTAAATAGGTAAAATTCATCCATTATTTACAATTTTTAAAAAATATTCCTTTTAATTTTTATGAAGAAAAATTTAAAAGATTATTTTTTAAAAAATGTGTGATCGTCAACCAAATTAACATATTATATGTATTATTGGTAATTCCATAAAAAATGGAAATATAACATTTGACAATAAAATTTAATATCACACATAATCCAATCTTGACATAATCAATGGAGTAAATGTTTTACCCAATGAATGTAAACTGGGTTAAGAATTTCATTAACACTTTGTAAACAGTCGAACTGTCTTCCCCATAAAATTAATGATAAGAAAATGATACATTGAATACCAAAAAATTAATTAATTTATTATAATATATATAAATTTTAATTATATATACACCACCCATAAGAAATATCGTCCGAATAAGGCATATATCACAAAAATAGATGCGAGATAAGAAACCCTTACCAAATGTCAAAAAGTGTTCTACACTTGTACTTAATGTCCTGGATAATCCAATTACATTCATTTATTACATAATTAAGAACTAATTAAACATATATTTTATTAAATATAATTTTATTATGTTTATTTTTGGAAATTTATAAGAGTTATAATGTTTAATTTCATTGTTCTGGGAGTTTTTGTTTCATGGTAATGTTGTCGGTTCCATTGAGTATAAATATGAGAGTTCTTGTCAAATGGGAATACCATCTCATGAAGGGAAATAATTTAGTATTAATAAACATTCAGAAGGTTAAATTGTCTCATATATCCTTTTTTATATGGTATGACCTTTATTCAACAGATGAAATGTTGATAAAAATTCCTTAAATTATTTTGACGATTTTTATAGTTATCCTGAACATGGGTCATTTTATTTAATACTATATTTATATATTGGTCCTAGTACATGATATAACATATAATATCTATATTAAAATCTGATTTAACCAAAATAATGGTTTGAGGACAGCCATTTATGGAGGTAAATAAAAATAAAAACTCATCATCTGTGAAGGCTGTGAATAGACACATCAAGGACACCAGTTTCTTTAAAAAAGTAGAAGAGAAATGATTTCATGATGGATATTCCATTATTAGAATAACATTACAATATATATATATACATATGATACTATAGTTACCATTAATCTTATTATAGGTTATTTTAGAATAATATATGTAACGAAAAGGAAATAAAAGAGAAAGGAGGATTTCACCACTTAAATATCATCTCCTTGAGAACATCATTAACACACTTGGATTTGGTCATTTAAAAAGACCAGTACATATTGTACATGGGGTAGATGCTTGGGAAGATATTTTGGTATAATTTATATGTGATTCAAGTATTATATGGTGTGGGTAGAATGGGTGATGAGGGGTTGTTTTAATAGTGGAGGAGAGAGCTGTTTTATAATTATTTAAATCATTTATTAATTATTTTGTCTCATGATCATCAATATTTTTTTATTCTCCTGACTAGGTTCAATAATTGGAGCATGTGATTTAAAACTAATTGGTACTTTCTCATCCCTTCATCACAAATGACTTCATAATTAAATTTATTGAAAATATTAAATACAGTAAATTACATTATATAAGGCCCTATCCTTAAACCTTACTTAATATTGAGTTATTACAAGATTACACATTGAGGATCTTTTCGGGTTTAGAGTTTTAGAGAATTAGATCATAAAACTTGCATTAAATTCCACATATAAACAAAGTGGTTACATAAAGATATTATTCTTCTTTACCATCAATGGAAACATATTTAAAATAAAACATGGATTCTTTCTTGACACTTCCTTGACACTATCATCATATCATGTACCATTCCCTTGACCTGTGAAAAACATTTCAAAAAAACTTGGGATGAGCATAAAAAGCTCAGTAAGGGATATAAAAATATATGGAAAGGAAACATGGGTACATATATACATAAGAATGAAATCACACTTTACCCATAAAACATAATAACTTTAACATACCTCATCAAATCATGAATAAATCATAAAAATCATAAGACATAAAGGTAACTTGAGGCATTCATAACATTCTTATGTAGGGAGTAACCCTCTTGGTTACGTTTGGAATACACATCACAGTATATTCCCTAAATCTCTTCGGAGAAACCTTAACGTTTCACTCCTTCGCGTTACCCAATGAATTGGAGAGCTATATCGGGCTCACCCCCCCCCCCCCTTTGTTTATCACAGAACCACTCGTCTTCACAATAATGCCCAAGAACCTCAACATAATCGTATCACATAAAACATGCATAAAGGAAACACAACATTTCCACCTTTAAATCACAAGATATCAATACAACACACTGATATAAAAACATTATGAAAACCATTTTCAATACCAAAATAAAAGAAAAGTAAAACATGGTATTTATTTTTCTTTTTAAAAAAGTATGGCTTGTAGAGGAAGCCGAAACTCAAATAAAGGTCACGGTGGCGAAGAAGTCGTTGTCACCGCATACGTACGACAAAAACATTCCCTTTTGTCATTTAGTTAAATGCTTCGTATAAAAAAGATTCCTTTTGGATAAACGTAAAAGTCAATGGGGTTTATACACCATATAAAAGAATGTTGTATATAAAACAAAATATGCCTCAATGAAAGGAGATTGAGACAAAATCCCATACCTCATGTCCGACTTGACTCGGTCATTCTTTAATCTCCTGAATAATAAACTTGAGTTAATTTCTACTTGTTTAGGAACCTTTTTCAAGTTCATTATTCCTTTTATATCACTTATTGCCATGTCATGAACACTATGTAATTATTTAAGTTAATAACGGTCATTTTAACGATCATTGGTACTTGAGTCAAAAATAAACCCTTTATAATTACAAGTTGTTAATGTATCCATTATATCCAGAATGGTATTCATGATGTAGATATAATATATATCATATATATCCAGTACATTCATGCATTTATAATATTATATAACATTTAGAGGTAAGAAATGAAATGCACCGTTCATGGAGACGGTAAGCCGTACGTACACATGAACGCTACTTTCATTTCTATTTCATATTTTTATAGAATGTAATCATAATGATATAAAGGTATATTATAATTCCAGTGTAATATCATATATAATATCATAACTCCATCTTTTATACGTCCCACATATGTTATTAACGAATCAAATCACTTTGAGGGGGCGGTAGTCCGCACTTCCTTAAATGAAGATATCGTGTTTACCCATAATGGAAACCATAATGGTATGCCCAAAATGAAAAATACAGAATATTAAGGAAAACATAAACATATTATATATCATATATAAATATAGTGTCATCTTAATGGCCACCTTTGAAGGTGTTAAAAGAATGTTGAACAATCATCGTTTTGGGAGGCATAAATTCACCATCCACAGAAACAGTATGTTATTTAACCATTAGATGTAGGTGTGTGTAAGTGTAGATCTAATACTTCTTATAACAATATCCTAGTATATTGAAGATACTGTATTTGTTAAAAAACAAATGAATAAAAAGATTTTAGGGGGTTGGAGAAGCAAAATAAAACAAAACGACTCATGTGAAGACATTACCTTAAAATCGGGTAACTCCCTTTGGTTTGAGCTCAAAGGATTCCTTTGGAATACTTCTGCCAAAAGTGAGGCTTCAAGGAGTAAGAGAGGGATGTGTAGAGACAAAATGTGCAGGTTTTGGCCGAGCCAAAGGCTTTGGGAGTGTGGGTAAGGAGGTATAGGTGGGGGCCTTTTATAAGAGGAGAGGAGGGGCACTCTTGGAAAGTAAAGAAATGTTACTTTATTTGAAAATGATTTTCGTATTCAAAAGGTCCCAAATTGATATACATCGAGTTTAAGGTGATAAGGGTTCTAAATATACCCATCCAATAGGTTTTGGACATGTGTAGGGCATTGATTTTACATTATCCTTTCATTTAATTTAAATCCTTTATTAATGAGGTAATCGATGCATCATCATGATGTCGTATATAATTTAATTTATTTAATGTCTAAAAATTATAAAAAAAAATACTATAATGTAGGAAATCTTTTTATCTTTCCAATTAATATTTATAATCAAAAATCGGAATTGTATAACCCCATGTAACAATTCTTTTAGTAAAATAACTTATGTTTGTGTCATTTTTACTTTAACATTAAATAAAAAGTTATTTATGTCATTTCCCAACCAAAGTAGATCCATGGGGTCCCCAAGTTGACCCATGGATTTTCTCGGTCGTCAATTACACATCAAATAAGGGTAGGACATTGTTCTAGGTCATTTCATATTATTAAAACATTATTTTTACCTTAAACTACACTAATTACCTCTAATTGCGATTAAAAACTTAATAAGTTACTATTCACCAAAAAATTATTTTAATCTCATTGAACCAAATTTTACTTCTTAATGAAAACCATGTATGTTGGATTATTGGAAATCAAATCACAGAAGTGGAAAAGTTTCATTTAAACAAAAAACCAGGTTCTTTAACTACCACTTAGTGGTTTCACTATTCATCAAAAATTGAAGTTTTTTCAGAAAAATACCTAAACTTCACCCTAAGCTATAATTGATATTCTGAATTAAAAAATGATTTATATTTTACAAAATTCAAATCATATTAGTTACATTAATTAATTTAATAATTAATTCCCGTTGTCCTGACAAATAGCGTGTTAATATTGACACCAGTTTATGTCCAATTTCAAAGTGAAATTGATTCCAATGACCACCATTGGATTAAATGGTAAAAATATATTCTAATTTAACTTTAAAACCAATTCAAAAGATAATCTAATCATATAAATAAATTAGATTAAAAAGCAGTTTTGATGTAAAATGCAGTATTTTTCACTATTCATTAAAAATGAACATTGTCAGAAAAATACCAAAAATTCACACAAAGTAAATTTTTATGTCCCATTCATAAAGAATAAGTTTATTTGGACATAAATAGCTTATAAAATTGTCAAAATATAGATTTAAAAATGGTTTTCCATCAAAAGGCAGTAAAACAATCTTTTAAAAAATATTAGGGTATTCCATGCTTAAGATTGGATCTATTTTCATTTTAAACCTCTAAAACACTATCTAATTCATTAATAGACATAGATAAAAATATCTATTATTCATTACTTACTTGGGATGTTACATCCTTCCCCCCTTTAGAAAATTTTGTCCCCGCAATTTATTTACTTATCGAATAAATGGGGGTACTTATCCCTCATTGCATTTTCAGATTTCCATGTTGCCTCTTCCATCATGTGGGTTTTCCACAAAACCTTTACCTGATTAATCACCTTATTTTGTAACACTTTCTCCCTGAGGTCAATAATCTGGACCGGTTGTTCCTCATAAGATAGGTTCTCTTCCAGTTTAACTACCTCTGGACTCAAAACATGAGATGGATCAGGCATATACTTTCTCAGCATCAAAACATGAAAAACATTATGTACCTGCGATAAACTCGGAGGTAAAGCCACCTGGTATGCAACTGATCCAACTCTCTCCAGAATTTTATATGGTCCAATGAACCTTGGACTCAGCTTTCCTTTCTGACCAAATCGCATCACACTTTTCCATGGTGAGACTTTGAGAAAAACATGATCACCTACCTCAAAAGTTAGATCCTTCCTCCTGTTGTCTGCATAAGTCTTCTGCCTACTCTGAGCTGTTCTCATGTGTTTCTGAATTAGCTAAACTTTTTCTGCCATCTCTTCTACCAATTCTGGTCCCACTTCATCCCAGAATGGAGGAGTTCGACACCGCTTCCCATATAACGCCTCAAATGGTGCCATCTATATACTGGAATGAAAATTGTTATTATATGAAAATTCAACCAAAGAAAGATGTTGGTCCCAACTTCCCTGATAATCCATCAAAAAATCTCATAGCATATCCTCCAAGGTCTGAATTGTTCGTTCTGACTGCCCTTCGGATTGAGGATGAAATGTTGTACTAAAATTTAATTCAGTACCCAACAACTTCTGAAGGCCTTTCCAAAAGTTAGAAGTGACCCTGGGATCACGATCAGATACAATGGAGAGAGGAACTCCATGTAACCTGACTATCTCTTTAAGATACAAATGGGAAAGTTGATCTAGGGAAAAAGTATCTCGAATAATAAGGAAATTTGAAGATTTAGTCAAGCGATCAATAATAACCCAGATTGCATTATTACCTCGAGATGTCTTCAGCAATCCCACAAAAAAGTCCATGGATATATTCTCCCATTTCCACTCTGGCACTAGTAAAGGCCTAAGCATCCCTTTCGGTAACTTCCACTCTGCTTTAACCTACTGACAAGTCAAACACTTCAGAGAAAAATCAGAAATATCTCTTTTCATTCCATCCCACCAGTAATACTCTCGCAGATCTCTGTACGTACTGCCAGGATGAACTGAAAATGGAGAACTATGAGCTTCACATAACAACTCTCTCTTCAACTGTGAATCACAAGGCACACACAATCTCGTCCCAAATTTCAAAACACAATCATTATCAATGTTGAATTCAGGAAACTTACCTTTCTGAACCAGCTCTACCTTTTTCTGCAACTCACTGTCTTACTTCTGTGCTTGCTTGATTCTATCTGATAGAGATGATCTCATTGATACCTGAAACAAAACAGAAGAACTTCCTACACCAACAACTTCTATACCAATGTTCATCAAATCTTTAACCAAAGGATCACGTTCCAAACGCAACATTGCTAATGAAGCATTACTTTTTAGACTAAAAGCATCAGCCACTTTATTTTCTTTTCCCGGATAGTAATGAATTGTGCAATCATAATCCTTGATTAATTCCATCCATCTCCTCTGTCTCATGTTTAACTCTTTCTGAGGGAATATATACTTTAAACTTTTGTGATCAGTATATATTTCACACTTTACTCCATACAAATGATGCCTCCAAATTTTTAAAGCGAAAACAACAGTAGCTAATTCCAAATCATGTGTAGGGTAATTTATCTCATGAGTTTTCAACTATCGTGAAGCATAAGTAATTACCTGATCATTCTGCATTATGACGCAACCAGGTCCTTTCAATGAAGCATCATTTTATATAACAAAATCACCATTCCTGGAAGGTAGTGCCAAAACTGGAGCATTCACCAACCTTCTTTTCAATTCCTGAAAAAAATCATCACATTCTTTTTTCCAGATAATCTTAACACCCTTCTGAGTTAGCTTAGTCATTGGACTAGATAACCGTGAAAAATTTCTAACAAACCTTCAATAATAGCCTGCAAAACCAAGGAAGCTACGAATCTCAGTTACATTTGTGGGTCTTGTCCATTCTTCCACAACTTTTGTTTTTACAGGATCAACAGTTATCCCATCTTTAGAAACAATGTGACCAAGGAAAGAAATTTTTTGCAACCAAAACTCACACTTGCTGAATTTTCCATTTAGTTTATTTTCTTTTAAGGTTTGCAAGATAACCATTAAATGTCTTTCATGCTCCTATTTACTTTTAGAAAACACCAAAATATCATCAATGAAAACCACCACAAACTTATCCAAGAACTCATGGAAAATTCTATTCATTAAGTCCATGAATACAGCAGGTGCATTGGTTAGCCCAAAAGGCATTACTACAAATTCATAATGGCCATATCTTATACGGAACGCGGTCTTCGTAACATCTGCTTCCTTTACCTTCCGCTGATGGTACCCCGATCTCAAGTCAATCTTTGAAAAATACTGAGCTCCCTAGAGCTGATCAAAAAAATCATTGATATGAGGCAAAGGATATTTATTCATAACAGTGATGTTATTCAAGGATCTATAATCAATGAAAAGTCTCATTGAACCATCTTTCTTTTTTAAAAATAAAATAGGAGCACCCCATGTTGATGTTCTAGGTCGAATGAAACCTTTCTCTAATAAATATTGCAATTGCTCCTTCAACTATAAATGTTCAATTTGAGTCATTCGATAAGAGGGTTTTGAAGTTGGCTTAGCATCAGGAACTAAGTCAACAGTAAACTCAACTTCCCGATCTGGTATTATTCTAGGCAACTCATCAGGAAAAACATCAGGATACTCATTTACCACTGTCACATCATTAATCTGAACAGTTCTTTTATTTTCAACGATGTGTGCAAGGTAACATTGATTTCCATCTTTTACAAGTTTCTTGGCCTGTTGATAAGTTATCAACTGTAAGGGTTCATTCTTGAACACAAACTGAAAGTTTTGCTGAAAAGAAACTTCTTTAGCTCTACAGTCAATCTTAGCATGGTAAATAGAGAGCCAATCCATACCCAGGATAACATCAAACTCTACTAGAGGTAGAACAATACGGTTTTCAAGTAGGTTCTTTCCACAGATAAGGATAGGAAGATTCTTATAAATTCTTTTTGCCTCAACATTTCCACTAGGTGTTTTTACCAAAAGTTCAGGAGTCATTTCTTGAGATGGTATTCCCATTTTACTAGAAAAGTTTTCAGAGATGAAAGAATGTGTAGACCCCGAATCAAACAACACACTGGCATAATCTGAAAAAACAAAAAAAGTACCTGATACATCTTCATTTGATGGCCCGACATCTACTAAAGTAGTTTCAAAGTATTTCACCACCCCTTTCTTCTTGTAGTCTAACTGCTTCCCATCACTCAAGCTCTTTGTCGGACACTCGTTTGCATTTTGACCCATCTCATTGCACATAAAACATTTCACTAACTGTAAATCAAATTTGGTCTTACTTTCACCTTGATCTTTTTCAGTACAATCACAAGCCTTATGTCCCATCTTACCACATCGTTAGCACTTTCCAGAATTCAGAAGACATTCCCCAGCATGCCTTTGGCCACATTTATCACAAACTGGAAACTTAGATTTCTTACCATCAGACGTTTTTGAAGAATTCTTCCCTTTATCCTGCCACCTTGGTCTCTACTTCTGCTGGTTGTTATAGAACACTTGATCATCGGCAAACTCCATTCCCACCATCTCAGAACATCGAACAAGCTTTTTATAACTTTCAAACTCACGAGAAGCTAATTCCCTTCGATATTTTGGATTTAATCCTGAGTAAAAATGATTGATTTTACTATCAAGATCTCGGATAAAATTTGGAGCATACCTTGCCAATCGAGTGAACCTTTCTTCATAGGTATCCACTGAGTCTTCCTCTTGCCTCAATTCCAAGAATTGTTCTTCCATCCTATGTCGAACAGCCTTAGAAAATACTTTTCAAAAAACATACCTTTGAATTCATCCCAGTCGAGAGCATCAATCTCATCAGCGTCCCTGATATTTTTAACCATCGACCACTACTGATCTGCTTCAGCCTCCAAACGGTAAATAGCAAGACTAACCTTTTGATTGTCTGAACACCCCATGACATCGAAAATCTTCTCTAATGCTTTAATCCACCCTATAGCTAGCATAGGGTCTGATGATCCTCTGAATGATGGGGGATGTTGCCTCATGAAATGTTCCACCACAGACATGTTCCTCTACGGTTGATCTGGCTGATCTCGTGTATGGAGACCACCGCCATTTATCGCTTGATTCAACTGCGTCATTACTGCAACAAACTGTTCAGTTCCAATTCCGACCATCTTAGGATGCTGATTCGGAAGGTTATTTCCTTCTGTATGCCTTCCTAGCACTGCTTCCATGTTTTCTCTGCGGAAAACCATTCTGAACAAACATGTCTTAGATGAAGCAACATGGTAATCTTCAAATACTATATCACTTCAATTTGACCATAAAAAAAATATTTTTGGATAATCATTTAATAGAATTATAACTCCTAAAGTTATCTAAAACGACCTCTGATACCAACTATAAGGCCCCAGCCTTAAACCTTACTTAATCTTGTGTTATTACAAGATTACACATTGAGGATCTTTTCGGGTTTAGAGTTTTAGAGAATTAGATCATAAAACTTGAATTACATTCCACATATAAACAAAGTGGTTACATAAATATAGTATTCTTATTTCCCATAAATGGAAACATATTTAAAATAAAACATGGATTTTTTCTTGACACTTCCTTGACACTATCATCATATCATGTACCTTTCCCTTGACCTGTGAAAAACATTTCAAAAAAACATGGGATGAGCATAAAAATCTCAGTAAGGGATATAAAAATATATGGAAAGAAAACATGGGTACATATATACATAATAATGAAATCACACTTTACCCATAAAACATAAGCACTTTAACATACCTCATCAAATCATGAATAAATCATAGAAATCATAAGACATAAAGGTAACTTGAGTCATTCATAACATTCATACGTAGGGATTAACCCTCTTGGTTACGTATGGAATACCCATCACAGTATATTTCCTAAATCTCTTTGGAGAATCCTTAACGTTTCACTCCTTCGCGTTACCCAATGCATTGGAGAGCTATATCGGGCTCACCCGCCCTTAGTTTATCACGGAACCACCCGTCTTCATAATAATTCCCAAGAACCTCAACATAATCGTATCACATAAAACATGCATAAAGGAAACATAACATTTCCACCTTTCAATCACAAGATATAAATACAACACATTGATATAAAAACATTATGAAAACCATTTTAAATACCAAAATAAACGAAAAGTAAAACATGGTATTTATTTTTCTTTTAAAAAATGTATGGCTTGCAGAGGAAGCCAAACTCAAATAAAGGTCACGGCGGCGGAGAAGTCGTTGTCGCCGTATACGTATGAAAAAAACATTCCCTTTTGTCATTTAGTAAAATGATTCATATAAAAAATATTCGTTTTGGATAAACATAAAATTCAAAGGGGTTTATACAGCATATAAAAGAAGGTTGTTTATAAAACAAAATATGCCTCAATGAAAGGAGATTGAGACGAAGTCCCATACCTCGGGTCCGACTTGACTCGGTCGTTCTTTAATCTCCTGAAAAATAAACTGGAGTTAATTTCTACTTGTTTAAGAACCTTTTTCAAGTTCATTATTCCATTTATAACACTTATTTCCATGTCATGAACACTATGTAGTTATTTAAGTTAATAACGGTCATTTTAACGATCATTGGTACTTGAGTCAAAAATAAACCCCTTATAATTACAAGTTGTTCATGTATCCATTGTATCCAGAATGGTATTCATGATGTAGATATCATAGATATCATATATATCCAGTACATACATGCATTTATAATATTATATAACATTTAGAGGTAAGAAATGAAATGCACTGTTCATGGAGACGGTAAGCCGTACGTACACATGAACTCTACTTTCATCTCTATTTCGTATTTTTATAGAATGGAATAATAATTATATAAAGGTATATTATAATTTCAGTGTAATATCATATATAATATCATAACTCCATCCTTTATATGTCCCACATATGGTATTAACGAATCAAATCACTTTGAGGGGGCGGTAGTCCGAACTTCCTTAAATGAATATATCGTGTTTACCCATAATGGAAACCATAAAGGTATGCCTAAAATGAAAAATACATAAGCTTAAGGAAAACATAAACATATTATATTTCCTATATAAATATAGTGTCATCTTAATGTCCACCTTTGAAGGTGTTAAAATAATTTTGAACAATCATCGTTTCGGGAGGCATAAATTCACCATCCACAGAAACAGCATGTTCTTTAACCATTAGATGTAGGTGTGTTTAATTGTAGCTTTAATCCTTATTATAAAAACATCCTAGTATATTGAAGACACTGTAGTTGTTACAAAATAAATGATAAAAAGAGTTTAGGTGGTTGGAGAAGCAAAAAAAAAGGACTCAAGTGAAGACATTACCTTAAAATCGGGTAACTCCCTTTGGTTTGAGCTCAAAGGCTTCCTTGGGAAGACTTCTGCCCAAAGTGAGGCTTCAAGGAGTAATATAGAGATGTGGAGAGACAAAATGGGCAGGGTTTGGCCGAGCCAAATGCTTTGGAAGTGTGGGTAAGGAGGTAGAGGAGGGAGCCTTTTATAAGAGGAGAGGAGGGGCACTCTAGGAAAGTAAAGAAATGTTACTTTATTTGAAAATGATTTTCGGATTAAAAAGCTCCCACATTGATATAAATCGAGGGTAAGGTGATGAGGGTTCTAAATATACCCATCCAATAGTTTCTGTACATGTGTAGGTCATTGATTTTACATTATCCTTTCATTTAATTTAAATCCTTTATTATTGTGGTAATCGCTGCATCATCATGATGTCATAAATAATTTAATTTATTTAAAGTCTAAAAATTATAAAAAAAATACTATGATGTAGGAAATCATTTTATATTTCCAATGATTATTTATAATCAAAAATCTGAATTGTATAACCCCATGTAAAAATTGTTTTAGTAAAATACCTTATGTTTGTGTCATTTTTACTTTAACATTAAATAAAAAGTTATTTATGTCATTTCCCAGCAATGTGGCTCCATGGGATACCCAAGTTGACCCATGGATTTTCTTGGCCGGCCATGACACATCCAATATGGGTAGGACATGTTTCTAGGTCATTTCATATTATTAAAACATTATTTTTACCTTAAACTACACTAATTACCTCTAATCACGATTAAAAACGTAATAAGATACTATTCACCAAACAATTATTTTAATCTCATTGAACCACATTTTACTTTTTAATGACAACCATGTATGTCGGATTTTTGAAAATCAAATCACAGAAGTGGAAAAGTTTCATTTAAACGAAAAATCAGGTTCTTTAACTACCACTTAGTGGTTTCACTATTCATCAAAAATTGATGTTTTTCAGAAAAATACCAAAACTTCACCCTAAGCTATATTTGATATTCTGAATTCAAAAATGATGTCTATTTTACAAAATTCTAATAATATAAGTTACATTAATTAATTTAATAATTAATTCCCGCTGTCATGACAAATAGCGTGTTTTTATGAAATAATAAGTATCAAAAGATTGACACTTGTTTAAGTCCAATTTCAAAGTGAAATTGATTCCAATGGCCACCATTGGATTAAATGGTAACAATATATTCTAATTTAACTTTTAAACCATTTAAAAATATAATCTAATCATATAAATAAATTATATTAAAAAGCATTTTTGAAGTAAAATGCAGTATTTTTCACTGTTCATTAAAAAATGAACATTGTCAGAAAAATACCCAAAATTCACACAAAGTAAATTTTGATGTCCCAATCATAATGAATAAGTTTATTTTGAAAACATATCTTATAAAATTGTCAAAAGATATATTTAAAAATGGTTTTCCATCAAAAGGCAGTAAAACAATCTTTTAGAAAATATTAGTGTATTCCATGCTTAAGATTGGCTTTTTTTTCGTTTTAAGCCTCTAAAACACTATCTAATTCATTAATAGACATAGATAAAAATATCTATTATTCATTACTTACTTGGGATGTTACACAGTATATCACTGTTCACAAAAAAAATAATCTATTTTTTAACAATCCCAAAACATCACGATAACGATTTATCTACATTTATATTTACAAAATTCCAATTTATGGAAAGTATTTTATAAATATAATAAATTAAATTAACAAATAAAAATACATTTACTTGAAAAGTACCGATTTTAATATTATAATAGATTTTAGGATAATTTGAAAATTTAACAATTCTCTCATAAAATTATCTTCTAATTATAATTCAATAAAATAATAATTTATAAATATTATTTATAAAAATAAATTTTACATTAAATCATTATATTATTTAAAAATTGTAAATAAACATTTATATTTCACAAAAATACCAACACATAATTTATTATTTTTAAAATATTATTATACATGTTCCATGATATAAATATATACTTTTTTCATTTACGATATTACTAAATTTTATTTATAAATTAATATGTGTGTTTATTATTATAATTTCTAGATTACTATTCTTAATGATCACAATACTATTCCATTGTTCATGTTAATATTTAATAGTATATCATTCTTTTAAAAATGGTGTTGCGTGAAACATAATCTATTGAAGATGTTAAATTTAGAATATAAATACCATAAATTCTTATGGTGTTACATTATCCCATCCTTCAATAAGTAAGGTCCCCAACACATAAACATGTGATTAGTAAACATGGAATTTTTATTTTAAATTACCATTTTGTACATTCCACATCATCAATAGTGTTAATAAAACCACCTCTTAAATAGAGGAAAAGGAAAATTTCATTGTAACCAAAAAACATTATTTACCTATATGGGAACATTAGAGACGAGTCAAAAAATGGGTAGGAAACTAAAATATAACTATCATGTTATGACGATGAGTGCTAGAGAACGTGTTCATTATAAATTCTACCATCAAAAAATTGTAAATTTGTGAGCTTTTAAAAACCATATATTTCATAGTGAGAAAGGTAAACGTATAACATTTTTTTTCAAACTCCTTTTATAATAGTTGAGGGGTTATTTTAATATATATATATATATATATATAAACATGAGTAAATAAACATAACTGATTTATTTACATTCCATAATTATAATGACATCATTTATTTTTTATTTGATCCATCTCCATTTCATTTCTTAAACCAAAAGATGGATACTCAAGATGAAAATAATTATACAGGAAACACTTTTTTCAATTCATCCATAAGTCATTCCTTTGGTAACTAAATATTTATAAAAATAAAAATAGATTCAACATGATATCCAATATGATAAATCATGAATTAACTAAAGTTAAACTTCATCCATTATATAAATAGTTATCTTAAGACTCATTCAAAATAAATTTTACAATGAATATAGAAAAATGTCACTAAATTTATAAAATCAAATTTATATAAGATTTTAAAAAATAATTTTTCTCTTATTTTGACATACCAAATATATTATTACATTAATATCTTCTAAACCATAATTAAACATGATTTATTCCAAGAGTAAAATATTATGTTGTAAAATATCTTCCAAAAATAAAAACATCTAATATTTCCATCATAAGATAAAATATAAATTTACTAACCAACTTCATTATAACCAGTAATATCTTATAAATATCAATTTATTATTACCACAAGATCAATCTCATATTTAGGGTAATCCATCCAATGTATTATTCTTATAATAGAATCACTACTCATGATTACTGGTGTCATCCGTCGCAATCTTCTAATTCCTTAAAGAAGAAGAACAACAGTAAAATCCTATATATAATGATTTTGATAACCAAAATATCATTTCTAAAATACTTTTACAAGATAATTACTGAATCCAAATAAATAATTTTATTAATTATTCCACTTAAAATTTAGTAAAAACGTTAGATTGAAATTGATATCATTGCTTATTCTATGCTATATTCCCCTGACACTGGGGTCATTAATTTGCATAGTGCCTTATCTTTTAACAGTTTATGCATTAGATGAATTCTATCCTTAATTTGGTATCATGAGAATGGTGGACCTTCTCTAAACATTAATAGAAAAATCTCTTTCCTTTTTTGAAATTACCAGGGTGATTCCTTCATAAATTATCACATTTTGTAAAATCATTCTCTCCCCTCTCCCCATCACCAACCACTCACTATGCCATCCTCTTCTTCTCTTTATTCATTTCTAGTTCATAAAATTTTAGATTTATATCTTTATCTTGATATCAAATGATAATATATAATCATATGATGAGAATTTTTGGGAGACTACTTCCCTTTGGAGGATTGTCTTAGGCCCATCAAAAAACATTAAATCATACTCTTTAGATTACATATATAAACTAATGTGTACCTGGATAACCTTGTAAATATAGGATCATACAGTGCAACATTTTCTTCATCATTTTGTCTAAAAAACATGAATATTTTCTTCATATATTCTCATTGTTTCCTAGAAAAATATTTTAAAATGATATTTTCTAAAATCATTCCACAACATGTTTTCAATTTCCTCTTCCGCTTTAGTGTTTTGGATTAATGACCACCATTTTCTACATCTCTTGAGAGACAAAAAATAACTTGTTAATATTCTCCCTTTAATTAAATCCGAAAACAAGAAATATATTCTCTATAGATCTTATCCATCAATTATATACAAATGGGGTTTTACTCCCATTAAATGATGGAAGTTGTTGTCAAATGAAGAAGGCTAAATTTTTTATAACACTTTGTGAATCGTTCTTCTCCATACGAGTAACATTATTTCTCCTAACCTGAGTCATTTGTTCCATTGTAGTTGTAATTTTTTTTGATCCAACTGCATTTCGAGCTCCAACTTCACTATCTTTCATAGTATCAAAAACTCTATATGGATCATCTACATTTATTCAATTTTTTTTCTTTAACAAGGATAAATTTATATATAATATAATACACTATATTATATAATGATATTATAAAACATAATCTATAGTAAAAATCAATTGTATAACATAATGTAATTTGAAAATTTTGGTATAACTAATATCTAAATCATAAGTTTAGTTACTCTGAAAAAAATTTCAATGTCGGTTATAGGGTTATATTTTCTTAATTTTTTCTTTGTTAAATTTAGTTTCCAAAGTTTCTACTAAAATTTTTCATATGTAAACTATAATGACTCCAACCAGTAGAGCAGAGAGCTGATGCCTTACTATATTAAATTTCCATTATTAGAATAAATATCATCAAAAAGGACCTAATATTTTGGTAGTTTTTTAAAATTATATACATTCATAAGTATTAAACTACAAATTGAAATCAAATGAAACATAGTAACTCCATTTTAAAGACCCATATTATCCTAGATTATCCTTAAACGTCAATCATAATATAAGTATTTGAATCCTAGGGTAAATAAAACATAATAATTGGTTGGGATCAGATGCCCAGTAAGGGTTTGCATATAGTGGATGAAATCATAAATAATAAGTAAATTTGAATATCTAAAAATAGATTCCATTAAAATACAATCATTAGAATAATTTGAAATGAATAAAATATAGTCAAATAAGTCCATATAAATAATCAAAGGAGAATAAAACATAACCATGGAGATATAATAGTTTAATAATCACATGGATTATCAATAACTAATATGATAATGATGGAATGAATAGTGTCGAACATATAAATCAAACCATCAAGTCCTTATCCAATAAGTATACATAAATGTGTAAGGCCTCAATTGAAACCCATTTTAGTTTGTCTCATTGGACCTACTGATTCGTTAAGGGACTATCTTAAGACCCACCCATAACATAATATGTCCAATTTATTCATCATATGAATTATTTGAAACATTGTCAATATATAAATACAAATTCAAACTTTCTTATAAAATAACTTTTCCCAAATAATTTACATAATCATTATCCATTAAGTGTTATACGTTGAATTGTATCATAATAGAACATCCAAAATTCAACTGATCATAAAAAAATAAATAAAATATGGTATATTTTATCATAATATATCAACCATAATTAATAATATGATACAACCAAGGGTGTTAATATTAATGAAAATACTCTTATTAAATCATTGATAAATTTATGAGAGAAATTCGAATTTTCATTGAAATAATTTATTTAAAATGATTTGTAATTACCCAAGATAAAATATTATTTGAATATTACAATTTATAAATTTAAATGTTTACTCAAGACATTAAGGCATTATAAAATTGATAAAATCCACAAAATCATTACATGCATTAAAAAATTCCTTCTAAATTTTGCAAAGGGGTCATTTAAAGTGTATTTTTTAAAATGTGTGAGCTTTAAGAAAAGTAATAGATTATGTGTATCATCTATAAATCCACATAATTTATTTTTAAATACAACATATGATAGTAAAAATTAATTTTATACATAATAATAGAATAACCTAATCGATGGAGTATAATTTTATCCGAAAGAATGGATGTTGGTTAAGAATTTCCTTAACACTTTGTAAATAGTTGAATAGTCTACCATGTAAAATCAATAATAATAAAATTGAACATTGAATACAATAAATATATATATATTCATGATATTTTATATAAAAGGGTAATACTCACACACCACATATAATGAATTGGTTTTGAATAAGGAATATCTCACAGAAATAAATGTGAGATGAGAAACTCTTACCTTTGTCTGATAGCATTTTTCACTTGTAATTAATTTCATGGATAATCAATTTAGATTCCTTACTTACTTAATTAATAACATATTAAAATTATTTTCTACATATTATAATTATATTATGTTTATTTTTGTCCATTTTGATGAGTTATATTGCTTATTGTTTTTGTTCTGGGAGGGTTCATTTCATGGTTTTATGGTCGGATCCCTTTAGTATAACCGTAAGAATTATCGTAAGATGAGAAAAAATTATCTAAAAGTGAAATTATTTATTATTAATAAAATTAAATAATTTTAAATTTTATTTAATATCAATTGTTTATATTGTATTAAGATGATCCATTATATAAAATGCTGATGAATATGTATTAATTTATTAAAATAGTTTTTATGATCATCACAAAAATGTTTCATTTTTTTAATATTATTCACATATATTGGTCTGAAAATGATATATAACAAAAAATATTATTTATCCATAAAATTGGTTTTATTACCAGGCATGAAGGTGTTAATGGAAAATGAAAACTCTTCATCCATGAAGGCAGTGCATGAACACAATATAGATGGTGTTTTATTTTTTTTAATAAAAGTGAGAAGAGGAAAAATTTAATGATGGATATTAAATTAGCACAATAAATTTATAGTATATACGTTATAATGGATTTATAATTCCAATTTGGATAAGGGATCTAAAGAGATTATAATAAAATAAAATTAAATAAAAGAGAAAGAATGTGGATTTTACCTCTTGAATATCTTCTCCTTGGGAGATTCCTTAAGACTCCTGGATTTGGACTTTTGGTAATAACCATATGTTTTCGACATGGGAAAGAATATTGGGATTGGATTTGGTAAAAATTTAAACAATATTCATGGATTATAATGAATATAAAGAAAGGGTAGTGAGGTGTGGTATTTATAGGGGAGGAAAGAGGTATTTTTTTCATTTATTTATTATTTGAACATTAGAATGTCAACAGTGTTGATTATTATGAATCTGTAAACTAAATAGAGCACGTGAGTTTGAAATAATGTGTTATTGCATCATCCCTACATTATCAATGGCTCGGTAATTAATTTATTAACATAAAATGTTAAATACTATAATTTACTATATTTTACTACTCACAAAAAATTCCTTTTTTTATAAAAATCATAAAACCTCACCCAAACAATTTTTATATGTGTATATTTAAAACATGGATGGAATTTTAAAAATAAAAATTTTAATTTTGAAAAAATTATTTATTAAATAAATCTAAAATTTATTTAAAAAATGTCAACATTAATATTATAACCGATTTTAGAAAACATTGAGATATTAATTACTGTATCACAATATTATATTATAGTTATAATGAGATTAAATATTAATTTTTTAATATGTTTTATTAAAATAAATTTTCTTTTAAATCGTTATAGTAATCATAGAATAGTAAACTAACACTTGTGTTTGAAAAAAATCCTAAAACATAATTTATCATTTTTAAAATATTTATTTACTTATTCTTTGTAATAAATATATATTATTTTCACTTTTGAGATAACTAAATTTTATTTATACATTAATATGTGATATTATTATTCTAATGTCTATATTACTATTCATGATGGACACATTTCTATTCCAACATCCATGATAATATATAATTGTATAACATGACTTTAAACTTAGTGTTGCATGTGACATTAGCTATCGAAGATGTTAAATTTATAAAAGACATACCATAAAATCTGAGATTGTTACTTGAAAAATGGTTGATATTACTACCTATTTATTATTCCCTTTACAAAATCTAATAATTTAGGAATTATAACCCATATAATAAAATATTATTTGTCATAATATATCATTGATATAAGTTTTAAAACTATTCATTGCATTGATTTTAATTAAATAAAGACAAAAAGTAAAACAAAAATAATATTTTTGTAAATCCCAAAAATGTCATGGCCATAAATAAAATTTTTGGATCATATTAATTATACAAAATTATATTACTTCTAATATTTTTAGTGTCATTTATTTGAATTTTTTTAATGACATAACTATTGTGTTAGCATTGTGTAATTATGAAAGATAATTATTTATTTAGTAAAAAAAAATAATGACGAAGATAAATAATTTAGTTTACAAAATCATTTTTATAACTGAACCTATCCATTGTTTTATATAATGTTAAAAAATATTATTTTCAAAAATTATAGCGTGACATTTTTTACATTTCTATAAATAAAATACTATAAAGGCTATAATCACTTACAAATGGAAAATAGGTTGTATAACTGAATCACAAATGATTATATATAAAATATATTTATAATATAATTTCAAGAAAAGTTTTATATTCTTCTAATTTTAATTATATTTTTTTAACTATGATTACCTAGTTTACCTTTTATTGTGGTGTCAAAAATTACTAAAGTTTATATTAATTATTAAAAAAATAAAAGAAAAATATTTACTAAATTCTCTACCACAGATTTAAACAACTAAATCATTTTTTCCAAATTTCAAACACAGAAGTGGAAAAAATACTATTAAATTCAACTAAAAAATGAGATAAAAAAATATTTTTTCTGAAAAAGTATGTTTTATGTAAAAAATATTTATACTAAATTCAAGTATAAAATTTATTTTCAGATACCGTATTTGAATTATTGAAAATCTAAAGTACCTGATGAAATTAAAAAAATTATCAAAAAAATATTTTTACTTTTTAAATACATTAAATGAAGTACATTTTTTAATAAATTATTTTTTAATACTCACTACTAAATAAAATTTATTCTTTTTCGAAAATTATCAAAAAATTCATCATAACATAATTTTATCAATCTTAATTGAAAATTAAAAAAAATAAGTTCAAATTCTATGATTTTAAAATTATATTTTTATAGAAAACCATATAAGAATATATTTTATTAATAAAATTTTCTTTTTAATTAAAAAATTGCATTGCCTATTATTAATGTAGTTAAATCATTGATGTTTAAATAATGAATACTTATAATATAAGAAAATGATTTATTCTTACATTAACTAGGTTGTCAAATTATTCCCCCTTTTGGAAATTGCATCCCCATAATTCTAGTTTCTATAGAATAAGGGGGATACCATTCCATCATAGTATTTTCCGACCCAATGTTGAGTCTTCAACAATGTGTTTCTTTCACAAAACCATAACATGGGGAATTAACGTGATACAAAATATTTTATCTTTATGTCAAAGAATATAAACACATTGTTTCTCAAAATAATTTTCTTCTTCCAACAAAACTACATGAGGTATCAAATTACAAGATTAATCTGGAAGAGAATTTTTTCACCTAAAAACATGAAAATCATTTTTTTCAATGGATAAAATCATAGATAAATCCAATCTATAGTAAATTGATCTATCTTTCTCCTTTATTTCATATGGTCTAATGAACCATGGATATAGATTTCCATTCAAAAAAAACTCATAACACTTTTCTTCATAAATACATTATCGAAAACATTATCTTCTACCTCAAAATAATATTTCCTCCAATTATCCAAATAAAATATCCATATAATATATAGTGTCCTCATATGTTACTAAATTATCTTCACCCTATTAACCATTTCTTCCACAAAATACAGTCACATAATCTTCCTTTCTCCTACTTTATCCCAAAATATAGAAGTCTGGCATTGTTTTCTATATAAATCTGAAAAGGTTCCCTCAATATACTAAAATGAAATCTATTATTATAATTATACTAAACTAAAGAAATATGGCTACCCCAAATTACTTGGTAGTTCATATAACAAGCCTAAAACATATCTTCTAAGGTTTAAATTTTTTATTTAGATTACCCATCGAGATAATGATGATGAAATGTTGCACTAAAATTTAGTACAATATCTAATGACTTTTGAACACCTTTCCAAAAATATGACGTTATCCTCAGACCTTGAATAGATATGACAAAAAAGGGAACTATATATAACCAAAAAATAATCCTAATATAAAATTTTGAATGGTGATATAAATATATGTTATATAATATAGGGAGTAAATACACAAAATTAGTTAATTTATTTATAAAAACACAAATTACATTATTAAATTCATATTTAATTGGAAATACCACTATAAAATCCATGGATTCATATACCGTTATCCACTATGGTACTGGAAGAGGATAAAGCATCCACTTTGATAATTTTCAATCTATTTTATACTTTTTACAAGTAAAATTTGTCTTTGTAAATTCATCAATATATATGTTCATTCCATTACACAAACAATACTATAGAAGGTCTTTGTACATCTTAGTATTTCTAAGATAAAGGAAAATTGATAACCTATGAGCTTCAATAAACTATTATTTCTTCAACTAATAATTTCTAGCCACTCAAAATGTCTTTTAAAACCCAAAAACAACTACCTTTTATAAATTAAATTTGAATAAATTATCATATTTTAACTAATTCCACCTTTTCCTGTAACCCAAAGTCTTCCTTCTGTTCCTTTTCAATTATATCTTTAAATTTTTAGTACACTAAAACTCAGAAAAATGAAGATGTTCATGCATCGACAACATTTAAATTCACCAAATCATTTACCCAAGGGTCAGGATCCAAAAATATCATTTTAATTTCAGATTATTTTACTTAATAAAATCATCAAATACTTTGTTTTCTTTTATAGAATGATATTGTATCGTATAGTCAAAATCCATAACCGGTTATGGAAATCATCTTTGCATCAAAATCATCATTTTTAAGGAATCTATATACTCTAATATTTTTTTATAAGAATATATTTTAAACATGGATATAAATAAATAATTACCCTAATTTTTTTTTTAAAAATCATCGTCTAATTCTAGTTCATGTATAGGATAATATAACTAATGAGGTTTTAGTTACTGTGAAGCATAAGAAATTAGATATTCATTCTGAATCAAAACACAAACACTTCCCATAAAATATCACCACCTTAGATGAAAAATTCACTATATCTTGAGGGAAATGAAAAAATGGATAATTCAAAACTCTTATTTTCAGTTCATGAATACAATCATCACAGTATTTATTCCATGTGAATTTTACTCTCATTCGAGTTAACCTAGTTCGTGGGATATATAACTGTGAAATGTTTTCCCAATCCCCTGGTACTAACCACATAAATCACGAAAAATATGATTCTATATGAACATGGTTAGTCTTCTTCACTATTTAACAAATTTAGTTTTGTTAGTGTCAATAGTCATGATATATTTTTAAGTAATATAAACTTTCAAATCCATTTTTGTAACCAAAATTGAATCTTAATAAATTTTCAATTTAATGTTATCAAAATAGTCAATAAGTTCATTTCATGGCCATCATGACTTATATATTAATCTAATATTTCATTAATAAAGCTACCAAAAACATATCCAAATATTCATGAGGGACTGTATTCATAACATGCCTAAATACTGCTGGTGAATTAGAAAATGAAATGGTATAAGTACAAACATATAATACCCATATCAAGTCTAAACATTAGTCATTATAATGCATACCTCTTTCATATTCAACAGATATTATCTCATCCCGAGTTCCATCATTAAAAAATATTTCACTCCAGGGAGGTGATAAAAAAATCAATAATGTGTAAAAGGATATTTTTTATTAATAGTGATGTTATTCACAAAAACAATAATAAATGGAATCGTAAAAAAACCATTTTTTAACAAAAAAAATAAGAGATACCCTAGTTGATTCACATGTATGAATGAAACCATTTTTTATAATCTTCTATAATTCATTTTTTATATTCAATAGGTCATCTTGTGCCATTCGATAAGGTGGTATTTAAATAGGATAAGCATAAGAAACTATGCCAGTTTCAATCCCAATATCCTGGTCATGAATAACACCTTATAAATCATTTTAACATACATCCATATACTCATTCACTAAAGAAACATATAAAAATTATACAATAACTTTCCATTAAATAAAATGTGTTATGTTTCATTCATTAAAATTTATTATCCATTTCCCCACTTTTTGGAAGGTTATCAATGGTATGAAATAATTGAAAAACCATCTTGGATCCAAAATATATCATAACAAAATAAAATTAAATATATTCCATATGAAAATTAATAGGAAACACTAACATATGCAGTTTAATAATATTTTTTAGAAAGACCATTCCACTAATAAGAAGAAGAACATTCCAATAAACCACAGTTACCTTAATACTATCATCATGTTTTTTATCAAAAAGTTATACCATACTTACATGCCGTGATATTCTTATTATTCTAAAATGTTTCATAAAATTGAAGGAATGTAAATATTCATAGTCAATTTTGGTGTTGGTATATTTAGAATAAATATCTAGGATACCATTCATCACTTCATTGGAAATCCCATCCCCCAATTTAATAGTAGAAAAATATTATTCTACCCCAATGAATGATTAGTCTTGATGATTTCCATCATTAGTAAATAACATAATATGTATGTTAGAATAATTAGCCAACTAATTTCAAAAAACATATCTTTGATGGATGGTTAGTAGTTTTCCCATTATTAGATTGTTCATGATAATTTTCCTTGTAGTCACGAGCCATGTAACCAAATTACTACACCAGTAACACTTTCATGAATTTACCTAACATTACTGATTATTATTTTTACCAAAATTATAATAGATTGAGATATTTATTTTCTTACCTCTTGATTTTGTTCTTGAATTCCTATTTAATTCCTTCTTTCCAAAACATGTTTTTGTTAATTGTCCTCGATTAAAATAAAATCTACAAAATCCATTTCTTCCTTCTCAGTACCCTAGACATTCTTTCCATAAAATTCTAATTCACGGGGAGATAATTCCTTTCAATATCCTAGAGTCAGACCTGAGTAAAACTGATTATTTTTACTATCAATATCTCAGATAAAATATGGTACATACCTTTTTCAAATATTGTAAAATTTTCTTTATACACAACTACATAATCTTAATACCATTCTCCCAATTCCATGAATTCTTACCACATCATATGTTAACAACCATATGGAAGCATTTATAAAGGAAGAGATAATTAAAATTTTCTCTTCCCATGAAATCAATATTTCACCTCTCTTTGATATTCTTAACCGAATACCACCATCAATAAACATATCCATAAAAACGATAAATTGAATGGATTAACTTCTAACATTCTTAACAACCCATGAATTCAAATATCTTCTTTCCGAAATTGATCATTCCATTGGCTAACACTAGTTTATATGATCTAATGAATACTGGAGGATGTTTTATCATAAAATGCTCCATAATTGTCATGTTACTATATAAAATATATGAAAACTATACGGAATAGATTACATCACAATTTATAGCATATTTCAACTGATCTATCACATAAAAATGACTTTTTACCAATTCTGAATACTACAGGTTATTAATTTTGAAAATGTGATCCTCTCTCTATATTTAAACTATAGCCTCCCTATTTCTTATGGATAAATATTTAGAAAAAACATGGTTTATTGGAAGAAAAATATTAATTATAAAATCATGTCTTATTCCATATTAACCATTGTGTAAAAACTTTTGTTGGTATTCTTTTATCAATACATTAAACATTAAAATTATGTTAACTTTTAAAACATATCATCACTAAGGTTACTACAGAAATATTACATATTCTACTAAACATAAAATAGAATTCACTATCTTAAATTCCAAAAGATCTTTTAGGTTTATATGTTTAGATATCCAGGTCATAACTCTTACATAAAAATCAATATATATTAAATGATTACATTTAAAATCAGTATCCATTTCTCCATCATGATTTTTTAAAATAAAACAGGATTTATTTTAATGAAAAATCATCACAACATTCAACATTACAACTTTTTGTCACATTATAATCCTTATTATTTATGAAATGAAATTTAAAACATCATATAAGAAAAAAATCACAAAAGAGGACATAATAAGGAGAACAATTTGTGTCTCATAAAAAACATGAAAATCTATGAAACCCCCATTTAATAAAAAAATTTTTTTTTCCAAAAACAATATATTTTTTCATTTAAATATATCATTAAATATAATTTTGAAATCAAAATATTTACAAAAAATTTCATTTTCAGTAATAGAAAAATAATGTAGGTTCTATGAGAAATTATCACCATTTAATTCTTAAAACACTAGCAAATTAGAATACCCATTAAAATGAAGTCAAATTTAATTCTCTGGATAATAAAATAATCGCCCAATGCATTGTATAACTGTTTCATTGAACCCATAAAAAGTATTTATCGGGTTAACCTTTGACCTAAAATGGGGCTCCACCCATTATAAATAATTCCCCTTGACGATATCCTGAATAACAACATTGATAATCACTTTTAAACTAGTGTAAAATAAACATTAATATAATAAAATACCATTTAATCTTACAAATCACATTTTAATATCTAAAAATTTCACACATAAAAAAATTCCATTTATGTTGAATATTCCCTTGGAAAAACATATTGTAATTTTTGAATCATTTCATCATCATAACGGTATTAAATGTTTTATTCACTATATGGTAAATAAAATACATTCCTTTTGAATTTGATTAAATGTTTTAAAAGGAGAAATTTAAAAAAAGTATTTTTAAAATAATGTCCATTACCATGATTCTAACTCTCCATGTATGTTCTATATATTTTTGAAAAAAAACTGTTTATTTTATACCTAATTAAGAAAATTTTTCTTGTTCCTAATTCCATTATTTATTTTAATACCATATTATATACAATTACATAATCAAATAAATTCACATCAGGTATTTTGATGAGATTTATCTTTTGTATCAGAACTATCAGAGTTAGGTTGAATGTTGTCAAATAATTAATTATTCCACCATCACCAAAATAATAATCATGAAATAATTATAATTTTAATACATAAAATATAAATTTAATTCATACCATTAAATATAGTTTGGAAAATTTAACTACGTTATACTAATTGTGATGGTAGTCCTTATGTACATATTAATAATGTTTCCATTCATCAATGATCATTATGGAAAGGAGGAATGTTTTATTTTTTACATTAAAAATTATAATTATATCCTAACTTTCATATTAATCCATTATATATACATAAATATATCATCTATATGATATAGTGATGAAAAATGAACCACAACGCTTCGTGGAGGTTGTAGTCCACAAGAACACAAACACTATGTCATCATTCTTTAGTGAATGAAACATTTATAAGGAAAATTAAAACTTATATTTCCATAAGGATAAATATTTCAGCAATATAGTATGTAAACATTAATTCAATAATTAAAATCAATTCATCAGTGATGATGATGTAAAATGAATTATGTCGCTTCTCGAGGTGCTTGGTCACCATACACAAGAATGACATATTGAGATCCCATTTGATAAGAGAAGTGATGACTATAGGTTTTTTCATTTACAAAAAATACCATTAAATTAATAATATTTTTCTATTATTTAATCATTGTAAATGAATATTTTAAGGAGGTAGAAGAAGAAGTAAAATATAAATACTCAGTTAAAAACTATACCGCATATTTGGAAGGTCCCCTTTGATTTACACCATAATAAATCTATGGTTGGTATACTACTTAAACAAGATCTCAAGAATACGGGGATGGAATCATAGAATTTATTTAGGAAGGGAATTTTAGAATCTATTTTGATTTTAATTGTGATGTAAATGCATTATGAGATTCTCATTTATAAGAGAGGGGACAGTTAGTCTAGGAATTTCTAAAAATAAAAAAATTAATACAATTTCATTTTCAATTCGAAATGGATCAATACTGATTAATTTAGAATAAATAATTATTATGGATTTCAATACTCATATAAAAAAATATTATTAAATTTTCATCACATTTTTAAACATACCATTTTTAAACCCCTTGTTAACCCCTTGCATAGTTACAATGTAAAAAATATTTTTACACTTTAGTGATTAATATCGAATGTATAAATAGAATAAGGGCCCACAATGGTCCATTTATTGTTTCATAAAACCTAAAATAATTCCATGTTACATTCTTATATTTTTTATAATTTTATTTTATTTCATAAAACATTATTTATTATAATGTATCATTAATGTCAATCTATAGAGCTATTTATTACATTATTTTTAATAAAACTCAGTAAACAATGTAATACTAGAACAAAATATTTCATTATATACCTAACATGTCAATTCCATATATTAGATTATTGTATCACATTAACTATCTCCAATTATAATACTTTAAATATTTTTAATATCTTCGATTTTTTTACATTAATGTAATAATTATTACCTCATTGTTGATTAAATATTTGAGGTAATTATTTTATTAATAAAAAAAGTATATAAATTACTATGGTGAAAAATATTAATTTAGATTTATAAATAATATTAATTATATAATGTATCCTCTAATTTAGCATATTTTAGAAATATTATAGTTATTAAGGAAATAGTGTGTCATTTTATACTTTTCTTAAAATAGAATATTATAAAGGTTATAATCACATCCAAAGAGAAAAATGGATTTATAACTAATTAATGAATGATTATGGATTCATGGAATTAACCTAAAAAATAAAATAAAGTACTACTGTCATTTTATAATATATATCATTTTATGTGTAGCATCAATTACTCAGCTTACCCTTTATCATGGTATAAAAAATTACTATGGTTACTAATCATATTGATCAAAACTAAACAGGGATTTTTTACCATGTTTTTTCATGATAATTTAAAATATTAAATCAATAGATCAAAATTCAAAACACATAATTAGAATAATTTAAATGAAAAATAAACCGGATAAATGTGATGACAGACAATTTTTCAATAATAATGCCCTTTCAATATAAAAATTAGTTCATACTCAATTCAAGTATAAACATCCGGTTCAAAACCATAATATGATTATTTTAAAACTAAATGAACAAATTAAATATAAATACTAATAGTAAATATATTTTTATTTTAAAATGCTTCAAATAAAATACATATTTTAATTATAATATTTTAATTTTTCACAGCTCGCTAAAAAATCAATATTTTCAAAAAAATACTTAAAATTATTTATAAGATAATTCTGACATGGTTAATTCAAAATTTAAATTTAATTTGTCACATTATAATCAAATAATTTAATATTTAATATTTAAAATTAAACATTATATGAAAATATTTTATTAATAGGGTTTCCCATTTGATTTAAAAATTAGGTAACATTTTTATAATTTATAAAACACTATAATATCTAACTAATGAATATATATAAGACATGAAAATTATTTAATCTAACATCACATGGGTTCTTACAGAACATGTAGCAATATAAAAAAGCACCATGTTTTTGGAACTCTTTAGGTGCATACTCTAAATATAGTGAAATACTATTTGAGTTACATTCGTATTATGAAGATAAGAATATGAAATAGAATGTGAATGTTTTTAGAATTGATTGTAATATATATGTTCTTTTAGATATTATAATGAAGATTATAAATAATTTCAAATATTATAATTGAAATCTAATCATTAAAAATAAGATTATTAGAATAGTAACTTACAAATATGACCATTATAATAGTATTGTAATTTTTCTACAAAAATGTGGTTTACTAAAAATATGTAGAATTTTTTGGTAATTATTAACTATTAATAATGAATATTCATGGTTAAAAATGTTACTATTAATATATGACTTGATTTTTTTATATATTTGGAACAATATCGATAATTTTGAAACACATAAGTGTTTTTATTTCATTTTTATATTTCAATAAGATTATACATTTATTATCAAAACAAATTAGGTTTTCAATCATAATATTGTAATTATCCAATTGTGAATTTTTCATTGTTTTCTATGTCAATCAAATTTATGGTCGAATAGTAAAAAATCAATATGATTATAAAGTATGTATTATGACATCTCAGTGATTTAAAACTGATTTAATAAGTAATATGATGCCTTTAAAAAATATTTGTTTTTTAAAGTAATTTATTTTTAAATATTGAAATTATTTTTCTAATCCTATAAACAACTTTCTAATAATGAAATTATATATATATATATATACATATATATTAAAATACATACATTTAGATTAAATATATTTTCCATATCTCAAATAAAATTCATAAAATTCATTCAATTTGTAAACATTTTAAATTCAAAAAATGTAACAGAAATGTAAAATAAAATAGTTTAAAACTCTAGGAAGGATAACCATTTAAAATATTCACATAACCTAAATTCCATGGACTATGTTTTGAAATCAATGAAAATTTATACCTCACTTTCTATTATAACCCAAATATCCTCCAAATAATCTATAATCAAGAAAATTTTGTTTGCATTTCTATAAAATTTTATATACGGACACGGCCTTAAAAAATTACTTATTCATGAATTAAATAAATAATTCACGTTGAGGATCTTTTTAGGTTTAGTGTTTTAGATAATTAGGACAAAACTATTACATCTCAAAGAATATACAGTACACACATCTACTAAGTTTCCATTTTTTCACAAAATAAAAACTCTTGAACAAAAGTGTCATGTCTAGTTCCTTGTTTTAGACAGCATAACATTTCCTTGAACCCATCCTTGACCTAATTCCAGTTTATGTCTTGTGAAAAACATTTCAAAAAACATGGGATGAGCATAAAAAGCTCAGTAAGGGTTATAACAATACAGAGAGAAAACATTAGTCCATGTATACATAAGAATCAATGAAATCATACTTTACTCATTAAATATAAACAATTTCACATACGTTATTAGATCATAAGATTTATGCATAACTCAATAGAAATCAAAAGACATAAAGGTAACATGAGGCATTCATAACATTCTTACGTTGGTAGTAACCCTCATTGTTACGTTTGGAATACGCATCACAGTATATTCCCTAAATCTCTTTGGAGAAACCTTAGCATTTAACCCCTTCACGTTACCCAATGCATTGGAGAGCTATATCGGGCTCACCCTCCCTTAGTTTATCACAGAACCACCCGATTTCATAAACATTGCCCAAGAACCATAACATAATCCTAACACTTAAAACATGCATAAAAGAAACATAAAATTTCCACATTTCAATCACAAGAGATCACATCCTGATATTATCATAAATAAAAACATCTAATAAAATCATTAAAACTCTATCAGAGAAAAATCCCTTTATACTTTGAAAATATCAAAACAAGACATTTAGAAGAGATTTTAGAATAAAAGTGTCCCATACCACTTATACAATTTTGAAAGGGTTTTAAAACATTCATTTCCATATAAATAAATCCTTAAAAAAATTTAAAACATGGAAATGGATGATAAATGTTTAAAAGAATAAATTTTTAAAACCATTTAAATCAATGTTTTAATAAAAGAGTACTTTTCCATTTTGAACATTTATATTATAAGCCACATGAAAGTAGACCATTTTCAAAACATTTAAATGACTTTGGTATGGACATAATACGGATATGGAAAGTCAATGGGTCTGTATATACACTTTATAAAAGAATAAAAGTGCATATCATTAAGAAATGTCTTAATGAGGAGAAATTGAGATGTAATCCCAATCAAGGATCATGCCATTAGAGAAAGGATAAAGAAATTACATAGTTATGTGTGAAAAATATAAATACACCAAATATAAGTGGATACTTAGTGTAAAACAATCGGATGTCATCCACACATATTCATAGCATTACATAATCAAGAAGTAGAGGTTTAACACAATGAATTGAAATTTGGTTAAGAAGTTCCCTTCCAAAATTCGACAGCCTAACGGTGTCACTTTAAAATTCAGAAAATGGTTTTATGAGAGATAAAATGGTATATCATCCCTTGGACAAAATATTTTCATCAATAAGGATATATAAGAATATATCCCAACATAATAAGATGAAAATTAAAAGGCATAACAAAAGAAGTCTTTTTAAAAGAGGAGGGTGAAAGGTTCCCTTACCGATTTGGGTAACTTTCGAAACGTTCACCCCATGAAAGAAGGATCGTACAATGTTGATGTAAATACCCATAAATAAAAGTATATTACACAACAAGTAGAATAATTGGATGTACATACTCCTCTCAAAATAAATAGTGGCAAATGTAGCATAAATCTCACAGGAATAAAAGTGAGATGAAAAATCCCTTGGGAAAACTCGCAAGCCTAACGACACCACTTAAAACATCCAAAAAAATGGATTAATGAAATCAAATAGGGTCTCTAATCATATTAAAATATAAAGTATAGTAATAGTTATATAAAATAACATCCCCCAAAATAAGAAATAAGATCTTAAAAGAAACGACATAAAAGAGAGTACTTAAAGAGAAATAGATAGGTAGGATCTCTTACCTCATGTCCGACTTGTCTTGTTCGTTTCATTATATTCCTGAATAATAAACTATAGTTAATTTATAATATATTAAGAACCTTTTTCAAGTTAATTATTCCTTTTATATCACTTATTACCATGTTATGAACATTATGTAATTATTTAAGTTAACAACATTCATTTTTTCGATCATCGGTACTTGAGTCAAAAATAAACTTCTTATAATTACAGTTTGTTCATGTGGTAAAATATACATTATATACAGATTTATATTCATGATTTAGATATAATATATATCATATATATTCATTATATACTTGAATTTATAATATTACATAACATTTAGAGGTAAGAAATGAAATGCATCGTTCATGGAGACGGTAATCCGTACGTACGCATGAACGCTACTTTCATTTCTATTTCATATTTAATGGAATTAAAACTAAATTTGAGATATATATATATATTATAATTCCAGTATAATATATATGTTATATAGGTCACTTAAGTTCATTAATTTCATTCTTTATACATTCCATGTATTGCATGAACGAGTCACATCACTTGAGGGGGCGGTAGTCCACACTTCCTCAAATGAAATTATCGTATTTGGACAACATGAAAATCATAAGGGTATGTTTTAAATGTAAAATACCAAATCATAGAGAGGAAATAAATATAATATATGTCATAAATAAATATAGTTCCATCATAATGGCCACTATGAGAGGTGATAGGAGAAGATAGAACAATCATCGTATCGTGAGGTAGTAATTCACCGTCCACGGAAACAGTATGTTCTTTAAACATTAGATGGAGGTGTGTGTAAGTGTAGCTCTAATCCTTATTATAATAAAATCCTAGTATATTGAAGATACTATTGTTTTTAGAAAAGAAAATAATAAAAAGATTTAAGGGGTTGGAGAAGCAAAATAAAACAAAATAACATAAGAGAGGATATTACCTTTAAATCGGGTAACTCCCTTTGGATTGAACCAAAAGGGTTTCTTGAAGAGATTTATGCCTATGGTAAGGCTTATAGGATGAATATAGAGACATGGAGAGATAAAATTAGCATATTTTGGTTGAGCCAAATGCTTGAGAGGTGTGGGTAAGGGGGTAGAGGTGGCGGCCTTTTATAAGAGGGAGGAGGGGCACTCTTAAAAAGTCTTGAAAAGATACTTTATTATTAAATGCTTTTCGGATATTAAAGGTCCCAAAATTATATATTTAAAGGATAAGGTGATAAGGGTTCGAAATAAACCAATAAAATAGGTTTTTGACAAGTTTAAGTCTTATATTTTACCTTATCTTTTCATTTTATTTAAATCGTTCACTAATGAGGTAATCACTACATCATCATGGTGTCATAAATAAATTTATTTATTTAATGTCTAAAAATTTTAAAAAAAATACCATGATTTAGGAAATATTTTTATCTTTCTAATTAATATTTATAGTCAAAATATGACTTGTATAACTCCATGTAAAAGTTTTTTTAGTAAAACAATACATGTTTGTGACATTTTTATTTTAACATTAAATAAAATGTTTTTAATGTCATTTTCCTACCACAGTGGCTCCATGGGGTCCCCAAGTTGACCCATGGATTTTATTGGTCAGACATGACTCATAAAATATGGTTAGGACATGTTTCAAGGTCATTTAATATTATTATAACATTATATTTACCTTAAATTACACTAATTACCTTTAATTGCGATTAATAAAACATAAAAGTTACTATTCACCAAAAAATTATTTTAATCCCTTTGAACCAAATTTTACATCATAATGAAAACCATGTATGTTGGATTTTTGAAATTCAAATCACAGAAGTGGTAAAGTATCATTTAAACGAAAAACTGATTTTTTAACTACCACTTAGTGGTTTCACTATTCATCAAAAATTGAAGTTTAATCAGAAAAATATCAAAAATTCACCCTATGCTATATTTGATATTCTTAATTCAAAAATGATGTCCATTTTTTCAAATTATAAACATAAAAGTTTCATTAATTATTTTTATAATCAATTCCCACTGTCAAAACAAATAGCGTGTTTTTAAGAAAATGTATCTATTTAAAGATTGACACTTGTTTATGTACAATTTCAAAGTGAAATTAATTTCAATGACCACCATTGAATTAAATTGTAAAAATATATTTTAATTAAACTTTAAATCCAATTAAAAAGATAATTTATCCTTATATATATATTATATTAAAAAGAACTTTTGAAATAAAATACAGTATTTTTCCCTATTCATTAAAAAATGAATTTTATCTGAAAATACAAAAAATCTACCCAAAGTAAATTTTGATGATATGAATCTAAAGAAGTATTTTATTTTTTCATTATGACCATATAAAAGTGACCAAAACTAGATTCAAATAGGGTTCGCCATCAAAAGTTGGTAAATCGGCCTTTTAATGTAAATTATGCTTAAAATCAGATTCATTTACATTTAAAGCATCTAAATTTTATTGGATAAAAGTAAATACATTCAAAAAACATCTATAATCATATTGTAGTTAATTTTATTAATTCCCTCTAATACAATGGTTAGGTGTCAACTACCATTTAAAATAATTTTATTATTAGTGTGCAATGTAAAATTTGTAAAAAAACTCATTGTTGCGTATTGAGTACGCCATCGAACTAAGAATATCCTTTAAAGTAATATTAATATTTTATTCACAGATATTAATAAATATGAAAATTTAATATTCTTTATTTACCTAGGATTTTGCATTTTCCATCAAAAAAATCCTTTAGAATCGACTTAGAAAAGAAAGAGTTTCAAACTCTTTCCCTATTTCTCTCTTGAAGCCATTCTATGGTGTTTTTTCAAAAGATAAAAAGTAGGGTAAGGAATTCCAAAAACTTATTGATGCTTATCTTTTGAGGATCCAATATAAATATATCTAATAGTTAAATCTCATGAATCATTAATAAGTGTCTTATGTAGAGTTATGTTCTGAAATATATCCCTTTTTTCTTAAATTTGGTCATAGAATTATTTTTCATGGGAATTAGTAGGGTAAGGTATCCAAATACATTTTATATATTTCTTTTTTTTTCATTAGGGTACATTTTTTATTAAAGGTATATATACACAATATGGAGGAAATAATAAAATACAGTTTTCTTCAAAAATCCCACACACAAATAATTTATAGAAATCATTCTCATGATTCTATAATAGATATAGAAAGGTATTCATTGCCATACCTCTGTCTTCATTTCCATTTAAAATGTAATTTTTATTTAATTTCTTTTTCAATATTAATGATGATATGACTTATTGTTAAAATATTATCATTCTATTTTGTATATGAATTTTTCATTTATTTAAATTTTTAGTCACTCATAATACTTTATATTTATGTATATATCATTAGAAAATATAATTATGTACATTTCTTTAGCCTATAACTATTTCAGTCTTTTATTATAAGTAACACACTTATATGATGAATGAATTTACCCTAGTGGCATAGTTACATTGGAAACATTCCATTACATTGTGAATATATAATATTTCCAACTATATTGATGTTTATTATCCTATATATCTATTTATTCTCATTGAAAAAAAAACATAAACAATTTTTATTGACATTACTTGTATATAGAAACATATTGATTATTAATCCATGTGTATGTATATTCTTCTATATAGATCATTATGATATGTTATATTTGTGAAAATAATTCATATAATAGAATCATTGGACTTATTATTTGTTTATTGGAACCTAGAATTATATATCTTCATGATTAATCAGTGGATCTCAGATACAATCCTTTTTTTACATTTTCTTTATGCCTTATCCCTTTATATATGGGGTTTTTTGGAAGAATTACTTAATGGTGCATTTATTATATATGATATTATCCATTCTAAAACTATAAATTAATATATTATTATCCATGTGATCATATATTCCAACTATAATGTTGTCAATGAATATATCTAATACATATTTATAAGTTATATAGAGTCATTTGATTCATATTTAATTGTTCAATATTATTTATTACTTATTTATTCTATGATTTATTTCTCTAAATGTAACCTCAATTGGTAACCATATATCTATATTTTAGTATGTATCTCTTATCCCCAAAAAACTATGTTGTGAAAAATGACTGGTATAAAGTATATCATGATGATTAATAAAACATTTATTTAATTTTTATGTCTTATATATTGTTTTCAAAATAAATGAATGGATTATGTATATATTCTTCCTACGAAGATTATTATAAAATTGAATATTATGTAATGTGATCTATTTTTAATATTTATGTAATTAAATTGTCACTGGCTCTAGATTACAAAATTTAGGTTGTTTCAATTATTATTAGAGTAATATTATTAGAAACTATAAGAACTAAATTCATAAGAACATAATTAGGTAGTATAAATATTTTAAAATTCCCTTAGAATATATTTAATTTATTTTAAGTTCATACAATCATTCAATATTCTATAAATTATTATCTAATTATTATTATTCCAATGATTAAAAATGTATCCTAATAAAAGTAATGGAATATTTTCCCATATTTTTAATCAATGTATGGATTTCTTGTATGACAAGTAAATGTGGTAACTGTAAGTACTGAGGATATAATAACTATATTAGGGTAGTTGACATATGATATGGATGATAACCAAGATTGTATCAAACATTTAATTTCTCTATAACTTGTCTTTACAATATTGATCCACATTTTATAAATACAACCACCATCCATAAATGAATCCAATAATCAGTTTTCTCTTGAAAATTTAATAAATTCCATCTACAAGATATTTATTTCCATGGTATATAGTGAGAGAGAAAAATTTATCATTGATGTGATTAATCTATGTTATGTTTCAAATCCATGGTGGTTACTTCGTTAAAAAATGCAATAAGAAGTGATAAATGGTTTTGAATGAATGGATTTTATGGTTTAATCTATTGAAATGTACTTTACTGATTAGAAATAAAAAAATTTGAAAATGAAATAATTTAAATAAAGAAAAAATGATTAGGAAAAATTTATTTCAAAAGATTCGAACATTATATAGTTAGTAAAAAATGTTGTAGACTATGAATGTAATCTAATAAGTTAGATTGATCAATTAATTAATAAGATAAGCCATGCCGTTGAAGGGAATTAATCTCTCCAAAAATTGATCAAGTGAGTAGATAGTATCATATTCTATTAGTCATGTAATGTAATTCTCAATAAATTTCATTATCAAAATAAATCAAGATAATAACGTTATGGTTTTGAAGCATGTATAGGTAAATATAGGGAATAATTGAAAGGTGGGGTGTAATTTAAATATGTAATAACAATGGAAATAAACAACCTAAAAATTTAATAAATGGATTGATAGTTTTCAAAATGTATGGAGGGAAAGGACATCAATCTCATTAATGAAAAGAAAATAATTAAGACACCAATTTCCATTGTTTTAGAATGCCAGAAGATCATCCTATATTCCAACCAATTCTATAGTCCTCATGTTAATTTACCTTAAATAAACCCATGGGAGAGAATTAAAGATAATTTGATTTTTATAGTACATGTTGAATCCCTAAATGATATGACTTCTAGTACATTGTTCATAAATAAATAATAGTAAATTTTTATTTTATTCAAGTTCTACACATATTCTAATATCGTTAAATTTTTATGAGAATAATGAATCTTACCTAAAACCATTAATAATTACTTTTCAATAAAAACACTAGTTTATATGACCACATTCCTAACCACGGATTTGGAAATAATAAATGTTCCTTAAACCTTAGGTGACGTATCTAAGATACCAAAGGCTAGAAATAAATGTCAACAATAATCATGAACATTGTGTATGATTTTCCAACACTGAAAATCCCAAACTATCGTTATTAAATAAAAATTTACGAACAAACTATATGATCCATGATGTATAAATAATAAGACTCAAAGAAATATCAACAAAATATAAAAATTAGATTATTTGTAGATTCATAAAGTAGAACCATATGACAATAAAATGAAGCATATATCACCCCCACGGTGGAACTATTCTATAATCTAAGGACATGATCAACCCCAAATACATGTCTCTAGATATCTATACCAATTAGAACCCCTAGGGAAATATAAAATATTCTCCTTAATTTACCATGGGAAACAAATTATATATATGCACAAATGTGTATATGGAGGGGGTGAGTAACCATAACCAATATAAGTTTTCCAAGTCACATCATGACTCATTCCATAAGTAAAATAACATATTTTCTCTCAATATAATAAATAAATTTCAATAAAGATAGAAACATCAAAATTGTTTACCATTTAAAAAAAATAAAATAAAATATAGAAAAAATTATCCATCAATCCCACAAGGGATGGCCATATAGAATCTATCCACACAAATATAGATACACACCCGAGAATGAGTAATGGAAATCATAATACTCATTATGAATTATCCATCATTCACTATGTTTTACATTGGTGATATACCTTCTCATGCATCTATTGTATCAATATGCAGTATATTTTTACCAAAAACCCCTCAAATAATGTAAATATAAAAACACATGACTAATTTATTTCATTTTTACATATCAATTCATTCCATATAAATAAATCCTTCAATTTAATACTTATCATTGAACATCATTATTTTTATTAAAACAAAACTAGAATTCAAAATCATAAATCAATGGTGTCTTCCAAAAGCTATTAAATTTACCATGTTTTTGAAATATTGAACATAAATGGGTTTACATAATAAAATAATACATTATTTCTTTTACAAATCAAATAAAAATATAATAATATTAATAAATCATTTTTTAGACCATGTAGAGAAGGGAGAAAATCCACATACCCATCAATGAGTGAAGAAATTAGACAAAAATATGATGAAACATTTTTTAAGGATGATACTCCCATCCTTTGGTAGATCCAAGAAATATAAAATTTAAAAACATCATATACCAAATATGAATCACTAATTAATTAAATAATATATTACACATGATTGGAAATGAGGATATCTAACGAGAAAGAAAGAATATAAATATTGACCATTCAATACAGAGATCCATCACATATAGATCCCTCAAAACCAGCTTCGAGATCATAGGAAACCCCTAAGAACTCTTTTGAGAGGGGTCAATTTCTAAAGCTCAATATTAGAGTTGATAATTGAGGATATCATGGTTGGATGCTATGTTTCACTCTCACTTTTAGATCATTAAATACATGTGGAATGTGGTAACCTCATATTACTATTTTTAAGTACTCTTAAACCCTCTTTTTTGTTCATGCTTTGGATTGGACTCAATAGGGGTGATTTGGGTAAGAAATTGAACGGTTTTGGATGTTTTTGGGCTATTTTGAGTGGGTTCAGTTTTTTTCCAAACTGTGAACCCACAAAGGTTAAACCACAGAAACCCAAATAGTAGGGATTTTTATGGTTTTCCTATGATTTGAAAAAATATTTACACACCTAGTTGAAACAATTCCCCTATCATAGGAGGGAATTTTTTGGGTGCATGGTAGAAAAATCATGAGGGATTTCCTAGCTAAACATGCTCATGAGAAATTTTATTTCCAAAAATTAAATTAAAATTTTCCAAACTCTTATTTTGTCACATGATCTCCCATAACGTGGTATTGGAAGTCATACATGTTCATTGGATCACTAAAGAACCCATTTTGGATCCATTGAACCAATTTTGGGGAAGATTGGAGCTTTCTAATAATCATTCAATTCATCTTTTATAAGATTTCTTCCCCCATTCCTTCTATCCTACTCTTCATTTCGTTCCTCCATAGGATTTGTTAGATAATATATTTGTAGATTGATATAGAAACCTTTTTATCTTGAATCTATGTTTGATTCATCAATATCCATTCTTGATATTATTAATTGCAATTAATTTTGAAGGGATTGTGATATATGATCTATGTGTTAAAGAGAGGTTCTTTCGTTATGATTTTCTAGGTCATAATCCATTGATTTGAAAGATTTAAATTAAAATTATTTCAATTAAATTTATCAAACCCTAATATTTTATAGATTTGAATTTGAATGGATTTCTTTTCAAATTTTTGTGGGAACCTAACTATTCCATTATAATTGGATGTTGGGTGTGTGAATTGATTTTGATGAAATTTTAAAATTTATTTTTGCAATTTCCATTTTATAACAGTGGATTAAATTCATTTGATAAGAATCTATGATTTTTATTATGTTAAAAGATTAATAAATTTTAAAAAACCCCATTTTTTTATTTTAAAAGTGTAAATTTGCATATTAAAACATGAAATGGTGAAATTATATATTAAATAGTTTTAAAAAAATCTTATTTATTTAATGATTCCATAGGAACATGCTAGCCTTGGAAGAGTAGGGTTATTTGTGATAAACACACTATGATAGTAATACCATAGTGATGTATTTATGATTTAAAACTCTAACAAAAACATATTATGTTATATCTTATCCCTGATGGGATATTAATGAGTCCTCTTTGACCAGTGTCTTATGGATTTGTGTACACATATTACAATTATCATTGATTCGAGATGTTTGATAATCCTATAACTTGAAACTGTCATACCACTAATCATATGACCATGTTTCTTGTTTGTTGTTATAATTATTATACATATTACATTATTTATAAAAGTTATTTACACATTCCTATTGACATATATAATTATATATATATATATAATTACTACATACTATTTTAATTGAATCATTTCCATTTATTTTAATAAAAATGTTTTTTGTTTTAATTTTTAAATTATACATACATACAAATTTTATTTGAAATATAACTAATGACTTCGTTTATTTTAAGGTTTCTTTTTATCGAACATTTGGTGAGACTATAAAGGGATTTTAGATCACACACTATCTTTTCCATTATTTGTTTATAGATTTCACCATACTAGGTTTGAGCAATGGGAAATCACACTTTGAGGTGGTAAATGTTATTTATATTTCTCCTTAGAGTTTTATGACTTGATGGGACATGTATTGATTATAATTTTTTCTAGTATTTTAATGATTTTTCTCTTGGAATTTGTAACAACAATTTTACTTCTAGTATTATCCCATTTAGGACACTCTTTTAGATTGGTGATATGTTTCTGTCTCTTTCCATTATTTTTTGTGGAAAACCATTCACTCTTTTTTATGTATGATTATAGGTACTAGTATTCAAAAAAAATTTATTGGAGATAGACTTTGGTCCATCTCATTATTAGATCTATAATTAGAGTACAAGGGAATCTGGGGTGGTTCCTAAAAAGTGGTTTTAAAGGTGCAGGTTAAGAATATTTCTTTGATGTCGGCATGCAGTTTGAAAAATTCTCAGGACTGAAGTGGTAGTTTTGAGTGAGTGCATGTCCATATCATATTTTAATGAGCATTAATTAATTGTGGGTGTTTTGGAATGGCATCATGAAGATTAGTTCTAGTGTTTTTTATTTATTGAAATCTAAAACTTATTTATCTATAAAACAAGATTAATTTATCTTTGTAATTTGTTCGAGTGATTCTGTAAGTAAGCATTTGATGTATTAAAATATATTTTATGATGTTTTGTAGCATCATGAACTTAATAAGGCATGTAAATAATATTTAGGAATATTTTCTAATTAAGAAAAATAATAAAATTTACCTTTGGGTTAGAATCTCTTATTGGTTATATTCCATGTTTTCAAAGCTCGGGGATAGGAACCTTCATTGATTCCCCTTCTATCTCTAATTGTGGGACCTCAGGGGGATAACCCTAGGAATCATTATTAATAGTTCCATCATCAAATTGAACTAGTGTTCCAAGAATCAAATGATCCTTGAGACGCAGATGACTGGATGATGATTATTGATATATTATTTGAGTTCTTGCAGAAACATATTTCAATCAGGGTGAAATACGACACATTCAAGATGGAAGGACCTAGAAGGAGATGTTGGGACACTATAGTGATGAAAAATAAACATACAGTTTTAGAGTGTAAAGATATTAATGTTCTATTCACTAACCAATTCTATCAATTGTATTGTGTTGCGTAAGGCTATAGTGATTTTCAAACATAATATGGATGATAGGAACATGACTGATAATGAAAATTTCCTTGTTGATATTGTATATTTTTCACCTGAGATTGTATCAAATGCATAGATGATGACTTGATAGTTTTAGATAGTACTTTTTTCTAATATTAGTTCTCAAGTTGTCTTTTTTAACTCCATTATCATATTGATATACTGGAGAGAGCATTCATTGTTGAGGATGACCTAGATAATATATCAGGGTTGAAGGGAGTTTCATTTTCTCTTAGTAGTATTTTTGTGAGTTCCATCAGAGGAATGAAGACGAGTGACGAGTCTGATGGTGTTTCTCAAAACTATGGTTTTTCTAGACCACATAAAGTTTCTATCAGAGGCCATTTAAATTATTAATAGATTGGTAATCATAGGAATTAAAAACATGTTTTTACTAAAGTACAAATGATATATGGTTCCTACGGATGATTAGGTCGGTCTTAAAGTTATGGAATTCCTATTATACACTAGGTAGTGGCATGGTATCATTGGTTTCAAAATTTATTATGTTTCAATAAGATGATTCAATATCAAAATGGTTATGGATATAGGCTTCCAGAATGAAGCTCTTTCACATAGTGGAAGAGTCTCCAGAGGAAGAAAACTATGGTCCATTTAATTTAGAGGAAGAATCACTATTACTTCTTCTTTATTGACTACATTATTTGGTACTTGTGAATATCATTTATTTATTTTCACCCATATTCTAAATCTTTTAAATCATTATATTGAGCTTTTATCATATATGATGGATATTACTATTGGCCTTGGAAATAAAAGAGAGCATAGTCTCTATTTCATGGATTGTGTTTTCTTATTCATAGATATTGCGTATATATATGAATTTTTTTTATCTCTGCATGAATCCTATTGATGATATTTTTGGGATGGATTGGCTCATTACAAATAATTGCTGAATTAATTAATATCCTCGATGGGTCTCCGTTATTGAAAGCAATGTTGTGTGATTTATCTTTCTAGGATAATGGTAAATGATGTATAGTAGAGATAATCCTTCTTATCCATAGTTGGAAAATTAAATATTCATGTTTTCATTAAATATGAAGTGGAAATATTTGAGTAATGTTCACCAACAAATTGCTTTTGAGTTTTCCAACATTTTTCCTTATTAATTTTCAAGTTTGATAGTAGTAATGAAGGTAGTTTTTCTATTTATTATGTTTCATGTACTCATATGGTATCTATTCTCTCTTACCACATGGAACAAAATAAAATGATAGAGTTGAAGTCTTAGTGGGATGATCTTCTTTAAAAGGGATTTTTAAACCTGAGTGTGTTATCTTGGGCGGATCCTGATCTCTTTACTAGGATGGTTAATCAAACACTTATTATTTTTTATTACTAGAAACTAAATCGAGTTATAGTAAACAACATGTATCCTTTTTCATGGATTGATAATTTTTTTGACTTGTAGAAAGGGGTGAAATGGTTTTTGATTATTGATCTTTGTTCATCTTATCATCAATTGATAAATAAAATTACATTCATAAAAACAAATTCTAGTATAGGTATATCCATTATGTTTACCTTTTAATGTCATTTGGTAATACAAATTCTCTTTTAGAATTTATGGATTTAATGAACATGAATTTCTATGAGTATGTTGACACTTTTGTTATGGTATTTGTCTATGTCATCCATTTATACTCTATGTTCAGGGAGGATCATGTGTGTCATCTAAGAGATGTTTTGGAATTGTTGAGAAATCAATAAATTTAATCCAATCTATCGAAATGTGATTTCTGGATTTGGGATGTGATTTTCGTGAGACAAATGGTGTCGGAACATGGAATATTATCTGATCTTGAGAATTTAAATGCCATTGTGACATTGGAGAAACCTTGAAATGTTTTCAATATTTAGATATTCATGGGTTTAGGAGGGTATTATTGTCGGTTTTTAATGGATTTCTTGAATTTTTCTTGCCTAGTAATTATTATATCTTGGAAAGGGGTGAATTATTTTTGGGATGAGAAGTTCCATAGTTATTTTGTGGAGCTGAAAAATATTTTCACTATAATTCCAGTGTTAAATCTTTGATAGGTCGGACATGGCAATGTGTAATTATATGATACTTTAGTTTTACGTGTGGGATATGTTCTTATGCAGGTAAATCTTTTCATTACCTATGGATCTCAAAATCATAGGTCACTTGAGAAGAATTACCTGACCCATTAACTTGAAATAATAATTGTGATGCATTTTCTTATGATTTGGCAGCATTAACTTTTCAAAGAATTGTTTACTATGTATTTGGGCCAAAATAGATTGAGTTATATATTCTCTCAAAAATATTTATATCTTTTCCATAGGTGTTGGGTAGAGTACCTACAATATTTTGATTTCAATATTTCCTATACAATTGGTAAAGGTAATTTCATCAAATATTCATTAATTAGGAATGTTCTGAACCATTATATGAAAGAATCGTTGGTAGAGTGGAATGTAGTGACTCTATTTTGATAGTTTCATATATGATTTTAGGAAAATGTTCTGAGGATGTTTTGTATAGTGTTCATTTGACCTCCACTCTTCTAGAGAATATTCTTTATCAAAAATTTCCTAATGATGATTTCTTTAGAGTTAGAGAATCTCTTTAAGATGGTGAGATAGTTTTATAGTGGTTGTTCTCCAAATTGGGTATTCTATGTTTCTAGAACTAGTACATTATACCTTTTCCATTTAAAAATTATATGATTGTGGATTTCTATAATTCGTAGTTGGTAGTGCACCTTGGAACTACAATGATTTTATATGATATGTGGAAATGATAATGGAGGATAGGTATGATATGAAACATTGATGATTTTGTTCCTCATTACTATATGTTCCCATAGGTTATGGCTAAGCACTAGATACTTTTAGGTTTTCTTCAGCCACTTCTAGTGTTAACTGGGATGTGGTATGTGATCTCTATAAAAAATTTTGTAAGGTCTCTATATTCCTAGATAAATAAGAATTCAATATGGGTTACGATCAATGGATTGAATAAATTGTCTTACATTATACCAATTTGAGATACATCCAAAGATAATGATCAGGTATATCACTATGCGAGATATATTTTTTATTTACATGGATTCCCATATACTATAGTCTTTCATAGAGATACATATTTTACTTCACTCTTTTTAGGAGGCCTTTTGGAGGCACTGATATCTCATGTTTAAATTGATTATGAAAACCCATCCGTGAGAAATGGCCAGATAGAAAATGATATACAGATTCTTGGGTGTATTCATCATGCATGTGTCCTCGATTTTGGTGGATATTTGGATGACCATTTTGTACTAGTTGAGTTCACTTATAACAAAAGTTACCAGTATATGATCTGAATGGTTTCTTCTAAGGCATTGTATAAGTAACCTTGTAAATCTCTATTGTGTTGGTCAGATATCAGTGAAAGTTCCTTGGTTTGAAAAATATTTGTTCAAGAGATGATAGAAAAGATTTACTAGATTTTTCAGTGAATTTTTATGACCATATTCTGGTATAATTCTTGTATTTATTATCACCATATACCATTGGATTTTTTAATTACAAATTATGTTTTGTTGAATGTAGTTCCTCATTTGGTTCGTTGATGAATTGAGAGGTAAAGGAAACTTTCACCTCAATTTGTGGGTCCTTTGGCGGTTATTGAAAAGGTGGGTAAAGTAGCTTATGGTTTATAACTTCCTTCACATTTGACATCGATACATAAAAAATCCCATGTATCCTTACTGTAGTAATATATTTCTGATCTGTTTCATGTTTTTAGTAGGAGTGATCTTGATGTTGAGCTTGATTTTTCCATAATTGAGCATCTATTCAAGACAGTTGATTCTTGAACCATAATATTTCATACGAGGATGATACCTTTGGTTCAAGTTCCCTTGAATCATCGTTATGATAGTCATTATAATTTGAGGGATATAGTTAATAATTAGAAGAACAATAGCCTCATCGTTTTTACATAGAGACTTCTTATCATGCTTTCAAGGGACAAGAAGATTATATGGTGGTGTGGTGGTAACATCCTATTACTATTTTGAGGTTATACATGACCCTCGTTTTTGTTAATGGTTTGGTTGGGTCTCATTATAGGTTCTTCAGTTGAAAATTTGTAAGGTTTTAATGATTTTGGGTTATGCACGGTAGGCTCACAGTTTTCCCAAAATGTGAGCCCACCCAAAGTAATCTGTGAAAACCAATGCAATGGGGGTTTTCATGGTTGGTTCATGATAAGAAAACCATGTATCCAGCTCGTAGAAACTTTTCACATTGTAATATGGGAACATGATTTCAGTACATAATTTTACAGACCATGTACCCTACCTAGCTAACTATGAATGTGAGGCCTTTTATTTCATAAATTTAAATTAAAAGTTTCTGATCCTTTATTTGACCACCCACACCACCCTAACCCAAGATTTGATGTCTTCTTAGGTCTTTATATCAACTAAGAATCAATTTTTTCTCCTCTAAACATATTCCAATTAGGATAGAATCTTGGTGATCATTGTTTGATTCCACTCTAGTAAGAGTTCTTCTAAACTTCCTTCTCTCCCAATCTCCCTTTCTTTCTTCTATAGGGGTTTTATACCATCTCTGTTACCAACATTCTTCATTGGAAATTATCATTGTGGTTTTTGTGATACATGATCTCTATGTTAAGGTTAGGTAGTTCCATTGGTATTTTCAATTTTTTAAACCACTTATTTTCATGATTTAAATTAAATTTATTTCAATTAAATTTATGAATCCCCTATCTAATAAATATTGGCATTTGAATGTATTTGGTATAGATTATTTGGTAAAACCCCATAATTCCAACTGAATTGTATATAATGGTGAGAATAAAGTTTTAAGGAAATTGTGAAATTGATTTTTGAAATTTAATTATGATAATAATGGTTTAAATAGGTTTGATATGAATTTATGATTTGGTTTTCCACAAACAGAAAAAAATTGATTAAAAACATTTTTTGGGATTTAAAAGTTGAAATTGGCATATAGAAACTGGAAATGGGGAAATTATATTTCAAGTAGTTTTAAAATAATTTCTCATTGTGGATTGATTATTTGAAAAAAAAATCATCCAGGATAGTTATTGGGTTATTCAAGAAAAACATTCAAGGATGGTAATTACATAGAAATAGATTGAGGCATTACAACTCTAAAAAATAATGTAGTGGATCATATCCCTGACGGGATGCTAATGATTCCTCTTTAACTAGTGTTATAGGTATATGTTTACACATATTAATGTGACCACTGATATGAGATATATAATGATCCCATAACATAGAACTATCGCACCCCTTAACAAGTGACTATGTTTGTTGATTTTTGTTATTATTTTTATATATATTACATCGTTTTTAAAATGCCTTTAGACATTCAAGTTTAATTATATAAAATATTATATATATAATGATTTCTTGATACATTTGTTGAATTTTTTATATCTATTGAAATGAACATCATGTTTTGTTTTATATATGAAATTTTACTGAAATTCTAGTTTCATTTGAAATATAATGAAAAATTGGGATTATTTCAATGAATATTTTTATGGAACACTTCTTGAGATTCTACAATTATTTTATGTCACACCATACTTTTCCCTTTGGGTTTTTTTATATTTCCTCCTACAAGGTTTGAGATAGGGGAAATTGCCATGTGGTGGTGGTAGTTGTAGTTGATCATATTACTTGGAGGGATGATTATTGTATTGATTGGGTTGTTTATATTTATTTATATTGATGGTGTAACTCTTGAATTTTTTATACCTATTTTACATATGGTATTATCTCCTATGGGAGTTCTTTTTGAGAATACTAATATGTATTTTTTTCATGCCACTTTGTTTTTCAAAAAATCCTTCCCTATTTTATGTTGTATGATTCCATGTGATTGTCACATACCTATGGGGATTGGGGAGGCCCTTTGGTCCATGTTTATACAGGCTTGGGTATTAGAGTACTTGGTCATCTTGGCTGGTTCATGAAAAATACCTAGGCCAAGTTATATGGCCAATTAGTACTTACTATGTCCATATAAATCAATCTAAAAGACCCCCTCACATGGATAAATAAAACACCCATTAACCAAACTATTTTATTTGAATAAACATTCATAGTTTCTCCTCATAAGGCGAATGGTTTTTTGGAATACATTGTGCAATCCCTAATCACCCTTCTATCCACCTAGCCCAGTCACATATTTTCATAATTGAAAACCATGTGATTTCCCCTCATAGTGATCAAACAATTAACCCTTATAAACACTTTATAAACAAACCAAAACCAGTCATAAACACCAAAAAATAAACTAATGAAATATATAAAATCAAAAAAAGATAATAAAATTTATAATTACATGAAACTAATTGCGTTACATTCTTCCCACCATTATTACTTCCATAGGAAGAAAAATGTAGATTTCATGTTCCATTGAAACGTTCATGATATTTTTCAATAATTTAATTATCATTTCCCACGTATCAAAATAAATTTTAAGAAATTTCCATTTATTTTGAACCAATCATTTATGTATTCCATGCAACACCTTATCTTATTTTTCAAAGATAAAAATTATTTTCTGACTAAAATTTGTATATGTTTAAAGATCAACATGGTCCCATAAAATCACTAGTTTATTATCATGTTCTTATTTCCATTTTTATATACATGGGGAAAATTATGAACCATACTGAATTATGTACACAAAGCCAACTGATAGGTGTGGCCACTTGCTCATTCATGTATCATGAAAGTTAGAACATATATAGGAGATAACATTCCTTTCTTTCCAAGTCATGTTTTCCTATTATTAGATGAGATTTTGAAAACACTTATTCCCTTAAAAAAGAAAATGATCAATGATTATTATCATCACAATATTTCTAATACCTTTGGGATAGAATAATCTACTTCCTAATCATTTGAATTTTCTATGTAATCTCCTCAACATTACTAGTTCCCAAAAGTGATGTTTCACTTATCTCTACCTAAAAAAATTTAAATTGGAAAGGATGACCATATATTTCCTCAAACATATTCATATGTATCATGGACTAATAAAAATAATGATATGAAAACCCCACTAATGAAAATTTACCCTCTTTTGGTACATTGATATCCATTAAATAAATCCATAACATGTCTTCTAATGTTTGAATTGTTTATTTGGACTATGAATATATTTGGGTATAGTAAGACAATATCAGGGTAAATTGGGAACCTAATGCTTCCTGATAGGATAAGAAAAATTTAGGAGTCATCCAAGGATCTCTGAAAAAGACAATTGAAATGGTTATTTGATGCTTGTTTACTGTATCTGGAATATAGTTCATCTACAATCCATATAGTGTAATGGATTAATTATTCATAATGAATTAGGCTATCTATATATATTGATCTATAATCACCTGAATTGAATTATGATTTTAAATAGTTGATTCTATTCCTATTAAAAATAAATATATATTTTTTATATATTTACATATGGTTATAGGTAATTACTGTAGCATTCTAGGTAGTCAACTACTCTTATCCTTGACTGGATGAAAGGTTTTGTATTTAATAAAAAAATCAACCACAGTTATTATTATACATTACTATAAACAATGTTTTCATAGAACCTTTTACGAACTTGGATTCTATTTTTAACCACCCAATATGAGTGGTGATAATAATAGCGAATTTTTTCATGACATGATGGTGGAATTAAAATTCAATCCTAAAAAAGAATCATGAAGCTACCATGTTTACCCCAAACATCAATAGTCTCTAAACTATAATGTTTTGATTTATTTACAAGAAAACAATGATGTAATATTTTATAATCATGGACATGTTCATCCAAATCTCGGATAAAAAACCCAGGAAAGAATATTGAAATATCATTCGTCTTAGTACATTCATAATTAAGATCTGAAAATATGAACATAAATTTCCATTGATTTCAATATTATTTTTCTAATTAGTTACAGAACATTTGAAATAAAAGATCATACATTGAATCTCCATTTCCAGGTGTATTAGTCAAGTCCATTCTAATCACATTGTGACATTAAATCCCCATTAATTACCTTTGGTTCATATCTATTTTTGAAAATGTGTGTCTAAAAAATTTATAGTCTTTAAAAATAAAGGATTTACATAAAAATACATAATTGTATAACATTTGTTTAATGAGGCATTAAATAACACGTTTTGTGAGGAGATACGTCATTATATATGTATTGTTTTTCCCAACCTCCACCTATTCATCATAATGTGTTTTTGGGAGGAGAAAAAGGGAAAAAATAATGGATTGGTTGAGGGTCTACATATTGGGAAAGAAGACATTAATATATATATAGTAGAATTTTCATGATATACAATGGAGTTAGATTTTTAGTTTTACATTATATATCACAATCATATATATATGCCTCACATTATAATTTCCCTTGTAGATTTGGTAGTGTTAATGAAAAAACTGTGATATTTTTCTGAAATGTGATTCCAAATTTATCGTGTCTCACCTTTGGGAGAATCAATCCTATTTGTAATAATTATTTATAGATCAATGATTATGAATGTTAATTATAGTAAAATCAGTTATAATACAAAAATAAGAATTATATATTATTATACATTGATGACCTATTTGAACATCTTTAATGAGATAAACATTTCTGAAACATTAATCATCATTATAGTTATTAACAATTATGATTACCGAAGGATGGTATACCAAATATTGGATATCAATATTGATATAAACATTTTATTTTTATAGTAATTCTATTTGGATTAACAAATCTAACCTCAATGCCTATGGAATTGATAAAAATAGTTTTGAAGGATATTCATGATGTTTTATTATAATTATTATAGATATATGGCTATAAATTAAATTCAATTAATAGTTTTATAATTACTAATAAATTGTTCTTGGACCTCTTAATTTTTTATATTAAATGGAATATTATAAATATGTTAATTATATCACAAAAAATATTCAATTCATCACCATATTTTCTCCATTCCTAGAATATATTTGTTTACTTTAAGGGAAATGATATAAAGTGAATGTCTCTCAAAAAAATATAATTAAGGTATTTAGTTTCCTAGGTTTATAAGGATACTATCATATGTTTTCTCAACATTTTTCCCTATTATAAAATCTATTTAATATGTTGATTTGTAAAGGGGTTAATTTTACATTATTAATGGAATATGAATATTGTTTTCAGAGGAAAATTATGTGATTGGTCAATTTATTAGTTAAAAAATTACCCTATAAGGATAAATAATATATTTTTTATATTTTTGTGCCATGGAAAAACATTAGAGTGTATCCATTATAAAAAATGATTGTGTTATTACTTATATGGCAAGCTAATTAATGTTCCATGGATATAAAAACCCAAATCACGATCTTTAGTTCATAAATGAAATATTCCCAAGATAATATGAAGACAATATCACTATAGTTAAAGGTTTATAAAATATATATCATTTGAATTTTTAGAATATATTTACAAAGATATAGAAACATATAAGAGGTATTATATTGATAGAAATATAGAATACGAATAAATATTGGACAAACTACCACCCTTGGATTGAAAATAATCATGCAAATGTATTTTGTTGGAAGGATTGTGGAGTTTGGTCCCTAATGATTATAAACAAGGATCCTTTATTCAAGGTTTCTCTAATGTTTAACATGGAAATTATTATAATAGATATTTATCATTTTGTTTCAAATAACCTTTTCAAACATATTTGTAGGATAATAAAATGATGTCACAATGATGATATAATTTTACAAGAGATGATTATATCCTTGGATGAAAATACAAGATGGTGTTTTTATGATTGAAAAAGCATAATGGGTCCCGTCATTTACTATGATGAAACAAAATTTACAAGTTTGAGATAACATTAAAATTATCTACAGAAATAATTATCACATTCATGTATAACTAATATAAATATCATATCTAGTGGGACAAAATGAACCCGGAAAATTACATACCAAGTGTCAAGATGCTAAGTGTTCAGACAAGAAAATACTGAGAAAAACTTCCAAATGATGTCATGTAACCTCTCACTATAACATTCATAAAACATATAACATCAAAATAATTTATTTTATTAAGGAATCATTTTATATATCAGAATAATGATTCAATATGGATTAATTTGTATCAACTGATGAAGTATGTACATTTCATAACAATAAGGGGGGATCTAAAAAAATTTCATCACTGATATCTCTATTTTAATGATTTAATGAGACATCATGGTGAACCATTATCAATGGAATCTAATCATTACCCTAGTAATAGATTATATCATAGAGGATCTTTAACAAAGATCATAATATATAGAAACTTTTGAGAACCACCTATCATCCTTAATATAATTAGTAGTCTAACATGCTTTTTGGATTGAAGTGGACATACTAATTTCATTATCACTTGATATCCAAGGAATATGGGACTATTATATACGTTTTTTCACATTTTCCTAGGATAATATATTCTATTATTACATTAAAATGTAATAGTATGAATACATATTAGATAAAACTTATTGAAGTCCAACATAAATGGATGAAGTTTGATAAAGGAATCATATTACTCAAAAAATGTTGAGGAGAAAATTGAGAACATTTAGACTTCTTGGATTCATATTATGATAATAAAAATTTGAAATAAGTGCTATGGAAATAATTAGAGAAATATCGTAGATTTCTAATAGGGGATCAGACAGTCCTAAATAAATATCTTCTAAAGATAGTTATATGAATTGGTAATTTAGGTAGTCCATAATATAGTTTAATTAGTTATTATGAAATTTTAAAATGATTTGGATATATAAATTACTATATAGATGTTCCACTCAACCTGTCTACTTTACACGAATACCTAAATATAATTTTATTTAGTAAATTATATACCCATTTGATATACTCACATCTAAGAAATAGATTTTTCACCTAACATTCCTATAAGGAAGATCCTCTCAATATTCTTCATTCTAGAGATAATTTGTTAAATAATAACTATCTTGAATCTTGATAAAAGAGAGCATGTTATGAATAATTAAACAGATCAAATGAAAAATGTTTTCAAAATAAATCACTTGTTAGATAAAAAAAGTGGTATCCTAGGTGAGCATAGTTGAAAAACATTCAAGGTTAGTTTGAGTAATAACCTATACCAAATATTTATTGGATACAATTACTTATGGGGGGGAATGTAAGACCTGATATTAAACTAATGTAAATAAATACTTCCATGTGATAATTTCATAATGAAAATTCTATTATATCTTCATAAAATCACAATATAAACCTGTAAAATTACATTCATAGTAATTACTGTTACTAATACCAAGAAAAATGAAAAGTATTGTGGAATTGAAGAATCATGAAATATATTTTTTGAACACGTTTTAAAGTATTCAATAACTTTAATGGTTTTTGTAATTATGTTATATCTTAGTGAATTTGAGTGTATTCTCTTATATGTATTTTCATTGAGCATCAGTGAGTAAGGTTTCACGTTAAATAATCTTTGATTTTAAAGATATATTCATAATTATTTTTAACAAATGTGATCAATGATATTTTTGGATTTAGAATTTAGATTTTCCAATCAATATAATTTTGGGGGATCAATGAATAGGATTATATAGATTTTTTTTAGAGGGTTACAATAGGAAATGATCAATTTGTTGGTGATTATTTATTATAATTAGTGTTATTGATGTGTTCTATGGATTTGAGAATAGATCTCCCTTGTATTAGACATATATAACATTTTATGGGTTTATAGTCAAATAAATTTTTAGTATGGAAAGGGGATAACTAGATTAGGTTTATAGATCCCCATTCCACATTGGATAAAATTATTAGATTCTTGTAATCTATAAGTATGTTGATAAATAAACACATCTACTAGAGAGTAAGGATTTTCATCCATTTTCCACACATTTTTGTAACATTTTTTATTACATTTAAATTTCTTATGTGCCACCTTTTGATTGAAATAATGTATTTTATTTTTATAGATTTATTTTATAATGACCATGAACTCAGAATCTCTGATCCAGTGCCTTAATTTGTTATATTAGCATAGATAAAATATTCAAATCCAAAAGAATTGAATATTTTAGTAATTTTAGAATATATATAAAAATATAATACCCATTTGGGAAAAGATATAGAAACATATAAATTGAAATGTAAAATTCTCATCGTCCTTGTAAACTCATCCTAAGAAGTTGTCCTCACATACCGAGGAAAGGGAACAAAATAAGGAAGAGATCAAATTCTCAATAAGGGTAAACTACACATGAAGATATGATGAATCAATAATAATAAATATGGAATGATATATAATTGAACACACATTCCATTTAATTTTATACATAATCCATAAATAATTTTAAAATGTAAATAATTGAAAAAATATGTCATTTACTCAATATAATGAAAATCAAATGCATCCATAGATTTATTTGTTGTGAAAATATCATGGATAAATAAGAATAAAAATAATTAAATTCTAAATAAGTATAATTAATAAATATTGGATGTCATGTATGATGCACATAAAAACGTACAGTGTCATGAACATTCACTAGATGGTTTAAAATTACACATAGAAACCCATCTAATTTGCGCAACTGGTTTTTCTCATGAGGTTATGTAGATGTATCAAGAGGACATATAAAGTAAGTTCCCCACACATCACTTGAATTAAAAATCATTCCTTGTATATCAAAAAATAAATTTAATTCCAAAACTGTTTTCATTATAAAATATCCATATTGAGTAAAGAATATAGGTTTATCAATATTTCACCAGATAATCAAAAAACTATTTATGTATACCCTGTATGTAAAAAAATATAAATTTTAATAAATAATAAAACCAACAATCCGATAAAATTAATATTTAAGATAATTTTAATCTCCAATGAAAAATTAACACTCTAAAGTGGTAATTATAAGATAATGATGACAATCACAAACAAAAAAGAGATATCAGAACAACATTCATCACTAGGTAATTTTCAAATCAAATCCACTTTGAAAAAATTATTGAAATTAAAACATTAAAATAAAATGAATAATGAATATTAATTATATTACATCTAAATTATGTAGTATACACACCACATAAAATTGAATTGGGTCACAATAATAAATAATTCTAAATGGAATTTAAATTTAGACAAAGCCCCTTTCTTTATGATCTTATTGGGTTTAACGCCCAATAACCTATTGTATAATATATTTAATAGTTTTATTAATTTATAAAAACTCTTATTAATATTTATAATATAATATATGATCTTTTTATAACATCTTGTGACATGTTCATCAATAATTTTTCTTTATTTTCATCATTGCATGTGTTAATTTCATTGTTTTTTGAGTATGTTTTGAGTTGTTAATTTTTCTTATATAAATTCAAACATTATTTCATAACATAAAAAATATATAAAATGATTAAAATATTAGAAAAATTTTCTATATATTTATATAGAGTAATCTATAAAACTTGGCGATATGAAATGAAATACACCATTCTTGGAGACATTAGGTCGTATGTATCTGTGAACATTGTTTCTATTTTCTTATCATATCGAAAGAAATAAAATTAAATAAAATTATTGAAGATAATAATTTAATACATTTCATTCTGTAACTATACTTTTTAAATCCTACCATTATATTATTCTATGGGAAATTTTCTCATTTTTTTAGTAGACTTTTGAGCTTAATTGCAAAATAGTATATTTTTTTAATTAAAATATTTAATTTTTATAAATTATTTGAGCCATATAATTTTCTACACTAAATCAAATTGTGAAAATAAATTTTATATGGACTTAAATACATCTTTTTATTCTCTTTATACTCATCGACCCAAAGCTAAATCCATCAATTAGAGGCCCAAAACTAGCTCCAAATTTGGGCCTTCAAAACTATGCACGGATAGAGAATGTTTTAAAGATGAGCATATATATTGAATTGGGATGAGGAAATTAAGAATAAATTTGGAATGTAGAAATATAAAAAATTCACAAACCTCTATAATGAAGTTTTCCATGTGATAGTTTGTAGGTTAAATGGTTATAACAACATAAGAAATTAGAATTTGGGAATACGAAGAGTCTGCTTTGCAAGATTAAATGTTCAGAGTGAATCAAAAATATTTTTCACCAAACATGGAAAATGAAAATGAGATTTTTTGGAATGTAATTAAATTAATATCAAATGAAAATTCATTAAGATACCATTTCATAATTCTGTTATTAATGTTGTATAAAACAGGTCACCTTTTGGAGGAAAATCTTGGATCCAATTTTTCACCCCTAAATCTATAAAAATGTATCTTTTATTCATTTCAAAGGGTTGGAAACATAGGGTATCCATTATTATCCATTTATATTTTATTTATAGTGTATTTAAATATATAATTTTAGTTCTCTTTTAATATTTTTTTGTTCTTCTTCATACCCACCTTCTTCAATTTTTATTATTTTATGCATTCTCCCAGCATTTTTCTCTTCTTAACTCCAATAAAAATAGAGAACTAACATCTGAAATTATTCTATGGGTTGAGTGATGATTTGATTATGTTTATTCTGATTTATTTTTATATCTCATTATTCAATTCTAGAAATTTTTGTGGTGGTTTAATCGATTATAGTGAGCAGTCACCACATTTTCCCTACCACCGTGTTCTTCTTCTCATTTGTCATTTTCTGTCCCTTCACTATTTGTGTTGTTAATACGATGGACCATGGAATGTGCAGTGATGGTAGGTGAAGAGGTATCTTATATTAAATAAATAATATAATTTATTTTTATATTGAGGTCTTGGTATGGGGTGATGAAATTTCTAATGAGAGGGTGTAGTGTGATAGGTTTTTGCCACTACAATGAATTTAATGTTGAGATTTTTTTTACACTACGACATCAACAACCAAGAACCCGCAAGAACAATTGCCTACATTTCTTCTTATAAAATCATTCTGGACATCATTTAATATATATATATATATAATATTTATATTTAATTAATCTTTTAAGTCCCCCAATTTATAATTGTTTTATAATTTTAGATTAGTTTGTTTAGAAAAGTGACAATAGAAAGATAGTGTGTTGTAAGCACCCCCTTGGGATTGACCCTAGGGCGTTACACTGTGGAGAATTATTTGGAACGTAAGGAATTAATTTAATCAATGTTTTTTATAAACTTATTTCATCAATTTGGTGCCATTTCATATGATTCCATGTTCTAACACATGCTATTTTTCATAAAAAACAATCATATATTTAAATAATTAAAAAAAGATCTCCAATACATATTTTTACTGAATTATTCTTAAGATAGATTTATTTAGTGGTTTATCATATTATTTTTATAGTATTTCATTTTCTATAATTTATGATACCTTAATGATTGATATAGAATAAAAATCATTTAAAATGAAATAGATTTTCAAATTTCTTGAAAAAGAAAGCAAGTTGGTTGCATCGATTGACACTAAAGTTGAAGAAGACAATGTTATATAGATGGAATGATGAAACCAGTAAAACCAAGATAAATAATAAGAGGTAAATGTTATTCCTCCAATATTTCATGTGTAAGAACCAATGTAATGCTTTAATATGCAACTTGATGATCTAATTGTCTCTCCTTGTCCATTGCTTGAAGAGGTTTCTAAAGATGTCATTTTTGCTGATAAAACTGTGGGAACACAACCTGATTATCATGAACATTGGTTGTATTTTATTTGAAGACCTAATGTTTTCTTATACTCCCATAATTTTTAAATAATGTTAAACTCTATATCTCTCTCTTTATTTGTAAGAATATATTGATGATTCCCCTACTAAGAGTAAGTCTCGAGTGGTCTTCCCTGAAGAGATGGAAATTCAATATACATTAATGGAAAATTATTATTTATTTTTTAATTCATCATGTTTTAATATTATTCAGTTTAAATTGTTTTTTATTTCCTTTATTCTGTCATTTTTAATGTAGTGGATAATAAGAAGGCCCAGGATAACAATGAAGAGGCTAAAGAAGTCATGGCCAACAAAGATGAGGAGTCATTATTTATCCTTCCCTCATATTCTATATTATACAAAATGAAATAAGGGGAGGGGATGATTTACTCTATATATGTTATCTTCCACCACTGGTGTATACTGAATAGTAATGGAAGAAACAAATTCAGGTGGCTCATGAGTAAGAAACTGAATCCACCTTCAGATTTGGGTCCAACCACATCAACTGCCTGTCTAGGGGCATTAAAAACCTAACACATTCATGGGGGTAAAACCAAGAATTATACATTTTATTTAACCCATTTTTTTTTATTTTTATCATTTTTATCATTTTCTTCATTTACATTTAATGTGGAAGAAACTAATATCTTAACTCAAGCCTACTAAATGAAAATAAATTAGGCTCTCTCATTCATTTTAGTTATTTTGTTTGATTCCTATTTAAAATTTTCCATAAAAATATTTATCTACAAAAAAATGGGGTCATAAATGGAAATATTATGGTGTGGGGGTATCAATCTATTTTTTGGAATTTAGTTTGTGCTTTCATATTGTTAATGTTTTATTTTTCTGAATATTTATTGTTTTTTTAAGATTTCAGAGTTGTATCGAGTACTTGGGAAAATTAAAACCCACTGGGTATATTTCTCACAAATAATTATTTGAATGTTTAAGGATTAAAATTATTTACATATTTATTTTGATTCTTGATTTCTTATGTTTTAATTTTATGATGATTGATTTAAGGTAAAACTTATGTGCACTTGTAATATTTAAATAGAAAATCTTTCCCAACCTGAGAGATTTCTAAAAACTTTTGGTATCATATTGAATTTTCCATTTTATATAGAGTCTTAATACATGTCCTATGATCTATAAATTGAATTTTTTTACCTTTTTCAATACTGTTAGAGTTCATATAATGCGTTGAGTATAATTGAGACACCAATTTGAAATTCTTTTTGCATTTAACACTCATTTTTTCTTACCTTTACATATGACCATTAATAATCCCTTATAAGACATGAAATACCTTTTTTGGTATCCACATTTCAATACATTAATCCCTTTCATAGCCACTGTAAGAGTAAAACATATTACTATTGTTGAAATCAAGTGTGGGGGAGGGAGAAGATGAGATTCATTTTTCATTCCTAAAAAATTGTTTTGAGATTAAAAGAAAAGAAAAGTGTTTCCATTTTAATTACATATTTGGTGGATTAAATTTCATTATTTAATAATGTATGGGTGGCAAAAATAGTATTACATATCTGGGTAGAGATTTCTACAATATTTTAAGATCAAAATATGCTTCTCTTTTTTCTCAAATATCGCATTCTGAAGAGAAATTCTAGATTTTAATTTATGATTAAAACAATGATACTAATGCAGAAAAAAGGGATGAAATTTATAATTGATGGTGAAATTTAAATTGTGAAATCCCCAATAAATGAATAGGTGATTTGAGGTGATAAATTTTCGAGATGATTGAGGAGCACACCAATCATGAGAAAAACTGTTTTCATGCATTTAATTCACTTTAGAGAAAAACTCTCCTCATTCGACCTCTAATGTTTTTTGATTTCTAATTCAACAAACCCTCATCCTCCGAACAACCCATGAGTAAATTCTTCCTGATTAACGTATTTATGGATCTATTAAGTGTTTCTTTTAGGAGTTAATAAATGTTATGAAAATCACACATCTTATTGTGAATGATAAATACTCCATAAAAATTCCGTTGGTGAAGAGTGATTTATTATTTCTAGAGGTAGGTTTGAAATGAGTATAGGGATTAACATGAGATAGAATAAATTATTATAATTTTTTATGAGTTATAAAATTTTTATCTAAGTTGGAGGCATGATATTTTCTTTGGTATGATATTTGAGAGATGTTTTCATTTATTCTTTGGGATGTTTTTTTGACATAGGTATTAGATGATTGCACATTAGTAAAATGGTTAAGTGTGGGGGAGTGATGGAGTTAATATTTTCAGAAATTTTATTCATTAATTAAATGTTTTAAATAAAATCAAATTATTATTTTATCAGGAATTATCACATTTTAGGGTTTTATTGGAAATTTTATCTTATATATAAAAATGACCTAATTTTGGAATTTAACAATTCTATTTTTTCTGTATTTTGGACAGGAAATTTTATACACTAAATGAAATTGTGAAATTCCTACTTTTATCCTTCAAAAAATATTTTTATTGATTTTATATATCTGAACCCAAATCATGATCCATCAATTGGAGGACAAATAACAGCTCACAATTCTTGACTCAAAAATAATGCACATATCTAGAATGTTTAAAAGATGATATTATATCTAAAATTAGGACTGGAAATTAGTCCAAAAATCAGCATGAAGTTGGATAAGTAACTAATGAACATCATTAATTAAAGTGTCCATGTGAGAATCCTCTAGTTTCAGGCCCATAATGGAATTAATAATTTGACTTTTGGAACATGAAGAGTATGCATGGCTAGATTAAATGTCCAGAGAAAATAAACAATATCATTCACTATACAGTAAAAATGAATATGAGATTTTGTTTATATAAATAAACTAAATAACATTGTAACTTTCAATAATACACCCTCTAATTATTCAGTCATTATGGTGGTATAAAAATTTTCCCCTTTCAAAGGAAGCATTTTGAGCCAATTTCTCACACCATATCCCTATAAATATGTATCCCTTATTTATTTCACAAGGATGGAAACATAGAGGTATACTTTTCTACTCGTTTCTAGTAGATTTTTAGGGTCATTAATCCTATAATTTGATTTCCCTTTAATACATTTTATTTCGTATTCATACCTCATATATTACATTTTTTTGATTTTATGTGTCTTCCCACCATTTTTCCTCTCAATTCCAATAAAAATATAGAGCTAACCCTGGTGGTTTTTTAAGGGAGGGAATGGAGATTTTAATTAGATTTGTTTTCTTCATTTTATTATCTCATTATTCAATTCTGGGAATTTTTTTGTTCATTAAATCAATTATGGTGAGCGGTCACCCCATTTTTTCTACCACCATGGTCTTTTTCTTGTTTATCATTTTCGTTCCAATTACAATTAATGTTGTGCATATTGTGGATCATGTAATGATTAGTGATGGTAAGAGAAAAGGTATCCAAGCAGACCTAAGGATGAGAATTTTCCATCATGTAGTGGTCTTGATATAGGGTGATGAAATTTCAAACTAGAGGGTGTAGTGTGATAGAACTTGATCACTACACTGAAGTGAATATTGAGATATATTTTGAACAATATCTTCAATCATCTTGAACTCCCAAGAAAAATTGACTTTATTTCTTCTTCTAACATCATTCTTTTTTTAATTGAATTTATATATATAACATTTACTTTTCATGCATCTTTTAAACCACAAATTTAAATTACTTTTATAATTTTATATTAGATAGATTATAATAATTATAATAATAAATGATATATATTATGTTTTATGTGGCCTAATTGTGATTGACCCTAGGGTGTGCCACTATCGTGCATTCTTAGGAAAATAAGAAATTAATTGAAAAATGGTTTGTGAACAAACTTTTTCATTTGATATATATATATAATATTATTTATGTGTTGATTTCATGTCATATATGTCACATATGTTTATTACACCCACCCTTAAAATATTCTATGATTTTTTTCAAAAAATCACATCGCTTCACGAGGTGGTAGTACACCATACACATGAATAAGAATATTATGTTCCCAAAGAAATGAAATGAATAAAGGTATGTTTAATATAATAATCCAGATCCATAATGAAATTATAAATATAATATAAAGAATATAAAAACTATAAATCCTTAGTTATTCATAACTATTAAATGTCGTGATGGAATAATTAATGACATTAGTTTGTGAGGTGGTAATTTGTCGTACACATAATGGATGATTGTGTATCACATTTTATGGAGGAGTTTGTGATTTTAGGTTATATCCTTAACTCAAAAACATATCAATATATTAAATATATTGGGTTTATTATATAATAAATATTTAATAATGATAAAAGGAGGTGGATAAGAAAATAAATCATAATTATTATTGAGGAATGTAACCTCTTCTTTGGGAAACACAATTTGGTTTATAGAAAAATAATTCCTTAGTTTTATTTATATGCATACCAGAGCTTATAAAATGAGTTTTGAAATTTTGGAAACTATATAGTTCTGGGTTTTTTTTTTACAAAAATGGTTTAGGAGTTGAGAATAATTTAGTGTAGTGAGTGCGTTTTTATATTGGAAGGGGAGTAGCATTCTTGATAATAAAAAAAGGTTACCACTAGTAAGAGGTTTCCCATATATAATAGTCCTCCAATAGTAAACCATGATCAATTACAGAATATGTTTGGTAAAAAAAAATTCCATATAGTTGGTTTCAGAACATTTTCTCGGACATTCTAAACCCTTAAGATTAAAGTGTAAACACTAATTAAAATGACATTCACCTTAAATATTGAAAATAATTTTAATTTCTTTCATTAATATTTTTCAACAATAACATAGATGAACATAATAGAATTATTAAATTATTATGATTCAAAATATTTATTCTATTATTTAAAATTAAAATAACATAAGTGCATGAAATTAATTTAAAATATATTACAAAGACAGAACTAGAAATCAGGTTTTTAATGTGAAAATGTTGAAACTTTAACTAAGTTTTTATATATAAATACAATAAAAATGATTCCAATGAAATAAATTTCTTTAATATATATAATTTATATATTATTAATTTAAAAAAAATTAAAACTTAATTATTATTATAAATTATTAATATAAAAATCAAGTTTTTAATTAAAATTCAGTATTTTCCACTCCTCATGAAAAAATGAAACTTATCAGAAAAATACCAAATATTTATCCTTTTATAATAATGAAATTAAACATTCAAAAATTAAGTTACTTTTTTCAAATATAGTTTATATAATTTTAAAAAAATAATTTTAAAACTAGTTCCCCATTACAAGGTAGGAAACGTCCTTCAGAAAAATACAACCATTATACATAAAATGAGATTTTTCTTCTTATATGCTACCTATAAAATATATTTTATTAATTTAGAAACATATAATTTAATATATATATATATATATAATATTAATTCCATTTAAATTTATTCAATAATAGTAATTAATTTTATTTTTGAGGAAAAAAACCTTTTTTGGCATAAAAATAGTTTTCGAAAATATAGAATCATTCCTATTCAATTGATTTTTATTTTCATTTACATTTAATTGTAACCAAAGAATTAAACCATATTTTATTATGTTATTTAATACTATTTATAACCACTAATTTAATTATAAGAGATCATTGTCATTTTTTAGAAAAATATTAATAGTTTTAGGAAAAACATGATCTTACGTTTAAAATGACTATCGAAGAAACTCAATGACCTGTGAAAACAAATTGGTTTATATAATTCAAGATAAAATATACATTGATTGTAATGAAATACATCAAATAAAGTAAATGTTTAATGTAATTCAACATATTGGATGGATTCAATTGATTTTAAAAAGTCTATATATCATAATGTATTGAGTTGTTATATTATTTTATACTATTAATGATTCATGTCATACATGTTATAGAATATAATGTTATTACTTCATAATTACATGGTGTTATATATTTTCCAATAAATTTATTCATTATGCTAATTTATTTGGATTGTTGTTATGTTTTTTATCAAGGTAAACATTGAAGGGGAAGGAAATTAATAGACATGTTTTAATTTACAATTATACCCCATTTGTTTTTCAATATACCCCTTATTTGAGTAAAATACATAAAATCATATCCAATAATGTTATTTTATATTATATAATTAATATTCTTCCAATTCACATTGTGTTTGATTGTTATCCTCTTTTGATATGGTCCCCTATTTCATATTTTCTATTTGTTTTATTAGAAAATATAATAGACTTCCTATATTTTCATGTTGACAATGTATGGCCTTTTGTTTTGTAATGTTTGGAATATCTAATATATTCTTATAGAATTTTAATACATTATGACCAATAATATTAAATAGTTTATATTATAATTATAATTAATACATGATAACTAATTTAATTATTCACACAATCAGTGACAATTTTTTTATAATGATTATAAATTATAGAATCACATAGAATGATTTATTTAATTTTATTCAAGATGAAATTCCATATTATAATATGAACATAATATTATTAAATAGATATATTTATTCAATAAATCATAATATCAGTATTATAAGTTTACAATGTGATAAATTCAATGCAATATAGAGGAAATAAGATATTTCTCACATTAATACTTCCATTGTTCAAGAAAAGTGACGGTCTATACTAAGAACTTTCTATAATTACATTTATTTTGTATTTAGATATTATATGTAGTATAATAAGAAAGGAATTATGAAAATTGTTTATATAAATAAAAACATGGGATTAAACTAATGTAACACACCAAAATTAATAATTAAAACAATATATTCAATAGCATTTATGACACACAACACCAAGTGTAAAAAATAAATATATTAACGTGATATATTAAATTATATTTGCTATCTTAAATAAATAAAAAATATTCCATATATTTTAATTAATTCAACACAGAATTATCTTGTGTGACATGCATGAGTGACCTTCTTCTATATCTTGAATTATGAATATGAGAGAACTTCTTTGATGGATTATATTACATGTAAGACTGAGTTTTACCAAACAACAATATATTATTTAAATATTATTTTATAATACAATATGGTATAACCTAGCCTTTATGTTAGTCGTTATGAGTATTATTAACTATTTTATGAAAAGTTTTGGTCTAAATAAATATAAAATGAAGTCATTGGTTTCCAATTAATGAAAAACAAAAAATAAGAACCAATTGGATATAAAAAGAAAAATTAAAATTATTATGTTTCCAAAAATTATTATCTTAATAAAAATAACTAACTATAATAAGTTAGTTTATTTAATTAAATTTATACTTTAGGTATTCAATCAAATATTTCTATTTAATTCATCCATTAGGTTTGGTATGCATAATATAAGAACAAACCATATTTTACACATAAAAACTTATATATTTATAAATGCAATTTTACAACCTTTTAAGTAAGAAAACTTTTAAACTATGAATCCTGAAACATAATTTACTTATTATGTAAAAATAAACATCATATTTTAATGAAAAACATAAAAATTAGTTTAGGGTGTATTTTTGGTATTTTCTTGTGATGTTTTTTTTATAATGAATAAAAAAAAGTATTGATGTTTAATTCAAAACTGTTTTTTCATATAATATATTTATAAGGATAAATAATATTTTAATCTATACTTAAATATTATTTAGATAATATTTCTAACAGTTCTTCCAATTTATTTCATTGGAATAAATTTCACTTTGAAATTGTATATAAAAACAAAGTAATCGTTTAAGCGTTTTTACTTTTAAAACCCACATTATCATCCCGCCGGTGATATTAAATGAAAATTATTTTCTACCAATTCTATGATTGGAATTTGGAAACATATATTCCATAATTGTATTCAGAATAATTTATAATTTAAAATATTAAAAACATTGTTTTTTACTGAAAATATTAGTGAATGTTCAAAGAATTAATTACAATTATCAAAGAAAAACTTGTGTTTAATAAGGGATTAAACTGTAATCATAGGAATTCAAATGATCTAAAAACCAATAAAAAAGTTATTTTATAAAAATATTTAGACCCTATCAATTAATTTATCTAACATGAACCATTATTATATTCCCTATAATTGTTAAAAAAATACATTTAATTCATTTGGGAAAATATTACAGGAGTTCCACTCCTCGTCCAATATTAAAGACCACCACTTATCCCCATTCCTCACACCTCTCAAACCACATAGGTATAGAAAATATATAACCAAAATAGCTTCCAAACATCACTTACCTCTATATTAATGACTAATATTGGGTATAAACCCTTCCAAGGAAGCCCTTTTCTAAAAACAAAAAGGAGTTGTCAGATTTTAAGTTAACGTTTTTCCAACTATCTCTTATATTTAATTTATTTATACAATACCTAAATTATTATTATTTCATGATTTTATAACAACACCATTATCCTCGATGTACTAGGAAATTTTTATTCCGTGCTTCTTACCTACAATTTCAAACATATCTATCTAATGGGTAATGAACATTTGTGTCTGTGTGTGGAGACCTACTACCACACGAAATTATGATTTTCATTTTTCCATTATGACCTCTCATGGTAGAAATTACTATAGAAAAATGTTTTTATGTGTTATATATTATATTTATAATAAATTTATTCTTTCTTAATTGTTTTATAACTTATACATGTAGGCACTCAATTTTTTGGGAATACGATAACATCGTTTGAGGCGATGTGGACTACCGCCCCCTCAAAGTGATGTGATTCATTCCCATGATACATGGAATGTATAAAGGATGGGTTTAATTATACATATTTGACATAAAAATAACTATACATTATTATTTATTTAATTAAATTTATATATATATCATTTTCTTTGTTATCCTTTCACACACTAAAAATTGATAATGTGGGTTGTAGATGTGTGGACTATCACATCCTCGACATGATGTGATACCTCTTATATCACAAGAATTATATATAATTATATATGACTAAATAATGTTTTATTTATAATATTATTATAATTATAGAATGGTATAATGTTACCTTTCTTCTTTCTATAATGATCATTAAAAAATTAGAAAGTTACTCTTGTGGACATATGACCTACCATCTCCATGATTGTAACATTGATTCATTTTAAATAACCATGTTCTAATGTTTCTATTAATATTTTAATTGATATATATATATATATTATAATTAATTTATTTTTAATATTATGGAGATATTATATAATGACTCCTTTCACCATAGTTGAACTACCAAAGTTGTTTTGACACATAAACAGAATTTGGTCAAAACTATCAACATAAACCTGTTTGTATAAGTAGTTATATACAAAATTGTAATAATTGAAATGGATGTAATGATACACATGAAATAGTTCTCGATAAATTAAAAAATTAATTTTGTTTACTATACAAGAATTTATAGGACATTCATTCGAAAGGAAATGCAAGGTAAGGGGTTTCATTTAAAGTTATGTCCCTTTGAGATGTATTTTTTGTTATGCACATAGTTTATTTTATATGGTTTATATGATTAGCTTTTACATGATATATCATGAATATGATTACTCTAATAATATTATAATTTTATTTATGTTTAATCCATCATGAGGATTATGATTTAAAATGTTTTAAAGTGAGAATGGATACTTTGGAATGTTTAATGATTATCTTCCTTAAGAATAATTTTGTTATTAATTAATTCCAATTTGGGGAAATTATATAAATATTGTTCAATATAAACTTTAATTTTCCAATACTATAGTAAATAGTGAACTTTTATTATTATTAGAACAATTCCATCACTCTTTAGTACTCAAAATGTTTTAGAAATGTTTTTTCCGAAAAACCCCACTTTATTTCTCACTTAAGTCAGAGAATATATTTTCTACTAAAAACCATGTTTTATTAAAGTGTTTTTAGAATTGCTTTAAATGATTTTGTAAATACGTTTTCACCCATTTTTTATATTTAACCAATTTTTTCAATGGAATATTATTTTATCATTCCAAACAATACATTTTTCATACCATTTTACAATGAAAAGGTAATGTTTTTTCCTTGTATGATACTTATGGATTTACCGGCCATCATTACATCAAATACTCTTTTTCATGTTTAATAGGGAAATTTTTAAATATTTTTTTTAAATTTATCTTAAAATAAATGATTCTTAAAAATTATTCTCAATAGGAAATGATATTTTCTTGAAGGTTGTTCTTGATTGATATTTTTATAATATTAACATTCATCAATGAAAACCCCCTTTATTTTACTCCACTTGGGCTACTTTGTGTAGTTACCATAATTAATCATCATATTGATGGTTTTTGATTTATTTGAACAAGGATAATATTCACTTACATGATTAGTCTATTAGTCATCATGAAATATATAATTTATTATAATCATTTAACATTGAATTTCCTCTAATTATCCTTATCATTTATTGAGGATATGTTTATTTTCTGAACTACATACAATTTTTTATACGGTCTTCAATTTTAAATAGAATTTTTTATTTGGGGAAATATTTCTAAACTTTTATATTGTACACTATAAGGATATTTAAAAAGGAAAATTGTTATATATATTATTCAATAGAAGGGGAATTCTTCGAATAGGTTTTCTATGGGTGGGGTTAAGTTATAGATAGACCCCTGATACATCAATAGTTTAATGGGATGATTTATTTCGCTTGAAACCATATATGGATTTTGAACATATATGTTGTAAACCATCTTGTGAAATTTCTTGATGGTGAAGTTACCATATTCATAGGAATCATGGAATCCAATAGTCAATCATTTTGCCTATTTAGATTAATATAGTATTCACCCATGTGATTCTCCATTCACATATCTATAGATAAATTTTATTTTCAGTTCAGTGATTATATGGAATGAGTTTTTGTTTATTACATTAACATATAGTTTTTTCCTTATGTACTTATTTGAACTGAATGAGTTTTTTGGTTTTTTACCTTTCTGTATTCTTTACGAACTTCTATTCATTTTATTGATTACAAGGCATGTCACACCATTTATCTATATCACCATATAGTCTATTGTCATCAATTAATTATTTATTCTACATTACATACCCTCATTGATAATTTGAGCTCACCCTTAATATGATTCATTTCTCCAAGAATCCATGAAGTATATTATGAAATATTTGGAGTGATATACTAGATGAAATAAAGTTACCTTAAATTTTCATTAATTTGAAAGAAAGAAAAAATTATGTTGTAATTATTGTATTATTTTTTAATAAAATACTCATTTATGTATTTAGTTTACCCAGAATAATGAACTCTCAGTCATTCAGTGTTTGATTCATTATAATCATGCCATTGTAATTGATAGAATACACTGACTTCGGGGATTCTAAGGTCTGGTCCATACTGTTGATATTAGATTATGTTTAGAAAAAACACTGGGGACTAGATTTGGCAAGGTTTAAGTTATATAACAATTCCTTAAGGTATATTTATAGGATAAGTGTATGATAACACCCTAAAATGTCAATAAAGTATAGATTATACAATTTTCTTATCTATAAACCCTTTTATGGATACTATAAGTGTATATGGTTGATGAACCAATATAAATAAGAGTAATAAATTTGATAAGGTATTACGATCTAGGATTTGGGTCACATGGTACATGACAATGTGCCTTACTACACACATAGTTTGACACTCCCAAGGGTTATGATTATGATAACTCACATTTTCTTTTCAAACCATTGTGATATATTTTGACATTGAACAAACTACATTAAACTTATGTCGTTTTAGATTCAATAATTATTTTTAATGATATATAAATATTTTAAATGATATTACGGATAAACATTAAAACAAAGAAGGACATATATAGAAATAAATGAATGAAGTATTTCTATATTAGGGTTTATTTAAAACCTTTCATAAAAGTATATTTATTGATTAACCTTATTTCTAAGAGGTCCATCATATTTATTTTTTAAATTATATTAATTTCATTTTAGAAAAGGAAAACTTATATACATGGTGATAGCCAATCAAACTTGACAAGGTTCTGGGTCCTGAACCCATGACTGATGGATTATAAGGGTTTTTTGTCAGCCATAGACTTACAGAATGTTCTACCTAACATGTCATTTTTATAGATAAATAGTTTTATGAAAAAATGTTAATGATAAACTAGTTATATCACTCTCAAGGATTAGAGAGTAATATATTAACCATATTTGATTTTGAAGATAGTTAAAGAAAAATAGTTATAATTTTCCCCCTTTTATAGGCCTTACGAGCCGTTAAATGATTCACTTAGTGCTTTGGGCATAAAAATTTTCATTATGGGTAATTATTTTCTCAAAGTAAAGGGATAAATTATAATTTATCAAAGCCTAAAAAAAAGATCTTATTGTTGATATAAAATTGAAACCTATAAAGGTTGAATATTTCATTATATTCTTGTTCAGTAAAAGAAATACCCAAAATTTGGAAAATGACTTGAAAATAAATCTTTTTTTCTAAAACTTTAATTTCTATTGAACCAATGGTCATTTAAATCCTCAAGGATTTATGGATTTTTGGTCCTCATCTTTCTATTGAGAAATCAATTTTTTCTGAAAAATTACCTCAATCACTCCATATAAATATTTACACTTTCCGTCCAAGTATATATATAATTTCCACTAATGTTATCTTACTTAGAGACCAAGTAAAATATTATTCCATGTGACCATTCTAATTACAGATCTCTCTTTTGTAGAAGATTTTTTACGAAACCTTATCATAATGTGGGATTTAAACATATGAAATATTGAACAATATATCAATAAGATCATGTAAAAAATTACAAGGATAAAATTTAATTTTTTTGGAGAGAATGTAACACCCAAAAATTCAAAAGTACAACATTGTATTAAACAACATGTATGAAATGCAACACCATGTGTAAAAAAGGAGTTTATTAACCATATAATTTACAATATATTTACTATATTAAATAGGAAAAATAAATTTCATATAATGTGATTAAAAAACATGTTATCTTGAATTACACACAAGATTTTCCTTTCTTGATAGTTTTCAGTACACTCAAGAGTGTCCTTACTCAATGGATTTCATTTCACGCAAGACCTAGTTTTACCAAACAATAATGTATTACTCAAATATTTTTATTTAATATAATTTTATAAAACCTATTTTTTACGTTAGTGGTTATGATTAACATTAACTAACTTGTGAAAATTATTGTCTTATATAAATATAAAATGAAATAATTGGTTACAAATTAATGGGAAATGAAAATAATAACTGATTAGATATAAAAATAATAATTTTTAATTTTATGCTTTCAAAGTAGTATTATCTTAATAATCATAATTAATTACAATGAGTTAACGTTTTTAATGAAATATATAAGATATATATTCATTAAAATATTTTTAATATTCATCTATTAGTTATTATATGCTAAGATAAGAACAAAACCTATTTTACACATAAAAACATCTATATTTATAAAGGCAATTTACCCACCTTTTAATGGAAAATCTATTTTAAATATTAGTTTTAAAAAATTAACTTATTTAATATCTCAATAGAAATTATTTTTAAATTTAATCATAAAATTTATGTTAGGGTGAATATTTGGGATTTTTTTGAGAAATTTCATTTTTGGATGAATAAGAAAAATATATAATTTTAATTCAAAACTGCATTTTCATCTAATTTATTATAACATTAAATAATATTTTAAATTATATTTAATGTTTAAAAAGATCAAATTTTTTCAATTAACCAAATTTATATCATTTCAATCAATTTCACATTGAAATTGACTATAAAAACATAGACACTTTCAGATGTTTTTACATTAAAAACATGCATTGTTGTCCGATCTGTGGGATTAAATTTAAATTATTTTCTTCTACATATATGGTTAGACATTGGAAAAAGAGATTCCTTAATTTTAATAAACCAAATTTCTAATTAGTAATTCGAAAAATGTAGTTTCCTTTACCTAAACTATTGTGAATGTAATTAAAAAAATTACAATTATTAAGGAAAAAATAAGTTTAATAAGGGAATAAACCATAATCTTAAAGGTCCAAATGACATAGAGACATTTCAAAAATCTATTAGATTAACATATTTTTACCCTATACTATCATTTATATAACTTTTACCAATATTATAGGCACACAAATCTTTATAAATGTGCATGGAATTACTTTGTGAAAATATTATAGGAGTTCTACTCCTCCTCCACTATAAAATGCCACCACTTCTTCCCATTAATCACACCACTCAAAAAAAATACGTTGGACAACATCTTCTCAATTAGATTCCAGAAATTAATCCCTTATACCATGAATCCCCCCTCTATGCAGAAATCCTTCCTTGGAATCCCTTGGATGTAATCCAAAAGGAGTTACCCGATGTTAAGGCAATATTTATCTAACGATCTATTTTCTTTGATTTACAACTCGACCATAAAATATTATATTATTAAATTATTATATAAAAATAATATTATCCTCAATGTAATATTATTTTTTAATTCTACTGTCTCTTACAATACTTACACACACTTACATCTAATGGGTAATGAACATACTGTTTCTATTTACGGTGAACTATTGGCTCATGAAACGATGATTGTTCGTTTTTTAAATTACAACCAATCATGGTGGAAATTAATATTTAAATTATATTTATATATTTTATATGTTATATCTATAATGAAATTATAATTTCTAAATTCTTTTATAACGAAAACCTATATGCACTCTATTTTTTGGGAATACAATAACATCGCTTGATAATGTGTGGACTATCACCCTCTTAAAGTGATTTGATTCATTCACATGATACATGGAATGTATAAAAGAGGGTTTTAAATAAAAATATTTGAAAGACAGATAACCTATAATATATTCATGACATTATTACCTTTCTGGATATATATTTATATATATGTATTATTTTTTTATAATCTTCTCACACACAAAAAAGTGATCATGCCGGTTGTGGATGTGTGGACTACCGCCACCTCGACACGATGTGATTCTTTTTTCATATGAATAATTATACACATAAGTATATATGATTATATAATATGTTATTTATGATTTAACTATCATTATGGAAATATATAATTCTATATACTATGTTTCAATAATCATTTTTATAAAATGAGAATGTTACAGATGTGTTTGTATAGCGAATTGTCTTTATGTTTGTAATGTTAGTTCATTTTTCATAAAAATATTTAATGATTGTTTTTAAAAGTGTAATTGATGTATATATATGGTTAATATTTCATTATTATTTTTATTTATATAATATATAACGATCTATTTGACTATAGTTGACCTAGAAATGTTTTTTTCAACACATAAAATAAATATTTTCAACACAACTGACATAAAAATAATTGTTTATTTAGTTGTATAAAGAATGGTAATAAGAGAAAAAAAGTATATGTAAAATAATAAATTTTATGAATAAATTATATAAATAACATAATTTTATTATACATAAAATTAAAGGATGTTCACCCCAAATGAAACACTAGGTAAGAGATTTCAAGTCAATTTACATCCCATAGATACATTTTTGTTGTTATTAACCTAATTTATTTTATATTGTGTATGTACTTCCCTTTTACATAATATATCATGAATTTGATTTCTTTAATCATATTATAACTTTCATTTAATTTTAATCTATCATTATTACTATGAAATAAAGTGTTTCAAAGTGGGATGAGATATTTTCAAATGTTTAATGATTATTTCCCTCAAGAATAGTTTTACTAATCATTCGTTTCCATTTGTGGAAATAGAATGACCAGTATTCAATAAACCTAAAAATTTTCCTCTCCTCTAGTTAATTATGGCCTTTTTCCGGTATTAGTTACATTCTCCCACTCTTTGGTACTCAAAATATTTTAGAAATGGTTTTCAGAAAACCCTACTATTTCTTTATTTAGTCAAAGAACCAAATTTCATCTAAAACCCATGTTTTATAAAAGTGATTTTAAAAATGTTTCTAAAATGATTGGGTAAATATATTTTTACCCATTTTTTTCTTTAACAAATATTTTTAATGGAATATTTGGGTTTATTTCTAAACAAGGAATATTTCTTACCTTGTTACCATTCCAGAGGAATATTATTTTTTACCTTGTATGACATGTATGGATTTACCCACCATCGTACCATGAAATCTTTATTTGTATTTTAAAAAGGATATAATTTAATGAAAATATATTTAATATTGATCTTAATAGAAATTGTTTTCCAAACTAAAGGGATAGTTTCCTTAATAATATTTTTAAAAGATATTTTAATAATATTTCCCTTAATTAATGACAACAACCCTTTATTCTACTCCCCTTTGAGAATGTTGTATTGGTACCATTTTTAATCATCCATTAGATGTTTTATGATTAATTTTATAAAGGATAATATTCACTTCCTTGATTCATTTGTTAGTCTACCAAAATATTCATATTCCTGTGATCATTTGAAATTGAATTTCCCCTAATTATCCATGTCATTTATCATGGATATGATCATTTCCTAAATGATAAATTATTTTTCATATGGTGTTTATTTTGAAATTAATTTCATTATTTGGGAAAATGTTGATAACTCTTTATCTTCTACTTTATATAAATATTTGATGAGTAAAATTGTTAAATTGATTATTCAATAGATAAGGAATGTCTTGGACATGTATGACATTGGTGTGTCTAGTTTATAGATATCCCCTCAATACATCTGTATGGTCATAGTAGGAGTCATTCGAATAGCAGAATTAGATGGGTTTTTATGGGATATGTTTTAAACCTTCTTTTGATAGGTTTGGACATTAAATGTACCATGTATTTTGGAAGCATTTCATCTAATAATCAAGAATTAGTTTAAATTGTTATTTATCCATGAGATTTTATATCAATATATCTATGGCTTCATTTCATTTTCAGTTCATGTATTAGCTGACATGTGTTTTATTTTCTTATCATTCCATATTTATTTTTCCTTATCTATTTTTTTTAATGTAAAATATTTTTTTTACATATCAGTTTATTGTTTACATAGAGTGTGTGTTTAGATATTTACCTTTTCATATTAAATATTCACATTGATTTATTATTTCTTCCACTTAAATTGACCTTACTAAGCATTTGATACCACCATTATGATGTTTCATTTCCCTAGGAATCCAATAAGCTTACTATGAAAGATATGTAGGGATATACAAGATAGAATAAATGGACCCTCGATGTTATTTATTTAGAAATTTTTTTTCGTAATTATAGTGTTATTTTATAAAATAAGATCATTTATATATATGATTTTCCAACAATACTATATTATAAGTCCATTGGGATTTAATTCCTTTAATCCTGCCAATGTAATTTACAGTAGACACCATCTCTGGGGCTTCTGGGGTTGGGTCACTACAAAAAATATACCGATGAACATTTTTTTGGAAATGTGATTAAATTTTTTCTAGAGGGATAGAAATCACTAATCATCCAATGAATCATATTATAATTAGTACATTACTAAAATATAAGATTCAATTATACAATTATTCCTTAATGGATATGTGAAATAATAGATTCACATTTGCATTTTTTTATGGTTTTATTAAATTTTGGATCTCGTACATAAAAATATACTATAGTGAATAATATTAATACATAATTAAGTGATATAAATATTAAAATTAGAAAAGTAAGAGTCCTTAAAACTACATTGATGATGAATAAAATTATTGGAAATATGAACAACTTGTACAATTATTCGTATAATTAAAAAGATAAGAATGGGAAGAAAGAGTCATGAGAAAACATTTGTTATAAGTACAAGATAATTGGACATATCAAACCATATTCTCAAAATATGGGGATTCAAAATAAAAAATGGAAAATATTTGAAGAAGAAAGATAATAATAATTTTCATTCATCGAATGATTGGTTATGTGTCAGAAAAGATCCATTATTCAAAAAAAGTAATTATTTCTTTAGTGATAAAAAATATATTGTTAGTTTCTATTCATGTATACCTCTAAAAATATGATACCTAAGTTTAAATTTAATTATTAAGGCTCAATCACAATTATATATAAATTTTAATTTTTGATATTTCTCTTATGAATACAATTATTCTATATTATTGGAAGATGAGGATGATATTACATCACATGAGAAATTACTAAGTATAAGGCTTCTCATGGAATGAATAATAAAATATTAACAAAATAAATAAAGAATTCTTAGAAAGAACATTCTAAAAAATGATCATATATATATATATCATACTTTTAGTATAATAATAATGTTTTATAGTTTTATGATTTAAATAATTTTAAATGTATAATCTTGAATGGGTAAGGTGAACCTAAAAGTTAAATTTTTTATCTTACTATTGATTTTTTAACTAAAACATTTTGTCTTATATTATTAGATGTATAATTAGAAAAAATTTAATGAAAATTTACTTTGTATGTTTTTATTTAGTAAATTTATTATTGGGCGAATTTCATTTTGAAATTAGAAAAGTAAATTGAGACCTAAAAGAAATATATACAATCTTGGTAAAAAAACCAACATAATATATATTTATCAAAAAATATATTTTGTAATAAATTATAAACCATTATTTAATACATTTATTAGAGTATTAAATTTAAAAATTAAGTTTTCATTGAATAAAGGAAAATCTATTAGAAAATATAAGGATTATATTTTTTATGATATCACAGCTATTCAAAATGAAAGAATTGGATATATATGAGTTCATAAATTTCTATTTGAGTATATTCATGGTTCTAAGAAAGTATGGTTACCAAAATAGTATACATATATTTTATTGGAATACTATATGAGAAAAAATATTAATGTAATGTAGAAGATTAGAAATAGTGTTCATTGAATGTTAGGGGAAACAATTCCATCTTCTCGAACATAAAAAAATTAAAGTGTGTTTGAGAAAAATTTGGGGAAATTGAATAAGGTTTGACTAATGGTATGGGTGGGGTTTTTTATCATTGTAATCCTCTAATATCCAATTTCATTATGTTCTAAGAAATAATTGAATCCTTATTTTAATTGAAAACTATTTTTTAATGGATACCCGTTGAACACTGGGAAAGAAAGATTATCAATTAATGTTTTAGTGGAGTATACATTATATCTATCAAATGAACTGATATCATTTACAAAATAAACAACCTCCAAGGACAAACCATTAACAAATATTTCTTATATAAATTAATGGGAGTAATGAGTATCAAATATTTCACTAGATAATATAGAATCTATAAGAATAGTACCCCTTACTATCAATGGTATATCCTCTTTATCTACAAGTTCATCATGCACAACATGCCACTTTCCTACCCCTATTCCATGTAATGTCATCTAAATCCCTTTATTTTCACCACTTTTCTGATATGGGAACTCTTTCCAATAAGATTCACATGCAATACCTCTACCCTCTGAAACAATATAATTCTATCCACATGTCTGACTAGGCCTATACGATACCCTTCCCACACTCTAACTCTATCTATCTCCATTATCATAGACCGGCTATCACTATATCCTATAGCACAACTGTAGATAGAATATCTTTCTTTAGGATATTCACTCCACTAGTGATTGTGTAATGTGTCGATAATAGTGGAATGGATAACCACACTGACGAAAAATCACACTAGTAAGGTCCTGTTGAACTAACCCTCCTAGCTGAGAACTTATCTTCCAACTACCTCAACTAAAGCTCTCATAATGGTGCTTCTAGATCTTGGAAGCCTCACACCCTGATCATTCAGCAGTGAAATTCCATCTCACAATTTAAGACTCCTTAAGGATCTCATCATTTATGAGATTTTGATCCACAACCTCATCAAACTTCATTAATCATAAGAATTTCACTTGATATATAATCCTTCACTTATGTCCTTCCTAAAAGTGTCTCACCATAGTTATATCATTTCCGATCAAAGTTAGATAAAATCATTGAATATCTATAAAGAGTCCAGCATAGTCCATCACTAACATTCTCCCATGAGTTAGTCTTATAAACTATGTCACCTCCTCCATCATCAGTGTCTCCGAGTATACTTCTTCCCTGATCATATCCAATAACTCATTCAACAACATAAAATCTATCTAACTAGTCTATGTCTAAACATATGACCAATGCTTCATTGTGCCTCATAGAATATAAGATGGAAACTTGACCCTCCTCTCATTAAGAGTCTATAGGTGGCCATGTATCATCTTGATAGACTGAACCCAGAATTCCGCTCCCTGAAGTCCACCCTCTCTAATAAAATTTTTACGGTGTTGTAACTGAAACACTCTCGTAAGGTTAGATATTCTCTTCTTAACCCATCCTCAGTCTCTTTCCATGAATTGTATGAAGCGAGTTATGTTCTCTTGGAACTACTCTTTTCTTCCTCACCCAACATGATTGATGCCTCTATTTTCGTCACTAGAGGATAATTTCTAACCGTTACCATTTTTTTCATTTTAATATGTTTTTTCATGGAGGAATATTCTCTAAAATTACAAAAATTGACCTTATGAAATGGATTCATAACATTAACACATTAACGTAAGAGGTAAACCAATAACTAGTCTTTTCCCCAAATCTCATTACACAGTCAAAACCATGATTCTAAAATACTACCTTTAACCATCTTTCACCTGGGTCTTGTTTACCAACCACATTCTCATTCCCATTATCCAAATTTCTCATTTAAAACCCAATTTATTCACATTATTGAATAATTTTAACACTTAAAATTTCACATTAGGAACCAATTTTAATTTAATTTCATAATCATGGGAAAAAAATTTATGTTCAAAAACATATCAAAAACCCATTTTCTTGTGCATAAATTAAATGATGTGTGTCAGATATATTACCCAATTCCTAAAATGATGCATGTAGACTCAAATTTCATGTCGTTTTGGGACACAAGTAAATTATAAGAAAATATCAAAAATAATTTTCACTACACACGACAAGGGAATCACCCATGGTGAAATGACAATACACTTTAATAGCAAACTATAATAACGACAATCCATCCTTGAGTACTTGGGTTTTCCCACATACATGGGTTTTGGACTCCCATGTATGAACTCATTACATTTCCCAAAATCTTCATAGTCTCTTAACTACCTTTCAAAAAATTTAATACAAAAGAAGAGGAAAAAATGGACCTATGATTTCACATTGTCATGATCCAACCTATGTGCAACATACCGGTGCCCTGATCTGGTAGGTATCATGGCCTCAATTGTGCCACCCCATATGCAAAAAGATGATGACTAGTAGTGAGGGTCAAATAAGTCAATCATGGGGAAACTATAGCCTTTTTTTATCAGAGGAAACCCTAATGGAAATAATAAACAGTCGATTTAATATATATAAACAAAAAAAATACCAATATAACAAGATAAACAAAGAGGGAATAAAATATCCAAATGAAAGAGAGAACATTCCATACTAATGAACGTGTCTAGTGTCTAAAATTAATAATGAAAATAAAGACATCAATGACTCCCAAGATAGTCCTAAACCATTTCTAGTTCCCTCAACTTTCTCCAACCCCAAATAAACCATTTATCCCAACACCATTTCCTTTAAACTATTCTACATCAATAAAGTCAATTTGGGTTCCGATTTGGTATCCCAAGAAGGGTGTGAGTTCGACTTAGTAGGCCACCACCAATGGTGTCGAAAAAAACATCTAGTTAGATTATAGTGTATGTAGTTCTATAAAGAAATAAGTAAATTTTATAAATAAATATTTATCACATTATCATTAATTATTTATTTAACCGCATTAACTCTAGGGTTCTTGAGGACACTCGTACCTCATTCTAGATTCAGATATTGTTGGAGCCAGAAGTGTTCTATGTAATATAATATATTAATACCTTCTTTAGCTCATGTTGGTGCTTGAATTATTCATATGTTATATCATATCCTGGAACCTATTTAAAATCATGTTGGAGCTCAATGTATTTTCATGTGAGGCCATATCTTAGAGTACCTTTATTACCCCTCTTAAATTTCACACTTAAATTCCCACATTGAAAACATTAAATTTAATAATTAAGCTAACCATGTTACCATTCTTACATATTAATAGAATGACCTTATTCACATTCTTTTACTCACATGTAAAGTGACCATGTTACCATGTATACGTTTCAATTTAATGACAATGTTCTAATTCCTTTAGTAACAAGTATGATGACCCTGTTACCATTTATACATATAAGATAAATGACCATGTTCCCATTCATTAATACATAAATAATTTATCAATTAATTACTCATGAATCCTATTAATTAATAATTAATTAATTTGTTTATCACATAATTACCCTTAATATATTCTCTGAATAATTAAGTATTCCATGTCTATTATTTAATTCATTAATTAAATACCTCAAGTCTACCATTTCAGTATTACATAATTAATTCTATAATTAATTATCTCAATGAAATAACCCCAATGTTGCATAATTAATTATTAATTAATAATCTAAACATATGACATAAATTTACTATAATAAATTTACACATACTTATCTCAATACATATATCTTGGTATTTCCAAAAAAAATCATCAATTAATTACCTCTAACCAATTATCTCAACTTCCCATAATTAATCCCCTGATTAATTATCTTAATATCATGTCCCATAATCTCATATATAATCCCCCTATTAATTATCTAAATGTTCAGACCATAAACCTCATAATTAATTACCCAATTAATGATCAAAATCAACAACCACTTAATCCCATAAATAACTCCCCAATTAATCATCAATTTCAACAACAATCCATTTAATCAATTGCATACAATAACAAAATCGATTTAGTGACCGAATTAAAAAATAATGATAAAAAATAATAATACATGAGTACACATATCAAAATAATCACTATTATAGTTGAATATTAAACCTCCTACCATAGTTGTTTTTTAAAAATTATCCCAATGGAATTCCTCAAAAAATGGGCAGAACAATGATGTAGATTTAGATCCAGATATAAAACACTAAACCAAGATTCAAAAACCCATATCTTGTTAAAAATAGATCTATATCCATGATCCTAGATCTACATTAACCAATTATATATCTAGATATAATAATAGAGATAATAACTTAAACAAAAATAATGACGGAATAAGGGAGGATGTGAGGGATAATCAATCGGATTGAATCCACGTACTGTGAGAGGCGATGCTCTTTGATTCGAGATTCAGATCAAAAAGAATGGATGTCAAGAAGGCTTTGAATTCATCTGGAGAGATCTATATATATATTGAAGAGAACTTAGGGATGAGTAGTGATCTAAATAGGTGAGTCTTAATAATTAAGGTTTTTTTAAAATAATTTTCGGGGTAATTTATAGACCACACATGATTTCTTTGGAAGGGGCGCATGGTTTTACCAAACTGTGCACCAAAATGACCTAGCTATGTAATTCCACACCATTTAGGGTTGCATAGTTTTCTGTTCTAGGGAACATGTATTTCTCTATCCATGTTACAACCATGCACAACCCTTTTTTCTTCAATTTTCCTCAAAATTCACAAAAACACACCTAATTTTATAACCCAAACAAAAAGTACAAAATTAAATATAAAATTGTAGCGGAAAAAGCCTAATAGAACTCTAGAAAAGGTTTGAATATCACACTATATATTTTCATCCTCAACTCAACACATTATTCGTAAATAATATACATTAATTTACAGTTTCCCTCTCTCTGGTTTTCACAATCATAAGAATGATGTAATAATGAAAAATATTTTTTATGTTAGGTTTCTTATTGAGGAAATATAAATATCCATTGATATGAATCCAATTTTCTTCATATTTATTAGCATTATCCCATTTTTTCCACCTTAATTGACAAATTTTACCCATTTACTATGGTGATGAAATTTTACCATGGATATTATTCATTATTAATAAAAATTAAATGGAACATATTGCATGGATTTAAAAGTTATAACAAAAAATATTTATTACATTATATATGATTTAATTTATGGGTGTGGTTAATAAATATTATATAAGTTTGGGATACACAATATAAAAAAATTAGAAAAAAATTCATTTAAGGATAAATTTAATTTTATACCAAAAAAACTCTAATTTTTATTATCATATAATTTATTTTATTAATTTAATAAAATAATACTTATATGACTTTTAGAAAAATTAAAAATATAATGGGAATTTTGAATCACTTTTTCTAATGAAAATAATTGAAATTTTGGAAAAATGGTACATTTTACAGTCCATCCAAAAAATAAATATTTTTAGAAAACTAAAAAAATAATATTATTATTATTATAAAAATATGATTTAAAAAATAATTTCTCTTTAGTGATGTAAAATTTCAGATTTTGGTATATTTTTTTCAAAATATAAATGCAAAAAAATTACTTAAAAATTTTATTCACATTTATTTTTCAACAATATAATCAATTTTTACTCTTACTATATCTAGTAACTAGTAATACATGATTGATAACTTATTTTTAAAATTTTATATAAATAAATATCAATAAAATAATTCTTTTATAGTGACTAACATATTTTTTTCCACGAAAATACTTTATGAATATAAATAAATTTTTTAAAACCAAATGTCTTCATTAATATTATGAGACCCTATTTAAAATTTTGTTCATTCCAAGTCATTAATAAATGTATTTGAAAATATTTATACATATATTTTTTAATGTGGTTACTCTTGTTTGTACTCTCTAACTCATGGCACTGGTTATAACTATCATATTTTAATAATAATATTTTAATAGTATATCATTGGTTATTTTAGAACGAAATTGCTTCTAGTGATCACAATCTAACATAATATTTTTTTTAAATACAATAATGAGATCTTATATAAACTTTTTAATTTTTGAAATATTTATAAAAATTATTTTGTATAATATTCATCCTTAAATAGATAATAGGTGATGATTTGGTAAAAATAATTAAATGGGAAGAAACTTCTTTGTTAGATTATTTCACCATGGGAGGTACTACTTTTTCAATTTAGGAATACTAATGAAGCCTTTCGATTATTCCTCAAATAATGGATATTTTGTTGGCTCGTGTTGAAGAATAAATTCTCTCCATCTAATTTTTATGATCAGTCAATATAGTTAAATAGAGAAGGGTTTTTTAAGGATTTACTATATATAAAAATATCAACAATTATGTGTGGAAAGAAAGTCATCTAAATAATGGAATTCAGTGTTGCTAAAAATGTTATATATTTTTAGTTATATCACTTTTAGTTAAAAAATTACCTTAAATTTTAATGTTGTTGTCATATTTTATATTTGTAAAATATGTTGGAAATGTTTATGTGGGTTTTATTAATCATAAAGAGTTTTTTGTGGGATAAAATTATTGTCAAAGTCAGTATTTGGGAAATATGTGGAACATAATGTATATGAATAAGTTATAATCAATTATATATTAGTTTCACATTTTGAATTTCGAGTTAATTTTATAAATTATTTTGAACACCAAGGATCATTTATTTAGTTGACCCTAAAAAATATATTATGATTTTAATGGGAGTGGACTCGAAATATTTTTATGATTAAGGTATACCATAAATAAAAATAAAGTATTAAATATTATTTTATGAAATTTTAAATATAGTATCACAACATAAATTTTCAACCTAGAAGGGTGATATTTTTAACTAATATAAAAGGTTTTAGAGATATTTGGTTGAGTTGGATTAAAGACTGAAATATCTGATACAATATATTTTACCTTGATATTTTGAGAGGTATTATTATAATATTATTTCTCTAAATTGTTTTTGTATGTTTTCTCCTGAAATTGGATAATGTACTGTTATATAGAAATACAAATTTTTAGTTTCTTGAGTAAAACTCTCTCGTTCAGGACCAAGGGTAAGTGATATTTTTAATTATAAAATTATTATATGTAATTAAATGTCTGGTTAAAGGTTAATTGTGTATTTGGATTATGAGATATTGATGGAAATTTTCCTAAAATATGATTTTAGCTCGAAGAAATGGACATCGGTTAATTTTTATTATACTTATATTTTCATTTTTTTCATATACAGTATTGTACCCCATACCCACACTCCAATATCCAACACTGTAAATAAAAATATTATCCATTTGATTTGATACAATTTAGTTTGAACTAACACTAATAGTCTAATATTTTTCATCATTTATGTAATTTAGTCTTCTTTCATAAATATTCACACAATGAAAGAACCAAAAGTTTTACTATATTAGGTTATTATATATATTATAATATTATGTCATTATATACATTCAATATTTCCCATAAATATTCATCTATGATTAATCACTTTTATGAATTTTATTAAAAAAATCTTCATCATAAACAGTGAATGTAAACCAAAAAAATGGGTGGTTATAAAAGATAAATAATGGTAAAAAAGAGATAATAATCAGAGATCGTATGTTATCATAAGATTATCAAGTGTGTATAGATACATAATAAAGTTTCCCTGAAAGAACCTTAGAGGGTCATATTGAATATTAAAAGTATAAATAATTATTCAGGGAAAGAGTATTTTGAAATAACACATCACATAAATAATAAATGTAAAACCCCTACTTAATAATAATTATCTATGAGAAAAAACACAATTTTATAAAAAAATCAATAGATATAACTAATTACATGTGTTAAGAATATCTAAAATGATTTTCATCTCAAAAATGTTCCAATATAACCACATATACATTACATAGTAGGTTTGGGCTAGCAACTAATGTTTCTTATTGTGCATAGTCTAAAAACGTTTATAACATTATTGGGTTTGGTTAAACAAAATTTTACCCATTTCTTCTTGGTCACACAATTGGTGTACACAATTTTAATTGGTATTACCTTCCATGTTACTTTTAGGATTTAGATCAAAATCTATATACCATTTTTGACATGGGTTAACCATCCATGCACACTATTGTTCATTTGCTAACAACACATTTACCATTTTGGGCTTGGTTTGAATATTTTTAATATAATTAGACTTAATTTGAAAACCATTATACCCATGGAGTATTTTTATAACCACCCTTGTATGCTTTATGGATTCCTCTCACCATTAATATACCCTTTTTTATAATGATCACAAACCATGTAACGTTTTCAAAATGGGATCACCACCAAATTATGCTTTTTGGGTCAAGTGATATAATTACATACATAATTTTTTATAGTTCTATAATAGACCCACCATTCATATACTGATAAAAAAATCATATTCATGTAACAAGACCATGAAAAAATTCTTAATCCCATCATATAAAATTTTTATTATGAAATGAAACATGTATATTAAATTATGAATTAAATGTTATTATAATCAATTAAGGTATAGTATATGGATTATAAAATTATAGAATATCCCCATTTAAACAAAACAATCATTAAACAATGTTAAAAAAATTTATAATAACATAATAAGGTTATTTGTAAATTACATTGAAATATGATAATAAATATGTTTTTTATTTTAAAATCATTTACTGGATAAAAAAATCATTAAAAAATTATAATAGAAATTTCATTGGAAGGAGATGAAAAGATCACAAGAAATCATTATTATGAAAATTGAAATAGTTAACATCTAGAACAGTGATATTAAAAAAATATTTATGAATAAACGAGTCATGAGATATTATATGTAAATCATATATGGTAAGAATTGTATGAATATGTTTCAGAAATATATTTTTAATATATATATATATATATGTATTATATTATAGATTCAAATCCATATAATTCACGATGAGACTTCAGGTAAGAGATTTATATTTCAATCATATTTTAATTGATATTGTCTATATTTGAATTTCCACTATGTAAATAATTTGAGTAATAACTTACAAACCCATTTCATTCTTCTTTACGCTATTTAATTTTTAAAATTTTCTGTTTTTGTCCCATTTTCCTCCCTTTAGTAACCACGAAAATCCAAAAAATTATTTAATATATTTTAGTGTTTTATCCACTATCGATCGTAAAACATCTATCTTCCATATCCATATTTTATAAAAAAATGTTTTTACTATTAAAAATGTATTGTTTAAATTGTAATTAAATAAATTTTTCAAATAATAATATTTTCCTAAATAAATATAAGTTATATTAAATTATAAAAGTATTAAACATATAGATAACATAGAGAAACAAAAAAATTAAATCATTAATTAAAACTATTAAATTGGTTAATTAATAAAACCCTTAATATTAAAAATATTTTAAGGAGAAAATAGAAAATAGATAAAATATAATGGAAAAATTTTTATTTCCCTCAACGGGTAGAGTTATCCATCACCCAAACTACACTATTGAAAATGAACTAAATATTACTAAATAAATCTACATTTAAGAGAATAGAAATATAGAAAATTGAGATAAATTGAGGTGGATAATGAATGAAGGAATGAATTGTTATTTACATATTCTAATGTGATCATTGTAATAGTAATATGACCGTTTTAATAGTAATGTGACCATTGGAATAGTAACTTAAACATTGGAAATAGTAACTTGACTAATGGGAATAGTAACATAACCTTCAGAAAAGTAATTTGGCCTCAAAATAAAAAAATTCAGAATAAATAATAATTATCTTGATAAATTAAAGTAACTAAAATATTTTAATTCCAAACATATAATAATAATTATTAAGAATCTCAAACAAAATATAATCATTTTTTAATAAACTGTATTTTAATGTGTTTCATAAAAATCATAATTTTGATATACTAATTTAAAATTACTTACGTTAGAATATTAATTTGGTAAAATTAATATTATATTTTAAATAACAATGTAAAAATTGTCCAAGGGTAAATTATTAGGTAATTTTTTAAAATACATTATTTTTTGATGAATAGTAAAAATTCAATTTTTTTGTTACTACTGTATCTTGAATTACATCATACATGATGTAATAATGACCTAATAACTTATATAACTATATTTTAATCTTATACATAATTTATTGAATAAATGAGTCACTAAAATTACATTAACTTCATTTATAAACATAAAAATTACTTTCTAAAGTCTAAAATCTAATATATTACATTAAAATAATTATTATTTAATTTTCCACCATTCCTTTTTATTAAACTAAATAATTAAAAATATAATGTTATTAAATGTATTAAAATTATTATATTTTATAAAAATATTGTTTAAAATATGAATAATATAAATATTACATTACTTACCCTAGATATAGTTTTTTATTAAACATTTTTACTCAATAATACACCTCTCCTCAAGTATAAATAACCCCTCAAGCTCCCCTTACAAAACCAATCTCCCCACATAAAACAAATCCAAAAACTATTACAAATAGTCTCTATAAATCCACTTATAATCCTTATTTATTTTCTAGAGTAATCATAATCCAATCTTTCATGATTTTTACAGTTGAAAAAAAGGTACCCTCTAAGCAATAGGTAATAAACTTTTATCAGTTTATATTTTTTTCATGTTCTAATTTCATATTCTCTTTATATTTTATAATTTAAAAATTCATAAAAAATTATACAATATGCTAAAATGGTCATTATAATGTATATATACTAAAAAATATTGAATCTAATATAATCATATATTATACTTCTCGGGCCTATACTTCGGAAAATGTCTCATAACGGTAGGATCTCCACCAATAAGAACGTTTACAACTTCTATCATATCACCAACCTTGTGTATGGTTATATTAATTTATTTTTAATATATTTATTTTTAAATTTAATTTTTATGCTTCTTGAATTACCATTACCTATGTATTAATTACCATGAGCAAAATAGAAAAATAAAAGAAAAATAGTTTTTTAGGAAAATTGGATATCAAAATGATTCAATTAAAATAACGAAAATTATGATATTAAATCTAATGGATAGAATTTATAAATTATAAAAAAATTACAATATATCACTTTGGGTTCAACTATTTAAAAAAACATTATTATTTATTATTCATAAAATCAATGAAATAAATCGAGATATAAGGTATGGGGATTCTCAAACCCAACTCCTTTTCTTTAGGTTATCAATTTTCACATCATATTAATATGATAATTTTACTGATAATAATTAAAAATAGATTCAATATTAACCATTTTCTTTGAATGGATATACACGTTTTATTTCCAAAATCGTTTTTATGAAAAATTCAATGATTTTTGAAAAGTACTTTTCTTTCCAAAACACATTATTGACTTATCATGAGTTTTTTCTTCATTCCCCATGAATTATGATGTTTATTTTAAATATGTTTTCCTTTTTCCATTTTTTAACATGAAATTTTATTCATCAATTTATTCTCTATGATATCCTTATCAGTCCCATTTCTTTTAATGGATTATTATATTACTATGATTTTTATTCATTTTATGTGGAATGCAAGTTTATGAGAATTTATTATGTGATGGGTGGTCTTAAAATTATGTAAACCTCCAATGCATTGGTTAATGTGATGTATATCATGAGATTATGTGCAACATGCATTAATTTTTTGAATTATTTTCAAATTTTAGATTTTCGGATTATGAATATATGCTATGTGTGAACATGACCCTAGCTTTATTCACATCAATGTGTGAAACTTGACTGTTATGACTAATTTCTACCTTTTTATACATGTTCCAAATTCCATGTATTATGAATAGTTTCCTTTATTATTTTTATGATGATTATATTATTATGATATGATGATACTTATTTTTCTCACTCATACTATTGATCCATTCCCCCTATCCTTCCAAATACTGGGTTTTTAGCCACCGTAATTATTTATGTACATCCACATGTGCCTGCATGTAGAAAGGAGATAGTGAGTGATTTATAATTATACATAATAATAATTTATAGAATTATTATATTTAATTATTTAAAATAAATGTAAGATCATAATTTTGTAAAGACAATAAACCTTTGGATATTGGAATGTATCGTTATTAAGTTCTATTTCTTTAAATTGATATAATAGGAACGTAAGAAATAGTTATGTATTTATAGTTAGTATTTGATTTATAGTTTATTTAATTTTCTATGTAGGATATGTATCATTGCTGAAAACCATATTTATTATTCTAGGTATAGGTAAACATCCTAGGGGAATTATTTTAGAGAAAGGATAATCATAAGGATCTTATATGATATGCCTTTATAGTTAATATTTAGATAATAAAAAAATTATATTTTCCTGCTTTTTGACTCATTTTTTTCTTATGACTTTTATAAAATAGTGGGAACTATAATAAACATGGCTAAGATCCCTTATGAGGGATAATAATTGATTGTATGAATGACATATCTAATGATAATAATGGTGGATTTCAAAAAATCATAGAGATTCATACCACGCCGTATCAGGAAATAAATAATAACTTGGAGAATATGGAATATCCTCTTTCATCCTATAAGGAACAAATTTCTATTAAATCATTTATGATAAAATTACCACCAACATTTAGTTGATATTTCGATCCACTTTTTGCAGATGAGTGGGTTATAGAGATGAAATTTTTTTGGTCCAGGGTTCTGAGAAGTAGAAGGTGACTCTAGTTGTATAACATTTAGATAGATAATTTGACCAGTGGTGGTAATTGATACAGAAAACCATAAATAAGGATAAACTGGAAGAGATAGATTGTGAAGACTATAAATAACAATTTTAATATTTATTCCTCTATATCTATTTGATAAAATATGGGTAGAGAAGTCATAGCGTTGAGTCAAAAGGAAGATAAATCTATCATGATATATGTTGAAAATTTCTCCCCACATCCAAGATATGCCAAAGTTCTTGTTATAAAAAATTATAAAAAAATATATATTACATGCTTTATTAAAATCAGACCCTCAAAAGTATCTTTTTATCAGATACGTTGGTTGCTATACATAAGCAGTTATATATATTCTATCAATTTAGCAATGGTGTTTGAATAAAGGTACTATGACTATGGATATGAGAACAAGAGAATGGAGTTTCATGATGGAGGGTCAAATGAGAAATTATTAATGAGTATCCAACCACCCACGTGTCAAAAATGAGGTAAGAAGCATCATGGGAATTACTTAAAATGGTTGGGGAAATTCATCAAGTGTAGAAAAGAAGGCCACCATTCTCAATAATGATTAAAGATACAAGAATAATCAAGCCAACATGATGGAGAAAAAAAGTAACATCCTAATACACCACCCATAGATAAATTCTTCAATTGTATTGAGAAAATGAACCATGTATTTTAGTGCACTAAACCATGGGTGATTGAGGGTAATCCGAATAACAACCACCAAATCCAAAGGAATAAGTAAAAGGGAATTCCATTAATATGGATAAAGTGGATCTTGAAGATGACATCGTATAAGGTACAATTCTTATTCAATCTAAAATGGAAGATATTTTATTTGATTCTAGTTTTATGGATTCCTTTATGTCATTAATTTTTTATAGAACTTTTGTATCAAATCCCAAATACATTGAAGTAGATATATCTATATACACAACTAGTGGTGTGATCATTAAAACCTTTATGTTGGAATCTTCTCATGTTATCTATTTGGGGAAATTATTTCAATGAATCTCTTAATACATCCCTAGTGGGATTTTATGTGATACTAGGATTGGATTTGATCTCTTATTATAGACAACACATGGATTATTTCGGAAAATTAAATCTCTCTATATATTATGAACCATCCCATGATCCTCTAAAAATTAAAATAAGATCATGAATATTATATGTAAAATCTCTCAACTATACAGGCGATGATACACTATGAATAAGCATACCATTCCAAAATGGTTTAGTCAATGGAATTTATCCACCATAATGAAATTCCCATTGTTAGGGAACACACTGATATATTTCTGAAATATTTTCCTAGACTTCCACCAAATCACGAGGTATTGTTCCCAATATATATTTTACCAAGAGAAAATACTTTCTCTGAAATTCCCCCAATAATGTATCCCATATTAAAATATATTGGTTAAAGAAGGGACTGAAATAGAATTTTTACCAAGATTACATACCACCAATTTCATCACCTAGGGGTACATTAGTTATCATTGTAATAAAAAAGGTTAGATCAAAACAGTTATTTCATAATTAATAGGAGATCAAAAAATACTATAAAGAACATATATCCCCTATCAAGGATTGTTGAATTCTTTGATCAACAATTTAATTCACAATACTTGTCAAAGGATGATATCCATTCTTGATATCATCATCTGAATGTGAATAGGGATGATATTCAGATGGAATCCTTCTAAAAATGTATAAACACAATGAGTTCATAGTGATGATATTCAGACATACTAATTCCCCTAAATTCCTGATGGATTTTATGAAAATGGACATTAGAGAATACCCTGAATTTTTATTGATTTTTTATGGACATTGTTTTCATTTACCACAATAGAATGAATGGCCACCTAGAGTATCTATAGATTTTTTGGGTGATAATAAGTAAGGAAAAAATGTATGTTATTTTCAATAAATTTTACCTTTTGATGAGGTAAGTCACATTCATGGTGCACATGATCTAAAGTGAGAGAATTTATCTATAATAATAAAAGACAATGGAAAATTCAGAATGAAATAGACCCAATATTTTTAATGAAATATATCGTATTTTTTTATTAGAAGTTAACCTCCAATCTTTTCATAGATTTTTATCACCATTGTCTAGTTTTCAAAATATGTTAACATGAAAAAATAAAATTCCGATCTAGGCATAAGAATGTGAAGAAATATTTAAAGATCTCAAATTGTGGGTAATCACTAAGCATGTACTCACACTACCAACAAGTGAATATGGTTTTATGTTATTCAATTGTTCTTCAAATAATGTATTGGGATGTGTACTCATGAGGAATAATAATGTGATTGCCGACACATCTGGATAAGTAAATACCCATGAGTAGATTCACCTAACACATGATCTAGGGTTAGAAGCCACAGTCTTCACCATTGATGTTTGGTGGAACTACCTCTATGGGGAGAAGTGTGGAATATATACCAATCATAAGAGAATAAAGTATATATTCAAATAGAATGAGCTCACCATGCGTCAAATAATATGGTTTTATCTAATAAAAGAATATAATTACCCTATTAACTATCATCCCTGAATAGTGAACAAGTTATCTAATGATCACTGTATAAAATAATATACTTCTCTATCCATTATATGTAATGAAGAAGACCATATCTTCATAGATATAAAATGGTTTGATATGGAAATCATAACATAAGGGTGAACATCCTAAATTTCTCAAATTTTTTCCCAACCACTTATCCAAGAGAAGATCTAGGATGCCAAAAGGTATTATCTAGAGCATAAAACGAATGTTAAATTAGTTAAGGATAGGAATATTCATAAAATATATATTCATGTTGAGGGTGTGACTCAATTTGGAAATAGGATTTTTATGAATTTATCACCTAAGATAAAGAATGATCAATTAGAGAATGAACATATCTCATCTCTCTCTATATGTTCTAGATTTATGAAGACATAATATGTTTTTTTAGGGAACGACTTGTGGGGAAACATGTAGAATGCGATTTCTGAGTATATCTCAAGGTTCTTGGTATGTTAGTACGTTAATTCCATGTGAAATAAGTTCAATGGACTATGAAACCATTCCCTATACCAATGTGAAAATTAGATAACATCACTATGGAAATTTTCACTAGTCTCCCAAAGATATCTAAAATAAACAATGTGATATGGTTTTTGGTGGATCATCTCACTATGATATCCCCATTCATCTATATTTTAGAATATTTATCACTTGAAAAATAATCCATGAGATATTTAAAGGTATTGGTGGGGTTTCATGGGGTATCACTTTCAATTCTCTCTGATCTTGATCCAAGGTTTGTAACACCATATTGGTTTACAAATAAATATATTATAGAATTCACTCAACACTAAGTCTATACGAAAAAACCTTTCATATTTATAGGATATAAATATGTCCTATCTATTAGATATAATTTTTATGCTTATTTGATTTGAATTTTGAAAATCTAAAATACATGGTTGTGACTAGTAAGATGTAAGATTCTAATAGGAACAACATAATTTTTTTGTGAATGCTAACATACCCTTATGAACATTAACATACTATTATGAAAAATAAAGTTCAATTTGGAATAGTAACCTACCTCATGTGAGTATAAATAAAATATAGGCACCATATAAATTAGTGTAAATTTTTAAAAAATTACTAATTAAGTGTTGATATTTTTTAGAGTAATAGATACATAATTAAAATTTTAAATTAATAATTTTATTTAAAATAAAATTAATTTTCATAAAATGTATTCTTAAATGAATATTTTGTTTTCCTATTAATTTATGATTATTTTATGAGACCTCAATTAATTTTTGAAAGAATTATAATATTTGTTTTGAATTTAAAATATATATTTTTCGTGTAGATAATGAATTTCTTTAAAAAATTAATTTGATTTTAAATGTAAATATATTTTGATAAAATGGAGTTCATTTTTTAATTTTAAAAACTAACAAATTATTAGGGTGATTTTTTTATTTTTCAGAAATTCTTGAATTATTGGTGAATAGTGAAATTTTATAATTTACAAAATATGCTAAATAAATTAATATCTACATCATGGATGAATCCGAGATGAGGTAAATTACTATTGGTTCAAACTCACATTCATTTATTACTATTTTATTAATAATAATCAATACTATTTTTAGTCATGAGCCAAAATAATAAAATAATGATTAAAATATTTGAAAATCCCTCCTCTACTCTACTATAAAAATCACCCCTCACTCCTTCGCTTCACTAATGTAATGACTTTTTCCTTGTATAAATTTTTATAAAATATCGTCCCAAGATCCTCCTCAAATCTATCATCCAATTGTCTCTTCAAAAGACCAAATATTCACCCTTAAATAGGCTCTTAAGGATGATAAATTCAAGTGTTAAATTCCACTATTCATTTATTTTATTTTCTTTCAAGTTCATTTATTTCTTTTTTCTTTCCTCACCTTCTTTACACAAAATGTTATGATAACTAAAATACCTTGAATTTACTGGAATTTTTTTATTTTAAAGGAATAATTTACTATAAACTCTCCTTTCCCCTACATTTATACTAGAAATGAAAACACCATCAGTGTTGTGTTAATTTACCGCATTCAGGGATGACAGGTTTAGAACTTTTATTACAATCAATAAATCAAGAAATAAAACCATTTTTATGGTTGAAACAGATAATAATATATTTAATACATCTTATGAAGTTTTCATGAATCATTTTTTACCCATGTAATTAATTTATAAAAAAAATGAGTTCATGATGATTGAAAAAACAAAAAATTAATCAAAGCATTTATCATTAAAATTTTATCTAATAATTCATTCTCAACAAAAGTAACCAAATGAATTATATGGTCATTAAATTTTCTATATGAATATTAATAACTTATAACATCAATTCAATAAATAAATTCTCATTTTACATTAACTACCATACAAACAAACTGATCGTGAAAACTAATTATATGGGGACTCTTAAATAACGACATTGAATTTCTTAAACCCTAAAAATGTCTATAAATGAAGATAATAAAATTATAATAAATCAATTAAATGTCTAATATGTTATGTAATATTTTATTAATATGTATACTTTTATATTATTTTACCTTAATTTTAATAGAAGGAAATATTTTCACATAGGATAAGGTTTTTCTACCCGAACCTCCATTTTCATTTAGGACACTCTTTGCCTCTATTAATCCAAATGAAATTATTATTATTTTCTTATTTAATCATAAAAAAAAATGTGTAAATGTTTTATATATGTCAAACAACTAGAATACTTCTTTATTTTATGGATATATACATGTTTCAAATAATCTTTCAAAAATTATTCACGATAAACAAGCACGTTTCAATAGAAATTCTCAAATTCTTACCTATTTTCAAATGCAATCTATAAAATATTTTAAGATAAAATTATTTTTATAAAATCAATAATATTATTATGATAAAAAATACCTTATTTAAATTCTTTTTTTATACAATTATTTTTCTAAATTAAATCTTCTTTTCAAAGTAAATGACTATTTATCTCAAGAATTACTCTATGATTTTATAAGAGTATTTTCACCAATTTCAACACTTTTGATTATTTATAAATTTTTAAATTTTTCAAATGTTTTTCAGTATCATCCACTGTATTTTATTGAGTAGTGTATGATTATATTGATAGTATATGTACTACCTTGACACAATTCACTATATTACTCTGAATGGTTAGTGTTTATGTTTAATGTTTGGGGAAAGTTACTTACATTTCAAAAGATTGTTTCAATATGAATTTATGTGTTTTTTATGTTTATCCCAATTCATAGGAGGTATGAATTAGACATTGTAAGTGATAGGTGGGACCTTCTACAAACACTCTATTCATTGGTAGGTATAGTGATACCAAACAGATATGGACTTGGACGAGGCCTTTCCTATTTTCAGATATGGTTTTGGTTAAGAGCTTCATCATTTTCAGAAGTCTTGGAAGAGGCCTTGAAAATATATTTCATAATTTCTAGAATTATTAATTACCTCAATATGAAACTATATATTGATATTAAATATGATTATTTGACTAGTATAATATACATGGTTAGGTTTTATGGAATTATTTAATCATTTTTTATTTGTTCCATATTGTGATCACATATATTTTTGAAGGCATGCATTTTCTATTATTCATAGTGCCCAGGGTTTATATTTTATCCTACTATATTATTTACCTATACTGATAATTTGAGCTCACCCCTTTCACATGTTTCATTTTCCCCTCGTTGTGCAAATGTATATTATGAATGAGATACTGAGATAATCTAGAAGATTTTGTGCGATTAAAAATAAGTTGTTATGTTGTTTTTCCTTTCAAGTTGTAATTTTGAACTTATGTATGTATCCTATTTTTCCAGGCTACTAAAATATTCGTTTCTTCAAGATACGAATTCATTGTATGTTTTATAAGGTAATTAAATATGGCACCAACTCTGGGAAACTAGGTTCAGGTCTTTACGGTTGGTATGACATAAATTCTAGTAAAAAACATGGAAACTATATATAGAAAACATAGAATAGGGAAAAAATCCTAAAATAGTCTTTGACGATAAACACACAAGAACATCCTGTAATTTTGGTAACGAATAAATTATTTGGATATTTCAATAAAATACATCCTTGTCTAGATACTACAAGTGGATATGGTTCTGGAATAAATGTACCTAGGAGTAAAACATTGACAAGGAGTTTTAGGTTTTACATGAGGTATCATAATACAATACAATGGGTCTAACTGTGAAATTGGTTTGAAACTCAAATGGGACATTCTTATGATAATTATTATTTTCATTAAAAACAATTATGATGGAATTAAATGAAAAATTTTCTTCAATGAAACCATTATGAGATTAGATATGGATAATATTTCAATTAATGGTATTGATATTTCTATATTGATATTGTACATTATGATTCATATCTAAATGTAATGTATTTCATTATTTAGAAATTGTGCCTAGTGGAAGGAATGGAAATCGCATGAATGTGTGTATCCCATATAGGTATTTCCTTATTATGCAATATAATGTTTTTGGCTTTAGTATTGCAACTGGTTTTGAGAAACTTATAACTATATTTGTAAAGTTAACTCATATTATGAACAAAACTCATACATGTATAGAGGATCTGAATCCACAATACGGAGGAGCTATTTTAGATATCCTTAAGTGAAAATAGCCTCCATTATTCAACAAGACAATAAAGATCTTCATAGTGGAGCAGTTGATAAGTTATTTATAAAAGATATTTCTCGTATTGGGATGTAACAAAAGAGAGAAGGTTGTCATGGTAGTTTATCATATATCATTAGATTCAGATCAGGGGTAGTCTTTATTTCAGAACACAGTGGAGGATGAAGAAATAAAATAAATTTAATGGAGGTATTTTAATGAAATGTTCTTAGAAAAATACATCTCTCATGAATAGTTAGAAGATATAGAAAGGCTGTTTCAAAATATTAAGAAAAATTGGATCAGAAAGATCCAATCCATGAATATAACCATAAAATTTTAGAAATTTATGTCATATACTACATACGTAATCCAAGTAGCAACATTGATCGATTATTTAATGGTTTAAAAACATTCCTATGAAGGGGTCTAGTATCCAAAAGTTTCTCATCAGATGAATATATTATCTCAAGTGATATCTAGATAGATAATGAATTCTATATGTCTTTTGACTGTAAGGGGAAAAATAAGAAGAAGAAGTTGTCAGAGGATAGATTGGATAATGTAAATAATAAAAATGTGAATTTTCCAACATGTGATAGCTGTGGAAGGAAACACCCTGGTGCCTTCATAAAATGAAATGGTGTGCTCTATAAGTGTGGATATAAAGGCCATCATACTGGTGATTTTAAGGTAAATATAGAATCTAGCAATGTACAAAGCTATGAGTTTAGGGAGATGGGCCACTATTCTAGTGATTTCTCAAAGTTTCAAGGAAACTAGCCTTCGAAAAGGCTAAGGGATCAAGGATAATTGTATGTTGTCACAAATGATGAGGATGATGTTTCTAGTGATGTGTTATCAAATAATTTAATCATTTCATCAAACTTATCCAATTATTTATTTGATTCTAGATCATCACATTCTTTTATATCGTCCTATTTTTCCAAGAAAATTAGATATTTTCAATTGGATTTAATAAAGAAGTTGTTAGTAAAATCACTTAAGGGATGTATCATTACAACCAGGATTGGTTGATAAATCCCCATTTTGAGAAATAAATGTGCATAAGTTGAAAAACATATCATCATACTCATGAAATATCTTTATATAATCCTTAGAATGGATTGGATTAAAAATAATGATAAAAAATCAATTATAAGAAGAACTAAGTTGATATTTTTTAGAACAGTGTAGATTCCCTTATCATTATAGTAGAAGCCTCACCATTTGATTCTCATCTAGATCTTCCCCTAATAACCCTACTTATTTCAATCGTTGGGGAGGAAGAGAATGAAATAACTATTGGTGAGGTAAATAATGTTCAAAGAGAGGATGAACCTATTGTGGAAGAATATGTTCATGTGTTTCTAGATGATTTACCTAGAAATCCTCCAGAGCAAGATGTAGAGTTATCTATTAATTTAATTCCTAGTTGAAGGCCTATGTCAAAGAATTATTATAGAATGGGCACTATGTAATTATTATAACTAAATAAACAACTAGAGGAATTATATGATATATGATTTATTCACACTAGTGTTTCTCCATGAGGAACACATATTTTATTAATTAAGAAGAACATGGATCTATGAGTAGTGCATTGACTATAGAGAGATCAATGCAATGAAAATAAAGAAAAAGTATCCCCTAACTCGCATTGATGATTTATTTTATCAACTTTATGGAGCCCAATATTTTACAAATATTAACCTTCGATATTGATATCATCAATATCATGTGAGAATATAATATATTCTGAAGACAACATTTTGAAATTTGTAAGGGCATTACAAGTATACAGTAATTCCTTTTGGACTGACTAATACAACCTATGTTTTCATGAATCTAATGAATAGGGTTTTTTTGGAATATCATAATGACTTTGATGTTTTATTTATTTATGAGGTCTTAGTATACTCCAAAATATATAATGATCATGAAAATAACCAGTGTATTATTTTGAAGGCTCTTAGAAAAAAAAATTATATGGGATGCTTAGAATGTGAGAATTTTGGCTTCAATCAGTTTCTTTGCATATCCTAATTGTCTCTAAGGATGGAATATCAACTGATCCTACAAATACAAATCTTATTCAAGAATTCCATAAAATAACAACCATAACCAAGGTCGGTAGTCTTATTGGTTTAATAGATTATTATCAGCATTTCGTTTAGAACATCACACGATTTGCCGACCTGTTAACCAAGAATACCCATAAAGGGGTTAAGTTCATATGAATAAAAGAATGTGAGGAATGATTCAAATAATTGAAGAGGATATTAGTGAGTTATATGATCCTAACTCTCCCATTGGGAAATTATGGGTGTCTGATCTATAGTGATGTATCAAAGAAATGACATGGTTTTTTCCTTATGAAGAATGATTGATTTATTTCCTATTCATCATGGAAGATTATAATTGATGAAGAGAACAGTCTAACTACTGATATTGAGTTAGAAGCTATAATATTTTCATTGAAGATATAGAAAAAATATCTCTATGTTGAATGATGTGAGATATATACGGATAAAAAAGATCTTGAAATAAATCATCTTGCAAAAAGAACTCAACATAAGGAAAAGGTGATGTCTTGAGCCGCTCAAGGATTACGATTATTCCATACACTACCGCCATGGAAAGGAAAATAAGCTAGCTAATTCACTGATTAATAATGATCATGGAGTTATAAACAAAATTATAATTGAAAAAGGATCATTTGTACATGAATCTAGTGAGGATGGATATATGAATCATCAAAGAAGGTGAAACATCATTACTTTTTCTATTGGTTTCCCAACCATCTTTATGAGAAAGGATTAAATTTACATAGCCTAATGTTGAGAATATTCAATTGAAAATTAATGTTATGATTGATGGGAAGTTAAAATAAGTTATATATTAAGAGAGAATTATGATGTTTGAGAAGAGGATTTGTGTTCCCTCTATACCCAAACTCAAAAATGTTCTATTGGATGATGTCCATAGTTTGAATTTCCTTATACATCCTTTTCACACTAAGATGCATAATGATTTGATGGAATATTTTTGGTGGGATAACATGAAGAGAGAAATTTCTAATTATGTATCAAGATGTTTAATCTACCAATAGTTGAAGGATTAAAGACAACATTCAATAAGATTCATGCATCATCTACCTATTCTTACGTGGAAATGGGATGACATCACAATGGATGTTTTCCCTAGATTACCCAAAACTCAAATAAATAATGATTCAATATTGGTAAGTTTTGATTGAATTATGAAATATGCACATTTCCACTCTATAAGATATGATTTTCCACTGAAGGGCCATACATGAATCTATATAATGAAGTTATGATACTTTATTGAGAACCACTATCAATTGTGTCATATTGAGATAAATGATTTACATCGTAATTATGGAAGAGTCATCAAAAATATTTGGACACTAAGCGTAATTTAAGGACTTTTTATCACCCGAAACTGAAGAGTGGTAAAAAATGACGATACAAACATTAGAAGACTTGTTGATATCATGCTTTCTCGACCATCAAGGTATGTGGGATTAGTTTTTAACTTTATTGGAGTTTTTCTACAATAATAGTTTCCATTCTATATTAAAATGGAACCATATGAAGCATTGTGTGGAGTGAGATTTCATACACCAACATGATGAGATTAAGTTGGTGAATGGAACCTTGTAGGACCAAATCTTGTGGAGGAAAAAAAGGTAAATTCTATTCAAACTCAAATCAAAGAATCTCATAGTAAGAAAAAGATTTATGTTTATAATCGAAGAAAGGATTTGGAATTTCCATAGGGAGATCACATTTTTTTGAAATTATATCCATGTAAATGTGTTATAAGATTTGGAATGAAAGGGAAATTGAGTCCTGCGTACATAAGACCTTTTTAATTATAGGGAAAAAATTTTCTATGGCTTTTCATTTAAAAATTCAACTTATGCTTTCTAAGGTACAGACTGTGTTCCATATCTCATTATTGGTAATTTACATGATAGACCCAATGAATTTCCTCACATATGGTGGAATATAGTTGGAACTTGACATATCTAACTTTGAAGAGCCTATCCGAATTCTGGACAATAAAGATAATGTGTTAAGGAATCAGACATCTCGGATGGTAAAGGAACTTTAGAAAAATCTTAAAATTAAAGTGGCAGCAAGGGAGTCTGAGGATCATATGATAAAGACCTATCCAAATATATTTATAAGGTAAGGTTTTGGTAATTTTGAGGATGAAATTTTTGTAGTGGTGGAAGAATGTAACACCCTAAGGTTTTGAAAATAAATTTATTATATAATAAATTAAACAATGATTCTATGTGAAACAACCACTTCGATATTTATAATAGACAGTTATTATCTATCTGTTAGATTCAATTTTTCCACTTCTGTGATATGAATTTCGAAAACATGACATACACATTTTTGATCAATAAGATATTTAGAGTTTGATAGGATCAGTTACCTTTTTTTGAATAGTTATATACCCTTATGAATTATAACACACCCTTTTGAATGGTAATGTTCCCGTTAGAATAGTAACCTCAACCATGTGAGTATAAATAAAGTCTAGGCACCATATAAATGAGATTGAATCTTTTAAAAATTAATACTTAAGTGTTGATTTTTTGTTTAAAAAATATTTTATTAATATTTTAAATTAATAAAAAAAATTAAAATAAAATTCATTTTTATAAAATGTATTATTCAACAAATACATTGTTTTCCCATAAATATTAGTACAATATTATGATACATCAATTAATTTTTTAAAGTATTATAAAATAAATTTTATATTTAAAATATGTATTTTTCATGTAAATAATGATTATATTTAAAAAAATAAATTTATATTATTTCTAAAATTATTTTGATAAAACAAATTTCATTTTTGAATTATAAATATTAAAAATGGTTAGGGCGATGCCTTTGTATTTTTCTAAAATATATGAATTTTTTGTGAATTCTGAAATTCGATAATTTATGATATATTCTAAATAAATGAATTTGTGCATCATGATTGAGTCATGGATGATTTAAATTTACATTGGTTAAAACAAACATGAACATAGTATTATTTGAGTCACATAAATAAAGAAAATTCATAGTCTTGATCTAAAATAATAACATAATGATTAAAAAATGGAAAAACACTCCTCTCCTCTAGTATAAAAACCACCCCTCACTCCATATCCTCATAAATCCACTAAAGCCTTGTTCCTAGTATAAATTCTAAAAAAATATCTCCCCAAGATCCTCCCCACATACATCATCCCTTGGTCTCTTTATAAGACTTAATCATCTCCGCTAAATAGGCTCTCATGGAAGATAAATTCAAGAGATAAATTCCTCTTTTCATTTAATTTTTTTCATTCAAGTTTATATCGTTATTTTTCTTTACTTGCCTCATTTCCTCCAAATTTATTAATTACTATGGTACCATACATGTACTTTTATTTGGTTATGAAGATAGAATACTTCATCATCATGTCTCTTTTCTCCTCCTTTTATAGTAGAAATTAAAACATCCTCAATGATGTGTTACTTTATCACATTCAATGATGACAGGTTTTCAATTTCTCTTACCATCTTAATTTCTAGAGATAAAAATATTTTAATGGTTTAAAAAGATCATAATATATGTAAAATATGATATTTTATGTTCTATAATTATTTTTTCCCATGGTATTAATTTATTAAACAAAAATAGTTTGTGGTGATTGCAAAATGACAAAAATAATCCAAGCGTTTATCATTAAAATTTTAACCAATGATTCATCCACACACAAAGTAACAAAATGACTTATATGATAATTAAACCTTCTATATAAAAATTAATAACATATGAAATCAATTCTATAATTCAATTCCCATTTTATATTAACATCAATAAATACGAACCGATCATGAAAACTAATGAAACGAGCACTCTCAAATGGTGATATTGAGTATCTTAACCCATAAAAATGAAAATAAATGAACTTAATAAAATTTTAATAAATAAAATACACATGTAATAGGGTTTTAATTAATTTATTATTAAGCCTAATTTCATATTACAGTACCTTATTTTCAATAGAAGTACAAATTCAGACATAAGGTAAGGGTTATCTACCAGAACCTCCACATTCTTTCGGGTTACACTTTTTATCACATAATCTCAAGTAAAGTTTTATTTATTATTATTTACTAATAATAATTTCTTTTTTAATGTTCTATATATGTTTACCAACCATAATAAGTTTTTTATGGGTTGATACATGTTTCAAAAAGATCTTTCAAAAATTCTTCTTGATTAAAAATCCTGTTTCAAAGGAAATTATTGAATTCATATGTATTTTAAAATTAACTATATAATCTTTTCTAAGACCCCATTATTTTTATAAAATCAATAATTTTATTATTAAAAAACTACCTTAATTAAATTCTGGTTTTATATGATCACTATTACAATAGAACTTTTATTTTCAAAGTAAAACTGTATTTATCTCAAGAATTACGTGGTGATGTTATAAGAGTTTTTTCACCAATTTCAACACTCTAGTAGATTTATATGTTTAAATGGGGGTAATGTTTTATGATTTAATCCACCATATTATATTGAATGGTTTATTATTATATTGGTAGTGTATTTACAATCTTGATATAATTCACCATATTACTCTAAATGGTCCGTGTTAAGGTTTATTATTTGGGTAAATTTATTTACATTACATATGATAGTTTTAATATGAATTTATAAGTTGTTTATGTTTTCCCCATTCATATATGGAATGAATTATACTTATTATCTGACTTATGGGGCCCTCTATAGGCCCTTGATTCATTTTTAGGTCTCATGAGACAAATTAAGTATGGACTTTATTGATTCCCTACCCATATTTATATATAGTTTTGGTCAAGGCCATAATTATTCTCAGATGTCTTGGTTGACGCCTTGATAGAATATTTTATAATGTCACACATTATAAATTACATCATTTTGAAACAAGAGATTTGTAGTCCATGTGATTATTCAACTTGTATAATATTCATTGTTATTTTTATGGCATTATTTAATCAGGTTTTATTCTATCCATATTATGCTAAAGTATATTTTTAAAGGCATGCATTTTATTTTATTAATACTTCATAGGGTATATATTTTATTCCACTGTAATTATTTACCCTTTCTGAGAATCTGATCTCACCCCTTTCACATGTTTTATTTTCCTCATGTGGGGAATAAATATATTATGAATGACTTATAGTGATAATATTGGATATTATAAGTGTTTCAAAATAAGTTGTTATGTTGTTTTTTTCTTTAAAGTTATAATGTTGAACTTATGTTTTTATCTTGATTTACAAAGCATATAAACTATTCATTTCTTTGGGATAATATTTCCTTATTAACATTCCAATGTAAAAAAATATGGCTCCGGCTCTATGAAATAGGGGTAGAGTCCTAACAAGGTTCTTGTCTAAATTCTAGATATTTCTTCAACATGATTTGAAAACTAAACATTATTTCCATAAAAAATATCACCCACAAAATGATGTCAAATCTGAAAATAATATTTAGACCCTATAGGAAATGATATGATCCTACTCAATAGAATTAAAATGTGGATGGGATAAACATCTTCCATTACATGAGTTCTCATACACCAACAGCTTCCAATAAACTATTCAAAGGAATCCATATGAAGATCTATATAGTAAGTGATGTGGAACACCCAAGTGTTGGGATAGAGTTGTTGAATATATGGTAAATGGACCTGATTTTGTGAAAGAGATGAGATAAAAGGATTAATAAATTCAAAAAAAATATAAAATCAACACACATTCATAAAAATTCATACTATAAAAATCATCGAAGGGTCATAGATTTTGATGTTAGTAACCATTTTTTCTTTAAAATATCATCATAAAAGATAGTCATGTGGTTTGTGTAACATCCCAAGTAAGTAATGAATAATATATATTTTTAACTATGTCTCTTAATGAATTAGATAGTGTTTTAGATTCTTAAAATGAAAATAAATCCAATCTTAAGCATGGAATACACTAATATTTTTAAAAGAATGTTTTAATGCCTTTTGATGGAAAACCATTTTTAAATATATCTTTTGACAATTTTATAATATATGTTTGTAAAAATAAACTTATTCTTTATTATTGGGACATCAAAATTTACTTTGAGTGATTTTTTGGTATTTTTCAGACAATGTTCATTTTTTTAATGAATAGTTAAACATACTGCATTTTACATCAAAACTGCTTTTTAATCTAATTTATTTATATGATTAGATTATCTATTTAATTGGTTTTGAAGTGAAATCAGAATATATTTTTACCATTTAATCCATTGGTGGTCATTGGAATCAATTTCACTTTGAAATTGGACTTAAACTGGTGTCAATCTTTTGATACATATTGTTTCATAAAAACACGCTATTTGTCATAACATCAAGAATTAATTATTAAATTAATTAATTTGACTTATATGTTTTGAATTTTGTAAAATAGACTTCATTTTTGAATTCGGAATATCAAGTTTAGCTTAGGGTGAATTTTTGGTATTTTTCTGAAAAACATCAATTTTTGATGAATAGTGAAACCACTAAGTGGTACTTATAAAAACTGATTTTTCGTTTAAATGAAATTTTACCAGTTTTGTGTTTTGAATTTCCAAAATCTGAAATACATGGTTGTCATTAAGAAGTAAAATGTGTTTCAATGAGATTAAAATAATTTTTTGGTGAATAGTAACTCTTAAGTTCTTAATCGCGATTAGAGGTAATTAGTGTAGTTCAAGGTAAAAATAATGCTTTAATAAAATGAGATGAGCTTGAAACATGTACTACCATCATTGGATGTGTCATGGACGACAAATACAATCCATGGGTCAACTTGGGGACCCCATGGAGGCAATTTGGTTGGTAAATGACATAAATAACTTTTTATTTATTGTAAAATTAAAAATGACACAAACATGAGATGTTTTACTAAAACAATTTTTACCTGGGGTTATAAAGATCATATTTTTTATTATAAATATTAATTGGAAAGCTAAAAAGATTTCCTACATAATGGTATTTTTTATTATAATTTTTATACTTTAAATAAAATAAATTATTTATGACATCTTGATAATGCAGTGATAACCTCATTATTTAACGATTTAAATAAAATGAAATGACAATGTAAAATCTAAGACCTACACATGGCCAAAACCTATTTTATGGGTGGATTTAAAACCCTTATCACCTTACCCTAGAAACACATCAATGTGGGACCTCTTCAATCTGAATACCATTTTAAAATAAAGTGACTTTTCTTTACCTTCCAAGAGTGCCCCTCCTCTCCTCTTATAAAAGGCCCCCACCTCTACCTACTTACCCACACATCCAAAGCCTTTGGCTCGGCCAACCCCTGCCCATTTTGTCTTTCCACATCCCTATCTTACTCCTTGAAACCTCACTTTGGGCAGAATTCTTCCCAAGGAAGCCTTTGAGAACAAATCTAAGAGAGTTACCCGATTTTAAGGTAATGTCTTCACTTGTGTTCTTTTGTTTTATTTTGCTTCTCCAAACCCCAAAACTCTTTTTATTATTTTCTTTTGTAAAAACTCTAGTATCATCAATATACTAGGATGTTTTTATAAGAAGGATTCGAGCTACACTTTCACACACCTACATCTAATGGTTAAAGGACATACTGTTTCCGTGGATGGTGAATTTATGCCTCCTGAAATGATGATTGTTCAACATTCTTTTAACACCTTCAAAGGTGGCCATTAAAATGTCACTATATTTATATATGATATATAATATGTTTATGTTTTTCTTAAGCTTCTGTATTTTTCATTTTGGGCATACCTTTATAGTTTCCATTATGGGTAAACGCGATATCTTCATTTAAGGAAGTGTGGACTACCGTCCCCTCAAAGTGATTTGATTCGTTAAATACCATATGTGGGACGTATAAAGGATGGAACTATGATATTATATATGATATTGTACTGGATTATAATATACCTTTATATCATTATGATTCCATTCTATAAAATACGAAATAGAAATGAAAGTAGCGTTCATGCGTACGTACGGCTTACCGTCTCCATGAACGATGCATTTAATTTATTAGATCTAAATGATTATGTAATATTATAAATTAATGTATATACTGTATATATATGATATATACATAATTATTATAATTCTGGATATAATGGATACATGAACAACATGTAATTATAAAGGGTTTATTTTTGACTCAAGTACCAATGATCGTTAAAACGACCGTTATTAACTTAAATAATTACATAGTGTTCATGACATTGAAATAAATGATATAAAAGGAATAATGAACTTGAAAAAGGTTCTTAAATAAGTATAAATTAACTCAAGTTTATTATTCAGGAGATTAAAGAACGACCGAGTCAAGTCAGACCCGAGGTATGGGACTTCGTCTCAATCTCCTTTCATTGAGGCATATTTTGTTTTATACACAACCTTCTTTTATACGGTGTATAACACCCTTTGACTTTTATGTTTTTCCAAAAGGAATCTTTTTTATACGAAGCATTTTACTAAATGACAAAAGGGAATGTTTTTGTCATACGTATGCGGTGACAACGACTTCTCCGCCGCCGTGACCATTATTTGAATTTCGGCTTCCTCTACAAGCCATACCTTTTTTTTAAAAGAAAAATAAATACCATGTTTTACTTTTATTTTATTTTGGTATTGAAAATGGTTTTCATAATGTTTTTATATCAATGTGTTGTATTGATATCTTGTGATTGAAAGGTGGAAATTTCATGTTTCCTTTATGCATGTTTTATGTGATACGATTATGTTGAGGTTCGTGGGAATTATTATGAATACGGGTGGTTCAGTGATAAACTAAGGGTGGGTGAGCCCGATATAGCTCTCCAATGCATTGGGTAATGCGAAGGAGTGAAACGTTAAGGTTTCTCCAAAGAGATTTAGGGAATATACTGTGATGGGTATTCTAAACGTAACCAAGAGGGTTACTCCCTACGTAAGAATGTTATGAATGCCTCAAGTTACATTTATGTCTTATGATTTCTATGATTTATTCATGATTTGATGAGGTATGTTAAAGTGCCTATGTTTTATGGGTAATGTATGATTTCATTCTTATGTATATATGTACCCATGTTTCCTTTCCATATTTTTATATCCCTTACTGAGCTTTTTATTCTCATCCCAAGTTCTTTTGAAATGTTTTTCACAGGTCAAGGTAAAGGTACATGATATGATGATAGTGTCAAGGAAGTGTCAAGAAAGAATCCATGTTTTATTTTAAATATGTTTCCATTGATGGGAAAGAAGAATACAATCTTTATGTAACCACTTTGTTTATATGTGGAATGTAATTCAAGTTTTATGATCTAATTCTCTAAAACTCTAAAATCGAAAAGATCCTCAATGTGTAATCTTGTAATAACTCAAGATTAAGTAAGGTTTAAGGTTGGGGCCTTATAGTTGGTATCAGAGGTAGGTTTAGATAACTTTAGGAGTTAGAAGTATATTAAATTATTATCCAAAAATATTTTTATTTTATGGTCAAATTGAAGTGATATAGTATTTCAAGATTACCATGTTGCTTCATCTAAGACATGTTTGTTCAGAATGTTTTTTCATAGAGGAAACAGAGAAGCTTTTTTGGGAAGGCATACTGAGGGAAATGACCTTCCAAATCAGTATTCGAGATGGTCAGAATCAGAACTAAACAATTTGTTGCAGTGATGGCTCAGTTGACTCAGGTGAAAAATGTTGGTTGTTTTTATTAATGATATTTTGGTGTTTTCTAAATGTAAAAAGGAGCATGAAATACATTTAAGGGTTATTTTGAAAACCTTAAAATAAAATAAATTGTATGGGAAATACAGAAAGTGTGAGTGTTGGTTGAAACAAATTTCTTTCCTTGGTCACATTGTTTCAAAATATGGGATAACTGTTGTTCCTGCAAAAACAAAGGTTGTTGAAGAATGGAAATGACCCACAAATGTAACAGAGATTCGTAGTTTCCATGGTTTGGCAGGCTATTAACGATGTTTTGTTAGAAATTTTTCACAGTTATCTAGTCCAATGACTAAGCTAACTCAGAAGGGTGTTATGTTTATCTGGAAAAAATAATGTGATGATTGTGTTCAGGAATTGAAAAGAAGATTGGTGAATGCTCCAGTTTTGGCACTACCTTCTAGGAATAGTGAGTTTGTTATATACAGTGATGCTTCATTGAAAGGACTTGGTTGCGTCCTAATGCAGAATGATCAGGTAATTGCTTATGCTTCACGACAGTTGAAAACTCATGAGGTAAATTACCCTACACATGATTTGGAATTAGCTGCTGTTGTTTTCGCTTTAAAAATTTGGAGACATCATTTGTATGGAGTAAAGTGTGAAATATATACTGATCACAAAAGTTTAAAGTATATATTCACTCAGAAAGAGTTAAACATGAGACAGAGGAGATGACTGGAATTAATCAAGGATTATGATTGTACAATTCATTACCATCCAGGAAAAGCAAATAAAGTGGCTGATGCTTTGAGTCGAAAAAGTATTGCTTCATTAGCAATATTCCGTTTGGAACGTGATCCTTTGGTTAAGGATTTGATAAACTTTGGCATAGAAGTTGTTGGGGCAGGAAGTTCTTCTATCTTGTTTCAGGTATCAGTGAGATCATCTCTATCAGATAGAATCAAGGAAGCACAGAAGCAAGACAGTGAGTTGCAGAAAAAGGTAGAGCTGGTTCAGAAAGGTAAGTTTCCTGAATTCAACATTGATAATGATTGTGTTTTGAGATTTGGGAAGAGATTGTGTGTGCCTTGTGATTCATAGTTGAAGAGATAGTTTTTAGGTGAAACTCATAGTTCTCTGTTTTAAGTTCATCCTGGCAGTACTAAGATGTACAGATATCTCCGGGAGTATTACTGGTGGGATGGAATGAAAAGAGATATTGCTGATTTTACTGTGAAGTGTTTGACATGTCAACAGGTTAAAGCAGAGCAGCAGTTACCGAATGGGATGCTTCATCTTTTACTAGTGCCAGAGTGGAAATGGGAGAATATATCCATGGACTTTGTTGTGGGATTACCGAAGACATCTCGAGGTAATAATGCAATCTGGGTTATTGTTGATCGCTTGACTAAAACTGCTCATTTCCTTGCTATACGAGATAATTTTTCCCTAGATCAACTTTCCCGTTTTTATCTTAAAGATATAGTCAGGTTACATGGAGTTCCCCTCTCTATTGTTTCTGATCATGATCACAGGTTCACATCTAACTTTTGGAAAGGCCTTTAGAAGTCGTTGGGTACTGAATTAAATTTTAGCACAGCTTTTCATCCTCAATCAGATGGGAAGTCAGAACGAACAATTCAGACCTTGGAGGATATGCTACGAGCTTGTTCGACGGATTATCAGGGAAGTTGGGACCAACATCTTTCTTTGGTTGAATTTTCATATAATAACAGTTTTCATTCCAGTATACAGATGGCACCATTTGAGGCGTTATATGGGAAGCGGTGTCGAACACCAGCTTTCTGGGATGAAGTGGGTGAAAGGAAGTTGATGGGACCAAAATTGGTAGAAGAGATGGCAGAAAAAGTTCAGCTGATTCAGAAACACATGAGATCAGCTCAGAGTAGGCAGAAGAGTTATGCAGACAACAGGTGGAAGGATCTAACTTTTGAGGTAGGTGATCATGTTTTTCTCAAAGTCTCACCATGGAAAAGTGTGATGAGATTTGGTAAGAAAGGAAAGCTGAGTCCAAGGTTCATTGGACCATATGAAATTCTGGAGAGAGTTGGATCAGTTGCATACCTATTGGCTTTACCTCCGATTTTATCTCAGGTACACAATGTTTTTCACATTTTGATGTTGAGAAAGTATATACCAGGTCCATCTCATGTTTTGAGTCCAGAGGTTGTTCAGCTGGAAGAGAACCTATCTTATGAGGATCAACCGGTCCAAATTCATCACCACAGGGAGAAAGTGTTATGAAATAAGGTGATTAATAAGGTAATGGTTTTGTGGAAAAACCACATGATGGAAGAGGCAACATGGGAATCTGAAAATGCAATGAGGGTCAAGTACCCCCATTTATTCGATAAGTAAATAAATTGCAGGGATGCAATTTTCTAAAGGGGGGAATGATGTAACATCCCAAGTAAGTAATGAGTAATAGATATTTTTATCTATGTCTATTAATGAATTAGATAGTGTTTTAGGGGATTAAAATGAAAATAAATCCAATCTTAAGCATGGAATACACTAATATTTTTAAAAGGTTATTTTACTGCCTTTTGATGGAAAACCATTTTTAAATCTATCTTTTGACAATTTTATAAGCTATGTTTGTCAAAATAAAATTATTATTTATGATTGGGACATCCAAATTTACTTTGTGTGAATTTTTGGTATTTTTCAGACAATGTTCCTTTTTTTAATGAATAGTGAAAAATACTGCATTTTACATCAAAACTGCTTTTTAATCTAATTTATTTATATGATTATGTTATCTTTTGAATTGGTTTTGAAGTTAAATTAGAATATATTTTTACCATTTAATCCAATGGTGGTCATTGTAATCAATTTCACTTTGAAATTGGACTTAAACTGGTGTCAATCTTTTGATACTTATTGTTTCATAAAAACACGCTATTTGTCATGACAGCGGGAATTAATTATTAAATTAATTATTGTGACTTATATTTTTTGAATTTTCTAAAATAGACTTCATTTTTGAATTCGGAATATCAAATATAGCTTAGGGTGAATTTTTGGTATTTTTCTGAAAAACTTCAATTTTTGATGAATAGTGAAACCACTAAGTGGTACTTATAAAAACTAATTTTTCGTTTAAATGAAATTTTACCACTTCTGTGTTTTGAATTTCAAAAATCCGACATACATGGTTGTCATTAAGAAGTAAAATGTGGTTCAATGAGATTAAAATAATTTTTTGGTGAATAGTAACTCTTAAGTTCTTAATCACGATTAGAGGTAATCAGTGTAGTTTAAGGTAAAAATAATGCTTTAATAAAATGAGATGAGCTTCACACATGTCCTACCCTCATTGGATGTGTCATGGCCAACCAAGACAATCCATGGGTCAACTTGGGGACCCCATGGATCCACTTTGGTTGGGAAATGACAAAAATAACTTTTTATTTAATGTAAAAATAAAATGGACACAAACATGAGATGTTTTACTAAAACAATTTTTACAACCGGTTTTAAAGATCAGATTTTTGATTATAAATAGTCATTGGAAATCATAAAAGATTTCCTACATCATAGTATTCGTTTTATAATTTTTTGACTTTAAATAAATTATATTATTTATGACATCTTGATGAAGCAGCGATGACCTCATTATTTAACGATTTAAATAAAATGGAATGATAATATAAAATCTAAGACATAAACATGGCCAAAACCTATTGGATGGGTGGATTTAGAACCCTTATCACCTTATCCTCGAAACACATCAATGTGGGACCTCCTAAATCTGAATACCATTTTAAAATAAAGTGACTTCTCTTTACCTTCCAAGAGTGCCCCTCCTCTCCTCTTATAAAAGGCCCCCACCTCTACCTCCTTACCCACACTTCCAAAGCCTTTCGGTCGGCCAAACGCTTCCCATGTTGCCTCTCCACATCCCTCTATTACTCCTTTAATCCTCACTTTGGGCATAAGTCTTCCCAAGGAAGCCTTTGAGTACAAATCTAAGAGAGTTACCCGATTTTAAGGTAATGTCTTCACTTGTGTTCTTTTGTTTTATTTTGCTTCTCCAACCCCCTAAACTCTTTTTATTCTTTTCTTTTGTAACAACTCCAGTATCCTCAATATTCTAGGATTTTGTTATAAGAAGAATTCGAGCTATACTTACACACACCTACATCTAATGGTTAAAGGACATACTGTTTTCATGGATGGTGAATTTATGCCTCCTGAAACGATGATTGTTCAATATTCTTTTAACACCTTCAAAGGGGGCCATTAAGATGTAACTATATTTATATATGATATATAATATGTTTATGTTTTCCTTAAGCTTCTGTATTTTTTATTTTGGGAATACCTTTATTGTTTCCATTATGGGTAAACGCGATATCTTCATTTAAGGAAGTGCGGACTACCGCCCCCTCAAAGTGATTTGATTCGTTAAATACCATATGTGGGACGTATAAAGGATGGAACTATGATATTATATATGATATTATACTGGAATTATAATATACCTTTATATCATTATGATTCCCTTCTATAAAATACGAAATAGAAATGAAAGTAGCGTTCATGCGTACGTACGGCTTACCGTCTCCATGAATGGTGCATTTCATTTCTTACCTCTAAATGATTATGTAATATTATAAATGCATGTATATGATGGATATATATGATATATACATAATGATTAAAATTCTGGATATAATGGATACATGAACAACATGTAATTATAAAGGGTTTATTTTTGACTCAAGTACCAATGATCGTTAAAACGACCGTTATTAACTTAAATAATTAAATAGTGTTAATGACATGGAAATAAGTGATAAAAAAGGAATAATGAACTTGAAAAAGGTTCTTAAACAAGTAGAAATTAACTCAAGATTATTATTCAGGAGATTAAAGAACGACTGAGTCAAGTCGGACCCGAGGTATGGGACTTCGTCTCAATCTCCTTTCATTGAGGCATATTTTGTTTTATACAAAACCTTCTTTTATATGGTGTATAACCCCCTTTGACTTTTACGTTTATCCAAAAGGAATCTTTTTTATACGAAGCGTTTTACTAAATGACAAAAGGGAATGTTTTTGTCGTACGTATTGTAGGTTCCGGGCGCAGCGGAAGCGCGTTGGTGGGTTTGCACAACTTAATTTTTCGTTAAACAGTGTTCAATCTGAGATCCGTGACGATATAAAACTCTGAATCTTCAGAATATAACGAATAATGAAAATAAAAGATGAGTCCCGGAACCCTTGAGGAGGATCATCATATGTTGATTATAATTAATTTAATTAATGCATAAGAATTACCTCGTTGGAATTCTTTCTTCGTTGATGTGTCCGGTCATGATTCGGTGATCCGTCGTTGCGTCGTAGAATCCAATTGTAGGATTCCTCTAGAGGTGATCCACACATGTGTCACATATCTCCGGACATCGCCGAAGTGATCTCCGGGTGCTAGCACGGAAGAACCTTCTCTTGCGATGTCCGCCTTCGACCGCCTTGATCCGGTGGAGGATCTTTCTCTCGTAACTTAAGGGCGTTCATGGTGGAAAGGGAATTCTCTCTTGTCTTGAGAGTATTTCCAAATCTGTTGTGCACAACAATGGCTCACAAAAAATGTTGGGGTTGCGAGGATATTTATAATCAGGTTTGAGGTTAATAGAGTTATGACAATAAATAAACGTGTTACGCATTTTATTTATTTCATTAACTCTTATTGAAAACCCCCATGTCGAATAATTAATTCCCTGACATGCGCCCACGCAGATTATAATAAATATCATTTAATAAAACAATATTAAATCCTCAAAATCTCAATTGGAAAAACTACACGGCGTGTAATAATTAATACACGGCGTGTACTTGTTTTCCATAAAACTACACAGCGTGTATATTTAATATACACGACGTGTACTTTAATTTTCCATTTTTCTCCCCACATTTATTAGACCTTGAGTAATGACTATTTATTTCTTAAATAAATGTAACTACATTACTCGCTAATAAATATATTATTTTATCCACATTATATTCTCTCGAATAACTAGTGTCAAAATAAATGCGATCAGAAATCCTTAAATAATTATTAAACCATAGTCGGGAATAATATTTATTTAACTTGTTAAATTAATATTTAACTGAGATACATGGACACACTTAGTGTGTGACCCTCTAGGCCTCTTTCTCTATGGCATTAGGCTGAGCCTGCCTAAAGTCCAAGGTTAGCGTCTAGCAACACGCCAAGGCACCCATAGAGAAAGACGTTAACACCGCAATGACGTGTCACCTCCTACGAACGCTTACCGTGTAATATAATCCCTTTGTCTCGATATCTCCAATCAAGCGGGTTGCATTCTAGTGCCATCAACCCATGTGCTTGATTATTCATTCATTGACTTCCCGGAATTGAACTTGCCCATACCTTACCATGGCCATGGATTTATTTAGGCTATATCAATTCCATCAAAGGGCCTGAGATATCTACTTCCATTATGGAACGGAAGGGACAAATCCTTTCTCGCATTGTCTATTAATGCGGTATTACTCGTGACGCACCCAACGTATCCTACCTCGCTGCGAACAGTGTGTCGTCACAGTTTTCATCAATACATCTAAGTGCGCGAGTTGTAATACCCATTAATAATAATCTTAAAGTCTAAGGATCAATACACTCTTCCGTAGATAGGAACATCCAATGACACTATGAAATGTGGATTTCCTACTGGCGGGTCTCGTTCTCATAATATCCTCCTGGATATTACCAAGGGCGCACACCATGAGAAGCTGCCTCAATGTTTTATGAGTCCTCACCCCAATGACCTATATTATTTGTGTCCCTCAAATAATATCATCTGGCCATAGAACATACATTCAAGAACAGTGTTATGGCACTTTCAGGTTCTCATCATAGCAGGGATTCGCTACGACCCTTTAATGCAACAGCTGTCCTTAGGACATTATCACATGACATATCACGCAGAAGAACAATCAAGATGTGATAAGGCTTTTTTTTAATGAATAATGTACAAAGTAGTTGGTTCTAGACCACCAACTCCAACAGACTCCCACTTGGACTAGAGCCAACTGCTAACAACCTTTAACCCACTAGCTCTCACATGATATTCATGCTTCTGTTGTGATAGGCCTTTAGTCATGGGGTCCGCCACGTTCTCTTCCGCGGACACTCTTCTCACTGCAACTTCACCCCTTTGATAGAAATCCCTTAAGAGGTGAGACTTCCGGAGTATGTGATTTGTCCGTTGATGTGACCTTTGTTCTCTTGCAAGAGCCACCGCTGCAGTATTATCATAATACAATGTAATGGGATCTTTACTGCAAGGCACCACATCAAGCTCCTGGACAAAGTTCCGAATCCAAACGACTTCTTTGGCTGCATCAAAAGACGCTATATACTCGGACTCCTCTGTAGAATCGGCAACAACTGGCTGCTTTGAACTCTTCCAGCTCACAGATCCTCCATTGAGACAGAAAACATATCCAGATTGCGACTTCAGATCATTCTAATCTTTTTGAAAACCAGCATCAGCATACCCTCTGATGACAAGCTCCTCATCCCCTCCATACACCAGGAACATATCCTTATTTCTTCTCAGATACTTAAGGATAGTCTTAACAGCAGTCCAATGTTGTTCGCCTGGATCTGCTTGATATCTTCCTACCATGCTCAGTGCATAGGCAACATCAAGCCTGGTACATAACATGGCATACATGATGGATCCTATAGCCGAAGCGTATGGGATCTTTCTCATCCTATCTTTCTACTGTTGTGTATGGGGACACATTTTCTTCGAAAGATGTAAGCCATGTGACACTGGAACCAATCCCCTCTTGGATTTTTCCATACTAAATCTCTTTAATATCTGGTCAATGTATGTACCCTAACATAGTCCAAGCAGCCTCTTGGATCTATCATGAATGATCTTGATCCCTAGAATGTAAGCTACTTCTCCTAAGTCCTTCATGGAGAGACACTTGTTCAACCAGTCCTTAACTGACTGTAAGGCTGGTACGTCGTTTCCAATAAGCAATATGTCATCAACATATACCACTAGGATGATGACTGCATTCCCATTAAACCGCTTATAAACACATGGCTCACATTTGTTCTTAAAGAAACCAAATTCCTTTATAGCTTCATCAAATCGAATGTTCCATGACCTAGATGCTTGCTTTAATCCATAAATGGATTTCTGCAACTTGCAAACCCGTTTGGCTTCACCTGGTGTCACAAACCCTTCTGGTTGTGTCATATAGACATCTTCCTGAAGGTTCCCGTTAAGGAATGCTGTTTTGACATCCATCTGCCAAATCTCGTAGTCATGGTATGCTTCTATGGCAAGTATGATTCTTATGGATTTAAAAATGGAAACTGGCGAGAAGGTTTCATCATAGTCAATTCCTTGACGCTGTCTGAATCCTTTGGCCACTAGCCCTGCTTTATAGGTGCTAACATGACCTTCCATGTCCAGCTTTCTTTTGAATATCCATTTGTATCCAATAGGCTTTACATCAACTGGCTCATCGACCAGAACCCAAACTTGGTTCTGATACATGGAATCCATCTCAGAATTCATAGCGTCTAGCCATATTGCATCTTCTGATCTTTCTACTGCTTCTTTGTAGGAGAGAGGTTCATCATTGTCAAACAATAATGATTCACCATCCTCGGTGACTAGGAAACCAAATCTCTCTGGTTCCCTTACCTCTCTTGAGCTCCTACGCAGTACTTGTGTTTCTAGAACCTCTTCCACGGGGACCTGTTGAACTTGTTCCTGTAGCAACTCCTGTGTATCTGGAGCATCAACTTCGTCGAAGTCAATCTTGCTCCCACTATCCTTCTTGAGGATGTGCTCCCTCTCATGAAAGACGGCTTGTCTGGCGACAGTCACTTTCTTGTCTTGGGGGTTATATAGGTAATATCCTTTTGTTTCCTTGGGATATCCTATAAAGATACACTTCATGCCCCGGGGTGCTAGTTTGTTGCCTAAGAAGGCCTTAACAAATGCCTCGCATCCCCATACACGTGTGTGCGACAAAGTGGGTTTCCTTCCATTCCATAACTCGGATGGAATTCCATTTGCCGCCTTAGATGGTACTCGGTTTAATGTGTATGCTGCAGTTTGTAATGAATATCCCCAAAAGGATAATGGAAGATCCGCATGACTCATCATCGACCTCACCATGTCCAACAAGGTGCAGTTCCTCCTTTCACTAACACCATTCCACTATGGTATATAAGGATGAGTGAGCTGAGATAGAATCCCAGACTCCCGTAGAAGATCGATGAACTCTTCGTTCAGATATTCTCCACCTTGATCCGATCGAAGCTTCTTTATCTTCTTACCATGTTGATTCTCTACTTCATTCTTGAATTCCTTAAATTTTTCTAAGGACTCTGACTTATACCTCATTAAGTAGACATATCCATATCTACTCAAATCATCAGTAAAAGTAATAAAGTAAGAATATCCACCTCTAGCTTCTACTGGAAATGGTCCACACACATCTGTGTGTACCAATCCTAGAAGCTCTGTGGCCCTTTCACCTTGTCCACCAAAAGGCGGCTTGGTCATTTTTCCTTGTAATCAAGAGTTACATCTATCAAGTGGTTTTAGCTCAGTAGAGTCTAAATAGCCATATTGGCATAGCTTTGTCAAGCGTTTCTCGTTCACATGACCAAAGCGGTGATGCCATAACTGGGTGATGTATGAGTCATGTGAGTTTGTTTCGTTATCGATTTCCAACACTTGGTTTTCGTAATTTAATACATACAAACCATTATTCAAATGTGCCATACTATAACATACGTTGTTCTTATAAAAGTGACAAACCTTATTTCCAAACTTGAAAATAAATCCATCCATATCCAAACAAGATACAGAAATTATGTTCTTGGTAACACTATGCACAAAATAACAGTTTTGTAAAACCAAAATCATGCCAGTTTGCAATGAGAGGTGATAGTCGCCAATAACCAACGCAGCTAGCCTTGCGCCATTGGCAGCTCGAAGATCCACCTCTCCTCTGGCGATCTTTCTAAATCTACTTGGTTCCTGCATTTGAATACAGATGTGAGCCCCACAAGCTGTATCTAATACCCAATGTGTAGAAATAGAAAGATTGAACTCGATAATGAATGCAGCTTTAGCGTCCCGATGCTTTTGGGTGAAGTTCCTCTTCCAGTGGCCATGCTTTCCACATGCAAAACACACTGCTTCCCGTTCCTTTCCCTGCCTCTGGATCTTCCCCTTCTTGGAGGGACGGTGCTCGGGGGATTCAAACAATTTATAAGTCTTTGGCCCCTTTTCCTTGTCCTTCCTTTTCTTGTTAACCATAAGGACCGAGGGTTTTTCACACCCCATGTCCTTATCTACCTGGTGAATCAAGGTCAGAAGCTCCGATAGACTCTTCTCATTGCCGCTCATGTTATAGTTGACAATGAAGCTAGAGAAGGTCTTGGGCAATGATGATAGGATGAGATCTGTACACAACTCATCTGGGAATTTAATCCCTAAGATGTCCAAGAGTTCAATGTAGCCAATAAGCTTGACCACATGAGGCCCAGCTGGCGCAGACTCTCCAAGCTTCGTGGTAAACAAAGCATTGGAGATCTCATACCTCTCCTGTCTCGCCTTCTCTTGGTAGAGATCTTTAAGGTGAGATATCATTCTATACGCATCCATGTTTTCATGTTGCTTCAAGAGCTCATTAGACATGGACGATAGCATGAAACACTAGACATCTGTGGCATCATCCATCCATTTCATGTAGAGAGATAATTCCTCATCACTAGCCTCTTTCCCAGGTACAACTAGAATAGGCACTTCCAGCGCATATAATTTCCTTTCGTGACGAAGGATGACGCGTAAATTCCTCTGCCACTCTTGGAAATTGGTGCCGGTGAGAAGGTTTTCTTTTTCGAGTATGGTGCGCAATGATATGTTTGAAGTCATTTTCTTGCCATTTCTACAATATAAGATGAGAAAAGGTTTAGTACTTTATTATAAAAAATGAGACAAATAAATTAATACTTATTAGTCTCCCACTATTTTATCTAAATCCAATAGCCCTCACCATTGACATCGGAATATTCTATTGCGTGAATATTCTAATGGCAAGGATCCATATTGCCCTTCGCATTACCCCAACTAGGGTTGCTCAAGCAACTTTAAGGGTTTTAGGTAGGCATTCCAAATTCCAACTGCATTAACTCGCAGTTCCTTGATCTGTTGAGTGGACTCCCCAATCCTGAAATCCTTTTTGGATTTCCTCAACCTTTGCCTCTTGGTGACACCAAGTCCTGTTGTGTCAGTCAACCCTTGATGCGAACCAAGTCAAGTCAACCCAAAACCTTGAATTAGAATTCCCCAATAATTGAAAGCACCCCAACTGGGGTTGGTCAAGCACTTTGAACTATGGTTCGATTCTAACCAAGATTATGGAAGGCTATGCCGACTTAATATTTATTTTGAGGGATTTTATCCTAATATGTAAATTGCCATTTTATTATCTTTGATTACATGCTTGTTAATATTAATTGGTATATACTTAAGTGATTAACCATGTCTAAGATAATATTTACGTATAAGCCAATTTTATTTTAGTTCCATTTTGCATGCTCGTTTAATTCATTAATTGTGTGATCATGACAACACAACCACAATAAATAAACCATGCAACTGACAGAAATAAAATAAATGGTATGATCATGAGCTTTTATATTGGTTAGTTTATCTAGCGGTTGATAAACTAACCCAAGACCTAGGGTAGAAACACCTTGAACCATTTGGGTTCGTGTTTACAGCTTTCCACCTATCCACCTTTGTATCTCCTTGGATTGGTTTCATCTTGGCTCCTGACTTGAGACTCCTCCACTAGCTTGGGAGATCCATCAATTACATATGAATTTATCTCACACGCAGGTGAGGGGAAGAAAGGGGTTTTTACATAAAAGAATCCTTGGGCGCGTAGTCCCTACATTTTGATGAGGAGATGGATTGCAGGACAACAAATTTAATAAAAATAAATAAATTAAAAGAAACCATTCACATACAAAGGTCTCGGTCTAGCTCATGATCATCCATACATGCAACAATATTTACGCATAAATAAAACTAGCATTCAATTCTTTAATCGTTCTTGTTTAAGATAAATCACACTCGAATCAATTAATTATCTTTAATTAATCAATCCTTTTATCTTAAATCCGTTTTCTGAATTTCCTTGATATTCTCATCCATCATAATTTTAAACAAATAAATTCATTTAAAATTATCCTTGTTCACAACTTGTAACTTGGAGGCAACCCAGAGAATTCCCATTTATTACGCAGATGATAAATTAAACACATATATATAAAACACATATCACGTGTTGCGCCTCAGCTTTACGCCTACACCATGGTACACGTCTCAAGGGTTTGTATAATATAATAATAAATTTTAATAAATCTGCGTAATTTGGGTGAGTACACAGCGTATAGTTCCAACTACACGGCGTGTACTTTTTCTTCACCGTCCATCTGAAGTACACGCTCGGGGATAGGGAATGTTAATGTACTTCGGAAATTTTCGGAGTACACGACGTGTATAGTGGGACACACGCCGTGTAGTTTCCGCGTTACACGGTTTCCAGCCGGGCAGGCTATGTACGAAGTACACAACCCAACCCTAACCCGAAGGGACTACACGCCGTGTTCATTGGACCACACGGCATGTATTCCGGAAACTGTGTGCCACCTGTTTCTGGTCAACACACGGTGTCTTAAATTCTTAGAAAGAATCCAATAAACGGCCTGATTTGGCGGATCAGTCAATGCATTGACCCTAGACTACACGATGTGTACTTCCGAATACACGCCGTGTATTCTAGTGTTATACGGACAGAAACATTTGGCTCCTCCGGATGAGTTCCTCTATTTTATTTTAATCAAAATTAAAATAAAAAATCTGTTTCTATGAGGTGAACGAGAAACGAGAGAGGAGGAACAGATCTCGATATTCAGATTTCCAGAATGATTAAACATGAATTGAAATAACTAAATTATTAAATGCGTAAATCACCAACAAAAAACAAAATAAATATAACCAACGATATGACCCCCTTTGATACCACTTGTAGGTTCTAGGAGCAGCGGAAGCGCATTGGTGGGTTTGACCAACTTAATTTTTCGTTAAACAATGATCAATCCGAGATCCGTCATGATATAAAATGCCAAATCTTCCGAATAGAACGAAGAACGAAAAGAAAAGATGGGTCACGGAACCCTTGAGGATGATCATCATATTTTGATTATAATTAATTTAATTAATGCATAAGAATTACCTCATTGGAATTCTTTCTTCGTTGATGTGTCCGGTCACGATTCGGTGATCCGTCGTTGCGTCGTAGAATCCAAGTGTAGGATTCCTCTAGCGGTGATCCACACGTGTGTCACGTATCTCCGGACATCGCCGAAGAGAACTCCGGGTGCTAGCGTGGAAGAACCTTCGCTTGCGATGTCCGCCTTCGACCGCCTTGATCCGGTGGAGGATCTTTCTCTCGTAACTTAAGGGCGTTCATGGTGGAAAGGGAATTCTCTCTTGTCTTGAGAGTATTTCCAAATCTGTTGTGCACAACAATGGCTCACAAAAAATGTTGGGGTTGCGAGGATATTTATAATCAGGTTTGAGGTTAATAGAGTTATGACAATAAATAAACGTGTTACGCGTTTTATTTTTTTTCATTAACGCTTATTTAAAAACCCCATGTCGAATTATTAATTCCTTGACATGTGCCCACACTGATTATAATAAATATCATTTAATAAAACAATATTAAATCCTCAAAATCCCAATTGGAAAAACTAAACGGCGTGTAATAATTAATACACGACGTGTACTTGTTTTTCATAAAACTACACAGTGTGTATATTTAATATACACGGCGTGTACTTTTATTTTCCATTTTTCTCCACCACATTTATTAGACCTTGAGTAATGACTATTTATTTCTTAAATAAATGTAACTGCATTACTCACTAATAAATATATTATTTTATCCACATTATATTCTCTCGAATAACTAGTGTCAAAATAAATTCTATCAGACATCCTTAAATAATTATTAAACCACAGTCGGGAATAATATTTATTTAACTTGTTAAATTATTATTTAACTGAGATACATGGACACACTTAGTGTGTGACCCTCTAGGACTCTTTCTCAGTGGCATTAGGCTGAGCCCGCCTAAAGTCCAAGGTTAGCATCTAGCAACACGCCAAGGCACCCATATAGAAAGAAGTTAACGCCGCAATGACGTGTCACCTCCTATGAACACTTACCATGTAATATAATCCCTTTGTCTTGATATCTCCAATCAAGAGGGTTTCATGCTAGTGCCATCAACCCATGTTCTTGATTATTCTTTCTTTGACTTCCCGGAATTGAACTTGCCCATACCTTACCAAGGACATGGATGTATTTAGGCTATATAAATTCCATCAAAGGGCCTGAGATATCTACTTCCGTTATGGAACGGAAGGGACAAATCCTTTCTCGCATTATCTATTAATGCGGTATTACTCGTGAAGCACCCAACGTATCCTACCTCGCTGCGAACAGTGTGTCATCATAGTTTTCTTCAATACATCTAAGTGCGCGAGTTTTAATACCCATTAATAATAATCGTAAAGTCTAAGGATCAATACACACGTCCGTAGATAGGAACATCCAATGACACTATGAAATGTGGATTTCCTACTGGCGGGTCTCGTTCTCATAATATCCTCCTGTATATTACCAAGGGCGCACACCATGAGAAGGTGCCTCAAAGTTTTATGAGTCCTCACCCCTAATGACCTGTATTATTTGTGTCCCTCAAATAATATCATCCGGCCATAGAACATACATTCCAGAACAGTTTTATGGCACTTTCGGGTTCTCATCATAGCAGGGATCCGCTACGACCCTTTAATGCAACAGCTGTCCTTAGGACATTATCACATGACATGTCACGCAGAAGAACAATCAAGATGTGATAAGGCTTTTATTTAATGAATAAATTACAAATTAGTTGGTTCTCGACCACCAACTCCAACACTTATGTGGCGACAACGCCTTCTCCGCCGCCGTGACCATTATTTGAGTTTCGGCTTCCTCTACAAGCCATACCTTTTTTTTAAAAAAAATAAATACCATGTTTTACTTTTCTTTTATTTTGGTATTGAAAATGGTTTTCATAATGTTTTAATATCAATGTGTTGTATTGATATCTTGTGATTGAAAGGTGGAAATTTTATGTTTCCTTTATGCATGTTTTATGTGATACGATTATGTTGAGGTTCTTGGGCATTATTATGAAGACGGGTGGTTCCATGATAAACTAAGGGTGGGTGAGCCCGATATAGCTCTCCAATGCATTGGGTAACGTGAAGGAGTGAAACATTAAGGTTTCTCTGAAGAAATTTTTGGAATATACTGTGATGGGTATTCCAAACGTAACCAAGAGGGTTACTCCCTACGTAAGAATGTTATGAATGCCTCAAGTTACTTTTATGTCTTATGATTTCTATGATTTATTAATAATTTGATGAGGTATGTTAAAGTGCCGATGTTTTATGGGTAAAGTATGATTTCATTATTATGTATATATGTACCCATGTTTCCTTTCTATATTTTTATATCCCTTACTGAGTTTTTTATGCTCATCCAAAGTTTTTTTGAAATGTTTTTCACAGGTCAAGGGAAAGGTACATGATATGATGATAGTGTCAAGGAAGTGTAAAGAAAGAATCCATGTTTTATTTTAAATATGTTTCCATTTATGGGAAAGAAGAATACTATCTTTATGTAACCACTTTGTTTATATGTGGAATGTAATGCATGTTTTATGATCTAATTCTATAAAACTCTAAACCCGAAAAGATCCTCAATGTGTAATCTTGTAATAACTCAAGATTAAGTAAGGTTTAAGGTTGGGGCCTTATAGTTTGTATTGAAATGGGAGCATATACATATGTACACTTTCCTATTCAAGATTCGGGATTTTAAAGGATCAGTTCACTACCAGCTTTCTCATCCACCAAATATGGCTCAAGTTCAGGATGTTTCCCATGTATCTATAGTAAGAATGTAAATACATAAAACACTACATTTTTACAATCCATTAGATGTAAGGTTATAGAATGACCTATCTTATTTGGATTATTCTGTTAATATCTTGGATTGAAGAAAATATATTCTACACAATAATATGAATCACTCTATCAATGTGTTGTGGAATATCCACAAATAAGAAGTGGTGATATGGGGATTAGGGGAAATAATTAAACAAAAGTACCCTCACGTATTCTCAAATAAAAATATGAGTTTAAAATTAAGAGATTAAATTTCTAATGTATGCATGAATGTAAAAAACAACATGTTTTAAATGATAATTTTTTCCTAATTAAATGGGTGTTACATTATATTATAAAATTATTATTTATATAAAAAACAAAGAGAAAAAAACAAAACATAATTTTTTAATGAAAATAATTACACTAGTCAAATATTAAACACATTAAAATACCAAATATTATAAGGGGATAAAAAATATAATATATAAAAACAACAATGGGATTATTTGGATCACCCTAATCAGCTTGAATCATCACTCCCAAAAACAAAACTTTGTAAAAGTGACAAAAATTAATAAACAAATAGAAATTTTAGAAAATGGAAACATTGAACCATTATAGAAATTTATGGGAATAATGAAGTAAGAAATGAAGTCGTATTTATAGAATGAAATGTGATCGTTGGAAAACTAATGTGAGTGTTGGAATAGTTATGTGAATGTTGTAATATTAACATAACTATTGGGAATAGTAATATAACTGTTGGAATAAAATATGAAATCAAAATAATGAAAAATAATCTAAATAATAATTACCAGGATTGTTATACATAAATATATATATTGTTATTAAATTAATGAAAATCATTTTTAGAGAATCATTTAAAATATAAGCTTATTTTTAATAATCATTATATTAATTTATTTCTAAAAATCATATTTATTTTCATTAAAATGTAAAATTACCTACATTTTAATATTATTTTTAGGAAATGAATGAATTTATTTATATATACAGGTTGAAACATTCCAAGGGTTATTTTTTTGGTAATCTAATAAAGTAATTCATTTTTAGGGGGAATAATAAAAATGTTGTTTTTTATAAAAATCGTATATCATTAATTAAATCATTCATGATGTAATAAAGAACTAATCATTTATATAAATTGATTATCTAAAAAAATATTTAGTTTTATAAAATTTTCATTGAAATACCATAAATTTTTTCCAAACTTATATTTTATATTCTACAGTATAAAATCTATATTATTGCATTAAAATAATATTTCCTCATTTTTTCATCTTTACTTTTGATTAAATTAGTTAGTTATATTTATATAAAGATAAAATATCTGAAAATAATTATATTTAATTCAAATATGGTTTATAATGTAAAAAATATATCTATTACAATTTTTACCTTAGATATAGTTTTATATTCATTATTTTAACTCTCAATACTCTCTTTTCAAATTTAAATAAACCTACTCACACGACTTGGAAAACCGCTACCATCATAAATAAAAAATCCAAAAATCTACCAAATAATCTCCATAGAACCACATATAATACATAGGGATTTTCTATATTAATCAAACTATAATCATTCAATATGTTAATGTATATAGAAAAGAAACCACTTCACGAATAAGGAAATATCCTTTCTTCCCATTATTTTTTTCCATTATAATGTAATATTTAAATAATATTTTATAAGTAAAGAATTTATAAAAAAATTATGATGTATTTTATCATGATAATGATATTTTTAATATACTAGAATTTTTTTATTATAATCATATATTATACATCTCATTCCTCTACTTTAGAAAATTCCTTTTTAATTAACAGGTAAGCCACAATAAGGGTGTTTCCAACTTATTTTATATCAACACACTTATGTATGGTTATAGTTAATTATTTATAATATATAAATTTATTAATATATTAATTTTAATCTTTGGTTATTATAATTACTTATATATTAATTTCCTTGATCAAAATTGTGAAAACAAATAAAAACATGCAAATTTGAATGTAAACATGATATCAAAGAACGTAAATTTAAACAACAAAAAATAAATAAAAACTATAGTTAAATAATTATAATTGATAATTATTAAATAAAATTATTTTAAATCACTTCTACATTAGTTATTTAATACACTTATCATTGTTATTTATTAGTTTTAAATGCAATAATATAAATATGAAGTTAAGGTATGTGGATTTTCAAACCAAACTCATTTTATTTTGGTTATCGATTTTTACATAATTTATAGTATGAATATTAACCTAACATTCCTTAAATTTTAATTCTGTATTTCTGATTTATTTTTTTAGATATACATGTTTCATTCACAAATTTATTGTAATCTAAATACAGAGATTTTTTTAAAAAAAAGTACTTTCTTTCCAAAACACATCATTCACTAATCTTCAATTGTTTATTCATCACTTGATAATGTTGGTGTTTATGCCTATTAGGTCTTACCTTATTAATTTGGGAAACCCAATGTTTATTCATGAATTTATGATTTATGAAATACTTATGTAACCCATTATTGTCTATGATTTATTTTTTGACAAAGATTTTTATATGGTTTTTTGTGATTTTATAATTATGAGAATTTATGATGTAATGGGTTGGCCATAAATTATATATCTCTCAAATTCCTTTGAAAACATGATGTATCTTATGAGATTATATGTACTATTCTTGAACATGATTATATATTTTTTCATAATTATGATGTTGTGATTATTCGTATATGTTACGCGTGAACTTGGTGTAATCTTTGATCACAACTACATGTTTTATTTCAAATCTATGACATTATGAATTGTTATTATGCATGTTCAACATTCCATGTGTTATAAAATTATTCCATGATAATTTCAATGATGATCTTATTCTTAATATGTGATGATGTTGATTATTCTCACATATGTACATTTTTTTAATGTCCCTTATTCTTCCCTTTACTAGAATTTTATCTCACACTTTTCTTTGAAGTATATCATTAGGTGACTATGTGTACTAATTACATCATGATATATTTTTAAGAATAAAGAAGATTAATTTTAATAATTTTTAAGAATTATTATTTACAATTAATGAATAAGAAAAAATTTCCCAAGACACGAACCCATTGGATCATGAATTGTATCACTATTATGTTATTTAACCTAAAATTTATGTAATAGTCATGTAATAAATAGATGGTCCACCTTATATTTTCATTTTTTATTTTTTACAAAAATATTATAAAAGTATCTCCATGTCATTTTTTGAAAAAATAAACTTTTTTCTGAATGTGTGAACAAAATCATTTTCATAATGAATATGAAAATAACATAATTTCCATCCCTCGTAACTACTACATGTATTCAAGTTTTCTTTAAAATAAATCCAGATTCTTTTAAAGGAATATAGATTCTTAAATATTTTGAGAATTTATTGGATTTTAATAATTATTTCAAAATAAAACATTATTTTTCTCAAGAATTATTTGAGATATCATTTAATGAAAATATTCCTACGTGATGACATAATTTGATGAAATTTATTTAATACATGAGATATGATAAAATGATACCATACTTATTTTATGCCAGAATGGTCTATAATTATATTGATGATATGTGTATGAATATTATTTATTTTCAATTGGTTATGAAATCATGTTTTTATGAATATTTTATAATATTATGATATTTGTATAGATAAATTATGATTATATGATGGTTGGGTCGTGTGTTTCCATCCAATGCATTGAGTAAAGTGATATTGAGTTCTCTTGAGATGCTTATGATAAGAATGGACATGATTGTGAATATCTATGTTCACAAATTGATTCATGACTAATATTTCATCTATCTATGTTAATATGAATATGCATAAACATGATTTTGAATATCTTTTTTCCCATTTTACTCATGAGTATGATCAACTTCTTGAAGTACTCATAATATTTTTCATGAATATGATTTCGTTTATCAATATTCAAAATATTTTTGATTTCATATCCTTATGATGCAACATGATTATGTTATTACTCATGAATGATGACTGATACATTAACACCATTATTATTCATCACTCTAGAATTGAATATATTTTAGAGCTTATGATATTTGAATTTTTCGCTATGAATATTATACATTTAGAATATGATCATTTTTTGTAATCATTTAATTTTGATCATCTGGTACACTAAAGATCGATATCTATCATGTTCACCCTTATTGAAAATCTAATATATCCCTTTATTATGTATTACATATACATGTTTTGATGGATGGTTTTATGCGCGATTAGTCTTGAGGGGAACCTTATGTGAAAAAACATGTTTTTTATAATAAATACTATACTTAAATAATATTTTTGTGTATCTAGTCTCCAGAAAAACTAAAATATTATGGTTCTTAAGAATTTATTATTGTAAAATTTATTTAATACTCATATAAAGTTATTATATATATATGTGTGTGTGTGTCTATATATATATATATATATATATATATATATATATAGGTTCTGCTCAGGTCTCATTAGTTAGTATCTAAGTAGTGTTTTGTCGATATTTTAATATTAGGGGTATAAAAAAATTTCCATTACATTAGAGAACAATATATATATTATAAAATAAATATTTTTTTTCAAGGATGTTAATATGTGGTTTTCATATGAATATGTTATTGACTGATTATTGCAAGGGGCATTGTTTTGTAACATATGCATATGGGGGTAATAAACCTGAAAATAGTTGGTCGAGTATATCTCAACCATTATTCTAGTTTATGGTGATTGTTCCCTTACTAAACAAGATGTTTGACAATCTCTAAGCATTTACATGGGTTAACTCTCGTTTTCATTATAAAACATTAATCCATCCAACCAACGTGAGAATTTATGTTAATTGATTGTAAGAAAATTCACCTCACAGAGGTCAAAAGTAGTGTAGAACATGTGGATCTATGCACATGAGATTAACACACTGATGGTGATGGGGTCCTAGGATGGAAAAAATATTCTGACAGTTTTATTGTGTTCCCTTTTTAGCCAATAGGTTAACAACATTTTTCCTTGATTCCATGTATGAAGTAAACATGCATGTCTATAGAGCCTATTATATCTTCGGATTTATTAATTGGTGTTCCAAGGAGGGAATATGTTTTCATAAATTTAATTAATGACAATTTAAGAGTCCATTTTTATTTATTCAATAGAAATGACTAGAATATTACGTACCACCAAACTGCCGATAATTACCTAGGATTCAACCATCATGGAGTTTTCTACCCCATATAATCTACTAAATTAAATGTGCACTGAACCCCTACTATCATAGACTAATCCTCTTCCTCACAAGTGATAAATAATGAAGGATCCATCAGTGTTGATTTTTAATATATTAGTGGGAGGGTGCCACATAATCCATATTCCTTGGGCGGTCTCTACGTGACCTGAAGGAGGGAAATTTCTTCTTTCCATCATAATCCTCTTGAATAGAGTTTTCAAAACATATTAGAAAAGAGATCACATACCCACTACAAGGAAAAAAAGAACATATTTTTATTTCTATTAAAGAGTTGGTACTATTATCACCTTGATCCTTGTTTCTTGTAATCTATAAACACAAACTGTTGGCTAATAACAGCAGAACCCAAGACTTCCTCTCATAATAGTTATTCCCCACACCCTTGAACAAAAACTAAACAATGGGAACTCATGTAGTAAAATGGTCTTAGATTACAAAGGTTTCTCCTAACCCCTCACACAGAGTGGATTCCCACTCTCTACAAAGAAAAAGAAATAATCCACTGATTCTTCCTTGTAGGAACAAAAACATTGGCATTTATAAGCCATATTAATATGTTTCATTTTAATTTTTTCATATTTGTGGGTATTTTTGTTATATATACACCAAAAGTGGAAATTTTGTTTTCCATAGATACCAGTACACTTTTGTGTATCAACCCAATTAGTTCATCCTTAGTTGGAAGTGGGCGAGAACCTATACATTTTAGAAAAGAACTCGCCAGAAGGGGTGCATGTAAAGACCAACCATTCTTGGTTAGTAAATATATGAATAGAATCACATACTTTACATTGTTTACGATCTTGTTTAGCATCCAAAACTAAAGGATGTAAAATTTCATGATTAAAAGAGATGTCAGGTGTTGGAAATCTCGAGAAGCTGAACACGGTTCCCGAATTGTTCTATAACCAATAGTTTTTCACCCCACTACTAATGATCCTTTGTGATTGGGGATTATTCTATCTTATGTGGCTGTTAAATGTATACTAAAGGTTATAGAACCTCACTTTTTGTAATTCCACATCACCACCATATTTCCCCACCATTAATTTACTCCTGAGGGAACACCCTTCCATGACTTTCCACAGTAATTTGGCTTGTAAGATATGAATTTTACCCACAATAAACTCGAGTATAATACTACCAGTGGCCAATGGTTTAACTATTTTATTTCAAGTTGCCAAGTGGTAGGGACCCTCAGTGTGAGGATCAAAAATGAAATAAAGAATAAGCTTCTCAATACTATTCCCAATATTTTTAGAACCCTTTGATCATATACAATATGCCTGAAAATTTTGGTAGGTCAAAAATTATAGAGTAATTCACCCTTGAAAATATAGAAATAGTTTCCTTTAATTATTGATTTTCTCAAATATTTTATCTATAAATCTCTTATAGTGTCTAATATGATTCTTTCCTTTGGAGATATGATCACATAAATAAAACATTAGAATGGAACTCCTCTTGAAGACCAAAATATATTAAATATTCTTGACTCAATTTTCCATACAATAGTTTGTAATAAAAGAGCAAATTTTCCAACTATAAAATAATTTTCCACTCTATTTGTAGTACTCTTATGTTATGATGATGATACCAAAGGCCGATCTTCTACTAAATTTGATTATAATAATTATATCATCAACAAATTGAATATTAGATATACCATAGATCCGATATATATATTTAAAAGATACAAGATCGACACTTGTAAGTTCACTATTTAGAGTCTGACTAAGGGATTCATGGACCATGATAATGATAATTGGCGATCAAGGATCTGCATTCCTTAAAACCATATTTCATGGAATAAACCACAATTCGTAACAATGAATTTCATGGATAACTAGTGGAGCTAATGCATCTAAATAACAAGTCAATCACCTAAGAATAAAACCTTATACTAGAAATCACCCTCAGGATGAAGACCAACTCTAATATTTCATATTCATTATCCATATTAACTTTCATTGCCACATTTAATCTATATTTATTTTTTATAGTTCCCTATCATATCTTGGTACATGGAAATTGTGGCTTGGGTGGATCTCCACATAAAAATATGCGCTACTCCTCAAATATCTATTCATTTATATGGGATGTTAGTCTCATGATAATATCACAAGAAATGGATTTTTCTGAAGAATTACACAAACATATAGGATAATATTATTTAATATTATTTGGGAATTTAAACATTGGAATAATAATTTGAGTTGTAGTTCCAAAAAACCAGGGAACTCTCTCCCCACAAAATAAATACGAAATGAACTTCTTGAGATCCTCCTTAATAAGGTACCCCCCATCGAGGTTTTATAAAAAAACACCAAAGAATCCATTTGAGCCTAGGTAACTCTCATGATTGAGAGATCTCATGGTCTTCCTTATTTCATTTTACTCAGGGATTCACTTAAATAAAGAGACAATTGTACTGGTAATGACCTATGAAATATAATCAAAGATCACTGACTAGCCCTGAGGGTAACCTTCCTGAATGAGGGGGTTAGCATTAGACAAAAATCTTTAGAAATAATTTTTATCTAGTCTCTCTATCACCCCTAGTTCTTTAGTATAACTTATATCCTCCATGATATTGTTTGGTGAGGCACAACTTATTCATTCCCTCATGAAGAACTAAAAACATTTTTTTATTCCCTATCCTTAACTACCATTTTTTTAATTTTTTAATTGTAAATATATTCCTATTTATGTAACAAGTTTATTAACTAGTTTTTGGTCCATAAAATGTCACTGAATTTTTCTTCATTCCATAAATTCTCAAAGGTTAACTCTCCCTATTAAATATTATATTTAACATCTCCCCGGTCTTCCAAGTGGGATGTAATCTAGGAAAAATATACCTTCATGTCCAATTTCTATCTCCTTAATTTATTGTGTAATTTATCCCAATATCATTCGTGCATGGGTTTTCTATAAAATTTTTGAACCCTAATGTTTTAGGTTGGATTTTAATCCCATATATCAATGAAGAAGTTGTTATAGCTTCTTGAATTTGACCCCAGTTTGACTAGAATGGGGGGGGGTTATTTGATAAAGAATTTATGATTTGAAAGCATATTTCTCTAGGGAATGTATGTATGGCTTGGTGGTTTGAAATAACCTGATCAGGATGGATCAAATATGGTTCGGTCTATTTTAATTATTACACAATGTAAACTTATTTCTTGAGAATACCACGTCTAGAAGCCCTCTCCTTGAAGTTAATGAAGAAAATTATAGTATATCCTTCCATGGAAGAATGTTTCCACCCTTTTTCTCTAACATTTCCATGATTTTATTAAAATTACCCCAACAAACCACACTGAATCCATAAAATTGAATGATTCAATCTCATATTGTAGATTCCTCCATTCACTCAAATCACATTTAGCCTTTAAAAATATATGAAATAAATGAGGTTATATAATGTAACATTGAAAGTGATGTGTTGTTCAAAAACACTTATCATCTCCACTAAAAATGATTTCTTCTATAATATAAATATTTTTTGATTAATCAGATCTCTATGTGTACAATTATATATTACAATGTTGAAAGAGAATTATTTTAACCTCGACGAGGGTACTTGTAGTTCTATGACCTCCACCAGTGATAATTTATGACTATGACACTCATTGTGAATGAAGTCTAACTTCACCTAGTCTCCCACAAAACTTGAATTCAAAATTAAAAAAGATATAATTTATATACAGAACTCCTTGATTTCTCTTGTAGAATAGTGAATCTTATATATTTTGAAGATGATATAATATATGATTACTTAGAATGTGATAAGGTGACCATATGATAGATAGAGAAGCCGATAATGATCCTAGATTATGAAAATGGCATGTACTCGGGGATAAAAGGTCGAAAAAGATGACTGCATATGATCAAATGGACTATAAAGAAATCCAATGAGGGTCTCCAGTTAAGAAGAACCATGTTCTTATTATTCCAATGGAGATGGTAATGTGGAATGGGAGAGAAGATAGATATATTAATCCCTTGATAGTAAAAATTATGACTACAGATAATAGAAGAAAAGTTTTTTATAAATGTTATGGACTAGGATCACTAATAATATATGCTTGATGGGGGGATTAAATAATGACAAAACTTGTCCTTGATCTTGGAAAGATGTAGGGGCTGCTGATTTCACTTATAGAAACTAGGGATGGGGGGATCCCTTAATCTAAATGGTACCAAATCCAAATAGTTACATACCTTGATATCCTAAGAAACATGGAGAGTAGAAGGGATCTATGATAAGTTAAAATCATAATAAGAGGGGAATGCTGACACAACAACCCCACCGCTAACCAATGAAGTATTAATGGGAAGAAAAGAAACGCCATTAACATTATGCATGTTCAAACCTTGATTTGGAAAATTCACCTGACAAAAACCTAGAGCATCTTGATGAAAAACCACCATGCACTGATGAATATACATGAAGACTAGCACTTAATGACCATGGACATGATAAGATAAGAATAATAGTGGAGGAAAGAAAAAGAATATGTCATTCCACCAGACAGGAGAACTCTACACCAATATATGATTCTAGGATGGGATTGTATGAGCGAGATACAATTCCATGCAGATCTGATTAAACGTTGTTTCCTAAAAACATAGAGAATAGTCATCCATGCAATGAAAATATTTGAGTTCATCACTAATACCTCACAAAAGGTAATAGTTTGTAATGGAAGTGGAATCCTTAAGAAGTTTATCTAGACCCCTAAACAGGAAGAGTCTCTTCCACTATGGATCTCCATCGACCAACAGAAGAGATGAAATATCCATATTCCAACATATCTGGTGGTACAAGACCAATCCTTGAAGAAGACTACACGAGATCCAACGTGATGTAGTTCAGAAATGGTGATCCCCATATCTGTTGTAGGCTTGGTGCAATGTGGATGGAATGCATGAAGAACCTACTGAGTCTTAACTTCGTCATCACTCATGTTTATCAGGAGGAAAATATGGTTGCAAATGGCCTCGCTAATATGGGGGTTGGTAAGCCTCTTTCCTGGTAAGATTCACTTCATGTGGTCCTACTCCTTCATTTTATGGTTGATTGTAATAATTCCCCGCATTTTCATCTCTTGTAACATTATTTTATTTTATGAATATTAGCCTTAGCCTTTTGGTCAAGGAAACTTCTCAAAAAAATTTACCAATAAAAAAAATACAACCCCAAATATCTAATGAATGGATAAAGAAATATAATGATGGTTTATCTACCCCAAATCACACTACAAGGATTCATGATATATTCTTTGAACCCTTATAGAATGTGGCTTCTAGAAAAGAAAACACTAGTTTCCCTTCCTACATGTAATAACAGAACAGATCTATGGATAAAATAGTGTTGAAAGAGTTGGAGTCTTTGGGAGGTAGTGGTAAATTAGAACCTCTTTTTGATAGGTAGATGATAGTGTTTCATTGACTAAGAAGGTAGGGAACTCATTGTCTTTTGGACCTGATGCATATTCCACTAATATCAAAGGGGAAATATCAACCTTTAGAGGCGACAATGGCACTGATAGCATGATGCAGACTAGTTTAGGTAAATTAAAAAGGTTGTTTTGAATGGGGGTAGTGTGGGATACATATTTTGATCTAATGAGACATTTTATATAAACCATTTCTTATGTTATGAATAGTTGTTGTCCAAGTAATAAAAATGTGAAACCAATGTTCCATAGGTAGATAAGAAGGTTTCAAAATTTAGGACATATCTATATTTTAATTTCATGAATATATGTTTTCTCACTCTAAATATTTTATCTTTATGCACAAAAATATAATCTTAGCTGTAACGCCCAGACCCCAGCTACCCAGCGTCGGTGCATTACTTCGTAACATTTGCATGATCACAAAAGATCAAGTCTCGGAAGACCGATTAGTTTAGTAGCCTTGGAAACACTAGATACATTCCTAAATGTTACATTACATCATAAAGTGAAAATCTACAATAAAAAAGTCTCCATAGTCCACACTCATATCCTCATCTGACTATCCCTGCAGGTCATTCATAGAATACTTCTTCACGTCCTAGAAAATATTAAAACATAGAAAGGGGTGACCTGAGATGCTCAGTAAGGATAACAATATTGCGGAAGCTTTCATAAATAAATGTTAACATTTAAGGCAATGAATAAATAAAACAAAAGACTTTTAAACATTAACTTCAATATAATATGGCAAAAGTAAAATGAGATAATTCCATTTACTTATTCACATGGATATTCTACTGGTCAAATAATCACATGCAATATCAATAACTACTTTCATAATGATGGAATGCATAATGCCGGACTATCATAACAACGTAGCCAAGGCCTCGTGCCAAGACCACAAATAAGATTTTGTCAAGGCCTCAAGCCAAGACACTAGTTTGTCTCATGAGACCTACCGATGCATCAAGGAGCTATAGCGGGCTCCACCCGTCACTTATTAAGAACAATGCATTCCTCATATGAACAGGTTTAAACATATCATAAACCATAACATAATCGTATCACATAAAACATGGATAAAGGAAACATAACATTTCCACATTTCAATCACAAGATATCAATACAACACATTGATATAATAAAACCGCTTTCAAAACCATTTTCAATACCAAAATAGATGAATGTTAAAACTTTGTATTTATTTTTCATTAAAAAAAAGTGATGGCTTGTAGAGGAAGCTGAAACTCAAATAATGGTCATGGCGGCGGAGAGGTCGTTGTCGCCGCATATGTACCGAAAGAAAAACATTCCCTTTTTGTCATTTAGTAAAACGCTTCATATAAAGAAGATTCCTTTTGAATAAACGTAAAAGTAAAAGATGTTTATACACCGAAGAAAAGAAATTTTTGTATAAAACAAAATATGCCTCAATGAATGGAGATTGAGACGAAGTCCATTAAAAAGATAATTTTTAAATAAAATATATCTATTGTGTGTATTCACTATATGTACACATAAAGAAAGTATAAATACAAGAGAGTACATAATAATATCATGACATAATTTGAATGTAGGATATTAACCCAAAGAATGGAAATTGGGTTAAGAAATTCCATTACCTCGTGTCCGAATTCACTCGACCGTTCTTTGATCTCCTGAATAATAAACTAGAGTTAATATCTACCTTCTTAAGAACCTTTTTCAAGTTCATTATTCCTTTTATATAACTTATTACCATGTCATGAACATTATGTAATTATTTAAGTTTATAACGGTCGTTTTGTCGATCTTAGGTACTTGAGTCAAAAATAAAATTCTTATAATTACATGTTGTTCATGTTGAGAAATTTCCATTATATCCAAAATTATATTCATGATGTATATATCATATATATCCAGTATATACATTCATTTATAATATTACATAACATTTAGAGATAAGAAATGAAATGCACCATTCATGGAGACGGTAAGCCGTATGTACGCATGAACGCTACATTCATTTCTATTTCGTATTTAATAGAAGGAAATCATAATAGTATAAAGGTGTATTATAATTCCAGTATAATATCATATATAATATCATTTACTCCATCCTTTATACATCCCACATATGGCATTAACGATTCAAATCACTTTGAGGGGGCGGTAGTCCACACTTCCTAAAATGAAATTATCGCATTTACCCATAATGGAAATCATAAAGTTATGACATAAATGAAAAATAAAGAAGCTTAAGTAAAACATAAACATATTATATATCATATATAAATATAGTTACATCTTAATGGCCACCTTTTAAGGTGTTATATGAGTGTTGAACAATCATCGTTTCGTGAGGCATAAATTCACCATCCACAGAAACAATATGTTCTTTAACCATTAGATGTAGGTGTGTGTAATTTTAGCTCTAATACTTCTTATAAAAACATCATTGTATATTGAGGATACTGGTTTTGTTACAAAATAAATTAATAAAAAGAGTTTATGGGGTTGGAGAAGCAAAATAAAACAGAACAACATTAGAGAAGACATTACCTTAAAATCGGGTAACTCTTTTTGATTTGAGCCAAAGGCTTACTTGAGAAGACTTATGCCCAAAGTGAGGATTCTAGGAGTAAGGGAGGGAAGTTGGGAGAGTATTTGGGTAGAGTTTGGCCGATCCAAAAGGCTTTGAAAGTGTGAGTAAGGTGGTAGAGGTGGGGGCCGTTTATAAGTGGAGAGGAGGGGCACTCTTGGAAAGTAAAGAAAAGTCACTTTATTTTAAAATGGTATTCGGATTTAAGAGGTCCCACATTGATATAATTAGAGTATAAGGTGATAAGGGTTCGAAATCCATCCATCCAATAGGTTTTGGACATGTTTAGGTCTTAGATATTACATTATCTTTCCATTTTATTTAAATCGTTAAATAATGAGGTCATCGCTGCATCATCATGATGTCATAAATAATTTACTTTATTTAATGTCTAAAAATTATAAAAAAAATACTATGATATAGTAAATCTTTTTATCTTTCCAATTACTATTTATAGTCAAAAATATGACTTTTATAACCGCATTTAAAAATTTTCTAGTAAAACATTTCATGTTTGTGTCATTTTTTACTTTAAAAATAAATAAAAGGTATTTATGTGATTTCCAACTAAAGTGTCCCCATGAGGTCCCCAAGTTGACCCATGGATTTTCTTGGTCGGCCATGGCACATCCAATGAGGGTAGGACATGTTTCAAGCTCATCTCATATTATTAAAACATTATTTTTACCTTAAACTACACTAATTACCTCCAATCGCGATTAAGAACTTAAAAGTTACTATTCACCAAAAATTATTTTAATCTCATTGAACCACATTTTACTTCTTAATGAAAAACATGTATGTCAGATTTTTAAAATTCAAAATGCAGAAGTGGTAAAATTTCATTTAAACGAAAAATCAGTTTTTATAAGTACCACTTAGTGGTTTCACTATTCATCAAAAATTGAAGTTTTTCAGAAAAAATCCCAAAAATTCACCCTAAGCTATATTTGATATTCCGATTTCAAAAATGATGTCTATTTTAAAAAATTAAAAACATATATGTTGCATTAATTAATTTTATAATTAATTCTTGCTGTCACAACAAATAGCGTGTTTTTAAGAAACAATTTATATCAAAAGATTGACAATTATTCATGCCCTATTTCAATGTTAAATTAATTATAATGACCACCATTGGATAAAATGGTAAAAATATATTTTAATTATACTTTAAAACCACTAAATAGTATAATTTATCATAATAAATTATTTTGATTAAAAAAGTTGTTTTAAGTATTTTTCACTATTCATAAAAAATTGGAAGTTCACAGAAAGTTACAAAAAATTCAACTTAGGATAATTTCGATATTACGAATACAAAAATGAAGTCCATATAAAATTTCTATAATTTTAAAAAGTGGGTATTACTATTCATAACGGCTACTTTGATTAGTCGCGGTGTGTTAGAACTCAAAGTTGCGTACAATGCAAGCTATTGCATTATTGAATAAGAAGCGTATCGTGGAAGCTCGGGGTGTTACGTTCTCCCCTTCTTCAATAAATTGCGTCCTCACAATTTGAAATTTTTCTTTGAAAATAAATGGTTGAAAATAGAAAATACCTTTGTGGAAAACCCACATCGGAAATATGGTTAATAAGAATATAACATTAAAAGAAAGAAAGAGAAGTACAAAGGTCACCCGAGATAGCCCATACTAGGATTATATGAAAATATGGATATGGAGGAGAAACAAACCATCAAGGTCGGATGGAGAGTTGTATAAATCAGGATTAGGAGAAAGTTAACCATAAGAAAATCACAAACTTGTGATTGGTTAAACAGTCGTTGAATCCCCAGTTGGAAAAGTTAACCGGAAACGTTTTTGTTTTAAGTTACCTTTTATAAAGTTGAGGAATTTATTTAGGAGATTTACTAAGAACTTAATGGAATATACATACTTGTTATGTAGACTTTCATTCTTTAATAAATTTTTACCACGAACCCATCTTTCACTCTAAAAGGTAATAGAACTCAAAAATATTTTATTTATCCTAATTGTGTAAGGATCCAAATATTAACACATACCATTTAGATTAGTAAAACTATTTTGTAATAACCAGGGACTTCCTGTAGGCTAGTGGTAGGTAATAAAGGCATGTCGCACTATGGTTGTGGGTTCGATTCTTGCAGCTTTGTCCGACGCGACGGTTTATTCCCCACCCTGCAGGTTGTCCTTTTCATAAAACTATAGTATTATAATATTGCAAAAATAATCTTTATAAATTTTTTGACCTTAAACAATACTATCCAAAGATCAACTTAATCCATTCCAACCTTTATAGTTATCCAAAATACCTCTGTCCAGACTTTCTCTAAAAGGTCTCTAAATTCCAAAATCAATTATATCATTAGATTCCTCAAACAAGGTAAAGTTTCTCTTATTGTCACATACAAAAATATGATTACCTTCATCATATTAAAACCTTAATGAAATCAACAAGTACTGCAGTACAATCCTTATATATATATATCACATTATTCTAATAACGAGAATATAATCCATGAGTCCAAAAGCACCAATACATTAATTATTCTTCTTCAACTGTAGTAACAGCTTAAGATTGTCCTTGATCCCTTGGCCTTTTCTGAGGTATGTTTCTCTGACGCTTAGGAAATTCATTTGCATAATGACCCATTTCCCTACAATTGTAGCATTCAACATTGATAGCCTCTTTCTTTCCCTTACAATCACGAGCCTGGTGACCTTTTTCTCCACATTTGTAACAAACTCCCATTCCTTTTAGGCAAGTACCATGGTGATTCTTCCCACAATGATCGCATAATGGAAAACCATTATTTCCATTTCTCCCTTTATCCATTTCTTGTTCCACCATTCTCTTGTTCTCTTGCTTTACTTTGTTGTCATAAGACTTAGATAATTCCTTTTCTGTCTTGATAGCACACGAGACAATATCTTCGTATGTTGAGAAGGTTTGGGAGACTAATGCTCGATGGAGAAATGGTTTTAACCCATCAAAGAAATGATCAATCTTACTTCTTGTGTTACGTATATAATCTTCATCATGCCTCGCTAACCTTGTAAAGTTATCCTCATACTTTGCGACATTCTCATCCTCCTTTTGTCTTAGACTCAGAAATTGCCTTTCCATATCTGCTCGATGGTCATGTGGAAAGTATTTTTATAAGAAAATATCTTTGAACTCTCTCCATTCCATACTTTATACATCTTCATTTTCCTTTGTATTTTCAATCAATGACCACCATTTATCGGCATCTCCAGTGAGGCGGTAAACTGCCATGACAACCTTCTCCCTTTCGCTACTCCCCAAGGCGTGGAATATTTTCTCTAAGGAGTTTATCGATTGCTCAGCTACTAATGGATTTGTACCCCCATTAAATGTTGGTGGTTGTTGCCTCATGAAGCGGTCTAACATTGATCATCCACGTTGCGGATTAGGGTGCTCTATACGAGTAAGGTTATTATTCATAACCTGAGTGAGTTGTCCCAGTCTGGTAATAAGTTGATCAGCACCAGTTGTATCTCCAGATCCACAATAATTATCTTGAGAAGGAGGGAATTCCCTACATGGAGTGCATGCATTAATAAGGTTTCCATTCCTCCCACTAGATGCCATTTCTAAACAATGACATAAACTAGATTAGTTTATGAAATACATAATTCCATACTTGTAAAACACTTAACATAAATTGAACTATTTATGGATATAATCCATAATCATAAAAAGAAATGTTTTCTTTGAGGAAGTATATACTCATAATCCTTCATAGTGGTTTGTAATGAAAATGATAATTATCCTAAGAATATCCCCCGGGAGTGTCGTAACCAAGAGTGCAGCAAGGCCTATTGTCATGCACCAGTTCCCGTTCGAGTCTAGCTCAAAGCGGTGTTTTTGGGGTTTACCCCTAGGTACATCTGTGCCAGAGCCACCTCTACCTGCTCATATCCAGATAGGGGTGTATTGCTCAGAAAACTCACAAAATCTCTATAATACCAAAATTATAGGAAGTTCTTCTATACTAATCCTCAAAGTCTATCTTTGGGCTATGTCCTCTAATCAGAGTTTATCTAAATCTAGCTTCCATGGTTAGTACTAAACTTCCTCTAATACCAACTGTAACGCACAGACCCCAGCTACCCAGAGTCAGTGCATTACTTCGTAACATTGGCATGATCACAAAAGATCAAGTCTCGAAAGACCGATCAGTTTAGTAGCCTTGGAAACACTAGATACATTCATAAATGTTAAATTACATCATAAAGTGAAAATCTACAATAACAAAGTCTCCATAGTCCACACTCATATCCTCTTCTTACTATCCCTGAAGGTCATTTATAAAATATATCTTCACATCCTGGAAAATATTAAAACATAGAAAGGGGTGAGCTCAGATGCTCAGTAAGGATAACAATATTGTGGAAGCTTTCATAAATAAACGTTAACATTTAAGGCAATGTATAACTAAAACAAAAGCCTTTTAAACATGAACTTCAACATAATATGGCAAAAGTAAAATGAGATAATGCCATTTACTTATTCACATGGATATTCTACTTGTCGAATAATCACATGCAATATCGATAACCACTTTCATAATGATGGAATGCATAATGCCAGACTATCATAACCACGTAGCCAAGGCCTCGTGCCAAGACCACAAATAAGATTTTTTCAAGGCCTCGTGCCAAGACACTAGTTTGTCTCGTGAGACGTACCGATGCATCGAGGAGCTATAGCCGGATCCACCCGTCACTAATTAAGTCCAATGCATTCCTCATATGAACAGGTTTAAACATATCATAAACGATAACATAATCGTATCACATAAAACATGCATAAAGGAAACATAACATTTCCACATTTCAATCACAAGATATCAATACAACACATTGATATAATAAAAATGTTTTCAAAACCATTTTCAATACCAAAATAGAAGAAAGTTAAAACATTGTATTTATTTTTCATTAAAAAAAGTGATGGCTTGTAGAGGAAGTCGAAACTCAAATAATGGTCACAGCGGCGGAGAATTCGTTGTCGCTGCATATGTACGGAAAGAAAAACATTCCCGTTTTGTCATTTAGTAAAACTCTTCGTATAAAAAAGATTCCTTTTGAATAAATGTAAAAGGCAAAGGCGTTTATATACCGTATAAAAGAAATTTGTGTTTAAAACAAAATATGCCTCAATGAATGGAGATTGAGACGAAGTCCATTAAAAAGATAATTTTTAAATAAAATATATCTATTATGTGTATTCACTATATGTACACATAAACAAAGTATAAATTTATGATAGGACATAATAATATCATGACATAATTTTAAAGTTGGAGATTAACCCAAATAATGGGAATTGGGTTAAGAAATTCCCTTACCTCATTTCCGAATTCAATCGACCGTTCTTTGATATCCTGAATAATAAACTAGAGTTAATCTCTACCTTCTTAAGAACCCTTTCAAGTTCATTATTCCTTTTATATCACTTATTACCATGTCATGAACATTATGTAATTATTTAAGTTTATAACGATCGTTTTGTCGATCTTAGGTACTTGAGTCAAAAATAAAATTCTTATAATTACAAGTTGTTCATGTGGTGAAATTTCCATTATATCCAGAATTATATTCATGACGTAGATATCATATATATCATATATATCCAGTATATACATTCATTTATAATATTACATAACATTTAGAGGTAAGAAATGAAATGCACCGTTCATGGAGACGGTAAGCCTTACGTACGCATGAACGCTACTTTCATTTCGATTTCGTATTTAAGGGAATAAAATCATAATAGTATAAAGGTTTATTATAATTCCAGTATAATATCATATATAATATCATTTACTCAATCCTTAATACATCCCACATATGGCATTAACGATTCAAATCACTTTGAGGGGGCGGTAGTCCGCACTTCCTAAAATGAAATTATCGCGTTTACCCATAATGGAAATCATAAAGTTATACCATAAATGAAAAATAATAGAGATTAATTAAAACATAAACATATTATATATCATATATAAATATAGTTACATCTTAATGGCCACCTTTTAAGGTGTTATATGAGTGTTGAACAATCATCGTTTCGTGAGGCATAAATTCGCCATCCACAGAAACAATATGTTCATTAACCATTATATGTAGGTGTGTGTAATTTTAGCTCTAATACTTCTTATAAAAACTTCCTAGTATATTTAGGATACTGGTTTTGTTACAAAATAAATGAATAAAAAGATTTTAGGGGGTTGGAGAAGCAAAATAAAACAAAACAACTTTAGAGAAGACATTACCTTAAAATCGGGTAACTCTTTTCGATTTGAGCAAAAGGCTTCCTTGGGAAGACTTATGCCCAAAGTGAGGATTATAGGAGTAAGGGAGGTAAGTTGGGAGAGTATTTGGGTAGAGGTTGGCCGAGCCAAAAGGCTTTGAAAGTGTGAGTAAGGTGGTAGAGGTGGGGGCCTTTTATAAGTGGAGAGGAGGGGAACTCTTGGAAAGTAAAGAAAAGTAACTTTATTTTAAAATGGTATTCGGATTTAAGAGATCCCACATTAATATAATTCGAGGATAAGGTGATAAGGGTTTGAAATCCACCCATCCAATAGGTTTTGGACATTTTTAGGTCTTATATATTACATTATCATTCCATTTTATTTAAATCGTTAAATAATGAGGTCATCGCTGCATCATCATGATGTCATAAATAATTTAATTTATTTAATGTCTAAAAATTATAAAAAAAATACTATGATGTTGGAAATCTTTTTATATTTCCAATTAATATTTATAGTCATAAATATGACTTGTATAACCTCATGTAAAAATTGCTTTAGGAAAACATTTCATGTTTGTGTCATTTTTTACTTTTACATTAAATAAAAGGTATTTATGTCATTTTCCAACTAAAGTGGCTCCATGGGGTCCCCATGTTGACCCATGGATTTTCTTGGTCGTCCATGGAACATCCAATGAGGGTAGGACATGTGTCAAGCTCATCTCATATTATTAAAACATTATTTTTACCATAAACTACACTAATTACCTCTAATCGTGATTAAGAACTTAAAAGTTACTATTCACCAAAAATTATTTTAATCTCATTGAACCACATTTTACTTCTTAATGACAACCATGTATGTCATATTTTTGAAATTCAAAATGCAGAAGTGGTAAAATTTCATTTAAACGAAAAATCAGTTTTTATAAGTACCACTTAGTGGTTAAACTATTCATCAAAAATTTAAGTTTTTCAGAAAAATCCCAAAAATTCACCCTAAGCTATATTTGATATTCCGATTTCAAAAATGATGTATATTTTAAAAAATTCCAAACATATAAGTTGCATTAATTAATTTTATAATTAATTCTCGCTGTCACAACAAATAGCCTGTTTTTAAGAAACAATTTATATCAAAAGATTGACAATTATTCATGCCCAATTTCAATGTTAAATTATTTCTAATGACAACCATTGGATAAAATGGTAAAAATATATTATAATTATAATTTAAAACCACTAAATAGTATAATTTATCATAATAAATTATTTTGATTAAAAAAATTGTTTTAATTATTTTTCACTATTTATAAAAAATTGGAAGTTCTCAGAAAGTTACAAAAAATTCAACTTAGGATAATTTCGATATTACGAATACAAAAATGAAGTCCATATAAAATTTCTATAATTTTAAAAAGTGGGTATTACTATTCATAACGGCTACATTGATTAGTCACGGTGTGTTACAACTCGAAGTTGTGTACAATGCAAGCTATTGCATTATTGAATAAGAAGTGTATCGTGGAAGCTCGGGGTGTTACATTAGCATTATTAAATAGCTAGAGTTAGAAGAAATTTTTTGAATAATGAATGAATTCCCTCGAGGGAAAGAAAATGGATTTTGGATCTGGAATGAAATGTATAATGATTATCCTTACACATCAATCTCAATAAAAGAAAGGGAATGTGGTTAATGTCGAGGTTCTCAATTTAGCTAGGATAGAGAAGAATTATATTGATTCTTCTATATGATAATTTACACCCTCCTTCTATGTATCTTCTTATCCACTTATTTAAAATAAATAGATCAATGTGAAATAAAAAATATTTTTCATTCTTCAGTTTCAGGGCCATTAGAAGGTTGTCTTATTAGTATATAACATGGAAGGTGAAGCTGGTTATTGGTGTAATCTTATCAATAACAGGAGAAAATAAGAAGTAGTAAACTCTAAATAAGGGTGGGGAGATTAACTGGGTATTTCTCAAACAATCATTATTCAAAGACCACGTAACATAATGTAAATGTACTTTATGGAGCCAAAAAAAGTGGGACGTTGAATCTATCAATACTAATGAAGAATGATTTGCAATTTCTTTTTATGACAACCTAAATTCTTATGAATTTTCCCCTAAATTTCATTGATTGATTTCCTTAAATTATTTTCCATGTTATTATTTCATTGGACACTACTCTATGTTATGCTTGTGTTATATATAACATTGACTGAGCTTGTGTCACATACGACACATAGTTTTTACAAAACAAAAATATGATAATAATATAGTTATTTAAAACCCAACCATTATAACCTATCGATTAAACATGATAATATGAATAATAGTAAATAATTTTAAATTTTAATTGATTTATATAAAGATAACATATTTATAATAAAATACATAATTTTTGGTAATGTCATTATATGTTTTGAAAATTTTATTTTCGCAATGAACTATTTTTTATGTTCTTCTACAAATAATAATAAAATTTGTTTTAAAAATTTTTATAAATTTATGTTGATAAAATAAAATTATTTTTTAAATTAATAATTTCAATGTTATGTTAGGATGAATTTTTGGAACTTTTCTTAATTTTTTCTTTTGATGATGAATAGTGAAAATAATAAATTTTAATTAAAAACTATCTTTTGATCTAATTTATTTATATTTTAAATGATATTTTAAATGGGTTTTTATGTTTAATTATTTCAATGATAAATAAATTAATTACATTCAGTTCATTAGAATAAATATTATATTTAAATTGAAGATTAAATTTGGGTAAACTTTTTATCTCTTTCACATTAAAAAGCTGATTTCCTAAAACAATTGTCGGATTAAATTTAAATTAATTTCTGCCACTAATATTATTGTAAATATGTAAAAATGGATTCCATATTTGTAATCAATATAATTAATAATAATAATTTCAAATAATTTTTTTTAGTGAAGTTATTTTTGTAAATAGTTTAAATTAATCACATCGGTTAAGATGAAAATGAGTTTAATGAGGGACTAAATGTTACGATTATATAGAAATATTACCTAGAAACTTTTCTAACAGCTATTTTATGGATTTATTTTGACCTTACCCATTATTGGAACTAAATTTTTCATTATTTAAACCTTTTTTAATGTGAAAACATGGATACACCAAGCTTCTTTTCAGAAATGTCATCTTTGTCCCCTCTCCCACTTATAAAAGGCCACACCATTTATTATTTTTTTTACACCTCTCAATCCCATTTTTTTGACCATTATATAACAAAATAAATTCTGAAAATACCTAAACTACTCTTATAAACAATAATGTTTCTGAAATTTCAACCAAGTATGTCTTATAGTGTTAACTAATTTGATATACCCAAATATGAGGTAACGTTCATACAAGAACTTTTTTATATCATTTCTTCACCAAACCACTTAAATTAGATTTATATAATGTTATATAATAAAATACTAATTTAAAATATACTGGGTTATTTTTTGTTACTTTTATTACATAAAACCACACACACTTCCATTAAATTGGGTATGAAATCATCATTCATGTGTGGGGAAAAATACCGCCTCATGAAATTTTGTTTTTCGTTTGTCCATTAACGCCTTCAAATTTATAGAATAATGATGGAAATAATATTTATATATGATATATATGATATTTAATATGTATTTAGGATACTTTAATTACTATATAACACATGCCTTCCTTAATTTAATTTTTCAGCAATACGATAACATTGGTCGTGTATACCATAGACTACCACCTCGCAAAGTGATGTGACTCATTTATGATCTAAATGGAATGTAATATGGATGTTTTTAATATAAATATTATATATATATATATTAATAAAATTATAATGGAATTATAATAAATATATACCATTTTCTTTTCTTTCATTCAGTACGACATGAAAATGGAAACAACCTTAATGCATACATACAACCGACTGTATCCTTGAATGGTGTATTTCATTTTCTATTGCTAATTTTTATTGAATAATGTAAATAAATATATAAGTAATATATATTATATTTATATCTTGTATATAATTATATATATGATAAAATCATTATCTATGTATGAGGACCGACAATAACATGTTAAGGGTGTATTAAAACAAAGCAGTTATTACCTGAGCCACAACATAAACATGGAATTGTTAATAAATGAAAAATATAAAATGATAAGAAAATAAAATATGATATTTTAAAAATTAATATAGTTATTTTATATATTTATAATAAACTTATATTTATTATAACGGTGGTTTCAATCAGTATTATGAGAGACAAGACTTAAGGAAAGGGATTTCCGTCAAACTTTTATTTTTCTTGAGACACAATCCATGTTCACCTATTGTTTCATGTATGTGATTTTTATGATTCAAATGGATGCATTTTAAGATTTATATATTGATAATTATTTGTATTAATTTGTCTTTTTTTGATCTATTCTTTATAGGGTTGACAATTAAAATGTTACCAAAGCAGGTAAGGGTATTTTTGTCTCAATTTGTATTCTTTGAAACAGACATTATGTTTTGCACCTATATTCATTCAAGTGGTGTATATATAGACCCTTTGATATGTAATATCATAAATTATTCCATCCTAATTATATTCTATGTTGCATTATATTTTATAATATAATGGTATTTACGATTCATTGTTTTATACGTGGTAATATTTTATTACTAAAATAACATGGTTTATTGGGATTGTTTATGATTTTGATTCAACTAATGAAATATTATGCAATATATCTAAATAAATACCATTAATGTTCTTATAATATATTAATCTATGATATCTTAAATTAAAGGTATCCTTTTTACACTCTTTTTTATTAATATAAGTAAAAAAATATTTTTTATGAATTATGGCTTTATTTCTCTCTTTGGTTGGAAAGCTCTTTTCATTCAAAACTATGTCTTATAAAAATATTTTCAAGAGTATAATTTTCCATTAAAAATTATTTATTAAATATATTGTTTCCCATATGGTAATTTAGAAAAACAAAATTAATCTTCTTGTAATTTTTTAATCAAGGACCTGTTTTAATATTTTTATAATGAAAAAGGAATATTCATGTAATATGTATGGAATGATAAGATTTATAGAATGTCCTGGCCATCATTTATTTGAAACATAATTTTCAAGTTAAATATGTTGTTTTTAATGAAATATTATTTCCTCTTATTATATAAATTATCTACATTTAAGGTGTTTATAAAATAAAATGGTTTAATTTTTTTATCTTTTAAAGAGTGTTTTCAAGGATGAATAGATATTTTCCTCAAGAAATTTTTAAAATGATATTTCAATATTATTTTCAATATAATATTAAATTTTTGGGTGTTACTCATGACTTATTGGGAATATGATCCAATAAAACAATTCACATTTTTTCTCTAAATGTTTTATATTTTTATGTCATGATGTTTATAATACCCGTTTCTCTACCACATGATATATTCTTATGAGGCATAATTATTCTCATGGGTAATGCTTTGTTGAAATGATTATGGATCTTATCAACATTAAAAAAAGTTAATATATTATAAAATTTTTATGATTCCCATTTAATTTTATTTTTTATGGTATAATGATTTTTTACGATCTTGTGGAACTTAGATCTGTGATTTAATTATGTTATGTGGTGGACCTATATATCCCTCCAATGCATTAGGTAATGATTTTTATCTCATGATATAGACATGGTCAGAATGGAGAGTAAACCTCATTTAGTAAGGATTATTTTTCTATTATGATTCTCGTGGGAGTGAATTATAACTACTAAGATGGTTTGGGGAGTGGACCCATTCTACTAAGATAGCCATGGATGTGATCCTTGAATACTATGAAAGTAATTTTATATGTTTATTTGTTTTCAACAATTAAATGCCTAATACCTATGATATGTTCAAATGGTTATTATTTTTGATTAATTTATGATTCATGTCTAATGACTGCAAGTCTTTTTCCATGACTCGAGATATGTGATCTTTGATTTGCATGGAATAATCTTCTAGTATTATGAACTTTTTCTCATACCCATAAAATCATGATTATTCTTATATATCTACCTTATATACCATTACTGAGTATATGAGATCACCCATTATTAGGATTCTTTTCCCCAGGTTATATTGACATGTATTATGTATCATGTTTTTAATAAGTGGTCTAGTGATAAAAAACTTAGTGGGACATAATGTAGTTCTTTTATGAAATAGTTGTCTATGTAGCTATGTTTTCAAAGTCACTAAACAATTATCAAAATTTCGCATATACTGTGGAAATAAAATAAATATTAATATATTAAGATGTAATATTTATGTATAAAAAATCCACAATCTGTGTAGTTACTATCAATTCAATGGTTTAGCTAACATTTAGAAGATAGATTTAGAAAACTCTTGTATGAACCCTTAGGAGAAACCTATGTATTGGTGATTATCCTCAGTTATTGTTTGGAATTGATTATGCACTTTACCTTGAAATGCGTCTAAGTTAGAATATTACATGTCATAATGGTTTTGGAATAGATGTTCCTAGGGTTAATAGCCCTAAAAATACTGTATTGAGATTGAATTGATTGGGAACTAGTGTATTGAAATGAGACCTACTGCATATGAGGTTTGACACTCTCGGTTGATATGATATTGTCAATCCACAATTTATTTATGAATAATTGTGAAGGATTATTAATAAAATATAATCATTGATAACCAACGATAAACCTATGATTCCATATGTGGTAATTTTATTAGTAATTTCTCTTGGTTATGTGGTTTTAGCACTACTATTAGTATTGATCACACTATGTTTTATTATTTTTTATTCAATGGTATGAAACCATATGAACCTTGCTAATGTTGAATGTGGGATAAAATGAAATTATTTTACTCATGCGAATATAAATAATATGAGATATGGAACAAAAAATTATTTTTCTTTTCTCAAACACCATTCCCAACCTATAAATCATTCCAGTCTCCCAAATGATAAAAAAGGGAACAACATTTGGTTGAGTCCGACAGGAGGTAATGATTGCATTTTTCAATGGGTTTTCTATTTATTATTTTTTATGAAATGGATCTGTAACACTACAAAAAAATTGATTCTCCAATGTTTGGAACATGAGAAAGTCATTCCAGTTGCTTATTTTTTTGAATGTGAAGCAGACTGATGGTGGACTCTAATTTAGAATACAAGGAAAGATTGTTAAATTGACTTTATGTATTGGGAAGAGTTCAAGAAAATATTTTTCAATAATTACATTTCTCATATTATTTTTATGGAAATGAATCAGATTCTTATGTTAAAGAAAAGGGACGATGAATCTATTGGTACCTATGAAAGATATTTTACAAGGCCTATAAGGTATAATTAGGGAATTATCATAACATCCAAAAATAAGGTTAATAAATTCCTTAGTCATTTCAAGCCAAGTCTCAAAGGGTGGAATCCATAAGTGACTTAAATATGTATTAATAAATTTTTCATTGTTCTATTAAGGTGGGAATAGAGTTTGGATTTAATAATCAAACAAATGGGTTTGATATGAATAGAAACATGGAATTCAATGGGAAATATAAGAACCATAGAGAAAAGTGTATGAGATTTCCTTTATTCTTTATTTGTAGATGAGTCATAGAGGATATTGTCTTTAAGGGAGAAGATAATGTTTTCAGTGTGGTATGAATAGACATTGATCATTTGAAATAAGAAGTTATGGGAAATTTTTCCTAATTATATGAATATGGAAAGATCTTTACCGAACGTACCATGAAAACATCAGTGATTCAAGTGTAAATATAATCGTAATAATGGTAACCACTACCCAAATCAAAATTTTAATGATAATGATCAATGTTAGAACCCTCTTAAGTGGTGGAAAAAAAGAAATTTTATGAAATTATTATTTCAGGTGAGGAGAACGATAATGACATTGTGAAAGGTAAACATTCTATTCACTCTTGAACTATTGATGTATAATTTCACTCTAGATCAACCCATTGTATTATATATAAATAATTTTATAATTGTATTATGATTTCAATATAGTTATTATTTGATTAATTATTATTTAGAACCCATAATGGTACGATGATTGAAACCCAAATCTATGTTCCCTCTCTAGTTGATGTTTATGGGAATTTGCTTCATTAAAATCTTGTTATTCTCCCTCTAGTTGAATTATAAGTTATCATTAGAATGGATTGTATTTAAAAACAAGAGGCCACATAAATTTATAAGTATATAAAGTCACATTACTCATTCCAAGTGTGTTTATGTTCATCTATCAGTGTGGCGATAAATATGAACTTCTAATGGAAATCACATCCATTGTAATGGTCATGATTCCTTTTCAGAATGGGATATTATACAAGATGGTTGGGGAAAACACAACATCAATGATATGTATATTGTTTATTAAATTTTTTATGTATTTCCAAACGAGTTTTCAAGTCTTCTACTGAATCCTGAAGTTCAATTATCAAAACAACTCATACCTGATGCCTCACTAATTTCATTATCTCTCTATAGAATATCCTCGATTGAGTTGTAGGAATTGAAGAAGAAACTCCATAAGAATCTTAACATAGGATTAATTCTTCTAATTATTTCAACTTAGGGTGAACCAATTCGGTTTGTGATGAACAACGATTGATCAATGTAACATTATATTGATTATTGAGAATTGAACAAGATCACCATCAAGAAAAATTCTCTTCTACCCAATACTGTGACTTGTTCGATCAACAATATGGATCTAAAGAAAATTCAAGATTTCCCTTTGTTATATATATCATCAATTTAGTGTTTTGAAGGTGGATATACACATGATAACATTCTATAATTGGTATAGATCGTATAAATATATAGTGATGCCTTTTAGTCTTACATATTCTCTCAATATATTTATGGATTTAAGGAATATAGTCCTTATATATTACTTTTTTTAGTTTATGGTATTATTTATATATGCAATTTTTATTTATTCATATATAAAGGAAGAGCGTAAATACCACTTGATAATCTTACTGAAGACAGTAAAATAGAATAAAATTTATGAAAAATTTTAACTATGAATTTTGGGAAAAAGAGGTTTCAGGTTTGGATAACATAATCTCAATAAATGGTGTACATATATATATATGGATCCATAAAATATGGATGTTATTGAATATTAGACTCAATCGACTTTGGGGAATAATATCTGAAGTTTCCTTGGTTTGGATGGATATTTCCAACACATTGTGGAGTATTTATCACTAATGTCTAATCCACTCACAAAGCTATCTTGGAAGGATGGAAAGTTTATTTGGATGGATTAATCTGAATAAAACTTAATATAACTAAATAAAAGGTTAGTTCGAAACATGTTCTTACATTACCCTATTGTGGATAATGATATATAATCTATAGTGGTGAATCTAAAAATTTATTGGTATGGGTTCTCATGAAAAATGGAATGGTTAGAGATTATGCCTCACAAAAACATGTTGATTAATGAAATTAATTACCCATATCATGATTTAGGTTTAGCTATGTTATTTGTTCATTAAAGATAAGGTGGAATTATCATTATGGATAGTGGTCTGACATATATACTGATAACAAAATTTTAAATTATACATTCACATAGAAGGTATTCAATACATGCAAGAGAAGATGGTTAGAGATTATTAATGATTTTGACTACATAATACATTACTAACCAAGTAATGAAAACATGGTGGTCGATGCTTTGAGTCAAAAGGATATTTCTATATTATCCAATATGATAATAAAAAAAGATCCAATATTTCTTGTTTTAAAAAAATGAATCTATAAATCCAAAAGTAAGTGTAAAATCGTATCTTGATTAGTTTAATGTTCAACCATATATCCAAGTGAAAATTAAAGAAATACCGAAGGAATATATAGAGAGAAAAAAGAAGGTTATAAATTTTCTTATGTTTATACTCGATCATGATTGAATGATAAAGTTTAGGAACTATGTATGCCTTCCATATATACCATATTTGAAGAAGAATTCTTTTATAGGAAGCTCATAGATCATCATTCTCTATTCATTTAGAACATATGAGTATGTATGCATATTTTAAAAAATAATTCTGGTTGGATGGAATGGGGAGAGATATCACAAAGTTTTTACCTTTGTTCTTGTTATGCCAATAAGTTAAGGATAAAAGACCAAAGTATGATTGAATGTTACATAAATTACCCATACAGGAATGGAAATAGGAGAATATCACCATATTTTTTCCATTGGACTCCCAAAAAGCTATAAAAAAATTTATATTATAGGGGTTATATTTGATTTCCTTACTAAGTCAGCACAATTCATTAATACTAGAGAAAAATTACCTCAAGATCATCTTTCCATGGACTACATTAAATAAGTAGTAAGGTTTCATGGAGTAGCACATTCTAATGTATCTATTCAGGATATGAGTTATACCTTACTGTTCTTGTGAAGTCTTCAACAAGTTCTTAATACAGAGTTGATTTTTGTCATTTCATATCATCTTCAAAAATATCATCAGTCTAAAAGTATAGTTCAATCCATAGAGTATATGTTGTGATCATGTTCTTTGGATTACAAAGGTGGTTGGAATAAACACCTTTATCTAGTTGAGTTTTCTTACAAAATTTTATTTCACTCACGAATTAAAATTTCTCCTTATAAAGACCACTATAAAAATAATTATAGAGCCCCAATGTATCAGAATGATGTCGGATAAATAAATCTATAAAGACATGAGATAGAAAAAATATAAGATATTGTTAGATAAATTCAGCAGCACATCAAGGAAACTCATATTCCGGAGAAAGTATATACTGATAAACTCCAACATGATATATAATATTAATTTCTTGATAATGTGTTTCTATGAATCTCTTCCTTGAAGAAGGTTATGATATTTATAATGAAATGGAAGCTGAGCACAAGTTATATTAGCCTTTTAAAGAACCTTATTTGATTATGAATGGTTTCTTATAACAAAGATCTTCCATAAAAACTCTATCATGTTCAGTACTTGTTCTATGTATCTATGAAAAGGATGTATATACCTAAACATTCACATGAACTAAACTCAGTGGTAATACTGTCAGAGAAAGATCTTTCTTACATGGAAAATCTTGTGGAGATTCAAGATTGTAAAAAGAATGTACTACAAGACAAGACCGCTCACCTAGTCAATATTTTATAAAAAACCCACATGATTTAAAAATCAATCTTGGAACATTTTCATACTATGAGGAAGAATTATCCACGTATTATATTATCATAGTTATGAATTTTGGGAGATATATTCGTTTTATGAAGTGAATAATGTAACAACTTTAGTTATTAAGTTTTTTTTCAGTATTTATTTGATGTATTTCATTGGAAGCTACAATAATTTAATATTTATTTGTACACTACAACAAGTTAATCTTTTGTTTTATTATACCCCATGTTAATCATGTGCTACAGGAAACATTGACTTATCTAGCATTACATGCAATACTGAATTTTATCAAAATAATGATATACTATTAGTATAATATTTTAATACCCACCCATTATAACCTAGCCTTTGAAAAAGGTAATGTGAATACTAGTTAATATTTATAAACATAATGGTTTTATATAAATAAAACACGATGATAATAAGATAAATAATTTTTTGTTAAAATGCTTATTTTTTATGAAAATACAATTTTCTCAAAAGAAGTCTATAACGACCCAAACTATTATTAATAAACATTCCTCTTGATCTATTTCAATGTATTATTTTAAAATGGTTATATAAAACATATCCAATTAATTGGTTTTATGATTTTGAATTTAAAAATATTGTATATAATTGTTACCGTTGCTAATATATCTGTTGAATAGTGATCATTTGATTAGTATAAATATAGGGCATTAAAAAATCTAATTTACTCAGACAAAGACAGTGATGGCCTCATCCAGTTGAATTTGATTGTATGAATCCCATTTTTCAATGCTCTGAAAGGATTTGGTGTCATTGGGATTCACTCTTGACCAATCCCAAGTTAATCTTTGACACGTTAAGCACAAATGGAACCACTTACATGAGAAGTGGAAGTTGATAAATATTACCACCCGAGCAAAGATATCTAAGCCACCCCAAGAGTCTGTCACCATCTCACACCTTACCCTTAGGTATTATACAGGTGTTATAAGGGGTTATGTATCCAAAACCTAGACCTGTGATTATTTTTATTATTTTTGTATTGAATAAAGCATATACATTCATTTTATTATTGTTACTTTGTAAAAAGTATTTAAAGAACAGATAGTATTTTAAGTTATTATTCAATTAAGGAATACATTTTAATGAATTAATGGATATTTTAATCAAATAATATTTTAATATAATATTATTACTAATTATATTTTATTAAATATAAATTATTGTATAATTTTTATGAATACAATTGTGATTTTTATAATGGTTTGAAAGCTGTTTTTTTTCAAAACCCATGAATTTTCGATAAATATTAGTTTTTATATTAAAAGTAAAAATTCACATATTTATAAAATTATTTATATAAAATGATTATTATTGTCGGAATCAGGATGTCAAAATTATACAATGGTGAATTTTTCATACTTTTTTGAGATAGTCAAATTTATGGATAAACTGAAATATAATTTTACTATATTATGTGTTTTATGACATCATAATGACCCAATTGTGATGTAATAGAATAATATAAATGGGATGTTCATACAATAAAAGTTTTACCATTAAAATAATGGGATTTATGGTTTTTGTGATTTATTTTAAAAATCCTTAGTTGACCTTCTAAGGCTTATGAAATATGTTAAGCTTTGCAAATGTTTTCCTTGAGAGTGTGACTCACCTCCACACAAGTAAGCCTCATATTTTAAGAAATTCGGAAATTGTCCTTAAAAAATAATTTTTTCCACTCCCCTTTGGAAAAAACCTTTGGAAAATATCATGTTCTAGTTTTTGGTTTTGATTATTTTAATGTGTGGTGTCCAAAACCTAAATAATAAAGAATTCCCTCCCTTTTCCTATATAAACCCACCCATGCTCCCACACCTATTTTGTCAAAGAATTTGTAGCTCATAAAACCTCTTACCCCTATCTTTATAATCCTATCAAAGTGACCCAATCTCTTATTATGCCTCTCTCAATCCCCTCCCAAGCCTTTGGGATCACACTTCCAAATAAGGGATATCTTCCTTTCTCATTTTTGTCCATGTTTCTTTATGTTTCTGTACCTTGTTATTTTTAATTAAAATTTTTTGGGTAATTATTTCGAAACATTACTATACTTTCCCACTTATGTTTTAATGATTACATATCCTTTCTCTCTCATTAATTCCTCCCATGGACACCCGTTACCATGCCAAAATTCAGTAAGGGATTTCTCTCTCCTCATTTACATTCTTGCAATTCTTTTGCATTATCAATCTCAATTTCATTACATAAATTTGGAAATGTATCTATATTACCCCTTTAATTTCCATTTCATTTAAATATTATAGGACATACCTTTATCACTCATCATCCATTTTCTAGGAATTCTTATTTCACTCTGCTGGGCTGCTGAAATTGCACTGTGATTTTCCAAGCTAAAGTCATTGTGTAGTGAATACCATGTCCATTTCTCTATCATAGTTATTGAAATTTAGGAAAAATTACTAATTGATTATATATATTCATATAATAATACCACATTCCATTATCGTGGAATAATTTATGTTGTTTAATGAATCCATGTTATATGATCAATGTGGCACACTTATGCATTAAATGAAATGATTAAGAATGGTCCTCCATGATAGTGTTGTAATGCATTGGGTAAGGACTAGTATCATGATAAGCCAAGTGAAATGAGGGTCTAATAATGATAATTCAAGTGAAATGAGGGTTCAATCATGATACATGTGCAATGATCCTTGGCTCATGCTAATATCATGTTTAATGTTGATGCCACATTTCTATGTTATGATATTCATGCTATATCATGCCTTTATGTTCATGTTTCAATTATTCACCATTGATATTCCTATTGACAAAAATGTGTTTTATTGTTCATGTAATCCCTTGTTTAATCTCTTAATGGGATTTATAGCTCATATTTTTCTTATGCATGTACTCAGGTTATCCCATGAAATGCTAAGTACGATGGAATGTGTGTGGTCATGTAAAATAAGTTTTCACTAAAGATGTGTATTTTAGGTTTTAAGTTGTTATATAATCTTCCTAATTCCCAAAGACACAATAAATATCGATATTATATGTTTTATCAAGTGAATTTTTTATGCAATTAATTAATTTTAAGTGTGAAATAAATAGTAGGGTTGTCATAGTTCGTATTAGAGGAATGGTTGAGTTATTTTTGAGATTAGGATTACAAAACCATAGTGAAAGCCTTTGCGATAAGACTAAGTATAATAAAAGTATCCCTAAGTTTTGGTGAGTATAGAATAATTGGTTAATCATGAAAATACATCTCTGTTGGGATATGAGTAGGTAGAGGCGGCTCTGGCACAGTTGTATCTAGGGGTAAAATCTTGAAACACATCATTGAGATATACTTGAATTGGAATTGGTGCATAACAATGGGCCTTGTTGCATTATTTGTTACGACACTCTTGGGGGATATTATATCATAAATTCATAATCATAGTATAAACCATTATTAAGTAAATAAAAAATCCCCACTATGAATATATGTTGGAAGGTAGATCATTGATAACATAAATTGAAGCCTATAAATTCATAAGATAAAGAATTAAAAGTAATTTATAAGTTATCAGTTTTTGTCTTTGGATTACCCTTTATGTGTTACCCATAACAATCCTTTTATTCTAGCCATTGGATGCTAATATGATGATTCATGATAAAAAATGATGTAAAGATCAATGTGATTATTGTTCTAATGAGATTTCCAATCTAATGGGAGCGTGAATCAAGAACTTTGTTATGATACTCTCTCGGTTAACTCATGTTTTTAATAGAAACATGGTTAATGAGAAACATTCAACCCCCTCCCTAGAAAAAACTAGTCACAATTAATAGCTTCCTTAGATAAAGGTCTCCTAATTTCAATGGATCATCTGATCCCTTAATCAGTGAACAATGGATCAACTCTATTGATAAGATATTCTCCATCCTTCAATGTTCTGAACAAGAGAAGGTACATCTAGCAGCTTATCGTATATAAGGTAAATCTAATAAATGGAGGACATTGATCAAGTAAATAATGCTTCAGGGGGAGATCAAGGTATTTGAATGGAAGGATTTCAATAAAAGTATTTTCTACAAATATTTTCCTCGCACCATATGACTTAAGGTGGGAAGGGTCTTCCTTTACCTAAAGTAGAAAGATATAGAATCCATCGAAATGTATGAGTAAAACATCACAAGTATTTCATGATACACCTACATAATTGTCATTACCCCTGAATGCAAGGTTGATCGTTTCTTTGGTGGGATAAAACATAGCCTATAGAAATCCCTAGCGATCTGCGACTTTGAGACATATGAGAAAATTTTACGATGTGCCCTCAAAGTCAAAATGGATATTAGAAAATCTCTGGGGTATCAAGGGGATAAGAAGCTTAATAAGTAATTCAATTCTAGCAGTCTTATGGGTAAATTCAATTGTGCTATAAAAATATATCACCCTACTTTCCAATGGTGTAGAAATTAGCACCCCAAAAATTTCCTGAAGGGGAAGAATAAATTGCATAGGTGTTGAAGAGTAGGGAACCTAACTATTATCTACCCACATGAAAAACCAATGGATGTGAAAGAGGAGAGGAATGATCAGTTTGACCCAAATGCCTTGTTCATTGCTTCAACTACAACGAACCAGGGCACTTTTCATACAAGTTCCCTAAGCCAAAGGATTTCAAAGGCAACCAACAACCTCCAAGGCAGCACAAGTGATCTTTTTCAATAACTACCACCAAAATGAACCTCGACAATGAAGTTGTGATAAGTACACTAGTTAATCATTCATGAATAGAGAACTTGCTTTTTTATTCTAGTTTTACACATTCTTTTATAAAATGAAATATTAATAGAACAATCTTAACACCAATATAAATCTGGGAAGTAAAGATGTCGGTGTGAATGAGAAAAGGGGAAATCATTTCTACCCAGGAATATAACTCCTTCTCGATCATAATTTGTGGTTTTAACTTTTTGGAAAACCTCTTCATACTCCCTTTGGTGAAATTTGATGCAATTCTTGTCCTGAATTGGCTTTCCTTATATAGAGCCAATGTTAATTTCAATGAGAGGGAAATCAATATCCATATAGAGAATCGACCCCTGATTCTATACAAGTTCAAGGTGGAGGATGAATATTCATTATCACCATCATCTCGAGTCTAGATATTACATCCCTGTAAGCACACATATCTGGCATAGATGATTCAGTCTAAGGAAGAAACCATCCTGGAAGACAGGCCTATTGCGAGGGAGTTTTCTGAAGTGTTTCTCAAGGAATTTCATGGTCCTTCTCCTAGAAGAGATGTTGAATTATCAATTGATCTTATACCTATGGAATTTACAGTATCTACCACTCCATATATAATGGTTTTTGTAGAGATTGAGGAGATAAAGAAACAAAAATAGTATAATCTAGATAAAGGGATAATATGCCCAACTTCTTCCCAGTGGGGTGCACCTATCCTCTTCATTAATAAGAAGGATGTTTCAATCCACCTATGCATTGATTATCATGAGCTCAATAAAATCATGATAAATAAAAAGCATCCTCTACAACAAAATTATGACTTGTTTGATAATCTGCATAGAGAATAATACTTTCCAAGGTGAATTTGGGGTTGGGATATTACCAAGTAAGGGTGAAGGAGGATATCCCTAAGATAGCTTTTCATACAAGGTATAGGCACTACGAATTCATAGTAATGCTTTAGAACCCACTAATGATCCAGAAATCATTATGGGCATGATGAATAGAGTGTTTAGAGATTTACTTGAAAAATATTTGGTTGTATTTATAGAATATATTTTAATATACTCCAAAACCATGGTGGAGCATGAGGAGAATCTAAGCGTAGTACTGGAGACCTTATGAAAGGATAATCTCTATGGAAATTACAACAACTATGTGTTCTATTTGAAGGAAGTATCATAATAAATTAATATCATCACAAGTAATTAGATATATATATATATATATATCCCTCCAAGATGGATACAATTGAGGCATGGACAAGGGCCACAACAGTAATGTATATCCATCGCTTCCTAGGGTTATATGGATATTATTGATGATTTGTGAGAAATTTCTCATTATTATCAAACCCTCTTACTAAGATAACTCCAAAGGGATTCATGTTTACATAGAGTGATGAATGCGAAGAGAGATTCAAAGAGTTGAAAAGAAGGCCTATCACTATGCTCGTGCTCACAATACCCACAAGTGGAGAACATTTTTTGGTATTTAATGATGCTTCAAAGAAGGACATGGGTTGTGTGTTGATGAAAAATGACATGGTCATTTCCTGTCCTTCAAGGCAATTAAATTTCTATGAGAAAAAATATCCAACACATGATCTGGAGTTGGCTACAAAAATATTTTCATTAAAATTTTTGAGACAATACATTTTTGGGTGGAACTGTGAAATATACATGGATCACAAAATCCACAAGTATAAATTCATGCGAAAGTATTTGAATATTCATAAAAAAAGATGGCTAGATCTTATCAAAGACTATGAATTAGCAATACATTATAACCCTAGAGAAAGCGAACAAGGTAGTGAATGCTCTAAGTAGAATAGACCCAGCAATTCTATCAATGATGAGAATTGGAAAGGATCTAATCTTCATATATTTGATGAAGATGTAATGGGAATCATAAATAAGGGAACATAATCAATCCTTTCAAAAATGATTGCTCATCCATATCTTTTGGAAAGGTTAAAGGATTCTCAAATGGATGATATGGGAATTCAGAAGATAGTGGAAACTATCAGAAAAGGTAAAATTAATGACTTAAACATTAATGAAGAATGAATTATGAGATCTGGGTCAATACAATGTGTTCCATCAAATATGAAGTTAAGGAATGAACTTTTGGATCATGCACATTGTACAAATTTCTCCATTGACCCAGGAAACAAAAAAGAACTATTGATATCTCCAAGGGTATTATTGGTGGGATAAAAAAAAGAAGGAGATCACTGAGTACCCATCAATGTTCCAGATATGTTAGAATGTGAAGGATGAGAGGCATAAGTCTAAGGGGATGATGCAACCATTACCCATACCAGCATAAAAATAGGAGAACATCACCAGGGACTTTGTCACGGAAATTCCAAATACATCCAAAGGAAACAATGATATCTGGTTTTTTTGTGGATTGACTTAAAAAACATCACACTTCATTTTAATTCGATAGGATTTCTCATTGGATTAACTGAAAAAAAATATCAGAGAAGTGGTAAGGCTGCATAGAGTACCACTATCTATTAAATCTGTTCAAGATCCAAGATTCACCTCTATGTTCTGAAAGAGTCTTTGAACATGCTCTGAATACTGAGCTAAACATCAATATAGATTATCATCCACAAAATGATAGAAAATCTAAGTGGACTATCCAAACACTTGAGGACATGTTGAGATCATTATCAATGGACATCAAAGGAGTATGGGATCATCATATTATTTTGGTTGATTTCTCATACAATAACAGTTTCCACTCAAGTATCCAAATGGATCCTTATGAAGCCCTATATGGGAAGAGCTGAAGAACACTGGCATGTTGGTATGAAGTTGTGGAGAAATAACTTCTAGGTCTTGAAATATCTGAAGAAATGGTGGAGAAGGTTAAGACGACGAAATAGTACATTAAATCTTCTCAGAGTCGACAAAAGAGCTATGCTCATAATCATCAAAGAGACAAAGAGTTTGATGGTGGGGAAATGGTGTTACTTTTCATATCATTGTGGAAGAGATTTATCAGATTTGGGAAGAAGGGAAGTCCTATTACAAGGTACATCATCCCTTTTGAGAACCTTGATCACATTGGTGCAATGTCATATCGACTAGCACTCCCACCGAACACATCTCAAGTACATGATGTATTCCATGTATCAATATTGAGAATGAACATTCTTGATCCATCACCTGTAATCAATCTAGATGTGGTACCGTTGGAGAATGACATCTCTTACAAAGAAAATATGTTATAGATCTTAGATCATGGGGGATAATTTCTTCCAAATAAGAAAATTCCCCTAGTCAAGGTGTTCTGTAGAATCTAAATGTTTTAAGAGGCAATGTGGGAATTATAGGAAGTGATGAATTAGGCTACCATAATCATTTTTAGTGTGGGAAAATGAAATTAAGAGGGTGAAATTTCATTACAGGGGAAGATTGTAATTACCCGTACTTTTATTAATGAAAATTCCTCTTGATCTATTTCAATATATTATTGTAAAATTGTTATATAAATCATATGAACTTCTTTGGTTTTATGATTTTGGATTTCAAATTACCATTTATAATTGTTACCTTTGCTAAGATTGTCGTTGAACAGTGATCATTTGATTAGTAAAAACATAGGGCTTTAACACATCCAATTTACTCAATCAAAGGAAGTGATGTCCTCATCTAGTAGAATTGCTTCGTATAAATCCCATTTGTCAGAGATCGAAAATGATGTAGATTCATTGGGATTCACTATTAACTAATCCAAAGATGAGATTAAACATGTTATGCTCAAACCGAACTACCTACGGGTGAAGTGGAAGATGACAGAGATAACCACTCGAGTGATGTTATCCGAGCTAGCCCAAGAGTCTTTCACCATCGCACACCATGCCCTTCGGTCTTATGAGGGTGTTATAAAGGGTTGTGTAACAAGTCCCTATAACTATAGTTATGTGAATTATTTTTGTATATAATTAATAATATACATTCATTTTATTATTTTTACTTTGTAGATAGTTTTTAAAGAACCAATAGTACATTTAGTTAATATTCAGATAAGGAATATTTTTTGATGAATTAATTGATTTTTTAATTAAATAACATTTTAATAAAATATTATTAATAAATTAATTTTTATTTAATATAAATTATTGTTTAATTTTTATGAATAAAATTGTGATTTTTATTAAGGTTTAAAACTATTTTTGCCAAAACTCGTGAATTTTCCAAAGGGATTTGTCTCTCCTCGTTTATATTCAAGCAATTAATTTTTATAATGAATATAAATTCCATTAAATACACTGGGAAATATATATTTACAACCCATTTACTTTATATTTTATGTAAATATTAGGATACACCTCTTTATTATACATCCTCCATTTTTTATGAATTATTATGTCACGTCGTTATGCTATTGAAATTGCATAGAAAGTTTCTAAGCCCAAGTCATTGTGTAGTGAATACCAAGCCCATTTCTCTATCAAGGGTATTCACTTTTATGCACATTTACTAATTATTATATAGTTTAATATATGAATTCCACAATCCTTTATCATGGAATAAATTATGATGTTCAATGAATCCATGTTATATGATCTGTGTGGCACACTTATGCATTAAATAAAATAATTAAAATGGGTGTGCCAGATAGAGCTCCAATGCATTTGGTAAAGACTATTATCATGATACATCATGTGAAATGAGGGTTTACTCGTGCTAATTCAATTTCAATTTTGGTTTAAACATGATCCATGTGCAAGGAGCCTTGGCCCATGCTAATATCATGTTAATGTTGATGCCACATTTACATGTTATGATAATCATGTTATATCAAGACTTTATGTTCATGTTTCTCTTATGATTCATTGATATGCCTATTTCCTAACATGTACTGTATTTTTCATGTTATTCCTTATTTAATCCCTTATAGGGCATTATAGCACATCCTTTTCTTATACATGTTCTCATGTTATCCCATGCAATGCTAATTTCGAAGGAATGTGTGTGGTCATGTAAAAGAAGTTTTCAATAAATATTTCTATTTCATGTTTTAAGATCATATTTAATTTTCTTAACCCTCAATGACACTAGGCCTATTTATCATTTATGTTGTATCAAGTTAATAGTTTATGTAATAAATTATGGTTTAGTGCGGAATAAAAACCAGGGTTGTTATAAACTCGTTCTTATGTACTTCTTTGAAAATTAATAAAATTAATTTTTGAAACTTTTTTAAACGTGATTTTATAAAATAAAATTATTTTTTTTAATCATAATTTTTTATTTATCTCATGGTTAATTGATTGTATTTTTTATGAAATATTTCTTCTTTTGATGAATAGTGAAAAATATTGAGATTTAACTGAAAACATATTTTTTACCTAATATTTGGAGAAAGATAAATTATACTTTAAATTTGTTTTAAACTATAAATAGTTAAAATATAAATATATCAATTAAATTTTTTTCATGTAATTAATTTAATATTCAAATTGAATATAAAAACATTGTAGTCTTTTGATGTTTTCAGTTTAAAATATCGCTTTCTTGATACATACATGGGATTAATTTTAAATTCAGTTTTTCCAATTATATGATTTAAATTAGTAAGAATGGATTTCAAATTTTTTTAATAAGGATAATTTTTAATGTATACTAAGTCCATATTAATTTTTTGAAAATAATAATTTGTGAAAGAGTTAAAATTAATTTCTTTGATTAAGAGGAAATTGAGTTTACTAAGAGACTAAATGTTAAACATATAGGGAAAATGGCATAAGTACAAGTCCAAAACCAATTTGATAGACATAAATTTCCCATAACCATTATTTTTTAGAATTGTGTAAAATATTTAATCCTTCTGTTTGTAAAAACAAGGGAACACTTGTCTTCTTTTAAAAAATGTCAATTGCGTCTTCCCCCCACTAATAAAAGGTTACCCCATATCCCCATATCTTCACACATTTCAATAAAATTTGGATTAGAAAATATATAAAAAATTAACATACCCTATTATCTACCCTTTTATTAGAAGCTATAATTTTGGAAAAACTCCATCTAAGGAACTCCTTTGGTTAAAACCAAAAGGACATACCTGAGGAAGACTTAATGTTCATCAACGAATGTTTTTTTATTTCCCCATAAAACCCCATTAATTATTTTGAGATCATATTATATAATATCCTATTTATATTAAATATACTAATATTAGGTTATGTTAAAGGTTTTTACCAAAAATAATACATGCTTCCATCAAATGGGTTATGAAATCACTATTCATATGTATGGTAGACTACTACCTTACGAACTGATGCCATTCATTTTTTCAATACTACCTTTCATGGTTGGAAATAATTTTGTAAATAATATTTATATATGATATATATGATAATTTTGATGTATTTATTCATTTTTAATTATTATATAACACATACCTTCATAATTTCCTTTTTGTTGGAATATTGTAATGTCGTTTATGTATACTGTGGAATACAACCTCACTAGAAAATGTGATTCGTTCAAAAATCACATGGAATGTATCAAATATGGGTTAAAAAAAATATATTATATATATATATAACATAAAAATTATAGTTTACAGATGATTTATATATATATCATTTACTTTTCATTTTATCAATACGATATGAAAATGGAAACAACATTCATGCATACATCCGACCTACAGTCTCCATGAACATTGTATTTCATTTTGAATCAAAAAAATAATTGATTATACTAAATACATATATAAATTATTTATATTATATTATTATAATGTTTATAGTTTTTTCTATTATTAAATCATAATATAATTAATAATACCAAGAATACAAAGTAAAAATAAGTATGAACAACAAAATGGTAATTACCCAAAACATAACATTAACATTAAATTGATAATAAATGGGTAATATAAATTCATAAGTAAAAAATATATGGTATTATATATATGTGGTTCTTTTATATAGTTATAATGAACTTATTTTTATTATACATTAGGTTTTAATAAGTAATATAGAATTCAACACTCATAGTAAGTGATTTTCATCTCACTATTATTATCCCTGAGACACAATCTATGTTCACCACCGATTTCTCTTATGTGGCATGTATACTACACATGTATTTATATTATTATTATTTTAATTATTTAAATATCCATTTTATGATCTATACTTTATGGGGTTTATTGTTAAAATATTTCCAATGTAGGTTAGGGGATTTTAATCTCAATTTTTCTTCTATGAAGTACATTATGTTTTTCACCAATATTATTTTGAGAAGTGTTTATAAACCCCACTTTAACATGTAATATATTGAATTTTTTCATACTCATTATATCTAATGTTTTGTTTTAGGTTATTCCATCATGGAATTTATTATTCAACATTACTGAAGTGGTGAGTGTTTGTTACAACAATCTCAACGTTTATCAGGATTATTTAGGATTATGATTATATTGATAAAATATTTTGATCCATAACTAATGAATTATCATGAATTTTTTTATTCTTGGTTTATCCATTATATATTTAACTAATGGTTACATTTTTCCTCCCATTGGTACTTAATATAATTAATAAAAAATTTCTATGAAAATATGTATTTATTTCTCTCTTCAGTTAGATATCTATTTTCATTAAAATACATTATTTATAAAAATACATAAAAATTCTTTTTTAGCACTTCCATAATTTTTTATTGAGGAAATTTTAACCCGTTTTTTTAAAGATATTTTTTCAATTGAATATTCTTTTCATTTCCTGATCAAGGAACTTTTCTAAACATTTTATAATGAAATAGGATTGTTTGTTTAACATTTTTGACATATGTGTATTTATTGACCATAAAGACCATAATTTATTTTAACCTTCCATTGAATGATTACAAGGATATTTTTAAATAATTTTTTTCCAAATATTCTAGAATTTTATGGTTTTTAATATTGTTTTCAAATACAATTATTTTCAAAAAAAATGTTTTATTTTCCAAAAAGCATTTTCAAAACGATAAGCATATTTTCCTCAAAAAAATCATTTAAATGATCTTTAAAAAATATTTAATATATAAGATGAAATGTTTTGGGGTTACACTTTCCTTTATGAGGATATTATCCAATGGTAACATTTATATTATTTATTTTATTGGTTTATGTTTTTATGGCATGATCCCTACGAAACCTATTTATCTACCATGCTTTATAAACATTGGAAAATATCTTATTTCCATGGGTTATGCTATGATGAAATGATTTTGAAAACTATATTATTTATACAGGTTAGGATATGATAAAATATGTATGATACACATTTTATTTCCTAGGTTATTATATGATGATTGTTTATGATCTTGGGACACATATGTGTATGATTTCATTATTTAATGGGTGGGACCTATATCTCCCTAAATTTAATTGGGTAAATATTTAAATCTCATAAGATAAAAATGGATGGAATGTTGCGTAAAACCAGTTAATTAAGGTAATTCTTCTACTAATATAGTATTGGGAGTAAACCTTCAGTACTAAGACACCTTTTTGGAGTGAACACATTCCACTGAGATATTTTTCGCAGTGAACCTTGAAAACTATTGATATAATATCTTATGATTTTGTGTTTTCTATAATTACATGAATAATACCTATGTTATGATCACATGGATTATTCTTTCTGATTTCTTTATGATTTATGTGTTATTATTTCCAATCATTATTTCATGACTCATGATTATGATCTTTGACATGCAGGGTAAGATCTAAAAATGTTATGTTACTGTTCCCATACCCATATTCTCTTGATTTTAATTACTTATATCCCTTTTTTACCCTTAACAATCATATGAGATCACACATTCATATGTTTCATTTCCCAATGTTATGAAGATATGTATTATATATGATGTTTCTAACAACAGAAATAGTCATAAAAAACCGAGTATGAGATAACGTAGTTCTCTATGAACCATCTATTTATGTAATAGGGTTTTTAATGGAAATAAACTATTATGTTTGTTTTTCATGTATTTTTTGTAATAAAATTTATATTCCTCAATTAATATGTAATATTTCTATTTGAAAATCCTCGATCTCCATATTTTAGGGAATCCACATAGCTTTATAATTGAAAAAATGACAGAAATTATAGATTATTTAGTGACCTAAAACCTATTTATTTTATGGGATTAATCATATGTTATTTTGGTAAATATGAATAAATCACTCAATTATTTTTTATTATAAAATCGGATAATGGGGTATATAATTATTCCTTTGTGTTTAGTGATAATAACCAAAAAAATGGATCTTTATGAAAGTATAAATGGTAATTGTAAATGTGGAAATAAACTAAGAACAACTATATTTGAAAACAATTTGGTTAATAATTAATATTAGTCATCCAAAGGAACTCATGAGTTCTTTTTATGTGGAAAGGTTATCCATAAATCTCATATTTTTCAACAGGTGGTGAAAATTTCCGCAATTGTAATAGAGGGAAAAAGGTTCCAACAACTGATGTCAAATTTTTAAAATTTTGGAATATTAGAAATTATGTGAATTAATTACCTAATTTTTGAGACAATGAGGTTGGTGGGCCTCTAAATCCCCCTAAGAAAAAGGATAATGGGATATCCTTTTATAAAACAAGTTAATAGGTTCAATATAATTTCAAGACGAAAGGTACACATACCATCTACTCTAGAGTTTCAAATTTATTATTTATTTCTACATATCCCAATAAATATATATCCGAATAATTTTCTCTAGATATTATATCACCAAAATAATGATTACTTGTTCAGTTATTAGTAAAAACAATTAAAAGTATGATTAGTACATTAAATGTTTAGAGCTCCTCTTTGAGTAAATATTTTAGTATTGTGATTCTTGAAAAGGTTTGGATTCACCTACTATATTAATTTGATGTGATTTTGGGAATGTATTAGATATAACTAAATAGATCCAATATGAATTTATAAGGATGAAAAGTTTTATTTTATATTCCAAATGAACCATTGATTATTTATTAGTGCATGGATGAATAAGAAGAATCATTTAAAATTAGTTCTGTCTTATAGTTCTATATTATTATCCCTAAAGTGTATCTATATCATATGGTTTGGGAGAAAATCAATATTCAAGAAATGCCTATTATATAGTATTTTGTGCAATACAATCTTGAAGATCTTACTAGAATACCTATGAATTTTGATGTTGAGTTTTCAATAACCCTATCACCTAGTGCTACACCTATTTCAATGGTTCCTTATATAATGAAACAAAGTGAGTTGTATGTTTTGAATAATAAAGACAAGAAAAATCATTCTAAGGGTTTCATATTTCCTAGTCTTCCACTATGGGATGAACCACTATTTTTTTAATAATAAATATGGTTTAATTCATCATTTTATAGATTATCATGAAATTTATAAGAGAATTATCATTAACTTGTATACAGTACCCCATATTAATGATTAGTTTTGTCAATTACAAGGATCTCAAAAAATTAGCTTGACCATTATATTTGATATAATATATTGAGGGCCATAAAGGAGCATATAAACAATAAAACATTCCATATGAGGTATACACATTATGAATTTTTAGTGATGGATTATAGACTTACAGATTCCATTACTATGTTTGTGGATTTAAAAAATAGAATCTTCAGATATCACCCTAATTCGTTTTCTATTGTCATTATTGATGAAATTATTATACATTCAATTATTAAAAATTTCATATAGATCATTTTAGATTTTTTATGAATCTCCTACAAAATTAGAAGTTTTATTTTGAAAAGTTTACAAAGAGTTAATTTTATCTTTAAAAGGTTATTTCATGGGTCATATAATCTCATGTTATTTTATTAATTTGGATCCTTTAATGTGGGATGTAATTCTGGAATGGATTTTCCCTGATATGGTTACTAAGATCTGTATATTTTTGGGGTTTAATATATATTGCCAACATTGTTAGAGATATTTATCAGGACAAATGAATCTATTTACTATGTTGATATATATTAGGGGTAAATTCGTATGATCTAATGAATTTGAAGATAGTTTCAATGAGCTGAAGTGATGGACTATTTTTGTAACATTTGCTTGGACTACCATGTAGTGAGTAGGGGCTTCAGATCAATTGGAAAAAATTAGTTAATGGATTGGGATTTGTCTTTATGGAGAATGATATGGTTACAGTATATGCCTTATGCCAATTGAAATTCCTTGATAGAAATTACTCGACATGTGATTTGAAGATTTTAGTGGTAATATTTGGGTTAAGGATACTAATCCATTCTCATTATAGTGAAAGGTGTGATATATATACAGATCACAAATTCATGAAATATATTTTCACATTGAAATTTTTTATTATGGGTTTTATTTAATGTATTAATTGAATAAATCATATTATATATCAATATATTTCTACCATGGGAAGGGGAACAAAGTGGATGATGATTTGAGTTTGAAAGAACATTTGTTCTCATCCATGATGAGGACAGAAATAGAAACAATACATATGAATTTTTAGAAAATATAACTTAAAATCATAAGTAAATAGATATCCTACCTATTTTAGTTTAATTTCCAAACCATATATCAATGTGATGATTAATGTGGTTCGAGTTGAAAAAATGAAACTATAAGAGAATGTGAGAAATGATAAAGAGTTCAAGCATTATTTTGATGGAATGATAACTTTCAAAAACATATTTTTTGTTCCCTTGATACTATATTTGATGAAATAGATATTTTATAAAGCTAATAATTCATCATTTTCTTTTCATCTTAGATGTAAAATGATTCATTTTGATTTTAAAGAGTATTTTTCGAGTGACTAAATGAAGATAAATATTTTTTTGTGTGTATCTTGGTCCGTGGTATATTGAAAATTTAATTTTTAGAGATAGATTTATATTGGAAAATTAAATAAAATAAACATACCATATTGAAAATGGTTAAGTATGACAACATATTATTTTTTGGACTCTAAAAACATCTAAACGACGTAATTATGTTTAGATTTCAGTTGCGAACGTTATGGACTCTATACACTATATTTTTATGATAAAATATTTCTATCTTGATACCTATTTGACTATGTTAATTATGTATCTTGTAAAATTTTATAGAGTTCCACATTCTATTATATCTCATCGATATCTGAGGTTTCCCTTAATGCTCTAGAAAAGTGTTTTTCATGGTCTGGATCTTGTGTTTTGTTTCATTATTTCACATCATCCTAGAATAGGTTTTCAGTTAGAAATAAATATTCAAACCCTGGAGGATAGGTTTAGTTCTTATTCTATAGGATTAAAAGGTGGTGAGAATCAAAACCTTCTTCTATTCTAATTTTCAAATATTAATTTATTTTAACAAAGTATTCATAAAACCCCTAATTTTTTTTGTGGAAGGAATTGTGGACCCCAACATGCTGGGATGAAGTGAGAGAAAGTGAGATATTTAGACTTGGTCTAGTTGATTATGTGGAAGATAATTTCAGTATAGAGACTCAGGATTTCAATTTGTATATATTACATCTTTTTATATGAATATTCAATATATTTCACAAACAAATGCAAGATGATCATGATTGTTTAGTGTCTTTGGAGACATGGTATACACTCTTATAATTTGGTTAATGTTATTCATCATCTCTCATAATTAACTTATCCTTTAGTAATATTCCCAATAATTCCCTAATTAAAACCATCCATTATTACCTAGGAAATTGAAATATAATATAGGGTGATATCAAATTACATGTATGGGTAAACAGGGAAGAAACGTGAGCATAACATGGGCATAAGGGTATGAGATCTTGATTTTAATATATTGAAACCATATCCCGCATATAAAATATAATGATCTTGATTCTTGGAAAAATATTAGCAGTATATAAGACATGATTCAGGTAGAGATCAAATAACCCATGGCATTAGAGCATAAAATTGTAACAAGATAAGGAATTATAGCATACACATAAGCATTGAAAATATTTTTCATAGTAGTCATGTCTCAATACCAAATATAACATATTGGAATGGGTTATCTCTCCAAAAACATCATAGTATTCAATGATCACTATTAATACCACCATATCCAATAGAGTCTACTAATGATCTAGGTTTTGTCCCCATTCTATACCTTTATATCTATTGAGTTATAAAGATTTACCCAGTGCATTTGAGGGAGATATAGGTCTCATGGATAACATAATAAAAATCATTCATTTTTATTCCATTATAAAATTATGTATTAATCACATCATAACCCATGAAATGAAATGGAATTGATGAACATTTTACAATTTCATAACCTATTGAAAGGATACATTTTTCATAGTCACATTATCATTTTTTCATAGTGTAAATTAAAAATCTAAAATGAGTTAGTACAACATGATTGGAATTAAAATTAAATTCTTAGGCTCGTTCATAAAATGAAACTTAAAACATAACTGTAATTTGTGAACAATCTTCTCTAGATGATTCATCTTATTCTATGGAAGAAATTAATCCCCCATTAGGATGAATATCATTTTTAAAATATCCATTTTTTGTGGGAAAATTTAAGTGTTAATATTGTATAATTATTTTATACAATATTGTAATACTGTATTTTTAATTCCATATTGAATGACTAAATTAATGTGAAATATCTACATCTCCTCAAACTCATTGGATTTATATGATATGTATATTCTTATTCGATGTTTTAAATCTATATATCATGAAAAAAACTAAGTAGATTTTCACATTTACAAAAAACATCAAAACTCCCTTCTCTTATTGTGAATTCATGTGATCCTTGACCTTATAGTTCTTTATATAGCTGGAAACAAACTCCATAGTTTCAATAGTGGATTAAAATATGAGAATTAGTGGTTCATGTCATTTCATGAATCAAAGTCTCTTTAAAGTGATTTATTCCTCACAATAATGACTATACTAGAGATCCTTATGTCTGGCATGATGATTTAATGGCCATTAGATGTGGCTCAGAAATTCTTTATTTCGGTGCTCGATGGGCGTAAGAATGAATATAAATGATGATGAATAGATTTATTGGATTTAAAAGATTCATACATCCATGTTCATGGGTTTTAAAATTTTAATAGTTCCATATACATGTACAATAGTTCTACTTGGGAGAGATATTTTTTATTTCCCTTGATCTAGAATACAATATATTTTCAATTCTAGTGAATCCTACTCACCTATGATCCATCAAACATCCCCATAAGGTGTTTATTTCTACTAGAAATAACCACCCTATGTAGGTTTATATATCTTAAAGATAATTCTACCCCAAAATAGCTTTCTTACCTTCAATACTAGAAAAAATACCATCGTCTAAAATAAAACATTAGCCTCATGGTGGCTAAGAAAATTTCATGAGGTTGTTAGTTGAACTGGGCATCATTTTGTTATAATCCATTTCAAAATTCAATGTATTCCACATATACTAGTGAAACCCATCCATATAATGTTCTTCCATCCATTAGAAAAAAAATATTATTTTTAGTCTTGTTTTGAAAAAATTATAAAATTCAATGGTTCTTATGAAGTATTCTAAAAATCTATAAAATAAAGATAAAATAATTCCCATTCTCCCAATTTTAGATAAAATAAAATTTTATTCTTCAAAATAAACTCCAATTACAATAAATAAACACTAAAAACAAAAACAAAATATTTTTAACTCTAATAATTCCATATAAAAAATAATATATTCAAATTCGTGTTTTAAAACATAATTTCTACTTAAAAACATTTATTCTTATATAAATATTATGTGATAATTAACCTCAAAACATTATGTTGGTTGGTTTAAAATAACTGAAATAAAAATTATAAATAATAAACAAATAACCTATCACAATTCCGATAAACACTATCATTTCACATATATGAAATAATTTGTTACATTTATTATTTATGTTTTCTAGAGATATTAATGACATTAGTTTTCAGTTTGATAAACTAAAAAATTTATCATGCCACTAGATGTATGAAATTTTCCAAACACCCTAAACCAATAATAATATTTCATTCAATCTCTAGAAAAGTTTCATATTTGTATTTAGATTACTTTATATTAAATGTATCTCCCTTCCCTGAAAGTCAACTAAAATTGAGGTTCTTTCATTATCAACAGCAAACTTGATTTCTATATTAATTTTGAATTCTGGAAATAGCCTCTTCTCATAGTGATAAATGTTTCTCAATATTGATGATATTAATGTGGGTAATATATGGTTAAAGGATTTTTTTATTTAAAAAGTAAAAACTGAGGAGGAATAATTTGGAGTGTTATGACCCTAAGTTGATTGAAAATACGAGATAATTATTGATACACAAAAATATATCCTCAATAAAATTGGTTTGTTTCAAAATTTTAACCACCAATCACTTCATGCATTTGATGGAAATCCAAAAAAAATCAATACAAAATTATTTTTATTAAATTATCACCATTTATATTATTGGTTAATCTTTCATTTAGATTTACATGATTCTAAAGGAATTCATTTTCTCATAAACAATGTTATCCTAAAAAATAAATTATTTTTTGACTCCCATCCAATTATAGAATGATATTTTTTTATCATCAAATTGTCCCCTGATACATTTTCTTTTTATATAGTAGAATAAATAATGTGCAGCTTAAACAAAATAACTCTAGTAGTTTTCTTGAAAAATAATAATGCAGCAAATTTTCATCCTCCCCTAAACTTACATTCAACCATATTAATGACATTACATATAGAGGATGATGTATTGGGTGAAATTTATTTTCATGTAGAATCTGAAAAATTTATATTATGGATACATGGGGACTAATAAAAAACATACCTATAAATGATCGATTGAAAATGAGTTTAATGTAAATTTGGGATTTTGAAATAGATTAATAATCATATTTTACACCATTAATGAACTCTATCAGCATCTAATTCAGAAAATATTTCATGTATTATATTTCAAAATATGACTTATGTATCTGAAGATAATTTAAAATGGAAATAATATATAAATAATGATTATAAACTTATAGGGTCTGGAAAACAATTCATTGAACAACACTTGTTCCCAATAGTTTCAAATATGACCAACTATCATTATTTTAAAGATTTATAATCAACAAATAAAATTAAAATTCACTAATCATTTAAATCTAGAGTAATTTAAATCATTTTTTCTTCAAAGACACAAATATTGTCTACACATTCAAAAAGTATTCAATGAAGCACAAAATTCATCAAGTCAATCTAAAAATAATTCAAAGAAATAAAAAATTTTAGATATTAAATATAGTGGTACAACTCTCACACACAAATACTTTTACTAGGCCATTTTTGAATTAATAATTATCTCACACTCAATTAATATAGAATTTATTTTTGAAATAGCCAAAAAAATTAGAATTGGTAATGAAAAATCAATGTTTGGCAATGAAATATTTTGGTAAATATCATTAATTAATCCCATTAGAAGACAACATGTAATAGAAAGAAACAAGACATGTGAAAATTTTAGAAATAAAATTAAATATAAATGTGAATAGAGAAATATTTTTTTGAACCCCATGTTAGTACTGGGATTTTACTACACTAAGAAACATGGTATCGATGGTCACCCCAAATATTTTTTGGGTAGGGTTTTATTTAAATAAAAAACCAAATAGAATCCCTTACAATATAATTTATCTTGGTATTTTTATATGAAGACAATGTGTAGAATATATTAGTCTTATACACCTTTCATGGAGGGGGTAGTAGAAATTTTTTTCCTCCTCCTTTGATTTAACATTAAAATCTTTGGCAACTTTCCATACATGAAAGTCTTTCCCATGTTATTCTATAATAAATTTTATTTTAAGTAAAAACTATATATTAATTAATTTTTTAAAATTCAATATCATTTATCAATATTAATGTCTCCCCCACACCCATAGTGAATAGAATGGGGCTAAGTTTCATCAGGAAAATCCAATAGAATCATTCAGTGTACTCCATAAAGGTTATATTTAATTTGTTCATGGAGCTTCGTGTATTCCTCATCCGGTGCATCATCATCATCCAAAATATATTATGTGGAAATTTTTGTATTGTAATATGAAAAATATATAAATTAAAAGGATACACTCACCATAGTTTCATAAAATTTTGTTTCAAATGATTTTTAAAAAATATTTTTACCATTAGTTGATTTAGCTTCAATTTATTTTTCATGAAAGATTGCCACAAGTATTTGTGTTATAATGGATAGAGAAATATAGTCAATATTATCTAATATTTCTTCAAATTCAACCACATCAGTGGTTCCTTCTTGAAAATCCAATGAAGAAAGAAAATTCAATTAATTTTCATCTTCTAAGATGGTAAGGTCATATTATAATACACATTATAAGAAGTAATTTCAGAATTTATCATTAAATTATTTACCTCTCACATGTGTATTAGTAGGAAAGTTTCCTTTCTGGATTTCTTTTATAAATTGTTTGGGTGATTTATACTACTGGAACTTCAAGTATTTCCTTCTAGGAATCCTTTGGTTCTTGAATATAAAGCATAAGTGGAGAGTTCTCTTCTTAAAATAGGTCTCATTATTGTTTATCTACGTGATTCTAAATGTGTGTCTTGATGTATTTAGTTAAAAAAAATTCACCTCATTAATTTCTTCTATAATCTCTCACAAATGAGATTCCTTCACTTAAATACTCTTCTACACCATGATTTTGAGAGTTTTTAGTCTATTAATAATACACTAAACATGATTTCATGTTGGAAAATAGATTTTTTATGCTTTATGTAATGAAAAATTAAAATTATTAATAAAATATGAAAAAAAATAATTAGTTAATTATTAATTTGGATCACGGAAAATGATGAAATTTTTTGATGAAAATATTATCAGGTGTTATTTTATTTTTCTTTCTTAAATTAAACATAGTGTCTAACAAGGGTTATCTCTCATGAAGAGTTGTTGTAGTCAATCATCCACTAACCTCAAAAACTTTTTCATAATTTTTTTTTAAAAAAAATTTATAAAAGGGGTTATGATATGTGGTTTTTATTATAGAATGTACGATATATATAGGGAAATCATACATAAGAAAATTTAGATATAATGACTGGTGTTAGTAATAATTATCATATAACAAACAGTTGGCTACATTGGTTTCTTCATTATTCTATATCATTATTAAATTTTAATTTTATAATATGTCCAATAAAATGTGGAGTAATACGCACAATATGGTATGCGATGTTTATTATTCCATAGATATATCATTAAGACACCAAGACTTAAATCCCCTAATTGAAAATAATGATGAACACACCCTAAAGTTGTCTGTAAAACCATAAAATACATAACACCAACTTAATTCTTGTCATCTCTAGATCTTACTAAATATTATATTATGAATAGTATGCTTAGTGGAAGGGAGTTAATCATTTTTCATACATTATAGAATGATTTTGGGATTCTTTCTCAATCGTGGTTGATGATCATCATATCTAACTATATCACTTCTCTATGCATCAGACCAAATGTAATAAACACATGATGGATTGAATAATGATATTATAGAAACACTTAGAAACCCCCTGGTCCATTCCATTGGTCAGTTACTATCTATCGTGAGTAAGAGAGACGATGGTGAAGAAATATATAGAGATAGAGAGTATTAAAAAAATAATTTATAGAAAATTTAAAACATGATTTTTCAACATTAAATGAAAAATAAAGTTAAAAATTCTTAAAAACATCATTGAATAGAACTAATTGTTGAAAATTATTAATTGAACTCTATTAAACATTATTTAACTATGAAAACTCATATAATCAAAGAAATAAATAAAATTCATTATTTATATGTATTCATTATATGGATTCAATTTAATAATTTCTTTAGATAATTTTTAAATATTGTTTCAATTAGAAAAGGAGTAGGGTTATTTAGATAATTTTTTTAGAATTGTTAAATGTATTAATTTAAATGATAAATTTCATAAAAATAGATTTTTAAATTTATTAAAAAATATATTTTTAAATAATCTTTTAAAAATAATATTAATACAAAGTTTTTGGATTTCTTAAACTTATTTCTTGTTAGGGGGATAAAGAAGAATAATTATTTTTCAAATACTATATCTTTTCTGTTAATATGAGGAAAAAATAATGACATGTAAGTATATAAAAATATATATATAGTCATTAATATGTATTTATTAATTCATATAATTTATTTATAAATATATCTTATGACTTATTAATCTGTAGTTGGCATTGTGGAAATCTATATAAAAATTGTATTAAATTAATAAATATTTTCAGTTCTTCTCTTTTAAACAATTATTCAAAAGATTCATTTCATTTTTGGTTTTTAAAAATTGAAATATCACTAAAATTAATTAATCTGAAAAAATAAATCCATGTTAATTAATATTATACTTTTTTGTATCAAATCATTTTTATTCTAAAAAATGCATTTTTTTTAAATCGATTTTCCATTTTATTTTCATAACTAATATAAAATTTAATTGTTATCACCTGTGGAAATTAAAAAAACCGAAAGTGCATTACATATTTTTAATTAAAATTTCAATTTTTTAATGTTATTATATCATTTTCAAACATAATTATTTGTTACCATAGTCAAAATATTTCACCATGGTAATGCTTGCGAAGATTAAAGATGGTGGGTTGAACTAAGCAATATCGTTTTATATATCACTAAAACTTATATAAATATTATTCGATGAGTGAATTAATAAATGTAATTATCTTATCAACTAAAATTGGAAAAGTTAGATCCACTTTCTTTAACAAATACTTATACTATGTTTTTATTTTTTTGTATTTTCAATGCTGTCACTCCTATCACTTATATAAGGGAACCTTATATCCTCACATATACACAAACATTTGACACTCTATTTCAAACACAAATCACCATAATAAATTCTACAAACTCATCAACACATCTAAAAGTTCATCACCTCTAAATTAGACCAATTCAAGAAGTCATACTTTTTATGAAAAGGGTAGATGTCCATGGAGTAATAATAAGGGTAAATAAATTATATAAACATTATTTATTATTAAACCTTATCTAAATAAATTATAACCATCTATAAAAAATATTATAATTAATATTAGTATGAAAAATTCTGATTTTGATGTGAAAAATATTCGTTACCTCAATTCTAACCCATGATGATTGAAATTTCCACTAATTTATATACGTATAATGCCTCCTGGATAAAGCGATATGTTTTATTCAAAAAAAACTCACTTGGAAGGTTATAAAAATTTATAAAATAATTATATATGATATTGATAACATAATTTTTATGGATAATGATAAAATATTTCTAATCATCTTACCCATCCATCTGTTGTAATAAAATAACGTTGCTGGTGAATATGTGTGGAAAATAACCCCCATGAAGTGATACGATTAATTTTCTATTTATATTTCACATTTCTTGTACTAATGTTATATTTAATGATTAAATATCATATGTTACATGCTTATATTTTAAAATACGAACATTATTTTCAATATTATATGAGACATGAAACACCGAACTTAAACAACCCATGAAATATATTTTCATAAATTTAATCTCTTTGATGGATTGTAGAACACACAACCTCGAGTAAAATTGAAAAATAATATACTATTCTGATATAAAAAATTAAATTTGACTTTATTAATGTTGCTAAAAAAATTATGAATACTATAGTTATCTATTGATTACAATTTAAATATTAATAATTTAAAGGAGTAAAACATTTTTTTTGAAAAAATGTATTTTTTTCTACAAGGTCGCATTATTTCTCTTCGGGGGTATAATGTAAAAATAATTTTTCTCACTTTTATAAAATTTACTTAATAAAGTGAAATTAACATTTTAAATCATCACATATAAATTTTCATAGGAATAATTTTTTGGATATTTCGGAAATGTATCTTTTTTTGATGATTACACAAAATTACTAAATTTTATTTAAAACCACAGTTTCATATAAATTATTTATAAATATAAATTATATTTTTAATTATTTTTAATGTAATTTTTTTTAAATTTTATATATGTGGATCAAATTTATTTCATTATAATCCTTTTCATTTTAAATTTTGATATAAAAACACCTTAATTGTTTGAATATATTCTCATTGAAAACATGATTTCCGGTCGCATTTGCATGATTAATATAAAAATAGATTTTCCCACTTCTGTGAATGGAATTTTTTTAAAGGAATTCCATATATTGTATAAGAATTATTAATTTTTATCTAATCATCTCAGCAAAAAATTTGACCAAAAATAATTGTTAAAATAATAAAAATTATTTTCTATGGTTAAGATAAAAATAGGTTTACCAGGGTTGAAACTATAAATATAATGGTTAAAATGACATAAAAACTTTTTTAAAATTAATTTTATAGATATTTTCCAATCTTATCAAATCTATGACTCACAAATACTCAATTTTTTACCCATTTTTCTTTATGAAATTTGCGTACAACACTTTTCAAAAAATATAATTATGCCACACACATCAGGTATAAAAGGTCATTGCCTCTTCTCCCTTATTCACACCTTCAAAACCTTTTGGTTTAGCCAATACCTACATAAATAAATTCCTAAATTCTATCCCATTGTCTTAGAATCTTTATTATTTTAATTAATCCATTCTATTAATGATTTTGGTGAAATCTTAATGATGTTACCCAATGAAGAGGTAACATTATTTAATGAGACTTTCATATATATTTCTTTAACCATCCTTTAGTTATAATTAAACCATGATTATATAATAAATAAATAATATTATATATATTTAGATGTTTTTTATTTTATGTCAATTACTTACAACAATCCCCACTTTCATCTAATGGGTTACGATATCATCATTCATGTGTAAGTAAAACTACTTCCTCATGAACCGATGTCATACCTTTTTTCCATTGAAACCTCTCATGGTTATGTGTGATGATTGATATAAAGTATATATATGGTATATATTACATATTTATCAATTTTTATTCATTATATCATATATATAAATATTGACTTTCTTTGGTGTAAGGGATTTGATAAGGTCGCTCGTGTGTACGGTGGACTACCGCCTTAAGAAGAGATACAAATTGTTTTTCACTGGTGCTTTACATAAAATATAATAAGGATATATTAATGAATATTTCTGATATAACTGACTTAATTATAATATAAATTTAATATTCATAATTTTTGAAATATTATATATAATTTTAATTTTTACATTTTCAATCACTAAAATATGATTACATCGTTCATGTACCTGTGTACTGACGCCTTCACGAATCAATATGACTCTATTCTCATCACCACACCATTTGGATGATATATATATAAGTATATATAAATTAATAATATGTTTTAAATTGTATTATTATAATTCATTAGTCATAAGATATTACATAACTCTATTCCATAATGATAATTGAAAAATGTAAATGTTACTCATGCATATGTACGGCCTAGAGCCTCCATGATCGTAACATACTTCATTTAAAAAAAATCTTTATTGGTACAAAAATAATAATGGATGTATAAATATGATATTTTTTCATTTTTATTATTTTAGATATGATGAAACTATAAAATATTCACAAGAATAGTAATATTTATCATAAATCCCACATGATAAAACAAGTCTATTAACACCTAAAACTATGAAAACAAAGAATTATTATTAATTAAATGGTGATAATATAATATAAAAGAACAATATATAAAATTATAAATATTAAAATCATACTATTATATGTTAATAAATTTTTAAAAATGACTATATAGGTGGAAAAATCCCATTAAAGAATAGGGATTTAAGAGGTAAGGGGAATCGAATCATTTTTCCTTCATTAAGGATTAATTTATTGGTGTGAACCCAATGTCTTATATATTTCAAACGTAAATCTCCATTAATATTTAATATCATTATTCCATAATTATTTACTGTATTTTTTTAACTAACATTAATTATTTCATCTCTACTATTTTGATACAAAAGTTCCAAATTGTAAGTAATTCCATAACTCAATTTCTTTTTATTGGTTTATGTCACATCTTAAAATTGTTTTATTATATGGTTATTTGTGTTTTTACTATTGACTATATTATGTTTTATATCCTCTTTTTAAATGTTTATTAATGTATGATACACATAATTTATTAATTGATTAATTAACAGTTCAATGTTATGATCATTGTAGGGCTCTACTTCACTATCTCATTTAAATCATGATTATTTATACTTGAATTTATATAAAATTAAATTATTAGATTTTTTTAATAAACCATTTCATTGAATTATAATTTAGTTATTCATGATACTTTTTTTGTAATATTACCATTTTCCACTAATTATTGCATAAAATTATTAAGAAAATGTTTTAATAGAATCCAAATGCATTTCTATCTTCGGTATGAAAACCTTTTTCATCCAAAACTATTTTATCTAAAACTATTTTCAACAAAATGCTTCCAACAATATCCCAAATTATTTATTAACGAATTTTTTACCCATTTTGAATTTTTATGAAAGAAATTCAAAGGAATCTTCATGTTCTTTTAAAAACAAGGCTCGTTTGTCTATTTTCAAAAAATTGAAATGATTATTCATTTTAGAATAATTAGATAATATATAATTTCCTACCTCATGGCTCGATAAATATTTATAACACAATTTATAAGTTTCAGTGGTTATTTTTCAATGTTTTTTCTTCAAAAAAAATTATTGACATTTAGTTTCAAAAAATTATTTCTAAAAGGAAGAGAAATTTTCCCTCACAAATTTTATATGAAGATATTTTTATGTTATTTGTATTAATCAATGAAAACAACCTTTTATTATTATTCCATTTATATATGTTGTATTGACACTATCCATATTCTTTATATGTGTTTTTTATGATAATTTTGATCATGTAATGTATAAACATTCACCATCGTGATTCATTTTTTAGTCATTAACCTTCTCATTAAAAATTCACTTACCTATGATTATTCGATATTAAATTTCTCCAAAATATCCAAATTATTATCATGGATATATTCATAACATAAAACATATATAACATATAAATATAGTGTAATATATTGATTATTTTTTGTTTATCTAGAGAAATATTGATTAACCAGTATTCATTACTCAATACAGATATTTTATGATAAGCAAAATTGGTTATTTATTAAACAGATTATTTGATATATATGGCATACATTGGATATATAGGGACATGTGGGGCTCAAAATTATACAGATCACCAATTTATCAGTACTTTTATGAGGTGAATCAATACAATAGAAATAAATGGGGTTTTACCTATAGTTTTAAACTATCTTGTTAATGGCCTTGATGGTATATGTATCAGGATTCTTGAGATCATGATATAAAATAATTAATAATTTCATTTCCAGGAATTTAGTTGTTATTAATAATGGGAGTCTAATAATTATATTATCTCTGGATGCATTTCAGTCTCAGTTTATTAATTAAATTAAATTTGTATTTAGTTATATATCTTCTTTATATTGATTATGAATTATCATATTATCCATGATATTTAATTAATTAAATTATCTCTGGATGAATTTCATTCAAAATTTATTGATTAAATGTCATGTTATATCAGTTATTTACCTTTCCATATTTTTTATTCTTTATTGATTCATGATTTCATCTATTATACTTAACCCTTACTGAGAATTGGTGGTAAAACATATTTTTTCATTTCCCAAGGATTCCATGAAGTGTACTATTATTGATTTGCTATAATATTTGAGAAGATATAATATAATTTTTTAAAAAATATATGTTGTATTTTTTTTTGTTTTTAAATGTAATATGGTATTGTAATATGTATATTGTTTACCAAGACTACTAAACTATTCATTATTTCGGGATGTGATTCATTATATATTATGCCAATGTATAAAAGAATACATCACCTCTGAGAAACATCGGATGGGGTCAGTATAGTAGGTATTATAGGAATTTTAGAAGAAACCATGGGAATAACATCAAAGAAAACATAAATCTGGGAAAACAACCCTATATTTGGCTTTCAGGATATTTATAAAACAAAATCCAAAAGTTTTTGTAAAGATGATACTATATGGATTTTCATACAAATACATCCATTTTTTGGATACTATAAATGGATAGGGTTCTATAACAGATGTACCAAGGGGTAACAACATAGAAATGTGAACATTGGGCTTGACCTCATCATCACCACGTGCATAAAAATGGGCCTTAATGCATAGTCAGTTTAACACTCTGGGGTAAAATTCATAAAATAATTGAAATTTTCATTAAAACCCATTATAAAGGATTTGGATAACTGATAATAATTAATAAGTTGGGTAAAACATAAAGTTCATTAAAATGAAAATATTGTATCTCAAAGGAATGGTAAAATTTATTATGTGTGAAAAATATGGCAATAAATTAATGAATTGCTAAGGAATTATGTAGAGTATAATAGAAGGAAATAAATATCATCATATGAATTTGTAAGGAATAATGGAACTATGTCAAAATATAATGGATAAAGTATTTATTTATTTTGAATCAATAATTATATTTTTCAACTATTTTATAAATGGTGTTTTGGTTATATAAATTTTGAAACTTGTAACGATTGTGTTAAATTTTAAAATAATTGGTATATTCATTAAAAAAAGCGTTCCAGATACCATCATAGGGTTATGAGTTTAATATTGATCTTAATATAAATGCCTTAACCAATAACTTTTTAGGATTTATGTGATGGAATTCTATTATGAATAAAGATATTTTTGGAGAAAATTATTGCCATATTATCCTTTGGTTTATTAACTGTTTTAATGATAATTTTATTTGAGTAATAATTCTTTCACATTTTATAGATATAATTTTAATGGTATTGATAACATTTTTAGTTGAAAATATCATTAATGACATTGTAATAATAGTCAAATAAAATTATTAGTCTCTTTTGAAACAAAATAAGTTATATTCAAAACCATGGTAAAAAAGGTGATTTCATGAATATTTTTATCTCAAGTTTGTCCATCATATTACATTTTGAATGTTACATGAATAATATAAATATAGTTTTATAAAATGGTTGTCCTGCATGTCGTCATGAAACCCATCACTTCCAGAAAGGTTGTGGTCCTTCAAACCGAAAACCAAAAGATGATAAGAGTTTAATTATTAAAATGGCATATTTGATATCCTAATTAATATGTCATTGGTTCAATAATTTTAAAAATAAATAACAATGATGAACCGGTGGAGTTACTGTTGAGGTTATAGATTAATGTATTATATTGGATAACATGTGTTAACCATAAAAGTATTGGAAAATTTTTAAAGATAGATGGAGAGACTCTTCACTCTTCTCTATAACATACAATTTGTTAAAATTGATTTTTAGTTCTTAAATAAAGAAATTAATTAATTTATATTCATTTTATTAATTAAGATATGAATTGGAAATTGATCAAGGAACAAAAAATGGGTGAAAATGTGACTAAAAAATAAAATTATATCAAGTAAATTATTTATTTTCTAAAAATTAGTAAAATTATCTTGAAACTAACTATTGTCCTATTAAATTTATATATAGTTAGTGAAATAGTTTTTAAATCATCAACGATTTAAGGATTTCAATTCATTAAATTTTCTTTGATATTTTATATTATTATGATCAATTAAATTGATCACTCTCTATATATATTTATGCTTTTCTTCCTTGTAAATATCCTTACTTTACACATTTTTCCTCACACTCATAAACATTGTTATGAGTTATTCCATATGAAAATTTTTACATCCCTTTTTCTCTTATTAAGAGAATATTTGTTATACTTTTATGATGTATGTTTTTCAATAATTGTATTTCTAAATTCCACACCCTTGATTTCCAAGATAATGTTTATTTCGTGAAAAACATATATTTTTAATGTGGAGAAAATGTAGTAGAATGATATTTTAATATGATAATTTTTTGATATCATATATTACATAAAACACCAATCATAAACAACCCATGAAATATATTTATATAACTTTAGTCTCTTCGATAGATTGTAGAACCTCAAACCCCATGTCAAAATGAACCATCATATAGTATACCGTTGTATCCAAACTGTTAACTTTTTGGTTTTGAATAGTAATAACTAAATTATTAAAATCATGGTTATCTATTGATTAGAAATAATATAAGAATCATTTAAACTAAAAACTATAATTTTGTCTACAAGACAATATTTTATTTGATTACTATTCAGTCTCTCATTATATAAATAATTTAAAATTAATTTTTGCTAAATTATAAATAAATTAATCTAATTTATTTCATTATAATTATGTTAATATTGAATTATTGTATAAAAAAAATTTATATTTTCAATATTCTCTTTTTTTAAACTAACATTCTCTTTACGACTGTAAGAATAATTTTATTTTTTATTTTTTCACTTCTTTGTATGGAATTTAAAAAAATGGATTAAATATTTTTAATCAAGATAATGTTTATTTTTTAATGTGGTGAACTTGTGTTTTCAAGAAAAGGAAAAGTGAAAACAACAATAAAAAATTACCACAGTTAAGGTAAATATGTTTTTATTTGTGGTTAAAGTAAAATTATAAGAGTTAAAATTTCCTAAAAATATGTCTAAGAACTATTTTATTTCTATATATTGAACCTAAAATCACTAAGCCTCTATAATACTCAATTTTCAATCCTTTTTCCTTGTAAATAACGTGGGTACACATTTTATTTCTCAAAAATTATATGTGTGCAACTCACCTCATGTATGAAAGGCCACTCAATCTTATCTCTTATTTACACCTTAAACCCATTTTGGTTTTTCCATTACCTACCCCCAATAACATCAATATATTCATCCCCCCATTCTAGAATAAAATATTTTTTTCACAATTCCATCTTAATAAGGTCTTTGGTGAAAACCTAGGGAGGTTACCCAAAGAAGAGGTAACGTTCTTCGACAAACATTTCTATTTTATTTCTTCCCCCACCTCCTTCAATTATTATTAAAACATGATTATATAATAAACACAGTATATTAAATATAATAAGATTTTTTATGGTAGTGTAGTAACCTCCAACCATCCCTTCATCCATCAAATGGGTTATGAAATCATATTTCATTTGTATACAGGACTACCACCATGTGAACTGATGTCATCTATTTTTTCATTACCACCTTTGACGATTGGGTATGATGATAGATATGAATTATATATATATTATTTATAACATAATAATAACTAGTTATTAATTATATTACATATACATATATATACCTTTTTTACATTCCATTTTTATGGGATATGATATTGTTGCTCATGTGTACCACAATCTATCACCTCACGAAGCGATGTGATTCGTTTCTCACCAATTATTTACATGGGAGATAATAAAAAAAAATATAAGGAATATATGTGATATACATAAAATAATTATTATATTCATGAAATATTTATCATTCTAAAATTATAATTTAGCATTGTATTTTTTACATTTTCACTCAGATAATGATTATAACATTGTTCATGTACGTGTGGAATATCACCTTAACGGATCAATGTGACTCTCATTGCATCACCATACCACCTGGATGATATATATATATAATTATATTTAATGATATAATATTTTATTTAAGATATTATTATCATTCTTCAATGATAAAATATTACTTACCACCTTTCTATAATAATCGTTGAAAAATGGAAATTTTACTCATTCATATGCATGACCTACAATCTTCGGGATCATAATGTACATCATTTCCAAAAACCATATTTAATTATTGGCCCTAAAATAATAATTGATGAATAAATATTATAATTATATCATTATTATTTTTATGTATATGAAGAAACTATATAATATGCACATGAGTTGGAACTTTCATAATGAAGCACAAATGAGAAAATGAGGCAATTAACACCATAAAAATGAAAATAATGTAATATTATTATTTAATGGGTGATAATATAATTTAAATGGATCATTTATCATTTGAAAAATATTAATATAGTTATAGTATAATTTAAAACCACGTTTAAAGCCACTACAAAAATGTTAAATAACATTCACCAAATGTATTCTTGAGAAAAGGTACATCATCTGAATTTCTATTCATTTAAGTATAATTTATTATTGTGAACCTCATTTTTTATATATTTGGTATATAATACCCTTTTTATATGTAATAACATGAATAATAAATAATTCATGATATTTTAAACTTCATCTTTATAACGTTATAGGTTTTTCATAAATTATTTTTATTTATTTTTGCAATTATTTTCATGACCTAGACCTAAAACAGTGTGAAATTCTAAGGCCCACTGTTCCAAGAATAAATATTTGAAAAACATTAATATATTTAATAGCACATGCAGACATTTTTCTATTCAAATATTAATAATGACTAAAAATTTATTTGAATTTGAAATTTGAGGGAACCATTGAGTTCAGAATATTACATTTACCTGAGGCACGACCTAACATTGGTTGTTATAGGTCATTTGTGAAAATGTTGTCAAAGGCGTAGAATTAATAAAATAAATTAAAAGAATAATTTATTTAATTATTCATTAGCATAGAGACCTTATCTATCTCTAAATCCATAGGTAAGGGATTTTTCTCAATGTTGGCCACTAAACCCAAGAGACATAGATGCCTTTTGAGGAAAGCATTCATAGAAAATGATAACAGATCAGGACTAGATCGTGGATCGTCACACCAGTAGAGTTATAGGATCTCATTAACGATGAAAATAAAACCTTTATTCATCAAAAAATTATCCAAACTCAAGTTATAATGTTTTTTTTGTGAATTATTCCCCATTCATGATTCCAACAATGAATGCATATCAATCGACCATAAGATTGATCAGTGGATCATGAGTATTTATAGGATGGGTATATTATGGAGAAATTTGGAATAATTATTTCTAAATCTCTTCATTGATTATGTTATAGAAAATAATTTATATTTGATGAACATTGATTGTGGTTCATTCATCTAAATTTTTTTCTCCACTAATTCATCAATTGTCACAGGCATTCTTCTTTTGGACCATAACATGACTATTCCCGATCAATTGGTCATTCCACTCTGATTTCATAGAACAACAATCTGATATCATAAATATGGGATCCCCATAGAACGATTTAGTTTTGACGATGGAGATGGAATGAATCTAATGATGGATGATTCATGGTTTCAGGTTCTTTGGTGTTCTTTAGCACATGATAAAGAACAACGATTTGATCCATTTTTCTATAAGATATGATGAAGAGATGCATTATTAGGTAGAATAATGGAATGGATGACCTTGTATCATCAATTTAATAGAGAACTGATCCCTAGATCGAAGGTGGAACATTTTTTGGGATGCGTGAATGAAGAATGAGGATTCAAGAATATCGTAATCCACACGATGTGTAGTCCGATGTTGCATAGGTTATATGGCCCCCTAGATGTCGTTCTATGTTTTGGTTGGAGTTAAGAATCACATGGTGTGTTTCCTCCATCACAAATCAGTTGACCCTTCTCATTTTACATGACATTTACATCATATAGAAAATGTACATTGGTAATAGTACATGGTCATATGGCACGTCGTGTACTTAGACACAGACCCGGATTGGCATACACGGACCGGTACAAAAACCGGTTCATAGAGTGGTACACAAACATTGTTTTGGTACACATGCATGACTAGAAAACATAGTCAGGATGTTTTGTATCTCTACACACTATTTAATAATACTACATGCTATATATAGAGAGACTATATGTCGTGTGAGGATCTTCCACATGGGTAGGACTTGAGATAGCATGACACACTGTTTACCCCCTGCGATACACTGTGTACTCTATTCAAGATTTCTTTATGATCTCCATTTTCTTATTTTGGATCAGTAAAGGTTGGGTTTCTTCCCTTGGTTATCTTCCTCAAGGGTATAGTGTGGTATATCATTCAAAATAATAGATTGTGATCCCCTCTAGAGGTTGAGTCTCAGAGAGAGTTGGGGTGTCCCTCTTCAAGACTGGAGAATGATCCTCTATCATCCCTAGTTAGAGTTTCTCGAATCATGGTGACCATCCTAGGAAAGGAATTGATCCTCCATCTAGTATTTCACATCAGTAGAGTTTGTGGAATCATTATAATGTGATCCCCTAGGTATTGGGTTGATCCAGATTGGGTTTGTGTTGTCCCCCACATGTGTGGGGTGTGACCCCATCTCTCTATATCATAGTATTCTTTGAAAAATGAATACTATTTGGGTAGGGACCAAATGAGCTATACCACTTCTTCGAGTGACTCTGATGATATCATGGCTAGAGGTGTGACTTTCCCCTGAATAATCATACTTCTAACCAAATCATGCAGATGGTAATTGGTTATAACTCCTAGATGCAGTGGTGTGCCTTCTGATTATATCTTTGTTTTTCCATATTGTATCTATAAAATCTTTTATTGATTTGACTATACTTGTTGCATCATTTTTATTGTTTAGAGGTATCCTACTGAGTATTGTTATACTCACCTCTGCATGAGTTTTTAATGCATGTGTTATGTACTATGTAGATGACATCCATTTTGACAGTGTCCTAGGTGGTCATGGAGTAGGTGGAGCCTAAATAGAGCTAGGTCAACCAAGGTGTTTACTATGAGTGTACTTTTAACCAAGTCCTCACCCTTGGAGTTGGTTGTACACTTTATATTTTTGGTTGGTATTTTTTCTCACTTCTATTAATAGTACATTCACTATTATACTCTTTTGAGGGATCTTCGATTTATGCATGAATTGTTTTAGTTTTTTTACATTTCATAATTGTGTGGGATTTATGATGGGTGTGTTTGTACAGGTACTTTTGGCCAATGCATCTTATTTGTGGGATTTGCAAACTCATCATTGGTCTCCATCCCCTGGCCTATAAGAGGTGTGCCTGGGGTAGTAATGGGTTGGATGCCAGTGGGCCAGGTCTTGATAGAATGGTATCATAAGTGGTTGTTTTTATCATAATACATGAGTCAGTAAGATTTTTTTGGGTAGTGGTTTTAAGTGTTTCATGTTCGGATTTCAGGACAAGGACTCCAGTGTTGGGGCAGTGGCTCATATATCTGTACACCAGGACTTTGATCTCTTGCTTTTCGACTAGATACAAGAGAAAACTGGTTACATTGAAAAAAATGGTACATGTATCTTATAGGAATGGTTTTATTTTCCATGCCCATATTGAGACATCTTTCCAGATATACTTCATTTACATTGGAACATTTTATTTTATTTCAGGATTCCTCCACATAGTTAGGCATCCATGATTACACCACTTGGTCAAGATGATGATCCACCCAGTGATGAGGCATTAATATATAGTCATATACCAGATATGGAACCTCCAAATGGTTTACTAGTTATACCACCACCTGTTGTGTAGCAACTACTACCTGTACTACCAGCTATGGATACATGCTGGATGAGTGAATTGGATGAGTTTCAAAGGTAGATACCACCCAATTTTTGGGTTGATCTAGACCCCCATATGGTTGTGGATTGTCTAGAGGCAATCACTCGTGTTTTCCACCTTGTTATATATTCTATCAATTAAATGGAAGTCCTTAATATGAGTCTTCTATAGGGGATTGTGGGACGATGGAAGAGTTTGGTGACTCAGTCACATGACAAGACAGTTCTTTCCTTTACAGACTTCAAGTGTCTCTTGAGAGAGGATATTTATCAAGACATGTCGTGATCGGTACACATAGAAGAGCATCTGCATCTATAGCAGGGTATCATGACCATGATTGAGTGTTAAATGAATTTTATAGACCTCTCACTCTACTCTTTAGATATGGTATGGGACCAGTTATTCAATACCCAGTCCTTTAAGAGGGGATTATGATTGGACATCAGGTCATTAGTGGTATCCCATAACATTTAATCCTATAATGGGGGTACCTATGTGAGCCATGTTACTAGAACATTTTATGGAAGACCAGATACAAGATGTGGGAGCTAGTTATGGGCTACTAATAGCTAAGACCTTAGCATAAGGAATATGAAGGCAATCAAATGGATCCAAGTGGGTTAGGAACATTAAGATGTGATCCAAGGACTCAATGTCAATGGTACAAGGATCTCAGGGTGGCTTGAATCATCCAAGGGATAGGCGGTGTTTCACTTTTGATGGTTGGGGAAATTTGGAATGATATTTCCTCTCCCCACATACATCTGATCAAAATATGGTCGAGGGACAACTGATAAAGATATAGAGACAATAAAAGGGTGGTTTTAGGGAGGTTGATGTTGCAGAGGGGCCAAATGGGAAGTATGAGGTGGTCATAGGTTCGACCTATTACGGCCTTCATCCTGAGGTGGTCCATGTCAGGCTCAGGGAGATGGTGGGAATGGATGTGGACATATATTGGATATCAAGGCATGTGCCCATAATTCTTAGGAGAAGATACATGGAATAATATTTTTCATTTCTATATTAGCATTATTTTTTTATAGAAATAGGTGTTAGTCATTCTTTTCTTATCATGAATCTTATTTGGGACTCAGAGATTCTGGAAGAACAATTGGACCAAACCTTACACATGGAGACTCCTACAGTTGGAGACTGGATGAGCACACATCAGTGCCAAAAATATGACATGACTCATAGTGGTGATATTTTTTGTTAGGATCTCATGGTATCAGTGTCGAGGCCTTATGATGTCATTATTGGTACGGACTGGTTATCCACAATTTTTTTCTGATATAATGTTTTAGGTGATGAATGTGGTGTGACCATAGTTTTGGAACCAAAATTTCATTTTTTTGGTGAATATATAATCTAAGAATTTCATGATGGGATATTGAATAGGAGGGTGCAGCTGATTACTCATCAGTTGTCTAGAATGACCCTAGGTGCATTGGATTATATGAGTCCTCAATTTCATGAAATGGTGGTGGAGTAATAGGATGTGTTTCCTGATGTTGTTCCAGATTCAACTCCCCAGTGGGAGATAGAATTATACATTGATCAACAAATCGGGATGACACTGATATCTAAACCTTTATATTGGATGGATCCTATAGAGCATCGTGAACTGGAGGTGTAGTTGGAGGACTTGTAGGGGAAGTGCTTCGTGTGGCCCAATGTTTCTCCCTAGGAAGTCTCAGTTTCGTTTTTCAAGATCATAGATGGGATCTTGAGGTTATGTATGGATTACCAACAATTAAATGAGGGGACTCTAAAGAAAAAATATCATCTACTGAGGATCTGTGACATCAATGATTAATTGAAAGTCGTGCAATGGTTCTAGATGGTTAACCTCAGTGTAGGCTATCACCAACTGTGTGTACGAGAGGGACATATACTTAAGACAAACTTTATATATAGGTATGGTCACTATGAGTACATGGTGATTCTATTTCGAATAAATAATTTCCCATCATTCTTCATGGGACTCATGAACCATATAATTCTACCCTTCTTAGATCGGTTCGTGGTAGTATTCCTCGATGAGATCCCAGTGTATTTGGCAGCTAAGGATGATCACACAAGACACTTAAGGATGGTATTGGACACACTCCGAGACCACCAACATTATGGAAAACTTTTAAAGTTCCAGTTATAGATTTGAAAGGTCCATTTTCTAGGACACAACATATCGTAGGCAAGAATTTTATTGGATCCAGTGAATGTGGAGGCAGTTCCTTCCTAGGAGCCACCGAATACTGTTACTGAGGATTAGAGTTTCCATGGATTGGAAGGGTATAATAAAAGATTTTTACTCAACTTATTCAAATACGAAGAAGCATTTAAATAATTTACATGAAAAGGGAAGACTTTCGTGTGGATGTAAAAGTGCAGGTAGTGATTTCTGTAGCTGAGGCAGAGGTTTACAAGCACACCAATCATAACGTTACTAGAGGAAGGCTTCAAGTACATGGAATTCTGAGATGCATCAGGAACAAGACTTGTTGGTGTCCTATTGTAGATAAAACATTTATTTCCTATGGTTCACACTATTTGAGTCCACATGTGTATATTTATGCAACCCTTGATCTTAAGTTAGTAGTTGTAGTCTTTTCTTTGAAGATGTGGTGACACTACCTGATGGGAAAGTGGGTTTTCATTTACTCTAACCAAATGAGTCTAAAGTATATCTTCTCACATAAGTAATTTAAATGGAGATAGATTAAAGAAGTAGATATCCTCCTTTAATATGACATTGATATTTTCTATACTCAAGTGAAGGGGTAGGAGGTTATAGATTCTATCAGTAGGAGTTCAAGATTGCAGTTACTAGATGAGGAATTAGACAAGTTGTTCACATTGCAGTTATCAGTGGTGGATAGAGATGGAGTATCATACCTCTAGGAAATTGTTGTCACCCCACTACAATATTAATGATTTAGGGAGGCTCAAATTTTGGATACCAACTACAATGACCTACATGATCTGATATCCACAGTGCATGCTACTAATGGACATTCAAAAGGCGGCAATCACATCCCTGTTTTAGAGGTTTCACATTAGTACATGTAGTGTTGTAGGAGAAGGTTCTTAGGGAGCTTTGTAAATCCCCATTATTAATACATCGAAGTGTTAAAAAAGATAAAATAGGACCTCCGATGTCAGTTTTTGTTGCCAGGGATGAATAAATGAGTTACACAGTTTGTTTCTTAATGCCTTACTTTTCAGCAAGTGAAGGTCGAACACCATGATCCAGCAGGTATAACTCAACCCCTTGAGCTTCTTGAATTGAATTGGGAAGGGATATCTAAAAATATTGTGATGGCCTAACCATGTACATCCAAGGTACATTATGCCATCCAGGTTATCACTGACTGACTCAGCATGTCTTCCCACCTCCTTTCTATCTGAGAAAAGTTTTCAGTAGAGAGTTTTGGATGCCTCTATGGGAATGATATTGTTCGACTCTAGGGAGTTCCATTGATTATTGTTTCTACTCATGATGCTCATTTTACTTCTAGGTTGGGGAAGGGAGTACATAAGGCATTTAGAAACTAGTTACACTTGAGCAGAGTGCTTCACCCATAAACGGATGACAATATAGAGGGAACCATTTGGGTTATGTATGATATGTTTTGATATTACATGTTAGACATGGGAAATTTTTTTGGATGGTCACCTATCACTATTAGAGTTTTAGTATAATAATCAATACCATTCCACTATTGTTATGGCACTGTTTGAATCTTTGTATGGGTGACCATAATGTTTTTTACTCTACTATAATGTCCTAGGAGATTCCTCACTAATGGGCCCAGAGCTAGTAAAATATAGTATAGAAAAAAGGGTAGGTCACCCAAGATTCGATGAAGACTTTGCAGAGCCCTCATAAGTTTTATACTGATTAGATATGGATTCCTTTAGATTTTGAGGGAGGATTCCATGTGTTCCTTTTGGTTTCACCTTTATGTAGATTAAAGAGATATGGAGAGATAATCAAGATATATCTGAGGTTCATTTGCCATTTCCCGATACTACATAGATTTAGAAAGGTGGAATACCACTTGTCCCTACCTCTACTAATAGATCAAGTACAATATGTCATCAATGTGTTGCATCTGACGAGGTAAGACCATGACCCATCACACTTCATCGACTAGGGAAAGTCAAACATTCAGGATGGGGTGAAATTTTCCAAGTACCCAGTAGATATTGAGAATTAGTAAGATAGGATTCTTCATGGGTGATAAATTCCTTTGATTTGTGTCTAGTGGAAGCACATGAATCTTAAGGAGAGAACATGAGAGTTGAAGGATAAGATTTGTTATCAATACTTTCATCTGTTTGAGTATCCCTTGCTTCGTCTTTTCAGATATGTAAATCCCCAAGATGGGGAGAATATAACATCTCAGATTTTCTGAGTATAATTTTCATATATTATGTAGATTATTTTCGAGATTATGTGCTAAGACAGAGTGTTGTTATGTGGCCCAGTGTGACTGGAATAAATTCTACAATAATATTAAAATATTTAAAAGCCTACGTGCATGATTTTCCTAAAAAAAGTGGAATAAATCCTAATCAAGTTATTAGATAAAAAATATTAGGGAACCATCAAATTCAGAATAGTTGTTTTACCCTAGTCTTGATGTAGCGTTGGTTGGCATGGCTCGTTTTCAAATAAACTATCAGGGTGCAAAATTAATTATATAAATTAAAAGATGAATTTATTTTTTTATTCTTCAGTGTAGAGACCTACAATCTCTATAAATTCATGCATAAGGTATTTGTCTCAGGTTTGGCAGCTAAACCATGGAGACTTATATGCTATTTGAGGATAGCATTCTTGTCATACGACAATGGATCGAGATCAAATGATGGATCTTCATGATAGTGGAGTTGGAGGATATCATCCATGATGATAGTTAAACAGTTCTTCATCAACAATCAATACAAACTTGAGGTAGGATTTTGGTTTATGTGGATACTTCCTCGTAACTGATTACTATGAAGAATAGGGATCAATCTACTAAAGGATTGATCCATGGATCATACGTATTTTTGGGATGGGTATATTATGGGGTAATTTGGGAAAATTATTTCTAAATATATTTATTTGTTATCTTATGTAAATGTATTGAGATATACAAAAACATCAATTGAAGTTCATTACTCGTGTTTTTTTATGATTCTCTCCCCTTATTCATCATTCTTCAGGGGCGTTCTATATATGGCCCATGACTCAACAATTCCCAATCAATCGATCATTCTATACTCATTTCCTGTCATGCCATTCTGATATCATAGATCTGGGATCAACACGACATGACAGAGGTGCAATGATGGAGACAGAACAAATTGAATAATGGATGATTTTATATTTCTCATTCTCCAGTGTTCTTCAACACGTGGTGAAGAGTGAAAATTTAATATGTTTTGTGAGCGGACATAAAGACATGATGTATTATTCAGTTAGTCCAAGGCATGGAAGACCTTGGATGATTGATTTCATGGAAAACAAATCATAGGATCCAAGGCAGAACATTAACTAAGATGCTTGAAGTAAGAATGGAGATTCTATAAAATCATGATCCTCAAGGCATATAATCCAAAATTACACGACATGTGGCCCCCCCTGGGTGAAACACTATGATTTTTTCCGTGTTAAGGATCACAAGGAGTGTAACCTCTATCACACGGTGTGTGACCCTCCCTGATTGACTCGGTATCTACTTCCAAGTGTACATGGACACGGGAAATGGTACATGGCAAGATAGAACTTTATGTACTTAAGAATATATATGGATCTTCATAAATAGACTGTTACATAGACACAGTTTCGTTACAATAACAATACCTAGTGACACAAGTAGGATACCATGTTCCCTGATATGTTTTGTACTCATTCTAAACAATGCGTATATAAAGAATATATTTCGTTTGAGTCTCTTCAATAGAAGTGTGACTTGGGATAGCTGGACATAACATGTACCCCCTAGGACACACTGTGTACTCCATTCAAGAGTTCTTGAGTCGTTTCATTTTCCTAGTTTGGAATATTATAGGTTTAATGTTTTCTCGTGGTCATTTTCTTAAAGGGTAGAGTTTAGTATTGCATCTATGTCACTATATGGTGATCCCCTCTAAAGGTCAAGTCTCATATAGAGTTGTGGTTTCCCTCTCTGAGAATGTAGTGTGATCCTTTATAATCCCAAGTTGGAGTTTCATGAATTAGTGAGACCTATCTGAGTTGGGTTTTGATCCCCTATATAGAAGGCCACATCCGCATGGTTTTCGGAATTGTTGGCATGTTATCCCCTACATAGAATCTTGTTCTAGATTACATTCATAGTGTCCCCCATTGGTTCTGGGAATGACCCCCTCTCTATATATCACAGTCTTCTTTGACCAATGATTTCTATTTGGGTGAGGAAAAAATGAGTTATACCTCTTCGTCGTGTCTCTCCTATGATATCATATCATTAGGTGTGAGTTCTATCCAAAATGAGCATGCTTCAAGTAGAATCTTATGGTTGATTGTTTTTTATTAACAACTTATGGTGTGGTGTCCCTCTTGATTATATCTTAGTTTTTATTTCTTATATATGTTACATATTTTATTGAGCTGACTATACATGGTGCATCATGTTTAGTCTTTTCAGGGTACCGTACTTAGTATTTTTATCCTCACCCATGCATGGACTTTTTCCACTCGTGTCGTGTCTTGTGCAGACAGTTTCCCTTTTGATGGTTTCCTAGAAAGGGTGCGGGTGGAACATAGTTGGAGCTAGGAAGACCGAGGTGTTTACATGGGACTTTACTTTTGACTTAGACTTCTAGATTGGTGAATGTTTGACTCTTCATAGTTTTGGGGGGGCTTTTTTGGACACTATTCTATTTATAGTACTTCCATTGTTGTACTCTACTATGGGATATTAGATGCATGCATACATTCTTTTAGTTTTTTTACATTTCAACATTATGTGGTCAGAGAGATGTGTGTGTGTGTACATGTATGTTAGGATAATGCCTCCCATTTTTGAGATATGCTTACTTGGTTCTAGTCACTTACCCCTTTCCAATTAGAGGAGCACATTGGGTAGTCATGAGACGGACCCTAGCAGGTCAGTTTATTACATTTTTGAATTATTTCATCCAAGGTAGTTTGAATTAAATATTACTAAGTGGTAATGATTTTCATAAATCAATTTTTTTAATTTGGATATATTACTTCATCATATTCTTTAATATTTTATGTTTATGTTTGCATTGAATTTTGAGTAAATTTTGGTTTCTATCTACTTATTTTATGTAGAATTACATTTGAAATGCTTAATTTATTCATTGGTTGATTCTTAGAAAAATATTATAATATTTTCAAGGGTTTAAATCACAATCTCGTTTTAATCGGGATTGAGTATGTGGGAATTTACAATGAAGTAAATTGTTTGATTATTATTTAATAAACCTTTTAATTTTATTTTCTTGTAGTTATTAATGATCTTCTTTATGTAATAAATTCATTTCACTAATTTTTATTAATTAAAATGTTTGAGAAAATGTTGTAATAAAACTTGAATTCACTTCTCTCTTTGGTCAGAATACCATTTTCTCTCAAAACCATGTTTTATAAAGTTTTTCTAATAAATATCCCATTTAAAAACTATTTATTTGTTATATTTTTACCCAATTTGAGTTGTTAATTTTTTTTGAAAGGAATGTTCATATCATTTTCAAAACAAGACATGTATTTATTTTGTTGAAAAATTGAAAGAATCATTCATTTAATATACTTTAATTTTATTTAATTTACTACCATAATTATAATTAAATTTTTTAGAAATTATATTAAAGGTTTTCGAGGTTATTTTTAAAGAAAATAATTACTAAAATATTTTTTGAAACATTAGTTTTAAAATTTGGTTTTCTAAATAAAAAGTATGTTTTAATTTATAATGTTATTACAAATATTTATATTATATTTATATTATTTAAAAAACTACCCTTTATTCTTACTCCAGTGAATATGTTCGGCTGATACTTTGTATATATTTTATATGTGTGGTTTATTTTCATTTTGACTGAGGAAATTACTGATATTCACCATCTTGGATGATTTTTGTAGTAATTAACATTCCCTTGGAATATTCACTAACCTTTGAAAATTGAAGATTGAATTTATCATGAATAATCATATTATTATCATGAATATGATTATTTATTAAATCATATATCATTTATACAAATAGTGTTCAAAATTCAAAGTTACATATTTATCTGGGGAAATATTTATAAATACATATTCATTACTCAATACACATATTAAATGATAAATATTATTGTTAAATAATTAAATAGAATATTCAATATATGAGGAATGATTTGACATATTGGGATGGGTGGGGCCCAGAATTATATGTCCCCTCAATTTATCATTTTTCATATGAGGTGAATCGGTAATCTATCGTTAATTAAGTTCTTACCTTTAGTTTTAAACCATTCTATTAATGTTATTGATGGTAAAATTATCATGATTCATATGATCATGATGTATAATAAATAATCATTTATTTAATTCAGAATAGTGTTATTATTATCCATGACATTTTTATAATGTTATTTTCTGTGAATGCATTTCATTATTTTTTTACTCGTTAAATTGAATGTATTTTTAGTTATGTACATTCCATATTGATTATGCCTTATCTTATTATCCACGATATTTTGGTAATTATATTACCCATAGTTGAATTAAATTATCATTTTATTGATTAAATGGAATTTTTTTTTCTATTTACCTATCCATATTGCTTATTCTTAATTAATTTATGAATGGTAGCATTGTACTCATCCCTTTCTGAGCATTTGATCTCACCCTTATTTTCTTTCCATTCCCCTGAATTTCTTAAAGTGAGCTAATATGTATGTCAAAGGATTTTCTAGAGGGAATAATGTTATACATGAAAAAAGAAATAATGTTTTTTAAATGTAATAAGGGACTCAAGTATGTATCCAGTTTATGAATACTACTAAAAAATTATGTCTTTCAAGATGCAATTCATTTTATCTTTGGCTAGAAAAATAATAAAATCCTTGGCTCCATGATACTATGGTTGATGCTGGTACATAAAATTTATAATATTATATTGATTATGTAATTATAAACCCTTACTTATGTTAGTTATATTTAATTTATTACAAATAAAATGGCACTCATGTGTATATACAGGACGTTGCCTCCATGAAACAAGCATTTCATTTTCTCTAAAATATTTTATTAGGTTGATAAAAAAATATTATATTTATGTAATTAAAATATAATTATGGTAATTTAAATCATTTTGGACGATAAAACCACAACAATGTTGACCATGGATATTAAATCGATGCAGTTCTAGACGGAATGACCACTAAACATCTTTGATAAACATTACTGGTTATGTAACTAAATAAAAATTGATGATAATTATAAAAAATTGAATAATGATGGTGAAATGAAAATTAAAATGGTTCTTGAAAAATTAAATAAAAAATAAATTCTTTTAAATCTAGATTTAAGTAACATTTGATGTAATAAATGGATCTTGGTAAGGTAATTTTTCTTTAAACTAGTTATAATGTTTTCTATGAAAAATATTTCACTTCAGTATCAATGTATTTTATTTAATTTAACACAGTAATATTGCTATCCAAACTACAGAGATAGTTTAAATTAATTTTTATATATCATTTACTGTAGAGACCCGAAGCTTGACATACATAGATATTACATTACTTTTGTGGAATACATAATACATAAAAAAACCGACACACAAAGACCGTAATAGTTTAGTGTCTTTGGAAACATGAAACGTAATCTTCTAATTGTGGTGAAAGATCTTCAACATCTCCCATAAAGATCTTCCACTTTTTTTCCTTACCTAAAACCTTTCTTTTAATCTGGGGGGAAAATAAAACATAAAAAGGGTGAGCTCAAATGCTCAGTAAGGGTAAGCATGGATAAAATAAAACATAGCATATACATTTGAACCTAAAAACTTGAACATAATGTTTAAACATCAAAATATTGAGCAATGAAATAAAACATGGAAGTACATAAGGCATAGATCATAATGGAACATAAATAATGATAACATAGGATGGGAATAAAACATGTAATTTTGGCATCCGTTAAGCACATGTAATGATTTCCATAGTAGCCAAGGCATTGATGCCAAAACCATCTTAGTGGACAAAGTCCCTTTATGAATCGAGTTCACTCCTCATTCCAGTCCTGTAATACTGAACCGGATTAACATATCATTCCATCCATGTCTATCTCATGAGATATAAATATTTACCCAATGTATTGAAGGGAGATATAGGTCCCACCCATCTCATAATGAAATCATTCTTACTTGTGCCACAAAATAAACATACATCATTCATAATAACCCAACGAATAAAATGGGTTTTATAAACATCATCCCATCATCACGTAATCCATATAAAAAATAGATATAATTTCATAATAATAAAAGTGAAACCATGAAAATCATAGAGACATTATTCTTGAAACATTAACATATGAAATAATGTCATCTTAGATGGAAAATGGTTTCGATAAAGCACTTGAAATGAATTCTTGAGGAAAATATCTTTTCTTCTTGAAAATCATTTTCTTTTCAAAAAATTCCATGCTATTTTAAAAGAAGGATATTTCATTGAAAATATTCATGAAATATTTTGGAGGAAGCTTCATGAAAATAAGGCTTTATAAAACCGTAAAAATCCTTTCATTCCGTATAAGTTTAAAAAACATTCTTCTCGTACTTTTGCCGGAAAAGTCAAAAAGCACCTATTAAAAGAAAGATTCCATACATACCATGTATTAAAAGTAAAAAAATGGGTAAAAAGGACTTTAAACATACATGAATACAATTTTATAAAACATGGACATGGATGATAGCAATAACCCCAGTAAATACTTACGAATAAGTAATCTCAGATAAAAATGAGATTTGCACAATTATCCCTTACCTTAGGTCTGATATGCTTCCTACGTATCCGAACCTCATGTATAATGATTTAAATAATGTCATTGACTTATTACAGAATCGTATTCATTGTTATGATATCATATATGGTTCACTTATGACTTTATATTACCCGTTCTTTTGTAAATTCCATGTAAAAGAACGTTTTTGGTAAAATCGTTTCCTTTGTCGTCCGTGTTTTGACTTGTAATTATTCATATGATTACATAGATCATGATTAAATAATTCCAGAATATAAAATATAATTTATAAATAATATATATTCAGAATATACATATAAATAATAGATCGATAAATGGAAATAAATACACCGTTCATGGAGATGGTAGGTCGTACGTACGCATGAACGTTGTTTTCGTTTCCTCATTGAATTGAATGGAATTAATTGTATGAAATACATATATATATATACATAAATCCAGTATCATGATTATGTCATATGTTTCATGATTACTTATTATGTATACTTTTTAATCATTTATGAATGGTTAATCATTGAGAATGAATCTCATCGCGTCGTGGAGACGGTATTCCGTACGTACGCACGAGCGATGATATCATTCCCATGATCATGGAATTTTATTGGAGTGTATGTATACTATTAAAGAATAAATATCAATTTACAATAATCATATATAGTTATTATTTACAGCATTATACCCATATATGTAAGGTGGTGGTGGAAAATAGATTACACCACGGCGTGGAGACGGTATTCCGTACGTACGCACGTGCGGTGATTTCATTTTCTGTAGGATGGATAGATGGTGAAATAGGGTTGTTTCATAATTATAATAACATATAAGTATATGAGTTATACTGATGTTATTATTTCATAATGAAACAACCTAAGAAGAAGAAGTGGAAGAAGAAATAAAGTTGAAAGAATTGGTAACGGACATTACCTCTTCTTTGAAACGCCTCTTTGAGACCACGTCGTAGGGTACTAAAATTGGTCTTTGAAAAATACCAGGACCTCTAGGATGTTTCTAGGGATGTGGAGAAGAGAATTGGGCAGGGGTTGTCCGATACTGAAGGCTCCAAGTGGTGTGAGGAAGAGAGGGAGGAGGTGCCCTTTTATAAGGGAGGAGAGGGGCACCTTTGGAATAACTAAAAATATTATTTTATTATAAAGACATATTCGGTTTTTAATAGCTCTAAATTGATTTATTTAGAAGCTAATGTGGGGATAGGTATATGTCCTCTCATCCAATAGAATTTATACAAGTTTATGTGATTATATTAACCTTAACATTTAGTTTTAACTCTTCGTTAATTATATTGACATTTACCATGTCACTTTGTAATTTTATATTATATAGTTAATAAACTTACCATATACATCCAAGAGACCCCCAAGTGTTCCATTAATGATACACCTATCATGCTATAATTATATTGGCCGTACCTTAGATTTTTAAGAATATAATAACAATTTATAATATAATATTTTTTTAAAAACTATTTTATGTCAATTTTGACACTATTTTGTAATTGATTTTTCTGAAAATCATAACAGAATTATTTGTTCGAAAAAAGTTAATTAAATCAATACTAACATGTCATATTAACATATAAAATTATTGTAATTTATAAAAAGTCTCAAATTACATTTATTTGGGTATTTATAACATCAATTATTTCTAGATTTCATTAATATGATAATTACTGCATCATCATTATTTCATAAATAAATTAAATTATTTTAAGTCTAAAAATTATAAATAAAATACCATTATGTAGGAAATCTCTTTATATTTCTAATGAATAGTTATAGTCGAATTTATCATATGTATAACCCTATAGTAAAAATGGTTTAGTTATTAAACTTTGATTTTAACTATTTTAACCCTTCATTAAATAAATTAATAATAGATGTCCTAATCTAATCCAAGTTGGCCTAAATGGTCAAATTTTATTCCAAATATGTTTTTGGACGAATTACACATATCCAATAGATTTAGGACATGTGTTAGGGTAATAATAAAAACATTTTTACCCTTAATTACCCAATTTACTTTTAACCGTGGTAAAAAAAAGTAAAAAGTTACTATTCAACAAAAATTATTTTCATCTCATTGAACCAAATTTTAGTCCTTGATATTAACCGTGTCTGTCGTATTTTCAAAATTCCACTCACAGAACCAGTAAAATTATGTTTTATGAAAAATTCAGTTTTTTTAACTACCTCTTAGTGGTTTCACTATTCGTGAAAAAATGAATGTTTCCAGAAAAATACCAAAAATTAGGACTAAGATATATTTGATATTATGAATTCAAAAATGATTTCTATTTTACCAAATTAAAAACATATCAGTTGCATTAATTAATTTAAAAATTAGTTCCCGCCATCAAATCAAATAGCGTGTTCTTAAGAGATAATAACTATCACAAGATTGACATTTGTTAATGTCTGGTTTAAATGTGAAATTACATGCAATGACCAAAATTGTATTAAATTGTAAAAATATATTCTAAATATACTTTAAAACCACTCAAATTGATAATTTATCACTATTAATTATTTTGATTAAAAAATTGTTTTTAATTAAATTATAGTAATTTCTACTATTAATCAGAATATGAAAGTTATCCAAAAAGTACCAAAATTTCACCCTAAACTAATTTCGATATTCCAAATCCAAAAATGAAGTCCATTTTGAAAGGTAAAATTTATAAAATTTCAAAAAGTGGGCATTACTATTCATAATATTTAGTTCATAATAATATTATAATAATATCTCGTTTAGTGAAACTCGGTATTGCGTACCACACACGCTATCGAGGAAGGCCGTGATTGCGTTTAATGTAGCCAAGTTAGGGTTGCGTGTTGTGCAAGACTCTTTTTTGGTAAAGTACAACACAAGACATCAATAAAATTAAAAAGAATATTTTTCATAAAATCTCGGGGTGTTACATTCTACCCCCCTTAAAATGAATTTCGCCCTCATAATTCGTCGGGGTTATAAATGGTTTACTACTCAAAAGTTTGTTTAATATAACCCCACATCGTAAAAAGTAATATCAAAACAAATCTTTAAAAACTATCTTATGAAACATAACGGTTACACAAATTAACTAATCACTGGGTTTCCATATAGGAGAACACAGGTGAAAATATGGATAAGGAAGAGAAACCTAACCATCATGTTCTGATGGAGTGTGGTAGAGAACATGGCTATGAAAAATCCTACAATCACAAAGCTATAGATTTGTGATGATCTAAGGTACCATCAGATTCAACGGAAATAAGGGAACTATGACAACATTTTTGGTTTTCAAGATCATTTCCCTAAAGTTGATGAATTAAAAGAAATACTTACATTATTTTGGTACAATCTCACTGTGGTTCGTGAATTGAACAATTTACACTTCATCCCTTAATGAAATTAAGTTGAATATGTTATTCGTGATGTGTTAGAAGATCATCTGATAGAATGACGGGTTATTTCATCTGTTTCAAACAAAAGGTTTGCAAAAGTTATAAGTCCATCTTATAGTTAGATTAATCGTATATGGTTCCAAAAATGAACTTATACTTCATATATCATACCGCTTAATAAAATAAAACTAGTTTCTACTAACAAGGGACTTCCTGTAGGCCATTGGTAGGTGATAAAGGCCAGTCGCACTTCAGTTCTGGGTTCGATTCCCACAGCCTTTTCCGATGCGACGGGTTGTCGCATCTCCTGCAGGTTGTCCTTTTTCTAAAACTATATTACTATAACATCCCATCAATAATATCGAAAAAACATCTATCCTTAAACCATACTGACTTATGTACAACATAATCCATTCTAATATTTAGGCTTATCCATAATACTGTAGTCCACTCTCATAATATATTGAAAACGATTACCAGAGATTTAATACCATCGTAGATCCCCATATATCATAAGATATGTCTTGTTGGTCACATTCCAAACATTCGAAGGCCTTAATCATGTATTCTCTTGAAATAATAAATACCCATTGAACCTTAGTGAAAACATAAATATAGTTAAAAGTTAACACTTTCCACATACCAAAATCCTAAAAATTATATATACTCAAACCATGATATCACATAGTCCTTATATCAATCATGAGCTCATGAATACAATCAAACATCTCATTATCTTCTTATTCCTTTATTATGCGCATATCATCTACTTTCCAAAAATGTCTGAATAACCTTACATGGTTACTGGTACCATTCAACATATACTTTCAAATACAATAGTGTAACAATCCTTAGATGATTCTTTATTCCATAGTACCATTAACTATACAACATAACTCTCGATAAACATAAAATCATTCCACTACCTTCTAAAACAACTGACTGAGATTCAACACTTCTTTTAGCTCATATATCATTTTTAGTCTTCTCATCATCATCCACATAAACACTACCCATATGACCATGCTGATTCTCTTCATGATATTTTCCATTAGGGCATTGGTTTGCATAATGCCCGTACATTCCACATTTAAAACATCTAATCATTTTTGATGTCGTAGCAATACCATTATCCTTGTCCATGGTATTAACTGAACCTTTTCCTTTGCACTTACTGGCTTTGTTTCCTTCTTTTCCACACCCAAAGCATCTTCTAGCTCCTTTGAAACAATCTCCCTGATGCCACTTCCCACATGATTTAAATGAGGTAAATTGAACTTTCTTTCCACTATGATCATCATGAAACTCCATCTTTCTCTTATTATTTGTGTCAGGAAACTTACCAAAGTTGAGATTATTGATCGTATTATGAGATTGCTGATTAGGAATAATAACGATGTTTGGACTTCCAGATCCCGTTTCATTTGGTTTCTCATGAAGAAAATCATTCCATTGTCTTTCATATCCTCCATTATCGTGAATTTTCTTGTTTCTAGCCATTTTCTAAAACCCAAAAAGAATTGTGTGAGAGGAAAAAATCATTCTAGGGAAAACAACATAGTAAAGGGGGATCTCCCTCAATATCTAACATCTTAGGTTAAATTCTAAGATCGTTACCGTAGTTCTAGGACTATATCCTATACATATACTTATCCTTAGGGACATCCCTAGACATACCTTAGAAATATCTCTAGGGATCTCACTAATGTTTTTTCAACCTAGTTTCCAAAGGTTGACTCAACCTTTCCTTTGATACCAACTGTAGAGACCCGAAGCTTAACGTACATAGATATTACCTTACTTTTGCAAAATACATAATACATAAAAAAATAAACACATAAGGATCGTAATAGTTTAGTGTCTTTGGAAACTTGGAACTTAATCTTCAAATCATGGTTAAAGATCTTCAACATCTCCCACAAAGATCTTCCAATTTTTGTTTCCTTACCTAAAACCTTTCTTTTAAACCTGGGGGAAAATAAAACATAAAAAGGGTGAGCTCAAATGCTCAATAAGGGTAATCATGGATAAAATAAAACATACCATATACATATGAACCTAAAAACATGAACATAATGTTTAAACATCAAAATCTTGAGCAACGACTTAAATCAGGGAAGTACATAAGGCATAGATCATAATGGAACATAAATAATGATAACATAGCATGGGAATAAAACATCTAATTTTGGAATCCGTTAAGCACATGTAATTATTTCCATAGTAGCCAAGGAATTGCTACCAAGACCATCTTACTGGAGAAAGACCCTTTCGGAATCGAGTTCACTCCTCGTTCCAGTCCTATAATACTGAACCGGATTAACTTACCATTCCAGCCATGTCTATCTCATGAGATATAAATCTTTACCCAATGCATTGGAGGGAGATATAGCCCCCCCCATCTCATAATGAAATCATTTTTACTTGTTCCATAAAGTAAACATACATCATTCATAAAAACCCAACAAATATAATGGGTTTCATAAACATCATCCCATCATCACATAATCCATATAAAAAAATGGATATCATTTCATAATAATAAAATTGAAACCATGTAAATCATAGAGACATTATACTTGAAACATACACGTATGAAATAATTTCATCTTAGATGGAAAATGGTTTCGATAAAGCACTTGAAATGAATTCTTGAGGAAAATATCCTTTCTTCATGAAAATCATTTTATTTTCACAAAATGCAATTCAATTTTAAAAGAAGGATATTTCGTTGAAAATAGACCTTAAATCTTTTGGATGAAGCTTCATTAAAAAAGGCTTTATAAAATCATAAAAATCCATTCATTTCGTATAAGTTAAAAAAACATTCTTCTCATACTTTTGCCGGAAAAGTCAAAAAGCACCTCCTAAAAGAAAGATTCCATACATACCAAGTAGTAAAAGTAAAAAAATGGGTAAAAAGGACTTTAAACATACATGAATACAATTTTATAAAACATGGACATGGATGATAGCAATAACCCCAGTAAATACTTACGAATAAGCAATCTCAGATAAAAATGACATTTGCACAATTATCCCTTACCTTAGGTCCGATATGCTTCATACGTATATGAACCTCCTGTATAATGATTTAAATAATGTCATTGACTTATTACAGAATCATATTTATTGTTATGATATCATATATGGTTCACTTATGACCTTATATTACCTGTTCCTTTGTAAATTCCATGTTAAAAAGCTTTTTGGGTAAAATCGTTTCATTTGTCGTCCGTGTTTTGACTTGTAATTATTCATATGATTACATAGATCATGATTAATTAATTACAGAATATAAAACATGATTTATATATAATATATATTCAGAATATACATATATATAATAGATCGATAAATGGAAATAAATTCACCATTCATGGAGACGGTAGGCCGTACGTACGCGTGAACGTTGTTTTCGTTTCCTCATTGAATTGAATGGAATTAATTGGATGAAAAACCTATATATATATATATATATATATACATAAATCCAGTATCATTATTATGTCATATATTTCATTATTACTTATTATATATACTTTATAATCATTAATGAATGGTTAATCATTGAGAATGAATCTTATCGCGTCGTGGAGACGGTATTCTGTACATATGCACGAGCGATGATATCGTTCCCATGATAGTGAAATTTTATTGGAGTGTATTTATACTATTATAGAATCAATATCACTTTACAATAATAATATATAGTTATTATTTACACCATTATACCCAAACAAGTAAGGTGGTGGTGGAAAATAGATTACACCACGGTGTGGAGACGGTGTTTCGTACGTACGCACGTGCGGTGATTTCATTTTTCGTAGGTTGGATAGATGGTGAAACAGGTTTGTTTCATACTTATAATAACATATCAGTATATGAGTGATACTTATGTTATTACTTCATAATTAAACTACCTAAGAAGAATAAGTGGAAGAAGAAATAAAGTTGAAAGAATCGGTAACGGACATTACCTCTTCTTTGAAGCGCCTCTTTGAGACCTCCTCTTAGGGTACTAAAATTGGTCTTTGAAGAAGACCAGGACCTCTAGGATGTTTCTAGGGAAGTGGAGAGGTGAATTTGGTAGGGTTTGGCCGAGCTTCAAGGCTCAAAGTGTTTTGAGGAAGAGAGGGAGGAGGTTCCCTTTTATAAGGGAGGAGAGGGGCACCTTTGGAATAACAAAACATATTGTTTTATTATAAAGTCATATTCGGTTTTTAATAGCTCCAAATTGATTTATTTAGAATCTAAGGTGGGTATAGGCCGAAATACTCTCATAAAATATAATTTAGACAATTTTAGGTCATTATATTAACCGTAACTTTTAGTTTTAACTCTTAGTTAATTAGATTGACATTTACCATGTCACATTGTATTTTTATATTATATAGTTAACAAACATACCATATACATCCAAGAGACCCCCAAGTGGTCCATTAATGATACACCTATCATGATATAAGTATATGAGACGAACCTTTGAATTTTAGGAATATAATAACAATTTATAATATAATATTTGTTTAAAAAACTATTTTATGTCGATTTTGACACAATTTGGTAATTGATTTTTGTGGAAATCATAAATGAATGGTTAGTTCGAAACAAGTTAATTAAATCAATAATAACATGTCATATTAACATAGAAAATTATTTTAATTCATAAAAAGTCTCAAATTACATTTATTTGGGTTTTTATAACATCAATTATGTCAATATTTCATTAATAAGATAATTACTGCATCATCATTGTTTCATAAATAAATTAAATTATTTTAAGTCTAAAAATTATAAAAAAATACGATTATGTATGAAATATTTTTAGATTTATAATGAATATTTATAGTCGATTTTATCTTATGTATAACCATATATTAAAAATGATTTAGTTATAATACTTTGATTTTAACTATTTTAACCCTTCTTTAAATAAATTAATAATAAATGTCCTAATCTAATCCAGGTGGGCCTAAATGGTCATATTTTATTCCTAAGGATGTTTTGTCTTAATTAGTCTTATACAATAGAATTAGGAAATGTGTTAGGGTAATAATAATATCATTTTTACCCTTAATTACCCTATTTACTTTTAACCGTGGTAAAAAAAAGTAAATAGTTACTATTCACCAAAAAGAATTTTCATCTCATTGAACCACGTTTTAGTCCTTTATATTAACCATGTCTCTCATATTTTCGAAATTCCACTTACAGAAGCGGTAAAATTATGTTTTATGAAAAATTTAGTTTTTTTAACTACCACATAGTGGTTTCACTATTCATCAAAAAATGAAAGTTTCCAGAAAAATACCAAAAATTAGGCCTAAGCAATATTTGATATTATGAATTAAAAAATGGTGTCTATTTTACCAAATTCAAAACATATCAGTTTCATTAATTAATTTAACAATTAGTTCCCGTCGTCAAAACAAATAGGGTGTTTTTTAAGAGATAATAACTATCAAAAGATTGACACTTGTTTATGTCTGGTTTAAATGTGAAATTACATCCAATGACCAAAATTGTATTAAATTGTAAAAATATATTCTAAATATACTTTAAAACCACTCAAATTAATAATTTATCACTATTAATTATTTCGATTAAAAAGTTGTTTTTAATTAAAATTTGGTAATTTCCACTATTCATCAGAATATGAAAGTTATCCGAAAAGTACCAAAATTTCACCCTAAGCTAATTTCGATATTCCAAATCCAAAAATGAAGTCCATTTTGAAAGATAAAATTTATAAAATTTCAAAAAGTGGATATTACAATTCATAACGGCTAGTTCATAATAATATTATAATAATATCTCGTTTAGTGAAACTCGGTATTGCGTAACACACACGCTATCGAGGAAGGTCGCGATTGCGTGTAATGCAGCCAAGTTAGGGTTGCGTGTTGTGAAAGACTCCTTTTTTGTAACATACAGCACAAGACATCAATAAAATTAAAAAGAATATTTTTCATAAAATCACGGGGCGTTACATTTACTTTTCAAAATAGTTCTGAAAAGCATTCATCTTAATATTTTTCATTGGTTCATGTTTTACTATTTTACTAAAGTTCAAAATAATTAATTTTAAAAATTTATCACAGGGATACCATTTCACTCTGTTAAATAAATTATTCATTATTATGATACCTCTATATGTTTTCACATATTTTCAAAGACTATTTCATTCTAATTATTCTTATATATTTTTTCAAATAATTCTAAATATAAAAAAAATCTTCCTATATTTTAATATTTAAGTATTATGTTCATTTCTTGTGGATTTAAAAGGATTCCATTAAAAATTTATAAAAAAAAAGTGCATGCTTAAAAAATATTTCTCCATGATATAGTTGTAAGGAATTATAGATGATGTTAGTTGAACCCAAAATATATCTAATTTTTATTTTGGGATATGATTGAATCTTCCAATATAAAATGCTTTAGATAGTAACATATGTTACTCTTATTTTAAGGTTTATATGAATGAGTTTAATATGGTTTACAAAATTATTTCCAAAGGAAAATACATTGTTTATCTCTTCCAATTATGAGTTTTATATTTAATGGTTTTGATATCATGAAGAAATAATAATATCCCTTATAAGTGAAAGTTTTTTTTCAACAAAAATCATCTTCATGGGTTCTTATGTTTTCTTAGGATTCCATCATGTTTTTATGACTCATAAGTTTTTTTATATTTTTTCATAGATTAAATGATTAATTTCATATATAGTTATGATATGTTTCATGATCAAATTTACTATGAAATTGGAAAACAGTTTTATGGGTTTTCTTCATTCAATAGACTAATAGTTTTCCATTACATTAACATCATTTATTAATATTTTAAATATAAACCAATTATTTTTAAATGGGTTTCATAGTATCTAAGGATGTGTATAAATCATATAATTTTAAATATTTCTTTTATGGTGATTCTCCATAAATTATATAATATCTTCCTTAATGAAACAATGGTGTAAATTTAGGAACCAGTTTTTATAGAAAAAATGTAAAATATATAGAATATTCAACTCATTCATACATAAATATTTCCAAAATCTATTAGAATATAAATCTAAATGTTCTTGTTAAATAATTAATGTGGAAGTTTTGTTAATATTATAACCATATATTTTTTATGTAATGTGGTGTTATATTTGTTATCAAAGTGTGGTTGTAGATTACATTTTGGTGTGGATAATTTTAAAATAATGTTTTAAGAGAAAAAATTTATGATAATATTATCATGAGATATATTTTTAGTATTATCTTGTTTCATAATCTAATCCATATCTATTCATAGTTATTCATTATAAAGGAAAAAATTAGTAATTTTCTAGGGATCCATCCATAGTGTATGATCCATTAAAATTTGTAACTAAAAATAGATGAAGATGGAGCTGATTAGTTTTTTTCTATATAAATTCTATTGAGGAATTTTATAAATGGTGGTGTAAATAAATTTGGTGGTTGAGTTATCCATAAAAGTATATATTGATAGTATATAATGTCAAAAAATAACATGATTTGATATTTGGTTTATCTTCTAGTTTAGTGAAATCAAAAGGATGGATAATGTAATTAGAGAATATATTTAATGTTTTTAAATGTTTAGAGCATAAATAATCATCATATTGACTATTTTAAAGGTGGGTTTGATCAATTATAATCATTACCTATGAATAAAAAAATTAAATTGATAATATGGAGTGTATGGTCAATTAAGAGAAATTTATTCATAAATATTTCCAAATGGTTCATTGATATAGAATGGAACTGATATTTCATGGATCGATGTCACTGAAATGGGAAACAATCTATATGTAAGATCCTGACCATAAAGATTACATAATCTTGAGTTAAGATATTAATTTGAAATTATTTCACTAGGAGGACCTTTTAAAGTTTATAGATTTGGGGAATTATTCCATAACTCATACATAATAACTTAAATCTTCCAAAGCATACAATACTACTCACTATCCATTTTTTCACTAAATAAAAAATTCTAAAAGGAAACATGGTATCGTTTCATGTTTAAAAATTATTACTTTTCCTTGATCCCATTCTTGACTTTATTCTTCTTTAAATCCTATGATAATTTTTTCAAAACATGGGATGAGCATAAAAACCTTAGTAAGGGATACCGAAATAAGGAAAATTGTTAGTCTAGAAAAAACATAAAATCAATGAATACTTTATCATATTGTAATACTTTAAACCTTTATGATGTAGTAAAATATATTCCATGAATATAAGATCATTTATTTCTCTTTTTAGTAATTAAATTATTACCATAAAAGTCATATAAGGCACATTTAACATATAACGACAACTTAGGACATAATCATACTTAAATGAAATACCATACAATTGACTTTCACACATATAATTCTTTTAAATAGAATAGCCACACAGAAAAATTCCATACACAATGCATTGGAGGTTATTACATAACCAGTTGTCCTTGGTTTATCATAAAACCAACCATCATTGGATTATCACGTAACTTCCCATCAAATGTAGAAGTACCATTATATAATCATAACACAAAATATATTACAATTATCCACATTTCTGTAATAATTTTTATTTTCAATCACAAGAAATCATTTCAAGATATTGAAATAGTCAATACACTTAAAACCCATTTTCAATACCAAAACAACTAAAAAGGGAATAAGGTATTTATTTTTCATTTAAACAATATTATGACTTATAGAGGAATCCATGTATCAAATATTGGTTTTGATGGTGGAGAAGTCATTTTTCCACACACGTTAAAAACATTCCTTTTGTCACTTAGTGAAATGATTAATATAAAAAAGATTATCTTTTAAAAACTATTAAATGAAGTTAATAATAAAATGATTTATTATACACCATAAATAATAAGGAGGTGCATATAATCAAAATATTCCTCAATAAAAGAAGATTGAGACGAAGACCCTTACCATGAATCTGATTCATCACGTATAATCGTTATATTTATTAATAAAAAACATAGGTTAATTGATACTTTATTGAGAATATTTTCATTTTTTTATTCCTTTAATATCAATTATTTCAATGTCATAAAAATTATGTAATTATTTTAGTTCATATTAGACGTTTTGTCAATATTCCGTACTTGAGTTGAAAATAAACTTGTTAGGATGCAAATTGTCTATGTAGTCATAAGTCCATAATATCTGGAATATTATTCATGAAATTATTATAATTTTTATACATAAAATAATCCTTTAAATCAAACCATTATGTGTGGTTATTAAAAATGAACATTGTTATATGAATTGAGATGACAAGTCGTACGTATGCATGAGTAAGGATTTCCATTTCCGTTAAATGTTATGGAAATAAGTTAAGTATTATTTTATATTTTTAGAATGATCATAACATCATTAATATCATATTAATTATTTAAATATTATTATATAAACCCTAAAATTGATATAATTAATTAAATTGACTCAAATTGCTTTGTGAAGGTGATAGTTCACATGCACGTACGAACGACGTAATCATTTTTATGTGTATAGAAAATAAGAATGTAATTTATATATTATTATCATATAATGACTAACATTTCATTAATATTGAATATGAACACTAATTACATTAGTATAACCAGTCATGAGAGAAGGTTATGAAAAAATATTTAGATCGGTTCGTAGAGGTGATAGTTCACACGTACGCATGAACAATTCATTCCATTCCCATTTAATTGAAGTGGAGATGGATTTATGGGATGATATTAACATTATAATAGCATAGTATATTGATAATACTATATTTATTCTTTCACAATGGGATAAGAATATTTTAAGGTGGTGGAAGAAGAAATAAAATAGAAATACATAAATAAAAACATTACCTTCCCTTCGAATGAGAACATTTATTAACAACTTAACACTTATAGGGAGAATGTTATGCATAAAATAAGTCTTCAAGAATGTGTGGAGGAATTTTATGAAGGGTTTTTTGTCGATATTTTCCAAACATAAATTTTTTGTAACTGTGAGTATTATAGAGGAATGGGTACCTTTTATAAGAAAGGGGTGGGGCACCCTTAGAATCTCTTAAAATATTAAATTAATATATATTCATATTGGGTTCCAAATGTTCCCAAATTTAGTTATTTCAGATATAATATGATTTTGGATTGATTCCCGAACATCCATTAAAAATTAGACAAGTGTGAATAATTTTATAATCCTTATCTTTTGGTTTTAACCCATTTTAACTCTTACCTTTTTGACAAATAATTTACACATAGAGGGTCAAAATAATTACCAAATCAAGCCAAATTTTTATTAAATTATTAATTATTTTCATTTTTAGAAATATAATAAAAATTTCTCTTCATATTATATTTTTATGAATTTCATATATTTTTAATTTAATATTTAATATTTTAAAATATGAGTTATGTTAATTTTGAAACTATTCATTGGATGAATTTTTTAAACTATCATAACAACTTTATTAATAATGAAAAATAAATTAAATCAATTATAACATGTCATATACATCCATAAAATTCAGTTATAACATCTAATATTTCAAATTGTATTTATTTTAACGTTATTAATATCATTTATTTGATTCTTCCTTTAATAAATCTATTACTGCATCATCATTGTGTCATAATTAAATTTATTTATTTAATGTCTAAAATTTTTAAATAAAATAAAAAGATATAAAAGATAATTATATATTTATAATTACTATTTTAGTTGAATATATCTCTTATATAACCCCTTATTAAAATTATTTTATAAATAAGAGTCGTGGTTATGATATTTTTGCCTTTACTATAAATTAAATGTTATCAGTGTCATAATCAAACCCATGTGGCATACAAAGGATAAAATTTTATCCCAAGGGTTTTCTTGGTCATCCATAACTCATCATATAATAGTAGGACAATTTTTGCGGTAGTTTTATATTATTATAATATTATATTTACCCTTATTTAATTGATTCTCCCTTTAAGTGTGGTTTATAAAATACAAATGTTAGTATTCACCCAATATTATTTTGATCTTATTACACTAAATTTTTATTAATTATTACAACCACGTTTGTTGGTTTTAAAAAATTAAATTTTTAAAAGTGTAAAAACAAAATTTAAAAATAATCCCATCATCGGAATGAGAAAACAGTTTTTTAAAAGAAGAAACCATCAAAAGATTCCCATTTTTTTATATCAAATTTAAATGTGAGATTACATAAAATGACCATAATTTTATGAAATGATAAAAACATAAGATAAATATACATTAAAATTTTAAATTTATAATCTACAAATTCAAATAATTTAGATGAAAAAGATGTTTTGAATTAAAATGTAGAATTTGTCACCACACATTAAAATATGAATTTTAACAGGAAAATATCAAAATTTATACCAAAGTTAATTTTCATGTCCCTCTTCCAAGTAAATATTTTATTTTTTAAAATAGAACATATAAAGTCACGTTAACTATATTTAAAAAAAATTCACCATGAAAAGGCGTTTATATTACATTTTTAGATAAACACTCCTTTTATCTGTAAAGTTTAATTTGTTCTCATATAATGTCTATAAAATATATAATATGAATTTAAATCATTAAATTCAATATATTACATATATATTTCATTAATAAAATCTTACAAGAGTGATTTTATTATATTAGAAACTAAGTTATCATTCATTAAGTAGTTTTTCAGATTAACACTTCCTTTATATTCAATTGGTTTTTATTTATTTTATTATTTAATTTCGTAAACATTGAATCCTTATACAAACATGTGTAAACCATATTTTATTTATTTATTAAATCCTTTTCATTCCCACAATTCTACTGTCAATGTGATGAATATCATATTAAATAATAAGATTCATTTTTTCATTTAAGCTAAATGTGACATTAAAGGATGCAATCAAACATAGTGTTTCCTTTTAAAAACATGGGATGTCACATTCTATACCATTTTGGAAATTGAGTCCTCACAATTGATATTTGGGGTTGGTAACTAAGGTATGACTTAACAAAATACATTTATTTACATCCCATGTCCAAAAAAGGATTAATAAAACATCCACATTAAAAACAATAGAAGAAGGTATAAAGGACACATGAGATAACACATTATAGGATTCCATGTATGAAAAAATTGATATGGAATAAAAACTAACTATAAAGTTATTATGAAGAGTGATAGAAAACACGATCAGAATAAATTTAACAATCACAAAACCATAAATTTGTGATTGGTTAAAAGGTCATTGTTTTCATTGCAGGAAAAGTAAAGAATTTTTTTTGTTTTTAGATAATTTTCATAATTTTATGGAATTATTTTAGTAATTAGAATAAGAACATAATGAAATATAGTTACACGAGAAGTTGAGTTTCATCCATTAATCGATTTCCACCACAAAATCATCATTTTCTCCAATCGATGAGTATTTAAGATAACATGGTCACACATTAAGCACTATAATAAACTTCTACAGAATCACATTAAAACATAAAAGATTATATATATATATATATATGTCCTTTATATTTACACATTAACCAAAACTGAAAATGGTTATTACAAGATACAATAATTTCCCTAAAATAAAAATCCATTATAAGGAGAAGGACTGATTTTAATCTCAAAATTTCAATAGTAATACACAAGTTCTGCATAGACCATTCCACAAACAAATGCTCTTAAAATTACTCAAAATAATACAAACTAAGATTGAAACCAGAATTTATAAAGGATTTTATAACATAGTCTTCCAGAATATGTTTTAACATTTATCATCATAAATCACTCTTAATGTCTCATACCAAAAAGTAATTTCATAATCACATATTATCACCGATAGGTTAATCATTTTCATAAATAACCCAATTCATTTCACTAATATGTTAATTATTTCCATAAATAACCCATATTGTTATACATCCAAAATAAAATCATATATTCTTCCAAAATATAATTCAACCATTAGTCCTCTGTTAAAATCCGATGGTATTTTAGTTAACTCGATCATATAGGGTTACCAAAATGGTGAATGTATTCTAAAATAACATTAATCACTTAATCACCAAATCATTTTCCAATCCCATGGTTATCAATTCCATAAAATATATGTCTCTCAAATCAAGTTTTTATTAATCCATAAAATCATTTAACTGAAATGAATATTTCATGATAACCATAATCATCGTGTAGGTCAGTGGTAGGTGATAAAGCCATATCGCACATCGTTTGTGGGTTCGAATGCCTCAACCATGTCTGATGGGATAGGTTGTTAGAAGGTCTGCATGTTTCCCTTTTTTCTAAAAATATATAATTCTTATAGGATTCCAAAAATGAGTTGAAATCCTTCAAAATAACAATAGCAGGTTTTAACATCTATTTTTATCTCATACCTTTATTTTGAATCCCAAAAATTAATAACCAAAATTACCTCAAAATAAATGATCGTATAACCCAAAATTGATATCCATTAATTTTGTAATTGGTTACACACAAGAAAATACAATTCTTCCATAAATAAAATTTTCACACAAAAAACTATAAGGTTACACATAATATAAAAAATACTTCCAAAGTAATCTCATTGTCATAAGACCAAAAATACTTTTAAACATTTCATCATCTTACAATTTACAATAACTCTTGAATCCCTTATATGGAGAATTCATGATCATTTTGTGTTATTTACAATACCCTAACCATGATTCTATATCTTATTTCTTGATACTTATTTCCTACAAACAAAAACATGAATCATGTCCTAAGATTAAATAATGTCATAACATGATATAAGAAATAATCCATACCTTTCGTAGGGAATTTTCAGTTTCCACGTCTTTAATTGGAATGGATTTTGGTATTTCTAAACATATATTTGTATGGTCCTATTGATATCATTCCTGGATCTTCATCATAAGAAATATATTTACATAATTACTATAATCCCCACATTTGAGACATTAAATCGCTAAATTATAATGAAATGATTTCTCATTCTTAGATTCAATTGAACACCACCTTTTTCCTTGGAAGATTATTTCTTTATGACCTTAATTTCCACATCTATAACATCTTCTCGTCCTATTAAAACATTTTAAAATGTGTTTATTTCCACATCCTTAAAACATAATTCATTTAATATATAGAACTTTATGATCATATTTAATTGAACATCCATAAGGATTTTTTTCTATCATATATGATACAGTATAAAAATCACTAAGGTTCATGTGGTCAATCATGAATCATGATAGTTGGTTTATAATAAACACAAGAGTTCCTACTGAATCTCCAAATTCATTTGGTTTCTTATATAGAGAACCACCACATTTTCCTTCACATCCATTTTTACATTAGTACCAGCCATCCATTTACTAAAACCAAAAGGGTTGGTGTGACTATATCAGAACAATCGTAATATATGATCTTGTGAGGAAGATAAACACTAAGGCATAATTATTCATTTTATCTAAAACTCATTCAATTTATATTAAATAACTATGACTATTTATAATATGATAACCATTGTGGTTATTTTCCACTTGTCACTTATGCTTGAATAACACCCAACCCTTTAAGGTTATCTAAAACATCCTATAATACCAACTACAAGGACATTCCCTTAAATATTATATAATCTTTATTTATGTCAATAATTTGACCTTATTTCACTATGAGAATCTATTTATGTTTTTATTTTTAGATAATTTGGCCATTACAAATTAAAAAAAACTGAAATATTAAAAGTAAACACTTCTACTCACTAACTATTTTTCCATAAAACAAAAATATTTAAAAAACTTGGTATCGTTTCATGTTTTAAAATCATAACTTTAGAGTGATCTCATCCTTGACACTATTATACTTTAAAACATACGAAAAATATTTCAAAAGTTGTGATGATAATAAAAATCTCATCAAGGGAAACATAAATAAAGAAATACTATTAGTCTTACAAAAACATGTAAACCACGAATACTTTATCATAAAGTAATACTTTTCACCTTTATGAAGTATTAAATACTCTTCACTATATATAATCTCATTTAATAATCTTTTTTAATACAAATATTATCATAGAACTCATACAAATCACATATATCATATAAAGGTTTCTTAGGACATAATCATTCTTAAATGAAATAACCATACGGTCAACTTCCACACATATCATTCTTACAAATGGAAGAACCATACAGTCAACTTCTATACCCAATGCATTGAGGGATATAATGTAACCACTCATTCTTGGTTTATCATGAAACAACTCATATTTAGTTTGTTATGTAACAACCCATATTTGGTTTATAACATAACCACCTATCAAATGTACAAGTAACATTATATAATCATAACACATAAAAGATTTCAATTATGAACATTTAATTAATAAAATTTATTTTGAAATCACACGAAAAAATTTTATGATATTGAAATAGTCAATCAACATTAAAATCCATTTTCAAAACCAAATCACCCAAAAAGGTAATAAGGGATTTATATTTTCCTTCTACAAATATTAAGGCTTCTAGAGGAAGCCATATCTCAAATAATGGTCATGGTTTTTGAGAATTCATTATCAGTACATACATTAAAAACAATCATTTGGTAATTTAGTGAAACTCTTTCTATGAAAAATATTTCCTTTTTAAAACCATTGAAAAAAATTAAAATTCAAAGTGTTTATTATACATTTTATAAACTAAGGAGTTGTGTATTATTAAAATATGTCTCAATGAAAGGAGATTGAGAAAAATTCCCTTACATTAAATCCAACTTGTCATGTAAAATCGTTATATTATAAAATTATTAACTTATTTCAATTTCCAATTTACTGATAACATTTTTCATTTTTTATTATTCCTTTTATATCAATTTTTACAATGTTATAAAACTTATATAATCATATTAAGTTCATTTCAGATGTTTTGTCGACATTCGGTACTTAAGTCTAAAACGATCTTGTAATGATGTAAATTTTCCATGAGGTCATATGGAAATCATCTCTAGAATAGTATTCATGAAATTATTATCATTTTTATATATAAATAATTCTTTTAAAACAAACCATGATGTTTGGTTATGAAAAATGAACAGTGTTAGATTCATGGAGATGATAAGTTGTACGTACACGTGAGTAATATTTTTCGTTTCTATAGATAATTATGGAAAGAATTTAAGTATTATTTTATATTTATATAATGATAATAAAAACATTAATATCATAGTAATCATTTAAATATACTTAAATATATATCAAAAGTGATATAATAAATAAAAATGATCCACATCGCTTCATAGAGGTGCTAGTTCACATGTACGCAAAAACAAATTTATCAATTTTACGCAATGGAAAGTATGAACATAATTGTTATATTATTATCATAAAATGATTAATATTATAAGAATATAAAATATGAACAGTAATTCAATTATTATAACCAGTCATGAGAGAAAGTTGTGAAAAATGAATTAGATCAATTTGTGGAGGTGATAGTTCCCACGTACGCACGAAGGATAAATTCTCTTCCCATTCAATGGTAGTGGAGATGTATTTAGGTTATTATATTAAAATAATTACATCTCAATAGAATTTATACAAGTTTAGGTGATTATATTAACCTTAACATTTAGTTTTAACTCTTCGTTAATTAGATTGACATTTACCATGTCACTTTGTAATTTTATATTATATAGTTAATAAACTTACCATATACATCCAAGCAACCCCCAAGTGTTTCATTAATGATACAACTATCATGCTATAAGTATATTGGCCGTACCTTAGAATTTTAGGAATATAATAACAATTTATAATATAATATCTGTTTAAAAAAACTATTTTATGTCAATTTTGACACTATTTTGTAATTGATTTTTGTGAAAATCATAACAGAATAATTTGTTCGAAAAAAGTTGATTAAATCAATACTAACATGTCATATTAACATATAAAATTATTGTAATTTATAAAAAGTCTCAAACTACATTTATTTGGGTATTTATAACATCAATTATGTCTATATTTCATTAATAAGATAATTACTGCATCATCATTGTTTCATAAATAAATTAAATTATTTTAAGTCTAAAAATTATAAATAAAATACCATTATGTTGGAAATATTTTTAGATTACTAATGAATAGTTATAGTCGAATTTATCATATGTATAACACTGTAGTAAAAATGCTTTAGTTATTAAACATTGATTTTAACTATTTTAACCCTTCATTAAATAAATTATTAATAGATGTCCTAATCTAATCCAATTTGGCCTAAATGGTCATATTTTATTCCTAAGGATGTTTTCGGCCGAATTACACTTATCCAATGGAATTAGGACATGTGTTAGGGTAATAATAATATCATTTTTACCCTTAATTACCCTATTTACTTTTAACTGTGGTAAAAAAAGTAAAAAGTTACTATTCACCAAATATTATTTTCATCTCATTGAACCAAATTTTAGTCCTTGATATTAACTGTGTCTCTCGGATTTTCAAAATTCTACTCACAGAACCGGTAAAATTAAGTTTTATGAAAAATTCAGTTTTTTTAAATACCACTTAGTGGTTTTACTATTCGTGAAAAAATGAATGTTTCCGGAAAAATACCAAAAATTAGGCCTAAGATATATTTGATATTATGAATTAAAAAATGATGTCTATTTTACCAAATTAAAAACATATCAGTTGCATTAATTAATTTAAAAATTAGTTCCAGTCATCAAATCAAATAGCGTGTTCTTAAGAGATAATAACTATCAAAAGATTGACACTTGTTTATGTCTGGTTTAAATTTGAAATTACATCCAATGACCAACATTGTATTAAATTGTAAAAATATATTCTAAATATACATTAAAACCACTCAAATTAATAATTTATCAATATTAATTATTTCGATTAAAAAAGTTATTTTTAATTAAAATATAGTAATTTCCACTATTCATCAGTATATAAAAGTTATCCGAAATGTACCAAAATTTCACCCTAAGCTAATTTCGATATTCCAAATCCAAAAATAAAGTCCATTTTGAAAGGTAAAATTTATAAAATTTCTAAAAGTGGGTATTACTATTCATAACGGTTAGTTCATAATAATATTATAATAATATCTCGTTTAGTGAAACTCGGTATTGCGTACCACACACGCTATCGAGGAAGGTCGCGATTGCGTGTAATGTAGCCAAGTTAGGGTTGCGTGTTGTGAATGACTCCTTTTTTGTAAAGTACAACACAAGACATCAATAAAATTAAAAATAATATTTTTCATAAAATATCGGGGTGTTACATTCTACCCCCCTTAAAATGAATTTCGCCCTCAAAATTCGTCAGGGTTATAAATGGTTTACTACTCGAAAGTTTCTTTAATATAACCCCACATCGTAAAAAGGAATATCAAAACCAATCTTTAAAAACTAACGTATGAAACATAACGGTTATGCAAATTAACTAATCAATGGGTTTCCATATAGGAGAACACAGGTGAAAGTATGGATAAGGAAGAGAAACCTAACCATCATGTTCTAATGAAGAGTGGTAGAGAACATGGCTATGAAAAATCCAACAATCACAAACCTATAGGTTTGTGATGATCTAAGGTACCATCAGATTCATCGGATATAAGGGAACAAGGACAACATTTTTGGTTTTCAAGATCATTTCCCTAAAGTTGATGAATTAAAAGAAATACTTACATGATTTTGGTACAATCTCACTGTTGTTCGTGAATTGAAAAATTTCCACTTCATCCCTTAATGAAATGAAGTTGAATTTGTTATTCATGATGTGTTAGCAGATCATCTGATAGAATGATGGGTCATTTCATCTGTTTCAAACAAAAGGTTATCAAAATTTATAAGTCCATCTTATGGTTAGATTAATCGTATATGGTTCCAAAAATGAACTTATACTTCATATATCATACCGCTTAATAAAATAAAACTAGTTTCTACTAACAAGTGACTTCCTGTAGGCCAGTGGTAGGCGATAAAGGCCAGTCGCACTTCGGTTGTGGGTTCGATTCCCACAGGCTTGTCCGACGTGATGGGTTGTCGCCTGTCCTCCAGGTTGTCTTTTTTCTAAAACTATATTACTATAACATCCCATCAATAATATCGAAAAAAACATCTATCATTAAACAATACTAACTTATGTACAACATAATCCATTCCAATCTTTAGGCTTATCCATAATACTGCAGTCCACTCTCATGATATAGTGAAAACGATTACCAGAGATTTAATACCATCGGTGATCCCCATATATCATAAGATATGTCTTGTTGGTCAAATTCCAAACATTCAAAGGCCTTAATCATGTATTCTCTTGAAAAAATGAATACCCATTGAAACTTAGTGAAAACATGAATGCAGTTAAAAGTTAACACTTTCCACATACCAAAATCCTCAAAATTATATATACTCAAACCATGATATCACTTTGTCCTTATATCAATCATGAGCTCATGAATAAAAACAAACATCTCATTATCTTCTTATTCCTTCATTATGTGCATATCATCTACTTTCCAAAAATATCTGAATAACCTTTCATGGTTATTGGTACCATTCAACATATACTTTCAAATACAATAGTGTAACAATCCTTAGATGATTCTTTATTCCATAGTACCATTAACTATACAACATAACTCTCAAAAAACATACAATCATTCCACTACCTTCTAAAACAACTGACTGAGATTCAACACTTCTTTCAGCTCATATATCATTTTTAGTCTCCTCATCATCATCCACATAAATACTACCCATATGACCATGCTGATTTTCTTCATGAGATTTTCCATTAGGGCATTGGTTTGCATAAAGCCCGTACATTCCACATTTAAAACATCTAATCATTGTTGATGTTGTAGCAATACCATTATCCTTGTCCATGGTGTTTACTGAACCTTTTCCTTTTCCCTTACTGGCTTTGTGTCCTTATTTTCCACACCCAAATCATCTTCCAATTCCTTTGAAACAATCTCCCTAATGCCTCTTCCCACATGATTTACATGAGGGAAATTGAACTTTCTTTCCTCTATGATCATCATGAAACTCCATCTTTCTCTTATTATCTGTGTCGGGAAACATACCAAAGTTGAGATTATTGATCATATTATGAGATTGCTGATTAGGAATAATAATGATGTTTGGGCTTCCAGATCCCATTTCATTTGGTTTCTCATGAAGAATATCATTCCATTGTCTGTCATATCTTCCATTATCGTGAATTTTCATGTTTCCATCCATTTTCTAAAACCCAAAAAGAATAGTGTGAGAGGAAAAAATAATTCTACGGAAAAAAACATAGTAAAGGGGGAGTTACCTCAATATCTAACATCTTAGGTTAAATTCTAAGATCGTTAGTGTAGTTCTAGGACTATATCCTATACGTATACTTATCCTTAGGGACATCCCTAGACATACCTTAGAAATATCTCTAGGGATCTCACTAATGTTTTCGCATCCTAGTTTCCAAAGGATGACTAAACCATTCCTTTGATACCAACTGTAGAGACCCGAAGCTTAACGTACATAGATATTACCTTACTTTTGGGGAATACATAATGCATAAAAAATAGACACATAAGGACCATAATAGTTTAGTGTCTTTGGAAACATGGAACGTAATCTTATAATCATGGTTAAAGATCTTCAACATCTCCCATAAAGATCTTAAAATTTTTGTTTCCTTACCAAAAACCTTTCTATTAATCCTGGGGGAAAATAAAACATAAAAAGGGTGAGCTCAAATTCTCAGTAAGGGTAAGCATGGATAAAATAAAACATACCATATACATTTGAACCTAAAAACATGAACATGATGTTTAAACATCAAAATATTGAGCAACAACTTAAAACATGGAAGTACATAAGGCATAGATCATAATGGAACATAAATAATGATAACATAGTATGGGAATAAAACACGTAATTGTGGAATCCGTTAATCACATGTAATGATTTCCATAGTTTCCAAGGCATTGCTTCCAAGACCATCTTAGAGGAGAAAGTCCCTTTCTGAATCAAGTTCACTCCTCGTTCCAGTCCTATAGTACTGAACCAGATTAACTTACCGTTCCAGCCATGTCTATATCATGAGATATAAATCTTTACCCAATGCATTGGAGGGAGATATAGGTAACACCCATCTCATAATGAAATCATTCTAACTTGTTCCATAAAATAAACATACATCATTCATAATAAACCAACAAATAAAATGGGTTTCATAACCATCATCCCATCATCACGTAATCCATATAAAAAAATGGATATCATTTCATAATAATAAAAGTGAAACCATGTAGACCATAGAGACATTATACTTGAAACATAAACGTATGAAATAATGTCATCTTAGATGGAAAATGGTTTCGATAAAGCACTTGAAATGAATTCTTGAGGAAAATATCCTTTCTTAATGAAAATCATTTTCTTTTCACAAAATGACATGCAATTTTAAAAGAAGGATATTTCGTTGAAAATAGTCCTGAAATCTTTTGGAGGAAGCTTCATGAAAATAAGGCTTTATAAAATCATAAAAATCCAATCATGTCGTATAAGTTAAAAAACATTCTTCTCATACTTTTGCTGGAAAAGTCAAAAAGCACCTCGTAAAAGAAAGATTCCATACATACCATGTAGTAAAAGTAAAAAAATGGGTAAAAAGGACTTTAAACATACATGAATACAATTTTATAAAACATGGACATGGATGATAGCAATAACCCCAGTAAATACTTACGAATAAGAAATCTCGGATAAAAATGATATTTGCACAATTATCCCTTACCTTAGGTCTGATATGCTTCGTACGTATCTGAACCTCCTGTATAATGATTTAAATAATGTCATTGACTTATTACAGAATCATATTCATTGTTATGATATCATATATGGTTCACTTATGACCTTATATTACCCGTTCTTTTGTAAATTCCATGTTAAAAAGCGTTTTGGGTAAAATCGTTTCATTTGTCGTCCGTGTTTTGACTTGTAATTATTCATATGATTACATAGATCATGATTAATTAATTACATAATATAAAACATTATTTATATATAATATATATTCAGAATATACATATATATAATATATCGATAAATGGAAAGAAATACACCATTCATGGAGACGGTAGGACGTACGTACGCATGAACATTGTTTTCGTTTCCTCATTGAATTGAATGGAATTAATTGGATGAAAAACATATATATATATATATATACACATAAATTAAGTATAATTATTATGTCATATATTTCATGATTACTTATTATATATACTTTATAATCATTAATGAATGGTTAATCATTGAGAATGAATCTCATCGTGTCGTGGAGACGGTATTCCGTACGTACGCACAAGCGATGATATCGTTCCCATGATCGTGAAATTTTATTGGAGTGTATTTATACTATTATAGAATCAATATCACTTTACAATAATCATATATAGTTATTATTCACACCATTATACCCATACAAGTAAGGTGGTGGTGGAAAATAGATTACACCACGGTGTGGAGACGGTATTCTGTACGTACGCACGCGCGGTGATTTTGTTTTCCGTAGGTTGGATAGATGGTGAAATAGGGTTGTTTCATACATATAATAACATATAATTATATGAGTGATACTTATGTTATTACTTCATAATTAAACAACCTAATAAGAATAAGTGGAAGAAGAAATAAAGTTTTAAGAATCGGTAACGGACATTTACTCTTCTTTGAAGCGCCTCTTTGAGACCTCCTCTTAGGGTACTAAAATTGGTCTTTATAGAAGACCGGGACCTCTAGGATGTTTCTAGTGAAGTGGAGAGGTGAATTTTTCAGGGTTTGGCCGAGCTTCAAGGCTCAAAGTGTTGTGAGGAAGAGAGGGAGGAGGTGCCCTTTTATAAGGGAGGAGAGGGGCACCTTTGGAATAACTAAACATATTGTGTTATTATAAAGTCATATTCGGTTTTTAATAGCTCCAAATTTATTTCTTTAGAAGCTAAGGTGGGGATAGGTATAAATCCTCTCATCCAATAGAATTTAGACAAGTTTATTTCATTATATTATCCTTAACTTTTAGTTTTAACTCTTAGTTAATTAGATTGACATTTACCATGTCACTTTGTATTTTTATATTATATAGTTAATAAACATACCATATACATCCAAGAGACCCCCAAGTGGTCTATTAATGATACACCTATCATGATATAAGTATATTTGCCAAACCTTAGAATTTTAGGAATATAATAACAATTTATAATATAATATTTTTTAAAAAAACTATTTTAAGTCAATTTTGACACTATTTGGTAATTGATTTTTGTGGAAATCATAACTGAATGATTAGTTCGAAACAAGTTAATTAAATCAATAATAACATGTCATTTTAACATAGAAAATTATTTTAATTCATAAAAAGTCTCAAATTACATTTATTTGGGTTTTTATAACATCAATTATGTCAATATTTCATTAATAAGATAATTACTACATCATCATTGTTTCATAAATAAATTAAATTATTTTAAGTCTAAAAATTATAAACAAATATGATTATGTAGGAAATATTTTTATATTTCTAATGAATATTTATAGTCGAATTTATCTTATGTATAACCATATATTAAAAATGATTTAGTTATTATACTTTGATTTTAACTATTTTAACACTTTTTTAAATAAATTAATAATAAATGTCCTAATCTAATCCATGTGGGCCTAAATGGTCATATTTTATTCCTAAGGATGTTTTGTCCTAATTACTCTTATCCAATAGAATTAGGACATGTTTTAGGGTAATAATAATATCATTTTTACCCTTAATTACCCTATTTACTTTTAATCGTGGTAAAAAAAAGTAAATAGTTACTATTCACCAAAAATAATTTTCTTCTCATTGAACCACATTTTAGTCCTTGATATTAACTGTGTCTCTCGAATTTTTGAAATTCCACTCACAGAAGTGGTAAAATTAAATTTTATGAAAAAATCAGTTTTTTTAACTACCACATAGTGGTTTCACTATTCATCAAAAAATGAAAGTTTCCAGAAAAATACCAAAAATTAGGCCTAAGCTATATTTGATATTATGAATTCAAAAATGATTTCTATTTTACCAAATTCAAAACATATCAGTTTCATTAATTAATTTAACAATTAGTTCCCGTCGTCAAAACAAATAGCGTGTTTTTTAAGAGATAATAACTATCAAAAGATTGACACTTGTTTATGTCTGGTTTAAATGTGAAATTACATCCAATGACCAAAATTGTATTAAATTTTAAAAATATATTCTAAATATACTTTAAAACCACTCAAATAAATAATTTATCATTATTAATTATTTCGATTAAAATTTTGTTTTTAATTAAAATTTAGTAATTTCCACTATTCATCAGAATATGAAAGTTATCTGAAAAGTACCAAAATTTCACCCTAAGATAATTTCGATATTCCAAATCTAAAAATGAAGTCCATTTTGAAAGATAAAATTTATAAAATTTCAAAAAGTGGTTATTACGATTCCTAACGGCTAGTTCATAGTAATATTATAATAATTTCTCGTTTAGTGAAACTCGGTATTGCGTAACACACATGCTATCGAGGAAGGTCGTGATTGCGTGTAATGCAGCCAAGTTAGGGTTGCGTGTTGTAAAAGACTCCTTTTTTGTAACGTACAACACAAGACATCAAGAAAATTAAAAAGAATATTTTTCATAAAATCTTGGGGTGTTACATTTACTTTTAAAAATAGTTCTGAAAAGCATTCATCTTAATATTTTTCATTGGTTCATGTTTTACTATTTTACTAAAGTTCAAAATAATTAATATTAAAAATTTATCACAGGGATACCATTTCACTCTGTTAAATAAATTATTCATTATTATGATAGCTCTATATGTTTTCACATATTTTCAAATACTATTTCATTCCAATTATTCTTATATATTTTTTCAAATAATTCTAAATATAAAAAAAAATTCCTATATTTTAATATTTAAGTATTATGTTCATTTCTTGTGGATTTAAAAGGATTCCATTAAAAATTTATTAAAAAAAGTGCATGCTTAAAAAATATTTCTACATGATATAGTTATAAGGAATTATGGATGAAGTTAGTTGAAACCAAAATATATCTAATTTTTATTTTGGGAGATGATTGAATCTTCCAATATAAAATGGTTAAGATAGTAACATATGTTACTCTTATTTTAAGGTTTATATGAATGAGTTTAATATGGTTTACAAAATTATTTCCAAAGGAAAATACATTGTTTATCTCTTCCAATTATGAGTTTTATATTTAATGGTTTTGATATCATGAAGAAATAATAATATCCCTTATAAGTGAAGTTTTTTTTTCAACAAAAATCATCTTCATGGGTTCTTATGTTTTCTTAGGATTCCATCATGTTTTTATGACTCATAAGTTTTTTTTATATTTTTTCGTAGATTAAATTATTATTTTCATATATAGTCATGATATGTTTCATGATCAAATTTACTATGAAATTGGAAAACAGTTTTATGGGTTTTTTTCATTCAATAGACTAATAGTTTTCCATTACATTAACATCATTTATTGATATTTTAAATATAAACCAATTATTTTTAAATGGATTTCATAGTATCTAAATATGTGTATAAATCATATAATTTTAAATATTTCTTTTATGGTGATTCTCCATAAATTATATAATATCTTCCTTAATGAAACAATGGAGTAAATTTAGGAACTAGTTTTTATAGAAAAAATGTAAAATATATAGAATATTCAACTCATTCATACATAAATATTTCTTAAATATATTAGAATATAAATATAAATGTTCTTGAAAAATAATTAATGTGGAAGAATTGTTAATATTATAATCATATATTTTTTATGTAATGTGGTGTTATATTTGTTATCAATGTATGGTTCTAGATTACATTTTGGTGTGGATAATTTTAAAATAATGTTTTAAGAGAAAAAATTTATGATAATATTATCACGAGATATATTTTTAGTATTATCTTGTTTCATAATCTAATCCATATCTATTCATAGATATTCATTATAAAGTAAAAAATTAGTAATTTTCTAGGGATCCATCCATAGTGTATGATCCATTAAAATTTGTAACTAAAAATAGATGAAGATGGAGCTGAATAGTTTTTTTTCTATATAATTTCTATTGAAGAATTTTATAAATGGTGGTGCACATAAATTTGGTGGTTGCGTTATCCATAAAAGTATATATTGATAGTATATAATTTCAAAAAATAACATGATTTGATATTTGGTTTATCTTCTGGTTTAGTGAAATCAAAAGGATGGATAATGTAATTAGAGAATATATTTAATGTTTTTAAATGTTTAGAGCATAAATAATCATCATATTGACTATTTTAAAGGTGGGTTTGATCAATTATAATCATTTCCTATGAATAAAAAAATTAAATTGATAATATATAGTGTATGGTCAATTAAGATAAATTTATTCATAAATATTTCCAAATGGTTCATTGATATAGAATGGAACAGATATTTCATGGATTGATGACACTGAAATAGGAAACAATCTATATATAAGGTCCTGACCATAAAGATTACATAATCTTGAGTTACGATATTAATTAGAAATTATTACACTTAGAGGACCTTTAAAAGTTTATAGATTTAGGGAATTATTCCATAACTCATACATAATAACTTAAATCTTACAAAGCATACAATACTACTCACTATCCATTTTTTCACTAAATAAAAAATTCTAATAGGAAAAATGGTATCGTTTCATGTTTAAAAATTTTTACTTTTCCTTGATCCCATTCTTGACTCTATTCTTCTTTAAATCCTATGATAATTTTTTCAAAACATGGGATGAGCATAAAAACCTTAGTAAGGGATACAGAAGTAAGGAAAATTTTTAGTCTAGACAAAACATAAAATCAATGAATACTTTATCATATTGTAATACTTTAAACCTTTATGAAGTAGTAAATTATATTCCATGAATATAAGATCATTTATTTATCTTTTTAGTAATTAAATTATTACATAAAAGTCATATAAGGTACATTTATCATATAACGACATCTTAGGACATAATCATACTTAAATGAAATACCATACAATTGACTTTCACACATATAATTCTTTTAAATAGAATAGCCACACGGAAATATTCCATACACAATGCATTGGAGGTTATTACATAACCAGTTGTCCTTGGTTTATCATAAAACCAACCATCATTGTATTATCACGTAACCACCCATCAAATGTACAAGTACCATTATATAATCATAACACAAAATATATTACAATTATCCACATTTCTGTAATAATTTTTCTTTTCAATCACAAGAAATCATTTCAAGATATTGAAATAGTAAATACACTTAAAAACCATTTTCAATACCAAAACAACTAAAAAGGTAATAAGGTATTTATTTTTCATTTAAACAATATTAAGACTTATAGAGGAATGAAAGTATCAAATATTCGTTTTGATGGTGGAGAAGTCATTTTTGCCACACACATTAAAAACATTCCTTTTGTCATTTAGTGAAATGCTTAATATAAAAAAGATTATAATTTAAAAACTATTAAATGATTTTAATAATAAAATGTTATATTATACACCATAAATAATAAGGAGGTGTGTATAATCAAAATATGCCTCAATAAAAGGAGATTGTGACGAAAACCCTTACCATGAATCTGATTCATCACGTATAATCATTATATTTATTAATAATAAACTTAGGTTAATTTATACTTTATTGAGAATATTTTCATTTTTTTATTCCTTTAATATCAATTATTTCAATGTCATAAAAATTATGTAATTATTTTAGTTCATATTAGACGTTTTTTCAATATTCCGTACTTGAGTTGAAAATAAACTTGTTAGGATGCAAATTGTCTATGTAGTCATAAGTCCATAATATCTGGAATATTATTCATGAAATTATTATAATTTTTATACATAAAATATTCCTTTAAATAAAACCATTATGTGTGGTTATGAAAAATGAACATTGTTATATGAATTGAGACGATAAGTCGTACGTATGCATGAGTAAGGATTTCCATTTCCGTTAAATGTTATGGAAATAAGTTAAGTATTATTTTATATTTTTAAAATGATCATAACATCATTAATATCATATTAATTATTTAAATATAATTATATAAACCCTAAAATTGATATAAATCATTAAATTGACTCAAATTGATTTGTGGAGGTGATAGTTCACATGCACGTACGAACGACGTAATCATTTTTATGTGTATAGAAAATAAGAATGTAATTTATATATTATTATCATATAATGACTAATATTTCATTAATATTGAATATAAACACTAATTCCATTAGTATAACCAGTCATGAGAGAAGTTTATGAAAAAAGATTTAGATCGGTTCGTAGAGGTGATAGTTCGCATGTACGCATGAACAATTCATTCCATTCCCATTTAATTGAAGTGGAGATGGATTTATGGGATGATATTAACATTATAATAGCATAGTATATTGATAATACTGTATTTATTCTTTCACCATGGGATAAGAATATTTTATGGTGGTGGAAGATGAAATAAAATAGAAATACATAAATAAAAACATTACCTTCCATTCGAATGAGAACCTTTATTTACAACTTAACATTTATAGGGAGAATGTTATGCATAAAATAAGTATTCAAGAATGTGTGGAGGAATTTTATGAAGGTTTTTTTGTCGATATTTTCAAAACATAAATGTTTTGTAACTGTGAGTAATATAGAGGAATGGGTACCTTTTATAAGAAAGGGGAGGGGCACACTTAGAATCTCTTAAAATATTAAATTAATATATATTCATATTTGGTTCCAAATGTTCCCAAATTTATTTATTTCAGATATAATATGATTTTGGATTGATTCCCGAACATCGATTAAAAATTAGACAAGTTTGAATAATTTTATAATCCTTATCTTTTGGTTTTAACCCATTTTAGCTCTTACCTTTTTGACAAATAATTTACACTCAGAGGGTTAAACTAATTACCAAATCAAGCCAAATATTTAATAAATTATTAATTAATTTCATTTTTAGAAATATAATAAAAATTTCTCTTCATATTATATTTTTTGAATTTCATATTTTTTTAATTAAATATTTTATATTTTAAAATATGAGTTATGTTAATTTTGAAACTATTCATTGGATGAATTTTTTAAAATATCATAACAACTTTATTAATTAAGAGAAATACATTAAATCAATTATAACATGTCATATACATCCATTAAATTCATTTATAACATCTAATATTTCAAATTGTATTTATTTTAATGTTATTAATATCATTTATTTGAATCCTCCTTTAATAAATCTATTACTGCATCATCATTGTGTCATAATTAAATTTATTTATTTAATGTCTAAATTTTTTAAATAAAATAACAAGATATAAAATATATTTATATATTTATAATGACTATTTTAGTTCAATATATCTCTTATATAACCCCTTATTAAAATTATTTTATAAATAAGAGTCATGGTTATGATATTTTTGCCTTTACTATAAATTAAATGTTTTCAGTGTCATAATCACACCCATGTGGCATAGAAAGGATAAAATTTTATCCCAAGGGTTTTATTGGTCGTCAATAACTCATCATATAATAGTAGGACAATTGTTGGGGTAGTTTTATATTATTATAATATTATATTTACCCTTATTTAATTGATTCTCCCTTTAAGTGTGGTTTATAAAATACTAATGTTAGTATTAACCCAATATTATTTTGATCCTATTACACCACATTTTTATTAATTATTAAAACAACGTTTTTTGGTTTAAAAAAATTAAATTTTTAGAAGTGGAAAAACAAAATTTAAAAGTAAACCCATCATCGGAATGAGAAAACAGATATTTAAAAGAAGAAACCATCAAAAGATTCACATTTGTTTATATCAAATTTCAATGTGAGATTACATCAAATGACCATAATTTTATGAAATGATAAAATCATAAGATAAATATACATTAAAATTTTAAATTTTTTATCTACAAATTCAAATAATTTAGATGAAAATGATGTTTTGAATTAAAATGTAGAATTTTTCACTACACATTAAAATATGAATTTTATCAGAGAAATATCAAAATTTATACCAATGTTAATTTTCATGTCCCTCTTCCAAGTAAATATTTTATTTTTTAAAATAGAACATATAAAAGTCACGTTAACTATATTTAAAAAAATTTCACCATCAAAAGGCGTTTATATTACATTTTTAGATAAACACTCCTTTTATTTGTAATGTTGAATTTGTTCTCATATAATGTCTATAAAATATATAATATGAATTTAAATCATTAAATTGAATATATTACATATATATTTCATTAATAAAATCCTACAAGAGAGATTTTATTATATTAGAAACTAAGTTATCATTCATTAATTAGTTTTTCAGATTAACATATCCTTTATATTCAATTGTTTTTATTTATTTTATTATTTAATTTCGTAAACATTGAATCCTTATACAATCATGTGTAAACCATATTTTATTTATTTATTAAATCCTTTTCATTCACACAATTATAATGGCAATGTGATTAATATCATATTAAATAATAAGATTTATTTTTTCATTTAAGCTAAATGTGACATTAATGGATGCAATCAAACATAGTGTTTCCTTTTAAAAAAATGGGATGTCACATTCTATACCATTTTGGAAATTGAGTCCTCACAATTGAGATTTGGGGTTGGTAACTAAGGTATGACTTAACAAAATGCATTTATTTACATCCCATGTCCGAAAAAGGATTAATAAAACTTCCACATTAAAAACAATAGAAGAAGGTATAAAGGACACAAGAGATAACACATTATAGGATTCCATGTATGAAAAAATTGATACGGAATAAAAAATAACTATAAATTTATTATGAAGAGTGATAGAAAACATGATTAGAATAAATTTAACAATCACAAAACCATAAATTTGTGATTGGTTAAAAGGTCATTGTTTTCATTGGAGGAAAAGTAAATAAATTTTTTTTATTTTCAGATAATTTTCATAATTTTATGGAATTATTTTAGTAATTAGAATAAGAACATAATGAAATATAGTTACACGAGAAGTTGAGTTTCATCCATTAATCTATTTCCACCATAAAATCATCATTTTCTCCAATCAAGGAGTATTTAAGATAACATGGTCACACATTAAGCACAATAATCAAATTCAATAGAATCACAATAAACATAAAAGATAATATATATATATATATGTCCTTTATATTTACACATAAACCAAAACTAAAAATGGTTATTACAAGATAAAATAATTTCCCTGTAATAAAAATCCATTATAAGGAGAAGGATTGCTTTAAATCTCAAAATTTCAATAGAAATACACAAGTTCTGCATAGACCATTCCACAGACAAATGCTCTTCAAATTACTCAAAATAATACAAACTAAGATTGAAACCAGAATTTATAAAGGATTTTATAACATAGTCTTCCAGAATATGTTTTAACATTTATCATCATAAATCACTCTTAATGTCTCATACCAAAAAGTAATTTCATAATCACATATTATCACTGATAGGTTAATCATTTTCATAAATAACCCAATTTATTTCACTGATATGTTAATTATTTCCATAAATAACCCATATTGTTATACATCCAAAATAAAATCATATATTCTTCCAAAATATAATTCAACCATTAGTCCTCTTTTAAAATCCGATGGTATTTTATTTAACTTGATCATATAAGGTTACCAAAATGGTGAATGTATTCTAAAATAACATTAATCACTTAATCACCAAATCATTTTCCAATCCCATGGTTATCAATTCCATAAAATATATGTCTCTCAAATCGAGTTTTTATTAATCCATAAAATCATTTAACTGAAAAGAATATTTCATGATAACCATGACAATTCTGTAGGTCAGTGGTAGGTGATAAATCTATATCGCACATCAGTTGTCGGTTCGAATGCCTCAACCATGTCTGGCGGGATAGGTTGTCAGAAGGTCTGCATGTTTCCCTTTTTTCCAAAAATATATAATTCTTATAGCATTCCAAAAATGAGTTGAAATCCTCCAAAATAACAATAGCAGGTTTTAACATCTTTTTTTATCTCATACCTTTATTTTGAATCCCAAAAAGTAATAACCCAAAATTACCTCAAAATAAATGATCATATAACCCAAAATTGAAATCCATTAATTTTGTTATTAGTTACAGACAAGATAATACAATTATTGCATAAATAAAATTTTCACACAAAAAACTATAGGGTTACACATAATATAAAAAATACTTCCAAAGTAATCTCATTGTCAAAAGAGAAAAAATACTTTTAAACATTTCATCATCTTACATTTTACGATAACTCTTGAATCCCTTATATGGAGACTTATTGATCATTTTGTGTTATTTACAATACCCTAACCATGATTCTATATATTATTTATTGATACTTATTTCCTACAAACAAAAACATGAATCATGTCCTAAGATTAAATAATGTCATAACATGATATAAGAAATAATCCATACCTTTTGTATGAAATTTTCAGTTTCCACATCTTCAATTGGAATGGATTTTGGTATTTCTAAACATATATTTGTATGGTCCTATTGATCTCATTCCTGAATCTTCTTCATAATAAATATATTTACATAATTACTATACTCCCCACATTTGAGACATTAAATCACTAAATTAGAATGAAATGATTTCTCATTCCTAGATTCAATTGAACACTATCTTTTTCCTTGGAAGATTATTTCTTCATGACCTTAATTTCCACATCTATAACATCTTCCCGTCCCATTAAAACATTTTAAAAGGTGTTTATTTCCACATCCTTAACACATAATTCATTGAATATATAGAACTTTATGACCATATTTAATTGAACATTCATAAGGATTTGTTTCTATCATATATGATACAGTTTAAAAATCACTAAGGTTCATGTGGTCAATCATGAATCACGATAGTTGGTTTATAATAAACACAAGAGTTCTTACTGAATCTCCAAATTCATTTGGTTTCTTATTTAGAGAACCACCACATTTTCCTTCACATCCATTTTTACATTAGTACCAGCCATCCATTTACTAAAACCAAAAGGGTTAGTGTGACTATATCAGAACAATCATAATATATGATCTTATGAGGAAGATAAACACTAAGATATAATTATTCATTTTATCTAAAACTCATTCAATTTATATTAAATAACTATGACTATTAATAATATGATAACCATTGTGGTTATTTTCCACAAGTCAATTATTCTTGAAGAACACCCAACCTTTTAAGGTTATCTAAAACATCCTATAATACCAACTACAAGGACATTCCATTAAATATTATATAATCTTTATTTATGTCAATAATTTGACCTTATTTCACTATGAGAATCTTTTTATGTTTTTATTTTTAGATAATATGGCCATTACAAATTAAAAAAAGCTGAAATATTAAAAGTAAATACTTCTACTCACTAAATATTTTTTCCATAAAACAAAAATATTTAAAAAACATGGTATCATTTCATATTTTAGAATCATAACTTTAGAGTGATCTCATCCTGGACACTATTATACTTTAAAAGTTACGAAAAATATTTCAAAAGTGGTGATGATAATAAAAATCTCATCAAGGGATACATAAATAAAGAAAAACTATTAGTCTTACAAAAACATGTAAACCATGAATACTTTATCATAAAGTAATACTTATCACATTTATGAAGTATTAAATACTCTTCACTATATATAATCTCATTTAATACTCTTTTTTAATACAAATATATCATATAACTCATAAAAATAACATATATCATATAAAGGTTACTTAGGACATAATCATTTTTAAATGAAATAACCATACGGTCAACTTCCACACATATCATTCTTAGAAATAGAAGAACCATAGAGTCAACTTCTATACCCATTGCATTGGAGGATATAATGTAACCACTCGTTCTTGGTTTATAATGAAACCACTCATATTTAGTTTGTTATGTAACAACCCATATTTGGTTTATAACATAACCACCTATCAAATGTACAAGTAACATTATACAATCATAACACATAAAAGATTTCTATTATGAAAATTTAATTAATAAAATTTATTTTCAAATCACATGAAATAATTTTATGATATTAAAATATTCAATCAACATTCAAATCCACTTTCAAAACCAAAACACCCAAAAAGGTAATAAGGGATTTATATTTTCCTTCTACAAATATTAAGGCTTATAGAGGAAGCCATATCTCAAATAATGGTCATGGTTTTGGAGAAGTCATTATCGGTACATACATTAAAAACAATCATTTGTTAATTTAGTGAAACTATTTCTATGAAAAATATTTCCTTTTTAAAACCATTGAAAAAAATTAAAATTCAACTGTGTTTATTATACATTTTATAAACTAAGGAGTTGTGTATTATTAAAATATGTCTCAATGAAAGGAGATTGAGAAAAATTCCCATACATTGAATCCAACATGTCATGTAAAATCGTTATATTATAGAATTATTAACTTATTTTAATTTCCAATTTACTGATAACATTTTTCATTTTTATTATTCCTTTTATATCAATTATTACAATGTTATAAAAATTATATAATCATATTAAGTTCATTTCGGATGTTTTGTTGACATTCGGTACTTAAGTCTAAAACGATCTTGTAATGATGTAAATTCCCCATGAGGTCATGGGGACATCATCTCTAGAATAGTATTCATGAAATTATTATCATTTTTATATATAAATAATTCTTTTAAAACAAACCATGATGTTTGGTTATGAAAAATGAACAGTGTTAGATTCATGGAGACGATAAGTTGGACGTACACGTGAGTAATATTTTTCATTTCTATAGATCATTATGGAAAGAATTTAAGTATTATTTTATATTTATATAATGATAATAAAAGCATTAATATCATAGTAATCATTTAAATATACTTAAATATATCTCAAATGTTATATAATAAATAAAAATTATCCACATCGCTTCGTAGAGGTGCTAGTTCACATGTACGCAAAAACAAATTTATCAATTTTACGCAATGGAAAGTATGAACATAATTGGTATATTATTATCATAAAATGATTAATATTATATGAATATAAAATATGAACAGTAATTCAATTATTATAACCAGTCATGAGAGAATGTTGTGAAAAATGAATTAGATCAATTGGTGGAGGTGATAGTTCCCACATACGCACGAAGGATAAATTCTCTTCCCATTCAATGGTAGTGGAGATGTATTTAGGTGATTATATTAACATAATTACATCTCAATATATCAAGGATACTAAATTTTTTATATCATAATGGGTTAAAAATATTTTAAGGATGTAGAATAACAAATAAAATAGAAATACATAAATAAAAACATTACAATTGCTTTGGATGATGTCCTTTTTGAACACTTTAACACTTAAAGGGAGAGTGTTCTGCCAAAAAAAGGCTAAAATAATGTGGGAAAGTATTCTAGGTTGGGTTCTGGGTACATATTGGGTGAAACAAAAGGATTTGGAAGTTTGAGTAACAGAGAGGAATGAGTACATTTTATAGGATAGGGGAGGGGCGCCAATCGAAACTCTTAAAATATTAAATTAATATAAATTTTATTTCCTTTCCAAATGATACAAATATCATTAATTTCAAAGATAATACGATTTTGGGTCGAATAACCATCATAAAATAAAAATTATACATGTTTTAATATATTTTTATTCCTTATCTTTGTATTTAAATCAATTTTTACTCATACCATTTTACCATATAATTTAAAATTAGAGGGTTAAAATAATTACTAAATAATGACAAAAGAAGAATTAAAGATTCATTAATGGATTTTTCAGAAATATAATAACCATTTGAATGAATATTATATTTTTAGTAATTATACATAATTTATTTTAATTTTTAATATTTTAAAATATGAGTGTGTTAATTTGGAAACTATTCACTAGATGAATTTTTAAAAATATCATAACAACTTTATTACTTCGAAATAATACATTATATCAACCCTAACATGCCATAGTCATCCAAAAAATTTGTTTATGGCGTCAAATTGTCACATAAATTACTTATTTAAAAGTTTAATTTCATTAATTTTCCATTCATGCTTTGTTTTGAAGGATTTCCAAAGGTTTTATGGAGGAATAGATGAGTTTTTATGAATTGGGTCAAACCGTGAGCCCAATTACAAATTTAAAAATAAATTTTGTTGCTTTTATAACTTTTTCATGTTTTTAATATATTTCACGCATTCCAATTCCTAAATGGTCTCCTCAGACCTTTTAACACCAAAATTTAAATTTGGAGCCTTTATAAATCCATAATCATGGAGAATTAGGGTTTTTATTTAAGAATTGGGCCAACCCGAAAGCCCATTTTGCAGTTTTAAAATGTTTCTTTACTTTTTTAATATCTTATTAAATATAATGTATTTTTTGGTTATTCTACCTTTCTCTCGACCCTAAGAAACCCAGGCGTGCTCCCATTGCCTTTCCCCCCTCATTGGAGCTCTTTGAAATTGATACTTAGGTTTGAACTTCATAGGGTGTCTCAAATCGGCCAGAATTGAAGTGGTAACTTCATCCCTTCTTAACTCTCTCAATTATTACTCTTTTCCCTCCATTCTAGTTTCTAAATTACCTCATAAATCTTCTTCGAACATCACCTGAATTTTAGATGTTTTAAATTTCAGAAACTATTGTTTTAGGAGTGATTAATTCATGATACTTCAAGTGAGTGAGTCCATTTCATTCCTCTTTTAAATCGCTTAGGGTTTCTTCCCTAATTCTTGAATTATAAAAATTACAGAAGTTAGGGTTCGTGCCAAGGTTCTAAATTACTATATTTTGGGTAAAATATTGAGGTTTTAAGTTTCTTTTATGTTCTTTGAGGTGCGGCGGTCGTGCGGTTGATGTTTCGCCCCAATATTTGAGGGTTTCGACATATTCGGTAGGTGATACCGTGGGTAACCATTTAATATGAGTTAGTTTTCCTGATTAAATAATTTTTCATGTTCCTTATATGTTGTTCATTATGCGAAAACCATTTTTTGGTAGTAATAGTAAAGCATTTGGTATTAAAGTTACATTTTTGTTTGAAGTGTGTATTTTTCAAATGTATTTCATGTGTTATCTCTTGTGGTAGTTTTGTAAAACATGGAAGTGATTTATTAGTTATTGAACGGGGCTTCCAATTTTGGTTGGGTAATGATATAGTGTCGTGTGTACCTAATAAGGAGGGTCTTTGAATGGGTTTTATGTTGTTTAACCTTGTTATACTCCTTGAAAGTGTTTTATGGATTTTTGTGTTCTCATGGGTATCTTTTGTGATATTGTTCAAGGTGATTATATAACAATTGAAAGTAGATTTTTACATGTTTATTAGGATGAAAATTCTGTTTTGGTAGGATATTGGTGAGATTTTGGCTTAAAAATAGATTTTTGAAATGGGTTTTGTGTGCATGACATATTTACACCACTTGGGTTCTTTTTATGAAAAGTGTAAATGTTTTAGTTGGTTAAAAAAAGTGGGGAAAGGGTGAATATGTACTATTTGGTATGTGTGTTCATGTATTACGGGGTTTTGAAAGGTGAAGTGATGTTTTAAGATGTCAAATATTTTTTGAATGTTTTTGTAAATTTCTGAAATGTTTTATTAAATTGTGATGTTGGAGCGAAACTTGTTTGTGGGTTGTTTTGTGTAAGTTTAATGATAAAAGGATTTTGAAGGTAAAAAGGGTGTCATGTAACAAGTGAGTGGGTTGTTATGAGATTTTTAATATATTGTAATGGTTTTATAAAATTGTTTAATGAATTTGTGGAAGTGTTAAATAAATGTGAAAAGTGTTGTTGGCTATTTAGGTGTGAGTCGGATTTCAAAATCAATTTGAATAAAAAGTGGAATTTTGTGACTTTTGTTGTATGCATGTGTTCTGTTTGGTGAATTTATGATATGGAAATGATATTTTCTTATGAATATTATATTCATTGACTTGTTGAACTTGTTTGAGCCCAAAGGGAAAACTCAGGTATCTAGGTGGGTGGACGTGTAATAGTATGCTAGTGAATTCGTGGGGTTTGGCCTCAGTTTCACATAGCAAGATTGATGCTCACAACTCTAACTAAATTATAATGATGATGATTGGGGACCACTAGGTTATTGGTATGTACCCTACTAGTGTATCGTGCATGAGAATAGATATTTGTGATGGTTACTCTCACCAAGATATGAGGAACCTGGGACCCACAACTAGCTAGTTCCTAGGGGTTCTTTCCCATTGCTTGTGCTCACTAGATATTTTGTGCTTATCGTCCGCATATGGAATGAGTGGCTAGAAAATTCAGTAGACTTGGTATTTATTTTAAAAGTTTTTATTCTTTAAATTATCCCACATGAAAACTGATTTTTTTTTAAGTTGCATCTATTAGAAATTGTAACTACAAATTACATGTTTTTGAAAGCTTGCATGCTTTTTATCTTTGAATGTTTATTGCATGGAATCTCTTAGTGGTGGTATCCTACTGGGAATTGGCTCACACCCTACTTACACCTTTGTGTGTAAGTAGACATGGTTATTTTATTTGTCGCTGGATTGGTACAATTTGTTTTCCATTGGTTCGGGTTTCAAGCGGGTCCTTGGTGGTGAAGTCTTATGGAGATGTCTTGAGGGCGGTGCCCCATGCCATGAGGGTTCATGGGCTGTTTCATTTTGGTTTTGTACCTTCGGTATTGACATTTTGAGTTGTTTTAATCTATGTAATTCAGTTCTGAATTTTTCTATGAGATTGTTTGGTTTGAAAAATCCAGATTCATTTTATTGGATTCTTTTGTTGTTTTAAGTTTATAAACTCGGGTAAATCGTTCCCAATTCTCATTTGATGATACCCGGGAACTTGTGCCAACTTGTGGGGATCGAGAACGCCCTTCAGGCCTTGCCACGGGCCAGGTTTGGCACTAGTTTCGGTGGTGACCAGATTTGGTTTGTGACACAAATAGTTTAAATTATATTTATTTTAATATTATTAATATCATCTATTTGATTCTTCCTTTAATAAATCTATTATTCCATCCAAATTGTGTCATAATTAAATTTAATTACTTAATTTAAAATAATAATTATTAAAATACCATGATTTAAGTAATATTTTTATCTTTATACAGACAATTTATTGTAGAATATATAACTTATATAATCCCATATTAAAATTGTTTTAGTAATAAGAGTTATGTTTATGATATTCTTTGATTTACATTAAAATAAATGCTATAAATTTCATAATAACACCCATGTGGCTTTCCAGGGCCAAAATTTCCTCTAATTAGTTTTATTGGACATACGTAACTTGTAAAATATGATTACGAAATGTTTTAGGGTAGTTTTATATTATTATAATATTATTTCTACCCTTATTTACATGAGGTAAATAAAATCTAAACTTATTATTAACCAAAAATTATTTTGATCCTATTAAACAAAATTTTTATACTTAATATAACCATGTATATTAGTTTTTTAAAATTAAATTCAATGAAGTAGAAAAATTAAAATTAAATTTAACTCTCTCGTGGGAAGGAGAAAACGAGTTTTTAAAAAGTAAAATAATCAAAATGTTAAGATATGTTTATATCAAATATCAAAGTGAAATTACTTATAATGACCAAGGTTGGATTAAATTATAAAAAAATACTCTAAAAATACTTTAATATCAATTCAAATAGTAATATATCAAAAACAAATAGATGAAAAGGCAGTTTCGAATTACAATATAGTATTTTTTTAATATTCATTAAAATATTAATTTTATCAGAAAAATACAAAAAAATCATCTGAAGAATATATGTATGTTTAAATTTAAAATTAGTCATTTATTTAGTTAAATATGATTTATAAAATCACAATAAATTATATTAAAAAGGGGTCTCCATCAAAAGGATGTAAAACTACATTTTTGGAAAAATAATCCTTTTTCTGTAAAATTGAACATGTTCTTATAAAATGAATGTAAAACATATAATATAAATGTTAATCATTACATTGAATATATTATATAAATAATTAATTAATAAAATCCAACAAAAGTGATTTTATTAATTTATAAACTCGATTATTTTTAAATTAAATAGTTTTTCAAAAAACACATCATTTATATTAAATTGGTTTTCATTTAATTTATTATTTAATTTTTTGACCAATGAATCATTATATAAACATGTGTATACTATTTTCCATAATATAGTTTATCGTTTTCATTCCCACCATTCAAATGGATATGTCATAACTATCATATTAAATAATAATATTAAGTTGTTCATTTAAGCTAAATGTGGCGTATCATGTATATTATCAAACATAGTGTTTCCTTTTAAAAACTGTGTATATCACACAATACATTTATAGCCATTTTATCTATAATTACCATGCATATAAATAATTTCGTTATAGACCATGAAATTAAAATATATTAATTTTAAATTGGTCTGAATGTATGATTAATAATGTATTTTCCCTTTTTTGAATTTTGATGATATGGTGAAGATATTATATGTCCTAAAAAATTTAATAATGTTTTATAACTATTATATACCACATGAGATCATGATTAAGAAATACTCAATTTGAAAAGAAATATAGAATAACCCAATAATGAAATTAATAGTTAAGACACAAAAATGTTATAAATTTGGAAGAAGAAAGCATATAGAATGCTTTGATAGATTGGGAAATTTTAACACATGAGGTATGTTAGGCGATGTGGGAACTTTCTCTAAAAAAATAGGTTTATGCCAAAAATTAGAAACTAGAATATTAGTTGGTACTGATATTCATTAATTATAATGTATTGGTTCATTATTTGAATGCTTTTTATAATTTCATTTCTCTGGGGGGAAATCATCAAGATCTAAATTAGAATGGTATTATAATTCCTTTTTCTACTTGTATGATATATCATGATCCCTAAAACGATGTGGTTAAAGGAAATTTATGTAACTACACAATTTATCTTAATTCCTTGTTTGATTTGGAATCATTGAATTCTTTAATTATTTAAAAATAAAATATTTAATTTGAAATTTCACCTAATGAATTAGATAGAAATCATTTCTTAAAAACTATGAAGTAATTACGAATTAAATATAAATTTATTGAAATCATAATATCATTATCAATGGTTTGGTTTTTAATCCCAACCATGTAGTATTCCCCTAATTAGAGTTTAAATGTACTCTGGTTATAGAATAAAATTTATTTTATTGTGCTAAAATATATTGGAATGATAAGGATTTCATATTAAATTAAGAGAATTGTTATTAATTTAATATAAGAATGAGGTTTTATAGGTTGGTTCCTGAGTTGTTAACACTCTTTCATCAGGAATTTGATAAATTGGTTGAAATACATATGGGGAACTATTTTTGATGTTTTTTATCATTATTAAGTAGGTATTGTTGTTATGTAACTATTCAGTCAAATTAAGCTTTTGGGACAAAATTATATATCATATTGGACACAGGTTCTTCAATGGACTAATATATTTTAGGGAAAATTTCCTTTGTATCACTATTTTAATTCATCATGTGGCATGTCATGACCAAAATAAATATCCATACAATAGGTACTTGGTTCTGCAAGACGATACATAGGAATCACCATTTGGCTATCCATGGAAGAGGGATCAACGCACTATATATTATCCTCCATCCTTCCATCCCCATGGATTTCTATTTTGTAATGGTTGTATACTATTCCAGTTACTATCACATACTAATTCTTGTAATAATATGTGATAATATAGGAAGGGGATGCAGTGGGGGAACAAATAAAGAATCACTAGATGGGAAGATCAAAAGTGATATTTTTTTCAAATATCATCTGTAAAAAATCCATATCTTCTTCTTTGGTTGAAGGGTTCCAATCCAAGATGCATCAGAAAGAACCATAATGTGTTATTTTTTACATAATTAATTTTACAAAATCTAGACTAAAGACAGGGTTCAATGACTATAACTAGTGGGGTAAAATGGAATACAACTTATGAAATGACATGATGTGGTATTATTCGTTGTTCCTTCAAGAAATATTTTGCGTCTTAGAACTATATAATGGTCTTTTTCCAGTAGTACTAGAATAATTCATATGTCGCAAATAGGCTATGTTTTTTAACTTATAGAAATGAGAAATGAGGAAACACCCACTGAGTATTCGTAGTGGGTGTATTGGTTGGTTTCATACATTTCCCTAATCCTATAATAATAATATTATATTAAAATGACTTTATAACATAAATTATAAAAAATATATAATAACATAATTAATTATGGGACTGGATGTCTTATATCAAATGTCATTTTAAATAAAAGATAATGTTCAAATTCAACATGCTCTTATATTAAATGAAGTTTCAAATAAAATCCAGATAATCTCCTTAGTGTTGTTCGTTATTGGGAGGTAGATTTTACCATTTACTTTGTATTTGATGGTAATAAAATTTCCAATCATTATCTCCAAATTGATTATATAGGACTTATTTAACTGAAAAATAAAATAAAATAGTTAAATTATTAGTATTTCATCCTCCCTTGAACTTAATCTCATGGCTTCCATGGTTATTTGATAAAAATAATGATTGTTTCATGAATACTTTCATTGATTATAGAATACTGAATGACATAATTGTTATAATAATGTATTTTATCCCTTAAATTGATGAATTAATTGATTATATCAAGGTTTCTCAGTATATTTCAATTATTTGCCTCAAATCTAGATACCAAAATCTTAAAATGAAGAAAGTATAAATTGCAAGGATAGTGTACCATACTAGGTATGACAATTATGTGTTTGCGGTTATTCCTTTTAGATTTAAAAATCCACTGAAATATATTTATATAATGTAATTAGAAATATTATATAATATTTGGATAAATTTTTGACTATATTCATTAATGTAATTAAGTATATTCTAAAGGATATGAGTATCATGAAAAATATAAAATGAATGTCTTATAAACATCAAAATAAAATAATATCATTGTTAAATTTAGAAAATTTAAAATTTTAACTTCATGTGATTTAATTAATTTGGAATATTATTTATAAATATTTCATAATAATTTATCATGATAAAACAAAAGTGGAGGAATATTGGCTAATACCTACAAATTTTACTTATATTTTATGTTTTTATGGATTAGTGGGTTACTACCAATGGTTTGTTGGAATATTCTCTTGGTAATATCTCATTGATCATGATAACAATAAAAAGAGATATATTAATCTAGGAAATGTAATGTGATGAATGTTTTCTATAATTTAAAATAATGGGATAATCATCAAATGTTTTCTTCATGCATAGATAAAAAGGATATTTCTCATTTACATTGATTCTTATTTAAAGATTCTGGTTTCTCTTTTCCTACAGAATGATTGGTAATTTATTATATATCACATGAATTGAAATCCCATTAGTAGACTTATGAAATGCATGATTCTGATATTTAAATGGTTTTTTTAATTAAATTTTCATAGGAATCTTCTATATCAGGGAAAATATGAAATATATATAGATCATAAAATTTGAATGTCTACATTCACAAAAAAAGTATTGAATATGAGAGATATAAAATAGTTCTAATTGATAATGGATTATTTTTAAAAAATTATATATTATATAGGATAAGTATAATAGTATGTTGATGTGACACCCTGATATTTTAAAATAATAAAAATATGGTAGTTGTAAATTCAACATGAAAGACCGAGCTTAAATGAATTATGATATATATAATCGTAGTAACCTAGTGGTTAAATTGGGGGGTATGAATAGTATTAACAATTTTATGATATACATGTATTTATTTACCTATTTATGTCATACAAAATAAAATTTATTGAATCATTTTTAGTAAATTATCAATCACTGTTTTGTAAAGTAATATTATTCTTCAAAATATGTTTTCTACAAAATTGATTTTTTTTTGCTTTTATGAAAAAAAATCATTATAATTATTTTTTGAAACATTTAGAAAATTTATTTTGTTATAGTAGAATAATTTTCTAATTCATAATATCAAAATATATTTAGGGTGAAATTTTGGGATTTTTTCAGAAAATATTGATTTTCAATTAATAGTGAAAAAACCTGATTTGTGTAAAAATTTCAATCCCTTTAAATATATTAAGTAATTTAAAAGTCACATTATGTTTTAAATATGATTTCACGAACCATAATTATTATTTAGTAATATTTTATCCACTTAATTACTTTGTAATCATCATTATATTATAATTTAGTAAATGATTGTTTTCGGTTTAAGAAGTTTTTTTTCTAAAAACTTTTTAAAAGTGCATAATGTTTCTCCATTTAAGTTAATTAAGATAATATATAATATGAGAATTTTCTAAAATAAAATATTTCTTATATATCATTAAATTCTATTATATATTCATACAATTATTACTATTATACATTGAGTTAATATAAAATCATATTGTTCATGAAAACAATATACTTCTAGAAAATCCTTTTTTTGGTCGTGTCCACTGGGTTTTTTAATTTAATATATAAACATTATAGAATATTTATTTTACAAAATTAAAATTATTTTTTAAATCATAATATCAAAATTTTATTGAGGTGAATTTTTTAGAGTTTTTTGAAAATATTAATTTTTTATTAATATTAAAAAATAATGAAATTTAACTGAAATGTTTTTTTCATTTAAAATATTTATTAGGGTAAATTTTATTCTATTTTTTTAATGTTAAATTTGTTAATTTATACATATATTAATACAATTTAGGCCATTTTAATAAATTTTAATTTTAAATTTAATATAAAAAAATTTCTAAGAATGAGAACATTTTCTATTTGAAACCTTGCTTCTAGTCTAGTTTGTGGGATTAATATTAAATTAAATGTTTCCAATTATGTAAATTTAATTTATAAAAATATATTCCATTTTTAAATCATAATAGTTTATATTTTATAATATTTTCAACCGATTTTTTTGCAAAAATGTATAATAGAAACATTAAAAATTAATTATCGTGCTTAAGAAAAGATTGGGTTTACTACGGTGATAAACTAAAAAGATGGGGGCAATGATAACATAAATGTTTTTATAAAATCAATTTTATGGATATAATTTTACCCTATACCTTATATGATAATGAATTATTCATTATTATATCCTTTTACATGAGAAAACAATGGTATAATTCCTTCTTTTAAAAAATTATAAGGGTGCCACTCACCTCACTTATAAAATGTCACCCCCTATTTTCATCTCATCAAACCTTCAAAACTAATTATTTGGGAAAATATATTACCAAATAAGTTATACAAATATATAATCTCATACGAGATCCCTTATTTGGGGTAGAAATCATACTAAGTATGGACTTTCTAGCAAACCAATAGAAGATACCTGAAAAACAGGTAAGGCTCTTCAATGACGATTTTTTATTTCCTCCCCCACCACCTTAAATTATTCATAAAACATGATTATTTTATAAACATGGATATTTAATATACATATATTTAATTATGTTAATTGAATTTCTAAAATCCTTCACTCATTCCAACAAATGTGTTACAAATTCATCATTCATGTATGTGGTGGAAAACTGCATCGTGAACCGATGTCATTTGTTTTTTCATCACCAACTCTCACGGTTGGATATGATGATGTATATAAAGTATAAATATAATATATATAAAATATTTATAATTATGGTGTTATTATATTATATATATATTTTTATATTACATTCCATAGGTGGTATCATAACATCGCTTCTTTGTACGGAGGACTACCACCTCACGCTAAAATGTGATTCGTTTTTCACTAACGCCTTATAAGGAAGGTAAAAAGAAAAATTTTAATGATTATATGTGATAAGAGTGATTTAATTATTATATTTATTACATATTTATTATACTTAATATATATTATATCATTTTATTTCTTACATTTGAACTAACTGGAAAATGATAATGTTGTCCCGGTTTCTGTGGACTACTGCCTTCACGAAGGGATGTGACTCTTTATTCGGTCAACACACCACATGAATGATATATATAAGTATATTTACAGAAATAATATTATTTATGATATTATTATTATTTTCTAATGATAAAATATTACTTACATTTTTTCTATAATGTTCACAAAAAAATGGAAATTTTACTCATGCATAAGTATGACCTAACATCTCCAAGATTATAATGTACTTCATTTTTTCTAAATCATCTTCCATAATAGGTATTAAAAATTATAATTGATGTATAAATATGAGAATTATTTTATTATTTTTATTATATATATATTATATAACTATATTATATGTGCAACAACCAAAAAATTAGTAAAGAAAAATTATTCTGAAGAGAACGAAATTAACACCTGAAAAAATTAAAACAATGAAAGATTATTAATGAAGATGTGATAAGATGTTATAAACTAATCATATATTATATTATAAATGTTAATATGGTTATGGTATATGTTTATAACATTGTAAAAACCACTATAAAATATCTTAAATCACATTCAACCAAAATGAAGTGTGAGGAGAAAGATTTCTAAGCTCAGTTTCCAATAGTTGGTTTAAAATTCTACTTCACTAATTATTTCATTTTGTGATTATGTTTATAATGGCCATTGATTATTTTATGTGTAATCTCCACTTTTTTTTTCTATTTAAATTTTATACACATAACTATTTCATTTATTATTTCCCACTCCAATGATATAATCTTGGAAAGGGATTTATAGTCTCCCTTTTATTTCTAGGAGACATATACTGATTCATCACTCATTTTGTTTCAATAGTATATATACTACCTGTTGGACTTGTAATATCAAGAATAAAATTATTTTCATGATATTTAATTTTTAATTTTTTTATTTGGGATTATGATTCAAAATATTGATAAAGTGATGAGATATTTTTTCACTATATTCCTTCTTTGAGAATTTTAACATGTTATACACCAATATTCTTTTATGAGGTGTATATACATCTATTTTGACATGTAATATAATTATTTTATTTATTATCATGATATATTATGTTTCATTTAACATTATCCTTTCATGGGGATTATGATTCAATTTACCAAAGTGTGAACAATTTTATCTTACAATCTAATTGTTTATTGAGATTCTTTACAATTAAGTCTCCAATTTTAAAAATTTATTATCTACCTTTGAATAATTCCAAATAATATTTTTATCATATTTCTATTTCATGAAAATATATGTTTTACGATAATTTTCTTCTATTTATGTATATAAGAGTTAAAAAGAATTGTTTTATGAAACATAATCTTTATTTCTCTCTTCAGTCAAAAATCATTTTTCTTTCAAAACCCTGTTTTTGAAAATGTTTTCAAAAATTGTATCCATCATTCTTCAATGGTTTATTAAATATATTGTTTACCATGTTTTATTTTTCTAAAAAATGAATGGAATCTTCTTGTATTTTTTAAAACAACTCCCATTTGGATTTTACAAATATGTGAGAGGAATCATTGTTTTAATGAGTATATAATGAATTGAATTTTCCATCATTATGACCATTCTTTTAGTTGAATCCTAAATTGCATGTTTTCAAGGATACATTCAATGAAAATGATAATCAAAATGTTTTAAAAAGTGTTCCAAAATGGAAAGTATATATTTCCCAAGAAATGTTTTAAAATTATATGTTAATCATTCTTTATATGCATTTGAGGTTGTTTTAAATGAATAAAATTCACAATATTTTGTGAATTTTTCTTTTTTAAAACGTGATTTTTTTTTCTAAAATGAAAAGATTATTATATTTCAATTTATATAATGATATAATAATGGTATTCCTATCCATAAAAATCAATAACCCTTGTTTTTAATCATAATCCCAAATGGATACTATGGAATGATACAATCATGTTTTTTTCTCTTTATGGATAAATAATATTTCGAATATATTTTTCTGGAACTCAATTATTTCCAATACGTTAATTATATTTCAATGTGATTTTTATATAACCAATTTCTTTTCCATTGTTTAATAATTTTATAAGAGTGATAATGGTTGTATTATTACTTTTATGATGAAATGAATGATCTATGTGCTTTATGCATGTTTTAGTTCATAGAAATTTCTTATATGATTGGTTCAACCAGATTTCATTGAGTGATCCTAGTATAAATAAAAATATGGTTACCCCATGATATTTCTCCAATTTATTAGGTAATTATTATTCTCTCTAGATAATTATATGGGAACTTATCTGTATAGTTATTCCATTTATAATGGATTTATAGGGGTTTTATAAGTGTTTTACTAAGATTATATTTCCTAATATTAACATCTATTATATATTCTTAATATGGGTTTATAAATTTTACATTGATCAAGACTAATATCCCATAGCTAATGATTATTGATTCAGTTGACTATTTCTTTTGTTAAAAACTTATTACATGTTTCATGATTGATGATTCGGGAATTGATCAATATGTGTTCTTTTATTACTCACTCATTCACTCGAATTGTGTCATCATACCATTATATACTTCTTATATTCATTGATGATTTTTTCTTATTTATGTTTATCATTATTTTAAATTAGAATTTGAGATCACCCATGTTATGTTTACATTTCCCCATGTTATCTATAAATTATTTATAATGAATTATGTTTAGAATGGATTTTTTATGGATGATGGTAATGAATTAATGTAAAACTATAAAATACGGTCTTTGTGGGAGAAATTATCATTTAATGAACTAGGTATTGTTTATGAAGGAGTTTTTTCAAACTCTATAATACTATAAACCTAAAAGGTCATTGAAAATATAATTGACCCAATTATTAATTTTAATATTATAAGTTTTATATAGAATAAAACCGGGTCACAATTATCGATATCAAAGATGAAAATGTAAATGTTATGATTGTAGTATCAAGTTAGGGTTTTTATAGTTGAGTGATGGTTCTATTATCTTAAAGTTGTAATAATAGCAGATGTTTAGAAAACTATGGGGATTATGATTTTAAAATTTTGGTTATCTTAACAATTATAAGTACCATCATAGTTCTATATAATTAAAAATGATCATAAGTTCAATTATTGGACATGCCTTTTGAGTCTTAATGTGATGAGATCATAATGTGATTAATTACACTTTAGAAGATTTTTTATTGGGTTGAATTATATGTAAATATTTGTTTAATATGAAGTATTCATTTTCATTTTTTTGAAATTATATTTAATGTTTTTATAACCATTATAGTTTAAATGATCTAGGATATTGGGTTAATTATGGGAATAAATGTTTTATAGTATAGATACTCATAGGATTGAAATGTGATTTGGTGACTAAGTGATTAATTTTATCCTTATAATATCACTATATTTTGGGATTGAAATCAGAGAATTGTGAAATAGAATTTGATGTTAAAATAATTTTTAATGTTGATGTTTTTAAGGGATGAATTATTTTGAACATTGGGTATTAATTTTGAATTTTGTAGATTTAGGTATCATTTAATAATATAAAGGTTTATACATTTTAGGAATTTTCTTACCATGTACTATCAATTTTTTTTTATTAATTTCAATAGATAGATGGAATATATATTTATCCCTTTTATGGTTACATTATCCTATATATTTTATTTTCAGTTCTTTGCGAAGGAAAAACGCATATATAATACTCATCATTTAGGGAAAAATATGAGATTCTAGTGAAAATTTGTTAAATAATGAAAGGATATTTGTTGGGTGGGTATATTTAGCTTTTTTTAGTCTATGTGGGGAAATAATTACTCTAATTTATGAAAAGGATCTTAAAACAAAAAAATTAATATATTACAGTCATATCCAATGAATCATATGGTCCTATAAATCATCACATATTTATTTTTTAGAGGCCCTTTATTTTTAATTTATCATTGTCTTTTTTGTGATCAATAACCTCAATCACTATCCATATTTCTTTATGATTTTATTCCATGTCCAAATATTCACTTCTCACCCATGTTCTTATATTTGGAAACATTGTATGTGTTATTCTAGATTAACCTTGTACTTCCGTTTCATATTTATCAAGAAGATTTCTTGTTAACCCTTTTTATAATGTCAGTTTGTAAAAAAAGTATTGTAAAATTTCCATCATTTCATTACCAAGATGATGCCAAAATTTAGAGGGTGAAATTTTCTACTCGGGGAATGTTGTAAAACCCTGAGATTATAAAATAAGAAAATAATTTTTATACCATATTCAACATGTAATAACAAGATTAAATAAACAATTATATATATATATTGATTACAATAAAACCATTAAATTAATGAGTATAAATAGTATAGTGTTTCTTGTAATATATATATATATATATATATATATATATATATTTATAATTATTTATTTCATACTAAATATTTATTATTTATAAATAATTAGTAAATAATCATTCATTTCCCATTAATCTAATTTAATTTTTCACAATATGTTTTCTTCAAAAATGATTTTCATTTCTTCGCATGGAAAGAAATATTTTAATTAATTTCTAAATAATTTAAAAAAATTATAGAAATAAAGTAAAATCAATTTTGGTATCATAAATTAAAACTTTATTTTTGGTAAAATTATGTTTCTTTTTGGAAAATATTGTTTTTTTGTGAATATTAAAAACGTACCAATTTTCCTAAAAATGTCATTTCAATTAAATAAATTAGGTAATTTAAAAGCCAATTATTTTTTTAATATGATTTTAATTAAAATAATTATTTTAGTTATATTTAATCTAATTAATTATATATGAATCATCCTTAAAATTTATTATACTATATGTTTTTTTTTATGTTTGAAAATTGGTTATTTCTGAAATCTATGATAAAGTGCATAATTTTTTCGATTTTAATCCATTAAATCAATATTCAATGATGTATTTTTTAGATGAAATTTATAGAAAATATATTGTTAAATTTTAATTTATATTCATATTATGATTATTATTAGACACATATTAAATATATTATAATCTTTTTCTTGAAAAAATACACTTCTCGGAAACCATATTTTTCATCACATATGTGGGGTTTTCATAAATTTTATTTTTTAAACCCATAGAAAACATTATTTGCAAATATAAACTTAATTTTTGATATCATAATTAAATAATTATATTATTGATAATTTTTTATGATTTTTAGAAAAAATTAATAGTTGGATGGATAGCGAAAAATGATAAATTTAAACTCAAAATTGCATTTTTGGATAAACTATTTACAAAATTAAATTATATTTTAAATTGGTTTATTGTAAAATAAGTTTAATTATATAAAAATTAATTTAATTTATTTCATTTTAATAAATTTCATATTGAAATTTCATATAAAAACATTCTAAACATTTCAACATTTTCTCTTTGAAAACAGGCTTTTTCATCGTATCTAAGGGGTGATTTTTATATTATATTTTTCCACTTCAATGAGTTGAATTTTAAAAAATGGATTATATATGTGGATTAATTATAATATATATTATCTGAAAATTTCAACATCATTTTTTACCAAAATGAATAGTGAAAAATCGTAAAAAATTAATTACCACTATTAATGGAAAATGGATTTACCAAGGGTTAAACTAAATTGATAAGGGCTAAATTGAAAAAAAAATTATTTTATAACATCTATTTTGTGGAAATATTTTGATATTTTTTCTTATATTATTGATAATTTTCAATTATCTAATCCTTTTGAGATGAAAAACACATGTATATAATTCATTCTTTTCAAAAACAAAAAGTGTGTCACTCACCTCAATTATAAAATGCCACCCCATATCCTCCTCTCTTCAAACATTAAAAACCAATTGGATTTTCCATTACCTACACAAATAACTTCTCTATGTCCCTCCACTAACCCTCTAAGCCTTATTTTGGGTATATACCCAACCATTGAAGGCCTTTTGTGCAAATAAAAAGAAGTTTCCAGAAGAAGATGTAATGTTCTTCAATGAGAAATTTTATATTATTTCCCCCTCCACCTCCTTAAATTCTGCTTAAACCATTATTATATAATATCCTAATTACTGTTAATATATAGAGATGTTATTATATTAATTTTATGTACAAAATATTTATCCTCTTATATAGAGATTCAGTCTTCTCATACATGGATTGTAACATCCCTATACACGAAGCCAAAAAAATAGTTCCCCATAATGAGTCACCACATGACCTAAATCGCACCTCCTAATATTCTAGAGGATAAAAACTAGTAGCGACGGTATAATGGATAACACAGTGAGGTTGTACTTTCATTACCAGAGTAAGCTACAACAAATAACATATGAAATATTGGAATCAATAGACAATAAAATAGAACATGCATAAAAAATCATTTCCCAAATAGGGTAAAAACACAACCAATATGTAAACATGCCATGTCATGCTAAAAATTCCAAAAATGATGGAAAAAAAAATAAAGACAATTGGTAGCATCTCAAAAATGAGTTATATCTCCATGTCTAGATCTTATACCATGCACATCCAAATCCCAACTCAACTCTGAAGCATAGGTCATATCCCTTGTCCTGACATATACCCATGAAATATGCTCTGGTATCCAATAGTGACATAAGTAAGGTGTGAGTGCAACTCAGTAGGCGACCACCAACAGTTTCTACAAAATATCTTGTCCAAATAGATTATTCATGAAAAAAATAAATAACTGATAAGGTATATAAATTAAAACATGGTGTCATTAGTTGATAATACACATTATAACTATTTTAATCACCCCATCCATATTCATCAATTGTTCCATGAGTTAGGCATTCAAATTATTTGCACCTGAAATAAGCTGATCAATTATCATGAATTAGGGAATAACTCAAGTTTCCTAACTCACTACTAATTAAAATTTCATAAACTAAATACACCACATGTACCTTGATGCTTCAGTGCAAGTAGTGTCATCATGTGCAACCATAAGTGGAATAAATACACATTCCCCTTACCTAACCAATGCATTATAGGTGAAGGTTTTACAGCCTCGGTCTAAACCAACTTATGGGTAAAGATCTAAAGTACAATACCCCCAACTAACAAGACATGAGAAAATGTTTATTTTCCCATTAACCACATATACAATATCACAAACCATGCTCAAACAATACACATAATATTTTCAATTCACCTTTAATTCAATACATGATTAACCATCAAGCCTTAACCCATTATCACATTTACCATTTAATTTTCATAGCCTATTTAACCCATTTCCCTTTTCATACCTTAAGCCATTTAGCATATTTAACAATTTTGACATGTTATCCCATTTCAAATAGTTGACCAATTCACATGCATTATCTTATTTATGCAATTTCATTACAAAATCATAATTTATTTCACACATTCACTTTATTCCATTTAACCATTTTCATCATTTTATTAAACAATACATTGTGTTATTGGGGATAACTATAAATAAGTACAATTTGTACATATTTGTAATTTGAAACAATATTTTTTTATTTTATCAGGGGATATATTTCATTACATGTGTCCTTTAGGGTTACAATTATAATTTTCATGTTCAGGAATAATGGAACACCACATAGGTGGCCCTAAATAGTCTAATTATCTTTGTGTATCCTACAGAGTTCATAAAGGCTATAAATCCTCATTTATCCATCCATTTTACCAAATATTACTAAAGGAATATAATTCCAATCACTATGTGAGAAATATCCCAACCAGACAAGAATTAATTGAAAATAAAACTATGGGATATAACGTTTAGATCACCTACCTTGAATTCATATACAAAATTTCTTCTAACCTTATCATTAGATATATATTCAAGAACACATTGAATCTCTAACCTAATATCAACTAAAAAAGTGGATTTTATGTATTTAGAAGAAGAATAACAAATCCACATTCTATAATCTGAAAAAGAAAACTAGAAGAGGTGTTAGACTTACCTGGAGATTCGATCTGTAACTAATGGCACTCCAAATATCCTATAATTGAAAAAGACTAATCCATGGGAGGTATTAGGTATTTTGGGTATTCAATAGGGCTATAGGAGGATGAACGGGTAAGAAAATCGGGTGAGGAACCTAAAATCATGAGGAAGAAAAAGGTAATTTCCCAGTTTTTAGTGGGGTGCACGGTTTGGCCACACGATTTTCCAAACCCTACGATATATGTGCACCAAAATTTATCCAAGATAGGTCCACATCACATGGTTATCAAAGGATATCACACAGTTTTCAAAACCATATTCCAACCATGTGGAATTCCCCCGTCCATATCTGTATAGCCTGTCTTTCCCCCTTGAATGGTTTTGTTTAACCATGCCCCCTCCCCGAGGCTATCATGGTATCGGCACACTGTTTTCCTCTAATCATGCTCCAAACATGAGAAATGCACTGGGTGGCCATTTTTTCCTCCATTTTATGTCCCAAACCCTCAAGACACCACTTATCCTCATCATACAATTGATAAACATTCCATTAATGAAATTTAATAGATTTAAAAAATAAACAAGGTCATTTCTCCATGATGTTCGGCATATGACAACCTCTCCACTATATAATTGTTCATCCACGGTCCACACTTCCAAACATCACCGAGCTTCCAAATAAATGATATTGGTCCAATGAGCCATTATATATGACTCCCTTTATGGATTTTATTTGGGAACATTACCATACAATCAGAAAACGTGAATCAATGGCCCAGTATTTCCCCACAAGACATTCTCACAATTATTCACAATATGAACCAAATTATTCTCAAAGGACGCACCAGCATCAATCTCAACATCCTCAATATTAATCACATGAGATTCATCAGGGTGATATTTATAAAGCATCGACACATGGAAAACATCATTATTTTTCCTATACCATTATCGAAGAGAAAATTGGTATTCTGCCTGTACAATCCTCTCCCCCACCCTGAACAGGCCCATATACCATACCGCCAACATTATTTGTTTTTGATTATGATGGTGACCCAACATTGGATACCACTAAAGAAAAACACAATCACCCACTATAAACTCAAGATGTCAAATATACCATTCCTTATTTGACTTCTTCATTCTATGAGTCATTTTTATACACTTACAAATTAATTGAACCTAATATGATGTCTCCTGCATGAGACTCAGTCCCAAAAACTCTGATTCCCCAGCTTCCAGCCAATATAATTGTGACCTCACAACCTCCCATATTGAGCATCACATGGTTCCCTCTGAATCATTTTTTGGTAACTAGTATAGTAGTAAAATTCAACAAGTGAGGTTTTCTTTTCCCATGATCCACCAAAATTAATGATGCATTCCCTCAACATGTCCTCTAATGCATGAATAGAACACTCTAGTTTCCCGTCCATTAGTGGGTGGAAATCCATACTCAAAAACACCTAGGTATCCAACGACATCAATAATCAATACCAAAAGAGAGATGTTAAACATGGATCATGATACAAAACTGTGTTTCATGGAACCCATAAAAGAACACTACTTCTCAAACATGAAACTTACCCAACAGATTCATGGATAATGTCACTTTAATTGGAAATAAATTAGCAACCTTAATCAACCAATTCACTACTACATATATCATATCATTATTACATGGCATCCTTGAAAGACCCACAACAAGATCCATTTCTAAATATTCCCATTTAATTTCTGTAATGGTTAATGGATTCAACACACCTCTCGAAAACTGATTCATAGACTTCAGTTGGGGATTGGTAATACATCATGCCACAAAACTATTTTCCTCTTTCTTCATCCCTAGAAACCAATAATACCTAAAAATATCATGATACATTTTTTTCAAACTAGGACAAACTACCCACATAGATATATGAATCATGCATTAACACTTCTTACATACACAAGGGAATAAAAACATGGACACGAAAATAAATGATTACATGTTCAACAGCGGTCCCACCAGAAGGTGACTCCACACCATTAAGACATTCCTTAAAATCCAAATATTATAGATACCCACTTTTTATATCCTTAATTTGGATAAGAAGCATGAAATACATAGCCAATGATGAAAGGGTCATCCTCCCTTATCCATCTTGCACCCCAAGATGCATCTCATAAAATAACTTCATCATTCTCTACTGAGAGTTGGATTCATAGACCACCTAATTTTGAGTCTTTGACTCAAATCATATACAACACTATTTACCTACCTTGTGTTTGAACCATTTAAAATTCAAAATACATCATTTAATCGACCCATCTACAATTAATAAGATTAAAATCATTCTAAGAGAATATGTACTTTAGGTTTTGTTGATAAGTATACACTGTGAACCATTCTCCCAACAATTAATTCCACCAACACATTAAAGCACAAATTTCCAAAGCTAGCTCAATACCATGAATAGGGGAATTCCTTTCATGAGTAATCAACTATTAGGACCCGTACATGATAACCCACTCAACCTACATAAACACTTACCAAATCCCAACACTACTCACATCAAAAAATAAGTTATACTTATTACAAGGATTGCGTAAGATCAGAACTGGTGAGGTAGTCAACCACTTCTATAACTCTTGGAAGTAATTTTAATTTGATTTAGACAATTACAACATCATTACTTTATTTTTAAACATCTATTGTGTTTCCTAAATTTTTTAAAGATTTTAATGAACCTTATGTAATATCATTCCAACCCCAAACAACTTTGCACATTAGAAAAAATATTTGGATCCTACCAAGACACAAATTCCTGCACACTCTCTTGGTCTACTGAAAAACCTTCCTATGAGATGATTTCACCAAATAAATTCACCATATCAATCCAAAAATTACATTTCTATAGATTGGTTTATATACTATGCTATATAACTATACTCAATACGTTGTCAAGATATTGGGGATGTTGTCATGAGTCTTATAGTAAATCAAGATATCATCAACAAAGACAACCACAAAATGATCTTGGTAAGGGTGAAAGATTTGATTCATTATTATTATAAACTCTACCATCACATTGGTCAACTGAAAAGGCATCACAAAAAACTCATATAACCCATAGTGTCTTCTAAGGTTAGCATGTGGTAGATAAGAAGATCTCACCCTTAGCTGGTGATACCCTAATCACGAATAAATATTAGAGAAAACTGAGGAACCTCATAGATAATAAAATAGATCATCGTTTCAAGTAATATGGTACCAGTTCTTAATCAACATATGATTCAAATTACTATAATTAATATACTGCTACAATGTCATGACATAATTCATAGTGAACAACATGGGTGATTCACAAGGTGATGTACATGGAGGAATAAAACCTTTATTCTTAAATTCCTCCAATAGAGCATTACGTTCCTAGATTCTTGCAAGCTCCAATATATATTGAGGAATTAAAATTGGTTCTTCTCCCAATATAAACTATTTCATGAACATAACATCCACCTCAAGTGAAATCCCTACGAATTCCTCAGCAAACACATCCAAAAACTGATCCACCATAAGAAGAAAGAAAATATGTTATACCCCTTGTCATTATGAATTAGACAAGACACATGGGTTGTAATACCAACCAACCACTAACAAACATTCCCTACACATATTATTTAAACTTCTTATTCACCATTATTTATATTCATATCTCCCTAAAGAGACATTAATGTTACACTATGGTTGTAATTGAAAATATCGGTTTGGTATAACACTTTCCATTACACACTAAAAATTTGATCAAAACCTAACATCACAAGCATAAAAAAGCCCCAATGATATTGGTACCCACCAACTTCATGGACACACTGCATACATTGCTTCTTGTTTTCTGCTCACACCCTTAATGGAATATCAGTTGATATAACCTCATTCATACATTCCACTACATGACCCAATATGAACAAAAACTAAGAATATATAAATGAATGTTTGGAAAATTTATCAAAGAAATAACTAAAAAGAATGGAATACATAATAATTGTACCTAAAACATTCAATAGACCAACCTTGCCACCTATGGGTGTGGAGTGAACTGCGTGAAGCTGACCTGACCCTCTATCCTAGGATTTAGTTTGGTTTACCGGTTTTGTACTTCCTTGTTGATACATACTCTCTCACCTTGGAGTTCTATGTCTACCACCTTGACAGGTATGACCAATAGAGTTCCAAATTCCTGCATGATATGGAGTGATAGACCCTCTTCTTGTAATCTTCTTCACCCATGACCCCCCATCAGTTCCTAACTATTAAGGGTTCCAACAAAACCTCTACACAAGCCCCATTTTTTCACATTCTTGGAACTCAATTTTTGATCGGGTACACTAACCCCGCATATGTTCTTGTTTTCCACAATAATATCAAAATACATAGTCATCACCCTTACAGGTTGATCCCCTCTTCTAAATACTCTGCATTCTACCACCCTAATGATGTTTTTTGAAATGGAATTTATATCCCTCTGAATTCACACCATTGGTTCATCCAACTGGAACCACAAAACCACTATCTAAAGCATCCTTTAACATCCCATCTGAAATAATGACTTGATCCACCACTTCTAAAAACCTCTTTAAAAAAATATGTTTACCTGAGACATAATCTCATGTCTAATACCACCCATAAAACATCTTGTCGTAATTTCCTCATCCCCATCTAAGGATTAAATATAGTATTTAAAGTCCTTGAAACTATGTAAAAAATCCATCACTAACAAAGTACCCGGGGTCAACCTCAAAAACATTATAGACCACTCTTATCTCAAGCTCCTTCTAAAAAGTACTCTAGAAAAGTTTCATATAATTCTTTCTAAAACATTAATTCATCTTTTTATATCTGAAGAAGGATATCCCACTAATGACTTTATAGTTCCCTAAACTTATATACCTCAAACATGACACTATTATCTATAAGAGTATCTATGTGATCAAAAATCATCAGGATGGACTCTATCCAAAACTCTACAACCTAGGGTCCACCCTATCCAGCAAATGTGGTAGGTTTTTGCAACCAAAACTCTCTAGATAGATCAAACAAAATCTAAACCACCCATCCTAGGTCACATTCCATATTTTGGATATTGTGAGAACTTTCCCCTTAGAACTTCTCATCTCCTCAGTTACCCTAACCATTGGTATTTATTTCCCTACATTTTGAGGATCATTCTCGATGATATCCAATTCTCACCCAAACAACACCCATAATCATCATGGAATTTTTTTATAATTCCAAATCCACACCATATAACACTTAATATAAAAAGATCTCATTTTATATAAAATAATTCTCTCCACAAGCGACAAACAACCCAATTTACTTACATTATCCCAATACACATAATCACATCTAGAAAACTACACTCATTTATTCCTTCTAGAATTCATGGTCAGTATGGGTTAATCCAACTTACATAGTCATGAGTCATTCATTCGACTCCTTTTAAAAACCATTTACACACTCATAAATTAAATTTCCCTCTTATTCACATTCCATATTTCACAACTTGTTACAAACAACATTTAACTCATCTGTAACCTTCATTAAGAACAATTCATTACCCATTATGTAACATTATTTCATTTTTATCCATTTTCATCATTTTCATTTTTCATTATTTTCTTCAAATTTATCATGAAAGTAAAATACATTCTTTCTACATATCCCTCACACCCATCTTATGTGTGCATATCATGATGCATGTCCCTTATATATGTTGGTTTCTATAATGATTCAAGAATGAAAAACTTCATTTCATTATGAAAAGAAGAAAAATATGATAAAAAGTCACATCACACAAAAAGTGCATCACCCAATGTGGAATCATCATTCATTAATATCAACACACATCAAGAACAAAAATCCCCACCTTGGTTACTTGGGTTTTCCCTCATTCATGGGTTAGTTAATCATAAGTACATGATCATTTACAAGAACTGAAACTTCCTAATCTCCCATATAATATTCCCAAATAGTATGATATAGAATATAACTCCTTTGATACCGCATTGTAACATACCCAACTTGAAACTCATCAAAACAGTGCCATGTGTCATGTTTCCACATGACCTCAAGTGTGCCTCCACGTATGATAGACATTGCTAACTAGCATCATGGGTCTAATGGATCATGTGGGGAGGCTATACCCTCTTTACCAGAGTAAGCCAAAATAGATAGAATATAAAATAATGGAAATAATAATTAGTAAAATAGACCATGCATTAAAAATCATTTCTCAAATGGGATACAAACGACAAAAAAATAATAAATCAACCATTTCATTCTAATAGTTCCAAAAGTGAAGGAATCGCAGAATAAAGACTTATATAAGACTCCCCATAAATGGTCCTAATATCCAATTCTGGATCCTTGACCATGTATATGCCTAGCACAACTCAACTCCCTGGCATGTGGCATTTTCCCTAGTCCTGAAAAACAACCATGAAATTTTATCAAGTCCCCAATGGTGTCCCAATAAGAGTGTGAGAACAACTTAGTTGGCTACCACCAACATTGTCTACAAAATTTCCAGTATAAACATATTGTGAATGAAAAAATTAAATTAATTAAAAGGTAAAAAACATAAAACATAGGTGTCATTAGTTGACAATACTCACTTTATCCATTTTAATCATCATATCCATATTCATTACTTATTCCATGTGTTAGGAATTTACACCATGACCTAAGTCTGTCAATTATCATAAATAAGGGAATAAGACAAGTTCTATGTATCACTAGGGATAAACATTTCACAAAGATAAAACATTACACTTTCCTTGGATCGTTAGTCTAGGTATTCTCATCAAATGCAACAATTATTGGGCATAGAGCCTTAATCCCCTTCCCTAACCCAAGAATTATAGGGGTGAGGTGTAGTGCCTCAGTCTAACACGACCTGTGGGCATAGATCCTCATGTCCATAACCCCACAACTACCAAGAAATGTGCATAGGTTTATTTATCCATTAACAACATATTCCATATCACAAACCATGGTCAAAGAACACATGTAACAACTATAATTCACATTTAATTCAACACATGATGCATCATCGAGCCTCAACCGATTATAACATTTACCATATACATATAATATCATATTTAACCCATTTAAATTTTCATAACTTAACATGTTTATCATAATCAACAATTTAAATACGTTAAACCATTTTATATGGATCATCAATTCAAAAGTGTTATCCCATTAATTATATTCCATTATAAACTCAAAATTCTTTTGAAACATTCATTTTATTCCATTTTATCTTTTTTCACATTTTTTCAAACAACACCTTATTCCATTTTCAACAACATGACACAACTAAAATTAGTTAATATTAATAATATTAACTAAAATTTGAACACATTTATCATGGTATCTATTTTAATACAAGTAATCTTTAGTCTAAACATTATAATTATCCATGTTTAGGAACAATGGAAAACCCCATCAGTGGGCCAAAATAGTCTAATAAATCTCAATGCATCCTATATGGATCATGAGGGGTCTAAATAATCCTTCAGAAACTATTTAACCATATCTTAAAAAAGGAATAAAATTCACATCAAGATCAGAGAAATATCCCAACCACACATGCAAATATCGACATTAAACCTATAGGATATAACTTGTAGACTACCTACATTGAATATCTATATGAAAACTCACATAAACTTATCCTTATATATTGATTAAATTACCCTTTGAATCCCCAACCTATGATCTTCTTGAAAAAAATATGGTTTAGGATTTTCAGAAAAGAAAAACAAATTCACAAGCCCTAATCTGAAAAAGAGAAGAAAGATAAGCATGTGACATTCCTATAGATTCAATCCATATACAAAAACTTTCTAGAAAGTCTAAAATCAATGAAGATTATAGTTTTGGAGGTCTTGGGAATTTTTTCTCATCACTATGGTTGGATGATTAAGAATGAAGAAGAAAACTGGGTGAGGAACTTAAAATATTGAGGTTCACAATGGTAATTTCTCACTATTTACAATGGTGTATAGTTTGGAACATATTTTTCGAAAACATGAACCAACCATGTTTCTCCCTTGTTTCATATGGGATTATAGTCACACATTTACCTGGGGATCTCACATGGTTTCAGAAATCGTGCGGAATGACTCTCTCCAATTCTACACAGGTTGGCTTCCCCCTTGCATGATTTTGTTTAACTATGCACCAATCATCCTGGCTAGGATAGTTTGGACACATAGTTTCCTCTAATCATGTGTTAACTATGAAACATGAACTAGATGACCATTTTTTACTCTCTTTTATGTCCTAAACCCTAGTTACAACCCTGGGTATCCTCGTACACCTTTTATACATTCTAGGAAACAAATTTATGAGATTGAAACCAAAATATAAACAATGACATGGATCTATGATATCTGAGATATTACATGGATATTGTATCATTTTATATGAATATTAATTAAATTACACAAACACATTCATGAAGATCGTAATAGTTTAGTTCTATTAGAAACATGTAACATAATCTTCTAATATGGTGTATAATCATTGATGTTTCCCATGGAAATATTACCATTTAGTACTCTTCATAGACATTCCCAACATAATAACTTTCTTCACAACCTTGGGAAATGTACCATAAGAAATGTTGAGATCAGATGCTCAGTATGGTTAAACATAATATATATCAATCTATGATCATTTAACATCATGAGATGATCATAATGGTCTGTGATAATGAACATAAATTTTGAATTTCATACCCAACATCTCATATATCATAAACATGAGTCATGGAATAACGATTGGATATTTAGATTGTGAGCTTATAAGGCATGATTCATAAAATATTCAAAGAAAATGAGTCATTAGGGAATAACATTGGTATAAAAATAGATGTTTAGCATACACATCGACATAGAAAATCATTTCCATTGTAGTCAATGATCGTTTCTAAAACCTAAAAGGGAACTCTATGGGTAGATACACCTATTGGGTGGGACACACCACCATCCCCATTGGAATCCCATTCTAATAATGAAATGGATTCACTACCTAAATAATTATAACAATCAATTTTCACCCCCAAGACCTCCATAGCGGACAATATCCCTTATTTAACTTAGTTCACCTCTCATTCCCTCCATGTCTTACTGAACAGAGCTCACTCCTCATTCAATTAAACACCCCAATATTTTGTTAAAAAAATCAAACATATTTAATATTTTTTTATTTTATGTTACATGAAATAATAAGTTAATCTTTTTCTACATGCAATACTATGATTTTCTTATGTTACGCACAATTCCAAGTTAAGCTTATGCTACACACAACACTGACAATAAAAAAAATCACATCTTATTAATATAGTAATTTATACATGAATATTATAACCTAGACATTAAACATCGGGATAAAAATAGTAATAAATACTACTTATGTAATAAATATAATGTTTTTATATAAATTAAAATTATTAAAAATTAAACACATAATTATATGTAATGTCTATATATGTTTCAAAGATATTATTTTCTCAAAAAAATAATTTCCATAATAAAATTAATTTTTTATACTTATAGAAAATTAATTTGATAAAATTAAAAATAATAAATTCCTAATTTCGAAATTATAATATATTCAATTTTTTTATTTTTTTTGAAAGGTTTCATTTTTTGATTAATAGGGAATGATACTGAATTTTAATTGTAAAATTTCTTTTCTTTTAATTTATTTATAAATATATTTTAAATTTTAAATTTTTTTTAAGGTATAATTAATTTAATTATACATCTATTAATCCAATTTATATAATTGGAATTAATTTTGTATTGAAATTGGATATAAATACTTTTTAAACTTTTGAAATTGTTTTCTATAAAAAACCCACTTTCTCATCATGTCTATGAGAATAATTTTAAATTAGTTTAATCAAATTATCTGAATATAATTGAGAAAAATAGATTACATATTTGGAATAAGAATAATTCATAATCTATTATTATTTCAACATAATTTTTAGCCAAAATGAATAATGACAAAAATAAAAACTAATTAGTGTGGTTTAAGTAATAACATGTTTACCATGGATTAAACTACATTGATAATAGTGAAAATGACTAACAATATTATCAAAATTTTATTCAATGAATTTATTTCTACATTAGACCTCAATGAATCTAAAATATTTCTCTTCACTTCCACTTACCTTTGAATATGACCCATATAATAAGTTCAGTAAAGAAAAATTCAAAAAGATACTTTTCTAACATTTGATTTCAATAAATCATTGGGAATGGGACAGAAAAGAATATAGGTTTAGTTGTAAATATAATTTTAAAAAATAAATAATTTTTTCTATCATGATAGTTTTTTTATTTATTTTGGAGAAAAATTAATTACCCTAAATTCAAAATAATCATCTACAAAGTAATTATTTAGGTAATAATTTATGAAAATAAATGATAATAAAAATTCAAAAAGTGATATAAATTGAATGAATTATTATATCCCATAAATATTTTATATTTACATATAATTTTACAATGTTTTTTTCATAATATATTTTAATTCCATCATTGTATTGGAATTTTTAAATCCAAATTAAATGAATAATGTGAATTTTTACATTGATGTTATTTTATAATAAATGATATTATTATTAAATTATCTAAAAATACTAAATATATGATCTTCTTAAAAGTTATTTTTAAAGTTTAATAAATTAAAAATATTATTCATTTAGGGAAAAATTTTTATAATGATTATATTTAACAATAAATAATAATAAAAACTATTAGTGCAGTAAAGGTTAAAATAGTTTTTTTACCATTACAACCTCTTATGTTAAAATTATATTCTAACACACATAGGATTTATATTTTTTAAATAAAATATGATATTTATAAATAGTGGGTCCATATTATCTAAACATTATTACTCCAATTTTTTCTTAAATTATAAATTACCATTGTTACAAAAATAATTATCGTATTAAAAACCATAATGGTAAAAATATGGGTATTTATAAATTATGGATTGAAATGCTATATAAATGTTTTTATTATGTGGTGAAGGTATAGATTGACTATATATTCTATCCACACCATTAATTATCATATTTTTATCCACTTTACATAATATTGACCTTCTAATAGTGAATGTTGTTGAGTATTTAAAAGAATGTCACTCCTCCTCAACTATTAAAGGAAACTCACTATCCCAACTTCATTAAAAATAACAATCCATTTGGATTGATGAATATTATCCAAACTAACATATAATATTCCCTCCTATAATAATTTAATAATTATTTATGACATTAAACCCACAAATAATATATTTAGTGAAAACCTATGGATGATACCTGAAGAATATCTAACGCTCATCAATGAGAGTTTTCGTTTTATTTCTTCTTCCACCATCTTAAATTAATATCATACCACATTTATATAATATATTATGTATCATAAAAATAATTATATTATTTTATGGTTAATACTTATAATATAACACACTTCTATCAAATGGGTTACGAAATCATTGTTCCTGTTACCGAGGACTAGCGCCACGTGAACTGATGTCATTTATTCTTCCATTACTGCCATTCAAGGTTGGGAATAATGATGAATTTATAGTTTATGAACAGTATATATTATATTTATTCTTTTATTATTATTTTTTAATTATTATATCACATATATTTTTCCTTTATTTCATTTTTTGGGAATATGATAATGTCGTTCATCTGTACGACGGACTACCTCCTCATGGCACAAAATGATTCATTCACTCTATACAATGGAATGTTTTATGTATGGATTTAAAAATATTGATATGTGATATATATGACATAAAAATTATTATATAAATATAATATATCATATATTTTTCTCTCATTCAATCTAATAAGAATATATAATCAGCTTTCATACGCACATATGACCTACCAACAAAATGAACGATGTATTTCATTTCCAATTTCTATCTTTATATATTAGTCTAATAGAAATACATATTTAATCTATATATTGTTTATTTAATGGTTGTTATTATGGAGATTATTAAATCATTATTAATGTAATAGTTCCAAAAATATCTTAAATCCAAACTTTTACGAATAGAAAATCAATTATTACTCAAAACGTATCTTTAACATGGAATCATTAAAAAAAGGGAAATAAAATTTTATAAGATAATAATATATGGTATGTTATATATAATAATATTATTATTTAATTTATTTATAATAAACATATATTTATTATACATGATTTTCAAACTTATACGAAGGAGGTTACAATTTATGTATAGTGGAATTCCATCTCACTTGTTACTTTAATGAGAAACGTTCCATGATCAAAAAATATTTATTTTATGTGCGGTGAATTATTTACATAAATGTATATTATGATTCTTCTAATTCCAACTAGTGGGTTTTACATATACATTTTCGTATTTCCCTTTCATAGGGTTTACAGTTCAAACTTTAATAAGCTGGTAAGGGGATTTTTTTGCGCAATTATCCTTTATTGGGATGTACTTTATGTTTTGCACCAACATTATTTCATGACATTTTTATACAAAACCATGGAAACTTAATATCATTAATTGATTAATCATAGATATATTTTAAGTTTCATTTTATATTATTCCATTATGGTGATTATGAATAAATTATTCCAAAGTTGTAAAGGTTTTAACTGACAATCTATGCCTCTATCGGGATTTTTTTTATTATGTCCCGAATATTGAAATATCATGATATACATCTCAAAATTCCAAATAATTTTTGTTATACTCTGTTAATATATAATATCTTTATCAAATGGTACCATTTTCATCACTTTTTTATTTAAATAAGAAATAATTTTGTTTTAATAAAATCTGATTTCATTTGTTTCTTCGGTTATAAATCTCTTTACTTCAAAAATCATGTTTTCTAAAAATGTGTTAATTGTTTTTTTGAAATGATATATTAAGTTAATATTCATGGAAGATGATTATGAAAGAAATTAATGTTTCAAAATTTATTTTAAACTATTTTCAAATCTTTATATTTATGTTTCAAAGATGATTTTAAAAGAAATGGATTTGGATGATTTTTTTCCATTATAATTTCTAAAAATTATTTTTAGGGAAAATTATTTTCAAAATTTTTTATGTTTCAAAAACTTTATTCAATTTGGAAAGGATATTTTACTCAATTAATGTTTCAAATTATGTTTCAAAATTATTTTCTATATAAGGTGATATTTTTTCTGTTACTTATGACTTAATGGGGATATCATCCAAGGATACCATTTAAATTCATTCTTTGAATGATTAAAATTTTGATGGATATATTTTTACGTTACCCAATTCCCTTCCATGGGTTTAAAAATGATATAATTCTTATAAATAATTCTTCCTTTCATGGGTTATCCTATAATGAAATGATTATGAAACATGTATATTTTCCAAAGGCTATGATATACAGAATTGTTTATGATACCCATTTTATTTCTTGGTTTATGATGTGATGAAGTCGTATGAACAATGTTGCATACATATGTACGATTCCATTTGTTATGTTTGGAACAAATATCTCCCTCCAATGCATTGGTTATGATTTATATATCATGAGATTGATTGGACTGGAATAGAGAGTGAACACAGTTCAGCAAAATACTTTGTCTCCTATGATAATGTTGAGAGTGAACTTTGACTACTATGATGTTATGTTCGGACATGTATTTCATGTTCATTCTTTTATTCTTGAACTAAATTACATTTTCAAAATTATATTCACGATCCAAATTAAATGTTCAAAAAATTATACATTGACCTATTTTCCATGTCTATAATGTTATATGTGGACCTGGTAACATGTCCAAAAGTTCATGTAAGGGCCTTATTTCATGTCCTTAAAATAATTAGTGAACCTATTTCTATTTATATATGCTCAAAATTTTTAAAATGTATTTCTATTAAAAAAAATATATTTCTTCTTCCAATATTGTGCTTTAATGTATCATTTCTATTGATTATTTTTATGATACATGTCCTATGAAATATCAATATTTATGCAATGACTCTTTTTTATAGAATTTCATATGCAATATATAGTTTTTGAATTTTTTTTCTCTTGTTTTCATATGCTTATGTTCCTATTACAATTATGTATCCCCTTTATTTAACATTATTGAGAATCGTATCTCTTCCTTTATTATATTTTTTTTCCCAAGGTTATGATAAAAATATTTAAGTATGATTGCCAAATGAGAAGATGTGTATGGGATACAGTAAAGATATTTCACCAAGTTAGATAAATTAGTTTCAATTTTTCTATAAGGAACTAACAATTATGGTCTATAGTCCTATGTTTGTGTAATATAATGAAAATTCGTAAAAAATAATGTAATGTCCATATATGGAAATCCTGGGTCTCTGTAGTTGGTACCAAAATAAAGGTTTACTTAACATTTGGAAACTCAAATATGAAAAATTTAGTGCGATACCAATATAAACATATAATGTTATTTCCATTGATGTCCCAAAGGATAAATCTAAGGATGATTTAAATTTTATGATAATTTCATGTATTTTGGTAATGAATTAAGAGAGTGGATTAAATGTAATTTCATACATGTATTGATACTATAAGTTAATGTATCTCTAGCATTGATGTACCTATAGGTAACAATAACAAAAAAACTGCATTGGGAAAGACTCGATCAGGAATTGGTGCATGACAATAGACCATGATGTACACCTAGATTTCACCCCCATGTTATATGATTTGTAAATTCACAAACTCATTAAGAAACATTATGAATAATTTAAATTGATGATGACTATGATTCTCCTAGTATAAACCTATATTGTCATGGAATAAGAAGGTGTCATTATATAGAAATCATATTAGTGCTTTTTAATGATTATGTAGGTCTTCCAATATAATTAGTGTTACATACACTATGATTTGTTGTTTTAGTCAGTGGTAGGACCCATAAGGATTTTAGTTATCATTGAATTCGATGGAATTTTTTTTAATGAGAAACCAAATGAGACAATGACTAGAGTGAAGGAAATTGTGATTAACCATGATCATTTTTCACATAACACATTTAAAAACAAGTACCATAACCAGCTCTCAAACTAAAAAAATTAGAGAAAGAATGATTTTTTTGATAGTTTGGGTAGTGGAGACCATAGGAGAAAAAATTCAGTTTCCTTTTTGTCATGAAAATGGAACGAAACACCCATGTGAATGTATTAGAGGAATGGGATAATGTTTTTGCTGAGGAAAATTTGGACACAAAGATAGTAAATACAAAGGGTAAATGAAAATTTAAATTAATGAAATGGATGACAATAATGGTCTCTCTAATGTATCATTGATTATTGAGTGTTTTAAATGTGTAAATTATAGTAATTTTGAAATTCAATGTCCATATGGAAAACTCAAGAAGATAATCATCAAGGTGGTATGAGTAAGGGTTATATTACCTATAATTGTGAGACTATAATGGAATATAAAAGGAAAGAGGTTTTAAGTAATAATATGATGAAGCATGTATAATGGTTTGAGAATCAATTTTTGGGATTAAAGTATTTATGTGTTGGAAATAAATGGTTATTTTATCGGAATAATTAAATATATAATTACTATTCAGCATCAAATTTTTGTTAAATATCTGAATGGTTATTTTGAATAAAGTTGATGGCCTATAAAATTTATTTAATGGTAAGGTGGTATTGATGAAAAATAAATGATTTAGGGAACTATAAACTTTAATATGTTCTTAATGTCGAGATAATAATGATGGGATAAATATATGATCGATTTGAATAATTTAAATTGGATAGTATTGATTTCATCCAAACAGATAAAGGGTTTATTAACAAAGTGGATTCTGTTATCATGGATAGATTTTACATCATTTTTTTATTTATGTAATATATCCAATAATCTATGTTTTATCTAAGGTATGATAATGTGTGTATGTTTTCAATATGGTTTTATGGTAATTTACTTTATAACCATGTTTCGATAGAATACATGAGAAAGTTATTCACATATTTGGTATATTATAATAAGGAGATAATTTTTTATATATGGGGGATTAATGTTAAGTTGATTTGGGTAAATTTAGTAATCATATTTATACATTTTTGAAAGTTTAAAGGTTTAAAAAGATAACCATTTATGTAATGGTTTCACATAATCTTCATATGAGGTTTTAGATATTAACTTATAACTTCACCATATAAAGATTTATCCATATTGGATAATCTATGAATATGATTTTGTTGTGATGATAACTAAAGATATATGGAATAAATTATCATTCTACTTATGGATCGTATAATCTTTTCATACTTCAGGTATAACAAATTCACCGTAATATGTTGAGTAAGAGATGAGGTAGAAATTAATCAAGGCATAACCAAAGGATGAGATTGTGCATATGAAATGGAGTAAAATCAAGAATGTATATCTTTTTGTGAAAATTATTCATCATTAGGAAAATAGTCTTCAAATAAATTTTTCCCCTGTTATTATAATTTTTTGTGATATCAATTACCATTTTACACATCTTTGGGTTATGTTTTTTAGTCCATAACCTTATATGGATCTCCAAATTTCTTGTGATTAATGATCCTTATCACTCTCTATAATTATATACACTTTTCTTCCTTGTATAAATCTTTAATTTCCACCTTTATTCTACAATGTTGAAACAAGGATATGAGTTACTTTAGTATATTGTTGTGTTCCAAAAAATCTCTTTCTAAAGATATGTTTATTCTTTATTTGTATGACATGGGTTTTTATTGAGTAATATTCGAATGTAAATCTTTGATGTCTGAGAGTAATTTCAAGGAGGAAGTTAATCTTATTAGAGGGGGTGTAATGTAACAACCTGATATATTTTGAGATATTGTTTAAAATATATTTAATCTCATTGATATTTCATGTTACATGAAAATCAGATTTTATCTTCTATTACATGAAATAAAATATTTGGCATGAGTTACACACAATTCCCAGTTAATCCTAAGCTACACGCAACACTGACTTTTGTCAAATATAGTTATTTAAATGAAACCATTATAACCTAGAATATAAACTATGTTGAATGAATAGTACCAGATACTTTTAAAATAATAATCATAGTTTTTTATATAGAAAACATTTTTATATTAAAATTCATAATTTTTAGTATAGTCTTTATTTGTTTCAAAAAAACTATTTTCAAATAAAATTATTTCTATAAAAATATAAATTTTATACACTTTTCAAAAATGAATTTTAAAAACAGAAAAATTTTAATTCATAATGTACAAATTATGTGAGGGTTATTTTTTAGGATTTTTCTAAAAAGTATCATATTCTAATGTATAATGAAAAATAGTAAATTTTATTTGAAAAACAACTTTTCATTTAATTTATTTATAAAATTAATTTATATTTTAAATTGGATTAAACTTATATTTAGTTAAATAATAGTTTCATTGATCAAATTTAGGTCATTTTAATCAATTTCATATTTACATTGGATATAAAAACATTATAAATTTTTGAACCTTTTCTCTTTAAAAACATGTTTTCTCATCACGTCTGCTAGATTAATTTTAAATTAATTTTTTCCACTTCTATGAATTGAATTTAGAAAAATGGATTCTATGTCTAGAATAATAATAATTTATAATTTCTGATTATGTCAAAATAAATTTTGACCAAAATGAATAGTGAATGTAATAAAAATTAATTATTGAGGTTAAAGTAAAAATGGGTTTATTGGGGTTTAACCTAGAATGATAATATTGAAAATGAAATAAAATATTATCTATATTTTATTTAATAAGTTTATTATTAACCTTTTTTTAAATTATACGAATAATTTCAACTCCATTCCACTTTTTATTGATTTTGAACCTTACAATAAGTAATGTAAATAAAAAAACATACTTTTTTTACTTTTAGTTTCTATAATGATGGGGATAGGGAAAATGATGTAGGTTTGGTTGTAAATATATTTTTAAAATATAAAACGTTTTTTTTTTCTATAATGATATTTTATATACCTTTTTAGTTATAAATTAATTACTTTTAATGATTAAGAAATTCCATTATAGTAATTTTTTAGTTAATAATTAACTATAATAAATGATACTAAAAAATTAAAAGTGGAGTAAATTGAATGAATTATTGTGATATATAATTTGTTTCGATGAATATATAATTTTAAATGGTGTCATCACAATTTATTCTAATTCTTTCGTTGTCGTGTTTTTTTAAAAATCAAATTAAATGAATAATGTTAAAATAGACTTTTAGGTTATATTTTAATAAATGATATTTTATTAAATTTTATAGAATTACTAAAAATCCTATATTATTAAAAAAAAATTTCTATATGTTAATTAGTATCCAATATGTTTAATTCATGGATTTTTTTCTATTTTATAATTAATATATTATCCATTAAATAATAAAAAACTCTGTTTGTGTGGTTAAGGATTAAGAAGAAATTTTTCAAGTTACAATCCCTTATGTAAAAATTGATTTCCAAAGCACATAAGAATTTTGTTTTATAAATTATATATAATATTGATAATATTTTTGCCAAAATTATCTAATAAGGATAACTCTAATATATTATTAGAGGTTAAATTACTATGGATAGAAATTTAGTAACTATAACGAAAAACCAAATTGGTAAAAATTTGGATACTTGGATGTTAAGTAATGATATTATTCAAACATGTGTTTTATTATGTAGTGGAGGTTTGGATATATAATATACTATGTCCATAAATTTAATTATCATTTTTTATCTACCTGAGACAATATTAGCCTCCCAAAAGTGAATACTTTCGAGTATTTACATGAATGTCACTCCTTGTCAACTATAAAAGGGAACTCCCTCTCTCCAATTCATCACACAACTACTGAAATAAAATCGATGTATATCTACCCAAATCACATAAAAAAATTATTTCCTCATTATAGAATCATTAATTTGGATATAAATCCATTAAATCATGGCTTAAGTGAAAACGTAAGGGGGATACTCGAAGAAGACGTAATGTTCGTCAATAGGTTTTTTCATTTTATTCCTTCATTCACCCCACATAAATTATTATTATTACATGATTATAAAATAACGTCAGTATAATCCACATAATTTCATATTTTTATGTTAATAGAAATACCTATAACTGCACTCACATCCATCAAATAGGTTATGAAATCACCGTTTGTGTGTACGGCGAACTACCACATTACATACCGATGTTATTCGTAGTTCCATTACCACCTATCAAGGATGTAAATAATGATGGATTTAAATATTATATTATTTATATCTTATATATTATTTTATTATTATTATTCAATAGTTATATCATGTATACCTTTATGTTGTCCATTTTGTGGAAATACGATAACACCATTCGTGGACTACCTCCTTCCGAAGTAATGGGATTTATTCACGCTATAAAAGTAATGTTTAAAGGATGTGATTAATAAATATATGTGACATATATGACACAAATATTATAATTTAATTATAAAATTTAATATAAATTTATTTCTTTCAATCCATTTTGAAAATGGAAATAGTGGTCATGTGGTTTTATGGCCTACAATCTCCATGAATGGTGTATTATGTTTTCTATTTATATATTTTATATATGATTATGAATACATATATAGTGATTTCATTTGTTATTTATATAATTTTTATCATAATTTATTTGATTAATTAATGATTTAGGTAAGATCTTCAAAATATAACAAATTAAAGCTTTTGTGAAAAGAGAGCGGTTATTACCCGAAACACAAAATTAAAATGGAATTATTAATAAATAGTTAACAAAAGGTCATAATAAAATAAAATATTTTATTATATATATGAATATGATTCAGTAATATATGAATAATAATCATATATTTATTAAAAATGAGTATAAAACATGTACGAAGGAAGTCAAGGCTTGAGGTAAGGGGATTTTTGTCTCACTTTTTACTTTCATGAGGCCCATGTCATGATCAGTAACTATTTACTTTATGTTCTGTTTATACTAACCATGATGGTGTATTATTATTATTATACTAAAAATTATTGGAGTTTAAATATACATTTTCAGATCTCTCTTTTTAAGGGATTATAGTTCAAAAGGTAACAAGTCGGTAACTATGTTATTTCTCAATTTTCTTTCTTTGAGACCTACATTATGTTATGAACCTATATTCTCTCTTAAGGTGCTCATACATCCCCTTAGACATGTAATATAATGAATTTTTTCAAAATCGTGATATTGTATGTTTCATTATATATTATTCATTCATTTGGATTATTAATAAATTATACCAAACTGGTAAAGATTTTATGTTACAATTTGATCATTTATCGGATTTCTTATCATTAAGTCTCCGATATTGAAATATCCTGATATAAGTCTCAATAATTTTCCTTAATTTTCTTCTATTCTAGTTATCCATAATATAATCAAGCAAAGGTTCCATTTTTCACCCTTTGGTACTTAAGTAATTGATATTTTTTTAAGAAAATCAAACATTGTTTCTCTCTTCTGTCAGAAATGTATTTTCTTCCAAAATCATGTATTCTAAAATTGTTTTACAATTTTTTAATAAATGATCTATTGAGAATATTTTCAAAAAAATTAATAATTTTTTTTTTGTTTTATAAAGTGTTTTAAATTATTTTTGTATCATCCTTTGTAAGTTTCAAAGGTTATTTTCAAAGAAAATGTTTTCAATGATTTTGAAATATTCGTTTATATGTTTAAAATCATATTTTTAAATAAAAGGGTTTCAATGATTTTCAAATCATCCTTTTAAAAAAAATTCATTTCAATGAAATCGATTTCAATAATTTTTGAATATTCTTTAATAGGTTTTCTAGGTTATTCTTAAAGAAGTTTATTTTTAAAAAAATGTTTTAAAAACTAATTATCAAAGTGGAAAAAATATTTTCCACAAGATATGTTTTATGCAATATTTCAGAATTATTTTCAATAAAATATGGAATTCGTGGGTGTTACATATGACTTACAGGATATATGATCCAAGGATACCATTCGTATTCTTTCTTTGAATGGTTTTTGTTTTTATGCAATGATATTTATAAAACTGGTTTCTCTTACATGGGTTATACCATGTGAAACCCTTACAAAATCCACTTCTTTTCATGAGTTATGTTGTAATGAAAGGATCATAAAATGTATCTATCTTTTAAATGTTGTGATATCATGAAATGTTTATGAAACCAATTTTATTTCATGGGTTATGATATGATGAATGTTTATGATCTTGTGGAGCACATATATATGATTTTGTTATGTGATGGGAGGGACTTATATCTATGTCCAACGTATTGGGTAAATATTTATATCTCCTGAGACAGATAGGACTGGAATGGAGAGTGAACCACGTTCAGTAATGTACTTTTTCCACTATAATGGCCTTAGGAGTAAACCATGTCTACTATGATGTTATTCATGCACATTTCTCTCAAGTACATAATTTTAGGAATTAACTTGATTACCTATTCAAAATTTTAAATTTGAAAATGATCATATTTTCACAATGTTATGAATGGACATATATTTCATTCCATAATGTTATTCATAGACCTGGTTACATGTCTATATGTTTATATGAGGGTCTTATTTCATTTACTAAACTTAATGGTTGAAAATTAGTCTATTTATACATATTAACAATGATTAAATCTGATATGTATGACACATATCTATTTATTATGCCAATGTTATGCTCTCGTGGATCATGTTCTTTCATTATATAATGATTTATCTCATCTAAACTTCCAATCATTATTCCATGATTCATGATTATGACCTTTGATATACAGGGTTTGTTTTTTAAATAATTTTCTTGTGTTATCATTCACTTATGCCCATGTTATTCTTACATATCTCCTTTATTTACCCTTCTTAGTATTTGAGCACATAGGTTCTAATTTTTTCTTTTCCTAGGTTATCAATAATTGTATTATATTGGATTACAAAATGGGGAGATCATTATGGGAAAAATTTAAGAACATCCTCCTAGTAAAAAGATTATGTTTCCATGTTTCCAAAGGAATTAAACTATTATAGGAATAGGGTGATTCTGTATGTAATGTAATGACTATTCATGAAAAATGATGTAATATCCATGTACGAAAATCCTAGGTATCTATATTCCAACCCTTCTTTTCCAAAATGGAATCACTACCCATTCCAATCATGTAATACATAACTGAGTTCACATAGAAAATTTGAAGGAATTTCATTATTCGGTGCTAGGGATGAGATGACCTAGATGGCGATGGTCATGGACACAATCCCTCTCCCACCAGAGTGGGGGGATACCTTAATCCTCTTCTATAGCTTATCCCTCCATCAAGAATTTTTATATCTCATAATTTCTTCCCCCTTTCCTTATTATCACGTTCATCCATAAATATTCATGTATCAGGAGGGGGTTTCACCATTTCTCATTGTCATCCTCAGAATTCACTGAATCTTCTTATTTCCAGAATCTAACCATGGTGGATTGATTAAGGAAACATCTCCCTTTGGTTCTCACCTTTGACATGTTCATGTTCAATTTTTGAGGATTACAATATCAAGCGACTGTGGGTCTTCTTGACAAAGTACAGATGATTTTTCGCATTTCATCCGAGGAGGAATCGATCCTATGATTGTACAGATGTCATGACATATACAATGGATCATGATTCTTCCTTCTTCAGAATCCCTATGATTTATATTTGAATCGTGATACTATATGTACAGATCTTTGGTTTTTTCCCTGAACACCCTAATCCTTTCAGATTTCCTTCAATTTTCCATATGCTTAACAATATGGTAAGCTTCTTTTTGTGCTCTGATAGTATAATTGATTTGGTCTTTCAGGACCTCTCCCAATATATCAGTATAGAAGTATACATTTCAAAAGCACCTATTTATTGAATTTAGTTCATGTTTATCACAGAATTTTTCTGCAAGAAACTGGTGGAATTTGAAACATGGATGTATTATTATGCTCAATTCCAATGAATGGGGAAATTGCCCATTTTTTTTCTTTTTGGTTGTAAGATTTACCCAAGTGAGGTTTATTTAGTTTCATGGAGCAGGTCTACATATCCTATAGTTCTCTCAGTTAAAAATTTTGGTATTAAGGAAGAATCAAATTTTTTCCTCCTTATAAAGTGAAAGGTCGTAATGATCAGATAGTCATTGATATTTTCTATATCATGAAACATGATTTGTGTGTATACAAGTAGTAAATACATGTTCTTAAAGAGGGTCAATTGATCCACTATACAGTTTCATCCTACTTTGTTGAAACTGTGAATGCATTAGGGATGACCAATTGGTAGTATCTTTCCCCAATTACTAGTATCATGGATCATAATAAGAGGAATTCTGGATCAACTCCATCTTATTTATCTCGGGTACCTCCAGACCATATTGGTATCGTTTCTCAGATATTTGGATCTTTTTGAAAAACAATGAACCATGTTCGGTCAGGATTCAAAACTGCTTTTCATCTTTGAATCGAATTGAGCATGAAGTATCTGAATATGGTGGGTGGAAAGCTATTATTCCAAAAAATGAAAAAAAATTAGACTGGATCATGATCCATGAAAGACACTAATATTAGTTAGAAAGAGACTAAATATCAACATGTGTGGGAGTATGAGTAGGACCTCTATGGAGACAAGACTTTTGGATCCAGATTAATCAAGAGAAATAAAATAAAACTCTTCTATAAGAATTATCCAGTTCAAAAGGGATGGAAAAATCAAGGCCTCCAAAAGACTACTCAATCTTACAGAAATATTGTACCCATATCATTAGGAAGGATTAAGAGATGTGGGACAATAATAGGTCTAGATAAATCATTAATTACTGGAGTGGTTAATATGTAGCTTAGTGTGGAGGGTGGGAAACTGGTTAATAGTACATCTAGATGAAAAACCATTGTCTTGGACCATGGAACAATTCTTAATATAGAATATACTTGAATAGAATGAGTATTAAAAGAAGACAAAGGAGAGTGTTTCGAGCTCATCTTTCACTCTAAGTAAGAAATGATTGAAGGAGTCATCCTAGTCAATTCTCCGTGAGAGGACATTGATAGAATATATGAGATAAGCCTTAGAGTTTATAATAATTAGGATGAAAGGGTGTTTATAAATAATCAGGACCAAATTTTGGCTTGAGGATCCAAAAAACCTAAAATAAATTGATAAGAATTTACAGAGATATAGGATAGAATGTCCAACCACTTGGAAGATCTAATCAAAAATGACCTAGATATCTATGTAAGTATAAATAATTGGGAATTATTTAGGGTGTCCATTTATAATAATTTTATAAATTTATTTAATAAATTTTTCAGTTGTTTTAGTGTGTAGTAAATCATTGTTGTGGGTGGTTTCCCACTTCTCCTCAAAGTGGATTTGATATATGTAGGTTATATTTTTGTGGATTTCAACTCTTTATTTCAGTCCAATATATCTCAGTAGATATAAATTTTTACCTAATTAATTATATTGAGATATAGGTCCCACCCATATATTGTTACAACATAACCACCATCCTTGTTGACAATGTAACCACCATCCTTGGTTATAACAGAACTAATGTCACATAATGAAAATAGTATATCTATGTGAAACAAGATCATAAGAAATTCATCATATAAGAACCAATTAAATGAAATGTGTTTCTTAAATGTTTCATCATTACATATCCAATGGGAAATTAATAGATCTCTCAATCATTTCATCATTCTGTCAAAGCATAATCCATGAAAAAATAAGTGGTATTAATAATAATTTTATCATTGTATAACATGTATAATGAAAATGGGTTTCATAAATTCCTTTCCATTATAAACATTAACCATTCATGGAAATAATTAGAAAGGTATCCTTGAATCATATCCCATTTAAATCATAAGTAACCTTTAATAATGCCTTCTAAGATGGAAAATGATTTTGAAATACTACAAGGGACATTTCTTGAGGGAAATATCTTCCTGTGAAAATAAATTTTAAAAACAAAAAACATTATGAAAATAATTTTATTTGAAAAATTATTTAATATTAGAAAATAATCTTTTAGAAAATAATTTAAATGAATTATTTATGAAAATACCCTTTCCAATTTGAAAATTATTTATAAAAGATAAAACAATTTGAAAAACCTATTCACTAAAAAATAATTTATATAAAATCAAAATAATCCAAAAAATATATGAAATCATTTTAATTGAAAAAAAATTAAAAACAAGTAAAGGAATCTTGAAATCATTATACGTACATGACATCATGAAATAATGTTCATGATGTGCATGTTAAAAAGAAGTGTTCTTTTTAAACCATTGTTAATATCCAAATAAACATTCTTTTTTTAAATGATGTGAAGACTCTTATAATGACCCTGATTTTATTCGGTTTTATTTTTATGAATTAATTGGAAAAAATTTGAGACTAGAAATTAAGATGGAATGATATTCTGATTCTCAGTGTTCTTGGAATGATATGATGAAAAATTTTATGTTTTTAATAAATCATGAAATCAATTTTTATTTATAATGGAAATAAATTCTAAAAGGGTAAACATACTAGAAATCTGAGGGCAACGTTTCATTCAGATCAGCGGCATTACCTTAGGTTTTGCCTAGCATTGACTGGCACGGGTCAATTGTGAAAGTTAGAAATTGGACATAACCATAATTAAAGTATTTTAATAAAAATATTTTATTGGTCTCATCGAAGATTTTCTTTTTAATGAAAACTTTTTCAGGAATTCAGGGTTATCACCTTAAACTCGACATTCCTTTGAGTTATGGAAGGAAACTCTCTCATTAAAGAATGCCAGTGGATCGTGGATTGACAACGATATGAGCCATTGTTCTTCATCAATGACTAATCCAACCACGAGGTAGGATGTTTGATCTCTTTTTGATTTTTATTCCCTTCGATATTTAAATGACTAATGTAAACCAACCCATGAACAGGTTGACCCTATGTTCATCCATTCTTATGGGGTGAATAACTACTTGTGGGATTTTGAATGGGGATTTAGATATGTGTGTCAATTTTTTCTTTGTGAAACAATCCAATATGAACGAGTCAAGGATGATACAAATAATTATAAAATACATTCATTAGGTTATTTTTTACTTTATTTCTCCCCCCTCAGTCTATTATATTCTTCATAAGTTCTTGTACCTTCAATCCACTATATGAATGGTCAACTATTTTTCCCATGATCCTTGGGTCAATGGTCTGAGATCGAATTTTTGGACCTATGATGTCATAGTAAAGGTGTGATGGGAGAGTGGTAAGGTATGGGTGAGGTTGAATCTTACAAATAAGAAAGGTATACGACTGGAGGGGTGGTCGGTGGTGAGGGAAGGACGCGGCTAGCAGGGTTGTTCTAGTGGGAGCGTGAAGTGGAGACATGCTAGTGGCAGGGTGGGTGGTAGCGGATGTAGCAGCGACCTAGCAGGGGCTGGGCCAGGAGGAGCATGGTAGGTCCAGCTACCAATCGGGTGGACAACAGTGGATGTAGGACGCATTCTTGGAAGAACTGCATCCGAGGAAGCCCGCAATGATGGGGGTTATAAGTGAAGATAAGGGGGTTGTCGAAGGAGGTTACGGAAGCGGTCGTGTGTGGGAAGTGGAGCATGCCACAATAGTCACAACTACATGAATGTGGTTGGATATGTTAGACCCATTGCGGTGGGTATGTTCCACTGTAGGAGTTCATAACGCTGACTGGGAAACAAGGTGAGAGGGCCACATCGACCAGTGGGGAATGTAGTCGGGATAGGATTCTTGCAGCATGGAGTCCGGCTTGCACACATGTGGGCCAGACTGGGGTGGATCCTGGTTGCTCCAGTATCCCAATGGGTTGGACCCATTGGCCAAATGGTTCGGTTTCTTCCAGCCTAGTGGTCCGAACCTAATGGGTGGTTCCCAATGGGCCGAGCTAGTTCGGGTCAGGCCAAACCAGGTCGTGTTAGGCTAGGTCAGTCGAATCAGGTCAGGTGAGGTCATACAGGATGGGTCAGGTCATCCAATGGGTCGGGTTGGGTTTCACGGGCCAGATTAGACCCGAACCAGACCTAGTAGATACCTTTTCAGAAAAACAGTTCTAATATTCAAACCGTGTGGTCATTTGATGATTTGTTTTCAAATTTGGGACACCTACAATGATATGGTACTTTTTAGATACTCTAAGTGAGTTACATTGAACTTTTTATGAGACTTATTTTCTCAAGGTGTATGTTGTCTCAGTACGAGCACACTACGAGTAGAATCTTATGACTGGCTATGACTTAGTGACCAATTGACATGAGGGATACATTACCCATCAATACTCCATTTTCCATAAATTATTTGTGCCCTATCAAGGCTACAGGATCCATGGATTACCCTTTGTCCATTGACCCTCCAAGCACTATCTGTGTTCTCAATTCCATCGATGATTCGAGAGTTTTTGATTCTCTCTGAAACATAGATGCTTTATACGCCCTCAACACTTCATGCTCCTTCGATGCTCGACGCATCATTGACACTCCATGTGTCATAGAAACTGATAGATCTTTGGACAGCAACTAAAAATAACTATCTTCATGCGTTAGACTTAAACCTATGTAAGATGACTGTACTTTGTGTTTTTCCATTGTGGTGTACTTCATGTTTTTCCTTCATGGAGTACTTCACCCATTTCCTTTGTGGTATACTTAATAATTTCCTACTGGTATTTCCTTTTTTGTTGCAAGGTTTCTTATTGAATATTGTTTTACTCACCCCTACATGATATTTTCCAGCATGTGTCATGTATTATGCAGGCAATCAACACTTTGACAGAGTTATAAGTAGACCCGGACCAGGTGGTGGTTAGAGTGATTAAGAATATGAGGTGGTATTCTACTTTGTCAGACAGTTATCCTACACCTACCCATTAGTTAGGGTTTTTTCAGACGAGTTTCAAGAACATTTCCATTCATATGATATAATAGTTCTTTTGGTGGGCTTGTATTTTGGCCCTATTTAATTTTCTATTTTAATACTTTCATACTTTGTGGTTGGTATCTAAGTGTATGCATGCATTTTTTTAATTTGGTTTTTTACATTTCATCATTCGGTATTGGAGATGTATGTGTTTATGCATGTACTTAGGAAAATACCTCCCATTTGTAGGATATGCCTAATCGGTGATAGTCGCCATCCCATAACCTATAAAAGGTGGGCTTAGGTTAGTCACAATACATTCCCCTCTCAGTCATGTTAAGATAGAGTGTTATTAGAGTAGGTCAGTTCATCCTAAAGAACCAAGAGTACATTAGATTGGTTTGGGGAAATAGTGTTAGGGGTATTGAGTTTGGATTTTAGACTAGGGACTCCTGTGTTGGTGTGGTGACCGACGTATCCATACACAAGGACTCTGAATTATCCGTTTCAACTTGGTACATGAAAACACTAGTTGAAAGAAAAATAAATAGTACATGCATCATATAATATTTTCAGTGTTTTCTCATGTCCTTCATGAGTCGGATTTCCTGGTATACTCTATTGACTATAATACATCATGATTTATTTCAAGATGCCTCCATGTAGACATCTATCTAGGATTCTAATGCGTGATCATAAGGACGATCCACCTAGTCATGAGGTGTTGGTATAGGGACCAGTATCAGAGATAGATACTCTGGGTGGTGTACTAGTGATACCACAACTCGGAGAGCCTTAGTTACTACCAGTGCTACCGATAGAGGATGAACGTAGTCTGAGTGTGTTTCATAAGTTCTAGAGGCAAAGGACCTCCTAGTTATATGTGGGATCTAGACTCCTAGGTAGATGAGGATTAGATAGAGGTAGTTACTGATGTCTTCTGCCATGTGAGGACACCTTCTGACTAGATGGTAGTCCTATATGTGAGTCTTCGATAGGTCTCAGTGGTGCGATGGTAGATCTTAGTGATCTAGATGCATGAAAACAAGACTCTCTATTAGGTAGATAGTGAATGCCTCTTTATGGAGGAGTTACATCCAAAGACATTACACTCAGTTTGCGTAGAGGAGCTTCTACCTCTGCAGTAGTGTAGTCTGACAGTAGTGTAGTACTCAGCGAGATTTATGGAACTTTATTGCTACTCCATGTATATAGTGTGAGACCTGTTCATCAGGGCCATGACCATTGATATAAGGCTACATTGGGAGATCAGGAAAACCATGATATTCCTTATCATCCTAATATATTTTGGGGTACTAGAATGAGCCTTGCTAGTGGAGAGATTTCTAGTTGAGTATACGCTAGCAGTGGGACCTACCAGCAAGCACCGGATAGTTGAGTCTTTTGTGGTAGGTAACCAGGAGTATATGCAAGGACCTAATAAGTTCATGTACTCTAGGTTAAAACCCCAAGATACAATATTAGTGGTGTGTAGCTCTCAGGGTAGAGAGGGTTAAGAAAAGGATATGTTGGGTTACTCATGTGTCGGTTTGGGAAATCTTGCTTGATATTTCATGACTCGCCATGAAAATAATCAGAAAATAGTCAAGGGACAAAAAGGCATATGAGGAGGTAAGAACATAGTGGTCTATAGGGTGGCGAGCATTGCAGAGGAGTAGGTAGATTGGTAGACGGTGAGTGGAGGATCAACATACCACCACCACCACCACCACCAAGTGGTCCACTACAGGCTTAGGGAGCCAATGCATAGGGATAAGGCCAAATTTTGGCAATGGAGTCTTATGACCCCAGTTCTCTAGAGATGATTAGAGGTATGATCTATTTCTTATCCAAACTAGATGAAATATTGATAGAAACAGGTTCCAATAACTCTTTTCTCACCACAATCATTGCTCAAGACTCAAAGATTTTTGTAGACCTGTTGATTAGATTTCTATAATTAGAGACTCATATAGGGGTAGATTAGATGATCACACACTTGTTCCAACAGTTTTAACTTTCTCTTGTGGTGAGAGTTCCAGTTGGGATCTCTTGGTGGAAGCATTGAAGCCTTAGGATTTCATTCTTGGTTTTGATTGGTTATTTGCAGTTCATGCCAAGATTGATTGTTTTAGGAATAGAGTGTGGTGTGTTCGTAGAAATGGGACCATGTTTTCATTTTTTGGGGAAAATTAACAACATGTTGTGTGGGAGGGACTTAATCATAGGTGGGTGTGGGTGATTAGTCACTAGTTTGCTAGATTCATCTTGTGTACAGTGGATGATAGGATTATATATTTTCTTATAGTGGTGGTGGAGTATGCAGACGTCTTTCTTAAGGATGTTCCTAGATTACTGCAATGTAGGTAGGTATATTTCATCATTGACCGATACCTCATAATGGAACAGATATTTACACCTATATATCATATGGCTCCCATGTAGCTTCATGATTTGGCAGTACAACTTGGGGACTTACAGTGGAAGGGATTCATGTGACCTAGTGTTTCTCCTAGGGCTGCCCAATTTAATTGTCCAAGAAGGAAGTTGTGATCTTGAGATTATGTGTGGACTTCTAGTCCCTGAACGTGGTGACTATTAGGATTAAGTATCCACTACCACATATTGAAGACCTCTTCGATCGCCTAAAGGGATCGAGGTGGTTCTAGTAGATAGACCTTTGATATGGCTATCACAATCTTCATGTATGGGAAGAGGTTATACCAAAGACATCCTTTATATATCGGTATGGACACTACGAGTACTTAGTGATGACATTTGGTGTGACGAACACCCAGACAATTTTCATGGGACTCATGAACAAAATCTTCTAGACCAACATAGATCGGTTTTTCATGGTCAACATTTATGAAATCCTTGTGTACTCAGCGTCTGAGGAGGATTATGAGATACTCATGAGGATGGTTCTGGGCACACTCTGAGATCCCTAGATTTATGAGAATCTCTAAACGTTTCATTTTTTGATTTGGGAGGTCTACTTTCCAGGACACATCATTTTAGAGGCTTGATTTGAAGTGTTTATGAATAATATTAAAGAGGTCCTTTGTTGGCAGCCACATAAGAGTGTTGACGAGGTGTGGAGTTTCCTGGGTTTTGTTGGGTACTATTAGAAGTCTGTACTCAACCTTTATAGAGTAGAATCACCCTTGATGTCCTTAACATGGAAGGGTAATTTCTTTGTGTGGATATAGAATTTTTAGTAGTTCGTTCCGGAGTCGAGGATGTAGATGATGAGAACTCCAATATTGAGACTACTAGATGAGGGCATCTGGTATGTAGTGTTTTTTGATGCATTAGGGACTGGTCATGGTTGTGTCCTGATGCAATGGAAAGTAGTTATTTCCTATGATTCATTCTAGTTGAGGAATCATGAGATGAAATATGTGACCCATGATCTTGAACATGTAGGTGTATTCTTTTTATTGAATATGTGGAGACACAACTTGATGGTAGCGTAGTTTTCCATCTAATTTTACCACAAGTGTCTCATGTATATATTCTCTCAAAATGATCTGTACATGAGATAGAGGAAATGTCTAGAATTCCTCTAGGACTATGAAATTGAGATTATCTATATATCTATGAAGGGGAATGTAGTAGAGGATGATCTTAGTAGGATATCCAGTTTTCAATTGATGAGTGAGGTATCAGAGAATTTGACGGAATTTCATATATCCATTTTGGATAGATATGGACCATCATACCTATAATAGATGTTTTTTACCCCTCCACTATTATAGGGAGTCATAGAGGCATAGCTCGAAGGCACCGACTATGAGACATTACATGCTCACATTTCCACATGGTATTCCCCTAATGAATATATGAAATGTGAGGAGCACATCGTTCTCTTTAGAGGACATGCAGTAGTACCAGTGATGTTGTGAGAGGAGGTCTTGATGGAGTTACATACTTCTAAATTGGGGGTATATCTCGTAGTGTAAAATATTTATTAGGAACTCCAATGTCAGCTATAGTTGTCTTGGATGAAGAAGGCAGGGGCAAAGTTCATTTCTATATGCCTTGCTTCCAATAAAGTGATGGCTGAGCACCAGGTTCCAGCAAGTTTGACCCAACCACATGATGTGCTAGAGTGGAAGTGGGATGGAATATCAGTGCACTTCATGATAGGTATTCCACATATTTGTAGAGGACACGATACCATATAAGTGATCTTTGATCAAATCACCATGTTTTCCAACTTCATACTAATATGTGAGAATAGTTCAATAGAACATAGGATGCCTCAATGTGAAAAATATAGTTTTCTTTCACAGAGTTTAATCAACAATAGTCATAGATCATGATGCTTGTTTAACATCATAGTTGTGCGAGGGACTCGAAATGGTGTTTGGGACTTTGTTCTTCTTCAGCACAATGTTTCATCCCTATACAGATGGTCATATGGAGATAACCATCTAGGTTCTTCAGTAAATTATAACGTGCCTCCATCCTACTGTTTGGATATATTTTGGTGGATCACATACCATTGTTAGAGTCTGTATACAACAATAGATATCACTCCACCAATGGTATGGAACCATTTGAGGCCGATTATAGGTGACCGTATAGGTCACCACTATATTGGACAGACCTAGGGGAGTCAGCATTCATGGGTCCAGAGTTGGTGAGGGGTACCACTGACAAGGTTTAGATCATCATAGAGTTTATGAGGACTGGATGGAGCAAGAAGAATTCATTTTCTGATAGAAGATGGACCCCTATGTATTTCTAGGAGGGAGACCACATTTTTTCTGAGTCTCACCTCGATGGGGATTATGGAGATTTGGTTAGGGTGACATTTTTGGAGTACCCAATGGAGATCGAGGATCGATAGGAATATATCCTTTATGGGTGGTCGATTACTCTAGTGCATATTCAGTGGTAGCATTGGAATCATCAGAAGATCACTTTGGAGTTGGAGGCTCAGATTCGTTTTTTGTACCCTCATCTTTGTTTTGAGTAGCCCTTGATTTGGATTTTTGGGATGTGAATTCATAAGGTGGGGAGAATCTATTGACATGGATTTTCTCCATTTTTATTTTAATAAATTAATTGGAAAATTTCTAAGACCAGGCATTGAGACACCCTGAGATTCAGAGGCCTGGTGTTCTTTGAATGATACGTTGAAAAATGGTATTTCATTAATAAATCACGGGGGATATTGTTACATGAAATGTAAATAACATCTAAACTGGTGACCAAAAAAAACCTTTTAGGAAACCATTGTGTTTATAGTAGTGACTATACCTTAGGCAGAGACTAATATCGAATGGCATGGGTCGACTGTGAAAGTTATAAATGGGATGTAACTGTCATTAAAATATTTTAATATAAATATTTTATTGGATGAAGTTAAGTTTTCTTTCTCATGAAAACTTTTTTAGGAATTTAGGGTTGTCACCAAAACCCTAAAATTACTCTAAGGTGTGGAAGGAAACTCTTTGGATGACGATCCATGACAGATCGAAGATTAACAATGACACAAACCTCTGTTCTTCGTCAATGACTGACCCAATCCCAATGTTGTATGTTTGATCTCTTTTTTTCAGTTTGGGAACCGTCTTCTACCCTCCTCCGGCATGCTCAGTGACTCAACATCGGCATCTCCCGAACCTCGTTATGGACGCGGTGTGGCTCGGATCTCTGGCGGGCCTCCACGGCGTGGATCTGGTGCATCTTGGCGTCTTTGGTGTGAATTTTCATCCTCGATGTGGGGGAATGGCTCAGGTCGGTAGGGATCGTCAGCCTTGACGTGCTTTCGCTGTGGATTGGGTTGCTCCAGCTTGACGGCACGATTCTTCAACGACTCCAACATGGTTTTCGAGAGTTTCTCGCCGTCATATCCTGAGTGGTCTGGAGGGGGGGATTATTTGTTTTCGGTGTCTTTGCAAATTCTTGAAGGTTTGATTTCGGTGTCTCATGAGTGGTTTGTTTCGGTGATGATTTTGGTGTTTTACCGTTTCCGACATCCTGTTCTCGGTTGCCTTCGGATCTGCTTCTCGGTTCGCGGTGAGATCGCGGCGTGCTTCTCCTGATGTGTCGACGTCGAGGCTCGATTTCATCTTTTAGAAACTCTCAAGGTTTTGGCTCTTTGGTTTCGAGGGTTCTTGGGTACTCTGGCGGCATCGTGGGTTGTAGCCAAAAATGGGCTTCTACGGCGTCAAAGACTCGCATCTTCGGTGGGCTTGGTTTCCTTGGTGGAATGGTGGAATATGTAGTTGAGAGCTATTTTGATGCGGTTAGAGGTTGCAACTTCATCTCATCTGAGTTATTTGGGTGGATCTGCAGGATCCTCGACCGATGGTGGCGACGATCTTGGTTCAGTTTATTTGTTGTGGTCGTCTTCCAGCGTGGACCTATGCTTGGGGTGATGGTTTTTCTTTATCATTGTTTTCATGCTTGGCTTTCGGTTCTCTCCTTGCTGCATCTTCTAGAATGGCTTGTTGTGGAGAATCTGCGCTCCCATTTCTCTTGCTTCCAGATTTAATATACCTTCCAGGTCGGTCGAGTGTCTTGGTTCAGCAGAGGTTTTGGGTTGGTGCGAGCAGCAGGGTTTCCAGGCAGCTCCGGGAGATGCAACAATGGAGGGGGATGGAAGTGGCATCTGTAAAGTTCGAGGAAGTGAATGAATCTCTTGTTTTGATGGCAGATTTCGGTGGAGCTCGACAGTGTTTTGGTGTGTGACTTGAGGCAGGGAGGTACTCGTTTCTCGTGAAGGTTGATGTTGTCCAAATGTTTTATTATAGATTTGTGGATTTTGGAAAGTGACATCGGCAGTAGGATTGTGGAAGGTGGATTTTGGTTTTTTTTTATTCAATTTTATATGCTGAATGCTGATGATCCAAGCTGGCTGGACTCGACCATACGGATCAGGCCCCAAGGAAGATTTTGAGCTGACTGTTCATCTTGCAGAGCTTTTCAGACTTGGATGTTTGAGAGGGTATGGCGTCAGCCATCGGATCGGGCCTGTGCTTTGACACAGGACACTGGATTACTGATTAGCCTTGCAACGATGGAGTGCTTCATCATGATTACATGCTGGGGAGGGGTGTTTCATGTGTCAGTTTGGTTTCTTTCAGGTCATGTTATGTCTTTATGTTCATGAAGTCTGTTGGGTTTTCCCCTTCTTCCCTTAAAATTGGGTTTTATTAAAATAAAAATATTGAAGGTATTTGGCCCGTTGGATGGATGGGATGGATATTTACCTCTGTGATTTTGAACAGATATTTAGATCTATGTGTTGATTTTTTTCATTATTAAACCTTATAACATGAACCGATCAAGGATCACATGAACATGGAAAATATCTATTCATTGGGCATTCATTTTCTTTATCTCTCCTCCTCAATCTACTATGTTCTTTATACATTATTCCCCCTTGAAACCATTACTTGAATAATTAACCATTGCGTCCCCATAGTAGGGCCCAATGGTACAAGAATGAATGTTTGACCCTATGATAGCATAATAGAAGAGTGATGGGAGCATGGTATGTTGCAGGTGAGGTGACGACTTATGATGGTGCAAGGCATACTATCAGTGGGGAATCCAGTGTCAAGGTTAGGACACGATTGGTGGAGTCGGTCTAGGGCAAGCACGAGGTGGTAAGAGGCTGCCAGTAGAGAGGCCAATGGTGGAGGCAGCAGCTGCCCTATGGGGGCTAGGATACATAGAGTTCAGTAGGAAGGGTCACCGTCAGGGCATCTGGTGGTGGCAGCAAGACGCGATCTAGACAGGATCACGTCAGAAGGAGCCTCCGGAAGTTGGGGTTGCGTGCGGCGACTAGGGGTCCATGATAGGAGGCTATGGGGGCGTCATGAGGGAGGATACCACATTAGTGTCTTGTAGTGGAGGTTGTGTGTGGGAAGTGATGTGCCAGCCGGAGGCATGCGCTGCGATAGTGAAATATGTTTGAACACAATAGGTCGTGTTGGACCCACAATGACAGACATGAACCACTCAGGAGGTTTCAGTGCTGACTAGAAAACCTGTCGAGGGTCACCCCATCAACTAGTTGGGCATGACAAAAATGTGGGCCATGTAAAATAAGGAAGCAAGCATGAATGAATATGAACCAGACCTAGCAGAGTTGGGATGCTCAAGTACTCAAGCGGCAAGGATGCAGTGGCCCAACTAGCCAAACGGGATGAACCGATTCCGTCCTGCCGAATCAGGTTCTGCTAGGTTGGTTTAGTCAATTGATTTAGGTAGGGTTGCTAAGACTAGACCGGGTAAACTGACATGTAAGGATTGGTCTGGTGGGTTGGATCAGAGCCATACTAGACTTGGGTCAGTCCTTTTAAGAAAAATTGTCGTAACCTTCAATATATGTCTCCTTTTGATGAATTTTTTATGGTGTTGGGACCCTTATGATGAGAATGTGATTTTTGGATACTCTATGTGAGTTTTTATCGAAGTTGGAATGAGACTGATTGGCTTGAAGAGTAGGTTCTCCCGGTATAATTGTGTTACAAGTGGAATCTTGTAGCTGGCATTGATTGGTGACTATGTGACTTGGGGGATGCATGACCCATCAATGCTCTCTGGGTCATCGACGCACTATTCACCATCAATTATCTTTGTTCCATCAATGATCCATGTTCCTTCAATGCTTTGTGCTCCATAGACCCTTTGTGTTCCATCGACGCTCCATGCACCATCAACGCTTTGTGCGCCATCGATGCTCTGAGTGCCATCGATGCTATAGAGGCCATCGACACTTCGTGATCCCTTGATGCATTGTGCATCATAAATACTCTATGGGACATCCATACTCCATGTGTTATGGAAACTAGGATAACTTTATACTAAAACTGAAAATACTTATCTTTTTTCATTAGACTTATACCTATATATGTTGATTCTACATCGTGTGTTTCCTTTATGGTGTACTTTGTGTGTGTTATTTGTGGTGTACTTTGTGTGTTTTCTTTTTGGTATATTTTTTTTTATTTCAAATGGTTTTTCCTTTGTGGTTTTTGGTTTGTCTTACTAAGTACTATTTTACTCACCCCTACATGGGCTTTTCCCTCACGTGTCTTGTCATGTGCAGATGATCGGCACTTTGAAGGAGTTATAGGTAGACCATGACTAGGTGGTTCTTATATTGATCAGGTAGACAAGGTGTGATTCTATGACTTTATAATTTTTTCCTAAAACTATCCTTCTGGTAAGGTTTTCTGCAAACGAGTTATAGGAACATGTGCATTCAGTTGACAAACATTTTCTTTTGGTGGGCATGTATTCTTCCCCAATTTACTTCACTATTTTCCTATTGGCATAATCTAGGGTTGGTATCTTAGTGTATGCATTTATTTTTTTTCATAGATTTTTTACATTTCATTATTTTTGATTAAGTATTTGTGTGTGTACAAGTACTTAGGAAAATGCTTCCTATTTGTGGGATATGCCTACTCGGTGCTAGTCACCAACCCCTGGCCTATCGAAGGCGGGCTTGTGGTAGTCATGGAATTGGCCCCTCTCGGACGGGCTGTGATAATTCCTTTAAAAAAAAATCAAACATGGTTAAATATTTTTTAATAAACCATTATTTTAATAATAAAACATTTTTTAAACATTTTTTTAAAAAACGATTAAGATGAAACCATATTTTTAATTGGAGATAAAAAAAGGATAGTATTTATTAAATATATTTTTCTATTTATCTTATGTAAATAATAGTTGTAAAATAGTATTGTTACATAAAATTTTCATTAATAAGAATTGTATAAGAAAATTCATGTTTTTATGGAGATATTTGTCACATTATCATATCATCACACACAAAATCAAGAAAACCTAATAAATGTTGAGATTATAACATAAAATATTAAAAACATTGGTAATATTGAATCCCAATACCCAAAAATGAATAACATAAAATAGAATTTGAAATATTATGAGTTCAAATAAATTCGTGATATTACATTAAAATGGTGTTTATATACACCTAGTTAAAGAATATAGTTTTATAACACAACGATCATCTCAAAGAAGGGAAATTGAGACAAAAATACCTTATCTTGTTAAGAAAAATTAAATTGTAAACCCAATTAATTGTATACCAAAAATGTATATTTAAATACCAAAAATTAAATTATAAGTATCATATAACATATTCTTTGGTATTATATACACCACATAAAAGAAACATGTGTTTATTATGACATTTTTCTCATTGAAAATAAAAGTGAGATGGAAATCCCTTACCATATGTATTGAATTTCATTGTTATCATTAAAAATCATTAATAATAAATTTAAATTTATTATAAATATATAAAAAATCCTATATTAATATTTATCATTCCATATATTATTTCTTATGAGCTTTTATTCCCCATTTATAAACAATTTCATCTTATGCATACATTTTGAGTAATAACTACTTTTTTCGTATATGTGTCGATTTTTTATATTTATGGGCCTCATAATTTTATCATGGTTCCATAATATAAATAATGATAACCATTATTGGAATATTAAATATATTCAATATTATTTTATTGTAATCCATTATATTTAGGGGTAGAAAATGAAATACACTGTACATGGAGATGGTAGGTCTTATGTATATATGAACGTTGTTTCCATTTTCTTTACAGATTGAAATAAAAAAATGATATATATTATCATTATTGAATCATTTTTATGCCATATATATGATATATTCTTATTAAACTCATCCTTAATACATTCCATATAAATCTTGAACAAATCACATCGCTTCACAAGGTGGTAATCCTCTATACATATGAGTGATGTTATCGTATTCGCACAAAATGGAGAGAATAATGGTATGTGTTATATATATATATATTAAATAATAATATTAAATTAATAAAAATCTTAGATAATCAATAAATTCATCATTAAGTCCAATAGTGATGGGTCGTAATGAAAAAATGAATGACATCGATTCTCAAAGTAGTAGTCCTCCATATACAAAAATGATGATTTAGTAACCCATTTGACTTAAATAGAGATTGTTTTCAGTCATACCCTTAACATAAAAATATCTTAGAATATATAAGATAATTATTTTATTATATAATCCTGGTATAATAATAATTTAATTAGGTGGAGTAAGAAATAAAACAAAAATTCTCACTGATGAACATTACCTCTTCTACAAGTATCCTCATTAGGGTTTCACTAATATACATTCTAGGAAAGAATTAATGTTCTAAAAAGGCTTCGAGGAAAATGGTTGGGGTGTTTCGAAGTTATCTAGGAGGTTATTTGATGAACCAATATGGTTTTATGGTGTAAATAAAAGTGAATAATGGTGGCCTTTTATAAGGGGGAGAGGACATAATTGGTATTTTTGAAAAGAAAAAAGTGCTCCCACATTTTTCATTTTTCAAATAGGTTAATATTAGTCCATTAATTAAAATTATAAGGATAATGGTAAATTATTTCCATAAAATATTTTTTATTCAAGTGTATAGGTCATCTTTACAGTTATCATTTTAGTTTAACCCCCGGTATACCCATTCTTACCATAATGAGGGTAAATATTTTTTAATGAATTCACCACTAATTTTGGTAATATTTTAATTTCAACATATTAAAAATTCTATATTATGGTTATTCAAAATATCTAATCAATTTTTCAATGTTTACATTAATAAAATTAGAAATTTTTAATCTAAAATTAATCCTAAAAACAAGATGAGAAAGCTAGTTTTTAAAGAGAATGTTTCAATTGTTAACAATGTTTTTTATATGAAAATAAAATTACAAATTTATTTTAATAAACTAAATTGGATTAATGGACGTATAATTGAAAAAACATACATTAATACAAATTTTAAATGTAAATTTAATTTATAAATAAATTAGATGAAAAGGTAGTTTTGAATTAAAATTTATTTTTTTCCACTATTCATGAAAAAATGAAACTTTTTAGGAAAATGGGAAAAAATTTCCCAAAGATTATGCTGACAAGTTAATTTTAAAAATGATGTTTATTTTATCAAATTCAATTTCCAATATTTTGAACATTTAATTTTATTATGGTTCATAAAATGAAATATAAAACATTTTTTCATAAGATATAATTTTTGAAACATATAAAGACTATTGAAAGATTTAGTTCTTTTATATAAATTTTTTTCCTTTATATAAAATCAGAAATAAAATCTAAAAATTATTTACTACTTTTGAAAAATATATGATTAACATATAGGTCAAATAGGTCACGTTAAAATAATTTAAATATATCATGGTTTTGTTAAAACATAGAGTTGAGTGTAACGCATGCTAACCTAGTGACATATGTAGTAAAATATTAGCTTTGTTTTTCATATAACACGATCTATCTAAGAAATTTTATATTTTAAAAATAATAATTAATTCATAAAAATGGTCTCACATTATACCCCCTTAGAAATAATTTCTCCCAAAAAATGATCACTAAGATATAAACAAATGAGGATACTTCTACCTCATCATATCCTCATGTTCCCACAAAGCATCCTCAAATTGGTGGGTTATCCACAATACATTGACTAGATTAGTGTTTTTTTTATAGAAATTTTCTATATGATTTATAATCACCACCAGTTTTTCCTCATATGAATGGTCCTACTTTAGTGGACCGACCTCTAAGTTTAGTATATGTGATTGATCAGGTATGTATATCCTCAAGAGTGATACATAGAACACATCCTGAACAAGAGATATATTTGGGTGAAGTGAAAAATGATAAAATACTACCCTGATATGATAAAATATTTTAATAGTACTGATATACCCATGTATTAGTTTTTCTTTCTCAATTCCATGTTGAAAATTCATAGGAAGACCTTCTCACCAACATAAAATTATAGACCATGATGATGATTATATGCATAATATTTTTGTTAATGGTTTTTAGTACTTGAATGTTTCTAAATAGATCCAAACTTATCTTCCCTATCATCATCTTTATTGGGTCTCAATATATTTCTTTCAAAACCTCATTCCAATACATTGTAGTTCTATAATTATTTTTGTAAATAGCATCATAAGGATCCATCTGATTGATTGAGTAAAATATATTATTTCATGAAAAATTAAGTAAAGGATGGTGTAATCCCTACAACCTTTTAAATACATTGAACATGATCTTAGCATATCCTTTATGGTTTGAATTCTTCTCTCTGACTTACCATCCATTAGAGGATTATACGTCATGAGGAAACTCAACTCTATATTCAGATCTTGTTAAAGACGCTATCAAAACATTTAGGAAAAATTTAGATCCTGATCATGTATAATTGAATTTGGTACTCCATGAAACCAAAATATGTCCATAATTTATATCATAAAAAAAATATCTCATGAGAAATATAATTTGATATAGATGAAGTTTGATTACTTTGTATAATGACAAAATACGACCCATTTTGAATTAATTCCTTTATATGATTGGAATATTTTGATTAAAAAAACTAATGGGGATGTATTTTCATTTTCAATATGGTGTTAATAATGGTTTTAACATCCTTTTATACCTCTTATCATATCCTTGACTTAATTATATACTAAAAAACAAGATACATACTGAGAAATATCTAACTTTATATTTTCTGGCCATAATTAACCTTCCATATAGTCTATTGTAGGATCTATAACATTATCACCTTTTATTGTGGGTTTAATCACCATGTATTTTTTGGATGAAAAATTTTATTTCCCAAGTTTTGGGATATCATTTTTCATTATAGATACGAATAACTATAAAGGTTACCAAAACATTCATAATATGTCCATAAAAAGGCATCACTCCTTAAAAATAAAAGGTTGTATTTTCTTAAATTCCTATTAAAATAACCTTAATCATGATAAAATTCCATCATGTAAAACCTCATTATTGGTTTATAAGACACGGGACTTATTCATCAACAATAAATTTATTAACCGATGATTGAATCCATAAATTATAGTGGAGACATATATCCTTCAAAAATAGCATAATTCATAGATATTTCATGATTTATACAACCCAAATACCATTGGAAAAATACCACTTAAACATAATCCTTGAATCCAAATATATGAAAAATTCCATCCTTCCACTAGGTTGGTAAAATGTTCCTCCTTGGATTAAACTTTAATTCTTGTGTTAGGGAAATAACGTGGATTATTCTCATATTTCCCAAAAATAATACAATGTACTCGTTGAAAAATTTCCACTATATGACCTTATTTTTTTCACATATAACATATTCCCCTTTATTTGAGATATTATTCTTGGTTATTTATCCCACAAATTGACATGTATAAAGATAACTCTTCTTTTAATTGTGTTCATTACCACATGAACATTCATAAAAAATCATCTTCCACTTATATTATGATTTAGTAATCTCATTGATGTTATCATTGTTAATAATATATCATGATTGATTATTAGGAATAAAAACAATGATTATTTCTCCATTCATTACCTTGTTTGGTTACTCATAGTAATATAATTTTCCATCGGATTCAGTGTTACCATTACCCCTTATGGTTTCGGCCATTGACTAAAATCAAAATAATAGTTTGAGAGGAAATAATTATATTGGGGAACAATATAATAATGAATAATATCTTATATGGTGCATAAATCATGATACCTTATATTTAATCTATAACCAATTATGGTTAATCAAGTTCATTCATAGACATCATCTATTTAGATCCTTTATGTTTGTTTGCGTAGAGTTGGTGAATTTCCAAATCACAGCCTCTATGAGTGAAAAACTAGGTGTGAAATGAGTCTCAATGGTGTGCACCATTGCCTAATCAAATCTAGAATAACTTGGTGTGTTTAGAGTTTTTACCCCTAAGTACATCTATTTTATATCCAGAATCACTTTCAATGTCCAAGCATAGATTCAATTTCTTAGAAACTACTTATGTTATCCTTTATTAAAACACCAATACATTTTCCTATACATTGAATTATAGTTATACTGATCAATAAAATTTCTCTTAGGGATATCACTAAGGTTATATCATCATTAATTTCAATGGTAAACTAAACCTCCCTTTAATTCCAATTAATGAGACCCCAACCCCAGAAGCCTAGAGCACATTCCTTACTACCATTACATTGGCATAAATACAATTAAATCTCGTCCCAAAGAACAAAATATTTTAGTAGTCTTGGGAAAATATATTCATAAATGAGTCTTGTATTAAAATTCAACATACAAATTGTATCATAGGTTTTTTTGATAATAACATTATTCCATCTATCATGTCCCTGCATATTATACATAGTAAACTTCATGGAATCTAGGGAAAGGAAACAAAATAAGGGTGATGTAAAGTTCTCAGTAAGGGTTATGTTAAATGCAAAAATAGTGAATTAATTATAATAATGAATATGGAATGGTAAATAATATAAAACGCATTCCATGTAATCAATAATATGAGAAGGAAGTGTGTAAATAAAATGTAAAGGTAAATAACAAAAAAACCATTCCATGTAATCAACAAACGGAGAAGGAAGTGAATAAATAATATGTAAATGTAAATAATTGAACACACATTCCATTTAAATAACATGAATATATGAATAGATAAGGAAAAATAATTATGGAAATGTAAATAAATGAACAAAAATGAACTTTAATCAATGATATATTCATTAAATACATCCCTATATTTTATCATAGAGAGAATTTGATGGATATTAATAATTCAATTTTGAATAAAGTTAATGCTTAATTTTTGGACATCATGTATGAGGCACATGAAAAAGTATAATATAGAAGTCCTTTAACATGATGGTTTAAAAAATATATATAAACCCATTTAATTTGGATAACTCATTATTCTCATGAAAACCTGTCAATGAATCAAGGTGTTGTATAATGTTGGGTCCCTACCCTTCACTGCTAGTCCAAAGCATTCATCTTTTATCAAATAATCATTTTTATTAATAAACAATGTGTCTTATCATCATATATCAGTACCGAGTAAAAGATACATATTTGTCAATATTTCCTAATTTAATAAAATAATGATAAAAGGAAATAAAATATGTGAAAATGATATACAGTTTCATCAATAATCATATCCATGAAAAATAATGTGGATATTTATGGAAAATTTAACATGCAATAGTCACATGAAAGTGAATAACTCAAACGAATATTGATTATTACAAAAATTATTCAACGAAGGGGATTTTAATAATATCCTTAGAAAAAATAATCATAATACATCCACAGGATATATAATGATTGCTTAAATTAGGGTTATACCCAATTGAGAAAAAATAAGGGTCTTTTTATTGATGAATAAAAAAATAATAACAACTTCTTTACAAAATTCATTCAAAATATATCATCTTAATTTTCAAAAAAGATTAAAAAAATTTAACAAAAACTTTTTAAACAATTCTTAAAGGATATTCCCAATCATTTAAGGTAATATTCAATGTAAAGATAGAGGGTAATTCTGTTAATGGTAAAAAAACATTCATTTTGAATTGTAAAGTGATTATAAAAGTTTGTTGTTGGGAAAATGATGAGAACTATCCTTAAAAAAATTCTAAAAAATGGGTAAAAGTTCTTTTAATAGATCATTTTTAAAAAGTTAATGGAAATAATTTTTTAAAAAACATTTAGAAAGTAAGGTATTGTATGAAAACTGATTTCCAATCGAAGAGTTAAATGAAGATGGACTTTATTAAAACATTTCATCAGTAACATTATGTATAATATACTAGAAAAACGGTAATATCACTTGAAAATGATCACAGATAACCATAGAATAATAATATTTATGTGTTTATAAAACAATTATCATATAATTTTCTTTAATGATGTCTTTGGAATAAAAAATCTTGATTATAATGAGATTGTGAAATAAACCCATAAAATAATCATATAATTAATGTCATAATTATTAAATGAATAGATTATGTGAATAAAAATTTAATCCAAAACACACAAGGGTAAATACATAAAAGTATACTCAAATAAAATATACACATAATCATATAATATTAATGATAATGAGGAATTAATATAACACGATGCAAATTAATTGACTTGTTAAATTAATTACTATTGGGTAACATTAGATTCAAATCCCCTACATGAAATAATAAAAATTGAATGTAAAAATACCATGAATAATGAATCATTCATGTTATTTTAGGATTGAAAAAATGATGTAGATTCTCAATATACAAGAGGGGGTGAATTGTACACTTTAAAAAATTCCTTAGGCAAAGAAAAAAAACTAAGTTCAACAAAGTTAAACTAAGAAAATTCACAACACATCTAATTACCAATTGGAGAATTGGAACTAAATTTTACAATATGAGATTATACCTTAAAGCATATAGAATCTAAACTAATCAGAGTACAAGTGTAATGAAATATAATATGGTTATATTTTCCTTACAATAAAAAGGTGCAGCGGAAAAACAAGTAGTAAAACTACAAGTAACAACATATATGTCTTTTAACCCAAAGAGAAGGGTATCCAACAACCTTGGATAAAAGTCCCTTGATTTATACTTTCAAGAAAGTCTGCCTTACCCACACCAGGGTAAGCCCTCGATACAAATATCGGTGTCTCTGTCTTGCTATCCCCGCAAGCCCTCAACTTCAAGGTAGTTGGAAACGCTGTCTTCCTCAACAAGGAATCCCTCTAACTTCAAGGTAGTCGGAACCTTTTTCTTCCTCAAAAAGGAAGCCCTTGAACTTAAAGGTAGTCGACCCCTCTGTCTTCCTATCCTTGGAAGTCCTCGAATGTAATCACCAACATTCAGAGTCACACGAAGCAATTTGAACGAGCGGTTCAGTATGCACAAAGCATGAAAAGATTATCTCTCTAGAAATCAATTTAACAGCGTGTGGTCTCTAGATCGATCAACTTTTTGTTGAGATCTTTCAAATGGGCTCCTATTTATAGGCTTGGTCAGCTCCCTCTCCAATGTTCATATTTTCCTTAAAATTCGGAGGGACCTGTACATGTGTAACTCAACCAACGATTAGTTTGAAATAGAATGGATGGCATCGTTTAATAACAAGCCATGTATAACTGAATGCATGACATCGTTTGGTAATGGAACATATGTAAGAAAAATCAATACAAAAATTTGGAGTGTATGAAAATTAAAAGTTCGGAGTCTAACCAAAATGAAATTCGGAGTCTATGTTAAGAAATGTTCGGATTCTGTTTTATAGGAATTCGGAGTCTGGTTTTACCAGAGTTCAGAATCTGAACTTACAGTGTTCGAAGTCGAACTAGTTAAAGTTTGGAGTCGAGCTTCATAAGAGCTCGGAGTCAATCGTCATAAGAGTTCGGAGTTGAACTCATGAAAGTTCGGAGTCGAATTTCATCAGAGTTCGGAGTCGAACTCATGAAAGTTAGGAGTCGAACATCATAAGAGTTTGGAGTCGAACTCATGAAAGTTCTTAGTCGAACTTCATAATAGTTCGGAGTCGAACTCATGAAAGTTCAGAGTCAAACTTCATAAGAGTTCGGAGTCGAAATCATGAAGGTTCGGAGTCGAACTTCATAAGAGTTTGGAGTCAAACTCATGAATGTTCGGAGTCGAACTTCATAAGAGTTCGGAGTTGAACTTCATAAGAGTTCAGAGTCGAACTCATGAAAATTTGGAGTCGAACTCATGAAAGTTCTCATCCAGAATTCAGAGTGGAACTTCATTAAAGTTCACATCTAGAATTTGGATCTAAAAATAGAATACTCTAATTCATAACAATATATGATTCCAGGGTTTTGGGTATTAATCCGGTATTTTTACTTAAGAAAACTATTGATTGTATAAGAAAATCTAGGTTAGGGTAAATTTCCATAAAGGAGAAAATTTTCTTTATGGAGATAAAATATCGATTTTCTTAAGTATAAGGTGTTTGTGATTTTCAAAACAAGAAAGAATGGAAAAGTCATCAGGAAAACCTTATTGACACAACAATCTCCCCCTTTTTGGAAAGCACAAACATCCTTATGAAAAAAATATAAAGACTTTGGAAAATTTTATTAGACTTTGAAATTAAAACTTATCTCACTTTTTTCATGGATAAAAGTTAATACAACTAACTCCCCCTTAGGCATTGAAACTCTAAGGATTGTATTTTGAATTTCCGGAGTAGAGTTTTCATTATCATGGGAATGAAAAATCTCATAGTGAGAAACTCCCCCTTACTTTAATGATATTTTGAAATTTTCTTTCTCCTCTTTTTAGTGGATCTTTTTCCTTCTCCCCCTTAGGAGTAGTTCTTTTTCCTTCTCCCCCTTTGTGATTTTCAAAAAAAATTAAAGAGAATGGAAAAGAAAAAATATGGTACCTGAAACATTAGTATATAACAAGATACAACCACCTAAATTTTCATTAGAGTTGGAAAAAAAATTTACAAGAAAAGACAAATACAACAAAAGATCGGAGTGGGTTTATTTGTCTTCCTTTTCCTTTGGGATCAGCTTCTTCAACAAAGTTTTGAGCTTCTCAAAATCCCTTTAGTCATCCTCAGCTTGCCTCTCTAAGGCTGAAATCCTTTCCCCTTGAACTTTTAAAGCTTCTGCCTGAGCCTTCAAGGCATCTTGTTGCATCCTCAGCAACTCATCTTGGTTTACCAGTCTTTTCTCAAGCTTAATCCAGATATTTCTATCACTTATAAAATTTTGATCCAGAGAATTATCCTTGTCATTTAGTTCCTTCAATTTATGACTCCGAGAACTCTGGTCATCTATCAGCTCATCCTGAAGATTCTTAATATTTTTATCCTCGGTGTCAAAAGCATATTTCACTTCATTCTAAAAATTATCATACACTACCAAGTCTTCTTCCACTCTCTTAGACTACAAAGTTATTTTGCTGCAAGACTTTCTATGCACATCATAATTGATAAGAAAACTTTTATGGTCGTCTTCAATCTTTATACACTTATCCATGACCATGGATAAGGAATCTGATTTCTGATTCATAATCTGTTGCATCATCTTGCATCTGGAGTCTATAGTTGGAAAAATCGAAATGGTGTCCACCAACATCTTCAGAGATTAAACCACAAAATCATGCCCATGAGCTAATGACTCCGAATCTGATAAATCTCTTAGAGATTCTTCTTCTTCAATTTTCACCAGTTTCCTCTTAGAAGAACCACCAACCTTTTTCTTCCTGAAGACTTATTTTGTTGGAGTATCCATGAGAGCTTGCTTCCCCTTATCAGATTTCGGAATTGGTTCCTCATTAGGAGATACTTCCTCAGATTTAGAAACTTGAATATTCTAGTCTTCATCTGGTTTCTGCTTTTCTTGTCCTTCCCCAAGAAAATTCCTATCATAGAATTCTTCCTCGTCATACAAAACCTTTTCTTCTTCTAGCTATTTCTTATCATCATTCTTACTACCTTTCTCACCTTCCTTTCCTAGAGTTACTAATGTTGCGGATTCTGCCTTATCTTTATAAACCTCTAATTTCTTGATCAAGGCATCCAAGTTTTCACTTCCCTCTTTTTCTTCTTCTTCTTCAACCTCTTACTCTACTTCTTCAGCCGCTTATTTTTCAGCTTCTTCAACTACTTATTTACCCTTCGATTTTTCCGAAGTGACATAGTTCTTAGCTGGAGTTTCTAGTAAAGAAGGTTCTGTATGGAAGGTTTCTAGAACCGGACTCTGCTCAGAAACTATTTCAGTATCTCTCAAAAGATATTGCACCAGTCACTACAAATAAACATTGTTTAGCGGCAGTTTTGTGGCGGCGGTTCACAAAACCGCCGCTAAACGTTTTCCGAAATACGTTTCACGGCGGTTTTTAATAAACCGCCGCAAAACCTTTGTTTTTTTTAAAAAACCCCGACCCTTCCCTACCCCGACCCCCGTTTCCCTCGACCCCGCGTGCTGCAACCCTCGCCCGCAGCCCCCCACGACCCCCCGGCGATCCCGCGACCTCCTCCGGCGACCCCGCGACCTCCTCCGGCGACCCCGCGACCTCTTCTGGCGGTGCCTGCAACCGGCAACCCGCGACCCCCTTCTCCCGACGACCTTTCTCACTTCGACCTCGGCCCCAAAGTGATTTTTCTCTATTATCACATCCATCTTGATGATTTGTTTCTAATTGAATCTGAGATTCATTATATGGGTCTCTTGGTTAATGGATTTATTTTCGTTTTTGATCCTATTGGTATTTATTTCATTCATTTTTAAAAAAATTATGTGTTTTAGGTAGTAGGCTTTAAAGATATCTTTTATTTTATAATCCATACTTTCTATATCATTTTTTTGGATTATATAAGTTGATTAATAGATTGATTTATGATTCTTATAATGGTTTGTTTTTTGAATTATTTGATTAAATGATTTATTAATTTGGAATTGATTTTGAAAATGGATTTTGAATCATGTTTTATTTGAAATTAAGTAGTTTGATTATTGATGTGTGATATTCCCTCCAAATAGTTTGAATTTTTAATTTAAATCCTACATGTATGGGTCATTTTTGAAATTGAAATCATTTATGTGTGGGAAAATTAATAAATGAAATCCTTCCAATATGGGCTACGATAGATGGGATCATGTGGTACTTAGTAAGGGATATAATAAGAAAATAATTCTAGGATGAATTGTGGCTACCTATCAATGATTTACACTAAAAATATAACTAAATATTGTTTCCATAGTGGATTCACTTATCAGGGTGATTACCTCATTTAAGGGAACATATTTTAGGGATATTTATGTAAATAGTCATTTGACCATAGATTTAAAAGGATCTTAGATAACTTTCACCTAATATACCATAGGAGTATTTTCTATTGTTTTTCTTTTCAAAGAGGTTATTTATAAATACATTATGAAATGGTTTAATCACATTTATTTTAAATGGAATATAATGTATCAATTTTATTATTCTTTTTAATATATTCTAAAAGGGTGAATTACCATTTTTTAATATATAAATATATATTTTATTATTTTATTTTCCCTTAATAAGAATAATTGTTTTATTTTTCTAATGTCTCCTTATGAAAAACATGGTGTAATATTTATAATATTCATTTTCTCACACCATACACTGACCATTGGGTGTTTTCAGGTCCTTTTTTATATAATGTATGTAACGGAAAGGTTCCTCATAGAAGTCATGGGTATCCATGTTAGTAGGGTGTGTGATATTTATGGTTACATGGTGTAATTTTTTTCATCATATCACATGCATAAGGGTTGGGATCTTAAAACCTCCCCACCTTATAACATATCATCACATATCCAAACTTCCCAAGCATCACAGCACCCCTAAGGCCAATTTTAGTTCCACAGACCCACCTATAAACTTCCATCTTCTAATATACTCCTTGAACTCAACCATGTTATAACAACACTCGGACTAAGGAAAAGGTCCTACCTGAAAACATTTTCCCCAACCATGAACCACAATTAAAACCCAATTATCTTTGAGGACGCATCCACCTCAACTATTTATTATCAACATCAAATGAAAATTAAAGGTTTAGGTAATGTTACTATACCACCGCACAAGAGGATATCGATAAGGCACTACACTACCCTGTGGAGAGCCAATCGGAACACCTTTGTTCCAATCCTCTCCACAACTCATGGCCCAAAATTCTTAGCACCACCTCACCTAGTTACCAAAATTATAATGGTGACACAAACTCATTGTCGCTGAAGGGATACATAGATTCCAACCACATTCTTTGACCTACATCAATCCAGAACTCAAGGCCCAACATCCTCACTCCATTTCAAACATCCAAAGCACAACCCAAGCATAACCTTCATCTCAAGGTATTCAACCATCCAAAACCTCATCCAACACCCATCACCAAAACTAATACACTAATATGGTTCCTACCTGAGACCATCCAACTTGAAACTCTAGCCACACCATTAATCGATTACTTTCCTTCCATGGTTCTCAACATCATATTACTTACTTCGTCACCACAATTTTCTAGTTTTGAGAACTTCACTCATCATAAAAGAGGTCAACATAACCTCAACTCAACCTTCAGAACTTCCCTAACATGTTTTCAACCTCACAACATCCATGAAAACTCCACCCAATTCTAGCATTCATTATTTCATCCAAAACTACCCAGATTTGTCACACTTTCACCATCCATATCTCAACCAAGGAGTACTTGGTTCTTCTTCAAAACTCATTCACATTACTAGGATAAACTTATCATTTCAACATTAACTTGAGGTGCCTCGCAGCCCACCACATCCATTCCCTTTCTATCCAACTATGTCTTTCCATTCCTGCTAACTCACTCCGTTGGTTCCCAACTTCCCCTATTGGCATGTCTCCCCTCTACCCAAACACGAAGCCTTCTCACTTAAGGTATACCTCCATCACCTACACACACCATATCCAAGTTCCACCTGGCCTTCCCTAAGAACCCCCAAACATGTCCCTTATAGGTTTCTATTTGGAACATTGATTCCTCCACATCCACTCTACAGTTTTCTCCACATTTCCATGACTAACATAATTCTCTCCACCTTAGGAGGGTCATTATCACTAATTTATTCAAGAAGTTCAAACACCATGTCTCATGCTTCCATCACAAGATGAACCCCAAAACTTAAATGTGGCCATTTAGATTTACCTAGAACAATAAAACAAACATTACCCATTGTGAAAATGGTTTCAGTGAATGTAGTTAACTTGATTTTAAATTCATTATGATCAGTTTCGATCACACATCAATGGGGTGTTGTTTGGGGCAACATAAATGTGTGATCGATGGTGTTATGATAAGTGTGTATCCCGATATTCTTATTGCTCCTCAATGAGGTGTTGACGCTGTCTCCTATGGACCAGACTTGTTCAGTTGGTCTGAAATGGTAAATGTGGTCGATGAATCATCTTTATTATATTATGCCTACTTTATGGTCAATGGTTCATCTTTATTATATTATGTTTCTGTAATCTTACACTATTGTATATTTTGTGTAGGCACATTGTGATATACATGGATAAAAGCTGGAACACACCTCAATATGTTAAGGGTTTGAATGGGTTTTTAGATTTTGAAATTTCTAATCGATCCGTTGAAGGGAGAATAAGATGTCCATGTCCTAAATGTAAATTTAGAACATGGTTGAAGAGAGATGAAGTTTATAAACATTTAATACTGAAGCAATTCCATGAGAAATATTTGTGTTGGATTTGGCATGGAGAATCAAACAATACAGAAAGATTGAGGACTGATGTTAATCCACAGAATGAGGTCCCAAGTTCTTCGACAATGGAAAATGAAATGCAAAACCTCATAAATGATGCATTCGGCACTGCAAGACACCACTATGAGCATCAAAACATATCAGAACAACCAGAAGAGGGTGCTACAAATTGCAACGTGACAAGTGATGTTTCTGAGACTGTAACACAAGCAGATCAAGATTGTAACATATCATTGGATCCTCTTGATTCTGTGGAGCCAAATGTAAGGGAAAACATCAGTGAGGAAAATGAATTTCATGATTTAGTTGACGATGGAAATCAAGAGTTGTATAGTGGGTGTTTGAAATATTCAAAGCTTTCATTTCTACTGAAGTTGTACCATATCAAATGTCTATGTGGAATTACAAATAAGGCAATGTCCATGTTATTGGAATTGATTCGTGATGCATTTCCTGAAGCAAAAATTCCAGAATCGTTTTATGATATGAAAAAAGTTGTTAACAAGCTTGGTATGAATTATAAAAAAATAAATGCGTGTCCCAATGATTGTATGCTTTACTGGGGAGAGGATTCAAGTAGACAAAATTGTAAGAAATGTTCTTCTTCTAGATGGCAGTCAAAGGGTGATGTTGGAAGTATGACTGAACATAATTTCACGGAGAAGAAGAAAAGGAACACACCTGCAAAAGTTTTTCGTTACTTTCCTTTGAAGCCTCGATTGCAAATATTATTCATGTCATCAAAAACCGTTGAACACATGAAGTGGCATGATGAAGATAATAAAAATGATGGGTTAATGAGACATCCACGAGATTCCCAATCGTAGAAGACATTTGATTCATTACATCTAGATTTCTCAGATGATCCTAGGAATGTTCGATTGGGATTGGCTGCCGATGGATTCAACCCATTTGGGACTTTGAGTACGAGTTATAGCATTTGGCCAGTTGTTTTGATCCCTTATAATCTGCCTCCGTGGATGTGTATGAAACAAACATCTTTTATCATTTCGATGATTATTCCTGGAAAACAAATGCCTGGAAATGATATTGATGTATACCTGCAGCCTTTGATTGAAGAATTGCAGGAGTTATGGAGCAACGGTGTTGAGACATTTGATGTTTCTTCTAAAACAATGTTTAAAATGCATGCTGCTTTAATGTGGACCATTACTGACTTCCCTGGGCTTGGGAATTTATCTGGTTGGAACACTTATACGGGTTTGGCTTGTCCTATTTGTAACTTTGATTTCGAGCCCAAACTGCTACCTCATAGTAGAAAATGGTGCTTCTTGTGCCATCGAATATTTCTTGATGCATCTCATATATTTCGGCTGAACAAATCAAAATTTAATGGTTGCATTGATCGTAGACCACCTCCAAAGTTGTTAACCGGTTCTGAAATATTGACACCGCTTGAAAATGTTAAAACAGAATTTGGGAAGGTTCATCATTTGAATGATAGCAGGAAACGAGTGCGAAGTGCATCGTCAAGTGAAATCAGAACGCAACAATGGAAGAAAAAAAGTATATTCTTCAAACTTCCGTATTGGGAATTTAATTCTTTGCGCCACAATCTTGATGTGATGCATATTGAGAAGAATGTATGTGATAATTTGATTTTCACATTACTTAATGAGCATGGAAAGCCGAAGTATCATCTCAATGCTCGCAAAGACTTACAAGTAATGAACATAAAACGTGATCTCTGGCCAGATGAGAATGAAAAGTATGCTCCGACCATTTTTTCATTGAAAAATAGGGATAAAGATACGTTCCTTCAAATTTTAAAGAATGTGAAGGTATCTGATGGGTATTCGAGTAACATCTCGAGGTGTGTTGACTTGAAGAATCGTAAGTTATATGGATTGAAAAGTCACGATTCACATGTTTTGTTACAACAGTTACTACCATTGGCATTGCGTACATTATTACCTGAAAAAGTTACTGCTGTTGTACTCCATTTCTGCACATTTTTCAGACAGTTATGTGAGAAAGCTCTACATCCATTTCAGCTTGACAACCTACAAGGGAGGTTTTTATTGACCCTTTGTGCAATGGAGATGATCTTCCCTCCATCGTTTTTTACTGTCATGATGCATTTAACTGTGCATTTGGTTGACGAAGCTAAATTAGGAGGCCGCGTTCATTATTGATGGATGTATCCAATTGAGAGGTATTTTATTTATATGTTTCCAGTTAAGTAAACATTTTTTGGCATTTAAATAAATGCATAATATTATTATTTTCTTTCACAGATATCTTGGGCATTTGAAAGCATACGTGAGAAATAAAGCTCAACCAGAAGGCTCTATTGCTGAAGGCTATTTGGCCAAGGAGTGTCTCGCCTTTTGTTCCAGATATTTGGATTATATTGAGACCAGATTTACTCGAGTTGGACGTGTTGAAGACACATCAACTCAATCTCAAATGCATCAGAAATCAAAAATATTTCCTGTTATTGGCCGATCAGTTGGGAGGACCTCATACGCGACACTAACAGAATTGGAATTATTATAGGCACATAGATATGTGCTGCTGAATAGTGAAATTGCAGATCCATTTATTGAAGAGTTGAGGATACAAACAAAGAGACGAATGAGAAGACGAACACGAAATGAAAAAGATATAACGAAAGCTGTGAATAAAGAGCTGGTAGAATGGTTTGCACGACGTGTAAGTTTATAAATATTGCAATAAATATGAATATTACTTTGACACATACAATTTTCAAATCTATTAAATTATATTTTTTTTCAGATCATGAATACTGATACTCGAGCTGACTTTTCAGAAGATTTGAAGTTTCTTGCTAGAGGTCATATAAAACAAGTTAGAAAGTTCAACTCTTATAATGTGAATGGTTTTAGATTTCGTACAGTCGATCGAGAAGTGGGTTTGAAAACACCGAATAGTGTTATTTTTACATTTGCTGAAGTGGAATACTATGGAAAGCTGCATGATATTATTGAATTAAACTACCACGGGCATTTTTCTGTTGTTTTATTCAAATGCAAATGGGTCGATTTTATCAGAGGTGTTAAAAGAGATTCCTTGCAATTTACTTCTGTAAACTTCTCTCGCTTGATGGATGTTGGTGATCGTGAACTGCATGATCCATATATCTTAGCATCGCAGGAAAAAATGGTATATTATGTGAATGATGTTGTGGATGAAGGGTGGAGTGTAGTTACTCACGTAATACAAAGAGATTTGTATGATATGGGTGATGAAGTGGAAGATTTGACCTCTGCAATTGAATTTCATCAACAACAGGAAGCAGAATTATTTGTCCATCAAGATATTGAAAATATAGGTCTAGCAAGGATGAATGAAGTGGATGAAGCAATGGAGCAGGAAACCGACACGATTGAAGGGGAAAATGATTGTATGTACAATTATTTATTCATTCAGCAACTACTTGTTTCATTTCTGTAGTCATTCATTATCATTGTTATATATATTTTGTTTGTTAATACTGGGCATCTATTATCATTTTTAATTTTTTTCTGCATAAATTGTTTGAAATATATATTCTGAACTTAATTTTATTTGATTAAATGACAGGAATTCCAAGGAAGAAGCGGTACACTATTCCTTCTTCTTCTGTGATAGATGACGATCCCTCTATCCTCACGGCATCATCTCCCCCTGCACCATCTCTGACACCATCAGTGGATGCCTCATTAGAGGATGAGTCATTGCCACCCCCTACAGGAGCTTCAGCAGTGGGGCAGCGACACGCCCCCTCCAGTTCATCACGGACATTCTGGAGGGTCGCAGTCATAGGTACAATTTTTAATTAAATAAATTTATTGCATTTTGTTTATAGTAATTGTTTGCTCATTGCAGATGAAGACAATGAAAACATGGAAAAAGACATAAAAAGTTCTGATGTTTGGAACATGCATGGAAAGAAGATAGTGGTGCCATTTGATTCTTATGGGGTCTCGACGGATGACGCCGCAGGTTTACTTGGTCAGATTATAGGTCAGCTGGAAGCGGAGCCCGTTTCCCTGCCTATTTCGTATGATGATTGGAGGCATATGCCTCCAAACTGGAAAAATGAAGTTTATGATTCTCAGATAAAGGTAATTTTATTACTTTATGGTTTAATTGAATGTCATTTTACTAATATATTCAAAATGAATTTCTGTATACAGATGTTCTTCCACTTTACCGTTGCTGATGTGATAGCACGGAAGTGGACATTGAAAAATCTTGGAAAAAATGGAAAGATTTCAAATGGAGTTTGTGGTGTGATGTCAACGATTCTTCGTTGACCGTGCAGCAGATGTATGAGAAGATACCCAGTGGGGTACCGAAAGAACAGTGGAAGGTTTTTATCGATAGACATCGTGATGAGAAGCGGATGGTATTGAAATATATATTATTATATTATCCTCATTTTACATTTATACATGTACATGAAGAGGAGATATACATTGAATACAATACAGTTAAATTGAATTTTATTTATTTCAGGATCTCTCAAGAAAGAATGCTTCAAACCGGGCGAAGCAGGTAATCCCGCACACTGCGGGTTCAAAAAGCTTTTCAAGATGCCAAATGTCATTGGTAATATTTTAATTAGTTTAAATATTTATAAGATAATATTATCTATTTAACATATTTGATTGATGATTTATCTTTGTTTAATGCATTCACAGAGTTTAGGGCATGAAGCATCCCGAACAGAACTGTGGCTGGATGTTCATAAAAAAACAGATGGAAGTTTTGTTAATGAACCTGCCAGAGAAGTTGGGGTATGAAGTCAATTATTTATTATAATAACTTAATATCAGTTTTTACTGTGTTAATATATATTGATATTTGAATTATAGGTAAAAATTAAAGAAATATGGGATGCCAATCCTGGTCAATCCTACTCAGTCTCCCAGGATGACCCGGTTGGTCAAGTCCTTGGGAAGGAGCATCCTGGTAGAGTGCACGGGATGGGTTTGGGACCCGTACCATCTAAGGTCTTTCGCATGCCATCAGGGATTTCGGCCTCATCTACTCCTGGTTATAGTCATTTCATACCTGAAGATGCTCAGAGAGAGATGTCTGCTCTACAAAACACAGTTCACCAGCAGGGGGATCAGATATCTGCTTTGCAGAAAGAGTTGCTTGAAATACGTCAGCATATGAGCAGATATGCCCCCGGTGGTAGTGCATCGGGTAGTGGTGAGCAGGTAAATCACAAAAAAATCAAAATCATTTAGTTTGCAAACTTTTATTGGTTTTAATTTTTATTATAGATATGCAACAATATTTAATTTTCAATATAATGTTCTTACAGGTGGCAGCAGGTGGTGGAGATGAAGGTGGAGAGGGTGACGATGCAGCATCAGATGATGAGTAGTAGTATTGTTGATGTGTTGAACAAGTATGATAACAGTTGGTTTGTATATGTAACATTTATGGCACATAGTTGCCACCAAACATTTCCATGTCCTAACATTTTCTTGATTTCTCATGTTTCCTTCTATGCATTTTATTTATTGTGTTCTGGATTCCTCATGTGTTGACAAAAAGATTCTTAATGAAATATGCATGTGATGATACCACATCCAATGAGAATACCATATATGTAACCCATATTCATACCCCTATTGGATCCATATCCAATATGTATCACACTAAAAGGCCAATCCCATGACCATAAATGGCTAAGGCATGAATGGTTAATGATAAAAGGCTCTGTCATGGCCTTAAAATTTTTACACCACTCCAATTGGTCCAGGAATACCAATTTTTTTTAGTTTAGGCATGGTGGATTTCATTGGATTCGGTGGATGTTGGTTGGAAATTGGTGGTAATACCTTCCTTCTTCATGGTTAGTTTCCTCTTATTATTCTCTTGGGGATTCAATACAATGATTCCTTTTTGGTCTAGGGTCTGAGTTGGTTTACATTTTGATGATCTTTTGGCACAGTGTAGGTTTATTTGTGGGTTTTTCATGCATTTTTGGTTTATGGTCATTTCTTCTTCACCCTATGGTGTGCTGCGAGTCGAAAAATATTCTTTAAGGTAGGGAATCAGTTATTTCTCTTTATTGTGTATCATGCATGGGGGGTTACTCTTGTTCATCTATGGGTTCTAGTTGTGCTGGCTTAATCAAAGATAAATAATTGGCTAATTGAAACTGAAGGGGGAAAATAGGAATGATTCACAAGTTTTTATAGCTTTGATATTATTATGATATGATGGATTTTATGGTATTGATACCTTGGTTAAAATTATTGTCATTGGGGGATTTTCTTTCACTGGATGATATGTGTTGTGACTGTTGTGTCTATTGTTATTGTTGTGATATCACCCTAAAAGGGAAATTAACCAACCACTTATATTCTTCTAATGAAATGGATACTCTATGATTATTGATTGTGTTACAACACTCCTAAAATAAAGTATCATGTGATAAAATACTCGTTGATAAATCTATAAAATGATCCTTGATGTGTTGTGATGCATGTACATGATTATGGGATGATGATGTGTGGATGTGATATTATGTGGGGCTGATGGGTGAGATGTGGCTGTGGTTTTGGAAAATTTAGGGCAGTGGTGGAGCAGAACCAACATATTTTTTTTCCAGTTCAACATTTAGCGGCAGTTTTAACCGCCGCTAATGCCACACCTGTGAGCATTTAGCGGCAGTTAAAACCGCCGCTAAATGATGAACAGGGAAGCATTTAGCGGCTGTTTTAACCTCCGCTAAATATATTATGTTGATATTTAGCGGCAGTTTTCACCGCCGCAGAATAGGCGCATCAAACGCCTGAATTTAGCGGCGGTTAAAACTGCCGCGAATAAAAAATGTCAGATACCCATATAACCGCCGCTAAATGAAGAGAAACTGCCACTAAATGATGGATCTACGACACATTTCTAAAACCGCCGCGGAATCGAAAAAACCACCGCTAATAGATTGCTGACGCCAAACTTAGAGGCGGTTTTTGTAAACCGCCGCCACACAATATAGCGGCGGTTTAAACCGCCGCTAAATAGGAAAAAAAACGCCGCTAGGACCGGATTTTTTTGTAGTGAGTTCAGCTTCAGACAACTTCTTTTTCATCTTCTTTTCTTTTTCTAGCTTCTATAACTCTTCCACAGCTCTTTATTTTAAGGCTTTAGCCCTTGTAGGGTCCAATCCGAATTGTGGATCCCCTTATTTCCTCTTCTCTTTTTCTTCCCTCCACTTCGCAACAACTTAATTTGGATAATCTTTTTATTTCATCGGTTTTGGGGGAGCAGACTGAGTTTCCTTAGACTAGGGATTTTCTTGATCAACAACAACTTCTTTATGATTCCTCTTCTTCCTTGCCTTTTTGGATGGTTCTAGAGTCTGCGTACCTTTCTGAAGTGCCTGAACCTCTTCCAAAGAAATAGGGTAGAATTCTCCGGATTCACTAGAATAACCCATATTCATCCTCTTCAAAGTATCATCACTTACCAGCATAAGATTACAATTCTGTACTTTTTGATTTTAATGAAACCTTGAAGGATTCAAAGCACCGAACAATCAGCTTAGAGAGAAAGGAAGGGTACATAATTATTTGAGCTCTCAAATTCCCTTCTTTGATGTTCTTGATCGTAATCAATACATGCCTCATCAAATTTATCTTTCTTAGATTTACCAAGAAAACTAATACATAGATATCACTTTTCTTTAGATTATCCTTGTCACCTCTTCTTGGTATGGGAAATCCTTGTACCCAGAGTTGTAGAATCTTATTGTTCGGAATGAGATGAGAAATCTTAGCAGTCGTAGCATCCTTAAGTCCAAGAAATTATAAATCCTTCACCTTGTTGAAACTTCCTTGATCATCTGGAAACTTATGTGAGAAAAACTCAGATTCCCCATCATAGGACTAACCAACCAAGCTCTCAGCCTTGGTTTAGGATAGCTTGTAAGTCTTCCCATAAGACATAAAAGAAAACCACTCTCTACCATCTTCCATCTGGAAGAAAACAGACTCATAGAACTCGATCAACAAATCATTTTAAACTAGATCCTATTTCTCTTACTTGAACAAGCATATATCTTCCCAACTATTCAATTTGATATTCTTGGTTATAATAGAATCAATCTTTTAAAAATATGGATGCACCAAACTTTCCCTGAAGATTAACCACTTTGAGATTGGCTTTGAAGTTGACATTTTTTGAGATGTTTCTTCAACAGACATTTAGAACAGAGAGATCTAAAGGATTCAGAACGGCTTTGCAATGATAGGAACCGGTCTTAAGAATAGAAGTAGGGCTTCGAGATACGAAAGCTTTGAAAAACCGATGTGGGATGAGTCTTGGGGTCCCCTCTATATAGGCGATGGATGTGACCTTTGGTCTTCCAAAATCCATCTAATGGTTGAAAACTTTTCGATCTGATCTGAAGGTTGAGAACACTCCCTCAAAGAAAACATGACTCCGATATTTTGAGGTTTTAAGGAAAACATTCGGATTTAAGGAAAACTAGAATCCGAATTATTTTAAAAATCAGGAAAATACTAGTATGACAAATATGATTGCAAAAATTTACGTAAGAAAATCATAACATTCGGATTGGCTAGAAAGATTGTTCGTAATTGGTAATATTCTTCTTGATGAAATGAATTTAAAAGAAAACTCATTAAAAAAGTTCCAGAACGAAAATATCATTACGAAAGTTCCAGTACGAAAATATCATTATGAAATATCCAGTATGAAAATATCAGTTCGAGAAATTTTCATTATGATATTCAGTACGAATATCTCCATTCCGAAATTTTTCATTCCGATATTTTCAATCGCGAATATTTCAGTTCTGGAAATTTCCATTCCGGAAATTTCAGTTCTGGAAATTTCAGTTCCAAAAAGTTTGAAAAACTTACTATGAAAATTTTAGTTACAAAAATTTTGAAAAATAGATTATGAAAATTTTAGTTACACTGAGTTTGAAAAACAAATTATGAAAATTTTAGTTACACTAACAATCAAATGTACTCCTCCTATGAAAAAGAGTTTATTACAGTTAGGAGAATTGTTCAACAAGAAGTTAATGAAGAATGATTACCTTATGGTTATCATTCCTAACTTTTGTTTAATGTATTCAAATCTATCGGAGGGTAATGATTTTGTGAAAAAATCAGAAAGTTGATCTTGCGTTCCGATAAACTGGAGAATGATATCTCCTTTAATTGTGTGATCCCGACGAATGTGATGCCTAATATCTATGTGTTTTTCACGAGAGTGATGTGCAGGGTTCTTACTATGGGCAATGGCACTTGTGTTATCACACAAAATTTGAGTCTTAGTAAAACTCAAGCCATAGTCTGTGAGTGTGTGTTGTATCCATAACACTTGAGCACAACAACTTCCAGCTGCTACATATTCAGCTTCAGTAGTGGAAAGTGCTACAGAATGTTGCTTCTTGCATGACCAAGAAACTAATGAATCTCTTAAGAAATGAAAAGTTCTGGATATACTCTTTCTATCCATTCTAGATCCACCCAAGTCAGCATCCAAAAAGCTTTTTAAAACAAAATGATTTCCAGAATTATAAAATAATCCTAGATCAATGGTTCCCTTTACGTTGCAAAAAATCCATTTTACAACCTTTAAGTGAGATTCCTTATGATTGGATTGATATCTTGCACATAATCATACTGAAAACATTAAGTTTAGTCGACTAGCTATTTTGTAATGTAGACTTCCTATCATACCTCTAAAAGATGTTTGATCTACTGGTTTCCCAGCATCATAAAGATCTAAAGATTTTGAGGTACCGATCGGAGTACTTATACTCTTAGTGTTTTTATAACAATACTTTTTAAGAAGATCTTTAATATACCTATGTTGGGATATATAGGTTCCTTCTGGCCATTGAGAAATTTGAAAACCAAGGAAAAATGTTAACTCACCCATCATACTCATTTGAAACTCAGTTTTCATTAGACTTGTAAAAGAATCAGTTAAATATTTTTGAGTTGAACCAAATATGATGTCATCAACATAAATTTTCACAATAAAAACATTTTTCTTATCATTCTTTATAAAAATAGTGGGATCTTCATTTTCCTTAACATAGTTATTTGGAAGCAAAAATCCGGTAATTCTATTATACCAGGCTCGTGGGGCTTGTTTAAGGCCATAAAAAGCTTTGGTATGTCTAAAAACATGATCAGGATGTTTTTTATCTTTAAATCCAGGTGGTTGTTCAGCAAAAACTTCCTCTTGAACATAACCATTAAGAAAAGAACATTTCACATCCATTTGAAAAATTTTAAAATTGAAGAATGCTGCAAAGGCAAGTAGAATACGAATAGATTCAATTCTAGATATTGGACCATAGGTTTCTTCATAGTCTATTCCCTCTTACTGATTATAGCCTTTAGCAACTAGTCTAGCTTTATTTCATACAATGACTCCATTTTCAACTCACTTGTTTCTGCAGACCCATTTTACTCCAATAACAGAAGTCTCCTTAGGTCTTTCAACCAAGGTCCAGACTTTATTCCTTTCAAATTCATTTAGTTCATCTTGTATGGCTTTGATCCAATCATCATCACCTAAAGCTTCATCAGTGGTTTTTGGTTCTAATTGGGAAATAAATACTATATGTTCTACTTCATTTATTAAGTAACTTCTAGTCCTTACAGGTTGATTTACATCACCAATGATACTATCACTGGGATGACTCTTAAGGAAAACCTGGTTTGGGTTTTGTAAAACCTGTTCATCAACATAGGGTAGAGAATCTTCTGGGGTAAATGTTTCAGAAGTATATTCTTGAACATTTTCTTTATCAGAAGGATCTTCTATCAAAGTTTGATAGTCAGTTTTTGAAAACACATCCGAGGATGTAGCTTGAGATGGTTTACAAATAAAAGGAGCAGACTCATCAAATTTTACATGCAGTGTTTCTTGAACAGTATATGTATTTTTATTGAAAACACTATAAGTCTTAGAATTTGTGGTGTGGCCTATGAAAATTCCTTCATTATATTTTTGTGCGAATTTATATAAATTATCTTTAGTATTCAGTATAATTACATTGCAGCCAAAAACCTTGAAGTAGGAAAGTCAAGGTTTTCTACCATTCCATAACTCATAAGGAGTTTTATTAAGAAAAGTTCTAATCAAAACTTGATTTATAGTATAACAAGCAGTACTTACAGCTTGAGCCCAAAAATGTCAAGATATAGAATATTCACTCAACATGGTTCTAGTTATCTCTTGAAAAATTCTATTTCTTCTTTCAACTACACCATTTTTTTGAGGATTTATAGGTGCTGAAAAGTTGTGAGTAATACCTTTTCTACAACAAAAAGATTCAAAATCAGAATTTTTAAATTCTACTCCATGATCACTATTAATAGTTTTTAGTGGAAGATTTTTATCATTTTTTACTTCTGCTCTAAAACATTGGAAATAAGAAAAAGCTTCAGACTTATTTGCTAAAAAATAGACCCAAGTAAATCTGGTGTAATCATCAACTAGAACAAACACATAGTATTTGCCTCAAATACTTCCGGTTTGTGTTGGACCAAAAAGATCCATGTGCACTAACTATAATGAAACATTTGTTGAGACTTCCCCAATTTATTTAAAACTAGATTTATGTTTCTTGATATATTGACAAGGATCACAAACTTTAGAAGATTCGAATCTAAGCTCCGGTAGATCCTTAACTAGTTCCTTCTTAGAAAGTTTACATATGTTTCTAAGGTTACATTGACCTGGTCTTCTATTCCAAAACCAATAATGATCTTCCATTTCACTTAGGCAAGGTAGGTCTTGGATCCTGATATCATCTATGTTCAAAGTGTAAACATTCTCTTGCCTATTGGCTGGGAGAATAAATTCTTCCTTGGAATTGTGAACTAAGCATTTATCATTCCTAAAATTGAAAAGGTATCCTTCATCACATAACTGACTTATGCTAATGAGGTTGTTCTTAAGACCCTTAACAAATAAAACATTTGAAATCAAAGTTTTACCAAGAAGAACAATATTACTTATACTAACAATCTCTCCCTGATCATTATCTCCAAAAGCTACCTTTCCTCCTTTCATCTTTTAGATATTTTCAAAAAAACTTTTGTTACCAGTCATGTGCCGGGAACATCCACTATCCATGTACCATGTATTTTTGTTGGTACTTCCTTTATCTACCTGAAAACAAGAAAAGAGTTAGACTTTTGGAAAACAAACTTTTTTGGATCTGATATTTCCAGATAACCGAATTTTAGGCACCCACACCTTCTTAGAAAAATAGGCTTTTTGAAAACCTAGAGATTGTGTTTTATTTAAAGAACAATTCTTTGCCTAGTGACAACCACATTGACCCTTGGTACAAAATGGGGCGTGTTGTGGAACAAAGTAGTTGTTACTAAAAGCTTATTTTGCATGGGTATAACCAAATTTGGGTTTGTTTCTTAAAGGTCGTATTTGAGAATACATTTTATCAAAATTTTCTTTACCATGGGTAAAGTTTGATAAACACTTCTTTAAGGAAAAAAATTCAGTCTTGAGTTTTATAACCAACTTTTTATCTTCAAAATAATTAGATTTAGAACTAGAGCTAGGCTCGAAAACACTTTTCTTAGAAATTACCTTTTCTAACCCTTTAGAAAGTTTTTTCTTCTCCGAGCTTACTTCCTCAAGATTTTTTGAAATACTTATAAAATCATCATTTTTCATATCAAGATCTTTAGAAAGATCTGATATTTCTTTCATAGGAATAATATTCCAAGAGTTTCCCTTATGAGGTTTTTTATAGAGTTTGGAATTCTTAATCTCAAGAAGTTCATCAAACCTAGAAACTTCTCCATAGGTAGGTGAAGTATTTTATTCATCCGAAGAGGATTCTTCATCTAAAGAGTTATAATACTTACTATCATTAGAATTTAAAGATTCATTGGTCAATGATTCAGCATTGTGTACCTTACCCATAAAGCAATGATTGTTAATAGGTAATATGGCTATAAGATGAATATTCTTATGTCCTGAAGATTCATAATCAGAATTTTCATCTGAAGAGTCTCCACCACTAGCACTATAGGTGTCATTTGCTTTCAAAACATTCTAAGATTTGGACTTGTAATACTTCTTTTTGTTCCCTTTAGAATGCCTTTCTTTCCTTTCTTTCTTTTTGAGCAAAGGACAATATGGTCCAATATGTCTAGCTCTCTTGCATTCATAACAAGTAACTTCTCCATCGTTCCTATATTTCCTTTCCTTTTTCTTATACTTAAATTGGAAATTTATCTGGACAGCTATCTTGTTCATCCTTCAAGCAAGATTTTCTAACTCATTTTTTGAGACTTCACTATCACTAGATTCTGATTGAATAAAAACTTTCTTATATTTGGATATGGTTACTCTCTCAGGATTCATAGATTTTATATGATTTGATGTTGTGGTAAAAGTAACAGTACCATTCCCATTCTTCTTGTTGATGTTGTCAGCATCTCTCTTCATTCTTGTTTCATGTTGGAGAAGAGTTCCAAATAGCTCATCTAATGAAATTTGAGTGACCTTCCTATTCTCATCAATTGTTGTTCTCTTTGATTCCCACTCATTAGGAATAATATCTATAATCTTATCAAAAAGGGATTCATCATCTAACCCTTTTTCTCCCATAGACTTTAAGCTATTGACTATAGTCATAAATATCTGTTGAACTTTACAAATGGGTTCTCTATAAAAAAAATTGAATCCATGGTATTCAGCTCTATGCATAGCTCTCCTAGTTTCAATCACATTAGAATTTCCAAATTGTGTAACCTCTAACTTCTTCCAGATAGAATTAGCTACTTCATAAGAAGAAATTTGGCTATATATATTTCTAGTCATTGAACATAGTAATGTATTGCGTACTTTATAATTGAGTTTATACTCTTGGTTTTCCTGGTTAGTAAAAGTTCTATCTTCCTTATCAGGAATTTTATAATCACCAGTAAGCATAACGAAATTATCTGCTCCAATATTGATAACAAAAGTATTCATTCGATCTCTCAAGTACTCATAATCATTAACATCAAAAATTGGTGGTCTTGTAGGATTTAATTTGTCAATGGATCCAACATTTAAACCTACCATTCTTAAAATAACCTTTTGCACACAAAATTGTTACTAGGAAAATTTCGTAACCAAAAAGTTTGGAATGAACAATTAGGAATGATAATTCGGAATGAAAAAGGTCAAAATGAAAAAAATCTTTCTAAGAAAGGATGAAGAAAAATGAAAAAGTGAGCAAGAAAAACTTATATGTGAGTATAAGTATTTCAGAGACCTCCTCTGATACCAATTGTAGGATCAAAATAATGATTTAGATGCTCAATATACAAGAGTGGGGTAAATTGTACACTTTAAAAAATTTCCATAGACAAGGAAAAAAACTATGTTTAACAAATTTAAAGTAAGAAAATTCACAACACCTCTAATTACCAATTGGAGAATTGGAACTAATGTTTACAATATGAGATTCTACCTTAAAGCATATAGGATCTAAACTAATCAGAGTACAAGTGTAAGGAAATATAGGAAGGTTATACTTTCCTTACAATACAAAATTGAAGAAGAAAAACAAGTAGTAAAACTACAAGTAACAAGATATAAGTATTTTAACCCAAAGAGAATGGTATCCAACAACCTTGGATAAAAGTCCCATGATTTATACTTTCAAGCAAGTCTGTCTTACCCACACCCGGGTAAGCCCTCGATACGAAGATCGGTGTCTCTGTCTTGCTATCCCCGCAAGCCCTCAACTTCAAGGTAGTTGGATCCTATGTCTTACTTAACAAGGAATCCATCTAACTTCAAGGTAGTCGGAACCTATGTCTTCCTCAACAAGGAAGCCCTTGAACTTCAAGGTAGTCGGCACCTCTGTCTTCCGATCCCCGGAAGTCCTCGTATGTAATCAAAAACATTTGGAGTCACACGAAGCAATTTGAACGAGCAGTTCATTACGCACAAATCATGAAAAGATTCTCTCTCTAGAAATCACCTTAACAGTGTGTGGTCTCTAGATCGATAAACTTGTTGTTGAGCTCTTTCAAATGGGCTCCTATTTATAGGCTTGGTCGGCTCCCTCTTCAACGGTCATATTTTCCTTAAAATTCGGAGGGGCCTGTAATTGTGTAACTCAACCAACAGTTATTTTGAAACAGAATGGACGAAATCATTTAATAACAAACCATGTATAACTGAATGCACAACATTAATGGATCATATGTAAGCCGAATCCATACACAAATTCAGAGTGTAGGAAAATTAAAAGTTCAGAGTCTAACCAAAATGAAATTAGGAGTCTATGTTAAGAAATGTTCGGATTCTGTTTTATAGGAATTCGGAGTCTGGTTTTACCAGAGTTCAGAATATGAACTTACAGAGTTCGAAGTCGAACTAGTAAATGTTCGGAGTCGAGCTTCATAAGAGTTCGGAGTCGATCTTCATAAGAGTTTGGAGTCAAACTCATGAAAGTTCATAGTCAAACATCATAATAGTTTGGAGTCAAACTCATGAATGTTCGGAGTCGAACTTCATAAGAGTTCGGAGTCGAACTCATTAAATTTCGGAGTCGAACTTCATAAGAGTTCGGAGTAGAACTCATGAAAGTTTGCAGTCAAACTTCATAAGAGTTCGGAGTCGAACTCATGAATGTTTGGAGTGGAACTTCATAGGAGTTCAGAGTCAAAGTCATGAAAGTTCAGAGTCGAACTCATGAAATTAATCATCCAGAATTCAGAGTGGAACTTAATTACAGTTCATATCCAGAATTCAGATCTAAAAAAAATACACCAATTATTAATATTATATGATTCCAGGGTTTTGGGTATGAATCCGGTTTTTTTACTTAAGAAAAATATTGATACGTATAAGAAAATCTAGGTGAGGGTAAATTTCCTTAAAGTAGAAAATTTTCCTTATTGAGGTAAAATATCGATTTGCATAAGTATAAGGTGTTTCTGATTTTCAAAACAATAAGGAATGGAAAACTCATAAGGAAAATCATATTGACTCAATGGTTATATAATGTAAAAGTTGTTTTATATACAATATATAAAATATTCTAGGTGCATAACATTACAATATTCTTAAATGAAATGAAATTAAGACAAAATTCCTTACCTCAACCTTTACATTTGGTTGTACTTGAATTAAAATAATTTATAGTATTTTAAACAAGTTTTTAGATTATAAATGGACTATATTAATGTTTATTATATCATATTTAATCCTATTATAAAATATTTTAACCCATTTGTGAGTAATCTGTTATTATTGTAAACATTTGAGGTGTTAAATGCCTTGTTTTTTTAGTATGTTTTGACATGTTATTTTTTACACTTTTAATTAGATCATGAATTCATAATATCATAAACATAATATATGTTTTAAATATACTATATATTATTTATATATTTATTTATAGTAATCCATAAAATATGGTTAAAGGAAATAAAATACATTGTTCATGGAGACATCAGGTTGTCCGTACACATGAACATTATTTCAATTTCATTGTTATATTGAATGATAGAAAATTAAATGATATATATCTATAATAATTACAGTATCATATTTATATTATATATAACTTATTATTATTAAACTTATACTTAATAAATTCCATGTAATTTGTGAATAAATCATGGCGCTTCGTGATGTGGTAGTCTGTTGTACACATGAACGAGGTTATTGTATTCCAAAAAATGGAAATCATGAAGGTAGGTGTAATATGATAATTAAATATTCGTATATTAGTTATAAATATCATATATATAGTATATAAACAATAAATATGTCATTATTACCAACCATTAAAGGTGGTACTGGAAGAACAAATGACATCAATTTGTGAGGGGGTTGTCTGTTGTACACATGAATGATGATTGAGTATCCCATTTGATGGTAGTGTGTAAAATTGAATATTATTTCCTTATAATAAAATAATTTAGTTATATATAAGAAAATGAGTTTATTATATCATAATTATATAAAAATACTTGAAGGGGTGGAGTTCGAAATAAAACAAAAGTGCTTGTTGATGAACACTACCTCTTCTTTGGGTAACTCTTTTTGGTTTATACCAAAATCCATCATTGGATTTCCTTACATGAAAAAAAGAATCAATAATGAGGTAAGGGATATCGGGAGTTCATTTTGGGAAGGAATTGGATGATTTAAATGGATTTATATCTGTGAGTAAGTGAGCGAGGGTGAGTGCCTTTTTATAGTGGAGGATTAGTGGCATTCTTCTAAATTCCAAAAGAAAAACACTATTTGTTGGAATCACATATATAATTGACTAGAAATAATGAAAAAAGTTATATATTAGTAGATATATTGTCTAAATATGGCCATAAAATGGGTTTTAAAAAATATTCTAGGTCATTTTCCACAGATGATAAATGTTTAGTCCTTTAGTAAACTCATTTTTCTCTTAATCATCATGATTAATTTTAACTATTTTTGCTTATAATTATGGTAAAAAAATATTTGAAACTTATTATAATTTAGAAATTATTATTATTAGGATTATAAAATTAATTTTTCCAAATTCAAATCACAAAAGTTAAGGAAATTAATTTTAAATTAATCCCACAGATGAGATTAAACAACGAGTTTTTAAAGAAAAATTATTCAAAAGTATACTAATTTTTTTATATCTAAATTTAATAAGAAAATTTTTAAAATGTGTATTTTTGGATTCATATATTTATAATTTAATTAATAAAACATTAATACCAATTGAAAATATAATTTAACATTATAAATTTTATTTATGAAAATTTAGTTTTCAATAAATATTCATTAATTTTATTATTCATCAGAAAATGAAACCTCTCAGAAAAAGACCAAACATTTACCCAATGATAATTTTAATTTTTTTATTTTAAAAATTAATTTTATTTTTATATAAAATATTTATAAAAGTTTCAATATTTTGTTTTAAAATAAATGTTCTATTAAAATGTGTAAAAAACAACCGTTACATAATACAACAATTTATTGGATAAATTGGACATCATGTTCTTATCTTATGACTATAAAATCAATTTAATGGGTGTAGAAAATATTTCTTGAATTTATAATTTATAATATTATATAATATCATTCAATAATTAAAAAATAATTAATATATTTTCATAATAATTCTTTAGTTTATAATAACTGTTTATTATAATAAAATTCCTTTTTTGTTCAATTTGTTTCTATTTTAACTTCTAATTATTTTGTAACTAATGAATTCAAGCATATTTTCATTTTTTATTGAATCCTATTTATATATGCTAATTTAATATCTATGATATAATTTTTATTTTAAATAAAAATATTAATATTATATTCTAAAACTTGGTCTTATGTGTATCACAAGATATCGAAAAACTCATTGTTTCATGTGACAAAAGATAACTATATATTTCATGAATTTCAAGCTATAAAATATATTTTATTTATTTAAAAAAGTAAATATATCATAAAGTCTCTATATGATATATTAGTTTATACTCTTGGTCTTTTTTTCATGCAGGTAACCAAATAAAATGTTATTTTTTAGAATTTTTGGGGTGTTACATTTTTTCCTCTATAAAAAATTTTCACCCTCATAATTTAAACTAGATATTAGTAAAACAATATATGACATTTTAAAATTCCATTTTTAATAATTCTTTATATTCTACAGGGTTGGTAAAACATACTCTCGAAAAAAGATAATGGGAAGTACCAAGGTCATATGGAACAACACATAACATAGATTCTATATAAGATAACATCAATGAAAAATAAAGATATGGACTTGGTGGAAAAGCATAAATAATTAGAAGGACTAGTGAAGTTCATTGATCCTAAATAAGTAAATTATCAATGTAATATTGAGATGCTCATAACTGTATGTCTATGATGATTAAAAATACCATCAGTTCATAAAAAATTAAGGTAATAGGATAACATTTTATTTCAAGATCATTTTAATAATTTTGAGTAATTATTTTACTAACTAGGTGTATTAGAAAATATATGTATGTGGTTTATTTTTATAAACATAATTTCATACATTGGTTTTTCTCTAATCAAATTATTACTTATACATTACTCTAATAAGTGGATGTCCAGAAATTTACTTCTATATATAAGTACTAAAATTCACTTTTAACGGATCATATGGTCTACAAAAGAGTGAAGAGTTTTTTTGTGAATCAAGATATCATCCAAAAATACCATAATTTCTAAAACAAAAAAAATTAATACCACTTTTTAATCAATAATATTTATCTATCAAATTGTTTAGCTAAAAAAATACATATTAATTAGGACATTATGTACTCTAGTGGTATGCGCTATACCTTTATCATCCTTGGGTTATGGGTTCAAGGCCCACTACCTCAAATGATGGGATAGGTTTATAATCTACATTCGGGTTTCACTTTCTATAAAAACATATTAATATAATTTCAATAATGTTCCATTAACAAGTGATGGATATCCTTGAAATTTAATAATTAAATAACTTTTTAGCTAAGGTTATTAATATAGCATATTTTTTCCAAAGTTTAATAATCATATTTTTGCTATTATTACAGTGTCATTAAATATAATATTAACCCTAAATGTTATCAATACCTTTAAACATATGTCTTTAAATTGTAATTTCATTATTCCTCAAATAAATTTTCTACTAAAATATATACTTTCGGGAAATTTCTCCCAAAAATTCATTGATATTTGTAAACTCCCATCACACATAATGTAAAAGAGGTGTTTAAGAAATAATAATTATGGGTAACCTTAATTTAAAAATATGATGATGGTATCCATCACTCTTAAGTAAATGAAGATAAATCTGCTTTTAAATTTTTAGACAATCCTTAGAAGTTTCATGTTTCTTAAAACCAAAATATTTTTGGTAAAATTATTTAGCAAGTTAATTATTGAATCCCAATATATAAATAATTTATCCAATTTATTTCAACGTAGTTCTTAATTTTTTCTATGGTTTGACCTAGGTCATTCATTATCCTTATCCATTTAAATAAATCACTATGTTTTTATTGAAAACATGAATGGTCCTAAGAATATCCCATGGGAGTGTTAAAGAAAATGTATAGTAAGGCCCATTATCTTGTACCAGGTTATGCTCAAGTCAATCCCATCACTCAATTTTCATTTTTATTACACCTAGGTACATCTATTCCAAAACAAAAACCACTTTTATTATTAAGATGTATATGAATTTTTAGGAAGACTTGCATAATTTCAATCTTACTAAAAAGTTTAGTACGTTCTTCTGTACTTGTCTTCAAATTCTATCATAGGGTTATTTTTCATATTCTATGATTTCATAAATCAAGTTCCCAAGGGTTATAATAAACTATCTCTAATAAAAAATTTAGTGAACTTGTCCCCATAATCCTAGAGTATGTGCCTTGCTACCGTTATATTGGAATAGATACAAGGAAATCACAACCCAAAGGACTAAATAGTTTAGTAGTCTTCATAAACATGATACATACATGAGTATTGTATTACAAATTATATCATTTTCTTAGGAATAAATTTACTATATTTATCATGTCCCTGCACATCAGTCATAGTAAAATTCAAGGAATCATGGGGATGGGGAACAAAATAAGGGTGATCTCAAATTCTCAACAAGGGTTTAGTAAAATGGAAGCAATAATGAATCATTGATAATAATCAATACTAAAAGTTAAAAAATATAACACATCAGATATTGAATAAATAAAATGATATGGATGTTCATAAATTATATGTAAATGTAGATAATATAACATAAATTTCATGTAATCCGAAAACTATGAATTAAGTGCATAAATAATATGGAAAGGTGAATAACATAACACATATGTCATTTAAATAACATGAATTCATGAATATATATAAGTCAAAATGAATATAGAAAGCTAGATAACTAAACACAAATAATATTAAATCAATAATATATTAATGAAATGAGTCCATATATTTTTGACATAGTAAAATATCATGGATAATAATAATTGAATTTTGAATGAAGGAAACACTTAATTATTGGACGTCATGTTTGAGGCACATCAAAACCTTTATCATAAATATCTTTCACATGATGGTTCAAATTTACCAGTAGAATCCTATTTAATTTGGCCAACTAATTTATATCATGGGTAACTGTCGATGCATCAAGGGATATATAACGTGTGGGATCCACCCATCACTACCAATCTAAATCATTCCTCATTTATCAAATAATTGATTTAATTAATGAAAAATTGTGCTTATTATCGAATATTTATATTGAGTTAAAGATAAAAATTTATAAATTCTTCCACAATTAATAAAATAACTATTAATGTAATAAATTTATGTAAAAATGGAATATAGTTTATGTAATAATATTATCCATCTCAAATAATGTGGATATTTAGGGGAAATTTAATGTTTAATGGTCACTAGAAAGTGAATATCTGAAGGGGAATTTGATGAATACAAAACTGATTTGGGATGTGAATCACAATAATATCATTGGTCAAAATAATCATAATCTAGTCAAAGGAAGAATAAGGATGGTATCAACATGACTTATACTCATTAGGGTATGATTAATGGTTATTTTATTTTATGAAGATATATACAATAAAAATATCTTTAAAAAAATATTGAGAAAAATATCCTTTTTATTATGATTTTTTTAGAAAAACCATTTTCCATGAAAATAAATTTTATAAAAAAATACATTAAAATTTATTCATAAAATTACAGATGAAACTTTATATAAATTTGGGTGGGTAATTCAATACAAGGTAAAAAGAACATTCATTTTTCATTGTAAAATGGTTAGAAAAGTTGCTTGTTCAAAATGTGACAAGAAGATTCATTTGAAGTAAAATTATAAAAATAAAAAATGGGAAAAATTACTTTTAATAAGTAATTTTGTAGAGGATGAAGAACCAAAATTGAAAATATTTTTAGAAAACCTGTTTTTTAAGAAAGCAGATATGAGACTAAAGAGAAAATTGAAGTCATATTTTATCAAATAGTTTGCTAAATAAATTTATGTACTAAAGGGTGTAAAAATGGTATTATCACTTGGAAAAGTTCATGAATAACATTATGAGAAGAAAATTAAAGGTTTTATGAAACAATGATCATATAATTTCCTTTAATAGTGTTTCAAGAATAAACAATCTCTATTAAAATGATATTGTGAAATAATTTCTTAAATGATCATAACATTGAAGTAATTATTAATCCATGAATAAATCACGGGTATCAATTTAAAATACACATAAAATGTGAGGAAATAAATCAATAGATTTTATTAATAATTATACACATAATAGTACAATATTAATGGCAATAAGGAAGTAATAAAATTAAATGAAAATAAATTTAGTAATGCAATTTCTTTACAACTTGGTATCTTTATATTCAAATACCCATAAATGAAATAATTAATTTTAATACTCAGTATAATAGGAATAATTAATTTTTCATGATATTAAATTTCAATTTGTCAGTATATATACCATATAAAATAAACTAGCTGCGTAACATTGCAATATGACTCAATGAAATGAAATTGAGACGGAATTCCTTACCTTTTTCATTCCTTTTAGTCATGTATTTTATAAACTAATGTATAGGGGTTTTAAATAGTTAATTAACGTATAATATGTCTATATTAAGATTTATTTTTCCATATATAATCTTCTTATAAAATCTTATCACCCATTTGTTAACAATCATTCATTATTTTCATTATTTCAGGTGTTAATTACCTTTCTTTTCGAGTATGTTTTGTCTTGATATTTTTTTATTTTTAATTATATCATCATAAAATCAGGTCCATAGTTTAATACATGAGTTTAATATCATATAAATGAAATAAAATAATAATCAATAATTATTATAAACATTTAGATGTGGTAATAGAAGAACGAACGACATTGTTTCATGAGGGTATAGTCTTCCATACACACGAACAATGATTGTGTATCCCTTTTCATAAAAGTGTGTGAAGTTTTACTATGTATAAGTCTCATAAAAACATAATATTATAATTAATATTCTACAGTTATTATAAAATCATGATATAAATATAATTTAATTGGGCGGAGAAATGAATAAAAAAGTTCAGTTTGATGAATTTAGCCTCTTTTTCTAGTAACTCCTTTTGATTTATACCAAAATACTTACATCATTTTATTTCAATATAAAAAAATATTTTAGGAAAAGTTTATGTATGGTTTGAGTTTATTTTCTCTAGTTTTGGACATGTCAAATGTCTTAAATTGTGTGAAAAAGTGAGGGGAGAGTGCCCTTTTATAGTGGAGGAGTGGAATTCTTTTTAATACCAAAAGGTAAACATAACTGTGAGGTATCCCTGACATAGTTTCCTACAATAATGAAGCATATTCTATAAAATATAGTATATGGTCTAAATAGTTCCATAAAATTTGTTTTTGACATGTTTATGTCTAATTTTATCCCTTAATCTTAATATTTTGTTCATTAGTAAACTCATTTTTCTCATATTTATCGTCATTACTTTTAACTGCTTCAACTGACAATTATGGTCAAAAATTAAGTTATAATTTTGATAAATTATGAATTATGATGATTCAAAATATTTAATCCATTTTTTCAAATTGAAATCACAAAATTGGAAGAAACAAATTTAAAATTAATCTTATAGATGTGTTGAAACAGCGAGCTCGAAAAGTGGAAATATTCAAAAGATTAAAAAGTTTTTATATATAAATTAAATTTAAAAATTATTATAATGACCATTAATTTATTACTATATGAATAACACAACTTATCCAACTCTAATAAATCTAAATATAATATAACATTTTAAATTATATAGCTTAAAAGGCGGTTTTCATTTAAAATTTAGTATTTTCACTATTTATCAAAAAATGAAACTTCTGCGAAAAAGGCAAGCGAATTATCCTAAGATAATTTTATCATTAAAAATAAAAAAATTAATTTTTTTGTGAATAAAAATTTATAAAATTGTTAAAATCTAGTTTTAGAAAAAAAACTCCCTAAAAAGGCGGCAAAACTACATTTAAAAAAATAAAACATTTTATGGGTAAAATTGGATATTTTCATCTTATTCTTATCAAATCTATTGGATGAGTGTAAAAACATTTTATTCAATATATAATGTAAAAATTTCATTAATATCATTCCCTAATTATTAATTAATTTAATTTATTGGGATAAAATTCTTTTAGTGCGTAAAAATTGTTTATTATAAAAACGCATCCATTATATTCAATTGGTTTTTATATTCATTTCTAATTAATTGGTGACCAATGAATAAAAAAATATTTTTATATATTATTTAATTATATTTATAACTACTAATTTAATTTCTATGAGTTTATTTTCATTTTATGTAAAAATATTAATAGTATTTGGTAAACCTCAGTCTTGCATGTAATGCAAGCTATCTAAGAATATTATTGTTTCTTGCGACATAATTTAACTCTATATTGAATGAATTTCAAGATATATAATATATAAATATTATTTTAAATATTTAATATATCATAATGTCTCGAGTTGTTATATTCTTTTCTATACTTTTAATTATGTTTCATACTCACTATCAAGTTACATATTATTCTCTTAGAATTCTCAGGGTGTTGTACCAACTATAGTGACTGAGGTTTCTCATACACATACATTTCATATTTTTTGATGAATATTCATTACATTACACAAATAAATGCCTATGGACCATAATATTTTAGTGTATTTGAAAACATGGAGCATAATCTTCTAATATGGTGAATGATCATCAATGTTTCTCACAAGGATCTTCACATTTATTACTCTTCATGTATATAACCTATATCAAAACTTTTTAGAACATGGGGAAATGAAAAAAAGAAATGGTGATCTAATATTATTTATAAGTGAAGGTATAAGAGATTTCAATCTATTATTCTATTAAATAATAAAATGATCATTAGGGAATGTGATAATGAACATAACTTAGGAATTTCATATCCAACCTGCCATAGATCATAAACAAGATTCATGTCAAAATGATTGGTAGTTTCTAACACATGGATCATAAAAGAATCAAATAACATGATCCATGAGATCATAACATAACCATAATACAATGATTTTTATCATACATGAAATCTTAAAAATTCATTTCATTACTAGTCAATGAACATTTCTAAAACATATAAGGGAACTCTATGGGTGGCAACGTATCTTGGGTAATAAGAAACCAACCTTTTTGGGAGAAGTCTCAATCTCATTTTCATGTATTATTTTGGCTTATTTAGATTAAATCTTGTATGTTTTTTCCATGTGGATTTATTGGGTTAAATTAGAGACTTTTCTAAGGAAATGATGCTGTTCATATTTGTCACATTTTTTCCCAAACCTTATAGAAACAGACATAGGGGAGTCACATAGATAGCGCGTGGGTTTTCAAACTATGCACCCTCTTAGAAGTAACTATGCACCCCTCCTGGAGGATAAAAATGAATTTCATTAACTTTTGACCTCTGTTCCTGGTGGACCAAATCCAATATTGACGTTATGAACCTCCCTTGGTAAAATATTCTCATCTTATATGGTTTCCTCCAACACTACTATGTTTCTCTCATCCTTTGAAGGGTTGTTTTCCCTATTTTGTGATAGATATAGATCTAGGTTTGTAAGATGTAATTTGTGTGATCTTGGATCTAGGTTTTGAATCTAAATATCATTCCTTATCATGCAATTGAACATTATTATTTAATTTTGGATTTCCATTGGCAAGAATTCATTAATAATCATGAGTTAGATGGTATAATAATCAAATCCCAATGCATGGATTTAAATTATGTGCATATAATTATTTAATTTCTATTGAAATTTTAGCAATTGAAAATATTATATTGAATTAATTAATATGGTTAATTAATTAATTAATGGATTGGGTTATGTGTCAACTAATGTGTAATAATTAATTTATGATTAAATTTATGGGATATTGGGATTATGGTATTTGATTAATTAATTAGTTAATTAGTTAATGGGATATTGTGGTTATGGAATTAGATTAATTAATTGGTGAATTGATAATTTGGTTATACAGATTGTCAAATTATATTAATTTATTGGTGAATTAATTAAGGGAATATTATTATTGTGGAATTGGATTAATTAATTGGTGAATTAATTAATAATTTATTTGAAGAATATTGAAAAATGCATTTATAATGTTATGATCATATTATTCCATGTTATTAAATTGAATAACTATTTCTATTTTGATAATTATATCAGTAGTCCATGATTTGAAATATTGATAACAATGTTTAATGATTATTAAACTTGAATTATTTGAATTATGTAATATATGTGTGATATATGTGATATTTGTTAGTGGCATATGGACAGATTCTTCAAAATTCCATAGTGATAAATGAGTGTGGGAGATGGACTGATTCCCCAAATACCCATATGAGAAGACAAGGTTTGGGATAAGGACTAATCCTCCAAATAACGATAGAGTATTACTAGTATGGGTTAGGGACTGAGGCCCCAAATACCAATGTGATTAATGTGGCGTGGGATAGGTACCGAGGCTCCAAGTACCCATGGGGTGTAAGACATAATTTTCTATTCCCATGAGTTGGCATTGGACTATAGTTCCAATTGGTTGTGATATGTTTAAGGTGAAATGTTAAATTATAATAATATTATTGAGATATGTTTCAGACTCCGGCATGGTCCAAAGTGAGTATTGTGGTTAGGATGTCCTCTGGAACCCTAGAGTTTATGTCTTTAATTTAATGAATAAAAAATTTTATAACTATTTACTTATGTGTCTTTATTTATTATTTATACAACTACAAACAATTTCATGTACTGGATATTGTTTTATATGTCATTGTTAGTGGACAATATAGTTGTACTCACGCCTTACCTAGGCTTCCTAATCAGTACCCAGATAGATATGATATATGTATGACAGTATGAGGGAAAGAGTGCAATATTAGATGGTTGATTCAGGGTGGAGAATGGATGAAGGAACCATACATGGTGTCAAGGTGAGTGTCATTGCATCTTTATTTTTATTTTTCATTTAACACATGATATATATTTTGGAAGGGATTATCTACAATTTAGTTTTGGATATTTTATCCCTTCTTTGACAATTACGCGATACTCGTATTATTCTGGTTTTGGGTATATCACTTGGTTATTTTTATTTAATTGTTATATTATGTTTCTTTGATAATGTTGATATAGTATACGTATAAAAGATATAAAACCCTCACTACTATTTTGTAGCCTTTGGTTTATGAGGAGGCACACCTGAGGTCTTGATATCGACTAGCTTGGGGCACGGATGTGTGGCACCCTAGTCGGGATATTACAAATTGTTATCAAATGTGTTTTATTTTATTTTTTTCCTCACTATTTTAGAAATCTGAATAGGTTAATAGGATGATTCATGCCTTAGTTAAGAGCTCGTGCTTGGGAGTAGATAACCCATGTACGAGGGTACAATCGATGTACCCATGATGGGATTGGTGATATTGATGTCTATTGTTATAGTTGGATTTTTTTCACCTTGAGTGATACACTTATTGTGTGATGTCATAATTGTTTTTTAGACTTTCTAATATTTGACCCATGGACCAATATGGAATGAGAATTGATTATTCATGAATAATTCTAGCATATTAGTATTTATTTTGACTTTTATCATTTTAGGCATGCTTTTGAAAAACAGGTTTTTGAGTAATTTGTTGGTTTTGAAGTGGTTTCATTATTTGTGGATTTGAACTAAAAATTGTGGCTGATATGAATTAAATGTTGTAAATTGATGAAAAAATATATTATATGGATGTATAATGAGGATATTGATTAATGATAATGAGTTTACCCTCTTTTATCCATGACCTTGATCTAGTATAGTTAAGGGTTGTGATAACGCATTTCTTTTCACCATGTGGTGAGGTTTGATGGAATAAATTGTTATGGTTTATTGTGAATCCATCTCAAGTAAACATTTAAATGTTATGTTATGTTTCTTAATATATTTGTTTATTATTTCAGATATATGCCTCCATGATAACATATGATTATGGGACAACCAAATGATATGTCTAGGAATGATCCTCCAGTAGTGGAACCTAAGGTACCAATAGTGATGGGTGAGGAAGTCAAAGAACAGTTCTCAAATATTCTTTTTTATCTTCATGCAGTTTATGGAAGGATTTATATGGCGGTTTATGAAGAGCTTGTCTTACCTGACACAGGATTTTTACTTGCTTAACCCTATGACATTCATTGTAGATGGTGGACTTGAAGAAACCATATTATAGATCGAGTCTATCTGGTCCATACATGTTCACATGGAGACTCCAACTAAGGAGATTGTTAAGATGTCTTCTTACGTGTAATGGGGGAAAATGAGGCACTAGTGGGATGTTCAGGCTCGAACTGGACATGATGATTGAATGGTATATAAGTAATTTTTAGAGAAATTTGTGGAGAACATTTATCTGGAGACACTAAGATATAAGAGATAATCAAAGTTCATGTGATTGACTTAGGGTTGTATTTTCATGATCGATTATGTAGGTCTCTTTACTAAATTGCATTACTTTTTTCTAGAACATGCAGGAAATTAGATAGTTATTGAAAGGAATTTCCATGATGTGGTTGAATGTGGATTATGTCTTGAGTTAATATATTCAGGAAAAAAAATCCTAAAGTGGGGGCTTAGGCTCTCATATAATAGGGGAATCAAGTAACCTTCATGTCTCTTGAGGGTTACAAATGTATTACACATTGTAAGGGAGATATCAAGTCTCGTCATGTATTCCTAGTTCACTAGAAACTGGGGGAGCTTTTTTCCTAGTTTGAAAGTCTATTTCAAGATGATAGAGGCATAAAGAAGGATTTCATTTGAACCATAGTGGATATGTTTGAGGATGTGTTTCTTTAAGACATATCAAAGATTTCTCCATATAGAGATGTGGAGTTTACAATTGAGATCATAATTTGGGATAAGAAAGTTTCAATTCCAGCTAATAGAATGTCACCAATATAACTTCAAGAGTTAAAGGAGAAATTGAAAGAGTTAATGGAAATGGGTCTTATCTATCTGAGTACATCACCTTACGGACCTCTAGATTTGTTTGATAAGAAGGCCGGTGGGATTCAATGCTTCATTGTTGATTACCATAAGTTGATCCAGACGATTATGGAGGAATAATACCATCTACTATGTATTGATGATATATTTGATTAGTTGAGAGAAGATTTTGTTTTATCCAATATAGATCTGAGAATAGGGTACCATCAGTTGAGAGTTCTGTCTTCTGATACAATGTGTACTAACATTAGAATATATTATGCCTTGAGGTGTTCGTCATGATGTTGTTTGGGTTAACAAACACCCCATAAATATTTATATCCTTGGTGGACAGAATCATCCACTCATACCTAGATAAGTTTTTGTTAGTTTTTGTGGATGGCATATTGGTTTACACCAAGACTCATGATGATCATTACCAATATCTGGACATCATCCTATGTACACAGTGAGAACATCAGCTATATAACAAGCTATCTATGTGTCAATTATACCAAGACTCATGATGATCATTCCCAATATCTTGACATCATCCTAAGTACATAGAGAGAACATCATCTATATAACAAGCTATCTATGTGTCCATTCTGGATTTTTCAGGTACAGTTATTTTGTCACATCATCTCAAATGAATGTGGATTAGTGTACCCATAGTTGTTTGGGGTCGGTGGAATATTATTAAAGGTTCATTTAGGACTTTTCCTAGTTGACATCACCACTTTCGGGACTAAATTAGAAGGGTATAATGATTGAATGATTGGAATCATGTGATGATGACTTCTAGGATATGAAGAACTGTTTGAAAGTGACACTAATATTGGTATTTCCAAATCCATGTGAGGAGTGTACATTGGGTATTATGATTTTGGGGTCTGTCTTGGGGAAGTATTGATGTTGGGAGATCAAATTCCAGAATACGGGTCTCATCAGTTGAGGCCACATGGACAGAACTACTCTACAAATGAACTTAAATTAACTACAGTGATTTATAATTTGAATTATTGGTAGAATCAGTTATAGGGAAAAACATTAATGTGTATATACGGCCAATATTTTGTTTTTTATTTTCTAATGACACTTTTAAACTGGTAAGTGTGAACCAAATACGCAGTCAACCAGTACAAACCCAGCAAACCCCATTACCACCCACAACAAGAATCCCGCCCTAAAAATCCAAAATTCAAAACACCGCACAGGATTTTAACTTTCCAAAATTCAAAAGTAAATCTCGGACTACGAGCCAGCCCGTAGACCCGCAAGCACCATCAGTCACATCCCTGCCTATGTCATCATCATCAATGCCGGAATCGAACTCAGCCTTGTAGTCACCGGAGAAATCACAACACACAGACCAGAATCGTCAGTTGATGCTCACCTTTGCCGCTTCCAACCTCATCACAACACAAGCTCCGCCCTAAATCGTCACAACTTCACTATACAACACCAACTTTGTACTATAAAAACAAAAAAACCAGAACAACCATACATCTTTCATCAAAAAACACACCTGCAACATCAAGGTATCTGCTACCATTGTGAGATCATCCCACTACAACCCATCACGAGCACATTGCGAGACACCGTGGATCAACCAAAAAAACCCGTCACCGCCAACATTCCTGCAAGAGGAAACCACCATGAAACTTCAAAGCATCCAATCCGCCGCAGAACATTACCACATCCCTTAGGCTCCGATAAACCAGGACGACGTCATGCCTCTAGAGACCACAATCCCATAGACGCTCCGAAGAGTGAGCCGGTGAATAGAGAGACCTCTTCGCAAACCGGACTTACGCTCAAGAATCATGAACTGAAGCACCAAGAAGGTCGTATCTTGAAATCACAGCAAGAGGGAGTGCTGTGAACCGAAACGGAGCACGCTAGGAGAGATTGTAGCAGATCCACTATAGGGAACCAGAAGGCGGCGACAGGGGGGGTCTAAGAATATAAATTCAATTGATTTTGATCAAGCATATATGAATATGAAGAGAAATAGTTTGGTTGATGCTCTATGTAGGAAAACTCATACATATGAAGTTTAGGTGTCTAGTGATGAGTGGAAAATGATGACTTTATTATTTGATATGGATGTTTTTATTGAAGAGATTCAGGAGAATATGTATCTCATAACAATTTCATTAGTTTGTACACTTTTGAGCTGAATTAGAGATATAATATATGAGGATATGGAATTTTTGACCTTGAAAGAAATCCCTGAAGGTGGGGATTAACCTTTGGATAGGACTATAGATGAGGGTGAGATCATCAAAGTTGGGAACTGGGTTTTTGTGCTTGGTACTATGTGGGAGGACCTTATGGGTGAGATTCATTCCTCGATGTGGGTGGTACATCAAAGTATGAACATAATATACAGTTATGTATGATGATTTTTTTGGTGGTTGGACATGAAAAAGGAGATGGCATTGTTCTTAACGCGATGATACACCTATCAATAGTTGAAGGTTAAGCATTAATGACCTGGTGGTTTACTACAGTCGTCTCCCATTCCATAATGGAAGTGGGAAAACACTACCATGGACATTTTGGTGGGTCACCTATGAAATAATAAAAATACCATTGTTATTTGGGTGGTTGTAAATAGACGAATAAATCCAGAACAGTTCTTACTGGTGTGGGTGACATTTTTGGTGGATCAGTTAGGAGACTTTACATTCTGGTGATATTCCATCTACACTGAGTGCCTTATATCATTTTTTCTGACCATGACTCAAGCTTTAATTCATGATTCTAGAAATTATTATATAAGGTAGTTGGTACATAGTTTTTACTGATTACGACATTCCACCCACAAACAGATGGGAAGTCAGAATGTATTATACATGTTCTGAAGGATATTACTTTAGAATGTGTCCTAGACTTTAGTGGGATTAGAAGATTCAATTGGTACTTATTGAGTTCACCGATTACAATAGTTATTAGAAAACTATACAAATATAACTATACAAGGATCTTTATGGTACGTCGCATTGATCAACCTTATACTGGATAGAGGCTGGTGAGTCATGGTTGTTGGGACAAAGTCTCATTCATGATACTCCATACCTGGTACATCTTATTTTTAAACATATACCTACGTCTCATAGTAGATAGAATTAATATGGTGATAGACGTTGATGACTGCAAAAGGGTACAATGGCTGATCGTGTGTTCCTACAGGTGTCACCTTGATTGGTTCACCATGGGATTCAGAGATAGGGAATGTTGGAACCCCTATTCATTGGATTTTTTAAGGTTGTGGACAGGATCAAGCTTCTTGAATACCAATTGGTTCTTCTATAGAGATACGATTCTTTGATTTTATTTTTTATGTGTTATATCTTCTGCGGCATCACCCCGAGCCATGTCATGTGATCAATGTGGATGAAGTCCGGCTTGAGATAGATATGGAATATGAGGAGTATCTATTACATGTGTTGGATTGTAGTGAGAAAGTGTTGTGGGGAAAGACAAATCTGATAGATCATGTATTGTTGAAACATGGCTATTTTCAAGAGGACAAATTGGAGATATAGGAGGCTATGAGGGCTCAATGGATTGATATTATTGACTCAGAATCCTAGAGATGCTGGGGAGAAATTATTGAGGATGACGTGTTATAAGGTTGGTAGATTATAATACCCTGGTCATTTCTGGAGATGTCTCAATCTCAATTATAGGTATTATTTTTTCCTATTTTGAGTATATATTATTTAGGTTCTTCCTTGTTGAGTTTTTGGGTAATAATAGAGTATTATGGTTGGAAATGGGGTAGTCCACAGTTGGCAAAAACTTTCTATAAACTGCTCACCTAGCCCAACAAATGATGCAATCCCAAATAGAGATTATTCTCACATCAAGATCACGTATTGTCAAACAGTGTCCCCTATGTAGGGTAACCATGAACCACCACCTAGAAGTGGCACATGGTTGAGGTATGTAGTTTGGAAAACAATTCACCCCAACATAGGTAATCGTACATGTGTTTATTAATATTCTGGAAAACGGTCATTAAAATCCTAAGCCCCCCATAAATCACCTTATTTCATCCTAACTCTATAATAAATAATTTCTCTCCTTTTTTAGGATCCTGGACATATTATACTGAGTTTTTACCTCGTTTATTTGTGAATTAAGCCCAAGTTGATATTTTCACCTATTACATAATAAGATTCTCATCCTATACGGTTTCCTCCAACTATCTCAACATTCTCTCATCCTGTGAATGGATTTTTATCTTTTTTATATGGATCTAATTCTATGTTTTTTAGATCTATTCTATTTATTCTTAGATCTGGGTTTGGGTTCTAGATCTCATTTTTTTTGTGCAATTGAATATTCTGCTTCATTTGGGGATTCCTATTGGTGAGTTTCCAACAATAATCCTGAGGTAGGTGGTAAATTATTCAAATCTCTAAGTCATGATTTATATTACATGTATGTAATTATATAATTTCTATTAGACATTTTAGAATTTTAATTATTAAATATTATTAATTAATTTATTCAATTAATTAATTAAAGGATTATGTGATTGGTCAGTTAATGTGGATTAATTAATTAGTGAATTAATTAATGGGATATTGGAATTGTTTAATTAGATTAATTAATTGGTAAATTAATTAAAGGGATATTGGGTTTTTGGAGTTACATTAATTTATTGGTGAATTAATTAATGTGATATAAGGATTTTGAAATCTGATTAATTAGTTGGTTAACTATATAAAGGTATATTGGGGTCGTGGAATTAGATTAATGAATTGGTGCATTAATAAATGGGTTATGTGGTTAACATTAAAAAATGTATTAATGGTGTTCTGTTTATATTATTCCATGCGATTAAATTAAACAACCATTTTATTAATAATTATAATTTTATGCCATGATTTGAAATGTTGATAAAAAGGAAAATTTGGATTAACCTTGAATGAAATGACATATGAAATATATACGTGATATATTTTATATTCATGTGTGGAACAAGGACTGTTGCTTCAAAATACCAAAGTTATAAATGAGTGTGAGAGAGGGATTGATGCTCCAAATACCCATATGAGATGATGAGGTGTGTGATAGGAACTGATGCTCCAAATTCCCATATGAGATGATGTATCTAGGACATGGAATAAGGCTCCAAATATCCATGTGATTAATGATGTGTGGAATAAGGACTGAGTCTCTAAATACCCATGGGGTGTTAGACATGAAGTTATATTCCCATGATTTGGAATTGGAATATGGTATGAATTGTCCATGATATGCTTGAGATGAAATGTGAAATGAAAATAGGTTATTGTGATATGATTTAGACTCCAACATGGGCTGAAGTAGGTATTGTGGTTTGGGTGTCCTCAGAAACCTGGGGGTTTATGGGGTTAATTTAAAGAAAAATAAATGTTATAAATTTTTTACTTATGCATTTCAATGTATTATTTACACAACATGATACACATTCAATGAATGGATATTGTTTTAGATGTCATTATTGGTAGCCTACTAAGTTGTACTCACAACCTACATGGGATTCCAAATCGGTAACCGAATAGACTTCATGTTCGTAAAAAATGATAAGGGAATGAGTCCTATGTTATATGGTTGATTTAGGATGGACCATGGATGTGGGAACTGAACATGGTGTTGGGACCCTCTTGGGAGTGTCAGTGGGACATTATTTTTTTCTCATTTGAAACTTGGCACGTATTTTTTCATGGAATATCTACTATTTTTTATTTTTTTATTCTTTCTTTGGTCATTTTGTGATACTGGTATTTTTCTGGTTATGGTTATATCATTTGGTTATTATTATTTAATTATTCTATTTTTCTACTTTTTTAAAGAGGGTATAATCTTCCCATGATTGAAATTAGACCCTCGCTGGTAGTCACTAGCCTCTAGTATATGGGAAGGTGTACTTGAGGTCATTGGACTTACCGGATCTAGGAAATAGTGTGTGGAACCCAGGCCGGGAGTAATATTTTGAAGTTATATTGAAGTTATTTATTTAGGTATTTTCTTAAAAAAGGGTTTTATGGTTTGAATAAGATAGGGAAGGGCGTCCTTCTATAAGTGCGGGAGAGGACACACTTTGTATTTTAAAAAAGAAATAAGTAATCATCTATTTTTCATATGTCATAGGGGAAAAAACTAGTCCATTATTAGACCTTATCGGAGTGATGGTATAAATATTTACATAAAATAGTTTTTATACATTTTTATAGGTCATTTTTACAATTATATGTTTAGTCTAACCCCCTACCCTCACCTTGGAAAATCTATATTTACCTTAACCACAGTAATTAATTTTTAGAACATTCACTATTAATTTTGTTCAAGGATTAAGTTGAACAAATTATGAATTAGAAATTATGTTTATTAAACATATTTAATATATTTTTACAAATTATGTTCACATATCTAAAAAAATTAATTTAAAATTAATCCCATGTTTGGTTTGATAAAGTGGGTTTTAAAGATAAAATGGTCAAATGATTACAATGTTTTTATATCAAAATTCAATATGAAATTGATTCCAATTACCAAAACTGTAAAAGTGGATTTATAATTTAAATATTTTAACATCAAAAAGATTTTAAATTATAATTTTAGTTAAAAAAATAGACAAAAATGAAATTTTAAAATAAAATTCAACATTTTTCACGATTCATCAAAAAATGAAACTTTTCAAAAAAATCGAAAAAAACACACCATTATAATTTTTATTTGATGATTTAGAAATTTATTTTTATTTTACAAAATTAAATTTCAAAAACTTTTAACAATTAATTTTATTATTTTCAACAAAAAAGAAATAAAAATATTTTTTTGTGAAATTAAAATTTTCAAAAAATGTGGAGACATTATTGAAAAAATTAAGTACATTTTTTATAAACATGTTTTCATTATAAAAACCATTATAAATAAAATTTAAAAAATATTTATTACTCTTTATATCATAATGTTCAATTTTAATGTTATTGATGTCATGTTTAAATAATTATAGTACATCGTGGTTTTGTAAAAAATCTATGTTGTGTGTAACGTAAGATAACATAGTATTTTATGTAGCCCAAGATTAACCTGGGGTCGTGTGTGACACAGTCCATCAAATTAATTTAATTTATTTAAAAAATTTAATTCCAAGTAACTCTGGGTGTTACATATTCCATCGAATGGGTTACGAAATCATTTTTCTTCTATACAGTTGACTACTGCTTCACTAACCAATACTATTCATTAATCCACTACCACCTATCGTTTTTGGGTATGATAATGGATATAAAATATATATATGATATATATATATATATAACATAATTATACCTCTTTATTCATTATATATAATATATATATATATATTATTTCTTTTTCATAGGTGATATGATAAGGTCGCTTATCGGTATGGCTGAATACTGTCTCGCGTAGCGATGTGATTCATTTTTCACAGACATTTTACAAGGAATGTAATTATGATAAAGTTAAGGAATAAATTTGATATAAATGATATAATTATGATATTAATGAAATGATTATCTTTATTAAAATATTATATATCCTTTTATTTCTTACCTTTATATTCACAGAAAGATGATAACATTATTTGTGTACATATGGACTATCACCTTCATGGAGCGATATGACTATATATTTTATCATCGCAACACATAGATAATATATAATAGTATATTTAAAGAAATAATATATCATTTATGATATTATTATCATTCTGTAATGATAAAATATTACTTAACTACTTTCTAGATTGATTAATGAAAAATGTATATATTACTCATGCGTACGTATAGCCTACCATCTCCATCACTCTAACATAATTTATTTTTTCACAACTATATTTCATAATTGGACTGAAAAATTATAATATATGTAAAAAGATGATAATTATTTCATTATTATAATTTTTTATATGATTTAACTATATTATATTCACAATATCTGGTTCTTTGATAATAGTTCAAGAATGTGAATGAATGGAAATTAACTCCCCAAACAATGAAAATAATGAAATATTATTTAGGACTGATAGATAATATATTATAAGAGGATAATATATGATATTTAAAATATTAATATTGTTATATTTTAATTTAATACCATTTTTAAAACCTATATACAAGAGTTTTAATAACATTGGGCCAGAATAATTTGTGAGGTAATGGATTTCTTAACTCAACTTCTATTCACTGGGCTAAACATCTGCATCATTGATTATGTCCTACTAATATTATTTATGTAATGAATTTTGATTATTTTTTTACACTTTTTTATGTGTATTTTCATTTGATATTCATATTGAATTCGTTGATTAATCCCCACTTCAATGATATGATATTTGTAAGGGATTTCTAGTTTATACCTTATTTCTATGATACATATTCAAATTCAGAAATCATTTCATGTGTGTAGCGTATATACTGACCCATGGAAATGTTATATCATCAATACAATTATTTTAATTTTATTTAAAAATCATTTCATATTATTATTTATTGGGTATTATGATTCAAAATATTACTAAAATGGTAAGGGACTTTTGTCTCAATTTTTCTTCTTTGAGACTTCTGTCATGTTATGATCCTATATTATTTTATATGGTGTATATACAACCCATTTGACATATAATATACTGAATTTATTTATTCTCATTTTATTTAATGTTTTAGTTTATTTTATCCTTTAATGGGGCTTATAATTCAAGGTTACCAATGAGGAAAAAGTTTTATGTCATAATCTCATCGTATATTGGGATTTGTTATGATTATGTCTCAAATAGTGATTTCATATGAATAAAATTTCAATAATTCCAAAAAAAATTATATTATTATGGTTATTTAATGAGAATAAATTTTTTCCATTCATGTTCCTCTGTTTATGTACCCAATAGTTCAAAATAATTTTTTTTTAAAAAAATTGTCTTTGTTTCACTCTCCGTCTAGGGACCCTTTTTCATCCAAACCCGTGTTTTGTAAAAAAATTATTTTTTAAAATTATTCAAATGATTTTTTGAATAATTACTTACCCATGTTTTACTTTTTATAATTTTTTTATGGGGATCTTCATTTCATTTTCCAAAAACTTCCTATTTGTATTTTACTGAAAATTTTAATGGAATTTATGGTTCAACGTGTATAGTATGAAAGTAATTTTCCTCTTTCCTGCCCATTATTTTTTTTGATGGTTCCATTATATGATTTTAGCATTATTTTCAATGACAATTATCTTCCAGATTTTTAAAAAGGTGTTTTTAAAAATGGAATATATATTTTCCCCAGGAAATGTTTTATATTATTTTTAAATATTTCTTTGTATGTTTCCATTTTTGATTTTAAAGAAAACGATTTTCCTAATATTTTTTTGAATTTTTTGTTTTAAAAAGTTATTTTATTCAAAATGAAAAGTTTATTTTACTACTAATTTTATTAATGTTATTTTAAAGGTATTTCAATTTTTCAATGTCAACAACACATGTTATTACTTATGCTATAATAGGGATATTTTGTAAGGATACCATCTTCATTATTTCCCAAGATATATTATTATTGTTTTAAATATATTTTTATGGAACTAAATACTTTCCCACTAGTTAATGATATTTCAAAGATATTGTTATGGAATCCATTTATCTTCTATGGTTTAATCATGTTATAAAAGGGATAATTTCTGTGTTATGAGTTTTATGATCAAATAGAAGATATATCTACTTTATTCATATGGTGGTTCATAGAAATTTATTATATGGTGGGTGCACCCAAACAATGTCAGGTGATCCCAATATTGTATTAATTATGGTTCCACAAAGATAGAACTATAATGCACTGGTTAAATATTATGTTCTCATAAGAATTATCTTGAATGTTAGATGTACGTTTTTGCCATTTTTATGGGTTTTTAAGGGTTATTTAATTGTTCTATGAATACGGTTTTCCATGATACCAACACATTTTATCTTTGATTGATATGGGTTAATAATATTTACATCGATCAAGATTAATATCACATGTCTCATGATTATTGATTTTGATGAATTTTATTCTAAGTACTTAACCTACGTTTCATGAGTGATGATTTTGGCATTGATGGGTATATCTTCTTTATTGATTAACATATCCTATGTGACTATGTCATCGTACCCTTATAAACATATAATATTCATGGATCATATTAAATAATTAATTCATATGTTTATCCATTCATAGAATTTGATATCACCCGTCTTATGTTTCTTTTTCCATAGGTTATCATGAAATCATGTGAAATGAATTATTCCTTGAATAGATTTCATATGGATGATGATTTTGACTTAATGTGAAATAAGAAAACTAGGTTACGTGGGAAAAATTATAATTTAATTAATTGGGTATTGTTTATGTAGGATTTTGTCCTAGTTCGATAAAATCTTAAATCAAAAATGTCTTTGTGAATATAAGTGATCAATATATTCTTTTTTATGTTGTATGGTTTGGATTGAAAAAATTGGGTCCAAATTATCTGTATCAAAGAATAAAAATTAATTTTTATGATTTCATCATAGGATCTATGTTTTTATTGTTGAGTGTGGGTTATGGGATCTTATTAATCATTCCTTGAGTTGTTATAATAATGCATCATTGACTATGTGATTTTTAGAGAATGATCCCTTATTTAATTATTTAATGAATTCATTATGAGAATTGTTTTTGTAAAAATAATCTTATTCCATTTCAGTACATATCCCAATTAAATTACCCATTTTAAAATGTATTAATATTCCTTATAAAGAAAATTTTTGTTATTCAAAGAAAAGTGTAATTTGTTAAGAATTAATGATTTCCTAAGTTCTAGGTTTAGAGATAATTTGATTAAAGGATTGTGAAATGGTTTCTTTAACTGAGTGACTTTATATTAAAGAAATAATAATTGAGAGATTCTTATAACACTCCATTTTCCATTCATCTTAAAAACACAAATTTATATAGATATCTTTAGGAATAGTATTGGTTTATGGAATGATGAAATAAATTTTAAATTTTACACAGAAATGTATAAATTTTAAATATGTAACAACTAAATAAAAAAATACCCAATGGTTTTCTTCTTACATTTCGTATTACTAACAATAAATGGGATTATATATGACCATATTTTGTGGTGGGATTACAAAAGACATAATCCTCTACAAATGTGATATAGGTTATAAATTATTTTTTGACTAAATTTATTCATTTTTTTATTTCGAAATATTTTATATTTAGACTTGAAAGTAGATAATAATTTCAATGAGATTGGGAGGTTATATAGTCTCCATATCTCTATTTTATCTAATTTTGGTCATAGATTTACATTCAATTTTTAGAAAGGAATTATGAAATCATGTGTTCTAAATTAAATATCAGTACAATTATTTATCCTTAAGATGATAGTTAGTGGGAGAGAAAATTATATAAATTTGAAGATATAATTAGATCATTATCTTTTGGATAATTAGTAAATTTAGGATAAACATATTAATTTAGTGTAATTTTCTTATAATAACAATTTTTAATACAATTTAAATATAGAATAATTTGAGGAGTTATTTAGTAAGTAGTGTCGAACAATAATATTTATGATGAAGTCAGTGTGAGAACGTTTATGGTACATGTATTATTATAATATATAGTTGATAAGGTAATGTTTAATTGTCACTATTTTATTGATTGTCATAGAAAAAAGAGAACTGTACAGATATGCAAAGTAATTATCTTTCGTTTGAGGTAGGGGATCATGTTTTTATTATTATATCCCTTTTGAATGGTACTATTTATTTTGATTGTAATGGAAGATTATTCCATTGTAGTTTTTTTATATATTAGATTTTAGAGAATATGGAATAAAATTATTACTAATTAGAATTTATATTGATTTTATATTGGTTTCAAGAAGTGATTAATGTTTCATTATTAATGAAATATTTACCAAAAACCACTTGTTTTATGAGCCCCAATGTAGTTTAGTTGTAGGAGATTCTTTTATAATAGAAAAATAAAAATTACATTCTAGATTAAATAAAGAAATTATTGAAAAATAATGAATCTCACTAACATTATGTTTTATGGTAGAACTATATGATTGAATAACAAATATGAGAATCTAGAAAATAATTAATGTTAAAATATATGCACTCGTCTATGATATGATTAAAATGGCGAGGGTGATATTTCATTTAGAGGGAGATAGTAGGAAACCCCTAGTAATTATAGCCTAAAATTAATTTTTCAATTTATAATTATTCATTTTTTATTTATATTCATCATAGTGTCATAAATATTTTTAAATAAGTTTTCAATGAAAAAGGGATTGTTTTTATTTAAATTAATTGTTTCCCATTAATTAAAATGTCATATTTAAATTTTTGTTTTCAGAATTTTTAAATTTGAGACTGATAAAATGAACATCATTTTTTTCATCATCTTATCAAAATATTCTTAAGATAAATTTTTATTTTTTTATGAAACGTTTTATTTTTTCTTGAATTGTAAACAATATTAATTTTTTAAATAATTTCATTTTATCATGATTCCATTTATAGAAATAAAGTTAATGATTATGAAAACATTTTATTAGTTAAAATATATATTTAAGAAGTAATATAATTCAGTTAAAAAATAATATTTTTCATAAAATTCTATGTTTTACATTTTTTCAGTCAAAGTTATATTTTAATTGAAATAAAAATTACCATTTTTTATTCATATTTAATCATGTTTTAACAAGTATCATTTTTGTTTTCATGTGATTTTAATTTAAAAAAAGTATCATTTTATGAAAAATAATCCAATTAATTCAATCGAAATGAAAATTATACGTTATTTTGGTATAAAATCTTGTCATTTTTAAAAAATACATTTTTTTAGAAATAGATTTTCATTGCATTTTTCAAGAACATATTTAATGAAAGTTTTTTAAATTTTGGAAATTGAGTCTTATAAAATAGATTCTATATTTTGAGTCAATATGTTCAAATTTGTTAATGACTTCAATTTTTTATTCATAATGAATAGTTATAATGATAAATTTAGGTCAATGTGGTAAAGGGTAAAGGAGTTAAAGATTCTGTAAAAAATAATAGGTTATGTTTTAGATATTTATTAATCAAGTATCAACAATATTTGTTAAGTGTACATAGTCCATAGTATATCCTATCATTGAAATTTCTATAAATCATATCCACTTCCAAAAGGAAATACATTAATGGTATTCTAATGTTATTAATAGGTACAGGGGTTCTACGTCTCTAACTTATTAATGGGAAATTCCTCTCCTAGAATTTTTACTCAGATAGAGCATATTATTTCTAAAATATATCCCAAAATACCATCATTACTACCTTATTTACATCCAATAGAGTGTGGTAAAACCAATAGGAAAAATCCTACAATTCTTTGGGTGTAATATAAAATAATATATACATGAAGGAGGAATATGTATTAAGTTAATTATATGATTTTTATTTCATTTTATACCTCCATAAAATATATTTTAAATATAAAATAATTAAATTTATTTATTTTATATAATTAAATTTAATGATGATGAAGAAAAAACAATTTTCTCCCATAATTCCATCATATGGGAAATGGAAATGTGATTCTCGTAAATTTATAGAATACACCCATCATTAAGATATGAATTTAATTGTTCATATTAACATCACATGACAAGATAGAAATTTTTTTAATGAATATATAAGATATTTCTGAAAAAAAATATTATTCGAAAAAGTTAATATTTTTTATTAAATCTTACCCAACCAGACATCAGAAAATAGAAACATCTATCGTTAATATGTATGGAATTCCACCTACACAAAGTAATTTTATTTTTATTTCATTTACTCCTAACATGGATGATTATAGAGATAGGTTTAAGAATTTAATGGTTTCTTTATACCATTATTTTTATTATTTAATTGTAAAATTTTATCTCCTTCATTTCTTTTTCATTTATCAGAAAAATGAAAATGTTACTCTTTTGTGCATGGTGACAACATCCTCCGTGAAATAATGATTTTCCTTTTTCATGACCACCATATATGGAATTTCCTAGATCTATATTTAAATTTTAAAAAATAATAGTTATAACATGTTTTATACACTGGATATGGTAGAACCATAATCCCTTCGACCATGAATACCAAACCAAAGCTGTTTTGGATAGAGTGACCTCAAAACATATCTTATAAATATAACTTATTGAGTAAATAAATAATATATGGTAATAAATGAAATAAAATAAATAATTTTTATATCTACTATTTTGTACAAGATTACAAATTCTAATGGCACTTTTTTTTCATCTGGTGGATGTTCCAATCATAAATTTGATCTTCAAGATGGTATTTAGATAGTCAGAATACCTAAAAATATTGTCTTGGGATGCGGTATAAGGATTGGAAGGTTTCTATTATTACTATATTTGGTTTGTGAGAATCGTCTATCATAATAGTAGTTTTTTTAAAGATAATGTGGAGTATCATTGTCAGTAAATGGTAACTCCAAACCATTGAACTAAACAGTGTGGCCTTATAGGGGAGTCACATAGTTTCATAAGAATGGGATAATTATGCTATAATACCATGTGAATAGCTATACAAAATTATATAGGTGTATCACATGGGTTTTCATCTGTTTTTTTACAATACATCTAACTCATGTGGGGTGTAGTGGTGAGGGAGTGTTGAGATCGCAGTGTGCACGTGGTTTTTTAAATCTTGTGCATTGGTCATGTGGGTTGTGACTCCTAGAGAGATTTATCTATGTTGTTGGAATAATATTTACCTAATTGTGATACCTAGACATGAACCTCTTATTAAGTGGTAGAATGACCCTTTTTCCCTGTAACCATAAATGGGTCTTTACATAATGTTTTATTCATTTGCACCTATAAGATATCATGCAAGCTTATCCTCCTTCTACCCCTCCATTTAGTGTTTGTTATTTTTTATTGGTCTTAATAAAATTCTTTCTAATGCATTGAAATACTATAGGTAAGTCAATGACTCCTCTTACCTCTTTTATTAATTTATATTCTTGTCATTAACACGATTTTTGTATGATCTAAAATGAAATATTTTTATATAGTTTTTATATTATTATAATTTCTCACACATAATAATTATTTTAAGATCAATAATTGTTGATATAAGTTTCATAATAATGAGATATATGGTATACATGTTTTTTTTTCTTAATGTCTTTTCATTTTTAAAATGAATCATTGTTTCATATACCGGACCTTCTATGTGTTTCTCCTAAGATGTGTTAAGATTAAAATAAATTTCATAGAACGTGACATTACAATTCATGAAGAATTTAAAAATGGTTGGTAAAAAGATTATGGCCTTTTATATATAACATTACAATATTTTAAGCATGATTATACATCAGAGTACAAGACAAGGATCGTAAAGTGTAGTGTCGTAGAACACTAGGTACATAATCAAACATTATAAGAATAACATTTTATGTAAAATCTATAATGATCTCTATATTCCATTCTGCTCAAACATTAACATAGGATAACTTTGGTAAAACAAGAACAAAGGGGTGATAATAAATCCCATCAAGGGAATAACTATAAGAACAATGCATTATCCATGGAATAGAAGCAATGACATGATGATACAAAAAGGGGTGTAACTTATGGAGTAATATCATATAAACATGGGATCGTTTAAACATGGAATCATAGAAATGTGGAAGAAACATAAAATACAAATTTAGTACATGTCAAGGCTAACTACTAAGACAATTTCCCATAATAGCACAATCCAAGGCTAACTGCCATGACCGTTTCACATAGTAGCACAAGCCAATGCTAACTACCAATACCATCGCACATAACATCTCATGAGACTCAACTTTTCCCAATGCATTGTATCAATCTCTGGGAACACCCATATTACATTTCATTAATATGTTTTCCAAATAAATAATCATACATAATAAATCTCGAATAAACAAAAGGGTTACCCATGGAAGTAATTGTGTACCATAATCATAACATAAACCATAATCAGTGGGTGTATTCTGAAAGTGACCATAAAATAAATGAATTATAAAATACAAGGATTTTTATAATTTAAAATAGGTATATATCATAGTAAGTGATTTTAAATATAAGATACAACATATAAGAAATGTACTTGAGAAATTTTAGCTTTAAAACATTTTTGTGTGGTTTTATGAGAAATATTATACAGCTTTCAGAATAGAAAAAGGAACAATATTTTATATAAAACCATAAGAGAACCAATAATTTTTTCATAATAAAAATTATGATTTTATAAAGACAATTGTGGATTAAAATAGAAGATATATTTCACTTGAGGTTGGGTAAAATTTTTGAAAGTTCCCTTACAACGAGTTTTCTTATTGGGAAGTATCGAGTAGGGAATCACTTAAAAACATGTATATCCCTGAAAGAGAATTATGGATGGATATTGTAACATGTTTTTGAATAATATAAACAGAATTTACAAGTTTTACATAAAAATAAAATACAACTTCACTTGGGTAAAAAGAAAGATAGAGCAATCCGGAGAAATAAATGAGATTTTAGTAGAATTCATTACAGATAATCGGCATGGTATCAGGTCTACATAAGAGGGATTCATGAGAGAGAAAATGGTTTCTCATCTCTTATAAATCATTATTTCAGTGTGGGGAGGTGATAAATCATACCCTGTCATTAGGGATTACACGTGAAATTTCATAGCATAGAGGAAATTCTTGAATAAAAGTGAAATGCGGAAGATCCCTTACATTAAACCGGATGGTTTTCTCCACATGTTAATAACGAACAAAATAAAAAATTAGGTTTTTAATTAATAATTACACAACCTATTATATATTTAATTAATTTATTATAATCTTTTTATGTTCATTAAATTCTTTTTTGATTGGATATAAGGCCCAATTTCATTGTTTTGGTATGTTTTTCTTCCTTGGTTTTAATGATCGTTTCACATTAAGATAAACTTGTATGATGAAGGTTGTTGGGAATAATTGAAGTTATATTTTATTATTAAACATCCCCAATTTTTCATGGTTTATAACTTAATTAGGTTATTTTTTGTGAAGTTTAATCATTTTATAAAACTTTAGTGACATCCTTTTTGTGTTAATTGGCGGTTTTTGGCCACAATGAATGTGTTTTGTTTAATAAACCAAAACCATGTGTACTAAATGATTTTAGAACCAAAGATGAGAAATAATACATATATTATGTTCTGGTTCAACCATGAAAATGGTTTCATTAACATAATTGAAGATGGTAATTGATGTTGATAACCCGTTGTCCTTGATTGTGCTAAATTAACACATCAATGTGTTTTTAATTATCTCAAATATATGATGGGGAAAGGAGAGAAGATAATGCATTATACCATTATCATTATATAATTCTATTACATGTATGTAACCGGAGCTATCATACCATTTGGGTGAAGGTAGGTGAATAAATAAACAATAAAATAAAAGAACTTAAAATAAATAAAAGAATAGGAAATAGTAATTTACCAATTGAGTATAACTCCTTTGAGATACTCTTTATAAAAGAGGATTTGGTATTTTGAAGACACTATGGGAATTTGGACATGTGAAAGGATAATGGGAATAGATTTTGGTAGAATATATTCAAGGAACAAGGCTTGAGAAGAGTGAAGATAATAGGTATAGATGGGTGGTATTTATAGTAAAGGGGAGGGTTTTCAAAATATTATAATCATTATTTTATTATTACTTCACAAGACAAGAAATAGTGAGTATTCCAAGACCAAGAATAGTAATAAATTCATGTGAGTTAGATATTTGGTTCTTACATCACCTATCATGTCTGGAATAGTTGTTTTTAATTATAATGTATGTATACGATAAATTAATGTATTTTACTATTCACCAAAAATTCATGTCTTTTAGAAAAATCTCAAAAATTCAACCAAACCATTTTTTGATGTGTAGAATCCCAAAATGAAATCCATTTTTCAAAAATAATTTTCTAAATTTGATTAATTTAATATTTCTTTAAAATCACAATTTACTTGACAATTATAGGTTTTAAAAAAAATCATACATCCCGATATAGGTATATTGTGCATCCAATTGAATATTATTTATATACTACTATAGGTAAGGTTACTATACCTTAAGTAACTTCACTATTTATAAGGGTAACATTACTATTCATAAGGGTACATTTCTATTCACCAAAAATTAATTTTTTCATATTAAACTCCAAATAACTTACTAATCGCAATCGTGTATGTCTGATTTTTGAAATTTAAATCACAGAAGTGAAAAACTTATGTTTAAATTTCACATAGAACTTAGTTTTTATTTGTGTTTTTAATTAATTTGATTATACGAAATATTTATAAAAAAGAAATTTTCATTGAAAAATATTGTGTCATTACATGTAAAGACCCGGAAATTTAATGGAATTTGTTTTTAAATACTTTGGAATTTTACGATTCTATGGCTTCTGACGGCACTTGATTCTGAGGCCCATTGTGCCCGGAATCAACTTCCGAAGTTTATCTTGGGTACTTTCAGTGAACGAACGAGCGGGTTTTTCTCTCTTTTGAACCGATGCTCAGAATTAAAATCTGAGGGCACCGATGAATTTGCAATGTCGGTAATTGCTTAACGCGGTCCTTACCATAGTTACGTTCGCAATGGAGGAGAAGGTAATTTTGGCGGTTTATTTAAGAATAAAATAAAAAAAATTCGGAACATTTTTTATTTTATAAGGAGGTTATTCCCTCCCCTGTGTTGTTAAGGGTGGGGCCCACAGCCACCTAACTACCCAAGTGTGGATGTTAGAGCGGTGGGGCCCACACAAGCCCCACCATTTAATTTCTTCTATACTCATTAATGACCCCTCTTTAATTTGGCAACCCCTTTTTTTACATTCCAATATTTATAATTAATGGGGATCTTCCTTCGCCCATCCTTTAATCAATGGTCAACACTTTATTAAATGTGGTGATTTATTTTTTGGACTTTCTATGCATGTGTAATTTAATAATAGGAGTAGCCTATTATTTAATTTTGGGGAAGAGCTATCATTGTGCGAGGGAGATCGGGAGAGCGTTTGAGCTTTTGAAAGAATGTCGGTCTCCGATGAAGAACGACGAAGAATGCCAGCATCCGATAAAGAATGACGAAGAAAGCCAGTTCCTCAATGATCAACGACGCACCACCAATTCTCTTCTTTGCGACAAGATAATAGATGTTGCTTCCTCCTCGGCGTACTCTGACGATTCCTACGAACCCCTTCCCCGCGACGCTATCTACCGTGATGCCGACGTTCTTCTTCAATTGTTGAGGTAGGGGAGAATTTTTATATTCTTTCTTTTATGAGAATTATACCCTTTTTCTAGGTGATTAAATTGTTGGGTGACGTGTTGAACCTCTAATGCGGTGGGTGCGGGCTAACGAACAAGCCCAAACCCACTACAATTTTGTTCTTGATGCGCGGAGTATTTGGTGATGACGAAGTGGGACCAAAATGACGATTGGAGGCCTTCTTAGTGATGTACGGGTCCTGAGGAGACCGCTGGTGTAGACAGGAGCAAAATAGGACCACCTGAATGACTCCGGTGGACCACATAAGCCCCCGGTGGTGCCCGGCGCACCACCGGGAGAAGCCCGCCGCAGCTTCAGCCGCAGCGGCGAGGCTGGGATCCCGTGGCCGCGCGGGATCTAGGGGGAAACCGCGACGCCAGCCTTACTCCACGTTTGTGGAACAGAGCCCCCCCCCCCCCCCGCTCGGCTCGCTGTCCGAGCCAGCGTGCCCCCTGGCCGGGACCGAGGCGGGTCCTGCGGACCAGGCCGCGGCCAGCCGGGATGGACTCGGACCTGGGTCGGGTCGACCCAGGAGGGTTGGGCCGGGTCGGACTGGGCCCAGATCCCTCCACATCGGACAGTTTTCAGTCATTTTCCCATAACTGGATTTACGGACCTCTGATCGACGCATCGTCAGTTGCGTAGGAATCGATGGATCGAGATGATCATTTCGGTATATTACACTCATGTTTTTGGAAAAGTTTGTGTATGGCCGAGTTGGTTCGAACCCGAAACCAACTGGGCCCTTGAAGTGGAAACGCTTATAACATAAGGACCAGATGTCCGTTTGACGTGCCTTCAACTACGTTGAATTCCTCTTGATGAGACAATCTTTTTAGCTTACTCCTCTAGAGGTTTGGACGCATCTGGAGTATGGTCGGGTTGGTTTTAGCTTAAAAACAAACATGGCCCCTGGAACGGAAAAGCCAATAACTCTCAGTCCGGGCGTCTAACTGAGGCACTGTCTGTCACATTGGGTTTCTTTTGATGAGACGTAACTTCGGGATAAATCAACTATAGACTTCGTGACAGTTGATGTATCGACTCTTTTTCTTGACAATCAGACCCTCTTGGAATCGAGCATGCTGTGTGCGGGAACCCTAGTGCTGGCTGCGACTACGGCGATGACGACTGCACTTGGATCCTTTGTGGTTTCGGCAGCAACGACGACTGTAAATGGATCCTCTATGGGTTCGGCAGCGACGAAGACCATACTGCGATCCTCTGTGGGTTCGACGGCGATGACTATTATTCTTGTATCCTATTTGGTTCTGGCAGTATTAACCTCTGTACTTGTATCCTGAGTGGGTTCGGCAGAGTAGCTGGTCTTGAATCCTATGTGGGTCGGACAACTTAACTGGTCTTATATCCTATGTGGTTCCGACATCTTAGATGATACAGTGGCTACATCTGATCATCTCTATCGCTATACGAATGATGTATACCCGTGTGAGTTGAGTCTTGATTTTCAATCATTATCATCAATGTGATTGACTTACTTTCCTATGTGGATTGGGATGTGTTTTCATGTGTGGAATGGGTTGTGTTTTCCTGTGTGGACCGGGTTGTGCTTGGGATCGAGAGTTGGAGCCATTTTGTAATTGGTGACTTAGGTACATGTATGGTAATATACCGAAGTAATGTCGGTTGATACTTCTTGTTTGTATCTTTCCATTGGGGTTGATCCTTCATTGATTCTGAGAGACCTTTGGGGGTCTCAGGGTCCCTACTGAGTATCGTATACTCACCCCTGCATGGGCTATTCCCACACTACATTGTGTTGGATGCAGACGACGGACAACACTGATCAAGGTGGAGGATTGTGGAACTGGGCGGTACCTGGAGGTGGACCACTTGGCAGGACGTACACAGAGCGGATGGCCAGACCCGAGGAGCTAAGGAGACTATATGTACCCACCCTTCAAGTGGGATTTCCGGAGAGAGACTCGGTGTTGCTGTTTTACTTACTGATATTGTACTTTCCTTTCAGTTGTACTGTTCTTTCAGTTGGGTTTGTATACTTGCGCTTTTACTTTTCATCACTTACGTTGTACCCAGATTTACTTAGTGCTTACTTCACTTGCGTACTCTGATGTGTTTTTGTTTACTTTATAAAAAGGCAATGCCTTCCTTTTTTTCTGGATTTACGCCTTTGGTGCTAGTCGCAAGCCCCTGGCCTATGGAAGGCGGGCTTGGGGTAGTCACAGCACGGGCCCCAAGGATAGGTCATGACATTACATTCTTCCCTCCTTATGAAATTTCACCCTCGAAATTTAGTTTTACATTCTAATCCATAAACAGGTGCATATACTTTTCCTTCATTGACACCTCCAATTCCCATGTTGCCTCTTCGTACTTGTGGTTCCACCATAGTACTTTCACTAGGTGACTTGTCTTTTTACATATAACTTTATCTCTATGATCCAAGATCTTCACTGGCTGATCCTTGTAAGAAATATCATCCTCTAACTATACCGCATATAAAGAGAGTACATGTGAAGGATCTAGTATGTACTTCTTTAAGAGGGATGCATGAAAGACATCGTGTACTTTGGACATGGTATGTGGAAGTGCCAGTTGATTGGCCACAAATCAAACATGATCAAGGATCACAAAGGGTCTGATGTACCTGGGACTTTGTTTCCACTTCTCCCCAAACCTCATGACATTCTTCCACTGAGATATACTGAGACATACCATGTGTCCAACACTGAACTCAAGGTCTCATCAATGATTATCTGCATAACTCCTGTTTTGAATTTGAGCTACCATGAAATGGTACTGAATGGTTTTCACCTTCTCCACAATCTCTTCGACCATTTTAGGTTCTAGTAGCTTATGTTCACCGACACCATCACAACATGCATGTGTTCTGCACCTTTTCCTATAAAGGGATTCATATGGGGCCATTCGGATGCTCGAGTGGATACTATTGTTATAGGATAATTTCACTTGTGGAGGATATTGGTCCCATCCTCTTTTGAATTCCATAGAACATACTCTTAACATTTTTTCCAATGTCTGAATGGTTTGCTCATATTGGCCATTCATTTGAGGATGATAGGCTCTATAGGAGAATAGTTCAGTGCTTAGAGCATGTTAGAGAATTTTTCAGAACTTCGAGGTGAATCTCGGATCTCTATCAGATATAATAGGTAGTGGTAATTTAGGAAGCCTTACCACCTCTTTGATATATATATCCGTGCAATTTGATCCAAAAAAAGTTCTTTTATAATTGCAATAAAGTGAGTTGTACCTATAAGACAATCCAAAATAAAACATATAGCATCATTTCCTCTAGATTTTCATTGGATGTCTAGTGACAAAGTCCATGGTAATGTTTTCCCACTTCCATATTGGTATGGGTAGTGGTTACATCATCCACTTAGAATTTTTCCTCTCAGCCTTCACTTGTTGACATTCTAGGCACATTGATGTATATTAATAAATCTCCCTTTTCATATTATCCCACTGAAATTTTTATCGAAGATCTCGATACAACTTTGTGTTCCCTCGGTGGATAGAGAAGGTTGAGCTATGTGTGTCATTCAGAGTATCCTTAATTTCTAGATTGGATGGTACACAAAATCATGACTCAAATCTTACAACTCCATCCTCATCAATCAATAACTCTTAGGATTTTCCATTTCTGATAGCTTCCACTCTTTTCATAATTTCAACATATTTTCTTTGAGAATCCATTATTTTCACCATGATGGATGGTTGAGTAATCATTTATGAAAGGATTTATGATATTCTTGCCTTAATGAGTCCCATGTACATCCTCTGTAAATCTTAAAAGATCAGATCCTTTTCAATTCTCATCATTGATAAAGATACAGGATCACTTCTACATATAGCGGCTGACACCTAGTTTTCCTTACAAGGATGGTATTGGATTGATCAGTAATAATCTCTGATGAAATCTATACATATTATTTGACGAATATTAAGCTCTTTCTATGTGAATAAATATCTAATAATCTATTGATCTGTATATATATCACACTTCTCCCCATAGAGATAATACCGCCAGATTTTTAATGCAAATTTCATAGCTGCCAACTCTATATCATGCATGGGATAGTTTTTCTCATTTATTTTCAGATTTCGTGAGGTGTAGACTATCATTTTACCATTTTTCTTCAGCATACATCCTATTCCATTCATTGAAGAATCACTATATACCACAAATAGTTCTCTACTTGTTGGGAGTATGAGTATTGGAACAATGATTAGCCTGTTTTTCAGCTCTAAAAAATAGTCTTCACTTTCCCGAGTCTAGAAAATCTTTACTCCATTCTGTGTTATCTTGGTCATTGGATTTTAAAATCATGAAAATTTTATTCACAAATTGTTGATAATGCCCAACTATACCCAAAAAGTGAATGATCTCTGTTATAGATGTTGTCTTGGGCCTCTCTTCAATTTCCTTTTTCTTGGAAGTATCCATAGATATACCTTTTTTGTTGATAATATGCCCTAAGAATGACACTTCATCCATATAGAACTCACATTTACTATTATTTTCTTATTGTTTCTCCCTTCACAAATTAATTAGCATAGTATTCAAATGCTTCCTATGTTCCACCTTACTCTTGGAGTATATGAAATTATTTTCAATAAACACTGCCTAAATTTTTTCGAGGTAATATCTAAAGACTCTATTAATTAGATCCATGAAAATTTTTGGTAGAATTAGTGAGTCTGAATGGAATTACTATGAACTCATTTTTTCATACCACATTCAAAAGGAAATATAGGGAATGTCTTCCTTCCTTACATTTAATTTTTTATATCACAACTGAAGGTCCACCATAGAAAAATAAATATCCCCATAATGCTAATCAAACAATTCATCTATCTATGGCAGGGGATACATGTTATTTATTATGATATTATTGAACTCACGATAATCAATGCAGAGGAACATTGATCCATCTTTATTTTTGACTAAGAGGATGGGCACACCCCCTGGTGAAGCACTAGGGCATATAAAATCCTTCTGTAGATTCTCTTATAAATACTTATTTAGCTCTTCAACCTCTACAGTGGCCATTTTGTAAGGTTTCATTGATATAAGAAGAGATCTAGGAATAAGTTCAATTGAGAACTCAACCCCTCAGTCCTGATGAAGACTAAGAAACTATTCAGGGAATACATCAGTGTAATCAATCACAATGGGAAAATATTCAAGAACAATTCTCCATTTTATCTCATTCATTTTTGGCTAGATATGCTTTCCTATAAGGGAGAAAAATCCACACTTGATAATATTATTTTAAAAGAGATTCATCTACCTCCGTACACTTATATTGAATTGGAGGATGCTTCGGGATGTGAAGGGGGATCTCCCTTTTCCAAAAGATTATGTTGGATTTGAATAAATATATCAAATCCACACCCATGATAGCATCGAACTCTACTAAAGGAAGTATGACAAGATTTTCTGGGAGGTTTAGTCCACAAATTTTAACCATGGAAGAGTTATAAACCATGGAATCAACAATTTCCTCATTTGATGCTCTCATAGATAAATTTTCCTCCAAATTATTAGGTTGTGTTTGAATAGTTAAACTAAACTTGCACAATATGAACGAATTTGTAGAACCTTAATAAAATAGTATGTTCCCTATTTTGGAATGAATAACTAGTGTACCGGTCACCACATTCTTTTCTAGATCCATCTCAACAGTAGTGATAGCTTAATCCCTTATAATTTTCCTTGGAGGTTGTTGTTGATTTCCTATGACAACCCTTGACTTAGGGGAATTTTTTTGAATAACTCTCAAATTCCATTCTGTTGTAACATTACACCGTTATCTGAGTGTTTATCTTTACATTATTTTCTTCTTCCACAGCATGTGTATTTTTCGTATCCCTTCGGCAGTTCTTGGAAAGAGGTCTCAGCTTCCCACATTTGAAACAATTCTTGGTTCCCTTTAGATAGTTCCCATGATTCTACTTCTCACAAATTTTACAAGTGGGATATTTGGGCTTCTTTCCATAAAGGAATTTATTTGTTGAATCACCCATGTTGGTCTCTATTTTTTTCTTCTTGTCACTGGGCCCCCAAGACCACTGAGAGTATCTAATCTCCATTTCAAAATTGAGGTCAGAATAGACAATCTCTTCATAACGATCGAAGTCTTGGATTGCTAACACCTTTCATAGACTCAGATTTAGCCCCGCTAAAGAAGCGATACACCTTGATTTTGGTATTTATGACAAATACAAAGGCGTACCGTGCAAGACATGTAAAGTTTTCTTCATATTCCCTGATTGACACATCTTCCTTCTGCTTAAGACAGAGAAACTCTCTTTCCATATTAACATGGACGTTAGAGAAATATATTTACTGAAAAAACATCCTTTTGAATTCCTCCCAATCCATGGAATCAATTTCCTATTGGGACTTTGTATTCTAGATCAATGTCCACCATTGATCAGCTTCCCCATCAAAATGATTGACTTCTAGTGCAACTTTCTCTTCTTCCAAGCACTATAGGATGGAGAATATATTTTAAATGGAGTTAATCTATTCTTCCACAGGTAGGGTGTCATAAGATATGAAAAACATGAGAGGCATTTAACGCATGAAGGATTCTAGTGAAAATTTCTCTTTCCTTGGAGGAGGGTGTTCCACTTGATTCATGTTATTATTCGTAACATGAGCCAGCTGTGCAAGTATTTTTATGATGTTTTGGTCACCCATTCCTGTCATATATAGCATATTATTATGGAAATTATCACATTTCCTATCACATTAGTTTTTGGAAGGTGTTGTTCTATTTTCCATAATTTAATAATAAAATTAAAATATAATTAGAGGGATTTAATACTTATTTATTGATCATAAAAAGTAGTCTTTTGAAGATGAAGAGGATAAAAAGTAGTCTTTTGCACTAAGCTCGTGAATTTACTAAAGCATATCCCCTGGGAGTGTCAAACCAAGAGTCATCAAAGGCCCGTTTTCTTATACCAGGATACCCCGGGCCAAGCCTGAAACTCTTTGTCAGAGTTTTCAATCCTAGGTACATCTGTTCCAGAGCTTCCTCTTCCTGTTTGTATCCAAACAACTGTTTATTTTCTAAATAAACTACATACTTTGTACTTACAAAAATTTAGGGAAGTTTTCTTATACTTCGTATCATCCTTAAGGTTTTTAATAATGTGCTCTATTCCGAATCTCTAAAAACAACTAGACAGTCCTCTGATACCAACTAAAGAAACCCTATCATTTTACTTATAACATTACTTGATTTTAAGAATAACTATACATCATATTAAAATCTATGGATTGTAAAGTATAATGTCTTGGAAGATTAGGTACATAATCAAACATTATAAAAACAACTTTTTATTTAAACTCTAAAATGATCCCACATCTTTTATTGTGCTCATAGATATACATTGGATAACCTAGAGATAACATGAACAAAGGGGTGATAAAAAACCCAGTAAGGGAATAACCATAAGAATAAAGCACTAGTTCATTGAATAGAATGAATGACATGATGATACAAAAAGGAATATAATGCATGGAATCATAACATATAAACATGTGATTGTTTAAACATGGAATCATATAAATGTGGTAGAAGAATAAAACATGTGTTTACTATGAGTCAAGGATACCCTCCAAGACTGTTTCCCATAGTACCACTTTTCAATGCTATCCTCCAAGACTGTTGCACATAGTAGCACAAACCAAGGCAAAATGCCAAGACTGTCGCACATAACATCTCATGAGACGTAACATTTCCCAATGAATTGGAGGGATATCTGGGTGAACCCATCTTAAATTTCCTAAATATGTTTTACACATAAATAATCATAAATAATCATTCTCGCATAAACAAAAGGGTTACCCATGGAATGAATTTGGTGCCACAATCATAACATAAAGCATAACCAATGGGTGTATCATGAAAGTGTCCATAAAAGAAAGGATTAAGAACATAAATAGAAGTTCATATGTTAAAATAGACATATATCATGGTAAGTTTTGTAAAACATAAGTGAGATCATATAATAAATGTATTTGAGAAATTTTTGCATTAAAACATTTCTGTGCGTTTTTAAGGTAAATACTATAGAGATTTCAAAATAGAAAAGGGAAAAATATTTTATATAAAACCATAACTGAAAAAATATTGTTTTTGTAATAAAAATACTGATTTTATAAATACAATGGTGGCTTAAAACATAATTTTTAGTGAACATGGTGTTGTGTAAAAAATTTGGAAAGTTCCCTAAAAAACTAGTTTGCTTATTGGGAAGTATCGAGGAGGGAATCCCTTAAAGGCCTGTATATCCCCAAATGAGAATGAGGGATGGATGTTTAATCATGTGTTTGGAGAAGATAAATAGTATTTTGATGTTTAAAATAATAATAAATGACAACTTCACTTGGGTAAAAAGAAATATTGAGCAACCCGAAGGAATAAAAGAGATTTGGGTAGAATTCCTTACGGATTATTGGCATAGTATCAGGTGTAATTAAGAGGGATTCATGTGAGAGAATGGGGTTTATCATCACTAATAAATAATGAGGGAAGTATGGTGAGGTTTTAAATCATACCCAATCATTAGGTATTACACAACGAATGGAAAAGCCTAGAGGACAATCTTGAATAAAAGTGAAATGGAGAAGATCCCTTACCTTAAATCTAATGGTGTTCTCCACATGTTATTAATGACATGTATAAGAAAATTAGGTTTATTAATTAATAATTAAATAACATATTATATATTTATTTGATTAATTATAACCTTTTTAAGTTCATTAAAGACATTTTTGATTGGTTATATGGCCCAATTTCATTGTCCGGGTCTGTTTGCTTGCATGGCTTTAATGATCAGTTAATGTTCGGATAAACATGTATGATAAAGGAGGTTGTATAGAGTTGAAGTTATATTTTATTATTGAAAATACAGAATGTTACATGTTTGAAAACATAATTTGGTTACTTTATGTTATGTTGAATCATTTTATATAACTTTAGTGACATCCTTTTGGATTAATTTGCGGTTTTTAGCAACAATGGACGTGTTTTGTTTTATAAACCAAAACCAAGTGTACAAAAGGATTATAGAATCATAGATGAGGCATAAAAAATATATTATTGTCTGGTTCAACCATGAACATGGTTTCATTCCAATAATTTAATATGGTAAAAGAAATTGATAACCCGACATCCTTGATTGGGATAAATTAACACATATCAAATAGTGTTTTCATTTCTTTCAAATATAAGATGGGGAAATGAGAGAAGATAATGAATTATAACATTATAATAATGGAATTCAATTACATTTATGTTACTAGAGTTATCATACTACTTGGTTTAATGGATATTAATAAATAACCAATAAAAGAAAATAACATAAAAGAAATAAAAGAATTGAAAAGTTGAATTTACCTCTTTCGTTTTACTCATTTGATGGCCTCTTAAGAGTAGAGGCTTTGGTATTTAGAAGAGAATAGTGGATTTTGGAAGTGGGTAAGGAACTTGGGAAGTGATTTTGGTAGAATATTGAAAAGTAACAGGTCTTGATAGGAGCGAAGATAAGAGTTAAGGATGGGTGATATTTCTAGTGGAGGGGAGGAGGGTTTTTTCATAATATTATAATCATTAATTTATTATTTTTCACAATATAAGAAATAGTGAGTATTCTAGGACCAAGAATAAAAATAAATGAATGTGAGTTTGAGACTTGGGTTCTTACATCACTTCTGATGTTAGGAATAGAGGTTTTAAATTATAATTTATTTATATGGTAAATTAATGTATCTTACTATTCACCAAAAATTCAAGTATTTCAGGAAAATCCAAAAACTTCACCCTAACCATTTTTTGATGTGTAGAATCCAATAATGGAATCCATTTTTCAAAAATAATTTTCTATATATTTTTAATTTAATGTTTATTTAAAATTATAATTTACTTTAAAAATAAATATTTTAAAACATTTATTTTCTTACTCTCAAATATAGGTATATTGTATATCCAATTGAATATTATTTGTATACTATCACAGGTAAGGTTACTATTCATTAAGTTATGTCACTCTTCATAAGGGTAACTTTACTATTCATAATGGTACATTACTATTCACCAAAAATTATGTTGGTCATATTAAACTCCAAAATAACTTACCGATCACAACTGTGTTTGTCAGATTTTTGAAATTCAAATTACAGTAGTGACAAACATATGTTTAAAGGTCACATAAAACTTATTAGTTCATTGTGTTGTGAATTCATTTGATTATACAACATATTTATAAGAAAGGAATTTCTATTGAAAACATTGGGTCATTATAGTTGGAGTTGATGAACCCACCTCAATCCACCCCTTATGGTGGGTTTGATTAAATACTCAAAGATATTGACGTCACCCTTAACACTAAGACACCCTTTGGGTTGTTGTGCTTGCCACATTCTAGTGGGATTAGTTACATGAATTAAACATATGGTGTGTGTTATATAAACACACTTTTTCCCCATATACATTTATAAATGAATGATTTAACAGATCATCATAGAATAATCTAATGAGGTGTAAAATGGAATGTTTTCTCAAATATAACTTCTTAACTATTGAAGTGAATTAATAAATGAATTTAGTTTTGACAATTTTTTATTTTACATGTGTATTACATGTCACTTTATAACTTCTAAATTATCTGAGTAATGAATTGAATCATTATTATTTTAAATTTTTATATAAGTTACCCTTGGTGTATTCTTTTTTATAAATAAAATGATCTAGAGTTATAAATTGAATTATCAAATGGAATGAATTGTGTTCAAAGACTATGACTTATGGACTGGTATGGATAATAATCATTACTTATATTTTAATATTAAATTCAACATGTTTGTTTAATTATAGTATTCCTTGAGTGAAACTTTAGTTTTGATATGGAATTCCTTTCATAGGCTCATTAGAAACATTGATATGAATAAATATAAATGTTAAAAAAATTGAAATATCAGTTATGGTCATTTAATGAAATTTAATTCCTTTGTGTTATTTATTATTTATTATTGTTATTGACATGAAATTCCATACCCTTTATTGAGGTAGTATACATGGATTTATTTTTTATTTATTGAAATCATGGGCATGGAATTCCTCATTTTTGGACATGGTGTTCAATATTGTTATTGAAAAAATTTGATTGTGAAGTCCTCATTATTGGACATTACATTCCATATTATTTATTAAACATATTTAGCATGTAGTTACTTATCATTTTTGGATCATATTTGATAGGATTATCCTCATTATTTGATATCAAGTTATTTATTATTAATTTGAATTTTTTTGACATGATGCACCACATTCCATTTATTTATATACTTGGATCAATGTTCATTGTTTATATATGAATAAACAAATGATTATACTTTTATATGGGTTCCTAGGTTATGTACAACAGGTCCAGAGTTTCTATATAAGGAAATGTAAAATCCTTATATATATTCTATCTTGGACCGATAGAGGTATAGTCATCCAGGTGTCCTGTAAGGAACCTATTCTCAAAATGGTTATTTTTACAAAGTTTGTTAACTACTAACTTACATTTATCATAATTACACATTGTTACATTTTATATTCATAGACTAGGTTTTCTTAAGAAACGTTTGGTGGTGTCCTTTTGTTGTTTAGTCACACTCTGTTCAGACCGCCTATTGGTACCTATATATAACTTCTAACTATAGGTTATAGCTTGTCTTCTGCTTCATTACTATTCCATAACATTTTAAAGGAATTGACATGGGGTATGGTGATAGAGAGTGTACTCGGGATACCTACTGGAGTTGGGTATTTTATTTATGTAATATTTTTCATTTTATACCTACTTTATGTATAACTTATTATTTATTAAATAAATGTATTATGACTTGGTGTGTTCCTGCATGGTTAGTTTATTTGACTTTCCAAGTTAAATTTTATTTATTACTCATTATATATGATTTTTATCTTTCAATTTCATTCATTATTTATGTTTTTTCTATATCTATTATTGGTCTATAGGTTATAGTATCCCCACTATACTACCTTTAGATCACCCTTTCAATTCAGTGACCTCTAGCTAATGGGGAGGAATTCTTGATGCCTCATCGCCAACTGATTTAGTCAATGTTCTTTTAGTAAATTTGGTCGGGATGTGAAAAAGTGGTATCAAAGATTATTTTTCCATGTCCGAATATTTTTTACTAGTTTAGAAGACACATGATATGTGTGAGAGAATATTAAATATTCCATGTGTGGGAATGGAAAACCCATCCATGGGTGAAAGATAATGTTTCTTGTGATGGGATTGTTGATCATAGTATTTTTTTATAGTTGATTATTATTTCACCTTGAGTGATTTATTCACATATTATTATTAATGATTTATGGTATTTACCACTTGGATGGGTATAAAAATATTGGAGGTGTGTTCATTCATTATTTTAGTCGCATAGGATTCGTGATTCATTAGCATTGTAATCTATATATTGCGATCATGTGATTATGTTCCATGTTAATTAGTATTCCATGATTTTAGGATTTTTTTCATTATTAAATATATACCATACCTCTATTTTTATTTTTACCTCTTTATGTATTCTTTGATAATTGTATATATTTCATGGTTATGGTTATGATGAATTTTTGGTTAAATAATGTGTCAGTATTTTCCTAAAATGTGTTTCACCACATTGCTTGATGATGAAATTTTATCAAATTAACCTAAAAATGAATAAATAGATGAACAAATTTTGATTTGTAATAATATAAATAGAAAAGGTTTTTTAAATAAATTCATTTTATTTTTAAGGGCATTGGGTAGTTATTCAGTCAATTGAAACATATAAATTATTTTACCTATTTGACTTGGGAATGATAAATCATATAATTTAATTCTTATATGCTTGACTCAGCCCTTGTATGTGACTTTTAGCATCTTATTCCTAGAAGGTAATCGTATAAGGGTATTTTAAAATCATGGTGAATTAACTATTTATGGATACCAATTAAATGGGATTCAATTATTAATTTAAATAACCCTACCTCTATAAATAGATAATGGATTCCCATATAACTGAACCCAGGTTAGTTTTATGGTACCCTCATAGGCCACCATTATTTTATTATTCCATGATATGTAACCCATTTGGGTAGATTCTTGTGATAAATATGTATGGTTATTTATTTTTTCAGTATCCACTTATATTGTGTTTTGTATAAATTTATTGTGGAGTCCTAAAAAAACTTGTCCCCCATGAAATAATAAAAGTCCCGTTATCCTTTTTGGAGCCTTACTGATATGAATATATTGTTAATTATAATTCTAGTTACATCTTGAATATAGTTTTACACATTATCATGGGATTGAAATTCTCTATTACTAATCAAATTGGGAGAATTTATTTATTAATAATTTGTGAAATGAAATTATGAGATAATTATTCTATATTGTTGCATTTTGTTAGATAAATAATGTGTTAAGTTCAATTTTTTAATTTTATTCAATTATAAATGGTACTTGAACGTGATTATTTTAGAGCCTTTTTAATTTTTAACAATAGTGAAGTGATTAAATATCTTAAATTTAAACCTTTATTGTTATTAATATCTTGAACCCTCGTGTAAGTGTTAATGTTTCTATTAGATATATTAAAATCGAACATGGATTTTTCTTGTGAGTCTTATTCAGATTCCATCATCTATTCTATTGTAAATAAATGATATTAAATAAATCATAGTGACCTATTAGACATGAAATAAGATTTTTAGTGTTTTAGGGATCTTATATTGTGAAAGCACACCTATGGTTTGGAAGTCGGGTGTTTGCTAAGTTAAACCATGGGGGCATTTTATTTTGAAGATAACTATATAGTGTAAGATTATGATCATTTTCAATTGATGTTATTATCCAATATAGATAACAACTCTATGAGGATGTTCAAACAGATGCATGGCCTTAAAGGCTATTGATTTGTAGGTGATGGAGTCACCATTTTTTATGGGTTTCAGACATGGTGTTCGATGATCACATTTCATGCCTTCAGTTTTACCTTTTTAGAGATAGGTTAAAAGAACATTAGATTCGATGTAATATATTCCCTTATATGGAATGGTGTTCCTGTTTTTTGGGAAAACCCCCTCAAGGGGTCATTGAATAATTTTTGTGTTGGTTGTGTTTGTTGAAAAAGTGGGGCTCGATGTTTTGTTTGTTGACAAGGTGTGTTTCTAAGTTCAATTTCCTGACAAAGGGGGAATCCATGGTGATTTTTTGGGTTCAAAAGATGTTTTTAAAAATAAATGATTTATAGAAGAACGTTGACAAAGGAATGGATGCTCTTAAGGTGGTACAAAAAGAGCAGATACAAGGTGGTGTTGTTTTCCAGTGTTTTCCAAAGTTCGGGCCAGAAAATAAAAAATGGAGAGATGTGTTTTTGAAAATGAATTTGTGTGTAATATTAGATTGGTGCATGAAATAAAAGAATAGATTTTCTCATTAAAGATGTTTTTGGAGATCCGAAGCTCAATAATTGGAAAAGGCATCAGGTGCGTGAAATATTCGAGCAGTGCGTGAAATAAATTATTGCGCGGAAGATGGTTTTTTCGCGCTTGAAGTGGATTACGTTCTCATAAAGAGTTTTTCCTGTAGGAGTCGAGTTTACCTATAAATTTGAGGTGAACCCCTCATTTTTTAGAGCTCAAGACATTACGAATATTTGATATTTGGTGCGCGTAAAAAATATGCAAAGGAAGTTGCGTGAAAAAATTGGTAATGAGTGTAAATAATGGTGTTGCACTTAAAAGTTTATATTGCACTTAAAATGAATGTTGCATGGAATTGTTGAGGTTGTGCAAAAATTGGAGTTGGGATTACATGAAAAAAGAGATATTTTGCACGCAAGGGAATTAAGTGCAAGGTGCAGTAATGGTTGCACTTAAAATTTGAGGTTGTCCAGTTCAATTTTTTTGTAAAGTGAGATTCAGGTGTGGGTAAAAGTTTTACATCAACAGAGAATATATAAATAGTTAAGGATGAAGAATTCATATTTGATAATGAAGATACCTACGTGTCTATAAACTGTGAGTATATTTTTTTAAGAAGCAGTGAGTACAGTTTAGTTGAAAGAGCAGTGAGCTTTCATATTGTGAGTGGTTGTAAACAAGGAGTGATAGTGATTCTACTCTGAACATTTTAAACAGCTGTGTGATTTCAGTGGATTTGGTACATCATCACATCATCGGTGTATTCTCTATAGATGTAGCCCGGTGAGGGTGAACCAAGTAAAAATTGATGTGTCCTCTGTATGATTTAATTTCTGTTTATACTTCGCTATAGGAAAGAGAGAGAAGCGAGTTTTTCTTAACAGAAAAACAAGATTAATAGGGGAAGTTGTTTTAATATGTCATACCCTGATTCACCCCCCCCCCCCTCTCAGGGTTTCTAACCTAGTATACCTAAAAATTTGTATTATAGGTAATGTTTAATATTAGTGGTTCTCTCTCAAATGGGGGTCGCCAATCATAAAGGGATTCTGATCTTCGACAGGAACAATTTTCATCAATGGAAGAATCATATGCAACACTACATCAGATCTTTGGGAATGGATGTGTTTGTAGCAGTAATGCATGGTATAATAGTTGATATTAACACTCATGCATTATTGGAAGTCGATCAAAAATAATTGGATGTTGACGCCAAGGGAATCAATGCATTATGGGGAGCCTTATCCAATGCTATCAATACAAAGGTGAGGTCATGAAAAAACTCACATGCCATGTGGGAAAAGATATTGAATATAAATGAAAGAGATACAATGGTCAGAGAATTGAAACTTCTAGTGTTGTGGAACAAGTATGAAGATCTTAGAATGAGCCTGAATGAGTCTATTGATTCATTCTTTGATAGGGTAAATGTGGTAGTGGAAGAAATACGAGGTCTTGGTGAAGTCATTAAAGACATAAAGATTGTGAAGAGTATCTTGATGAAACTTCCACCTCGCTTAAATCCAAAGGATTCAGTATTAGAAGACAAGGATCCGAAAGAGATGACACTAGATAACATGCAATGTACCCTTGTAGCATATGAAATGCGAAATGATGAAAATGATGATGTGGAAAAGGGTAAATTCAAAGAGGGGAATTCATATCCATAAATAAGATCACTACATAAGACTCTCAGGAATAAGAAGAGAAAGATGAGGTGATGTCATTTCTCTCTTTAAACCTTCACAGAAGAAAGGGAAAGTTTAAATAGAGACTTCCACTTTCTTGTTTTTGAAGTGGAAATGTTCGACATCTTACAGAAAGGTTCCCCAAAAAGTTTCAACAAGATGATGATGTTGATTAAGAAGAAATTCACAAGAAAAATTCTTCATCATATGTGAAAGGGAATAAATAGTTGAAGAGAAGTTTCTTTAGGAATAAGAACCTTATTTCAAAAGAATATGATAGTTCATATGAGTTTGAGGTTGAGGAGGTTGATGAGACAGAAAACTGAAGATATCATGGAGAGAATGCTATAGTGGTAGCTTTCGGTAGTTCTCAGAAATAGGATGAAACCAGAGTTGATGAAGAAAAAGATGATGCTGAATTAGGAGTCGACATGGAAGTTTAATTATAAGAATCTCTTGAAGAGATAAATGTTTGGAGAGAAAAAACAAAGAAATCCAACAAGGCGGTACATGATGCCAAATAATACATGCAACATCAGGAAGAAGAGAAGTTTGAGCTTGTAAAATTAATCAAAAAACTTATGTCTTCTAAGCCAGAGACCTTAGAAAAGGTTTATAGACATAAGCTGAAGATCAAATAACAGAAAAGGGAGATCGATGGCATGAATAGAAAAGTGAAAGATCAAGTCAAGAATATTAAAGAACGTGACAAAGAAGTATTCATTATCCGACAAAAAGTAAAGGATCAAGAAAAACATTTGACCCCAAATGTGACATCAAGAAGGAAGATCATTCAAAAGACTGAAAAGATAAAATAAGATCCTATAAGTTTAGTAGGAAAGAAGAAGCAATCGAGCTCAGAGGTTAAAGCTAATTTAGGGGTTGATCAGAAATAGAAAGAAGTCAATGTTGATGTCAGACTGCAAGCACCCATTTCGAAAATGAAAAATAATGTTGGTATAAAGCAGAATCATAAAATTCAAAGAACCCAAGGAACAACTTGAATTATATAAGTTAAACATAGGAATAAACCATTTATCAGGTGTTATTACTGTGGAAATATGGGACACTCACAAAATGTGTGTTCTATAGCTAGAAGATATCGAAGGTCACAAGAAAAAATGAGGCATCCAAACAAAGAATGCTTCTCTATAATAAATTTAAAAGGAAACTAATTTTGGTGGAGATGATTTGGTCATGTAGCTAGATATTGCACATCAACCATACAAAAGAATGTCCCAAAGAAGAATCCAAATGTTTGTAAGCAGCAGATCAATGAACCAATAGGTGAGTTGAAATTAAAAAATAGATTTATAGATTTACAAGATGACGTCGATCAAAAATTCACTAAGAAATATTATGAGACTCAATCTATTTTGTGTGCGAAAAAAAAATACAGACCAAGAAAGAGAGTATAGAAGGTAGTGGTTGCTGAAGTTTCCATTAATGCATCAGACCGTTTTGGTGTATAGATCGTTGATAATGGTTGTACATCCCACATGACTCATAATAATGATCTTGTTACAGGCACAAAGTATTACATAGAATGGGTTTTCATGTTTGCAAATGATGAAGGCATAAAATTTATTGGCTTAGGAAAGGCCTGGTTTAGAGGAAAATAGATGAGACGTGCAGATGTCTTAGTAGTAGAGGGTCTCAGTCACAATTTTCTTATTGTCAGACAACTATGTGACTCAAGGAATTATATAAGGTTTACTAAGAAGACATGTATCATCACAGGAAAAGATGGTGTAGTGGTTTTACAGGGAAAAATAAAAAATGGAAATCTCTACCTTGTAAGCAGAGAAGAAGATATGTGCTTTTTGTCTAGAGAAGAAGTAAACAAGTAGTGGCATAAACGACTGGGTCATCTATGCCCAACATTCCTAGAAGATCTGGTGAAATGTGATGTAGTTAGAGACTTCCCTATGCTATCACGTGATCATAAACATACATGTGATTCTTTCCAATAAGGGAATATTAGCATAAAGATGTACAAAGGAAAGGAAAAAAAGTTATCATGAGTGCTCGAATTGGTGAATGATGATGTTTGTGGACCTATCTAACCAAGAACCATAGAATATAAAAGGTACAATGTTATTTTAATTGATGACTATATTGTTGAGTCAATAAGGTTTCCTTATAAATTTACCATTACATTATGTTTTGAAAATTGCAAACACTATATCTCAAGGAAAATTTTATTTCTTAAAAAATATTTTTTTTATAAGTACACTTTTCCTTCCCCAAGGAAATTTTCTCCATACCTTTGTTTTCATTGTTTATGATTTAGTTTCTAAATATTTTTATTTCTAATGTGTAAAAATCCGTTTCATATCAAAAACCTCGGAATCCTATAAATACTTAGATATAGAGTTTTCTATTTTTAGGTTCTAAATTATTATTTTGAATTCCTTGAAAAATTGAATCTCAATATCCATGTAATATAGACTCTGAATGTTTTCCTCTTAGACTCCGAACGTTTTTTTCCTTAGACTCTAAAAAATAGTTTTTTTTTGAGAAACCATATTTTACTTACTCTTTTTATAGTTATAAAACGATGTCGTTCATTCTGTTTCTAACTAACCATTGTTTGAGTGACACATGTACTGGTCCCTCCGATATTCAAGGAAAAATATGATCGTTGGAGGAGGGAGCCGACCATTAGAGAAATTCATATAAATAAGATCTCATTAGAACGAGATCAATGCTCTTATACAAGTATAGATATTGCATGCTGCTAAAGGGATTTCTAGAGAGGGAGACTCTCATTATTTGTGTGTACTGAACATCTTGTTCAGCTTTCTTCATGAAACTCTGATTGTTGCTGTGTATAATATAAGGCTTATGGGGATAGGAAGATAGAGGTTCCAACTACCTTAAAGTTTAGGAATTTCTTGATAAGGAAGATAGAGGTGTCGAATTCCTTGATGTTTGAGAGATTTCATGGATAGAAAGATAGAATCCGATATTCTTATTGAGGGTTTACCCTGGTGTGGGTATGACAGACTTTCTTGAAAGTATAAATCATGAGACTTTTCTCTAAGTTTGTTGGATACCCTGCTCTTTGGGTCAAAAGATTCTATACTTGTAACTTGTATTGTTTTATGTTTTTTTCACTGCATTTTGATTTTTAAGGAAATTATAACTATCTAATACTTTCTTATACTTCTATAATTTGATTAGTAAGCTTCTATATACTTTAACTTTGGATATTTGTCCTTGTAATATTTTCCTATGTTTCATTTCCAAAACCATATTTTCAGAATCTATCAAGTTTGTAGATCTAATAGGTCTTGTGAATTTACCTTGTTTAATAGTGTTAAACATTAGAATGTTTTATACCATATTTAAAAGTTCCAAACGAATTTTTAAAGTATACAATTCACCCCCCTCTTTTATATTGATCATCTATATAAAATTTCGATCCAAAAATTAGTATTAGATGAGGTCTCTAAAATACTTATATTCACATATAAGTTTTCTTGCTCAAGTGTCCTTTGTTATATATTTTTATTGCGTAGGATTTTTATCCTTTTCTAAAAACTTTTATTACTAACAAGATTATGTGGAAAGATATTTTCTTTTAGATGGAGGAAATGAATTTTGGTTTGATGGACAATATTAATCCTTCTAAACCACCTATATTTGATGGTAATGATTATGAATATTGGAGAGATCATATGAAACCTTTTGTCATCAATACTGTAGTGGAAAACTTTTTTATGCTTACTAGAGATTACAAGATTCTTGATAATGAAGTCAGAACTTTTACTATTCAAGAAAAGTTGCAATATCAACTAAACTACAAGGTACGCAATACATTGTTGTGTTCCATGACTAGGAATATATATAGTCATATCTCTTCTTGTGAAGCTTCAAATTTTATTTGGAAGAAATTTGAGGTTACTCATTTTGGAACATCTAAAGTTATCGAAACTAGAAGAGCTATGCTTTGAGTAGAATATCAGGGATTTCTATTTCCTTATGGAGAACTAGTGCGCAAGGTACAACAGAGATTTATGACTATTGTTAATAGTTTACAATCCATGGGTGAAAAAGGTTTATATGATGAGGCTTTTGTGGTCAAGATTATAGATTTTATGCCTTATGAGTGGGAATCAAAGAGATTAGTTATTGATGAGAATAGGAAAGTCTCTCAAATTTCTCTTGATGTGCTTTTTGGAACTCTTCTTCAACATGAGACAAGAATGAAAAGAGATGTTGATATAAATAAGAAGAATAATGGAATTGGAATTGTTTCTTTTACAACTACTTCGAATCATATGATAGCCAAGACTCCTAAAATATTTTCTAGATCCAAGTCGAAGAAGGTCACTGTTTTATCTGAATGAAGTGAAAGTGAACATTATGAGAATAAACTAGATAATCTTGCTCGAAGGATGAACAAGATAGTTGGAAAGAAAGACTTTCGGTATAGATATAACAACAAAGAATTAAAGGACAAGAAAGACTCAGAAGTCAATTGTTATGAGTGAAAAAGAGCAGGGTATATAAGGCCAGATTTTCCTATGATTAAGAGAAAGGATAGAAAGGGAAAGAATTCTGAGAGGAAGAAAAATAATTAATACAAAGCTAAATCTCAGAATGATTTGAAAGATAATCTCCCCTGGAGTTCCAGTAGTGGAGACTCTCTTGATGAATCTTGAGAGTTTGAATCTTCTGGTTAGATGAATCTTGGTTTTCTTACCAAGTTACCTATTGAAAATCATTGTTTAATGGCAATGGTACACAATGTTGAATCCATAACCAATGTATCCTTGGACTCTAGTTATAGTGATAGTAAATATTATGTATCCTTACATGAAGAATCTTCTTCTAATGAACATAATACATTACCTACTTATGAATATGTCTCTAGGTTTGTTACGTTTCTTGATAATGAAATTTTTAATGTCAAGAAAAAGCTTGATAAGGAAAATTCTAGAATTTATATTCTTACTAAATAATTATCTGATCTTTCTAAAGATCATGAATAGAAAATTTATTATTTTTAAATTATTTCAAATACCCTTTAGGAAGTTATTTATAAGAAGGATAAACTTTCTAAGGATCAAGAAAAAGTAATTTTTAAGAAAAATGATCTAGAGTCTAACTCTACTGCTAAAACTAATGTTTTTTACAATAAAAACTTAGTAATTAGACTGAAGTCGAAAATATTTTCCTTGAATAAGTGTTTGTCAAACTTTACCTTAGGTAAGAAAACTTTGATAAGATGTATTCCAAAATTAGGCCTCTAAGGAATAATTCTGGATTTGGCTATACTCATTCAAACCTGATTTGTAGTAACAATTATTTTGTACCTCTGAGTGCTCCATTCTGCACTAAGTGTCAGTGTGGTGGGAAATGGGCAAACAATTGTTCCTTAAACAAAACTTAGTCATTAGGTTTTCATAAATCTTATTTTTCAAAGAAAATGTAGATTCCTAAAAAAAAATTCTAATGTTTTTGGATCCAATAAATTTTTGGTTAAGAAAGTCTAACACTCTTATTTTTAGGAATGTGTAGATAGTACCAACATTAATACATGGTACATGGATAGTGGATGTTCCTGTCACATGATAGGTGATAAAAACTTCTTTGAAAATATTATCAAGACTAAGGGAGGAAAACTAGCTTTTAGAGATAATTCTTAGGGAGAAATTTTTGGTATATGTAATATTTTGTTTCTTGGAAAAACATTGATTTCAAATGTTTTATTCATTAAGGGTCTAAGGAAAAACCTTATTATCATAATTCAATTATGTGATTGAGGTTACCTTGTGAATTTTAGGAATGATAAGTGTTTAGTACACAATTATAAGGAAGAGTTTATTCTTTCTGCCCATAGTCAAGAGAATTTTTACACTCTAAAATTAGAAGAGCTTAGGAGCTAAGATCTACCTTCTCTTAGTGCAATGGAAGATAATTCTTGGTTATGTAATAAAAGGATAGGACATTGTAACCTTGGTAACCTAAGAAAAATATATAAGAAAAGACTAGTTAAGGATCTATTGAAGCTTAGATTTTATTCATTAAAAGTTTGTGATCCATGTTAATATAGCAGGAAACATAAATCAAGTTTTAAATAGGTCAGTGAAGTCTCAACCACTGATGCATTACAGTTGGTGCATATGGATCTTTTTGGTCCAACCCATACATGAAGCATTGGAGTCAAATATTATGTATTTTCCTTAGTTGATGTTTACACTAGATTTACATGGGTCTATTTTCTAACAAATAAATATGATGTTTTGTCTTATTTAAAAAAATTTAGATCCCGAGTTAAAAATGTGAAAAATATTCCTTTGAGAACTATTCATAGTGATCAGGGAGGAGAATTTTGAAATTCTTATTTTGAAACTTTTTGTAGTAGAAAAGGAATTACTCATAACTTCTCAGCACTAAGAACTCCTCAACAAAATTGTGTTATTGAAATAAGAAATAGAATTCCTCAAGATATAACAAGAACTATGTTGAGTGAATATTCGGTAGACAAAAAAATTTGGGCTGAAGCTATAAGTACTTCTTGTTATACTATAAATCGTGTTATGATTATAACTTTTCTTAATAAAACTCTTTATGAGTTGTAGAATGGTAGAAAACCTAGACTCTCCTACTTCATGGTTTTTGGTTACAAGGTATTCATTCTGAATACTATAGATAATATACACAAATTTGCACCAAAATGTGATGAAGGAATTTATTTAGGATACTCCACAACTTCTAAGGCTTATAGAGTTTTTAATAAAAATACTTATACTGTTAAAGAAATAGTACATGTTAAATTTGATGAAACTGATCCCTTTGTTTTTAAACAACCTCATCCTACATCTTCAGATGTGTTTTCTAAAACTGATTATCAACCCTTGATAGAAGATTTTTCTAATAAGGAAAATATCTAAGAAAATGTTTCTGAAGCATTTACCCCGAAAGGTTTCCTACCATGTGTTGATGAACAGGTTTTACAAAACCCAAATCAGTTGTTTCTTAAGAATTATCCTAGTGATAGTATCATTGGTGATGTAAATAAACCTGTAAGGACTGGAAGGTCCTTAAGAAATTAATTATAACATCTATAATTCCATTCCCAATTAGAACCAAAAAGAAATGATGAAGCTTTTGGTGATGATGATTGGATAAAAGCTATGCAAGATGAGCTAAAGGAATTATAAAGGAATAAAGTCTGTACCTTGGTTTAAATACCTAGGAAAACTTCTGTTATTGGAGTAAACTAGGTTTTTTGAAATAAGTGTGATGAAAATGGAATCACAGTATGAAAAAAAAGCTAAATTAGTTACTAAAGGCTATAATCAACAAGAAGGAATAGACTACGAAGAAACATATGCTCTGGTATCTAGACTTGAATCCATTTGTATTCTACTTGCATTTGCAGCATTCTTCAACATCAATCTTTTTCAAATGGATGTTATATGTGCTTCCCTTAATGGTTATGTTCAAGAGAAATTATTTGTTGAAAAAACGTCTGGTTTTGAAGATTCGAAATATCCTGAACATGTTTTCAAACTTACCAAAGCTTTATATGGACATAAACATGTCCCTGGAGCTTCGTATGATAGACTTACAAGGTTTTTTTACAAAACAATTATGTAAAGGGAAATGCTGATCCAACCCTTTTTATAAATAAAGAAAAGAAAAAAAAAATTGATTGTTCAAATTTATGTTGATGACATTATATTTGGTTCAATTTAGTAATCTTTAAATGATTCCTTTGTGGATTTAATGAAATCTGAGTTTGAAATGAGTATGATGGGTGAGTTATAAATTTTTTTTTTGATTTTCAAATTTCTCATAAACAAGAAGGAATCTATATATCCCAACATAAGTATATTTAAGATCATCATAAAATGTATGGATATGAAAACACTAAGAGTATAATTACTCCCATTAGAATCTCAAGTTCACTTGACCCTGATGAAACTGGGAAAATAGTAAATATAATGTTATTTAGAGGTATGATAGGAAGTATAATTTACCAAACATCTAGTAGTACAGACTTAATGTTTTTGGTATGATTGTGTGCCAGATTTCAATCCAATCCTATGAAATCTCATTTAAAGGCAATAAAGAGCATTTATCGTGACATAAAGGGAACCATGGATTTAGGACTCTTCAATACATTTGGAAATGATTTTGTTTTAAAAAAAAATTTCGATGCTGGCTTTAGTGGATGTAGAATGTATTGGAAGAGTACATCCGGAACATGTCATTTCATAGGAGACTCATTAGTTCATTGGTCATGAAAAAATCAACACTCAGTAGCACTTCCTGCTACTAAAGCTGAATATCTTGTTGCTGGATGTTATTGTGCTCAAGTATTGTGGATGCAACACACACTTACATACAATGGTATGAGTTTTAGAAAAATACAAATATTGTGTGATAATACTAGTCTCATTGCCTTAAGTAATAACCATGCACATCACTCTCATGAAAAACACATAGATATTAAGAATCACTTTTTTAGGGATCACACACAAAAAGGAGATATCATTCTTCAATTTATTGGAAAGTAAGATCAACATGCTGATATTTTCCCCAAATATTTACCCTCCCATAGATTTGAATACATTAAAAAGAATTTAGGAATGATAAACGTAAGGTAATATTCCATATTAAATTCCTGGTGAAACCTATATCCTTATAGTAATAAACTCATATTCATATGGGGAGTACATTTTCTTATAAGTCAAAAAAAATTAATCAAATTTTTCCATAGCCATATTTTTGGTAATCAAATTTTTTCGTAGTCAAAATTATTCGTAATAAAATTTTCCCGTAGTCAAAAAGTTTCGTAATAAATATTTTTGTAGTCTAAATTTGTTTTTGCAATCAAAATTTTTGGAATCAAGAGTTATTCATGATTTTTTTTCATTACGAATAATCTTCCTATAAATTCATAAGGTGTGTTTTCTTTCTTAAGTTTTCGTAATCATTTGTTTATATTGTTCATATTTTCATCTTATTTAAGAAACTTTTTTGCAGTTATTTTTCTTAAATCCGAATTTTTTTTATCTTAAAAAACCTCAAAATATCAGAACCTGTCAAATTCTTTATTCGGTTATCATCTCAACCATCAGATGTGATAAAAAATTTTACAATCATTGGATAAACCATTGAAGTTGAACAATATCTTAAATCACCTATATATAGCCCCCCCCCAATTGTTTTCCACAATCATTTTTTTCAATATTTTTCATGTCGATGCTCTACGTTTGTATTTGAAGGCCATTCTGAATCATAAAAAGTTTCCTCTGTTCTGGATGTCTGCTGAAGCTTCTTCTTAGAAAGAAATGTCAACTATTAAGGATATCATTGGATGGAAGATATACCAAGAGAGGCTAGTTGATCAGAAATTCCTCGACAAGTATGATTCTTTTGTTTCAAAAATATTAAGTTGAATGGCTGGGAGAGTCTTTGTTTTTCGAAGCCAAAGGCACATGACCTGGTGTATCTGAAATTGATGATGGATTTTAATGAAATAGTTATATTTTTTAATGAATGAGGGAGAGATAAATTTTCATTCATGTGTTATAGAAAGACCTAATATATTTTATACAACAAGGTTGTGAGTCAGATTTGTATTCCTTATGAAGGGGAAGCATAGTTGTGTACTCAAAAGTTACCTTATTAATCATGATCTTTTAACAAGGAGAAGGAAATAAAATTTCTTTGCCTGAAAGGAGTGAAGACTATGAAGATCATTAAACATTCTAAAATTTTGCGGATTCTTGAATTATGGGTTCAAGGATCTATAATTCCAATGAAATGGGATAAGGATACTTTAAAGAAGAGTGACATCTATGTTTTGGATTTCATGGTGAATCTAAGGAAGATACTCTTGGTTAAGTATATCTTGGTAATGACTGAGAATATCAAGAATGGAAATCTGAAGACTCAGATTATTATGTATCTGGACATTCTTTCATAGATTATTTTTCTTTTCATTCATTCATTAAAAATCCCATGTAGTTCCAAGATGAGAAATTACAAAGTTATGTTGCTAAGTGATGACACCTTAAGAAGAATGAAAATTGGATTTTCCAGTAAATTCAGACAATTCGAGGATCTTTCTAAAGATGAATTACAAGATTTTTTAACGAATCCAGAATTGGATGAAACCTCTAAGAAAGGAGGAATGAAGAGAAAGTCTATGGAGCTGGAAGAGAAAACAAAAACTCATGTGGACAAGAAAACTCAGTCATCACCTCCAAATCCAAAAAAGAAAAACGCTTATCCTGGTGAAGTGGTGGCTAAGTGGTGAGAGGATAAGAAAAATTGGAAGGAAGGGGAGACTAAGTTTGGATTTGACCCTACTGAATCAAAATAATTGAAGGAAAAAGATGCTGAAAATCGAGAAAAGTGGGAAAAAGAAAAGAAACAAAGGAAGAAATTGTCGGAATCTGAGGTCATTCAATCTCTTATCAAGGCTACTGAAAGGGCCTATGAAAAAATTATGGTACCAGAATTCAATTTGATAGAACCATTTCCAAAGAATTCGGGGAAGAAAGTGGTGATTCTAAAATTTCTTCAGGAAGAAGAAATTGCTCAGGAATTAGATGAAAAAATAGAATAATAGGAGAAGGTGGAAGAAGAAGGGAATGAATCTGATGATATCATAAAACAAGGCTAAGAGTTCCATGAGAAGGAATATCTATCTATAAAACTATCAATCCGGAATTCCCAAGCTAAATCCTAAAAAATTGCTCTACCAGGAAAAGATGAAAATAGTGAAGATGAAGCGAATAAACCAACAGGTGATGATAGCAGTAATCATGAATTTATCTATCCAGAATATCTAGGGGCTGATTCGGTGAAAGAAGATTTTGAGGAATAAAAGATTGTTCAGCTATCTGATAGTGACCATGAATCGCCTAATGAACAAGATATCATTCTGAGACCAAATAAGGGAAATCAGGTAGTTATAGATACACCGATTAAATATGTGGTTAAAAATAAAGATGTCAGTGATTCATCAAAAAGGAAAGGTGGGGGTATAGAAAAATAATCCTCACCAACCAAAAATTTGGATTCAAAATCATCTTCACATGGACATGATTTTCTTGTCCAGACATTGAAGAAGCTGGTAGGTACTATTTTTTTATTTCTTAGCATAGATTCAAGATGCCAAATGCTTCAGCATACATTAAACAAGAAGTCAGAATCAGTTTCCATGGTGATGGACAAATATGTTGCACTAGAGGAAGATTTCAAGACCTTACTCATTGGTTATGAGGAACATAAAAGATCATTCAAGAAGATGACAAGCTGGTCAAAGAAGTTTATTGAAGAAATGATAATTTTTGATGAATTCCATGATAATTTCAAGGATGCTTTTGATAATAAAGATGGGAAGACTAAAGATCTTTCAAATAGTTTTTAGGAAAAGTTATGTCTTGAACAGACTACTCGGAAGGAGGAAGTTAAGGATTTGAATAGAAATCTTAACTCTATTTCCATGAATTGGAAAAGAGAAATTTATCATAGAATAGAGATTCAAGAGAATCTTGTTGAATAAGAGAAACTCTTGAAAGCTTAAGAAGACATTCTTAAGGCTTGGGAAGAGAAAATTCGAGCCTTAGAGAAGAAAAGTGAAGATCAGGATCAGTTACTAAAGTTACCAAAAGAGGATAACAAAGATCACAAGAAGCTAAAAAATATTGTGAAGAATATGATGTCAGAAGAGACAGAGGGATAATTTCATTACAATACGATCTTTTTTTGTATTTTCCTCTTTGTACAAATACATCCAATCTTAATGAATTTTTTTCTTCTCCGTATTTTTGGTTGTTTATTACTAATGTTTCATGTAACAATTTTTCCATCCCCTCTATTACATTTTGTAAATCACAAAGGGGGAGAAATAAATTATAAAAATAATTCAAATTAAAGAAGATAATTATTTAAGTAAGTGGGAGTTCATCTAGAAGAATTTTATTATCAATGATGATTTTCAAATACTAGAAAATGAAAAATCACATTCAGAAAAACTAGAATACGATCCCTAGTGATTCCAAAGCCTAAGGGGGAGTGATTCATATTCACTTTGATCCATAAGTAAAGGGTGAAAAGTTTTAATTTTTAATTCTATAAAATTTGTAAGTCCTTATATTCTTTTTAATAAGGATGTTTTTGCTTTCCAAAAAGGGAGATATTGTTGAGTCAATAAAGTTTTCTTATGACTTTTCCATTCCTTTATGTTTTGAAAATCACAAGCACTCTCTCTCAAGGAATATTTTATTTCCCTGATAATATTTTTTTATAAGGAATCTTTTCCTTCCCCAAGGAAATTTTCTCCTTACTTTTGTTTTCATTGTTCATGGTTTAATCTCTAACACTTTTTATTTCTAAAGTGTAAAAAAAATTCATATCTAAAACCTCGGAATCCTATAAATACTTAGATATATTGTATTCTATATTTAGGTTCTTAATTCTGATTCATAATTCCTAGAAAAACAGAATCCGAATATCCATGTAATATAGAATCCGAATATTTTCCTCTTAGACTCCGAACTTTATTTTTCCTTAAACTCTGAAAAATATATTTGTTTGAGAAACCACATTTTATTTACTCTTTTTATAGTTATAAAATTATGTTGTGTATTCTATTTCTAATTAACCATTTTATGAGTGACATGTGTACATGTCCCTCTAAAATTCAAGGAAAAATATGACCATTGGAGGAGGGATCTGACAATTGGAGAAATGCCTATAAATGAGAGCTCATTTGAATAATCTCAATACTGTTCTACGACTATAGAGATTGTATGCTGGTGATGTGATTTCTAAAGAGAGACTCTCATGCTTTGTCTGTAATGAACATCTTGTTCATCTTTCTTCGTGTGACTCTAGTTGTTGTTGTGTACAATCGAGGGCTTCTAGGGATAGGAAGATATAGGTTCTGATTACCTTAAATTTTAGGACATCCTTGACAAGGAAGGAAGAGGTTCCTAATTCTTTGAAGTTCGAGGGCTTGTGGGGATAGAAAGGCATACTCTGATATTCCTATCGAGGGCTTACCCTGGTGTGGGTAAGACATACTTTCTTGAAAGTATAAATCATGGGACCTTTACCCCACCTTGTTGGATACCCTACTCTTTGTGTCAAAGTTTCTATAATTGTATTTTTTCAAGTTTGTTTTCTGTGAATTTTTACTTTTAAGGAAAGTATAATTATCTTATACTTTCTTATACTTGTATACTCTGATTAGTAAGATTCTATACGCTTTAAGGTAGAATCTTTTTCCTTGTAAAAGTTTCTTAAGTTTCATTTCTAAAACCATATTTTCATAATCTTTCAAGTTAGTAGAACTAAGAGGTCTTGTGAAATTACCTTGTTTAACATTTTTAAACAATATAAGTTTTATACCATCCTTACAAGTTCCAAATAAATTTTTACAGTATAAAATTCACCCCTCTTTTATATTGAGCATCTACATCAGATTTTGATCTTACATATAGCATAATATAATGGGTATTCATCATTGATCATAAGTCTGATGTCTTCAATTGCCTAAAATAGTATCAAAGGGAATCTGAAAGGAAACTTGGTCAGAAAATTCTGATGTTTCATACTGAAAATAGTACGGAATTCAAAAATAGTCAGGTGGATGAATATCTTGAGAAAAAAGGGATAAGGAATCATTTTTATTTAGTAAGAACACACAAACATAATAGAGTAATTGAATCTAGAAATCAGATCATTAACTACATGTCCTTAATGATTCTTATAGAAAAATTGCTACCAGAAAAATATTGGAAGGAAGTAGTGTTGACATCAGTCTACATTTCTAATAAGGCTCTGTTGTGTCTGAAGAAAGGAAAGACTTTGTATGAGATGTGGTATGGAAATAATCCAATAGTGAAATACTTTCAAATATTTGTGGGTAAGTGATTTAATCTCAAAAAAGAAAAACATAGGAAATATCAGTCACGTGGAGATGAGAGGATATTCCCCAGCTACTTGGGCAAAAGAAAAGCATACAAATTCTTTATCAAGATGATGGGAAAAGTATTTGAGAGCAATAATGTTACTATTGTGGAAAATGAATAGAATACTAGACAACACATTGAACAATTTCTTAATGAAAGTGATGAAGAGGAAAGTAACACAAGGGGAGAAGAAGCAACCGATGCTGACTTAGAAGAAGATATTGATGATGAACAAGAAGAAGTTAAGTTTGTATCTAAAAAGAAGACAAAGTGTAGAGTTGAAATTGATAGGCAAAATATCATTTGAGATCAAACAACACCGGTTTAGACAAGAAGAATGGAGTCACTACCATAGACATCAATTTTTTCTCATGTTGAAGCAAAATTTTTTACTAAAGCAACTGAAGATGAAAATTGGGATCAGGTGATGAATGAAGAAATAGACCATATTAAGAAGAATCAGTCGTGGGAGAGTGATTTGAGGCCAGCAGATAAAAATTTTATCGGGACTAAATGCGTCTATTGCAATAAGAAAAATGAATTTGGTTGAGTGATTTGAAAAAAAGCATGACTAGTGTGAAAAGGATACTCCCAGATAGAGAGAATGGATGTTGATGAGACATTTGCACAGGTCACCAAGCTAGAGACCATCATATTATTCATAGCCATTATAGTACAATGGAAGTTCATAGTTTTCCAGATAGATATAAAATATGAATTTTTGAATGGGGTTCTGTAAGAAGAAGTTTACATTGAGCATCCATATGGTTTTCTCATTCATGAAGATGAGAATAAGTTTTTTCAGTTCAAGAATGAACTATATGGGGTGAAGCAAGCACCAAGAGCATGGTATTCAAGACTATGAATTTTAAAAGTAGCATGTTTTCCAACATGATGGATTTTATTACAATATATATGTGAACAATTATAGTAATCAAAGGATAATGGTTTTAGTATATGTTGATGATTTAATTTTTGGAGGATTAGATGAGGCACTATGTATAATGTTTTTCGAATTCATGAAAAATGAGTTCTAAATGTCTGTGATTGGTGAGATAACATTTTTCCTTGCTTTGCAGGTTATACAAGGAAGTAATGGCACATTTATATCTCAATCCAAATATTCCAATGAGGTTCAAAGGAGATTTGGGATTGAAAATTCCAATGAAATGAAGCCTCTAGTTGCTACCTGGATGAAACTGTCAAAAGATGATGAAGGAATGGTCGTTAATATAATAGAATATAGTAAAATTATTGGAAATTTACTATACCTGACTATAACGGGGCCTGACATATTATTCACCCCATTCTAAGAATTGAGATATAAAATTAATCCCAAGGAAAGCCACATGCTTTAGGTAAAACAGGATACTTCAGTATATCAAAGGAACGGTGGATTTTTGTTTGATGTATCATGAAAAATATCAACCGGAGCTGTTGGGATATATAGATGCAGAATAGGCCGGTTCATCGGATTATAGGAAATCAACATATGGAGGTTCTTTCTATCTTGTTGTATTTTGTATTTCTCGGATAAGTAAGAACCAATATTTCATTCCATTGATCATCGAAGAGGCTAAGTATATTGTGGCCCCTCAAGCATGCACATAGTTATTGTAGATGACGCATCAGCTTGATTATATGGGAGTTGAAGTGATGTCTTCGATCAGAATCCAGTGAAGTAACTCAAGTGTTATGAATCTCTAAAAAAAATATCATCCATAACTCAAGGACAAAGAACATTGATATAATGTATAATTTTATCAAGTAGAAGGTTGATCAGGGAATCATGAAGTTCAAGTATGTGCCTATAGAACTACAGGTTGAAGACATTCTGACAAAGGCCTTACCCAAGGAAAATTTTTAGAGACATCAACTAGCTCTTACAGTTCATTCGACTCCCCGGACATAAATAAGTGTGAATGTGGGTCAGCCCCTCACCCCGAGGTATTAATTGTTTTTCTTACTATATTAATCTATGTTTTCTACTTTTTTGCAGACCACAAAAGAGAGAGCTTTAGGTTTGTTGAAAAAGGGGGATAAAGAGTGACTCCTAAAGAGGGAGAAACTATGAATTACTAAGGTATACAATGTCTTTTTCAAAGACACAAGGAGAAGCGGATGCGTGGAGCAGTGAGATAGGGGGATTTTATAAAGATAGTAGAAGAAGCTGATATGGGGAGCACCATGATGATAGTATGTGGTTTATGAAGTGATAATCCAGAGCTTAGCTTGGAAAACACAAGAACCCAAGAAGTAAAGAACAATAATTTTAAATCTGACAATGGTAGAAGTGATCGATCAAAGAAATAGATATCACAACAGTTGAGGATCGTGATAAAAGCCAAAGAGTGATATAGGAAAGGCATAAGAAGATTTCCATAAATAAGAAATTGGTGTGATTTTGGTATCAACAATTGGTGTTAGAAATTAATTGATTCATTGATGAAATTTTAATTTAGTATTGTTTATCATTTCGAGTATTTCTCATGTGGATATAGAGTATGTGATAAGAAAATCCTTGATCACTATCAGAATCACAAGAGGCGAATGGAGGCTGAAGCATTAGCGTGGTATCATTTTATGAAAGAGTTGTCAACAAACCCAAAAGGGAAGATTGTGATAATGATGAGACCTATAGGTATATAAAATGTGAGTAGGCCTTTCGAAGAAGAAGTGAGTACACCTCAGTTGTAAGATCAGTGAGCTTTCATATTGTGAGTGGTTGTAAACTAGGAGGGGTAGTATGTCTGATCCGAAATTTGTAAACATTAGTTCACTTTTAATGGATTTGGTATATCGGCACATCTTCGGTGTATGCTCATTGTACGTATCCAAGTAAGGGTGAACTAAGTAAAAATTATTGTGCCCTGTGCATGATTTAATTTCTATTTATACTATTCTATAGGAAAGAAAGAGAGGAAAGTTTTTATGAACAACAAAACAAAATCAATAGGGGTAGTTGTTTTAATCTATTATACCCTGATTCACCCTCACTCTCAGGGTATCTAACATAGTGGAGCTAACACTATTTGAGAGAACATAGGTCATGTTGGATGGAACTAGTGTCCTTGTTTTGAGGTTTTAATAATATGGATAGGTGGAATACCTAGAGGAACATAGTATTGAATCAGATAATAATGATTAATTAGTTAAAAAAGGTCAAGGAAAACCTTTGAGAGATGTTTTCCCAATGTCTATAGATGCATTTTTTTCAAATTAGAATTGTTTTGTGCTAATGTTTCCACTGATGAATCAAAGTTACATGTGTTTTATGATATATGAATGATGATTCATTTGTTTTTCTGAGAAAACATGTAGAGTGATTGTGTATTGAATGTCGACTTGATAAGGACTATTTGGGTTCCTATACCAGTTGACCAGTAGTTGTGTGTTTTCCCATTTATTTTTTAATACAACATCATGATATAGGAATTCATTAAATAAATCATGGAATATGTGTTCTACATGATTTTAAAGATGATTTCCAAGGGAACAATCAACATAAAAAAATATGTACTGGGAATCACTATTTTCATGGAAATGTTTATAGTTGACTTGGGAGTGTGTGAGTTGGATCTTAAACCAGGTGGCATGATAATGTTCACATTCTATGTGTGTAATTTTTATATAACACCTATTGATTTTAGAAAATAAATAATATGGAATTTGGGAGAGTGGCCTTTTACAAGCCATGGATCGATGGTTCTGAATTTAATGCTTGTGGTAATAGTGAATAGAGTATCGGATAAATTCATGGAGGCACCTCTATGTGGAGGGAAACATTATATTTAAATTAATAGTCCTGATATGGTTGACTCATTATTTGCAACTGGACAAAAACTATCATGGGACATGGTTTCTGGAATTGGTTAATGTAATATATTGATTGTTTTGATATGAGAAAGGCTCAAGGAGGGAAATTCATTCTTATCAATGAGATCCCAGTGTGATCTTAGTTTAAAAGTGATCATTATCCATATCATAACATCATTATAAGAACATTGGGAAAATATAAAATATTATTTGATCCATTTAAATATCTTTTCTAGTATGAAATATGGACTCCTTGGAGTTTTTTTAAGTGGTATATGAGGTAATCCATATGGTAGGGAGTACATATTTTTGTGTTCGGGATTTACGACCATTATTTTATATTATAACATGATAAATTCAATGAGGAGAATTATCAAAAATAAAGAATGGTGGATGGGTGATGGGTGATGTTTTCATAACATTCAGATATGAGAGGTTTTTATCCATTCTAGTCATTATTTATAAGGATGTTTAGGGTATTTTATGTGTTGTTTTGAAAGTATTTTTTTTAATTTCATGTTAAAGATACTCATAGGGTGGAGAGTAGGATGTTCATTTCTAGTAGGTGTCCTTCATGTGAAAATGATCAGGTGACATGGATACCTTTTTTGTGATATTTATTTTGGTTTCTTAAATTACATTGTATAAATGGAACAAAATATTACTAGATTCCTTGGTAATTTCTAGGTATATGTTTGAGTACAGACTTGGTGGAATCCAAATGTGTACATTATATAACAACGCTTCTCTTTATTTCACACTTAAACATAATTTATTACATAAAATTTTCACTTTATAAAACATAGATTATCAAGAGGTATAGTGTCTTTGGAGCTTAGGAACATTACATAACAACATAAAACATGAAATACACATCTTTATTGAAAACATCTTTTATATGACCACCACATTCCTTCATACTTAGCATTCTATAGGATAACCTGAGGACATGCATAAGAAAAGGCTAAGCTATAAATCCTAGTAATTTAGTAAAAAGGGAATAACCTGAAGAATATAGTACATGATAGGAAATAGTCGTATCAATGGATCAAAAGAGAAACATGAACTTAAATTCATGATATAACATGATTATCATAACATGGAAATGTGGCCACAACATTTAACAAGATATTAGAATGAGCTAAGGAAAATTGCACATGGAGCATGATTAAACCCTCATTGCACTTGAATTATCATGACTAAACCCTCATTTTACTTGAATTATCATGATTAAAACCTCATTTCAGTTGACATATTATGATACTAATCTTTACACAATGCATTGGAGTGCTATCAAGGGACAACCTTTATAAACATTTCATTTCATGTATAAGTGTGGCACATGGACCATACAACATGGATTCATTAAACATCATAAATTATTCCACGAATAAGATATGTGTAATACAAAAAATGTAAGTCCTCAATCAACAAGTATGTGGTCATAAAGGTTAATGCCCTCGATAGAGACATGGGTATGGTATTCACTTACATGATTATTTTGGCATGGGAAATTTATGGCATCATAACAACGTCAAATAGAAATCGTAAAATGGTTTGATGAGAGATAATGGGATATCTAATAATTTATACATGAAATGGATATTATGGTTTTCATGGAACATAATACCCCAACAAATGTAATGGAATTTAGATGCATAATATAAAATAATTTCTTTAATGTAAATGAGAAGAGAGTAATTTCATACGTAATTTTAGCATGGAAATAGGTGTACATGGGAGGAATTAATGAGAGGTAAATAGGTATATCATCATTAAAACATAAGAAGGGTAGTATGGGGAGGTTTGAAATCATACCCCAGCTTTTTAAATTGAAAATAAAATGGTATAACAACATAATGAAATTTGTAAAAAAATAATAAAGAAATCCCTTACATGGAAGTGTGATCCCAAAGGCTTCGGAGATGCTTGAGACAGGCTTATAAGAATCTTTGGGTTCCTTGGGAGGATTCCAGAGAAAGGATGGTAAGGGTTGGTTGAGCTCCAAATCGTTTGAGTGAAGAGTAATGGGATATTAAGGGGGTTTATACAGGAAGGAGAGGGAATTGTTTATTATTTAGGTTTTGGATACTACACATCAATCTAATAAAAACCACAAACCATCACATGGTTTTTTCTATATTGGAGTGGAAACAATTATTTTATAAGTCTAATGTCTGAACAAATTAAAATAATGGGCTTTATTATGTGGAGGTGAGTCACACTCTCAAGGAAATCATTTTAAAAAGATGAAATATTTTTTAAGTCTTGGAGGGTCATCAAAGGCACCATAATGTTAATCAAACAAATATAAAATCACATTATTTTAAAGGTAAAACATATATTGGCTAAAAAAACTTTTTAAATTAATTCCTTACATCACTGTTAGGTCATTAGGATGTCATAAAACACATTATATATTTAAACAGTATTTTATTTTTACCCAAAAATTCTGATTTCTCAGAAAATTATGAAAAATTTATCGTTAGATAATTTCGATGTCTTAAACCAAAAATAGTATTATTTATAACTAAATTATTTTCTAAATATGTTAATTTTTACTTTTAAAATAAAAACTGAAATTTATCAAAAATTCATGGGTTTTGACGAAAACATCTTTCAAAACTTAATAAAAATTATAATTGTACTCATAAAAATTATAGGATAAATAATAAAAAGTTATATAGTGATAATATTTTATTAAAAACATTATTTGAAATTTCCATTAATTCATCAAAATAGATTTCCTAATTGAATTTAAATATTAACTAAAAAAATACTATTTTTAATTTAAAAAACATTTTCAAAGTAACAATAAGAAAATTAAAGTATATTATTTATATTAAAATGATGTGAATAATCATAGTTCTAGGTTATTGTTACATAATCTCTTATAACACCTGCATATGACCTAAGGGTAAGGTGTATGATGATGACTGACACATGGGGCGGCTCGGATAACATTGCTCAGGTAGTAATCTATATTAACTTCCTATTCTACCATATGGGTTCCCATAAAGCTTAACATATTAAAGATTGGCTTGGTATTGGTCGAGAGACAAGCTAAGGGATGCAAACTCATTTATATTCTCCAAAAAATGGGCTTTGTATGGAAAAATTCAACCAGATGAGGTCATTTCTTCCTTTCTCTGAGTAAATTTTATTTTTTAAAGCCCTATATTTATACTAATCATGTGATCGCTATTTAATGGCTATATTAGCAATGGTAAAAATTCATAAAGGTATTTTAAAATCCAAAAACATAAAACCAAGGAAGTGAATATGTTATATAACCATATTAGATAATAATAAATTTAATCAGATCATGAAGAATTTTCATTAATAAAATTTTTGTGTTGTTACAATCATCCCCCTTAAGAAATTTTGTGCTCAAAATTTCATTTTCCCACACTAAAATAGATGATTTTAACTCTACTTCATCACTTCCTCCCATTCCCATGTTTCTTCTTCAAACATGTGGTTTCTCCATAACACCTTTATGAGGGTAATTGTCTTATTTTTTAGAACTTTTTCTCTATGATCTATGATATTCACCGACTTTTCTTCATAAGAATGGTCATTCTCCAATGGTACCACTTCTGTATTGAGTAAATGTGATGGTTCAGGTATTTATTTCTTCAATAGTGATACATGGAAGACCTCATGTTCTTGATATAGGTTTTGTGGGAGTGCTAGTCCATAGGAAACTGCTCCAATGCGATCAACGATCTCAAGAGGGTCGATGTACCATAGACTAAGCATTCCCTTCTTCCCAAATCACATAACTCTCATACACAGTGATATGAAGAGTAATACCATGTCCCCAACATCAAACTCTAAGCCATGTTGATGAATATCAGCATAGATCTTTTGTCAAATATGAGCATCTTTAATGTGTTTTGGATGGTATTAACTTTCTCCGCCATTTATTTGACGATTTCCTAACCCTGGAAATTTCTCTCGCCAAATTCATCCCAACATGTCGGTGTTCTGCACCTATTCCAATAAAGGGTTCCATAAAGAGTCATTTGGATGCTTGAGTGGAAACTATTATTGTAAGAGAACACACTTAGAGAAATATGTTGATCCCATCCTCCTTTTATGCCCATTTATAATTCTATAAACTTGTCCTCAAGTGTTTCGATAGTTCACTCAGATTGGACATCAGTTTGAGGTTGATAATCATTACTAAAGTTCAGCACAGTATTCAGAGCATATTGGAGACTATTATAGAATATAGAGGTGAATCTCGGATCTCGATCAGATAAAATCTATATTGGTACTCAATGTAACCTTACTACGTTCCTGATGTATATATGTGCTAGCTTATCCAACGATAAATCCTCTCAAATTGAAATTAAGTGTACAATCTTCGTAAGAAGATCTGCAACAACCTAGATAGAATGGTTTCCATTGGATATCTTCAAATTTCTGATGAATAAGTCTATGTTGATGTTTTCCCATTTCCATGTTATTATGGGAAATGGTTTCATTATCCCCTTATACTTTTTCTTCTCATCGATCACTTGTTGACATAATAGGAACTTTTTGGTATACTCAGTGATCTCTTTATTCGTGTTATCTCACCAATAATTCTCTTGTATATCTCGATACATCTTTATGTTTCTTGGGTAAATGGAGAAATTCAAGCTATGTACATCATCCACAAGTTCATTATTTATCTATGGATTTGATGTAACACATATTCTTGACACAAATATCACAATTCGTTATTCATTAACATTTAACTATGAGGATTTCCATTTTCTAATAGTTTACACTTTCTTTTGAATTCCCACATCATCCTTTTTATCATCCTTTAACCTTTCCAAAAGTGATGGTTGAGCAATAATTTGTAAAAGGATTTATGATGTTCCCTTATTTATGATTCACATGTCCATCTTCATAAAATATAAGAGGATTTGATCCTTTTCAATTCTCATCAATGATAGAATCGGTGGGTAATTTCTACTTAGAGAATCCACCACCTTTTTCTCGTTCCCGGGGTGGTAATAGATTGATTAGTTATAGTATTTGATCTTCTCTAACCATCTTTGTTGGTGATTATTCAACTCTTTCTATGTTAATATATACTAGATGCTTTTGTGATCCATATATATTTCACACTTCTCCCCAAATAGATAATGTCGCCAAATTTTAAAAGTGAATTTTATTGCATCCAACTCCAAATCATGTGTCGGATAGTGTTTCTTATGAACTTTAAATTTCCTTGAAGCATAGGTAATGACTTTGTCATTTTTCATCAACACACAGCCCAAGACCTTCATCAAAGTAACACTAAATGCAAAAAAAGTTCTCCACTTGTGGGTAGTGTGAGAACGGATGTAGTGATAAGCCTCATTTTCAACTCCTTGAAGCTCTCTTTGTGTTCATCACTCTAAGAAAACATGACTCCCTTCTGAGTTAGCTTGGTAAGATGGTTTGACAATCATGATAAATTTCTCTCAATTCGATGATAATGTCCACCTAACCCTAGGAATCTATCGATATTCTTCACTGATATTGACCCATTCAATCCTTCAATTGCATCTTTCATAGAGGGATCCATAGATATCTCATTTCTTTTGATGATATGACCCTAGAATGAGACGTACTTCAAACAAAACACACACTTTTTGTACTCTTTACAGATCTTCTCCTTTCACCAGATCTCTAGTACAGTGCTTAGATTCTCCTCATGCTCCTCTTTGGTTTTGGAGTATATTATAGTATCGTCTCAAAAGAATACTATAAATGTTTGTATGTATTATATAAAGATATTATTCATCAATTCCATGAATATTTTTGGAGCATTAGTGAGTCTAAAAGTCATTAATATGAATTCATAGTGCCCATATCTTGTGCGAAAAGTAGTCTTGGGGATATCCCTCTTCTTCACCCTTACTTCGTAATAACCCATCTGCAGATCCACCTTGGAGAATAATTGTGTTCCACGTAACTAATCAAACAATTTATAAATTCATGGAAGATGATACTTGTTCTTTGTCATGATTTTTTTGAGCTCGCAATAATAAATGTAAAGGTGCATTGCCCCATCCTTATTCATAACAAAGAGGACTACTGCACCCCATGGTGAAGCGCTTGGGAATATAAACCCTTTATCTAGATTCTCTTGTAGTTGTTTCTTCACCTCCTCAAGCTCCACAACAACCATTTTATATGGATTCTAGAATATTGTTAACGCTCGAGTTATAATATCAATCAAGAATTCAACATCTCATCTAGGAGGAAGACCTGGAAATTCCTTGGGAAACACTTTAGTGAATTCCATCAGAATAGGCATGTCTTCGAGGATGGTTGATTCTTTAGAGTCAGTCATCTGAGTAAGATATTCATTATCTTAGGGAAATAATATCTATACTTGATATGATGGTGCTAAATAATATTAATCCTCCTCCTTGAACTTTTATAAAAATGGGGGTCGATTCACCATATAGAGAGTGATTTCCCTCTCATGGAAATTTATGTTGGATGTATATAGGGAAAGCCAATACAAGAAAATAATTTCATTAAATTCCATATGAGGAAGCATGATGAGGATCATTGCGAAGCTCGATACACAAATTGTGACATGGGAGGAGTTATATTCAGGCGATGGAATGATTTCCCCATTTTCCATTCTCACCGACATCTCTACTTCCATGATTTGTGGTGGTTTTGGGATTGTTCTAATAAACTTTTGGAATATAAAATAATGCATAGAATTGGAATAAAAAAGTATGTTATATATTATTAAATGAATAATTATCTTACCTATCACCAATTCATTGTTGGGGTTCTCTTGGGCGGTATTGATTGAAAAATCTCACCATTTCTGCCTTGAAGGTTATTGGATGCCTATGAAAACCCTCGGCTTAGGGAACTGGTTTGCAAAGTGCCAGGTTTTTTAATAGTTGAAGTAATGAATAGTGTGTTTAGGGTCAAATGGAGCATTCTTCCCCTTTGTCTTAGAAGCGGGTTTTTCTTGTCGGCAGTTAATGGATAGGTTCCCTTCTCTTTCATATGTAAAGCATTTCCTAGTCCGCTTTATGAAATATCTGGGGTGATTCTTTCCACATCTTTAGAAAGTGAGGTGATGGATTTTCTTATCACTATTTTATTTATCAATCAGACCACTAGAATTAATTTCCACCATCTTCTTATTATTACTATGATACCCCTAAGATTTTCTAATCACGATTTTGACTTTGAGAGAACATCAGACAATTTTCTCATAGCTATCAATGACACGGATCACTAGGGCTTTCCGTAGGCTTAGTTTAATCCATGAAAAGATGTTGTAAACATTCCATACAGGGGTAATGACAAATTCGGAGGCATGTTTTGCAAGCCTTGTGAGGTTTTACTTGTAAGCATTGATGGATTTGTCATATGTTTTCTTGAGGGCAAGGATGTTTATTTCAATCTTAAGTCAGAGGGTGTGAAAAAAATTCTTATCAAACTTTTATTGGAAATCCTTCCATTCCAATGCATTGATCTCTTCCTCAGGCTTCGTATTTTTTATCAATGTAGACAATTTATCAGCTTCACCCTTCATATGATAAGTTTCTAGAAGAACCTTCTCTTGTTTATAAAATTGAAGGATAGAGAGGATCTTCTCAATGGTGTTGATCCATTTTTCGGTAATTGAGGGATAAGATGATCCATTAAAAGTAGGAAGCCTTTGTCTCATGAAGATCTCAATTGAGGCATGTTCTTTATTAGGGGGTTGGAAATTCCACTTGACCTATGTCTCTACACAAATATTGAGTTAACTGAGAGAGTATTGTGAAAACGTTTGTGATTCTCACTCCCATCGGATTGGGAATCTCATTAGAAAAGTCATTACATTGATCTTCGCAACAATTGTTATCCCGAGTCCTCTGATTACCGACCATTGGCTGGAATAAAATAAAATTTAGGGGAAAAACATAAAGGGGAATCCAATTACATAAATGGATAAATTATAAATTACATTTAATTCTTTAACTTATAAATTTAAAGGATTCAATCTATTTGATCCATGATCTACTTCCCCACAATATTATAAGGGGACTTTTTTCATTCCCTTAATAATGGTTCACACTAAGTATATGAATTTACTAAATCATAACCTGTGGGAGTTTCAGACCAAGAAGGAATAAAGGCACATTTTCTTGTACCAGTTCTTGTTTGAGTCTAACTCAATGTTGTATTTTCAGGTTTTACCGTAGATACATTTGTGCCAAAGCCACCTCTAATTTTTTGTATCCAAACAGGGATGTATTTATTTGATAGCCCACTTACTATAGAGTAAAATAATTTAGGGATGTTTTTATTATAAATATTCTTATCACTAAGTCATTCACTAGGGTTTTCTAATCTAAATCCCAAAAATAACTAATCCTATCCTTTGATACCAACTAAAACAACCCTGCTCTTTATTTAACACTTAAACATAATTTATTACATAAAATGTTCTCTTGATACAACATAGAAGATCGATTGGTATAGTGTATTTGGGTCTTAGGAACATCACATAACAACATAAAACATGAAATACACATCTTTATTGAAAAATTATTCTACATGACAACAACATTTCTTCGTACTTTGTATTTAATGGGATAACCTGAGGACATGCATAAGAAAATGGTGATCTATAAAGCCTAGTAAGGGAGTAAAAAAGGCATAACATGAATAATATAGTACATTCTAGGAAATACGCATATTATTGGAACCCAAGATAAATGTGAACATAAAGGCATGATATAACATGATTATATCAAAATGGAAATGTGGCAACAAAATTTAACATGATATTGGAAGGAGGAAAGGTTCATTTCACATAGAGCTGGAGTAAACTCTCATTGCACTTGAATTAGAATGATTAAAACCACATTGAACATGAATAATAAGGAGTAAACATTCATTATACTTGATGTATCATGATACTAATCATTACCCAATGCATTTAAGCTCTATCGGGAAGCACCCTTTATAAACATTTCATTTCATGAAAAAGTGTGAAACATAGATCACACAACATGGATACATTAAACATCATAATTTATTCCACGAATAAGAGATATGGAATACATAAATGTAATTCCTCAATCAAAAATTAAATGTTCATAAAGTTGAATACCCTTGATAGATAAATGGGTATGATATTCACATACATGATGATTTTTGCATGGGAAATTTTAGCAGCATAACGACGTCAAATAGAAATCATAAAATGAGTTGATGAGAGAGAAAGGTGTATCTCATCTTTTATACATGAAATGAACAGTAAGGGGATCATGGAACATAATACCCCAACATTTGTAATGGAATTTAGATGAATAATATAAAATAATTTCTAGAATGTAAATAAGAAGAGAGAAATTACTTACAGAATTTCGGTATGGTAATGGGTGTACATTGGAGGAATTAATGATAGAGAAAGAAGTCTATAATCATTCAAATATAATGAGGGAATTATGGGGATCTGTGAAATCATACCCTAACATTTTTAATTTAAAATAAATGGGTATAACAACATAATAAAATATGGAAAAAATATGAAAGGGATAAATCCCTTACTTGGAAGTGTGATCCCAAATGCTTGGGAGAGGATTCAAAAAGGATTCTAGGGATATTGGGGTGCCTTTAGAAGATTCTAGATAGAGGAGGGCATGGGTTGGTCAAGCTCTAAATGGTTTTTGTGAAGTGGAATGGTAGATTGAAAGGTTTTATATAAGAGATGATAGGGAATTAGTTATTTTTTAGGTTTTGGATACTACACATTAATATAATCAAAACCACAAACCATCCCATGGTTTTTCCCATGGTTTTTCCCAAAGTGGAGTAGAAAGAATTATTTTATATGTCCAATGGATGAACCTATTAAAATATTAGGCATACTTATGTGGAGGTGAGTCATACTCTCAAGTAAATCATTTTATAAGGATTGGGGGAGAAATATCATGCTTTTTTGTGTTCTTAGAGACGTCAGATGAAATCTAGGTGAAATGTAACACCTTCAAACTATAGGGACCTAGAAGAAGATATTGGTACTTTATAGTGATAGCGAAGAATCATGAGATCTTAGAGTGGAAGGAATTAAATGTTCCTTTCGCCAGCCAATTCTATCCATTTTCTATGGTGTTGGATAAGGCTTAAGTGTTCTTCAAACTCGTGCATGTTGATAGGACCATGAAAGATTATACAAATAATTTTATTGATATTTTGTTGTTTTCACTTGAGATTGGGTCTAATGAGAATATTTAGACTCAACAGTCTGAGATGCTACTTTGATTTGATATTTTCTTTCAGTTTTTCTTGCTAAATCATCTCTCTTATACTAATTTGATGGATAGAGTGTTAATGGTCAAAATGGACATAGATGGTAAGTCTAGTTTTTCAGGAGTTCCATTTTATCCTAGGGGTTGATCTATTGAATCTTCTAATAGGAACATGAAGCTTGATTATTCTTATGGTTTTTGTTGACAACATGGTTATTATTAACCTCTTATAGTGTATATTAGAGGCCCTGTGAATATTTACAAGTGTGGAAAGATAGGGAACTCAAAAAATTTCATTGAGGAACCCTATATATATAGCTCATGTAGACACTAGGATCACTGGAATATGTTTTTTCATGTATATTCCACTCTTTTTAGTGGCATGGGATCATCAGAAACTACTAAAACTATAGTTAAATTAGTTTCTTCATGAACAAAGGGGTACCAGTCATAGGAATCTAGAACAAATATTCTTCAAGCCAGAGAAGAGTTTCCATAGAAAGTAGATATGGTTTTACAAATTATGAGAGGTTCCATACCAAAAGCTTCTTCAATATTGACTTCTTTATTTAATATTGGGTCATATCATTCATTTGTTTGTACACGTATTTTAAATATTATAAATCCTCCTATAATTATTTTAACTTTATTTATGGATATCACTACACCACACCGAACTAATAAATTGCAGGGCCACCATAGTCCTTATTTTGTTTTCTAATTTTCATATATCGAGCTTTCTTGGGATTTTTTGGTTATCTACTTGAAACCACATGACATCATTTTCAAGATGGATTGGATCATTTCCAATAAAGACTAGATTTATTATTATCTTTTGTGGGACTCATTTATTAAATAAAATTGGTTATTTCATGTATTTTAAGTAGAATGGGACCCATGGTCGAGTAGAGTGGGAACATGTAATCCAGATTAGGGGAAAGTGGTATATTTCTTCACTTTTCTTCAAGAGTGAGAATACTTTAGAAATAATGTGCCTCCAGTTTTCATCAAGTTTCCTAAAGTTTTTCTTTTTGACTTCTCTGTATTGAAATTGGTAAGAGAGGTATATTTTTTATAAAAATTTAGTTCATGTTACTCAACTAGTATCTATTAATTTGTACACGTTACACCCACTAAAATTAAAGAGTTGAAGTCCAAGCCGGATGCTCATTTAGATAAAGTATTCATATGCCTAAGTGTGTCACCTTAGGAAGCACCATTTATCTTTTCTAAGAAATATGATGGGTCCCTTCACGTTTAATTATTACCAAAAAATAAATATAGTCACAGTAAAGAAAAAATATGTTTTCCCATAGATTAATGATCTGTTAGATCAGTGGAATGGGAAGAAGTGGTTATCGAAAATTACTCTTTGATCTGGTTACCATCAGTTGAGAATAAAATAATATGACCATCAGAAACCCACCCTTCAAAAGTGGTGTAACCATTATGGGTACCTTTTCAAGCCATTTTTTCTAAACAATGATTCTATAGTCTTCATAGATATAATGAACATGATTTACATAAGTATTATGATAATTTTCAGGTTGTATTTATGGATGACATTATTATTTAATCTATGTCTGAGGAGGATCATGTGTTTCCTTTAAGGGTAGTTTTGGAATTGTTGATAAATCACTAAATTTATTCCAAGATATCAAAATATGATATATGGATTTGGGAATTGAATTTTATGAGACATGTGGTGTTAGAATATGGTATCTTAATTTATCATGAATAGGTGAATGTTGTTATGACATGGTTACAAACATGGATTTTTTAGGAGATTTAGAGCTTCTTGGGTTTAGCTAGCTATTCTCCCTGATTCGTAATAAAATTATAAATGTTGGCTTCTTTGATGACCACTATAACTATGAAGGATGTAATTTTTTATTAGGACGATAAATGAAAGTGTAATTTTACTTAGACAAAATGACTTTTAACAATTTAATTAATGTTGACTACTCCAAAGGATGTGAAAGTCTATGTGGTAATATATAATGAATCGGGTTTAGGTTTGGGTTTCAGTGTTATATAGGGTCATTATGTCATTGCTTATGGATCTTAGGTAGCAGATGCCGCATAATAAAAATTACATATCCCCTGACTTTGAACTCACAACTATGATGTATGCACTTAAGATTTGGTGGCATTACTATAATGAAGAAAGGTTTAGCATGTATTCTTACCACAAGATCTTGAGTTATATCTTCCCTAAAAAATATTTCAATATCATCTTAAGATGTTATGTGTAATACCAATAATACTTTGATTTGGACATCACATATAGAATGGGTAAATGTAATTCCATCACAGATGATTTGGGAAGGAAAATTCAAGCCCATATCATGAAAGAATTATCCGAAGAGTGGAAATTGATTGAAATTTTACATAGTTTCTTATTGAAGTTTTTGAATTAGGGGATGAGGTTTCCATGGAAAGTGTACAGTTGAAATATACTCTTCTTGAATTTATTCTTCAATAATAGTAGCTTCATGATGATTTATGTTTAATTACAGACTCTCTTTTTGGTGGGCCGACCATTTATGATTGGTTGTTCTCCATGGAGGGATTTCTATGTTATCACAATCATTTTTTGGTACAGTTAGTGGTCAGGAAAGCTGTAATAGGGTATTTTTTTAACTCTCAGTGGGTTGTGAACCCAAAAACCAAGGAAAATATATTTTTCATTTTCATAATGTTACATTTGTTATATGTTCCAAAAGGTCACGTCTGATTGGTTGAGACCTTCAGGTTTTCTTTGTCCACATCCTGTGTGGATTTGGAAGTGGGATGGGATCTCTATTGACTTTTTGGTTGGGTTTCCACCTACTAGAAAATGGAGTAATGAGATATGGATGGTGAAAAATCATGTTACTAAATCAGATCAATTTATACATATTTGTGATACAACAAATGTAGAGTAGTTATAAAATCTACATGGAAAATATATTTTTCATTTTCATAAAGTTACATTTGTTGTAATCCCTGATAAAGATCCCTAGATTATTCTCAACTTTGAGGGGGCCTTTAGGGGACAATAAGATCTCATGTTCATTTCAGTACCGCATACCATCCGTAGTCGGATATCCAGACATAGAGAGCTATATATATTCTTGAGGATATTATTTTCACCTACATTATTGACATTAGTGGAGTATGGTATGGTCATTTAGGGATAGTTGAGTTTTCCTATAATTATATATATTATTATGTGATCATAATGGATCCTTTTAATGCCTTGTATGTCTATCCATACAAATATATGTTCTGTTGGATGGATATTGGTGAAAGATCCTTGGTTAGACAGGGCATGGTTTAAGAGGTGAAAACAAATATTCTGGTGATTTTCAAGGAATATTGAAATAATAAAGCCATTACAATTCTAATGATGATTATCTACATAGGTTTTTGGAAATATTATAGAGTGATCAGGTGATCTTGAATGTTCCTCCCAGTTTGGTTAATCGACGACATTGGAGGAAAGTGAAAATCGGTCCCTATTTTTTGGGAGCTTTTAAGGTTGTTGAAAAGGTGGGGAATGTTACTTACCATTTATCACTTTTACATTAGTATACATTGATAAATAATGTGTTTTATATATCACAGCTCTGAAAGATTCTTTTTTATCCACCTCATGTTCTTTGCTCTAGTGATCTTGACATTGATCCATATTTATCTGGGATTAAGTATCCAGTTAGGATAGTTGATTCTAAAACCAAAGTTTTTTCATTAGAGGAAGATGCCTTTGGTTTGATAGAAATGGTAGAATGTATCTAATACTTATGAGACATGGGAGAGAGATGCATTGATGAGAGAGTAGTGGGATTATCTTTTTAACATGGATGCTTCATAATAGGATTTCTGGGGATGAAATGTTTTGATAGTGGGGATGTTGTAACATACAATTACGTATTTCAAGTAATACTATAATCCTACTTGGATCATGCATTGGTTGGTTCTCATTTTAGGGTACTTCAAGATAAAATTTGAAATTCCTTAAGGGTTTTTGGATTATGCATGGTTGGCACATGTTTTGACCAAACCGTGCACCATACAAGTGAAAATTGTGAAAACCCACAGTGTGGGAGTTTTCACAATTGGAACACAATTTGACAAAACATGTTCCCAACAAGGATAAACAATGAAACATCATCATTATGGTATCACAACTAGGATGTGAGTTTTGAAAAATAATGTGGCCCTGACTAGGAAACCTTGTATGTGGCTTTTAATTATTCCAAAAATTCAATAGAAAATTTCAATCAATGCTTTTTATTCTCAAATATAGAAAAAACAATAAAATAACATTTTAATTGGTCATTAGAGCTCTCAAGGACCCATTTTGTCTCCTACAAAAACCTTTCAAGTTGGATCTTTGTTAGGAAATATTTATTATTTTGTTTCCGATAAGTTTCTTCTCCTTGTTCCTTTTCTCCTGCTCTCATCACCTCTCTTCTATAGGGTTCGTTAGATATTTTTGTTGTTGGTGGATCTAAAATAAGTTGTTTTAGATCTTGAATCATGGTTTTATTTTCATCTCTTCATTTTTTACTCTTCATTTTTTGATGTTACCATTTAGTTATTTGTGATTTGTGATCTCGTGATCCTGAGTTAGGTGGTTTTGTTTAATATATTCCATCTGATTAACCCTAAATTTTTTGATTTAAATTAAATTTATATATTTAATTAAATTTCCTTCTATTGGTTTGTTAGAAACAAAAATCCATTTAATTTGGGACTTGAATTAGATTTTTTAGGAATATTTTGGAAAAAAGTTCAATTCAATTGAATTGGGGGGGGTGCGACTTGTATTTGGTGAAAAATTGAGGAATTTTAAATTATGGAATCTAAATTATAAAATTTATTTTTGAAAATGGTTTCAATTAATTATTTGAGAAAAATGGATTATTATTTTTTTGAAATAAAACCATTGGTTTTATCCGATAAAAACGAATGATTTGACTAATACCTCATTTTGGTTTTTATATGGAAATTCGGAAAATTGAAATGTGAAATGGGTTGAATTGTGTTTTGAATAGCTTTGAAATAAATTGATAATTATTTATTATTGTTTGAGAACATGAAAGACTAGGTAGTTAGTGATTTATTTGGGAAAACACAGCAGTTTAGAAATTCTCATGCAACAAATTGATGCTTTACAACTATAACATAAACTTATATGTAGATCTTAACCCCATTGAGTGGTTGGATAATATTTCTTGGCCAGTGTAAGAGGGATGTGTGTCCACATTTTCATTTTCAGTATATAAGTGTGTGAGGATCCCATAGTAAGGAACTATTGTATTTCTTGGGAGATTACCATGTTGCTCATTGTTAATTCATTGATATAGATTTCATTACTTTTAAAATATTTTACACGTGCCTTGTTAATTTATATTAACTATTTTATATAATGAAATATTGGCCCATTGTTTATAAATCTATGCTTAGAAATATAAATAATTGTTTGATTTAAATATTATTTTTAAATTCCATGACATTTTATTTATAATTGAATGAATTATTTGGTTAATAAATTATGGCACATTATTATGGAATCCTTAGTGACACCCTACTGAGATTTTAGCTTACAGCCTACCTATTCCCTTTGGTGGTCGTAGATTTCCACCTACTAGGATCGATCCAGGAGAAAGAACAACTTGAATGTGGTATTTATTGATGATATTTTTCGTTTCAGTTATTGTGTCTATTGTTATATAGGAGGTTTTCCCTCATTTCTAGTACTTTGTGTTCATACTCTTGGTTGGTATACCTGTTTGAAATCTAGTACAGTTCTCCCTGTGGAGTTTTCTGTTTTCCTACTTACTTTTATCTATTTCCTCCATTTTTTATGGAAAATTAATTCCCAATTTCATATTTTATGCTACCATGTTCTAGTCACTAACCCAAGGGGATCATAAATTCCCTTTGGGCTATGTTAGGATCGGCTTGGAAATCAAGGTACCAGGTTATCCAGGCAGGTTCATGACAGATATTTCATATTTTTTTAGAAATATTCAATATATTACACAAACACATTCCTGATGGCCATAATAGTTTAGTGCCTATGGAGACAAGGTACACAATATTCTAATTTTTTGAAAGATATTCAACATCTACCATGAATATCATCTCATGTAGTACTCCTTTTATGAATACCCAACCTAAACCATTTGTGATAAACTAGGGAAAGAGACATAAGAAATGGTGGGAATAGATGCCTAGTTAGGGTAAACTAAGAGATTTGAAACTATTATCATATGAAATAATTAGATAACCATGTGGTTATATGATCGAGAAGATCACATATGAATATCATACCCAACCTTTCATATATTGTAAACATATTTCAGGGCATAAAACATTATCATTTATAAAAATATGGACCATAAGGGTGATAAATCATCCTAAACAAATAAATAACCATAATATCATGTCATAAAAGTGTAGAACCATCATAAATATAGAAAATAATTCTCTACATTAAGGTAAACTACCAACAAAATCATAATAGTTTATCAGAACTTATCCTTTATTTCCTATTCAGGATTAGGACGCCCCAATTTCCTACAGTGGATCTGGACACACCTATTTCCCATTCTGTCTCAAAATAGTCATTTTTTCCAAATTTTATTAGGACACAGATGTTTCAAATAGTGGATCAGGATTCACCACTTTCCCATAGTGGATTAATACACACCATTTTCTCATAGTTCATTAGGGCACACCTATTTATTATAGAGTATTAATCCCATAAATGTGTTTCCCATTGTTAACTCATGAGATATAAATCTTTAAAAAATTAATTAGCGGTAGATATAGGTCCCAATAATCTCCTAACAAACACCATAGTTATGTATACCATAGGATCATAAACATTCAACATATTATAACCCAATATATGAAATGGAATTCATAAACGTTTTACGATATCATAACATGTGAAAAAGTGATAGGATTCATAATAATTTCATCATTTCATCATAACATTAAATTAAAATAAGAATGTTCCATAATCATATTACCATGGTATAACTTGTTGAATAGAAATGGGTTGCATAAATATATTTAAATTATAAACACAAAACACATAGGAAATAACAAAAATGGTATACTTGGATCATATCCCTAGTAAATCATAAGTAACATCAATGAATGTCATCTTTGATTGATAATTATTTTTAAAGATTATTTTGAATGTTTCCTGAGGGAGAAAACTTATCTTTGAAAATAACCTTTTTAAAACCTAAAACATTTTAGAAAATAAATTCTCTTAAAAGAAACATGAAAATATATAATGGAAAAAATAAAAATCAATTAAAATTTTCTTGAGGAAAATATATATTATTCTTTTAAAAACACATATTAAAACATAAAAAATATGAAAATAATTTTATTTCAAAATAAAATTGAATATTTATAATTTAATCCCCCAAAAAATTAATTATCATGATTGTAGTACATTATGTTCATGTCATACACATTAAAACAATATTCATTTCACATTCTTGGTAAAATAAAAATGGTCATTGTGTGGAAAATGATAAGATAATTTATTTTATATAAAATTGAAATGTATAATATAGTTTAAATTTATTTATGAAAGCATTTTATGAATTTTAGGATCATTTTTTAAAATATTTTTATAAATTATGGTTTTGAAAGAATATGGATTTCTGACCGAAAGAGAAATAAAGTCATATTTTCATGAAAAAAACAGAATTATTTTAAGTACAAAAGAGTGAGACAATGGTACTATGGATATCATGAATAACTATAGGATAATATAATTCATTAGTTTCTTGAGAAAATGGATCTTGATATTTTATCATCGAAATCATAATCATAAACCATCCTGATAAATAATGAGATTGTAAAATAAAATCTGTACCACTTTGAGAACATAAAAATATAACCACCATAAATAATGGTAATTAAATGATATAAAATAAATCTAAAATAAAAAATTAATGGTATTACATGTAAAAGTTTATTTATATAAGACTCATGAAATAATATAGTTGTATAACATAACATTCGTCTCAAATAAGTCAATTTGTGACAAAAATAACTTACCGCATTAGTAAATTGTGAACTATAAATCCATTGAAATAAACATAATAAAATAGATATGCAAATACCAATAACTTTCAGGATAGTAATCATAAAATAAATTCATGTAATTTATATATATCACATAAGAGAAATATTTGTGTGTACATAATGTGTTTCATAGAAGAAAAAAGTGAGACGGAAATCCTTTACTATAAGTCTCGAATTCCATCATACAAATTCAAACCACATGTATAATAAACATAAGATTATTATAAATATATTAAATAAAAATAAATATATATAATACCATATTTTTTTCTTATGACCTTTTATTACCAATTTATTAACAATTCAATTTTAAAGTCATGTTTTGGGTAATAACTGCTTTGTTTTTCATGTATGTTTTGATTGGTTATTTTATTTACTTTTACATTGATGGAGGTTCCATAATATAATGTTAAAAATTATATAAAAATTATATATATTCAGTATATATGTATTTATATTATTCTATAAAATATAGAGATCAAAAATTAAGTACATCGTTCATAGAGACTGTATGTAGTATTTATGCATGAACATTGTTTCCATTTTTATGACAAATTGAATAAAAGAAATGTAATTAATATATTTTAATTATATAATAATTATTATTTAATATATGTATCACATAATTTCAATAAAACCATAATTATTACCTTCTATGTATAGAATTAACGAATGACATTTCCTGGTGATGTGGTAGTGCATCGTACACACGAGCGACGATATCGTATTCCCACAAAATGGATGGTATTTAGGTTTGTGTGATATAATAATTAAATAAAAATATTATATTATATTATATATCTTATATAAACAAAAAATACATCATTATGTACAATTTTAATATGTGTAATGGAAAAACAATTGACATCAGTTTGCAAGGAAACAATAATTCATACACACGAACAATGATTTCCTAACCCATTTGATAGATGGGTAGATGGTTGTAGGTAATGATATTAACATAAAAAAATCTCAGTATATGTAATATATTAATACTATTGTATCATCATTGTATACTTACAATTTAATGTTTTAGATAAATAATTAACAAAAAAATGCCCGTTAATGAATGTCACCTCTTCTTCGGGAATACTCCTTATCTTTTCACAAAAATCCATCATTGGATGGAATTGTATCCCAAATATGGCTTCTATGATGATATAATATGTGAGTTAATATTTTCTGGGAAGTCCTTGTCTGAAATAAAATGGTTTTATAGTTTTATGGGTGGAGGATAATGGGTGGACTTTTATAAGTTAGGAGAGTGGCACACTTGAAATTTTTTGAAATGAAAAAGGTGTTTCAAAATATTTATAATTCTGAGAGGAAAAAAATGGAGTATTATAGCTAAAATAATGGATAAGTTCAATATAATTCTTGTAAATGGGTGTTTCAAATGTTTTAGGTCCTTTATATACCTTATTTTTTTAGTTTCACCCCAAGGTAAACCCATTTTAACCTTAACTATAGTGAATAACTTTTACTGTTTTTTCTATTAATATTGGTAGAAATTAATTTGAACATATTAAATAATATATATTATTCTGATTCCAAATATTTAATTCAATTTCAAAAATTCCACTAATAGTGGTAGAAATGTTAAATTTAAAATTAATATCCCCAAAGCAAAGAGAAATCTAGTTTGTAAACGGAAAATGTGAAAAAGGTTTAGAAAGTTTTCATGTCTAAAATAAATATGAAATTAATTAAAATGTCCACAATTGAATTACTGGATGAATAATTGAACTAATTAAACATTAAATTTAATTTAAAATAATTTTTAACTGAATAAATAAAATAAATGAAAATGTGGTTTTCAATTAAAATTTTTCATTTTCACTATTTATCAGAAAATGAATCTTTTCAAAAAAATATAAAAAATTCCCCATAAGATAATTTCTACAAGATAATATAAAAAATAAAGTTTCATTTATAAAATTTATTTTCAAAATTTTTCAAAAATAAATTTAATTATTTTTTATAATAACTAATAAATATATTTTTTTTAGAATATTTTTTTAAACTCATGAACAATTTATTATAAAATTAAGAACATTTTTTCAATAAGGTTTTATTGTATTGAAAAAATAAAAAAAATATATATAATTTAGTTATTCTAATTTATCCTTATAATTTACTATCTAGGTAATGATGGTCTTTTTTAAATAATAATATTAATTTTTTGTCATTATTCATTAGAACCCGGTGTTGTGTGTAACGAAACAAAAAATTGGTGTTGTGTGTAACGCAATCTAAACCTGATGTTATGTGTAACACAAGAAAAACATATTTTTTATAATCAAAGATAAAATTGATATTTTTTGTTGTAAAATTTCTTTAAAATATTATCTTTATTTGTAAAAAATATATTTTACGAAATATCACGCAATTACATTTTCCCCCCATAAAATAAATTTCACCATCAAATTCGTCACCTGTGTGCCAATACCTGGGGATAATTCTTCCTCATTACATCTTAAGGTTCCCACATAGATTACTCTATATGGTGTTTTCACCATAAAAAACAAACCACATGAATGTTCTTTTCTCATAGAACATTATCTATACAATATAGAATCCCTACCATCTATTCTTCATAAAAAATGTCATGATTTACTGGTATGACCTCTCAGTTCAATACATGTGATGGATAATGTATATACATCCTCAAAAATGATATGTGAAACACATCTTGAACCTGATAGAGGACTAATATAAGAGTATGATGATAATCTACTATGCCGATTCGATCAAGTATTTCAAAGGAACCAAAATAAATATGGCTTAGTATTTCCCTACTATATTCTACATAGAAACTAATTACAATACTTTGTTACAAAATTAAAATTATATATCATTTCAATTATTATAATTAAAACATTTCAATTGAAATTTTTCATTCTTATGTGTTACTAAATGGTTCTAACCTTCTCTTTCTTATCATCAGTTTCCCTATTCCCCAATATCTTTCATTTAGCAACTTCATTACATTATGTTGGATTTCTAAAATTATTTCGATAAAGGTATTTATAAATAAGCATATTATTTCTTTATTAAAAGATATTTATCAAATAAATATCAACTTGAAGAATTTTTTGGTCCCAACAACCTTTGAAATCCATTGAAAAATATATTTTCCTATTTTCTCAGATTTGAATTAATCTTGCAATGATGAAACTCAACCACATATCAAGATACTACTAAAAAATTCCAAACAATTGTGGAAAAATTCATATCCCAATCAGATAAAATTTTATTTCATAATTTATACAACCTTACCACTTTCTTAATGTATATTCTCTCAATAGGCCCATGAGTTAAATCATCAAATATAGCACTGAAGTGTGCTGACTTCGTAAGGTGATTACCTCAACATCAAAGACAAGATAAACCCAAAAGGTTACCAGATACTTTAATCATATTTCTTTAAAATATAAACAAATTACTCCTTATATAACATTTTCAATAGATCATATAAAAAACCAAAGGGTTTTATTTCCATAATTTTCTCTTAAAATATCCTTAATCTTGATAAAATCCCATCTCATAAAACCTCATATGGGGTTTCAATGACTTATGATCAACATTAAACTCATAAAACCACGATTATATCCAGAATTCATAAGTTAGAATTGTATGGAGACATATAAACAACCAAAAGTTAATTCACCATTTATTCCTTATATAATCTCTTATAGTATAAAAAACATTTATATTGGAACCTTGGGTTCAACCATGTAACGATAGAATATCAAATGTGATTTTATTAGTCTTGAAATCATGTAGAGGGAGATAGTCATAAGAAATTTCACTAAAGGGTGAACAAAAATGTTTTCATATGGGTTATTCATAGAAAATCAATCTTGAAATTCCCAACCAAGGAGGGTAGTATAAGTTTTATGTAATTACCAATATTAATTTTATATATTGTGATTGAATAATATCTCCCTTTTCCATTGAATTTAGATGATATTGTAGCCTATCATGCACATTCACTCTTTGATTGGGGCATTGATTTTCATAATTCCTAAACTCCATCCACTTGAAACACAAGAGTGTGAGTGGTGAATTATTTTGTATCATATTATCCCTTATTGGATTAATTGGACCATTAATATCATTTCAACAATAATGGGATTTATGAACAGCCTTTGAACATTTATATAACCACCCATTTCCATTCAATATATTCTATTAATTATTTAACCCATATTTCTAGAATACATATGTCTGTAATTTAATCCCACCATTATTTTTTCCATTAGATTATATCTTAATTTTCTTATCAAAACTGTACGAATTATGGGAATATCCAATTTCAATTTTTACCTTCAGTGAATATCAAAAAAAATAATTTCATAGCTACTGGAGTCTCTTATAGACAAAGTCTTTATTAGACTAAGTTTTAGGCCACTAAATAATTGATCAATTTTTCTATCATGCATGATGATTAAACTAGAAGGGTACCTTTCAAGTATTGTAAAATTATATTCAAAGGTTCCAGTAGATTCATCATGTTGGGACCAAGTTGAATTGAGAAGGAAGTTTGAAAAGTTAGCCTTTGCAGGGTGTTGTATTTTGGTGTCAAAGAAGATAAATCAATTCACTTTGTAAAAGGACCAGAAATCAGACGATGCTTTACTGGTTTGTATTTTACAATCATCACTAGTTTGGAGAACTCGTGGTGCAATCCATATGAAGGATAGATAGAGTAAAGAAGTGTTTTTGGAAAAACACATTCCAATATCATACTATCCAAAAATGAAAAAGGCAAGAAGAAGGCGTGCATGTGGTGGCGTAAAAGTGGCACCATGCAAGTGGTGGCGTGCAAGAGATGTAGAGACGCGCAAGTCATATTTCAAATAGCATTATTACTTAAATATGGAAAAGTAATGAAAGTGGTGCACATTTTAGAAGTGGTGCACACGTTTTAGCATGCAAGTTTTGGCGCACAAGTATAAGTTGCATGAAATTCATATTTCAAATATCATCCAATCAAAATATGACGAAGGAAATAAAGTGGAACGCAAGTTAGAATGTGTCACGCAAGTCAAGAGTGTCACGGAAGTATTTTTGGGCATGTCTTGGCTCGCAAGTGTACGTTTTCGGCAAGATATGTTCCAACATTATCATATCAAAATATGACAAAGGAATGAAAGTGTCGTGATAGTGATGAAAGGGCGCTCAAGTGATGAAGTGGTGCACTAGTGATGGAGCGGCGCACAAGTATTGGCATTCAAGTATCGGTCGCGCAATTTACCGAAATTCCTATAAATAGACGACTCTCCTCCTCATTTTTTAAGGCTCAATACTTGAGAATTTTCTTTGAGATCTGGGCACACAAGTAGATATTTGGGCGCGCAAGTTGAGGGATTTTACTAGGCGCACAAGTTGGGGACGCGAAAGTTGGAGGTATGGAAGTTGAGGCATGCAAGTTAGAGGTGCGCAAGTGTTCGTTGGCGCGCAAGATGAAAGCAGGCAGCGTGTCTGAAGGGCACCGCGCACGTAGGAAGCGCGCAAGAAGAGGCACGCAAGTTTTAGGCGCGCATGTGTAGGTCGCGCAAGTGGAGGTGGGAACACAAGCTGTTTTTTCTCCAAGGGTTCTTAACAGCTTCTGGGTAGGAAAGTGAATAATTACTTTGAAATATTTGATTTTTGTAAGCTCATTAAGAATCATTGATCCATTCTATTACCCTATTTGTGCTAAGAGGGAGCACACACACTATTCGATTGTTTTCAATGTGCTACATGAGTGTAAGGTTATATCCTACTCATTGTATTCCATATAAATGGATTTTTTTTCTAGTGGATTGTGTGGTACTGGATTCTTTCTGTACCATACCAAGGACGTATCTACTCTTGTTGAGTAGTGAACCTTGTAAATCTTGTGTTCATGTGGTTGTGTGTGTTCAGCAGGGATGAAACACATTAACAAGAGGCGAAGGTTGTTTCAAAAATGGGAAACATAAAAATTAAAAATATATCACTAATTCACCCCTCCCACTCTCAGTGATACCTGGATCCTGACTGGGAACTTCAATTTGTATCATAGGGATAGGTTCCCTTCGTTTATTCATTGCTGAAGTTTTTGAAGAGAAGTTGTGATGGAGAATCTAAATTGTGTGAATAGTAAGGGGATTCCGATTTTTGATGGAAAGAACTATCACATCTAGAAGGACTGAATGATACCTTATCTTATGTCTCTTGGATATGAAGTTCTTTAAACTATAGTAGATGGATTTCCTTCTATTTATGACAAGGTTCTTTTTACTCCTATTGATAAAAATAATCTTGAGAATGATGGAAGAGCTAAAAATACATTACATTCATCTCTTTCTGAGAGTGAATTTTTAAGAGTGAAAGGTGTTGCTACAACCAAAGGAATTTGGGACAAACTGAAGAACATCTATGAAGGAAATACAAAATTGAAGTAGGATAAACTACAAATCTGGAGACTAAAGTATGAAGACATGAAAATGGGAGAATCTGAATCTGTTGGGGATTTCTATACCAGGATAAATGATATTGTTAGTACAATCAAATGTCTTAGTGAAAGGTTGGAGGATTCTATAGTTGTCAAAGAGATCTTGAGAATTCTTCCAGACAAATTTGATGCTAATGTGTCTTCATTGGAAGATATAGACCCTGAGACATTACCTCTGGATGACTTTCATAGCAATCTCATTACTTATGAAATGAGAAGGGAGAAGACTATGAAGACCAAAACAAAAGTAGATATAGAAATGTCATTCAAGGATTGAAATATAGAGAAGTCAAAGAAGACACTTATTGAAGATGATGCTGGTGAATATGATTCTGAAGATGTGGTATGTAAAAATTTTGATGCAATTTTATCCTTGTTTTATAAAAATGTGAAAAGATGTATAAGGAAATACAAGGGGAAACATCCCTTGAAATGTTTTGAATGTGGATCTGTTGGTCACTTTGGGGCTAACTATCCTCAAAATAATAAAGAAGAATACAGTGATGATGATGAGAGACTTCCAATAAGATCATGGAAGAAACAAACTGACAAAGATAAATATTTTTCAGAGGGTAAGGATAAAAAATTCTTCAAATCAAAAAAGAAGAAACTTTTTATCTAGAGTTGATGAAGAAGATAGAGAAGCTGAATCTAAGAAATCTTCTACTGAGAAAGATAGAGAGAATACATTTATTACAGGAGTGAATAATGAAGATTACGAGAGAAACAGTTCTAAAGAAGAAGAAACTCAACTTGAATATCATCTGAAAGAAGAGTTGAAGGAATGTTTTAGGAAGATCAAAATTCTTGAGAAGGAAAACAAAAAGTTGATAATTTAAATTTCCACATTAAATAATCAACAAGGTTTTCCTGAGGTGGAAATCACGATGTAAAAAGAGGTTAATGATCTAAATAATTCTCTTGAGAATGCAAAGAATCGTAATGATCATATTGAAGTAAAGATGAAAGCAAAAGAAGAATAGTTTTAACTGTTCCAATAGAAATTGTCCAAAGCTAAACAAATGAATGTTAGTTTCAAACATTCCATATCAAAAGTTGGTGAATGTTACAGTAAGAATGAACCAATTAAGGGTCCACAGAATTTTCCTTCAAAATTTGAGAGGAAATATGGAACTGGTTCTAATTGGAACATAGGTGGAAAGGCTATGTATGTGGAAAAAGTTAGTAATGCTGAAAAATTAGAATTACATAAAAATCTTGTGTCCAGAAAGATTTATACTACTTTTGTTAATGATTTTCTTGAATAAAAAATATGTGCTGAAAAAGAAAGTTGTGATTGAAAACATAAAGGTTGATGGTCAGCAGAGTTATATTAAGAAGGTTGTTGAGAAGCATGTTCACAACTCCAGTCAGTATAGAAGTTTCAAAGTAAAATATTCATTCTATGGTTACTACTAGTATTGTAGTGGATTTGGACACACTGCAAACATGTGTTAGTTTAATCAACAAAATTACAACTATTACACAAGTTTGGAAAGAATAGTATTGAGGGGGAGTCAATCCATTCAAAATAAAAGTCTCTAAATAAATTTCATAAGATATCTGAGAAGACTGGTGTGAAAGTTGATAATAGGTTCCAACCAGTAGAAACTGTTTGTGAAAGATGTGATCGACCTGGAAATCTTGCCAAGGGATGCCTTAGTGTGTAACCAGAGCAAAATAAGATTCTTAATAATTCTCAAAAGACAAATTTTTTAAAAGCTAAAAGGGATAGGTCTGATAAGTCTAAAAAGAAAGGGTGCATGGTTGTCTGGCCAGAACACATTGACTTGGCTCGTAAATTAGAGGAAGCACAACAGAAATTCAAGGAAAAGGAAGAACAAAAATCTCTTATTGTTAAAAATACTTTGAAATCTACAAAAGGAGAACGTCCATGGATTCTTGATAGTGGATGTTCCTCTCATATGATAGGAGACTTAAAGCTACTGATGAATGTGAAATAAATTAATGAAGAAATAGTGACATTTGGAAATGATGAATCTCTAAGGATCAAAGGTGTTGGATCAGCCATTATTGGAAAAGAAAAGATGAAATATAGGAAAACACTATATGTTGATGGGCTGAAACATAACCTATTAATTGTGTCACAACTCTATGATGGGGGAAACAAAGTAGTATTCAGAAAAGATGGATTTGTTGAGAAAATTTAAAATGATGGAAATATAGTTACAAGAGGCCAATGTACAAGAGGGAATCTATTCCAAGTTGGTGATGTGTAGAACTCTTGTTACTGAGTGTGGGGGATGAAAATAAATTATGTAATAAAAGGCTAGGGTACATGTGTCAGATAAATATGTGCAAGTTATCAAAGCGAGACAGTGTTCAGGATATGCCTAATTTCACTATTTGTGAGAAATGGAAGATTACTAATTCTATGCACAAGAGAGTTGAAATTCACTCAAAAAGACCCTTGGAACTCATATACTCAGATATATGTGAACCAATGAGAAAGAAATATTCAAATGTAGATAATTACTTCATTACTTTCATTGATGAATTTACTCACATTACTTGTGTTATGTACATGAGACATAAGTCAGATGCTCTAAAAATGTTTAAGAGTTTCAAAATGAAAGCAGAGAAGGAATGTAATTATTCAGTGAAGAAGTTGGGAACTGATAATGGTGGTGATTATATGAATGAACAGTTTGAAAGTTATCTTGAGAAACATAGAATTCGGCATTAGTTTAGTTCACCATACACACCTCAACAAAATGGGGTGGCTGAAAGAAAGAATCGATGTCTGGTGGAAATGGGGAGAACTATGTTACATGAACATAGTCTTTCTCATTATTATTAGAGGCAAGCCATGAGAACTTCTGTGTATATTTAGAACCGATGTTTCTATAGGCCAAACTCAGATATAACTCCATATGAAATGTTCTATGGAAAAAAATCCAAGTCTAAAACACTTGAGAGTCTTTGGGAGTCCATGTATTATAAAGAAGAAAGGTAGAAACCTAGGAAAGTTTGAGAAAAGAGGAGATGACGGAATTTTTCATGGCTATTCTTCAGAAGGAAGAGGATATAGATGCCTCAATGAAGAAACATGAATAATTATTCATTCTTTAGATGTAAAAGTTGTTGAAAATGCTAAGAATGAAAGGCAGTCATATGTTGATGTCGAAGTCGAGTAGGATAGAGAAGATTTTGTTAACAATTCCGATAATGCTTCAGACTATGTAAATCCTACTCAAGAAGAGGAATCTCACTCATAGATCTCAAGTGATGAGGATGGAGTTCAAACAACTCATCCTAGGTTGAGGAAGCAAGTGGAGGCTCAAAACATTATTGGAGATAAAAATAAGAGGGTCCAAACAAGAAGAACAACAAATGCTATATCACATACTTATCTTCATTCAAAAGTTGAACCGAATGATGTAAATGAAGCATTTGATGATCCATAATGGGTTCATGCCATGAATTTAGAGCTTGATTAGATAGAGAAGAATGATACTTGGGAACTTGTACCCAAGCTGGACAACAAGAACATTATTGGTACAAAGAGGGTTTTCCGGAACAAGCTGAATGAAGAAGGTAAAGTAATAAGAAACAAAGCAATATTGGTTTGGAAAGGGTACTCACAAATTGAAGGCACTGATTTTGATGAAATATTTGCTCTGGTGGCAAGAATAGAAACAATCAGAAACTTTCTTGCTATTGTTGCACAACGAGGTTACAAAATCATTCAAATGGATGTAAAATCCACATTTTTGTATGGTGACCTTGATGAGGAAGTTTACATTGATCAACCTTATAGATTTATTATTAGAAAGAATGAATGTTATGTGTGCAGGTTGAAGAAGGATTTATATGGGCTAAAATAGGTCTGAGAGAATGGTATTCTAAATTAGATACTTGCTTAAAGAAGATGAACTTTATGAAAGGGAGAGTTGACAGCAATCTATACATCAAGGAATGTCAAGAGTTTTTACTGATCGTTATTGCTTATGTCGATGATATTATATTTGCAGGAAATGATGAAAGATTATGTGAAAATTTACTGAGGAGATGATGAAGTTATTTGAGATGTCCATGCTGGGAGAAATGAAGTACTTTCTTGGGCTACAAATTTCATAGAGGAAGAATCGGGTTTTTTTGCCTCAGGAAAAGTATGCTAAGGAACTTCTGAAGAAGTTTGGCATGGAAAATTCGAAACCAATTTCCAAACCGATTTCAGTGGGAACCAAGTTGTCTAAACTTGGATAAGGTAAGAAAGTTGATCAAAAAGAGTTTCGAAAGCTGATTAGAAGTCTATTGTATTTTACTGCCTCAAGAACAGACATTGTCTATATTGTCACTTTATGTACAAGATTTCAGAGTGCTTCTAAAGAATCACATTTGATTACTGGAAAAATAATTCTCAAATATATCAAAGGCACAACAAATTTTTGAATCAGGTTTGATGTCTCTGGAAATATTGATCTATTCGGGTATTCTGATTCTGATTGGGAAGGAAATGTTGATGATTGAAGATCCACATCTGGTGGAGTTTTCTTTCTGGGGAAAATTTGTGTTAGTTGGGATACCAACAAATATGAATTCAGTAAATCTTAGAATAGCTGAAGCTGAGTATGTTACTACTACTCAAGCTGTAACTCAACTAATGTAGATGAAGACTCAGCTGGAAGATCTACTTGTTGAAGTAAAGCTACCAATTCTCTTGGGTTGTGATAATCAGAGTGAAATCAATCTTACAAGAAATCCAGTACAACATTCTTGTTCAAAACACATTGATATAAAGTACCACTTCATCAAAGAGCAGGTGGGGAAGATTTAATTGAGTCTAAAGTATGTTCATACATCTGAAAAAGTTGTTGATATATTCACCAAACCGTTACCGAATAAGCCATTTGCAAAATTGAGGTTAAACATGGGTTTCCAACCTCTTTCTCATTAAGGTTAAGGTATGTGTTTCTATCCCTAATCTCATCTTGCCTTTGGATAGTGTTGTCAAGGGGGATAATTGTTTCATAAATCTTTCCTTATAGATGCATGCATAAAGAGGGAGTTGTGGGTAAGCTGTGAATCCAGCATGTATGTATGTGAACTAGTCTAACTGTTTGTTGGAGTGGTTGTAGAAAACAATTTTTTTGTATTCTAGGAATGTTGAAGAAGTGAAGAATGCTGATGTAGTAGCTTGAAAGATGTTATGAAAGATGTTCTGAATAAGGTTGATAAGATATGATCATGAGATTTTATAGTCACTGCCTTTGGACAGCATGGTTTTAGTTGTCAATAATTCTTGTTTCCTATAATGAGTAAGCAAACGTAGGCTTAGAATTTTTGATAAGTAATCCATTGCAAAACATTAAAATGTTTAGTGATTTATGAATCTTGGTTGACAACAAAATATAAAGGGGGAGATTGTTGGGACCATGTTGATGGAGAAGGATGTTTGAAGAGTTATCCTTTGCAGAGTGTTGTATTTTGGTGTCAAAGAAGATAAATCAATTCACATTGTAAAATGACCACAAATCAGACGATGCATTGCTGATTTGTTTTTTACAATCATCACATGTTTGAAGAACTTGTGGTGCAACCCGTATGAAGGATAGATAGAGTAAAGAAGTTTTCTTGGCAAAACACATTTCAATATCATACTATCCAAAAATGACAAAGGAAAAAATAAGGCGCGCAAGTGGCGGTGCACAAGTGGCACCGCGCAAGTGGCGGCGCGCAAGTGATGTAGAGATGCGTAAGTAATATTTTAAATAGCATTATTACAGAAATATGGAAAAGTAAATAAAGTGGTGCGCAAGTCAAAAGTGGCGCAGAAGTTTTGGCGTGCAAGTATATGTGGCACCCAAGTCATATTTCAAGGATCACCAATCAAAATATGACAAAGAAAATAAAGTGGCGCACAAGTTAGAAAGTGGCTCACAAGTCAAGAGTGTCGCACAAGTATTGTCGCACAATTCTTGGCGCGCAAGTGTATGTTTCCAGCAAGTCATTTTCTAACATCATCATATCAAAATATGACAGAGGAAAGAAAGTGTCTCACTATTGATGAAAGGGTGTGCAAGTGATGAAGTGGCGTGCAAGTTATTTAGCAGCGTGAAATTATTGGTGCACTAGTCTAGGTCGTGAAAGTCACTGAAATGCCTATAAATAGAAAACTCGCCTCCTCATTTTTTAAGGATCAATACTTGAGAATTATCTTTGAGCTCTGGGCGTGCAAGTAGAGAGTGGGGTATGCAAGTTGAGGGTTGTTAGTAGGTGCCCAAGTTGGGGACGCGCAATTTGTAGGTGTGCAAGTTGGAGGCGCGCAAGTTGGTTGCGCGCAAGTGTTCATTGGTGCGCAAGCTTCAAGAAGGCAGCACGTCTGAAGGGCAGTGCGCACATAGGCAGCGCACAAGGAGAGGCGCAAAATTTTTAGGCTCACAAGTGTAGGTTGAACAAGTGGAATTGGGCGTTCAAGCTGTTTTGATCTAGGGGTTCCTACCAGCTTATGGGTAGGGAAAGTGAAGAATTGATTTGTAAGATTTGATTTGTGTAAGATCATTAAGAAGCATTGATCCCTTGTATTTCCCAATTTGTGCTAAGAGGGAGCACACGCACTATTGGATTTTTTTCAAAGTGCTACACGAGTTTAAGTTTAAATCCTACTCGTTGTATTCCGCATAAAAGTATTGTTTTCTAGTGGATTGTGTGGTACTTTATTGTTTATATACCATACCAAGGATATAGCTACTCTTTCTGAGTAGTGAACCTTGTGAATCTTGTGTTCTTGTGGTTGTTTGTGTTCAGTAGGGAAGAAACTCTTTAACAGGAGGCGTAGGTTGTTTCAAAAAGGGGAAACTTAAAAAGTAAAAAGATATCATTGATTCACCCCCTCCCCCTCTTAGTGATACTTGGATCCTGACTGGTAACTTCACATCATCCTTTTTATTATGTTCAAGGAATTCCTTCTCCATCATTGTTCACAGAAGATGAGGGAAGTACATACTAATAAATATCCCCTAAACTCTTCCCATTATATAGATTCAATTATTTCTTATTCCCTAATATTTTTAATAATATTCCAACACCGATATGATTCCCCTTATAAATGATTAACAACAAAAATTGATTTTTCATGATATGAACATTGAAGAATATGCTATATTCATTTAGTGACATTGATTAATTTCTCATAAAATAGTGGATTATTGGAACCACTAGAATATGATGGATGTTACCTCATGAAAGGATCAACAGAACATTGTATCCTCCTTTTTTTGTTTAGAAGTTAAACATGTTTCATATATTGAGAACGTTTTTTGAGCATATGAACAATATTTGTTATTCTAGATCCCATAAAATTTGGTTTCGAGGTTGGAAAATCATCACATTGTCCATTTCATTCATCATTAACCCGATTCCTTTAAATTCCATCCACTAACTAAAACCATAATGTACAATTTGTGAAACACAAATCATACTGTAAACCCACAAAATCATGAGAAATCACTTTTAGGATGTATAAATAACAAATCCTCTTTATAATCTATTAAACCTTAGGATTATATCATATTAGTCATAGTCTTCGTATATTTAAATCCTTAATGAAGGCTCATATATAGTTTATGAATTTCAAAATCATATCCCCGGGTAGTGTCAAACAATGTGTACAACAAGGCCCATTATCATGCACCAGGTGAGGGTCAATTCTAGCTCAATATTCCAATGTCCAAGTTATTACCACATGTTTTCAAGATCCACATAAACTTTTAGTCTCTAAATAGGGATGTATTTTTATGGAAACCACTCACTCTATCTTTTACCCAAAATTTAATCTATTTTCCAATACTTTCACTCATCCATGGGTTTATCCATAGATAAATCATTATATATATCTTAAAAGATTTCACTAAAGTATCCACATCCTAATTTCCAATGTATATCTAGACCATTACTTTGGTACAAACTATAGAAATCCAGTCTATTCATACATATATTTTACATATTTTTAGATGAATATTAATTTCATTACTACAACATACACTTGAGGATCATAATTATTTAGTTTCACTATAAATTAGGTAGACAATCATATAATTTAGTGAATAATATTCAACATATCCCATAAATACCTTATCACATGTTACTACTCATGGGAATAACCAACCTAAACCTTTATTTATAACATAGGGAAACAAACATAAGAAAGTGAGGGCCCATATACTTAGTAAGGGTAAACATAAAATATATCAATATATGATCATATGAAAGAATAAGATAAGTATAAAGGTATTTTATCAGGAACATAACTTATGATGTTCATACCCAACCTTTCATATATTATAAACATGATTCATGGATGAAAACTATAACATTTTAAAGAATATAGACCATACTGGTGATAAATCATAATAAATCAATTAGTAACCATAATATCATGTCATAAATGTGTGGAACCATTATAAATATAAAAAATCTATAAATATAGCTTAATTAACAAGGCAATATTTATACTGGATAAAGACTTATCACATATTTCCTTTTGTGAATTAGGATGCACCTGTTTCCCATTGTCGATCAGGACACCCCAATTTCCCATAGTGGATCATGTCACACATGTTTCCTATAGTAGATCACAAACCTATTTCTCATATTAGATTAGGGCACACCTATTTCCAATAGTGTATGTAACAATCCTGATTGGGTACCCTAGTAAAATTATAAGTGATTTGGTCCTGACATAGCCTGAAGGGCATTCCTAATCCCCATGTGTCGGTGAATAACACATCGCCTAATTCAAATTTAATGTTGGAACTATTTTTTCACAAACATTATGGAAATAAAAGAGATAATAAATCTTGAATATCAAATGAAATTCCACTTGATGTAATGTACTAGAAGTCAAAAATGTAATAAATCCCAATGTACTACAACCAAAGTACCAAAACCGGGAAAACATCCCAATCCTCACCTTAGATGAAACTCACCAAGTCCAAGGCTCAATATCTAGAGCCACCACAAAAAGATCATTTTCCCTTTCTCAAACCTGGAAGGATATAATATACAAACACCCAATGTCACAAGTTGGGTGTCAGCCAAATACCTATAGGATCTCATCAATTATAATATAACAATATGATAATATAAAATTAACCAAGAATGTGATTTCAACTTTAAAAATAAATAGTTTTGTCTTACCAAAATCATATTTAAAAAATCAATATTTATAATTTAAAGGATGGAAATACATTTAATAATTCATGATTCACATTTTAAATGATGGAAATACATTTCAAATGATATAATTTACCTTTAAACATGGGGTTCATTTCCAAAATGGAACATTCAAAAAAATGTATTAAATAAACACATTAATATAAAATAATTTATATAAATTCTCAAGGAATTTAAAATAGTTTACAGAAATTGAATATATATTTCAAATGAAAATAAGAAAGCAACATGGTCTTGTGCCAAATAGGTATGATAGTTTCAAGGTATAAGGACCCATCACTGTCAAATTGAAATTATTAACATACCCCCCCTTTTTCCTATGGAAAAAAGGACTCATCGCCATTTATTAAGGAATGATAATGTGATGATATGTGGTTTTAGAATGTTTTAAGTCATAAAGTGTTTCCCAAAATACCATACTACCTACCTATGAATTTCATGTTCTCAAGTACAAATAATTATATGAAATTTATTTCAAGACTGATTAAAAGAGTATTAAATCTCATCCCTCATTTCAAATATGATAATTATCTCTTTAAACCCCCTTATGGTTTTTTAATAAAAATCATTCCTTTTCACTAAGATAAAACATTATGGTTTCCATAAAAAACATTAATCCATTTTTTACAAAATAATTATTTTAATCCAATTCATGTGATTTCAAAATACATTTCATAATTAAATCCAACAATTTAATTTTTAAATAATTACATCAATTTCCTTACAAACCTCGAATTCTCTAGAAATGGGTTTTTTTCCTAATTTTCCATGAAATCAATTTTCCCCAATTAAATCAAAAAACATAATTGGAACAAAGTTTCCATAAATAAATAATAATAAATAATAATTTCTCAAATTCCCATAAGCATAGACCCAATTCAATATAATTTGGTTTTTCTCCAATTTCAAGCCAAAAAATTTTTTTATAAAAAAACACAATTCAATGGAATTTGGATTTTGTCCAACAAAACAATTTATTTCCATTCATTCCAAATAAAATAATTAAACTTAATTCAAAATAGTGGAAATTTATTAAATAAATTTTCAGATAATGAAAATTAGGCATGGTGATGATTCCACCTACTGAAATCGACATATCTTGCAATGCCAAACCCTAAATTGGATTTTTACATGAAGAATAGGGATCACATAAACAGAAATCAAACTGAGTTTTAAGATCCCAAAATAGAGGGTATTAGATCCATAAATCAAAATAAATGATTCATGGAAACCTATAGAGAATAAGAGAGACTGGTGTAGAATGAGATCAAGATAAGGAAACTAATTGTGAAGAGATTGAAGGGTGTTCCTCTAGCTTCAAATCAAATATGAGAGGGATATGAGGGGCCAATAATCATCCTTGGGAGCACTATGTAATGGAGAAAGGTTTTTAGGTTGAATGAGTTCCATCTGGGACCTAAAATATGGATTAGGTAAATTTTAATAAAAATTTGGATCTATTAAAATCACGTACAATTAGTTTCCTGGGTGGACCCGCATGGTTAGAAAGAACTGTGTAGCCTAGTCATGAACCCATTTTAAACCAGTTATAATGTTTCTACTAATATGGTGCATGTATTGACTACATGTGCACTAACTGTGAAAAATCCCACTACATTGGGCTGCACGAATTTCTCTGACAGGGTTCATGATTTGACCAAACCTTGTTCCAACTGTGCACTAGCCAAAAAAGTTCCAAAAACTATAAAATCTCCTCCAAAGAAACCAAAAATGAACCCCCTCTAATGATCTATAAAAATTGGGGTTTATGAATTAATACAAATATTAATAGGATTTTACAACGTCCCCATAATAGAAACTTTCTATCCCCAGGAATCCTATGAAAAAGCTTTCATGCCCAAAAGATAAGGCCACTACTCACTCATCAGTGCCTCTCTATCCCACGTCTCATGACTATCAAAACCATGCTACCATAGCACATGAATCAAAGGTATTGTCCTTCCATGAAGTAACTTGGTTTCTAAATCAACTATCTTGAATGTCCTTTTAGTCACAAATAAATCCAACTCAACTACAAGATCACACCAAATAAAAACATGAGATGGGTCAGATAGATACTTTCATAGCAGAGATACATGAAACAAGTTATGTATCAACGTCATCTAAGGTGGATGTTCTACACATTTTGAAACATTCCCCACCTATATAACAAACTCTAAAGGTCACACAAAATAAGGAGAATGCTTCCCCCCAATCATCGATGACCTAACCATGGTAAAATATTCAAGAACAGAAGGTCACCAACTAAAAATCCAATGACATGTGATGATGATTTGTAGAAGACTTGTACCAAATCTCAGACATCAAAATTTCTAATGAATAAACTAAATCCTTCTTATCATATCTTGTACCAAACCAGGTACAACAAAGGAAATTTCACCAATATCTGACGAACATAATAGATATTTACAATGATGACTATACAAGAACCCAAAATGAGTTATCCTGATTACCTAATAGTAACTATTGTTATAATAAAACTCAACAATCCCCCAATGATCATCCCAAGCCCCATAAAAGTTTAGAATTCAAGGGCGAAGCATATCCTCGAGAATCTATATAACTCTTTATGTATGGCTATTCAAATATGGATGGTATGTCGTACTCAAGCAGACATTAGATCCTAGTGTATCCTAAAGGCCAATCCAAAAATAAAAAGTGAACCCAAGATTCCTACCGAAGACTATAGTATATGGAACTCCATAAAAATGAAAAATATCTTTCACATAAATATTTTCCCATTCCTTAACTTTAGCTGAATAAAAAATGTCTATAATGTGAGAGGAATCGGTCACCTTGTCACTCACAACCTATATCACATTATTCTATCTCTTGGTACGATTCAAACCTACCCAAAGGTATATAGATATCTCATCTATCTTCCAAGTAGGGACTATAATTGGGTACAAAAAACAAGAAGTATTATGGTGCTCTTCCTTCACCAGTGGGCATGTATAGCAATGAGTGATAAACACAACAATTATCTATATCATATATTTCCACCATAAATTATTATGAATATAATAGAACATATTAGTGGTTTATGGTTTAAATGAACACAGAGAATTATGGAAATTTCCCATCACAATATTCCTTGTCCTTAACGGCATAATGTAGAAATTTTTATTACACAGAAAACCCTTTTTGGAGAACGAACACTATGAAACCATATCCCCACTATAAATAGATTCTATAACACTATAAAACTCCTCATAAAGTTAATGATCCTATAGAATAATTTCGAGAAGAGAAGATGTCAATTAAACATTAGCCACCGAAACCTCATACCCTTTCTAATGACCTCTAATATACAATTGTGCAAAACATGCCATAAAATTCCACACTTCCAAATATTATTTCGCTACTTGGGTTGGAAGATTCATACTAAAAGAATATGTAATTTCATTCCCTTTCCCCAGGGTATAGGTGATTTAAAAATCAAAATATTCTGGGTATTCCACCCAATGACTATGGAAGAAATTCAAATCTTTTTTAGAGAAGATATAACTCTATAAATTGTGTTCATAAAACATGGTAATCCTTTATTTGTAAAGATAATGTTGCGAAATCTTAAGAACGTGCCTCACAGATATAAGATATAGGTTTTGGGTTAGATAATTCTTCTCATGTGGCCTAGGTTGATGAGATCCATATGCAACAACATGATTTCTCTACATAAGAATGCAACCAAATCCAGAACCTGATGCATCACATAAGACCAAATAGCACTATCTGTCCTCTAGAAGAGTCAACACTGACACAGTGGTCAAAAGACATTTCCACCTGACAATAGAGCTCTTAAATTTATCATTCCATAAAAATTTTACTCCCTTTTGAGTTAGACCAATCATCAAAGAAGCCAACATCGAGAACTCCTTAATGAACAATAAATAATATCTAGATATACCAAAGAATCCATGAATCATGAAAAACATTTGTGGTTTTTCCAATTCATAACAACTTTCACCTTATCTAGGTCAATAAAAATACTATGTTCAGATACGCAGTGCCCCAATAATTTCTCTTCCCTAATCAGAAATTAACACATTGAAATTTATCGTAGAGTTTGTGGTTTCTTAGAAAACTTAGAAATGTTCTCATATGATGCACATTATCCTCCTCGGTAATAGAGTAAATGAGGGAGTAATTCATAAAGACTACCACAAAAGATTCTAGATATTAATGGAAGCTTATATTCATTAATGCTATAAAGACTGAAGTAGAATTATTTAGAATAAAGGGTATAACAAGGTACTCATAATGGACATACTTACTCTGAAAGGGATTTTTCTTTAGGTCATATTTTTTTATCCTAAACTGATGGTTACGAGAGAGAAGGTCAATATTCTATAACCACTTTTCCCCTTTCAACTAATCAAACAGATCATCAATCTATGGAAATGGATACTTTTTGTTTACCATACCCCAATTTATCTTTCAATAATCAACACATAGGTGCATTGAACCATTATATTTCTTAAAAAATAGGACAAGTGGCACCCAAGGTGAAACACTCATGCTTGTAAAGCCTTTATCTAGAATATTTTCCAATTGTGACTTAAAATATTTCATTTTAGTTGGTTCCATGTGGTAATAATGTATATAAACTAGTTAATTACCATGAATTAAGTCAATAGAAAACTCAACCACCATTACAAGTAGAAAACTAGAGAATTCAGAAGGAAACACATTGGGAAACTCGACGAAAATTGGATGGATATCATCACTCAAATATTCCCCCTCCAGATAAAAGTAAAACACCCATATTACTATCCCCATATCTAGATAATAAGGTTAAGCTCTACTCAAACTTGGGTGCCATTACCCTTGGATGATACGACACACACCACTTGGTGTAGTGAAGAAGACCTGTCGAAGATAACATCCAATCTAGGATTTATTGGTAAGGAGCCAATCCATCACAAATTTGGCTTCAAGAGGACTCATGTCGAGAACTAGAAATCTCTATGAAATCTCAACATCCTATTTAGAGAAGAAACAAGCCAGACTACGGAGACCCTGCTCTCCCTTTGTACTAAGGGATATAGTAATATCCATTTCAAAAGATAAAATATATAAATAATGGTTTAGAAGATTAAAAATATGTTTTGAAATAAATGATGGAGATGAAAAATATCAAATAAAGAAGTCACTAATGATGAAGATATAGTGAAGGTACCTCTGAAAATATATAGACCTATATAGACTCTGTTTAAAGACTCTTCCACTTCTTGAAGTATCTTAGTTTCAAATTATTATCAATGGAACCCTTTCCAAAGTGAAGAATCTGATTGTTACACTGCATTAGAAGTTCTATATGATCCCGTTCCACTATAAAGAGTATAATAAATATGGAAAAACCATAGTAACTGCCTCAAGTGTCCACACGAGCATAGTTATTGGGCACCTTAGTGAAATCCCTCTATGAATGTCCTGGCTTTTCACACTATAAATAGACTAAAGGACCTCTTCTAGGTAAAGCAGGTGGTCAATAATGACACTACTATTGAGAATCATCATGATTCCTCTTTCCCTTTGAGAAATGAACACTACCACTATGAGAGAAATAAACACCCCAAAACCTTTACTTTCTAGCCAGGACCATCTCAACCATCAACACATCATTTAGTATATCATCATCAGAAGGAAATTTCAGACATAAAACCTGAGAATGAATATCCTGAAAAATTACTAATTCAAAAATTCAATCATTCATCTTCTCATTTGATACAATATTAGGTGTAAAATGCACGAGCTTAGTAAAATGGTTTATATACTCTTTCATAGTCTTATTGACCTACTCAAGTCTAAATAACATAGTAGACATGGCCCACAGCATTTATTTTTGGATAGAACTGGTCATTTTAAATAACCTTAAATTCCTTCCACTCCAATCCCTAATGCTTCATTTTCAACACTATAGTGTCCCACCATCACCTTCTTGGTCCTTCCAGCATTAATGTGGCACACTTCCCTTTGATCTCATCAAGTGTGTCCAAGAACCCAAAAAAATATTGCAAACTGGTCATTGAAAATAACCTTGAATTCCATCCACTATAATCTCTCATGCTTCTTTTCCAACACTGTAGTGCCCCACCATCTCTTGATTGGTCCTTCCAGCATGAATGTGGCACACTTCACTTCGATCTAATCGAGTGTGTCCAGTAACCCAAACAAGCATTCCAAAATGATCAAATATTCCGCAAACTCTTGAGGATCATTTTATCCTTTAAATTGTGATGGATTCTAGTGAAGGAACTATTGAGAACTAACTTTGAGGATGACCCTATGAGGTTCCACAGTTGGAGCCTGAATGGAAACTAGAGTTTGTGCCTTTCCCAAAGCTTAGATAATGTGCACAATCACCTCAAACATATTCGGATCGACAACATGACTTTATCATTGTGGTTCATCATCATCTTCTCCTAGATCTGATTCACACATCTTTCTAATGTAATTATTCTATACAACATCATCAAATGACAATTAAGACATCATATAATGTTGAAACATAGAAACAAGGGATGTTAATTCCAAATAATAGAAAAAAACATATTTGGATTTCACCCTATCCATATCAAAATGGGGAAGGACTATAAGTAATCAACGAGAAAAATTTCTATAAGCACCCTTGGTGACTTAAGGTTCATTGTAGTGAGATCTAGTGAGGTAGTCAATCAAAACTACCACCTAGGGCCTGACAAGATTTCACAATGCATACTGTCTTCACAAAAAAATATATGAACATTTCTCTAATACCACCTTGTCACAAATCATCCTCAGTACCCTGGTAAATAGATAACTAAGCCGATCCGGACATAACCTAAATGATATTTCAGTTCTCCATGGGCCGGCCACTAGCATCTGGAATCATACAAATCGAATGATAGAATGGTTTTCCCACAAAAATTGTTGAAGTACAAGTGACAAGACAATATGAATAACACAAGAGACTCTACTAGAAGTGATATACTAGAAGTCAAACATGCAATAAATCCAAAATAACAAAAATAAAATTTCCAAAACAGGTAAAATAGTCCAAGCCTCAACTCAGATGAAACTCATCAAGTCTAAGGTTCAACAGCTAGATCTACCTCCACGAGATTGTTTTCCCTTGCTCGAACCTGGAAGGATATAATCCACAGACACCCGAATGAACAATTAGGGTTTGAGCCGAATCCCAATAGTACTTCACTATATAATCTATATAAATATTCCTATATCAAATTAACTAAGAATGTGATTTCAATTTAAAAAATATGTAGGTTTTCATACAAAAATCATATTTAAAGAAATCATTAATTACAATTTATGTGAAGAAAATACAATTATCTATTCATGCTTCAAATTTCAAATAATGGAAATACATTTCAAATCATGTAATTTAACTTTAAACAAGGAGTGCTTCACATAAATGGACATTTTCAAAAAATGGATTAAAGAAAAAAAATTATATAAAAGGTTTATATAAATTCTCAAGGCATGTAAAATAGATTATAATAATGGGATCTATATTGGATATTCACGGAATTGAGAAATATGTCCATGTACTAAATATGTATGATAGACCAAGAAATAGGGACACAACACTATAAAATAGAATGTATGTACATATTCCCCTTTGAGCCTAAGTCAAAGGGTACTCATCCCTATCACCTAAGGAATGATGATGTACTAACATTAGGTTTTAGAACATTGTAATTCATAAAGTGTTGTCTGATATAACACACTAATTAACTAAACCTTACATGTTATTGTGTACAAACGATCCTGAGAAATTTATTTCATGACTACTTAAAATAAAATTAAATCTCATCCCCTATTAAAAATTTTCTAATTTTCACTTTAAAACCCCTAGAAATTTTTTAATAAAAAACGTGCCTTTTTCAACAAGATGAAACCTTAATGTTTCCATCAAAAAAATTAAGCCATTTTTTCCAATATAAGGATTTGGAAAAAATTCATTCAATTTCACAATCCATTTCTCAATTAAATCCAATAATTAAATTTTTAAACAATTCCATCAATATCATCGCAAATCCCTAATTCACAGGAATTGGAGTTTTTGAAAGTTTTCAATGAAAACAATTTTCCACCATTAAATTAAATAACTAAATCAGAAAAAAAATCATCCATCCACAATTTCAATTAAAAAATCCAAATTTATCTTATTTCTATAAGTACACGAAACAATTCAATAGAGTTGGGTTTTTTTAATTTCATACCAAACCCAATTTTTCATAAAAAACCTAGTAAATGGAATTTTGTTTTTATCCAAAAAAACAATTAATATTATTTCAATTCAAAAAATGTTATTTAATTTAATTCAAAATAGTTGAAATTAAATAAGGCAATTATTGTTTAATGAAAATCAGTAATAATGACTGAAACACCTACCATAATCAACAGATCCTACCATGCCAAACCCTATAGAGTATTTTCCCATGATGAACAAAGATCATGAAAACAAAAAACAAAACAAGGCTTAAAATCCAAAATCATAGGGTATTAGATTTATAAATCAAATTTAATCTATTTAACCCTAGAGAGATGAAGAGATACCATTGGATAATGAGATCCGGACATAGAAAATAACTATGAAGAGATTAAAGGGTGTTACTCTAACTTCAAATCACATCCAGGAGGGTTATGAGGGGAAAATAATCCACCTTGGGATCATTGAGAAAGGGATAAATGTGTTTGTGTCGATGTATGTCCATCCAGGACCTAAACTAGTGGTTTAGAAAATTTTAATAAAAATTTGAATCTCTTAAAATTTTGTTCACACAGTTTCTTGGGAAGACCCACACTATTAGACTGAACTGTATGGCCTGATCATGAACCCATTTAAAAAGGGTCACAAGGTTTTTCATAAGAGGTCACACATCATTACTAACCATGAACCAACTATTCAAAATCCCACTACATTTTTTTACATGGTTTTCTCTAATAGGGCGCACAGTTTGGAAAAACTGTGTACTAACCAGTCAGTAGCCTATTAAATTACATAAATATTAAAAATTCACCCAAAGAAACCCCAAATGAATCCTAACCAAATATCAATAAAAATGATTGTTTATGAATACCTAAAAATAGATATATTATGTTACATTGGGTCTATACACACTTTTTTCTAGTATTAGATTAGTACATAACTATTTCCCATAGGGTATCAAGCCTAGTGACTTGTTTCCAATTGTTATCTCTTGGGGTATAAAGATTCACCAAATTTATTGGTGAGAGATATATGTCCCATAAATATCTTAAAAAAACTATATTTATGTGCGACAAAAAATCATAAACATTGAACATATCATAACCAATGAAATGAAATGGATTTCAAAAAAACCATCATATCATAAACCGTGGAAAAGAGACAAGATTCATAATCATTTAATCATTTCAAATTAGGATAAACCTTGAAAAAGAATATGGTTTCATAAACATTTCATCATGGATTAACCTGAGTAATATAAATGGGTGTCATAAACATTTTTCATTGTAAACATAAACCATTAATAGAAATAATAATATGGTTATTCATGGATAATATCCCCTATAAACCATATGTAACATCTAATGATGTCATATTGAATAGATAATGATTTTAAAATATTATTTGGAAAGATTATTTATGAACTAAACTTTTCTATTAAAATCATATTTTTCAATCAAAAAAAATTTCAAAAATAATTTCCATTAAAATAATATTGAAAACTCATAATGGAGTCAATAAAAATCATTTAAAACATATCTTGAGATAATATATCCTTTCCGCTTTGAAAAAAAATTAAAACATAAAAATTTTTGTAAATATTTTTCATTGAAAATAACAATTAAAACATATAAGGTAATCTCCAATGAAAATAATGGTCTTGATGGAAGAAAATTTTGTTCGTGTTGTGCACATTAAGATAAAAATTCATTTCATATTTTTAGACTGAAAATTATTTTTTCTTTGCTTATCAAATCACATTGTAAGGAAAGTGAGAAAGCGTAATGTTCAGAAAAACAACCAAAAACAAAACATTCCCAAGCACAAAAAGAGTCTACCTCTGCCCAGCATTTTCAATGTGAATGGGTCCGCCACCAAGACATAAGCACTCAGACAGTCCCTTCCAAAGATGCGCAGGCACAATCTCGATGGCCAGGCCGTACCCTCTCAGAGTACAAGTGCCATGCCGAATTGGTGAACTCGTGCTCTGAACCTCATCTGAAGTAGAACCAGAAAAATGCTGGGAACATAACCCCAAATTCACATTTAACCCACTTCCTGAAGATAGGTCCTCATAATCAAACACTCAATCAACATGAAAGACCAAACATTAATCAGAAAAAGCAAGAATAGAGTCATTGAAATAAAATTTCAACCTACTAGAGTTCATATCCCTAAAGAGCTTCCATGAAATATCTGTTACCTGAATATGTGGCACTTCTATTAATAGGACTTCTAAAGAAGAAGATAGTTTATCCCATATCGGTATGTATTCCTCGAGCTTTAACAACCCCTAGTTGAATCCCCAAACCAGAATCGAGTCCTGTTTGTAAACCCAATAGTATTTCTCCTCCTTAAGATTAATTTCAATATTCCGGCCCATCATCTTGGATGCATCCTATTCAGACGCATTGAGATACAACACCTGCTCTTTATCCACATAAACCAAACTCATAATTAAACCCCATGATCCGGGTTGATCAGGGTGCTCCGGCTTACATACAGCCTCACAGGCCACACTCTCATCCACTGTCTTTTTTGCAGACTGAGTCCTCACAGGAGGTGGCAAGGAGGAATAGTCCTTCCTGCCCTTCCTCCTTCTGTTGCACCTACCCCTCGAGCTTGTTTCACTAGCAGAGATACTCTTACTGCCTCCCATGGAAAGCTCCACTCAGTCCCCATTTGCACAATCTGCTTCTTCATGATTCTTGTTAAGCCCTTCCATATTGAGGCCATCAAATTGATTTCCCACCTGTATGGAGTATTGGACCCCCCTGACCACTTCTTCACATGAGGAAACACCAGCATGTTCGGCCCCTAAAGAAACCACATTGCTTGAAGGGACCACCTAACTATTCAGCCCCTGCCTTCCCAACCTCCGGTCATCCTGTTTGGGACACTCCACTCCCACTATAAACTCTTCCACCAAAACCCCCCGCTGCTCTGGCACCTGCAAAATCCCAGACACCCTTGGCGGGATCAGTTCCCCTCCCTCCTTCACCATATGAACAATCATGCCAGTCCTGTCCTAATTAATTGTAATGACCCGAAATTTTGAATAAATCTTGTTTCCTAATTTTATGTGTTATTTTATTTATTTTTATACTCAACAAAAATGTTTCATTTGATAACATGATTATAATTAAAATGAGACCATTGGGTTTAGACGGTTATATGACCATTGGTCAATGTAACCGCTGGAAACTAAACGTTTTGATTATTGTCTCTAAATACAAGTAATATTGGTTAATTATTATAGAATGAAGATTCGATGGCCTCACCAAGTAGTCTTGGACTGATCGAAGCCCATCTAACAGAACATGGGAATGAGGTAGCACCACTGGGCTTTGCTCTGGACCAAACCCAAGCCGAAATTCATCGTGTGAAGCTAGAATGGAATCGCCTCTGCGAGAAGTTCAAACTGATAGAAATTACTACTCGTGCGATGTTAGTCGAGCCTCCCTCAGATTCTCTCACCTTAGTACACCTTACACTTAGGTCCTATACTGGTGTGATAAGGGGCTATGTAAGGAGACCATAACTGCCTTGTGTAATCCATTGTTTTAAATTAAAATTGGGATTTCTTCTTATGATGAAGTTTATGAATTTTTAAATGACCGGATAAATATAGTATGCATATTTTTGATAAATTTTAGAAAAAGGATATTTTAAAAATGTTTATGTAAACCTTAAATAATTAAAAATGTGTAATGATTTTCAAAAAATAGTCTTCTACAATTATGTTCCGTACGAAATTTAGAGTCTAATAAGATAAACGTGATTTTTGATTAATAGTAAATTATGAATAGTGATTTTAGGATTAGGATTAGTAATGTGTCCAAATGGATTAGTAATCTCACTTAAAGAAAGTATTAATATAATCTAGGGACCATGATTAAGTAATGTGATTCAATAAATTGGTTAAATAACGGTTTCATAAATTATTATTCAAGTATTAGTTTTTTCGAGTGAATAGTGGTTTTTAATTAAAAATTTAATTAAAAATATTTAGAAAATTATTTTTATAAAATGGATTTCATTTTTGAACTCAGAGCATCAATATTATGTTATGGTAATTTTTGGGGATTTTTATTGAAAAAATGAATTTTCGGTGAATAGTGTATTTATTTAAAAATTAAATTAAAAATATTTAAAAAATTATTTTTATAAAATTCAGTTCATTTTTGAAATCAGAGCATTGATATTTGGTTAAGGTGAAATTTTGGGATTTTTCTGAGAAAGTTGAATTTTCAGTGAATAGTAAAAATATAGTTTTAGGGTTTCGGTATGTTTAATGATCTCATAACTGTGTCATGATGATGTCATGAGATATTTTAAGGGATGGCCGGCCAAAGGTCATGATTTATTGTATTGGGGGCCCCATGTGGCCTAAATCCATTGGAAGTACCATGGGAGGGCCCATGCTTTTGAGAAAACCACTTTTGAGGTGTCCCTTGGCCATTAATGCCTTGTCCCCTCACTTTCCCTATAAATACCAAGACATCCTCTCATCCTTTCGACTCCCCACTCTCCCCCAACGAAGTTCTGGTCTCCTTACCTCCCAAGGAGTCCTCCCATGGTGCCCCCAAGCCCTCAAGGTCCCAACCTTTGTGTTTTAAGAGTTACGTTTTAAGGTAAGGGATCCGACCTCTCTCTTTCATTTCAAGTAATCTCTTTTATGTCATTCCCTTTATTCTCCATGTTCTTATGTTGGACGATGTTATTTTATAATCCTATTACTTCCCTTTTAATGTTAATATAATGAGAGATCCCCTCTTACTCTCATTATTTCGTTTTATGAAGTTTTAAGTGGCGCCGTTAGGCTGCCAAAATTTTTGTAACAAATTCTTTCTCCCTTCTCATTTTTCAAGATCTATTTTCATGTAAAGTATTTCAAGTTCCTTTTTATTATGTTGGGGTATGATATCTAAATTTACCATACTGATATTTTATGATCATATGATGAGAGACCCCATTTGATCTTTTCAATTCAATATTTTGAAGTTTTAAGTGGCGCCATTAGGCTGCCGAAATTTTTAGGGGATTCTTTCACCCTTCTCATTCTTTTCAAAGTTCTACTTTCATGTCAAGTCTTTCAAGTTCCCTTTTAACTATTTCAGGGAATTATCTCTATATCTATCATACTGAACTCTTATTTTCACATGATGAGAGACCCTATTTGATCTTTTCAAATCATTTTTGTTGAAGTTTAAGTAACGTCGTTAGGCTGCCGAACTTTCATAAGAGAAATCTAATTTTTTTCTTCATTCCATGTTTCTCATTTCAAATGGTGTGTCATTGAAATTTCATTACAATGATCATGTATCCTTCTTATTCTGTCCATATACTGTTTTATGGGTCATTTATGAATGTTTGACCCATTTTCCCTCTCTTTTTAATGTCTCCTAAAACCTCGTAACATAGCCCTTATGCTGCAGAATTTCCGTCTCAAAATGTCTCTCTCTTTTTCTAAAGTTCTTTTATATTATTAAGTTAATAATAAAAGCTATTTCTTCTAAAAGAGTATTCACATATATACCAAAATGTTCTATTTTCAATTCTGGGATTTACATACATGATACCCACCTTCCTTTTCTGTGGGTTTTAAAGTGACGTAAAGATCATCTCTTTAAAGAAGATTTTAAAACGTTGTGATTATGAAATGAAACCCATTTATTTTATTCTATATGGGTTATTTATGAAATGTTTGATGATGATATATGTGGCTCACATGATAATAAAGGCAAATTTAAGTGTGCGCCCTGATAGCACTCCAATGCATTAGGTAATGATGTAACCACTAGAGATTACAATTTTCACGATACCTTGGTGAATATCCTTGGTAATTTTCAAATGACACCTTGGGGATGGACCTTGGTGATATGTTCATGATTGTCTAAGTTAAATGATGTAGCCACATCTTAAAGTTATGAAAAATGTTATTTTTATTATGATATGCCACATGATTTGTTTTTATCATGCCTTAAAGTTCTTGTTCATGACATAGTTGATGTATCTCAAGTTCACATGTTAAATGTTTCCCTTGTTTCCCTTAGTGGGCCTTCTGCTCACCCTTTCATTTGATGTATGTCCCCAGGTTATGAGATGCAGTAATGAACCTAGGATGAACATGAGGAGAAGCCTTTCAAGTGTTTAAGAATAATGTTTTATGTTTTCACGTTTTATGTTCCTGGTTTCCAAGACACTAAACCTTAAAGATCCTCAGTTTTGTATAATGTAATGAATGTTTATGTGATAAAAAGGCGGGATGCTATAGTTGGTATCAAATGATGGTTTAGTTATTTGTGGAAATTATGATATGAAAACTTTATGAATAAGCCTATAAAAAAGTTTATATATAGGAAATCTTCCTGGTATTTTGGTGAGTATTGAGTAATGGGTTTCCAAGAAAATACATCCCTGTCTGGATACGAGTAGGTAGAGGTGGCTCGGGCAGAGATGTACATAAGGGTAAAACCTAAAAACACCGCTTTGAGCTAGACTCAAACGGGAACTGGTACATGACAATGGGCCTTGCTGCACTCTTGGTTACGACACTCCTGAGGGATATTCTTTGGTAAATTCATAAGCTTAGTATGAACCATTGTTAAAGGAACAAAGATAAAATAAAATAAAGATTCACATAAGAATATACGATCATGGATAACCTAGATGAGAACTTAGGGGATCACAATTTAGGGTATACTTTTCTTCTACAAGTTATCCTTATATGCTTTAAGTTCCTTTTCATGATTATTAGCTAAGTATTTAAGCCCCTAATTATACTTTCTATTCTTAGTTAATGGTGGGAAATGGAAGAACATGTCCCAACAACCAATGTGATAGGAAATGCGACGATTGCCGTATTAATATGAAAGAGATGATTAGGGGATTAAAAGATGATTATTATTTTGGAAGACGTTCACTATTTTGGGGACCCTATATGATCGAGGTAAATATATTACTACGGTATTTTCATTGAGGAGTAAGGTTGACTTATATTTTCAAGAATCGATGAATTTAAGGTGGAATTTTAGTAATTTAGGTTACTTACGGGAATGATTAAACTATCTTGGGTAAAATATATTTAGGTTAGCTACTTTTGTTATAAGATGTTAGGAGTGGTTGATGTTGTTTGGAGATGAACAATGAAGTTTATTTTGGAAGTCTATGTTATCAAATCCTTCTTGTATTTGGGTTTCAATATTAGTTTGGTTTATTTTGAGGAATCTTAAGGACCGTTATTTATGGAATGGTCTATGATGAACTTTGGGTAGTACCATGGAACTTTGAAGAATTAAAAGTAGTTTCTATTCCTATGGGATTCTTTATTTTTTTTTGAAGAGTTGTTTTACCTTACCCTTTATGTTTTTGGGATAATGTTTAAAGATAGAAGAAATAGATAGTTAATCTTTTGTGGATTATGAAGATGATTCTTGTGTTTTGATGAGACCAAGTAGTTTTGAAAGCTCATAGCTTGGAGAAAAGATTAGTTTTGGGTAGAAACTTATTAAAGGATGAAACTCTACATGAAGATAGGTATATTTTCTTATGTTTTTGTTTTATGTTGTAAATGAATTCCTGAAAATTATGAAAAGGAACGTAAAACAAAAACGTTGTTGGTTTACATTTCTTACTAGGTAATCAAAGACCGTTTACACACATCATAAGTTTGGGATTTTCTTATGGTTAACTTTCTCCTAACCATGTTCTCTATCACTCTCCCCCAGAACTTGACCATTTGTTTTTCTTCCATGTCCATGTTTTCCTACATGGAATTCTAGTGTGGGTTAACTCGGTGACCTTTGTACTTCGCTTTCATTCTTTTAAAGTAATAATTTTACTGACTCCTTTTCTGATGTGGGACTTTCAATGAAAATTCAAAACCCAATTTTAAAAATTGCGAGGACGCAATTTCTTAAGGGGGAAGAATGTAACGACCTGAAATTTTGAATAAATCTTGTTTCTTAATTTTTTGTGTTAGTTTATTTATTTTTATACTCAACAAAAATGTTTCATTTGATAACATGATTATAATTAAAATGATACCATTGGGTTTAGATGGTTATATGACCATTGGACAATATGACCGCTGGAAACTAAACGTTTTGATTATTGTCTCTAAATACAAGTAATCTTGGTTAATTATTATAGAAAGAAGATTTGATGGCCTCACCTAGTAGTCTTGGACCGATCGAAGCCCATCTAACAGAACTTGGGAAGGAGGTAGCACCACTGGGCTTTTCTCTGGACCAAACCCAAGCCGAACTTCATCGTTTGAAGCTAGAACGGAATCGCCTCTACGAGAAGTTCAAACTGATAGATATTACTACTCGTGTGATGTTAGTCGAGCCTCCCTCAGATTCTCTCACCTTAGCACACCTTACACTTAGGTCCTATGCTGGTGTGATAAGGGGCTATGTAAGGAGACCGTAACTGCCCTGTGTAATCCTTTGTTTTAAATTAAAATTGGGATTTCTTCTTATGATGAAGTTTATGAATTATTAAATGACCGGATAAATATAGTATGCATATTTTTGATAAATTTTAGAAAAAGTATATTTTAAAAATGTTTATGTAAACCTTAAATAATTAAAAATGTGTAATGATTTTCAAAAAAATTGTCTTCTACAATTATGTTCAGTACGCAATTTAGAGTCTAATAAGATCAACTTGATTTTTTATGAATAGTAAATTATGAATAGTGATTTTATGATTAGGATTAGTAATGTGTCCAAATGGATTAGTAATCTCACTTAAAGAAAGTATTAATATAATCTAGGAACCTTGATTAAGTAATGTGATTCAATAAAATGGTTAAATAACGGTTTCATAAATTATTATTCAAGTATTAGTTTTTTCGGGTGAACAGTGTTTTTTAATTAAAAATTTAATGAAAAATATTTAGAAAAATATTTTTATAAAATGGATTTCATTTTTGAACTCAGAGCGTTGATATTATGTTATGGTAATTTTTGGGGATTTTTCTGAAAAATGAATTTTCGGTGAATAGTGAATTTATTTAAAAATTAAACTACAAATAAATAAAAAATTATTTTTATAAAATGGAGTTCATTTTTGAAATCAGAGCATTTATATTTGGTTAAGGTGAAATTTTGGGATTTTTCTGAGAAAGTTGAATTTTCAGTGAATAGTAAAAATACAGTTTTAGGGTTTCAGTATGTTTAATGATCTCATAACTGTGTCATGATGATGTCATGAGATATTTTAAGGGATGGCCAGCCAAAGGTGATGAATTATTGTATTGGGGGCCCCATGTGGCCTAACTCCAGAGGAAGTACCATGGGAGGGCCCATGCTTTTGAGAAAACCACTTTTGAGGTGTCCCTTGGCCATTAATGCCTTGTCCCCTCACTTTCCCTATAAATACCAAGACATCCTCTCATCCTTTCGACTCCCCACTCTCCCCCAACGAAGTTCTGGTCTAATTTTCCTCCCAAGGAGTCCTCCCAAGGTGCCCCCGAGCCCTCAAGGTCCCTACCTTTGAGTTTTAAGAGTTACGTTTTAAGGTAAGGGATCCGACCTCTCTCTTTCATTTCAAGTAATCTCTTTTATGTCATTCCTTTTATGCTCCATGTTCTTATGTTGGAGGATGTTATTTTATACTCCTCTTACTGCCCTTTTTATGTTCATATAATGAGAGATCCCCTCTTACTCTCATTATTTCGTTTTATGAAGTTTTAAGTGGCGTCGTTAGGCTGCCGAAATTTTTGTAACGGATTCTTTCTCCCTTCTCATTTTTCAAGATCTATTTTCATGTAAAGTATTTCAAGTTCCTTTTTATTATATTGGGGTATGATCTCTAAATTTATCATACTGATCTTTTAAGATCATATTATGAGATACCCCATTTGATCTCTTCAATTCAGTATTTTTAAGTTTTAAGTGGCGTCGTTAGGCTACCGAAATTTTTTTGGGATTCTTTCACCCTTCTCATTCTTTTCAAAGTTCTACTTTCATGTCAAGTCTTTCAAGTTACTTTTTAATTATGTTGGGGCATTATCTCAATATCTATAATACTGAACTCTTATGTTCACATGATGAGAGATGCTATTTGATCTTTTCAAATCATTTTTGTTGAAGTTTAAGTAACGTCGTTAGGCTGCCGAACTTTCATAAGAGAAATCTAATTTTTGTCTTCCTTCCATGTTTCTCATTTCAAATGGTATGTCCTTGAAATTTCATTACCATGATCATGTATCCTTCTTATTCTTTCCATCTACTGTTTTATGGGTCATTTATGAATGTTTGACCCATTTTCCCTCTCTTTTTAATGTCTTCTAAAACCTTGTAACATAGCCGTTATGCTGCAGAATTTCCGTCTCAAAATGTCTCTCTCTCTTTATAAAGTTATTTTATATTATTAAGTGAATACTCAAAGCTCCTTCTTCTAAAGGGGTATTCACATATATACCAAAATGTTCTATTTTAAATTCTGGGATTTACATACATGAGACCCACCTTCCTTTTCTGTGGGTTTTAAAGTGACGTAAAGATCATGTCTTTAAAACAGTTTTTAAAACGTTGTGATTATGAATTGAAACCCATTTATTGTATGCTATATGGGTTATTTATGAAATGTTTGATGATTATATATGTGTCTCAAATGATAATAAAGTAAAATTTAAGGGTGCGCCCTGATAGCGCTCTAATGCATTGGGTAATGATGTAACCACTAAAGATTACAATTTTCACTATACCTTGGTGAATAACCTTGGTAATTTTCAAATGACACCTTGGGGATGGACCTTGGTGATATGTTCATGATTGTCTATGTTAAATGATGTAGCCACATCTTAATGTTATGAAAAATGTTATTTTTATTATGATGTGCCACATGATTTTGTTTATCACGCCTTAAAGTTCTTGTTCATGACATAGTTGATGTATCTCAAGTTCACATGTTAAATGTTTCCCTTGTTTCCCTTACTGGGCCTTCTGCTCACCCTTTCATTTGATGTATGTCCCCGGGTTATGAGATGCAGTAATGAACCTAGGATGAACATGAGGAGAATCCTTTCATGTTTTTAAGAAGAATTTTTTATGTTTTCATGTTTTAAGTTCCTGGTTTCCAAGACACTAAACCTTAAAGATCCTCAGTTTTGTATAATGTAATGAAAGTTTATGTGATAAAAAGGCGGGATGCTATAGTTGGTATCAAAGGATGGTTTAGTTATTTGTGAAAATTAGGATATGAAAACTTTACGAAGAAGCCTATAGAAAAGTTTATATAAAGGAAATATTCCTGGTATTTTGGTGAGTATTGAGTAATGGGTTGCCAAGAAAATACATCCCTGTCTGGATACGAGCTGGTAGAGGTGGCTCTGGCACAGATGTACATAGGGGTAAAACCCAAAAACATAGCTTTGAGCTAGACTCAAACGGAAACTGGTACACGACAGCGGGCCTTGCTGCACTCTTGGTTACGACACTCCCGGGGGATATTCTTTGGTAAATTCATAAGCTTAGTATGAACCATTGTTAAAGGAACAAAGATAAAATAAAATAAATATTCACATAAGAATATATGATCATGGATAACCTAGATGAGAACCTAGGGGATCACAAGTTATGGTATACTTTTCTTCTACAATTTATCCTTATATGCTTTAAGTTCCTTTTCATGATTATTAGCTAAGTATTTAAGCCCCTAATTATAATTTCTATTCTTAGTTAATGGTGGGAAATGGAAGAACATGTCCCAATAACCAATGTGATAGGAAATGCGATGATTGCCGTATTAATATGAAAGAGATAATTAGGGGATTAAAAGATGATTATTATTTTGGAAGATGTTCACTATTTTGGGGACCATATATGATCGAGGTAAATATATTACTACGGTGTTTTCATTGAGGAGTAAGGTTGACTTATATTTTGAAGAATCGATGAATTTAAGGTGGACTTATAGTAATTTAGGTTACTTATGGGAATTATTAACCTATCTTGGGTAAAATATGTTTAGGTTAGCTACTTTTGTTATAAGATGTTAGGAGTGGTTGATGTTGTTTGGAGATGAACAATGAAGTTTATTTTGGAAGACTATGTTATCATATCCTTCTTGTATTTGGGTTTCAATCTTAGTTTGGTTTTTTTAGGAATCTTAAGGACTGTTATTTATGGAATGGTCTATGATGAACTTTGGGAAGTACCATGGAACATTGAAGATTTAAAAGTAGTTTCTATTCCTATGGGATTCTTTATTTTTTTTTTTTGAAGAGTTGTTTTACCTTACCCTTTCTGTTTTTGGGATAATGTTTAATGATAGAAGAAATAGATAGTTAATCTTTTGTGGATTATGAAGATGATTCTTGTGTTTTGATGAGACCAAGAAGTTTTGAAAGCTCATAGCTTGGAGAAAAGATTAGTTTTGGGTAGGAACTTATTAAAGGATGAAACTCTACATGAAGATAGGTATATTTTCTTATGTTTTTGTTTTATGTTGTAAATGAATTCCTCAAAATTATGAAAAGGAACGTAAAACAAAAACGTTGTTGGTTTACGTTTCTTACTAGGTAATCAAATACCGTTTACACACATCATAAGTTTGGGATTTCATTATGGTTAACTTTCTCCTAACCATGTTCTCTATCACTCTCCCCCAGAACTTGACCATTTGTTTTTCTTCCATGTCCATGTTTTCCTACATGGAATTCTAGTGTGGGTTAACTCGGGTGACCTTTGTACTTCCCTTTATTTCTTTTAAAGTAATAATTTTACTGACTCCTTTTCTGATGTGGGACTTTCAATGAAATTTCAAAACCCAATTTTAAAAATTGCGAGGACGCAATTTCTTAAGGGGGGAAGAATGTAAAGACCCGAAATTTTGAATAAATCTTGTTTCCTAATTTTTTGTGTTATTTTATTTATTTTTATACTCAACAAAAATGTTTCATTTGATAACATGATTATAATTAAAATGAGACCGTTGGGTTTAGACGGTTATATGACCATTTGTCAATATGACCACTGGAAACTAAACGTTTTGATTATTGTCTCTAAATACAAGTAATCTTGGTTAATTATTATAGAAAGAAGATTCGATGGCCTCACCCAATAGTCTTGGACCGATCGAAGCCCATCTAACAGAACTTGGGAAGGAGGTAGCATCATTGGGATTTTCTCTGGACCAAACCCAAGCCGAACTTCATCGTGTGAAGCTAGAACGGAATCGCCTCTGCGAGAAGTTCAAACTGATAGAAATTACTACTCGTGTGATGTTAGTCGAGCCTCCCTCAGATTCTCTCACCTTAGCACACCTTACACTTAGGTCCTACACTGGTGTGATAAGGGGCTATGTAAGGAGACCGTAACTGCCCTGTGTAATCCTTTGTTTTAAATTAAAATTGGTATTTCTTCTTATGATGATGTTTATGAATTATTAAATGACCGGATAAATATAGTATGCATATTTTTGATAAATTTTAGAAAAATGATATTTTAAAAATGTTTATGTAAACCTTAAATAATTAAAAATGTGTAATGATTTTCAAAAAATGGTCTTCTACAATTATGTTCAGTATAAAATTTAGAGTCTAATAAGATCAACTTGATTTTTGATGAATAGTAAATTATGAATAGTGATTTTATGATTAGGATTAGTAATGTGTCCAAATGGATTAGTAATCTCACTTACAGAAAGTATTAATATAATATAGGCACCTTGATTAAGTAATGTGATTCAATAAAATGGTTAAATAATGGTTTCATAAATTATTATTCATGTATTAGTTTTTTCGGGTTTATAGTGTTTTTTAATTAAAAATTTAATTAAAAATATTTAGAAAATTATTATTACAAAATGGATTTCATTTTTGAACTCAGAGCGTCGATATTATGTTATGGTAATTTTTGGGGATTTTTCTGAAAAAGTGAATTTTCGGTAAATAGTGTTTTTATTTAAAAATTAAATTAAAAATAAATAAATAATTATTTTTATAAAATGGAGTTCATTTTTTAAATCAGAACATTTATATTTGGTTAAGGTGAAATTTTGGGATTTTTCTGAGAAGGATGAATTTTCAGTGAATAGTAAAAATACAGTTTTAGGGTTTCAGTATGTTTAATGATCCCATAACTATGTCATGATGATGTCATGAAATATTTTAAGGGATGTCCAGCCAAAGATGATGAATTATTGTATTGGGGGCCCCATGTGGCCTAACTCTAGGGGAAGTACCATGGGAGGGCCCATGCTTTTGAGAAAACCACTTTTGAGGCGTCCCTTGGCCATTAATGCCTTGTCCCCTCAATTTCCCTATAAATACCAAGACATCATCTCATCCGTTCGACTCCCCACTCTCCCGCAACGAAGTTCTGGTTTCATTACCTCCCAAGGAGTCCTCCCAAGGTGCCCCCAAGCCCTCAAGGTCCCAACCTTTGAGTTTTAAGAGTTACGTTTTAAGGTAAGGGATCTGACCTCTCTCTTTCATTTCAAGTAATCTCTTTTATGTCATTCCTTTTATGCTCCATGTTCTTATGTTGGAGGATGTTCTTTTATACTCCTCTTACTGCCCTTTTCATTTTCATATAATGAGAGATCCCCTCTTACTCTCATTATTTCGTTTTATGAAGTTTTAAGTGGCGCCGTTAGGCTGCCAAAATTTTTGTAACGGATTCTTTCTCCGTTCTCATTTTTCAAGATCTATTTTCATGTAAAGTATTTCAAGTTCCTTTTTATTGTGTTGGGGTATGATCTCTACATTTATCATACTGATATTTTATGATCATATGATGAGAGACCCCATTTGATCTCTTCAATTCGGTATTTTGAAGTTTTAAGTGACGCTGTTAGGCTACCGAAATTTTTAGGGGATTCTTTCACCCTTCTCATTCTTTTCAAAGTTATACTTTCATGTCAAGTCTTTCAAGTTCCTTTTTAATTATGTTGGGTCATTATCTCTATATCTATCATACAGAACTCTTATGTTCACATGATGAGAGACCCTATTTGATCTTTTCAAATCATTTTTGTTGAATTTTAAGTAACACCGTTAGGCTGCCAAACTTTCATAAGAGAAATCTAATTTTTGTCTTCCTTCCATGTTTCTCATTTCAAATGGTATGTCCTTCAAATTTCATTACCATGATCATGTTTCCTTCTTATTCTGTCCATCTACTATTTTATGGGTCATTTATGAATGTTTGACTCATTTTCCCTCTCTTTTTAATGTCTTCTAAAACCTTGTAACATAGCCGTTATGCTGCAGAATTTCTGTCTCAAAATGTCTCTCTAGTTTTTCTAAAGATCTTTTATATTATTAAGTGAATACTCAAAGCTCTTTCTTCTAAAGGGGTATTCACATATATTCAAAAATGTTCTATTTTAAATTCTGGGATTTACATACATGAGACCCACCTTCCTTTTCTGTGGGTTTTAAAGTGATGTAAAGATCATGTCTTTAAAACAGTTTTTAAAACGTTGTGATTATGAAATGAAACCCATTTATTTTATACTATATGGGTTATTTATGAAATGCTTGATGATGATATATGTGGCTCAAATGATAATAAAGGAAAATTTAAGGTTGCGCCCTGATAGCACTCTAATGCATTGGGTAATGATGTAACCACTAGAGATTACAATTTGCACAATACCTTGGTGAATAACCTTGGTAATTTTCAAATGACACCTTGGGGATGGATCTTGGTGATATGTTCATGATTGTCTATGTTAAATGATGTATCCACTTCTTAAAGTTATGAAAAATGTTATTTTTATTATGATGTGCCACATGATTTTTTTTATCATGCCTTAAAGTTCGTGTTCATGACACAGTTGATGTATCTCAAGTTCACATGTTAAATGTTTCCCTTGTTTCCCTTACTGGGCCTTCTGCTCACCCTTTCATTTGATGTATGTCCCCAGGTTATGAGATGCAGTAATGAACCTAGGATGAACATGAGGAGAATCCTTTCAAGTGTTTAATAAGAATGTTTTATGTTTTCATGTTTTAAGTACCTGGTTTCCAAGACACTAAACCTTAAAGATCCTCAGTTTTGTATAATGTAATGAATGTTTATGTGATAAAAAGGCGGGATGCTATATTAACTCCCAGCAGTGTGTTTTCCCTACTCAAATCAGCCTCCCCATCAGCCGTTATCATACCAAGATTCTCGGCCTTGCTGGGTTGAATGAAACCACACCCCATGAACTGTGGTTGTGTGCAGAAGTCCTCAAAAACCACTCTCTGCGTAGCACAATTAGTCTGTATTCCAGTACAATCTACATTGATATTGGGAATGGAGTCACATACGAGTTGATATTGGACATTCATGTCCACTGCATTGACGTTGCGCCCTGTGATAGATCTTCTCCCGCCACTGAGGTCACTTATCTGCCTGCTAAACACCTCTTTAACTTACGGATTAGTAGGACTAACATGTGGTTTCTTCTTCCTCATTTGTTTGTCACTAGAATGCATCCTCGTGCCAATTGCCTTCCAGCTAGTCCATGTATCACCTTTTCCCAGATCTTCAAACTGAGTCGTCAGAGCAGCACTCAGTGGACCACTTCACGCACCATGCCTACTGCCTCTAGCCCCATCAATTCCTTCGGCTATAACATCCTCCATCACACCGTTCACAGGAGTGCCATGATTTCCATTGCGCACGCCCTCCAGAATTTTAGAAACCTTACCTTCTCACCTGCAACTCTCCAGAGAATGACCCAACTATTTGCAAACCTTACAGAACTGAAACCACGAGTCATATACCATAGGTTTCTTACACCGGAATTCTTCCCCGATGGTAATTCAGATAAAGTTTAAAGGAGCCTCGGATGCGTCCACCTCTACACACACATGAGGATTAATCGGGTGAGAGAATACGTCGGTACGACTATCCGAACACAAGTATCTACCCAAAAGATTCCCAAGGGCTTTAACAATTGATGGATTTTGAAAAGGAAGCGGTATATTTGGGAAAATTACCCAGACCACCACTAATGGAGAGTCGCGCTTCATATAAAAGTCATATGACCATCGGGGTAGGAAGAATCGTGAGCCGTTGCAGATGCGGGGAGCCCTCGACCACGCCTTTATTAGATCTTCCTCCGAATCGAAACGTATCAAAATGGTTCGGTTGTCCAGCAAACCTACAATTTCTCTTTCTTGAAAATCCCAAGAACTGAACACAAACCTCTCAAATAAATCATCCGGGGGTCTTCTCTTCGAGAATCGAGCAATTAACGAGAAGTTATTGAGGACCGACACCTCATTAAACTCAGCGATCGAAATCAAAAGGTCGGGGATCCCATCGTGAAGCTCTTGCACCTTAGGGCTCAGAAAACATGGGGGAAACTGAGGAAGGAAATCCAGGTTCAAAAATGGTATGAAAGACAGAGGTGGTCCCTCCCCCGAAGGAGGAGGAACCTGCACGGAGACCACTGCCATCACTGGTCGGGTGCCGAACCCTCGCTGAACCCTCGCCAAAAGTGGAGGTAAGGACCATTTCATATTTTTAGTAAAACCCATATGAGAACTGTTTGGAAAATGACATGAATATTCCATTCAAATTTTTTTAAAAAAATAAAACAAGGGTAAACATATATCTAATAAATCATAAGAAGAATATTAAAAAAGTTCCGAAAAATAATAGAAAACATGGTTTTATAAGAAGATGGATTTCAACCCAAAGAGATAAATAAAGTCGTATTTCATTAATACATTTTCTTAATTCTTTTAAGTCTCAAAAACTGTAAAAAGGTGTTATTAATATCATGAATAACCATATTATAGTAAAATTCTTGAGTTTCTTGATAAATTTATCATAATAGTTTTTTACCATAGACAAAATCATAAACATTCTCAATAAATGATGAGATTATAATATAACATATTTACCGCTTTGGAATCATTGAAATATAAGAACCATGAAGGATAATAAATAAATGAAACCTAAAATATTATTTGGATAGATGAATTCCTCACATTACATGTCAAATGGTTATTATATAAACATTTTCAAATAATATAGGTGTATAACATAATATATGTCTGAAAGAAAGAAAATTGAGGCAAATATTCTTTACCACTTTCGTAAAATTTGAACTGTAAACCCCATGAAAGTGAGATCCTAAATTGTATATGAAAATGTTTATTATTTTCCGTATAAGAATAATAAAATACATTCATGGTAATTATATACACCATATAAAATAAATATGTGGTGTGGGTGGTATGTTCTCACTAAAGTAAAAAAACGAGAGAAGAAAATACAATATCTTAAGTCTCATCTTCCTTCATACACATTCAAAACGATAATATAATAAATATTGGTTTATTATAAAACTATTAATAAAACATAAATATATATATATATTTCTATATATATTTTACTTATATCCTTTTAATGCCTTTTTATTTACAATTCCATGTTAATGTCATATTTTGGGCAATAACTACTTTGTTTTTCATGTATGTTTTGATTGGTAATTTTTTTCTCACACATTGATCATGGTTCCATAATATCCATAATGTTAACCACTATATAAATATAATATATATTCATTATATATTTATTTATAGTTATATATAAAAGATAGATTTTGAAAATAAATTACATTATTCACAGAGATGATAGGTCGTACGTACACATGAACGATATTTCCATTTTCTTTACATATTACAAGAAATAAAGGTAAATGATATATTATTATTATAGAATTTTTTTTATTTCATATATATCACATATTTTTATATAAACCATCCTTATTACCTTCTATTTATCCATGAATAAATTACATTTCATTCTGAGGCGGTAGTCATCCATACACGCGAGCGACATTACCATATTCCCACAAAAAGTAACTAATAGATGTATGTGTGATATAATAGTTTAATAATAATAATAATAATATAATTAATATCATATATAAACAATAATTACATCATTAACTCCAAATGTGTGAGGTGGTAATGGAAAAACAAATGACATCAGTTACCGAGGCGGTAGTGTGCCGAACACATGAATAATGATTTCATAAACCATTTGATAGAAGTAGAGATGATTTTAGGTAATTATATTAACATAATAAGGTGGATGAAGAAATGAAACAAAAACACTCATTGATGAATATAACCTCTTCTTCAGGCATCCTCTTTAGGATTGCACAAAAATCCCTACAAGGGTGAATTTATGTGAAAACTATTTCTTATAGGATGATATTTGGGAAATCATAAAGTTATATAGATAGTTATTTTCATAACCATATGGGTATGAATGTGTGAATGGAATAGGATAAGGGATGGCCTTAAATAAATGAGGTGAGTGGTACACTTGTAATAATTTGAATAGAAAAAGGTGTACCCATATTTTTCTCATTCAAAAAGGAAAAAAATGGATTTTTATAGATATAATAAGGAATAAATTCTAAATATGATAATAAAATGGATTTGGAACATGTTTTTTTAAAAAATTTACCTATTTCATTTTAGTTTAATCCCAAGTTAAACCATTTTTACCTTCACGATAGTAAATAATTTTTACATTTTTTACAATTCATTTTCAAAAAAAATACATTGACCGTATAAGATAGTATAAAATATGATAACTCAAAATATGAATACAATTTTTTTAATTCCACTTATATAAGTGTCAAATTTTAATTTAAAATTAAACCTATAAACGTGATGAAAAAATAGGTTTTTAAATAAAAAATGCACAAAATTCTATAATGTTTGAATATCCAAATTCAATATGAAATTGATAAAAAAGACCTAAAGTTGATTAAACGATGTATTATTAAAATAATTACACTTTTAAAAATTAAAATATAATTTCACTTTATAAATAAATTAAATAAAAACGTAATTTCAATTACAATTCATTGTTTTCCCTATTCATCAAAAAATTAAACTTTTCATAAAAGTATCAAAAATTTACTCTAAGATAATTTTTATATGAAGATAAAAAAATTATTTCTATTTTATAATATGAATTTTAATGTATTTTTTAAAAAAAATTATTATTGTTATCAAAAATAAAAAGATAGAACAAGTTTTTAGAAAATATTATTTTCAAAATGTATAAAGACTTTATTGAATAATTAAGTACTTTTTTTGTCTATATGTTATCATTATATAAAACCATTATAAATAATAATTAAAAATTATTTATTACCATTTATCCCAACAATTTATATTTCAGGTAATGAAAGTCTTTTTTGAATAATAAGATTAGTTATTTGACATGCTTTGTTAATGTTTATTTTTTCATGTAACGAAAGATAAACATGGTGTTTTGTATAATGCATGACAAACTAGTTTTTTCATGTAATGTAATCCAAAATCATGTTTTTTGTGTATTTTAAGATAAAAATGATATTTCATGTAATGAAAAATATATAAATCACTAAATTTATTTGAAAAAATATAAAAAATATTTCACAAAATCTCAATGTGTTTCATGTTGTTGAGAAAATAAACTTTTTTTAAAACATGAAAAATTTAAAAGAATGACATATACATAGGAAAAATCAACCATGTAAATATTCTCCACCCTTCACAAAAAAATCAGTAAAACCAGTACCAATTAAATTATTTTGGTAAGTAACTATTATAAACACGTCAATACTTTAAAAACTTAAATATTCAACACGTATAGAAATCTATATATTTTCCCAATATTGCATTAATTATTAAAAATAATCTCTATCTAAATTAAAAAATATTACAAACACACAAAAATTAATATAGTAGTTATTCGAATAATTCAATTGTTAAGGTAAACAATTAAAACCCTAGTTTTTACTAAAAGATGAAATTAAGCATAGTTTTTTTTTCAACATATAAAAATTGTGATAATAACACTCAAAACATGATTACATTCTCAATTAAATAAATAATATTTTTTTTTAATTAATGAAAAAAATATTATCCACTAGATTTTCATAGTCATGTAAGTGGCCTTTTTAAGAGTCTTTTAGTCATAAACCATTTTAATCTAAGGTTAATAATGAGAAACATATTGGTGCCAAAAAATTAAACATAATTAAAATTAAATTAACAACAAAATAATAAATTATGAATTTAATTTGAATTTATTAAAAAATCATTTATAATAAAAAATTAGTGTTTAGTTAAATTTTTTTGGTTTTCCTCCCTTGTAGGTTCTGTATTATAATATGCAGACATGATTTAGTTTTATATTTTTAGAAGTATAATTTATAAACCGCCATGTATTATTTATCTTAAATGGATTTGAAAATTTATTTTTCGGATTATAATGGTTAAATAACTGATTAATAGGTTTTCATTGATAAAATAAGGATACATAGGCTTCAGAAACATAGTATTATCGAAAATTAGAATATAATAATGTCTAATGTTTGAAGCATTGTCATATCTCTTATTTTCATCACTAATATTATAATTTTACATAAATTTTAACAAAATATTTCATTGAATATTAAAAAAATCTATTATCTCACACTTAACGGTGAAAAATATACCACAATCATCACCATATGTGGGTTCATTAAATAAAAAGATAAATGATATTATTATATTGGATCTCCTATAATGATGTTTATTTGTTATTTAACTTCATTAATTGGTTCACTATACAAATAAAATAATGGTTTACCATATAGGATCTGTATATCCTCGTTCTATTTAGTGTCATGAACAATGACATTAGTTAGTAGACAAAACAAATTAATTTCAAATTATAGATCATCAATCCTTCTAGTAATATGTATGATTAAACCATTTAAATGTTTGAGAACTACCATGGTGGGATTGAGTTCTATGATTCCTAGTAATTTAAATAAAAAACATTGTAATAAAATTAATAATGTCTCTAATGTCACAGAAAATTTTTTGTTCTATTTTCTTTCTATCTTGATAGTAAAACCAACATGATCTGGTCGTTTGAAATAAAATAATATTTTATATATAAAAAATTTGTCCTTGGTGATAGGTTTTGGGGGAATTTATTATTTTTAATTTTTTGTAATATTATTTTATAAACAAATAATTTTCTGGAATTTAATAAACATATTCAACCAATGGACTCTATAAATGAATATTTACAATTTTTTACATGAATATTAAAATCCTATAATATTTCATCCATTAATTGATCCTGAGATAATAGTCTATGGGTGAAAAATATTTATATTATGAAAAATACATGGATTTTTTTTTATTTTGTTTTTTGATAAATAAGGGCTTAACTTCTATAAAATTTATCAATAAATCAATTTTAATTGATTTCACGAAGGCTTGAGTGGTATTGAGGAAGCATTATTTGTAGATTTATATAATATTGGTTTGAATAAATTGAAAACTAATGGACTGAAAATATTTGAAAGGAGTATGTATGAATATCCCAATCATTTATAAAAATAAATTTACTTAGTTTCTTTGAAATATCCATAAAAAGGGAAGAGGAATATATAAGAATGATATTTTCTTATAACATGGATTTATAGTAAATATAAAAGGTACAAAGATAACTATATATGAATGATTATATTGTAAATAGGAATTATTAAATATTATAATACATAATATTAATTTGGGGAATAAAAGAAGTACTTCATTAAATTAAAGAATACGTAAGAATAATTTTAGGTGCTATATAGTATTAGATTCTAGGAACACATGATATATAATATTTAACATTATTATATATTATATTCATCTAGAATATCATCCATGTTTTCTATAAAATTATTGAAGTTATAATATTCTTGGTATTATTAAAACATATACAAAGGAATAATTCAAATGAATCATCTTGAACATAAGAACCATGAGTTTTCTTCAAGTGATTAAAGAAAATGCATACTAGTCACTTCTTGTGAAAAAATTGTTAATAATAACTTTTCATTTCAGGCCAATATTTATGGTGTTCTAGATTGGTAATATTTTTAGGGATATCAAGGATTCATTAGTTATGATTCATGTTTATATTATTTTACATAGTTGAATTTCAAATATTAAACATGAAAATTGCATAATTATTCAAGAAATATTGTAAAATTGAAATTTAGCCAGAGTTTATTGAAAATGTTCCCCTATTCTTGATGTTATTAAATTAAAATGTATTATAGAAAAATATAAATGAATTAATATGTATGATATATTTATTTTTTTGAATTATATTGAAGTGGATAATGTTAGGATTCTATAGAGAAAATTTGAAACAAAAAAATATTAGTTTCTTATGGTGCATATTATGTGAATTTTGAGGATTTAAAAATCATTCTTGAAAATGAATAAGTCAATTCCATATTTTTATATAATAATAATTTCGGAAATATTTCATCCATAGCAGTCAAATTTTGTCAGGTATTAGATAAATGAGTTTCATTTTTAGGGGAGAGCAGTGAGTTATGAAATTCAATGTGGTTTGTAAATCTATAGGGTCAATATCATTGATCCAAATTGTAAATAAAAGCAATTTGATTAGTAAATTTGGTACATATAGACAACATCACTGTATACTCCATAGAAGACTTCTTGTGTCATTGGACCGTGTAGAAACACATGGTTTGGATGATTGTTCTAGGATTTCATGGTAAATGGTGGAATGTTGTGGGATTTTAACTTCGGATATTGAGTAGTTATTAAGGGTTATGTTCTCAGATTTTGTATAATTCTACAATTATAAAGGATTTATGAGTATAATAAGAATATTTTAACTCAATAATAAAACTTTTTATAAGACTAATAGAAGTGGTAGGTAGAGATTGAGTGCGATTCAACCCACTCAAAAATGAAAATATCAGAAAATTAATGAAAATTATAGATAGAAGGTTTCAAACAAGTTTCAATAATAATGAGAAGTTAATCTAGTATGATAAAACCATGTTTCATCACTAAATATTTGCTCACTATTCTTAATTCAAAAATGAGTATATATTTTTGGATTTTTTTAGGCCAACTATTAACAATTTTTTCATTTATTATTTTCTATATATTACTAGTAATTATTAATATTGATATCTTGTTACATAATTAGAATTATTTTATAGCTTATCAATGAGATAGTTCTCATATAGTATTTATCATATTGAATGGTCTTATAAGTTTCCACTCTGATGAGAACCATGAATATTATTGATGATATTCTTAAATACATGTCTTATTACTAGATTTCAACCTCTTACCTAACATAGATGATACATTCTATCAGGTGTAGGGGACTCAAAAGACATTGATACTTATTCTCAAGATTTTCTCCCCTAGAAATCTTCAAGATATGAGATTATGTAAACTGGCATGACAATAGTATTTGTACTTTTTTATGTATTACATTAATTTACTAACATTGAACATATGTATTTTTATATATACATTAAATTATTATTAATTTATATCATGATTTATTCTTTTTGATATATTTACTAAAACTATGATGTAATATCCTCATGGTGAGTTAAGATACATTTTTTGTATCACAGGTGATATGAAGTTAAAGAGAAAGTTCGGAAACGATTTTCAATTTTTTTTTAAAGGATGATGATGTCACTGGGCCTTTTAATTAAATAGAAGTATCTTATTGGACTACTGCCATGGAAGTTTGTTGAAATGTTAATTACCAAAAACTAAAATAAATATATTTTTTCATAGAGTTTTGTGGAACATCTGATGCAACTTAATAGACTATTATATCAATATAAGGGATTACATTTCACATTGAACTTTATTTGGATATAGTTTTAGATTTCATGTATACTAATATAGTTAGGGATTGTCATGTGTTTATAGATATAACTAATGGCTAGTGAGTTAGACTCCCTGCTATTGAGATAATGGAATATAGGTTATTATACAATTATTACTCATAGGATCTACTAATTCATATTAATTGATGTTCAGAAAGATATAAACCCCATATAAGGGGAGTAATGTGCATATATGTAAACAATAATATATAGATTAATTAATTTATATTATTCTAGTTTATAATAATCATTATATTATTTTATTCCCAAGGTATTTATACGTTATGTAGTTATATAAAGTAAATATGAGAAGTATAATTTTGTAAAGAAATGTCCCACCATTCTAGGATCATTAAATAATTTTGGGATGAATGACTTAATTAAATGGTTGATGGTTTATAATTTGATTTTAAATAATTTCACTAGTAATCAGTGAAATTTCAATGGATGGTATGATATGTTTATGAAGATATTATTACCATTTTAGAAATGATTGAGACAAAAAAAATTTGGGACTAAAATAAATTCTGAGATTGTAAAACATATTTATTTAATAACATTTTTTCCATCAATAGTTGGATAATGAATTTTTTAAAAAATATCTATTTCTCCAACCTCTCCCAATATTCAAGATATTTAATGATCAAGAATGGACCGATCCATTAATGAATTTTATGGTTTTTCATCTTACTCTATAGCACTCGAAAATCAAATCACGATGTTCCTGTAGTTTTTGTACTTGTTAAGATGATATAGTGGGAATCTACATTATTGTATTTAAGAAAAAATAATATGTTAAAGATTATATATCAAAGGTTTCATGATTTTCCACAACGGTTCATTTTTTTGTTCCACTTAATTATATTAATTCTAAGAACATATTCGGAATTGAAAAGATATTTCTGGACTAAATCATCTATTTTTTGATCGATTCTATATTATAAATTCAAAATATATTATATTTAATGAATAAAAATTTTTCATTCTTCCTTCACTAGTATCAAATCAATAATTATGTTATTTATATGAAAATTTCAATTAAAATATGTGAAATTTTAATTGAGGGATTCAATTTGTCCCAGATCTACTATGTATATGCACAATATAGTTCATATGATTATGATTTAATAGATCGATTATTAGTAAAATTTTAAAAATAAAAAAATGTAATATATATATAAGAGTAAGGAGGTAATAGAAAATGTTAATGGTCTAGGTTTTTTTTATATAAGGGAGCTAAATAGGGGGTGGTTGGTATATTTGGATGGACACTGTGGCAGATTAAAAAATTATTTTCTAAAAATAGGAATAAGATTTATGGAGGGTTATCCAAAAATTAACCAATACCCTCCCATTGATTAGGGGAGGTATCACTTATAACCACCCTCACCATTCAGCCTTGGTATTTGATAAATATTTTTATTTTGTTCTTTTTAAATGAACTTCTAGCAACATGTGTCTTTCCCCGGTAGCTACCCAGACATGTAACTTCTCCTAATGTGACATCACACTATGTCAAGTCTCCCTCCATTTCTAGGAAGGGTTGGGTAGAACCTGATCAACGAAACCCAAACAATATACCTTATTCCCAATATTAAATCATGTTATCAATTTTGGGATTCAAATAGACCCAAAAAATCATTTAAAAAACATATTCAATTTTTTATAATTTTTTAAAATAAATTTTCAGGCCATAAAATGAATTTATAATTAACCAAACTATTTTCAGTGTATTTTTTGTATATAAAATTTTCTCTAGATGTCAACATTAGCACTTTAAATTTTCGTTATACTATATTAGTTCATGTTAAATATTCATGAGTTAATATCAACATGAGCATGTTTGGAAATTTATTTATTTACATCAATAATTTCATATGACTTTTAAAATTTAATGGTTGTTTAATGTTATTAAAATTTATATATCATCCCTTAACCTAGAAACATATTATGGTAATGTTTGTCTAAATTTAGGGATAAAATGTATTTTTTCATCCTTAGTTCCACATACATGTGTATGAGTATAAAATATATTGATCAGAAGAGTTAACAATGAAAAATATTTATTCAAGAGATAGTGTGGAAAAAACATGAAAAACCTATGAGAGTTTGATGGACATTGAAATATGTTTCAGACAAAACTCATTCTATTATATTAGGGTCTTAGTTGATCCATTATACTCTCAAGGATTATCCAATAGATAAAAGTGTGGGATCATGTCCCAATTTATTTACCAATGTTTATCAAGGATAATTATTTATTTATGTGGGTGTCATATGATCACATAAAATAGTTACAAAAAAATTAGAGATAAAAATGAATAATTGAATGATGGATATTTCAATTTTTCTTTAGAAAAAATGTGGTTGGAATCATCAATCATCAATCCTGACAAATGTAACTAAATTATAGTCTCTAATAGAAAAATAATTATATGTGTTCATTAAACTATTAGGAAATGGTTAGTTAATTATATAAATTTCAAAAAAAATATTATCGAGGTTGTAAATGCATGGAAGATAGGAAAGTTATTAATAAGTTATAAAAATCCACTAAGTAAATATTATGTTACTACAATCTTCCATTACATGTGTTTAAAAGAAACAGATGTTAAAAGCAATCATCTGGGGCCCAAGGGTTTCTGATATATATAATTTCTACTCTTGTTGTGTTATGTTGTGGAATTTAATGTAAAAATAATATAAATTCATTTTATAAAGTAGAATATATTCATACCATATCATTCAGAGTGATAATTTTTTAGAGATGAGAAGACAATAGTGTTATGAAACTCCAGAGAACTATTGATGTGAAATCTTAAGGATTTATTGTCAGCTACACCTTTTATTGTTATGATTACTGGATACATAGGGAATTTGGACATCATTGGATTTTTTCTTCATGATGGTTTTCATATATATCTCATTATATCCCCACAAACTCATATCTTCCATAGTTTTATTATAAATTAAAATATAATAAATAGTTATAATTTTATCCTAGAACTCTTTATCTTGATTCTATATGTTAATAATGGCTATAGTTTTGAAAACCTCAACTCCATATTGTGAAATAGATGAAGGGGAATAATGAAAACTCCATCCTAGTTATATGTCTAAGGAATCATCACACCACCCTACAAAGAAGACAAATAAAAAATAAAGAAAAATGGACATGGTATAATATTTTTTACATGTGAAAAAAGGTATATTTGGAAAATAACTACACATAGTTGAGGGAGAATGATAAATAATTTGGTGAATTAATTTCAAGTGCATTTTTTATATATCTATAAGGTCGGTGTAAGATATAAAACATGATTCTCACATTTATATCCAAATTCATAAACAAAGTAGATTCATGATGGTTAGAGGAGGTCAGTTGTATCTTTAAACTACCAATAATGAAATAAATTATATCAATTCTATAAGAGACTACCACCAATCATTTAAAATATAAATGGTTAGAGTGTTTATGAATTGTTATTATGTTCTATGATTATCCAAAAATGTTATTTTCCTCTCAAGTTTAGAGATTAATGGTTATGTATTCATGTTTTAGAATTAATGTTACTAAATTTATAATGATAACACTGATTATAGTATGAAACATCTTAATAACCTAAATTATGCACCAGAATATGATTTCCAAATGTTGGAAATTAATAGATAATCATATTCTATTTACTAAAATCGCACTCAATTGAAGTGTCACTTACTTTCTCATATAAACAAAAACAATTTATCAGATCTCTTTGATGATAGTTTTTTTTTATTTTTTTGAACTAATACCACTTGAAAAATGTCTATCTTTTTTAAAAGTCATGATGACTAAACATATTTTTTTGTAAATAGTGAAAGGGACATATAGATTCTTGAATGGTTCCACATAAATGTGTGCAGCACATTTCTATAATGGAAATTGGTGGATACTCATAAATCATTACTTTTACTAGTGAAATGTGTAGATATTGTAATGTATAAATTATGAGATATAATTATTAATCCTTATATAAATTTAATCATATAAAGGATTATCTGGATAATAATTTTGGTATGATGATAAATATGATTCAATAAAATATAGTCAATGAAAGCCTTCTCAAATAGATTATTGACTATCAAGTCGAGTTCGAGATTCTATATCAACACACTCATCCTTACACCCTATAATTGAATGAATTTAGTGAATGATTGAACAGATCTATGAGGGATACATTGAGAATAAAGTTGGGACATTCATATAATACATTATAATTCTAGGGAAATTCATTACATACAGTAACATCCACAATAAAATTGGAGTTAACAGAGGGAAATTTTTGATTTTATTGGAATTTTTATGTTCAATGAAACCCATTTCATTGTATACTCATGTATTTTTCTACAATAGATTTTTTACAACCACCACTGCCAACAAACTAACACCTCATTGAATTAAGTGTATCGTTATAAGATATCATAAAGAATATAGTGTTATCAGTTATAAAATCCTCAGAAAATAATTTAACAGTGGAAAGACAGTTCATGTTATAGGAGATGGAGAAAATTATAAAAAAAGGATAGTGGGAGAAAGATAGACTCATATATAGTTGAATATCATGAAATATAAGAGTTTTAAAAGGAAAAATCAATAAGACCCAATGAAAGTGGTTATTCCAGGAGGACATTTATTGTAAATTACATCCAAAGAGTTTATAGAACTAGAGAGATTATTAATTCAGGAAAATGAGGATGTAAAACCATTATTAGTTGATAATGATAAACCTATAAAGAGGTGTTACAGATAACGTATTTATTAATATAGAAAGAAACCATCAATTTTATGATATATTTCATGTAATCGAACATGTTTTATGTTAATGTGAATCCATGAATAGATGTATAGTTTGTTGAGGAAAATGGGTATAAATGAAGAAACAAGACATGGAATGTAATTTTACTACCATTAAAGCCAAGTTATTAGCAATATGTTTTAAGGGAAAACAAGTAATAATTTATGATGAATCATTTTCTCTAATAAAAATATGAAAATAAATTATAGTTATTCATTCAATAATATCTAAACTTGATTATGTTATTTTTTTGATGGATATCAAATATATATTTCTTTAATAGTAACCTTTTTAGGAGAGTTATATATAACTAAATTTAAGGGTATATTACTCCACAAATTCCAATGTGATGTGATAGTAATATATATCCATTTATTGGTTGATTTAAGAATTCATGTCATAAATCATTCAAATTGGTAAGTCTTTATTTTTTGTAGTTTTTAAGGGTAAATTTTTAGAATATCAATTAATTTGTTTATTATAAATAGGTTAATAAAATATGTGATGAAACCTATATGAATCATATATAGAAACAAATGGATTACAATCAATTTTAATTATTCTAAGAATATAGACATAGAGTTGGATTATACTCATAACATTAGGGGAAGTTTTTTGATTATATATTCCACACTTTATTTTATAAGACAGACTCACTCTTGGAAATAGGAGGTCTTATAGGTCCAAAAACAGTGTGAATCCTCACACTCCCCCAATTAAGATGAATTAGAGTTCATGATGATGTGGGACCCATATAAGGGGAAATCTAGTGCCCATGTAAATTATCACAAGTAAATTAATTCATTTATATTATTCTAGTTTAGATAAATTATAATTGAATTTATTTACCTTGAAATTATCTTGTTATTTAATTATAAAAATTAAATATAAGAGTAATATTTTTTGAATGAATATGGACCCAAAAAGAACTGTTAAAATTTTACTAAAAGAAAAAAATGGGATAAAAACATATGGTTTATCACATGATGTTTAATAACTTCCAATGTGTGAGGTGAAATTTTTGTATAATGTATATCACTTTTATAAATTTTATTCTCTATTTGGGAAAGTTTAAGATTCTTAATATCCCTAGGGGATTAAGGGAAATTGTGGGTAATTATTTCTAACTATTTATGATTGTTGTTTATCTATGAGTATTGTTAAAAGGTATTTTCATTAATATTATCTCATCATATCTAATATCTCATGATTTTAGAGATATAAATGTAAATAATTTTCTGATACAAGTTTGGTGATCGATCGAGTGATATTCTCATGTTTGTAAAAATCATTGTAAGGCCTTCAAACATCTATGTTAGAACCCGATAATTGAAATAAAATATTTTTAGAGCTTTTATACACATTTTGATGACCTATAGGGAATTTAATTTGCTTCCTTCAAGATAAAATTGTATATATATCAATAGGTATCACGTGGATATGATTTCCTTAGAGGTACTATTTCACTTCATTTTTATATATAAATTTATTTTCATGATATCTTAATTAAGAATTAAAAATATCATGGATAGGTCGTATTTTTTATTATTGATTATGTGTTATAAAATAAAACATTTATTATTTTAAACTCCACACTGAAAGCCCAATTCCTTCAAAAATTACACTATTTTAATTTCAAAAAAATAAAGAGAACTAAAATATAAAGCAATTTTTATTAATGTTGAACAACAATAATCATATAAGTAACATCCATAGATTTGGAAAAATACATTTTTGTCCCATATGAAATGAAATTTTATCCTCTTGAATGATTTGAAATGGTAAAGTAAGGAATATATACCTTGGTGAATTACGGGTCACCAAATATTAAAGGAATATGTTTAGTGATCATTGGAGAATACATGGTAAAAATTAAGTAAAATCTATTTATAAATAGATTGAAATAAAAATTATTTTTTATATTTTAAGTATGATATCATAATAATGATATATATTTTTGAAATTATGGATTTACTATAAAGAAGATGAAAAATTATTTTATAAGGAAGGATGGATGGAAAACATTAATAATTATGTATTAGGTTCGTGATGTACAAAATTCCTCCTACATGAGATTGATGGGAAATAATCATATGTAAAATCAAATTCATGATCACATCAGAAAATGAAATTTAAGTAGGAATAAATATGGAAATAATGTTCATGATATACATATCATGAATATTGAAATAAATTTGATGAAATCTACAATCCAAATTAGGAATATAATTAATTGATTTCCCAAGAATATAGTAATTAAAATATTATATTTTTTATTGTTTGATTATTCAAATATTTGTGTTCTTATGAGGAATCAGTCTACTGATTGAGATAATATTTTTTCTTAGATTGAGGAATTAACTCATATTACCTAAATTATTCTTTTGAAACATAAATGGTAAGCTTAAAATATTTTTATGCCATTTTTATTAAGTGTTGAATAGGTACAAGTTTTCACCATGATAAAGATGTAGAGGAAAAATGGTTGTAAATTCACCTATATAATGTTAAATTTATATCATGTAATAAATTGAATTCATAATGTATATTATATAATAAATACCCTAAAAATGGTTTTATAAAAATGAAAATAATGTTTTTTGACAAAATAACATACACCGTGATGAAAGATCATGATACTTAAAAAAACATTTGGAGGTATGTAATTAGAAAAATAATCTAGATTTAAAGCTGATATTTATACCATCCCATTTTGGATATAATTATTTATAAAATTTATTAATAGAATACCATGTGTATTTAATAATATATCCCATTTCTTCTCCCATATAATATCAATTTTAAGGGAAAAACATAGGAAATTATAAGGATAAAGGATTTGAAGTTAATATTATTTTTTTCCTCTCAATGTAATGGGATTTTTTGTTACAACTATAAACATATAATATTATGTATTGTTGTTATATTAAGGTGTTTCAAATATAAAATAATTAATTAAAACAAGAAAAATAATTTTCAATATGTATAAAAAAATGGTTAAGAATTCATTGATAAGTAGGATAATATTTTCAATGATAATGGGATTTTAAAATTAATACATGTTTGAGATGATGATTTAGAAATTTCTAATGATTGAGAATAAACTTTTTCACATCATTGATGGATGAGAAATAATGTGGAGGTCTAAATTATTATTCATGATAAATAACATCAAATTATTACTAAATTAACATTGATGAATGTTTCACATATTTCACAAATTTATAAATTTAAAAAACTATTATGGAATAGAATTTTATACCTCTGGTGTATATTGATTTGATGAATTTAATGTAGGATAATTTTTAGAAAACTAATAAATGGGTTTTTACTCAATAAAACATCAAACTGTTCTTAGAATAATGTGTGTATTCTATAAAAAATGAATGATAAAGGATAGGCGATGATAAACATGGAAAGGGTTATGTAAATATGTTATAAATATTTAAAAGAGATTTATATTCTATAAAACATTGAATGGGTTTCATGGAATGATATCGTAAGAATTTATCTTTCTATTTTAGAAAAAATGTGAAAAAATATCATTAGAAATGATATTATGTTTTAATTTCTCTATGTATAATTTGAATTGTTACTATATATAGAAAAAAATGGATAGATTCATTAATATTGAAGAATAATGGTATATTTTAATGTTTAACGCGCTGATGTATAGATTAAATAAATCTCCAAGGGATTTATCTTTAATAATTCATCCTAGGATTGAAATTTATTAAATTTAAGAAAGTAATTAATAATCACATTGGATATCCAAAAATATATTTTCATATAAATTTTCATGATATAATATTGACAATAATTTGAGTATTATATTTGGTATTAAGGTGTGTATATTGGAATAGATTAATGAAATGTTTAATAATGGTGAGTATTTATATGGTTGAATTTGTTAATAATTACCTAGAGAAAAACTAATTGATGTGGATGAAAAATCAATTAACATATCTCATGGGTGATGTGGAGATTCCATAGCTCATGAGATAGGATAATAAATGTCCTTTCAATCCTTCTATAATTCAATTTCACAATTCAAGATCATTAATGTTAATATAAAATATCAGATATTTATGGGGTTAGTGTTGCAAGGAAAGTTAATTCCATAGTTATTCATATGAATGTAAGGGTTTGAAAAAAATTCACTAAACCAATCTTAAAGGATTCATTATATAAATTGATGTTTATGAAATCATTTTAAATATATTCCACCCAAGGATATGATATGGTGAATATATACCCTTATTTATTATCTTTGGATTCTTGTTGTCCAAGTTGACATAGACATACATTAATTAAAAGAAAATTTATTTCCTAATGGTGAGAAAATATTTAGTCATACTATTTTTTAAGTGTGGTATTGTAGTGAACTCAATGTTTTTGTTTGGGTGTGTAAGAGTTAGTGAAGCATATAAACTCTCATAAAATGTTTGTTTAGGAATTTATGAAATAACAAGTCATGAATAAGTTCAAAAGATAGATTGATATAATTTATACTTTATTTGGTATCAAGAAACTCTAAATAAGTGGATTCAAGTAACTTTAATTATATTAATGAAAAAATATTTCAATTACCATTCTTCTTATATCGAGTAAACTCATGTATTCTTATAATAATTTAAATATGAATCATTTCTATGAGTGTTTTTTTAAAATCTGATTTATTATCAAATATTATCAATAAAATCTAATGTTAGAGATTAATGTGTCGAATTGTTGGTAAATGGAATTTCTCATTTAAGGATTTAAAGTAGAATCCAATCTCATTATTTGGTTTTCCAAAGGGGATAGGAAATATATATTTTTTAAGGATTATTAAAAAAACTAAATGTCAAACTAATATATATATATATATATATCATTTGAAGTAAAGATTTTTGTGATGCATTGAGGTTCTTAGAATCTTTATATGTCTTTGAGATATAATGGTAATCAGACCAAAATTATAAGGCATCACTCCTATGTAATGATAAATTTGAATTACATGATAATAAATATATATTTTATTATACTAAATCATTCAAAAACCATAGGGTTTATTTTCTAATTGATGTTTTAATCTGATATTTTTGTGTTCTTGTCTACTTGTCATAGAAAGTAATCCCCAAAAAGGAGACCTTGTGAAGTTAATTCTCTCATAGTTTAAAGGTTCTCAGGAGTTTCACCACAGAGGTGTATCTTTTTCAGTAATACATCTAGACACAGAGTTTGAGTATAACAATATGTACGATGTTTCACCATAAAAATTCAGTCATCCCATAACCATTCATGCATTAAAAGTGATTCAATATATATATGAAAAATATATCATGCTGAATATTCATTTCACTTTAGAAAAGGAGATCAAAACGTTAGTATACATGTATAAAAGTGTAAATCATGATACATGAGGGTTAATTTCATAGAATCACTCTATGGTTTATTGGATATAAAGAATTTTTTCATCCTTTAAATGGTTATTTAATGTTTTCACAACACATTATATGTAGATATGAAAAAAAATTCTAATCCATCTTTCACGTTATTGGATAAAAACTGATTTTTTGTGCTGCAATTATAGATGAAATTCCAATATAAAGGGAAAATTGATAAATTGTGTAAGGATTATGTGCCCCACATTTTATTTTATGGAAAATTAGAATTATAATATTTTTACCTCCCAATCATATCTAATGGTTGATATAATGTTATGAAAAATATTATGGATGGTATTGTAGTGGGAACTCTTTGTGCCAAAAGTGTCACCTAAAATTATATGATATTTTAATTTTATAGGATGATATACTATGTCTATTAAAATTGTTAAGTTTGATTTTAAATTGAGAATAATAGGAAGAAGATATGAAAATGGAGAATATGATGAAGAAAAGAAAAGGAGGATAAGGAGTAAATATATACACAATAACAATATTATGGAGCTCTAAGCTAAGAGAAAACTCTCTCATTATTAAATTTAATATTATATATATTTTTCATTAGATGAACATTACACAAGTAGTGATACGTTTATTTATTAAAATCTTCAGAAATATTCTCCACAAATTTGAATCCACATGGTGATACTAGTATTATATATTTAAGATTATTTTAACAATCATACTAACAATAAAAATAGTAATTTTGTAAAGTGGAGACTGTAAACAAAATTATACAAGCTATGCTTGTGCATTGGTATGAGTGGGAGTAATATTTCCATTTAAATTAATTTCTGATAAGGGTTGTTTTTCAATAAAATAAAAAAGTAATTTGAATTCATAAATTTTCCACGAATTAGTTAATTTTCACTTATCTAGTGTGTTGTTTTTAATTTCATTTATTTATTATTTAAAATATTTTTTCAATAATTAAAGATTAATGAAATATACTAAATAGCTCTATAGGGGATATTTTCTTCAAATTAAAATTTTTTAAATAGTGGATGATAGTGAAAACAAACAAAGATATCCCTGAAATGAAATTGAAACAATTTATTAGTAAAATTAAGAAGCTAAAATTTCACTATAGATATGATAACCATTATTCATCAATCACACCTATCTATAAGACCATTGTGAATCATCTCAATGGATCATTTCTCTTGGGTATATATAAAAGTTAAAAAATAACCTTATTTTTTAATGGGATTCTCCTTGATTCCATTATATTCTATATCTTATTTAAGGTAAAACAAGAAGGAAACAATAAGAATAAATAAGAAATTTATACCCACCCATCCCAAAAGTCTATGTCTCTTTATATTTAAGGATAACAGATCATTGACTCTAAGAATCAATATGAAATTTATACCCACCCATACCAAAAGTCTATGTCTCTTTATATAGTTCCCTATGATGCTCCTCATCCTTCTATTAATTTTTATCAATGTTACATAATAATCAATTATTTATTATGTTATAAACAACTAGTAACCCCTGACCAATTATATGCATGAATTTAATAATTAAATTCATCATTAAGTTCCCCAAAATAATTTAGAATATGAATTATTAGTAATAAATGATAGATTTATTTGAAAATAATACCAAAATTTTAACACTTAATGTTATATTTCCGTTCCACTCACATTGTATGATTAATATACAATCACCCAATGCATTGAATATAATATATTATATTATATTACAAGGTAATGGTTCTATATCACTATGTCATGGCATACTATACACATGACCAATGCATACAATGTTCCCTTATTACTATATTATATCACTATATCATTGAATACAATATATGATAATACATATAATGTCCCCATATGGATTTAATGTATGTATTCATCACCACTATCAATATCATCTTAATAATCAATGTCACTATATTATTTCCTTATAAGATAATTGGCTAATATTTTAAATTTCTATAATTAAAATAAATAAGAAAATCATAATCAAATAAAAACTCCACACATATTTGCTTGTGAACTTTTAAATCAAATTGATAGAATATACACCATATACTCTTGGAATCTATGAAAATGGAAAATCCCTCATCAATATGCTAATTTCACCTTATATTAAGTGCAAATACAAACATTATAAGATCTACATTATGTCTATGAATTTCCTACAGATAGATGGGATAGAGAAAGTGAATTGAACGTGGAGAATCATTGGAACCCTAAATAAGGATCATAAATTGTATCTTCCGGGATTAATGGCTTATTTTGATCCATCATGGGAGTTTAAATTAGTGAAAGGTAAGGAGTATAATTCTAAACCTTCATTGGATCAGGCGACTTTTTGTGATCCTGGTGAAAAAGGGGTTTCATTTACTTTTGCATTGAAGGATTTCTATCAAATTGGAAAATTGGATTCACCACCTCATGTCCCATCTGGAAAATATAATGATAGGACCTTCACATTGGTGGTATATTTATCATATATATATATCAAATATTGGATTTATGAAAAAAAAATCTCTTGGTCATATATTTTTTGTTTGGGGAGAAAAACCATGGAGAAATTGTGATTTAAAGGATATGCTTAGACAATGTTGGGGATATAACAACTGGATAATTATCCAAAATAGAAGAGGATATTTCAACATTGTGTTCCATATCCGGAACGATATCTATAATTTCGAGAAGATAGCTAATTCTATGCTCAAACTAGGGGTTCTTAGGTTATTATAGTGGGATATTAACTTAAATACTTTCACCCAAATACACACTTTAGATCAAATTTGGGTGAGATGACATGAAAAAAATTTGGTATTCTAAAATCCAAAGATTTGTAATGATCTGGATTTCTGTTGGGAACACTAATAAGTATGGATTAACTTACTATGGATGGTAAACATGGATTCATTTCATGTATTTTAATTAAAGATAACATTGAGAAAAAAATACAAAAGGTTCTACATTTTGTGGTGAATTATAGAAATCTTGAGATCAGATTCATGTATGGGTATCGTCTACTATTTTTTGAGGTATGAAATATAGTGAGGCATTCTAGAGAAAATTGTATAATAGTACATAAATTGTTCAAGAGTTATACTAGTGAAAACTAGTAGGTTTGGAAATAAGTAACAAGATCTAGAATAGATAACGTTGTTAATCTTGATAAGGGGAAACACTCAGGTGAGGATATTTATAAAAATGGTATGAATTATACTCATCAGAACAGTCATCGGGTTACAAGTGAGTTAAAATCAGCTGATTTTATCTCCAAACATGCGGCAATAATTAGTATTAATACTAGTGGAAATATGAATTTATCTAAAACTGCTATGGGGGAATCTAAGAAGTTAGATGATGACATATGAAAAGAAAATGACATTGATAAAACTCATGTTCTCATAGGAGTAGTACAGGTGGAATATGAGAAGGGAGTAGATGAATAAGAAAAAAAACAGTGGTTAATCCCAATCATGTTATTCAAATTACTCTTCCAGTATAGGTGGAATAAGGTCAAAATGGATCTATTGAAAATAAATTCATGGATGATGAGGGTTCTTCTCACCCATTTGATGCTTAAAATCCGGTAAACTCACTAAAAAGTGATGGTTCTAGGAAAATGATGAAACTATATCCTTCCAGTAATGACTTTAAATCTAAGAAATGGAAACTCTAGAGTAAAATTGAACAAGAGGAAGAGAATGAGGACTCCATGCTAGATTCTTCTCCTAATACATAAGATTTTTTATAAGATGTTATCAACGTTATGTGACAGACTTAGGTTGACTCTACTCCTAGTATAAGAACTACAATAGATAAATGATACACAATTGATGCTTTTAATTCTATACAGATTCAATCAAGGTTTATTACTAGGATATATGATGGTATAAACATTTATACAATAAAGAATAAATACAAAGGTAATAAAAAAGGAAAATACAAATCTAAATTTATTCCAAGATGAATGTGTTGTTATGTAATTTTAAAGGTATGGATAATCCTAAAATAGTAAACTACCTCCATATGTAAATACATAACCATAAAACCATGTTATTGGGTATTTTTGAACTCAAGGCTACATACTCTCAAGGCTATGCTAGGTTTAATAAAATTGGTTACCAACTTTTTAGAACCAATGGTGGTATTTCTTTTTTGGTGTCTTTGTGGGTGTTTTCTCACTTCTCAATTGGAATGGATCATATATTTAGATATGTGGATCAGATGTTAACATGTGAGGTTCAACTACATGATGGTAATTTTATTTCCAGTTTTATTTATGAAAAAACTGGTATCAAGATAGGAGAAGCTTATGGAAGGAAATTGAATGTCTCATAGACTAAATCAGTATTTCTTGGCTTCATGCTAGTGATTTCTATACCATTCATTATCCAAGTGAGAATGTTATTACAATTAACTCCCCCATTACCCTTAGGGGATTTTGGGCCACTATTGAGGATATTGAGTTAGTTAAATTCATCATGTAGGTGACAAATATAACTGGTATATAATTAATATTAGCTGTATTATTACAATAAATACTAACTGGGATTTAGAAATAAAAATGCTCTTGATAAATGAGATTTAGTCTCTAACATTTCTCATCATCATATCAATTCTTACCATTATCCTATTCTAGTTTTCTTTAATAAAAGGGATAAAATAATGCTTATTTTTTCAGATTCAATAATTCATGGACCTATCATGTTCAATGTTATAGAATCATAAGAGATTTTTGGAACACAATGAATCACAGTGAGGATGATACTACATGTGTTTTAACTCCAAAAATACTGATGATAAAATTAAAAAGATATATTACAGACACTTCTAATATTATGGATATGAAAATTTCATCCCTTTGGAAAGTCATTAAAAAGATAAAATAATGATTTCAGATTAAACCTCTCTCAAGAGGTTGATATTTCTTCATGGTTGAATCATTTTCTCTCAATGATGGAAAATATTTAAAAATAAACCTTTAACATGATTTGGCATAAAAAGTGTTATAGAAACTAAATACTTTTTTTAACTCTTACCAAACTATAAGGATAGATTATAACCCACATTATTTACTAAAATAGGGGATCAAATCATTCATGGTCATCAGAGGCTCTCAAGTCTTATTGTCACATATTTTACAAGAATATACAATGGATCTAAAACAATGGAGGGATCAAAGAGGTTATCATTCCAAACCATGTGAATAATGAAGATAATATCATGTATAACAGTATCCCTCTTTAATTTGAGATCATGGACACTATTTATAAATGTTCTCATATCCTAGATGTATTAACTAATTTTTTCTTCATTAATTATTGGGATATTATTCATGTCAATTTTTTTAGATTGGTTTCCTTATTCATTATTATATAAATCATTCCTCAGGGGCTTAATGCTCAATTTATTTTATTGATTCTAATGGTTTGAAATACTTTTTAGGTTCATCTTTTTTCAATTAATTTTGTTAAATATATATATAATCTCATTAGTAAAATTATTTTTAATATACTAGATTACATCACTAATAAAACCATATCATGGAATTAATTTTTTTTTCAGGTATAGTTATATTCAAGAGTTCATTTCCACTACTTTAGAGTGTTTTAATCTTGTCATAAATCCAACTAGAGGTGGTAACCAATACCTTAAAATTGATATAAAAATATATTATGACACCATGAATTATTATATAATCTTTAAAATGTTAATAGGATTTGGGATAAAATGTTCTCTTATTAGTTGGATAAAATTTATTTTTTGTCTCTTCAAATATTTCAGATCAGATTAATGGTTCACCAAATGGTTATTTTATTTATTCTGGATGGTTCGGACAAGCGATTCCTCTTTCATCTATTATTTTTTCTATTTTTTAGGTTTTCCTCCGAAGGATTATCACCTATATGGTAGACTATGTATTATCAAACCCATAAATTCCACTAGGTCTCAAAATTTCTCCATGTCATCTTCTATATTCTAACGATGTGATTATGTTTTTATAGGGTAGTAAGAGAAACATCAGAGTTCTCAAAAAAATCTGAACAATTATGAAATCATTTCAGGACAATCCAGCTGTTCGGATAATTCATTTTTTTAGTTTAGAAATGGATTTTCTCTTTCCATAAATTAAATTTCCTTGATGATTTAGAGATCATAGAAGGGGATTTTACATTACATTATTTTAGAGTCTTTGATTTTTAGGGAAGACCAAAATCTAATTACAATAATGGACTTTCTTATCAAATTAAAATTTAACTCTCTTCCGAAAAGGGAAGGATTTATCTTTAGATAGAAGAGTGTGCCTCATTATGTTCAAAATTATTTCTAAACTATTCTTCTCCATTGTGGTGTGGAATTGGAATAGGGGGAGGTTAAATATCTAAATTATTGTATTAATTTTTTTATTTGATCGGTAATATTCTTGAATGGAAGATACTGATGATACCCTCGAAAAAATAATGCCAGCGTATTCCTAATGGTAGTATTGGAATCAATACAATAAATAGTTTTAATGAATCCTCACAATCACACTTCCCTCTACAACCACATCCATGAAAAATTGGATAACCTTTCCTTTCTCGAAGATATATTTGTGAATATGATGAATCCGGGAAAATATTCCTACTTGGGATCCTCCATTTGGATAGAAATAAAATATTCCCACAAGAAGATCATGGCACAGACTCACTAGATTTCCCACAAAAACTCCACCATCATATTTTATATTGGACACTAGAAAATGTTTCCTATTATAAAGGATTTTAATCTACTGGGATCCTCCTAGTGTTTTCACTATAAAATTAAGGATTATTCTAAGACTCCGCAATAGCTAAAGGATGAGGTAAAAAATATTATCATTGTATGTATATTTGTTTTAGGTTCGGACATTCTGATATGGGAACTATCCATGTTATGTACTATCAACCTTATTAATTTCCATTATAACCACATTTCAGGATCAAACCGGTACATTTCATGGTCAAATAACATTAAAAATCATTGATTAACCCTATCTTCTTGAAACTAATTTCGATAATTTCTCATAATAGTTTACCTATGTATAATTTATTATGTTGTTATAGTGTCTCTTTGTGCTCAAGATAATCCATCTTCAAATAAAACAAGGAATATTCCAATCACCTATTCCTATGTTTTACTAGAAATTTAGTGCTATGGAAGGTTGTATTTGATCTATTTTAACTCTAGAGGCTAAAAAACAAATCATAAGATGCTCTTTATCACCATATTGTTGAAGCGGTGATGTCTCTATAAATATAAAAAAATTCCAGGTCATAGAGCTTGATCTTTTTCACACCATTTGATTTGGTAAGAACTTTATTAGGCATAGAAACACTACCTTTTGCATTCAGTCATTGATATCAGGGTGTATTATCTCAATCATGGAAGCTAATATGATAGAAAATAATCATTATGATAACAGCGTACATGATTTTACTATTCAGAAAACATTTGGTGCTACTAGAAATTATATGCCCCCAGATAGAACCTTTAAGGATGTTTTGAGACCTCCTTTTTAAAATTGTATAAAAATCTGCATATATGGGGCATTGAAAGGGGTTTGGGTCCTTGTGGGTTTGGGGGACCAATATCATGATAATGTTTGAAGAATTATTATATTTTTTTGGATCAAGTGTTCTATTATCAAATCTTGAATCATAAATATCAGGTGTAATTAATGTAGTCACTTTTAATTATTTAAATAGATGGTAAAATTTATGGATAGAGTGCGTTTCTACTTCCATATTCCATGCCATTAGAAATGGTATGCTACATTTATCTTAGAAACTAACTTATAAATGGATATAATGTATGATAATTAATATTCATACAAATTTCTTCTTCACTTGGAACTACTAATAATAAAATCAGGTGGAAGATAGATTGATCAAAAAACAAATTGGGTTTGATATCACTTATATGGAAAATATACATTTAGACTTGGTTCCATTTTATTAAATAGATTGTAATAAAACTCCTCAATTCATTCTGTTGAAACTTTTTTTTATATATTTTACGCCTTAGCATTTTTTATTGAGGGAACTTTTAGAAAAAGGGGGATATAAATTCCTGAACCCATAGAGTCTAGAACCCACTGCCAAATCAACACAAAACCCAAAATATGACTATAATTTTTTTAATAGATCTTAAACATGGATCCTTCTTCAAGGAAGTGATACAGAGGAGAATTGATCATCTTTACATTAATGAACTCATATATTACATAAAAATAGACCATTCACATAGATTATCATTCACATTGGGATGATATTATTAGGGGCTTCTTATCTTAGAAAAATAAGTCACACACCACCAATAATATATTTCCACGTATGGAAATATGTTTAACTCCAAAATATTCATCAATGATTCCTATTAAATAACTTAATCACCCTTTGATTAATCAATAGAAACACCTCACTGAGGTATTTCATGTATTTGAAACCCAAAATTACACATCAAGAACAAACACATAAAAACAAATTCTTATTAATAATTTCATAAAATAAAATCAAAAAAATCCAAGAATTCTCCTCAAGCTCTTCCAAATTTCTATAATATACCAATATTCCATAAATAAATACAACAACGAATTGATCTAAAACCCCTTGGATAAAAAATACATCAAACCCATCAAGACTTTCAATAAAATAGTAACACTCATTTGAATCAAAAAAATTTAATTTTTCATAGTCATAAATAAAGTGTTGTTATTAATACCACCTTTCAATTAAAATGTCTGGTGATATCCTAAACATATATAAATCTTTGTTAAATGTCAAGTTCCTTCATATTCATCCGACATGGAACCAATCATTGGTATTTGATGGTGTGTAATTTTATTCACTTTATTCAAAAATTTATTCACTATGAAAACTCAAAAACTATTATAATATTCTTCATAACAAAAGAAATATCTCTCTTATAAGACATTATTTATCATAGAAAACCCATACTCAACTAATCCTTAATTTGAATTTATAACTCCTAAAAATCCAATGGTGAAAATATATATTAGCACACCATGATTTGGTAAAAGCTTATATTTTTCTATATACCAATCCAAATTTCATGGAAAGAAGGTAGTTCAATATCCTCTTTTGGAAAAACATCTGACAACCCTTTCATTACAATAGGAAGATCCTTTGTTTGTCTCTTTATAAAACTATAAAAAAACAAATCTACTGAGATCTAATAGGATCCAAATATATTTGATCTATATAATGATCATCATAGCTAGTGATCGGGACAAATTCACCAACAATGTATGTGACTATAACACGTCTAAGATGACGTCAATGAAATCATTAAAATAATATAAACAATAAATTATATAGATGTAATATGATATATGAAGCCATAATAAGAAGGAAATTGAAATTAATTTATGTCTATCTATTATAAACTCTCATCCCCAAAATTTATTTTCTAATATTTACTGGACCCATGTTGTGTAGACAACACAAAAAATTTATGAGGCTTTTCAACATTAAGAACTTGTGCTCTAACTAAGGAGGTGGAAATAATTGAGATTAAATTTTTTATATCCATAAATGAATAGGCCATGATATTACATTATTATACCTTACATAAATTATCTATATTACTCAAGGTGTTATAAACTCCATCTCATGCATTTGACTATATCCTACACATATAACTTATCTTCATAGATATGAACCACCACCATATACATGCTCAAATCAAGGCCTCTGAGGGTGATAAAAAATTGTATATATTCTTCTCCCTATCCTATTTCATATATATGGTCTAATATATAAAGGAAATGAATTATTATGCGTAGAATGAGGAATAAAATTATATTGAATCTTTTGAGGAAAATCCACCATCACCCTTCTAAATCAACAGTGAAAACTATGAAATATAAAATAAATACAATGGTTATTATATTTATCTATAAATTTTTTTGAATATCCAGATTTATTGAAACGAGAGAGCGAAAAATGTTTGTTTCAAATAGGTTAAATCATAAATACCTTGATAAACATGAATCCATATATACTACCCCATTTTATTGAATGATCATTTTACTCTCTAATTAGTTTAAATTGTCAACATTAGGGTCTCCTCATTCACCTTTTCTCTCTATGTACCATTATATAAGTCTATAAGATGAAATGGATAACATATATATGATTATATGTTGAAAAATATCCATATATATTCAAACCACTAAAACTCCCATCTAGTGATAGATTTGTAAAATGATATAGGTGGTTTAATAACTCAACCTTCAACTCTTGTATTCTCGAATTACCCTATGAGATGGTGATTAAATTCAACCATCACAAAACATAAAAGTTTAAATATAAAAACTCAATGTAGAAGTAATTTTTTTACTGCACCCATGTTACCAATGATTTTTCATAGTTACCCATACAAAATAATCCACCGTAATTGAGTTTAACAAGACTACATGATAATAACATATTATCCATAGTAATACAGAAAAGGGAGCGATGAATTTCATTTAAAATATTATTAAAAATAGCCATATGTGATTATTTAAATATTTAAAATAAACTTTTTATATATATTTAAAAATATAAAGAGTCAAATAAATATATATATAATGAAAGAGTAAATTTAATATAATTATTAAGTGTTAGGATATAAAAAAATTATAAGCATTGGGAAATGATATATAAATTAAGTGAGAGATTAATTTTCTTATGTTAATAGATTATTTAATTTATATGATGAATGATTATTTTGAATAATTTAATTAATTTAATTAAAATTTACGCGGTACATAATGTAAATGAAATTCAAGGGAAACAATTTGATAAGGGTTTTAAATAATAGCTCAATATGAGACCATGAATCTCCCCCACAATTTCTTTATAGGATTTTTATTAATACAGACTAATATTATCATCATCTAAGAAACCATAAAATTAAAAAAAACCTTAATGCTTAGTGGTATTTAAAAAACCTAGAAAAGGTCCTTGGTTTAGATAGTTTCCAAGAACCTAAAAAATGAATACTATGGTTTTAGAATTATGCAATAATACTAAAATAAAAAAGGTTGATTATATAAGAAAAAACCAATGATGAAATGCTATTAATTTTATAGAAATATAAATATGATGAAATTTAGAGATTGAGAGAGATGAGTATGGGAGAAAAATGTTTAGATAGAAATAACTTCAGATATATCCCATTAGGAGAAGTAATAAAATAAAATTTGTCACTAATGGTTATTGGATTGATTTTTAATCACTATAGATCAATTATGTTTACTAATATTGATCATCAATCCCCCCCAAGTGATGTAATTATAAGATCTAGGGTGTCTCTAGGTTTTGTTATATGGGTTAATGTGTTAAATATTCAATTAAAACCCACTTTAAATGATCCATAAGAATTTCTAACTGAATGCTACTAGCTAGTTCTTGATTCCACTTTCTATATAGTGGGATACTATGGGTTTTTAGGTCTATGAAGACCTCACTTGCAAGAAACTTCACTCTAATGACTAGAAGGTCATCTTCATATAGGGAATGCTTTTATGTATTGATCTGTGGTTTGTTCAGTGTTCTTATAACCACAAGAATGTGATTCTTCCTAGTGAAGTTCATCAATTAGTGCTTTAAACGTGTTTTTTTGGTATAATTTAGACATTTGGTTTTATAATTACCAGACAAAAACCCCTAGTTCTGAGCTGGAGATCCACATTACATCATATGTTCTTCCTCATATACAAGATTCTATCAGTATTAGTGAGGTTATATATTCCATTATTGGGTATTCTATAACCATATTATCATATCTGTGAACCAATAAAAAAATATAAAATAACTCATAGTAAATATGTAGGATGGATAAATGATCACATTGTGATATAAAATGTTACACAATTCATACAAATAAATAAATGTGTTACCCATGTCTCAAGATAATCTATTGAATATAGAGTAAAAGTAAATAAGTAAATAAAATAGTGAAATACTCTAGATTATATCCTTATACTAGTCTTTCTCCATTCTTATCTGACCAAAAATTTGTTAATTTCCATTTTCACTTGCTTGGATTTGTATACATAAAGTCTATATGCACATAGAAATTTACTTACATGGTGTGAGTAATAGATCTATTAGTACACTACCATTGACTCTTTGACATATTTTTACATTTTTAACAAGTGTATACTATGATAAAATGAATTCAAAAATAGGTGAGCAAGCCTTCTAATCACATATCGAGTAGTCGTATCCTAACAATGCTACTAGAGTCCCTACACCATACATGTGTCATATCCATGCCTGAAGGATAATGTAAATATTCTATATATAATCAAGACCACCCAAAATTATAGTAAACATATAATTCAGAATCCCTAAGGCATAATTTGGGAAAGCTAATCAATATCCTCAATGTAGAAATTGAATCATGCTACTAGACAATCATTAGGAATTGAGGAATTTTTCTTTTAAGTGTCCAAAAGGTATCGAGTGAACATGGTAATTGGAATCATAAAAATAATATAGTGAATAATGTCGCATTTAATACACATGTATTCATCATATACCTTCCCTATGATCAGGTACATCATAACCATGATTTTAAGTTGCATGCACTCCCCATCAAAGGGATTACCATTTCACAGTGGCCAACTTATAACAAGAACCAATAAAAATACGTTTAAAGGCATGGTAATGTACAAAACATTGTAATAAATAAAAGAGAACAATATCATATCCTCATGATAGTATTTTACTAACAAACAATACATTTCCAATATAAAAGATTGTATTGGGTCTCATAGGTTACACATGAACCCACATGCGGTGATAATCAAGCATGGTAACCAATGAATTGAAGCACAAGAATTATAACTACGATATTCATTTTTATAAGAGACAAAAATGATAAAAAAACTCCCTCCCTCATGTTTTTTTATGAACTTCCCCATGGTTCATCATGGATCAATGATTGAACCACATCTCACACACACTAAGAATGATATCATACATCAAGGATTCATATATTTGGCTTTGGTTTTTTATGAAATATATTTTTAATGGAGAACCAATAATATATAATGTTAATATAGTTACTAAAGAATCACATACCTTGTAGAGACCATCAACGAAACCAATTCCAATCTATGTCAATGTAGTGAATGAAAATTCAATAAATTCATTTTCATTCGAATAATGAATCTATATTTCTTCTCAAATTAAAAAATAGAGGCTAGATTATAAAAAATGATCATATATATTTAAAATATACATAAATATAAAATATATTTAAGAATAATAGAGTCTCAAGATGATCAATTAAAGATGATTTACATGGAGAGTTCCACCATTTTTAACAATTCATTATCCAATCAGGGGACTTTCAGTGACGCATTAAATCCACTATCAATCATTTAATGGATCACTAACAAATTATAGTTATATCACCAATGCAGTGAAAATAATTGGTTTAGGAATATTCATAAACACATTCTAATTAAACATATGTTGTGAATGGTAGATTTATATTAGATCAATAAACATCATCAACTTATAGGATTTATCACTGATCTATGAATAAAGGGCGAAATATCTATTATATCAAAAAAAACATACATCCATCATATATCCATGAAAAAATATAAAATATAAAGATTAAAATGATTAAATATACAATGTTATTCCAATTTTGGAACCACCATATTTGGCATTGATAAAGAGGTAAGGGGAATAATGGGAGAGTCTATATACGATGGTAGAGGTCAAAAATTCAGAATAGCTGCATTGGGGTAGGATTTTTCTATTAAAGATGGAAAATTTGTGGAATTAAAATCTTGTGAGGTGCATTAATTGTACCATGGACTGTGAGAACTGGTGAGATAGTTTCCCTCACTGTTTGTCTTTTGATAAGTCTCATGTGGGGTACGATGGTGGGTAGACCATCATTGGTTATTTCAATACCATCTACTAGCTAGTCGATCCCTAAAGGTTGTTTGGTGTGTTCAATAGTTTCCTAAAAACCATAAAAAATTCTTCTAGATATCCACCCGTTATTTTCTTATACCATAAGGCCATGCCTCTTATAAAAATCTAATTTTTGACTCATTATCCATTTATACAAAATGATCAACCTCCAAAATATTCATAATAAATTAAACAGCATCATATGAATGGAGAATTTTGTTAAAATAAAATAAATATTCATGCAAAAAAATAGGATTTCATGAATTTCCCTTTCCCAAACTTATCATCCTTGAGAATTAAATTTAATGTTTTTTTTTCAAAAACATAGGCCATAGATTCCAAAAATAAGAATCTCACTTCTAATAATATTTATAGATCCATACATGATACCGTAGAATATGGACCAGTGGTATTTTATTCCATTATAGGACATTATTTCTCTAATCTACAATTTTGGAGGGCTCTCAACAGATGATGCTTCATGATCTATCTCAATATCCATTATTTATATGACATTTCTTTCCCTGGCCATGTGCCTTTAATGATGGGATAGATAAATCACATCATGTATACATCTTTAGTAAGATTGAAGTTCTAGATAGTACACAATTATCCTAACCAACACGGTGGTCTCAAAGGGTCTGAAATAGTTCAAAGCCAACTTTTCCTATTTCATTTAGTATTGGTTTCTTACATGAGGAATCACACTCAAGAAAAATATTACACTTATAGAAAACACTATAGATATCCTTGGACATTTCGATTCAAATTTTATTTTACTAAGACCTATTATTAGTTACTTTTGAATCATTTTTACTCTTTCAAATGTCTCCTAAACCATAATGGGTCCTATAAACACTACATCACTAGACTCATTATAGTAATGTGGGGAGAAAAATGGAATCATGTAAATAGCCTCATAAGGTTAAATCTAAATCAAGTCCTATAAACTAGTTTTTATTGTAAACTCAAACAAGTCAAGATTATCATTCCATGATCAATCGAAGTATATGATGCATTCGAAAAGAATATCCATTAATATATGGATCTCATACTTGGATTTTTAGTATGTCTAAGTATAATATGTTGTTATCAACCTTATATGTTTCCTTAATTCCTTTTAAAGGCCCGTATAAATCTATTGTTTAAAGCATTCATATTTTAAAAAAAATCTAAATGTAACTCCATGTATGTTTAATATATCATGGACATATTAGTTTCCCAACATCTCTCCTGAGTGAGTTGTATAAATCAGAATTAATTGAGATGCTTTCATTATATAATCAAATACTACCCAAACATAATAATGATTACTTGGGGCCTAGGTTTAAACCATTAATAAGTATATGAATACATACACCACATAAAAAGGGTTTAAGAAGTTTTTGTATAAAATCTCAAGGATAATAGTCCTTTGTCATTATCCCTTGTTTGGTAACCCATTGAGAAATGAATCTAGAAATGTCCTCTTTCATCCCTATAACACTTGAAAATAGCCCATAATGTTGTGGCAAAGCCTTTTCACATTAGGATGTGCCTCCCATATAGAGGTACTGATGTCTCTCATAATCTATTCCCTAATAGAGGCATGAATTAAAACTCTCATATATACCAAGATCGCATAATTGTCATCAAATGAAAATTCACTTATCAGGTAAATACCTACTACTTGTTCATGTAGTAAAGTATAATATGAATCTAATTCATGACTAGGATTCACCCATTCTAAATGAGAATATGTGATCACTAATGTATCACAAATCATTGATCCCTATTCTTCTGAAGCATACATCATTAAATGGACTAACCAGATCATCTAGAAACACTATTCTACTGAATTCCATTCACCAATCTATTGAGATACCTACAACTCCTAGATAATAGAATCTTCAATAACATCACCTTTACCTAGTTCATAGGCTATCTCAAATTCAAACATCTATATCTATTATACCTATTACCTCTACCCCTGATTGTGGTTCTACTCTATGAAGATATAGAATAGGATACTGTGATCTGGGTAGATAAAAAAACAACTACCTAAAGAGATAGTTCCTACAATAGATTATATTATCATCAAGGAAGGATAACTATAATTAATTTTTATGATATTTCCACTGATTGGGTTAAAGATAATGTGAACTATAATATACAACATGATCCCTAACTATTAGTACTTCTCCAAAACCTACTGCTGGTGCATTGCACTAAATACCAAATAAAATCCATTTCTTGTGAAGTATTAACACAGGTATAGTATTTAACCTTCTCCTCGTCGATATAAAAGAAACATTAAACTATTCCAAACACTAAAACTACAATTCCATTTTTCTTAATGTTCTCATTGGTGATGATAAACAATAAATGTATATGGTAAAATTTTGAAACTACCCCTCTAAACCTGACATCTCTTGATGTCAAGAACATTCTAAGGATGATTTCATGACTTTAGTACCTCAACATTCTCTAGGTATATGGAAATACCAATCTAAGAAAATACATTACTAATGATATTAACTTCATGATTCATAACGGAACACATCGACATCTTGGTATAAAGATGATGTACACAAATAGTACTAAGTACTATCTCTAAATGCTTCGCATGTTTCTCAGGGATTAGTGAGTATATGAGGATTTAATTAATGAACACCACAATGAATGAGTCAAGATATATGTGTATGATTATATTCCTAAGAACCATTAAATAAAATAGAACATTTTTCTATCACAAATGAATTATATAATACTCATACAACCTATACCCTCTCTAGAAATCCATCATAAGTTTATCATTATATCTGAGCTGAAATAATTGATATCTAGTTTAATGATCCACATTGGTGAACCAATGGGATCCATGTAACTAATAAAATATTAAAAAAATCCTTTGTAATGAATATATATTTCCACTGACACCCAATTAATATTTTAGTAATATATTTCGATTTAAAGAATACCACATTTCTTATTATAGAAGAAAATATATGCACCTTATATTGATGTACAAGGAATGATAAAGAAAATATAATTCAATTTCTCAATTTGTAACATCAACTCATTTAAAATAGTTAGTTCCAAAGATAAAGGGTCTTCAAATTGAGCTATGAACCTGTCTTATGCTATATCTTATAGTCAACTCCTCTCTTAATGGGAAGTCTTGTAATTTAATATATGAAGGGATGATGACATAAATGAATGACTCAAGGAATATCTAAGGGGGTTGAACTTAATCATTTTGAAATAAAAAATTCTACAGTCTACACAAAGGCCAACCCAATCCTGCTCATTTCTAGACCCACTCTATGTTCTCCCTACTTATAGTCATCGATCATAATAATGTTCTCTCCCATGGTTGATATAAATGATACCCATATCTAATATCAATTAATCAGATCATTAATTTTGTTCATCTAGTCCACGGAAAAAATTACATCAAATCTTGCTATATCTAGAATCATAATGTCCCGTGGATGCCGATTACTAGAAATGATTATTGTACATGCTATGAATCACTGAATATATTCAACTTTAATGACTAGTGGTGTATATATGGGATGAAACTCATAATTAAACAAGACCTATAAGATATTTCTAGCTATAACATGTATGGATATAAAAAATTGGTAAACACTGGTATCATGAAATTTATTATCTTTACCTAATGATCCATCATAGTATGTATTAGTTTAATGATCCCATCAAATATTTCAACCCATTTATCATCATCCTAATGAACTCTAGTGCTCTAAAATGATGTAAAATGATGGAGTTGAAAGTCCTAATCATAATCAACAATATTCTTAGATTCCTCTTCCTTATATAGGAGCTATGTGAAAGAATTATTCAATAATAGTAACTTATTACTAAACCACAGAGATTATGCTAGATAATTCTCAACTGTATTCTCCCACATGTTCGGTGGTTGAGGAGGATCATCCTCCTTTGTGGGAGTGATATGACCAACATCTAACATATTCCTACAATACAATGTTATGTTTAAAATGTATAAAATTAATAAATAGTTTTTAATACACTTGAATCCCATATTTTAGATCCTAATTAGTTTATGGTATCACATGTGGTTTTTCCTAATAGACTACCAAAAACCCAAGTCATATCCCTCCGAGCAGTAACAAAGATCTATGTCTATGAATATTTTTCATAGTAACATATATAGAAATCAAAAAAATCAATCCCAACCTCATCTAAATAATTACATTTTAGATATATCATATTAGTATAGACATATATATCACCCATGAATAAATATGAAACTATCCAAAAAGGATAGTACACATCAAGGAATTAAATTAAAGAACTAGTGTGTAGTTTAAAACATGTTGATATAATTAATTTGATCCTAAGTTCCTAATAATGATTCATGAATTCACCAAAATACTATATAGAATTTACAATAAAATCTTCAATGCTAACTCAATGGTATATCACACATGATCTAGCCATGAATATGGGAAATCCACTATATGAGTCCCACACAGCCTATATTCATTCTACAATGTCCCATATTTGTTTAAATAAAATGGAAAAACTGTTCTCAGATATTATATTGTCATAACCAAACAATAAAAATTGGGTCCGAGCTATAGATTCACATGGACTTATTCATACCTCTCTATATACAAGAGTCTTTTGACATGTAGTGAGGTTAAAAAATCCATCATTGGGGAGAATATACCATTAGTTCCTTGTCCTTAAACCAATAATAAAAATGAATATTAAACTACTTCGAGTAAACAATATAGAATAATAAATTATTATAATGTGATTTCAAAGGTCACACTTGACATAAAAATAAATAATCAAGATCCCAATATTGAAAGTCAATTCAAAAGAATATAGATTTTATATAAATAAATAAATGAAATATAAAATCATACATATTTCATCTTGATACCACTCTAACTCTATGCTCCTCAACTTAACCATATTCCAAGAGCCACTTCCCCATGTTTGGATACTTATACATGAATCTTTCATGATCATTGAAATTCATATAATGTTTGGGATTAATAACCTAATTAGGGTAACACCAATATTTCCTAAAAATATGAAAATGTATAATAGTTGTATTCCCTGATAAAATAAATGTGAAAACAAGAATAAAAATCATTAAATCACATACTGAGATGTGATGCTCTAATTAAACCACTATAAACCGACAACTGAACATTCATATACATTTTGTAGAAGGATTACAGTATGATTTTAAATTAATAAAAAATAAAGACATTTTGAGATAACATTTTAGTTTATATATTCAAGGAATTGTGTGAAAATTATACACAATATCTTATAAGAATCATGTTAATCATTATACATAGAATCTAATAGGAAACGAGGAATCTTGAAACTCTAAAATTACTATGAATTGTGTAAACATTGTACCTGGAATCAAATTGTAATTTTTGTAATCATATCCCATTAAATACATGAGGCATCTCCATACCCTAACTATAGGCTCAACTTAATCATCTCTGTCATCACAAGTCATGTGTGGTCCACCTCTATGGGGTATCCATGTCATGATTTTCCTTATATACCAACCACCAATACAATATCTCAAAAGTAATAATAACATATATGGCAGAGTATTTCATAAAATTAAGTCATAGAATATCATCATTAGAATATAGTATCAATAACAAAACATTTGATAAACATGTTAAATGGTTAAAAAGCTACATGAATACTCATTAAATCAAGCATCGTAATAGGTGTCATGGGTTACACACACTCTCATCATAATTTTAGACAGTAATCATTGTATTCCAAAATAATAATTATACTATGGAGACTAGTGTATAAGGGATACTCAAATGGTAATAAACTTCTTACCTCAAGGTTATTAACCAATTACTCCATGGTTCATCAAGGTTCAAAGATCGAACAACATCAAACATTCATGGTGAATGAGATCACACATCATGTATTACTATCTATGTATTTTTTTTATCATAAAAGAGTGTTATAATATAGACATAAGATGATTTTATGAAAAGATGGTGATTCTAGAATATCATACCTTTTGAAGTCCATTAATGGAACCAATTCCATTTTCTGTTAAAGGAGTAAAAACTAATTCATCATATCTATTACAGTTAAAAATAGTTCATGAATTCAATAGCAATTAAAAAACATATCCATGAGTCTATCCAATGAAAACCAATCCATCATTAATCCATAAATAAAAAATAGATTCAATAATAAGAGATTATTAAAATGATCGATTAAAGGTGACTTACCAGGAGGCTCACACTATTAATGAGAATTCTAGATCTAATCAAGGGATTCTTATTGACACGTTGAGTCCACTATCAATCTACCAAAGGATCGTCAGTGGATTTTAGTCCAATCATCAACAAGCCACCAAGAATAGTTTTTGGATGATGAATCATAAACACATAACCATTGAAGGTATGTTATCAATGTAATATCTTGATCTGATTAGAAAAAACATCACAAAATAGATAGATTTATCTCTGATATAGGATTAAAGTGATAATTATCCATTATATTAGCATAAAAACCAATGTTCCGTTATATATCCACACCTAACTCACAATTATAAAGTGGAATTTTGGGTATCAATAAGAAGATTGTTCCATTCTAGTGATACTATATTGGAAAAGTCCTGAATAAGAAGATGTTTGAGAATTTATGTGTGTATATGCAATGTGAGAGAGGTGAAATTCAGAATAAGTGCATTGAAATTGTATTTGGGTGTTAAATATGTTCACAAAAAGAGGAATTTTAATCATGAGGGGTGTTTTAGTTCCATCCTTGGACTAGAAGCACCGGGAAACCAGTTTACCTCACCAGCTGGATAATGAAAAGCCTATGGTTGGTCAGCATACTAGGATAAACTACCTTGGTTCCTCTAGTAACATCGTATGGAGAGTGGGGTCTTTATTATTGTATATATATTTAGATACTGCAACAGTGAGCCGATGTAGTCTACACACAAGCTGGTAGTAGATTGCTGCCATCAATATGCCTTCCATCTTCTCAAAACTCCAGTTGTCAACTCTGAAGACCCTTAATAATATAAACTAACCTCTATACCACACATTTTTTAGAAAAAATATTAGATTAATTGATAATTATATTAAATTAAACATATCGATCATCATAAATAAGTGTATGTAACATAGATTCTCTATGATGATGACTAATATAATGGTTTAACTATACTCAATTGAAATTTTTAGAAACATAGTTGGTGTTTGTGATCATTAAAACATTTTGTGAGTGTGAGGTACACAAATCTCTCTATTTTTTAAGATTTTTTCAATATTAAATAAAACATGAATAATTTTACACATTGAGTGTTTTATTTCAAAATTAAAGAACCATGGAAAATATTTAATGTTATAATAATACCACAAATATCTCCTCTATTATAAATGATATTAGTGCAATGAAAATAAAATTATCTCCATAAACATTAATAAATATATTATAATGATACCATAAATTTCTTCCCAAATTTTATTATCAAAATAAAAGATAAACATCGATAAAGAAATAATGGAAAAAATAAAGAGATACAATAATAATGGGAGATAAAATGGATGAGAATATTTTTTTACCCATCATTAATTCTATTTCAAGAGATAAAAAAATAAATTTGGAATATTTTGAAACATAAAATATATTTATGAATTTTGAATCCATTCATTTTTCTGAATTAATTTTTTAGAACAAAACATTATCTAAATATCAAAATTCATTTTTTTTGAAACATGAATGTAATAATTATAAATAAAAATATATTTTCAATATGATAAATTTATTGATAAAAAGGTTATCTCCTATAATAATACTTTGTAATTAAAAATATGGCTTCCACCACTTTAGTTTTAAATTACAAGGATCCATATAACAATGATATCAAAGAAAAAAAACATAAATGATATAAAATTGCACAAATTAGAATACAAATTTTTATTAATAATAAATAATTTAGAAGACTCAACTCAAATGATTTTTTAATTTTTTTAATTTTATTTTTTTTAATAAAATCACTGAAATGGACCATAAGGATTGTGTTAATTATCCAAATATTAGCCCTTGAAATTATTATATTGGATGTATTCTAAATCCATATTACCCATTCTAAAGGTGTTGACCAACTAAATACCCAAAAATTCTTTTTTTAGGTTATTATACTTATGTGAATCTATATCAAACCACATAAACTTGTTTGTTTCTATACTGTGACACCTTTTCTAGGACAATGACACAAACATAAAATTACCAATTAATGAGTATTATGAAATAATGAATTAAAATTATTCAATATCTCCATAGTTATAATATAAGTGTCATATTTAAACCATTCCTACCCCCCCCCCAATAAAATCAAAATGACATTAAATAAGTGTCTAAGAAAATATAACTTCCAATTAGTGAATAGTTCTAAGGAACTCAAAAAAGATATCAAATATTTTGATTTGATCGCTAAAAATAGTGGGATCTTAGATCAATGTTCTCAGTGTGAGTGTGTTAAATGAATTTATAGAAATTCTAATGGAACATGAACCTTCCCAATAAATATGTATATTAAATTAATTTATCCCATTATATAGTAGAGTGTGTTTAATCTAAATAATTTTTGTGAAAAAAATCTCCATGAAAATAAATTTCTCTTTTCCTATATAAAAAAATCAAAACAAACATATGAAAACTCCACTAAATAATAGGTTTTCAATGTTAGTGGAAATCCCCACTTGCAATTTTCTTTTCCAATTCACATCTTGAAAAATCAGTTCTTAAAAACTTGTTTGTTCCAAAGAACTATCATTTGGGTACTATAAAACATGATTTATATAACCATATATATCTATATATATATATAATTTTTGGATATATTAAATTTTATTCTATAGTATTTTATCTAAAATCAGAAGAAAAAAATTAACATGATGTCTTTTTGTGTGACAATAAGGTAAAAAATGTTCCAATAATACCTCAAAATTTTCATTTTAAACTGGTTTTCTATCTTCATAAAATTTGAGGTTGTATAAATTAGAAATAATTGTCCATATTTATTTAAATCATAGAATTTCAAAAAACATTAATAGTTTATCATATTTATTCATTAACATAGAACAATACCATCTTTATTTTGACAAATTTGATAACAATAAATTTTTTTAACTCACCCAGAAAACTCATTTCACTTTCATTTTCATCAAATTTGAATACTGATTAAAACATTACTATTATGTAGGATTTAAATCCAAATAATTTTCATTAACATGAATAATTAATAAATCAATTTAAATAAATTTTGAAATAAATTTTGAATAAAATTTTAAAATTTTGTGATCATTTTCAGCGATAAATGTTTTAAACCATTCATCATATCCCCAAGTAGATTGTTTGAAACCAAAATTTTATTTCATTGACATGAAAATATTATTTTGAAAAATAAAATCGTGAAAATACTTATCTTTTCAAAAATTATCCTTTATAAAAATAAAAAATATTCAACAAATCCCTATTATTAACCATTTAGAAAAAATACTATTTAAGTGGGCAGAGAATGAGAATAATAATCTAATGGAATTAATCCTAGAAATAGAGTAAAGTATTCACAAGAATAAATTTATTCTTCTATATAATATCTTATGTCTATGAGTGCATATTTTTTATGAGTGATGTTACCTTACTCTTCAAATGTTGTTCTAAATAACCATTTATGAACATTAATAAGACAATAATTATCTTATTTTAAAAGACCTATAAATTATTTCTTTTCAATTGCTTCTATTTTTATTACATTTCATGTAACCAATTTTAATCAGTAATGTAATCATCAATATTTAGGGTACCTTGGTGTGAAACAAAATAATGAATTTAATCCTTATTTAAAATAATCATTCTAGTACAAGTACCATATTGTAAATAAATTATAACATTTTATAAGGGATGGTCGAAATAATTCACCTATTACTTGGGTAAAATTATATATAGTGGTTATTTAAGTATATCTTTTTTTAGAATCATATATATTATTTAAGGTCAGATTTTGAGATTAATATGGACATCATTAATTTTGGTGTGAGGATTATGAAAATTCTAATCATATTTGATGTGAATTTATTATAATATGGTATTGATACATTTAGTGAATACCCTTTAATTTTTTATAGTTACAGTTCATAAGATAAATATATTCATCAGATTTGGGATCAAACATTCCCTGGTCGTAATTTTTTTCAGAATAATGAATTTTTTTCTAAACACATTTTAAAGATGCAACTATATAGAAAAAATACAAATTACATGAGAGGTATTATTAAGGTAGGGCCATATAAGAACATAATTTAAGGAAAAACATGTTATATTGAAAACTTAATCCCAGCAATCTAGATTTTAGTTAAAAGATAACTTGAAAATTCATTAACCATTTGATTTTATCATTCAAAAAACCCCTTTTTTGTGGAGCCATTATAGTGGGAAAATGATTATAATTTTTTCAAGTATAATGTTCATTAGAATCACTTTTTTCAATCTTTCCCCAAACATCGCATTTAATGGATATGTTCTTAGAGCCTTTTTTATCTTTGGTCAGCAACTAATATTTAAGAATTAAACTACTAGAGTATTATTCTTCAAAAAAATAATATACATGTAAATCATGTTTAATAATCGATAATTAGTGAAATGAAATATTTTTTATGTGTGATAATTTTTCATGAATCCCCAATCAATATTTTATGTACCTAGGCATGCAAGATAGTTAACACTAATGGTCGGTCTTGAGGTGGAAGTTCACACAAAACCAAATAACTATTATCACTACTAATATTTTAACTAATATTAAACTAAATAATTTAAAAGAGGAAGAGTTTTAATGATGCATGAAATATTGATATATATAAATATATAAAGTAATGTGGGAAAAAATAATACAGTCAAATTGATGTTTGACATAAATGATATCCTCCCAAGAGGTCACATAGAGTGATCCATCATTGACTCTTTGTTAGTTCCAAATCAACTTAATGAACATGGTATCATATGAAATAACATTCAGTACTACCCATGTTGTGAATATATGGGGCACTCAATGATCATCGAGATACCACAAATACACCTCCCCAATCAAGGGGGAATATTTAAAAAGATAAAGTGAAGCTATGGGTGGAAAGTGGAGACCCAAATGCACCATACCCACAATGACCACCCTTGATATAACTATAGGAAAATAAGAAAAAATAAACAGCAATGTTCAACGACTTGGGTTCAACACTGTACCCCTCCCCTAGGAAATTACTTAGGTTAGTTACTCATGAACATCATTACAAGAGTTCAATGTGAGAAGAGAATGATGTTGAAACAAAAATGATAAATATATTAAAATGGAGGAAGAATAAGAGTAAAATATATTAAAAATGTATAATACAATTACAATCACAATGAAACTAAAAAATATTGAAAATGGCTACCTAAAGTTCCAACTCTTTGAAAAAGAGATGTAATAAATGTTTATCAGTAAAATGGTTGCCATTTTGGCTCTAGAATTTTCCTCCAAAATATTGATCATCGTAGGCACATTTAACAACTGAATTTGGGGAAGATTTATTCTTTAAATTTGTTTAATTATTTATTGTACTTTCAAACACTAAATTCTAGCTTCATTTACCATGTTTATTAAAATATATATACCGTTTATTTGAAAATTTATTCTGGCCATGTAGAACCATTGAATTTACAAAATCAAATTTCTTATGCTATTCAAACCTAGATATTGGTAGAATCAAGCGAGGATAGAATTATGAATGTTGTTCCTTTGGATTTTATCTTTATCAATTTCAATTTTAATCTCTATTTTCACATCTATTTTTGAGTTACAGGCCAATATTCAAAAATATCCATATTTATTTACAGATTTTGAGGCTTGACTTTTTAGCATATCCAAATATCAGATTCAACTCTAGGTCCAAAGGAATAAATAGAATACCAAGATTTTTTAAAGCCTTAAAATGAATTTAATTAATTAGTTTAATGTATAATATTTTACGCATGAAATACAGAAATAAATTTAAATAGTTAAAATCTAAAATTAGACAATTTTTTAATTAATCCCTAAATAAATGAAAAATAATAAAATGTTATAGTTGACATTAAAATTAAATTTTTGGGATTAAAAACAATGAAAATAAAATTAAAATATTTGAAAATATTTTCTATTTTGATTACCCCACACTTAAACCATGCTTAACCTCAAGAATAAATTCTCAACATTAAATTTGAGACAACACTAATGTTATAATTATTCAAATTTTAAGGCAATAAAATTTAATAATATTCAATGTCAAATCAAAATTTCAAATTTCACATAAAATATCTTTTAAATTTCTAATTTTATAAAGAAAAAATCAAGCCAATTATTTTACTTTCCCCATTTTTAAAATGTTGTAACTTATTTGTTCATTCAATCAATATCACTAATTCGTTATTATTAATCTTTACAAATAATGATCTGCCTCTCTTTTGTTTAGTTTCTCTCATCACTCATGATACAATTAAAGTGGATTTATGCTCATATCGTGATAAAATTATCCTTATACATAGGATTGTAAATGATATAATTTATCTACTATGTAAAGGAAAAAGTCACATAAAATCATGAGATATTTTATTTAAGGTTCAAATTACTTTGATGTTTAATGTTGGTTGGAATTTATGTTTAAATAGAAAATCTCAAAGAGGAGTCTTAATATATTTAAGTATAATTTTTGATATCAAAAGTAAATTTGTAACTAAATTATCCCCATTAAAGTACCAATTCCCACTTCTCTCAAAACTCATAATATAGCTCATGATCAAACAAAGAATAATGAATGATTTCTTTACGGACTTGAATAATTTTTCAACTTTTATTCTCCTTTTTTTAAAAAAAATCAATTTTTTCTTTTTCAAAAGTGATGCATAGAATAAATATCAAATAAATAACCTAACAACATATTATAAGAATCATCATTTTAATAATGGTGATTTTTTATTCTACTAATTCATAACCCATTATTTTCAGTTTTTTATTTTTTTTGTTCTATATTTTTTTCAAGAGGTAAAAAACAATAAGTAGTATAAAAATGAATCAAAACCTCTCTCAATACACATATAATCACCCCCAAAATTTTTCCAAACAATTCATTTTATCAATTTTACCATGACTCCCTTCACCCCCACACTTCAACTTTGAAATATCATGTAAGTACTCAGAGTAGGGTAGGAATTGATAAAAAAATTGATTGAAATATCATCCATTGCTAGCATGGTCATTCATGGTATCTATGGGTAAACAAGTATTGATTTAAAGGTTATATTTTAAGTATTATGGATTTTAAAAAGATTCCACAATGATTTTAAATGTTTTTTTATAGTCATGGCTTTTACAAGTTCAAATTAAGGTTCTGGTCAGTGACATTTCCCAATATCATTCAAGAAATATGCTCAAGATAAATAGGAAGTACTTAGTCTAGAAATACTCTCAATAATAGAAATTATAAAATTGGAAAATAAATCAAGGAATAAAAAATCATGAATAATAATTTCACATGAATTTAAAAAATTTAAAATAATTAAAAATGATTGGTAAATTTCATTTACATGAATCAGCTAATTCACTCAAATCATTATTCCTCAAATTAATATCCATGTTTCACATTAATCATCTGATTCTATATTTTAATCATTCAAAATCATAATCATTGAAATCTAAAACCTGAAATCATAGGATTCCTTATAAACTCATGTCTCTTAGATATGTGAGGTAAATAATAAATTCATGCATGGGAAAGAAATTTCAAGTTTGATGCTCAAAATAAGTTGTTGGAAAAACAAATTAGATAGTTTAAACATAATAAATGTAATAATAAAATATTTATTCTGTGATACTTAGTCCTCTTTCCTCTTTGAATATTTGGGGGATTCCTTGTGTCATTGTGAACCTATAAAAATTACTCAATTAAGCACAAGGATCATATGATTTAAGCTGAAAAAGATATGATGGTGTGGGATGTGTGATGCAATAATCCTTAAAATGAATTTTAAAATCGATGAAATAAAGTAAAATGATATTATTGGCATGAACCCCCAAGTGCACCCTACATTTTTTCTCCCTATAGAGGGAACCAATAGCTTTTATCTAAAGCTTGATGGTGGATGAAGCTTCTTTGATTTGAACCACCATATTTAGATTTTCCAACCATGTTCTTTTTTGTGGTGAGAAAGGATCCACGTATAGATAATAATAGCTACATATCCTTCAAAATTAGGTATATATTATGTGGTGCGGATATGATGAAGTCTGATTCACCCACCTTCTTTATTAATACTTGTGAAACCTCCTCTTCCTTATCCAATGTTGTATCAATAACAAATGCATGATTTGATTAATCAAAAGAAAATTAAGCAGGTATTTTTATATAATAAACATTTAAATACAAATTTTTAATAAGAAATATATCCATTTCAATATGAGAATACTATATCATGATTTCATAAGTCTTACCTACTTGGATTTATTCATTCACTTCCCCAAATTCATGTTAAATAAATTATAGGGGCTTCATCTATTCCTCAAAATGTTCATGTTCAGTTTCTTCATCTTATTCTAAGGAATATCAAGGATTGACCACATCTAAAAATTAAAAACAATAAGTATTCATACTAAAATAATAATGAATATAATCAAAAAATAATGATTTCAAATAATAATTTTATCCCTAAGTTGGTTCTTGTTCAATAACTTATTCAGTGGCAAGTGCCTCTTTTAGTTGGATCCTAGTAGATGGAATTAGGTATTTAAGACCCTCCATATTTATAAAAATTACACCACAAGGGTGGTTAATTTGTCTTAAATATCAAGAAATAGTTATTCAATATCTGATTCTTAAATATTATAGATGATAAGATCATTATTCATTTCATAATCTAACCAGTTACTGGAAAAAAAATTTGAATCTTTCCCCATAATCCTATCATAACATGAGTATTCATAATCACTCTCTATATCATAATGTTACTCCTTAATTTTATCATTTTTATGTTTGGTTTATTTGTGTTCCTTGAGATGGAACACAACATCATCAGTGCCTTCAGTGATGTTAGGGAAAACTAGTGGCACTTTCTTCTTGGCCTCAAATCATTGAAATTTTGTTCAGAGTTCATTGATCATGATCGTAAAATCATAAGGTGAGAGCCATGTCTCTTTGCATATTTTCTTCTATTTTACCATTATCACAAGTCCATAAACCATTATTTTGAGGTCTTCCTCATTATAATCTCTTTCTTATTCTTGAATATTCAAGTAATTGTTAAATGTATTGAAAAATTAATCGTTTTAAAAGATCATGGAGTGAAGATTTTTTTTATGAAAACAAAGATGTGTGAAAGTGTTACACCTACCAGAAAACTGATCCAAATTGATATGTGATGACTTTTTATGAATCCATGTCACTATTATATTTACCTAATCGTGCAATATAGTGTATACACAGTGTCGGTCTTGAGGAGTCATCTCACACAACACCGAATTTCTATTTTCATTATTTACATTTTAATGAATATAAAACTAAATAATTTAAAGATGATTATTTTGAAAGATTACTGATATATATATATATATATAATGAAATTTCAGTGAAATAAATACAGAAAAAATGATGTTTCACTTAAAGGAGATCCTCCCCATAGAATACATAGAGTGAACAGTCATCATCTCTTTATTAGTTTCAAGTAAACATAATGATCATCATCTGTTTTTTTATTGAACATCCTCTCCAACCCACTTTATGAATATATGGTAAACACAATGATCGTCGAGATACAACACATCCTCATCCTTAATCGAGGGAGAATACTACAGAAGATGAAGCTAAGGCTTAGGTTGAAATTAGATAAACAAAGGTTTCATACCCACTAATATCCCCCCTTGACCCAACTCTATGAAAATAAAAAATAAAAAAATTAATTTGCAATAAATTGGGTTCAAAATTTTATTTCTCCCCTAAGAAATTTCTCAGGTTAATTACTCAAGATCATTAGTATAAGAGTTCAAAGAGATAAGAGTACATGGTAGAAACAGAAAAGATAAAAATATGATAATGGATGAAGAAGAAGTGTAAAATATATTAAAAATTAATAATACTTTTATAGAATAAAAGAAACTAACAAACTATATAAAATGGATACCTAAATTATCAACTCTTTGCGAATAATATGAGATATATTTTCATAGGAAAAAAGTGTGAAATCTTGGAAAAATAATTTATCTAAACAATATTAATCATGGTAAACCCATATAATGAATTTTTTGAAAATATTTATTATTAATGTTGTTAAAATACGTTTTTTGGGTTTTACCACCAAATATCAGCTTCATTACCCATGTGTAGAAATAGTTATATACCATTTTCTCCAAAAAACACATTCTCACTAAGTTAAATCCTTGAATTTCCAAAATCAAATTTCTCATGAATTTATGACCTTGATATAGGAATAATAATTTGGGGTTGTACTTTTTAATGTATTTCTACAGATCATATCTTTATAAATATTGAATTTTAGCTCCATTTTATATCCATTTTTTGTTTATAGGGCCAAATTCAAAAATATCATGATATGTGGACATATTTTGAGGCTTGAATTGTGAGAATATTTTGGGCCTCCATATTTTGATTCATCTCTTGGTTACAAAGAATTAAATGAATCCCAATATTTTATAAGTTTACAAAAAAAGTATTTTATAAATTAATTTGGGGTATACAATTTTTTGGTTAAAATATCTAAATAAATTAAAACAGTTAACATCGAAAATTAAATGATTTATTGAAATGAAGCTCAAAATGATTCTAAAACCATAAAATATGACATTTTACCTTAAAATAATATTTTTTTGGATTAATAACATTGATATTAATATATAAATATTTTAAAATATCTTTCTCTAACAATTTTACTTGGATGCACGCAACATATATTAGTATAAAAAATCAAGATGAAAAATTATAAGGCCTTTAGTAGAGGAAAGGTCATTTTTTTATTTAAATGAAATATTGTGTCATATTAAATTTTACAAAAGTTTAAAAAAATGTAATTTATGAAATTTAATTTTGTTAAATCTGGGGCTAGATGATTTTGTTTGATCATGAAAATTTTGACTGTGTGTGTTAAAAAATGGACAAAGAGCCTACAATAATGACATGTCTCACTATTATTTTCACACAAATAATTACTATTTTTAATTTATTAGTGATTTTAAATCAATAACATAAAAATTTGGAAAACTAGAAGAAGAAAATGAAATATTTCATTTGAAATCAATAACATTAAAAACATTATTTTTTAAATTGAGTCTAAACCCCCTTTTCAATAAATTGACTAATATTTAGAAATTTATATTTTAAACCATTAAAATTAAATGATATTTAATAAAAGTTTAATTTTAAGGACTAATAGTACCTATAATGATGATCTTAAACTTTTAGTTATCAACAAATGTGATGTGTCCTCTATTAATATTATCAAGATGATTAAACATAGTCTAGTCATCATACATGTTTTTTGAGAACTCGTTATCCATGTACCATTTGGTTCCATGTGATTTTTTGTGGGTACATTTTTCTAGTAAAATAATTAAGAAACTAAATACCTTAGTACCAAAATTTTATGACCCCATATGTTAGCTAAAAGATATTTTGTTATCTATACTTTTTTAACATATGATTTTCCATAATAATTCCTAAAATATGTATTAGTATAGATATTTATTGAATTAGTCCAACCATAAAAACCATTTTTATAATCACATTCCAAGTTTATATGCCTAAATATTATAAAATAATTATAAAATTAACTTTTATAGCATCACAAATGTGGTTGAATTTATAAATCTTCTTTCATGATTGGTAAAAGCAACAAAAAATAATTGTTTACACATCATTTAGATCAAAAAAATTATACAATATATACATAACATAGGTTGAAAATAAAAATTAAATTTTAAGATCTTTAATTTTTTATTTTAGTTTTTCATCATTAGGGTTTTTAATTAATTTTATGGATGAATCATCAATTTATGTAGAGATATTATTCAATTGAAAAATTAAGTTATTTTATTTTATTTTGAGTTCTATGAGTTTTTTTATAGGTTAAAAAATCCAAGAGTTTATCTCTTGAAATATGATGATACTAATAGTTTTCGTGACATGAAGAATAAGAATGGGTGGATGAAATACTATTATAACTAGCATTAATTTTTCAATAATTATTCTTCTGTTATCAGCACATCATTCAAAATATGAGATGGAATCATCACTTACACTCTAAGTAAAAAAATTCCTATGTTTTTCAAGAAAGTGTAAATCTTCTATGATTCAAAAAATTTTATTGTGATGATAATATATAACCTCAACATATTTATATTGATTATTTTTTTATCACATTTAAAGGATCAATTTTTATTCATAAATTTGATTACATTATAGGTATGAAGTCAATCACAACATCATATATCGAAGAGTGGATATTGATTTCATTATAAGAAATTTAATTCCTTTCCATCGCTTGTTTTTATAATTTTTCAATTTTTTCTTCATGGTGATATCACGGGCCATGAGAGAAAAGATGATTTATTCATCCTCCATGTTCTTGATTGATTTCTATTCTTGAATTTTAATTACCATAGGCTATTGAATATTTATAAAACACATATTATCTTTATCATAATTTTTTTTATTGAAAGGAAATCACCAATATATATTCTAAAATTTCATATTTTAGTAACATGAGAAAAAATTTTAGAAATTGATTCATTAAGATGTTTTTTATAGGATTAAATTTTTTATTTAAAAATACTGATCCTTATTCCATTAACATTATTAGTTCCTTTTTGAGTATGTTCAGTTAATTACTAAATTTTATCAGTAGTTTCTTGAGTGGAAAATAAATTAAATTCATTTGAGTAAGAAAGAAATGAAGTGAATCCATGCATTTTCTATCTATTTCTAAAGATAAAATTTCATTAGGTTTCCATCACTCATAAAATTAAATAATTTCTATGTAACCAAGATTGAATAATTTCAAAATTAAAAAATACACACTTCCTTGAAAAGTAGACATTTCGAGTTTCTAATAACTATAGATAAATAACTGAATGAAATAGAAAAATATCATTGAGTTACCATATAGATCACTATAATTTTAATAGGTTTAGGCTATAATATTTAATCATTCGTTGATACTCATTATTGGTTTATAATCATGCACAACACTATTAACAATTATTGGTCAAAGTAAGACAAAAAGGTGTGGGGTAAATTGGCTTTGAAAAATTAAGATTAAATAAATTGATTTTATTATTCTTAAATGTAAAAGAAAAAATTTATTTATAATTAAAATAATAATGTGGATGAACAATGAATTTACAAAAGGAATAAACACACCTAATTTGAAAACCATATTAAAATAAAAAATTACAAGCATAGAGGAAATGATGTATTAATTAAGAGATAGATTGATTTATAAAATATAGATGTTTTGTGACAGATATGAGGAATGATTAATTAATTAATTTAATAAATTATTATATAATACAAAAGGTGTATAATTTAAATAAAATAAGATACATATAATTTAATAAAGTAATTATTCAAGTGATTATGATGAGCCCAGACACCCCCACCCCACACCCATTACTTAATAGGGTTATAATTAATATAAATTGAATTTAGTGGTATCCAAGAATCATCTAAAAAATCCATAACATTTATTGTATTCCAAGAAACCTTATAATGAGCCTTGGTTTTAATGTTTTTGAAGTGCTTTGAATGAAAGATCATGGTTTTTGAAGCAATGATGAACTAGTAAAGAAAGACATTAGTTTTAGCTATTTCCAAGTAACCAAAATGTAGAGGTTTACATGGGCACAAAACCATTGATGAAATTATCAAAATTATATAGAATGATTTATAATATGAAATAAAAATAATTATTGAGGAAAATATTAGAGATTATAGAATTAGAATAATGATGTACAATGATACCTTAAGAGGATGAACAATTAAAGGAATTTTTTCATTGATGCTCATTGGATTTATTGTAATTAACTATTTATAAATGATATTCAGGTAATCTATTTTCCTTGACTACAATGCTAAGCATTTATTAAACTTAGGGGGACTCTAGGTTGACATGGATTTATTAATAGGTCAAGGATTTTTTTGAAGACCACTATAAATTCTACATTTAACTTTCCAACATAAAGCCATCAGGTAGTCGCCAGATTCCACTGGTAGTAGGATTTATATAGCATGCTCGATACTTAAATACATCATCAGGTACCTAGTGAGATCTATTAGTTAATAGGTGGGAATCCTATAGATATCGTGGTCCTATTTTGATATATATATGGGTCATTGGACTATGACTAGTAGGCTGGTTCTCTTTTACTAGTGGCCTAGTGATGTATTTTTATGAGGTTCTTCAATGTTGACCTCCACCCCAATTTATATGGATTATTCTATTCCATTGATTCCCTTGGGTTATTTTTTAAAATAACATCTTAAATATATTCAATTAAAATGGTTAGAAACATAGTTGATGTTTTTTATCAATAAAACTTTCTATTTGATTGCAATGCAACATCCCTAACTAGATCTAATACTTTTACCGAAGCCAAATCATCCCAAACCTAATATACACCAACTCCCAAAATAATTCTACCTAAAAATAAAAAAATCCATTAAATGATTAAATATTACTATGATAAAACTCAATAAAGGTCATCCACTATGATTTTTCCTTCTATTAATTGAAATAGTAATGAATATATTGAGTGTCCTTATGTACCTCACCTTCCTAAAAAATGTGAGGTCATAATCCACCATCCATATATAAAATCCCAAAAAACACATATTCCCATGATATAGAATTAAATTTTATTATTTTTATTAATTTAATTTTAACATCATCTACTAGATTCTAACATATTTGAAAATAAGAATAATGTTTGTACCACACATTTATTTATGAAATAAAATCAATATACTCTTAATTAAGAATGTTTAATAAACTATTATTGTCCTTCAAACACATCATAAGGACTCTTCTACATCCTTGTTGGTCCCTAAATCCTATAACACATGTCAGTTTAAAATGATACATTTTCCCTAAAAACCCAAAAAATCAACACTAGTGAATACATTGAAATTCATTCTAAAAGTATTCAGGGATCTAACACCACTATTCCATGATATAATTCACCAAGAACCCCTCCTAATATCATATTTAATAGTTTGGGACACCAAAATCCTACTTAAAATATACAATAAGTTACTGATATACACTATGGTATAGAAATGATATACATAATTAATTTATATCTTTAATTCCTACAAAAGAAAGTAGATCCACTAATCAATATGAAATTAAATAGGTAAATAAGACTCAAATCACATGAAAATTTTAATAAAACTCATGTGATGTAATAATTATTTTAATATCTAGGGTAAAATACTCATTTTATTTAAATAAAGGACCTATTTTTTATAGAGGAGACCCATTACATGGACTATAGGCCCAGTCGACATTAAATCCTATTATATGTCCTGGAAGGCCCATATTTTTTTCCTAAAGGCCCTCCATTGAATAGAACTACAATATTACAAGGGATGTTACAGTACTGTCACCACTAATGTTCCTAATAGAATACCTACCACCATAATAGTTCCTACTGCAGTTCCCACCTCCGTTATTATGTCGCGAGTGTTATAGTTCCACTGCTGCAATAGTTCTTCGACAACACTACTGAGTGCTGCAATAGTAACCTATTCTCAATGGGTTTTGAACCCCCCATACATGATGTAGTATTATGATATTCTTACCCCTAAACCAAACCCAAACTTCATGTATTGTTAAAAAACATTAAAAAAATATAACCTATTCCAAAATAACATAACAAAAAATATATATCAATAATTAAACCATATAAATCCTTTAAGCCCCACCAATCACCGGGTCAAAATATCTAATATCCTATATGTTCTCCAACAACAAATTATATTTTTTATGATAACTCAATATATATGGTTGATCATACAAGTATTCTTAGTACTGGTATCTTAAGAAATCAATTACTAATCTAGACTAAGAATATTACAACTTCCCTCAGTGGACATTGAAATTAATACATCATCTCATCCCATGATAATAGATTAACTCACATCAAAACTAGGCCTCTATAAAAATTCATGTCAATATACATATTATAAATTAAGAAAATATAACAGAATAACCATAGCTACACTTTCTCATATATAAATTCTATCTCACATAAAAACATAATATAACCTAGTGCCCCCATATCTATTCATATATATGTAAAATATTCTACCATGACGGAAACATTATAACAAATTCTTTTACTAAGACCATATACTATATCTACCTCAGCCCACTTACACATATCTACATCAACATAATCATTACCATGTAATCATAACAACTTCTATAAGGAAATGAAATAGAATAAGGGTACATATCCATTGGATCCATGTATATCATTAATGTTGGTTGATGTTCACATGAGATTAGTATTAATTTACTTTATTATTTAATGAAATTTATTTATACTTCTTTAATATATAATAGAACTCAGATATGAAATAAACCTTCCGAATCAAAAAATAAAATGACCAAATATTACATTATAAAGAAATTATAAATACATAACATATTGATAATAAAATTATAATGGGATTTAAATCCAATAAAAAATCAGTCTTGAAATTACCTTCCGCACAATATCCCATCATAATCAAACCACTATGTATAACTATTGAATAAATTAAATGGACTGAAATACTGTAAACATTTTAAAGAAAGGAATAAGATTTTTTATTTTTAGAGATGTCAAGAAGGTTATATATTGGAATAAGAAATTATTTTTGGCCATAATATTTTCATTTAATATATTGTTTTTGAATATATAGTTGTTTGGAATACATAATGTTAATAGGTATATTAGATATACTATAACTAATATATAACTCTTACTTAGGAAAGACTAATTTTTTAAAAATATAAATTTTGATATGTATTAAATGTATAATTAACATCCATAAAATAATTAAAAATTGATAATAAATATATATATAATCATTCATATAAAAATTAAATATTTTAATTTTAATTTTTTATTATTATATAAATTGTGTTTTTATTTTAATGTCATATTTTTTACATTTAAAATTTAAATAGTTAAAATGGTGTAAGATTTTAAAATCATAATTTATAAATAAGTTATCAGAATAAATATGTTATATTTGGTAAATAAAATTACTGTGAAAAATAATTGGAAATAGTTAAATGAACAAAAATAAGGTAAATATATAATGAACTGAATTTTAAATAATTAAAATTTTATTTAAATATTCCAAATAATCTCTATTAGGAGTGAATTCCAAATTAATGTTTCAAATAATCATTTACCCCAATTAAATCACAAAACATGCCTTGCTCTCATGTTATTCCATGTTAACCATTCACTTACAACATGTTCCCTAACACATTTCCCTTAATTTTATCTACAAATAATATCACCCTCTAAATATTATAATTTTATTTACTATCATATGACCAAATTTATTTCCTTGGATTAATTTCAAATGGTTTTTATTACTAGTTATATCAATTTGTCCCAAATAAATCAAAATAAATAAGGTCACAGAATAAGGAATTGATCTATTTATAGTAGGCAATGCCTTTTTCCCTTCATGTTTTTTTGTCTTCTTCTAATCCATCTTCCTAATTCATATTTATCACCTTAATTTATAACAAAATGTAATTTTTTTATAAATATATAATGATAAAATAATTTTGTGGTTATAATCATTATTTTTTTATAGAATATCCATATGGGTGTCTTCTCAACCACATTAATGATTTATGTGACTATATTTTCCTAGTTATAATCATGGTTGGGTATAAAAACATGAACACTAAATATTTAATGAACTAAATATTATTTTAAGATATAAAAATGGTTTCATAATGATAAATATAAGTGTAATAATCCTTTTTATGTCACTACTCAGGGTTTGAAAAATTAATTGATATCAGCAAGCTATATAATTCTTCTTTTTTAACCATTCTTGGTAATTTCATAGAACTTAATTGAAATACATTTTTTTTGTGAAATTATTATTCTAGTAATGTGACTATTATATATTTCATGGAATCATGAATAATGAATTATTAGAATGTCCAAAATTCCAAAAACATATATGGAATGGATAAACTACAAACAACCGATTATCAAAATAAGTGTGACTCATAAGTACGTTAAAAATATATTAATATAATTGGTTAAAAGATATGGAAAAAATATGAATATAGTTTTAAAATGGATGATCCATTAATTTTATTTGGTCATGTATCTGGTTAATTCACATTCAAGCTATTAAGAAGTTGCATTATTGGTATTCTAGATATATTGTATATCATTTTGTATTAAATTTATTATGTATACAACTTCTTCATTTAGGTATTATATTTAAATATATTTCGGTATATTTATATATTTTTACTCGTATATTTAAATATTATTCCTTTTCAATACCTATTTTTTTATTATCATTGTTCTAAGGGGGGTCCTCTCGAACAAACATCAAATTTATGATTATTAATTTCAAATATTCATTTGGTATATTTTTATGTTATTTTCATATTAAAAAAATCCCTATTATATTATGTTCATTTTTTAGAATATAAAAGTCCCTTTACTTTTCCACTCTAATTTATTTATACATTTTCATTTTGGTATTTTTAAAGAGAAATTTTCATTATCGCCATATTTACATACTATTTATCTTTTAAATCCATGTACTTTTTCTTTTGTTTTAAAATAATTATTTAAATTACTTCTATATCATGATATATGATTTCATTATTTTTCCTATTTCAATTATAATTAAATTCCTTCAGTTTTTATTTAAACAAATTTAAAATACAATTAAAGTGATAAATTGTTTTCTTATAAATATCACATAAATTTGTATTCATTATTAACAAGATTCCTTCTTAAAAATAGTATTTTTATTATATGAACTAATAATTATCATCATTAAAAAATATATTAATAAAAAAAATTATTTTCATAAAAAAAATTCTTATCTATGATTATCTTGCATTAAATGAAAAAAAATGAAATTAAAATCTTAAAACTTATGAAATTTATTATAATCCTCTAAATATTCTTTCATATATGTCAATAATATTTTATATTACGACTATTAAAAATTCATTAGGTTATCATCCCTCTCATTATAACTTCATCGTATGTTTTTTTTTTCTCCAAAAAAATATACCTTTCATTCATTATAAAAATTAATATTTATATATAGTGTGGTAGAAATGAAATATCTAATAGATGATAGGTCTATGAATTTCATTTCCTTAACTTTTAATCAATGAAATAGAAATATATCCTTTCTATAAATATAATTCCATTGAAAAAAAACTATAACAAATGGTTTTATTTAAAATGTATTCAACTAGATATTTGTACCATTAAATTGAATATTTAAAACTATAGACATTTCTTAATATACCTTTATTATATACATTATCAATACCATATACATCATTATTCGGATTAAAGGGTTTTTTCAAAAATAACCACTTTCTCTCTACTTATGATTTTTATACTATAAGAAATTTTATATGTAATATATTTTATTTTAACTAGTCAATTACACTTTAATTTTGATAGATTTTGAATTATATAAATGTTTTGGTCACACATATATATGTTAGGATATAATGTTATATAATGGGAGGAACAATTGTTATATATCTCTCCAATGTATTTGGTAAACTATATATCCCTTAGATTTCATGTAAATGGACATTGAGTTTTGTAAAATTCTATATTGTTAGGGGTCATGGGAGTTTATCCTACATCACTAATAAAAGATAAATCGAAGGTTGTCATAGTAAACTATGATAAATGAAGTGGGATGTATTCATATCAATCTAAGTTAATTATTTTTGAATTTTAAGATAGTCCACATATTTAATTGTTGGGTGTGGTTAACCTAGTACACATTGTTAATGGATATAATAGGTTATCTAAGTCTATATAGATATGGGACATGGTAGGTTATCCAAATACCCTATTTTAAGGGGAACATTATGTTATTCTAGGATAGACTCTTGTCTGGATAATTTTTATAGAAAAATAAAAATTCAGTTTTCTAATGAATTTGTATGTATCTAACCTCTAGAGACAATAAAAATTTTGTATGATAATATGTTTTATTTTTGAGTTTTAATTTCTTAATAAGTAAAATGATGTTAACCCTATAAAAATTATACAAGAATTGTCTCCATTAATAAAATATTATGTGTGTATAGTATGTATTTATTATACTATATAGAGAAATATGGGTCTACATATTATTCTCTTGGTATCATAATGGTTTTTATTTATTATATTACCTTAGAATGTATAATATTATAACACATAATGCATCATGGGTTTAATATTATGATTCATACATTTTACAAGAAGTTGAAACTGTTGAATCCAAAAAATTACTATGATAATATATTTGTGGTTAAAATTTTCATGTTTTTAGGGTTTCTTATTCTGATTTTATCAATACTCATATTTATCTCATTTGATTTAGTAAATTGTTGTAGAAAAGTGGAACTATATAAACAATAGATGTTATAGAAAATATTGTAGTTATCACAAAAATAAACCAAACAGAATAATAAATAGAGTGTATAATTGATATGGATGATATATTAATTATTATTCATATATTTTTCAATAATTTAATCCCTTGCAATTAATCAATGTGAGATTATTTGAATTATTTTGTGATTTTTTGGGACTTTTGAGATAAAATGTGAACATTAGTTAATTATATAAATATAAAAGTTTTCTTTTGATTCGTTTTTTAAATAACTTCTCGAATTTGGATCTAATTCAAGTGATCCCTTTTTTATGATTCAAGTTTTTCTGGGCTTAAAATTATTCTTATAGACCTAAAGCCCAATAGAAATTCCACATTCCCAAAAAATAGAGTAATTTGAAGAGTTATTTTGGTCGAAAAAATAGACCCTACATCATTCAATGAGGCATAGCTCAGGATTCTGAGCACTAAATGTGATGATTCAAGATGGGACTGAAATCTTACCCAAAGGGAGACATCCACATTAAATTTCATTGATAATTTATTTCATTAAGGATGGTCATTAATCAATCAAAGTAGGGATGGTAGAACAGTTATCGGTTACCAAAATAAGTCAGCTCTTTTTATGAGGCCATACCTTCTTTTAAAAATGTAAAAATTCATTTAAACAACAATGGTAGATATAAAAATCCATTTGGAACATATTATAAGAAAATTACTTGGCATGTTTCGGCCATCTGGGGGGTAGTATGGAAGAAATCTTCCAGTGGATTGATTCTGGAAGAAAAAATTTATGTTCTTTTTTTTCTCTCTTTTCTTCTTCTTATTTTTGTACTGACTTCTTATTCCCCATTATTCTCAATTAACCTTACCATTATGGGGTAAAAATATGAGTTAGTAGGGAAGATTAGTTTTTTTGTTTTTCTAATTCTTGATTTCTTGCAATTTATTGAATAAATACTATTTCTCTTCCCAAAAGTGGTTTTCAATTTCATTTAGTGGTTTTTATTATCAAGTGAAATCATATTAGGTTTTTTATTTTGTTACTAATTTTCACTTTAGTCAATTATCATTATCTCCGTAAAATAGTATCTAGTATATATATATGATAGAATAGACTAGGTCTTACTGGTGAATTACTTGATGATTGTCAGTATGTGAGGGATGATTAATGGATGTTATTAATTGTTTGAGATAAACAAGTCTCGATTGGGAATAGTTCAAGTTAATAGAGGATGTTAAAAACAAATCTATCTCACAATGAAAGATACTAGACCAAACTGAGATATTGGTACATTTTTCTCTCATCATCGCCATTTGACCAAGGGAGTGAGAGGAAATGATCATGGAATCTCACTTTAATCGACATAGTAGAAAATGATTGAATAAAATTGAACACTAATAGCATCTCCATTAAAAAAATAAACCCAACATGACCACCCTTATTATATAATAATTTTTAATCAATTTAGTTCCAAATTATTCTTGATTATTTTTCCTAATTTCATCATTTTATTTTGTTTCTCTCATTTTTAAAACCAACCCATTTCAAAGACACATAATTTCTCCTCTAATTAAAATGTGACAAACTATTTTGTGTGCACTTCTCATAAAGTGACAAACTATATTGACCACTAAAATTGATTTTAACTTGAAAATAATTATTTTTTCTACACCCTATGATAGGAATGTGTCAAAATATTATCATCATGCTTACCCTTACATATAATTTTATTAAAAATAACATATACTATCTGAAAATACCTAATATATAAAATAATGAGTCACTTGTTATTGATTCCTACATACATGATGACTTGCATCGTTTTGTAGATCTTCTGATATTTTTAAAAATTCTTTTAAAATATAAAAAAGGGATTTCTTTCATGTTTCCAGCCTGAAAAACATCACTATATCTACCATTTTGAAGTTAAATTGGAAAAATATTTCTCCCCAATATAGAACTAAAATTATTTGATATTGTGTTATCAATGAAAAAACTGTGATATTATAACTACATCCCATATATATAGCACTCCCATAATTGATATTTGTTGAAATATATTTCCAAAATATATATTTATTTATCCTTCAGTTGAATTTTTTGGAATATTGTCAATAAATTAGTGCTCTCAAAATATGATAAATATCCTTAGAAACATTGAAAATCGCATGAGATAAAATCATCATTGATAATTAATGGGATAAAATTCATAAGGGAAGTGGTAAACTTATACCTTAAAGAATGATTTCCCAGCCATTTATCCATGTGATGGGTATTATATTATAGCAAGATAAATTGAAGTTACAATAGATGTTTGTAAATTTGTTATCATTTTATCATAAATAATATTAAATTTATCCTATTATATGTGAGGATTCAAATAATAAACTTTTCATATATATTTTATATATAAATGGTAAAATAATTGGTTAAAATGGAACAAAAAAGGAAAAATGATAATTGTTTTTATAGATAAGATCAAATGATTTTTATGTTGATACTCTTGAAACTCATTCAAATGAATGATTCCTCTTAATTATAATACAAAAAAGATCAAAAAATATTGTTTGTACTGAGTAAAATATTAAAATATTATAGTAATCTATAGAAATAACATGTACCCTACTAATAAACAAAAAATTGATGTTGAATTCATAATAGATATTATGTCTAGAATATTTTATACATAAAGTGTACCATAACATGATTTAAACTATTGAGAAAAAAAATTCAAAGAAGAATATTTTTAATGGGGGAGAAATTAAACCCCAGTATATTAGTATAAATTTTATTTTTAATATAATGGATAATATTTATTACATAAATTATGCATAATAAAACTCATATAAAAAATGTATTCAGCATAAATTTAAATAAACATTAATTTATTTTCTACAAATATTGCAATAATAATAATGGATAATAAATTAAATTAAATTAATAACATTATAACGAGATAATAAATGAAAAAAATAAATAGATTGAAATATGGAAATATTATTCCATGTTGTATCCCATGAGGATTATATGGATAAGTATAACTATTAAAACAATGTAGAAAATAAGAAATATGGTAAACCATTTAATGTGTTGAGTAAGAAGAATAAATTTTAGAGAAGTATGTATGGTTATATATAGAAATGTAAAAAATAATAACTGAATTTTATATGTCTCTTGGATATACGGTCACTATATATAAATCCATTGTGTATATATATTACAGAATATTATATTGATGTTAATGTAAACAACAAATGACCAATATTTCAATGTTATTGCTATTTTGTAAATAATTGATTTACATAAAAAATAAAATAATTAAAATCAGTGGTATAATTATAGAATGATAAGAAATTATGAAATAATACATCATTGAAGATGGAATAGATTTATTGAAAATATATTATTAATATATTTTATGAGTATTTTATTTCCAAGATAAATTTATAATTTTTAGAATTTTTATTTCTCAAAATGGATCTAAACTTTTGAATCAGGTGTTGAAAATTTCTTGGTGGATACAAAATTTATTTTTATAAAAATATTTTTAATTCAATGAATGGTTAAATTGGTTAAACTATAGTAAACTTTTGTAAATATGACATATAACATAGTTAAATTATGTAAAATTACATATAAATTTTCCAGAAGATATTTGTTAGTTTTTTAAGTGAAATTTACAATTAAAAACATTACCTCGCCTAATTATAATTTCATTCAATATTCACTCGGTAGTCACCTAACCATTGAAATGGAATATTCTATATTATTATCTATCTATAGGAGAAACAACTATGCATTCTAAACCATTCAATTTTACACCCATACAATATAAATTACTTTCTCTTGAATCATTTCCCACGCTTAGTATCCTTGTTCAAAATAAGATCTTCTAAGGACTTCAGCATCAATAAAACATCTTATAGAGGAATCAATATCTTCCAAATATGTAGAAATTTATTTATTACAAATTTGGTCTGTCTTTCTCTTCAACTACTCTACAATTATGATTTATTAAAATAAAATAATAAAATTTACATCAATAAGAATTATTTAAATGTTTTAATAATGAAATATTTATGGGGGTATAATCATTTATTATTGATAACACATTCATATTGAGTTATTTAAACAACCTATATGCATGATTTTAAATTATATTCCAAATTATGATTATATAGGAACTAAAATGCATTACTGATGAATCATTGTGTTTTATAATATTGAATTAATTTGTTAAAAATGTTTTTTATTTATACATATAAAATATATCATACTTCATTAATAAAATCCTCATGGTTTGTAATATTACCCAAAATGATTGAGTTTTGGATTTATTCTTTTTTAACCAAACCATTATAATTTAAAGTTTGAAAAAAAATACAATTAATTTTGAAATTAATATTCAAATAATTTCATTATTCTAGTGCTGATGAACTCTTTAACATGGAATAATTACCTATACTACAATAAAAAACATTCCAAGATTGATTGGAACTAATAACATCTTATTATGAAAATACTCTATAAAATGATAATACTTTTATAATATAAGAAAACCAATGAATAAAATAAAATATGATATATATTAATATGGTTGTTAAATAGTTGAACAATGAGTCCAATTTTATTAAAAAATGGATTAATAAATGTTTGAAAATGTTAGATATGAAGGTAAAGGTTGTGTTAACCGATTATATATCTTTATCATTTGAATTCATTCTTTATACTCATTATTATTCTTTGATTTATAATATATTATATTTATGCCTTTTACTATATTTCATCACTTATATTGTGATATTATTCATTTTTAATGATTTTATACTAATTAAAACCTTTTTGGGGGGTCTTCACATAATATATCTATATATGTGAGATTATATATAGAAAAAATTTATTTTAGGGATTTATGTGATTATTCAATTTAAAATATGGAACATAAAGAGCAAAACCATACATGTTCACCCATTATGAATCACCCACTTTATAATTCCTAAACTAATAAATAGATAAAGTATCACTTTATTCCTCGTAAATTGTTGTGTGAAACTAGTTTCATCAATGTAACGCATTCCAAGAAGCATCAATGTGTAAAATAGATATCTAGTATGGTAAAATTTAATGGAAACTTGAATAAAATCAATGATCAAGAGTATAAAATTTTTAGGTAGTGGAAGGATATCTATTTAACATTAGGATATAGTTAGGTTGTTGAGTTATGGTTTTTATAGTGTCAACTTGAAATTCACAAAAAAAAATTAAATCATAAACCAGTAATGAAAAAATAAAAGGAATATTAAATCCTTATGTTGATGTGATATTTTCCATAAGATCATATATTCCTCTATAAATATATGTTCCCTAATTAGATTTTCATATTATGTTTTATGTTATTTGTGAAGATATTTTGAATTACTCATAAATCAAGAGTTTTCTTATCCTCTATATTCTAGTGAATTATATTATTTTACAATTTATATTTAAAATTCCCTAATCCACATCAATTTTATATTGTAATAATTCCATTTTTTTAGATCATGAATTTTTTACTTTTTAGTCATAATTTTTTCATTCTATATTCTTTTAATGTGGTTTTCTGATACACCTAGTGGAATCATTAAATGATAAAAAATTATTAGTTTCCCTGGGATATATAGTATTTCATCCATGATTCCACTCTTGAGGGTTTATTTATATAGGTGAAACAATATGTGGTATTAAACTTGCTTGTTATTGAGGATACATTTACAGTTTTTATATGATTTTATAACTTATGAAATGTTTTCATTTATATAATTTTGTTTATAATATTCCATTCAGTGTGTTATATTATAAAATTATTGTGTCATAATATGTAATAGTGATGAGTGATAGGTTTTTTTGGGTCCATGTTTTGTTGATAAATGTTGATAATGAAGGATTATTTTTATCTTGGATATATAAATATACAACTAATAGTTTCTAATTCTGATGTTGTGAATAAAAATATTATATTTAATCATGATTAGATAAAACCTAGAGCTTTATAGATAATATTACCATGAAATTTTTCAATCAATATTTTGTAGACGAAGACCACTACTGTGTTTTTTCTCTATACTTTGGAAAAATATGAGAAGCCATCCATAAAGATAAATATGTTTCTGATATATAAATAATCATCAGGTAAAATATTAATGGAAGATATATTATGAATTTCATGGGAAATATTTTAACAACATCAAATCTCAGTTATCATTTGTGAACATTATATTTTGACAAAGAGTGTGTGGAATTAATCATTTAAATGAAATTATAGAATTATGGTATATGATGGTTTTCATTCTCAGTATTTCATAGGGTAAGACTACCTTAATCTTTGAATATATCTTTGATTTAATTCTAAAGTAACTTATTAGCTAGAAGTAATTCTATATGATTAATATAACATCATATATCACGTATTATAGATAATAACTGACTAAATAAAGAATACATAAGTAATGTAGTTGATCGAGGGCGAGGAGCTGAGTAAAATTATATTTTATTAATCTTAGATTCAAACATTGTGGGATTAATAGAAATTTATTTAATTATTTTAAGGATAAAAAATCAATGTCCCAATGTTCATTAAAAATTATCATAGCTAAAAAAATTGATAAAAGTGTTTCGTTGAGTTCTAGTAGTATATTACAATCACAAATCACTAAATTTGGAACATCATTGTACTATACATTAGAGAGATGATGCATGTAGAATTTTTTACAAGGAATATTTTTTGAATTTTTCAATATTTAAATGATTAAACACTTAAAATTATAAAAAAAAGTGATTTAGATGTTTAATAAAAGGATGAATATTTTTTTTGTTACATGGATTTAAGATACTTTATAGATTTAGGACGGATATAACTTCAAATGGATTATTGGTTGGTGTTGGGGTTTGTATGAATTTTGTTAATTACATTTTTAAAATCAAATGACCATCTATATTAGTGTATTATTTTGAAAAAAAATTATGGAAAATTATATTTAATGAGGATAAAAAATTAGGATCATTTTAATTATTACATCCATATAATATTCTCAGTTGTGGAATTTTTATCCAAGCCACGTTAATAAAAGGTGATGAGAGTATTTTCTACTATAAGAGTACTAAAATTCATAGATATTCGATATAGTATAAGAGACATGAGTTTCCTTCAAAAGGAAAACTCGTTTTATATCTCAATTTAGTTTTGGACAAACAAATACTTAATGTTAAGGATTTTTTATATTTATGTATCGAGAATAACATTGAGAAACTCTAATATTGGTCCATTATTTAATTTTATGTCCATTGATGCTTCTAAATAAATGTGATGTTATACATTTTGAAGAAAAAATTATGTTTATTTGTAATAATCATCATATAGAGTTTCTCAGTAGAATATGACAGTTGATTAATGATAAAATAAATGATGTTTCCAGTGGTGGTATGTTAAACCAAGATTAAAGAACTAATTTCTACTATATGAAATGTATTAGGTTTTAAAAGAGACAATATGGGTCCTCTAAACATAGGTTTATAAAATAATAGATAAAAAAATGTTGAATGAGAGATCCCATAACCTACAATTATATTTTTTAAGGATTTGTTATAAAAAACCTTCATTTTATATTTTCCTTTCAATAATTGTTTAATTATACCAATGGTAAATTATTTTAATATATAAATTCAGATTGAGAAAAAAATTTATTTGTCCCATCTAATTTTTTTTGGATTATCACCTCTATCCATGATGATCAAAGGGAAATGGGTGATTTATAACCTAAGTCCAAGTCATGTTTAATGGTTATGGTGATCATGAATTTGAATTTTGGGTTTGAGATAAAGTGATATGATTGGAAATTGAAATTCATGATGTCTTCAATAATAATGAAATATAATAAAAGTATCATCACATAGACAAAGTTGTAGTGGGGAAAAATAATAAATAGATGCCAACCATGTTAAACATAATGGTAGTTTGGAAATAATGATTATTTTTACATGTATTAAGTATCTAGGTGTGTTAGAAAATTTTATAAGGATAAAAGATGGTCATTTCATAGATGTACCAAGAAGTCCAGATATAATTATTTTCATATATAAATTTCTAAGTAGTGATGAGATTATTAATGGAAAATTTTATCCTTATATTCAGTTAAAGAGTTCCATAATGTATTGTTTACTAACACTGAGTTTTGAATCCAATATGCACTATTTTATTATGAAATATGGGGTAAAATATGATTTATAAGATGTTTTATTAAGTTTAAATGACTCAAAATGGTGGATGTTAGGAATAAACAAATTAATGAATTCATTACATCTAAAAATGTCCTAAATGATTATAAATTTTCCATTATGGAAGTGAGTACATTGGAATCATTTTGTTTACAAATTGAAAGAAGATTAATATTGAAAAAAAAACATTATTAATGTTCTTTTGGAAATAAAGGTTGCTTTCAATTGAAAGGGATCTTTTTTTAATGGATTTAAAATGTTAAAAAGGGTATTTCCATTAAATTATTTTGTAATTGTTGAATTGGGTTATTAAAGAGGAAGTGTTTTGATTTGGAAAATTTGGATTATGTATGGATTTGGTAACAGAATGGAAAGTGTGAACCTTGGTATTCCTTATGATCATACAAATATGTGGGGGTAGACACGTGAAGTGAACTTTGGCACATATTTTTACATGATTTTGGTGGAAATAGATGAAAACTTATGCAACTTTCAATAGGGTTCCATGGTTGGGGTTTTGGAATTTAAGAATTTTCTTGATTTTTCAAAAATGGAATTGAATGAAAAAGTTATTTTGGGACATGTATTTCCATGAAAAGTGGGTTTTCGTATTTTGGAATATTGATTTTGCCTATGTTTTTATATGTTCGAATTATGAGTCTATTACCCTTGACCTCGGGGTATTTCTTTTGGGTGTGTTTTCATGTTGCTCAGATTATGTTACCCAGAAATGTTGCTAATATACCTAGAGAGTTATGCCCAATTTTGGTTCTTTTTATGTGTTTCTATTTTATCAAGGTAATTGAAGTTTGTTGGGATAGTTGTGTGGTTGTTGAAGTTCATTGTGTATTTGGGTTGTTGTGAACTCTCAGGTTTGTAAAATTAGTTCTGTTTTGGTTTTAGTGGTGGGTCTGGTTTTGGATCAGTGGAGGTCAAATGACTCTTTATCGTTGGAGTTTGGGTGTAGTTGGTAGTGGTCGTCTTTTTGCAATGGTTCCCCATCGGTTGAGTAGGGTGTTCCATAGGAACATGTTATGAGGATTCTTTTTCATTGGTGTTAGTTTTTAGTTTTCCATACCATTCTCTTGTGTGCCACTATAGTGGATTGTTCGAGCATTCTAAGCCATCTTTTCTCATCCATCTGAATTTATATTATCATGTGACTGTTCAGGTCACTAGGAAAGGTTCTGAAAAAGTTCCATTCAAGGAAAGAGTTAGTTTCTGGGGATTCTAGTACCTGACTATGAGGCATAAGATGATTTGGCCATCATAGCCAAATCCTTAGGCCTTGGGGCGAATCTCGTATAATGTCAACAGTTTTTGGGGATGTGAAGCCTCAGTCTGGGTTGTGAGTTTTGTGTTGGGACTAGAACATCTAAATCCTTTTCATTCTTGTTTCTATGCTTTTAAAATGTTATCGTTATTGTAAATTCATCATTTCAATGGGATAATGTGATGACATTATTCTATAATAATCCAATCAATCATGTTCATTCGGGTATGTTTTTTCGAATCGTACTTTTTTCCTAAAAATGTGTTTGTCCCTTATATGGGTTGATCTCAGTTTAGTTACGCTCGTTCATAGAAGTAAGTTGATGCAGAAGAATCGATACATTAAGTTGTACTTTGGTTTCCTTTTTAAGTCTTCATGGTAAGGTTTGGTTGGGCGTAGAAACAGAAAAAGATGGGTTTGGGTGTTCCTGCATTTCCAGCACCCCCTTAGGGGGTGGTGCATTTGGGTTTCAAGGTTTCTATGTTATTGAGTTGTTGTGCTAGGAAGATCCCTTCTGTTTTCTTCCCTCAACCTCAGGCTCTAGTTCTCCTTGAATCATTCGGCTATGACACATGTTGGAAATGGTCACCATGAGGCTTTCTATTTTTCTCAGTTTTATGAGGGCATGGACTCAGGTTTTTGTTAACAGTCGGATTGGTGACTTTCTGGGGGAAGAAATCTTGGTGATTGGGAGAATATTCACTCCAAGCCCCTTTTAAATTATCTTATTTTATTATTTCTTAGCATTGGTTTCCCTCTTCAAGGTCCGAGTTGAGGTATGGTCTAAATATTTTGATGTTTAATAATTTGGTGGTTTTCGGACTCGTCCGCTGGCACCGCACGATTGGTAGTAGTCACGCAGTCGGACCAGGTGTTTTGCAGTTGTCTAACATTTAAAAAACAAACAATTAACTAAAATAAGATAAATGTTTAAACTGTATTAATAATATTATTATTCTGTAGATAATAATATAATTATTAATTAAGTTCTATTTTTATTATTATCAATTTTTTTATTGATATTGTCATAGAAAATGAAAATAATTTTTTGTTTATATAATAATAACAAGGCTGTATTAATTCACGTTCTATTAATTATTAAAAATATTATTATTTTGGTTGACATTTAAAATCAAATGAACAAAATGATGATTGTAATAATTATTATTTATAGTGTTATTATTATAATTATTGAAATTATTATTATTAAGGATATTATTAGATAAAATTATTATTATTATGAGTATGTTATTAATATTATTATGATTTTTATTGTTATTATTATTATTAAAAAGTGGCAAACCCCTAAGGGGTGTCCCCGTTACCCGGTTCTTGTGTGAGGTGCAACCAACCCCCTCCCCCCCCATTCCTTTTATGTCATGACCACCCTCGCTGCTCCACCCTGGTACTCCCCCCCTCTTTTTCTCAGGCCAGCAAGTTGCACCCCTCTCTTCACATCCTTCTCCTTCAAGCATGCATCCCCTTGTGCGAGTTCACCAGCTCGGGCTAACCCCCCCCCCCCCCACCCCACCCTCCTCCTTTGCTCCAACTAATGGGACCTGAACCCAATGACCTCTCCTTCCCAGCACGATTTAACCCCAGTAGCCTCCCTTTCCGGCGTATGCCCTCTGCTCGTGACCCCTACTGCGATTTCTTCATTTTCCATTTCTTTTGTGTATTTTTCTTCAATATGTCCAAACCCTAACGTTTTGGGCTTTGGTTTGTGATTTTTTCTAGATTTCTGGGTTGTTTGGTTGGTCTGCAAGGTCTTGATTTCCCTCTCCTTGAAGTTTCATCGCATCAGTGCTTGATTTGAGGTAGTTGAATCCATAAATCTTTCTATCTGATGCATTTTTTGGTGCTTTTTTCATCCAATTATTATTTTTTTTATCTGATTATTTGATTTACATTATCACAATAAACCTAATTATCTATTATGGCTTTAATAAGTTTTTAGAATTTGTTAAAAATGGATTTTGATGCAATTCATCAGTTATGCCTTTGTATTGGTACATTTATTTTGTATGATTTTTATTTTTATATCTGTCCATGAAGAACTTGTTTCTTTAGGTTCCAAATCTTATTTTGAAAATTTGGAAAATATGATATGAACCTTCATAATGCAAAAAATTAGTTTTTTTTTGTTCTATTAAAATGATTGAATTTATAAAAAATAATTTTTTTTTATCATCATGTGTAATGTTTTGGATTTTGGCACCTAGGTTTCTCTTTATAATTGATAGTTTTTCATTAAATCGAGATTAGGGGTTCTTATGAAATTATTATCACTCAAATTGTTGTGGAAATGTTTAAATTTGGTCTATAGTGTATAGTTTTAAAATGGTATGGTTTGTTAAATGTGATAAAATGTTTTGGGAAGAGTTTAATGATTCCTAAGGGGATGGTTTTGGGTTTTCTAAATAAGGTTGGTGGTTGGACATGGTTCTGAAGTAAATGGTTGTTTTATGGAAGTGGTTTTTATGTGTCTTATTGTTTATTGGCGTATCACAAGATATTGGTGCATCCATGGTTGCACTAGGTGAACACATGGATTGGTCAATAAATGAAGGTTATGCAATAAGTTCGGGTTTACGTGAATGATTGGTTTTATAAATGTTTCTTATTTTTATAAATTAGGTTGGTTCTTCTGTTTGGGTTTTAAAAATGGATTTCAAGTTTTTCATCATGTTTGGAACATTTTTTATTAAATCATAATTTGGTGTGAGTGAAAAGAGTAAAGGTCATTTGGATTTAGTCTGGGTTTTGGTGAATGCTTTCTTAAGGGCTCCTTCAGCATTGTAAATTTAAAAGTAGAATTGGTAAGGTGTTTTGTGTAGATTTATTTAGAAATGATGATTTAAAGGTTCGTTCTTTACTTTTATCCCAAGGAAAATGTTTGTACTAACTTTTTAAGGAGACTATGTTTTGGCGAAAGTGTATGCCCAGTTTTCAACTTTGAGAATTTTATGAAATGGTTTAAGTGTTTTATTGTATGGGGTTCAGGTTGGAAACTTCGTGTGATATGAAATGTATGTATATAAATATGGGGCACCTTTATAAGAGGTATATCCCTTAGGGGTTATCATATATTGGTGTCTATGTTTGAGGTAGGAAATTGCGGTGATGGCAGGTAAGGTGAGTCATGCATGTGAGGGCCTCCTACTTACAAAGTATTACTACCACCATGGTTTCCTAGGCATATTTTAGATGATCGAGTGAGAATTTCTAATCAACTCCGATTATACGGGTTGGTACCCACTATATGGTCTGTTTTTTCAGGCGGTTTGTGCCACTAGTGAGGCCAGGTTATAGAAACTGGTTGGTTATTGACTTAGGGGCATCACCATATGCTGACAGGTGAATCCTAATTGAGTACTTATAGGGCTCATCTAGGGATGTTTAGGATCACACATGGTTACTTAATTATGTTCATTGTTTGTTTGCTTTAAATTTTACTAGTTTATTTCTAGCTTTCACTTTTTACCTATTTTACTCTAGCCCATATTTGTTATCTTCTATTTCGGGTTTTGTTTATAAAATGGAAAATGGTTTTGAAAATGGTATGTAGCATGTGTTTTATTTTTAAATGGTAAAAACACATTGCATATTTTAAATTTGAAAACCCTAATTTTATATTTGTATTTAAAACTTGTGTCAATAAGTTATTTTGGTAAGAGAGATTCCTGGATTAATTTGCTTATCTTTTAATTCCTACTAATTATTTCAGTGTTCACGCCTATTCTATATTTTCAGTTTCAGGTCTAGATTTGGTTCTGGTTCTTGGTCCTGCTTCTTGGTCCTGTAGAATATTCTGTTTAGTGGTTAGAGATTACAAAGGGGTCACATGGAGGTTGTGATTGCATGGTTTGGTTTTCTTGTTTTCAGTCTCTTAGTTGTAACTTTTAACTGAATTTGTTTATTCATATACATTTATGATTCAATTGTCACTTTGCTGCAAGATTTGACTGTTATATTTATTTATCTTGTTCTAGTTTTATCTCTTGGGCTTAAATTTTTCCCTCATGTATACATTGATGCCCAACACTACTTTCCATCCCATGGGGGATCGGGAACGCCCCTAGAGACATCTTGTAGACCGGCTCGGGGAACCAGTTTAGGGTCGACCAGAGCTGGTTCATGAAAAAATGGTATTAGAGGAGGCTTTTACTATTTTGTGTGTCTGGTAGATAGAGATTAGGATTGTCCAATCTCAAAAGGTAGGTTATGGGTCGGTGCCTGATCACCACCACTCATGATAAGACCTGAGTTGCCAAGGGTAGACCAGGTTTTGATTATTTTGTCTTTGTTTTGGATTTAGGGATGACAATAGAGGTTAATCAGTGTCACGTTGTGACCCCACATGAAGTAGTGGCCATTCTAGAGTCCAAGTTCTTAATTCGAGGTCCTCTATTGTTATGTCTTATATGGGGCATGGCTCACTACCATGTCACCAGGTTGAGCATAAGAACTATTTCTTTATTCTGATTGTTCATTGCTGGTTATTCTTTGTCTTGATTTTAGTTGGTGTTAGAGTGTTTTTGAAAATTTATGGGGTTTTTAATTGAAAGGTATACTTATCTAATGGATATAAAACTGGTAAAAATGGGATTTCTATTAAATTGTTTTAAATTTAGTGAAGTGGATTTTTAAATAAGAAGTGTTTTGATTTAGAAAATTTGGCTTAAGTTTGGATGTGGTAACGAAATATAAAGTGTGACCCTTGGTATTCCTTAAGATCATCCTCATATGTGTTGGTAGATATGTGAAATGAATGTTGGAACATGTGTATAGGTGATTTGAGTGGAAAGGGATGAACACATATACAGTGGTTCATAGGTTGTCATTGGTGGGGTTTTGGAATTTAAGACTTGGCTTGATTTTTCTAAAATGGACTTGAATGGAAAAAAAATTTTGAGAGTTGTTTTTTCATGAAAATGGGATTTTGTATTTTGAAAATTGGATTTTTCATATGTTTGTATATTTTTGACTTGTGTGTATGTTACCCTTGACCTCGGGGTGTTGCTTTTGGTTGTGTTTTTGTGTTACTTGGAGTATGGTTCCCAGAAAGGCCACTCATATAGCTAGAAAGTCATGCACAGTTCTTGTTCTTTTTAAGTGTTTCTATACTATTGAATTAATTGAGGTTTTTTGGGACACTTTTGTGGTTTTGGATGTAGATTGTGTCTTTGGGTTTCTGGGAACTCCCATGTTTGTCAAAGTAATCTCGTTTCGGCTTTAGTTCTGGGTTCAGTTTTGGATTAGTAGAGGTTGAAAGACTCTTTTTCATTAGAGTTTGCAGTTTTGTTGGTGGTGGTCACCTTTTTAGAAGGTTCCCCATCTGAAGAGTGGGGTGTTCCAGAGAAACCTATTCCTGAAGAATCTAGTTTGATGGTGCTAGTTTTTGGTTCATCAGACCATTCTCTTTCATGCCACTATAGTGGAAAGTTCATGCATTCTAAGCCATCTTGTCTCCACCCTTCGAAGTCCTTCTATCATGTGACCATTTGGGTCATGAATAAATGTTATGAAATAAGTTTCTTTAGAGGAATTATTTATTGGTGGGGAATTCTAATACTTCATTTTGAGTCATAAGGTGCTTTGGATATATGATCTATAGCCTAAGGTCTTAGGGTGAAGTTCATGCAAAGCAGGAGTTGCTGGGGGTGTGAAGCCTCAGTCTAGGTTATGAGTTCTGTGTTTGGATAGGAACATCTAAATCCTTTTCATTCTTTTTTTTATACTGTTAAAATTTTACCGTTATTTTATGTTCATCATTTCAATGGGAGAATGTGATTAACTTGTTGTATTATAATCCAATATGTCTTGTTCGTCTGGATATGGTTTTTGGAATTGTGTGTTTTTTTTAAATGTGTTTGGCCCTTGTATGGATTGATCTCAGTTTAGCTGCACTCATTTGGAGATGTAAGTACCTATGTAAGAATGGATCCTTTTAGTTTTAATTGGGTTTCCTGTTAATTCATGGTGGTATAGTTTGGTTGTGTGGGGAAATTTAATGATCTCGTTTTGGGAGTTCCTGGATCCCCCCCCCACCCATTGGGGTGGTGTGTTTGAGTTTAAGGGCATCATGTTGGTGAATTATCATGGTGGAGGGAACCCCCCTGTGTTCCCCTCTCAACCTTGGTTTGCGGTTCTCCTTGAATTGGCCGGGTTTGACATGTGTTGGGAATGGTCACCCTAAGGATTTCGGTTTTTCTCAGTTTTCTGTTCTCATGGATTCGGGTTTTTGGTAATCATCATCTTGGTGACTTTCTGGGGAGAGAACATTTTGTGGTGGGGTGATTTTTCACACCCCCCCCCCTTAAATTATCTTATTTTATTATTTTATGGAATCAGTTGGCCTCATCATGGTAGGAGTTGAGCGCCAGTATAAATTTTTTTAAAATTTCGTATTTTGGTGGGTTTCGAACCCATTCACAGGCACCACATAGTTGGTGGTAGCCGCGTGGTCAAACCAAGTCCATGTATTTCTCTAACATTTAGAATAAACAAAATTTTATGTATATAAAATAATGTATATGTTTAAAACGTAGCGATAATATTATTATTGTGTAGATAATAAGATTATTATTAATAAAGTGATATTGTTACTATTGTTATTATTATAAAATTGTTATTCATATTTTCATAAAAAATTAAAAGAATATTTTATGTTTATAAAAATGACAAGAGTGTCTAATTAATGTTTTATTAATTATTAAAAAGATAAATAATTAAAATTAAATTAATAAAATGGTTGTTATAATTATTATTAATTTTAGTTTTATTATTCTTAATATTATTAATATTTTTGTTGTTATTAAGAATATAATTAGTTAAAATTATTATTATAATGAGTATTTTATTAATATTATTAACATTTTAAATATTATTATTATAATTATATTAAAAAAAGGAGGCAAAACCCTAGGGGGCATCCCCCCTTGCTTCTGTGTGAGGTGCAACCCACCCACACCCCCTCCTTCTAGGTCGTGGTCACCCTCGCCATTCAACCCTGGTCCTCCCCTCTTATTCTGCTCCAGCCAATAGCTTGTGCCCTTCTACTTCAAGCATGTAGCCGCCTGTGCGAGTGCACAAACTCAGGAAGAATCCCCCCCCCCCCTCCTTTGTTATGGCCAATGTGACCTAACACTCGAGACCTCCCCTTCCAGACTCTATTTGGCCCCGGATAACTCCCTTTTCATCAGACACCCACTTATCGCGACCCCCTATTGCATTTTGTTCTTTTTCCATTTCTTTTGGGTGTTTTTCTTCAATGTGGCCAAACCCTAACATTTTGGGTTTTGGTTTGGGTGTATATCATGTTTTCTAGTATGTGGGGTTGGTCCACAAGGTCTTGATCTCCCTCTACTTGATGTTTTGTCACATTCGTGATTGACTTGAGGTTGGAGAATCCATAAATAATCCTTTACGATGTATTTCTTGGGAACTTGGTTCTTCTAATTATTATTATTTTTATTTAATTATTTGATTTTTAGCATCTAAATATACCTAATTAGTCAATTAAAGTGTTTTTATGTTTTTATAATGTTTTTAAAAATGGATTTTGAGGAAATTATTCGGTTATGCCTTTGTATTGGTATATTAAGTATGTTTGATTTAAATGCATATATGAGTCTGTGATGATTTGTTTTATATAGGTTCCAATTCTTTTTTTATAATTTTAAATAAAATGTTATTCGAACAATCATAATGCACACAATTAGTTTGTTGTAGTGTTTTTAGATGATTTAATTTATTGTTAAAAAGTTTTAATGATCTTCATGTGTAATATTTAGGATTTTGGCACCTTTGTTGTTCTTTTTAATTGATATTATTTCTTTAAAGCATGATTTGGAGTTCTCATGAAATTATTAGAACTAATGCTATTGTAGAAATGTTTATATACCTGTAAATTTGTTCTAGAGTGTATAGTTTTTTAATGGTATGGTTTGTTCGAATTGTTAAAATGTTTTGGGAAGAGTTTGATGATTCTTAAGGGGATGTTTTTATGTTTTCTAAATAAGGTGGGTGGTTAGAAATGGTTCTTGAAGCAATCGGTGTTTTATGTATGTGGTTTTTATGTGTCTCATTGGTTGCTGGTGTATCACTGGATGTTGGTCAATCTATGGGTGCACTAGGTGCACACATGGATGTGTCAATAAATGAAGGTGATGCCTTAAGTTGGGGTTTTCTTGAAATATTGGTCTTATAAATGGTTCTTAATTTTCCAAATGAGGTTGGAACTTTTGTGTTGGTTCTAAAATTGGATTTAAATATGTTCTTCAAGTTTGGCATATTTGTCATTAATGCATAATTTGTCATTAGTTAAAAGAGAAAAGGTTATTTGGCTCATGGTCTAGGTTTTTGTGAATGTTTTATTAAGGGATTGTTCCACTTTGTAAATTTAACACTGTAATTGGTAATATGTTTTGGGTAAATATATTTAGACATGTTGAATTAAAGGCTTGTTTTTCACTTTTAACCCAAAAATAATGTTTGTACTAACTTATAAATATGACTATGTTTTGGCAAAAGAGTACACTCGGTTGGTAACTTTAAGCATTTTATGAAATGGTTTAAATGTTCTATGGTATGGTGGCCCAATTTTCACCTTCGTGTGATCTGAAATATATTTATAAAATTTGGGGCACCTTTATAAGAGGGATATCCCTTAGGGGTTATCAAATATATCTGTCTATGTTTGTGGTTGGCAAGCGTGGAGACGGTAGGTAAGGTGGGTCACATATATTAGGGCCTCAAACTTACACAATATTACTACAACCATGAGTTCCTGGGAATCTTTCATATGATCGTGTGATAGTTTTTTATAAACCCCGATTATAAGGGTTGGTAACCCCCTAGATTTGTTGTTAGTCCTTACAGGTTGTGCCACTAGTGATTCCTGGTTAGGGAAGCTAGTTGGTTATTGACTTAGGGGATTCACCATACACAGGAAGGTGGCTCTGAACTGAGTATATCTAGTGGTCTTCTAGGGACGTTTAGGATCACCCATGGATACATATTTATGTACATTTTTTCTTAATTTCTATTGTACTAGTTTTTTTTTCAGCTTGAATTGTTTACTTTTTTACTCTAGCACAACTTTGGTATCATTTACTTCGGGTTTTGTTTAGAAAATGAAAAATGGTTTTGGAAATGGTATGGAGAATGTGTTTGATTTTAAAATGGGGAAACATGTTTCTTATTTTAAAATGTGAAAACTCTATATTTTTATTTTTATTTCAAACTCGTGTCAACGAATTTCTTTGGGAAGGGAGATTCTTGGATTTAGTGGTTGATCCTGGCATTCCTACTGAGTATTTTGGTGATCACACATATTATATCCTTTCAGTTATAGGTCCAACATTATATTAGGTTCCCGATCCAAATGCTCAGTTTTGGAGAATATTCGGTTTAGTGGTTGGAGGTGACCAATGGGTCACATGGAGGTTGTGATAGCATGGTTTGGTTTTCCTGTTTTTAGATTTCGGTTTGTTAGTTATACCTTGTAACTGAATCTCTTTATTCATATTAATTTAATATTCAGTTGTTTTTTGGATATGAGCTCTATTTTTTCTATTTATTTATCTAGTTCTGGTTTTATATCTTGATCTTTAATCATTCCCTCATGTATACATCGATGCCCAACACTAGTTGTCATACCAAGGAGATCGGGAACGCCCCTTGGGACATTTTGTGGACCATCTCGGGTGACCGGTTTTGGTTTGACCTGGGATGGTTCATGAAAAAATGGTATCAGAGGAGGCTCTTACTATTTTGGGTGTCTGGTAGATGGATATTAGGATTTTCAGGGCTCATGTCGTAGGTTACGGGTTGGTGTCTGATCACCACCGCTCGTTATGAGACCAGAGTAACCCAGGGTTGTCTGCATTTTGAGTCTTTTGTATTTATTTTGGATTGAGGGATGACAATAGAGGTGACACAATGTCACGTTGTGAACCCACATCGAGTAGTGACCCATGTCGAGCCCAGGTTCCTAGTTCAAGGTCCTCTTGTTTTATGTCTTACCTGGGGTGTGGCACACTACCATGTCGTTGGGTTGGGCATAAGTAGTAGTTCCTCATCTTAGTTGTTCATTGTTGGTTTTTCTTTGTCTTGATTTCGATTTGTGTTGTTGTGTTTTTAAAAATTATAGTGGTTTTTAATTGAAATTTATATTTCTATAATGGTTTTAAAACTGGTAAAAATGGAATTTATTTTACATTTTTTTGAAATTTGTGAAGTGGGTTTTAAAGAGGAAGTGTTTTGATTTGGAAAATTTGGCTTTTGTTTTTATTTGGTAATTGAGTGGAATGTGAGAACCTTGTTATTGCATAGGATCATCCGCATATGTGTGGGTAGACATGTGAAGTGCACGTTGGAACATATGTAAATGTGAATTGAGTGGAAAGAGATGAAAAATTATATGGAAATTCATAGGGTTCCATGGGTGGGGTTTTGGAATTTAAGACTTGGCCTGATTTTTCTAAAATTGACCTCAATTAAAAAGTGATTTCAGGTCTTGGTTTTTCATGAAAAGTGGGTTTTTGTATTTTTAAAATTGTATTTTGCTTATATTTGTATATGTTTGACTTATGTGTCTGTTACCCTTGACCTGGGGGTGTTTCTTTTGGGTGATTTTTCATGTTTCTCAGAGTACTCTATCCAAATAGTCGCTAATAAATCCAGTGAGTCTTGCCCAGTTCCAGTTCTTTTCATGTGTTGAATGTTTATCAAGGTAATTAAGGTTTATTGGGATATTTTTGTGGTTGTGGAAGTAGAGTGTGTATTTGGGTTGTTTTCTACTCCCTAGTTTTTCAAAGAAGTTTCGTTTCAGTGTTAGTAGTGGGTTTAGTTTTGGATTAGGGTAGGTTGAATTACTCTTTGTCGTTGGAGTTTGGATTGTAGTTGGTGGTGGTCAGATTTTTCGAAGGATCCCCGTATAGAAAGTGGGTTGTTCAAATGGAACATGTTTCTAATGAATATTTTTCTTTTGTGTTGGTTTGCAGTTCTTCAGACCATTCTCTTATGTGACACTACAGTGACTAGTTCGGGCATTTTGGGCCATATTGTCTTATCCCTCTAAAGTCTTCAATAGTTTGACCATTCAGGTCACTGAGAAATGTTCTAAAAAAGTGTCATTCATGGAAGGAGTTATGGTTGGGGGATGCTAGTAAATGATTGTGAGGCATAAGATTCTTCTGTAATCAGAGCCCCATCCCCATGTCTCAGGGTGAAGCTCGCATAGAGTCCAGAGTTTCCAGGGGGTGTGAAGCCTCAATCTAGGTTGTGAGTTTTGTATTTGGACTGGAACATCTAAATCATTTTCGTTCTTATTTATATGCGGTTAAAATTTTACCATTATTGTAAATTTCATCGTTTCAATGGGAGAATGTGATGATATTGTTATACTATAATCCAAACAGTCTTGTAAATATAGATATGGTTTTCTGAATCATGTGTTTATCTTAAAAATGTGTTTGGCCCTTGTTTGGGTTGATCTTAGTTTTGTTTTTCTCATTTGGAGATGTATGTACCTACGGAAGAATTGGTCGGGTGTTATGCATATTGGGAATGGTCACCCAGAGGGTTTCGATTTTTCTCAATTTTCTGTGGGAATGGACTCGCGTTTTTGTTAACCGTCGGCTTGGTGACTTTTTTGGGGCAGAAAATTTTGTTATGGGGAGAATTTTCACACCCCTCTTCTTTTAAATTATCACATTTTATTATTTCATGACATCGGTTGGGCTCCTCAAGGTGCGAGTTGAGCGTCGGTCTAAAATTTTTTATGATTAATTTTTTGGTGGGTTTCTGACCCATGAGTGCAAACCACACAGTTGGATGTAGTTGCGTGATCGGTCCAAGTGTCATGCATTTGTCTAATGTTTAAAATAAATAAAATTTTATGTAAATAAAATAATCTAAAATTTTAAACTGCAGTAATAATATTATAATTGTGTAAATAATACTATTATTATTAATAAAGTGTTATTGTTATTATTATTATTATTATCAAATTATTATTGATATTGTTATAAAAAATGAAAAGAATATTTTTTTATAATAATAAAAAGAGTGTATTAATTAATTTTTTATTAATTATTATGAATATTATTAATTTTTTTATTATTTAAAATTAAATGAATAAAATTATTATTATAATTATTATTATTTTCAGTGTTATTAATATTATTAATATTATTATTCACAATTATTATTATTATTATTATTATTTTATTAATATCATTAACATTTTAATTATTATTATTATTATTATTAGTATAATTCTTTTAAAAAAGAGGCAAAACCATATAGGGTGCCCCCCCTTCCCTACTCCTGTGCGAGGTGAAACCTACCCCACCCCCCTTATAGGTCGCATCCACCCTCACTGCTCCACCCTGGTCCTCCCCTCCTCCCCTCCTCATGTGCTCCATCTAGTAGCTCACTCCCTACCCTTTGTGCCATTCTCCTTCAAACGTGTAACCCCTTGGGGGAGTTCACCAACTCAGGCTGAACCCCCCCTCCTTTTCTCTTGCCAGTGTGACCTGACCCCGGCTACCTTCCCTTCCTAGTGTTATTCGGTCTCAGTGGCCTCCCTTTCTGGCACATTCCCCATTCTCGTGACCCCCAATTGCAATTTTTTCTTTTTCCATTTCTTTTGGGTGTTTTTCACCAAGGTGCTTGAACCCTAACATTTCATGTTTTGGTTTGTGTATTTTTGAAGTTTTCTAGGATGTTAGGTTGGTATGAAATGTCTCGATCTCACTCTCCTTGAAGTTTCATCGCATTTGTACTTGATTTGAGGTAAGAAAATACATAAATCTCCCTTTCATATTCATTTATTTGTCACTTCGCTCTTCCAATTATTTTTTATTTTAATTTATTATTTTATTTTCAGTATTGCAATATTCCGAAATAGTCTATTATGGTGTTTATAAGTTTTCAGAATTTGTCAAAAAAATGGATTTTGATGAAATTCTACCATTATTCCTTTGTATTGGTACATTTAGTATGTTTGATTTAAATGCATATATGATTCCATGCTGAATTTTTTTAGGTGAAAAATATTATTTTGAAAATTTTTAAATTGGGATTCTCACCTTCAAAATGCAAAAAATTAGTTTTTTTGGTGTTTTCCAGATGATTGAATTTATTAAAAATAATTTTTAATGATCTTTATGAGTAATTTTTAGGATTTTGGCACCTAGGTTGGACTTTTTAACTAAACGTGTTTCCTTAAAGTAAGATTAGGGGTTCTTATGAAATTCATAACACTTATGTTGTTGTGGAAATTATTATTTGGATATAAATTTTATCTAGAGTGTATAGTTTTGAAATATTATGGATTGTTAAATGTGTTAAAAAATTTGGGAAGAGTTGAATGATTCTTAAAGGTGTGTTTTTATGTTTTCTAAATGATTTGAGTTGTTGTACATTGTTCTTAAGGCAGTGGTTGTTTTATGGAAGTGGTTTTTATGTGTCTTATTGGTTGTTTTGTATCATTTTATGTTAATGCATCCATGGGTGCACCAGGTGTAAACATGCATGGATCAAAAAATTAATTTGATGCCTTAAGGTAGGGTTTTCTTAATTTATTAGTTTTATAAATGGTTCTAATTTTTCTAAATGAGGTTGGGTCTTCTTTGGGATCTTAAAATGGCCTTCTAGGTGTTCCAAAAGATTTTCCTGTTTGGCCTTAAATCATAATTTTTCATGATTTAAAAGAGTAAAGGTTGTTTAGATCTTTGTCTAGGTTTTGGGGAATGTTTTCTTAAGGGTTATTTCATCTTTGAAATTTTAAATGCGGCATTGGTAAGGTGTTTTGGGTAAATGTTTTTATACAGGTTGAATTAAAGGCACTTTTCGGAGTTTTAACTCAAGGATAATGTTTGTAATAACTTTTAAAAGAGACCGTGTTAATTTGAATGAGTACGCCTGGTTGGAAACTTCAGGTGTTTATGAAATGGTTTAAATGTTCTATGTTATGGCATCCTAGTTGGAACCATCGTGTGATATAAAATGTATTTATATATATCCAGGGATCCTTTATAGGTGGTATATCCGTTAGAAGTTATTGTATATTGGTGTCCATGTTTGGGGTAATTAGGTGCGGTGATAGGTAAGGTGAGTCACGTGTGTGAGGGACTCTTACTTACATAGTATTACTACCACCATGGGTTGATTGGCGTCTTTTAGATGATCGAGTGATGGTTTCTGATTAAACCCTACCCCCTGGATTTTCTATTAGGCCAGGCATGTTATGCCACTAGTTAGTCAAGGTTAAGTCAGCTAATTTGTAATTGACTTTAGGGCTTCACCATATGTCGTTAGGTGGTTCTGAATCGAGTACATATAGGGGTCTATTAGGGATGTTTATGATCATCCATGGTTAATTAATTATGTTCATTTTTGTTTAATTTTTATTTTACTAGTTTATTTACATATTGTATTGTTCACCTATTTTACCCTAGCCCAGCATTGGTATCATTTATTTTGGGTTTTGTTTATAAAATGAAAAATGGTTTTATAAATGGTATGTATAATGTGTTGGATATTCAAGTGGGAAAGACACATGTATTTTTTTAAATGTGAAACCCCTTCTTTTATATTTGTATTTCATGCTTGTTTCAATGATTTTTTTGGATAGGGAGATTCTTGTACTTAGTGGCTTATATTGGCCTTCTTAATAAGTATTTCAGTGCTCACACCTATTTTGTTATTTCAATTTCTGGTCCAGCTTTGGATCTGGTTCGTGGTCTAACTACTCAGTTTTGGAGTAGCTCTTGTTTGGTGGTTGGAGGTGACCAAGGGGTCAGACGAAGTTTGTTATAGCGTAGTTTGGATTTTTTGTTTTTAGTTTTCAGTCTTTTAGTTTTACCTTGTAATTGAATGTGTTTATTGTTATTAATTTGATATTTAGTTGTCATTTTTCTGTTTTCTTTGTTTGTTCTATTTATTTATCTGATCTTGGTTTTATCTCTTTGTCTTAAATAATTCCATCGTGTATTCTTTGATGCCCGATACTATTTTCCATCTCGGATGGATTGGGAAATCCCCTTGAGACATTTTGCAGACCGACTCGGGTGACCGGTTCATGGTCGACCTGGGCTAGTTCATGACACTAGTATTGGCCCCTTTCCGTTGTCCAAACTTATAACCATGAAATCTGAGTAAGTGTCAAATGACATCCTGAGTAGGGTGTGAGTATAACTCTCTATGTCACCACCAATAGTGTCTAAAAAAATTTCAATCTAAGAAGATAGTGTATGAAAGTACTATATAAACAAAAACATGAAAAGATGGGTAAGACATATACCATTAGTTAACAATGTCCTCTTAAACCATTTTCATCATTTATATCATGGGTTAGGGATTTACATTAATTTCACTTTAGACTATGTCGGTCAAATACTATGAATTATAGAATAAATCAAGTTCCCTAAATCACTAGCGGAAGAAATTTAAAAAAAAATATCATAGTTACCTAGGAACCTAGGTCCAAGTAGTCTCATAGAATGAAACTATTTGGGGAATAATCATTTTTCCTCTTCCTATCCCAGGAATTAAAGGGGGCGTGGTTTAGATCCTCGGTATAATCTAACCTATGGGTCTTGATCATCATGTCCAATACACCACACTTACTGCTAATCCTTTTTCACATGATTCTTTAATTGTTTACCACACATAATAATTCACAAATCATACTCATTGAACACGTTTACCATTTAACAACTCAAAGATTGATCAACACATAAATCATTATCATTTCATAACCCATTAACACATTTTCCATTTACAATTCATGACTCATTGACACATTATCATTACCAAACACCCCCTTCAATCATGTTATCAATTAACCAAAATTACATCAATTTCATTTCACAATTCATATAAACAAAGAAACACAAATTCATGTATTTTCCTTCATAAACCCATATAAACATGATAAATATTACTATCATATGTTTTATCTTATAAACCCATCAAATTTACATTCACATTCCCAAAACCATATTAAAAATAAGGTATACCCCCTGGGAGTCCACTTTTAGAATCTATTTCTTATTATGGAAATAAAAATCTCATCAATAAGAAACCCATATCATAAACAAATATGCATACATCAACATAAAAAATATGGTATGTAACATATAGAACACTAACCTAGATTTTGAAGATGAATGATTCTCAACCCTATCCTTTTGTCTAGATTCAAACACCACATGTAGACCCAACCTAAGATTCCTTAGAAAAAAGAGGGTTTTGGGGATTTTAAAGGAGAAGAATGGTTAAAAACCCAAATCCAAAAAATATAATTAATATGGGTGTTAGACTCACCCAGAGCATGTATTTTCAACCAATGGATCTCCAAACATCTTAAAAAATATGTATATTGATCCTTGGGATGCTTAGGGCTTTTTGTCTCTTCACTAGAACTATAGTAGGAAGAATAGAGTATAATCCAGAGTGAGAAAACTTAAGGCACAAGAGGTAAAAATGAAAAATAACACTTTCTAAGGGTAACATGTTTTAACAACATGGTTGGCCAAACCATGCACCAACCTTGCACCACCAACTATACAAGAGGGGACAGATTGCACAGTTACCTGGGAAACCTACACAGTTTCACAAACCATGTGGGATTTGTAACACCCCAAGATATTGTCTATTTGTTTCCAATTAATTAAATTTTTTGATATTTTTCATTTAATGCTACATTGAAAATAAATTCTTTTATGCTTTTTTGTAATATATACCACACCATGTTGATATTTCACTATATGCAACACTTATCTTAGCTTGCGGTACACACAACAATGAGTTAGCTTGCAGTAGATGTAAGACCATGTTTTACCATCTTTTAAGGGTGAACATATTTTAAAACTCAATTTTGACACTTTTATAAATTTTATTTTTGTAAAATAGAAATCATTTTTGAATTTATCATGTCGAAATTATCCTTGGGTGAATATTTGGGATTTTTTTGGGAAACATCATTTTAAATGAATAATGAAAACTACTATATTTTAGTTAAAAACCGACTATTATATCAAATAATTATTAATGATAAATGATATTTTAGATTTTTTTAGAGTAACATTAGATCAATTATACATAAATTTATACAATTAAGTTCATTATAATCAATTTTACATTGAAATGGAATATAAAATCTTAACAAACTTTTGAACGTTTCTCTACTTTAAAAACATGTTATTTCACCCCGTATGTGGGATTAAAGTTAATCTTAATTTTTCCACATCTGGGATTTGAATTTTGAAAATATGAAATAAATGGTTGTAATAATTATGATATTTTTTTTCCAATAATATCAACATAAATTTTTGACCAAAATGATTAGTGAATGTGATTAAAATTAATTACGGTGATTAAGGTATAATTCAGCTTAATAAGGGACTAAAACATAATGAAAAAGAAAAAAATGACCTAGATACTTGTCCAAAATAAATTAGTTCCAAATATTTACACCATATACCCACATGGTTTTAAATTTATGTGTTATTGAGATATTATTAAATTGAATTTCTCTATATAAAATGTTATGTTATGAAAAAGATAAAAAGTGAAATTTTCTTACCTTTGACATTTATAAAACACTAGGATATGTAAAAAATAATATTTCATGTTATTCATATCCATTTTAAAGATAAATGGGTTATTGTTATCATAATAATTTATAAATACTTTTTTAGCAATGATTTAGTATCTTAAAATGCTTATGAAATTCTAATTTACTGATTATTTAGTTAATAATTAACTAAAATAAATGACACAATAAATATTAAAACCGAAGTCAATTGATTGAATTATTTTATTTATTTATTTTTTTAGATGAATATATCATGTTACACATATGTAAACCTAATATATTTTAATATCAATATTATATTGATATTTTGAAATTAATATTAAATAAATAATGTCAAAATTGACATTATTATTATTTTATAATAATTTAAATTTTATTAAATGATTTAAAATTAATGAATGTAATATATCCTAAAAATATATATTAATGTGTTAATAAATATAATATATGGTCTATTAATGGACTAATTTCTATTTTATAATTAACATATTGACCCATATATTTTAAAAATGTTGTTAACATGACTTGAGTTTAAGTAGCATTTTAGTGCGTCACAAGCGCTTATTTTAAAATTAATTTCCAAAACACATGGTAATTTAATTTTATAAATTATTTATAATACTAATAATTAAATGGATCTATATTTTCTAATAAATCTCACTTTATTTTATTCTTAATGGATAAAATAGTTATATTAGAGAACTAGATGCTTTAAAAAACCAAAAATGATAAAATTGGGGAATCTAAGATGTTAAGGAACCAAATTATTAAAATACACAAATTTTAGTCTGGTAGAAGTTTTAATTGACCATTATTCCTCTATAATACATTATTTTCCAATTTTTGATTCAGTTTAGGTATGTTAGACCACCCAATAGTGAATGCCTTTTGGTATTTCCATGAGTTTCACTCCCCTCTCCAATATAAAAGGGCAAGCACTCTATCACTTCATAACACCTCTCAATCACCATGAATCACCCAAAATCTACTCAAATAATCTCCCTAATTCCCTAAATTTCATCTATAATCCTACATTTAACAAAAAATCATCTCCAAAAATCTTTGTTTCACAAACCAAAAGGGGTTACCCGATTTATAGGTAATGTATTCTCTCAAGCTCGTTTCCATTATTTTCTTTCTTCACCCCCATTACTCTCTTTATTCCATTATTTAGAAACAAAACCAGTATCATAAGTATACTATTGTTTTTTATTAAATGGTTTCAACATTAACATTTACACACACCCATCTGATGGATATTGAAAATAATGATTCTCTGAACAGCGAATTACTGCCTCACGAAAGGATGATTGTTCATTTTTCATTTACCACATTTCATGGTGGTCATTATGAAGGAAACCCTATTTATATATTTAATAAATTATATTTATTATTTATTTAATCTTTTTTATTAATTGTAAAACACACATCCCTTAAATTTCCATTTTGTTTTAATATGATAATCTCGTCTGAGGAAGTGTGGACTACCACCACCTCAAAGTGATGTGATTTGTTTAGAAACCACATTGAATGTATTAAGGATGAGTTTAATGAAAATATATGATATATATGAAATAATAATGGTACTTTAGTGATGATATGTATATATATACATACATATATATACATATATTTCAATTACACACTTTCCTTCAATATGACTTCAAAAAATCGGAAACAACGTTCATGGGTACGTACAGCTTACCGTCTCCATGAACGGTGTATTCCATTTCATAATTCATTATGCTATAGATTATTATAATATTAAAATAATATATATAAAAGGTATTTATATATTTTTATATATTTTTTAATCATGATATAAGAATAAGGATCAACGATATAACAAATAAAGACACATGCAAAGAACAAAGTGAATATTACTCAAAGTGAAAATTTAAAATACGATAGTTAAAAATAATGAAGTATAAGATCATAATAAAAAAATATATGGTATTTTTTATAAGAATATAATTCTATAAAATATTTATAATAAACTTATATTTATTATACATGAAACTTGTATGAGTATGGAGAGGGTCAGGACACAATGTAAGGGGATTTCTTATCACTTTTTATTTTCGTGAGATATACTCTATATTTTCCACACTTTACTTTTGTGACGTAATTCACATGATTATATTCTATGTATATTGTAATTAAATTTATGGTTGTTTAAATATTAATTTATGGGTATTCATTCACGGGGTTTAATTTTCAAAAGTTATCAAATCGTTATAAATGTTTTTCCTCAATTTTCCATCTTTGAGACTCATGTTTTTTTATGCACCTATACTCTTTTTTGAAGTGTATATACATCCATTTTAAATTTTATATAATCAATATATTTTTCATTATATTTTAATATTAATGTAATTTCATTTTCTTACATGTAGATTATGATCCCATGTTACTAAGTTATAATAGTATATTAAGAGAATCTCATTATTTTTTTGAGATTGTTTACATTTATGCTTCCTTTGATAAAATATTTTGATCCATCTCTCAAGAAATATCATGATTTTCCTTATATTATGTTTATTCTAGATATCCACATTTTTTATTACCATTTTTTCCACTCTTTGGTACTTAATTTAATATTTTTACATACAGTCTTACCATCTCTCTCTTTGGTAAGAAATCTATTCTATAAAAAACCATGTTTTCAAAAATGTTTTCAAAATATCATTGAAGATGGTTTTAAGGGAAAAAGGATTATAAGAATTTTTTAATACTTTGAAAGATAAAATTATAATTCTTCAAATATATTTTCAAAGATAAAGGTTTTGAAAGAGATTTATGTTATAAAAATCATTCTTTCAATATAGAAAGGATATTTCCTTAACAAATGTTTTTAAAAGATCATTCAAGATTATTTCAAATCTATGATAACACCCATTGTTGTTACTCATTACTTTATAGGGAATTTATTAAATTATTCTATTCATATTATTTCATTAAATGGATTATGTTTTGATAGATTGATTTTTGTAGAACTTATTTCACATTCACAGGTTATGTGCTTTTGAAAGCCACTTCATTTTATAGGTTATGTTTATGATCGAAGGATTATGAAACATATCCCTTTACAGTGTTTATGATTTGATTACATTTTTATAATAACCATTTCATTTAATGGGTTATTATATAATTATTTATGATCTTTTGGTATATGTATGTATGATTTCATTATGAGACTGGTGGGATCTATATCTCCCAATAATGCATTGGGTAAAGATTTATATCTCATGATATAAAATAAGATGTTATTGGGAGTGAACATTGACTACAATAATGGCCATGGGATTGAACCATGACTACTAAGATGGTATGAGGAGCGAAATAATGCTTCTATGATGGTATGTGGATTGAACCCATACTACTAACATGGTCTTGGCAGTTACGCCTTGTCTACTATGGAAATCATTATATGCTTATGTGTTTCCCACAATTCTAGGTGTTATTACTATGTTATTCTTTCATGGATTATTCTCTCAATTACATTATGATTCATATCTTTTGAACACCTAATATTTATTCCATGATCTCTATTGTGATCTTTGATATGTAGGGTGAGATCTTCTATTTTTCTGATCTAATTCTCATACCCTTATGGTCATGTTTTTATTACATGTCTCACTTGTTTACCCTTACTAAGAATTTGAGCTCACCCCATTTATGTTTCCTTTCCCCAAGTTATGATGATATGTACTATTTTTGATATGTCTAAGAAGGGTTCTGGTCAAGAAGTGTGACAACTCAGACCTGAATTCCACTTAACGGGTGTCCCGAGCCTAGTGGGCCACATGTCCTCAAGAACATATCCCCAAATGACAGAGGCTACCAACCAGTAGTGATGGTCTAGGGTGTGTCTGTGGGGAAACTATACCCTCATTATTAGAGTGTAGCACTAAAAAATAAATATGAATGAATAGTAAACAATAGAAGAAATATAAATATTATAAATTAAAAGAAGAATAAAATTGATGCAATACATAAACGAGAATAACAATAACTGTATCAACTCGAACAATGATGATGTAATTCCATGTCACTGTAAAACTAGAAAACTTAGATACAAGACAATAGGCATAACATGTTCCACAAACTAGAAAACTTGGATACAAGACAGTAGGCATAACATCTGCTATCAAGCTTCATCCTATCCGCACACAATAAAGTGTTGAAAGTTGTATGATTCCCTTTTTCAGTACCTGCAACTAGGTAATCTACTCCAGGTACCAAACAGTTCCTAGAGAGGGTGTGAGATAAATCTCAGTGGGCCACCACCAACAGTGTCTATAACATCCAGCCTGTGTAATGTAATATTGCAGTGTATATGCATGTATATATAATGTATAGCAAGAAGTAAATTGTAACTAATTACCCAAGTACCATCTTCATCCCTTAGCTGGTGTCTGAACATGTAACTAGTTCATTAATTACATAATTACCATTTAATGTTAATAGTTTGTGTGAGGCATAGTCAGAACTGACATCACCTTGTTATAATATAAGTAGTGAAGGTCCCATGACATAACAAGGAAACCTGACAATGAAATCTAGTGAGGGATTTCCAAGGTAATAACCAAGATAACGTAAATCTAATAGAATGAAAACTCATTAGTATCTATGTCTATCTAAGGGGAAAGAGTGTAATATATAGAGTGTAATCTAAGGCATTCCACAAAAAAGTGCCTTTTGATTCCAAGGTGATTTACCTAGGTAAAATGGGGCTACGCAAGGACAGGGCCTGATGGGATTTCACCATGGCACCTATTAGTAAATGATGGATCCAAGTAGTGTATCTAAGGTATCCTGTAATAATGTAAAGAACCCTACGGTGGTATATTGGGAATCTGAGGAATATAAAAGAATTGGAGTCTAGGTGGGTATCAACCTAAAATAACTACATCTTGGAATCAGAAAGGGGTTCCCGAGTCCTAAGGTATTCTCCTCTCATAATACATATAAAGCTCGAGTTAATACATTCCTATTTGATATTGTAATCATGTAGTAATTAATTTGGGTCAATTCTTTCCTTCCATTAGTTTGGATAGGTCATGTAGAGTTGCAAACACTTATTTATTGGTCCAAGCATTTTCTTCCATTAGTGTGTATAGGAAAAGTAGAATTGAAACCATTTAATCATGTCTTAATTAACCATTAAGGTATATTCAATTATTAAGGTTCACTTTACTACCTTCCATCAGTATGGAAAAGGGTGCTACTGACATGTAACATTTATTCAAACTCCTTTGATAAGGCCAAGCTATATACTTGGTATACTTACCATTCTACATTTCACATTTCACATTTAACAATCATTTAAAATCACATACATTAGGTGGGTAAAGTGGTGAGAATACACAGTACATTCCATTATGAAATTATCATTAATAAAATGTCATTTATTATGGAAAGTATCACCTATAGAAAGGTCAACCAAAGGCTCACCCAAATGGTGGCTCAAATGTGCTGAATCACTAATACCCAACTATGGCATAACCTTTGACAATAGAATGATTGAGTTGTGGGTGCAACCACTAACAACATATCACATATTTGGAAATAGAATAACCATATTATTCTAACAAGTATAATCATGGAATGTAAATTTAATAAACGGCTTCTAATGAAACTGGTGGGACCCACATGAACATTCTAAAAACAAAAAACTTTAGCGATGAGTTATAAACCACCCACCTTAGGGTTATATGTTCCTTATCCTTCATTATCGGCCTTTGATTTTCCTCGTATTAGAGTAGATCTAAGAAAAGGTGAAAATCTCTCACATGGAAATATCTAGGTCCAGAGATAGAGAGAAGAATAATAGAAAAATAGGACTCAGTTACATATTGTTATGCATCCAATGTGACAAACAAAAGCTTGATTGAATGCTGGACGAAGTAGATATCTTGATCCCTATCTTTGGCCTTTAAAATGCTCCAAATGGGTGAAAAATGAGTAAAATCCCATTGGTTCTTAGATTATGAGTAAGGAGGAGTATTAATTTATCATTAATGGAAAAGCTGGAAATTTACCCCAAAAATTAGTTGGCGCACAGTTTGTCCGCAAGGTTTGTTCAACCAGGAGAAAACCATGCGGGATGGCTCTACCTGAATGGTTCGGCCACATTGTTTGATCAAACCATGTGAAAGACATGTACTGGTACATAGGGAGAAAGGATCACTTTCATGGTTAGGCCACATGGTCATGTGACTACTATCCGATGTGGTTCTGTTTAAAAACACCATCTACACAGTTAGTCAAACCGTGTGGAAATCTGCACGGTTTACTCTACACCGTGCGAAGGGTATTTTTTTCTCCAAAAAGATGAGTTCCAGGCTCCGAACAAGCCCCAAACACCGTATAAACCTTTATTAACTCATTTGAAACCCTTATTAGTTCCAAATTAAATATTTAGATTGAAAATTAAAGGATCCATAACTATGTGAAAAACTTGGTTCTTACCGTCTTCCCCCCTTAAAAGAACTCACCCCTCAGTTCTCCATCCAAGGGTAAAGAAACACTATCAGAAAACAACTCTAGCCATTGAGAACATACCTCATATTCCCTCTCCCAAGTCTCATCATGTACTCGGTTGTGCTTCTATAGCACCCATATGAGAGGGACAGACTTACCTCAAAGGGCCTTCGTACTTTGGTCATCGATGCATATTGGATACTCCTCAATTGTAGCATCGTCTTTTAACTCAACTTCTTTGGGATCAAAGGTATTATACAAGTCAAGATGATACTGGAAAATTTTTGAAACATGAAATATTTCGTGCATGTCATGGTACCTCTGAGGTAGTAGCAACTGATAGGCTACCGACCCAACTCTCTCTAAAATTTCAAAGAGCCTGACATAACAAGGAGATAGTTCTCCCTACTTCCTTAAACATATATTCCCTAGATTAGGTGATACTTAAAAAAACATGATCCCTAACCTCGAACTCAAGAGTTTGTCAATGGCAATTGGCATAATATTTATGTCTAGACTGAGCAGTACTAATATGCTTCCTGATTAGCTGGACCTGTTCTAAAGTCTCCTGAAAAAGATGAGGACCTAGTAGGGATACCTCACCTACCTATATCTAGGACAAGGTTGAATGGCATGTCCTACTATATAATGCCTCAAAAAAGATCCATTTGGATAATCACCATAAAACTGTTATTATAATAGAACTCGATGAGAGGGATATTCTTCTCCCACGAACTGCCTAAATCAATGACACATTCTTGGAGCATATTCTCTATAACCTTTATTGTCCATTCTGATTGTCCATTGCTCTGAGGGTAAAAGGTTGTGCCTAGAATCACCTGAGTCCTCATAGATTTTTGCAAGCCCTTCCAGAACCGTGGAGTGAAACGAGCATCCCTTTTTGAAATTATTGTACATGGAACCCCTTGTAGTCATATGCTCTCACGGACATTCAATTTTTTCAACTCATCAACTATGAAAGTCTCTCATATAGAAATGAAGTTGGATGATTTCATTTGTCATTCAATGAATACCCTGATAGAATCGTTACCCATTGGTGACCTAGTTAAGCCAACTATGAAATCCATAAAAACATCTTCCCATTTCCATTTCGGTAATAGAAGCGGTTGTAACAAGCCTACAGGTCTCTGGTTCCCTACCTTCACCTGCTGACAGGACAAACAACTAGTGACAAAGCATACAATCTGACGTTTCATTACAGGCCACCAATATTGTGGTCACATATCACTATACATCATCAAGATTCTTGGATGAAATACCCACTGGGAAGCAAGAGACTCTTTCATAAACTCCTCTCTCATATATATAGGATCCCAGATATGTCCATATAGATGTAAGAAGCCATTTCTGTCCATAGACCAATCCAGAGGTTGGTTATTTCCTGATATACTCTCACAGAGAACCAAACCTTTAGGATTTGAGAATTTCCTACTCTTCACCTTCTCAAGGAGGGAATAGGTCACTGTTAAGGATGAGAGGTAATACTTCTCATGAATTTCATGAAACTCTATATGATGTTCAGAAAAAGAGGGCCCTTAATTTCCACTCATCACTGGATTTTTGTATGATCTGTGTTTGAGTTTTCCGACTCAATGCATCTACAACCACATTTCCCATTCAAGGCATATAGGCAAGCTCAAAATCTAGGGATTTTATATATTCAACCCATATTCATTGTTTGAGGTTCTATTCATGATGAGAAAAGATATACGTGAGGCTCTTTTGATCCATATACATCACAAAGCACTCCCCAACACATAATGTCTCTAGAAAATGTAAGGCATGTACAACTACTTCTAGCTCGAGGTCATGTCTCAGTTAATTTATCTCATTAGGCCTCAACTGCTCAGATCTATACACAATGAAACTATATTCCTACATCAACATTTCTCTTAGTCCAATGTCGGATTCATCATAAAATACTATATAAGAATTACTCAGTTCTGGAAGAATTAGAATAGGTGTTGATACATGCCTCCCATTCAGCTCCTAAAATGATTTATCACATGCTTCGGACCATGTGAACATGACATCCTTCCTTGTAAGACTAGTAAGAGGTGAATCAAGATGAGAAAAGTATTGTATGAAATTTTTATAATATCCAACAATCCCTAATAATCTTCTAATATTGAACACATTCTTGGGATTCTCCCAAGAAACAACAACACTAACCTTTTTAGGGTAAATAGATACTCCTGATTCTGAAATAATATGACCCAAGAAGGGGACCTTGTCAATCCATATGTTTAACTTAGAAATCTTGGAATAAATCTAATGCTCTCTTAGTGTACTCATAATGATATCAATATATTTTGCATGGTTGTTATGAGTATGCGAATAAACCAAGATGTTTTCCACAAAGACCATGAAAAAAGAGTCCAAATAGGGGTGAAAACACTATTCATAAATGCCATGAAAATGCAGGTGCATTCATACGACCGAATGGAATAACAAGATACTCATATAGACCATACCTACTATTAAATTTTGTACGAGGTATGTATGATAGTGTGACCGACACCTGATGATAACCTGATATCAGGTTGATCGTAGAGAAAACCTTTACTCCTCAGAGCTAGTCAAAGAGATCAACTATTCGAGGAAGTGGATATCGGTTCTTGATCGTAAGCTGGTTCAACCTTCTGTAATACATGCATAGAAGTAAGTTTCCATCTTCCTTCTTGGATAAAATCACGAGTGAACCACAAGAGGATGTACTAGGATTTGTAAAACCTTTTTCCTAAAGGTCCTCTATCTACTTCTTGATCACTTGAAGCTCAGTAGGTTCCATCCTATAAGGAGGAATGGATACTGGATCTAATTTTGAAACTAGATCAAGTGTAAAATCTACCTCTCTCTTTGGAGGTAATCTAGAATAGTCATCATGAAATAATTCCTGTAAATGATAAACTACTGGAGGGAAATCATATGAAGAAAACCCCAGTCCTCCATGAAAATATTTCCTATCTGGGTGGTCACTCTTACAAACCCATGATGATTTGGTCCATCTCTCCTAGCCTGGACATCCCACTGACCTTTTAAAAGATAATTTTTGCCTTCTAGTGATGTAAAAGAGACCATGCGGTGATATAAATCTACAAAGGTGTGATGGTGGACTATCCAGTCCATCCTGAGAATGACATCGAAGATTATGATCTCAAGAAAAAAGAGATTCCACACAAAAGGTTAACTTCCAACCTCAGGGGGACAGTCCCTACACTGGCGTATTCCCTCTGTCCGTATTCCCAATGGTGTATCAAAGGTCATTACACCATAGTGATATTGTATCTCTAGTCTGATACATTCCAAGATAGATATAGAAATAAAAGAGTTTGAAGAACCCTTATCAAATAATGAAGAGACAATTGTAGAGGCTACTAGAATAGTACCTTGTACTATAGATGGTCCCATAGCCTAATCCTCAGGTATTAGCTATAAAGAATGCAACTAACCAGATCCATGACCATGTGCAATAGATGTACTACCACGATCATGATTGCTCTGCTGGCACTGCTGGTGATCAGGGGTCGGACTACCACGGCCATGGACTCCTCCTTGGCTAGACGAGCTGGTGCTACTCTAACTCCCCACCTGATGCAGTGAAAAATAATTCTCTCATGTAGGTGGATCAGATGCTGATCCTTTTCCATGAGAAGTTGGTGAAAAGGTCCCGAATAAATACTGAAGATGACCCATATGACCGCAAGCCTAACACTCAATCAGTTCTCTGTCACATTGGGTCTTTTAATTCCCCGGTCTTCCACACCGATGAAACACCATAGAACTATCAAGTTGGATACTCCAACTACCACTGCCCTGATGATAAACCTCGAGGGAATGTTTCTTGCCACTAGGAGAACAACTGGCATGATGCAACATTGATCTTTTAAACCTATTACATGACCTGTCCCTCAGGTTACACTCAGTGATAAGGTCCTGATCAACTATTGCAGAAAAGGTAAAAGGATAAAAACATTCACCTATGCTCAAATGGTGTACTGGAGCACATCCTCAAAACATCTAGAACATGAAAGCTCATCACCGAGTAGAAGCAGTGCAAAGTGTTTTAAAATTAGTGAAATGTGTTGAATGTTCCATAACTGAAATAGAACCATGCTCGAGATGCGTCAAATATCAGGCTCTATCAGCTTTTAGATTATGAAGAAAGAACTAATAATAGAAGGTGGTCCGGAAATCAACACATAACATGCCCAGATGACGAACGGCTTGGGAAACCACATCCCACTAACTCATGGCAGAATCCCAAATCATGTATGTATCAAGAATGACTCCCCACTATGGAGGCATTTCTAGATGCTCAACGATAGATAGCATGGACTCTATCCATGACTCAGTATCCTGAGAACCACCAACCCCTGAAAATGTAGGAGGATGCTGCTGCTGGAACTCGAGGGTCAGATCAGCATTCATAGGTGCAACCCATGGAGCACCATGTATGGACTACATCGGACGTAAGAAACTATCACGGACTTGAGAATCAATGCTCAGATCTGGTACAGCAAGAGGTGCCTCAATTTCCATTCCTGGAGGTAAGACTGGCATCTTGGGGACCACCATGTATGGAGCATGGTCGTCACCACCTTCCTGGTGAATAACATAAGGACGTCGTGGCATAATTGGTCTACAAATTCAAATCACATGACTCAAAAAAAGCATAGAAGAAAGAAGATAGCATCACCAATGGACTATGAACGTATAAAACTCACTACCAAAGGAATGCTACCCAAAATAACCACTTAGATGGCCAGGTATTAGTAAGTTCCCAAGTATAAGTTTCATGTCATTTTGTATTTAATTTCCAGGTTTTCTCATTTAATTTCCATAAACATGACTGGGCGGAATAAGGACATGCAAGTAGTTCATTTTAAATTCTAGAATTCACTTTATAATGGATATCCATTTCAAATAAATCAATTCCCATACACCTATCACAATAAATTACACCCACTTATTTATAGTATATTGGTTCGACTCGGTAAATAAATCATCTCAACCCATGAGGGCCCATACACCACATGAATTGAGAAAGGCAATCACTCAATCTTAACCAATAGTAATACATGTACAAGAAAATAGAACAGTGTCACTCAGAAATTATTGGCATTTACAGCAATGAAAGGTAGTGAATACACCTATATGGCTTGGCAATATGCATGAATTGTGAATTCTAGGTGCCTATAATGATGAATGTAACAATTCTCCTTGCCCTCATTTCATCAGGCTAAGGTTGAAAGTAATTTTCAAACAGAGTAATAATCAACAACACCACACAATATGTGTATCACCCAATGGTGAAATAATATCAACTGTAGTAAGAAAATGCAGAATAACTATTACATTTAGGGAAACGTTGATTTTACCCCAGACATTGGTTTGCGTCGCCCAATAATGGCTTATGACCAAGTACCAATTGTTCCTATTCTCTAATCTATTATCTCAAAATAGTAATAAACTAAAAGAAACCACCTTTGATACCACTTTGTGACGACACATACCGGGATTCCACTTGACAGGTTCCCTAATCCCGGTGGGCCACATGGCCTTAGGTGCATCTCCGAAAATTCTAGAGGTTACCGACCAGCTGGGAGGGACTGGGGTGTGTCTGTGGGGAGACTATTACCTCATTATTAGAGTGTAGCATAGTGTAATAGATATGGATGATTATTAAATAGTAGAACCAATATAAATATTATAAATAAACAGAGAAAGCAAACTGATGCAATAGATAAATGATAATAACAATAACTGGATCAACTGGAATAGTGATGATGTAATAAAATGTCACTAGAAAACAGGAAAACATGGATACAAGACACCAAACATAACATGTTCTTAAAAGTAAAATAAAACAAAGGCTACTCCAAGAATCCAAAGATCTTACTTGGTCATATCCTATCAAGCTTCATCCAATCATCATGAAATCAAGTGTTGGAAGCTGTATTCTTCCCTTTTCAATACCTGCAATAGTTTAATCTACTCTGGGTACAAAACGGTTCTCGTAGAGGGTGTGAGATAAATCTCATTGGGCCACCACCAACAGTGTCTATAATATCTTTCATGTGTAATGGAATATAATAGTGTGAAGGAATGTATATATAAATTAAAGCAATAAGTACAATGTAACTAAATACCTAAGTACCTACTTCAATCATAAATTGATGTCTGAACATGTAACCAGTTCATTCATTATGTAATTACCATTTAATTTTAATAGGTCACGTGAGGAATATCCATCACTGAAATCACCTCATGATAATATAAGTAGTAAAGGTACCAATACGTAACAAGGCAACCTGAAAAAGATATAGAGTTAGGGAGTTCCATGGTAATTACCAAGGTAAATTAAATCTCCCGGAATTCTAACTAAATAATATCTAAGTCTATCTAAGGGTTAAGAGCATAATATAAGGAGCGTAATCCAAGGAATTCCACAATAAGTCGCCTATAGGGTCCAAGGTGATCGACCACAGTAAAACGAGGAAATGAAAGGACATGTCTTGATGGGTTTTCACCATGGAACCTACTAGTCAATGATAGATCCAAAGAGTGTTTCAGAGGTATCATGTAATAGTGTAAAGGAACCTCTGGTAGTATACTATGAATATGAGGAATAGAAAATAACCAAAGTCTATGTGGTTATCAACCTAAGAAAAACACATCAATAAATTGTAATTGGGTTCCCAAGTCCCAAGGTATTCTCCTCTAAAAATCCAAAGTGATCCCAAGTCAATCCATTCCTATTTGATATTCTAATATTGTAAAAATTAGTTTGGTTCAAGTATTTCCTTACATTAGTTTTTATTGGTCAATTATAGTTGCAACCATTTATTTATTGGTCCAAGACTTGTCTTCTATTAGTGTGGATAGGCCAAGTAGCATTGCAACCATTTAATGAAGTCTTAATTAACCATTATGGTATATTCAATTATTTAGGTTCACTATGCTACCTTCCATCAATATGGAAAGTGGTTCTATGTACATGTAACCTTTATTCAAACTCATTTGATAATACCAAGATATATACTTAGTATACTTACCATTCCACATTTCACATTTAACATTTAATAATCTTTTGAAACCACTTACCTTTGGTGGGTCAAGTGGTGAGAATACATAGTACATGACATTATACAATTCTCATTAATAAAAAGTCATTTATTATGGAAATTATCACCTTTATAATTTTCAAGAAAAGGCACACCCAAATGGTGGCACAAACATGCCGAAACACTAAAACCCAACTATGGAATAACCTTTGACATGAAGCAGATTGAGTTGTGTTTGTAACCAATAACAAATAAACACATATTTTGAAAGAGAATAACTATACTATTCTAACAATTAAAATCATGGAATGTAAATTTATGAAACGGATTCCAAATAAACTGGTGGGACCCACATGAACATTCCAAAAACAATGAAACTTAGAGATGAGTTTTAGACCACCGATCATAGGGTTGTTTGATCATCCTCCTCTGGTATCGGCCCTTGATTTTCCTCAAATCAGAGTAGATCTAAAAAAGTGAAAAACTCTCACAAGGAGATATCTAGGTAAAGAACAATAGAGTAGAGGAATTACAAAAGAGAACTCGAGTACTTATCATTGCACATAAAACGTGATGAACGGATGCTCAGTCAGATGCCGGATGAAGGGGATTTCTTGATCCCAAGCTTTGGCCTTCAAAAAGATCCAAATTGATGAAAAAGGAGTAAAATCCCATTGGTTCTCATATTAGGAGTAAGAATGTGGAATAAAATATCACTACGATAAAACTCGAAATTTGCCTTGAAAATTATCCTATGCACGATTTGTCCATACGGTTTGTCAAACCATGCACAACCTATGCAGGATGGATCTGCCAGAATAGTTTGGAAAACAGTGTGTAGGTCCATACGATTTCCTCTAACTATGCACAGAGTATGTTTTCACCAATATTATGTGTTTTATGATCCAAACAAGCCTCTAATACCCTTGAAACCAATACTAGTCATTAGATATCCATATTTGGTACAAAGAAAATATTTAGACCGAAAATTAAAGGATCTATTCTTGATTGAAAAAACAGGATTCTTACATGAAGAACCTAGTGGGAGATCATCTTGCTCACATATGTACCAATGTTATGTTTCCATGTTTCCAAAGACATTATACCAATTATGGTCTTTAGGAATCTATTTTTATAATGTTTTTAAGAATTCATCAAATATAACGTAATGTCAATGTATAAAAAGTATGGGTTGCTATAGTTGGTGTCAGAGAAAATTTATATTTAAACATTGGAAAATAGGATGACAAAACTTTAGTGAGATGCCTATGACTATTTCTAAAGACATATCTAGGGATTTAACTAAGGATAATTATGAGGATAAGTTGAGGATTAGTAAAATGTTCCACAATTTCGGTAAAGGATAGATTGAGTGGATTCCTAGTAATATATCCTTGTCTCGATACTACAAGTGGATGTGGATCAGGAATAGATATACCTAGGGGTGAGAACTCTGACAAGATATTCTGGTCTTGACTCGGGGTATTATAGTCCATGACAATGGTCCATGATGACACCAAGTTTGAGACTCATAAGGTATATGATTTGGGAATTCAAAAACACTTCACAAAACATCATGAAGGATTTAAAAAATCCTATGAATAACCTAGGGTGTAATAGATTATGGAACTTTTCATTATTTAGACATCATATAAATAATTTTTCATGATTATGTGGATTTCTTATATGATATGTGTTTCTCACACTATTTTTTTAATTTATTAATTGGGTTAACTAGAAGGAACATGGTTAACACTTAATGTTTTAGATGTGGAATGTATGGGTATTATGAGAATTGATTTCCCATGTGTAAATATCATAAATATAATCATGAAGTTGTTATGAGTATTGGTTATACTTATGAAGATAAAGAGATCGTAAATGACATGTGGAAGGTATGTGATGTTCTTCCTAAATTATTTACATTAAACATAAGAATCATGATTAGATTGAGGTTGAGTAACCATAAGACATTATTCATATGTTATATTATAATAGATGAATTAATGAATATGTTGATGAATCCTGAGTAATGGTCTAAGAATAATGTTTGACTAATGAAGTATTTTTGTTATGGAATTTAATTATTATGTTATATAAATTATGAAATATATATGTATTTCATGTATAAGTTTTCATTAATGATTGAAAAGGACATGTAGAATGATGATGGATACATAGAAAAGTGATTTCATGGGAAGATGATGTTTTGATTAAGGGAAGGTAACCCTTAATTAATGGATAATGTTGAGATAATGATGTTTGGATAAAGATATTTTTCATATGAATAAGTAAATTGGAGGGTACAAACTACCCTAGAACTGATTATTGAAAAAGTTTTCTATTTCAGCAAGGTTGAAGTTTACAACATCTAGAATTTAAGGAATATATCTAGTAACCTTTGGAATAAGGAATAATTTATGGTTTCTATAAGAATTTATGGTAATTCAAGTTATTACCATGTTTCAAGAGAATATATGTTGATGGTATTCACATGTTTGGAATGTGATAACCAATATCTACTTTTTAATATATGGGGATCAATGTTAAGCTAATTTTGAAACTTCTTTCAAAGGTTTTAGATTTTCATCTTACATAAGGGTTATAAGGTTAACCATTTATGGAATGTTTATGTCAAGAATCATATGTACTCAATAATATTAAAGTGTTATATTTGTATATGTGGATTTATGCATATTGGATAGAGAGTTCAAACAAATTTGTGCTGATTATAACAGATGAAAAATTGGATGGAATACCATGGATCTCGTGATCTGTTAGTACTTAAAAAATGAAAAATTCACCTTCCCTACAAGAGAAAGAGGTTAAGTGGATCAATTAACAATAAAGGGTGACATTTTCTAGAAATCAATCAAGTATATGTTTATAGGAAAATTCATTATCTTTAAGAAAAAAGGATCTTGAAACCAAAAATGTTGTCTTATACCTATGTTTTTTATGAATCAGATGGCCCCTTTTGTAATCTCATATTTGTGGCCTTTTTATTGTTAACATTTTTCTAACCTTGTTCTCATTCACTATCCATCAGAAGAAGATAGTTATATTTTTCTTCCATGTCCATGTTTTCATATGCCACATATGATCTCCTATGTGGAAACATAGTTATATGTTACATTGGTTAACCATTATGGGTCCAGCATACCCTTTTTAAAAAGAGTTTTAGTATTCATTTTTAAGATGCGGGTTTCTATTAATAAAATTTCAAGTTTTAAACCTTTGATAACCCAAATAAATTTTGAGGGTGGAATTCATTTTAAGGGGGTTGAATGTTACACCCGGAGATTTTTTTATTTTTTTTTCAAATCAGTTAATCATTTTTGTATCTTTTATTTAATGCAACATTGAAAATAAATTATTATTTTGTAATATATGGAAAACCAAGTCGATCTTACACTACAGGAAAAAAGTTTCTTAGCTTTTAGTAAATGCAACACTGAGTTAGCTTACGGCACACGCAATACCGAGTTTAACCATATTTAAGGGAAAACCTATTTCGAAAATCAATTCTGACACTTATATTAAATTTATTTTTTAAAACAAACAATAATTTTTTATTCAAAATTTCTAAATTATCCTTTGGTGAATTTTTGGGATTTTTTTTAGAATCTTTATTTTTAGATGAATAGTCAAAACTATTGCAATTTAGTTAAAAACAACAATTTCATTTAAATTATTATTAAGGATAAATTATATTTTATATTTGTTTAAGAGTCACATTATATCAAATATATATTAATTTATACAATTAGGTTAATTAGAATCAATATTACATTGAGATTTAATATAAATACATAACAAACATTCAAACATTTTTCTTCTTTTAAAAACATATTATTTCACCACGTTTATAAGATTTGCATTAATCTTAATTTTCCCACTTATATGATTTGAATTTTAATAATATTACATGAAAAGTTGTAATAATTATGATATTTTAGGTCTAATATGGTCAACTTAATTTTCTGACCAAAATTATTAGTGAATGTGATAAAAATTAAGTATGGTGATTAAGGTATGATTAATCTTAATAAGGGACTAAACCTTAATCAAGAAAACCAAAATGACCTAGAAACTTATCCAAAAGCCATTGGTTTCCAATATTCAGACCATATATATAAATTAATCTAAATTTATGGGCTATTTGGATATAATTAAATTTATGTTCCCTATATAAAAGGTTATGTAAGGAAAAAGACAAAAAGGGAAGATTCCATACCTTTAATAGATATAAAACATTGGGATATGTTAAAAAAATCATATTTTGGGTTATATATATATATATATATCAATTTAAAAGGAAAATGGGTTATTTTTATCATAATAATTTATCAATAAAAGTTATATTAATGGACCAATTTGTGTTTTATAATTAACATATTGACCCATATATTCTAAAAATGTTGTCAATACGGTCTGGGTTTAAGTAGTGTTTTAGTGCGTTATGTGCGCATGTTTTAAAATTAATTTCCAAAACATAAGAGAATTTTTTCTTATAAATTAGTTATCATATTAATAATTTAGTTTCTATATATTATCTATTAAATATATCTTAATTTTTGTCTTAATTTTAAAATTAATTAGATTACAAAACTAGATTCTTTAATAAAAACTAAAATGATAAAATTGAGGAATCATAGATGTTAAGGAACCAAATTGTTAAAATACACATATTTTTTGTGTTGGAGGATTTAATAGACCATTATTAATATATATTACATTATTTTCCATTTTTTAGGCACTTTAGGTAAAGGTAGAAAATCCAATATTGAATACCTTTTGGTTTTTACAAGAGTCTCACTCCCTCTCCACTATAAAAAGGCAAGCACTATATAACTTTATAAAGCATCCCAATAACCTTATATCACACAAACTCTAAAAAAATAAGCTGAAACTTTACCTATAATACTCATAAAATCCTCACTTTGGTCATAAATACTCTCAAGGAACCTTTTTGGCACAAACCAAAAGGAGTTTCCCAATTTAGAGGTAACGTCTTCTCTCAAGCCCCTTTCCTTTATTTTCCCTCATCACCCCACACAATATAATTATTAAATTTATATTAACTAACACTAGTATAATAATAATTCTAGGATATTTTTATGAAAAAGTTTATAACTACACTTTCACACACATCCATATAACAGATATTGATCATAATGTTTTATGTATGGTGAACTACTGCCTCACGAAACAATGATTGTTCATTTTTCATTTACCCCCTATCATGGTGGCCATTATGATGAAAAATATATTTATATATGTCATATATTTTATTTATTATTTATTTAAGATTAATTATTCATTTTACAACACATATATCTTTACTTTCCATTTGGTGTTAATATTATTATCTCATTTGAGGAAGAGACTACTGCCCCTTCAAAGCGATGTGATTCATTCACACACCACATGGAATGTATTAAGGGTGGGTTTAATGAAATTATAAGATATATATGATATAATAATTATAATATAATTATTATATATATATAAATATACATACATATATATACATATTTCATTTACATACATTCTTTCAATACGACAATAAAAAATGGAAAGAGCGTTTATGCATACATATGGATTATCGTCTCCATGAACTGTGTATTTAATTTCATACATAATTATACTATATATTATTATAATATAAAAATAATGTAAATAAATGATTTTTATATCATTTTCTAAATTATGTAATCATGAGGGGTCAATGATATTACAAAATAAGACACATGCGAAAAACAATGCGAATAACACCTGAAGTGAAACTGTAACATAGGATCATTAAAAATAGGGTAATGAAAGGTAATAATCACAACATATATGGTATTATGTACAAGAATATTCTTATATAAATTATTTATAAAAAACTTATATTTATTATACAAGAATCATTTATGTGTATTGAGAGAGTCAAGACACAAGGTAAGGGGATTTCTTCTCACTTTTCATTTTCATGAGATACACGCTATGTTAGCCACTCTTTCCTTTTGTAGGGTGTATTTACATCCCATTATTATATTATAAGTATATTTTAATTAAATTTATGGGTATTTAAATATCCATTTTATGATATTTCATTCATGGGTTTTATGATTCAAAAGTTACCAAATTGGTAAAATTGTTTTGTCTCAATTTCCCTTCTTTGAGACACATGTTTTGGTATGCACCTAAACCCTTTTTTGAGGTGTATATACATCTATTTTACTTATTATATAATGAATATATTTATTTCATGATATTTTAAGCTTCATTTAATTTCCTTTTCTTACATGTAGAGTATGATCCCATGTTACCAGGTTATAAGGGTTTATTGAGACAATCTCATCATTGTTTGGGATTGTTTGTGTTTATGCTTCCTTTGATGAAATTTTTTGAAACATCTCTCATGAATAATCATGAGTTTACTTATACTATATTTATTATAGATATCCTCATGTGTTGGTACCATTTTTTCCCACTCTTTGGTACTTAAGATAATTTTTTTTTCTAAAATCTGATTGTCTCTCTCTTCGCTCGGAAATCAATTATATTTAAAAACCGTGTAATAAAAAATGTTTTAAAAATATACTTGAAGATCATTTTCAAGGAAAAATGATTTTAAATTTATTTTATTATTTTTAAATATTGATTTATAATTTTTCACTGTTGTTTTCAAAGGAAATGGTTTTCAAAAGTATTTATGTTATAGAGAGACATTTTTTCAAAGAAGAAATTATATTTTCCTTAAGAAATGTTCTTAAAAGATATTCAAAAGTTATTTCCTATATAATTTAACATCCATTGGTGTCAATCATGCCTTTATGGGGTATTTATTCAATGTTTCAATTCATATTATTTCTTTTAATAGATTATTTTTTGATGGAATGATGTTTATGGAACACGTTTAACATTCCTGAGTTATATGCTTTTGAAACCCACTTATTTTCATCGGTAATGTTTATGATGAAACGATTAAGAAACATGTATATTTCTATAGGTTATGATATGATTACATTTTTATAACACCCAATTCATTTCATGGGTTATTGTATGATCATTTATGATCTTGGGGTATTTGTATGTATGATTTTGTGATTAGATGGTTGGGACCTATATCTTCCTCTAATGCATTATGTAAAGATTTATATATCATGGGATAAAATAAGATGGTCTTGGGAGTGAACCTTGAGTACAATGATGTCCATGGGAGTGAACCATGACTACTAAGACGGTATGAGGATTTAACTCATGATACTGTGATGGAATGGGGAGTGAAATAATACTTGTAATATAGTATTGGAATTGATGCCTTAGCTACTATGGAAACTAGTATATGATTATGTGTTTTCCACAATTCCATATTTTATTCCAACATTTTGATTTAATGTATTATGAACTCTATTTCCATATGATTCATGTCTTATGAACTTACAATATTTATTCCATGATATCTATTATGATTATTGATATGCAGGGTATGATCTTCTATTTTCATGATCACATTATCATAACCTTACGCTCATGTTTATGCTTACATGTGTCCCTTGTTTACCCTTACTGATCATTTGAGCTCACCCCTTTTATGTTTCATTTTCCCTAGTTTATGATGATATGTAATATGTTTGATATGTCTATGAATGGTTATAGTCAAGAAGAACCTAGTGGGAGATGATTTAGCTCAAATATGTACCAATGTTATATTTCTAAGTTTCCAAATTCACTATAACAATTACAGTCTTTGGGTGTCTGTTTTTATAATGTTTATATGAATTATGAAAATGTAATGCAATCCCAATGTATGAAAATAATGGGACACTATATGATGGCTCCATCCAATCCCAAATGGTTCATCCTTCACCCTTTCATAGTTTTATTCAAACTGTTTATCTCTCCTATAGGAAAGCACTATTTGGGTGAAAGGTTATTACTAATCATTCTCCAATCAAGAAACATGTACCGGATGGCCCCATTATCCCTTATTTTTTTGTCTTGAACCAGAAAACACCCCTGAGCCTCTATAAATACTCAAATAACATTTTATTAACCATCTTAAAGGTATTTGATATATAATTTTAAACATGAATGCACCTCAAATAATTTTGGGATCTACAATTTAGAGAGTCTTAGTATCATTTACAAATGTTAATCCACTACAAAAATTCATTCCATAATATCAAATGTTATGATATATATGGATCTCAATTTATCTGTAACACCCCAAGCTTCCACGATACGCTTTTCATTCAATAATGCAATAGCTTGTATTGTACGCAACTTCGACTTCTAAAACACCGCGACTAATCAAATTAGCCATTATGAATAGTAATAACCACTTTTTAAAATTATATAAATTTTATATTTCAAAATGGACTTCATTTTTGGATTCAGAATATCGAAATTAGCCTATGTTGAATTTTTTGTATTTTTCTGAGAACTTCTAATTTTTTATGAATAGTGAAAAATACTTAAAAACAAATTTTTTTAATAAAAATAATTTATAGTGATAAATTATACTATTGAGTGGTTTTAGAATATAATTATAATATATTTTTACCATTTTATCCAATGGTGGTCATTAGAATTAATTTAACATTGAAATTGGACATAAACAATTGCCAATCTTTTGATATAAATTGTTTCTTAAAAACACGCTATTTGTTATGACAGCGGGAATTGATTATAAAATAAATTAATGCAACTTATATTTTTGGAATTTTTTAAAATAGACATCATTTTTGAAATTAGAATATCAATTATAGCTTAGGGTGAAATTTTGGCATTGTTCTGAAAAACTTCAATTTTTGATGAATAGTGAAACCACTAAGTGGTAGTTAAATAACCGATTTTTTGTTTAAATGAAATATTACCACCTTTTTTATTTGATTTTCAAAAATCCTACATACATGGTTGTCATTAAGAAGTAAAATTTGGTTCAATGAGATTAAAATAATTTTTGATGAATAGTAACTTTTATGTTCTTAATCGCGATTAGAGGTAATTAGTGTAGTTTAAGGTAAAAATAATGTTTTAATAATATGAGATGAGCTTGAAACATGTCCTACCCTCATTGGATGTGCCATGGCCGACCAAGGAAATCTATGGGTCAACTTTGGGATCCCATGGAGCCACTTTAGTTGGAAAATGACATAAATATCTTTTATTTAATGTTAAAGTAAAAAATGACACAAACATGAAATGTTTTACTAAAACAATTTTTACATGGGGTTATAAAAGTCATATTTTTTACTATAAATAGTCATTGGAAAGCTAAAAATATTTCATACATCATAGTAATTTTTTTATAATTTTTAGACATTAAATAAATTAAATTATTTATGACATTATTATGATGCAGCGATGACCTCATTATTTAACGATTTTAGTAAAATGAAAAGATAATGTACAATACAAAGCATACACTTGTCCAAAGACTATTGGATGGGTAGATTTAGAACCCTTATCACCTTAGCCACGAATTATATACATGTGGGACCTTTAGAATCCGAAAAGCATTGTATAATAATGTAAAATTTCCTTACATTCCAAGAGTGCCCCTCCTCTCCTCTTATAAAAGCCCCCCACCTCTACCACCTCATTCACACTTTCAAGTCATTTGTCTCGGCCAACCTCTGCCCAAATACTCTCCCAACTTCCCCCTCTTATTCCTAGAAGCATCACTTTGGGCATAACTCTTCCCAAGGAAGCCTTTGGCTCAAATAAAAAAGAGTTACCCGATTTTGAGGTAATGTCTTCTCTAATGTTGTTTTGTTTTATTTTTCTTCTCCAACCCCCTAAACTCTTTTTATTAATTTCTTTTGTAACAACACCAGTATCATCAATATACTAGTATGTTTTTATAAGAAGGAATCGAGCTACACTTACACACACCTACATCTAATAGTTAAAGAACATACGGTTTCTGTGGATGGTGAATTTCTGCCTCACGAAACGATGATTGTTCAACACTCATATAACACCTTCAAAGGTGGCCATTAAGATGTCACTATATTTATATATGATATATAATATGTTTATGTTTTACTTATGCTTCTGTATTTCTCATTTATGTCATACTTTATGATTTCCATTATGGGTAAACGCGATAATTTCATTTTAGGAAGTGCGGACTACCGCCCCCTCAAAGTGATTTGAATCGTTAATGCCATATGTGGGATGTATAAAGGATGGAGTAAATGGTATTATACACTATATTATACTGGAATTATATTATACATTTATATCAATATTATTTCATTCCATTAAATACGAAATAGAAATGAAAGTAGCGTTCATGCGTACGTACGGCTTACCATCTCCATGAACGGTGCATTTCATTTCTTACCTCTAAATCTTATGTAATATTATAAATGCATGTATATACTAGATATATATGATATATATATGATATCTACATCATGAACATAATTCTGGATATAATGGAAATTTCGACACATTAACAACTTGTAATTATAAGAAATATATTTTTGACTCAAGTACCAAAGATCAACAAAACGACCGTTATTAACTTAAATAATTACATAATGTTCATGACATGGTAATAAGTGATATAAAAGTAATAATGAACTAGAAAAATTTTCTTAATAAGTTAGATATTAACTCTAGTTTATTATTCAGGAGGTCAAAGAGCGGTCGAGTCAAGTCGGACACGAGGTAAGGGAATTTCTTAACTCAATTTCCATTCTTTGGGTTAATCTCCTACTTTCAAATTATGTCATGATATTATTATGTCCTATTTTGTATTTTTACTTTCTTCATGTGTACCTATAGTTAATACACATAATAGATCTATTTTATTTTAAAAATGATCTTTGTAAGGGAATTTCTTAACCCAATTTCCATTCTTTGGGTTAATCTCCTACTTTCAAATTATGTCATGATATTATTATGTCCTATTTTGTATTTTTACTTTCTTTATTGTACCTATAGTGAATACACATAATAGATCTATTTTATTTTAAAAATTATCTTTGTAAGGGCTTCGTCTCAATCTCCTTTCATTGAGGCATATTTGGTTTTATACACAATTTTCTTTTATACGGTGTATAAACCCCTTTGACTTTTACGTTTATTCAAAAATAATCTTTTTTATACGAAGCGTTTTACTAAACGACAAAAAGGGAATGTTTTTCTTTCCGTACATATGCGGCGACAATGACTTCTCCGCCACCGTGACCATTATTTGAGTTTCGGCTTCCTCTACAAGCCATCAATTTTTTTTAATGAAAAATAAATACAAAGTTTTAACTTTCTTTTATTTTGGTATTGAAAATGGTTTTGAAAGCGTTTTTATTATATCAATGTGTTGTATTGAAATATTGTGATTGAAATGTGGAAATTTTATATTTCCTTTATGCATGTTTTATGTGATACGATTATGTTATGATTTATGATATGTTTAAACCTATTCATATGGGGAATGCATTGGACTTAATAAGTGACGGGTGGAGCCCACTATAGCTCCTCGATGCATCGACAGGTCTCATGAGACAAACTAGTGTCTTGGCACGAGGCCTTGACAAAATCTTATTTGTGGTCTTGGCATGAGGCCTTGGCTACGTGGTTATGATAGTCTGGAATTATGCATTCCATCATTATGAAAGTGGTTATTGATATTGCATGTGATTATTCGACCAGTAGAATATCCATGTGAAGAAGTAAATGGAATTATTTCATTTCACTTTTGCCATATTATGCTAAAGTTCAAGTTTAAAAGGCTTTTGTTTTAGTTATACATTGCCTTAAATGTTAATGTTTATTTATGAAAGCTTCCGCTATGTTTTTATCCTTACTGAGCATCTGAGCTCACCCCTTTCAATGTTTTAATATTTTCCAGGATGTGAAGAAGTATTTTATGAATGAACTGCAGGGATAGTCAGAAGAGGATATGAGTGTGGACTATGAAGACTTTGTTATTAGTTTTTCACTTTATGATGTAATGTAATATTTATGAATGTATCTAGTGTTTCCAAGGCTACTAAACTAATCGGTCTTTCGAGACTTGATCTTTTGTGATCATGCCAATGTTACGAAGTAATGCACCGACTCTATGTAGCTGGGGTCGGGGCGTTATAGTTGGTATCAGAGGCAGTTTAGTACTAACCTTGGAAGCTAGATTTAGATAAACTCTGATTAGAGCACATAGCCTGAAGATAGACTTTAAGGATTAGTATAGAAGAACTTCCTAGAATTTTGGTATTATAGAGATTTTGTGAGTTTTCCGAGCAATACATACCTGTCTGGATACGAGCAGGTAGAGGCGGCTCTGGCACAGATGTACCTAGGGGTAAAACCCGAAAACACCGCTTTGAGCTAGACTCGAATGGGAATTGGTGCACGACAACGGGCCTTGCTGCACTCTTGGTTACGACACTCCTGGGGCATATGCTTTGGATAATTATCATTTTCTTTATAAACCACTATGAAGGGTTATGAGTATATACTTCCTCAAAGAAAACATTTTTATGGATTATATCCATAAATAGTTCAATTTATGTTGAGTATCTTACAAGTATGGAATTATGTTTTTTGATTCATAAACTAATATAGTTTATGCCATTGTTTAGAAATGGCACCTAGTGGAAGGAATGGAAACTGTATCAATGCACGCACTCCGTGTAGGGATTGCCCTCATGCTCAAGATAATTATTATGGATCTGGAGATACAACTGGTGCTGATCAACTTATTACCATACTGGGACAACTCACTCAGGTTATGAATAATAACCCTACTCATATGGAGCACCCTGATCCGCAATGTGGAGGATCAATGTTAGACCGCTTCATGAGGCAACAACCGCCAACATTTAATGGGGGTACAAATCCATTAGTAGCTGAGCAATGGATAAACTCCTTAGAGAAAATATTCCATGCCTTGGGGAGTAGCGAAAGGGAGAAGGTTGTCATGGCATCTTACCGCCTCACTGGAGATGCCGATCAGTGGTGGTCGCTGATTCAAAACACAAAGGAAGATGATGACGTATCGAATATGGAACGGAGGGAGTTCAAATAGCTTTTCCTAGAAAAATACTATCCTCGTGACCATCGAGCAGATATGGAAAGACAATTTTTGAGTCTGAGACAAAAGGAGGATGAGAATGTCGCAAAGTATGAGGCCAACTTTACAAGGTTAGCGAGGTATGCTGCAGATTATATACGTAACCCAAGAGGTAAGATTGATTGTTTCTTTGATGAGATAAAACCATTTCTCTATCGAGCTTTAGTATCACAATCGTTCTCAACATACGAAGATATTGTCTCATGTGCTATAAAGACAGAAAAGGAATTCTCTAAGTCTTATGACAACAATGTAAAGCAAGAGAAGAAGAGAACGGTGGAACAAGAGACAGATAAATGGAAAAAGGGAAAGAAGGATTTTCCATTATGTGATAATTGTGGGAAGAATCACCCTGGTACTTGCCTAAAAGGAATGGGAGTTTGTTATAAATGTGGGGAAAAAGGTCACCAGGCGCGTGATTGCAAGGGAAAGAAAGAGGCTATCAATGTTGAATGCTACAATTGTAGGGAAATGGGGCATTATGCAAATAAATGTCCTAAGCGTCAGGGAAACTTACCTTAGAAAAGGCCAAGGGATCAAGGACAATCTTATGTTGTTACTACAGTTGAAGCAGAATAACTAATGTATTGGTGCTTTTGGACTCATGGATTATATTTTGGTTATTAGAATAATGTGATATATATATAAGGATTGTACTGCAGTACTTGTTGATTTCAGTAAGGTTTTAATATGATGAAGGTAATTATATTTTTAGTATGTGACAATAAGAGAAACTTTACTTTGTTTGGGGAATCTGATAAATTGATTTTGGAATTAAGAGACCTTTTAGAGAAAGTCTGGACAGAGGTATTTTGGATAACTATAAAGGTTGGAGTGGATTAAGTTGATCTTTGGAAAGTATTGTTTAAGGTTAAAAAATTTATGAAGATTATTTTTGGAATATTATAATACTATAATTTTAGGAAAAGGACAACCTGCAGGGTGGGGCATAACCCGTCGCGTCGGACAAAGCTGTAGGAATCGAACCCACAATCATAGTGCGGCATGCCTTTATTTCCTACCACTAGCCTACAGGAAGTCCCTGGTTGTTACAAAATAATTTTACTAATCTAAATGGTATGTGTTAACATTTGGAACCTTATACAATTAGGATAAGTATAATATTTTTGAGTTCTATTATCTTTTTGAGTGAAAGATGAGTTGAAGGTTGAAACTCTAATTGTCAAGCATAAATATATATATACCTATCTCTTATTCAATGAATGAATTAATTCTTAAACTTTAGTAAAGGGATATTAAAACAAAAAAATGTGTTATCCTAATACATTATGTCTTGTTGAACTGATGATATTTTAAATCAATATAGATTAAAGGCTTTGAGGCCCTCAATTTGACAGTTGATTGTGATTGATGACCTCAATCACTCCCTACAAATATTTACGTTTTTCCTCTAATTATATGTCTCTAATTGCCACCAATGTTCTCCTAATTGAGATCATAATTGGGTGGTGACTTTTTCATTTCCCTTTCCCTCTTATTAAGGCTAAATTTTATTAATCTTATTTCCGATGTAGATTTTCCACAAAGGGATTTTCTCTTTTCAACCTTTTGTTTTCAAAGAAAAAATTCCAAATTGCGAGGACACAATTTATTGAAGGAGGGGAGAATGTAACACCCCGAGCTTCCACGATACGCTTCTCATTCAATAATGCAATAGCTTGTATTGTACGCAACTTCGAGTTCTAAAACACCGCGACTAATCAAAGTAGCCGTTATGAATAGTAATAACCACTTTTTAAAATTATAGAAATTTTATATTTCAAAATGGACTTCATTTTTGGATTCGGAAAATCGAAATTAGCCTATGTTGAATTTTTGGTATTTTTCTGAGAACTTCTAATTTTTTATGAATAGTGAAAAATACTTAAAAACAACTTTTTTTAATCAAAATAATTTATAGTGATAAATTATACTATTTAGTGGTTTTAGAGTATAATTAGAATATATTTTTACCATTTTATCCAATTGTGGTCATTAGAATTAATTTAACATTGAAATTGGACATAAACAATTACCAATCTTTTGATATAAATTGTTTCTTAAAAACACGCTATTTGTTGTGACAGCGGGAATTAATTATAAAATAAATTAATGTAACTTATATTTTTGGAATTTTTTAAAATAGACATCATTTTTGAAATCGGAATATCAATTATAGCTTAGGGTGAAATTTTGTCATTGTTCTGAAAAACTTCAATTTTTGATGAATAGTGAAACCACTAAGTGGTAGTTAAATAACTGATTTTTCGTTTAAATGAAATATTACCACCTGTGTAATTTGATTTTCAAAAATCCTACATACATGGTTTTCATTAAGAAGTAAAGTGTGGTTCAATGAGATTAAAACAATTTTTGGTGAATAGTATCTTTTAAGTTCTTAATCGCGATTAGAGGTAATTAGTGTAGTTTAAGGTAAAAATAATGTTTTAATAATATGAGATGAGCTTGAAACATGTCATACCCTCATTGGATGTTCCATGGCCGACCAAGACAATCCATGGGTCAACTTGGGGACCCCATGGAGCCACTTTAGTTGGAAAATGACATAAATACCTTTTATTTAATGTTAAAGTAAAAAATGACACAAACATGAAATGTTTTACTAAAACAATTTTTACATGGGGTTATACAAGTCATATTTTTGACTATAAATAGTCATTTGAAATCTAAAAAGATTTCCTACATCATAGTATTTTTTTATAATTTTTATACATTAAATAAATTAAATTATTTATGACATCATTATGATGCATCGATGACCTCGTTATTTAACGATTTTAATAAAATGAAAAGATAATTTACAATCCAAGGCTTACACTTGTCCAAAGACTATTGTATGGGTAGATTTCGAACCCTTATCACCTTAGCCATGAATTATATAAGTGTGGGACCTTTATAATCCGAAAATCATTGTATAATAATGTAAAATTTCCTTACTTTCCAAGAGTGCCCCTCCTCTCCTCTTATAAAAGGCCCCCACCTCTACCACCTCATTCACACTTTCAAGCCATTTGGCTCGGACAAACTCTACCCAAATACTCTCCCAACTTTCCCCTCTTACTCCTAGAAGCTTCACTTTGGTCAAAACTCTTCCCAAGGAAGCCTTTGGATCAAATCAAAAAGAGTTACCCGATTTTGAGGTAATGTCTTCTCTAATGTTGTTTTGTTTTATTTTTCTTCTCCAACCACCTAAACTCTTTTTATTAATTTCTTTTGTAACAACACCAGTATCCTCAATATACTAGGATGTTGTTATAAGAAGGATTCGAGCTACACTTACACACACCTACATATAATGGTTAAAGAACATACGGTTTCTGTGGATGGCGAATTTCTGCCTCACGAAACGATGATTGTTAAACACTCATATAACACCTTAAAAGGTGGTCATTAAGATGTCAATATATTTATATATGATATATAATATGTTTATGTTTTACTTATTCTTCTGTATTTCTCATTTATGGCATACATTATGATTTCCATTATGGGTAAACGCGATAATTTCATTTTAGGAAGTGTGGACTACCGCCCCCTCAAAGTGATTTGAATCGTTAATGCAATATGTGGGATGTATAAAGGATGGAGTAAATGGTATTATACACTATATTACACTGGAATTATATTATAAATTTATATAATTATGATTTCATTCCATTAAATACGAAATAGAAATGAATGTAGCGTTCATGCATACGTACGGCTTACCGTTTCCATGAATGGTGCATTTCATTTCTTACCTCTAAATGTTATGTAATATTATAAATGCATGTATATACTGGATATATATGATATATATATGATATCTACATCATGAACATAATTCTGGATATAATGTATATTTCTACACATTAACAACTTGTAATTATAAGAAATATATTTTTGACTCAAGTACCAAAGATCGACAAAACGACCGTTATTAACTTAAATAATTACATAATGTTCATGACATGGTAATAAGTGATATAAAAGTAATAATGAACTAGAAAAAGGTTCTTAAGAAGGTATATATTAACTCCAGTTTATTATTCAGGAGGTTAAAGAGCGGTCGAGTCAAGTCGGACACGAGGTAAGGGAATTTCTTAACCCAATTTCCATTCTTTGGGTTAATCTCCTACTTTCAAATTATGTCATGATATTATTATGTCCTATTTTGTATTTTTACTTTCTTCATTGTACCTATAGTGAATACACATAATAGATCTATTTTATTTTAAAAATGATCTTTGTAAGGGAATTTCTTAACCCAATTTCCATTCTTTGGGTTCATCTCCTACTTTTTAATTATGTCATGATATTATTATGTCCTATTTTGTATTTTTACTTTCTTCATGTGTACCTATAGTGAATACACATAATAGATCTATTTTATTTTAAAAATGATCTTTGTAAGGGCTTCGTCTCAATCTCCTTTCATTGAGGCATATTTGGTTTCATACACAATTTTCTTTTATACGGTGTATAAACCCCTTTCACTTTTACGTTTATTCAAAAGGAATCTTTTTTATACGAAGCGTTTTACTAAACGACAAAAAGGGAATGTTTTTCTTTCCATACATATGCAGCGACAACGACTTCTCCGCCACCGTGACCATTATTTGAGTTTCGGCTTCCTCTACAAGCCATCACTTTTTTTAATGAAAAATAAATATAAAGTTTTAACTTTCTTTTATTTTGGTATTGAAAATGGTTTTGAAAGCGTTTTTATTATATCAATGTGATGTATTGAAATCTTGTGATTGAAATGTGGAAATTTTATGTTTCCTTTATGCATGTTTTATGTGATACGATTATGTTATGGTTTATGATATATTTAAACCTATTCATATGGGAAATGCATTGGACTTAATAAGTGACGGGTGGAGCCCGCTATAGCTCCTTGATGCATCGGCAGGTCTCATGAGACAAACTAGTGTCTTGGCACGAGGCCTTGACAAAATCTTATTTGTGGTCTTTGAACGAGGCCTTCGCTACGTGGTTATGATAGTTTGGCATTATTCATTCCATCATTATGAAAGTGGTTATTGATATTGCATGTGATTATTCGACCAGTAGAATATCCATGTGAAGAAGTAAATGACATTATTTCATTTCACTTTTGCCATATTATGCTAAAGTTCAAGTTTAAAAGGCTTTTGTTTTAGTTATACATTACCTTAAATGTTAATGTTTATTTATGAAAGCTTCTGCTATGTTGTTATCCTTACTGAGCATCTGAGCTCACACCTTTCAATGTTTTAATATTTTCCAGGATGTGAAGAAGTATTTTATGAATGACCTGCAGGGATAGTCAGAAGAGGATATGAGTGTGGACTATGAAGACTTTGTTATTAGTTTTTCACTTTATGATGTAATGTAACATTTATGAATGTATCTAGTGTTTCCAAGGATACTAAACTAATCGTTCTTTCGAGACTTGATCTTTTGTGATCATGCCAATGTTACGAAGTAATGCATCGACTCTGGGTAGCTAGGGTCGGGGCGTTACATTATCATTCTTACTGAAACATATAACATCCTTCCATGGGGATAAATTCAAGAAAACATGATCTCCAAATTGAAATTAAAAATATTTCCTTATGTTATCAACATAGTAATTTTTTCAGATTTTGGAATCATTAATATGAGTTTGAATTGTTTTTACCCTTTTCATTGTATCCTTAATGAGTTCAAGTCATATATGATTCCAATCCAAAACATTATCCCAGAATTTTAGAGTATTATATATATTTAAATTTAATGATTCATACAATACCATGTGAATACTTTAATGAGATCTATTGTGGTAAGAAAACAATAGTAGTAGTAAATCCTGAACCCATACACCGTGAATGAAAAGTGGGTATGAATTCAAAAGGACATATAATTTTTCCAATAGTCCTTTTAAACTCTACATTAGTTTTAGGATGATAGGAATTATAACATTCAAGTCTTAATATACCTATATATTACATCATTTTAGATAAATATTCTTTACATTACAAAAAATACATCTCCAAGGACCATAATAGTTTAGTGTCTTTGGAAACATGAAGAAAAATATTATAACTTAGAGAAATTTCTTCAATGTTTCCCACAATGATCTTCCCCTTCAATACTTCTACTTAAAACCTTTATTGATAACCTGGGGAAAGGAAATATAGGAAAGGGGTGATCTCAAATGCTCAGTAAAGGTAAGAAAATGAGATACATAAGAATAACATGACCATAAGGTTATGAGAACATGTAAATTAAATTTGAAGATCTTGACCTATATATCAAAGATCATATAAATGATTCATGGAATAAATATTGGTAGTTTATATGAAATGAATCATGAGGGAATCAATATTATAATCTAAGAGACCATAACATATTAATAAGACATAAAATTTGTGGCTGACACATAATCATATAAAATAATTTCCATATTAGTCATGAAATTGATTCCAAGTCCATCATAGTAGTATTGGTTCACTCCCCACACCATATCGGTAGTCATGGTTCTCTCCCATGACTATCTTAGTAGTCAAGGTTCACTCCTAATAAAACCATATTAGAAAATTTTCTTTCTAAACTGAGTTCACTCCCCATTCTAGCCTTGTCTATATCATGATATATAAAACATTAACCAATTAATTTAATAGAGATATAGGTCCAACCCATATCATAATAAAATCATACATATATATTCCACTAGATCATAAAGAGTCATCATATCATAACCCATGATATAAAATTGGTATCATAAACATGTAATCATACCACAATACCTGAAAAATATAAAGGTTTCTAAATCATTTCATCCAATAATAACCTATGAAAAGAATAAGGTTTTACAATTATATTTCCCATGAAAGAGAAATGGGTTTCATAAATATATAAACTGTGAAATAGAAATAGGTCTCATAGAAATAATGTCATCAAAATATAAACCATTTAGAGGAAGAATGTGAATAGAACCCTTCGATCATGTACCTAGTAAGGAATGGGTAACACTAATGGATTCCATCTTATAGAGAATATAATTTTTGAATAATATTTTAAAATAATTTATTAAGTAAAATATCCTTTATTCATTGGAAAAAATACTTTTTAACACATAATACATTTTAAAAAACATTTTATTTTAAAATGATTTGAAAAAATTATCAAATAATATTTTATATTATTGAAATATATCTCATTAAAAAAATATTTTTGAAAACATATAAAGGAATCTTTTAAAGTCATTTAGAAAACATTTTAATAATCTTGAAAACCCTTTTAATTAGAAAACCATTATAAAATCAAAAAAAATCATAATATTTTAAAATATATTTTCTTTTAAAAAAAGATTTTAATATTACAAATTAATAATCAAGGGAATGATGATCATGATGGGGGGTAAGTCTATACATGCCGAACATTAAATTTTCACAATAAAAGTTTAGAAAAGTTCCCTAATCAGAAAATTAAAAGAAGTATCCTTTGATAAATATTTTTTAAAAAGGTAACACATGGGTAAAAGTTTCTTTTAAACTTCATAGTATAATATTAAAACATTTTTGAATTTTTTTTATAAAAAATGGTATTTAAATAACACATATTTTTGACAGAAATGATTAATAAATCTTAATTTCATAAAAACTATTCTTAATTATTATAAGTACCAAATACTAGAGAAATGGTACCATTACTGGGATATAAAATAAAAAACATAGTTTACTAAAATTCATGATATTTATTTATATGTTGATCATAATATTTCATAAATTTAATCATAATCATAAACATTCCTGATAAGTGATGAGATTGTTGAAATAAATTGTTACCACATTGGTAACATTAAATCATAAAACAATGAAAAGAATAATATTAAATGAGAAATAAAATATCATAAAAATAAGTAGATTAATTATATAACATGGAAAAATTAGTATATACATCTTTTAGAAAAATATACGTTCATAGCATGGCATGTGTCTCAAAGAAGGCAAGTTGAGACAAAATTAATTTATTGTTTCGGTAACTTTTGAAACATAAAACCCTTGAATGAAATATAATCAAATAGATTTGTAAAAAAATACCAATAATAATAATTTCAATAATCATATAATACATCCATGGGTTGTATAAACTCCTCATATAAGATAGTAGGTGAACATCTCTTGGGTCTCACGGATGATAAAAGTGAGACGAGAAAACCCTTACCTTAAGTCTTGAAGTTATTTACATGTTAAAAAATCATGTATAATAATTATAAGTTTATTATAAATGTTAATTGGAACCAAATTAATATATATAATACCATATATTATTTTTTTAAAGACTTTATATTACCCTATATTAATAACCCCATGTTAATGTTACATTTTGGGTAACATCTTCTTTGTTTTTCGTATATGTTTTGGCTAGTTATTCTTGATCCTATTACTTAGATCATGATTTAATTATTTAAAAAAATTAGAATAAGGTATATGAATATCATATATATTCCATATATTTGTATTTACTATATTCTATAAAACATATAAATATGAAATTAAATACATTGTTCATGGAGACTGTAGGCCATACAAATGCATGAATGAAGATTCCCTTTTACTCATGTATTGAATGAAATACATTAAATGATATATATATATATATAATATCAATAAATTAGTATTATTATTTCATATATATCATATAATTTTACACTATCCATCCTTAATACCTTCCACGTAAAGTGATAACGAATCACATCGTTTGAGGAGGTGGCAGTTCCCACATCCACAAACAACGTTATCATATTTTTACAAAATGGAAATCTTGAAAGTGTGTTTTATATAATAATTTAATAAAAATAAAGGAATAATATTTATCATATTTATCATATAAGAATATATTTTTTATCATAATTCCACACCAAGATATGTGGTAAAGGAAAAATGAATAACATATTTTTTTCAGGTGGTAGTTCTCTATACACAAGAACGATAAGTTCGTTACCCATTAGATGGAAGTGTGTGTAAGTGTAGTTAAAACCTTTATAATAACAACATATAAATATAACTAGGATACTGTGTTTATTATATAATCATGTAATATGAATAATTTATATGGCGGACAGTGGAAATAAAATAAAGGACCACAATGAAGGATGTTACCTCTCTTTTGGTACCTCCTTTTGGATTGCACAAAAGGGATTCCTTGGTTGGATTTATTCATAAAATAAGGATTTTATTATGTAGTTAAAAATGTTTTCGGATTATTTTTTAGAGTTTTGGTGATCCAAATATATTTATAGGTGTGAATATGTGGTAGTGGTGAGTTCCCTTTTATAGTGGAGGACGAGTGTCATTCATGTAAAGTTTTGAAAAGGGAATTCCACCCATGTCTTCCACTTTTCAAGTGGCTCCAATAATGATCAAAATTAGATACATGGGATTATATTGTGAAATATTAACATAAAATGGATTTTGGACAAGTTTATAACTCATTTTGGGCCTTAAGTTTAATGTTAAGTCCTTTGGTAAGCTATTTTTTCACTTAATGGATGTAATTAATTTTATTCACTTTCACTAATATTTTTGTTAAAAAACTATTTTTACCTTAGTTTACAATATAAAATTTTCTAATTCAAAATATGGAGTCCATATTTCCAAATTTCAAATATAGAAGTGGTGGAAATTAATTAAAAATTAATCTCATTGACAGGACGACAAAACATGTTTTAAAGTAAAAGGTTCAAAAGATTGCAAGGTTTTATATCCAATTTATAAGTTAAATTGATTAAAATGGCCTAAATTGGATTATTTGGTATTAAATTTATCTAATTAGAATTTAAAACCAATAAACAAATATAATTTATCCTTAAAAATAATTTAGAAAAAAATGTAATTTTGAATTAAAATTCATTATTTTTCACTATTCATAAAAAAATGTAAATTCATAGAAAAATACCAAAAATTAACCCAATGTAAATTTTGATATTACTCTTTAACAAATTAGCTTTTTTTAAATAATACTAATAAAATTATCAAAAATAATATTTAAAATGGGTTCTCTATTAAAAAGAGGTAAAATCTCTTTCTAGAAAAAAATATCTTTTGTTTAATAAAATTGAATTTATCTTTATCTTATAGCTATAGGATCTATAAGATTGGTATAAAAAAGTTATTGAATATATAATATAAAAATTTTATTAAAATAATTAATCAAAATTTATTTTTTTATTTAGATAAAATTGTGTATGTACAAAAAAAATAGTTTTCTTATAAAAGTAATTTATTTATTATCAGATAGTTCTTACATTAACTTATAATAATGGAAAAGAAAAGGATTTGTTTTATATACAGGTTTATATAATATTTTCAAAATTTATTTAATCTTATTTGTAACTTCTTTTCCAACGGATAGGTGGTAGTTATAATAATATTTTAATAATAATGTTAATAGTATATTGTAATTGTGTAGAAATAACCTTTATGTGTAACCCATGTTATCGAAGAAATATGGTATTTAGTGTAATAGAAACCCAAAATAGTGTTGTCTGTACCAAAATCTATTCAATGTTTTTCATGTGGTGCAAGATTAAAATTTTATATCATATAATACTAGTCAAACATAGTGATTCTATAAAAAACTATTTTCGGTGTTACATCAAGTGAAAATTTTAAAAAAGATTAAATTAATATGAAAAAAATTTATTCAGAAAATCTCAAGTTGTTAAATTATGCCCCAATAAAAATGAATTTTTCCCTCAAAATTCATTTGTGTTATCAAATTTTTAATACTTAAATGTTCCCTTCACAGAAACCCACATCCTATAAATGAATACTAAAAATTACTTTTAAAAAAGAAAAGATGGAAACATAATGGTTACCCAGAGTAACACTTAACTAGGTTTCTATATTTAATAACATAGGTTGAAGGTGAAATCATGGAAATAGAATAGAAAAATAACCATAAATTTCTAATGGAGAGTGATAGTGAACATGGTTATTATAAATTTAATAATCACAAATATATGACCCAAAGAAGCTTGAAAAGTACACTGATATCATTAAAAAATTATGATTACATGAAAATATTTTATTTCAGGACCCTTTTTTTGAAATTTGAATAATATTCATGCAAATATATACTTACATTATTTCAAGACAACCTTACCCTTTGTTGTAACTTGATCAACTTCCATATCATCTCGTATTCTAATAAATGATGGTGAATTTCTCTTTCATGGAGCATTAATAGAATGATAGATCATTCCATCTATATTTATCATAAAAATTATCACAAGTAATTAAATATTCATAGTTACTCATACGTAACTATAATACTTTAATTTTTATAACCCCGTCTGATTTTTAACTTAAACCATTCAATAAATGGTTATTATTATAACCCTTCCTAAATATAATTCTCTCTTTATTCTTTAAATAATCTCTTATCTTATACCAAGAACATTTTTATTGGAAACATGGGTTTATCTTTACACAAATATATTGTTAAATATTATTTTATTATTCCAAAATTCATCTACAGGGACATAATCTCATCAAAATTCACTAAAGGATGAATAATAATATTTTTATAGAGCTCATTCATACAAAAATAAAACATGAACTTCCCAACTAAGAGGATATGATAAATATTCCCTAATTATCAAGATTCACATCATCCACTATGATTTCATAGGTGATGTGGCATTATTTTTACAGAGTTTTCCACATCTTTTTATTTAATTTTTAATAATTTAATTAATTAATTTTACACTTTTTAATAAAAAATTACTCTTTTATAATTATAACATAATTTATAATTTAACCAAATTTTATAACAATTTGTGTAACTTTAGCCTTTAAAATAATTAATTAAGACTATCTAAACTTTTTAGGACAATATTTTACTTATTAGTTTAGTAATTTAAATCTGATTTACTTTTTATATGATGTTTTCAATTAATCATTTTATTTGTATTTAAATTTACACCATTTTTAATCTAAAATTTTATCTTATAACTTAGATTGATTAAAATATATGAAATTTATTAATTTATTATGTTTTATTATTATGTTAATTAGTATAATTTAATCTCTTATGTTTTAATTTAATAAAATAATTCATTTATAATTTATTGTTTTCATTTAGTTATTTAATTAATAAATTTATATTTTGAAGAATTTTATACTTTAATTTCTTGTTTGTAGTATAAATTTTATGTCAATGATATTTTTAGTCAACTGGTCTCACCGACATCACTCAAACAAATTGTCGGTCGCACAAGATACTGACACCCCATGTTTTCTTCAACAACTATCAGTGACACTTGAGTCACCGACATTTTTCTTTTTCATTCCCCATTTTTCTCTTTAATCAATTAATTTAATAAATTTAAATTTTAAATATTTTACTTTATTGTTTTATCAATTTAGTTTAATATTAATTCAGTTTATTGTTTAAACTATTTACATTTAATAATTTAATTTTGTAATTTTAAAATTTTAATTTTAATTTTATTAATATCCCAATTTTAGTTTATTAGTTAACTATTTTCAGTGTTTGTTTATGTTTTATTTTTATTTTTATGTTTTTATTAATTATCAATTAATTATATTATTTAAATTTATGTTATTAGTTTTAGTTTTATTTAATTTTGTAAACTAATTTAACTTTTGTTTGAAGAGTCACTGACTCGTTCTGTTTTTATTTTTTTAAGTGTCAGTAGCACATAATTCACCGACACACTCATCACCCTATCAGTCTCTCATTTATCTCCTACCATCGGGGACTTACATCACCGACCATTACTTCCCCCAAGTCTTTGTGCTACCAGTGTGCGGTAGACGCATCAACACTGACTATCGATGTCAGTTTATTCATTTCCCTTTATTCCTCACACTGACAGATTTCTTACTACTACTGATGCTACGTCAGTAGCACATCTCACTGAAATCCCTTGAAAACTGTCTCATAGACGATCCCCTCCCAACCATGACTCTTCATCACCTGTAGAAAACTATCAAAAACACCTCAAACCACCTGCTTCAATCAAGATCAAAAAGATCTTAGAACCCTTTTTTTCATCCTAAAAACCTCATTTGAACTTGATGTCATCAGATCTGAAACCATATCTAAACTTCCTACCCTCCAATCTTGAATCTGGACTTCACCTCCTTTGCCTGTCTGAAATATAGAGCACCAATCTATGTTGAGCATCCATTTCATTGATGTACCCAGAGTCAACACAAGTCATGAAGCTTGAATGTTTTCGAATCTGGATCAGTTGAATGATGGGAATATTCCATGCCATCAGTGTTGTAAGAGAATGTTGCCGCCAGATCTGAAGATGAACTCTTGTCATTCGTTGCTTATGAGAACCAGGAACATCGTTGTATCACTATCATCATCGAGGAGGAATTGTGGTATCAGATCCAAAGCCGCACTGCAAGTGGTGTTCGATACTGAGGTCGTTGTGATGCAGACCCGCACCACTGGACTACAACATTGCAGTCATTGGGGCTTGTGGCGATCATCGCAAGTAGGAGTTGTTGCCGACGGAGAAGGGAAGATCTGCCACTGGCTGCGTGGGGAGGAGCTCGTATCGTCGTAGGGGGTTTCTTAAAGAAACTAGAAACCCCCCTACTCAATGAATGGATGAGGATGGGGGGAATAAAAAAACTATAAATAAACTAAAAACTCAATAAATTAATAGTTAATAATAATACTAATAAATTAAATTAAAAAAATATCTAATTAAAAAAAGTATTAAAACTAAAATTCTTATAATAACATATAAATAAAATCTAAATAAATGATACCTTAATTAAATAATTTAAAATGTATTGTAATTAAAATTTTAGTTTAAATAAATATAATTATAAAAATAAAATTAACAATTAAAATAAATTGATTTATTTAATTAATTAATTAATAGTCTAATAATAATGATGTAATAATTAATTACTAAAAATATTAATTTAATAATCAAATAAATAAATAGTAAATTATAAAAAAACTAATTAATACTTTTAATTATAATAAAAGCATTACATTTATTTATTATAACAAAAATTATTAATGATATTTAATAAAATAAATAATTAACCAAATAATAAAGTAACTTTAATATTTATTTAATAATAATAACCTTTTATGATAAAATATTAACATTCATGTTTAAAAAACTTATAAAAAATAAAATATTAATAAATATTAGAAATTAATAACAATTTATTACAAAATAAAAAACTAAACTAATTTATTACATAAGTAATTTTTTATATTTTTTGGACGACCCTCCATTTTAAACATAAAAGTACATATAGGTGCCCAAAACAAGTATAGGTGCATTCAACTAACTCACTTGGAGTTAGTTGTAAGGGAAAAACTAAAGTGACGTGTGATTGACTAAAAGGTGAATGTGTGTAGTGCAACAGTGAAGAACACTTAAAGTCAGTGGAAATCAAGAGGTGATATGCAGTACATGACAGTGGTATATTCACATAGTAGTAGCAGGAATAGGGGGGATGCTAATTTGAACATCTGAGGCCAATACCTTTCGAGCAAAGACTCCTGGTATATCGAAGGGCGGTACTGAGACAATAGAGCCTGACAGTAGAGCACCGCTAGGGAAGTTCTTCCTTCCCCTTTTTCTTAAATTCATGTACTTTGTAACTGGATTATTTGAATTCCATTATTCATACTGAATAATTTAACTTGAGATTTTAAAAATCCTTGTTGGTTTATTTTTCTAATTCTTCACTTAATCATTATTTGACATTAGATTTGATTAGCGATCTTAATTATAATGTTCAATTAATTTTCTCACACCTTACATTGTAAAAAATTCAAATCATCAAGTTCAATCAGCACAGTTGAAGTTAAATATTATCTTTTCAAGGCTTTAATGTCATTAACTTTGGAGTTTTATAGCGATTTTAATTCCAAATGTTATCGTTTTCAAATTCGTAAGCAGGTTGATTGGTTTTGGTGTGATGAACTCCAGGAATAAATATTATATCTATTGAGTATCCTGGTGAGGTAGATTCATTAGTGTTGTCTTAAGGTGTGATTCAATAAATTTTAGTGGATATTTAATCCATTTAACAAGAAAGAATAGAATTATTCAGTATCTTTCTTGATCTGTTGCTCTTTTATTTTATCGATATATATTAGTTCACTATATGTCTTTTGTTTATCATTACTTTAGTCTAAAATTTAGTCTTGTAGTCATATTTTTTTCATAATAATTGTCTCTAAAACAAAACACAAAAATATTAATAAGTAAAGAAACTAAAAACTTGTTTCCCCCACTACTGATAGCAGTAGGGTTTTTAGTTAGAAACCGTAGAATTTCTCACATGTCTTCCATTGGGTTAGAACCTTCACTACTATACTAGTGTATGAGTAATAAATTTTATTTTGAGGTATGTGATGACCTCTTGTTACAGTAAAATATGGTGTTGTTATCGGGGAAGGAACTCGCTGAGTGTTCTATGTTTTAGAAAATCTAAAAAAAATCAACATATAAAAAACATAAAAAATCATAAAAATTATACTTTAAAAAAACGGGAACTTCACTACTACTTGAATTGAATTAAGTTTTCACTTGTTCGGTTTGGAATTTGTGTTAGTTTAATCTGAACACATTTAAAAAATGGATATTCATGAGGGTTGTAGTCAATACGGACCACACTGTGATTGTTGTGACTGTTATACGAAAACTTCTTGGAAATATGTCTACAACTACCCAAAACAGGCAGTTTACATTGAAGAAAATTAATACTCTGAATCTAATCTTGAATTCCGAGCTATACAGGAATTAATTGAAACCAAATTGGATTCTATAGAGGATGTTTGGAATTCTATGTTTAACCAAACCCATTAAATCCAACTAAGATATTCTCAATAGAAAGATAAAATAAGGAAAAAATAAGAAAACATGCTCTTAGAATTAAAATAAGGGTTAAAGAAGAAAATTAAGTTGAAATAACTGGAGTTTAAAATTCTTATAAAATATTTAAAAATGGAAATGATGAGGAAAGTGATTCTGAACCTAGGAAACAAGCTTTATACTTTTAATAATTTGATTTTGATAAACAGAACATGGAAATAACCAACTTTCTAAATCAAGTAAACATAATTAAATATCCCATAAAGAACTTAAATGTTGTCGATTTGGAAAATTTTGAAATTGAACTAAAACAAATTGAGAAATATTGATTAGTTCTTGTCATGATTCCAAATTTTGAGAAAAATTATTGTTTTAGGGGTTTTGAAAAAGGAAATCACTTAGGTTGAAGATAAATATGAAAATGAGAACATTGATGTGAAAGACTCTTCACCATACTTTTCTGAATTTTTGAAAACTAAACAAGAACTTGAAATTGGGTATAATATGAAATAGAACATTAAACTAGATAATAAGGAATCTAAAATGTTAGAACCACAACTTAAAACTTCGCTTCCCTGACATAAAACTCTAAACCCAAATATAATTGTAATGTTTCCTGATATTGAATATGAGAAAATGATTTTTGAATACACGATAACTCTTGAGCTTTAATTTCCTTATTCTGACGGTCGTCACTTTTCAAAAAAAATTCTGAAATTGAAAACAATGTTGACACATTTGAGCATAATTTTTAAAATTTTAATAATTTGGAAACTAAATTTGTTGAAACTGAATTAAAAAAAATCACTAAAATTAAATTGGAACCGTCAACAATAAATGGTTTAGTATGTGATTCTTTTGAACATGAACTTGAAGAATAGGTTGAACACACACTTGATCTAGGAAGAATCGGTTTGTTAGAAACTATAGTTGTTGACTGCAATTTCATTGATGTGGAACTTTTTTATGAAATTCACAACATTATAAATCCTGAATATACTATTATTCAAATAAATTCTCTTCCCTACCTTTCACATCATCCATCCACAAATGATTCAGGTGAAAAAGATCATGTAGATAATGATAGTAGTTTAGAGGGGGATATTCACTTGAGTTTCAATATACACGATTCGTTTCACCACTTTATTGATCCCCTTTATAAACTTTTTAATCAAAATTCACCCACAAGCACCCTTGAGTTTGAATTTTTTAATGTTATGGTTGAGAGAGATAGTTTTGAGAAAAATTTCATCCTCTTTGAAGCATGAAGTTCTTTGCTGACCCTTCATATAAATGTTAATCTTGATAAATATGAACATAATCTATATGTTTACAAGAGCATGACTACTACTGTTAAAGGGTTCTACATAGTGATTTTTATAGCTGATGAGAGTTTGGTTTTTGTTTTCCTAACTTTTGATGCCCACATAAATCAAGTCTTTGTTGAAAACAATCGGGCCAACCACATGTGGTGGTTCCTACTGAGAAAACCAAATCCACTTAGTGATTACAGTTAGTTCTCAGTGGGTGCCACTGGGGGATTTAAAACTAGCACTGCATGGGAGGTAACTCATGGTTTTTCATTTGTTTTCAATAAAAAAATAGTAATTAAAAAAATTCCTAACTGAAGACGTTAAATTCAGTGCTTCCAAGGAGTCAATCCATGTTCTTTATTTTGTGTTTACTTTTGATTCTGCTCTTATTTTACTTTAAATAAATTGTTTTGTTTGTTGTATTTAACTTCTCTGTAAATGAAATATATCTCAATGTCTTCTTGGACTTGTTGCTTATTATTATCATTATTATAATGATGCTTATGATGGTGTTTCAAAGGAGTTGAACATTCCCTTGTTATTCAATTCATTTGGAGTTAATACTGGATCATTCTTGGTCAAACATACTCAGGGAAGTTCTTTGCATTTTAAATTTTGTTTCTATGCTCTTGTTTACTTAGAAAAATTATTCTTGCTACTGAAAAATTATGCTTCATTTATCTCAATGTTTAAAATTTTGCTTCATGTTTTGATGTAATATATGTTTTTTATACATGTCACTATGATGATTAAAAAATTCTGTATGTTCCTCTTAGTTAAAAATGGAGTTTCTGTGGTTTAATATCATCATTCTTGGATTTTAATGTGTGGGGGCACATGTAAGCTGGTTACTTATTATCTTTTTTAATATGGTCAGATTAGGGGTGTTTGACATGTTTTTTTCTGCTTTCTTGAACATCCAATTGAAATAAATTTGATGAACTTACTTTCACCCAATTCACATTACACTAACATGAGACTCATGTAGTTATTTGAACTGTATTGGAAATCTATATCACGGAATTAAATGTTAATGCATGTCTATGGGTAATGAACCTTCTGTAAAGTAATTATTGTAGAAAAAACTTTTTTTGAACTTCAAAGAAACCCTTAATACATGTCATTAATCTACTTAAATGAAAAATCTTCTTTGAACTTTAATGGATATATGGTTCTTCACCACATTTGGAATTCAAATTTGGGGAAAAGGTGTGTTTTAAGTGTGGGGGAGGGGGTCAAAATATATTGATCTAAATTGTGCTTAATGAAAATCCCATCAAGTCCTACAACTACTTTAATCTTTTTTTTAAAAATGGTCAAATATTTTTAAAGAAATTATTTTTCAGGCATTACTCTTTACTGAAATTGGGTCTTACCTGATGTCAATACATTATTGGTAGTTAAAACTTATTTTGATTCTGAGATTAATGTTGGTGAATGATTTCTGAGTGGACATGCATAGTGATTTAATGGAAATTTGGTTTAGCAACTACTTTTGAGAGTGTTTTGGGATACATTTTTTGTGGAATTGAAATCATAGCTCTAGGAATTGGAAGTTTGAACTCTTCCCTAGGGGACTCACTTTATTTTTAATTTAAAAAAATTAATCACATTATTGAGAAAATTTAAAGGGTTTTAATATGAATCATTTGAAACAACAGTACTTTGGGCATTTGGGATCCCACGGTGAATCTCTGAGACCCTAGATGTTGGGTGTGTTTCTATTTACTATAATCCCTCTGTACACTTTGAATAAGTGCATGTACATAGTGTTTAACACATGATACATGTATTAGGAAAAATAAAAATAACGTGTCTAGGGTCAAAAAATAAGTTCATTAAGGTGAGGGGAATAATGGACTCCAAATGAAGAAGGGGAAAATTGTTTTATATGGTAATCATTTAGGTTGTATCAATAAGCTATTTCACAAAAATAATAATTTTTAGAACCTATGTGAAAAGTCAAAGTACAATGTTCCTATTGTTAAGTTTCTAATTCCACATATTTTTAACCTATTTTCACTCTTGGGTTTGGGACTTGATCTTGGATTGAAATGAGTCACTAAATAGAATCACAAATGAGGCATGACATCTTCAAAGTCGATGATTCATTGTTCTTTGATTACATTTAAGAGTTTGAAATTATGTAATATTTGATTTGAGTTATACTTTCAAAAGCCTATTGAATGTTCAATCCCCTATTTTTATACTTTTGGACATGTTACATTTGGAGCAGAATGTCTAAAATAACTTACATCTATTTTCAATGTTAATAAAGCATGAGATTGTTTGAGTAAAAATAATGTTAATCTATGGGGGAATTTGATGGGGTCTTACTTTTACATAGTTTTCCACATCTTTTTATTTCATTTTTAAATATTTAGATAATTAATTTTTTACTTTTTAGTAAATAATTACACTAGTATATTTATAATTTAATTCATAATTTAATCAATCTTTATAACAAATTATGTTATTTTAGCCTTGAAAACGATTAATTAAGCCTATCTAAACTTTTTTGTATAATTTTTTACTTATTATTTTAGTAATTTAAACATGCTTGACATTTTATATGACATTTTCAATTAATCATTTTATTTTCATTTAAATTAACTTAGTTTTTAATCTAAAATGTTATCTTATAGTTTAGATTGATTAAAATAAACAAACATTATTAATTTTTTATATTTAATTATTCTATTAATTAGTATAAGTTATGCTCTTATGTTTTAATTTAATAAAATAATTTGTTTATAATTTAAAGTTTTCATATAGTTATTTAATTAATTAATTTAGATTTTTAAGAATTTAATACTTTAATTTCTTGTTTTCAGTATAAATATTAAGTCACAAATGTTTTTAGTCAACTGGTCTCACTGACATCGGTCACACTAACTGTCTTCAATAACTTTCAGTGACACTTGAGTCATCGAAAATTTTCTTTTTCATTCACCATTTATCCCTCTAATCAATTTATTTACTAAATTTCAATTTTAAATCTTTTACTTTAATATTTTATCAATTTAATTTAATATTAATTCAGTGTATTATTTAAACTATTTAAATTTTGTAATTTAATTTTTTAATTTTAAAAGTTTTATTTTAATTTAATTAATAAGAGGGTTTTAGTTTATTAGTAAAATTATTTTATTATTAAGTTTACTTTTTTTCTTTTTCTATTAATTAATCAATTAGATATTTTATTTTAATTTGAGTAATTAGTTTTAGTTTTATTTAAATTTGAAAACTAATTTAACTTTTGTTTGCAGAGTCACTAACTCGTACTATTTTATTCTCTTGAAATGTCGGTACCACATGAGTCACCGACACACTCATCACCCAGTCGGTCTCTCATTTATCTCCAACCATCGGTGACTCACATCACATACCATTACTTCACCTAGTCTTTTTGCTACCGACACGCATCGGACCCACTGGCACTGAACGTTAGTGTCAGTCCCTTCATTTCCCTTTATTCCTCACACTGACGACTTCTTACTGCTACTGACACTGCTCCGGTAGCACATCACACCGACAGCCCTGGCAATCTATCTCACTGATGCTCCCCTCCCAGCCATGACTCTTCATCACCTACAGAAAACTACCAACAACACCTCGAACCTAAAACCATCCTCTTCAATAAGGGTCAAATAGATCTAAGAACCCTTTCGGTCATCCTAAAAACAACATTAGAACTTGATGCCATCAAATCTGAAACTAGATATAAACTCCCTACCCACTGATCTAAATTCTGAACCTCACCTCCTTTGCAGGTCTGAAATCTGTAGAACCAATCTCCACCGAAATTCCATTTCACTGAAATACCCAGAGTCACCGCATGTCGTGAAGCTTGGATGTTTTTGAATCTGGATCGGCCGAATGATTGGAATTCACCACGCCGCTGGTGCTTAAGGAGAAAGATGCCACCAAATCTGAAGATGAACTCTCTTCATCTGCCACTGATGAGAACGAGGCATGCCACTGTATCATTATCATCATCGAAGAGGAATCGCGGTCTCAGATCTAAAGTCACACTGTAAGTGGTGTTCGACACCAATCCCATTGTGATGTAGACCAGCACCACTACACTGCAACTTCGTAGTCACTGGAGCATGACCTGATCGCTGCAAGCAGGAGTAATTGCTAATGTAGAAGAGAGGGTCTGCAGCTGGCTGTGTGGGGAGAAGATCGTACCGCCGTAGGGGTTTCTTGAAGAAACCAACCCCCCCACCGCTCGGCGCATGGATGAGAATGGGGGAGGAAATAAAAAAACACTAAAACTAAACTTAAAACTAAATAGAATAAGAATTAATATTAATAAAAAATAAATTATAAAACTATCTCAGTAATAAAATTTATTAAAATTTAAATTCTACTAATAACTTATAAATAAAATATAAATAAATGATACCTTAATAAAATAATTTAATAAATATAATAATTTTAATTTTACCTTAAATAAATGTAATTATAATAATAAAATTAAAAATTAAAATAATGTAATTTATTTAATTAATTAAATAATATCTAATAATAAAGATATAATAATTAATTACTAAAATTATTGATTTAAAAATAAAATAAATAAATATTAAATTATAATAATAAACTAATTAATAATTTAAATTATAATAAATGTATTAAAATTATTCATTATAATAAACAATAATAATGATATTTAACAAAATAAATAATTAACCAAATAATGAAATTAATTTTACCTTTGTTTAATAATAATATTTTTATGATAAAATATTAACTTTGACATTTAATAAAACATTTAAATAAATTAAAATATTAATAAATATTAGAAATTAATAACAATTTTTTATAAAATAAAAAATTAACCCAATTTATTAAATAAGTAAAATTTTCAATTTTCTTGACCCCCCCCCCCAATTTTAAACTTTCAATTACATATAGGCTCCCAAAACACATCCTGGTGCATTCAACTAACTCATTTGGAGTTAGTTACAAGGGAAAACCTAAAACGACGTGTGATTCATGAAAAAACACACATGTGTGGTGCACAACAAAGGACAAGACTATGTCGATGGGGGACATGCAATCATGTCGGAGGAGGAGACAGTATGTTTAAAACAGAGCAGTATGGAGAAAGCGGGGGGGACTCTGATTCAATCGATGCGATGATATTTTTTAGTCTGGGTATTGGATTATCATTCAATAACTTCTGACACAACGGAGCAGAGCAGATCTGAGGATCAAATTCTGGAGACCCGGTGGGCAGCCCTAGAGTCGAAGGAGTACAGATATAGAGCATCATTTGGGGAGTTCTTCCTCCCACTTGTTTTAAACTCTTGTACTCTATTCTAGAATGTTTTCAATTGATGAAATGAAAATGAACATGATTGTTAGCTAAATATTTGAGTTTCGGGAATTTCTACTACCACTGGTTATCTTTAACGCCTTTTTACTTTATTTTTAATGTGTTCAGAATTGATCGATGATATCAATTCTGAAAGAATTCAATTGCATTGTACCACTATCACTTAATCTCAAAACTCCACAATCATTTGGTGAATCTGATTGTGGGTACATTTTCTAAAAAAATTAATTCCAAATGAAAATTTTAAAACTAACGGTGAGTCTGTTATTTTGTATTTTTCAATCAAAATTCTATAGTTTAGCCTTTCTTGGAGTGGAGACTCCCAGATTGATCAATCTATATGACTTAACTCCTCAAGAGGTAATTATGTCATTATTTTTAAAGTGGTACTTTACAACTACATTTCTGTGATGAGAAATCATTTTAAAATTCATAGAATATAGTTTTTCCCTGAGCATTTAATTCTGATTGTTCATTTATCATCATTATATATTTCTATTACACATATTTTTTTCAATCTATTTTCTTCTTAGTCTTAGTTTAGATCAAAAATACAAAAATAATGTGGTGTTAATTTGCTTCCATAAAAATAAAAATTAAAGTAAAAAACAAATGAAAATGAAAGCAAGTTTATCCCCACTACTGACAACAGTGGGGTGTTTAGAATTTTTTTAGAAATGTGGTCACAATTCCTTCAATATGGGTTCGACCCTACTTTACACTATATTTTAGTTTTTAGAAAATTAAAAATAATTAAACTTTGACTCGATTTCAATGACGGTCATTTCAATTTTTTGGGCTACCCACTGGGTCTCTAGAATCTGGTCCTCAGATCTGCTCTGCTCCGATGTAAGAGAAGCTGTCGAATGCTTGGATCCTCTCTCGTGCTCTCGAAGGATGTGTGCATTAGTGAATATGTTTTTTCTCCCATACTGCTCTTCTTTTTAATGTTTCTATCATTTTGGTTGTATCAAAAAGGTGTATTACAAAAATAATTATTTTTCGAACCTAGGTGAAAATTCAAAATACAAAGTTTCTACACTTAAGTTCTCAATTCCACATATTTTTAACCTATTGTCACTCTTTGATTTGGGCCTTGATATTAGATTGAAATGAGTCACTAAGAAGAATAATAGATTTGGCAGGACATATTCATAGTGGATGATTGATTGCTTCTTTGATTACCTTTAAGTGTTTCAAAGTATTTAATATTTGATTTGAGTTATCTTTTCAACATCATATTGACTATTCCATCCTCTTTTTTTAAAGTGATGGACAAGTTCAATTTTGAATAGAATGTCTAAAATAACTTACTTCTATTTTTCAATGTTAATGAAGCATGAGATTGTTTGAGGAAAAAAAATTAAGTACGGGGGAATTTGATGTGGTCTTATTTTTAAACAGTTTTCCACACATTTTTATTTAATTTTTAATTATTTAAATAACTAATTTTACACTTTTTAAAAAAATAATTACACCCTTTTATATTTATAATTAAAATTTTAATTTAATCGATTTTTATAAAAAATATATGTGTAATTTTAGCCTTTAAAATAAATAATTAAGTCTATATAAACTTTTTAGTATTATATTTTACTTATTAGTTTAGTAATTTTAATCTACTTGACTTTTTATAAGATGTTTTCAATTAATTGTATTATTTTCATTTAAATTAACATATTTTTAATGTAACATTTTATCTGATAGTTTAGATTGATTAAAATAAACAAAAATTATTCATTTTATATATTTAATTATTCTGTTAGATAGTATAGGTTATGCTCTTATGTTTTAATTTAATAAAATAAATTTTTTATCATTTAAAGCTTTCATTTAGTTATTTAATTTATTAATTTATGTTTTTAAGAATTTAATATTTAATTTCTGGTTTTCAGTATAAATTTTAAGTCACTAATATTTTTAGTCTTCCGGTTTCACCAACATCGATCACAATAACTGTCGGTAGCACAAGCTATAGACACCCCCTATTTTTTCAATAATTGTCGGTGACACCTGTGTCACCGACGTTTTTTATTTTTCATCACCATTTTCCCCTTTAAATAATTTATTTCACAAATTAAAATTTTAAATCTTTTACTTTAATCTTTTATCAATTTAGTTTAATATTTATTATGCTTATTATTTAAACTGTTTATATTTAATAATTTAATTTTGTAATTTTAAAAGTTCATTTCTAATTAAATCAATAACCCACTTTTAGTTTACTAGTTAACTTATTTTAGTATTATTTTATATTTTGTTTTTAGTTTTATGTTTGTATTAATTAATAAATTAATTACTTTATTTTAATTTAGGAAATTAGTTTTAGTTTTTTTTAAATTTTGTAAACTAATTTAACTTTTGTTTGCAGAGTCACTGGCCCGTTCTATTTTATTATTTTCATGTGTTGGTAGTGGATATTTTTTTTAAATGCATTGTTTTTTTAAAAAAAATTCTTGGAAAACAACTTAGGTTAAGCTTTTTAAAAAAAATACCCTACAAAGGCGGCATCGCCAATGCCGCCTCTGTGTTGCTGTGCAAAGACAGTATCAGCGATGCCACCTTTCGGGTTAAGTGGAAAGGCGGAAACCCCATTGTCTCCTTTCTACTAAAACCAAAAAAATAATAATTACTATTTTTTTTTAAGTTTTTTTATTTTTATTTGTCTTATTTTGTTTATATATATATATATATATAAACAAAACAAAACAAAAACAAAAATAAAAATAAAAATAAAATTTTCAGCAGAATTTATCTGTTATTTAAAATCCAATAATACTATCATTACAACAGTCTAGATTCTGACAAAAGCTCTCACCTAGGGCTCCCATTTATAAGAGAGCTTACCCTGGAAATCATTCTGCATTTTCAATGTGAGATTCCAGCTCTTCATTTCCTGCGCAGAACATTCTGCATTTCCGATGTGAGATTTTGTTTCAAGTACGTGACTTTGAAAGATTATAAAATATAAACTATAAGACCAATATAAACGAAAATTAAAACATGGATTAATCATATAGAAAATATTTGAAAACAAAAATGATTTTTGATAAAAAATAATCTATAAGCTTTCAAAACCACATACTTGAAACTTAAAAAGTTTCAAGTACGTGACTTTAGAAGCCTATAAAATATAAACTACAAGGCCAATATAAATGAAAATTAATACATGGATTAAACATATAACAAATAGTTGAAAAATAAATAATTTATTAATAAATGTTGATGAAAAATTATTTATAATTTTTCAAAGACACCTATATGAAACATAAAATTTTTTCAAGCACGTGACTTTGAAATCCTATAAAAAACAAACTATGAGACCGATATAAATGAAACATAAAACATGGATTAAACATATATAAAATAGTTGTAAATAAAAAGAATTTCGTAAAAAATGTTCATGAAAAATAATTTATAAGCTTTCAAAACCACCTACTTCAAACTTAAAAAAGATTCAAGTGTCCGGCTTTGAAATACTCTAAAATATAAAATATGAACCTGATATAATTTAAAGTTAAAACATTGATTAAACATATAATAAATTATTAAATTATTAAATTAATATTATTAAAAATTAATTTTATAATAATTAATTAGTTAATTATTAATTATTAATAATTAATTATATAATAATTAACCAATTAATTAGTAATATAATTATTCAGTATATAATAGTTAATTAGTTAATGATTAATATAATTATAAATTATATTTATTTATTATACTTAATAATTAGTAATTATTAAAAATTATTATATGATAATTAATTAGTTAATTGGTAATATAATTATTAATTATATAAAATTTAATTAATTAATTAGTAATATAATTTTGAATTATCATTATTCATTATAATTAATAATTATAATTATTCATTATAATTACTAATTATAATTATATATAATAATTACTAATTATAATTATTAATTATTAATTAATCATATAATTATTAATTATATAACTATTATTGGTATATTAATTAGTTAATTAATAATTATTAATAATTATTTATATAATAATCAATTATTTAAATATTAATATAATTAGTTAATTAGTAATATAATTATTAACTATTTAATAATTAATTAGTTACTTAGTAATATAATTATTAACTATATAATAATTAATTAGTTAATTAGTAAGTAGAATTATTAATTATATAATTTGTAATTAGGTAATTAGTCATTATTAATCATTAATTATATAGTAACTAATTAGTTAATTAGTAGTATAATAATTAATTATATAATAGTTAATTAGTTAATTTTTTGAGAAAGATAGAGCCGAGACCCTTTTTATAATTAGTTGATTAGTACTATAATTCTAATTTATAATTATTTTTTATAATTATGAATTAGTATTTATTAAAAATTTTTATATAATAATTAATTAGTTAATTGTTAATACAATTATTATTTATATAATAGTTAATTAGTTAATTAGTAATATAATTATTCAGTATGATTATTAATGAGTAATTATTAAAAATTATTATATAAGAATTAATTAGTTAATTATTAATATAATTTTTCATTATAATTATTCATTATAACTATTAATTATTATTTATTATTTATTAATTAGTTAATTAATAATATAATTATCAATTATATAACTATTAATTGTATAATATTTAGTTAGTTACTTACTAATTATTAATAATTAATTATATAATAATTAAGTAGTTAATTATTAATATAATTACTTAATTAGAAATATAATTAGTTAATTAGTAACAAAATTGGTTAATTATTTTTATTTTCAACTATTTTATATATGTTTAATCCATGTTTTAAGTTTCATTTATATCAGTCTTATAGTTTATATTTTATAGGCTTTCAAAGTCAAGTGCTTGAAACATTTTTAAGTTTCATGTAGGTGTCTTTGAAAACTTATAAATTATTTTCCATCAACATTTTTTACGAAATTATTTTCATTTTCAACTATTTCTTCTATATTGAATCCATGTATTAAGTTTCATTTATATTGGTCTTGAAGTATATATTTTATAGGCTTCAAAAATCACGTACTTAATACTTTTTAAGTTTCAAGTATGTGGTTTTGAAAGCTTATAAATTATTTTTTATCATTGTTTTTTATGAAATTCATTTTGTTCTCAACTATTTTTTATATATTTAATCCATTTTTTATGTTTCATTTATATTGATCTTATAGTTTATATTTTATAGTCTTTCAAAGTCACGTGCTCGAAACAGAATCTCACATCGGAAATACAGAATGTTCTTCGCAGGAAATGAGGAACCAGAATCCCACATCGGATATGCAAAATGATTTCCAGGTTAAGCTCTCTTATAAAAGGGAGCTCTGGGTGAGAGCTTCTGTCAGAATCTAGACTATTGTAATGACATTACTACAAGATTTTAAATAGCAGATAAATTCTGCTGAAAATTTTATTTTTATTTTTATTTTTGTTTTATTTTGTTATATATATATAATATATATATATATATATAAACAAAATGAAAAAATTGAAATTTAATTTTTTTTGTTCTACTGGAATGGAGGCATTCGCGATGCTGCCTTTCACCCGATGCCAAAGGCAGCATCCCAGTTTTAAAAATATTTTCAACTCAGGCGTTTAAAAAAAATTAAAAACGTATTAAAATAAAAAATTTGTCGATAGAACATGAGTGGCCGAGGCACTCATCACCATGTCGGTCTCTCATTTATCTCCAACCGTCGGGGACTCCCATCACCTACCGTTGCTTCCCCCAAGTCTTTATGGTGCTGACGCGCAATGGACCCACCGACACAGACCATCAGTGTCAGTCTCTTCATTTCTCTTTATTCCCCACACTGACGACTTTCTTACTACTACCGATGCTACATTGGTAGCACATCTCACTGATATCCATTGAAAACTATCTCACCGATGCTCCCCTCCCAGCTACAATTCTTGGCCACCTACAACAGACTACCAACAGTACCTCAAACCTCAAACCTCAAACCATTCGCTTCAATCATGCTCAAACATATCTGATAACCCTTTCTGTCATCATAAAAACCTTATTCAAACTTGATGTCATCAGATCTGAATCCATATCTAAACTCCCTACCCACCGATCATGAATCCTAACCTCACCTCTTTTGAAAGTCTGAAATCTAGAGCACCAATCTCTGTTGAACATCAATTTAACTGATGTTCCCAAAGTCACCGCGAGTCGTGAAGTTTGGGTGTTTTTGAATATGGATCGGTTGAACGATGGGAATCTGCCATGCCACTGGTGCTAAAGGAGAAAACTACTGCCAAATCTGAAGATAAACTCTCGTTATTCACCACTGATGAGAACCAGGCACGCCGCTATATCATTATCGTCATCGAAGAGGAGTCCTGATCTCAGATCTGAAGTCACGCTGTAGGTGGTGTTCGACGTCGTGGTCGTTGTGATGCAGACCAACGACACTGGTGCCCAACTCGCTCGTTGCAAGCAGGAGTTATTGCCGATGGAGAATGGAGGGTCTACCTATGGCTACGTGGGGAGGAGGTTGTAACGTCGTAGGGGGTTTCTTGAAGAAACATCAACACCCCCTCCCCCCGCTCTACACATTGATGAGGATGTGGGAGGAATTGAACAAACATTAAAACTAAACCAAAAACAAAATAAAATAATAATTGATGATAATAAAAAAAACAAGTTATAAACCTAATTAATTAATATAATTTATTAAAACTATAATTCTAATAATAACATATAAATAAAACATAAATAAATGATACCTTAATTAAATAATTTAACAAATATAGTAATTATAATTTTACTTTAAAGAAATATAATTATAATAATAAAAGTAATAATTAAAATAAATTATTTTATTTTATTAATTAAATAATAATATAATAATAAATATATAATAATTAATTACTAAAAAAATTAAATTATTAATAAAATAAATAAATATTAAATTATAATAATAAAAAAATTAAAAATTTTAATTATAATTAATGTATTAAAATTATTTATTATAATAAAAATTAATAATGATATTTAATAAAATAAATAATTAACCAAATAAAAAAATTTCTTTTATCATTATTTATTAATAATATACTTTTATCATAAAATATTAACATTAAAATTTAATAAAACTTTTAAATAAAATAAAATAAAAATAAATATTAAAAATTAATAACAATTTATTATAAATAATAAATTAACCTGATTTTTTAAATAAGAAGAATTATATATATTTTTTTGACGACCCTCCATTTTAATCTTCTAGGTACATGTAGGTTCCCAGAACAAGTCCTGGTGCATTCAACTAACTCACCAGAAGTTAGTTACAAGGGAAAAACTAAAGCGACATGTGATTGACTAAAAAGTGAACATGTGTTGTGCAATAGTGAAGCACATTTGTAGTTGGTGGAAAGCATGAGGTATCATGTGGTGCATGATAGAGGTATATTAACAGAGTAGCAGTAGGAATATGAGAGGATGCTAATTGGATCATCCGACAAAAACACCTTTTGGGCGGAGACTCCCAGGAGATTGAGGGAAGTACAAAGCTAAAGGTGCCTGATAGCAGAGCACCACTAGGGAAGTTCTTCCTTCCCCTTATTCTTAAATTCATGTACTCTATAATTGAATGTTTTTAATTCCAATTTTTATAATGATCAAAGACTGAATTTATTAACTTAGGAATTTAAAAATCATTATTGGTTTATTTTTCTAATTCTTTATTTTATCATTGTCTGACATTATATTTGATCGGTGAGATTAGATCTAATGTTCAATTAAATTATTCTCACCATAATTTTAAAAAAAATCAATGATTCAATTTCAATATTTGAGGTTGAAGTTTAAGATCATCTTTTCAAGGCTTTAATGTCATTAACATTGGATTTTTACAATGAGCTAAATTCCAAATGTTATCTTTTTCAAATTATTAAGTTGTTTGATTGATTATTGAGTGGCTAACTCCAAGAATAAATCTTCTGTTTGTTGATTATCCTAGCAATGGATATTCATCAGCTTTTTCTTAAGGTGTGATTCAATAAATTTTAGTGGATATTTAATCCATTTAACCAGTATGTTTATAATTCCTAAGTATCCTTCTTGATATGTTGCTCCTTTATTTTACTTATATATATATTAGTTCATTGTATTTCTTTTGTTTATCATTACTTTAGTGTAAAATTTAGTTTTGTAGTTAGGTTTTGTTTTCATCTTCACTGTCTCTAAAACAAAACACAAAAAAATTATAAAGTAAAAAAGTTAAAAAGATGTTTCCCTCACTACTGACAATAGTGGGGTTTTTAGTTAGAAACCTTAGAATTTCTCACCTCCCTTCCATTGGGTTTTCCCCTTCACTACTATACTAGTGTAGGACTAATAAATATTATTTTTAGGGCTATGATGACCTCTGGCTACATCAATAGGCATTCCCTATATCCACATTCCCCTAAGGTTTTTATGACCTATAATTCATATTATCATTTATATTAGAGAATTGATTCAGAAAATGCCCAAATTCCATATAGTTGAAACTCTATAGTGTGGGTGTTAAATTAGTTTTAATTATCTTCTCTTTTATTACATTACCCATCCCATTAATAATATTTTGACATTGATGGATTTTTTTACTTGACTTTACACATTCAAAACACCTCCCAGTTACATTCAAGCAATTACCTCGATGCTTTGTCCCCCCATTCTTGGAACAAAAATGTATAGAATTTCTTTCCATTATTTGAGTTTTCATGAGACCCAACCTTCATTTTCTTATCATAATCATAGGAATGGTGGGAATATCTAATTTACATTTCATCCTTCATTGCAAATCACACGAATTCTTCATAACTACTAAAGTCTCTTATAGCCAGGTACTTTTAAATACTTGGTTTTAGGCCCCTAAAGAATCAATCAATTTATATTTCAGGTCTGATGAAAAAACCAGAAGCATACCTTAAAATTATTGTAAAATTATATTCATAAGAACCAATAAATTTATCATATTTTTTTATCTAACTCAAGTAATTAAATCTCCATAATTGTTCATAGAATATGAGGGAGGTATTGACGGAAAAATATCCCCCTAAACTCTTCACATTCCCTAGAATAAATATCTTCATGTACCCTTGTGTTATTAATAAGAGTACACCACTAATATGCTTTACCTTCCAAATGATAATCATCCCAAATGACATTTTCATTCTCTAAGAACTGAAGCATGGAAAATATCTCTTTAGTGGTACTAATCCAATGCTCAACTACTGTTAGATCATTGGAACCACTAAAAGATGATGAGCGTTGCCTCATTAAGGACACAACAAAATCAGTTTTCCTCCTTTTATTTATTTTAAGTTCAACGTGATTCATATCTTGTGAAAGATGTTGGATAATATCAAAAACAATTTTATTTCTACATACCATATTATTTGGTTTCTCCAGGGAAAAATCTTCAAATTGTCCATTGCATTCAGCATTGACATAGTTCTTTCAGGTTCCAACCATTAACTAAAACCAACAAACAAATAATGAGAATTATTTATCATTAAATAAAACCAAATAATCATGAAAAATACTTAAATAATTTTCAAATAATAATTTCTAATCCTTCAACCTATAAAACAATAGGCTCATCCCAAGAAACATCCCTACACATAAACTTATAAATGCCCTATGGGTCTCACTAATGTTTTGTCTTCCTAGTTTCAAAAGGGTGACTAAACATCTCCTTTGATACCAACTATAGAAAACTAGGCATAACATATATGGATATTGTAGCATTTTAAATGAATATTCATCACATTACAAAATACATGCCTAATGACTATAATAGTTTAGTGTCTTTAGGAACATGGATCAAAATCTTCTAAATCGGTGAAATATCTTCAATTTTTTCCACAAAGATATCCCACTTTAATAATTCGACTGAAAACTTTTCTTTATAACCTATAGAAAGGAAATATAAGAAAGAGGTGATATTAGATGATCAGTAATGGTAATCAAAAGAGATAAATAAGCATAACATGATCATAAGGGTATGATAACATGAGAATTATGTAAAGATCACAGCCTACATATCAAAGATCATGTACAAGAGTCATGGCCTAAATATTTGAAGTTCATAAGAAATGAATCAAAAGGGAATCAATATCATAATAAATGATACCATAAAATATGAATAAGAGATGGAATTTTGGTGGACATAAAATCATATAAATTGATTTCCATAGTAGTAAAGGCATCACTTCCATATTCATCTTAGTAGTATGGGTTCACTCCCCATACCATCTTGGTAGTCGTGGTTCACTCACATGACCATATTAGTAGTCAAAGTTCACTCCCAATAGCCTCTTAGTGGACCAAGACTGTTACTGAACTGAGTTCACTCAATGTTCCAACCATTTCTTTCTCATGAGATATAAATCATTACCTAATGCATTGTATGGAGATATAGGTCCCACCAATCTCATAATGAAATCATATATATGTGTTCAACTAGATCATAAATATTTTTCATATCATAACACATGAAATGAAATGGGTATCCTAAATATGTAATCATATCATAATGTGTGGAAAATATACAGGTTTCATAATTTTTTCATCAAAGCATATCCCATGAAAAAAGCGAGTTTCATAAGAATATATCCCATGAAAGAGAAATGAGTTTCATAAATATATAACTCATGAAGTAGAAATGGATCTCATAGACATCATTCCATCAAAGAATAAACCATTCATAGAAATAATATTAATGGAAAACTTGGTTCATATCACTAATAAGACATGAGAAACATCAATGGATGTCATCATAGATAAAAAATAATTTTTTAGAAATCTTTTAAAATCAATTATTGAGGTAAATATCCTTTATTCTTTGAAAAAGTACTTTTTAACACATAAAAAATTTTGAAAAACATTTCATTTGAAAATAATTTTAAAACAAATAAAATAATCATTAATATAATTGAAATCATTTTTATTGAAAACAAAAATTTAAAAACATTTAAATAATTCTTTGAAATCATTTAAAACAATTTTTAAATATAATACAATTTTTGAAAACCATTTCTCTTTTAAATGAAAATTAAAATCAATAGAATTCCAAAATATTTGGGAAGAAAATTATTTAAAAAATGACCTTGTAAACATACAAAGTAATCATCATGGGAATTATTTTCATGACAGTGAGTAAGTCCATAATTGCTGAACATTCCTTTTTTCACCTTAAAGGTTTAGAAATGTGCCTTAATAAAAAAATGAAAAGAATTTTACTTTTAATTTTTTTTGAAGAAAGTAAATTCCTTGGGTAAAAATTTAATTTATACATCTAAATATAATAGTAAAACATTTTTTTAAAAAAAATTAGAAAAATTGGTTTTTAAAGAACACAAATTTCGAACCGAAAAGATAAATAAAGTCAGATTTCCATAAAAAATCATAATTATATTAAGTACCAAAGACTGAAAATATCATACCATTACATTGATATAATATTAATAAACATGGGGTAATAAAATTATTTAGAGTTATTGAGATATGGAATCTGGTATTTCATCAATGGAAGAATAATAATAAACAATCTCGATAAACAATGAGACTGTAGCAATAAAAAGTTAACACTTTGGAAACTTTGAATCATAATGCTATAGAAATAATAACATTACATGAAGCATAAAATATAATGAAAATAATTACATTCATGTTATAACCTGTAAAAAGTAGGATATACACCTGATAGAAAAATATAAGTGCATAACATAACAACCGCCTCAAAGAAGGTAAATTGAGACAAAATTGATTTACTGATTTGGTAACTTTTCAAACATAAAACCCAAGAAAGAATGATCATAAATTGGGTTTTTAAATACCCATAAATGTAAGTATATTAATAATACAATACATCCATGGGTATTATACACACTATATAAAAAAATATGAGGTTAACATGGCTTGTGTCTCACAAAAAATAAAACTGAGATGAGAAAACCCTTGCCTTAAGTCTTGACATTCTTCGTACAAGTTCAAAACACATATATAATAAATATTAGTCTGTTATAAATCTACCACATAACCATATTATTATATATAATACCATATATTATTTGATTATCACTTTATGTTAACTATTTAGAAATAACTCTATGTTAATGTTACATTTTGGGTAATATACACTTTGTTTTTCATATATGTTTAGGCTTGTTATTATTTATCCTATTATATAGATCATTATATAATTATTTCCAGAATGAAAACATGATAAAAATTTCATATATATTCATGATATATTTATTTATAATAATCTATAAACTTTTGAAATTTTAAATTGAATACACTTTTCATGGAGACGATAAGCCACATGTAGGACTAACTTACAATTGAAATATTTTATTAATATGAAGTAGAAGAAGGAAAAAAAGTAAAAAAGGAAGAAAAAGGTCATGATGTCTGAAAATAATGAAGACTAATGGAATCCCCTCATACAATAAAAACACATTCAATATGATGATAACAAATGTTTTAGAAACCCATGAGCTTATTACTCGGGTTACCATTGTTGGAGACAAAATCTGCCAGTATATCCCCCTCTCACAAAGTATAAGAAACCATAAAATTTGAATGGAGTAAGGATATTCAAGACCTAATATGATAAATAATTATCCACAGACACTCTTGGGGACCCTTCATAGCATTAACCAAAATGGTGGAGTCAAGTTCCACTTCTTAAATAGACATTGAACGTTCCTTGCATAATATAAGGCCTTCTAGTAAAGCCAAAGCCTCAGTGAAAACTGAACATCCTGCACCAAAAATGTTGACAAATCCATGAAAAATGGACCACAAAAGTCACAAAAGGAATAACATCTATGTATAACAACTTATAAGAAAGGAACATTTGTGCTCAACTAAAGACCTTTTATATGTGGTTTCCACATAACCCACGCGTCTGTGCCTCTCTACCCACAAGACACTTCCCCCAAATATCATCTACTATGAGTAGGATAGAGAAAAACCCGTTGTAGGGAGGAGTCATTACACTGTTCAATGAAAGAAAATAGAATATCCCACCCTTGGAATGAATATACAGGAGCGAATATCCTGCCCAATGGTGAAAAACATGGTTTTATAAATCCTATAAAATCTAGAAGGCCATGATTAAAAAGAGAATCCACCCCTTTTCTGCCATATGATCCTAATAGAGATAGACCCTAATCTGTATAACGAAATCATAAACTAAATTTAACCTTCCATTTGTAACTAGTAAACCTATAACATAAAACCACAAATAATTGTACCATTAAAAGTGAAAAAACAAATGATAAATGGTTTCTTAATTTTCATTCTGACAACATTTTCAATTTGAATCCAAAGGAATACTGATGCGCTGAATATTTCTATCCTTTGGAATGGATTTTTTTGAATTCTATAAAAAATGAAGCTATATTTAGGAGGGATTTATTTGACCAGATTTTGGATCCCAAACTATCCAGATTGGTTGAATAATGAGTCAAACTATGAATAACTACACATATGAATTTCCTATATGATGTAGCAGTAATAAAGCATTGATCATGGTCATCTGAAAAATGGATAATGTGCATAAACTCCTTTGGTTCCTCAATGAGATATGCATCGGTGAACCGATGATGGACACAAGCATGATGAAGAGTGATATCATGAACTGGATAACCAGGGGAAAATAAAATGGTGTCGGGTAAATTATATTTCAAAAACTAAATGTCTTCATGTCCAATAATCCACTGGTAATTTTATATAATATGAATAACAAGACTTTTCAAAGAATTACATAGATGATATCCATTCTACCTGTTTTTCCAATCATAATCGAAGTCTCCATACTTTATTTTGATAAAAGTAGACCAAACAGATTCCCTAGAAATGAACTCCCAAACCCACACTGCCTAAAAGCACCACATGTTATCCTCATTACATTAGATATTAATTCCAACCTCTAAAAGAGGACTGAAAATATGATTCTATATAGCTCTATTATGATTGAATTCTTGATTATAATCCTTGATAAAACTATTTATATGACTTTTAATTTTTTTAGGGACAACATTAGGGGGACTACTCACAAATAAAGCATGCATATGAATAAAAGAAAGAACACTATTAACCAACACAATCCAACCACCAAAGGAAATAAAACTATTTTTTAAGTTCAATATTCATCCCAAAATCCTAGAAAAAATATTTTCATAATGATGATTTCTGATCGTCCTGTTAAAAAGTGGAGCACCCAGATAAAATAATGGAAAACTTTGAGTGGGAATATCAATCTACTCTTGAATACTTGTGGATCTACTTTAATAAAACTTTTTGTAGATAAAAACACCAATTTTGGTTACATTAATACAATGAACAACTCTATTGTAGTAATCATTAATTGTTTGTTAAAAAATATCCACTTCATTCAGAAGAGAACCCATCATATGATTATCTAAAGAAGAAATCGTATTTAATTTTTATTTTATTTGAGATGGAAATGTGTGTATGTTTATGTATACCCCTAATAATAACAATATATCATTATATTGATTATAATGAGGTTTTTGTATAATAATATAATTAGAATAATTTAGGTGGTGGATAATTCAAAAAAAAACAAAGGATCTTGAGGAAGGATGTTACCTCTTTATTGGGAACTCTTTTGGATTACACCAAAAGGATTCCTTGGATGAATTTATAACCAAATGGAGGCTTTTAAGATGAAGAGAGTTATGTTGTGTGATTATTTGAGAATATTTTTGGTGATACAATGGTTTTTATAGTTGTGAATATGTGGGAGTGGTGATTTATTTTTTATAGTGTATGAGGAGTGGAACTCTTAAATATATAGAATTGAATTGCAGCCAAATTTTTCCCAATTCAAGTGTCTCCAATAATGATAAATATTGAATAAAATTTAGTATATGGTATATATATTTACATAAAATATATTTCTGATAAGTTTCTATGTCATTTTGGGACATAAGTTTAAGGTTTGTCCCTTTGTTAAGCTAAATTTTCTCTTAGCTGTTATAATTAATTTTAATCACTTTCACTAATCATTTTGGTCAAAAAAATGAGTTGAACTTGTTTGAAATGATAAATTATTATTTCTAAAAATAAGGAATCCGTTATTACAAATTCAAATCATTGAATTGTTATATTTTAATTTTAAATTAATCCCCCAAATGGGATGACAATGCGGGTTTTAAATGTAAAAATATTCAGAATTTTGTTATGTTTTTATATCAAATTTTTCTATGAAATTTATTCCAATAAACTAAATTAGATTAATTTTTATAAAATTGTATAATTAAAAATTAAAATAAATAAAAAAAATATAATTTTATTTACAAATAATTTAGACTAAAAATCATTTTTGAATTAAAATTCATTATTTTTCACTATTCAACAAAAAAATGAAATTTCTCAGAAAAATACCAAAAAATCACCCAAATTAAATTATGATATTCCTATAACAAAAATTATTGTTATTTTCAAAATAAAAATTATAAAATTATCAAAAATAGATTTAAAAAGGGCTCTCAATTAAATGGTGATAAAATTACCTTTTAGAAATATAAATCTTTTTATTCATAAAATTGGAATTATCTTTATCTTATACATATCAAATATATTGGATGAGTTTAAAAATATTTATTTAATATGTTTTATATAAATTTTATTAAAATAATTAATCAAATTTTTTTAATTTATTGATATTAAATTGTGTTTGTACATAGAAAAATAGTTTTCTTAGAAATGCAATTTATTAATTTTCAAATATTTCTTACATTCAATTATATTAATTGATAACAAATGGATTCATTTTATATATATGTGTAAATAATATTTTAAAATTTTAATTAATCTTATTCATAATTTCTTTCCAATATCTAGGTGGTATCTATAATAATATTTTAATTATCATTATAATAGTATATTGTAGTGTGGTAAAACTCGGCATTACATGTAATGAAAGATATCAAAGGGACTCAGTATTGTGTTTAATACAAGAAACCATATTGTTGTCTGTACCAAAATATAATCTAAGTGTTGCATTCTATGCAAGATTAACTTGGTGTTTCATATAACGTAATACAAAATTAGTGTTTTATAAAAAACTATATTAAGTGTTGCATGAAGTGAATATTATCAAAAAGTTTAAATTATTTTGAAAAACAATAATATAAAACATATTGGTGTGTTATAGGTAGTGCTAAAATAAATCTTATTATCTATATCCTTCTAAATAAATTTCTTTAATTTTGATGTAAACCATGCTTCCGTATCAGACACAATTTAAAATTTTCACCATGAAGTCTTGAAAAAATCATTAATATAGTGTTTCAAAATGTATTCTAGTGGTAAATTATTTCTTAAATAAAGTAAATTTGAATATTACTTGGGAGATCAAAAATAAACCATATTCTATAATTCATTGTTGGATTATTTGGTAATAAAGTGTAAAATTTAATAGTAATGTCATCCCATTTCCATATGGTAATAAGAAGAGGTTTTATGACTGGTCTAGGATATTTTATTAAAACTTTTTCACGTTGTAAAACCAAGTATCTTGATATATAATCTGAAATTTCCCACTTCATATTATCCCACAAAAAAGTTCATTCAAATCTCTATACATCGTATTGGAACCAGGGTGTATAGAGAAATTTGAGCTATTAGCATCATCAAATTTTTTTAGATCAAGTATAGATGGAACACATATTTTTATCCCAATGTTCATAAAATGATTTTCTTAGGTGAATTATGCCAATATCCCACTATTTAGGGAATTAATTTTATTTTTTAAATTATCTAAAATAAGATATTAACTTTTTATATTTTCCAATTAATATGGTTTTAATTTCATTAAACAAAAGAGTGTTCTTTCCCTAGAATAATAATTTCCATATAAAAATTCAATAAATCTATTAACATAGGATCCTTATCAGTACACATCATATTCATAACCCTTTGATATTTTCTTCTAAATGTATCTTCCCCCTTATTTTCCTTCCATGGGTGGTTGTGTATTGGGAAATCATAATCCTTAAGTATCCCGAGTTATCTCCCTTACCTCATATTAACATCATTTCATGAAAATATATAGTTTTGGCTCTTATGGTTTTGATATACCTCATGTCTTTAAAAATTGATATAGTGTCTCCATATCTTCATTGAAAAGATTATATTTTCCAAATAATTATCATGGGTTGGATAGTTTTGTTCAAGATTCATTAACTACTCATATGAAATGATAATAACTTTATAAAACTAAATAAGGACACAACCAATTACATTCTTTAATACATCACAATATATCAAAAAACTAAAATTTTATGATGGTAGAGTAAAAATCAACAAAATTTTAAATATCCTCATCAATTATTCAAAATATTCTTCACAATCCTTTGTCTATATGAACATAACCCATTTATATGTATCGTTGGTTAATGGGTTGGCCAATCAGTAAAATTTTTGAGAAAATAACTCATAGTAATCTACTAAAGTAATGAAACTATATTAACTGGTTATGTTTAATAGTGTATTCCACTAACTGACTTCATTTTTCTTTCATAGCTTCAATTGATATTATATCCTTGGAGACAATATGAAAAACAAAAAAAATCATAGAGCATAAATACACAATTGATAAATTTATTTTATCACTTTTTTCACTATGAATCTCTAGGATGATCAAAATGTGTATTTCATGGTCTAAAAAAATTTTATAATACACTAGGGTATCATCAATAAATACACAAAAAACATATCATGATATTCCTTAAATACTCTATTCATTGGATCCATAAAAATAGAGGGTTAATTAGTCAATTAAAATCACATTAATATAAATTTCTAATGCACATACCTCTTTTGAAATGTTGTCTTTAGAATATCTTCCTTCTTTACTCAAAATTAATGACACCTAGAATAGATATCAATGTTTGAGGAATATTTTCCTCCATGAAGTTGAATTAGTAAGTAATCAATGAGAGGAATATGATACATGTTCATTTTTTAATTGCATTTATTCCCTTAAAATCAATTTAAACATACTGATCCTTGTTCCATTAACATTATTAGTTCCTCCATGAGTATATTCAGTTAATTACTAAATTTTATGAGTAGTTTTACGAGTGTAAAATAAATTAAATTAATTTGAGTAAAAAAGCAATGAAGTGAATCCATGAATTTTATATCTATTTCAAAAGATAAAATGTCATTAGGTTTCCATCAGTCCTCAAATTCATTAATTTCAATGTAACCAAGAATGAATAATTTCAAAATTAAAAAATATACACTTCCTTGAAAAGTAGACATTTCGAGTTTCTAATAACTATAGAAAAATCAATCAATGAAATAGAAAAATCTCATTGAGTTCCCCTATGGATCACTATAATTTTAATAGGTTTAGTCCATCATATTTAATCATTGGTTGATACAAATTAAGGATTTGTAATCATTCAAACGACTATTAACAATTATTGGTCAAAGTAAGACAAAAAGGTGTGGAGTAAATTGGATTTGAAAATTTATGATTAAATAAATTGATTTAATTACGTTTTAAGGTAAAATAAAAAATTAATTTATAATTAAAATAATAATGTTGATGAACAATGAATTTACAGATGGAATATACACAACTAAATTGAAAACCATATTAAAATAAAAATTTACAAGAATAGAGTAAATGATGTATTAATTAAGAGATAGATTGAATTATATAATATATATGTTATGTGATTGATATGAGTAATTATTAATTAATTAACTGAATAAATTGTTCTATAAGAGAAAAGGTGTATAATGTAAATAAAATAAGCGACATACAATTTGATAAATTAATTCTTCAAGTGATTATGATGAGCCCATACGCCCCCCCCCCATTACTTAATAGGGTTATAATTAATATAAATTGAATTTAGTGGTATCCAAGAATCATATAAAATAAAAAACCATAACATTTATTCTATGCCAAGAAACCTGAGAACGAGTCTTGGTTTTAATGTTTTTGAAGATCTTGGAATGAAAGATCATTGTTTTAGTAGTAACGATGAACTAGTAAAGAAAGACAGTAATTTTAGCTATTTCCAAGTAACCAAAATGTTGAGGTTTACATGGGCACAAAACTATTCATGAAATTATCAAAATTATATAAAATGATTGATAATATGAAATAAAAATAATGATACAGGTAAATATTAGAGATTATAGAATTGGAAGAATGTGGTACAACAATACCTTAGGAGGATGAACAATTAAAGGAATTTTTTCATCGACGCTCATTGGATTTATTATAATCAACTATTTATAAATGATATTCAGTGAATATATTTTCCATGAATACAATTCTATGAATTTATAAAACATAGGGGGGGCACTAGGTTGACATGGAGTTGTTAATAGGTCAAGGAAGTCATTGAAGACCACTATAAATTCTACATTTAACTTTCCAACATGAAGCCATCAGATAGTCGCCAGATTCCACTAGTAGTAGGATTTATCTTGTATGACAGATACTTAAATACATCACCAGGTACCTAGTGAGATATATTAGTTAATAGGTGGGCATCCTATAGATACAGTGGTCCTATTTTGATATATAGAAGGGTCATTGGACGACGAGTAGTAGGCTGGTGGCCTTTTACTGGTGGCCTAGCGATATATTTTTATGAGGTTGTTCAATGTTGACCTCCGCACTAATTTATATGTCTTATTCTATTCCATTGATTCCCTTGGATTATTTTTTAAAATAACATCTTAAATATATTTAATTAAATTGGTTAGAAACATATTTGATGTTTTTTATCATTAAAACATTTTATTTGATTGAGGTGCAACATCCCTAACTCGATCTAATACTTTTACCGTAGCCAAATCATCCCAAATCTAATATACACCTACTCCCAAAATATTTCTACCTAATAATAAAAAAATACATTAAATGATTAAATATTACTAAGATACAACTCAAGAAAGGTCATCCACCATGATTTTTACTTCTATTAATTGAAACATTAATGAATATATTGAGTGTCCTTATGTACCTCACCTTCCAGAAAAATGTGAGGTCATAATCCCTCATCCATATATAAAATCCCAAAAAACACATATTCCAATGATATGGAATTAAATTTATGTTTTTTTATTAATTTAATTTTAACATCATCTATTGGATTCTGACATATTTAAAAATAGGAATAATGTATGTACCACACATTTATTTGTGAAATAAAATGGGTACACTCTTAATTAATAATGTTTAATAAACTATTAGTGTCCTTCAAAAACATAATAAGGACTCTTCTACATCCTTGTTAGTCCCTACATCCTATAACACATGTCATTTTAAAATGATACATTTTCCCTAACAAACCAAAAATTCATCTCTAGTGAAAACATTGAAATTCGTCCTAAAAGTATTCATGGATCTAACACCACTATTCCATGATATAATTCCCCAAGAACCCCTCCAAATATAATATTCAATATTTTGGGACACCAAAATCCCACATCAAATATACAATAGGTTGCTGGTACACACTAGGGGTATATAAATGATATAGATAATTCATTTATATCTTTAATTCCTATAGAAGAGAATAGATCAATTAATAAACATGAAATGAAATAGGTAAATAAGACTCAAATCACATGAAAATTTTAATAAAATTCATGTAATGTAATAATTTTTTTAATATCTGGGTTCAAATCCTCTTTTTATTGAAATAAAGGATCTATTTTTTTATAGAGGAGACCCATTACATGAACTATAGGCCCATCCGACATTAAATCCTCTTATATGGCTTGGAAGGCCCACATTTTTTTTCCTAAAGGCCATCCATTGAATAAAACTAAAATAGTACAAGGGATGTTATAGTACTGTCACCACTAAAGTTCCTGCTAGAATACCTACCACCATTATAGTTCCTACTGCAGTTCCCACCTCCGCTATTGTGTTGCGAGTGCTATAGTTCCACCACTGCAATAGTTATTCTACAATACTACTATGTTATGCAATAGTAACCTATGCCCAATGAGTTTTGAACCCCCCACACATGATGTTGTATTATGATATGCTTACCCCTAAACCAAAACCAAACTACATGTAATGTTAAAAAACATTAAAAAAATATAACCTATTCCAAAAAGACACAACAAAAAAAATATCAACAATTAAACCATATAAATCCTCTAAGCTTAGACAATCACCAGGTCAAAAGCTCTAATATCCTATATGTTCTCCAACATCAACTTAAATGTTTTAAGAAAACTCAATATATATATGGTTGATCATACAAGTATTATTAGTAATTTTATCTTAAAAAATCAATTACTAATCTTGAATAAGTATATTATAACTTCCCTAGGTGGACATTGAAATTAATACATCATATCATCCCATGATAATATATTAACTCACATCAAAACTAGGCCTCTATAAAAATTCAAGTCAATATACATATTATAAATTAAGAAAATAGAATAGAATAACCAGAGCTACACTTTCCCATATATAAACTCTCTCTCGCATACAAACATAACAAAACCTAGTGCCCCCATCAATCTTAATATATATGTAAAACATTCTACCATGACTGAAATATTATAACAAATTATTTTACTAAGACCATATACTATATCTACCTCAGACCACTTACACATATCCACATCCACATAATCATTACCATATAATCACAACTACTTCTATAAGGAAATTAAATAAAATAAGGCCACTTAGCCACTTGATCCATGTATATCCTTGAAGTCGGTTGATGTTCACATGATATTAGTATGAATTTACTTTATTATGTAATGAAATTTATTCATACTTATTCAATATATAATTGAACTCAGTTATAAAATAAACCATATGAATCAAAAAAATTAAATTACCATTATTTAATTTTATCAAAATATAACATTATAAAGTGATTATAAATACATAACATATTAATAATAAAATTATAATGGGAAGTAAATCCAATAAAAAATAAATCTTGAAATTACATTCCTCATAATCTCCCATCATAATCAAACCTCTATGTATATCTATTGAATAAATTAAATGGATTGAAATATTGTAAACATTTTAAAAAAAGAATAAGATTGTTTATTTTTAGAAATGTCAAGAACGTTATATATTGGAATAAGAAATTATTTTTTGCCATAATATAGTCATTTAATATTTTGTTTTTGAATATATAGTTGTTTGGTATACATAGAGTTAATAGGTATGTTAAATATATTATAACTAATATATAACCTTTACTTATGAAAGACTAATTTTTAAAAAATCTAAATTTAGATATGTATTAAATGTATAATTAACATCCAAAAAATAATTAAAAATTGATAATAAATATAGATATAATCATTCATATAAAAATTAAATATTTTAATTTTAATTTTTTATTATTATATAATTTTTGTTTTTAGTTAAATGTTATAATTTTAATATTTACAATTTAAATAGTTAAAATGGTGTCAAATTTTTAATTCATAATTTATAAATAAGTTATCATAATAAATATATTATATTTGGTAAAGAAAATTACTATGATAAATAATTGTAAATGGTAAATTGAACAAAAATAAGGTAAATATGAAATGAAATAAATTTTAAATAATTAAAATATTATTTAAATAATCCAAATAATCTCTATTAGAAGTGACTCCAAATTAATGTTTCAAATAATCATTTCTCCAATTAAATCACAAAACTTGCCTTTCTCTCATGTGATTCCATGTTAACCATTCGCTAAACACATGTTCCCTACCACATTTCCCTTGATTTTATCTACAAATGATATCACCCTATAACTATTATAATTTGTTTAACAATTATATGACCAAATTTATTACCTTGGATTAATATAAAATGGTTTTTAGTACTAGGTATATCAATATGTCCCAAAGACATCAAAATAAATAAGGTCACATAGTAAGAAATTGATCTCTTCATAGTAGGTAATGCCTTTTTCCCTTCATATTTTGTATCTTCTCCTAATACATCTTCCTAATTTATATTTATCATCATAATTAATAACAAAATGTAATTTTTTTTATAAATATATACTGATAAAATAATTTTGTGGTTATAATCATTATTTATTTATAGAATATCCATGTTGGTGTCTTTTCAACCACATTGATGATTTATGTGACTCTATTTTTTTAATTATACTCATGGTGGGGTATAAAAACATGAACACTAAATATTTAATGAACTAAATATGATTTTAAGATATAAATATGGTTTCATAATGATAAATATAAGTGTAATAATCCTTTTTATGTCACTAATCAGGGTTTGAAAAAATAATTGATATCATCTAGTTATATAATTCTACCTTTTTAACCATTCCCATGAATTTCATAGAACATAATTAAAATACTTTGTTTTATTGTGAAATTATTATTCTAGGTACATGACTATTCTATATTTCATGAACTCATGAACAAGGAATTATTATAATGTCCACAATTCCAAAACATATATGGAATGGATATACTACAAACAACAGATTATAAAAATAGTGTGACTCATAATTACGTTTGAAATAGATAAATATAATTGGTTAATAGATATGGAAATAATATGAATATGGTTCTAAAATGGACAATCCATTCATTTTATTTGGTCATGTATCAGGTTAATTCACATTTCAAGCTAGTAAAAAGTTAATTTAATGGTTTTCTACATATATTGTATATCTTTTTGGATTAAATTAATTTTCTATACAAATTATTCATTTAGGTATTATATTATAATTTATGTATATTTATATTTTTTTACACTTATATTTATATATTATTCCTTTTCAATATCTGTTTTTTTATTATTAACGTTCTAGGGGGGTTCCTCTCGAACTAACATCAAATTTATTATTATCAATTTCAAATATTCATTTGGTATATTTTTATGTTATTTTAATATAAAAAAATCTCTATTATCTTTTGTTCATTTTTTAAAATATAAAATTCTCTTTACTTTTCCACTATAATTGATTTATACATTTTCATTTTGGTATTTTTAAAGAGAAATTTTCATTATCGCCATATTTACTTACTATTTATCTTTGAAATCCCTGTAATTTCTCTTTTATTTTAAATTATTATTTAAATTATATCTATATCATGATATATGATTTCATTATTTTTCCCATTTCAATTATCATTAAAGTCCTTTAGTTTTTATTTAAATATATTTCAAATACTATTAAAGTGATAAAATGTTTTCTTATAAATATCATACAAATTTTTAATCATTATTAATAAGATTCCATCTCAAAGAGAGTATTTTTATTATATGATCTAATAATTATCATCTTTAAAAAATATATTATTAAAAATTATTTTTATTAATTTCATAAAAAATTTAATTCTTATCTATGATTATCTCGCATTACATGAAAACAAGGAAATTCAATTCATAAAACCTATGAAATTTATTATAATCCCCTAAATATTTGGTCATATATGTCAATAATATTTTATATTACGAATATTAAAAATTCATTAGGTTGTCATCCCTCTCATTATAACTTCGTCAAATGTTTTTTTCTCTATAAAAATATACCTTTAATTCATTATCAAAATTAATATATACATGTAGTGTGGTGGAAATAAAATATCTAATAGATGATAGGTCTGTGAATTTCATTTCCGTGTCTTTTCATCAATTCAATAAAAATATATCCTTTCTATAAATAGAATTCCATTGTAAAAAACTATAACAAATGGTTTTGTTTAAAATTTATTCAACTAGATAGTTGTACCATAAAATTGACTATTGAAAAGTATTGACTTTAATTTATATACCTTTATTATATACATTATCAATACAATATACGTCATTATTCAGATTAAATTGTGTTTTAAAAAACAACCACTTTCTCTCTTCTTATGATTTTTATATCATAAGAAAGTTTATATGTAATGAATTTTATTTTAACTCGTCAATTACGCTATAATTTTGATAGATTTTGAATTATATAAACGTTTTGGTCACATATATATGTTAGGATATAATGTTATATAATGGCAGGGACAATTATTATATATCCTTCCAATGTATTTGGTAAACTACAAATCCCATATCTCTACGCCAAAATTTGTATTTAGCAGCGGTTTTTTGTTTCGTTTAGCGGCGGTTTAAACCACCACTAAATCGTTCTACGACGGTTTAGGAAAACCGCCACTAAATCATGCGTCGGGAAATAAATAGCTGCGGTTTTCTTACTACGGTTTAAACCACCGCTACATCGTTTTAATTTTTTTAAAATTTTTTAATTCGCGGCGGTTTAAACCGTCACTAAATCATTTTTAATTTTTTTAATTTTTTTAATATTTAATTTCATTATTATTTATTTATTTATGTATTTATTTATTTCCACGCACATACCCATCCATCTCCATGCATAAATCTATGTCCATGCACATGCCCATCCCATATATATTAATTCTGCTTTGGGTGATATTTGAACCTCTTACCTCTTGCTTATTCTCCAAAGACTTTACCACTCCAGCAAGCTCTTTATGTGGTCAATAAATCGAATTTAATATACTTATATATATATATATTAATTGGAAAAAAGTAATACATAAAAAATAGATACAAACTAAATAATTATTAATCAATAATTATTAATCAATAATCAATAATCAATAATATATAATAATATATATATATACAATATATAACATTTAATATATAACAGTTAATATATAATACATAATATATAATACATAATATCTAATATCTAATATTCTATATCTAATATCTAATATCTAATGTATTATATATAATATATAATATATAATATATAATATCTATTATCTATTATTTATTATATATTATATATTATATATTTTATATTATGTATTATATAATAGATAATATATAATAGATAATAGATAATATATAATATATAATATATAACAAAATATATATAAGTAATGTATAAATAATAAATTAATTAAAAAATAAATTAATATATAATAAATAAACAAATATTAATAATAAATTAATAAATAATAGATAAATAAATAAATATATATATAATAAATAAATAATAAATAGTGAATAGTGAATAATAAACAATAAATAATAAATAATTAATAATTAATAATTAATAATAACTAATAATTAATAATTGATCATTAAGAATTAAGAATTTATAATTTATAATTTATATTTAAAAATTTATAAATAATTTATAAATTATTAATATATTATTAATAAATAATTAATAAATAATTAATAAATATTGAATAATAAATAAATAATTAAATAAATAATAAATTGAATAATAAACTAATAATAAATTAATATTTAGTAAATTAAAAATAAATTAATAAATAATAAATAATAAATAATAAATAAGAAAGAATAAATAATAAATAGATAAATAAATAAATATATAAATAAATAGATAAATAAATAATAATTAATTAATAATTAATAATTAATAATCACTAATAATTAATAATTGATAATTATAGAAAGAATAATTTTTAATTAACAATTAATATTTTAATTTTAATATTTAATATTCAAAATATTCAATATTTAATATTTAATAATATATAAAATAAAATTTAATATTTAATTAAAAAATAATCAATAAATAATCAATAATAAATAAATTAATACATATATAAATAGATAAATAAATAATAACAAATTAATAATTAATAATAACTAATAACTAATAACTAATAACTAATAATTGATAATTATAAAATTAATAACTCTGAATTACAAATTAATATTTTAATTTTAATATTTAATTTGAAATATGAAATATTTAATATTTAATAAATAATTTATAGTTAATGAATAATTAATTAATAATAATAAATAATTAATTAACAATTAATAAATGATAATTAATTAATAAATGAATATTAAACTAAGAATAAATTAATATTTTATAAATTAAAAATAAATAATAAATAATAAAGAATAAAAAATAAAAAATAGGAAATAAATAATAAATAATAAATAATAAATAATAAAGAAATAAATATATAACTAAATAAATAGATAAATAAATAATAAATAATTAATAATAACTAATAACTAATAACTTATAATTAATAATTTATATTAATTAATATTAATTAATTAATTAACAATAAATAAATAATAAATAAAAAATAAATAACGAGTAAATAAATAAATAAATAAATAATAAATAAATAATGAATAATAAACTAATAATTAAAAATTAATTAATAAATAAATTATATATAACTTAATAATTAATGTGTACATAATAAATAAATAAATAAATAAATAAATACTGTTAATATAAATAAATAAATAAATAAACAATTAATTAAATAAATCATAAAACATTAAGAACATCTAAAAACCCCTAAAAACACTGAAATGGTGATAAAATATGATCTGATGCTCATTTTCCAGTGCCACAATCAGTTAAATCGAAGATCATGAAATAATCTTCGATATGATATGTGGTACAGGCCGAACAGACACCTGGATCGAAAGTTATAACCGTTTGAATTTTAAGAAATCGGTGTCTGCAACTAAAACCTCTGTTTCGGAGGCCTTATGGGCCTTTACGGTGGAATAAAAAGGGGTATAATAGTAAAAAAAAGTTGGTAATAGACCTTAGTGGTGTAGAGCACGTCGCAGGCTTCGATTTGATATGTGGTAGAACCCAAATGGACACCCGGATTAAAAGTTATGGTTGTTTGAAGTTCAAGTTCGATTTTCGACTTTTGAATTTTGAATATATATTTTTTTGTTTGATTATCACCTGATTTAAATATCACTTGTTTTTTTTCATTTTATAAACTTTTATTTGACTGGTTGTAGAGCTGAAATGGACTCTCAGATCAGAAGTTATTGTCATTTCATGCTGATATCTGTTCTTTTACTTATTTAAGATTTTCATTCCGTTTAAAAATATTATTAACTAATAATTATAAATATTAATTTATTGAAACATTATAAATATATAAAATTATAAATAATAAACTATATTTTATTATAAATAATAAAAAAATAATAGTTAATAAATAATAAATAATAAATAATTTTTTTTAAATTTTTTTAAATTTTTTTCTTAAATTTTGCGGTGATTTTTTTAAAAAACCACCGTTAACAAAAATTAAATTCTTTTTGAAGATATTTTTTTTTAAAAAAAATAGTGGCGGTTTTTTCGTAGCGGTTCTAAAAACCGTCGCAAAATTTTTGTTCGAAAAATATTTAGCGGGGGTTTTCAAACCGCCGTGAAAAAAACGCCGCTAAAATAATGTTTTCTTATAGTGTATGATTTCATGTAAAGGGACATTTGGTTTTATAAAATTATATATTATTAGGTGTCATGGTAGTTTATCCTACATCACTAATAAAAGAGAAATCAGAGGTTGTCATAGTAAACTATGATAAATGAAGTGGGATGTATTCATATCAATCTAAGTTAATTATTTTTAAAATTTATGATAGTCCACATATTTAAATGTAGTGTGTGGTTAACCTAGTACGCATTGTTAATGGATATAATAGGTTATCTAAGTATATATAGATATGGGACATGATTGGTTATCCAAATCCACTATTTTAAGGGGAACATTATGTTATTCTAGGATAGAATATTGTCTGGATAATTTTTATAGAAAAATAAAAATCCAATTTTTTAATGAATTTTTATGTATCTAATCTCTAGAGATAATAAAAATTTCATTTATGTGAATATTTTTTATTTTTGAGTTTTAATATCTTAATATGTAAAATGATGTAAACCCTATAAAAATTATACAAAAAATTTCTCAATTAATATAAGAATATGTGTGTATAATATGTCTTTATTATACTATATAGAGAAATAGGGGTCTACATTTTCTTCTCTTGGTATCAAAATGGTGTTTATTTATTATGTTACCTTAGAATGTATAATATTATAACACATAATGCATCCTGGGTTTAATATAAGGATTTATATATTTTACTAGAATTTAAAACTGTTGAATCCAAAAATTTCCTATGATAATATATTTGGGGATAAAATTTTAATGTTTTTATGGTTTCTTATTATGATTTTATCAGTACTCATATTTATCTCATTGGATTTTTTAAATGGTTGTAGAAAAGTGGAACTATATAAACAATAGATATTTTGGAAAATATTGGAGTTTTCACAACAATAAACCATACGAAATAATAAATAGAGAGGATAATCGATATGTATAATATATTAATTATTATTCATATGTTTTTCAATGATTTAATACCTTCCAATTAATCAATGTGATCTGATTTGCATCTTTTTATGATTTTTGGGACTTTTGAGAAAAAATGTGAACATTAGTTAATTATATAAATATAGAAGTTTTCTTTTGATTCAGTTTTTTGATAATAACTTCTGAAATTTGGATCTAATTTAGGTGATCCCTTTTTTATGATTATAGTGTTTGTGGGATAAAAATTATTCTTATAGACCCAAAGCCTATTAGAAATTCCACATGCCCAAAAAATCTTGTAATTTGAAGAGTTATTTTGGTCGCGAAAATGGACCCTGCATCATTCAATGAGGCATAGCTCAGGATACCGACTACTAAAAGGGATGATTCAAGATGGGATTGAAATCTGACCCAAAGGGGTAAATCCACATTAAATTTCATTGATAATTTATTTCATTAAGGACAGTTATGAATTAGTCAAAGTGGGGATGGTGGAATAGTGATCGGTTACCAAAATAAGTCAACTCTTTTTATAAAGCTAACCCTTATTTTAAAAATGTACAAATTCATTTAAACATCAATGGTAGATATAAAAATCCATTTGGAACATATTATAAGAAAATAACTTGGCATGTAGCAGCCATCTGGTGGGTAGTATAGAAGAAAATGTCTGGTGGATAGATTCAAGAAGAAAAAATTTATGTTCTTTATTTTCTCTCTTTTCTTCTTCTTAGTTTTGTACTGACTTCTTATTCCCCATTATTCTCAGTTAACCTTACCATGGTGGGGTAAAAATCTGAGTTATTATGGAAGATTGGGTTTTTTATTTTTCTAATTCTTTATTTCTTGAAATTTATTTAATAAAAATACTTTCTCTTCTTCAAAGTAGTTTTTGATTTCATTTAGTGGTTTTTATTATCAAGTGAAATCAAATTAGGTTTTTTCATTATTGAATTCCACTTTGGTCAATTATCATTATCTCCATACATTAGTATCTAGTATATATATGATGGAATAGACTAGGTCTTACTGGTGAATTACTCGATGATTGTCAGTATGTGAGGTAGGGGTAATGGATGTTATTAATTGTTTGAGATAAACAAGATTTGATCGAGAATAGTTCAAGTTAATAGAGTATGTTCACTACAAATCTATCTCCCAAGAAAAGAGACTAGACCAAACTGATATATTGGTACATTTTTCTCTCACCATCACCATTTGACCAAGGGAGTGAGAGGAAATGATCATGGAATCTCACTTTAATTGGTATTATATAAAAGGATCGAATAAAATGGAACAATGATAGCATCGCCCTTAAAAAAATAACCCCAACCTGACCACCCTTCTTATATAATAATTTTTAATCACTTGAGTTTCAAATTAATCTTGATTCTTTTTTTTAATTTCATCCATTTATTTTTTTATCTCATTTTCAAAACCAAACCAATTCAAAGACACATAAGTTATCCTCTAATAAAAATGTTACAAACTATTTTGTGTGCACTCCTCATAAAGAGACAACCTATATTGACCACTAAAATTGATTTTAACTTGATAATAATTATTTTTTCTACACCCAATGATAGGTATCAGTCAAAAATATTATCATAATGCATACCCTTATATATCATTTTATGAAAAATAACATATAATATGTGAAAATACCAAATATATAAAATAATGAGTAACTTTTTATTGATTCCTACATACATGATGACTTGTATCCATTTGTGGATCTTCTGATAGTTTTAAAAATCCTTTAAAAATATAAAAAAGATATTTCTTTCATGTTTCCAGCCTGAAAAAACACCACTATATCTACCATTTTGAATTTAATGTGGAAAAATACTTTTCACCAATATAGAACTAAAAGTATTTGATATTGTGTTATCAATGAAAACACTGTGATATTATGACTACATCCCATGTATATAGAACTTCCTTAATTGATATTTGTGGAAATATATTTCAAATATATATATTTATTTATCCTTTAGTTGAATTTTGTGGAATATTGTCAATAAATTGGTGCTCTCAAAATATGATAAATATCCTTAGAAACATTGAAAATCATAGCAGATAAAACCATTATTGATAATGAATGGGATAAAATTCATAAGGGAATTGGAAAACTTATACCTTAAAGAATGATTTCCCTTCCATTTATCCATGTGATGGGTAATATATCATAGCAGGATAAAATGATGTTACAATAGATTTTTGTAATTTTTTTAGCATTTTATCATAAACAATATTAAATTCATCCTATTATATGTGAGGATTTAAAAGATAAAATTTTCATATAAATTATATATATAAATGGTAAAATATTTTGTTAAAATGAAACAAAAAAGGATAAAATGATAATTATTTTTATAAATAAGATCAAATGATTTTTAAGTTGCACCACTTGAAACTCATTCAAATGAATAATTCTTTTTAATTATAATACAAAAAATATCAAAAAATATTTTTGGGACTGAGTAAAATATAAAAATATTATAATAATATTCAGAAATAACATGTTCCCTAGTACTAAAAAAATTTGATGTTTAATTGACAATAGATATTATGTCTAGAATATTTTATACATAAAGGGTACCAAAACATGATTTAAACTATTGAGAAAAAAAATCAAAGAAGAATATTTTTAATGGGGGAGAAATTAAACCCCTCTATATTAGTATAAATTTTATTTTTAATATAATGGATAATATTTATTACATAAATTATGCATGATAAAACTCATATAAAAAAATTATTCAGCATAAAATTAAATAGATATTAATTCATTTTCTAGAAATATTGCAATAATAATAATGGATAAATAAATTAAATTAAATTAATAACATTATAATGAGATAATAAATGATAAAAATAAACAGACTGAAATATGGAAATACTATTCTATGTGGTATTCCATGTGGATTATATGGAAAACTATATCTATTAAAAAATATAAAAAATAAGAAATATGGTAAACTATTTAATGTGTTGAGTAAGAAGAATAAATTTTAGAGAAGTTTGTATGGTTATATATTGAAATGTAAAAAATAATACATGAATTTTATATGTCTGTTGGATATACGTTCCCTATATATAAATCCATTGTGTATATATATTATAGAATATTATATTTATGTTAATGTAAATAGAAAATGACCAATATTTTGATGTTATTACTATTTTATAAATAATTGATTTTATATGTAAAATAAAATAATTAAAATCAGTGGTATAATTATAAAATGATAAGAAATGATGAAATAATAAATCACTGAATATTGAATAGATTTATTAAAAAAATATTTTTAATATATATTATGAGTATTTTATTTCCAAGATAAATTTATAATATTTAGAGTTTGTATTTCTCAAAATGGATTTGAAATTTTGAATCAGTTGTAGAAAATTTCTTAGTGAATACAAAATTTATTTTTATAAAAATATTTTTAATTCAATGAATAGTTAAATTGGGTAAACTATAGTAAAATTTTGGAAATATGACATACAACACAGTTAAATTATGTAAAATTACACATAAATTATCCAGAAGCTATTTTTTAGTTTTTTAAGTCAAATTTACTATTAAAAACATTACCCCACCTAATTATCATGTCATTCCATATTCACTCGGAAGTCACCTAAACTTTCAAAAGAAATATTCTATATTATTATCTATTTATGGGAGAAACATTTATACATTCTAAACCATTCAATTTTACACCCATACTATATGAATTATTTTCTCTTGAATCATTTCCCACACTTAGTATCCTTGGTCCTAATAAGATCTTCCAAGGACTTCATAATAAGTAGAACATCTTAGAGAGGAATCAATATCTTCCAAATAGATAGAAATTTATTTATTAATAATTTGGTTTTTTTTCTCTTCAACCACTATTTAATTTTGATTTATCAATATAAAATAATAAAATTTACATAAATACAAAATTATATAAATGTTTTAATAATGAAATATTTATGGGGGTATAATCATTTATTATGGATAACACATTCATATTGAGTTATTTCAACAACTTATATGCATGATTCTAAATAATATTCCAAATTATGATTCTATAGGAACTAAAATGCATTACTGAGGATCATTGTGTTTTATAATATTGAATTATTTTGTTAATATGGTTTTTTATTTGTATATATGAAATATATCATCATTCATCACTAAAATATATATGGTTTGTAATATTACCCAAAATGATTGAGTTTTGGATATTTTCTTTGTGAACTAAAACATTATATTTTAAATTATGAAAAAAATATAATTAATTTTGACATTATTATTCAAATAATTTCATTATTATAGTGGTGATGAACTCTTTAACATGGAAAAATTACCTATACTACTATATGAAACATACTGAGATTGATTGGAACTAATAACATCTTATTATGAAAATAATCTATAAAATGATAATACTTATAAAATATTGGAAAACCAATAAATAATATAAAATATGATATATATTAATATTGTTGTTAAATAGTAGAACAATTAGTCCAATTTTATTAAAAAATGGATTAATTAATGTTTGGAAAATTTAGATATAAAGTAAAAGGTTGTGTTAACCGATTATATATCTTTTTCATTTGAATTCATGCTTTATACTCATTCTTATTCTCTGATTTATAATATATTAAGTTTATGTCTTTTACTATATTTCATCACTTATTTTGTGATATTATTCATTTTAATTCTTTTTTATTGATTAAAACTTTTTTTTGGAATCTTCACATAATATATCTTTATATGTGAGATTATATATAGATAACATTTATTTCATGGATTTATATGATTATTCAATTTAAAATATGGAACATAAAGCACAAAACCATACATGTTCACCCATTATGAATAACCCACTTTATAATTTGTAAACTAATAAATAGATAAAGTATCACTTTATGCCTAACCAATTGTCGTGTGAAACTAGTTTCATCAATGTAACACATTCTAAGAAGCATCAATGTGTAAAATATATATATCTAGTATGTTAATAATTAATGGTAACTTGAATAAAATCAATGATCAATAGTATAAAATTGTTGGGTAGTTGAAGGATATCTATTTAACATTGGGATGCGGTTAGGTTATTGAGTTATTGTTTTTATAGTGTTAACGAGAAATTCATGAAAAAAAGTTAAATCATAACCTAGTAAAGAAAAAAAATCAAGGAATATTAAATCCTTATGTTGATGTGATATTGGCCGTAAGTTCATATATTCCTCTATAAATATATGTTCCCTAAAAGGATTTTCATATTATGTTTTAAGTTATTTTCAAGGATATTTTTAATTACTGATAAATCACTAGTTTTTTTCTCCTCTATATTCTAGTGGATTATTTTATTTTATAATTTATATTTAAAATTTACTAATCCACATTAATTTTATAGTGTAATATTTATATTTTTTTGAGATCATGAATTTTTTACTTTTTAGTCATAATTTTTTCATTCTATATTCTATTAATGTGGTTTTATGATACATCTAGTGGAATCATTAAATGATAAAAAATTATTAGTTTCCCTGGGATATATAATATTTCATCCATTACTCAACTTTTGAGGGGTGATTTGTATTTGTGAAAAAATATGTCGTATTATACTTGTTATTGAGGACACATTTACATTATTTGTATGATTATATAACTTATGAAATGTTTTAATTTTTATTATTTTGTTTATAATATTCTATTCAGTGTGTTATATCAAACAACTATAGTGTCATAAAATGTAATGGTGAGGAGTGATAAGTTTTTTGGGTCCAATTTTTGTTGATAAATGATGATAATAAAGGATTATTTTTATCTTGGATATCTAAATATACAAATAATAGTTTCTAATTCTGATGTTATGGATAAAACATATTATATTTAATTATGATCGAATAAAACCTAGAGCTTCATAGTTAATATTACCATGATATTTTTCAATAACTATTTTGTAGATGAAGACCACTACTGTGTTTTTTCTATACTCTGGAAAAAATATGAGAATCCTTCCATAAATTCAATATGTTTTTGATATAAATAATCATCAGTTAAAAGATTAATGAAAGATGTATTGTGAATTTCTGGGGAAATATTCTAACAACATCAAGTCTCAGTTATCATTTTTTAACATTATATTCTAATAAATTGTGTGTGGAATTAATCATTTAATAAAAATTCTAGAATTATGGGATGTGATGGTTTTTGTTATGAGCATTTCATGTGGTAAGACTACCTTAATCTTTGAATATATCTTTGATTTAATTCTATAGGAACTGATTAGCTAGAAGGAAGTCTATATGATTAACATTACATCATATATGATATATTGTAGATAATAACTGTCTAAATAAATAAGTTTTATGGAATTTAGTTGATCGAGGGAGAGGATCTAAGTAAAATTATATTTTATTTATCTTATATTGAAACATTATGTGATTGATGGAAATTTAAATAATTATTTTAAGGATAAAAAATCTATGTCCCAATGTTCATTAAAAAATATCATAGCTATAAAATTGGAAAAAGTGTATCATTGAGTTCTAGAAGTATATTAGAATCACACATCACTAAATTTGGAACATCATTTTACTATACATTAGAGAGATGATTCATCTATAATTTTTTAAATGGATTTTTATTTATTTTTTGATATTCAAATTATTAAACACTTAAAATCATAAAATAATTGGGATTTAGATTTTTAATAAAAGGATGAATATTTGTTTTTGTTACATGATTTTAAGATACTTAATATATTTAGAATGGATCTAACTTCAAAAGGTTTATTAGTTGGTGTTGGGGTTTGTATGAAATTTTTTAATTACATTTGTAAAATCACATGAAGATCTATAGTAGTGTATAATTTAAAAAAATTATAGAAAATTATACTTAATGAGGGTAAAAAATTAGGATAATTTTAATTATTACATCTATATAATATTCTCAGTTGTGGATTTTTATCTAGGTCACATTAATAAAAGGCGATGAGAGTATTTTCTAATAAATGAGTACTAAAATTCATAGATATTGGATATATTATAAGAGATATGTGTTTCCTTTAAAAGGAAAACTGGTTTTATATCTCTTTTTAGTTTTGGACAAACAGATATTCAATTTTAAGGATTTTTTATAATTATGTATGGAGAATAACATTAAAATACTATAATATTGGTCCATTATATTATTTTATGTCCATTGATGCATCTAAAACAAAATATGATGTAATATATTTTGAAGAAAAAATTAAGTGTATTTTTAATAATCATCATATAGAGTTTCTCGGTAGAGTATGACACTAGATTAAAGATAAAATAGATGAGGTGTTGAATGATGGTATGTTAAACAAATATTAATGGACGAAATTCTACTATATGATATGGATTAGGTTTTAAAGGAGACAATATGGGTCCCCCAAACATAGGTTTATAAAATAATAGATAAAAAAGATGTTGAATGAGAGATCCCATAACCTACAATTATCTTTTTTAAGGATTTTTTATAAAAATCCTTAATTTTAAATTTTTTTTCAATACTTGTTTAATTGTACCAATGGTTAATGATTTGAATATAGAAATTCAGATTTCAAAAAATAATTATTTTTACTATCTAATTTTTTTTGGATTATCACCTTTATCCATGATGATTCAAAGGAAAGTGATGATTTAGAACCTAAGTCCAAGTCATGTTTAATGGGTAATGAGATCATGAATTTGAATTTTGGGTTTGAGATAAAGTGATATGATAAGAAATTGAAATTCATGATGTAATCATTGATAAAGAGATCTAATAAAATTATCATCACATAGAAAAGTTGTAGTTGGGAAAAATAATAAATAGATGAAAACCATGTTAAACATAATGGGATTTTGAAAATAATGATTAGTTTAACTTGTACAAAGTATCTATTCATATTAGAAAATTTTATAAGGCTAGAAGATGGTCATTTCCTAGATGTACCAAGTAGGCCAGATATAATAAATTTCATATATAAATTTAGAAGCAGTGATGAGATTAATAATGGAAAATTTGATCCTTATATTCAGTTATAGTGTTTTATAATGTATTTTTTACTAACACTGTGTTTTGAATCCAATATGCACTATTTTATTATGAAATATACGGTAAATATGATTTATAAAACGTGTTGGTCAGTTTAAATGACTCAAAATAGTGGATGTTAGTAATAATGAAAGAAATGAATTCCTTACATCTAAATATATCCTAAATGATTATAAATTTTCCATTCTTGGAAGTGAGTACATTGGAATCATTTTGATTACAATTTGAAGGAAGATGAATATTGATAAAAAAATTATTAGGTTGATCTTAGAAATAAAGGTTGGTTTGAATTTAAAGGGATATATCTTTAATGGTTTTAAAATAGGTAAAAAGGGGATTTCCTTTAAATTATTTTTAAATTGTGGAATTGGGTTATTAAAGAGGATATATTTTGATTTTGAAAATATAAATTATGTTTGGATTTTGTAATAGAATGGAAAGAGTGACCCTTGGTATTCCTTAGGATCATACAAATATGTGTGGGTAGACACGTGAAGTGCACTTTGGCACATATGTTCACGTGATTTTAGTGGAAATGGATGAAAACATATGCAACAGTTAACAGGGTTCCATGGTTGGGGTTTTGGAATTTAAGATTTTTCTTGATTTTTCTAAAATGGAATTGAATGAAAAAGTGATTTTGGGACATGGTTTTTCATGAAAAGTGGGTTTTCTATTTTGAAATATGGATTTTCCCTATGTTTTTATATGTTTGTATTACGATTCTATTACCCTTGACCTCAGTGTATTGGTTTTGGGTGTGTTTTCATGTTTCTCTGAGTATGGTACCTAGAAAGCTTGCTAATATACCAAGTGAGTTATGCCTAGTTTTGGTTCTTTTTGAGTGTTTTTAGTTTATCAAGGTAATTGATGTTTGTTAGGATAGTTTTGTGGTTGTGGAAGTACATTGTGTATTTGGGTTTTTTTGAACTCTCAGGTTTGTAATATTAGTTCTGTTTCAGTTTTAGTGGTGGGTCTGGTTTTGGATCAGTGGAGGATAAATGACTCTTTATCGTTGGATTTTGGGGTGTAGTTGGTAGTGGTCATCTTTTCTGATGGTTCCCCATCGGGTGAGTAGGGTGTGCCATAAGAAACTATTCTGAATATTCTTTTTCATTGGTGTCAGTTTGCAGTTCGCTATACCATTCTCCTGTGTTCCACTAGAGTGGCTAGTTCAAGTATTCTAAGCCATCTTTTCTCATCCATCTGAAGTCCTATTATCATGTAACTGTTCAAGTCACTAGGAAAGTTTCTCAAAAAGTGTCATTCAAGGAAAGAGTTAGGGTCGGGGGATTCTTGTACCTGACTATGAGGCATTAGATGCTTCGGCCATCATATCTGAATCCTTAGGCCTTGGAGTGAATCTCACCCAAAGTCAACAGTTGATGGGAATGTGAAGCCTCGGTATGGGTTGTGAGTTCAGTGTTGGTACAATAACATATAAAGCCTTTTCGTTCTTGTTTATATGCTTTTAAAATGTTATCATTATTGTATGTTCATCATTTAAATGGGATAATGTGATGAGATTATTCTACTATAATCTAACCAATCATGTTCGTTTGGATATGGTTTTTTGAATCGTGCTTTTTTCCCAGAAATGTGTGTTTCCCTTGTATAGGTTGATCTCAGTTTAGTTACACTCGTTCGGAGAAGTAAGTTGATGCAGAAGAATCAATCCTTTAAGTTGTACTTTGGTTTCCTGTTTTATTCTTGGTGGTACAGTTTGGTTGGGCATGGAAATTGAAAGAGCTGGGTTTGGGAGTTCTTTCATTCCCCCCCCTAGTGGGCGGTGTGTTTGGGTTTCAAGGTTTCTATGTTACTGAATTGTCATGCTGGGGATAACCCTCATATGTTCTCCCCTCAACCTCAAGCTCTTATTCTACTTGAATCAGTCGGCTATGAAACGTGTTGGGAATGGTCACCATGAGGTTTCTATTTTTCTCAGTTTTATGAGGGCATAGACTCGGGTTTTTCTTAATTATCGGCTTGGTGACTTTTTGGGGCATAAATTTTTGTGCTGCAGAGAATTTTCACTCCATGCCCCTTTTAAATTATCTTATTTTATTATTTCTTAACATCAGTTGCCCTCTTCAAGGTCCGAGTTGAGGTATGGTCTAAATTTTTTGATGTTTAATATTTTAGTGGTTTTTAAACCCATGCACTGGCACCGCATGGTTAGCGGTAGTCACGCAGTCGGACCATGTGTCGTGCAGCTTTATAATGTTTAAAATAAAAAAAATATTTAAATAAAATAAGATAAATGTTTAAACTTTATTAATAGTATTATTATTCTATAGATGATAATAATATTATTAATAAAGTGCTATTGTTATTATTATCCAATTTTTTATTGATATTGTTATAGAAAATGAAAAGAATATTGTGTGTATATAATAATAAAAAGAGTGTATTAATTAATGTTTTATTAATTATTAAAAATATTATTAATGTTGTCAACATTTAAAATCAAATGAATAAAATGATGATTATAATTATTATTATTATTAGTGTAATTATTATTATTATTATTATTAAAATTATTTTAATTAAGGATATTATTAGATAAAATTATTATTATTATGAGTATGTTATTAATATTATTAAAATTATAATAATAATAATTAATATTTTTGTTATTTTTATTGTTATTATTATTAAAAAAGTTGCAACACCCTAAGGGGCTTCCCCCATCCCCTGCTTTTGTATGAGGTGCAACTGACCCCCCAACATGTCACGGCCACCACCACCGATCCACCCCGGTACTCCCCTCCTCTTTTGCTCTGGCCAGCAAGTCGAACCTTTCTCCTCGCACCCTTCTCCTTTAAGCGTGGAACCCCTTGTGCGAGTTCAATAGCTCGAGCTACCCCACCCCACCCTCCTCCTTTGCTCCACCAGCGTGACCTAAACCCAACAACCTCCCCTTCCCAGCAGGATTCGACCCCGACGACCTCTCTTTCTGGCGCATGCCCTATGCTCACGACCCCCTACCGTGGTTTCTTCGTTTTCCATTTCTTTTGAGTATTTTTCTTCAAGGTGGATAAACCCTAACGTTTTGGACTTTGGCTTGTACGTTTTTCTAGATGTCTAGGTTGTGTGGTTGGTCTGGAAGGTCATGATTTCCATCTCCTTGAAGTTTCATCGCATTGGTGCATGATTGGAGGTAGGTGAATCCATAAAGCTTTTTATATGATGCATTTTTTTGTGCTTTGTTCTTCCAATTATTATTATTTTTATATGATTATTTGATTCACAGTATCACAATATACCTAATTATATATTATGGTGTTAATAAGTTTTTAGAATTTGTTAAAAAATTAATTTTGATTCAATTCATCAGTTATGCCATTGTATTAGTACATTTAGTATGTTTGATTTTTATTTATATATGTTTCCATGAAGAATTTGTTTTTTAGGTTCCAAATATTATTTTCAAAATTTTTAAAATATGATATTAACCTTCATAATTCACATAGTTAGTTTGTTGTGGTGTTATTAGAATGATTGAATTTATAAAAAATAATTTTTACCTATCTTCATGTGTAATATTTTGGATTTTTCCACCTAGGTTTCTCTTTACAATTGATAGTGTTTTATTAAATTGAGATTAGGGGTTCTTATAAAATTTTGATCACCCACATTGTTGTGGAAATGATTAAATTTGGCCTAGATTGTATAGTTTTAAAATGGTATGGTTTGTTAAAGGTGTTAAAAATTTTTGGGTATATTTTAATGATTCCAAAAAGGATGGTTTTGTGTTTTCTAAATAAGGTGGGTGGTTGGAAATGGTTCTTAAGTAAATGTGTGTTTTATGGAATTGGTTTTTATGTGTCTTATTGTTTGTTGGTGTATCACAAGATATTGGTTCATCCATGGGTGCACTAGGTGCACACATGGATGGGTCAATAAATGAAGGTTATGCCTTAAGTTGGGGTTTTCTTGAATTATTGGTTTTATAAATGGCTCATAGTTTTATAAATAAGGTTGGTTCTTTTGTTTGGGTTCTAAAAATGGATTTCAAGGTGTTCCTCAAGTTTGGACCATTTTTTTCTTAAATCATAATTAGGTGTGAGTTAAAAGAGTAAAGGTCATTTGGCTCTAGTTTGGGTTTTGGTGAATGTTTTCTTAAGGGATCCTTCAGCATTGTAAATTTAAAAGGGGAATTGGTAAGGTATTTGGTGTAAATTTATTTATAAATGTTGAATCAAAGGATTGTTTTTTACTTTTATCCTAAGGTCAATGTTTGTAGTAACTTTTAAAGGAGATTGTATTTTAGAGAAAGTGTATGCCCAGTTTTCAACTTTGAGATTTTAATGAAATGGTTTAAGTGTTATATTGTATGGCGTCCCAGTTCGGACCTTCGTTTTATATGAAATGTATGTATATAAATATGGGGAACCTTTATAAGAGGGATATCCCTTAGGGGTTATCGTATATTGGAGTCTGTGTTTGGGGTAGGAAAGTGCGGTGATAGCAGGTAAGGTGAGTCACGCATGTGAGGGCTTCCTACATAAAAAGTATTACTACCACCATGGGTTCCTAGGAATATTTTAGATGATCATGTAAGGATTTATAATCAACCCCGATTAGACAGGTTTGTACCCCCTATATGTTATGTTTGTCCAGGTGGTTTGTGCCACTAGTCAGGCCCGGTTATGGAAATTAGTTGGTTATTGACATAGGGGCATTACCATATGCTACCACGTGGTTTCTGATTGAGTACATCTATGGGTCTTCTAGGGATGTTTATGATCACCCATGGTTACTTAATTATGTTCATTGTTTTTTTCTTTCTATTTTACTAGTTTATTCCTGTCTTTCACTTTTTACATATTTTACTCTAGCCCATCTTGGGTATCTTTTATTTGAAGTTTTGTTTATAAAATGGAAAATGGTTTTGGAAATTGTATGTAGCATGTGTTTTATTTTTAAATGGTAAAAACACATTGCATATTTTAAAATTTGAAAACCCAAATTTTATATTTGTATTTAAAACCTATATCAATTAATTATTTGGGTAAGGGAGATTCTTGGATTTATTGGTTTATCTTGGAATTCCTACTAATAATTTCGGTGCACACACCTATTCTATATTTTCAGTTGCAAGTCTAGATTTGGTTCTGGTTCCTTGTCCTGCTACTCAGTGTTGGAGAAGATTCGGTTTAGTGGGTTGAGATGACAAAGGGGTCACATGGAGGTTGTGATTGCATGGTTTGGTTTTCTTGTTTTTAGTTTTCAGTATCTTAGTTGTAACTTGTGACTAAATCTGTTTATTCATATTCATTTATGATTCAGTTGTCATTTTGCTGCGTAATTTGATTGTTATTTTTATTTATACGGTTCTAGTTTTATCTCTTGGGTTTAAATTGCTCCCTCATGTATACTTTAGATCTCAACACTAGTTTCCATCCCATGGGGGATTGGGAATGCCCCTAGGGACATCTTGTGGACCGGATCGGGTGACCTGTTTAGGGTCAACCCAAGATAGTTCATGAAAAATGGCATTTGAATAGTCTCTTACTATTTAGGGTGTCTGGTAGATGGATATTAGGTTTTTCTGACCTCAAAAGGTAGGTTACGGGTTGGTGACTGATCATCACCACTCATGATGAGACCTAAGTTACCAAGGGTAGTCCATGTTTTAATTATTTTGTCTGTTTTTGGATTGAGGGATGACAATAGAGGTTAATCATTGTCACGTTGTGACCCCACATGGAGTAGTGACCAATGTAGATCCCAAGTGCCTGATTCAAGGTCCTCTGGTGTTATGTCTTATATGAGGCATGTAAAGACCCGTAAGATTCAAGGAATTTTTTTTTCTTAATTTTCTTGGGAATTTTACAAGAACGTAGTTTCTGATGGCACCTGATTCCGAGGCCCGGTGTGCCCGGAATCATTTGCCGAAGTTTGGCTCGGGTACGTTCAGTGAACGAACGAGCGAACTTTTCTAACATTTGAACCGGTGCTCGGAATCGAATTCTGAGGGCACCGGTGGAATCACAGCACCGGTATTTTCTTAGGAACGCCTTTTTCGGAGTTGTGTTTGCTCGGGTGTGTTTTTTAATTTTTGTAGTTAAGTTAAGAAATAAAATAAAAGTGGTGCGACAATTTTATTTTATTTCACTTAAAGCCATTTAAGCTAAGTTAAGCGGATAAGGTGGGACCCACGATATACTATACACTTGGTAGGATATTTGTGAGGTGGGGCCTACACGAGCCCCACCGTTTCTTCCCTCCTATGTAACGCACCCACAAACCCCCTCTTTAATGAAAGTCAACTGTGCGTTTTTCTGGTTAAGAAACGACCCATTAAATTGGGCAGTTAAATTGTTATAATTAATTCTTTGAATTAATTGTTCGTTTCTTATCTTTTGATTTTCAAATTCTTATGTTGATAATAAAATAAGAAGATGACTTATTTTATTATTGTTGGGGGGTTTGTGTTGTGTTAAACCTTTGGGAGAACAAAGAGAGGATTCTTAGTCCTTCGACGAAGAACGCAAAGAACACCGACCTCCGACGAAGGGCGACGAAGAACGCTGAACCCTCGTAGATCGACGACACGACGCCGTGTACCTCGACACCAACGATCCCTCTTCCACGATGCTTCTTCTGCGACATTCCTTCCCCCATGACAATCTTTGATCAACAACCGATTGAGGTAGGGGGTTGCGGTTCTTTTAATTCTTTGTGAATTATATCCTCGACATGGTTTCTTTTGGTGCATCTTAAATCTGTGTGATTTTAATCCTTGGAGTTTGTCTACGCAACGCCGTGTACCGCACGACAGCGACGCCCCTTCCGTGACGTGACGATCCTATTCTTCCACGACGGCTAATTCCGCGATGAACTCACGTTCAACGACAACGTTGAGGTAGGGGTTTGATTCATTTAAATCTTTGTGATTTATACCCGCGGAGTATGATTAAATACTTGTTGGAAGACTTTTAAAACCGCTAACGTGGTGGGTGCGGACCAACGAACAAGTCCGAACCCACCGCCATTTCGTTCTTGGTGTGCGGAATGGCGGACGATGATGAAGCAGGCCACACGGGCGATGTGAGGTCCTCGTAGTGAAGGAAGGGCCTCGGGAGGGCCATTAGCAAAGACAACACGTAATTCCGACCACTGGAACTCGTCTGGTGGTCCGCAGAGCAGCCCGTCAGCGCGCCGCTGGGAGGAGCCACCGTGGCTTCAGCCACGGCGATAGGGCGCGGTCCCGCAACCGTGCGGGACCAGAGGCGATGGGACGAGCCAGCCGGCCGCATCCACTGACAAGAGCGGCCCCACGCGGGGCCGCGATCTCTTCACACGGGGGTAGCGCGCCCCACGCTTCGCTCGGCTGTAACGGCCGAGCCGAACCTCTGGCCACCCAGCCAGCGCCAGCCGGGTCGCACCCAGGCCGGACCGGGTCAGACCCAGACCCGGTTCGGGCCGACCCATGGGGGTTGGGCCGGGTCGGTCCGGGCCCAGACCCTCCGTTTTCGGACCCCTTTCGGTCTTTTGCCCATATATTGGGCTACGGACCTCTGATCGATGCACCGTTAGCGGCGATGCGATCATTGGATCGAGACAGTTTTTTCAATATATTACACTCAAGGTTTTGGAGTACTTTGGGTTCAGCCGGGTTGGTTCGTACATGAAACCAACCGGGCCCTCGGAGCAGAAACACTCATAACTTGAGCTTCGGACATCCGATTGACGTACCGTCGACTTTGTTGGATTCCTCTTAGTGAGACGGATCTTTTGGATTACTCTGCTCGAGGTTTGGATGTAGGTGGAGTACGGTCGGGTTGGTTTTGATTTAATAACCAACCGGGCCACTGGGACGAAAAAGCCAATAACTCTCAGACTGAGCGTCCGATTGACGCGCCGTCTGTGACGTTGAGTTCCGGTTGACGATACTGAACTTTTGGATACATCAAATCCGGACTATGTGTCAGTTGATTTATCAGCCCCTCAGCTCATGGAGCGGACCCTCCCGAACGATCTTGCAGTGTGCGGGAACCCTAGAGCTGGCTACGTCTGCGACGACAATGAAGATAGTACGGGAATCCTCCGTGGGTTCGGTAGTTACCACTACGGTACTTTTTGGGATACATCAACTCTGGACTACATGTCAGTTGATGCATCAACCTCTTGGCTCATAGAGTAGACCCTCCCAGAACGAGCATGCTGTGTGCGGAAACCCTAGAGCCGGTTGATACTTGACGACTGCTGATTGAACAACTCGGTGTGTTACAGATAGCCCAGTGGGAAGTGCTTGGTTGTAGCAGCAGACCCACAACGGAGGAGCGCTTGGTTGTAGCGGCAGACCCATGGTGCTCAACAGAAGGAGTACCTCTGGAGGCTATAGGGGGAGTGCTTGGTTGTAGTGGCAAACCCACGACGGAGGAGCGCTTGGTTGTAGCGGCAGACCTACGAAGGAGGAGTGCTTGGTTGTAGCAACACAGGGGAGATCTTGGTTATAGTAGCAGACCCATGGCAGAGGAGCGATTGGTTGTAGCGGCAGACCCGTGGTACTCAACAGAAGGAGTACCTCTAGAGGCTATGTGGGGGAGCGCTTGGTTGTAGCGACAGATCCATGGTGGGAAGTGCTTGGTTGTAGCAGCAGGCCCACAGTACTCAATAGGTGGAGTACTACAGCAGTCCAAGGTTAGAGGGAAGCACTTGGTTGTAGCGGCATACCCACTGTACTTGATAGAGAAGGAGTTTCCCAATAACTATGGTTTCAACTTCATGAGCGATCCTTTGTGGGTTATTGCGGTGGTTAGTACCTACCGATCCTTGTGGGTCTGATGGCTTAGATGAATCAGTGGCTACATCTGATCATCTCTATCATCTTATGAAGTAGTATACCTGTGTGAGCTGAATCCTGTTTTGTTTTCCTTTGTGGATTGTGTTGTGCTTTTCTGTGTGGACTGGATTGTGATTTCTTGTGTGAATTGGGTTGTACTTGGGCTCGAAGGTTGGAGAAAACTAGAATTGATGAATTAGGTATATGTATGGGCATATACCTAAGCAGTGTTGGATGTTACTTCGTGATTGTATCTTTCCTTTGTGGATTATCCTTTGTGTATTCTAGGAGACTTTCAGGGGTCTCGGGGTCCCTACTGAGTAGCTTATACTCACCCCTTCACGGGCTATGCCCGCACTACGTTGTGTTGGTTGTAGCCGACGGACAACACTGATCGTGGCTGAGGATTGCAGAGCAGGACGGTACCTGGAGGTGGACCACTGGGCGAGATGTACTCGGAGTGGGCGGCTGGACCCGAGGAGCTGTGGAGGCTATCTGTACTCACCCTTCAGGTGGGACTTCCAGTGGGCGGCTCGAAGTTGCGGCTTTACTTTCAGTTGCTGTTTTCCCATTCCAGTTGTACTTTACTTTCAGTTTGGGTTTGTATTCTGGCCCACTTACTTTTCTGCACTTACTGTTGTACCCAGTTTTACTTAGTGTTTACTTCTTATTCTTACTTGCTCTGTGGTGTTTGTTTACTTTACAAAGGCAATGCCTTCCCTTTTTACCAGGATTTATGCCTTGGTGCTAGTCGCCAGCCCCTGACCTATATAAGGTGGGCTTGGGGTAGTCATGGCACGGGCCCCGAGGACGAGTCGTGACAAATTGGTATCAGCGGAGTTCGGTTCTACCGCAGAACTTTGGACTCTGATCTTTTTTCTATGTGAATCAATGGTGTTAAGCTTATTGGGTGTGGTTATCAGTCCAGGGAGTCCAGTGTTGGTGCGGCGGGCGACATATCTGTACACTAGGACCCTGACTTCTGATTGTCGACTTAATACACAAAAACATTGATTGCATGTTTGTTTCAGGTTTTCTTTGTCATTACTTTGTGTCAGATCACTAGGTATACTATTCTGACCGTGGCACACCTGTCTCTTTTTAGGATGGCCCCACGATGGTTGCCAGCTAGGGTTCCGAGAGTTGTACATGACGACAACCCACCGAGCAACGAGGCCTCGGTATAGGGCCCTTTGACAGCAGAGGCATCAGTGGTACCTCTACCCACCGAGCCACCGATGCTACCAGCCCCAGCCGCTGATGATGCACGTAGCCTTAGTGCACTGCATGAGTTTCAGCGCCAGTGACCGCCAAGGTTCAGTGGGGAGACGGACCCCCAGGCAGCCGAGGACAGGCTGGAGGCAGTTGTTCGGGTTTTCAGGTTAGTGAGGACACCAACAGACCTAATGGTGATCCTCGCAGTGAGCCTACTGCACGCGGCAGCAGGCAGATGGTGGATCTTGATGCTCTAGGTGCATGATGAGGCATCTCTTCTCTGGACGGACTTTGAGAGCCTCTTCCGCTCGGAATTCGTCCTAGCCACCCTCCGTGCGGTGCGCATCCATAAGCTTCTACACCTGCAGCAGGGCAGCATGACAGTAGCGCAATACGCGACGAGGTTTACCGATCTCTCGCGCTATTCCACGGATATGGTACGAGACCCATTCTTCTGGGCCCAAACCTTCGAGCAGGGGCTCAGGCGAGAGATCATAGCTTCAGTTGTTTCTCACAGCATTCCGACACAGATAGGGGTGTTGGAGCGAGCCCTCTTAGTGGAGAGTTTCCTTGCTGAGCAGTCTCCAGCAGTAGGACCCACCACTAGCCAGCATGCGGCAGAGTCTTCTATAGCGGGCAGTAGACAGATGACGTAGGGGTCCAAGAGGACTAGACCTAAAGGTGGTCGACCGCGTGACACAGGATCGTTTGTGCGAGGCACCCGGGGAGGACAACGACTTACCATGAGCGGACATTGTTACTCATGTGGTGGGGTTGGTCACATGGCTCATGATTGTCCGACCCGCCATACGGATGACCAGCAGATGAACGAAGGACCTCCCAAGCAGAGGTAGAGGTTCGATCGAGTCGGACCACATGGAGCAGGGGACCGTGGTAGGGGAGCCGGACATGCAACTGGAGGTGGACAACGCTTCGAGGTGTTGCCACCACCACCACCAGGAGGTCCACCCTGACCGCAGGGAGCTGGTGAACATGGGAGAGCTCAGCTTCAGGCAGCTGAGGCCTACCATCATGGAGCTCTGGGAGCAGATGGACAGGAGCGGGACTAGCTCCAGACCTGGAGACTTTTGTTTATGCTGCTTCTAGCGTTGTTGATGTTTTTTTGTAGATGGTTTGTGTCTTTGTACTTTGAGCTGTAGTAATAAAAGACACCTTTCTTTTGGATTTTACCTTCCTGTCCTCTCTTTATGTTGTTACTAAGAGGTTCCGGTTTAAAAACCATTGACTTGACCCTCACTTTGAGATACCTACTGGAGGAGACCTAGTGACCACACACTGATGCCGATAGTGTGACTCAAAACTTGGAGGAGAGAGTAACTGTTGGATCTCTTGGTAGTAGCGTTGAGGCCTTAAGACTTCTTCCTTGGTATGGGTTAGTATCATCCATGATGGGATTGACTATATTAGGCGAAGGATGTGGTTCATCCAGGGGATGAGACCGGATTTCTCTTCTCGGCAAAGAAGAAATCTCAGCAGCTACTGTAGGACCAGAAAGGTCCAAGTCATCCAAGAGTGGATGAGGATAGCTCAGATCCGGAAAAATTCTTTTGCAGACAGGTGGAAGAGACCACTAGAGTTTGAGGATGGTGACCACGTTTCCCTAAGGGTCACACCTCGACGTGAGTTACGGGGATGTGGACGAGGTGACAAGTTATCACTGAGGTTCAATGGACCTTTCTAGGTCCTTGGCAGGGTAGGCGAGGTGGTTTACCGCTTGACCTACCCACCTCAGTTTCACCAGGTGCATGGCGACTTCCATGTATCTCTACTGGGGAGATACGAGCTCGACCTGACGCATATCTTTGACCATGGGGAGCTAGACATTGATGATGGGGCGACGTTTGCGGAGGTCCCGGTGGAGATCAAGGATCGACAGGAGCGAGTCCTACATGGACGATTGATCCCTCTAGTGCGCATCAGATGGCAGCACGAGAACCTCCAGGAGAGAACTTTGGAGCGGGAGTCTCAGATGCGTGCTCAGTACCCACTTTTGTTTCCCTAGTTTATGATGTATATTTACGGGGACGTAAATCCCTGAGGTGGGAGTGATGTAAAGATCCGTAAAATTCAAGGAAATTTTTTTTCTTAATTATCTTGGGAATTTTACAAGAATGCAGTTTCTGACGGCACCTGATTCCGAGGCCCGGTGTTCCCGGAATCATTTGCCGAAGTTTGGCTCGGGTACGTTCAATGAACGAACGAGCGGGCTTTTCTAACTTTTGAACCGGTGCTCATAATCGAATTCTGAGGGCACCAATGGAATTCCAGCACCAGTATTTTCTTAGGAATGCCTTTTCCGGAGTTGTGTTTGCTCGGGTGTGGTTTCTAATTTTTGGAGTTAAGTTAAGAAATAAAATAAAAGTGGTGCGACAATTTAATTTTATTTCACTTAAAGCCACTTAATATAAGTTAAGAAAATAAGGTGGGATGTCACGACCCATCCTCGGGGCCTGTTCCGTGACTACCCCAAACCCGCCTTCCATAGGCCAGGGGCTGGAGACTAGCAAGAAGGCGTAAATCTCGGTAAAAAGGGAAGGCATTGCCTTTGTAAAGTAAACCACAAACACCACAGAGCAAGCATGCAGAAGTAAACACTAAGTAAAAACAGAGTACAACAGTAAGTGCGGAAAAGCAAGTGGGACAGTATAGAAACCCAAACTGAAAGTAAAGTACAACTAGAAGGAAAAACAGAAACTGAAAAGTAAAACCGCAACGTCGACCTGTCCACTGGAAATCCCACCTGAAGCGTGGGTACAGATAGCCTCCACTACTCCTCGGGTTCAACCAACCGCTCCGAGTACGTCCCGCCCAGTGGTCCACCTCCAGGTTCCGTCCTGCTCCGCAAGCCTCAACCACGATCAGCGTTGTCCGTCTTCTGCAACCAACACAACGTAGTGCGGGAATAGCCCGTGCAGGGGTGAGTATAAGCTACTCATTAGGGACCCCGAGACCCCCGAAGGTCTCCCAGAATCCACAAAGGATAATCCACAAAGGAAAGATACAAACAAGAAGTAACATCTGACACTTCTTAGGTATATTCCCATACATATACCTAAGTCATCTATTCTCGTTCGGATCCAACATTCGAGTCCAAGTACAACCCAGGCCACATAGGAAAGAAAAACGTAAATCTACATAGGATAGCTCAACACAATCCACATAGGAATGCAAAATAGGATTCAGCTCACACAGGAATACTTCTTTGTATGACGATAGAGATGATCAGATATTGCCACTGAATCATCTAAGCCGTCGGACCCATAAAGGATCAATAGGTACTAACCCCCGCAATGACCCACAAAGGATCTGACCTACACAGGATCGATATGTAACTAACCCCCGCAATGACCCACAAAAGGATCTGACCCACACAGGATCGATAGGTAACTAACCCCCACAAAGACCCACAAATGATTGGACCCACAAAGGATCTGTAGGTGCTGGACCACACAGGACCGCTGAGCGCTGACCCACACAGGATTAGACCCACACAGGATCGGTAGCACTGATCCACGAAGGATCGCTGAGTGTTGTAGTCGTCGCCGTCGAATCCACTGAGGATCTCTGCACAGTCGTCGTCGTCGTCACAGTCGCAGTCGCAGCCAGCTCTAGGGTTCCCGCACACAGCAAGCTCGCTCAGGAGGGTCCGCTCCATGAGCCGAGGGGCTGATACATCAACTGACACATAGTCCAGAGTTGATGTATCCAATGGTTCCGTATCATCAACAGGAACTCAATGTCACAGACAGTGCGTCATTCGGATGCCCGGTCTGAGAGTTATTGGCTTTTTCATTCTAGGGGCTCGGTTGGTTTTTAAGGAAAAAACAACCCTGACATACTCCACCTGCATCCAAACCTTGGGTGGAGTAATCCAAAATATCCTTCTCACTTAGAGGAATCTAACAAAGTCGACGACACATCAATCAGACGTCCGTAGCTCAAGATATGAGCGTTTCCGCTCCAAGGGCCCAGTTGGTTTTGTGTACGAACCAACCCGGACAGACCCAAAGTACTCCGAAACCTTGAGTGCAATATACCGAAACGACCATCTCGATCCAAGGATCGTATGGACACTGACGGTTCATCGATCAGAGGCACACATCTCATGTTATGATCAAAAGATCGAAAAGGTCCAAAAACGGGGGGTCTGGCCCCGGACCGACCCGGGCCCACCCCCCTGGGTCGGCCCAAACCGGTTTGACCCGACCCGGGTCCGGGTCCGACCCGAACGGTGCGGCCTGGCCCAGCCTGGGCACGACCCGGCCCGGCCGGCGAGTCGGCTAGGCCGGTTACGGCCGAGCGGAGTGGGGGGCTTGCTGACCCGCATGGGGCCGCCCTTGCCCGCAGACGTGGCCGGGCCACCGCGTCCATGTTCCTCTGGTCCCACGCGGTCACAGGACTGCGCTGCTGCCACCGCGGCTTCAGCCGCGACGGTTCTCCCTGGCGGCGCGCCGGGCGTTGCCGCCTTCTACTGTCGGCGCCACCGTGCCGGCGTGGCATGTCGGCGGTTCGCTCCGCGGACCACCAGACGAGCTCCGGTGGTCAGAAATTTGCGTCGTCTTCGCCAAAGGTCCTCTTGGGGTCCGTCCTTCACTGTGAGGACCCCGCATTGCCCGTGCGTCCTACTTTGTCGACGTTCGCCGTTTCACACACCATGAACGAAAGGGCCGGTGGGTTCGGATTTGTTCGTTAGTCCGCACCCACCGTGTTAGCTATTTTAAAAGTCTCACAACAATTTTTAATAATACACTGCAGGTATAAAATCACAAAGATTTAAATAAAAAAACCCTTACCTCATCATTGTCGTCGGACGAGAGTTCTTCGCGGAAATGACCGTCGCGAAAGGGGGCGTCACATCGTCGCTGTACATGGCGTCGCGTCGACGATCTCCAAGGGTTAAAGAAAACACACAGATTTAATTGCACGTTTTAAACCCATATTGAGGATAAAACCACAAAGAATTAGAGAACCATAATCCCCTACCTCAAGAAGTTGATGATCAGAGATTGTTGAGGGGAAGAAACATCGCAGAAGAAGTGTCGCGGAAGGAGAATCGTCGGCGTCGCGGAACACGACGTCGCGTCATCGATCTCCGAGGGTTCAGCGTTCTTCACATTCTTTGCCTTCTTCACATTCTTCGCGAAGGAGGATGAAGATCCCAAGCCTTATAGTCTTCTCCAAATCCTTTCAATGAGCAATCCTTAAGAAAGACATGCGTTGGTCTTATTTCATTCCATGCCAACAATTTGAAAAACAGGTTAAGAAACGCACCATTAATTCAGTGAACTAATGGTAACGTCTTAACTGTCCAATTAATAGGAGCGTTAATAGTTTAGAAAATGCACCAGTTGACTTTCATTAAAGAGGAGTTTTCGCGGGTGCGTTACTTAGAGGAAATGAAACGGTGGGGCTCGTACGGGCCCCACCTCAAAAATATCCTACCAAGTGGGTAGGATATTTTGGGTTCCACCCTATCCGCTTCAACTCATCTTGAGTGGCTTTAAGTGGATTTAAGTGTCTTTAAGTGAAATAAAAATAAAGTTGTCGCACGAATTTATTTTATTTCTTAACTTAACCCAAAAAAAATTAAAAACCACACCCGAGCAAACACAAATCCGGAAAAGGCGTTTCTAGGAAAATACCGGTGCTGCAATTCCATTGGTTCCCTCAGAATTCGATTCCGAGCACCAGTTCAAAAGTTAGAAAAACCCGCTCGTTAGTTCCCTGAATGTACCCGAGCCAAACTTCAGAAAATGATTCTGGGCACATCGGGCCTCGGAATCAGGTTCCGTCAGAAACTGCACTCTTGTAAAATTCCAAAGAAAATTAAGAAAAAAAATTTTCCTTGAATTTTACGTGTCTTTACATCACTCCCACCTCAGAGCTTTACGTCCCTGTAAAGATACATCATAAACTAGGGAAACAAATGTGGGTACTGAGCACGCATCTGAGCCTCCCGCTCCCAATTGCTCTCCTGGTGGTTCCCATGCTGCCATCTGATGCACACTAGGGGGATAGATCGTCCATGTAGGACTCGCTCCTGTCGATCCTCGATCTCCACCGGGACCTCCGCAAAAGTCGCCCCATCATCAACGTCTAGCTCCCCATGGTCAATGATATGCTTCGGGTCGTGCACGTATCTCCTCAGCTGAGATACGTGGAAGACGTCGTGCACCCGGTGCAACTGAGGTGGTAGAGCTAGGCGATAGGACACCTTGCCAATCCTGCCGAGGACCTGGAATGGTCTGATGAAGCATGGAGACAACTTGCCGCCTCGGCCAAATCTCCGTAATCCACGCCGAGGTGAGACACGCAAGAAGATGTGGTCACCATCCTCGAACTCTAGTGGCCTCCGCCTCCTGTCAACATAAGACTTCTGCCGGCTCTGAGCTGTCCTCATCTGCTCCTGGATGACCTGGACCTTCTCTGTCATGGCCTGGACCATCTCTGGTCCCACAAGTGCTGACTCCCCAGGGTCTGTCTAGCACAAAGGATATCTGCAAGGTCGGATGTACAGTGCCTCGTATGGTGCCATCCCGATGGTGGAGTGGTAGCTATTGTTGTACGCAAACTCCACCAAGGGTAGGTGGTCCCCCCAGCTGCGACCAAAGTTGAGAACACATGCGCGGAGCATGTCCTCGAGAGTCGGAATGGTCCTCTCCGTCTGACCATCCGTCTGAGGGTGAAAGGCGGTGCTCAGACGTAGCTGCGTCTCGAACGCCTCCTGCAACCCCTTCCAAAGCCAAGAAGTAAAGTGGGAATCTTGATCGGAGACGATGGATGATGGCACACCATGAAGCCGTACAATCTTCTAAACGTAGAGACGTCCCAAGCTCTCCACTGAGCCCTGTTCTCTGATGGGTAAGAAGTGAGACAACTTGGTGAGTCGGTCGACAATCACCCAAATGGAGTCGTGACCTCTAGAAGTTCATGGAAGTCCAGTCACGAAGTCCATAGATATTCCATACCACTTCCACTCCGGGACCTCCAAGGGTTGTACCAAGCCTGCTGGTACCTGGTGCTCCACCTTCACCTGCTGGCAGGTGAGGCATCAAGAAACGAACTCTGCCACAACCTTCTTTATGCCCGGCCACCAGTGCTGTCGTCTGAGATCCTGGTACATCTTCGCCACTCCAGGATGTACCACCAAAGGAGAAGTGTGAAACTCTCTCAGCACTTCCTCCCATAAATCAACTTGTACTAAGGTACGTCCTCTGAAAAGGATGTCGTGCTCTGCTCCAAGGGAGAAACCATCAGGTGCATGACCTGAGGATATCTGTGCATGCCGCATCTCATAGTCAGCATCCCCACGCTGTGACTCTCTGACCCGTTGTAGTAGTGGAGGAGAGACTGTGAGAGACTGAAGGAAGTCTGCTCCATCTCTATCCACGAAGGATATCTTCAAGGCAGCTAGCTACTCTGTCGCCTCCTCAAGTCGTTGAATGCCCATCCTCCTGCTGAGAGAATTGGATACTACGTTCGCCTTCCGAGGAGTATATACTATCTCAAAGTCATAGTCCTGGAGGAACTCGAGCCATCGCCACTGTCTCAGGTTCAGGCCCTTCTGAGAGAAGATTTACCTGATAATCTGATGGTCAGAAAAGACTGTAAAGCGCTCGCCCATCAGATAGTGCCTCCATGTCTTCAGAGCGAAGACCACTGCTGCTAACTCTAGGTCATGGGTAGCGTAGTTCTGCTCATGCGGTCTCAACTAACATGATCCATAGGCGATCAACGTCCGCTCCTACATCAGGACACATCCGAGTCTGGTCCCTGATGCATCGCAGTAGACTACGTACCCTACTCCCTGCTCAGGCAACCTCAAGATAGGTGCGCTGGTCAAACTCTGTCTCAGCTTTTGGAAGCTCTGCTGACATCTGTCTAACCACACAAAGGGTTTCCCCTTCTTCGTAAGAGATGAGAGTGGTGCCACAACTCTGGAGAAGTCTAGCACAAATCTCTGATAGTATCCAGCTAGTCCCAAAAAGCTCCGCACCTCCGTTACGCTCTTGGGTGGCTCCCAAGATAGCACTGCCTCGATCTTCGCAAGATCCACTAAAACTCCCTCTTCAGAGATAAAGTGTCCCAAGAAGTGGACCTCACGTATCCAGAACTGACACTTCGAGATCTTTCCATAAAGCTGGTGTTCTTGGAGTGTGTCCAGTACAACTCGTAAGTGGTAGGCATGCTCCTCCTCAGTCGTCGAGTATATCAAAATGTCATCGATGAAGACCACAACAAATCGATCGAGGTATGGCTGAAAGATCCTGTTCATGAGGCCCATGAACACAGCTGGAGCATTGGGTACGCCGAATGGCATAACTAAGAACTCATAGTGTTCATACCAACATCTGAATGTCGTCTTCTGCACGTCCTCGTCCCGAATTCTAAGAAGATGATAGCCTGTCCTGAGGTCTATCTTTGAGAACCACCGTGCTCCCTTAAGCTGATCGAAGAGGTATTAAATCCTTGGTAGTGGATACCTGTTCATCACTGTCACCTGGTTTAGGCGACGATAGTCGACACAAAGTCGCATGATCCCGTCCGCCTTCTTGGCGAACAATATCAGGGAAGCCCAGGGTGAAACACTAGGTCAGATGAATCCCTTTCCCTACAAGTCCTCCAACTGTACTCGTAGCTCTCGAAGCTCGGCGAGAGCCATCCAATATGCGGGAGTGGATATCAGGGCTGTCCCGAGGTACAGATCAATATAGAAGTCTACCTATCTGCGAGGAGGTAGTCCTGGAACGTCGTCGGGAAAGACGTCCGCATACTGATCCACCACTGCTGGAAAACTAGGACTCCACACGTCAACTGCTCCTAGGATGAGGCTATCCAACTGATGAGTGATTGGCTGTCCTCTCCTATGCAGAAGTCCATCCTGTGCTGCGAAGGCTCCCTTCTCTCCGGTGATGGTGAACCTGCTCCCGTCGGTGCATACACATCGCACCTTGCGCCTAATACAGTCAATCTGTGCATGGACTGTAGATAACCATTCCATGCCCAAGATGACATCGTAAGGCCTCGATGCCACTACAAGAAGATCCCAGCTGAACCTCTTGCCTCCTAGAGTAAGCTCACACTACCGGTACGAGTGCGTAATCGTCGAGTCTACTCCCGTAGGAGTCTCGAGTCGTAAGGATCGAGCGAACGACTCTATTGGAATCTCCAAGATCCGAACAAGGGCAACGACTATGAAAAAGTGACTCGCTCCTGTGTCTATAAGAACTGCAGCAAGGGTGGAATAGACATAGATAGTACCTCGAATCATCTCGGGCGCGCTATGGTCATCGGCCTCCACTGCCTGGAGTTTTGCATGTCTCTTCCCGCCATCTCCCTGTGTCCGGGGTGGACCTCCTGGTGGTGGTGGTGGTGGTAGATCCTCAAAGTGTCACCCACCACCTGCTGCTCGACCATCTCCTCTGCCTCGTCCGCCTACTCCCTACGGACCGCCACGGTCGACCCTTTGACTCTGCCTGGGTGGCCCCTCAACTGTCTGCTGCTCCTCGGCATGATGGGTCGGGCAGTCACGATCCATGTGGCCCTGCCCGCCGCATGTGTAGCACTACCTGCCTCTCGAAAGACTGGCTCCGCGCTGTGTGCCCCGAACTGCTGAGCTAGTGTCCTGAGGTCGTCTGCGTGAGGGTCTGGTCTTCCGGGACCCATGAGTCATCCGTCGACTGCCTGCTGCAGATGACTCTGCTACGTGCCACCCCGCGGTAGGTCTCGCTGCTGAAGAAGGCTCAACAAGAAATCTCTCAATCAAAAGGGCTCGCTCCAGTACTCCTGCCTGAGTCGGAATGCTGAGGGAGATCAGCGATACCCTGATCTCGTGTCTCAATCCCTACTCAAAGGTTCGGGCCCAGACGAATGGGTCTCGTACCATGTTTGTCGAGTAGCGCGAGAGATTGGTAAATCTCGCCGAGTACTGGGCGACCGTCAAGCTGCCCTGTCGTAGCTGAAGAAGCTCCTGGATGCGCACCGTACGGAGGGTGGCCGGGACGAACTCTGAGTGGAAGAGGCTCTAAAAGTCTGTCTAGAGGAGAGATTCCTCATTGTGCACCAGGAGCATCAAGCTCCACCATCGGCCCACTGCCGCATGCAGTAGGCTCGCTGCGAGGATCACCATGAGGTCTGCTGGGGTCCTCACTAACCATAAAACTCACACCACTGCCTCCAGCCAGTCCTCGGCTTCCTGGGGGTCCGTCTCCCCATGGAACCTAGGCAGTCGCTGGCATTGGAACTCATGCAGTGCACTAAGGCGACGTGAATCGTCAGCGCCTGGGGCTGGAAGCATCAGTGGCTTGGCGGGTAGAGGTATCGCTGGTGGCTCAGCTGTCAAAGGGCCCTGTACTGAGGCCTCGTCGCTCGGCGGGCTGTCGTCACGCTCAAATCTCGGAACCCTAGCTGGCTGCCATCGTGGGGCCATCTTGAAAAAAAATAGGTGTGCCATGGTCAAAACAATATACCTGGTGAGCTGACTTAAAGTAATCATAAAGAAAACTTGAAACACACATGCAATCAATGTTTTCATGTATTAAGTCAGAAATCAGAAGTCAGGGTCCTGGCGTACAGATACATCGGCCACCGCACCAACACTGGACTCCCTGGACTGATAACCACACCCAATACGCTTAACACTATTGCTTCACATAGAAAAAGGTCAGAGTCCCAAGTTCTGCAGTAGAACAGAACTCCTCTGATACCAATTTTTCACGACCCGTCCTCAGGGCCTGTTCCGTGACTACCCCAAGCCCGCCTTCCATAGGCCAGGGGCTGGCGACTAGTACCAAGGCATAAATACCAGTAAAAAGGGAAGGCATTTCCTTTGTAAGGTAAACTAAAAACACCATAGAGTAAGCAGGCAGAAGTAAACACTAAGTAAAAACTGAGTACAACAGTAAGTGCGGAAAAGCAGGTGGGCCAGTATACAAACCCAAACTGAAAGTAAAGTACAACTGGAAGGGAAAACAACAACTAAAAAGTAAAGCCGCAACGTCGAGCTGTCCACTGGAAATCCCACCAGAAGGGTGGGTACAGATAGCCTCCACTGCTCCTCGGGTCCAGCCGACCGCTCCGAGTATGTCCCGCCCAGTGGTCCACCTCCAGGTTCCGTCCGGCTGCGCAAGCCTCAAACACGATCAGCGCTGTCTATCGTCTATAACCAACACAACGTAGTGCGGGCATAGCCCGTGTAGGGGTGAGTATAAGCTACTCAGTAGGGACCCCGAGACCCCCGAAGGTCTCCCAGAATCCACAAAGGATAATCCATAAAGGAAAGATACAAACACGAAGTAACATCCGACACTACTTAGGTATATTTCCATACATATACCTAAGTCATCTATTCTCGTTCGGATCCAACATCTGCGCCCAAGTACAACCTAGTCCACACAGGAAAGAAAAACGTAAATCCACACAGGATAGCTCAACACAATCCACATAGGAAAGCAAAACAGGATTCATCTCACACATGAATACTTCTTTGTATGACGATAGAGATGATCAGATATTGCCACTGAATCATCTAAGCCGTCAGACCCACAAAGGATTGATAGGTACTAACCCCCGCAATGACCCAAAAAGTATCTAACCCATACAGGATCGATAGGTAACTAACCCCCACAATGACCCACAAAGGATCTGACCCACACAGGATCGATAGGTAACTAACCCCAGCAAAGACCCACACAGGATCAGACCCACACCGGATCTGTAGGCGCTGGCCCACACAGGACCGCTGAGCGCTGACCCATACAGGATCGGACCCACACAGGATCAGTAGCACTGATCCACGTAGGATCACTGAGTGTTGTAGTCATCGCAGTAGAATCCACTGAGGATCTCTGCACAGTCGTCGTCGTCGTCACAGTCGCAGTCGCAACCAGCTCTAGGGTTCCCGCACACAGCAAGCTCGCTCGGGAGGGTACGCTCCACGAGTCGAGGGGCTGATACATCAACTGACACATAGTACAGATTTGATGTATCCAATGGTTCTGTATCGTCAACAGGAACTCAATGTCGCAGACGGCGCGTCAGTCGGATGCCCGGTCTAAGAGTTATTGGCTTTTTCGTTCCGGGGGCTCGATTAGTTTTTAAGGAAAAACCAAACTGACCATAATCCACCTGCATCTGAACCTCTATCAGAGTAAGCCAAAAGATCCATCTCACTTAGAAGAATCCAACAAAGTCGACGGCACGTCAATCGGACGTCCGTAGCTCAAGATATGAGTGTTTCCGCTCCAAGGGCCCGGTTGGTTTCGTGTACGAACCAACCCGGCCAAACCCAAATTACTCCGAAGACTTGAGTGCAATATACCGAAACTACCGCCTCGATCCAAGGATTGTATCGACACTGACTTTGCGTCGATCGGAGGCCCACAGCTGAATTTATGAGCAAAAGACCGAAAAGGTCCGAAAACGGGGGGTCTGGGCCCGGACCGACCCAGCCCAACCTCCCCTAGGTCGACCCGACCTTGGTCCGGGTCCGACCCGGCCAGTGCGGCCCGGACCGACCAGAGTGGCCCAGCCCGGCCTGGGCGCGACCCGGCCCGACCTGGGCGCGACCCGGCCCGGCTTGGGCGCGACCCGGCCCGGCCGGCGGGTCGGCTCGGCCGGTTACGACCGAGCGGAGTGGGGGGGCTTGTTGCCCCCGCGTGAGAGAACCGCGGCCCCGTGTGGGGCCACCCTTGCCAGCGGATGCGGCCGGGCCACCGCGTCCGTGCTCCTCCAGTCCCGTGCGGTCGCGGGACCGCGCTGCTACTGCTGCGGCTTCAACCATGGCGGTTCTCCACGGCGGCGCGCCAGGCACCGGCAGTTCGCTCTGCGGACCACCGGACGAGCTCCAGTGGTCAGAAATTCACGTCGTCTTCGCAAAAGGTCCTCTCGGGGTCCGTCCTTTGCTGCGAGGACCCCACGTCACCCGTGCGGCCTACTTTGTTGACGTTCGCCGTTTCACACACCAAGAACGAAAGGGGCAGTGGGTTCGGACTTGTTCGTTAGTCCGCACCCACCGCGTTAGCGGTTTTAAAAGTGTCACAACAATTTTTAATAATACACCGCGGGTATAAAATCACAAATATTTAAATAAAACAAACCCTTACCCCGTCGTTTTCGTCGGACAAGAGTTCTTCGTGGAAATGACCGTCACGGAAGAAGAGGATCGTTGCTTCACGGAAGGGGGCGTCGCGTCGTCGCAATACACGGCGTCACGTCGAAGATCTCCGAGGGTTAAAGAAAACACATAGATTTAATTGCATGTTTTAAACCCATGTTGAGGATGAATCCACAAATAATTAGAGAACCGCAATCCCCTACCTCAAGCAGTTGATGATCGGAGATTATTGTGGGGAAAAAACGTCGCGGAAGAAGCGTCGCGGAAGAAGCGTCGCGGAAGGAGAATCGTCGGCGTCGCGGAACACGATGTCACGTCGTCGATCTCTGAGGGTTCGGCGTTATTCGCATTCTTTGCATTCTTTGCGTTATTCGCGAAGGAGGATGAAGATCCCAAGCCTTAGAGTCTTATCCAAATCCTCTCAATGAGAAATCCTCAAGAAAGACATGTGTTGGTCTTATTTCATTCCATGCCAACAATTTGAAAAATAGGTTAAGAAACGAACCATTAATTCGGTGAATTAATGGTAACATCTTAACTATCCAATTAATAGGAGCGTTAAGAGTTTAGAAAATGCACCAGTTGACTATCATTAAAGAGGAGTTTTCGCGGGTGCGTTACTTAGAGGAAAAGAAACGGTGGGGCTCATGCGGGCCCCACCTCACAAATATCATACCAAGTGGGTAGGATATTTCGGGTTCCACCATATCCACTTCTACTCAGCTTGAGTGGCTTTAAGTGGTTTTAAGTGGCTTTGAATGAAATAAAAATAATGTTGTCCCACCACTTTATTTTATTTCTTAACTTAACCCCAAAAAAATTATAAACCACACCCGAGAAAACGCAACTCCGGAAAAGGCGTTTCTAGGAAAATACCGGCGCCGCGATTCCATCGGTGCCCTCGGAATTCGATTCCGAGCACCGGTTCAAAAGTTAGAAAAACCCGCTTGTTCGTTCACTGAATGTACCCGAGCCAAACTTCAGAAAATGATTTCGGGCACACCGGACCTCGGAATCAGGTGACGTCAGAAACTGCACTCTTGTAAAATTCCAAATAAAATTAAGAAAAAAAAATTCCTTGAATTTTACGGGTCTTTACATGGGACCCATGATATCCTACCCACTTGGTAGGATATTTGTGAGGTGGATCCCGCACGAGCCCCACCGTTTCTTCCCTCCTAAGTAACGCACCCGCAAACCCCCTCTTTAATGAAACTCAACCGTGCGTTTTTCTGGTTAAGAAACGCCCCATTAAATTGGGCAGTTAAATTGTTACAATTAATTCTTCGAATTAATTGTGCATTTCTTATCTTTTGATTTTCAAATTCTTATGTTGATAATAAAATTAGATGAGGACTTATTTTATTATTTTTGGGGGGTTTGTGTTGTGTTAAACCTTTGGTAGAACAAAGAGAGTATTCTTCGTCCTTCGACGAAGAACGCGAAGAATGCAAAGAACGCGAATAATGCCGACCTCTGAAGAAGGGCGACGAAGAACACCGAACCCTCAGAGATCGACGACGTGACACCGTGTACCGCGACGCTGACAATCCTTCTTCCGCGAAGCTTCTTCTATGACATTCCTTCCCCCGCGACAATCCTCGATCAACAACTGATTGAGTTAGGGGGTTGCGGTTCTTTTAATTCTTTTTGAATTATATCCTCGACATGGTTTCTTTTGGTGCATCATAAATCTGTGTGATTTTAATCCTTGGAGTTTGTCTACGCAATGACATGTACCGCACGACAGCGACACCCCTTCCGCGACGTGACGATCCTCTTCTTCCGCGATGGTTAATTCCGCGATGAACTCACGTTCGACTACAACGTTGAGGTAGGGGTTTGATTCATTTAAATCTTTGTGATTTATACCTGTGGCATATGATAAAATACTTGTTGGAAGACTTTTAAAACCGCTAACGCGGTGGGTGCGGACCAACGAACAAGTCTGAACCCACCGCCCTTTCGTTCTTGGTGGGCGGAATGACGGACGACGATGAAGCAGGCCGCACGGGCGATGTGAGGTCCACGTAGTGAAGGACGGGCCCCAGGAGGGCCATTGGAGAAGACGACATGTAATTCTGACCACCAGAACTCGTCCGGTGGTCCGCGGAGTAGCCCGCCGGCGGCAGGTGGCGGCGGCGCGCCGCCTGGAGGTGTCGCCGCGGTTGAAGCCGCGGTGGCAGGGCGCGGTCCCGTGACCACGCGGGACCGGAGGCGACGGGACGCGGCAGCCGGCCACATCCACTGACAAGGGAGGCCCCACGCGGGGCCGCGGTCTCTCCATGCGGGGGCAGCGCGCCCCCCGCTTCACTCGAGCGTAACGGCTGAGCCGAACCACTGGCCACCCGGCCAGTGCCAGCTGGGTCGCGCCCAGGCCGGGCCGGGCCGGGCCGGCCAGGCCGGGTTGTGCCCAGCAGGCCGGGCCGGGTCGTTTCCAGCCAGGTCGGACCCGGACCCGGGTCGGGTCGACCCAGTTTGGGCCGACCCAGGGGGGTTGGGCCGGGTCGGTCCGGGCCCAGACCCCCCGTTTTGGGTCCCCTTTCGGTCTTTTGCCCATATATTGGGCTACGGATCTCCGATCGATGCACCATCAAAGGAAATATGATCCTTTGATCAAGATGGTCGTTTCGATATATTACACTCAAGGTTTAGGAGTACTTTGGGTTTGACCGGGTTGGTTCGTACACGAAACCAACCGGGCCCTCGGAGCGGAAACACTCATAGCTTGAGCTCCGGACGTCATATTGACGTACCGTCGACTTTGTTGGATTCCTCCTAGTGAGACGGATCTTCTGGCTTACTCCGCCTGAGGTTTGGACGTAGGTGGAGTATGGACAGGTTTGTTTTGACTTAAAAACCAACCGGGCCCCTGGACGAAAAAGCCAATAACTCTCAGACCGGGCATCAGTTTGACGCACCGTCTGTGACGTTGAGTTCCTGTTGACGATATGGAACTTTTGGATACATCAAATCCGGACTATGTGTCAGTTGATGTATCAGCCCCTCAGCTCGTGGAGCGGACCCTCCTGAACGAGCTTGCTGTGTGTGGGAACCCTAGAGCTGGCTACGTCTGCGACGACAATGAAGACAGTACGGGAATCCTCCGTGGGTTCGGTAGTGACCACTAAGGTACTTTTTGGGATACATCAACTCCGGACTACATGTCAGTTGATGTATCAACCTCTTGGCTCGTGGAGTAGACCCTCCCGAAACGAGCATGCTGTGTGTGGAAACCCTAGAGCCGGTTGAGACTTGACGACTACTGATCGAACGACTCGGTGTGTTACGGATAAACCAGTGGGAAGCGCTTGGTTGTAGCAGCAGACCCACGACGGAGGAGCGCTTGGTTGTAGCGGCAGACCCGCGGTACTCAACAGGAGTACCTTTGGAGGCTATGAGGGGGAGTGCTTGGTTGTAGCGGCAGACCCACGATGGAGGAGCACTTGGTTGTAGTGGCAGACCTACGATGGAGGAGCGCTTGGTTGTAGCAGCACGGAGGAGCACTTGGTTGTAGTAGCAGACCCACAGCAGAGGAGTGCTTGGTTGTAGCGGCAGACCCGTGGTACTCAACAGAAGGAGTACCTCTAGAGGCTATGAGGGGGAGCGCTTTGTTGTAGTGGCAGACCCATGGTGGGAAGCACTTGGTTGTAGCAGCAGGCCCACAATACTCGATAGGTGGAGTACTACATCAGTCCAAGGTTAGAGGTAAGCACTTTGTTGTAGCGGCATACCCACTGTACTTGATAGAGAAGGAGTTTTCCAATAGCGATGGTTTCAACTTCATGATCGATCCTGTGTGGGTCATTGCGGGGTTTAGTACCTACCGATCCTTGTGGGTCTGATGGCTTAGATGAATTAGTGGCTACATCTGATCATCTCTATCGTCTTACGAAGTATTATACATGTGTGAGCTGAATCCTGTTTTGTTTTCCTTTGTGGATTGTGTTGTGCTTTCCTGTGTGGACTGGATTGTGATTTCCTGTGTGGACTGGGTTGTACTTGGGCTTGGAGGTTGGAGCGAACTGGAATTTATGACATAGGTATATGTATGGGCATATACCTAAGCAGTGTCGGATGTTACTTGGTGATTGTATCTTTCCTTTGTGGATTATCCTTTGTGGATTCAGGGAGACCTTCGGGGGTCTCGGGGTCCCTAATGAGTAGCTTATACTCACCCATGCACAGGCTATGCCCACACTACGTTGTGTTGGTTGCAGCCGACGGACAGCGCTGATTGTGGCTGAGGCTTGTAGAGCAGGACGGTACCTAGAGGTGGACCACTGGGCGAGACGTACTCGGAGCGGACAGCTGGACCCGAGGAGCTGCGGAGGCTATCTATACTCACCCTTCAGGTGGGACTTCCAGTGGGCGGCTCGACGTTGCGGCTTTACTTTCAGTTGTTGTTTTCCCTTTCCAGATGTACTTTACTTTTAGTTTGGGTTTGTATTCTAGCCCACTTACTTTTCCGCACTTACTGTTGTACCCAATTTTACTTAGTGTTTACTTCTTCTTCTTGCTTGCTCTGTAGTGTTTGTTTACATTACAAAGGTAATGCCTTCCCTTTTTACCGGGATTTACACCTTGGTGCTAGTCGCCAGCCCCTGGCCTATGGAAGGTGGGATTGGGGTAGTCACGACATGGGCCCCGAGGACGGGTCGTGACAGGACATGGCTCACTACCATGTCACTGGGTTGAGTATAAGAATTATATCTTCATTTTGATTGTTCATTGTTGGTTATTCTTTTTCTTGATTTTAGTTGGTATTGGAGTGTTTTTGGAAATGGATGGGGTTTTGAATTGAAAGGGATCCTTCTCTGATGGTTATTAAACTGGTAAAAATTGTATTTCTATTAAATTATTTTAAATTTAGTGAAGTAGATTTTTAAAGATTAAGTGATTTTATTTGAAAATTTTGGATTATGTTTGGATTTGGTAACAGAATAGAAATTGTGACCCTTGGTATTCCTTATGATCATCCTCATATGTGTTGGTAGACATGTGAAATGAATTTTGGCACATTTGTATAGGTGATTTTAGTGGAAAGGGATGAACACATATACAACGGTTCATAGGGTGTCATGGGTGGGGTTTTGGAATTTAAGACTTGGATTGACTTCTCTATAAAGGACATGAATGAAAAAGTTTTTTTGGGAGTTGGTTTTTCTTGAAAAGTGGGTTTTCGTATTTTAAAAATAGGATTTTTCCTATGTTTGTATATGTTTGACTTATGAGTATGTTACCCTTGACCTAGGGGTGTTTCTTCTGGGTGTGTTTTTGTGTTACTTTGAGTATACTTCCCAGAAAGACCACTAATATAGCTAGCAATTCATTCACAGTTTCAGTTATTTTTAAGTGATGCTAGTCTATTGAATTAATTGAGGTTTTTTGGGACAGTTGTGTGGTTTTGGATGTAGAGTGTGTCTTTGGGTTTTTGGGAACTCCCAAGTTTGTCAAATTAATCTCGTTTCGGTTTTAGTTCTGGGTTCAGTTTTGGATTAGTAGTGGTTGAAAGACTCTTTTTCATTTGAGTTTGGGGTGTTGGTGGTGGTGGTCACCTTTTGTGAAGGTTCCCCATCTGAAGAGTAGGGTGTTCTAGAGAAACCTATTCCTGAAGAATCTAGTTTTATGGTGCCAGTTTGCGGTTCATCAGACCATTCTCTTTTGTGCCACTATAGTGGACAGTTCATGCATTCTAAGCCATCTTGTCTCAACCCTTCAAAGTCCATCTATCATGGGACCATTTGGGTCATCATGAATGGTTTTGAAATAAATGTCTTTAAAGGAAGTATTTATGTTTGGGGGATTATAATACCTTATTGTGAGGCATAAGATACTTTGGCCATAAGATCCCTAGATCGAGGTCTTGGGGGGAAGTTCAAGGAAAGATAGGAGTTGCTGGGGGTGCAAAGCCTCGGTCCAGGTTGTGAGTTTTGTGTTTGGATTAGAACATCCAAATCCTTTTCATTCATGTTTTTATACTGTTAAAATTTTACCATTATTTTAAGTTCATCATTTCAATGGGAGAATGTCATGAACTTGTTCTATTATAATCCAATATGTCTTGTTCTTCTAGATATGGTTTTCTGAATTGTGTGTTTTTCTTAAAAATGTGTTTGGCCCTTTTATGGGATGATCTCAGTTTAGGTGCGCTCATTCGGAGATTTAAGTACCTATGTAAGAATTGATCCTTATATTTGTACTTGGGTTTCATATTAAGTCATGGTGGTATGGTTTGGAAGTGTGAGTAAATTTAATGATATCATTTTGTGAGTTCCTGCATCCCCCCATTGGGGTTGTGTGTTCTAGTTTCAAGGGTTCAATGTTAGTGAATTATCATGGTGGAGAGAACCCTCTTGTGTTCTCATCTCTACCCCGGGTTGTGGTTCTCCATGAATTGGTCTGGTTTGACATGTGTTTGGAATATTCACCCTGAGGATTTCTATTTTTCTCAGTTTAATGTGCTCATGGATTCGGGTTTTTGGTAATCGTTAGATTGGTGTCTTTCTAGGGATAGAACGTTTTGTGGTGGAATTATTTTTCACACCCCCCCCACTTTAAATTATATTATTTTATTATTTTATGGCATCAGTTGGCCTCATCATGGTGGGAGTTGAGCGCCAGCCTAAAATTTTTTAATTTAATATTTTGGTGGGTTTCAGACACATTCACAGGAACCACACAGTTGGCGGTAGCCACATGGTCGGACCAAGTTCCATGGAGTTTTCTAAAATTTAAAATAAACAAAACTTTATGTATATAAAATAAGGTAAATGTTTAAACTATAGTAATAATATTATTATTGTGTAGATAATAAGATTATTATTAATAATGTGATATTGTTATTATGGTTATTATTAAAAAATTGTTAATGATATTTTCATATAAAACTAAAAGAATATTTTTTGTTTATAATTATGACAAGAGTGTCTAATTAATGTTTTATTAATTATTAAAAAGATAATTAATTAAAATTAAATGAATAAAATGATGGTTATAATTATTATTAATTTCAGTTTTATTATTATTAATATTTTTGTTGTTATTAAGGATATTATTAGTTAAAATTATTATTATTATGAATATATTATTAATATTATTAACATTTTAATTATTATTATTATTATTATTATTATTTTATTTAAAAAATGAGGCAAAACCCTAGGATGCATCCTCCCTTGCTTCTATGTGAGGTGCAACCCACCCCCACCCCTCCTTCAAGGTCACGACCACCCTCGCTATTCAACCCTAGTCCTCCCCTCCTCTTCTGCTCCGGCCAATAGCTCATGCCCTTCTACATCAAGCATGTATCCCCCTGTGTGAGTGCACCAACTTAGGCCGAAACCCCCCGCTTGCTCTCACCAGTGTTACCTGACACTGGAGACCTCCCCTTCCTAACTCTATATGGCCCTGACGACCTCCCTTTTCAGAAAACTCCCCCTTATCGCAACCCCCTATTGCAGTTTGTATGTTTTCCATTTATTTTGGGTGTTTTTCTTCTATGTGTACAAACCCTAACATTTTGGGTTTTGGTTTGGGTGTTTTTCATGCTTTCTAGGTCGTGGGGTTGGTCCACAAGGTCTTGATCTCCATCTACTTGAATTTTTGTCAAATTCGTGCTTGATTTGAGGTACGAGAATCCATAAATCTTCCTTTATGATGTATTTCTTGGGAAATTGGTTCCTCTAATTATTGTTATAATTATTTTATTATTTGATTTGTATAATCTAAATATACCTAATTAGTCTATTAAGGTGTTTATATGTTTTTATAATTTGTTAAAAAATGGATTTTGATGCAATTATTCAGTTATACCTCTGTATTGGTATATTTAGTATGTTTGATTTAAATGTATATATGAGTCCATGATGATTTGTTTTATATAGGTTCCAATTCTTGTTTTGATAATTTTAAAAAATATGATTCAAACCTTCATAACGCACACAATTAGTTTGTTGTTGTGTTATCCAAAAGATTTAATTTATTAAAAAACATTTTAATGATCTTCATGTGTAATATATAGGATTTTGGTACCTAGTTTGTTCTTTTTAATTGATATTATTTCTTTAAATCATGATTAGGAGTTCTCATGAAATTATTAGCACTCATGCTGTTGTGGAAATGTTTATATGTCTGTAAATTCGGTCTAATGTGTATTGTTTTAATATGGTATGGTTTTTTAGATGTGTTAAAATGTTTTGGGAAGAGTTTAATGATTCCTAAGGGGATGTTTTTTGTTTTTTAGATAGGGTGGGTGGTTGGAAATGGTTCTTGAGGCAATTGGTGTTTTATGTATGTTGTTTTTAAGTGTCTTATTAGTTGCTGGTGTGTCACTAGATGTTGGTGAATCCATGGGTGCACTAGGTGCACACATGTATGTGTCAACAAATGAAGGTGATGCCTTAAGTTGGGGTTTTCTAGAAATATTGGTCTTATAAATGGTTCATACCTTTTTAAATGATTTTGGAACTTTTTTGTTGGTTCTAAAAATGGATTTCAATGTGTTCCTCAAGTTTGGCATGTTTTTCCTTAAATCATAATTTGTCATTAGTTAAAATAGTAAAGGTTATTTGGATCTTTGTCAGGGTTTTGGTGAATGTTTTCTTAAGGGCTCTTTCAGCTTTTTAAATTTAAAAGTGTAATTGGTAATATGTTTTGGGAAAAAGTATTTATACATGTTGAATTAAAGGCTTGTTTTTCACTTTTATCCTAAGGATAATGTTTGTACTAACTTATAAAGGAGACTATGTTTTGGTGAAAGTGTACGCCTGGTTGGTAAAAATGAGCATTTTATGAAATGGTTTAAATGTTCTATGGTATGGTGTCCTGGTTCTCACCTTCATGTGATATTAAATATATGAACAAAAATATTGGGCACCTTTATAAGAGGGATATCCCTTAGGGGTTATCAAATATTTGTGTCTGTGTTTGGGGTAGGCAAGTGTGGAGATGATAGGTAAGGTGAGCCACATATATGAGGGCCTCAAACTTACACAATATTACCACCACCATGCATTCTTGTGCATCTTTCATATGATCGTGTGACAGTTGTTGATCAACCACGATTATAAGTGTTGGTAACCCCTATATTTGCAGTTAGGCCTGGCGGGTTATGCCACTAGTGATGCCTGGTTAGGGAAGCTAGTTGGTTATTGACTTAGGGGCTTCACTATACACTGGTAGGTGGTTCTGAACTGAGTATGTCTAGCGGTCTTCTAGGGACATTTAGGATAACCAATGGTTAATTAATTATGTACATTTTTTGCCTACTTTCTATAGTACTAGTTTATTTCCAGCTTGAATTGTTTACCTTTTCACTCTAGCGCATATTTGGTATCATTTACTTCGGGTTTTGTTTATAAAATGAAAAATGGTTTTGGAAATGGTATGTAGATTGTGTTTGATTTTAAAATGGGAAAACATGTTTCTTATTTTAAAATGTGAAAACTCTACTTTTAATTTTTTTTTTCAAACTTCTGTCAATGAATTGTTTTGGGAAGGGTGATTCTTGGATTTAGTGGTTTATCTTGGCATTTCTAAAAATTATTTTGGTGCTCATGCATATTATATCTTTTCAGTTATAGATCCAACTTGAGATTAGGTTCCTGGTCCAAATGCTCAATTTTGGAGAAGATTCGGTTTAGTGGTTGGAGGTGACCAATGGGTCACAAGGAGGTTGGGATAGCGCAGTTTGGTTTTCTTGTTTTTAGATTTCAGTCTGTTAGTTGTACCTTGTAACTGAATCTGTTTATTCATATTAATTTAAGATTCAGTTGTTGTTTTGTTGTGAGTCCAATTTGTTCTATTTATTTATTCGGTTCTGGTTTTATCTCTTGACCTTAAATCATTCCATCATGTATACATTGATGCCCGACACTAGTTTTCATACTAGGGGGATCAGGAACGCCCCTAAGGACATGTTGTAGACCATCCCGGGTGACCAGTTTTGGTTCAACCTGGGATGGTTCGGGGAAAAATGGTATCAGATGAGGCTCTTACTGTTTAGGGTGTTTGGTATATGGATATGAGGATTTTTAGGGCTCATGTGGTAGGTTATGGGTCGGTTCCTGATCACCACCGCTCATTATGAGACTAGAGTAACCCGGGGTCATCCGCATTTGGTGTCTTTTGTCTTTATTTTGGATTGAGGGATGAAAATAGAGGTGACTCAATGTCACATTGTGACCCCACAGAGAGTAGTGACCCATGTGGAGCCCAGGTTCCTATTTCAAGTTCCTCTAGAGTTATGTCTTACTTGGGGCGTGGCACACTTCCATGTCGTTGGGTTGGGCATAAGTAGTAGTTCTTCATTCCAGTTGTTTATTGTTGGTTTTTGTTTTTCTTGATTTTGGTTTGGGTCAAAGTGTTTTTAGAAATGATGGTGGTTTTTAATTTAAGGGGATCCTTCTCTAATGGTTTTAAAATTGGTAAAAATGGGATTTGTTTTACATTTTTTTTTAAAATTGGTGAAGTGGGTGTTTAAAGAGGAAGTGTTTTGATTTGGAAAATTTGGCTTATGTTTGGATCTGGTAATAGAGTGGAATGTGAAACCCTTGGTATTCCTTAGAATAATCCGCATATGTGTGGGTAGACATGTGATGTACACACTGGCACATATGTAAAGGTGAATTGAGTGGAAAGGGATGAACACTTATACGGAAATTCATATGGTTCCATGGGTGGGGTTTTGTAATTTATGACTAGGCATGATTTTTCTAAAATAGACCTCAATGAAAAAGTGTTTTCGGGACCTGTTTTTTCATGAAAAGTTTGTTTTGGTATTTTGGAAAGTGGATTTTTACTATATTTGTATATGTTTGACTTATGAGTTTGTTACCCTTGACCCGGGGGTGTTGCTTTTGGGTGTGTTTTCATGTTTCTTAGAGTATTCTGTCTAAAAATCACTAATATAGCCAGCGAGTCTTTCCCAGTTCTGGTTCTTTTCAAGTTTTGAATTTTTTTCTAGATAATTAGGGTTTGTTGGTACATTTTTGTGGTTGTAGAAGTATAGTGTGTCTTTGGGTTGTTTGCAACTCCCGATTATGTCAAAGTAGTGTCGTTTCAGTTTTAGTGGTGGGTTTAGTTTTGGATTAGTGGAGGTTGAATTACTTTTTGTCGTTGGAGTTTGTATTGTAGTTGGTGGTGGTCAGATTTTGTGAAGGTTCCCCATCTGGAAAGCGGGTCGTTCCAAAGGAACCTGTTCCTAAAGATCTTGTTCTTCTGTGTAGGCTTGTGGTTCCTCAGACCGTTCTCTTCTGTTCCACTATAGTGACTGGTTCAGAAATTCTAAGCCACATTGTCTTATCCCTCTAAATTCCTTCTATATTTTAACCGTTCAGGTCACTGGGAAAGGTTCTGAAAGAAGTGTCATTTGTGGAAGGGGTTACGGTAGGGGATGCTAGTACCTGATTGTGAGGCATAAGATGCTTCGTCAATCAGATCCCTAGCCTCAAGTCTCAGGGTGATGCTCGCACAGAGTCCATAGTTTCCATGGGGTGTGAAGCCTCAGTTTGGGTTTTGAGTTTTGGATTGGGACTCGAACATCTAATGCATTTTCATTCTTATTTTTATGCTGTTAAAATTTTACCATTAATGTAATTTCATCGTTTCAATGGGATAATGTGATGATCTTGTTATACTATAATCCAAGTAGTCTTTTACATATAGATATGGTTTTCAGAATCATGTGTTTTTCTTAAAAATGTGTTTGGACCTTGTATGGGTCGATCTTAGATTAGTTGTTCTCATTTGGAGACATAAGTACTTATGGATGAATCGATCATTATAGTTTTACTTGGGATTCCTGTTTAATTCTTTGTGGTATGGTTTGGTTTTGTAGGGAAATTGAATGAGCTCGGTATGGGAGTTCTTACATTGCCCCCCCCAAAGTGGTGTGTTCGCGTTATAAGGTTTCTGTGTTAGTGAATTATTGTGGTGGGGAGAACCCTCATGTGTTCTCCCCTCAACCTCAGGCTGTTGTTCTCCTTGAATTGGTCGGGTGTGATGCATGATGGGAACAGTCACCCTAAGGCTTTCAGTTTTTCTCAAATTCTTGTTGGAATGGACTCAGGTTTTTGTTAACTGTTGGCTTGATGACTTTTTAGGGGCAGAACTATTTGTTGTGGGGAGGATTTTCACACCCCTCCCCTTTTTAAATTATCACATTTTATTATTTCATGGCATTGGTTGGGCTTGTCAAGGTGCGAGTTGAGCATCGGTCTAAATTTTTTGATGTTTAATATTTTGTGGGTTTCAGACCTATGCATGAAAACCACATGGTTGGTAGTAGCTGCGTGATTAGCCCAAGTGTCTTGCATTTGTCTAATGTTTAAAATAAATAAAATTTTATGTAAATAAAATAAGATAAAAGTTTAAACTGTAGTAATAATAATATTATTGTGTAAATAATAATAATATTATTAATAAAGTGTTATTGTTATTATTGTTATAATTATCAAATTATTATTGATATTGTTATAAAAAATGAAAAGTATATTTTTTGTTTATAATAATAACAAGAGTGTATTAATTAATGTTTTATTAATTATTATGAAGATTATTAATGTTTTTAATATTTAAAATTAAATGAATAAAATGATTATTCTAATTTTTATAATTTTTAGTGTTATTAATATTATTATTATTATTTACAATTATTATTATTATTATTATGGGTATTTAATTAATATCACTAACATTTTAATTATTATTATTATTATTAGTATAATTCTAGTAAAAACGTGGCAAAACCCTGTGGGGCGTCCCCCCTTCCCCTACTCTTGTGGAGGTGCAACCTACCCCCCTTCCCTATAGGTCGCTTCCACCCTCACCGCTCCACCTCAGTCCTGACCTCCTCCTGTGCTCTGGCCAGTAGTTCGCACCCTCCTCTTTGTGCCCTTATCCTTCAAGATCACAACCCCTTGTTTGAGTTCACCAACTCGGGCCAAACCCCTCCTCGTTTTCTCCTGCCAGTGTCACTCAACCCTGACTACCTTTCCTTCCTAGTGTTATTTTTTCTTAGTGGCCTCCCTTTCCGGCACATTCCCCCATCTCGTGACCCTCGACCACGGTTTGTTCTTTTTCCATTTTTGGGTGTTTTTCCTCAAGTTTTCCAAAACCTAACATTTCATGTTTTGGTTTGTGCATTTTTTTAGTTTTCTAGGATGTTCGGTTGGTCTACAAGGTCTTGATCTCCCTCTCCTTTTAGTTTCATAGCATATGCACTTGATTTGAGGTAGGAAAATACATAAATTTCCCTTTCAGATTCATTTATTTGGAACTTCTTTCTTCCAATTATTTTTTGTTTTAATCGATTATTTGATTTTTAGTATCGCAATATACATAAATAGTCTGTTATAGTGTTTATAAGTTTTTATAATTTGTTAAAAAATGGATTTTGATGAAATTGAACCATTATGCCATTTTATTGGTACATTTAGTATGTTTGATTTAGATTCAAATATGACTCCATGCTGAAATTTATTATTTAAGTGACGAATATTATTTTGAAAATTTTTAAATTATGTTTTTCACCTTCAAAATGCACACAATTAGTTTTTTGTGGTGTTTTCCAAATGATTGAATTTATTAAAAATTATTTTTAATGATATTTATGAGTAATTTTTAGGATTTTGGAACCTAGGTTGGACTTTTTAACTGATCGTGTTTCTTTAAAGTGTGATTAGGGGTTCTTATGAAATTATTAGAAATCATGCCATTGTGGAAATGTTTATTTGGCTATTAATTTGGTCTAGATTACATAGTTGTGAAATGTTATGGTTTGATAAATGTGTTAATTTTTTTGGGAAGAGTTGAATGATTTTAATGAGGATGGTTTTATTTTTTCTAAATAATTTGAGTGGTTGGACATTGTTCTTAAGGAAATGGGTGTTTTATGGAAGTCTTTTTTATGTGTCTTATTGGTTGTTGGTGTATCATTGTATGTTAATGCATCCATGGGTGTACCAGGTGCACACATGGATGGGTCAAAAAAATGAAGTTGATGCATTAAGGTAGGTTTTTATTAATAGATTAGTTTTATAAATGGTTCTTATTTTTTCTAAATGAGGTTGGGTATTTTGTGGGTTCTTAAAATGGATTTCAAGGTGTTCCTAAAGTTTTTTCTGTTCTTCCTTAAAGCATAATTTGGCATGATTTAAAGGAGTAAAGGTTGTTTGGATCTTGGTCTGGGTTTTGGTGAATGTTTTATAAGGATTGTTTCATCTTTGAAATTTTGAATGCGGCATTGGTAAGGTGTTTTGGGTTAATTGTTTCACACATGTTGAATTAAAGGCATGTTTGGCAGTTTTAACCCAAGGATAATGTTTGTACCAACTATTAAAAGAGACCTTGTTTTGGTAAATGTGTATGCCTGGTTGGAAACTTAGGGTGTTTATGAAATGGTTTAAAGGTTCTATGGTATGACGTCCTAGTTGGAACCTTTGTGTGATATAAAATATATTTACATAAATATGGGGATCCTTTATAGGTTGTATATACCTTACGGGTTATTGTATATCGGTGTCCATGTTTGGAGTTGGTAGGTGAGGTGATGGTAGGTAAGGTGAGTCACGCATGCGAGGGACTCCAACTTACATAGTGTTACTACCACCATGGGTTCATTAGTGTCTTTTAGATGATCGAGTGATGGTTGCTGATCAACACCTACTCCTTGGATTTTCTATTAGGCCGGGCAGGTTATGCCACTAGTGAGTCAAGGTTAGGGTAGCTAGTTGGTTATTAACTTTAGGGCTTCACTATATGTCGGTAGGTGGTTCTGAATCGAGTACGTCTGGGGGTATTTTAGGGATGTTTTTGATCATCCATGGTTAATTAATTATTTACATTTTTTTTACTTTTTGTTTTACTAGTTTATTTACATCTTGTATTGTTCACCTGTTTTACGCTAGCCCAACATTGGTATCATTTATTCTGGGTTTTGGTTATAAAATGAAAAATGGTTTTAGAAATTGTATGTAGCATGTGTTGGATATTCAAATGGGAAAAACACATTTCTTATTTTAAAATTTGAAACCTCTAATTTTATATTTTTATTTCAAACTTGTTTCAATGATTTCTTTTGGAAAGGGAGGTTCTTGTATTCAGTGGTTTATCTTGGCCCTCCTACTAAGCATTTCAGTGCTCACACTTATTCTATTATTTCAATTGAAGGTTCAGCTTTGGATCAGGTTCCTGGGCCAACTACTCAGTTTTGGAACAGCTCTTGTTTGGTGGTTAGAGGTGACCAGGGGGTTACATGGAGTTTGTGATAGTGCTGTTTGGATTTCTTATTTTTAGTTTTCAGTCTATTAGTTTTACCTTGTAACTTAATGTGTTTATTCTTATTCATTTGATATTCAGTTTTCGTTTTTCTGTGTTCTATTTATTTATATGGTGTTGGTTTTATCTCTTTGTATTAAATCATTCCCTCATGTATACTTTGATGCCCAAAACTAGTTTCCCTCTTGGGGGGATTGGGAACTCCCCTTGAGACATTTTGCAAACCAGCTCGGGTGACCGGTTCAGGGTCGACCTGGGTTGGTTCATGACACTAGTATTAGGCCCTTCCGTTTTCCAAACTTGTAACCATGAAATCTGAGTAAGTAACCAATGAAATCCTGAGTAGGGTGTGTGTATAACTCTATATGTCACCACCTACAGTGTCTAAAAAATAGTCAATATATGAAGATACTATATGCCAGTACTATATAAACAAAAACATGAAAAAATTGGTAAGACATATACCATTAGTTAACAATGTTCTCTTAAACCATTATCATCGTTTATATCTTGGGTTAGGGATTTACATTAGTTTCACCTCAGCCTATGCTGGTCAAATACTATGCATGATAGAATAAATCAACTTACCTAACTCACTAGGGGAATTTTTTTAAAAACAATACATCACACTTACCTAGGAACCTCGGTCCAAGTAGTCTCATCAAATGAAACGGTTAGGAGAATAATCATTTTTCCTCTTCCTATCCTAGGAATTAAAGGGGTTGTGGTTTAGATACTCAGTATAACCTAACCTATGGGTCTAGATCATCATGTTCAATACAGAACACTTACTGTTAATCCATTCTCACGTGATTCTTTAATCATTTACCACTCATAATAATTCACAAATCACACTCATTGAACACGTTTACCATTTAACAATTCATAGTTTGATCAACACATAATTCATCATCATTTCATAACCCATTAACACATTTCCATTTAAAATTCATGACTCATTAACACATTAGAATTACCAAACACCCCCTTCAATCATGTTATAAATTAACCACAATTACATCAATTTCATTTCAAAATTCATGTCAACAAAGAAACACAAATCTCATGTATTTTACTTCATAAACCCATACAAAGAGGATAATAATTAATATCATAGGTTTTATTTTATAAAACCATAAAATTTAAATTTACATTCCCAAAAACATATTAAAAAATAAGGCATTCCCCATGGGATGCCTCTTTTGGAATCTATTTCATATTATGGGAATCAAAAGCACGTCAATAAGAAACCCATATCAAAACAAAATATACATACATCTACTTCAAAAATATGGTATGTAACATATAGACCACTTACATAGATTTTGAGGATGAATTAATTCTAAACCCTATCATTTTTGTCTAGATACAAACACCACACGTATACCCAACCTCTGTTCTATTAGAAAAAAAGAGGGTTTAGGGATTTTAAAGGAGAAGAACAGTTAGAAAATCCCAAATCCAAAAAAAGCTAATTAATATGGATGTTAGACTCACCCAGAGCTTGTATTCTCAACCAATGGTTCCCCAAACATCTTAAAAAATAGGTTTATTGATCCTTGGTATGCTTGGGGAATTTTGTCTCTTCACTAGAGCTATAGTAAAAATAATAGAGTAGGATCCTGAGTGAGAACACTTAAGGCCCAAGAAGGAAAAATAGAAAATACCACTTTTTTAGGGGAACATGTTTTAACCACACAGTTGGCCAAACCATACACCAACCCTGTGACACCAACTATACAAGAGGGGGACATACTTCACAATTACTTGGGAAACCTCCATAGTTTGACAAACCATGTGGGATGTGTAACACCCTGAGATATTGTGGATTTGTTTCCAATTAATTAATATTTTTGGTATTTTTCATTTAATGCAACATTGAAAATAAATTCTTTTCTATTTTTTTGTAATATATACCACACCATGTTGATATTTCACTATATTCAATACTTATCTTAGCTTTCAGTACACGAAACACTGAGTTAGCTTGTGGTAGATGTAAGACCATGTTTTACCATCTTTTAAGGGAGAACCTATTTTAAAACTGCATTTTGACACTTTTAAAAATTTTATTTGGTAAAATAAACATAAATTTTGAATTTAGGATGTCAAAATTATCCTTCGGTGAATATTTGGGATTTTTTTGGGAAACATCATTTTTTAATGAATAGTGAAAACTACAATATTTTAGTTAAAAATCGACTATTCATTTAAATAATTATTAATTATAAATTATAAATTATATTTGTTTTAGAGTCACATTAGATCAATTATACATAAAATTATACAATTAAGTTCATTGTAATCAATTTTACATTGAAATTGAATATAAAAACATAACAAAGTTTTGAACGTTTTTCTACTTTAAAAACGCGTTATTTCACCTCATCTATGGGATTAAAGTTAATCATAATTTTCCTACATCTGGGATTTAAAATTTGAAAATATAACATAAATGCTTGTAATAATTATGATATTTTTGGTCCAATAATATCAACATAAATTTTTGACCAAAATGATTAGTGAATGTAATTAAAATTAATTATGGTGATTAAGATGTAATTCAGCTTAATAAGGGACTAAACCATAATCAAAAGGACTAAAATAAACTAGATACTTGTCCAAAATAAATTGGTTTCAAATATTTAGACCATATCCCCATGTGGGTTTAAATTTATGGGTTATTGGGATATTATTAAATGGAAGTCCTATATATAAAATGTTTTTTAGGTTAAAGATAAAAATAGAAATTTCATTACCTTTGACATTTATAAAACATTGGGATATGTAAAAAAACATCATAATTTAGGTTATACATATCCATTTTAAATATAAATGGGTTGTTTTTATCATAATAATTTATCTATAATATTTAGAGATGATTTAGTTTCTTAAAATGCTTAAGAAATGCAAATGTACAGATTATTTAGTTAATAATTAACTAAAATAAACGACACTATAAATATTAAAAGTGAAGTTAATTGATTGAATTATTTTATTTATGTTTTTTTTATATGAACATATCATGTTACACATATTTAAACCTAATATATTTTAATATAAATATTATATTGATATTTTAAAATTAATATTAAATAAATAATATCAAAATTGACATTATTATTATTTTACAATAATTGAAATTTTATTAAATGATTTAAAATTAATGAAAATAATATATCCTAAAAATATATTTTAATGTGTTAATAAATATTATATATGGTCTATTAATGGACCCATTTTTCTTTTATAATTAATATATTGACCCATATAGTTTAAAAATGTTGTTAACACGACTCTGGTTTAAGTAGTGTTTTAGTGCGTCACATGCACTTGTTTTAAAATTAATTTCCAAAACACATGGGAATTTTATTTTATCAATTATTTATCATACAAATAATTAAATGGATATATATTTTCTAATAAATCTAACTTTATTTTATTATTAACAGTAAAATTAGTTAGATTAGAGAACTAGATGATTTAATAAAAACAAATATGATAAAATTGGGGAATCTTAGAAGTTAAGGAACCAAATTATTAAAATACACATATTTTTGTGTGGTCAAAGTTCTAATTGACCATTATTACTCTATAATACATTATTTGTTCTATTTTGGATTCATTATAGGTATGTTATACCACCCAATAGTGAATTCCTTTTGGTATTTCCAAGAGTGTCACTCCCCTCTCCAATATAAAAAGGCAAACACTCTATCACATCATCGCACCTATCAAGCCCCTTGTATCACCCAAAATCTACTCAAATAATTTCCCAGATTCCCTAAATTCCTCCTATGATCCTAACTTTGACCAAAAATCCTCTCAAATAATCTTTTTGTCACAAAACAAAAGAAGTTACCTGATTTAGAGGTAATATATTCTCTCAAGCTCCTTTCCATTATTTTCCTTTTTCACCACTTCCACTCTCTTTATTCCATTATTTAGAGACAAAAACATTATCATAAAAATACTATTATTTTTTATTAAATGGTTTCAACCTAAACATTCACACACCCTCATCTAATGGATACTGAAGATAATGTTTCTCTGAACAGTGAATTTCTGCCTCACGAAAGGATGATTGTTCATTTTTCATTTACCACATTTCACGGTGGTCATTATGATGGAAAGCCTATTTATATGTGCCATATATTATATTTATTATTTATTTAATCTTATTTATTCCTTTTAAAACACAAATCTATTAACTTTACATTTGGTTTTAATATTATAATCTCATCTGAGGAAGTGTGGACTACTGCCCCCTCAAAGTGATGTGATTTGTTCACAAACCACATTGAATGTATTAAGGATGAGTTTAATGAACATATATGATATATATGAAATAATTATGGTACTTTAATGATGATATATATATATACATACTTACATATATATATATACATATATTTCAATTACACACTTTCTTTCAATATGACAACAAAAAATCAGAAACAACGTTCATGAGTACGTACGGCTTACCGTCTCCATGAACGGTGTATTCCATTTCATAATTCATTATTATATAGATTATTATAATATAAAAATACTATATATAAAAGTTATTTATATATTTTTCTATATTTTTTAATCATGATATAAGTATAAGGATCAACGATATAACAAATTAAGACACATGCAAAGAACAAAGTGAATATTACCCGAAGTGAAAATTTAAAATAGGATCGTTAACAAGTGGGAATTATAATATCATAATCAAAAAATATATGGTATTGTTTATAATAATATAATTCTATAAAATATTTATAATAAACTTATATTTATTAGAGATGAAACGTGTACCAGTATGGAGAGGGTCAAGACACAATGTAAGGGGATATCTTATCACTTTTAATTTTCGTGAGATACACTTTATATTTGCCACTATTTTCTTTTTTGTGGTTTATGTAATTCCCATTATTATATTATATTTATACTTTAATTATGTTTATGGTTATTTATATATCCATTTATGGGTATTCATTAATGTGGTTTAAGATTCAAAAGTTATCAAATCAGTATAACTTTTTTTTCTCAATTTTCCTTCTTTGAGACTCATGTTTTGTTACTCACCTATACTCTTTTTCGAGGTGTATATACATACATTTTACATTTTATATAATGAATATATTTCTTCATTATATTTTAATCTTAATTTAATTTCATTTCCTTACATATAGATTATGATCCTAAGTTACTAAGTTATAAGAGTTTATTAAGACAGTCTCATTATTTTTGAGATTGTTTACATTTATGCTTCCATTGATAAAATATTTTGATCCATATCTCAAGAAATATCATGATTTTACTTATATTATGTTTATTCTATATATCCACATTTTTTAGTACCATTTTTTTCCACTCTTTGGTACTTAAGATAATAATTTTATGTACAATATTATAATCTCTCTCTTTGGTAGGAAATCTATTATATTAAAAAATCACATTTTAAAAAATGTTTTGAAAAATATCCTTGAAGATAATTTTCATGGAAAAAGGATTTTAAAAATGTTTTACTATTTTCAAAGATTAAATTATAATTGTTCAAATATATTTTCAATGAAAAAGGTTTTAAAATGGATTTATGTTATAAAAATCATTCTTTCAAAGAAGAAAGGATATTTCCTTAACAAATGTTTTTAAAAGATCATTCAAAATTAGTTAAAATCTAAGATAACATCCATTAGTGTTACTCATTACTTTATGGGATATTTATGAAATTTTTTCCATTCATATTATTTCTTTAAATAGATTATGTTTTGATAGCTTAATTTTTGTAGAACCCATTTCACAGTCACATGTTATGTGCTTTTGAAAGCCAATTCTTTTTATGGGTTATGTTTATGATCAAAGGATTATGAAACATGTCCCTTTATAGTGTTTATTCTATGATTAAATTTTTATAATACCCATTTCATTTAATGGGTTATTATATGATTATTTATGATCTTTTGGTATATGTATGTATGATTTCACTATGAGACTGGTGGGACCTATATCTCATGAGATAAAATTAAATGGTATTAGGACTGATACTTGACAACTATTATGGCCATGGGAGTGAACCATGACTACTAAGACGGTATGATGAGTGAAATAATGCTTCTATGATGGTATGGGGATTGAACCCATACTACTAAAATGGTCTTGGTAGTGATGCCTTGTCTACTATGGAAATTATTATATGCTTATGTGTTTTCTACAATTCCATGTTTTATTCCTATGTTATTATTTTATGGATTATTCTCTCTATTTAATTATGATTCATATATTTTGAACATCTAATCTTCATGCCATGATCTATATTTTGATCATTGATATGTAGGGTATGATCTTCTATTTCATGATATCATTCTCATGCCCTTATGGTCATGTTTTTGATTACATGCCTCGCTTGTTTACCCTTACTGTGAATTTGAGCTCACCCCGTTTATGTTTCCTTTTCCCCAGGTTATGATGATATGCACTATGTTTGATGTGTCTAAGAAGGGTTCTAGTCAGGAAGTGTGACAACCTAGACCTGAATTCCACTTAACGGGTGCCCCAAGCCCAGTGGGCCAAATGTCCTCAAGCACATCTTCCCAAACAACAGAGGCTACCAACCACTAGCAAGGGTCTAGGGTGTGTCTGTGGGGATACTTTACCCTCATTATCAGAGTGTATCATAGAAAAATAAATAAGAATGAATAGTAAAAAACAGAAGAAATATAAATATTATAAATTAAAAGAAGAAGAAAACTGATGCAACAGATAAACAATAATAACAATAACTATATCAACTGGAACAATGATGATGTAATGACATGTCACTATAAAAGTAGAAAACTTGGATACAAGACAATAGGCATAACATGTTCCACAAAGTAAATGAAAAAATGATACTCCATGAATCATGATATCATACTTAGTCATCTACTATCAAGATTCATCCTATCAGTACACAATCAAGTGTTGGAAGTTTTATGATTCCCTTTGTCAATACCTGCAACCATGTAATCTACTCCGGGTACCAAACAGTTCCCAGAGAGGGTGTGAGATAAATCTTAATGGGCCACCATGAACAGTGTCTATAACATCCGGCCCGTGTAATGTAATATAGCAGTGTGTATGCTTTTATATATAATGTAAACCAAGAATTAAATTGTAACTAAATACCCAAGTACCATCTTCATCCCTTGGCTAGTGTCTAAACATGTAACTAGTTCATTCAGTACATAATTACCATTTAATGTTAATAGTTCATGTGAGGCATAGTCAGCACTGACATCACCTTGTTATAATATATGTAGTGAAGGTCCCATGACATAATTTGGAAACCTGACAATGATATCCAGTGAGGGAGTTCGAGGGTAATAACCAAGGTAGCATAAATTTCATAGAATGATAATTAATTAGTATCTAATTCAATCTAAGGGGTAATAGTGTAATCTAATGATCGTAATCCAAGGAATTCCACAATAAGGTGCCTTCTGAGTCCAAAGTGATAGACCAAGGTAAAATGGGGCTACACAAGGACAGGGCCTGATGGGATTTCACCATGGCACCTATTAGTCAATGATGGATCCAAGGAGTGTATCTGAGGTATCCTGTAATAATGTAAAAAACCCTATGGTAGTATACTGGGAATCCGAGGAATATAAAATAATTAGAGTCTAGGTGGGTATCATCCTAAGAAAACCACATCCTGGAATCGGAATGGGGTTCCTGAGTCCTTAGGTATTCTCCTTTCAGAATCCATGGAATGCTCAAGTCAATACATTCCTATTTGATATTGTAATCATGTAGTAATTTATTTGGTTCAAGTATTTCATTCTATTAGTTTGGATAGGTTAAGTAGAGTTGTAAACATTTATTTATTGGACCAGGCATTTTCTTTCATTACTGTGGATAGGACAAGTAGTATTGAAACCATTTAATCAAGTATTAATTAACCTTTATGGTATATTCAATTATTGAGGTTCACTTTACTACCTTCCATCAATATGGAAAGGGGTGGTACTAACACATGACCTTTATTCAAACTCATTTGATAAGGCCAATATATATACATAGTATACTTACCATTCCACATTTCACATTTCACTTTTAATAATCACTTGAAATCAAATACATTAGGAAGGTAAAGTGGTGAGAATACATGTTACATTCCATTATGAAATTACCATTAATAAAATGTAATTTATTATGGAAAGTATCACCTTGAGAAAGGTCAACCAAATGCTCACCTGAATGGTGTCTCAAACGTGTTGAATCAATAAAACCCAAATATGGAATAACCTTCGACATGGGACAGATTGAGTTGTGGGTGCAAGAACTAACAACTCATCACATATTTGGAAAGGGAATAACCATATTATTCTAACAAGTACAATAATTTCATGTAAATTTAATAAACAGATTCCAATGAAACTGGTGGGCCCCACACGAACATTCCAAAAAACAACAAACTTTAGCGATGAGTTATAGAACACCCACCTTAGGGTTGTATGGACCTTCTCCTCTGGTATCGGCCTTTGATTTTCCTCGGATTAGAGTAGATCTAAGAAAAGGTAAAAAAACTCTCACATGGAGATATATAGGTCAAGAGATAGAGAAAAGGCTAATTGAAAAATATGACTCAGTTACATACTGTTATGCATCCAATGTTATGAACAAAAGCTTGATCGGATGTTGGATAAAGGAGATCTCTTGGTCCCCAGCTTTGGCCTTTAAAAAGCTCCAAATGGGTGAAAAATGAGGAATCCCATTGGTTCCCAGATTAGGAGTAAGGAGGGGTATTAATTTATCATTAATGGAAAAGTTGGAAATTTACCCAAAAAATTAGTTGGCACACAATTTGTCCACAATGTTTGTTAAAATTTGTAAAAACCTTGTGGAAAGAATCTATCTGAATGGTTTGGCCACACGGTTTGATCAAACCGTGGGCAGGATATGTACAGGTACCTAGGGAGAAAGGGGAACTCGCATGGTTAGGCCACATGGTCATGTGCCAACTGTCTGAGGTGGTTCTGTCTAAAAAACACCATCAACACGGTTCGGAAAACCATCCAGAAATCTGCATTGTTTACTCTTAACCATGTGAAGAGTATTTTTTCTCCCAAAATATGGGTTCCAGGCTCCGAACAAGCCCCAAACACCCTATAAACCTTTATTAACTCATTAAAAATCCATATTAGTTCCAAATTAAATATTTATATTGAAAATTAAAGGATCCATAACTAGGTGAAAAATTGGATTCTTACCATCTTCTCCCCTTAAAATAACTCACCCTTGAGTTTTTTATCCAAGGGTAAAGAAACACTATCAGAAAAAAACTCTAGCCATTGAGTACATACATCAGCTTCCCTCTCCCAAGTCTCATCCTGTACTTGGTTGTGCTTTCATAGCACCCATATGAGAGGGAAAGACTTTCCTCAAAGGTCCTTCGTGCTTTGGTCAACAATGCATACTAGATACTCCTCAAACACAGCATCAGATTTTAACTCATCTTCTTTGGGATCAAAGGTATGAGACAGGTCAACATGATACTGGAAAAGTGGTTAAACATGTAATATTCCGTTCATGGAATGGTACCTCTAAGGTAGTAGCAACCGATAGGCTACCAGTCCAACTCTCTCTAGAATTTCAAAGAGCCCAACATAATGAGGTGATAGTAATCTCTACTTCCTTAACCGTATATTCCCTACCTTATGTAATACCTAAAGAAAAACATGATCCCAAACCTAGAACACACGAGGTTGTCAACGACAATTGGCATAATATTTTTGTCTAGACTGAGCAATACTCATACGCTTCCGGATTAGCTAGACCTATTCTAAAGTCTCCTAAAAAATATGAGGACCTTGTAGGGATACCTCACCTACATCTATCTAGAACAAGGGTGAATGGCATGGACTACCATATAAGGCCTAAAAATGATCCATTTGGATCATCACCTAAAAACTTTTATAATAAGAGAACTCAATGAGAAGGATATTCTTATTCCAAGAACTTCTAAAATCAATGAAACATGCTTGGTGCATATTCTCTAGAACATGTATTATCCATTCCGATTGTCCATTGCTCTGAGGGTGAAAATTTGTGCTTAGAAGCACCTGAGTCCTCATAGCTTTTTTCAAGACATTCCAAAACCATGGAGTAAAACAAGCGTCCTTATCTGAAATGATTGTATGTGGAACCCCTTGTAGTCGTATGCTCTCACAGAAATACAATTTTTCCAAATAATCAACTAAGAAAGTCTCCCATATAGAAATAAAGTGGCATGATTTCATTAGTAGTTCAATGACTACCATGATAGAATCACTACCCAACAGTGACCCAGTTATGCTGACTAAGAAATCCATAGAAATATCTTCCCATTTCCATTATGGTACTAGAAGCATGTGTAACAAGTCTGCAGGTCTCTGGTGCCCTACCTTCACCTGTTGACAGGTCGAACACCTTGTGGCGAAGCATACAATCTGACATTTAATTATAGGACACCAATACTGGAGTCACATATCTCTATACATCTTCAAGATTCCTGGATGAACTACCCACTGAGAAGCATGAGACTCTTTCATAAACTCATCTCTCATATATACAGGATCCAGATATGTCCATGTAGATGTAGGAATCTATATCTGTCCATAGACCAATCCAGTGGTGGGTTACCTCCTGATATACTCTCACAGAGAATGAAACCTTCATGAATTGAAAATTGCCTACTATTCACCTTCTAAAAGAGAAAAGAGGTAACTATTAAGGATAAGAGGTAAGACTACTCTTGAATGTCGTGAAACTCTAGATGAAGTTCAGAAAAATAGGTCCATTAATTTCCATTCATCACTGGCTTTCTGTACGGTCTGTGTTGGAGTTTTCCGGCTCAATGAATCAACAACCACATTTCCCTTTCCAGGCATATAGGTAAGTTCAAAATCAAATGATTTTATATATTCGACCCATATTTGTTGTCTGAGGTTCAATTAATGCTTAGAAAAGATATACGTGAGGCTCTTGTGATCAATATACACCACAAAGCACTTCCCAACACATAATGTCTCTAGAAACATAAGGCATGTTCAACTGTTGCTAGCTCGAGGCAGCGTCTCAGTTAATTTATCTCATGAGGACTCAATTGATGAGATATATACACTAAAAAACTATCTTCTTTCATCAAAATTGGTCTTAGTCCAATGCTGGATTCATCATGAAAGACTATATGAGATTTAACTAGTTCTGGAAGAATCAGAATAGGTGCTGATACAAGCCTCCCATTCAACTCATAAAAGGATTTATCACATGCTTCTGACCATGTGAAAATGAAACCCTTCCTCATAAGACTAGTAAGAGGTGAATCAAGATGAAAAAATTATTGTATGAAATGACTATAATATCCAAAAATCCCTAAGAAACTTTTGATATTGAACATTCATGGGATGATCCTAAGAAACTACAATACTAACCTTTTTAGGGTCACCAGATACTATTGATTCTGAAATAATATGACCCAAGAAGTGTACCTTTCCAATCCCTATGTTTCACTTAGAAATATCAGAATAAAGTTAATGCTCTTTTAGTGTACTCAGAATGAACTCAATATGTTTGGCATGGTTATCATGAGTACGAGAATAAACCAAGATGTTGTCCACAAAGACCATGAAAAAAGAGTCCAAGTAGGGGTGGAATACACTATTCATCAATGCCATGAAAACGCAGGTGCATTCGTAAGATCGAATGGCATAACAAGATACTCATACAGACCATACCTACTATGAAATGTTGTACGAGGTATGTCTGATGGTCTGAACCACGCCTGATGATAAATGGATATCAGGTTGATCTTAGAGAAAAAATTTACTCCATAGAGCTTATCAAAGAGATCAACTATTCGAGGAACTGGATATCAGTTCATGATCGTAAGATGGTTCAACCTTCTGTAATACATTCATAGACGTAAGTTTCCATCTTCTTTATTGGAGAAAATCATGGGTGAACCCCAAGAGGATGTACTAGGATTTTAAAACCTCTGGCCTCAAGGTCCTCTATCTATTTCTTGAGCTCTTGAAGCTCAGTAGGTGCCATCTTATAAGGAGGAATGGATACTGGATCTGATTTTGGAACTACATAAAGTGTAAAATCTACCTATCTCTTTGGAGCTAATCTAGAAAAGTCATCAGGAAAGACTTCCCTGAAATGGTCTATTATTGGAGGGAAATCATTTGAAGCAAACTCTAGTCCTCCATGAAAGTATTTGCAATCTGGGTGGTCACTCCTCCTTGCCCATGATGATTTGATCCATCTCTCCTAGCCCGGACATCCCACTCACCTTTGAAAATATAACTGCTTCCTTCAAGTGATGTAAAAAAGACCATGCGGTGATAGGAATCTATAAAGGTGTGATAGTTGAGTAACTAGTCCATCCTGAGAATTACATCGAAGCTCATGATCTTAAGAAAAAGGAGATTCCACATGAAAGGGTAATTGCCAAACTCAGGGGGGCAGTCCCTCCACTGGCGTATGCCCTCTGTCCATATTCCCAATGGTGTATCAAAGGTCATTAAACCATAATAATATTGTATCTCTAGTCTGATACTTTCCAAGATAGATATAGAAATAAAAGAGTTTTAAGAACCTTTATCAAACAAAGAAGTGACAATTGTAGAGGCTACTATAATAGTACCTTGTAGTGTAGATGGTCCCATAGCCTAATCATTAGGTATCGACTGTAAAGAATGCAACTAACCTAATACATGACCATGTGAAATAGATGTACTACCAAAATTATGATTGCTCTACTGGCATTGCTGCTATTCAGGGGTCAGACTACCATGGCCCTAACCTCCTCCTCGACCAGACCAACAGGTGCAACTCTAACTCCCCACCTGATGTGGGGAAAAATAATTCTCTCGTGTAGGTGGATCAGATGCTGATCTTTTTCCATGAGATGTTGGTGGAAAGGTTCTGTAGAAATACTGAAGATGACCCATATTGCCGAAAGCCTGACACTTAATAGGGTCTCTATCATTCTGGGTATTCTTATGCCCTGGTGTTCCACACTGATGAAACACCACAGAGCTATCAAACTGGATACTCCGGCTACCACTGCCCTGATGAGAAACCTCGTGGAAATGTTTCCTGCCACCAGAAGAACAACTGGCCTGATGCTGCATTGATCCTTTAAAACCGGTATATGAACTATCCCTCAAGTTACACTCAATGATAAGGGATTGATCAACTATTATAGAAAATATATAAAGGATAAAAACATTCACCTATGTTCGGATGGTGTACTAGAGCAGATCCTCAAAATGTTTAGAATGTGAAAGCTCATCACAGGTTAGAAGTAGTGCAAAGTGCTTTAAATCAGTGAAATATATTGAATGTTCCATAACTAAAATATAACCCTACTCGAGATACCTGAAATATTTGGCTCTATCGGCTCTTAGAGTCTGAGGAAAGAACTAATCATAGAAGGCAGTCTGGAAATCCACACATAACATGCCCGGATGACGACCGGTTTGGGAAACCACATCCCACCAACTCATGGCCGAATCCAAAATCATGTATATATCAATAATTAATCCCTTATATGAAGGAATTTTCATATTCTCAATGATATATGGCATGGCCTCTAGCCTTGGCTCAGTAGCCTGAGAACCACCAAACCTTGAAAAAGTAAGAGGATGCTACTATTGGAACTCGTGGGCCAGATCAACATTCATAGGTGCAACCCATAGAGCACCATGCATGGACTACATAAGACGTAAGAAACTGTCATGGAATTAAGAACCAGTGCTCGGATCTAGTACAGTAAGACGTGCCTCAATTTCTACTCTTGGAGGTAAGAATAGCATCTTGGGGCCCACAATGTGTGGAGCATGGTAATCACCACCTTCTTGGTGAATAACATAAGGATGTCGTGGCAGAATTGGTCTACAAATTCCAAGCACATGATTCAAAAAAATGATAGAAGAAAAGAGATAACATCACTAGTGGAAGATGAACGTAAGAAACTCACTACAAAAGGCATAATACCCAAACTACCCACTTAGATGACCAGGTATCAGTAAGTGCTCAAGTATAAGTTTCATGTAATTTTGTAGTTAGTTTCCAGGTTTTCTCCTTTACCTTTAATAAACATGAAAAGGCCAGATAATGACATGCAACCAATTCATTTTAGAATTTAAAATTAACTTTATAATGGATATCCATTTCCAATGAATCAATTCCCATACACCTATCACCAGAAATGACAACCATTTATTTATAGTATATTGGCTCGACTCGGTAAATTAATCATCTCAACCCATGAGGTCCCATACACCACATGAATTGATAAAGGAAATTACACAATCTTGACCAATAGTAATACATGTACAAGAAACTATAACAGCATCACTCAGCAATTACAGAAATATCAAGCAATGCAAGGAAGTGAATTCACCTATATGGCTTGGTAATATACATCAATTTTGAATTATAGTTGCCTATAATGATGAATGTAACAATTCTCCTTTCCCTTATTTCATTAGGCTAAGGTTGAAAGGAATTTTCAAATAGAGTAATAATCAACAACACCACATAACATGTGCATCACCCAATGGTGAAATAATATCAACTGTAATAGGAAAACATAGAATAACTATTACTTTTTGGGCAACGTATATTTTACACCGAACATTGGTTTGCATCGCCCAATAATGGCTTAGGACCAAGTACCAACTGTTACTAGTCTCTAATATATTCTCTCAAAATAGTACAGTAATAAAAGAAGCCACCTTTGATACCACTCTGTAATGATACAGAACTAGATTCCACTTGACAGGTTCCCTAAGCCCAGTGGGCCACATGGACTTAGGTGCATCTCCTCAAATTCTAGAGGTTGTAGACCAGCTTTGAGGGCCTATGGTGTGTATGTGGGGAGACTATTCCCTCATTATTAGAGTGTAGCACAGTGTAATAGAAATGAATGAATAGTAAACAGTGGAAGTAGTATAAATATTATAAATAAAAATCAAAAGCAAACTGATACAGTAGATAAATGAGAATAACAATAACTGGATTAACTAGAATAGTGATGATGTAATGAAATGTCACTAGAAAACTGGAAAACATGGATATAAGATAGTATACATAACATGTTATTCAAAGTAAAAGAAAACAAAGGCTACTCTAAGAATACCAAGATCCTACTCAGTCATATTCTATCGAGATTCATCCCATCAGCATGAAATCAAGTGTTGGAAGCTATATGCTTCCATTTTTCAATACATGCAATAATGTAATCTACTCTGGGTACAAAACAGTGCCCATAGAGGGTATGAGATAAATCTCAGTGGGCCACCACCAATAGTGTTTATAATATCCGGCCTATGTAATGGAATACAATAGTGTGAAGGAATGTGTATATAAAGTAAATCATGAATTACAATGTAACTAAATACCCAAGTACCCCCTTCAACCATCAGCTGATGTCTGAACATGTAACCAGTTCTTTCATTATGTAATTACAATTTAATGTTAATAGGTCATGTGAGGCATAGCCATCACTAAAATCACCTCATGATAATATAATTAGTGAAGGTCCCAATACGTAACAAGGCAACCTGACAAAGATATAGAGTTAGGGAGTACCATGGTAATAACCAAGGTAACATAAATCTCACGGAATGCTAACTAACTAATATCTAAGTCCTGCTAAGGGGTAAGATCATAATTCAAGGAGCGTAATCCAAGGAATTACACAATAAGGAACCTACAGAGTCCAAGGTGACAGACCACAGTAAAATGGGGCTAGGAAAGGACATGGACCTATAGGCATTCACCATGAAACATAATAGTCAATGCTAGATCCATGGAGTGTATCTAAGGTATCCTCTAATAATGTAATGGGCCCACTAGTAATATACTAGGAATCTGAGGAATAGAAAAGAACCAGAGTCTAGGTGGGTATCAACCTAAGAAAACCGCATCAATAAATCGGAATTGGGTTCCCAATTCCCAAGGTATTCTCCTCCCAAAATCCAAGGTGATCCCAATTCAGTCCATTCCTATTTGATATTGTAATCATGTAGAAATTAATTTGGATCAAGTATTTCCTTCCATTAGTTTGTATTGGTCAATTAGAGTTGAAACCATTTATTTATTGGTGTAATCCTTATCTTCCATTAGTGTGGATAGGAAAAGTAGCGTTACAAACATTTAATTAATTCTTAATTAACCATTATGGTATATTTAACTATTGAGGTTCACTATTTTACCTTTCATCAATATGGAAAGGGATTCTACGAACATGTAATCATTATTCAAAATCATTTTATAAGGCCAAGCTCTATATTGAGTATACTTACCATTCCAAATTTCACATTTAAAATTTAATAACCATTTGAAAGCACTTAACTTAGTTGGGTCAACTGGTGAGTATACATGGTACATGCCATTATAGAATTATAATTAATAACAAGTCATTTATTATGGAAAGTCTCACCTTTATAATTTTCAAGAAAAGGCACACCCAAACGGTGGCACAAACATGCCGAAACAATAAAACCCAACTATGGAATAACCTTCAACATAAAGCAAATTGAGTTGTAGTTGTAACCACTAACAACTAAACACATATTTGGAAAGAGCACAACCATACGATTCTAACAATTATAATCATGGAATGTAAATTTATGAAACGACTTCCAAAGAAACTGGTGGGACCCACATGAACAATCCGAAAACAAAAAAATTTAGGGATGAGTTATAGACCACCGACCATAGGGTTGTTTTATCCTCCTCCTCTGGTATCGGCCCTTTAATTTCCTTAGATCAGAGTAGATCTAAAAAAAGTGAAAAACTCTCACAAAGAGATATCTAGGTTGAGAACAAGAGAGTAAATGAATGGCTAAAGAGGACTCAAGTAATTACCATTGCACATAAAATGTGATGAACGAATGCTCAGTCAGATGCCGGATAAAGGGGATTTCTTGATCCCTAGATTTGGCCTTCAAAAAGATCCAAATTGGTGAAAAAGGAGTAAAATCCCAATAGTTCTCAACTTTGGAGGAAGAAAGAGGATTAAGAGGTCACAAAGAGGAAAACTGGAAATTTACTAAGAACATTATACTATGTCCGGTTTGTCTGAATGGTTTTTCAAACCATACACAAACCATACAGGATAGATCTTCCCAAAAAGTTTAGAAAACCGTGCGTAAATCCGTATGGTTTCCTCTAAATTGTGAACAGAGTCCGTTTTCACCAAAATGATGTGTTTTATGCTCTAAACAATCCTATAATACCATTGAAACCAATACTAACTCATTAGACATCCATATTAGATACAAAGTAAATATTTTGACCAAAAATTAAAGGATCCATTCTTGATTGAAAAATAGGGTTCTTACAAGAAGAACCTAGTGGTAGATCATTTAGCTCACATATGTACCAATGGTATGTTTCCATGTTTCCAAAGAAACTATACCAATTAAGTTCTTTAGGCATCTTTTTTATAATGTTTTTAAGAATTCATCAAATGTAATGTAATGTCAATGTGTGAAAAGTATGGGTTACCATAGTTGGTATCAGAGAAAATTTATATTTAAAATTTGGAAACTATGATGAGAAAACTTTAGTGAGATACCTACGAATATTTCTAGGGACATGTCTTGGTATTTCTCTAAAGATAATTATGAGGATGAGTTAAAGATTAAGAAAATGTTCATAAATTTTGCTAAAGGATAGAGTGAGTGGATTCTTAGTAATACATCTTTGTCTTGATACTAAATGTAGATGTGGATCTAGAATAGATGTACCTAGGGTGAAAACTCTGAAAATATATTCTAGGCTTGACTCAGGGTATTCTAGTACACAAAAATGGTCCTTGATGCACACCTAGTTTGACACTCCTGAGGTATATGATTTGGGAATTCAAAAAATCTTCACAAAACATCATGAAGGATTTAAATATAATTTTCCTATGAATAACCTAGGGTGTAATAGATTAGGTAAATTTTCTTTATTTTGACATCTTATAAATAATTTTTCATGATTATGTGGCTTTCTTATATGATATCTGTTTCTCACTCTATTTTCTTGATTTAGTAATTGGGATAACTAGAAGGAACATGTTTAACACTTAATGTTTCAGATGTGGAACATATTGGTATTATGAGAATTTATTTCCCATGTGTAAATATTATAAAGATAATCAGGAAGTTGTTATGAGTATTCGTTATACTTATGAAGATAAATAGACAATAAATGACATGTGAAAGGTATGTGATTTTCTTCCGGTATTTTTTACATTAAACATAATAATCATGATTAGATCGAGGCTGAGTTACCTTAAGACATTATTCATATGTCATATTATAATAAAGAGGTATTAATGAATATTTTGATGAATCTTGAGTAATGGCCTAAGAATTATGATTTACTAATGAAGTATTTCTGTTGTGAAATTTAAATATTATATTATTAGAATTTTGAAATATATATGTATTTCCCGTATAATTTTTCATTTAGGATTGAAAAGGACTTGTATAATGGTGAAGGATACCTAGAAAAGTGATTTCATGGGATGAGGATATTTTGATTAAGGGAAGGTAACCCTTAATTAATGGCTAATATTGAGATAATGATGTTTGGATAAAGATATTCTTGATATGAATAAGTAAATTGGATGGTACAGACTACCCTAGAACTGATTATTGACAAAGTGTTCTATGTCAGCAAAGTTGGTGTTTATAACATTTTAGATTTAAGCAATATATCTAGTAACCTTTGGAATAAGGAATAATTCATAGTTTCTATAAGAATTTATGGAAATTCATGTTATTACTATGTTTCAAGAGAATATATGTTCATGGTATTCACATGTTCGTAATGTGATAACAAATATCGACTTCTTAATATATGGGGGATCAATGTTAATCTAATTTCAAAACTTCTTTCAAAAGTTTTGGATTTTCATCTTACGTAAGGGTTATAAGGTTAACCATTTATGGAATGTTTATGTCAAGCATCATATGAACTCAATAATATTAAAGTGTTATATCTGCATATGTGGATTTATGCATATTGGATAGAGAGTTCAAACTACTTTGTGCTGATGATAAATAATGAAAAATTTGATGGAATATCATAGATCTCGTGATCTATTAGTACTTAAAAAATGAAAAACTCACCTTCCTTTAAAGAGATAGAGGTGAAGTGGATCAATGAACTATAAAGGGTGAGGTTTTCTTGAAATCATTCAAGTATATATCTTAAATAAATTAACCAAACCTCTATCTTTTAAATAAATTAACCAAACCTCTATCTAATCTACTATCCCACATCCTAGTATACATTTTCCAACTAAATGTCCATTCATGGAAATCTAAGGTAGATGTATCAAAGAGTATATCAAAGGAAAATGTAATTCTTTCAGCCAAATAATTAATGATTCATTTTTATTACATCAAATCTATACATATTATATGCATTCTAATATAAATAAATCTTTATAGTTATTAAAGTAAAATTTTATTACTTTTTGTAATAAAAATTATCTACTTTCCTCCCATTCATTGGAAATTGAGAATTTCACTGATGTTGTTGTCCGATTGTCGCCTTGATGAATGAAGTAATTCATTTTTCATCACCACAACGCATGGATGGTTCTAAAAATGGATTTAATGATTAAATATATTATTTATTACTAGGGTATGGTTTTTAAAATTTAAATTAGGGTTTATATAAATAATATTTACTATATATGGTAATAAAAATTTTGACCCCTAAAACTAGCACACAGAGATACTTTTATTAATAAAAATCTATTCCTAAAATCCTCTTGAGGTTTCAATAATTTATTCAATTAAAATAATAAATAAAATATATCTATATAATTTTAAATATAGTGAAACTATTTTATAACTTCTTTGACCATGGTTAACAGAACGATACAGTTTTGGATATATAAAACAAACAACCTCATCTAATTTGATAGACCAAAATGTATTTAATAAATGAATGATATATAATGGGAAATAGAACATAAAAAATGAAATATAAACAAAATTATAACTTATTATTGTATCAAAATGATCTTTTTTATTTCATATATTGGACACATGAACAATGCAACTCATGACATTAGGTAGGGTATCTTGGTCTCAATTACAAATCCTTGGGAAATGCATCTAATTACTCTCCATTTTCATTTTATATGAAGTAAATACTACATTATTAAATTATTATATCATAAATAACTATAATTATTTTTAAATTCACATTCATTTATTCTCCCACTTTTATTTTTCCTTTGATCCATACATTACCTGGGTTTATGTATTATTATTCTTAGCTTGGTTTATTTCCACAATGAGAAAAAAATTTATTCTTTGAAATCCACATTTTAATTTTGTTATATTCTACCCTATTATTGTATTATATTTTATTCTAAAGTTATTGTCCTCATTTTTCAAGTATTTTTGACATTTTACCTCCCTTTGTTTCAATTTTTAACCAAACAGTTGCATGTATGTGGGTTCTTCTTTATATCATCATTATGGCCAAAAATGCATTATCTTCCATGTTAACAAAGTTTATATTTCCTCAAGAATTTACTTCTCTATACATCAATTATTTATTATGATCACTTCATATGATCTTTTAGTATTATTATTATTATTTAATTTAAAAAATATATATATTTCTTTTTTCATTTTTTTGAACTTTTTCATTCTAAAAAAATGTTATATTTTTTAAATTATCAACATAGTTCATTTTTGACTTTCTTTGAAAAAGTGTGAACATAATATTATTTTTTTATTTTTTTACACATAAAAAATTTTACCGCATTTATGTGCTATCTTAATTAGAATACTTTTTTTACATTATTCCATGTATTTTAGGTGAAAATATTACTCATAGTTTTATATGATTTTATAATTTAAAAAATAAAGGATTGTGTATTAGAAGAATAATTAAAGGGATTTCATTGCACTTATATACATTTTTATCTTTTTCTCAAAATATTTTCTTTATGAAATGATTCTTTTTTATCTTTTAGTTATTTTTAAGAATATTAATATTTTTTTAATTTCCACTTTTCACCACTTCAAATGGAATTTTTAATGTTACCTAAAAGTTAGTTTTTAGAATAATATAAAAACAATTTTAGATAAATTTTTAAAAATCAATTTAATTTTCTTATCAAACATTAAAATATATATCTTATTTTGGGATATGACTCAATTATTGTCTTCTAAACTCACTTATGAATTTATAGTTCGCAGCTTACCATTTTTTATAAGGTAATGTCTACTTTCACTCTTCATCTCCCACTGGACTTTATTTTCTCCTTCGTGTATATATTATTTATTTTGATGGATATATTCTATATCACTTTCACTATATTTATATTTTGTTTTATATTCTTGACTTAACCATATACCCATAAATATATATGTTGTTAGTTTTAAGGGTTGTTACCAAGAATGATATATCATTTATTGACTAGAGAAACACTAATAATATATATACATTTTATACCAATATAGATGTTTATATATGTCACTATGGAATGTGGGTTATATATTTTATTATTTATTTATTCTATTATATGAAAAATTTATTGGATATAATTATTAACATATGAGGGCTATAATTATATAGGATTTAGATGGATAACTAGGTATCATGAGACAAACTATATTAGGTATATGATGTAAATGTTACCCCTTTATATGTGATTTTACAGTATGAAGACATGATGGAATGATTATGATTTCAAAAATTATATAATCTATCACTATGAAAATATTTATTGTGTTATTTATTATTATTTACATTTTTATGTGAACTATGGAAATACAATTTTCTCTTGTTATCAAGTATGTTTAATTTAATTATTATTATTATTTATGTAATGTTATCCATTCCTTGTTTATTCTATTGTTTGTTTTGTTTTAAAATATCCTTTATTGAACTTTTTTCCTCTACATTATTATATTTTCATTTTCACATGTTATAAATAAGTTTGATACATTTGAAATTTTATATATAAGATCTATTTGTGGAGAATGTTTTGGGGATGATAAAGAGTTATTTTAAAATATGGAACCCTTAGTTTAGTCGGATGAATCCCCCTTGTATGGGAAGGTTATGGGTTATTTTAGATAAATATTTTTACTGTATAACTCTGATGATAAAAATAAAAGGTATTATGTGTTTATGTGACTTGAAACTTTTTGTTTATGTTGAATTTCTGTAAGATTATGTTTGGACCACTTTAGGTAGTTTAATAGATGGTATGTGAAGAATAGGTCATTAGAACTAGATAATAGAGTTTAGGCCCATGGTATAATAGTTTTTATCATATAAGGTTTTATATAACTTTAATAGTTATTAATTTATTTGATTATTATAATTTAAGAGTTTTAAATACCATAATAGGTTTATATATTTATGGATGATAACTAGATTAAAGAAAAATATACCCCTTCTAATGCATTATGTGACTAAATGTTAAGGGGAATGATGTTATTTTGGGACATTCTTATTAAATTTTAGAAATCATAAAATATCAAGGAATGTGTATCCATAAAGTATTCTATGTAATATGATTTCATATAAAATTAGTTTATTATAGTAAAATATTAATATCATTTTGGTAATATATATATATATATTTATATGATTGTCTTAAATATTGATCGACATGTGATTCATTTTATTTGAGGAGAAATGTTATATTGAAATCCAGAATCAAAATATTGTATGAATTTTTGGTCTAGGATATAGTAAGAATGATCTTGATTTAATTATTATTGAGAGTTATGACATGAATACATTAGTTCAAACCCTAGGGAAAAATATAAATGTAATAAAATATCCTTATTTTTTAAACTAATGTGTTTTTGGTTTCCTATAAATGAAATCCACATATGGATTAAAACATGGGTATTTTGGATTTGGGTAAGATTATACTAGGGGTAATGACTATGAAAATTGTTGGTTACGTATTACTTTGATCTTCACTCAGTGAACAAAAAAGTACCCTAACTACACACCTAGTTTGTCACTCATGGGGAATATGTATTAAATAATTCACTTGATCTTTATAATCCATTATAATGTATTTGAATACATTTCCATATCATTAGGAAAGAATATAATATAAAAATCACATATATTTTCATTTGAATGAGAAATTAAAATTTTGAGGATAAAATTTATTCAACTGGGGAAGATGTAACAACATCATATTGTAGAATTATTTTTCCATTAAATAAATAATATATTTAATAAATTGTATCATATGCAATACTAAAACAAAAATAACACATGATCTATTTTACAATAAAAAATAATCATTAATTTATTATGAGAGTAATGTGTCAAATATCATGAAGAAGATTACAAGAAATTGAAAAACAATAGTAAATAAAAAGAGATTCTAAATGATTAAGTTTAAATATTTGTGTTTTTATTTTAAAGAATAATTTAGTGTGTTCTAATACTAAATAAATGAATAAATATAATGGTAAAAAGATAAATAATAAATAGGATTCTATTAAAATAATTTATTTTTAAATTCCCTATTTCACAAAGAATTTTATTTATATATACATATTATATGTTTTCATCTTCATAAAATAAATTTTTCACTTATAAAGGATTATTATAATAAAATGTTTAAATGTTTAAATGGATATATTAGTACTCATTTAGTTATAAATTTATATTATATAAAACTTAGAACACATATGGTTTCGAAAATAATATTAATATAAAATAAATTATCATTATATTTTTTTCTATTTGTAAGATAAATTTTATAGTTTTTGAATGAGCTTAATTTTCTGGATTCATCTTGTCAAAATTAGGTTATGTTCACTTTTTATGTAATTTTCTTTATAGTTTATTTTTAGTTAATATTAAATATATTTTTTATTAAATAATTAAAATAAAATTTTTATCAAATTTAGATATATAATTTAATAAAATTTATTGAATGTTCGAAATTAGCATAATAAATATTAGGTAATATGTCAAAATAAATTTTTAGGGTAAAAAATAATTTAGCATTATAGAAATTAGATGCCATAAATCTAGATCTAAAAAAAATATATTAAATCCCACCCACAAAATTCTTTCCCACTTCCTAGTTGTTTTGGTCTCACTAGAATACCAATTTATGATGACTTATGGAGTTGTATAAAGTGGGTTGGCAATTGAAGATGTAATTATTTAAATCAATTTCTTTCAAGTTTATTTCTTCTTCAACCTCCTAAAAATCCACTATACCCATACAAATATAATAAATTATGTAACATAGTATACTAGTATTCTATTCTTTTTATGTAATAACAATTATGTACCTTCCTCCCATTCATTAAAAAATGAAAACTCCAGTCATGTTATGGTCTAATAACCTTTTCTATGAGTGGAATATTTCATTTTTCATCACTACCATACATGGATAGTTATAAAAATAGATTTGGTTAATAAATATGATTTTTATGAATATATAAAGACTTATAAATGTTAAATGATTCTTTACAATGATAATATTAAAAATTAATAGTCATTGTAACTAAAGCCACGTAATATAGGCATAACAAACAACTTGTCATATTATGAATATATTGTTTAAAACCTATAAAACTATAATATTTTTTATACAATAGAAAAAGAAAAAATATATCCAAAATTATATATGTGTCCTAGACCAACCCACTTGGATCTAGTTCTAGAAACACTTTATTTTATAAACTATCTTTGATATAGATTTAGATAAGTAAAGGTAGACATAAATATATTTCTTAAAATTTATTAATTAAGTATCACAATTATCAGAAAATCTCATGAATGTATGGTCTAGTATCTTTACATATCAGAAACTTATTTTATGATTGTAGGGAACACTTATCCATAATCGAACAACAATAGACTCTATTTTATACTAGAAACATGTTGCACTCAACAGTATAAATTAGGGAATGGAAATATAATAACTGGGTGTGATTAGATTCCCATTAATGAAAATCAAATCCATATATCATCAAGGGATAGATAATAAGAAATAATGATTATATGAGACATATATTATTAAAATATCGTGGAATAAAAATATTTATCAATAATTCATGATAGAGGACTATATAAAATCAAATAAACAAACACACACCAATGAAAGAGTGTGAAATCTAGTAACAATGATCATGAGACATGATCTATAACAATTTCAGATAACATAAAGCATGCTAAAACACCATATTGTTAGAAACAAATAATTACCAAATTACACTTTGTGTTCAAACAAAAGAATTTCCATCATTTATATATGTGAAAAAATAAAAGTATGTCCTCCATTTATATATTTGAATATATCATATTACGTATCCTCTTCATTATCTCATGAGATATAAAATTTTACCCAATACATTTTAGGGATTTGAATAACCCAACTATTGAGGGCATTATTGGAATCAAATATTATTAGGGTTTCATTTATCCTAAACATTCATATATATTTATTAGGAAAACACTTTCACATTGAATTATTGAACCAAAAACATCATAGTGATTTATCATACCAAAACTATCTAATAATTAACATACATAAACATGATTTATAGTAATAAAATTAATCAAATATCATAACATAAGGATACCATAATATAAATTAATGATTCTTAATATTTACAAATAGTTCTTCATAATTTTTAAAAAATAGTAGATCACTTGATACCAAAAATCCAATCACCCAAAAAGAGCATTTGATAAAGGCTTTAAAAAGTTGATTCATAACAAATAACTGTATATGAGTTATATATTTTATGGTTAAATAGTAAAATGGAAGCATAATGATTATCAGATAAATCAATTTGAAAAAAAATAAAATATCCATTTAAGAAGTGCTTAAAAACTCCCTTAAAATGTTTTCTTAAAAAACAAACACTATTATATTGGAAAAAAAATTAAAAAAATTCCTTTTAAACTCAATATGGTTTTTATAATGAAAATTATATAATTGAATAATGCTTTCATAAACAATCCTTGATAATATATTAAATCATGGAAAAATTCTTTCATAAAAACACAAGACATTAAAGTTATTTATAAATAATTAATTATTAATTATAAAATAATAATTTTTATATTGAATAATATTTATATTTCACCTGAAAATCATCATGAGTTAAATTTATTTTTAAAACAATTATAATGAAAATGAAAGGAAGAATCATTATGAATAATTCTAAGACATCTAGAGATACCATAAAAGTGTCTTTAGTATATTTTATTAACATAATCATACAAGATGATGTTTAATTTCACATAAGAAATCCATTTTCTCTATATAAAAATAAAAATTACTATGTAATAAAATTTTAAGGTGGAAGAAACTGATACTATAAGAAAGAAGATAATGAATATGCATTATAACTCAATAGAGTGTGTTGAGTTAACAAAATCTACTTCAAGCTTGGTATATTTTTAATCAATTGAAATTTAAAAAAGGACATGATATGGGTATTCAAATAAAAATAATTACATTAATATAAAAAAAATTAATTATGAAATAATCACACCATGTCATTGGTATTATGTTTCAAAATATGAAATATGCCTAAAAATTTTTAAGTGTAGACAATAAACCCTTTATGATAAATTTAAATAATAAATCAAAAAAACATGAGTGGGTTATGAGGATATGGAAATTAAATTATCATATAATTATAGTTATTAATTATACATGAAGTTTAAGAGTTAGTTAATACATAATATAAAATAAATAATGGTGTGAGATATCAAACATGTCTCATGGATTTTCAAATGACACAAAGAAACACATGCCTTATTGTCCCACATAGTCATACACACACTATCCTCCTATATAAAAAATAAATGTCTTAATCACCTTTTTCATAACCATATTCATATCTATATCCTTTTATACTATTCATTTATAATTATCTCTTATAATTTTTTGACTTAGTTAGGGTTTCTTTTCATCAACAGATGTCATTAATTATAATTGTCTTATATATAATTTAGAGTATCATTATTGATACACATTCATTTAAAATAAGTTTAGTATTCCTAGATTATCTTTTATACTATAATAGAATACATATATTTATTTTTAAATAACATTCCTCATTCTATATTTTTCTTAAATTTTTCCCTGGAAATAGAATCAATATCGGCTTATTTCATAAATTCGAGTAATCGATGCATAAATTTTAATAATAACATAAATAAATATTATAAATTTTACAGAGATATAAAGAAATATTTATTTTCATATTAACATATAACAATATTAGAATTTATATTACCATAATAATTAATGAATTTTTTTTATATCATCATTCTTATAGGTGGATAAACAAACCCAAATAATAACACATTATAACTAGATGGGTGAGTATGGTTAATGATGCATAAAATATCATTATAATATAATCATAATGAAATTATTTAGATATTATCATGTTGTTTAATCACATTTTAAGAGGTTATGATAAATAATGGAAATCTAGATGGAAATGAATAATGTTATTTCACAGATGCAGTATTCCAAAATATACATGGTTAACATTTTCATTTCCCAAAACATCAGAGGGAATTATGGTGGACTAAAATATGCCTCCCTATAATAATATTTTTATTAAAATCATCACTTTTATTCTATAGTTTCATCCTTATAACTAGTGAAGAGATGTGGTTGTAAGAATTGGAAGTCTTTGTTTTGTGGTAGTGGTAGTCTTCACAAATTGAAGATCAAATTTCTTTAATTTTTTATAAATAGATGGGAGGGAATAAATAATTCCTCTTCCATGAATTTAATAACACATCATTATATATATTATATGTGGTTAATTATAATTAAATGATTAATATGTGTTTGGATGGAAAATATTAAGATTTAATTTCTAAGGATTAAGTAATACTCATGTTGGGAGCTCAAGATCTCTCTTGAATGTATACTTGGAAATGAAGTGTTTAGAATAAAAAATTTGGGCCAAATACTCATAAAGGTGAAATTAGATTATAGGAGGAGAAAAATGGAAATGTTTTTATAATAAATTGGGTAATGTTATAATTTTTTTATCTTTAAATAAATACTATATTCTTTGGTTTTCTCCACTCACAACACTAAAAACCAACCAAATATAAACTCTAATAACATATCCATAGAATAAAATTCTTTAAATATTGGTAATATTTTATGATATATATATATATAAGAACAAATCAAAAATAAAATTATCCATAATCACTGGACTCAATTAGTATAGATACAAACTAATAAAATATTTATTTATTAATAAATGAACTTAATAAAATAAAACTTTTTTAAAAAATTGTATTTATTATTTTTTAAAAATTTATAACAAACAGTTAATAGATAAAAAATTGATTCCCAATAAAAAAATTTCATTATTTCTTATGATTTTATATTGATATTAAATTTATAAACATTAACATGATAATTTTATAAAAATGATATCATTTTTTTATTTATCATGGTATTATTTTCTTGATATGAGATTTTGTAATATTTTATAAAATAATTTATTTTTAGGTTAATAGTGAAATATAAAGTTTTTAAAATAATGTGGTGTCATAGAAACCACCTGGTTATAACCATAAACTAAAAATGGGGACATCATTTTCTTGTACAAATATATATTTTTTAAGTAAAATTATATAATTTAAAATAAAGTGCTTCAATTACAATCTATTATTTAACATTTCAAAACATAAGAACTATTTTCTCATTTTTTTTAAATACATTATACATTAAAATATTAAATTTTATTTTATTAAATTGAATTAAATTAATTATATTTTAAATTTATAATTAGTGGGTCAAAATTATATAATAAGGGTCTCTTTAATTTTTTACATGAATATTAGGTTACCTTTGGTAAATATTTGTTACCTTTGTAAAATGATTATTTTAAAAGACTTATAGTTTTCTAAATATAGTGTATTCCTAGAATTAAATGATTCATTTTTAAATGAAAACTATAGTATGAATTTTAGATTTATATACAACTGATTAAACACTAATTTAACGGTAAATCAATGTAAAATAATATTAAGAACACATAATGATTAAAACTACATTTTTCTAGAAAAAATTTTCTCATCACATTATAAGTTATGATTACAAATTTCATTTTATCCAATTTACAAATTAAATAATCATGAATAGATTCAATATTCTAATTCAATACATTTAAATTTTTTAATAAGGGTCTTCTTATTTTTATTAGAAATATAGTTGACATGATTAATATTAAATTAATAGTAATAATTATTTAAATGACTCATCTAAGGTGGATCAGTTTTTTATAAATTTACCTGAACTACAGATATTATAGAAAACCTATTTTTAGTTGTGAAGTAATACCAACATTTATTGATAGTATTACCTCACCTAAATCAAATAAATTTCATTCCTCTTCATTCATACCCCTTACATACCATTCATTTCCAAGGATGTGTCCCTCTTTGTAATGGAACACACCTCCCTGATCCATTACTTTGTCAAAATTTGATTCTTAGGGTACTTTTGGAGGCAATGGTGGCTCATTTATAGAGTTTACCAAATTTCCAGTTTTTCTATTGGTAGGTCAGGGTGTCGGTAGGTCGAGGCATTGATAGGTTGAGGGTTTTAGGAGGTCGAGGCATTGATAGGTTGAGGTGTCGATAGGTTGAGGTCGTCGGTAGGTCTGGGTGTCGGTAGGTCAATGCGTCAGTAGGTTAGGATGTAAGTAGGTCACAGTGTCGGTAGGTCGATGTATCAGTAGGTTGAGGGATCAGTAGGTTGAGGCTTTAGTAGGTCGAGGGAATAGGTAGGTATAGGAATTGGTAGGTCAAGGAATCGATAGGTCTGGGTGTTGGTAGGGCGAGGCATCGATAGGTTGACGACATTGTTAGGTTTAGGTGTCAGTAAGTTGAGGGAATCAGTAGGTCAAGGTGTCAGTGAGTTAGGGTGTCGGTGAGTCAGGCGGTGGTAAGTCATGTCGATGGATTAAATTTGGTAGCTCAACATCAGTATGTCACCCATCGGTGACTCACTATTGGTGGTAGTGGATTTCTTCCAGTGACTCACCTATTAGAGACTCTGAATCGGTGTCAGTGGCTCGTTGTTGGTGACCCATTTTTTGTTTTTCCAGTTTCCCCCCTCTAACATTTTATTTGAAGTAAATCGAGTTTAAAGACTAATATGTGAATTTATAAGTACTTTTCAAAGGATATTAATTATATATTTAATATACTAATGCTTGAGAGTCTTTGAGATAGTCAAACTATGTGATCTTGGCCACGATATGACTTTAATGGAATTTTAAATTGTCTCCACCTCTATTGAATTGGGATCTAACCTTTCTAAATGGAGACATTCTCTTCCCAGATTGTCTCTATTTTCTCTAGGTTCATCGATACCCCTTCTTCCTCAAATGATTCATGTGCCTAATTTGTATACCCCCCTTCAGTTTCCTTGGAATCACCTGCTCGAGTGACCCCTCTGTTTTGGTTCAAGGAGGAGTTTGGGTCACCTATTATTCTGAGTAGAGATTGTACTATCTCTCTTTAATTATGTATCATGTGGCTTGGTCATAGTATGTTTATTTTGTAAAAAACTACTGAATCTATCTTTTAACAAAGATAAATTAAAATGTTGAAATGCAGGCTTGATAAAGGGATCATAGTGGATTGATGTTGATCACCTTTTTTATTTGTTATCTTTGTTTAATATGTGATCTTTTGTAGCCATGTGGCCTCTAAAAATCATGGTCATTGGTGGTCTTTTCTTGCACATGGGTGATGCTTTATAACTATTGTTTTTTCTTTGAGGATAATTTTTTTATATATCCAGCTGATTATTCACATACACTTGGTTAGAAAAATGGATTCCCTAGGATAGAAACCCTTGTGTGATCACCACTACTTATCAAATTGGAATTTAAAGAAAAACATTGGAGAAATTTGAATACACATTTTTTGATATGTGGGGTTGTGTTCTTTTGGGTTTTGTGCCTTGTGTCAGTTTTGGTGGTGGTAGCTACGTGTTTGTGTGTATGGGTCGGAACGGGCGGTGTGATTGTATCTCAAGTTGAGAGATTGATTGATTGTGGAATGGATGGAACTGTTATGTAGTGGGACTTCATTAGCATAATGGTTGGGAAGCGGGGCAATAAGAGTAGGTTGTGTCATGATTTCATGTTTATGGGTGTGATGGGTGTGGTGTTTTTGTGTAGTGGGGCTGCTAGGTTTAGTCGTGAGAGGGTGATTGAGTGGGATAACTTCGACGAATGAAAGTTGGCAGTGGTTTAACGAGTGTTTAGGAAAGGGGAGTGTGTAGTAGTTTTTTTCCCTGGTCCTTATTCTTGGTGTGTTATGGCTAACTATTTGGTTTCCACCTATATTGTGTTTGGTAGTTTCTCTGGTAGGGATGGAATAAACAAATAAATGAATTTATAAGGCAGAACAATAAATGGTTAAATGAATTGGATGGGGGTATGTTTCGAGTCATGGCTTATAGTGAAGAAGCATTAAATTTAACATTGTTTGTGGTGGTACATTCATGTAGGGGTAGCAACAATGTGGATTTGAGTGGGATGGTTTTATGTTTGGAATCCCATAGGATGGATGGACGGATACTAATTTTACCCTACTCCCTCTTCTACGAATTTTTCAACCAAGGATTTTTAGGAAGACTGTAATGGCTTGATGTTCAATACTAGATTTATGGTATTGGGTGTGTGAGAGATGATTTGTTTCCTAGGTTTCTTTGGGATGAGGCCTATGTGTTTTCAGGTAGGGTGCGGTATGTCTGAGGCCCAGGTGTCTGCGATCAGGAATGTGGTGTGGTTTGTGGCTCAGATGTGTGCGGGAAGGTTGTGTCAGTGGGGATTATGGAAGAGTGTGGTAGCGTCAGGACGTTCACTATTAAGGATAATTAGTTAACCAGTGGGAATTGATGTGGGGTACACAAATATTGATGTTCCTATTAAATTACATTACTTGGTTTTCATTACTCAGTGAGTGTGCCTCGGTGAGGTATAGTGGTCTGTATTTCTTGATAGGTGATGTTGGTTTCTGTTGTTTTCTCACACGGGTATTAGTATGTTCCTCCCACTTGTGTATGGGTGACTTAGGCTTTTCTTACTAAGAATACTTGTATTCTCACCCTACATATATAAAACTATTATTAGGTTTCCATGGAGATTACACAGATTGTGTTGGACCTTACTATCTTGGACGTTGGGTGTGATTTCAATGTTGCTGCTTAGATGTTCATTTTGAACGTACCTTGGAGTTTTATTTCCATTTTATAGTAGTTTTACTTTGATCATGCATGTGGGATGGATTTTTGTTTCCTTATATATATATATATTGGAGTTAATCGAGGTAGATATATCTTATCTCCCAATATTGGTTACTATAAAAAGGTAATGCCTCCAATTTTTTTGAGATTTCTGTACCCTTGGTGTTGGTTTCCACCCCGGGGAACATTGGAGGTGGGACTCAGGGTTCATTATCTCTCCTTCATCTTGAGAAAGGAAGTTATCAACATTTTTTTATCCCTCCCCTCATCTTGAAGAAGTCATGTCAAGAAAAAATGGTATCAGAGGTGATGGTTGATAGATAGAATAGATTTTGGAGTTAGGACCAGTGATAAATTGCATGGGTTGGTAGGGAAATAGTGTTAGGTGACCTTGGTCTGTGACATAGGCTAGGGAAGACTCACTTGGACATGGTATTTTACAACCCCCTATGATCTGATGCGATGTATCTATGATTACTGAACAACCAAGTGAGGCTACAACATTTTTGGGGTAGAGACCCTAAAAATGGTACATGCATCATTGTGACTTGTTTTCTTTTTCTTTTTGGGTGTTTTTGGAAAATAATAATAAATAATGAGTTAAAATGGATCCTAGATAAATTCCATGCACTTGGTTTTAACAATTCCTTGTTTTCCTTTCAGCTATGGATACCAGACTTCGTTCGTTTGTGGTACAAAAGGTGGCGGGTCAATAGGCTAACTGAGTTGACCGAAAGAGGTTCAACCCAGTGGAGGAGGATGATCAGTGGTAGAAGATGCTTCGTGCTTTCCAGTGGAAAACATTGGGAAATTATGAGGGCAGTGTCTTGGAAATGGAGGAAAATAGTTGGCTTGAGGATCTAGTGATCACTTTTAGCTTGTTCTGGGATCCAACAGAGTACTGGGTTCCTCTAGCAGTGATCCAAATATGGGGAGCATCATGTCAGTGGTGGACACTTTACCTCAGGTAGATAAAGGAGGATGATGTTTTATGGGATGACTTTGTGAACTATTTCCTAGTATAATTCCTTTCCTCTATGATGAGAGTCAAGAAGTGGCATGATCTACTATCACTCCAACAGGGGAGTATGTCGGTGAGGGAGTTGAGGATCAAGTTCAAGATATCCTACCTTTTTTCCCAGATCTCTTTTCTAGATGAGGAGTCTCGAGTGAGGCGCTTAAAGGAGGAACTTCGTCCTTCTCTTCAGTATGTGGTTACTCTCTTCAACCTACCAACATACATAGAGGTTCAGAAGAAGGATGAGGTAGTAGGGAGGATTCACTCATGAGGAGGTATACTATGAGAGGGAAGTCATCCATGTTATTCAAAGGGGAAGGCTATCAGCAAAAGGTTTTTGGTGTCAGGGCCTTCTAGGTTTCATCTAGTGGGGAGCCGACCCTAGTAGTTACACTTCTGACCCTCTGGTCTTCTACCATTTCCCACAAGCATGGGACCGATGTGTTTTTCTTGCAAAGGATATGGGAAACATCAGATTCAGTGCTTAGTTTGATCATAGTATGGTGGAGGTGGGTGGGTTTATTTTCCCCCTCAACAACAATTGATAGCCAGGCTTTTCCAGTAGCAGGGACAACATGCCCCTGCTCCACAAAGGAAGATGGTAAAAAAGGAGGCCAACCTTAGGGTTCTCCTTAGAGACCTCGACTAGAGCATCTTTGGTGAGGAAGATGATAGTTGAGGGTCATATGAGTTGGGTGTGGGAAGTTTCACGCCACAGAGGCAGAATTTCCAGTAGGTCCAGAGATAATTTGAGGTATGACCAGTTTGTTTAGTACATTTTCCTTCTCCTCTTTTGATTCATGATCATTTCACTCCTTTGTATCAACCTCTCTAGCCAATGCTCTGGGACTGGACATAGTGATAATTTTCGCACCCCTGGTATTGAGTACACTAGTAGGAGGTTATACCATATTGTTTGATGATTTTAGGGGATGTAGACTGATGTTGGGGATGCATTAATATAGCAGGGATCTCTATCTTCTACAGATATATCCATATGGTGTTATCCTTGGAAATGAATGGTTGTACTATGTGTGTGCTATTATCAACTACTTCTAGAGAGGAGACATGTTTTCAGATGTGAAAGTATAGCATATATCTTTGGCTGGTGAGCGGAGCTATCTGGTGGGCAGCCGGTATATGACGCCTCATATTTCCTTGTTAGCTGAGTGGTTAGTGGGATTGATGGATGATGATATGGTGGAGGTTCATGGAGTGTTCAGAGAGTTTCTGGATTTTTTCCCCATGGTGTTTGTGACTCTACCCCCTCAACGTGATGTTGAGTTCGAAATAGAATTACAACCCGATAATAGTCCAATTTCGATGGTCCTTATCAGATGGCGCCTTCTAAGTTGCAGAAGTTGTAGAATAAAATTGACGATCTAATGAAAAAGGGTTTTATCTGACCCATTATGTCTCTATGGGGTGCTTCGGTATTATTTTTGAAAAAAGAAAATGGTGTTATGAGGCTATACATAGACTACCGGAGAATGAATTAGGTAAAAATCAAGAACTATTACCCTCTCTCAAGGATAGATGATATTTTCGACCATTTTAAGGGAGCGAGTTGGTTTTCCAAGATAGATCTATGGTTTGGATATCACCAGTTGAGGGTGAAGATGGTGACATCCCAAAGGCTGATTTCTGGTGCAGGTATGGGCAATTCGAATTCGCAGTTATTCTATTTGGTGTTAAAAATGCACTAGTCATGTTTATGGGGTATAGTGACCCTACCCTTTTACATATATCATTAAATAATTTTAAGAATAATTATTCATCAAATTACATTCCATGGGTTGTGAAGTCTAGTTTCATTGAAGACTAGGTACATAAAACTGAAAATAGAAAACATTTCTTAATATAATCTTAATATTGAGCTCTTAACATCCATTGTGCTTGTAAATCAGTATAGGATAACCTTTGGATAACATGAACAATGGGGTGAGATAAAAATCCTAGTAAGGTAGTAATCATAAGAATATAGCTTTAGCACATGGGTTAGAATGCATGACATAATGAAAATAAAAAGCATAGAACATATGGAATCATATCATATAAACATGAGATCGTATAAATATGGATTCATTGTAATGTGGTAGCAACATAAAATATAGATTTAGCATGAGTCAAGGCTCATTTCACATACAGGAGCGCAAGTCAAGGTTAACCACCAAGACAGTTGCACATTGTAGCAAGTGTCAAGGATAACTGCCAAGACCGTTGCACATAACGTCTCATGAGAATGAACTTTACCCAATGCATTGGAGTTCTATTTGGGTACACCTATCATAACAAGTTCATGAATAATCTTTCCACATATAGATTCATAAATAATCAATGATAATCATAAGGTTACTCATGGAAACAAATGGGTATCATAATCATGTCATAAAGCATAATGAATGGGCGTATCATATAAGTGTCCATGAAAGAAAGGAATTAGATCATAAATGGATATTAATAACTGAAAATAAGCACATATCATGGTATTTTAAGTCAAAAAAATTTAAAACATGTAAAAATAGTATTTAAGAATTTTTATCATTAAAACATTTTAGTGCGGTTTTAATGAAAATACTAAAAAGAATTTAAAATAGAAAATGGAATAATATTTTATATAAAACCAGAAGTTATCCAAGAAGTTGTTTATAATAAGAACACTAGTTTTATAAATGAAAATAATGGCTTAAAACATATGTTAGATTTCACTTTAAATTGGGTATGAATTCGGGAAGTTCCCTTAAAATGGGTTTTATTAACAAGAAGTATTGAAGAGGGAATTACTTAAAATAATGTATATCCCTAAAAGATAATTACTAATGAATCATGATACATGATTTTGGAAATATAAACATAAATTAGAAGATGTAAATAAACAAAATATAGGATTACATTTTGGTGAAAAGAATTAAGAACAACCTGAATGAATAATGTAGGTTTGGGTAGAATCTATTACCTTAAGTCTGATGGTGTTCTACGCATGATATTAATGACCATAATAATCAAATTAGGTTCATTAATTAAAAATTATACAACCTATTTTACTTGGAACTGATTTAATATAACTTTTTTGAGTGCATTCGTGGAATTTTTTATGGTTTAAGAGTTTTAATTTCATTGTTTGGGTATGTTTGTTTCATGATCAGATTACTTTTATACATGAATGGATAATCATGTAAAATGAGGATGGTCTTCCAGAATTGGAGTTATATTTTATTATTGAACATATAGAGGCTACATGGTTATAAATTTAATTTTTTTACTTGGAGTGAAGTTAAATCGTTATATAAAACTTCTGGGATAACCTTTTGGGTTAATTGGCAGGTTTTGATCACAACGAACACATTTTGATTTATAAATCCAAATCATGTGTAAAAATGATTAAAAAAAGATGATTCATAATATATATTCTGTATTATATTTCAACAATAAAAATGGTTTCATGACCATAACTAATGACATTAAAAGAAATTTAAAAGTAGTCATCCTTGAATGTGATGAATTAACACATCTCAGATGGTGTTTTCATTTCTAGTATAAAAGATTGGTCAAGGAGAGACGATAATAACTTATTCCATTATCATAATAATTTTACATTACATTTAATGTACTAGAGTTTTTATAATATTTTTATGAGAGGTAAATATTGAAAATAAAACAAAGTAACTTGAAAAGAAAGTATGAAATTTAAAAGAGTGATTTACCTCTGGAATTAATCTTCCTTGAGAGATTATTAATGAGAGAGTATTTGGTCTTTTTATAAGGCCAAGGGATACTGGATATGGGGTAGGATCTTTGGGGGATATTTGAGCAGAATTTAGGCAAGCCACAAGGCTTTAGGGGAGTAAATATAGGAGGGGAGTGCGGGTGTTTTTTATAGTGGAGGGGAGAAGGGTTATCTCAATATGTTAATCATTAGTTTATTATTTTTCCATAAGACAAGAAATAGTAATGATTACATGAAAAAAATAGTAATATGTGCATGTGATTTTGAACTGATGAACATTTACATCATCCATGACTCAAGCATGATGCAGAAATTCATGTTTTAGCGCTTATCGTAAATTATCGTATTTTACTATTCATAAAAAATTCAAGTATTTCAGGAAAATCCCAAAAATTCACCCATACCATTTTTTTATGTGTATAATTTAAAAATGATATCCATTCTTGAAAAATAATTTTCTAAATATGATTAATTTAACTTTTAATTAAAATCATAATTTACTTGAAAAATATAGATTTAAAAACTATAACTGATTTTATAATGTTTTTTAAAATTACATAACATCTTATAAAATTATCTTATAATAATAATACATCAAAACAATAATTTATGAATATATGTTTTGAAAATAATTTTTTTAGCTATTAAATTATTCATAAATTTTTAATTAAATATTTATAAATTATCAAAATACCAACTCTATCATATTGTCACTTATAAGATGGGTAAATTATAATTATACATTTATTGGTAAGAAAACTATTTACATGGAATATTTAATATTCATAAGGGTCATATTACTATTTATAAGGGTAACATTACTATTCATAAGGGTTAGTTACTATTCACTAAAAATTAAGTTTTACCTATTAGACTCCAAACATCTTATTGATCACAACCTTATATGTCATATTTTCGAAACTCAAATCAAAGAATTGAAAATATTATGTTTAAAGGTCATATAGTACATAGTATTTAATTTTATTGCAATTTCATGTGATTATATGACATAATTATAAGAAGTGAATTTCCATTGATTAAACTTTGAGTCATTAAATTCTTCCCCCTTATAAAATTTCACCCTCAAAATTTCATTTTACACTATATGATGTAAAGAGGTTCAAGTAATTTTCCTTCATTGCCTCTTCTATTTCCTCTGTTGCCTCTTCATACTTATGGTTCCAGCATAGTACTTTGACCAGGTGAGTAGTGTTGTTATGTAGAACATTGTCTCTATGATCTAAGATCTTCACTTGCTTCTCCTCGTAAAAAATATCATTCTCAAACTGTACCAAATCTAAAGAGATTAGATGTGAAGGGTCTGGTATGTACTTCCATAAGAGGAATATGTGGAAGAAATCATGTACATTAGACATGGTACGTTGGAGTTCTAGTCGATAGACCACAAATCCAACATGATCTAGAATCTCTAAAGAGCCAATATACCTAGGAATTAGCTTTACTTTCTTCGCAAAACTCATTACCTTCTTCCATATATATATACAAAGAAATACCATGTCTCTAACTTTGAACTCAATGTCTTGTTGATGATTATATGTGTAACTCTTTTGTCTACATTGTGCTGTAATGATGTGCTGCTAAATGGTTTTCACCTTCTCCACCATTTCATTGATCATTTCAGTTCATATCATCTTACAATCACTGACTTCATCCTAACACACCAGTGTTCTTCCCCTTTTCCCATAAAGGGATTCATATGGTACCATTCAGATGCTGGAGTGGAAACTGTTGTTGTAGGATAATTCAACTAGTGGATGATGTTAGTCCCACCCTCCTTTAAAGTCCATAAAACACACTCTCAACATGTCTTCCTACTTCTGAATAGTTTTCCCTGATTGGCCATCAATTTAAGGATGATAGGCTGTACTAAAGTTTAGTTTAGTGTCTAGAGCATGATAGCGTCTTTTCCAGATATTCGAGGTGAATCTCGGATCTCTATCAGATACAATAGATAGTGTTACTCCATGTATCCTTACCACCTCTTTGATATATATCCATGAAAGTTTATCCAATGAGAATTCCTCTCGAACTGCGATAAATTCAACTATCTTTGTAAGATGATCCACAATGACCCATATAGTGTTGTTTCATCTGGATGTCCTCAAAAGTCCTATAAAAAAGTCCTTGGTGTTGTTTTCCCACTTCCATATTGGTATGGATAGTGGTTTTATCATCCCCTTAGACTTTTTTTTTCAGCCTTCACTTGTTGACATACCAGACACTTTTATATATATTTGGAAATCTCCATCTTCATATTATCCCACCAAAGGTTCTCTCAAATATCTCAATACATCTTTGTGCTCCCTAGGTTAATTGAGAAGGTTGAGATATGTTCATCATTTATAAGCTCATTCTTTATCTCTAGGTTAGATGGTACACATAATCGTGACCCAAATCTTACAACTCCATCCTCATCAATCTTAAAGTCATAGGATTTCCCATTTCTGATAGCTTCCACCATTTTCTGAATTTCCACATCATTTCTTTGACCATCCTTTGTTTTCTCCATGAGTGATGGTTGAAAAATAACTTGAGAAATGATTTATGGTGTTCCTACCTAAATTATTCTCATTTCCATCATATAAAAATCTAAGATTATTGGATACTTTTGTATTATCATCATTGATGAAGATTTAGGATCATTTCAACTCAGAGCATTCACCACCTTATTTTGCCTTATCGGGATGGTACTGGATTGAGAAATAATAATCCTTGATAATATTTAACCATCTTTGTTGGTGCATATTAAACTATTTTTATGAGAATATATATATTTTAGACTCTTGTGATCAGTATATATCTCACACTTCTCCCTATAGAGATAATACCTCTATATTTTCAATGCAAATATCATAACTTCCTACTCCAGATCATGCGTAGGATAGTTTTACTCATGGATTTTTAGATTCCTTGAGGTTTAGGCTATAAATATATCATTTTTCATCATAAAATAGCCTAAGACCTTCTTGGAAGCACCACAATATATCACAAAGAGTTCTACACTTGTTAGGAGTGTGATTATTGGCACAGTGATAAGCCTCCTTTTCAACTCCTTAAAGCATTCTTTACATTCTTAGGTCCAAAAAATATTCACCCACTTCCATGTCATCATTGTCATTGGGTTTCAAAATTATGAAATGTTCTCCAAAAATTGTCGTTAATACCCAACTAGACCAAGGAACCTGCGGATCATCATTATAGACATTGGCCTAGGATACTCTTCAATTTCCTTTGTCTTGGAAGGCTCCACAGATATCCCCTTTATAGTGATAACACGCCCCAAGAATGATACATCCTCTATCTATAACTCCCATTTAATGTATTTTCATAACTATTTTCCAACCGCACAGTCTTTGAAATAGTATTCAAATGCTCCTCATGTTCATCCTTTCTCCTGGAGTATGTCAGAATATCATCAATAAAGACTACCACAAATTTGTTGAGGTAATCCCTAAAAAATATATTAATTAAGTCCATGTAAAATACTGGAGCATTAGTGAGTTATAAAGGAATCGCTATGAACTCATATTTTCCAAACCTCATTTGACAAGTGGTATGGCAAATATCTTCCTTCCTCGCCTTTAATTGGTGATATCCCGACCAAAGGTCCACATTATATAAATAACTGGACCCACAAATCTAATCTAACAAGTCATATATCTATGATAGGGGATACTTCATCTTTATCTTTATTTTATTGAGATCACAATAATCAATGTATAGGTGCACTGATCCATCCTTCTTCTTGACAAAGAGTACAGGATCACCCCTTGGTGAAGCACTCAGGCATATAAAACCCTTCTCTAGATTCTCCTATAACTTCTTCTTCAGCTCTTCCAAATATATGGTGGCTATTCTATAAGGTGTATTTGGTATAGGCAGAGATCCAAGAATATGTTCTATGGATAAATCAACCCCTCAATCAGGATGAATACCAGACAACTCTTCTTGGAATACATCAGTGTTATCCCTCACTATGGGAATATCTTTGGGAAGTATCATCTCCTTTGTCTTAATCATTTGATTTAGACATTATTTCTCATAAGGTAGTAATATCCACACTTGAGATAATGATTCTAAAGGAGATTAATCTTCTTCCTTCCACTTGTAAAGAATGGGTTGATGCTTCGGGATGTGAAGAGTGGTCTCCCTTTCCTGATAGTTGATGTCATATTTGTAAAAAGATAGCCAATCTATGCCCAAGATAACTTCTAACTCCACTAAAGGAAGTATGACAAAAAAAATTTGGAGGTTCAATCCACAAACATTTACTAAGGAGGATTTATAAATCTTTAACATAATATTTTTACCATTTGATGCTCTCACAAATAACATAACCACATTATTTTGAGGTGGTGTTTGAATAGTTCAACTAAACTTGAAAGATATGAAAGAATGTGTAGAACCAGAATCAAATAATATGTTCACTATTCTTGAATAAATAACCAGCATAACTTTCACCACAACATTTTCTGGCTCCACCTCAATAGTAGTGATAACATAAGACCATACTTATTTCCTTGGAGGTTGTTGTTGACTTCCTCCAATAACCCTTGGTATAGGTTAATTGTTCACATAATTCCCATCCTCCTTTCAATTTTAACACCACACCACTAGATGAGTGTTTATCTAAACCTTCCATTATTCTTACACATTAGTGGGATTCTTTATATACCTTCGGTAGTTTTTATCCAGATGTTATATTTTCCACATTTTATGCAATTTCGGGTTCCTTTTAGATATTTCACAGGATTCTTCTTCCCACAATTTTGACATGTGGGATGTTTGATCTTCATTCCATCATTGGATTTATTTTCTGAACCACCCATATTAGACTCCATTTTCTACTTCTTCTCATTAGGCCCATGTGACCATTGTGATTCTCCAATATCCATTTCAATCATGAGGGTCAATAGAAAATATCATCATAACTATTAAAGTCACAAATAACCAATGCATTTCATAGACTTAACTTTAGTCCACTAAAGAAGAGATCCACTTTACTTTCAATGTTCCTGACAAATCAATAGGTGTACCTTTCAAGCCTTATAAAATTTTCTTCATATGCCTTGATGGACACATCTTCCTTATACTTGAGTTTGAGGAACTCCATTTTCATTTTGAGACGAATGGTTTAGGGAAAATATTTTTTGAAAAATGTTCTCTTGAATTCCCCCTAATCAATGGAATCAATTTACTCTAAGGACTTCATATTTTTGATCAATGTCCACCACTGATCAGCTTCCCCATAAAAAAGATAGACTGCCAATATGACTTTATCTTCTTTTTAGCAATAGAGGACATATAATACATTTTCAATAGAGTTAATCCACTATTCTATAAGGGGGGATTAGAAGATCCACTAAACATTGAAGGCCTTTTCCACGTGAAGGATTCTATGGAAGATTTATCTTTCCTTGGAGTAGTGGGCGTTCCACTTAAATCAAGTGATTATTCATAACTCGAGCGAGCTGATCAAGTACTATAATGAAGTTTTCAGCACTTATTCCAATCATATTAAGCATATCATTAGGGTAATATTCAAATTTCCTATCATATTGATTGTTGTCATGTGTTCTTCTATTTCCATCCATTAGCTAAGAAAAATAATGTACAATTATGGGGCTTAAATACTTAGCTAATAAGCATAAAAATTAAACTTTAAAAATGAAAGGATAAAATATTAAAGGAAAAGTATATCCTAACTTGTCATTCCCAAGGTTTCAATCTAGGTTATCCATGATTTGTTTCTTAACATATATTCTTATGGAATTTCATTGTTCCCTTAATAATGTTTCTACTAAACTCATTAATTTACCAAAGCATATCCCCTGAGAGTGTCAAACCTAATGTGAAGTAAGGTCTGTTGTTATGAACTAGTTACCATTTGAGTCTAGCTCAAAGTAGTGTTTTCAGGTTTTACCCCAAGATACATTTGTACTAGAGCCACCTCTACCTATTTGTATCTAGACTGGGATGTATTTTCTTTATAAGCCACATACTCTATACTTACCATCATTTAGGGATGTTTTCTAAAAATTTGTCTTATCCATAGGGTTCTTACTAAAGTTATATATTCCAAATATCTAAATAACTATACCATCCCATGATACCAACTATAGTTACCCTACCCTTTTACAAATATCATTACATGATTTTAAGCATAATTATACATCAAATTACAAGCCAGGGATCGTGGAGTCTAGTGTCTTTGAAGACTAGGTACATAAAACTAAAAACACAAAACATTTCTTTATCTAATATTAATATTGAGATCCTTACTTCCATTTTTCTCATACATCGAAATTGGATAACCTAGGGATATCATGAACAAATGGGTGAGCTAAAAATCTTACTAAGGTAATAGGCATAAGAATAGAGCTTTAGAACACGGGTTAGATGGCATGACATAATGAAAATAAAAGGTCTGGAACATATATAATCATATCATATAAACAAGGGATCATATAAACATGGATTCATAGTAATGTGACAGAAACATAAAACTTGAAATTAACATGAGTCAAGTCTCTTTTCCCATAGAGAAACACATGTCAATGTTAACCACCAATACCATTGCACATGGTATCATGAGTCAAGGCTAACCCCCAAAATCGGTGCACATAATGTCTCATGAGACTCAACTTTACCCAATTAATGGGGGTTATATATGGATTCACCCATTATAACATGTTCATGAATGTATTTTCCATATATATAATCATATATAATCAATCAAAAACATAAGGGTACCCATGGAAATAAATGGGTATCATAATCATGTCATAATGCATAATGAATGGGTGTATCATACAAGTGTCCATGAAAGAAATGAATTAGAACATGCATGGACATTCATAAGTGAAATTAGTAATATATCAAGGTAAGTGGTGTCAAATATAACTGATAACATGTAAAAAGTGTATTTAATAATTTTTAGCATTAAAAAATGTTAGTGTGGTTTTAAGAAAAATAATAACGAGCATTTAAAATAGAAAGGGGAATAATATTTTATATAAAACCATAAGTGATCCAAGAAGATTTTAATAATAAAAACTATCTTATTATAAAAACAATGGTAGATTAAAACATATGGTAGAGTGCACTTGAAATTGGGTACGAATTTGGGAGGTTCTGTTAAAATGGGTTTTCTTATCGGGAAGTATTGAAGAGGGAATAATATAAAACCATGTATATCCATTAAAGTTAATGGATAATTGATCTTTATAAATGATTTTTGAAAAATAAATATAAATTATAAGATTTACAAAAACATAATAGAGGATTTAATTTGGGTAAAACAAAGAGTAAGAATAACTGGAACGAATAATGGAGGTTCACGTAGAATATCTTACCTTAAGTATGATGGTGTTCTACACTTGATATAAATGACCAGAATAATTAAATTAGGCTCATTAATTAATAATTCTAGAACCTATTTTACATGTAATTGATTTACTAAAACCTTTTTATGTTCATTCATGTCCTTTTTAATGGTATAAGAGGTTCAATTTCATTGTTCGGGTCTGTTTATTACCTGATCAGTTTACTTATATAAAAGAATGGATAAGTATGTAAAATGATAATGGTTGTATAGAATTGGAGTTATATTTTATTATTGAGCATCCAAAATGTTACATTGTTGTATATTTAATCTGGATATTTAGAGTGAAGTTGAATCATTATATAAAACTTTAGTGATAACCTTTTGGGTTAATTGGTGGGTTTTTATCACAACGAACACATTTTGATTTACAAATCAAAACCATGTGTACAAACAGATTCCATAACCATATATGAGACATAATACAGATATTGTATTATGATTTAACCATAAAAATGTTTTCATGACCATAATTGTATATGGTAAAACAAATTGAAAACTCATCATCCTTGAATATGATGAATTAACTTATCTCGAATGGTGTTTTCATTTCTTGTATAAGATAAAGGTAAAGCATAGATGATAATAAATTATTCCATTTTCATAAAAAAAAGTATAGTACATGTATGTTATTTGAGTTTTCCTAATATTTGAATGAGGAGAGGTAAGGATAGAAAATAAAACAAAAGAACATGAAAAGAATGTAAAACAATTGAATAGAGGAATTTACCTCTTGAATTAATATTTTTGAGAGCCTCTCAATGGGATATGATTTGGTATTTTGTGGTATACAAAGGCTTTTGTACATGAGGGGTGAGCTTGGGGATATATTTGAGTATAATTTTGGAAAGGCACAAGGCTAGAGGGGAATGAAGAGAAGTGGAGAGTGTGGGTTGTTTTTATAGTGTAGGGGAGGAGGGTTTACTCAATATTTTAATCATTAGTTTAATATTTTTCCATAAGATAGAAAATAGTGATAATTATATGACCTAAAATAGTAATATATTGATGTTAGTTCAAACCAATGGCCATTTACATTATCCATGACTCAATCATGGTGTAGAAATTCAGGTTTTATCACTTATCATAAATTATCATATTTTACTCGTCATAAAAAATTCAAGTATTTCAGAAAAAATCTCAAAAAATCATCCTAACAATTTTTTAATGTGTAGAATCCAAAAAATGAAATACATTTTTTAAAAATAATTTTCTAAATATTATTAATTTTTCTTTTAATTAAAATCCTAATTTACATGAAAAATACAGATTTTAAGACTAACTGATTTTATAATGTTTTTAAAAATTAGATAAGGTCTAATAAAATTATATTATAATGGTAAGACATCAAAACAATAATTTATGAATACATTTTATGAAAATATATTTTTTTAAATTATTAAATTATTCATAAATTTTTAACTAAATATTTATTACTTATAAAAATACCAACACTATCATATTGTCACATATAAGATAAATAAATTATATTTATACTTTTATTGGTACAATTACTATATAATGGTCTGATTTACTATTCATAAGGATCATATTACTATTCATAATGGTCACATTACTATTCATAATGGTCAGTTACTATTCACTAAAAATTAATCTTCTTTTATCAGACTCTAGACAACTTATTGATTGGAACCATGTATGTTAGATTTTTGAAATTCAAATGATATAAGTGAAAATATTTTGTTTAAAGCTCACATAGTATGTGTTCACTCTATTGTGATTTTATGTGATTATATGACATAATTATAAGAATGTAATTTCTATTGATTTAACTCTGGGTCATTACATGGGGCTCATGAACTATGTCTTTCGAGAGTTCCTGGACAGGTTCATCATCATATTCATTGACAACATCCTGATATACTCGAAGTCATATGAGGATCATATTTAGCATCTGAAGACTATCCTAGAGGACCTTTGGCACAACCATCTCTATGGAAAGCTGTCCAAGTGCATGTTTTAGACATGGGAGGTCCACTTCCTTGGACATGTGGTGTCTCATCAGGGTGTAGCAGTGGACCCTTCGAAGGTTGTGGCAGTCGTTTCTTGGGCAGCACCCAAAATGTGGTAGAGGTTCATAGTTTTCTCAGTCTAGTAGGATACTATTAGAGATTCATACACACTTTCTCTCATGTATCAGCTCTGTTAATGGATCTAACCAGAAAATGTAAAACTTTTGTGTGGAGTGAGCAGTTCAAGCCAGTGTTTGGAAATCTGAAGGGAAAGTTGGTCAGTGCTCTGGTGCTCAAGCTGCTAAAGGAAGTGGTGTTGTTTGAGGTATTTTAGGATGATTCCCGTATAGGCTTTGGGTGTGGGATGATGGAGAAATATAGAGTGATATCCTATGGATCTAGGCAGTTATGTAACCATGAACATAACTATGGTACCCATGATTTGGAACAAGTAGCAGTCATGTTCTCACTGAATTTTTGGTAGCATTACCTCATTGGGGATTCCTTTTTGGTCTTCATGGATCACAAGAGCTTGAGGTACATCTTTTCCTAGTGATATCTAAACTTACAATAGTAGAGGTGGATAGAGTTTCTCCAAAATTATGATTTTTAGATCTCTTACACCTCAGGGAGGGGAAATTTTTTGGTTGATGCTTTTAGTAGGAAGTTTTAAAAGGAGGTAGTCTGTGAATTTACGAATGCATGGAGAGAAATAGAGGAGTTGGTTGCCTTGCACATGGGTGCAAGAATAGATGGAGGAAGAGGCTTCATATTTTAGATGATAATTCAGTCTTCTCTGATGTATAAGGTGGGGAGTCATAGTGTGTAGACTCATAGGTGACGATGATGTGTGATCGTATTTGCCAGAGTGATTATCCGGATTAATGGTCAGAGGATGGTCAAATAGGTTGTATTTCCACAGGAATCTATTTATTCCAATTTCAATGAATGATTAAGTTCTCCATGAGTTCTATATCTCACCGCTGGTGGTACACCCAAGAGTTTCCAGGATGTACTATGTTTTTAGGTAATAGTTCTAGTGGCTTGGGATGAAACAGGTAGTGTTGGAGTTTGTGAAAAAGTATTTAGTGTTCCTGTAATTAATGGTTGAGCAGCATGTTCCCAGTGGTTTGTTTCTACCCCTAGATCTCCCCAAGTGGAAGTGGGATGAAATATTAATATATTTTATTACAAGACTGCCTAGGAATCAGGTATGATGTGATGAAATTTGGGTAGTAGTGGATCAATTGACAAAATCGACTAACTTCTTAGTGATCAAGGAGTTGGGCATTGTGAATGCCTTAGTAGGAAGGTACGTGGATAAGGTCGTGCGGCTGCATGGATTTCAAGAATCTATCATCTCATATTGGGATACATGTTTTACGTCACAATTTTGGAGGGATTTATAGTTTTCCTTTGGCACCCAGTTCTGCCTCAACACTACTTTCCACCCTCAGACGGATGGACATACAGAGAGGTCTATACAGACTTTGGAGAACATGTTACGAGCATCTGTTCTTGACTTTAGTGGAACTTGGGTGTGACATTTTCCCTTGTTATATTTTTATTACAACAATAGATATCGATCTTTCATTGGTATGGCTATATTAGAAGCTCTATACAGAAGGTCGTTTCGTTCACCCTTGTGTTGGACAGAACTTGGGGAGGAAGGTATTCTTTGTCTGAATGTGGTGCAGACTACAACAGATAATGTTCAATTTGTCCGAGAGAGGATGAAGGGAGAACATGACCAGAAGAAGTCATATACCAGTCGCATGAGAAGGCCTTTGGAGTTTGATGTTGGGGACCATTTATTCTTGAAGGTTTCCCCTTGACATGTGTAGAAAAGGTTTGAAAGAGTGATTAAGCTTTATCCTAGGTTAATCGGACCCTACAAGGTGTTCGAAAGAATTAATAAGGTGGCATATCATCTAGTGTTTCCACCATAGTTGGGGAGGGTCCACAACATATTTTATGTATCCCAACTTCTTCATTATCTTCACAATGACTCCCATGTTGTTGATTAGGGGGAGTTAAATATCAATGATGACACAATGTTTATAGAGTAACCAATAGGGATTAAGGATCATCAGAAGACGGTGCTATGTGTATGAACCATTCCCTGGGTTCGTGTGTTGTGGAGGCATGGTGGCCTGGATGAGAGTACTTGGGAGAGGGATACGCGGATTCATTCCCAGTACCCAGAGTTGTTTTGAGTTTTCCATATGTGTTTTGATATTTGATGTAGTTCTTGAACCCTATTTTGTATGAGATGAGTTTTTTACTTGTTTTTTAGTATGTGAGGAAGTCATAACATATGAAAAGGGGGAGACCTGATTCCTAATCAAGATGCATTACTGTGGATGCGATTAAACCCATGAGGGTGAGTTAGTGCTTCCCAGAGAGGATAGTATCTTGAAATGGAGTAAGGTATTCTATAATTCATGTGTCTAGATAGTTGGTTCTTGTGTGGGGTATCCTATGAATTTTTGGGTTAGGAGATGTGGGAGGAGGGGTTCTTGTGTTTTGAGGTTTCACTCTAGCAACACGAGGGGTTTTTTTCCTTGAGAGGTATCTTAAAGGGTGGTTGTTCAGAACCATCTTTCTTCTGGGTTTGGTTTTAAATTATCAAGGGTGAGAATAGTTTGAGAGGTATCTGATGTAATGAGCCAGACCTCCCTGATCCATTACATTGTCAAAATATGGTGCTTGGGGTATTTTGGGAGGCAACGATGGGACATTTCTAGAGTTTTCTTAATTTCCAATTTTTCTATCAGTAGGTCAGGGTGTTGGTAGGTTGATGCATTATTAGTTCAAGGGATTTGATAGGTCGAGATGTCGGTAGGTCGAGGGCTTTGGTATTTCAGGGATTTTGTAGGTTGAGACATCGGTGGGTCATGGCGTTAGTAGGTCGATGGGTTAGTAGGTCAGGGCTTTAGTAGGTCGAGGCGTCGGTAGGTCGAGGTGTCGGTAGGTCAAGGCATTGTTAGGTTGAGTGCATTCGTAGGTCTGTGTGTTAGTAGGTCAAGGGATTGGTAGTTCAAGGGTTTCAGTAGATAGAGGCATTAGTAGGTCGAGGCATCGATAGGTCAAGGCGTTGGTAGGTCAAGGGTATCGGTAGGTTGCGACATCGGTTGGTCGAGGGTGTCGGTAAGTTAGGGTGTAGGTAGTTCAAGGCATCAGTAGGTCAAGGGAATTGAAACTTCAGGACTATGATAGTTTGGGGTGTCAGTAGGTCGACAGAGATTGTAGTTCATAGGCTTCAGTAGGTCGTGGGCGTCGGTAGTTCGACACGTCGGTGAGTCAGGGCGTTGGCTAGTCAGATGTCAATAGTTCAGGCATCAATAGGTCACGTCAATGGCTCAACTTTGGTAGCTTAGAGTTGGTATCTCACCCATCGATGAATTTTTTCCAGTGTCAATGGCTTCCTATCGGTGACTCACCCATCGGTGACTCACTTTTGGCGTTTGTGTCTTGTTGTCGTTGACTCACCTATCGGTGACTCATTTTCAGTTTTCCAAGTTTCACCCATCTTATGTTCTATTCGATTTAAATAGATTTTAAAGCCTCATTTTCTCACTTATAAGGGAATTTCAATGTATATTAATTATATATTTAACATTCTAATGCTCGGGGGACTTTCAGATAGTCAAACTGTATGATCATGTCCACGATCTGACTTTAATGGCATTTGAAGCTATTTCCCCTTCCGTTGATATAATATCTGACATTTATATACTAAGACTTTATCTTCCTAATGTGTCTCAGTTTTCTATGGGTGCACCAAGACCTTTTCTTCCCCAAACGAGCCCTGCGCCAGGGCTGTAGCCCCCCCTCCCCTCAATTTTCCTTGGATTCTACTGCTTGTGCAACCCCTCTATTTGGGCACAAGGAGGAGTTTTGGTCTCATATTGTTATATATAGGGATTCTATAGTCTCTCTTTAATTATTTATCATGCGGTATTAGCGTAGTAAGGTTGTTTTGCGTAAAACTACTGAATCTTTCTTTTAACAACGATAAATTCTAATAATGAAATACAGACCTGATAACAGGTTGAGAGTGGATTGATGTTGATCTCTTGTTTTATTTATTATCATTGTTTATTATGCAATCTGTTGTGGATGTGTGGCCTCTAAAAATCAGGGATGTTAGTGGTATTTTTCTATGCATGGGTGATGCTTTATAACTGTTGTTGTTTCCCTGAGGATAATTGCTATAAATATCAATCTAATTAATCACGTACGCATGGTTAAACAAATGGATTCCCTAGGATGAAAACCCTTGTGTGATCACCCCTTCTTATCAAAGTGTAATTTAATTAACAACATTCACAAAATCTGAATACACCATGTTTGATAGGTGTGGTTGAGTGTTGTGTTATTTTGGGTTTTGTGCCTTGTGTTGGTTTTTATGGTGGTAGTTATGTGATTGTGTGTATGGGGCAGAACGAATTGTGTGATGGTATCTCAGGTTGATACATTGATTGATTTTGTAATGGATAGACTTGTTATGTAGTGGGACTTTATCTGGGTAGTGGTTGGGAAGTGAGGCTATAAGACTGGGTTGTTTTATGATTTCATGTTTGTGGGTGTGCTGGGTATGGTGTTGTTGTGCAGGAGGGTTGTTGGGTTTTGTTTTGAGAGGGTGATTGGGTGGGATAACTTTACAGAATGGAAATTTCAAATGAATGAATGGGTGTTCAGGAAAGGGGAGTGTGCAACATTTTATTTTACCATGGTACTTCTTCTAGGTGTGTTAAGGATTACTGTGTGGATGTCGCTTGTGTTATATTTGGTAGTTTCACAGGTAGGGATGGAAGAAAAAAAATAAATGAATTTATAAGGAAGAATGATGCATGGTTAAATTAATTGGTTGGGGGTATGGTTCGAGTTCTGTCTTTTAGTGAAGCGGCATTCAAGTGACCATCATTCATGGTGGTACACGCATGTAGGGGTATCAACAAAGGCAGATTTGAGTGGGCTGGTTGTATGTTTGGAATCCCATAGGATGGGCTGAGTGCTTGATACCTATAGGTATAAAATTTTAGTTCCTTATGTTTTCTATACACACTCCATCTATGTTGAGCACTATGTGTTGAACATCCACATTTTTATGGGGGAGGGTGCCTTTCCCCACATCTCAGTGGGAGGATGGATGGTTGGTTACTAACTTTACCCTACTCTCTCTTATAATCATTTATCACCCAAGGTTTTTTTGGGTAGGATGTAATGGATTTAGGTTTATTACTAGATTTATGGTTTTGGATATGTGACAGGTGGTTTGTTTCCCATATGTCTTTGGGATGAGGCCCAAGTTTTTTTGGGTAGGGTGTGGTATGTTTGAGTCCCAAGTGTCTACAGGCAGGAATGTGGTGTGGTTTGTGGCCCAGGTGTGTGTGGGAAGTCATGACAGTGGGGCATGCGGAAGAGTGTGGTAGCATCAGGACGTTCACCCTTAGGTATGAGAAGTTAACAAGTGGTAAGTTGTGCGGGGTAACCAAATATCTAGGTTCTTATTATATTACATTACTTGATTTGTGTTACTTGGTTAGTTTTACTATTGAGGTTGGGTGGTTAGTATTCCTTGATAGGTGCTATTGGTTTCTTCTATTTTCTAACACAGGATTTTGTATGATTCCCACACTTGTGCATGGTTGACATCGACATTTCCTTCTGACTATACTTTTATTCTCACCCTAAGTATATAAATCTATATTCAGTTTTACAGGGAGATTACAGGGACCGTGATTGACCTTACTAGCTCGTAAGTTGGGGGTGGTTGTGTTGATTCTTATTAGATTTTCTTTGGCACTTACATTGGAGTTTTCTTTTTTATTTTCTATATATTTTAATTTGAACATGATTGTGGGATGGATATTGGTTTCCTTATATATATATATATGTGTGTGTGTGTGTGTTTGTGTGTCTTTGATTTGTCCAAGGTTGATACATATTCTATTCCGATCTTGGTTACTATAAAAAGCGTAATGCCTCCCATTTTTGTGTGATTTATATACCATTAGTGTTGTTCACCACCCTGAGGCCTATTAGAGGTGAAAATCAGGGGTCATTATCTCTCCTTTATCTTGAGGAAGGAAGGTCTTGGAATCTTGTTATCCCTTTCCTCATCTTGAAGAAGGTTGGTCGTGACACACTTCCTTACTTATAAAAGGGGGTCACTTCTAGTCACTCAATACTCCAGTAATATTTCAATATTTCTCTTAAACTCTACCAAAATATCCTCTAATTGATTTCCTTATAACTACCTAATTCCCCTTTTCACCTCAAAATAGAATATTCCCCTCAAATATATGTCTTTCATCAAGAGAAATATAAATTTCTCAATGGCAGTATCACATTCTTTTTAATGTTTTTTTCTTATTCATTCCTTTCTAAACAAACCATAAGCATAGTATAATAACAAAATAATTATAATTATGATGTTTATATTTTATTTTAATAGTTATACAAAAATTATTTTTTTAATCTTCTATGAAAAACAAGGATCGTTGTTAGTGTGTGTGCATAGATTACCTCCCCCAAAAAGTGATGCTCTTAGTTTATCATATCATCCTATAAAAAATAGTCATAATTATGGAATTGGGGAATAAATATTACTTATATATAATATTTATGATTATAATATAATCATTTACTATCAAACTCCACCCCTCTATTTGGTTGAGTAATAGAAATTCTAATTGTCTGATGTGAAGACTACCACCACCATGAAGAATATTTTTTTGGATTTTATTATAGTTTTAAATTCATTATGAATAATCATAAAATATGATTATAAATAATAATAAAATCAACAAAAATATCATCAAGATTAATTTACAATGATAAATGAAACACCTCATTAACGATGGTCACTAATCAAGTTGAACCATGCTCATGATCGGGTCAACTTAACCACCTACTTAAACAATGAAATTAAATTATATAATGGATGATTATGAAAAAAAATCATGTATAATTTGACATAAATATGAAAATAATTACTTTGTATTTTTTTGACTGGATACAATATCATTTCACTCATTTATTAATAAAACACAATTTGTAGGTTAAAATCACTGAAGACTGTCTATTGTTGATTTCAACTTCTATGACAAAAACTAATATGCTCATGGGCGGAAAATTAAAGTTAATAAATCAATAAAATTCATAAATTAAATTAAAATTATATAAATTTTAATGATTAACATTGTAATAAGAACAGGCACTGACACTACTCCAACAAAACAAAAATAAATAGTCAAAAATATAAACAACTATTGTTTTAAAATAGGAAGAACTAAAAAAATATAAATATAGATAATGTTTATAAATTGAAATTAAAGAAAATATTCAGTTATGAATATGGTTCTGAATATAGTCATTGAAATATTTATTTTTTTAAACATGATCATAGATTTTATCTGATTGATCAGTGAAATGGTTTAAGGAATTATTTGTCTCTAATTTGAATCCCTTGATTCATGTTTATTCTATATAGCGTGTTTAATTTTCAATGGTGTAAATAATTCCAAATTAACATTTTGTATATTTATTTCATTAAATTTCATAATTTAAAATTTTTTATTCCATGTTAATTCTCTCATGGAGTTTTTATTCATAATATATAATGGTTGTAATATTTTTAATCTCAAATTCTCTTCTTTAAGACTTGATTTAATGTTTTGAAACAATTTCAAATTTATATGGTGTGTATACAAACAAAGAATTTTGTTCTTAAATAATAAATTATTTAATACATAGTATTTAAATATCCATATGATTTTCATACTTATAAGGAACTTTGATTCAAAAATAACTAATGCCTTAAGGGGTTTTTATGACTCAATTATCTTCCTTGAGTTATAATTACTCATTTTTTTCTATTATCTTTCAAAATTAATCAATTTTATCCTATTATTTTTTTATTATGTATTAAAACTTATTTTTTTAGAAATTAGGTTTCACACCAATTTTTTTTCCTAAATGATTCTAATGTTCCATTAACATGAATTTTTTTATTAAGAAATCCCATTATTGTTAATTTATTTTTCTTCTATATCAAATTTTTTACTTTTGACTAATGTACTATTGTCCATAGTAGAAGGTCAAATAGTTTTTATCTCCATTTATCATTTTACTCCACATATTTTATCTTAATATAAAATTTTAATTATTCTATTTAATGATGTGGGTTTTTGATATGGTTATTTCATAATGCTTGAAAGGTTGTTCTGTCCTTTCAAAATTAAAGGTTTTATCATCAAATCCACATTTTATTTTGATAAAAATAATGCCTTTATAATTTTCTCATTATTGAAGAATCTATTTAATGTAAAAATTTTCAATTTTTTTCACAATATCTATTTATAATTTTTATGTCCTTTTTAGGTCATCATTATTACATATTATTTTCCAAAGTAAATGATTTCAATATATTTTTACATATTATTTATAGAAACATTTTTATTTTCAAGGATATTTTCTTTGAAGAAATGTATTGTAATTTTTTCAGGATATATTATTTTTCTCTTATAAAAACACTTTTAATGTAATTCACACTTAAAAATTTATAATACTGTTTTAAATTTTTTCATATCTTATTTATTATCACTTAATTTTTTCCCCAATTTTTTTATAGAATACTGTAAAGTTATGATCACCCTCCATATGTTTTATGTCATTAATCCTTTTATTAAATGATATTTTGATATCCTAGGGTTGTTTATGTTCATGTTATTTAAATGGTTAAAAAATATATAATTTCCCCATCGGTTTTTTACGATATGATGGTGTATAATTTTAATTATCACACATATGTGAAAATGGAAATGGTTGGGGTCTTATATATCCCTATAATGTATGGTTTAATATTATATCTCATTGGATAGTCAGAAGTGGAAATAAGTTGTTTTTTCACATAGGAATGGTAATGATGGATTTTCTCACACTTTTAGGCATGGACATAATGAGTTTACTCACAATCATGGGAGTTATGGGTTTTCACACACATGTTATCTTATGTTTATGGATGTGAAAAATTATCTAACTTATATAGTAATAAAACATTTCCATATAGTATATCATGTTATTCTGTGATTCAAGAGGCATCTAATTTCCATAAAATACCATGTCTTCATGATTACATCCATATTTTAGTATTTTTTTTCCTTTATATCATGCTAAAATATTTTATCATTATTAATGGTATTTTTATCCATTTAATATAATTTATTCTTCCCTAAGGATATTTTCATTATCTAATATTTCGATAACATTTTTCATGGTCTTTAAATATTTATGATATTCATGTACCCCACATATTATATATATGCTTATAATATAATACATTACGATATGTCTTTTCTATTACTAGAAATTTGAGATCACCAATTATTATATTACCTCTGTTATTAAGAGTATTAAATCATGTGAGATATCTAGGAGATAACCAATAAGAGAATCATTATGGGGAAATATAATCATGAGTTATAAAATAATTCATTTATATAGACAATAACCATGCCCCCAAACCTTTTAGTTTACTATTTAATATAATGTTGTGAGATTTATTATCTAAATCTTGAAATTATTGGACAATTTATCTTAATATTAGAATGAGTCTCTAAATTTGGAATTAAAGGAGGGTTTAGTTTTTTTGGATATTAGTTTAGTTACTTTGTGGAATAGTTTAGTGAACCATAGTGAAACCATAGAGATGAGTTTATGTATAGGATAATATCCTAAAATATTGGTAAGGAAATAATTATATGGTGTTTCATAGAAATACATTCATGTTTGGATAATACAAATTGATATGGTTATGTCATAGATAAACCTATGTGTAGTCACCTATAAAAGGGTTCATTGAACATTGACTTTATCAACAACCTAATGCGTGATGATAGATACTAAAACTATACACCGAGTTTGACACTACTAAGGGGTATTTTTTGTTGATCATGTTCTTATTACAAACCAATTTTTAGGATTGACTTACTATTTTGACTGAGTAATTTTATTGGGAAACATAATATAACCCAACCTAATGTCACCTTGGTCAAAATAAAAATTACTATAGGTCAGACTAATGGAACAATAGTGTAACATGATAATTTAAATGAAAAATACTTTTAAAGATTGAATTCAATTTTTGGTTATTATAATTCACCTGTATTATTAATGTTTTGTAACTTATGTCAAAACGTTTTCATTTTAGTGAGGTCTGGAACCCGAAAGAACTTATTTAACCATGGGTGTGATGGATAATTGGATTATTACCTCAATAATGTACCTATTTGAATGGGAGGTAGAATAAAAAAATTAGTGATTGTAGTAATAAAAATATCATGAGACATGATTATCAATGTAAACATAGTTCAAATAATGAGTACATCATTATAGATAAGGATGGAGCCTCAAGAAAATTCCCAAAATGAGAATATTAAAATAAAGGACATTCAACCAACTATATGTCAAGAATGTGGGAAGAATCATTAATATAATTTCCAAAAAGGTATTATAAGATTATTTAATTATGGTAAATGTGGTCATAGAGAATAAAATGTTTGAATAAAATTTAAGATTTCATTTAACAAGATGAAATAATAGAACTTTTAATAGAGAAATAATAACAATTCAATAACTTATGTGAAGAGAACTCATGAATTATCCAAAATAATTACCTAATACAATGATTATTTAGGATTTTTTGAATAAAATACATCCTAGTCCTAAGGAGAATAGGGGAATCTATGGAATGACTATTCATAAAGAGTATAATGGTAATTTTTTGTTCACTTACCCCCAACCTATATTAGTGGATGTATTCTGGTACTGTCAACCCTATTGTATAAAAGATTCATTCTAAGAACATAATGTAACTAAACTCAGTGATTTAAATTTTAAGGGAAATATTTAGTGGTATGATTATTGTATTTTTGGAAATAAACATTATGAAAATTATAATATTATTCTTATAAAAAAATATATATGATTTTAAAAATATAATGAATATGTTCACCTTGAATCTTAATTTATTTCTAGAATAAGGGGAAAAAATTTAAATCAAATGTGGCCATCTATTAGTGCATGTACAAACCTGAAATATTTATGAAGAAAACGGAATCCTTCAAATTGTCCATAATTCTTTCTATGATATACATTTACATGAAATTTTAATAGAAAATAAGCGTTTTCTTGTCTTTTATATGATATTGGAGATCATATCTCATTATAGATAATATATATTGTGGTATTAAAATATATTCTCCACATCTAGATATTTCTGCAAGTAAATGATAATTAAATTGTTGGAAAACATATTAATTAATGGGGGTATAATGCAACGATCACCATTTTTCTCCTTAAATAAATATTATGCCATATGATTTTCTCAACAAGAAACACCGAAAGCTATACCAGTATCAAAAATATTATGGTTATCATAGAATTAGAAGGAATAAATAGTTTAATTAAAATTATCATATATATATATATGAATATATATACATATATAATAAAAATTAAAAATAAAATTCACTTTATACACAGAACTCAATTAGTAAATCTATAAAACTAATAAAATATATTTAATTCATAAAATAAATTTTATGAAATGGATAGTTTTTCATTTTTCTTATACTTATCATTAGATCTAATTTTAGAAGAGTAGTAAATCTACCAAAAATGATTCGATAAAAAATGTTTTTCATTTAAAGTTATGATTATATTTTAAGGTGAAATTTATAAATTTTAGGATTTGAATTTGAAAATTTTGACATCATTGTTGAATTTATCATGGTTATATTTTCTTAGGAAGAATTTTTATAACTTTTTCTAAAAAAATATATTTTTGTAAATGGAAGAAAATATCATTTTTGAAATACCTTAGACTTTAATACATCACCAGTATGTAAGAATATCGTGAAACTCATGAAACCATTTTCCTAACCAGATATATGTATTTTATGTGAAATTATATATTTGGAAATATCATTCATGAATCACAACCCTGTATTTCATATTTTATAACTGGATTCAAATTCACTTATTTTTTTAAAATATATTAAATATTTGTTTCTTAAAATTAGTTTTTTAATTGAATCTAATGAAATGGAATTTAAATTTATAATCAGTGTGTCCATGTAATTAATAAGGTTTACTTTACTTTTAAGCATTATTTTTATGATACATTTGGTAAATATTAGTTACAATTGTAAAATGATTATTTTCCAATGAATATTACATATCTAAATGTTGTCTATTTCTAAAATTAAATGAATAAATTTAAAATTAAAAAACTAATATGTTTTATATATTTTGTGTAAAAATTAATCAAAACAAATTTAATGGGTAATTAATTTAAAATAATATTATGTACACTTAATGATTAATAAAATTCTTGAAAACCAGTTTTCAACACATTGTATATTTTGAATTAAAAGTAAATTTTATCATAAATTTATGTAGAATTATGATAAATTGATCCAAAATTTAGATTGATCAAATCAATATTCAGTAACAAGGGTCTGGTAATATTTCATGTAATAAAATATTTTACATGATTAATATTTAATTAATAGTAATAATTGATTAAACCACTATTCTAGAGTGGATTGATTTTTGATAAATTATCCAAAAAATTATACCTATAAGAAAAAAAATATTTCATGTATTAATAACATTTTTTATCAATATTCCCTCTCATAACACACCTAAAATTCATGCCTTTCCATTATTATCCCTTCCTTTTCATTCTTTTCCATGGAAAAGTCTCTCTTCCTCCCTTATAAAATGGGGAACACTTAAACCCTTTCAATACTCCACTTATATTTCAAAATTTTCAATAAAACACACCCAAATATCCATTTATTGATATCTCTTACACACATAAATACCCCTATTCAAAAAAATTATCCACATTCCCTTAAATAAAATGCCTTCATCAAGTAGAAGTTCATGGTATCAACGTAGGTTTCACATATTTCTTAACATTTTGTTATTATCATTTCCTTTCATAACCAACATTAATCAAAGTATAATAAAAAATCATTAATAAATTTGTTGATATTTTAATATAATAATGTGAACAACAATTATTTATTCTCTTTTATCTTCAATTAAAAATAATATTCGTCATTATTATGAGTGTACAAATTACCACTAACACAAATTAAAACATTCAATTTTTAATTACATCCAATCATGGAGGGTATTAATGATGTTATTAGTGAATAAGTGTGATTTATATAATGTACTTATTACTCTTAAAATACCACTTACTAGACCCCCCCCCTCGAACCTCCCTTTTGTTGAGTAATAGAAATGCTAATCATGCAATGTGTGGAATATCGAGCCCCATAAGAATAGTGTATTTCATTTTCCCTCTAGTATTTAATTAATTATCAAAAAATAGGGCAATATGTTTCAATATAATAAAAATAAAAACATTATAACATCATTATATTGTTAAAATGGTATCATTTTCAAATAAAATCTTCCATGGAAATACTCACTAATCGAGTAAATATATGTTCAAGATTGGGTTTATTTTACCACATGTTGAATGAAGATCTGAAATTGTATCATAGATGATTATGAAAACATAATAGATTTTATAATATTACATAAATATGTAAATAATTATTTTTTACTTGTTTTGGGATGTATATAACATTAGTTAACTCATGAATAAAAAAACACCCTTTTTAGGTTGAGAATCACTAAATAATGTTCATTGTTGATTTCATATTATAGGATAAAGACTAAAGAAATCATGAAAGGAAATTTAATTATAAAAAATCATTATAATTAATAAATTATATAAAATTGAATTAAATTTTAATGATGAACCTTTCATGATGAGTGAACACCGAAAGAAATTTCTCAAAACTACAATGAATGGTCAAAACTCTAAACACTATATATAAGAAAAATAAGAAAAAACTAAAAAATATACACTTATAAAATGATTATAAATTGAAATTATTAATATTTTTTAACTGTTAATATGGTTCTTAAATTATCCATTATGATATTCTTTTATATATGATGATAGACTATATCTAAATAAGTAGGTAGACAAGGTATGGGTTTCAATGTCTCAAATTTGAATCCCTAAAGACATGTTTATTCTATACAAAATTTTAGATTTTTTATGGTATAAATATCAAACCATTTTATTTTTTTTCTTGTTATTTAATTAAATTTAATTATTTAAAAATATTTTTTTCATATTTATTCTATCATGGAGATTTGATTTAAATGATTGAAATCATTTAAGGGGTTTTATCTCAACATATATGCATTGAGGCATGTTTTGCTGTTTTAAAAAAAATTATTATTTCTATAGTGTATAAAACCAATGAATTTATTTTAAAAATACTCAATTCGTTAAGTCAATATATTTAAATAACCTTATTTTTTCCAAGATTCCAATTCATTTTAATTAAAAAATTACAATATTCATAATGTCTTTTTCATGACTTAATTGTGTTCATTAGGTCATAGTCACTTATATTTAATGATTATTAGTCATGACTGATAAATTCTAACTAATAAATATTTTAGGAAACATTACATTTTTTCGGTAAATCATTCTATAAACAAATGTATTCTTACATGATGATTTTAAGGTATTGTTAAAATTAATTTTTTATGAATAATTCCAATTACTTTTATTATATTTTTCTTATATATCAATATTTTTACATCCCACCAATGTTCTATTTTCCCATGATGAAGATCAAACTATGTTTATATCCAATTATCCTTATTTTATTTTTATTTAATTTTAATGTAGTGGTTTCTTTATCCTTTTTATAGACATGGGGTTTCAACAATGTTATTTCAAATTATTGAACATTTTTTATATCCTTTTAAAATAAAATGTTTTATAATTTGATCTATATTATCTTTTCCTAAAATTTATTTATTTATCATTTTACATTATTAATGATTATTTTTTATATAAATGTTCTCAGTGTATGTTCATAGAAACTTACTGGAAAAAAATTTCTATTTCCTGTATCCATTATTAATGATTAATTTTAAAATTTATATTTTTAAAATTATTTTCACTTCACCTTTATTTCAAACCATATGTATTCTCAAGGATTCCTTATTTATACCTTATCATCATATGATTTTAAATATTTATTTTCTTTCAGAAATCAAAAGAAATTATGAATGTAATTAAAACATCAACTTTTATTAAAATATTTAAAAAAATTGAATAATACTATATATTCACTTAAATTTTCCACCAAGGTTAATCTCCCATAAAATGTTTTTTGATTACCCTCCATATGATTTAATTTTATGAATAATTTTTTCAAATGAGATTTTGATATCCAATGATTTCACACACTCATGTTATTTTAATGATTATGAATACCATTCTTTTTTAATGGGTTATTTTAAACATGATGAAGATTAATTTCAAGTATAACACATAAAAGTATTTATAATTTTGGGTGGGATCCTATATCACCCTAAAATGAATGGGTTTACGTTTATATATCAAGGGATATAACGGTATGGATATAATTGTTTTTTCACCCTGGAGTCAGCAAGATGGGTTTTCTCACATTATTAGGAATGAACATGACGGGTTTGTTCACATAGGTGTGGGTATAATGGGATTTCTAGAACATGTTTTTCTATTATTTTTGGATGATTTAAATTTTATAGTTATCATGTTATAACACATTTATAATTTATTTATCAAGTTATACATTGCTTCAAGATGCATATGATATCTAAAAAAATCAATTATTTCATAATTACAACCTTTTTTATATTTTCCACCCTTATATCATGTTTAAATATTTTCTGATTATTGATATGTATTTTAAGACATTTCATATCTTGTTTGCTTAAATAATGATTTTTTCTATCTTATATTTCTATTACAAGTTTAATAGACTTTAGATATTTAATATATTTATATCTCTCCCATATTCTCTTAATGCTAATGATTTTATACTTAATGATATTTATTTCCCATTAATTAGTTTTTGAGCTCACCAATTATTTATGTTTACATTCACCATGTTATAAAGATGATTATATCATGTGAGATTTGTAGGTAAGGGTATATTGGAGAATATTTATGGGGAAATGTATTTAAGTTTTATAAAATATTTTTTTGTAACTAATCTCGAAGACATTAAACATTTTATTCCTTGTTTAAGTGAATATTATGAGATGTATTATCTAAGTCATAAGTCTATTGTACTATTTTTATATTTAGAATAGGTCAGTAAAAATTATAGGGGATAAATGTGGAATTACATGGTGGAAGTGATGCCCATTTATAAGTGATGAAAATGGATCTATCATGAATACTGATTATTTTTAAATAATGAAATGAACTATTAAAGTGTAAAAGGCTCCAAATGTAAGAAATAATGTATTTTTGGGAGATATAAGGTCTGAAAGGCCTCTATAACTCATTTTCACACATATTTGAAATAAGTTTCAATAATTTTACCAACATAATTTTAAATTTTACTATTTTTTTATACAATGGTTACTAGTTATTAACCTATTATTTTATAATTATTGAAAACAATTAAGTTCTCTGATCCTAAATTTAATCCCCATATAATCTAATTACAGTTATAAAAAAAAGAAAACTATAATCTAAATTAAAAATCTTAATATGTAAAAACTATTTTGTTAGAAGAAATTATTTTCCCCACTAAGTGTTATTAATATTATATAGTATTTATTACCAAGATAACAAGTGATAATATATTTATATATAGGTCTACACATTATATTAAAACTATATTTTTTTATAGATTAATTTATCTTACTATATAAAAATTACACAATATTAATGAAAAAAATCATTGAAAATAACAGTTTCACCATTATCATGGGCACTAAAATTATTCATAATAATCATATAATTTAAAAAAATTGAAAATAAACATATAAAATATTATGAACATGTTTTTATAAAATATTAAATAAATTTTTATTTATTTAATATCTATAGATTATGAAAAATAATTTTCATTATAAGTTAATTGTAATAGTTCTTTGGGAAACATATTTATATGTTTCAGAAACATTAAGCATGTGTTTTATAAATACAATATAGTATTTTTAGATGATTTAATTCACCTTATATATAAGTTCATAGAAAAATATTTTGAAACAATTTAAGTAACTATTTTGTTATGTTAATGTCATAAAATTGACTCTATTACCAAAATTGGTATTTTTTAGTATTCACCTAAAAATCATTTATTTTAAAAAATATATCAAAATTTTACCTTAGTCTAAAATTTTTATTTGGAATTGAAATTTTAATTTCATTTTTCTTAAAAAAACATTATAAATTTTTTAAATGAAATTTAAATTATAATTAAATTAATATAAAGAAAACAATTATTTGATAAAAAAATCAATTTTAAAACATGTGTGTTTTTAATGATATTTTATATGAACTTTAAAAATCATTACAATAATTTTTGATTACTTTTGGTTTTATTACTCAAAATAAAATTTAATAATAAAAATATAGTGGTGCATTTTATATTGATGTTGTGTGTGGATAAAGTTATTGTATATAGTATTAATTTAGAAATAAATACATTCCAAAAATAATCAAGGCATTATATTATCCCCCATTAAATATATTATGTATTCATAATTATAACAATTTTATATTATTTTTACTAATGTAGAGACCTTGTTTTTCTCATGTAATAATTTGGAATATTCCATGGAATATTTTTAGGGACACACGCTGAGAAAGAGTATGATTCCAAGACCCGATGAGCCTAGAATTAATTTTCTAAAAATATAAAACATATTTTATATCACATGCGAGAGGTTCCCCTAAAAAAAGGTAAATTCCTCCAAAATATATTCTTGTATTAGAAATCTTATAGCATGGTTGAATTTGGAGCATGGGTTTTATACTAGGCATGGCCTAAGATTGGTTGGTGTGGGACGTTCGGATGGGGCAGTCGTTGGTAGGTGCATTGGAAAAATTAATTAGTTTAATAAATTTGTTTAATAACTATAACCCAAATAAATCAAAAATAGATACTCATCTGGATAATTTCGTACCACCTTTGAGTTTAGAATGTGAATTTTACCCTAGGCCCGACCTAAATTTAGTCAGTACGAGACATCCAGTAAAGGAATCCATTAAAGGGTAAATTTAATTAAAATAATTTTTTTATTTTCAATTAAATGACCTAAAACATATTTATATATAATTAAGATTTTATGGAGAATATCTCTTTTAAGCTACATAACCTTGTAATCATTGATAAGATCTTTCACCCCTTCTTTGTTGGTGTAATTGAGACTAGACATTGACCGGTGATTGGATCGAGATGAATCAATAGGTGGCAGACACAACGGATCATCTTCATCTCTAGCATATGTGTTATTCACCAAATATCAATCCATAATTGAGGTAGGACTCATTGTTTTTGGTTTCCTACATTATGATTAAAAGTTTGATCATGATAAAATCTTTTTTCATTGATCTTTAATTAAATAAACCATTGCATTATCACGTGTATCGATATAAATTATTCTTTCAATTTATTTCTTTTCCATGCAACGTTTCTCACCCTAGTTTCCCCTATATGAAATCATTAGATAGGAACATTTGGCCAACTACAATTATCACCTTTGTTAATGGTTCTTTCCCCTACTATTTTTTTTTAATTTATCGTTGGATCATGGGGTCACAATTTGACATTATCGGGGAAGGTTTTAGTGTGATCAAAACCCCATACTATGATGAACGACATGTGTATCGATGGTTTGGGGAATAGTTTACAAAATGAGAAGTATGGTGTTTTCTAAATGGATCGGATTGGTACCTAGGTGTATGTTTATGATCAGAGGCGATTCGATATTGGATCAGTGATTTCCATTTCCCTGTTTGGCATGTGGTGATAACATGCGGTGTGATGGGATCAGTTCTACATGGAGTTTATGAATGGGGTCTCATAGATGATTTTTTTTAACATGGATGTGGTAGTGGTTGGACTCATATATCCAATGAGGTGGTTAGATGTGGTTAATGTGGTGGGAGTTAATATTATTAATATTAATAATAATAATAATAGTGGTTAGTTAACATAATTAAATGAGGATTTATTGTTATTATTATATTTATTAATAAAAATAACGGTGTCATAAAAAGTGTGTGGTTAATTAAATAAAATAGTTTTAATTAAATAAGTAAAAAACTTTTTAATTAAATGGTATTAATTAATATCATTTTATTGGAAATAAAAAAATTTACAAACTCTTCCTAAATGAGGGGTGGGTGTGACTCCTCGTGCACCGCATGAAGAGTGGGGTCGCAGCCTTTCACCCTATGTGTGGAGAAAATATGAGGAAATGGGAGTTGGGATATTACATATGGTTATTAATTTATGGAAATTAATAAATGAACTAAATAAAAAAAGGGAATATAAGAGGAAGGTGGGGTCATTTTGTGTGTGTGGAAGAAGGGGATAGGGATGTGTGTTCCATCTCCTTGGATATTAGGCATAAAAATATTAAATATAATAATAATATTACAGAATTAGTATTATTATTATTATTGTTATTATTATTATGGTTTTCAAAACATAATCTAATCGTAACATTTTAGTACGACGTTGGATTGATGAGATGTTATTGGAATCATGTATGTGACTTTCATATGGTCACTTTAAGACCGATGTTGGATACCTTCCTTGATCTTGGGCCTTAGATCGATGAATCAACCCATAATAATAAAATTATTATTATTGTGGAATCATGTATCTGGAATATCTTCTACATATAGTATTAAAATAACAAATTGTCATCGGTATCATGATCCTGAAATTTAGGTATACTATTCTATACCAATATCAGTTATTTAATTCAAACTCATGACCCATGACCATGAAGCATTATTTGTGCATTAAGTGTTCAAATGTGACTTTTTCACTGGGTGTCCTATTTGGGAGAGTGAATATACTACCCCAAGAATATTTTCATTTGGATCGCAACGATTTGATATATTTAGACATTTGGGGATCTTTTTAGACGAATACAATTGGAATGTCATTTTTTCTATCAAACTAGATATGATCCTCATGTGTTTGTCTAGATTTTTTTCAAGACACATCATTTAGTACCCTTACACGTCATGTAGTACTATGTGGCTAGCAATCCATGTGCTGGGGAGGACCTAACCTGACAAAAAAATGGGACCACACACCATATGTGTCCCCCACACACCATGTTCCTCATTTTTAGGAAACTTCAACCTCTCATGTCTCTTTTGTTTGGACTCATATATTGGCATTTATTAGCCCATCCTAAGTGTATTTTCTCATAGAATGTGATGGTTACCCCAATTGAGTATTTTTAGATATTATGAGAGATGTTTTAGGTGTGACACTTCTTTACATGGAACCTGATGATAGAAGTGACCAGGAAGTATCACTAGAGATGCTAGAGTGGAAACCTCATGTTGTAAAGGGTATGAGTCCTCTACCGACTTCTATAGTGGGACTCCCCTATGGATTAAGGTCATTGGTTCTCTATCACTAGAGTGAAACCCACCTGCTAGTGAGGTTATGTGTCCTCTATAGACCATTAGATTGGGACCCTCTTTTTGGCAGTGTATGAGTGCCCTATCAAAAATTAGAGTGGAACCCTCTAGCTTGGTAGGGTTTTAATCCTCTATCGAATACTAGACTGAAACTCTCATATAGAGTCAGGGTATGGGTCCTCTAAAATTATATAGTGGAAACCTCTTGTGAAGTAATGGAATGGTTCCACTACCATGAGATTATGGAACCATCTTCTAGAATCAAGGAATAAGTCCTCTACTACTAGAGAGGAACTCTCACACTGGGTAGGGTATGGGTCCTCTAACATCTACATGGGTGGAAACCTCTAGTTGAGCTAGGCATGGGTCCTCTAAAGACTTTTAAAGTGGAAGCCTCCAACTTGGTTGGTCATGGATCCTCTATGTGTTGATTCTTAGAGTGGACCCTCCAACTAGGTTGTGCATGGTTTCTCTACCTATTGATTCTTCGAGTGGAACCCTCCAGCTGGGCTGGGCCTGGGTCCTCTATTTATCGACTCTTAGAGTGGAGCCCTCTGGCTGGGTAGGGAATGCGTACTTTTTTTACCCAATGAGTGTAACCCTACTATTTTACCAAGGAAAGTATACTCCCCCTAGATATCGTGGCCCCTCAACTATGTGGCATAGTGAGGAGACATTACTTGACTTGGTTGCTTTTTTCTTGGAAGATGCGCGTGATGTTGGGCAGTGTTGTTGGACTTCTGGAACTATTGGTGTCTCTTTTCCTGGGATAGACTATGTGATGGATATCCATTTTCTCTCTCATCTTGGATTCTTTATCTTTAGCATATATATATATATATCCATATTTTTGGATTTTATTACTCTCATATAATGGGTTTTGAATATGGGAATGGTATGCCATGTGATTTCTGTGTTTATATTCTCAAGGTCAGATGAGGTTACTCTCCTTCTATGGTTAGAAAAGACTCAACATGTAGTTCATCAACACACCATTTTAGCCTCTTGTGTTTGGACAAGATTACTCTCATGGTTTGGTTTGAGATGAGTTTTGTTCATCGTTTCCTTTTTATCAATTCTTATTGTGTCTCTTACTACTCTCATTTCATCTTTCAGGGTATCCTATTAGGTATGTATATACTCACCCACCACATGTTGGGTCTTATGAAGATGAAAAATAGGTCAGTGAATATTACCAAGGAGCTTAGGGATACTTTGTGCCTTGGACAGGGTACGTTGGTCCTAGTTTAGAGATCAAAATATGGGCTCTCCCAACACTTTTACTTTACATTCTAGTTTTGTTATGTTGGTACATCTTTATGGTTGAGTGTTTATTTTTCTTCTATTTACTTTTAGTATTACAATACTATACTCTTTTACTATCTAGAGGATTTACATGCTTGTTATTTCCATTAGAATTTTATATATTTTAATTTTATTCATCTATAATTCAACATTGAGTTGATTGTATTTTTGTAGAAGTACTTTTTTAAAGGCATCCTAATGTTACTTATGCCTTTAGTGCTGGTCTCAAGACCCTAGCCTATGGAGGCAGGATTTGGTAGTTGTGGATCAATCCCCACTCGGTCGGGTCAGATAATATTTTATCAAAGTTTATTGAATCCTTTGGGTGTTTTTTGTAGTAGTCCCCTTACAAGGTTTTGGTTGGGATATAGGGAAACAATGTCAAAGTGTCTTGAGATAAGATCTCAAATCATGGGACCCGGTTTTGGTGTGAGAGGCTAATATATGAATATTTCAAAACTCTGATTACCAGATTGTCCACTCGGTATCCTGAGACATTGGTTGTAGGGAAAAGTGGTACATGCATCATATTAGAGTTAGTCTTTTACTTTCCTTCACGAGTCATATCCCCATTTATATATATATATATATATTCTAATTTGATTGAGGTATGTATTGATCACTTATGATATGTCTCTATGAAGATAACTAGTCAGGTTATTGAATTAGGATATTTATGATGATACAATGAGTGTTGAGGCCTCAATTGAGGGCCCAACACATGAGGTTCTTCTTCTATGTGGGAAGGTAGTAGTACCAACCCCTATCAAACAGTAAATAATTCCAATAGATCATGCTAAGTATGTGTACATACTTTGCACACTCTGCGAGTTCTGGTGAGATAGGACGCTGAGGATCCATGTTTATCAAAATCCTTAGGTAGTAGAAGATTGGCTAGATTTGGTGATATGAGTTTTTAGGTTTTTTTATATCTTAAATGATCAAATGGATACACTCACAACTAGTTCTCTTTATAGAGCATAATTTGGTTTTGGTGGTACCAGATGATGATGTACCCATGCTGAGTGAGAATTGTGGGTTCTAAAGAAAAAGGTCATCCAGTTTTCATGTTGAGCTAGACTCCCTTCTTAGGTGGTTGAGGTTTAGCCTGATCCTGTGGTTTTGATATCCTACTTGGATGGTACCCATTTTGATAGTGTTCCAAGATGAAACACTTATTCAATGTGAAATAGGGAATTAGAAGAGCCCTATGTTTGTTATTTCTGATGTGGATTCAAGAATTCAGTAAATAGGTACACTTCTCCCACCGAGATACGTTCTTTATATGTGATCTAAATCAATGTGGGGGAATTAGTGTTATCCCAATGTAGATCATATTGAGGTGTGGTGGATGATTTTCTATGTCTTTTTTGTTTGATGTCCTTCTAGTGTGATGAGGTTTCATAGCATTCCATGGTTGTGGTCAGGAGGTGGGAAAGGGAGTTGATATCTTTAGGAAGTAGGATATTGGGACTCAATGGATTCGAGTGTGGTTCAAAGTACAACATGTGTCTCCACAAATCTAGTTGTAGTTATAGCATAGAATAATAAACCACATTTCCCTGGATATAGATGTTCAATAACTATAGATACTAGTAGGGGAATTTTTTCTCAACCCATGTACTAGAGGATCCTGTAGAGAGAATCAATGATCACCCATTTCTATTGATGGTGTGACCTAACAAAGAGAGCCTCATAGGAAATCTTTCAGTAGTAGTAGTGGTACCCTATGATGTTTTCCTCAGTATGGTATATACATTTACCATCCATGCTCAGATGATTACAACCAGTGAGTATGGTAGTTCTTCTAGGTTATGGGATGGAGTTTTTATCAATTAACTATGAGTGATCCCTAGACATGGTAGGATAGTCTCATTCACAGGAGGTTACAACTAATTTATCATTTGGATAGTTTTATCTCTAGGGTAGAAGATGCTATGAGATTCTAGTTTCATAAAATGGTGGAGTTATATGAGGGCATCCATCCCGAGGGCATCTTTCCTGAGGACATTTTAAAATTACCTCACCATCTAGAGTTTTCTCTCTGTGTGGACTTGTATTAGGGATGACCCAATATCTGGGCTAGCATATCCTGAGGTCAAATTTGGATTATCATCACCCAAGTCGGGTGACTATCTTTCCACCCTACATAATTGATGACCTCTTAGCCCAGTGGATGGAGTCAAAGTGGATCTTTAAGTTTAACATTATGATGTGTTACCACTAGCTCCGAGTTTGATAGGTTGATGTACCATTCATGTATTCTGAGATCCAATTTGGTAGCTTGATCTCTTAGTGAAACACTTTAAAATATTTAACTCCCTAACAGAGTTAGCAAGACTTATGAGTTGGATCCATAAACTTTACTAGATTTTTTTGTGGTAGTCTTATCTGATGGTACCCTCGTGTTCTTGAAATCATAGTTAGATCATGAAATACATGTGATTATGGTTATAGACATTCTTTAGGAGTTATATTCGTATAATATCTCTCTTGGAGACAACTTGATATTCAAAATTCAACTTCTCTTGATATGTATTCTCAAACACGGGAGTGAAAGTTGACAATTCATAGATCGAGGTGTCATGATCTTCAGGCCTTCCCATAGTGGTGGTTGTGGTAGCATATTCTCATGATAAAGTTTTCCATTCTTTGTTACCTAGAGATTTGATCAATTTTCTGACCTCTTTGCATTTAGACCAGGTTTGTGGTGTTCTCTACATGTTGCGAATGAGGAGGTATGTGCCTGAATCATTGTACAATACCAAACATGGTAAGTTGATTCATGGGAGTGGAGTTTACTTTTTCAATGAGTTGGTTTAATTGATAACTGGAAGATAAGGACACATAAAGGGAAAGATATTTTCCATGGGATCATGTTTGTTGATGGCATAGTAACCCATTGGCGGAGTTCTTGGGAGCGGGAGAGATGGATACGGGATCAATGTACCCAATTTTTTAATTAGTTTTTTCTTTTTGGGGATAAAAATATTTGAAGAATTGAATAATTTAAAGACTATTTTTTCATGTAATACATTAGAATATTCTTATGAATATATTCGGGGCTAGGTGCTTAGGCGACATGAAATTATGAGACTTAGTGTGCCCAAAATTAATTTTATAAAATTATTAAATATATTTTATATCACACGTGCATGGTTTTCTTGAAAAAAAGTGGAATATTTCCTAAAAGGATTACCATATTGGAAATAGGATAGTATGGTTGAATATGAAGTATGGGTTTTACTGTAGGTGTGACCTATGTTTTGACAACGTGGGACATTCAGATGGGGTAGCCATTAGCAGGTGCATTAGATAAACTAATTAATTAATTAATTAAATTAAAAACCATAACACAAATATATCCCAACTGAATACTCTTACGAGAAATATTAGACCATCATTGAGTTTCGAATGATAATTTTACCCTATGAGCGACCCAAGGTTGGTTGGCACGAGACATCTAGTAAAGGCATCTGTCAGCGGCTGCATTTAAATAAAATTAATAATTTATTTGTTTATTTTTAATTAAATTACCAAACCATTTTTCACTATAAGTTACCTTCATATATTGAATCATTATGGTTAACCATATAACCATGGGATCATTGAGAGGATCTTTCACCCCTTCTTCTTTGGTGGAGTTGAGACTGGATGATGACTAGTGATTAGAACAATGTGAATCGACATGTGGTAGACGTAGAGGAGCATCTTCATCACTAGTGGATGTGTTCTTCACCAAATATCAATCCATAATCATGGTAAGAATAATCATTTTTGGTTTCCACCCTTATGATTACAATATTGAGACTTATCAAATATGTTTTCTTTGAACTTCTTTTAAATGAACCCTTGCATGAGCCCAAGTATCAAAATAAATTATTCCTTAAATTTATTTATTTTACATTTCATGTTTACCACTTATGTTTCCCCTCTATTAAATATTTTTACAAGATCATTTGAACAATAACGCTTATCACCTTTGTTATTGGTTCTTTTCCCCTATCATTCTTTTTATTATTCATTATTGGATCATGGGTTCATTATTCAAAATTTTTGGGGAAGGTTCAAGTGATATCAAACCCTCATATTATTTTTGGTAGAATGAATGACATTCAAATCTATTTTCTATGGATGGTTTGATAAAATGAGTGGAATCATGTTTATTGAATGGAATGGATTGGTACCACGAGTGTGGGTTTCTGATTAATGGTGGTTCAAGATCGAATCAGTAATCTCGTTTCTTAGGAAAGAATTTGGCGATTATGTGTGATGTGATAGGATTGGTTCTGAGTGGAGTATATTCACTAGGTCTCATGGAGGATTTTGTTTGATGTGGATGTAGCGGTGGCTGGACTCGAATATCTGATGATATGCTCAGACATTGTTTACATAGTGGGAATTAATAATAATAATAATAATAATAATAATAATAATAATAATAATAATGGTGATGAGTTAATAAAATTAAATAATTATTTATTATTATTATATTTAATTATTATAATGATGGAAAAAGGTGTGTAATTAATTAAATTAAATGATTTTAATTTAATAAAGAAAAATAATTTTAATTAATTAGTTTTAATTAATACCATTTTATTTGAAATAAAAAAATTAATAAACATTTTATTAAATGAGGGGTGTGCATGAATCCTAGTTTATCATATGGAATGGAGAGGTTGTTGCCTTTTCACCCTTTTGTGGAGAAAAAGGTGAAAAAGGGGGGGTTGGGATGTTTAATATGGTTATTAATTGATAATAATTAATAAAATAAATAAATTAAAAAAAGGTAAGACAATAGAAAGGTAGGGGTCACGCCATGTGCATAGAAGAAGGGGAGAGGGATGTGCATTCCCTTTAAATAGATATAAGGAGTAAAAATATATAATAATAATATATATATATTTTATTTTTATGTTGGTTCTTCAAACATAATTTGATGGTAACATTTTCATACCACATCATATTAACGGGCTGTCAGTGGCAGTGTAACCCTAAATTTGAAACGATCATTTTAAGATCAATATGAGATACCTTTTTTGGACTCATTTCTTAGGTCAACGAAATTCCCAATAATAATTAAGTTATTATTATTGCAGAATCTTTTATCTAGTGTATCTTCTTCATACATGGTTGGAATGACGAACCGTCAGCAGTATCACAAACTTGAAATTGAGGTGGATGTTTCAAGACCAATATCATGTATTTAATTCAAACTCATGGATCAGGACTATGAATTTGTATTCATCCATTATGTTGTGAAATTTGAATTTTTCACCAGGAGTCCAATTTAAGAAGGTGAATAGCCTACCCTGAGCATTTCTCCATGAGGATCAAAATGATGTGATCTGTTTGGACATATGGGGTTGTTTGGAGTGGAATATTAGTGGAATTGTTTTTTTATAAACCCAAATTGTATAAATAGGTAATAAAACATCCTTTTAATAAGAGTGAAATGGTATAACACTGGTCATATAGATTGACATATAACTAGGTTTTCCAAAAGGATAACATAACTGAGAATGGAATAAAAGGATAAATAATTATAGATAGTGATTAAGGTCATTGATCACAAGAAAGTGAATGATCAATGGAAAGATAAGGGTCTCTATACCATAAAATTGTGATGATATAAAAGACCATAATTTCATTATAAATAAAGGTAATATGACAAAATTCTGGTTTCAAGATCATTTCTCTAGATATAATGAATTATTTCACCATATATATTGAAAATATAGTGAAATATAATTACTTGTGAATTATAATTTCATCCTTTATCCAATTTAGACTAGAATATCATCTTTTTCTCCAAAATACGAGTATTCAAGATGATTTTTTCAAGCCTGAATCATTAAAAATAAAATTTTAAAGGATCATATAACCATACATGGGATAATAATTTATTACAAATTCCTTTTGAAATTAACTAAAAAAATGGTTAGATCAAGGTAAGATAATTCCCAAAATGAGTAAACCTTTATATGATACATTAATAATAAAAATTCAATAATAATACCCAATGTTCAAACTAAATTTTTCCCAAATAACCTCCAAATAAAAGGTTGTTTTAACCTCAAATTATATCTCATAACTTTTAAATTAGAAGCCCAAAAACATCACAATATCTCTTTTTTTAAATATCATTAATCACATAGTCACTAAATCACTTTTTAATCTCACGATTATCTATATGATAAAAATTTGTTCCCATAATTACCTAAATATCCAAGATTATATAAACCCTAAAGGCTAAAAATACCATAAAACATATTCCCAAAAAATTTAACAGAATACTTCAAATTAAACCAATGAATTATATACAAATCATCTCTATAATTCATCTCCAAAAGTGTCATTAATCATATTAAGATCTCATCTATAAAAACATTAAAGGGGTGTATAATATTTTAAACATATTATCAACCTTAATCTTATAGATTTAATATAGTATCCATAACTCTTAATATAACCTCACATGATAATATCCTAACCTTAAATGTTATCTAAACTGACCTAGGATACCAAATATAACAACCATGAATCCTTAATCCTGGATCCAGTGATGAAATAATAACCATTGTATTTATGAATTTGATATAGATAATTGTGACCCAATTTTTTCTCACCTAAACCTTAAAAATACAAGGAAAAAATGATCACATAATTTATCATTAACCTTTTAGGTTTAAAGTTTTAGAAAATTAGGAAAAACTCTTATATAACCAATACACATGATTTCAAGAGTGTATCTTTCCCACTATACCAATCTTTTCATATTCTATATTTGGTCATAAAAACGTCCATATGAAACCCTTATAGAAAAAATTCATTCAACATCATACTTAATAACTGAGGGAAGATTAAACATAAGGGTGAGATCATATGTTTATTAAGGGTAAACATAATCATTAACAAATGAATGAAATCAATTATTATAATAATAACATGCTTGTGTGAAGAAAAATCAAAGTGCATGAGAAAATCATAAAAGAAACTGATACCCATCAATACCTATATCATAAAACATGAAAAATATCTTAAGGATTTAACAAATTAAAGGGTTGTTAGAATAAATAATCACAATCCATGAGATATCAATATTGATCAAAGGAAACATTTATAAACTCATGGAAAGCATAGATAAAACATATTAGTATCTAAAAACATAATCCTTATAGAATACTTATAGAAACCATAAAAACTATTATAATTGGAATAACCCTACAAGAAACTTCCAATATAATTATTTAGAGTATAAAATCATTACCCAATGCATTGGAGTGTTATCTAAGTTCACACATTGTATAATCTATAACAAGCTCACCCATTGATATCAGGGAACTCCTATCATTTATAATGTCCAATAACTGAATAATAAATGAAGTACATGGGGAATTAATTTCATCTAACTCATTAAAATAAGAATTATGTTTTTTATAACATTATTTACCCATATAAAATGAATGGGTTCCATAAAAATCTTTTGGAAACATGGTTAACCCATGTAAAAGAAATGGGTTCTATAACAATATATTTGTAACAGTCATAATCCATCTAGAGAAACAATGAGGATGGTATTAATACAAAATATCCATAGTATAGGATTAGTAACAACAAGGCTTATTGATGTTGATGAATGAAAATACAATATAATATCATTAAAAATTCCTTAAGAAAATTAACCGACCTATTTAGAAAAAAAACTTTTTAAAACATAAACCATTTTAAAAATACTTTTCTTTGAAAACCAATTTAAAATAACTATTAATTTCCAAAATATAAGGAAAAAATCATTAAAAATATCTTTATAAATGTAAAAAATGAATCTTAAATTAAATTATGGTCATTTTAGTGGGAAATTCTATAAATTGTATAAAATTTAAAAATAATATTCCTTTCTCAATATAAAAAGGTCATAAAAGTGCCTTATAAGGAATTGACAACAAGATTCCTTTTGCATTTTTAGTAAAATACAAATGGGAATTGTTTTGAAAATAAACTAAATATTCCATTTAAAGAATTTTATTAAAAGTTAAATAAGGTTAAAATTTTATTTAAAAAAAATCATATGATTGAAATAAAAAAATTCAAAACATTTGTTAAATTTTTATTGGAATAAATCAGATTTCAAACTAAATAAATAAATCAAGTTGGATTTCCATAAAAACAATTTCTCAATTATTTTCAGTACCAATGAGAGATAATTTATTAATATTACTTTAAAATATCATTAATAACCATAGGATAACATAATTCATGATAATTATAGAGAGTTAGATCACAATATTTCAATATTATATACATAATCATAAAAAATCCCAATAAATGATTAGATTGTTACATCGAACTCTTGCCACTTTGGTAACTTTGAATCATAATTCCCATGAAAGGATTGAATTAGATTAAACCTAAAATACAATTAAAATAAATAAATTAATTATATTACATGTCAAATGGTCTGTATGTACACCTCATAAAATAATAATAGTGCATAATGTAAGAACTTAGTTCTTATTCTTGAGGTATGGGTTTCTTCTTTTCTTTTTTCCTTAAGTTTTTTTGAGAAAACAAGGGAAATGTGGGAAAAATACCAAATTTATGGGTGCACACCCTGTACTTTTTGTACACACATCGTGTACTTTGGCTCTATGAGATGAGAATGTAGGGCGTGTAGGTTTTTTGATAAAAACAAACTACACACTGTGTACTGGAATATACACGCCGTGTACTTTGGCCATATGGGATGAAAACATAGGGTGTCTAGACTTTTTGGTTGTTCAGGATGTAATAACTAACTACATGCCATGTACTTAGTAATATACGCCATGTAATCAGTCGGCATATGAACAGGGTGGTGGTGAAAAGTAGCCGCCATAGTAACAGTTAAAAAATAGTACACGCTGTGTACTTGAGAGTATACACCGTGTAGTTATGTTTTTTCATTATAAATGGGCAGTAGCCTCCTCATTCGGCTGAGGAGGCAGTGGGTTCATTTGGAGCACTAGGAGAGGAGGTTAAAGCTTGGAGGAGCTCCCGATCGCACGTCAGAACTCTGTTTCTTCCGTCGTCGATCTCGTTTGGACTATGCGGGTAAGGTCTTCCATCTTTTTGAACATTTCCTTCCAATTATTTACCTAAGGGAAGTTAAATAAGTTTTAATGGGTAATATTTTATCCTATATCAATTTTGTTTATGGTTGTTTCAGGAGGCGACATTTACGTATATCGATCATAGGAGATCGAGATAGGTGGTCTTGTGCTTATTTCCAACTGTCGAGTTGTTTTTGTGCACCGTTGTGCCACGCACCCATGTTTGGGGTGTCATTTTGAAGAGGGTTGACTATTAAGATATCTATAATTGTATAGGAAATCTAATGAACATGTATAAACTATTTCTTGGGATCGTTGTTTTGATCCAGGTCTTCCCTGTGGGTGCATTTTCATTGTTTAGCTGTTTGGCCAGGATACCCGTGGGTATGCCATGATGATAGCATGTTTTGAGTTTTCTTGAGAGGAGACCTATTTAAATTTCTTGATTATGTGTTGGGATTGGCTAAGTAACTTTCTTAGCCTAAGGTTAGTGTTATTCTTAACCTGAGGGTAGTGTTTTTTTTAGCCTGATGGAAATATTTTCATATACCTATGGGCTGCAGCTTCAGTGCCTGTGGGAAATATCTCGTATGCCTGAGGGAAATATTCATTATGACTTAGGGTAGTCACCTGAGGGTTTCGATTCAGCTTTCCTGAGGGTAAGTACTTGTATGCCTGAGGACAATGGTAACTAAAATATTCACTATTGTGATTTCATAGGTTATACCTGCCAAGATAAAGCACATGCTTGGTATTGTTATTACCTCATACTTGTTAGATAACCTATTGTGGTTTTTGATGTGGCACTATATAAGATATTTTTGGTTGATGTCGAGTCTCAGGAACATAGAATTAAATTATATTAAATTGTTAAATAAAAATTAAATGGTAATGGAACTGGTAGGAGTATATGCTTTTGAGTACTTCCTAACTTACTACATTTCATTATTGCATACTGCTGTAGCACATTTTCACTAACAGTTGGCAATGGGCCTTTGGTGGTTTCCTACTGGGAGTTATTTCTCACAACCTATTTGGGTCATGTCTTGGGCCCAAATATATTATATTTCTGCAGGTGTCGATAAGGGAAAGGGTCCCTATACAGGTACATGATTTGTACAGAGGAGTATGAGAGCATGAGATCAGGTTTAGTCTTGCGATGCTACTGAGTTCCTGTTGCACTGTTGTGGTTTTTATTTACTGTATTTTGTACCTAGTTCTATATTGTATTATATTGTAGTGTATTTTGTATTGGATACTTTATTAGAATTAAGGACGTGTGGCATCCTCTTATATATGACTATTGATTATCTTTTACTGCAGTTCTGTTTTCCATTACAGCTCTATATCGTTTACTGCTTCCTCTTTTGGGTATGTTTATATTTTTCAACTACGCTAAACTTTGAAAAATGAGGGTATAGTTTCCCCACTATCATACCTAGGCCCTCATTTCTAGTCTTTAGCCTCTGGCGTTTGGGGAAATGCACTTGAGGTCATGTGACCAACCGGGTTTGGGGCACTCGTTGTGTGGCAGCCAGATCTGGGACATTATAATGTGGTCTCAAAGGGTTTCTTTTCTCTAGACTTACTATTTGGAGCCTTTATTTAGGGATAAGAAGAAATAGGTACTTGGTAATAAGTTGTGCCTAGGAGTAGCTAACCCGTGTACATGGAAAAGCCAATCTACCTCGTTTAATTGCCATTTTTTGGTTTTTCAATTTTATAGTTGATTTGATTTTCACCATTGGGTGATGCACTTGTGGTGTGTCATTTATATTTAATATGGGTTTTATTTAGTTGCAACCCGATGAGATGAGGGTATGCCATCACATTCATCATTTAGGCACATGTTTGAATCACATGTCATGCATAGTTTCCATGCCATGTAGGTGCATTAGAAATTTCATGTTGTTGTGAAAGATGTTGTGCTAGAAAATACATGCTATTGTGATAGATTCCTTGAAAAAATACCTTCTATTTAATAGGGTATTTTTATGTAAGGTTTTGTGAATGAATGCCAAACTTTGGTTCTTGAGGAGTATGGGTCCTCATCAACCAGAATTTGGTGGATCATCCACTTTTTTACCTTATTATAACATGTATAATATTTCAAACATTGGTTCACGGAGAGTATGGGCCCTCAATGATTGGAATTTATCACTTTGGAAATTTTTTCAGTGTTTTTCTAGACTCAAAAATAGTTTCTGAGGCTTATTGTCTGGAAAAATCTAGAATACATGCCATGTAGTTTTTACTACACACCATGTGTTCTTATGTTTGGGATGAAATGAAAAATTTCTATGTAAGCGCCGTGTAACTTATGTACAAACTGTGTAGTCTCTAACCTTGTCATAGGTCGTGTGGGTAGAGACACGGGATGGGGAAGTTCTTAGGGAAACACGTCGTGTACCGGTTGTACACGTCGTGTAGTGTTGACACAATTTTCAGCCATGTAACTAATAACACAAATAGAGAAATATTATCTTAAACAGGTTGTGTCCATCCGGAACATGCTGTGAACTATTATCCATGTTTTTGACCATGACTCGAACAATAGGGGTTGGTCAAGCTCATTTAGTACACACCATGTACCTGTGGGACACGCCATGTAGTCATGACCAGTGAGAGATCGTGTGGCTAGGGAGGTGGAGTGGTGTACACACCGTGTGCGGGTGTAACACGCCATGTGCCAACGGATGAGACACGCCTAGGACAGTATCATAACATGACCATGTAAGGGATTAAGGGTTTATGCCGTGTAGAATTTATACATGTCATGTAGTTTTATTCATAAGAGAGCCGTGTGTCTTAGCCGAGTAGAAGGACTAGGGCAGGGGAAGAAAATTGAAGAACACACCGTGTAGTTATAATACATGCTGTGTAGTCTTGTTTTGTAAAACTTGAATGTTTTCTTTATACATTTCCCTTCTTACGTTCCAATTTTTGGTCCTTGATGATCTTGATCTAAGGCGTGTGTTTGACCTTGTAGAGTCATGCCACCGAGACGACCCCTAGTTGTTTGCCAAGAGAGCGTCAACGATTATACTTTAGAGATGGTAGGTCATGGGCCACAGATGGATCCTCCAGCATTGCCAGATGCGGTGCTAGCCATTATAATGGACGTAGGTTCGGATGTGCAGTTCCATGAAGGTTTCATGCAGTTGATGCAGACCTTCCAGAAAGCACCACTGACTGCTACATCTATGGAAGAGATGACACGTATATTCCAATAGCAGTATCTGCCTACTTTTTTAAGGGATGGAGGACCACATGCTATGGAGTCATGGATGGATTCATTGCAGACTATCTTTGAGCATCTTGAGACGCCTCCATGGAGGAGGGTCAAGCTCGGTATGTACATGCTACATGATTCCTCCAAGAGATGGTGGGATGTTACCACCCAAACTGAGCATCACCGAGACATGGCATGGGAAGATTTTCAGGTAGTCTTCTATGACCTTTTCTTTCCAGATATGTTAAGGGAGGATCGAGCTTGAGAGTTCATGAATCTGCAGTAGGGTGCCCTGTCAGTGATGGACTATTATTCATGCTTCACCGAGCTATGACATTTTGCACCTGTTCTGATTGGTGATGAGACGTTGAGGGGTAGACTCTTTTAGGATGGTTTTCAATATCACATATGAGTGCTGGTGAATGTTTTTAGGTTGCCTACAGTACATGCTATTGTGAACCATGCATTGATTACTGAGAGGAACCTGCGGGAAGCTAGTGGTGAGGACTAGGGCGGTTCGGCACCAGCCTCAGGCACTATTTCTACCAACAAGAGGAAGAGACAGATAGATTTATCTCACGTTGGTAGTACTAGCCAGAAAAATTCTTCAGCTGGCCAGATAATGTGCTACCAGTGTGGTAAAGAGGGGAACAAGAGACCTCAGTGTCAACATGACCTAGTAGAGTGACGAGCTTGCAGCAAGATGGGTCATCTTCATCATTTTTGCAGAGTGTTTCCGCCAGTGACTAGTGATAGAGGTTCTGTGCGGACTCTGCATGCAGGAGAAGGGCCAGCAGCTTCTTACCATTCAAGAAATTGAAATAAGTCAGGACTCTTAGGCCGAGGTGGTGGTCGTGGCCATGGTATCCAGACACCAGGATCTCAGAGACATCACGGCGGGTCAGCTCAGGGTAGCCAGGCTGTGTCATAGGGTCGCGATACTGGCCAGATGTATGTAGTGCAACATACCTAATAGGAGTAGGATCTCGGACCTTCCATTGTCAGAGGTACTATTCTAGTTGCTTATGTTTTATCTTATACACTTTTCGATGCTGGTTCAACACATAGTTTTATATCTGTTCCCATTGTGGAGAGCCTTGGGATTTGTGTTTCTTCTTCTTCGGATATCATGACGTTAGACACTCCATTGGGAATTAGAACGGTAGGCGTGCGTCAGTGCAAGGAGTGCCCCCTAGAGGTTAGTGGGTGTCACTTTTTATGGGACATCTATGTCTTAGAGATGATAGACTATGATGTCATTCTTAGGATGGACTGATCGTTACCCTTTCGAGCCTTTCTAGATTGCTATCATCGCAGGGTGTGTTTGACGTCACTAGAGGGTGGAGAGTTTCTATAAAACGACGAATGGGATGTCCAGGTGAGATGAGCTGGACCCAAGCATCGTGGGTGCGGTGGAGTGATATCCAATATTGTAAGTTTATATCTAGATGACCAGGGAACTTGTCAGAAGGATTTCCCTCCTATGGTTAATCATTTCATGGATTTCTTCCCAGACAACTTTTCAGGTCTAACTCTAGAGAGAGAGGTGGATTTCGCTATTGAGTTTGTGCTAGGATCAGCACCGGCGTCTATTCCTCCTTATAGGATGTCTACGCAAGAATTGTAGAAGCTTAACAGGTAGTTAGAGGAGTTACAAGACAAGGGTTTCATCTGACCCAGTATTTCTCCTTGGGGTTCGCCTGTCTTTTTCGCTAAGAAGGTAGATGGTACCCTCAGACTCTGCGTGGATTATCGGAAACTGAACCAGTTGATGGTTAAGAACCGATATCCTTTACCGAGAATTGATGATCTTTTTGATCAACTTCAAGGAGCATGAGTGTTCTCAATAAATGAGTTGAGATCCAGATATCATCAGTTACACGTTAGACCATCGGACATAACGCTTATAGCCTTTCAAAGCAGATTTGGTCTATACGAGTACTTGGTCATGCCATTCGGACTCACGAACATGCTAGTAGTTTTCATGGCTCTGATGAATCGGTTGTTCCACCCATATCTGGTTTAATTTTTTGTAGTCTTTGTGGGTGATATCTTGGTGTACTCTCACACTTGACATGAACATGCCACCCATCTTGAGATCATACTGAGTATAATGAGGGAGCATCAGTTATATGCTAAGCTCTCAAAGTGCCACTTTTGGATGGACCAGATTCACTTCTTGGTTCATATTACCTTAGAGACAGGATTTTCAGTAGACCCATAGAATGTGAGAGCAGTAGTTTCCTAGGAGTAGCCTAAGAAATTTTTTGAAATACGTAGTTTCTTGGGGCTAGCTGGTTACTACAGGCACTTTATATAGGACTTCTTCTACTTAGCAGCGCCGTTGATGGGTTTGACTAAGAAGGGTATGGATTTTGTTGGGTTAGAAGCTTGCGAGACAGCCTTTCAATAGGTGAAGGGAAGGTTGACACCAGCACCAGTCCTGATACTTCCAGAGAAAGGGAAGAGTTATACAGTTTACTGTGATGCATCAGGTATTTGGCTGGGAGTAGTGTTGATGTAGGGCGATCGAGTAGTTGCGTATGAGTCTTGGCAGTTGAGGCCACATGAGAGGAATTACCCAACGCATGATCTTGAGTTGGATTTAGTTGTTCATGTGTTACACTGTTGGAGAAATTATCTCTTGCGAGAACATTTTGTGGTGTTTAAGGGCCACAAAAAGTCTTAAATACATCTTTACCCATCATCACCTGAATTTGAGACAGCGAAGGTGGGCTGAATACCTTCAGTCCTTCAACTTTGATCTTTCCTATACACCTGGTAAGGGTAATGTAGTAGCTGATGCACTGAGCAGAAAGACTCAGATACAGGCAGTGCAGGAGGCCAGTGGTGAGTGGAAGCTTTTGGTTTTATTCTCTGAGTTGCATTTGGAGGTGCACGATAATCAAAGGTAAACCTATCTTTTATCCTTATCTCTGACTTCTACCATCCTTGATAGAGTGAGGATGAGACAACTATCAGATTCAGAAGGCCTAGTTCTACGAGAGTCGATGGAAAGTGAGGACCCTCCTCCTGGTTGGATGAGAAGCGATGATGAGGTACTGGGTAACCATGGACGAGTGTGGGTTCCAGGGGATATACACAAGGATTTGATGTGGTAATTTTATGATTCAGCTTGGGAAGTGCATCCCAGAGTTACCAAAATGTACCGTGACTTGAGGTGTTAGTATTGGTGGCCAGGTATGAAAAGTGAAGTAGCTGGTTTTGTTACAAGATGTTCCACCTGTTAGCAGGTGAGGGTGGAGCATCAGAGGCCAGCCGGACTATTACAACAGTTACCCATCCTGGAGTGAAAATTGGATGATGACTTGATGGACATTGTGGCTGGGTTGCCGAGGTCACCTCAAGGCAATGATGTCGTGTGGGTGGTCATGGATAGACTTACGAAGGTATATCAATTTTTTCAGATCAAGGAGACCTTTGGTGTTGAAGATCTCTGGAATTTGTATATACGAGAGGTAGTATGTCTTCATGGGTTCCTCGTTCTATCGTTTCAGATAGGGATACCCATTTTACGTCTCATTTCTAGCAGAGTTTTCATAGGGCACTGGTTACACAGGTGCTTCTGAGCACAACTTACCACCTTCAGACCGATGGCCAGTTTGACCGTACGATATAGGTGCTGAAGGAAATGTTGCGTGCATGCGTCCTAGAATTTGAGGGCTCTTGGAAGAAGCACACACCCCTTGTCGTGTTTTCATACAATAATAGTTTTCAAGCAACTATTGAGATGGAACCTTATGAGGATTTATATGGTAGGCCATGCCGATCACCCTTGTGCTGGCTAGAGGCCGGTGAGGCAGCTTTACTGGGACCATGTTTCATGTAGGAAACTTCAGAGAAGATCCAATTGATTCAACAGTGGATGGCTACTGCACCATCTCAACAGAAATCTTATGCTAATCGCCGTTGATGACCCTTGGAGTTAGTGGTCAGGGATCAGGTTTTCTTGTGTGTTTCACTGAGGTTGGGACACAGACGGATCAAGAGATAGGGTAAACTTTCACTGAGGTATGTAGGGCCATTTGAGATTCTAGAGATAGTCAGGCCGGTTTCCTATCGGTTTCAGTTACCACAGAGGTACTGGTCCATGCAGGACATCTTCCATGTATCTCAGATGTGTCGTTATCACTCAGAATCGTCTCACATTTTTCAGCCTGAGGAGGTTGAACTTCAGGTAGATGCATCCTTTGAGGAGCATCTGATTCGTATTGTTGATAAGAGCATGGAGGTTATCTGAGGCTCTTTAGTTCCTATCGTATGGGTGCTATGGCAGCATGGCCAAGTGCAGGATGAAACCTAGGAGCGGGAGACCGACGTACGTGCACAGTGGCTAGAGTTGTTCTCAGCTTGATCTTTACAACCCTTGGAAGGGAAATTTGAGGAGAAATTTCTTTAAGGGGGGAAGTTTGTAAGAACCCAGTTCTTATTCTTGAGGTACGAGTTTCTTCATTTCCTTTTTACTTAAGTGTTTTTGAGAAAACAAGGGAAATGTGGGAAAATCTAAAATTTATGTGTACACACCAAGTACTTTTTGTATACACGTCGTATACTTTGGCTATGTTGGATGAGAATACAAGGTGTGTAGGTTTGTTGGTAAAAACAAACTACACGCCGTGTACTTGAATATAAACTCTGTGTACTTTGGCCGTGTGGGATGAAAACACATGGTGTGTGGATTTGTCGGTGGTTTAGGATGTAATAACTAACTACACCTGTGTACTTAGTAATACATGCTATGAAATCAGTCAGCAGATGAACAGGGTGGTGGTGAAAAGTAGCTTCCAGAGTAACAGTTAAAAAAATATTACATGTCATGTACTTGAGATTACAAGTCGTGTAGTTATGTTTTTTCATTATAAATGGGCTATAGCCTCCTCATTCAGAAAAAGAGGTAGTATATTCATTTGGAGCACCTGGAGAGGAGGCTGAAGCTTAGAGGATCTCCCGATCGCATGCTGGAACTCAGTTTCTTCCGTCGTCGATCTTGTTTGGACTGTGCGGTTAAAGTCTTCCATCTTATTGAACGTTTACTCCCAATTATTTCCCTAAGGTATGTTATTTATGTTTTAATGGGTGATCTTCTATCCTAGATCTATGTCGTTCGTGGTTGTTTTAGGAGGCTTCGTTTACGTATATCGATCATAGGATATCGAGGTAGGTGGTCTTGTGCTTATTTCCAACTATTGAGTTATTTTTGTGCACGGTTGTGCCACGTGCCCATGTTCGGGGTGTCGTGTTGTTGAGGCTTGACTGTTAAGATATTTAAAATTTCATAGGCAATTTGTTTAACATGTATAAATTATTTTTTGGGATCGTTTCTTTGATCTAGGTCCACCCCATGGGTGCATTTTCCTTGTTTAGCTGTTTGGTCAGGATACCTATGGGTATGCCATGATGATAGCATGTTTTGAGTTTTCTTGAAAGGATACATATTTAAATTTATTTCTTATGTGTTGAGATTGGCTCGGTTACTTGCTTAACTTGAGGGAAGTGTTATGCTTAACCTGAGGGAAGTGTTTCGTTTAGCCTGAGGGCAATATTTTCTTATACCTGTGGGCAGTAGCTTTAGTGCCTAAGGGCGATATCTCATATGCCTGAGGGAAATATTCGTTATGACTGAGGGAAGTCACCTAAGGGTTTTGTTTCAGCTTGAATGAGGGTAAGGACTTGTATGTCTAAGGAAAATGGTTACTAGAATATTTACTGTGGTGATTTCTTAGGTTATACCTGCCAAGATAAAGCACATTCTTGGTATTGTTATTACCATCTACTTGTTAGATAACCTGTTGGGGTTTTTGTTGTGGAACTGTATAAGAGATTCTCAGTGGAGGCCGAGTCTCAAGAAATTATAATTAAATTATATTGAATTGTTAAGTAAAAATTAAATTTTAATGGAACTGGTAGGAGTAGCTTCTTTTGATTACTTCCTAACTTACTGCATTTCTTTATTGCATACTGATGTTGCACATTTTCACTGACAGTTGGGTGCGGGCCTTTGGTGGTTGCCTACTAGGATTTATTTCTCACATCCTATTTGGGTCATCTCTTGGGCCCAAACAGATTATATTACTGCAGGTGTTGATAAGGGAAAGGGTCCCTATACAGGTACATGATTGTTGCAGAGGAGTAGGAGAGCATGGGACTGTGCTTAGGCTTGCGATGCAGGTGAGTTCTTGTTTCACTGTTGTGGTTTTGCTTTGTTGTATTTTCTACCTGGTTCTATATTGTATTAGATTGCAGTGTATTTTGTTTTGGAAACTTTTTTAGAATTAGGGACTTGTGGAATCATCTTATATATGACTGTTGATTATCTTTTAATGAAGTTATGTTTTCCATTACATATCTATATTGTTTACTACTTCCGCTATTGGGTATGTTTATATTTTTCCGCTGCGCTACACTTTTACAAATTAGGGCATAGTTTCCCCACTATCAGACCTAAGACCCTGCTATTAGTCGGCAGCCTATGGAGTTTGGGGAAATACACTTGAGGTAATGAGACCAACCAGGTTCGGGGCACCCATTGTGTGGCACCCGGTTCTAGGACATTACACATAACACGACATAAGTCTCAAATAAAAAAATTGACAAAAAATAAATCACTCTTTTGGAAATATTTTGAATCATAATACCCAATAAATAATAACATAAAATGAAACATTAAATATAATTAAAATAATTTTATTCATTATATAAATTTTCAAAGGAGAGTTATATATACCACACAAATGAAATAACTGGGGAATTTTCATATGTCTCTAAAAAATAAAAGAGAGACCATATATCCCTTATCTCAAGCTTCATTTTAATTGAACATGATTTATCATCTAGTAAATTGTTTTTAAACATTTTATTAACTTATTAAAGATCTATATTAATATTTATAATATAAAATTTTATCATTTTCTAACATATTTTTACCAATTATTTAATAATCTTTCCTTATTTTCGTTATTTCGAGTGTTAATTACCTTGTTCTCTCAATGGTGTTTTGTTATGAAAATATTAGTTCCTGTAAATAAAATATAGTTATATCACATAAATAATAATAATAATGAAATTATTATATTATTTATACATCAATTATACATTTAAAGTCAGTCTTGAAATATGGTTATGAAAAATGAAGTACATTGTGATCATGGAAATGGAAGGACGTACATATACATGAGTAACATTTCCATTTTTCAATGATAACTATTGAAAAGTGGTAAGTAATATATTATATTTATATAATAATAATAGTATCATATATAACATATTATTTATTGAAATATAATTATATATATTATCCTTCTTGTGTGGTGATAAAAAGAGAGTCACGTCGCTTTGTGAAGGTGGTAGTCGACACTTACATGAATGATGTTATAATCTTTTTAGTGTAAAAAGATAAAATGATATACTATCACTTAATAATGATAATTATGAATGGAATATCATAATTATTTAATTTTTTTCACATATAATAATTATATTTATCTTTATTTCCTTCCATGTAAGGTGTTATGGAGAAAACAAATCACAACACTTCATGAGGCAGTAGTCTATCATACACATGAACGATGTTATAGTATCCCCTAAGGAATGGAAAGTAAAAAAAATATATGATTTAAAGACACAATAGGTATAAATAGTTTATAAATATCATGTATGTATATATATATATATATATATAATTTTGATCTTTCATCATACCCAACTGTGAAAGTTGGTAATGGAAAAATGAATGACATCGGTTCTCGAGGTGGTAGTATGTCCTACACCTGAATGATGGTTTTGTAACCCATTTTATAAAAGTGGAGATAGATGTCGATCATTAAATTATTATAAAAAACCTTATTAAATGTAATATATTTATTTTATTATATAAAAATGGTTTAATACAAATTTAATGAGTTGGATAAATAAATAAAATAAAGATTCTCATTGAAGAAAACTAACTCTTTTTCGGCTATCCTCTTTAGGTTTGCACTAATAACTTCCTAGGATGGATTTATGACTAAAATAAGGATTATAATATTATGGAATGGAATTTAGGAATGTATTTTGTAATTTATTGTCCAAATCTAAGATTTTTTAGTGTGTGAATAAGAGAGGAGATGAGTGGCCTTTTATAAGTGGGGGAGAGGACACACTTGGTATTTTTGAAAATAATTTAGTGTTTTGACATTTTTCATATGTTACAAGGGTCTAAAATTAAACATTATCGAACCTCATAGGTTTAATAGTGTAAATATTTTTAGAAAAGTGTATTTAGACATGGTTAATGGTCATTTTTACTCCTATATTTTTAGTTTAACCCCCAATAAACCAATTGTTACCTTAATCGTTGTAATTGAATTTTACTACATTCACAATTAATATCGGTCAAAAATTAAGTTGAAATTATTATAAATTATAAATTATTATGATTCCAAAAATGGAATCTATTTTTCCAAATTCAATTCATAGAGGTTTCAAAATTTAATTAAAAAATAATCTTATTGACGAGATGAGAAAGTAGGTTTTAAAGGAGAAAATGTTCACAATTTTACAAAGGTTTTATATCAAAATTCAATATAAATTTGATTTAAATGAGGTAAAGTGTATTAATGGATGTATAAATGAACAAATTTTACTTTGAACTTTATTTAAAATAAAATTTCACTTTTATAAATAAATTAAACATAAAGGAATTGTAAAATTAAAGTGCAGTATTTTTCATTATTCATCAAAAAAGAAAAATTTTAATAAAATTTTCTAAAATTTACCATTATATAATTCTGAAATGATGATTTTAAAAATTAATGTTATTTTTTAAAATAAATCTTCTAAAATTGTCCAAATATTAAATTTTAAAAAAACTACATACACGAAGAAAAAGCAGGGCATTGATAACTATATTGTTTAAGTAGTAGATGACTTTATATTAACATTACATGTAATAATTATAATTGTATGAAGATAAATTAAAATTTATTGACATATAATATATAAATTTCATATAAAAATTACCCATTAGGGATTATTTCAAAAATGGAGATACATTATTCATTTTAAAATAATTTTTAAAAAAATCTTGTTGTTAAACCAAAAAACATAAAATTCTAAAAACAATTACATAGTCAATTAAAAAGAAATTAGGTTGATTAAATATTTTAAAGTAATAGTTATGTTACTTTAAATATTTTTCAAAACATATAGATAATTTTAAATTAGTTAATATTTTGAAATCAAATTCTATTTTTACAAAAATCGGTATTTTTACACTATTCAAGGAAAATCAATATATTCTAAAAAATCCCAAAATATCACCAAAAATAAATTTAGATATTATAATTTCAATATTAAAGTTTATTTTATCAAATTAATTTACTAAATATTCCAAAAATTAATTTTAATGTTTTTTCATGAAAAGAAACAAAAAACATTTTTGAAGAAACATTTTTTTGAAGACTAAAATTACTTTACTAAAAATTGATTGATTATATACTAAACATTTATAAATAGAATATATTGATTGTAATATATATATACCATTAATTAGTTAATATTATTCATATCCACTAATTTAATGGATAGTTTATAATGGTTATATTTATTATGGGTCGTTTAAGAACGGTGGAGCATCTTGATTATGCTATCAGACATAAAAATATTAGGTTTGTGTGTGCCTCAATCTATTGAGTAGATTATATTTATTTTGAAAATAAATTTATCATAAAGTCTTTGGAATTAAATTCTCATCTAATATCAGTTTTCTATATTGTTTATGCTAGTGAACAAAATTTTCTTCTCTTAAGATCACAAGGTGTTATAGTGTGATTGTATACATGTAACATTGGATAATGACCCCCATGTGTCAGATATGCCTACTTGGAACTAATTTCCATCCCTTAGACTATTGGAGGAGGGTTTAAGATTTTCACACTCAACATACCGCTGGGTAGGTTGTCCCAAATGGGTCAGGTTGTGATAGAGTTATACCAGAGGGGTAGGTCATCTTAGGACTAGAGTTTTGAGATTATCTAGATTTGAAATCAGTTTGGGATTTAGGAAACTAGTGATAATTTATATTAAGGTTGGATTTTACTCTAGGTTGTCCAATGTTTATGTAGAGGCCAATGTATCTATTCAACAGGACTCTAATAACCTGTATGATGACTCGATACATGTAGACATTGGTTGCAATGAAAAAAATTGGTATATGAATCATATTGGAAGGGGTTTTGGTTTCTATGTACTTATTTAGTCATATCCCCTAATATACTCATTGACCATGGTGTTTCTTGTTTATTTCAAGATTGTTCTATGAATTCACCCATCCAAGATTCCACTACATGATTATGATGACGATCCACTGAGTTATGTGGATTTTTTATAGGGGCATTATAGTGACCCCAACCCCAATAGAATAGAGCTAGTGTGTGCTTCATTACATTGGAAAAAGATAAAAGTATTTTCATCATAAAGTGCTGAATATTTTAAAATTCATGGTAAACTGGATATATGCTTGAGTCTTGCATTATATTTAAAAACAAAAAGTAAGAAAATAATTTTTTTTTGTGAATAATATTATTCCCTCTAGTATATCCTTTCAAATAAATCACAATACACATTATGGAATCATGGCGAAAAGAAAAGAAAATATGTTTGGGCTAAAATTCACAATAAGGTTTAATTACAACAGAAGATATAATAAATCAACAAAGAATAACCAATATGGGAAGGTAAATAATTGAACACCTATTTCATTTATATAATAAACTAATAATGAAATGCATCCTGAAATAATATCATTATATAAATATCATGGACAATAATAATTTATTTATAAATGAAGGAAATTCTTAATTAATTGATGTTATGATATCATACATCATGAAAACCTCTACTGTCAAGATTAATCATCAAGACAATTTAAAACTGAGGGAAAAAAACTATTTAACTAAGGCTTTCCATCTTATTTGTCTCATGTGTCTTATTGATATATTTAGGGGTTATCCATAACTAGGCCAAAATCATGTCTTCATGTCCAAATCATTCCTCATATATCAAATAATCGATTTAATTCATAAGAAATGTTCCTTATAATCAAATATCTATATTGGGTAATGTATACAAAATTATCAATATTTAACTAGATAAAAAATAAAATTAAATGTGGAATACAATATATAATGATGATATACAATTTAATCAATAATATATCTGTGATAAATATTATGGATATTTAGAAGAAATTTAATTTCCACGAGAAAGTGGATAATTCATGGGAAATTAAATGACTACAAAAATGAATCAAATAAGTGATTTTAAATAAATTACTTGGTCAAAATGATAATAAACCATCCATTGGGATAATAAGGATGTTTCTAATATGACATATAACCATTTCAGTAAGAATAAAGAGTTTTTATTATTTATGATGAATAGAAATACCATAAAAATATATTTAAAAACATTGTTCTAGAAAATATCCTTTTAATTTTGAAAATAAAATTTTAAAACTAAATTTTCAAAAAAGAGTTTTTAAAATTACTATGAAAACTTATAAAATAATCTTAAAAAAATTTACTGGTCATGATGGCTGGAAATTACATTCAATTCACACAAATTAAAATAAATATTCCTTTCACTTATCCTGTAAAATCTAAATAGGCATTATTTTGAAAAATACATTAATATTCCTCTAAAAAATTAAAATGTCAAAATGGGTAAAAATAACATTAATAAATTATTTGGAATAGGGAAAAAATATTTTTTAAAATTATTTCTAGAAACCTGAGTTTTGGTAGAAAACAGATTTTTGATCGAACAGATAAGTGAAGTAATATTTTATTGAAAACATTTTCTAAAATGTTTTAAGAACAAAATATTAGAAATACGGTACTATTTTATAAAAATATATTGAATAAATATCGAATAATAAAATGAAATGGGTTTATTATGAAATCATCAAATAATTTTCTTCAACTGAAATTTATGAACAAACAATATTTATTATAATGAGATTTTGAAATAAACCATTATAATTATCATAATGTTGAAGTGAGAATGAATAAATGATCGTATTATCTCTATAAACATAAAATACACATAAAAAACTAAAAATAAAACATAATATAATAAAATTTCATTTCATAGGTAATTTTAGAATATAAATGATAAAGAATAAGTAATATAACCAAATGAAAAGAAATCGAGTTATGATGTTTTTTACCACTTGGTAACTCTTAAAACGAATACCTGCGGATGAAATAATTAAAATTAAAACTTAAAAAGATCATGAATTATTAATTAATCATGATATTTCTTGTCAATGTGGTAGTATATATAGAATATAAAATAAATTAGGTTGATAACATAAAATTTTGCCTCAATGAAGGGTAATTGAGATGAATCCCCTTACCTCACACTTACTTTTGGTTAATCATGTTTTAAAATAATATTGAGTTATTTTGAAAATTTTATTAACATTTTAAATAACCATATAAACATTTATAATATCATATATGATCCTTTTATAACATCTTATCACCCATTGATTAATAATCTTTCATTATTTTCACTGTTTTGGATGTTAGTTACCTTGTTTTCTCATTCATCATTTGTCATGAATGTTCTTATTATTATGAATATTATATAGTCACATCATATTAAAATTAATAATAATTGAATAATTGTCATATTTATACATCAATTATACTTTTAATACCAATCATTAATGATGGTTTTGAGAAAGGAGGTATGTTACGATCATGGAGAAGGCATGCCATGTGTATGCTTGTGTAACATTTACATTTTCAAATGATCACTAAAAAAAGAAGGTAAATAATATTTTCTCTTTAAATGATGATAATTATATCATATATACCATATTATTTATTTAAATATACGTATACATATCATCCATGTGGTGGGGTGATTAAAATAATGTCGTATCGCTTCGCGAAGGCAATAATCCACAAGTACGTGAACAATATTATCATTTTTTAGTGTATAAAAGAAAATGATATATGAAATTTTCAGAATGATAATATTTTAATTAATATAATAATTATTTCAATTATATAACATATAATCATTAAATATATCTTTATCACATAGTGTTAGTGAAAGGCGAATCACATCGTTTCATGAGGTGGTAGTTCGTCATCCACACGAGCAACGTTATCATGTCCCCCTTGGAATGGAAAGTAAAATATATATACATATATATATATATATATGATATAATAACTCTATTGGTATAATTATATTATAATTATTATATATATACTTCATATCCATCATCAAACCCAACCGTGATAGGTGGTGATGGAAAAATAAATGAAATCAATTTGTTAGGCGGTAGTCCGCCGTACACACAAATGATGATTTCATAACTGATTTTATGGAAGTGGAGATGGTTTTATGTCATTAATTTAACATAAAAACAACTCAATATATTTAATATCTTAATGTAATTATATAATCTTTGTTTAATTATAATTTATGGATTTTTATAAGAAATAAAATTAAAACGCTCGTTGAAGAACCTTGCCTCTTCTCTGGATAACCTACTTAGGTTTTCACTAGTGATTTCAAAGGATGGATTTATGCTCAACATAAGACCTATATAATTATGGTAGGGATGTTAAGATGTTATTTGGGTTGTTCCTGGATGAAAAAAAAGGTTTTAATGTGTTAATAAGATTGGATAGGGGTGGCATTTTATAAGTGAGGTGAGTGACACACTTATAATTTTTGATATTAAAATGGTGTACCCCTGTTTTTCACATGCCATATGGGTCAACAAATGGACTATTATAGAGATATATACATTATAGGGTCAAAATATGGACAAAAATTTTATTTATACAAGTTTTTAATCAATTTTAACCATTATATTTTATGTTTAATGCCAAATAGATCTATTTTTACCTAATCTGTTGTAAATAATTTTTATTATGTTCATTGTAAATTTTGGTAAAAAATTAAGTTTATCTTGTTAGATAGTATAAATTAGGGTGGTTATAAATATATAATGCAGTTTTCTAAATTATATTAACATAAATTAATATTTTTAATTTAAAATTAATCTCGTTGATGCGACTAGAAAGTGGGTTTTAAAGAAAAAATGTTCAAAAGTTTACAAAGTATTTATATAAAAATTAAATATAAAAATGATTACAATGACATAAATTAGATTAATATTTTAATAATTTATCTAATATTATTTAAAACTAGTGTATAACATAATTTAACATTATAAATAATTTAAACTAAAAGGCAGTTTTTAATTAAAATTCAGTATTTATTCACTATTTATTCACTATTCATCAAAAAATGAAATTTTATTTAAAAAATCACCATGAGATAATTTTGATATTATAAATTCTAAAATTATTTAAATTTTATCTTATAAATTTTCTAAAAGTGGTGAAAATTAATTTAAATTATTTTCATTGAGCAGGATTAAACGTCTTTTTGAAAAAATACATTTTTTCAGAAAAGAAAATATTTTAATTTTAAATGATTCTTATTTTATTCCTAATAAATAGATAACCATAATATTCATAATTTATATAGTATTATTCATACCCTCTAATTTAATTTTTATTTTATAATAATACACTCCGTTATGGTTCTTTTCCACTCAGGGTTGCGTATTCCACAAGTTATCGAAGAAGTTTTACTTAAAGAAATATATTTTTTGGATTCTTTAATCTTATTGTTTCTTATCAGATAATATATTGAAAAAAATATTCTTATTTTAAAATATTGGAGTGTTACATTCTCCCCACTATAAATAAATTTAATCCTTAAAAATTAAACATGATTTCGTTAATCATGGGCTTGACATTTGAAAATTATTTTTTGAAAACCAACATCGTAAAAAGAGTTAGTAAAACTTTCTCTTAATAAGAGATAAATGGAATTTAAAAGATCATATGGGATAACACAAAACTAGTTTTACAAGTAGGATAACGTTGGATGAAATTGAATATATCTACATAGAAGAAATGTGTAAATAATTATAGAGAGTGATAGAGGTTATGAATCACAATAAAGTGAGTGATAAATGGAAAGTGAAGGACCTCAAAACCATAAATATGTGATTATTTAAAGGACCATTTAATTCATTGGATATAATGGTAATAGGATAACATTTTTTTAAAGATTATTTTTTCCAAAAGTTGAGGAATTTTTTTACTATCATTGTATATAAGTAAATATACTTACTTGATATCTTTCTATTTCAAAATCACAATTTCATCCTTTTCTTGTGTTTTGATCAATTTAAAATTTATTTCTTACTCCAAGAAATGAATATCACAGATTTAATTTCTTATTCTTGGAGAAATAAAAATCACATTTAACAAATTTCAATATCAATAATCAAATTTTAATTCATTGTTTTGATCTCTAGTTATTATAAAAACGGTTATCACGTGATATCCAATATGCATAATCTCTAGGTGTTGAAGTAATAAATTAATCTATAAAACATCATCAAAAGTTCATCGTAAACCATTTCATAAATAATTAACCATTTGAACCCATCCAAAATATTAATATCCAAAAATTTATAAATATGGTCAATGAATTTGGAAAATTAACTTATCATCAATCCCCCAAAAAACATGAAGTATCTCCTAATCATCACATACCAAACATGTTAATACCTTCATCATGCATTCTCTTGAAATATGTTATTAACCAAAATTACCGTAAAACCTTATTGAAAATATGCATGATTCCATATTCCTTAAGTAAAATATAGATTATTAGATATATTCCTTAAATCCTAAAATGATGTAAACCCCATCAACTATAGCATAAAACAATTTGTTAACAAGTAATTATTTAGTTACATTTTAGTCAGTAATATCCAATTTACTTTATCTATATCAATATTCCTTTTATCCCAACATCATTATCTCAAAATTAGGAACATGTTAAGGGTTATAATTCCATCAATAATGTGTTTTCTAAGAAATTCTACTTTCTATTGAATCATTTTTATTGGTCACTAGTACCATTCAATATACACTTTAAAATCCATAATGAAATATTTTTGTAGTGCCATCCTTATGCATTTCATAACTCTTATGACTAGGATATCATTGATAAAAGAAAAAATGAAATAAATATTCATTCTGAACAGAATCAAATTAGTCATTACACTTTATATTTTTTATAGGATAAGGGTGACCATGATCCATTTTCTTTATTTTTGGTATATTCCATTGATTCTTGAAAATTTGAATCATGTAGTGTCCCATCTTCATAGAGTTGAATCATTGTACATTGTAAAATTTTTTCTTTCCCTTTAAATCACTAGTAAAATGGTCTATCTCTCCACACATGTAGAAAAATACCATTCCTTTTAAGAAATCACCAGGGAATTTCTTTCCATAATTATAACATGTGGGGAAATCTTTATTTACCCTCATATTTTTGTCTATCATCCTATTCTTATATTTCTTCTCTTGGAAGAAATTAAAAATATGATAATTCTTCTCTATCTTGTTAGAAAAAGATATTATGTCCCCATGTGAGTAAATTTTTTCAATACTAGATCTATTTGAAATATTGTCTTCATCCCATCAAATAAATTATCATTATTTCTCTTTAGATTATGTGCATTGATGTAGTTCCTATCACTTCTATTATTCAACATTTTTAAATGATGATATACACTATATTAGATCATATCATTATGAAACAAAATGTATAATCCCATTACTAGTGAAATACTAAAGATATATTTAAAATTTTATGCATAGATAATCTCAAAATAATTAACATGATTTCTTTTCGGATATCTCCTTTTTCAAATCCATTATAATACTTCGTAATGAAAATCTGAATTATACTAAGAATGTCTCTTGTGAGTGTCAAACTTGTTGAAATGTGAGGCCAATTTTTGTGCACAAGGTAACAATTTAGTCAAACCTAATGTGACCTTTTTTGTATCTATTATCATTGGGTACACCTTTTCTACAACCACATTCGTTTATAGTAACCATAAAGGAATTTATTTCTAATAAAAGTGACATAATATCTACCTTAACAAAAAATTATGGTGTTCTTATATACTTATCCAAAAATTCTATCTTACAGTTATGATCTCAAATATTTTTTCCCTAAAACTAATTCCCAATGTTTCTATTAAACATCCTCTGATACCAACCATAGCAACCCCAACCCTAATAGTTTGGATCCAGGGTGTGATTCATTACATTGGAATAACATACAAGGAATCACATCCAGAAAGACCTAATTGTTTATTACACTTCTTAAAATAGATAAATACTTGATTCTTACATTACATTTGAAAACAATAATTATAACATAATTTTTTTTCTAGGATAACATTATTCCCCCTAGTATATCCTTTCACATCATTCATAATACACTTCATAAAATCTTGGGGAAAGGAAAAAATATGGGCGATCTCAAATGTCCTAGTGATGGTTAAGTACAATGGAAGTTATCTAACTCAATGATCAATAATAAATATAGAAAGGTAAATAACTAAACACACAATCCATTTAAATAACTTTACTATCATAACAAGATAAATAATAATCAATATGGAAATGAAAATAACTAAACACACATTCTATTTATATAATAAACTAAGAATTAAATGTGTCGAGATATAATATTATTGTGAAAATATCCTGGAAAATAATAAATGAATTATAAATGAAAAAAATTATTAATTATTATACGTTATGATATCATGCATCATGAAAACCAGTACTGTCGAGACAAATCTTCAAGAATGTTTAAAACTGATGTGTATAAACCCATTTAACTAAGCCTTTCGATCTAATTTATCTCATGAGGCATGTCGATGCATCGAGCATCTATCTATAACCAGGAACCACCTATGTCTTCATGTCCAAATCATTTTTCATATAATGAAAAATTGATTTAATTCATTAACAATGTGCCTTATCATAAAATAAATGTATTGTGTAAAGAATATGGATTTATCAATATTTCACAAGATAAAAAATAACTTTCAATGTATAACACTGTGTGTAGAAATGATATATGGTTTAAGAAATAAACATATATATAACATCCAATAATTTGGTACTCTATCACGTGGCCAAAATGGGTTGGTTACGAGACCACAATTGTGCCTCCCTATATGCCATAGACTAAAAACGAGCATTAGGGGTGTGATATGTATAGTGGAAAGACTATACCCATAGTATAGTGTACAATAAAGTGGAAAAATCCATAATAAAAAAATAATAGATTAATATAAACATAGGAGAAGAAAATTCATATAACTAAAAATGAAAAAGAAACCAAATAATCTAATAATAATAAACCACGTAATGATAAGATAATATTTATATGTATTTAAAAATAAATGAAATAATAATGAAATAATTATCTAAAAAAATAATCCCAAAAGTCCCAATTTCTGAACCCCATGTTTGACCCATATCCAAACTCCATCTCATCCAATAAGTAGATAAATCTTATACATGGTCCCTTTCCCTTGTCCAAACCTATACCCAAGTAATCTTCTCTGGTACAAAAAGGTAGCCTGAATTGGGTGTGAGTAAAAATCATTAGGTCGACACAACCATGTATAATAGTTTCAATTTGATAATAGGTTCATGTAATAATGAAAAAATAGTTATATTAATAAATTAATTAATACAATAAATGTATCAACATACTTTGGAACCATGCTGAAATGTCTCTATGTATGTAGCATAACCAGACCAACCATAACCATATATTCATGGAAACAATGACACAAATTTGGGCCAAGCCTATTATATAATAATTTTAGCATGGAACTAGGTAGAGCCTGCTCAATATAAGCATCACATCATGGTACTGGGCTAAGCCTGTTCAAAATAATAATTACAGCATGAGACTGGGAAAAGACTTCTCAATATAATAATTACAGAATGGGATGCGGTAAATCTCACTCAATATAATAATTATAGCATGTTACTAAAATAATAATACTCTGTATAATAATTATAGTATAGGACTAGGCCTAGCCTGATCAATATATGAATTAAAATAGGGGAATGTGACAATCCCACTCACTATAAGAATTAAAACATTTTTAACACAATAATTCATAACAAAAATGATATCACAATATCACTTCAAAAAACTCAATGGTTAATTATGAAAATTACAATTTTTCATTACATTAGACTTTTATTTTTATATAAATTTGACAATATACATAACTAAATCCCACAATATATAACCAAAGTGATTTTATATTAAGCAATCAAAATAAAATATATTGTTATATTGAACACACATTAATCCATTAACTAACTCACATATAGACTCAAGGGTTATCTGATAGAGCAAATATTTTAAATTAATTTATATTGAATATAATTGTTTTATACCCACAAAAGTGTTCTTCTAAGATGAATTGTTTCATTTTTAGGATATTGGTGTTATTTTGAGCTAAATAGTAAAAATGGGCCATTTCGTATTTTTAACAATTTTAAATTATTTATGTAGTTTGGCCATAACATTATCTACACTAATCCAAATTGAAAAATTGTTTCTTTTACAGATTCTACACATCTAGGACTTCATTTAATATTTATAGACCAATATCTGAATCGACCATATGGAAGCTCCAAAGAAGCTCACAATTTGGATCAAGAAAACTGTTTGTAGTTCTGCCTAGTTTTGGTGTGGGCTCTATAACTCATTCATGGTGGGCCCAATTATTGTGAAATTAAGTGGGGGGATGTGAAAGGGGTTTTTTAGAATCTTTAATGAATTCAATTCCATGTTAATTGGCCGTTTCAGGGGTCATTAAATCACCCTAATCTGGAGGTTTGCGATTTGGAGAGTCTGACTACATAGAATAAATGCTCAGAGTAAAACGACCATAACTCTCGAAATACATGTCCAAATCCACTGAGATTTTGAGGGGAAACGCCCAAGAGAATTATCAAAAAACATTCAATAAGTTCTAAACACGTGAGGATGTCATTTAATGTGGATACAACGCATCAACATTCAGAGGACAAATTCTGGCTATAAAAGGAGGAGAGCTCTACCCTCTCAAAGCATCTCGCATTCCATCCCATTCCTTCTGGGACACCAAGGAGGAGAACTTTTTGGATTTCTATTTTATTTCTTTTCTTTATAATATTTTTTTAATCCCTTCTTCTTCCCCATTCATCTTTATTACCCTTACCATTGTGGGGTAAACATTTTGAGTGATTGGGGAAGGGTTGGTTTTCAACATTGTAATGCTTGAGTTCTTGGACGTAATTGAATAAATTTATTTCTTCTTCAAAGTTGTTTTCAATTTCTTATAGTGTATTTTATTATCAAGTGAGATTAGTTCTTGAATATTAATTCTGTTATTGATTTTTTCCTTGGTAAAATGATCATAATCTCCCTCCACTAATTTCTAGTTTATATACGATGGAATAGACTAGGGATTAGTGGTGAAGTGCACGACGATCATCCGTACGTGTAAAAGCTATAGTGAATGTTCTTGATTGTTTGGGATAAAAAAACCCGATCAGGTATTTCCCATTTAAATTAAGGATATTCAATACAACTATTTTACACATGGAAGGAGATTTGACCAAACTGAGATCTTGGTAAGGTTTTCTCTCACCATCATAATTTCACCAAGGAAGTGAGAGGAAATGATTGTGGAAACTCACTTTAATCAACAAAGAAGATGTGGATTGAATTAAATTGAACAAGGATAACATTACAATTAAGAAACCGACCCTGAACTAATCACCCTTTTAATATCATAGTTTTTTAATCATTTAAATTTGAATTTCCATTCAATCATTTTCTTATCAAACAGACCATTTTTACCCTCGTTTTAAAGTGACAACCCATTTTGTGTGAACTCCTCTTCGGGAGACATCGTAGGTCAACCACATTACTACATTTTAACTTAGGAAATAATTTTTTTTCCACTCCCTATGATAGGTGTGCATCAAACTTGGTTTTGTTTTTGGGGAGGTAGTGCCATAATCAAATTGTAAATATTTTACTATTTTCAAATTAAAAAAATAAAAAAACATTGGCCATGTTGTTTTCAAATGACTATTTCTTTAATTCATTGAACAATTACCCACCGATAAATTAACCTATTATTGAATCAACCTTTTCTGCCGATGATGGAGTTTCTTATATTGATAGACAGGTGAGGTTATTTTGGAAAAAAAATAATGATGAGAAAACATTTAAAGAATTCATAGATGGACTAAGGGAGGACATGAATGAAGATGTTTTTGAAGTGATGGCCCGAAAGCTAACTAAGTTCTCCCAATTATTTCCAGAATTTTATGAAGTTTCCAAGTTCCCAGAAGAACCCCCCATAGTTATCCGTAATTTTTCTATGGAGATCCAAGAAATGGTGGAGACTAACTCCCTACCTTTATCCGCTACTAATCAACTCCAAGAGGTGCTTTCCAATGAAGAAGTGATTGAAGATGAAAAAAACCAGAGAGATAATATTTTCATGAACTCATTATTTATTAATTTTCTTGAAAATGAATTGAGTATTGCATCCCCTTGTTTTCTGTTTTTAGATTCAGATAACTTATGATTTTCCTTGGAGGATGATTATAAAAAAAAGATGAACCTAAAGAGGATCAACTATAGATCCCCAAACATGTTGATCGTTTATTGGAGGGATCTCAAGAGGAGATCAAGGTGTATTTTCATAAAGAGATCAATTACCAAGATGAATTACTTGAAAGGAAAGATTTTTCTATTAATTCTTCATGTTTTAATCTTATTTAAGTTGAATTGTTTTCTGATATCTCTTTCTCAAAAATTTATGATATGACACAGTTGGAAGAGTCCTTGGATTTTGGAGAACAGACTACCCATGTGGTGGTGATTAAAGAAGAAGAGTTGGACAAGCATGTGGTGGTGCGACTACCTCCTCAACAACAATTTACATACCATATGGAGGAGGACACCATGAAAGTCAATTGGGAGCACCCCTTTATTCTATTCCCTCTCATTATTGAACTCCAATTTTATCTTTTTTCTTTCTTGGGGGTTGGGAAGTTTCTTATCTACTTTGGGGTTCTCTGCATGAAATTTTTACTCATGGAAATCAGGAAAATTCACATGTGGTGGTTCATCTCAAGTAAAGCACACCCACCATCAGATTGGGGATAACCGATTAAAATTGCCCCTCTAGAGGCAGTCAAAACCCAGGGCCCACTTGGGGGATTAAACCAAGTTTTATCCTTCTATTCACTCCCTATTTCTATTTTCATTCCTTTCAATAAATATCTTATGTTTTCTTTTGTTCTTTTATTTTTAGGTTTTCAGAGTGCAACACTTAGGAGGTTAACTCAATGTTGCACTGCAAATATATCAGGTTGTACCTATATTTTACACTTTCTTGATGTTTTGATTCATTTTAAAATTAGATTACATGTTAAATCAACTTGAATTCATTGAGGAAACTTCATCATTTAATTGTGGGGGAGGGAACCTTTATAGTTTTGGATTTTCATTTTGTGTTTGATTTTAAAAAATATTAAAAATATTGCGTGTTTTAAAATTTTTGTGTGTTTATTTTTCAATTTTTAGTGTTTTTTTTGAAACTTTTGAGCTGAAATGATTTTAATTTCCATTTTTGAAACCCATTTCAATGATTAAACCAATCTATTCCATGAAACTGAGCTTAAATGAATACTGAAATGACTTTGTTTTGATTTCAAGTCTTTTTTAATTTCATGAAAAGTACATAGATTTTTGAATCCCATGCCATATTTCATTGTCTATATCATTGAAATCACTTTCTTGTGAGGCTTCTAAACCATTTTGGTCATATTCTTTTCATTTTCCTCATTTCATGAGAGAACCAGACCATGCTTGGTTAAACCAGAATTTGATTTATTCCTTTCAAAACTTAAGGATTTGGGGTACATGTGTTTTAAATGGTTGTGGCATTTATTAGGTTTTAATCCCCCCTTTTAAAATAGTCCTTTTCATCATGGCCCACCTTTACATTTATCCTTCATTGTAGCCCCTAGTATCCATGAATAGCCTGTTTGGTTAGCCACATTTCAAGCCAATTTTCACTATTTTACCTGATCTTGAAGTCAAATTGCATGATCTAGTTGAACTTAAGTGTGGGGGAAGATGACTTGTGATGTACCACCTCATTTGGTGATACTTTTGGTGGAATATAAAATGTTTAAGAGTTGATGAATATTTCATTTTGTTAAAATTTGTGCCTTTTCTGGAGATTTCATGATAAGAGAAGTTGTGCCTTTCTAGAGCTTCCAATGTAAAAAAGAAAGTTGTGCCTATCCAGAGCTTTTAAGAAAAATAAAGTTTGAAAAGATTGAATTTTTTGCTGCTGAGCTGATTGAATGATGATGGAGCCTATTTTATACAAATTTGAAGAGAAGGAAACCATATTTGAGTGAAAATTAAAATCTTGCAATTTTTCTTCAAAAAGATCCAAGCCCTCCTTTTTCAGCCTCAGAATTTTTAACATCTAAATCCTACCAACCGGAAGCCACAGAACAACCTTGAAAAGTCCTCATGAGAAACACATGTCCTTGAATCACATCGTGTGGATAAGTAGGAATTTATCAAGCCTATAGTGACTCTTGTGTGAGTTTGGATGAGAAAAAGCCTTGTTGAGCATTTACATTTGTGAGATGAGAGAAAATTAATGCGAGGTAGGTGTTTTGTGTGTATGGGATAAGAAATGAAGTGGAAATATATTAAAATATAAAATGTATAACTTTAAATAATTTTTTTTGATGAGTAATGATATCGTTTTGTTTCTTAGTATAGATTTGGTAGAACTCATTGGTATGTGTTTTGGATTTGATTTGATTTGATTTTGATGTTTACTTGTCCAGGAGTCCAAGTGCTAAGTGTGGGGGAATTGATAGAGAAAATATTTTCAATTAATTTATATTTAATATCATTGTTTTATACCCACAAAAGTGTTCCTCTAAGATGAATTGTTTCATTTTTATGATATTGGTGTTATTTTGAGCTGAATAGTAAAAATGGGCCATTTCAGATTTTTAACATTTTTAAATTATTTTTATAGTTTGGGCATAACATTATCTAAACTAGTCCAAATTGAAAAATTATTTCTTTTACAGATTCTACACATCTAGGTTTAATTTACTATTTTTTTACCAATAGCTCAATCTACCATATGGAAGGTCCAAAGAAGCTCACAAGTTGGATCAAGAAAACTATTTGATGTTCTGCCTAGTTTTGGCGTGGGATCCATAACTCATTCATGGTGGCCCCAATTATTGTGAAATTAGGTGTTGGGATGCCAAAGGAGTTTTTAAACATCTTTAGTGAAGGAAAGGCCATGTTAATTGGCCGTTTAAGGGGTCATTAAATCACCATAATCTGGAGGTTTGCGATTTGGAGAGTCTGACTAGATAGAATAAATGCTCAGAGTAAAATAGCCATAACTCTTGAATACATGTCCCAATCTGATGCGATATTGAGTTGAAACGACCAAGAGTATTATGAACAACATTAAAGAAGGGATCAACGCGTGAATATTTCATTTAATGGGGATACAACGCGTCAGCATTTGGGGGAAAAATTCTGGTTATAAAAGGAGAAGAGCTCCACCATCTCAAAGCATCTCTCATTCCATCTCATTCCTTCTAGGACACCAAGGAGGAGAAATTTTTGGCTTTATCTTTTATTTCTTTTCTTTTTAATAGTTTTTTAATGCCTTCTTCTTCCACATTTATCTCGATTACCCTTACCATGGTGGGGTAAATATTTTGAGTGATTGGGGAAGGGTTGGTTTTCTATATTATAATGCTTTAGTTCTTGGACATAATTGAATAAATTTCTTTCTTCTTCAAAGTTGTTTTCAATTTCTTATAGTTTATTTTATTATCAAGTGAGATAATTCTTGAATATTAATTCTGTTATTGATTTTTTCCTTGGTAAAATAATCATAATCTCCCTCCACTAATTTCTGGTTTATATACGATGGAATAGATCAGGGATTAGTGGTGAAGTATTTGACGATCGTCAGTACGTGTAAAAGGTGTACTGAATGTTCTTTATTTTTTGGGATAAACAAAATCTGATCGGGTATTTCCCATTTAAATTATGTATATTCAATACAACTATTTTACACATGGAAGGATAGTTTACCAAACCAAGATCTTGGTAAGGTTTTCTCTCACCATCATAATTTCATCAAGGAAGTGAGAGGAAATGATTGTGGAAACTCAATTTAATCATCAAAGAAGAAGAGGTTTGAATTAAATTGAACAAGGATAACATTACAATTAGGAAATAGACCCCAACCTAATCAACCTTTTAATATCATAGTCTTTCAGTCATTTGAATTTGAATTTCCATTCAATAATTTTCTTTTCAAACACACCATTTTTACCCTCATTTTAAAGTGACAACCCATTTTGTGTTCACTTCTCTTCAGGAGACATCCAAGGGCAACCAAATTACTACATTTTAACTTAGGAAATAATTTTTTTTCCACACCCTACAATAGGCATGTGTCATTATCTCATCCAATGAGTATCCATAATCTTGGTCTTTATCAATTTGACCCCAAGAGTCCAAGGAACAATCAAAGTCATGATTTAATTAACTATTGAGCATGTGATGTTGGTACAATCATAATATTTCATATACTTGAAGATAAACCAAACCATTGGGTTATTATTAGACTCCCTACCTTTATCTAGTAATTTAAAAACACCAAAATGGGTAAAGACAATGTAAAGGAAGGTGATTGAGTTCAAAGAAAGAAACCAAGATCACACCACAATCAAGATAAACCAAATACAACTACGGTCCCAACATTACACCACTAGAATGGAGAACAATGGAAGATATGGGAAAAACTAAGAAAAGAAAATTACCAAGGATTGGATGTGAAATTAGGATGTTTGGAACTGTGGAAGAGGCTCCAAAATCACCTTGAAATAATCATAGGTATGAGAGGGAGATGACTCCCTAAATTAATAATGAAAATCATATGTGCTTCCCCACTTAAAACTATTGGGTCTAAAGAATACATGGGGGGTAATCCTTTGACATCACATATTTATCAATTAATGAGATAATACAAAAAATAGGTCCCCTGAGTTAAATATTTATCCTGATTGATATTTACAAAACTTGAATTATGTAAATGATGTGTGACCACTTCATGCCATGAACCAGTTCACGACTTGTGTTTACTGGCCATTACATGTCATGTGATATGTATACAACATGTAAATTCTCAACCGATAGTTTTCAACCCCATTTTTTTCTAAAAACTCGAACCACCTAAAAATTCTTACAAACCATGGAAAACCTTCATAAAACCATTTATCACATTTAAACTAAGACTCCATACATTCAAATAAACATAAATACCAGAACTTTAGGTCATTATCCCAAACAAATTATCTCAATCTCCGAACAAGACCCAACCACCAAGGCTTAAAGACAAAGGAAACCCCAACAAAATATGTTTAAAGAAAAAATTAGAGGAACATACTTGACAAAATATGGGATATTCCAACCTCCCCACAATATAACACCTTATCCCCATGATGATCTAAAAATCAATGTGGGTTATTGAAGAACAATTTTGGCTATGGTTCTTACATATCAAACCCCCTCTCCTATGTCTCCCCTAAACAGGACCATGCTTCTACTATACTCAAACTAGAGGTATAGTCCCACCCTAGAGATACTTCACAGTATGATCCACAATCTGCATCAGATTCTCCTTAAAGAAAGCATCATATCAAAGCTCAATGACATCAATGTATACTACAATAGAATAGTTAAGATAATATCTCTCAAGCTAGGACACATGAAACATGTCGTGCATGGAATGGTGGAACTATGGAAGCACTAATTAGTATGCCATAAGAATAACCCTATTCATTATTTCAATTAACCTATCAAATATAGGCATTATCTTCCCATCATTCTTGATATGACATTTCCCCAACCTAGAAAACACTCAAAAGAAAACATGATGACCAACATCGATCTCTAGAGTCCATCTCTAATGATTATAATAAGATTAATGTCTACTATATTAGGTCACTAACTTCCTCCTGATCAACTAAACCTAATCAAATGTCTTATGCGCGATACTAAGACCAAAAATTGTTGACTCATGTGCCTCTAACCAAAAAATATTTTAATGACATGGTCTACCATACAAATCCTCTAAATGTGTCATTTTTTTAATGGATGGAATTTTTTTATATGAAATCTCCTTGAGTTCCATATGCTACTCCCAGAAACTACTGAAATCCAAAACACAATCTCACAACATATCCTCTAGAACCTAAATAGTCTGGTCATGTTAACCATTAGTCTGAGGATGAAAGGATTTTATCAAAAGAACCTTCCATCCTAGAGCCTTTTGAATACCCTACCAAAACCATGACATGAAATAAGGATCTCCATCTAAAATGGTACTTCTTGAAACACCGTGAAACCGAACTATCTCATGCACATAAAAAATAACCATATAATCTAATTTCAAGGTTTCCCTAATAGGTAAGAAGTGTGAAACCATCATCAATCATTCCATGATCACTCATACAACATCATTATTAAAGCTGGTCCTTGGTAATCCTATCGTAAAATCTATAGTTACGTTATCTCATTTCCACTTAGGAATGGGTAGTGACTAGAAAATACCATATGGCCTCTAATGATCTAATTTCACCTAATGATAGGTAAAACATCTCACCATAAGGCCTGATAGCTAATTATTCATTCCTAACAACCATTACTATCTATAGAGATGAAGAAACATCTTTTTCAAACCATGATATACCACCCATCTAGAAATATGAAACTCTCTCATGAGCTCCTTGAACAAGGATATAGGAACCCATACTTAAACACACAAAAAAAAGAAATTCCGAACTTCTAAGAGACTATATGAGAGTGTCTACCCAACATATAATCTATCCCTCATAGATAATCCCTCCATATCAGATAACATATCTATGTTGACCAGTTCTAAAATCCTAGGGATAACAAATGTCAGAGTCATATCTACTCATCCCTACAACTCCTGAACATCTAGATGCAAGTATACAAAAAGTTTCATCATCCAAAAATAATCACAAGAATCCTTCACTACATATTTATATATCTTTTTTCTCGAATAATAATCAATTATGTTTCCCTTTCTCAATGTATAATCCAACTCATAGTCAAAATACTATAGATATCTAAACCAACTCTTCTATATAAGGTTAATATCCCACTAAGAAAATATGTACTTGAGGTTCTTGTGGTCCGTGTATACCAAAAACCTATCACCCATAAGATATTGTCTCCCAAATATTAGGTAAAGCGGCACCATAGATGACTCAAGATAGTTTCTCTCATGTAGTCTTAGCTATCTGGAGCCATAAGAAACCACTCAATCCTCATACATCAGAACTACTTCGAGTCCAACCCAGGATATATCACAGTACATGGTATTAGATTTACATGGAAAAAGTTAAATAAAGAATATGTTTTGAGGTTTTCCATCTCTTCAACTCATAAAAATTCCTCTAAAAAGAATATAACTGAACAAACATCACCACTTTCTTGATCATCACTAAAATTGGTGCAACCATATATGGGAAGTCATGGAAAAAGTGATGATAATAATTAGTTGATCACAAAAAGCTTTGAATCTCAAATACATTCATGGGATACTCCCAATATAACATGGATACAACCTTCTCTAGGCCTATTGACACTCCTACCTCTGAGATGATATGACCCAAGAAGTGAACATTATCAATATCGATTCTATATTTACATATTTTAGTGTAAAGTTGATTCTCTCTCAATGTACTCAAGATGATGTCAATAAATTTGGAATGATATTCCACTAATTGTGATTACTATAAGATTTCATTGAAAAAACTACCACAAACTAATCCCAAAAAGGAAGAAAGATATGATTCATCATGTCCATGAATACCACAGGTGCATTTGTCATCTGAAATGGCATTACTGCAAACTCATACAAGCCATACAAGCTCTTAATATCTGTATAAGGTATGTCTGATGGTCTCAACTTCAAAAAGTGTTACCTAATATCAGATATATCATGGAGAAGATCCTATCACCTCTCAATTTATTAAAGTGAGCATTGATGTATGGAAGAGGATACTGGTTCTAAACCTTCATCAAGTTCAATCTCCAATAATCTATACATAAGTGAAAGGTACCATCGACCTTCATGGAGAAAAGAACTGGAGAACCCCATGGAGACATACTAGGACGTGTTAATGTCCAGACTTCAAATATTATAACTAAAATATCAAATCTTAAATCTCTTTTGGTTCTATTAAATAAGGAAGAATATAAACTAACTCTCCTCCTGACACCAACTTGATTGCGAACTTAATCTCTTTCTTGGGTGGTAAACCATAGAACTCATTATAAAAAATATGATAAAATGGTCCACCACTGACGAAAAATAATACAACATCATTACACCTTCAATTTTTTTTTTAAAATCTATGAGACAATCCAATCTTAACTGAATTAGTCCTAGACAAATGGACTAAAGATCCCACTCACCAGGGTGAAAATGGATGATTCCTTATAGAGATAGAAAATTAATTCTCCTATGGTAATGGTCAATTTGATCCTGGAATATTAATGTCCAATCCATTCCATTTATCAAATTGAAAATGTAATTTACAGCACAAACGGTTACCAAAAGAAACAGTAGCCACCAATTTCTAGAGAAGACCCCTTGCAATGTTTGATGTTCTATGATCGCACTCCCAACAGTTTGTTAATGGTAAAAGAACCATCCAATCTTTCCATAACAAATCCCAAACCATATTAAAAAATATTAGTTAAAAATTATTTTGATTATCCTATACCAAACATAATGTAAGGAAGGTTAGATGATAAAATAATCATACCTCTAATGTTATATGTTTCTGCATCCATATTAGTCGGAGTAGTCTACATATTGTGCATATAATTTTCCCCTCTTCCCAAGGCTCCAATACAAATCCCTTAATCTATTCCCTCTACATGGTATTATCATTCCCACACTAGGGTACCACATCCCCTACCTCAACCTGAACATCTGATGGAACTCTAGGTGCATGTATGCTAACGATTTGATGGGTCCTTCCCAGACTATGGTACCTATGGAAATCCCCGGCCACTACTCTAATGTTTTATTCCCCTATAAATCCCATGCAGTTGTCTCATCCTTCTGCAAGCATGAAAATCCAAAGTGGGGTATGAACACTAAGGATCATTGTGGCCCAAATTTTCACACATAAATCAATGCAGCAAAAAATAGCTTTGAGATGTCTTACGACTAACCTAACTAATCTGTTTGTTGTTTCCTTAGAGAAAATTTTCATTGAAAAAAATTTTACCACTAGAAGAGGTGATCAAATTTGTCCATTATAAAACAGTATGGATTCTTCTTAGGACCTCTCTTAGATTTACTTCTGTAATGAGTGCCTGATTCATCTCATCTGAAAATCTACTCAGATTAAAAATTTTCACCAATGACCTAATCTCATAGTAATGTTCTTCCAAAAAACATTCACCCCAGAGATATTATCGTATGATAAATATGACACAAAGTGTTATAGGTTAGGGAAATGTTTAGTGTAGTCCATCACTAGCATACCCTCTTGTGTAGGATGTATGAACCAGACTCATCCCTCAATGTCTCTGGATAGAGGTGACTCAAGAGATTTTCTATTAAGACCTTCCTAGTAAAATCCTCATGTTTCCTAGCCTGATGTAGAATATCCAACCAACTCTTAGCAATTCCGTGATACATATACATAATAATCTTTACCCTTCTATATTTGGGTGTCTCATGGTGCTTAAAGATCATCGAGACTAACTCAATCCCAAGATCGGCTACCTAGGGTCCTCCCTCCCTAGTGAGTGTAGGAATATGCAATAGATTTAACCCTATTATCATCTCATACATCGAATACATGGTGTGAACAGTATACCTTTCCATGGATCAGATTTCCTTCAAGAAGCTATTATGAAACTGAAGAGACATTTGATCCTCAAGAGCTATAGAAAACATCAGCTCATCTGTGTTAGGATTGTGCTTATTTCCACTCTCCTAACAATCAACTTGAAGATGATGATGAGTAATTTCCACTATAAGATAAACCCACTCCTTAAAAAACAAGATAATAACTAATGTCAACCTCAACTAGTTAAAACAATAGATAACCACTTCTCACAGTCTCTCTAAATATGGATTTTGAGTGTTTTATCATGAAATATACATTCCTTCATTTCCATTATCATATATAAAATTTATATAATATTATATTTTAATAAGTCAAATACATATAAAATGAAATAAATAAATCCTTATCATGAACAATTCATGTCGATAAATATCCATATTTGTATATCATGATGCATGCATACTCATCTCACACCATATCAGTCCATGAGTTTAAATATCAAGAATAAATAACATCACATCGCATGTGAATCAACCATGGTGAAATAATATCAACCGTAATAAGAGAACATTGTGGAAAACAATCTCATCCATGGAAACTTGGATATTTTCCCGTACATGGGTTAGCTACTCCCATGCACAAGATCATTACCAAACTCTAACACATCCTAGTATCCTTTATGCCTTTCCTAAAAAGTAAAAAATATACAAAACAAAAACCAACTTGCAACTATAATACCACTTTTTAACAACCCCTGATCTAAAACACTCTCACGTGGCTAAAATGGGTTAGTTACCAGTCCTCGAGTGTGCATCCCTCTATTCTAGAGGTTGTCAACTAGAAGCGGGGAGTTATATGTAGAGTAGAAAAACTATAACCCCTGGTATATAGTATAGTTAAGAAGAATAATACATAATAAAAAATAATAGAGTAAATGAAAAAATAAGGAAAAAATTAAATATAACTGGAAAGTAGAAGGAGGAACCAAATAATATAATAATAATAAACCATGTAATAACAAACATAGATGCATAAAAATTTCAAATTATAAGTAATAAAAAATGAAAGAATCATCTAAAAAAAATGATCCCAAAATTCCCCAGTCCTAAACCCCACATTTAACCTGTATCCAAACTCTATCCCATATAAAAAGTAAATAAATAATCCACATGGTCCATTTCCCTTTTCCAAACCTACAACCAAGTAATCTTCTCGAGTTCTAAACAGCATCCCGAAAAGGGTGTGAGTAAAACTCATTAGGGTGAAACCATAGTGTATAATAGAACAATTTCGATAATAAGTTAATGTAAAAATATGTTTAACATGTGTATTAATTTATTAATTAATACAATACCTAAATCAATATGCTTCAGAACCATTCTCGAATCTCTCTGAGCATGTAGCATAACCATGCTAACCATGACCATATATCCAATGAAAAATCACAAAAATCTATTCCAATCCCACTATATAATCATTTAATTATGGGACTAGGTGGATCCCACAAAATACAATCCTTACAGTATGGGACTAGGTTGAACCTTGTCAATATAAGCATTACAACATGGAACTGGGAAAATTCTAGTCAATATAATCATTATAGCATGGGATTGAGAAAATATAACTCAATATAAGCATTATAACATGGGACTAGGTTAATCCTTCTCAATATAATCACTACAACATGGTATTGGGTCGATCTCTCTCAATATAAGAAATATATCACATGACTAGGCTAAGACTACTCAATATAAGCATTATAATATTTTTAACATAATAATTCATAACATTAAAGATGTCACAATATCGCACAATAAACCTCAATGGTTAATTATGAAAATTTAAATTTAAATTTACATTATAATTCATTTATATATCAATTTAACAACATCCATAACCATATCCCATAATCTATAACCAAATTGATTCTATACCAAGAAATCACCTTCAAATTTCATGTTATGCTAAACACACTTTAAGTCATTGGCAAACTCAAATATAAATTCATGGTTTTTCTCAACCAACAGGTAGCCATTAGATATTTCATTATCAATATGATCCTAAGGATCCAAGGGAAATTTCAATTTATGATTTAATTAATTAGTGTGCATGTGATGTAGGCGAAATCACAATATTGCACAGACTTTCAAATTAAGTAGACCATGGGGTTAGGTTTATACTCCCTATATTTATCTAGATATTTAGTTACACTAATACATGGTAATTCTAATGGAAATAAAGGATATATAGATCAAAAAAGGAAAACTAGATCACACAACATCCATTTTAAACAAGACCCAACTATAGTCTTAGGATTCCACCTCTAGAATAAAGAATAATAAAAGAGAGGGGAAACCAAAGAAATGAAACTCACTTGGGATTGTATGTAAAATGGGATGTCTAAAAGTAAGAGGCTTAAAAAATGCTTGGAAATCATCACATATCCTATAGGGAGAGGATTCACTCAGTGTATAATGAAAATAATACACGTTTCCCCACTTAAAACTGTTAGGTTTGAGTAATACAGGGCGTTTAGTCCTCTCATGACATGTATTTATCAATTAATAAGATGTGTTGAAATCAAATCAGTTTAATATTTATCCTAATAAACATTTACATGGAATATAACGAACCATACTTTACATACATTTTTAATACTTCAAAAATTGAAGCACACTTATTACAACATATTATAAAACCACAAAGGACCGTATAGGTATAGTGTCTTTAGAAACTGGGAAACATAAACAACTGGTTCATAAATCTTATACAGTGTCTCCCATTTATTTCATCATATCTAGGGTCCATTTTAGCATATTCTACTTAATATCCATCTTCCTGACCTGGGGAAAAGAAAACATAAAAGGGTGAGCTCAAATGCTCAGGAAGGGCAAATAAAGTAAATAAAAATCATATCATGTCTTTTTGAAAATCAAAACCTGCAAAAGAGATCATAATATCTTAACATGGAATAAATCATAGAAGTGAAAATTAGATCCCCATAAAACTTGAAACTTTGTGGCATGCACACATAATCATGGAAAATCATTTCTTGTTAGTCATGACTCATTGCCAAGACTATCTTAGTGGACAAAGTCCCTTTCTGAACCGAGTTCACTCCTCGTTTCAGTCCTGTATCACTGAACTGAAATAACCTTCCGTTCCAGCCATGTCTATCTCATGAGATATAAAATCTTTACCCAATGCATTGGAGGGAGATATAGGTCCCACCCATCTTATAATGAATCCTTTCTTATGTGTGCCACATAATCATAAACCATACATCATAGCGTAACCCATGTAATAAAAATGGAATTCTTAAACAACATGACATCATAAAACAATTCAAATAAGATAAAGGAATTCATAAAAATATTTCCATCACAACATAATCAAATCCATGTTATAATAGGGATAAAAACAGAACCCTTTTATTATCTTAGATGGAAAATAATTTTGATAAAATACTTGAACTCCATTCTTGAGGAAAATATCCTTTCTACTTCAAAAACATTTTTCCTTTCATAACATGTCATACGACTTTAAAACAAAAGAAGATGATTAAAAATAAACTTGAAAACTTGTAAAGGAATCTTCTTGGAAATAATTTTTTAAAAATCCATTCATGCCGTATAAGTTAAAAAAAACATTCTTCGTACTTTTGTCGGAAAAGTCAAAAAGTACCTCGTACGAAAAAAAACGACAAAATATTCCTTTCATATCTTTTACTAAAAACTCAATGAAGGGTAAAATTGGATATAAACTATTGTAGAAGGATGGAAATAATATTACATATTGAGGGAACATGGATGTGGATGATAAAATACACCCCAGTAATTACCAAAGTAAAAACAATCTCGGATAAAAGTGAGATTGTGATATTTTCCCTTACCTTAGGTCCGATTTGCTTTGTTCGTGTCCGAAGATCCTGTATAATGGTTTAAATAATGTTATTGACTTATTCCAGAATCATACATATTGATATGAGATCATATATGGTCATATTATTAGCTTCTTGTTAGTAATATTTCATTGTTACTTGTTACTCGGGTCTTTATAACTTTTTGTTCTTATGCGTGTTTTGTCGAATAAATTCTTATTATTATCTTTAGGTTATAGATAATTCATTTAAAGAATGGTATTAGTGTAGTATATACCATATTCATTCATTCAATTCATTTATATAATCATTATGAAATGAAGATCATGTAGAACGAGTCGCATCACATCGTGGAGACGGTATTCCGTACGTACGCACGAGTGATGATATCATTCCTATGATCGTGGAATTGTATTGGAGTATATATATATATTATTTAAGTATCAATATTACTTAATAATAATCATATATAGTTACTCATTACACCATTATACCCATCCTTGTAAGGTGATGGTGGAAAATAGATTACACCACGGCGTGGAGACGGTATTCCGTACGTACGCACGCGCGGTGATTTCATTTTTCCGTAGGATGGATAGAAGGTGAATTAGGGTTATTTCATATTTATAATAACATATCAGTATGTAAGTAATACTGATGTTATTACTTTATCATGAAACAACTAAAAAAGAAGAAGTTGAAGAAGAAAGAAATTGAAAAGATCGGTAATGGATATTACCTCTTCTTTGGAACGCCTCTTTGAATCCTCCACTTAAGGAACTAAGATTGGTCTTTGGAGAAGACCAGGACCTCTAGGATTATTCTAGGGAAGTGGAGAGGATAAAATGGCAGGGGTTGGCCGAGCTTGAGTGCTCAAATTGGTGTGAGGAGGAGGGGGAGGAGGTGCCCTTTTATAAGGGAGGAGAGGGGCACCTTAGGAATATCTCAAAATATTATTTTATATTAAAGTCAAAATCGGTTTATAATGGTTCCAAAGGGTCTTATTTCGAAGCTAAAGTGGGTATGGGTCGAAATCCTATCAACCAATAGGATTTAGACAAGTTTAGGGTATTATTTTAACCTTATCAATTAGATTTAACTCTAAGTTAATTAATTTAACTTTTACCGTGTCTTTTTGTTTTCTTTCACTATATGGTTAATACACTTACTATAACATGCCAAACGAACCCCAAATTGTTTATTATTAATATATATATCCTTATCTAAGTCATTTGTCCGAACCTTAGATTTTTAGGAATAAAATAACAATTAATAATATAATATTTGATTTAAAAACTATTTTGTGTCAATTTTGACACTATTTGATATATGATTTTTGTGAAAGTCATAACAGAATTATATGTTCAAACCAAGTTGATTAAATCAACAATAATATATCATAGTAACCTAGAAAATTAGTGTAATTCATAAAAAGTCTCAAATTACATTTATTTAGGTATTTATATTATCAATTTTGTCAATATTTCATTAATAAGATAATTTCTGCATCATCTTTGTGTCATAAATAAATTAAATTATTTGATGTCTAAAAATTACAAATAAAATACCATCATGTAAGAAAATCTTTTTAGCTTTCTAATGAATATTTACAATCGAATTTATCTTATGTATAACCCCATATTAAAAAATGATTTACTTATTAAACTTTGATTTTAACTATTTTAACCCTTCTTTAAATAAATTAATAATAAATGTCCTAATCTAATCCAAGTGGGCCTAAATGGTCATATTTTATTCCTAAGTTTGTTTTTGGTCGAATTACACTTGTCCAATAGAATTAGGACATATGTTAGGGTAATATTGATATCATATTTACCCTTAGTTACCCTATTTACTATTAACTGCGGTAAAAATAGTAAAAAGTTACTATTCACCAAAAAATTATTCTCATCTCATTGAACCACATTTTAGTCCTTGATATTAACCGTGTCTCTCGAATTTTTGAAATTCCATTCACAGAAGCGGTAAAATTAAGTTTTATGCAAAATTCAGTTTTTAACCTACCACTTAGTGGTTTCACTATTCATCAAAAATTGAAAGTTTTCAGAAAAATACCAAAATTTCACCCTAGGCTAATTTTGATATTCTGAGTCCAAAAATGAAGTCCATTTTGAAAAATAAAATTTATAAAATTTCAAAAAGTGGTTATTACTATTCATAACGGCTAGTTTTAATAGCATATTGTTGTTTAGTGAAACTCGGTATTGCGTACGACGCAAGCTATCGAGGAAGGTCGCGATTGCGTGTAAAGCAAGCCAAGCAAGTGTTGTGTAGAAAAAGATTCCTTTGATGGTTTATATAACATAAAAGTCTCGGGTGTTACATTCTACCCCCCTTAAAAAGAATTTCGCCCTCGAAATTCGTCACTTTGTAACAAACAAATGAGGATACTTCTCCCTCATCATATCCTCAAGCTCCCATGTAGCTTCTTCAAGTTGGTGGTTCCTCCATAAAACATTCACCAAGCGAGTGGTCTTGTTTCGTAGGACTTTTTCGCTACGATCCAGAATCTCTATCGGCTGTTCTTCATAAGAAAGATCTTGCTCCAGCGGTACAACTTCTGAGCTGAGTACATGTGAAGGATCTGGTATGTACTTTCTCAGGAGAGATACATGGAACACATCGTGAACTTGAGAGAGATTCTGTGGAAGCGCCAATCGGTAAGCTACCTTCCCAACACGATCTAGTATTTCGAAAGGACCGATATATCTAGGGCTCAACTTCCCCTTCTTTCCAAATCTCATAACCCTCTTCCAGGGAGATATTCGTAAGAACACTTTATCACCCACTTCAAACTCTAGGTCTTTTCTTCGGTTGTCGGCATAACTTTTCTGTCGACTCTGAGCTGCTCTTATGTGTTGTTGAATAGATCTGACCTTTTCTGCCATTTCATCAACGAGATCAGGTCCTAATAGCTTTCTTTCCCCAACTTCATCCCAGCAAGTTGGAGTCCTGCATTTCTTTCCATAGAGAGCTTCATAAGGAGCCATCTGAATACTAGAGTGAAAGCTATTATTATAAGAAAATTACACCAAAGGTAGGTGTTGATCCCAACCTCCTTTGAAATCCATAGAGCAAGCTCTCAACATATCTTCTAGGGTTTGAATTGATCTCTCAGACTGACCGTCTGTCTGGGGATGATAAGCAGTGCTGAAACTCAACTCTGTATCCAGAGTATGCTGAAGACTTCGCCAGAACTTCGAGGTAAATCTCGGATCCCGATCAGATATAATAGAAAGTGGTACTCCATTCAATCTTACCACTTCCTTTATATATATCCTGGCAAGCTGATCTAGAGAGAAATCCTCTCTAATAGCAATGAAGTGTGCAGACTTTGTAAGACGATCCACTATGACCCATATAGCATTATTGCCTTTGGATGTTTTAGGAAGTCCTGTGACAAAGTCCATAGTGATGTTTTCCCATTTCCATTCGGGTATGGGTAATGGTTGTAACATCCCCTTAGACTTTTGTCTCTCAGCTTTAACTTGTTGACAAACCAAGCATCAAGAGACATATTCAGCAACATCTCTTTTCATGCCATCCCACCAGAAGTACTCTTTCAGGTCCCTATACATCTTCGTGCTTCCAGGATGAATAGAGAATGAAGAACTATGAGCCTCATCCAGCAGCTCTTTCTTTAATTCGGGGATGGGAGGAACGCAAACCCGATTCCTGAACTTTATTATCCCATCACAATCAAGGTTGAATTCAGGAACATTTCTCACCTTCTTTTGTAACTCGATATCTTCTTTCTGTGCCTCTTTAATCTTCACATGTATAGATGGTTGAACATTCATTTGAGAAAGATAATATTTTTCCCCTTCCATTATAATTCCAAGATCCATCCTTTGTAAATCCATAAATATTGGATCTTTTGTGATCCTCATCATGGATAAACTAGCATGGTCTTGTCGACTTAATGCATCTGCCACCTTGTTTTCTTTCCCAGGGTGGTAATGGATTGAGCAGTCATAATCCTTAATCAGCTCCAACCATCTTCTTTGGCGCATATTCAGCTCCTTTTGTGTGAAAATATACTTTAAACTTTTATGATCAGTATAAATATCACACCTTTCACCATAAAGGTAATGCCTCCAAATCTTTAATGCAAAGATTACCGCAGCCAACTCCAAATCATGTGTTGGGTAATTTTGCTCATGGATTTTCAACTGTCGTGAGGCATAAGCTATCACCATATCATTTTGCATAAGAACACACCCCAATCCCTTCTTGGATGCATCACTGTTGATCACAAACCTTTCTCCACTACAAGGCAGTGTGAGCACAGGTGCACTGGATAACCTTCTTTTCAACTCCTTGAAATTCTCTTCACATTCCTCTGTCCAGACAAACTTAACTCCTTTCCGAGTCAACTTGGTGAGTGGATTAGATAATCGTGAAAAATCTTTTACAAAACATCGATAATAACCAGCCAAACCAAGAAAACTTCGGATCTCAGTTACTGTTGTTGGTCTTGACCATCTTTCGATAACCTCTGTTTTTGCTGGATCCACAGATATCCCCTCTTTTGAGATTATATGACCCAAAAATGCAACTTTTTGAAGCCAAAATTCACACTTGGTAAATTTGGCATAAAGCTTCTCTTTTCTCAGGGTCTTCAATATAATTCTCAAGTGATCTTCATGCTCTTCCTTTATCTTTGAATAGACAAGAATATCGTCTATAAAGACTACCACAAATTGATCAAGATAGTCTCTAAAGACTCTATTCATTAGATCCATGAACATAGCAGGGGCATTAGTAAGACCAAATGGCATCACTATAAATTCATAGTGTCCATACCTTGTACGGAAAGCCATCTTTGGTATATCCTCCCTTTTGACCCTTAATTGATGATACCCTGAACGAAGATCAATCTTGGAAAAGTATTGAGCTCCGCGTAGTTGGTCAAATAAGTCATCAATGCATGGGAGAGGATATTTGTTCTTGATAGTGATCTTGTTAAGTTCTCGATAATCAATGCAGAGTCTCATTGATCCATCTTTCTTCTTAAAAATAGAACAAGTGCTCCCCAAGGTGACACACTAGGGCGTATGAATCCCTTATCAAGATTCTCTTGGAGTTGCTTCTTCAATTCCTGCAACTCAATTGGGGCCATTCTATAAGGTGTCTTTGAAATAGGCAAAGCACCCGGTACGAGTTCTATTGAAAACTCAACTTCACGATTTGGTGGAAGACCCGGTAATTCCTCCGGAAAGACATCATCAAACTCCCGTACAATGGGCATATTCTTAATCGTGAGTTTCTCACCAACTATTTGAGATAAATAACCTTCATTTAGTGGAATCAATACCCATAAGATGGAAGAAATTTCCACTGGAAGGTTATGTTCATCCTTGCATTGATAGACGATCGTAGGTTGATCTGGAATATGAAATGTGACTTCCCTTCTTTGGCAATTGATATGAGCTCCATGTAGAGAAAGCCAATCCATGCCAAGAATCACATCAAATTCTACTAAAGGAAGGATCACAAGATTTGCAGGAAGCACTTTCCCACAAACTTCGATTGGAGAAGAATTATAAACTTCTGATGCGACTGTTGTGCCATTAGGTGTTGTCACAGCTAACTCAACATTTAATTGTTGAGGTAATACGGTGATACCCTTAGAAAATTCTTTAGAAATAAAAGAGTGGGTGGATCCAGAATCAAATAAAACATTTGCTACTTTAGAGTGGATGGTAAGTGTACCTTTCACCACATCGTTATCGTACTCCACATCGCTGATAGAAATTGCATGTGACTTTCCTTTGTCTTTAGCCTTAAGAGTTTTTTGACGTCGACCATCATCATCAACCCTTGGATTTGGGAATTGATTGGCATAATGCCCCATCTCCTTGCACTTGAAACATTGAAGTGTAGTAGGTTCATTCTGTGTATCCCTTCCTTTGTTTGCATCATTAGACATCTTCTTCCCATTATCACGGCATTCAAATGCCCGATGACCTTCCTTTCCACATTTAAAACATTTACTTGTCCCTTTAAGACAACTCCCTCCATGTTTCTTTCCACACTTTGAGCATAAGGGAAAGTTCATCTTCTTTTCCGTGTGCTCTTTATATTTTTCTTTGAATTCCATCTTCCTCTTCTTATCAAACCCATGTGACTGATGGGTTACTCCAATCTCCATCTCGACTTTGAGAGCACATCGAACGATTTCCTCGTAGCTATTGAAGTCCCTTATGGCTAACGCCCTTCGAAGACTTGGTTTTAAGCCACTAAAGAATCGATCGATCTTACTCTCAGGTTGGATAATAATACCAGAAGCGTACCTTGCAAGTCTTGTAAAATTTGCTTCATAGGTACTAACAGATTCATCATCCCTTTGCTTCAGTTCAAGGAACTCTTTCTCCATCTTTGTTCGGAGAATACGAGGGAAGTACTTATTGAAAAATAAGTTCTTGAACTCGTCCCATTCCATAGACTCAATTTCATCCCTTTGCCTCGTATTCTTAACAAGATTCCACCATTGATCCGCATCTCCTTCCAAACGATACACTGCTAGGATGAATTTATCATGCTCAGAACATTGAAGAACTGAAAATATCTTTTCAGTAGTACTAATCCATTGTTCAGCAACTAATGGATCAGTAGACCCGCTGAAAGAAGGTGGACGCTGCCTCATGAAGGATTCAACAGAATGTTGCTCCCTCCTTTGCTCGTTTGGAAATCCTGCATGATTCATAGCTTGAGAAAGTTGTGTGAGCATGGCTACAAGATTTTGCATTCCAGCTCCCATATCGTTTGGTTGCTCAGGGGGACAATCATTGCATTGCCCATCGCATTCCGCATTAACACGGTTCCTTCGGGTTCCAGCCATTGACTAAAACCAAGAAGAATAGTGTGAGCAACACTATTTATAATAGGAAACCACATAATTCAAGAATAAAATTTTCATGCTTATGGTCTTATCCTAGGTTATTCATGGCCATTTATAAGATTGTGTTCTATGCTTAGACTTATCCTTAGGGTTCTTACTAAGGCTTTCACATCCTAGTTTCCAAAGGTTGACTATACCTTTCCTCTGATACCAACTATAACGACCCATACTTTACATACATTTTTAATACTTCAAAAATTGAAGCACACTTATTATAACATATGATAAAACCACAAAGGACCGTATAGGTATAGTGTCTTTAGAAACTGGGAAACATAAACAACTGGTTCATAAATCTTCTACAGTGTCTCCCATTTATTTCATCATATCTAGGGTCCCTTTTAGCATATTCTACTTAATATCCATCTTCCTGACCTGGGGAAAAGAAAACAAAAAATGGTGAGCTCAAATGCTCAGCAAGGGAAAATAAAGGAAATAAAAATCATATCATATCTTTTTGAAAATCAAAACCTGCAAAAGAGATCATAATATCTTAACATGGAATAAATCATAGAAGTGAAAATGAGATCCCCATAAAACTTGAAACTTTGTGGCATGCACACATAATCATGGAAAATCATTTCTTGTTAGTCATGACTCATTGCCAAGACTATCTTAGTGGACAAAGTCCCTTTCTGAACCGAGTTCACTCCTCGTTTCAGTCCTGTATCACTGAACCGAAATAACCTTCCGTTCCAGCCATGTCTATCTCATGAGATATAAAATCTTTACCCAATGCATTGGAGGGAGATATAGGTCCCACCCATCTTATAATGAATCCTTTCTTATGTGTGCCACATAATCATAAACCATACATCATAGCGTAACCCATGTAATAAAAATGGAATTCTTAAACAACATGACATCATAAAACAATTCATATAAGATAAAGGAATTCATAAAAATATTTCCATCACAACATAATCAAATCCATGTTATAATAGGGATAAAAACAGAACCCTTTTATTATCTTAGATGGAAAATAATTTTGATAAAATACTTGAACTCCATTCTTGAGGAAAATATCCTTTCTACTTCAAAAACATTTTTCCTTTCATAACATGTCATACGACTTTAAAACAAAAGAAGATGATTAAAAATAAACTTGAAAACTTGTAAAGGAATCTTCTTGGAAATAATGTTTTAAAAATCCATTCATGCTGTATAAGTTAAAAAAAACATTCTTCGTACTTTTGTCGGAAAAGTCAAAAAGTACCTCGTACGAAAAAAAACGACAAAAGATTCCTTTCATATCTTTTACTAAAAACTCAATGAAGGGTAAAATTGGATATAAAATATTGTAGAAGGATGGAAATAATATTACATATTGAGGGAACATGGATGTGGATGATAAAATACACCCCAGTAATTACCAAAGTAAAAACAATCTCGAATAAAAGTGAGATTGTGATATTTTCCCTTACCTTAGGTCCGATTTGCTTTGTTCGTGTCCGAAGCTCCTGTATAATGGTTTAAATAATGTTATTGACTTATTCCAGAATCATACATATTGATATGAGATCATATATGGTCATATTATTAGCTTCTTGTTAGTAATATTTCATTGTTACTTGTTACTCGGGTCTTTATAACTTTTTGTTCTTATGCGTGTTTTGTCGAATAAATTCTTATTCTTATCTTTAGGTTATAGATAATTCATTTCCAGAATGGTATTAGTGTAGTATATACCATATTCATTCATTCAATTCATTTATATAATCATTATGAAATGAAGATCATGTAGAACGAGTCGCATCATATCGTGGAGACGGTATTCCGTACGTACGCACGAGTGATGATATCGTTCCTATGATCGTGGAATTGTATTGGAGTATATATATATATTATTTCAGTATCAATATTACTTAATAATAATCATATATAGTTACTCATTACACCATTATACCCATCCTTGTAAGGTGATGGTGGAAAATAGATTACACCACGGCGTGGAGACGGTATTCCGTACGTACGCACGCGCGGTGATTTCATTTTTCCGTAGGATGGATAGAAGGTGAATTAGGGTTGTTTCATATTTATAATAACATATAAGTATGTAAGTAATACTGATGTTATTACTTTATCATGAAACAACTAAAAAAGAAGAAGTTGAAGAAGAAAGAAATTGAAAAGATCGGTAATGGATATTACCTCTTCTTTGGAACGCCTCTTTGAATCCTCCACTTAAGGAACTAAGATTGGTCTTTGGAGAAGACCAGGACCTCTAAGATTATTCTAGGGAAGTGGAGAGGAGAAAATGGCAGGGGTTGTCCGAGCTTGAGTGCTCAAATTGGTGTGAGGAGGAGGGGGAGGAGGTGCCCTTTTATAAGGGAGGAGAGGGGCACCTTAGGAATATCTCAAAATATTATTTTATATTAAAGTCAAAATCGGTTTATAATGGTTCCAAAGGGTCTTATTTTGAAGCTAAAGTGGGGATGGGTCGAAATCCTATCAACCAATAGGATTTAGACAAGTTTAGGGTATTATTTTAACCTTATCAATTAGATTTAACTCTAAGTTAATTAATTTAACTTTTACCGTGTCTTTTTGTTTTCTTTCACTATATGGTTAATACACTTACTATAACATGCCAAAAGAACCCCAAATTGTTTATTATTAATATATATATCCTTATCTAAGTCATTTGGCCGAACCTTAGATTTTTAGGAATAAAATAACAATTAATAATATAATATTTGATTTAAAAACTATTTTGTGTCAATTTTGACACTATTTGATATATGATTTTTGTGAAAGTCATAACAGAATTATATGTTCGAACCAAGTTGATTAAATCAACAATAATATATCATAGTAACCTATAAAATTAGTGGAATTCATAAAAAGTATCAAATTACATTTATTTAGGTATTTATATTATCAATTTTGTCAATATTTCATTAATAAGATAATTACTGCATCATCTTTGTGTCATAAATAAATTAAATTATTTGATGTCTAAAAATTACAAATAAAGTACCATCATGTAGGAAATCGTTTTAGCTTTCTAATGAATATTTACAATCGAATTTATCTTATGTATAACCCCATATTAAAAAATGATTTACTTATTAAACTTTGATTTTAACTATTTTAACCCTTCTTTAAATAAATTAATAATAAATGTCCTAATCTAATCCATGTGGGCCTAAATGGTCATATTTTATTCCTAAGTTTGTTTTTGGTCGAATTACACTTGTCCAATAGAATTAGGACATGTGTTAGGGTAATATTGATACCATATTTACCCTTAGTTACCCTATTTACTATTAACCGCGGTAAAAATAGTAAAAAGTTACTATTCACCAAAAAATTATTTTCATCTCATTGAACCACATTTTAGTCCTTGATATTAACCGTGTCTCTCGGATTTTTGAAATTCCATTCACAGAAGCGGTAAAATTAAGTTTTATGCAAAATTCAGTTTTTAACCTACCACTTAGTGGTTTCACTATTCATCAAAAATTGAAAGTTTTTAGAAAAATACCAAAATTTCACCCTAGGATAATTTTGATATTCTGAGTCCAACAATGAAGTCCATTTTGAAAAATAAAATTTATAAAATTTCAAAAAGTGGTTATTACTATTCATAACGGCTAGTTTTAATAGCATATTGTTGTTTAGTGAAACTCGGTATTGCGTACGACGCAAGCTATCGAGGAAGGTCGCGATTGCGTGTAAAGCAAGCCAAGCAAGTGTTGTGTAGAAAAAGATTCCTTTGATGGTTTATATAACATAAAAGTCTCGGGTGTTACATGGAATGAGTTATGTTCATCATCTGTAACCACATCACATCATGAACTAGTTCATGACATATGTATGGTGGCCATTACACATCATGTAACATGTACACGGTGTGTAAATGCTTTGCAGACAGTTTTCAGAATAGTTTCTACATAAGTACTTGAACCATATATAAAGCCTTAAAACCCATGGAAAACCCACATAAACCCATTTAACACATTTATACCTTGACTCGATTAATTAAAATAAATATACATACCTAAACATTATGTCATTTTCCCCAACAAATGCTCCCCATCATTGAAAAATTCTCAGCCACCAAAGATTAAAGAAAAAGGAAATCCCAATAAAAGACCTTTAATAAAAAAATAAAAGAGGGATATACCAAAAAAATATGGGATATTACAGTACCCATGATAAATAATATGAATATTTAGGAGAAAATTTAATGTCCATAAGAAGGTGAATAATTCAATGGAAAGTTAATGACTACAAAAATGAATCAATAAACAGAATTTCAATAATTTAATTTGTCAAAATGATCATAAACCATCCAGAGGAAGAATAGGTATGGTACTAAAAAGAAATATTCCCAATGGAGTTACAATAAAAGGTTTTTTATGAATAAAAATTCCATAAAAGTTATTTAAAACAATTTTTGAGGAAAATATTCATGTCGTTTTGAAAATTAATTTTTAAAATTAAATGTTTGAAAAAAAATTTGAGAATTATTTTCATTGAAAATAACATATAAATATTATAAAATATTCTTTAAAACATTTTATTGGTTATGATAGCTTGAAATTTTATTAATGTTTCTCATATTAAAACATATATTCCTTTCACTTTTTTGGTAAAATCCAAACAGGTATTGTTTTGAAAACAACATGAATATTCCTTTAATTATTTTTTTAAAATGTAAAAATGGGTAGAAATTTATTTAATAAATCATTTTTAATATCTTTCATAATATTTTGGAAAGAATTATTATAAAATATGGTTTTGGAAGAAAACAGATTTCTGATCAAAGAGATAAATATAGTCTAATTTCATTAAAAACATTAATAAAAAATTTTAAGTACCAAAGAGTAGAGAAATAGTAATATTACATGAAAATATCATGAATAAACAGAGGATAATAAAATTAAACGGGTTTATTATAAAAGTTTCAAATAATTTCCTTCATCTAAAATTCAATATTAAGCAATCTCGGTTATAATGAGATTTTGAAATTGACCCTTTCAATGATCAAAAGGTTAAAGTAAAAATTAATCAATGAATCCATTACGAGTATCAACTATAAATAAAAATAAAAAAATTGTGAATATAACATATAATCAAAATTTATTTCATTTATAATCATAGAATATCAAAGATGATGAAGAAGTAATATAACCCAGTGAAAATAAATATAGTTATGAAATTATTTGCCACTTGGTAACTCTTAAATGAAATCCCATAGGATAAAATATTTCAAATTGAAATATAAAATAGCATGAATTATTAATTAATCATGACATTACATGTCATAGAGGCAGTATTTAGACCATATAAAATAATTTAAATTCATTACATTAAAATATTCCAGAATGAATGGAAATTATGATGACGTCCCTTGCCTCACACTTCCACTTGGTTGAATGTGATTTATCTTCATGTATAGTGGTTTTAAACATGTTATTAAATTATTTCAAAAACATATTAATATTTATAACATCATATATGATCCTATCATAAAATATTATCACCCTTTCATTAATAATCATTTGTTATTTTAACTGTTTGGGGTGTTAATTTCCTTATTTTCTCATTCGTGAATTTTCATTAATATTCCAATTCTAATGAATATTATATAGTTTAATAGTATTAATAATAATAATTCAAAAATAATTATCATATTTATACATCAATTATACTTTTAATACCCATCATGAATAATGGTTTTATTTAATTAAGTATGTTAAGACCATGAAGAGAGTATGTCATAAGTATGCATCAGTAACATTTCCATTTTTCAATGATCATTATATAAATATTTAAGTAATGTTTTATTATTAATAATTATAATAATATAATATATACCACATTATTTCTTTAAAAATACTTATATATATCATCTATGTTATGTGGTGATCAAAATAGAGTCGCATCGCTTGGTAAAAGTGGTAGTCCACATGTACACGAACAATGTTATCATTTTCCAATATAAGAAAGAAAATGATATATTATATTTTCAGAATGATAAATACATAATTAATATCAAAATTATTTTATTTATATCACATATAATCATTAATGTTTTTCTTTATCACCTTCCACGTGAAGTGTTAGTAAAAGAGGAATCACATCGCTTTGTGATGTGGTATTCAACCGTATACATGAGCAACATTATCATATCCTTTATGGAATGGAAAGTAAAAAAAATTATATATGATATAATAACTATAGATGAATAATTATGTTATAAATATGATATATATACTTTATATTCATAATCATACCCAATAATGAGAGGAGGTAGTTGAAGAAACAAATGACATCGTTGTGTGATGTGTGACGTCGTGACCAGGGAGCCACAGAATGGTGCCCTGAGCTAGTTGGTCACATGCCCTCAAGTGCGCCTCCCTATACTCCATAGGGTGCCAACTAGTAGTGAGGGTCTGGTAAGTCAATCTTGGGGAGACTATACCATCTCTTATCAGAATGAAACACCAGTAGAATAAAATAAAAATAACCAAGTATGAAAGCTTATAAATAACCAGAACAATACCATGACATATGATAGTAAAAACCAGAAAATACAATACTCAACTAAAAGGTAAAACATGCTATGACAATGCAAGTGAAAAGTGTCTATAATGAAACTCAAATTTAAGATTCAACGACTCCAAAACGGGTCCCACACTGCATCTGCTTCCCTCTCCCATGCTCTAATCCCAAAAAAAACCTATCCCAGGTCCTTTCCCTTATCCTGTCCTGCAACAACAAAGTCTACACGAGTGATAATCAGGTAGCCCAAATAGAGTGTGATAAAAACTCAGTAGGCCACCACAAACGGTGTCGGAAATGATTCCAGTAAAAATATAGTGCATTCAGTTTTATAAAGAAATAATCAAAATACATAATTTAAACAGTTATCACATTGTCATTTAATATTTGATCAACACATTGGGCCAATTTCAATTCATGTTTCCCATTTTAATCATAATTCATTATCATTATTTATTTGGTTTAGGTCATCAAGCTTAGCACCCCAATTCTCAGTTGAATCATCATTCATTATTATCATTATTCATTTGGTATACGTCATCATGCCTAGAACCACAAATCTCGTTGAGTGTAGTTCATCATGCCTAGAACTTCTTTTTCTCAATCGGTGTAGGTCATCACGCCTAACACCCCATAATATCAAGCTTGGATAACTATCAGGGAGTAACGCCATGTCCATGTCCCAACTTCTAATAGGTCTAGGATGCCATTCCTATCACCACAAAATCTCATCCATTTAAACATTCATTATGTCATTAGAATTTTCCACATTATTCATTTACCAATCCAAGGATTAGTTAAACATTTCAAAGTCCATTAGTTAATTCAATAATTAACTAATCATATAAAACATTAATTAATAAATTAATCAATTAATCAATTAATTAATCAATCAACACAATTCTCCTTCCATGATTAATTCTTCACAATTAATTATCCAAATGAAAACCCAACATGTCATAATTAATTCTCATAATTAATTATCTGAGATCACATAATGGCTCATAATTAATTCTCACAATTAATTATATTACATAGCCAAACATAGTTCAATAATTAATTCCCCCCAATTAATTATTTTATCACAATAAAATCAATATCTCAATTGCAATATCTCAAATATATAATCAAATCTCTAAAAGATCTATTTGGGAAAACCCCCATCATTTGTTCCTTGATTCAATTATCAATTAAATAACCAAGGCAACTCAATTCAATTCCACATTCCTAACTATTCTAATTAAGGATTACAAACATCAAGTGAATATAGCAATCATAAACTCACATACACAAATCCTAAAACACGACTATGGGAGTTCGGTTTAGACCACCTACGTTAGTTTATTAATAAAAGTTATCCCAACAAAAATCCCCAAAATCTGAGCGGCACAACGTTGTCGATCATGCTTTGGATCTAAATCCCAAAACCAAAATTAAGATCAAAGGCATCAAGATCTTAAAAATCTAGATCTAGATCCACAATCCTAGATCTAGATCTCAACTCATAGGTTTAGATCCAAGAAAATGGTAGAAATCTCCCATGAAAAGGCAAATGAAAGATAGAGGAATGAACGTGAGAAGCAATGGGATGATATCCACTTATCGAGAGAAGAGAAGATCTTTAATCTGGGCTTTCAATCTCAAATAATGGTGTATCTATATCCTTGGAATCCCTCGGGGGGGGGGGGATTTTTAAACACCTATAATTCGTCATGACCAATCCAAAATTGAAAATATAGAAGTCCCGAGAGTTCATGTGGTTTTAAAAAGGATTTTCCGAATTAAAATCCCACGTGCATAGTTTCTTGGGCCGAGGCACACGGTTAGAGAAAAATGTAAGCCAACCATGCGGAACCCTTTTTTTAGTTTTGCACAGATGGCATAGTTTGGTTGCATGGTTTATCAAACCATGTACAAACTATGTTGACCTCTCTGTCCAATTTCGCACGCTCAGCACGTTTTGGTTGCACAGTTTTTCAAACCATGCTCAAACCATGCATATCCCACTTCCCTTTAGTTTTCCTTAAAATTTTACCCAAATGCTGCCCAAGACACTAATCCATGTTAAAGGTTCTTAAAAGATTCAAAAAATACCTTAAAATGCACCTGATATGACTTCAAAAATGTTGTAATCTTACATTCTCCCCACCTTATAACAGCTCGTCCTCGAGTTGCACTCCCGAAAATCTCTATGATTCCAATCCAAAAAGATTGGTACATTGAGCCCTCATGTTTTCTTCCCATTCCCAAGTCTCCTCTTGAACATTTCCATGTTGCCATAATACATGAAGTAACGACATGATCTTTCACTATAACACTTTCTCACTGCGACCCAACACATGTATCAAATGCTCCTCAAAGGAAGCATCTATGTTGATGTCAACTTCCTCCACATCAATCCCATGAGAAGGTTCCGGGTGATAAGAATGTAGTTATGACCCATGGAAAACATCATGCATACTGCTTAATTTTTGTGGAAGTGCTAATCGGTACGCCACCGACCCGATTCTCTCGAGCACCTCAAACAGTCCAAAAAACTTGGGCGCTAACTTGCCATGCCTCTGTATCCTGCGGTGGCCCAATCTAGGTGACACCTGAAAGAATACATGATCACTTTATTTTAACTCTATGGGTCATATCTGTCTATCGGCATGTGACTTATACCTCTTCTGAGCCATAGCCATATGCTTTCAAATCAACATCACCTGCTTTGATGTCTCCCTAACGAGACTCAGTCCTAACATCTCTGACTCACCCACATCTAACCAACATAGCAGTGATCTACATGGTCTACCACAAAGTGCCTTGTATGGTTCCATCTATATAGTTTCATTATAAATGTTGTTATAGGTGAACTCCACTAATTCCAAGTGCTTCTCCCTAAAACCACCAAAGTCAAGAACACATGCTCGCAACATATCCTCTAACACTTGTATGGTATGCTCTGACAGCCTATCTATATGTGGATTAAAGGCCATACATAATAGAACTTGTATACCAAGAGCCTTCTATAAACCTTTCTATAAGTGTGAAGTAAAGCATGAATCGCAATCTGAAACTATAGTCTGTGGAACCCCATAAAAACGAACTATATGTCTCACATATAGTTCTCCAAACTTATCTACTTTAATGGTTTCCTTTATAGAAAATAAGTGTGCTACCTTCATTAGTCGATCCATAATGACCCAAATAGTATCATTAATTCTAAGAGTCTTTAGATATCCTACCTTGAAATCCATAGTCACATCATCCCACTTCCATTCCATAATAGGTAATGGCTGCAATAGGCATCCAAGTCGTTGATGCTCTAATTTCACCTACTGATAGGTGGACCATCTTGTTACGAACCTTGCTATCTCATTTTTCATTCCTGGCCAAAAAAATTGTCATCAAATGTCACGACCCGTCCTCGGGGCCCATGCCGTGACTACCCCAAGCCCGCCTTCCATAGGCCAGGGGCTGGCGACTAGCACCAAGGCGTAAATCCCAATGAAAAGGGAAGGTATTGCCTTTGAAAAGTAAACAAGCACCACAGAGTAAGCAAGCGGAAAAGTAAACACTATGTAAAAACTGTACAAGCTGTGCTGAAAGTAAAAGGGGCCGGAAATACAAGCCCAACTGTAAAGTACAACTGAAAGGAAAAACAACAACTGAAAGGAAAAACTGCAGCGTCGAGCCGTCCTCTGGAAGTCCCACCTGAAGGGTGGGTACAGATAGCCTCCACTGCTCCTCGAGTCCACCTGACCGCTCCGAGAACGTCCCGCCCAGTGGTCCACCTCCAGGTACTGTCCTGCTCCGAATGCCTCCTCCACGATCAGCGCTGTCCGCCGTCTGCAACCAACACCACGAAGTGCGGGCATAGCCCGTGCAGGGGTGAGTATAAGCTACTCAGTAGGGACCCCGAGACCCCCGAAGGTCTCCCGAAATCCACAAAGGATAATCCAAGAAGGAGAGATACAATCACGAAGTAACATCTGACACGGCTTAGGTATATGCCCATACATATACCTAAGTCATCAATTCCCCGATCGGCTCCAACGTCCGAGCCCTAGCAGAACACAGTCCACACAGGAAAGCAAAACACATACCCACGCAGGATAGAACAACACAATACACAAAGGAGAGTAAACAGTAAATCCACACAGGATAGCTCAACACAATCCACAAAGGAGAGAAACACAAGATTCAGCTCACACAGGTATACTTCTTCGGATGACGAAAAGATGATCTCTGATCCATATAAGTCGTCGGACCCACGAAGGATCGATAGGTACTAACCCCCGCAGTGACCCACACAGGATCGGACCCACACAGGATCGGGCCCACACAGGACCAGTAGGAGTTGGCTCACACAGAACCGCTGAGTGTTGACCCACACAGGATCGAATCCACACAGGATCGGGCCCACACAGGACCGGGCCCACGCAGGACCTGTAGCACTGATCCACGTAGGATCGCTGAGTGAAGTAGTCATCGCAGTCCGCTGAGGATCTCTGCAAAGTCGTCGCCGCAGTCCACTCAGGATCTCTGCACGGTCGTCGTCGGAGTCCACGGAGGATCTCTGCACAGTCGTCGCCGTCGAGGAAGCAGTCGCAGCCAGCACTAGGGTTCCCGCACACAACAAGCTCGTTCGGAGGGTCCTCTCCACGAGCCGAGAGTCTGATACATCAACTAACACAAAGTCCAAAGTTGATGTATCCAAAAGTTCCGTATCATCAACAGGAACTCAACGTCGCAGACGGTGCGTCAATCGGACACCCGGTCTGAGAGTTATTGGCTTTTTCGTCCTAGGGGCCCGGTTGGTTTTTAAGGCAAAACCAACCCGACCGTACTCCACCTGCGTCCAAACCTCGGGCGGAGTGTGCCAAAAGATCCGTCTCACAAAGAGTAATTCTACAGAACTGACGGCACGTCAATCGGACGTTCGTGGCTCAAGATATGAGCGTTTCCGCTCCGAGGGCCCGGTTGGTTTCGTGTACGAACCAACCCGGACGAACTCAAATTGTTCTGAAACCTTTAGTGCGGTATACCGAAATGACCGTCTCGATCCAAGGATCGCGTTGCCGCTGACGGCGGGTCGTTTGGAGTCACGTAGCTCAAGATATGTCCATTTGAACGAAGTCCCTCCGAAGACGGGGGGTACGGGCTCGGACCGACCCGGCCCGACCCCCCCCCCCCCCCCCGGAGTTGGCCGAACCGGGTCGACCCGACCCGGTCTAGTCCGGCCAGGGTGCGGCCCGGCCGGTCGGACCGGTCTGGTCTGGTTTGGCTGAACGGCCGAAGGCCGTGGCACGCGGGGTGCCGCCCCCGCGGCCAGGTGATGTCGCGGCCCCCCGCGTGGGGCCGCGTTGAGTCGGGACGCAGCTTCAGCCGCGTCCGAGGGCACCGGACCCGCGCGGCCGCGGGTCCGCGGATGCTGCCACCGCCGCGGCTTCAGCCGCCGGCGAGTTCCGCAGGCCACCGGGATCACTCCGGTGGTCCGATTCTCTTCCCGTCTGTGCCATTGCTCCTCCCGGGACTCATTCTTCACTGAGGAACCGTCAAACATCCGTTGCGGTACGTTCCATCGTCGCCCTCCAAATCCACACAAAATGAAGAACAGCGGAGGGTCGTCGGGCCGTGTTCGTTTGTCCCGCACCCTCCGCATTAGAGATAAACAACCGGGAGAATTTTATTCCACACAGGAAACAAAAATTTTAAAAGATTAAAAAAAATTGTTCACAATCCGATTCTTTAATTCTTTAAAGAACATTGACGGGAATAACAAAAAGGGGTAATTCCCATAAATAAATCCCTACCTCGATGATCGTTGCGCGCGGGCGTTCTCCGCGGAAAAGCTCGTCGCGGAAGAGAGGGATCGTCGTGTCGTCGCGGGGAGGTGTCGCGTCGTCGCGGAATCCAGCGTTGAGTCGGCGAACTCAACGCAACATGAAACAGCAGATTTAATTTAAATTAATTAAATCCGTGTTTGGTTAAGAATCACGAAGGGGATAAAAAGGAAGGTCCGAGACTCTTACCTCAAGCAGCCGATCGAAGATCCGTCGCGGAGGAAGAGACGTCGCAGAAGAACGTTGTCGGCGATGCAGATCACGGCGTCGCGTCGTCGATTTCCGGGTTCGGCGTTCTTCGCATTCTTCGCGTTCTTCGCGTTCTTCACGAAGGAGGAAGAAGAAACAAGAATCCTCTCAAATCTTCTCCAAAGATTTTGGGTTGGTCTTATTTTATTAATATGCCAACACACGAAAACAGGTTGAGAAACGATTGAATTAATTCGTTGAATTAATTCAACGAAAGAAACAAGCCATTTAATTCACGAAATAAACCGCCCAATTAAATGGTCTGTTAAGAATTTAGAAAACGCGTCAGTTGACTTTCATTAAGACGGGTTTTCACGGGTGCGTTTCTTAGCGGAAAGAAACGGTGGGGCTCGTGCGGGCCCCACCTCACAAATATCCTACCAAGGGGGTAGGATATTTCTGGATAGCATCCTATCCAGTTCAACTCAGTTCAAGCCGCCTTTAAGTGGCTTCAAGGTGGCTTAAGTGAAATAAAATAAAGTTGTCGCAAAATTATTTTATTTCTTAACTTTAAGCCCGAAAATTAAAAGCCACACCCGAGCAAACGCAACTCCGGAAGAGGCGTTTCTAAGCGAAAACCGGCACTGCGATTTCATTGGTGCCCTCAGAATTCAATTCCAGGCACCGGTTCAAAAGTTAGAAAAACTCGCTCGCCCTTTCACTGAATGTACCCGAGCCAATCTTCGGAAAATGATTTCGGGCACACCGGGCCTCGGAATCAGGTGCCGTCAGAAACCGCGCTCTTGTAAAATTCCAAAGAAAATTAAGAAAAAAAAATTCCTTGAAATTTACGGGTCTTTACATTACTCCCACCTCAGGGCTTTACGTCCCCGTAAAGATACATCAAAAACTAGGGAAACAAATGTGGGTACTGAGCACGCATCTGAGCCTCCCGCTCCCATGTGCTCTCCTGGAGGTTCCCGTGCTGCCATATGATGCGCACAAGAGGAATCGATCGCCCACATAGGACCCGCTCCTGTCGATCCTCTATCTCCACTGGGACCTCCGAAAAAGTCACCCCATCATCCACGTCTAGCTCCCCATAGTCAATGATGTGTGTCGGGTCGTGCACGTATCTCCTCAGCTGGGATACGTGGAAGACGTCGTGCACCCGGTGCAACTGAGGTGGCAGAGCCAGACGATAAGCCACCTCGCCAACCCTGCTGAGGACCTGGAAGGGTCCGATGAAGCGTGAAGACAACTTGCCGCCTCAGCCAAATCTCCTCAAACCACGTCGAGGCGAGACCCGCAAGAAGACGTGGTTGCCATCCTCGAACTCTAGTGGCCTCTGCCTCCTGTCAGCATATGACTTCTGTCGGCTCTGTGCTGTCCTCATCCACTCCTGGATGACTTGGACCTTCTCTGTCGTGGCCCAGACCATCTCTGGTCCCACAAGTGCTGACTCCCCAGGGTCTGTCCAGCACAAAGGGGATCTGCAAGGCCTGTCGTACAACGCCTCGTAGGGTGCCATCCCGATGGTGGAGTGGTAGCTGTTGTTGTACGCAAACTCTACCAAGGGTAGGTGGTCCTCCCAGCTGCGACCAAGGTCGAGGACACATGCACGGAGCATGTCCTCGAGAGTCTGAATAGTCCTCTCCGTCTGACCATCCGTCTGAGGGTGAAAGGCGGTGCTCAGACGTAGTCGCGTCCCGAACGCCTCCTGCAACCCCTTCCAAAGCCGGGAAGTAAAATGAGCATCCCGATCGGAGACGATAGTCGATGGGACAACGTGAAGTCGTACAATCTCCTGAACGTAGAGACGCCCCAAGCTCTCCACCGAGCCCTGCTCTCGGATGGGTAAGAAGTGTGCCGACTTGGTGAGTCGGTCAACAATCACCCAAATGGAGTCGTGACCTCTGGAAGTGCGTGGAAGTCCAGTCACAAAGTCCATAGATATCCCGTCCCACTTCCACTCCGGGACCTCCAAGGGCTGTACCAAGCCTGCTGGTACCTAATGCTCTGCCTTCACCTGCTGGCAGGTGAGGCACCGTGAAACGAACTCTGCCACATCCTTCTTCATGCCCGGCCACCAGTGCTGTCACCTGAGATCCTGGTACATCTTCACCACTATAGGATGTACCGCCAAAGGAGAAGTGTGAAACTCTCTCAGCACCTCCTCTCGTAAAGCGACTGGTACCAAGGTACGTCCTCTGAAAAGGACATCGTGCCCTGCTCCAAGGGAGAAAACATCGGGTGCCTGTCCCGAGGATATCTGTGCACGCCGTGTCTCACAGTCAACGTCCCCACGCTGTGCCTCTCTGACCCGCTGAAGGAGTGGAGGAGAGACTGTGAGAGACTGAAGGAAGGCTGTTCCGTCTCTATCCACGAAGGTTATCTGCAAATCAGCTAGCTGCTCTGTCGCTTCCTCAAGTAGCTGGATGCCCGTCCTCCTGCTGAGGGCATCAGCCACCACGTTCCCCTTCCCAGGAGTATAGACTATCTCAAAGTCATAGTCCTGGAGGAACTCGAGCCATCGCCGCTGTCTCAGGTTCATGTCCTTCTGAGAGAAGATGTACCTGAGACTCTAGTGGTCAGAAAAGACTGTGAAGCGCTCACCCATCAGATAGTGTCGACATGTCTTCAGGGAAAAGACCACTGCTGCCAACTCCAATTCATGGGTAGCGTAGTTCTGCTCATGAGGTCTCAACTAACGTGATCTATAGGAAATCATGGCCCGCTCCTGCATCAGGACACACCCGAGTCCGGTCCCTGATGCATCGCAGTAGACTACGTATCCAACTCCCTCCTCAGGCAACCTCAAGATAGGTGCGCTGGTCAGTCTCTGCCTCAGATCCTGAAAGCTCTACTGACAACTATCTGACCACACAAAGGGTTTCCCCTTCTTCATCAACATTGAGAGTGGTGCCGCAACTCTGGAGAAGTCTGGCACAAACCTTCGATAGTATCCGGCAAGACCCAAGAAACTCCGCACCTCTATCACGCTCTTGGGTGGATCCCAAGCTAGCACTACCTCGATCTTCGCGGGATCCACTGCAACTCCCGCCTCAGAAATGACGTGCCCCAAGAAGTGGACCTCACGTAACCAGAACTGACACTTCGAGAGCTTTCCATAAAGCTGGTGCTCTTGGAGTGTGTCTAGTACAACACGCAGGTGGTAGGCGTGCTCCTCCTCCGTCGTCGAGTACACCAAAATGTCGTCGATGAAGACTACGACAAATCGATTGAGGTATGGCTGGAAGATCCTGTTCATGAGGCTCATGAACACTTCTGGAGCGTTGGTCATGCCGAAAGGCATAACCAAGAACTCATAGTGGCCATACCGACACCTGAAGGTCGTCTTCTGCACATCCTCGTCTCGAACTCTAAGCTGATGATAGCATGACCTGAGGTCTATCTTCGAGAACCACCGTGCTCCCTTGAGATGGTCGAAGAGGTCATCAATCCTGGGTAGCGGATACTTGTTCCTCACTGTCACCTGATTCAGGCGACGATAATCAACACACAGTCACAAGCTCCCGTCCGCCTTCTTGGCGAACAAAATCGGGGAAGCCCAAGGCGAAACACTGGGTCAGATGAACCCCTTGCCCTGCAAGCCCTCCAACTGTACCCGCAGCTCTCGAAGCTCAGCGGGGGCCATCCGATATGCTGGAGTGGATATTGGGGCTGTCCCGGGGTAGAGGTCAATATAAAAGTCTACCTCTCTGCGAGGAGGTAGTCCTGGAACGTCGTCGGGAAAGACGTCCACGTACTGATCCACCACTGCAGGAAAACTGGGACTCTGCACGTCAACTGCTCCCAGGATGAGGCTAGCCAACTGATGAGTGATGGGATGACCTCTCCTCTGCGTGAGTCCATCCTGTGCTGCTAAGGCTCCCTTCTCGCCGGTGAAGGTGAACCTGCTCCCGTCGGTGCGAACACATCGCACCTTGCGCCTAATGCAGTCAATCTGAGCATGGACAGTAGATAACCAATCCATGCCCAAGATGACGTCGTAAGGCCTCGACGCCGCTACAAGAAGATCCCAGCCGAAGCTCTCACCTCCTAGAGTAAGCTCACACTACCGGCACCAGTGCGTAATCGTCGAGTCTGCTCCCGTAGGAGTCTCTAGCCGTAAGGATCGAGCCAACGGCTCTGTCGGAATCTTCGAGCTCCGAACAAGAGCAGTGGCTATGAAAGAGTGACTCGCTCCTGTGTCTATCAGAACTGCAGCAAGGGTGGAATAGACACAGATCGTACCTCGAATCATCTCTGGCGCACCGTGGTCGTAGGCCTCTACTGCTTGGAGCTGAGCCTGTCTCTGCCTGCCAGCTCCCTGTGGTCGGGGCGGGCCTCCTGGTGGTGGTGGTGGCAGGGCCCCAAAGTGTCGCCCACCACCTGCTGCTCAGCCAGCTCCTCTGCCTCGTCCGCCTCCTCCCTGCGGACCGCCACGGTCGACCCTCTGCCTCTTCCTGGGTGGTCCCTCCACCGTCTGCTGACCCTCGGTACGACGGGTCGGGCAGTCACGAGCCATGTGGCCCTGCCCGCCGCACTCGTAGCACTGCCTGCCTCTCGGAAGACTGGCTCCGGGATGGGTGCCCTGCACTGCTGAGCCAGTGTCTCGAGGTCGCCTGCTAGAAGGTCTGGTCCGCCTAGAACCCTGAGTCATCCGTCGGCTACCAGCTGCCGAAGACTCCGCTACCTGCCACCCTGCGGTAGGTCTCGCTGTGGACTCAACCAGGAAGCTCTCGATCAGGAGGGCTCACTCCAATACTCCTGCCTGGGTCGGGATGCTGAGGGAGATCAGCGATGCCCTGATCTCATGTCTCAAACCCTGCTCGAAGGTCTGGGCCCAGAAGAAGGGGTCCCGTACCATGTCTTTCGAGTACCGAGAAAGGTCGGTGAACCTCGCCGCGTACTGAGCGACCGTCAAGCTGCCCTGCCGCAGCTGAAGAAGCTCCTGGATACGCACCGCACGGAGGGTGGCCGGGACAAACTCTGAGCGGAAGAGGCTCTCGAAGTCCGTCCAGATGAGGGTGGCCTCATCGTGTACCTGGAGCATCAGGCTCCACCATCGTCCTGCTGCTGCGTGCAGTAGGCTCGCCGCGAGGATCACCATGAGGTCTGCTGGTGTCCTCACTAGCCTGAAAACTCGGACGACCGCCTCCAGCCAGTCCTCGGCTGCCTGGGGGTCCGACTCCCCACAGAACCTGGGTGGTCGCTGGCGCTAGAACTCGTGCAGATCTCTGAGGCGTTGTGCGTCGTCAGCTGCCAGTGCTGGAAGCATCGAGGGCTCGGCGGGTAAAGGTACCGCCGGTGCCTCTGCTGTCAACGGGCCCTGTACCGAGGCCTCGTCGCTCGGCGGGCTGTCGTCGCGCACTACTCTAGGAACCCTAGCTGGCTGCTGTCGTCGTGCCATCCTGAAAAGGAAACAAGTGCACCATGGTCAGAACAGTATACCTGGTGAGCTGACACAAGTAATCAGAAAGAAAACTTGAAACACACATGCAATCAATGTTTTCATGCATTAAGTCAGAAATCAGAAGTCAGGGTCCTGGTGTATGGATACGTCGGCCGCCGCACCAACACTGGACTCCCTGGATTGATAACCACACTTAATACGCTAAACACTATTGCTTCACATAGAAGAAAGATCAGAGTCTACGGTAGAACCGACCACCTCTGATACCAATTTGTCACGACCCGTCCTCAGGGTCCGTGCCGTGACTACCCCAAGCCCGCCTTCCATAGGCCAGGGGCTGGCGACTAGCACCAAGGCGTAAATCCCAACGAAAAGGGAAGGCATTGCCTTTGAAAAGTAAACAAGCACCACAGAGTAAGCAAGCGGAAAAGTAAACACTAAGTAAAAACTGTACAAGCTGTGCTGAAAGTAAAAGGGGCCGGAAATACAAGCCCAACTGTAAAGTACAACTGAAAGGAAAAACAGCAACTAAAAGGAAAAACTGCAGCGTCGAGCCGTCCTCTGGAAGTCCCACCTGAAGGGTGGGTACAGATAGCCTCCACTGCTCCTCGGGTCCACCTGACTGCTCCGAGTACGTCCCGCCCAGTGGTCTACCTCCAGGTACTGTCCTGCTCCGCACGCCTCCTCCACGATCAGCGCTGTCCGTCGTCTGCAACCAACACCACGAAGTGCGGTCATAGCCCGTGCAGGGGTGAGTATAAGCTACTCAGTAGGGACCCCGAGACCCCCGAAGGTCTCCCGAAATCCACAAAGGATAATCCAAGAAGGAGAGATACAATCACGAAGTAACATCTGACACGGCTTAGGTATATGCCCATACATATACCTAAGTCATCAATTCCCCGATCAGCTCCAACGTCCGAGCCCTAGCACAACCCAGTCCACACAGGAAAGAAAAACACATACCCACGCAGGATAGAACAAAACAATCCACAAAGGAGAGTAAACAGTAAATCCACACAGGATAGCTCAACACAATCCACAAAGAAGAGAAACACAAGATTCATCTCACACAGGTATACTTTTTCGGATGACGAAAAGATGATCTCTGATCCATATAAGTCGTCGAACCCACGAAGGATCGATAGGTACTAACCCCCGCAGTGACCCACATAGGATCGGACCCACACAGGATCGGGCCCACACAGGACCAGTAGGAGTTGGCTCACACAGAACCGCTGAGTGTTGACCCACACAGGATCGGATCCACACAGGATCGGGCCCACAGAGGACCGGGCCCACGCAGGACCTGTAGCACTGATCCACGTAGGATCGCTGAGTGCAGTAGTCGTCACAGTCCGCTGAGGATCTCTGCACAGTCGTCGCCGCAGTCCACTCAGGATCTCTGCACGGTCGTCGTCGGAGTCCACGGAGGATCTCTGCACAGTCGTCGCCGTCGAGGAAGTAGTCGCAGCCAGCACTAGGGTTCCTGCACACAGCAAGCTCGTTCGGAGGGTCCGCTCCACGATCTGAGAGGCTGATGCATCAACTGACACAAAGTCCGAAGTTGGTGTATCCAAAAGTTCCGTATCGTCAACAGGAACTCAACGTCGCAGACGGTGCGTCAATCGGACGCCCGGTCTGAGAGTTATTGGCTTTTTCGTCCTAGGGGCCCGGTTGGTTTTTAAGGCAAAACCAACCCGACCGTACTCCACCTGCGTCCAAACCTCGGGCAGAGTGTGCCAAAAGAACCGTCTCACAAAGAGGAATTCTACAGAGCTGACGGCACGTCAATCGGACGTCCGTGGCTCAAGATATTAGTGTTTCCGCTCCGAGGGCCCGGTTGGTTTCGTGTACGAACCAACCCGGCCGAACACAAAGTATTTCGAAACCTTGAGTGCGATATACCGAAACGACCATCTCGATCCAAGGATCGCGTTTCCGCTGACGGCGGGTCGTTTGGAGGCCCTTAGCTCAAGATACGGCCATTTGAACGAAGTACATCCGAAGACGGGGCCCGACCCCCCCCCCCCCCCCCGGAGTCGGCCGGACCGGGTCGACCCGACCCGGTCCGGTCCGGCCAGGGCGCGGCCCGGCCGGTCGGACCGGTCTGGTCCGGTTTGGCCGAACGGCCGAAGGCCGTGGCACGCGGGGTGCCGCCCCCGCGGCCAGGTGATGCTGCGGCCCCCCGCGTGGGGCCGCGTTGAGTCGGGACGCGGCTTCAGCCGCGTCCGAGGGCACCGGACTCGCACAGCCGCGGGTCCGCGGATGCCGCCGCCGCCGGTCCCGGCGGCCGGCGCCGTCGCGCCGGCGAGTTCCGCGGGCCACCGGGATCACTCCGGTGGTCCGATTCTCTTCCCGTCTGCGCCATTGGTCCTCCCGGGACTCGTTCTTCACTGCGGAACCATCAAACATCCGTTGCGGCATGTTCCGTCATCGCCCGCCAAATCCACACAAAATGAAGAACGACGGAGGGTCGTCGGGCCGTGTTCATTTGGCCCGCACCCTCCGCATTAGAGATAAACAACCGGGAGAATTTTATTCCACACAGGAAACAATAATTTTAAAAGATTAAAAAAAATTGTTCACAATCTGGTTCTTTAATTCTTTAAAGAACATTGACGGGAATAACAAAAAGGGGTAATTCCCATAAATAAATCCCTACCTCGATGATCGTCGCGCGCGGGCGTTCTCCGCGGAAAAGCTCGTCGCGGAAGAGAGAGATCGCCGCGTCATCGCGGGGAGGTGTCGCGTCGTCGCAAAATCCAGCGTTGAGTCGGCGAACTCAACGCAACATGAAACAGCAGATTTAATTTAAATTAATTAAATCCGTGTTTGGTTAAGAATCAGGAAGGGGATAAAAAGGAAGGTCCGAGACTCTTACCTCAAGCAGCCGATCGAAGATCCGTCGCGGAGGAAGAGACGTCGCAGAAGAACGTTGTCGGCGATGCGGATCACGGCGTCGCGTCGTCGATTTCCGGGTTCGGCGTTCTTCGCGAAGGAGGAAGAAGAAACAAGAATCCTCTCAAATCTTCTCCAAAGATTTTGGGTTGGTATTATTTTATTAATATTCCAACACACGAAAACAGGTTAAGAAAAGATTGAATTAATTCGTTGAATTAATTCAACGAAAGAAACAGGCCATTTTATTCACGAAATAAACCGCCCAATTAAATGGTCTGTTAAGAATTTAGAAAACGCGTCAGTTGACTTTCATTAAGACGGGTTTTCACGGGTGCGTTTCTTAGCGGAAAGAAACGGCAGGGCTCGTGCGGGCCCCACCTCACAAATATCCTACCAAGGGGGTAGGATATTTCTGGATAGCATCCTATCCAGTTCAACTCAGTTCAAGCCGCCTTTAAGTGGCTTCAAGGTGGCTTAAGTGAAATAAAATAAAGTTGTCGCAAAATTATTTTATTTCTTAACTTTAAGCCCGAAAATTAAAAACCACACCCGAGCAAACGCAACTCCAGAAGAGGCATTTCTAAGTGAAAACCGGCGCTGCGATTTCATTGGTGCCCTCAGAATTCGATTCCAGGCATCGTTTCAAAATTTAGAAAAACTCGCTCGCTCGTTCACTGAACGTACCCGAGCCAATCTTCGGAAAATGATTCCGGGCACACCGGGCCTCGGAATCAGGTGCCGTCAGAAACTGCGCTCTTGTAAAATTCCAAATAAAATTAAGAAAAAAAAATTCCTTGAAATTTACGTGTCTTTACATCAAAGGTCATGGTGCATTTTTTTCACCCCAAGATGTACCGCCCACCTTGAAGCATGAAATTCTCACATGAGTTCATTTCGCATTCTCGTAGGAACAACAAAATTATTTTCACATAGATGGTCTCATCCTCATCTATTTTCCAATCTAAAGGTGTCTCCCCACCTTCAAAGATTTTCTTCAAGGCTAAACACTCTGGATCCTCATACTGCCTACCCTAGATTTGTCTCAAGAGTGTAGAATCCACTTCTATAGAAACCAGAGTCATCCTCTTCTGACTCTCCTTAACTACCACATTAATTTTCACTAGAAAATTCATCATCTTCCACTCTACTCTTGACTCATATACCAACTGAGTCTGAGTTTTTCTACTCGAGGAATCATCCACACTATTCCCCTTCCCAGGTGTATATGCTAGTTCAAAATAAAAGGACTGCATATACTTTACCCATCTTATTTACTGAAGATTCAAGTCACGTTGTGAAAAGATATACTTCAAGATTTTTTGATCCATAATAACTGTAAAATTTTCACCCAAAAGATAGTGTCGCCAACACATAAGATCATAAACCACTGTTTCCAACTTGAGTTCATGTGTAGGGTAATTTCATTCATGTGGCCTCAACTACTGATACCCATAAGAAACTACTCTATCCCCTTACATTAACACAGCTCCGAGACTGATCCCAGAAGTGTCACAATACACCATGTTCTCCTCACCTAACTCAGGTAAGAACAAAATTGGTGTCGATGTCAAGTTCTTATTTAACTCCTAGAAAGAATTATTGAATGATTCTATCCAAAAAAACTTTACCCCTTTCTTTTTCAAACCATTAAGTGGTGCTTCCAAATGGAAAAGTCTTGGATGAACCTCTTTTCATAACTACATAATCCCAAAAGGCATTTAATATCAAAAACATTTATGGGATGCTCTTAAGAAATCCCCACCTGCACTTTTTCTAGGTCCACTAACACACCTTCTTCCGAGATGATGTTCCCCAAAAAGTTTACCCTGTTAATCCAAAACTGACATTTAGATAGCTTGGCGTATAGCCAATTCTCAGTCAGTGTACTTTGGATGATGTCAATATGTTGAGCATGATCATTATGAGTCTTAGAGTACACTAAAATGTCATCTACAAACACTAACAAAATCTAATCTAATTACAGATGAATGATCATGTTCATCAAGGACATAAACACCACTAGAGCATTAGTCAACACAAACGGCATTACAACAACCTCATAAAGACCATACCTACTTCTGAAAGCAGTTCTTTGTATATCATAAATTCAAACTCTCACCTGATTACACCCTAATCTCTGATCAATCTTTGAGAACATGATATACCCCTTCATCTAGTGAAACAGATCATAGATATGAAGATGAGGATATCGGTTCTTCACAGTCATTTTATTCAACTTCTGGTAGTCTACACACAAGCGTAAACTCCCATTGGATTTCTTGGCAAACAAAATAGATGATCCCCAAGGAGACATACATGGACAGACAAAACACTTTATCCTCTAACTCCTCCAACTGTGTTTTGAGCTCTTGAAGCTCAGTCGCTGCAATTCTGTAAGGTGGAATAGATATCGGATCAGCCCTCGACATGATCTCAATAGTGAATTCCACATCTCTCTCAGGTGGAAACCCTAAAAATATTCATTAATGACATCCTGAAATATTTCTACTGCTGGTGGAAGGAAATATTGCCTACCACTCCCATCATCTAGCAAAAGACTAGAAACTTGAGTCGTGAGATCTCTTAGTTGCTGAGTAATTGGCCCAGATCTGCCTGCATGGATATCCCATTCTCCACAAATAACATATTGGTCACCCTCAGGAGATACAAAGGTCACTCTCCTATGGTAACAATATATGAGGGATCCGTATGTGACTAGAAAGTTCATACCCATAACCCAGCCAAAGACCGTTATATCAAGGACATATATATCCAAAAGGAAAATATACTCTCTTATATCTAGAGAACATACCCCGCATAAATACATTTCCCTAGTTCATGTTCCTAACGGTGTATCGATATTCATCATCCCTGTTATGGACTCTACCTCCAGACCTAAGCCATTGACATGTTTTTCAGGTATAAAGGAATAAGAGGCACCAATATCAAACAACACAGTAGATGAAGTAGAAGAAACTAGAATAGTACTTATCACTATTGATAGACGAGCCTCGTTTTCCACATGTGTAGGTTTCCCTGCATGTAACTTTCTTGTCCCTCTTCCATGTGGTATCATCTATCTCCCATGAGTAGCACCACTCTGCTGATACGGGTGCTCATACCCTAAAGCACCACAACAACTACCTCTACCGCCCCTTCTAGTAGAACTCCAACTACCAGACCTATATGTTGTAAAAGACCTCCTTCCCCCACTCTAACTCAGAGAAACTGTTCCCTCAGCACCATCTTCTCGTTGTTTCTAGAAAAAATTCTATAGGTGTCCCATATTTCCACAAAACTGGAACTCCATTGGTGGTCAAGGACAATATGTATGATAATATCCCTTCTTACCACACTGGTGGAAAAGTACTTGAGAAATATCTTGTGTAATTATTCCTCCTAACTGTCCATCTTTGTTTCCATTATCCTGACTAAGATTCTCATGATGATGCTTCCTACTCTGAGAAGGCACACTCCCTGATCGTCCAGCTACATGTCTAGTATTGGAATCATCCTTCAGGGTCCCTTCTAAAATGAGGTCCTAATTAACCACTTCTGAAAAAAAAAATTCAGCCTAAAGATATTCACTTGGGAATTAATTTCACACTTAATTCTATGTTGCAATCATTTTGCCGAAGAAGCCTTATATTCCACCAAATATGGAGGAAAATGTTTTAAATCTGTGAAACTTTTGACATACTCCATTATAGAATGCTACCTTGTGTTAGATTCATAAACTCTAAAACCTTCTGTTTCCTCAGAGTGTCTAGATTGAAGTTCTCAAAGAACTTCTCCATAAAGTCCTTTCATAACATATCATCATTCTGTCCAGATCATACCTGAATGTCCCACCAGCGCTTTTCAGAACCCTGCAACATATAAGCAGCCAACATGACCTTCCTCTCACCCAGAGTCTCCAAAGGATCAAGTTTTGTCTCTATGGAATCAATCCATAATTCAGATCCTTTGGGTTCACCCTCTCCAGTAAAAGTAGAAGGGTGCTGCAGCTGAAAATCCCTTGTCAAATTAGACATGATTTTATGAATCCTCCATGGGTATCTCTCCCTAAAATACATTAAATGAGCAAAGTTCTCTCAGAACTATTCCCCTTCCTCCTCATCTTGAACCAATGGTGCATCATGCTCCCTATCTGGAAGTTCATTATGGGCAATACTCCTCGGTCTCTCCCTCAACAAGCGTCATGGAGGCATACCCCTAAAAATCCAAAAACATGTCTTAGGTCTCAAAAATCAACCTTATAAAATTTAAGTAAGAGGATAAACTAACACAACAATTTTCAAAATGTATTTTCCCCCTCTTTCTCACCACACGATCAACATCGATACATTATCACTACCCTTAACCATCCTACTACTAGGTCTTGGTTAACAAGGGTAAATTCATTCTCATTAATTAATCACCCATTAATTAATCACATTAACTCAAATTAATTAATTCAAAAATTAATTAATTCATCATTCTTATTTCATCAATCAAGGTTCTCATTAGATACCGATTTATTCTCATTTTGCATCATTGTTTCAATATCACATCCAGGAAAAATAGTTCAAGTTCAACAACTTACCCATAACCAATTTTCCCATGAGTGCCTAGAATGATTCATGTTACAGAAACCCTGAGTTCCTAGAATGATGCATGCAGACTCAATTATCATTCCTCTTTAGGCCACAAATAAAAATACAACAATTTTCAAAACAAATAACACAACACCCCAGAAGTGCATCACCCAAGGTGAAATAATATCCATCTGTAACAACAAACAATAATCACAAGAATCCCACCATTAGTACATATATTTTTTCCCATACATAGGTTTTTAACTCCCATGCCCAAGCTCTTTACCATGCCTCGACTCTTCCTAGTATCCTATCTATATTTCCCAAAATATGAAGACAAAAAAATGAAAAAGAAAAGAAAATAAAACTCTATTGATACCACTTTGTGACGTATCGACCCAGAATCCACTAAATGGTAGCCTGATCCAGTTTTCCTCATACCCTCAAGCGCACCTATCCATACACCAGACGGTGCCAACTAGCAGCAAGGGTCTGGTATGTCAGAATTGGGGAGACTATACCCTCAATTATCAAAATAAAACACCAACAGAAGAAAATAAAAATAACATAGTACAGAATTGTCTAAATAACCATAACAATACCATGATATATGATAGTCATAACTAGAAAATATAATATTCAACTGAAAGGTAAAACATGCTATGACAATTCAAGAGCCAATTGTCTACAATGAAACTCAAATTAAAGACACAAAGACTCCAAAATAGGTCCCGAACTATGTCTGATTCCCACTCCCATGCTCCAATCACAAACATAAACCTATCCTAGGACATTTCCTTTATCATTTCCTATAACAAAAAAGTCTTCTTGGGTGCCTATCAAGCGACCTGAATCGGGTGTGATTACAACTCAGTAGGAAACCACCAACGGTGTTGAAAATGAGTCAAGTCAAAATATATTTCATTCATTTTTATAAAGAAATAAATACAATTTATAATTTAAATAGTTATCACATCATTATATAATCTTTAATCAACACATTATGCCAATTTCAATTCATTTTTTCCTTTTGAATCATCATTCATTATCATAAATTATTTGGTGTAGGTCATCATGCCTAGCACACCAATTCTTAGTTAAATCATCATTAATTATTATCAGTATTCATTTAGTGTAGGTCATCATTAGTAGAACCACAAATATCCTTGAGTGTAGGTTATCATACCTAGAACTTCTTTTCTCAGTCGGTGTAGGTCGTGATGCCTAATACCCCATAATCTCAATCTTGGATAACTATTGGGGATGAATTCTATGCCCAAGTCCCAACATCTAATCATTATTGGACACCATGCCTAGATCCAAAAAATCTAATTTATTTAATAATTCTTCAATTTGTAAGAATTTTCCACATCATTCATTTACTAATCCAAAAATTATTTAAACAATTCAAAGTCCATTAGATAATTCAAAAATTAACTAAGCATGTAACCCATTAATTGATTTATAAATTAAATAATCATTCAATACAATTTTATTTCCATAATTAATTATTCATAATTAATTATCCAAATCAAAACCCCACATTTCATAATTAATTGTCACAATTAATTATCTTAGATAACATCATGGCACATAATTAATTCTCACAATTAATTATCTTACATAGCCAAAAATAGATCCATAATTAATTACACCTATTACTTAACTTATCATAATCAAATAAATATATCCATTACAATATCTTAAATAAAAAATCAAATCTCTAAAAGATATATTTGGGCGACCCCCCCCCCCTCCATCGTTTGTTCTATGATTCGATTATCAATTAAATCACCAAGACAACTCAATTCAATTCCATATTCCTAACTATTAGAATTTTGGAAAAAATCATCACGTGAATCTATAAATAAAAATCTCTCATAAACATATCATAAAACATGACTATGGTAGTTTGGTTTAGACAACCTACCTCAGTTTATTAACGGAAGTTATCCCAATGGAAATCCCCAAAATCCGAGTAGCACAACATCGTCGATCAAGCTACAAATCTAAATCCCTAGACCAAAATTAAGATCAAAGACATCAATATCATGAAAATATAGATCTAGATCCACAATAATAGAACTATATCTCAACTCATAGGTTTATACCCAAGAAAATGGTGTAAATATTCCATGAAAAGTTCAAGGAAATATAGAAGAATAAACGAGATAAGCAACGAGATAAAATCCACATACTGGGAGGAGAGCAGATCTTCAATCCAAGATTTCAATATCAAATAATGGTGTTCGTATTGCCTTATAATCTCTTTCGTAGTAATTTATAAAACCTATAATTCTTCAAGCCTGAGTGAAAGTCAAAAATATGGAAGTCTCGAGTGTTCAGGTGGTTTTAAAATGGATTTTCAGAATTCAAATCCCACGCACACGGTTTCTTGGGAAGAGGTGCATGATTAGGGAAAACTGTGAACCAACCGTGAAGACCCCTATGCCTAGTTTTTCAAGTATGGAATAATTTGGTCACATGGTTTTTCAAACAATTCGAAAACCATGCAGACCTCTCTGTCCAGTTTCGCAAGCTTGGCACGGTTTGGTCGCCCGGTTTCTCTAATCGTGCACAAACCATGTACAACCCACTATCCTTTAGTTTTCCTTATATTTTCACCAAAAATCACACCAATCCACTAATACAAGTTAAAGGTACTTAAAATGTCCAAAAGTACTTGAAAACGCGCCCGAGATGGCACTAGAAAAGTTCAGGATCCTACATGAGTTGATAGTTCACTATACACTGGAATGATGATTTTGTAACCCATTTGATGTATGTGAAGATTAATGTAGGTCATGAAATTTACATAAAAATATATCATTAAATGGAATATACTATGGTGTTTATTTCATTATTTTTTTAATATAGAGTTGGAGGAAGAAATAAAATAAAAATTCTCATTGAAGAATGTTACCTCTTCTTCGGGCAATCTCCATAGTTGTGCTCTAACGCCTTCCAAGATTAGATTTATACCCAAAATAAGGATTATAGTATTAGATGAGGGAATTTTGGATATTATTTTGGTATATATTGGCCAAACCAATAGGTTTTTAATCTATGAATAAGAGAGGGGAGGGAGTGGCCTTTTATAAGTGAGGTGAGTGGTACAGTTGTAATTTTTTAAAAGAAAAAGTTGATCCCATATTTTTCCCATTATACAAGGATAAAAAATGAAATATTATCAATAATTACATGTTAAATAATATAAATATGTTCATAAAATATGTTCTAGATCATTTATCATCAAATTTTAATTCTTATCGTTTTAGTTTAACTCACTGGTAAATCTATTTTTATCGAAACTACGGTAAATATTTTTTAGTTTCCACTTTTTATTTTAATCAAGAACTAAATTAAACATATTATATTGTAAAAATTATGATGAATAAAAATATAGAATCCATTTTTCCAAATTAAATTCACATAAGTAGAAATTTTAAATTTTAAATTAATCCTGTAGACGCGATGAGAAAGTGGGTTTTTAAACATAAAATGTTTAAAAGTTTACAAAGATTTATTTCAAAATTCAATAAGAAAATGATTAAAATTAACTAAATAATATTAATAGCTATATAATTTAACTAATTTTACTTTAAAAATAATTCAAAATATAATTTATCATTATAAATAATTTTTAAAAAAGTAGTTTTCAATTAAAATTTAGTATTTTTCTATATTCCTCAAAAAATGAAACATTTGAAAAAAAATCCCAAACACTCACCCTAATATAATTTTGATATTAAGATTTCAAAAATTAATATAATTTTATCAAATAAATTTTTTAACTGTGGTAAAAATTAATTTTAAATTATGTGCGCAGAGTTTGAATAAATAATCTTTTAGAAAAAAATATAATTCTACAAGAATATATCTTTTTATTTTAAATGTTTTTTATTTTCATAAAAATAGATATATAACCATAATTTCCATAATTTAGTGAGTAATATTCATACCCAAAAATTTAACAGTTTGGTTATAATAGTGTACTATATTATGGTTCTTTTTGACTTGGGGTTGCGTGTTCTATAAGCTATCTAAAAGGTTAAATTTAAAGAAATATATTTCATTTGTTTTTTAAGCCAAATGTTTCTCATAAACTTATATATAGAAAATAATATTATTTTTTAATGTCTTGGGGTGTTATAGGAATGTGCAAGAGGTTTTACCTTCGAGTGGTTTTCAAGTTATTCAACAACCTGTTAAGAAGTAGATACTAGTAGTACTAGATAAGAATATATATTGGTTGAGTGAAATATATGAGTATCAGAGGTAGTTACATTCCATGTTTTAGGAAAATATAGAACCCCAAATATAAGAGGATAGGATTTAGGTGGTGACCCAAGTTTTCTACCTTGTGAGGATACCTATAAATAAAATTGTGATCCATGATATGAGTCTTATTCAGGGATTCATTGGTCGATGATGGAGTATGGTGGCTCAGTCGCATGCTGAGATAGATCTATCCTGGATAACCTTCTATAATTTCTTCATTGGGGATTTTATCTTGGAACATTTCAATTAGTATGCATATAAGAGATTCGATAATTGTATAAGAGCTTTATGAGTGTGGAAGATTACTCTATGAGGTTCTTTGAAATTTTTATATACTATATAGAAGTGGTGAGATATCCATTCCTTTAGGAACAAACCATAGAGAAGGGATTAGTACATGATATAATTTATTTTGTGATATCTATATTTATTCCCACATATGCTAGAGTTATAGAATGGGATATAGTGGTGGAGAGATTCCTAGTATAGTAGGCTCCATTAGTAGGTGCTGGTAGTTCTCCCATATGAGCTGATACCTTAGAAGTATGTTGTTTATGGAAGCCATAGGGATTAGATCATGTAAGATTCTTATGGAGATGATACTAGTTGATTGTATTTGTGATTTAGGGCTCTTAGGATGACTCGATTTCGCCTATGGAGAGGTGGTTCTTCTCTTATGTGGGTTAGGGACATCTTTCTTGCGATTTTCTGACCCACCACTTCGCTGATAATGATATAGTCTATGGACCAGCTAGATAGAGATAGTGGTAGTATAAAAGAGGTATGCAGTGTTGTCAATGTGGTAGGTAAGTAGGTAGAGTAGTATTATGTGGCCTATGGTTTGAACAATCCCCACCCCACAAGTGATCCTGACCATCCATAGGGTGTTGGTGGCCATAAACAAGGATAGGTTCATTTAGTGGAGAGCTATGAACCTAAGGCTCTTAGTATAATTATATGTATGATATATGTCTTATCTACATTAGTTTTAGAACAACTATACATGGGTGAGAGACACTCCATTATTTCCACTTCATTGGTTCATGTCTTAGAGATTCCAGTTGATCCCTTGGTTCGACCCCTACAATTGGAAACTATGACTGGAGGTGACTTAGTGATCACACAGTTTTTTTGATGATGTGAACTAATGCATTGATGTGAGATCCTCCTATGGGATATCTTTTAACCAGGGTTGATTCTATAAAAAGTCATCTTAGGTATATAATGGTTATCCATAGTCCATGTCTATATTAACTATATCAAGTAGAAAACGCAGTGTATTTGTGGTGATGGATTGAGGTTTACTTCATGGGTGAGAAGAAAACCCAAGTAGAGAAGGATGGGATCATACGAAGGAGGATACATCTGATTACTCACAAATTGTCTAGTATTAAACTTGATGTAGTAGATGTTATGGGGTTTTAGTTTCCTTTACTAGTGGTAGAGTATGAGAATTTATTTCCATAAGGATGTGTTGAGTTTATCTCCCCACTGATATATATAATTCAATATTGACATACACTTAGGTACAGACCCAATTATCAACACCATCATATCAGATGGATCTTATATTGCATCAAGATCTCAGGATGTAGTTGGTGGACCAGTAGAGGAAGGGATTCATGAGACCTGGTGTTTCACCCTGGGTATCCCCTTTTTTGTTCACCAATAAGGTGGATGGGAGCATGAGGTTCTATGAGTATTATCTATTCCTAAACCAGGTGTAAGATCCCATATTTTATATCAACTATGGATCCTTTTAATTTTGGTCTAATTTTTTATTTTGGACCTAATATGGATACCCTAATAGGATATAAAGGTAAATGAGGTTTCTAAGGCTTATTCTCATCCCGAAACCTGATCCAGTGGATAAAAAACAATGGGATACATGGTTAATAGAAACCATACATCCCAACCTCCATGGTCTCTACTGACCGTGTGGGGTTGTGTAGTGGGGTGAATCAGGGTGCATAATTTTCTCTAACCATCCTCTAGGGTCCGCACGCTAATGCAGAATGTCTATAGTTTTTTGCAGAGAAGAATTTCATGGTTGGCACATGGTTTTTATAACTATGTTGCCTATCCATGTTGGTACCCTTATAAGGAAATGATCATTTCACTCTTAGACTAATGTTTATCCATCCATGCATCCAAACCATGAACATCTATTTTTATTGAGTAAAAAGACCAAAAGTCTCTTAATGTCCCTTATGTTTAACCCAACCTACTCTTTTCTTTTCTAGCATATAGGGGAGCCCTTATTCCTTCCATATGACTTCCTCAAACTTCTTCATCTGGGATTCGATTCCTTTCATCCATCTTGAGTCTTATTTAAGCATCATAGGTCTCATTAGATATCCATCAGTAAGTACTCTATTAGTCTTGATTTGTTTTTCATTTTTCTTTCTCTTGATGATGTTATTTAGATTCGGGATCATATGCCTCATTTTTAGGAAATTTATCTATACTTATCTTTTACCTATATCAAGACCAAATCAAGGGATGATATTGGATTAGGAGAGTTGTACGATAATGAGGTAGGTGTTCACATTACTTTAAGAAATGGTGCTTTCTCCTTCTCGCGGGGCTAGGGTTTCACTTACGGAGTCGTTAAATACCCTCCTCCAGTGTGGCTTGATGTGGATCGACATTATCATCCTTCATCTTAGCGTTGGCATGGCTTGACGAGGCTCAGTAGAGGCTTTTGGGTTTGATAGTCCTGGAGTGTTGTCTCGGCGAAAGCTCAGACGAGGCTCCAGATTCATCATTTTTGGCATGTCAAATCATAAAAGGCTCAGGAAAGGCTCTATATTCAACAGTCCTGGAGTTTTGGCTTAGTGTTGTCTCAGGAGAGGCTTCTGGCTTCAAGTCCTAGCACATCTCAGCATTGGATCTTGGTGTTTGGTGGCTCGCTCGACTTTGTCCCTCTCTACTAGTCATCGCCCCCATTTCATGTGGTTTTCTTGCATAGGACACAAATGAGGGTGTGTCCGTTGTTCAGATCTAAGCAGATCAATGCCCTGACTGGCGTTTCTGGGTCAGAGTAGACCAGACACCCTTATCAGCCACACTTTCTTAGTGTGGTGTTTGGTCATCCAATCCTAGGTAATGATAGCTCGACTTTTCATTCAATGGTTTGTCTTCTGATTTCTCCCATGACTACAAGGATGGTGGGAGTCACGTGGAACATGGTAGGGTTCATCAGGGATACTATCTTGGTGGAGGTTGAATTGTGAAGCTTCACGGTGAATGGGTTTTTGAAGGTTTTATTTGTGATGTTGATGAATTTTTGACTTCGTGGAATGAATTTTATAGTGTGGATTTCTTTTTAGCCCTAAAATTCACGTTTTGAGACCATGCAACCAGTTCACTTACAAGGGGTTTCTCCAGATGAGGTTCAGAGAAGATAGTTTCCACTTGGTCATTACTATCTGGATTTGGATGTTTGAGAGGTTATGGAATTTCCATCAGTTCTGGGATAATGAATTCATGCACGAGATAGTTTTTTGAGTAGAGATGAAATTGAGAAAGTTGATCTTAATGTTTATTCATGCTGGGTAGGGGCTCTTATTTGTAGGCTTGAATGCATTGTTTTCTTCCTTGAACTCTTGTACCATGGGGGCTTGGTTTTTTTAAGTATTTAATGTCATGTTAGGTTCCCCCTCTACCCTTAAAAGGGGGTTTATGCTATTAAAAAATATTTTTCAGTCAGTCATATCCCTCTGATAGTGGATGGATGTAGTGGAATGAATGGCTCATTCCATTAACAATTATAGTGAATTGAATGTATTAGTGGTGATTGTTAAGACCATATCTACTAATTAAATTGAAAAATTTTCATTCCCTTATTAATGATAAATTTAAATGAATTATGAATTATTATTTAGCATGAATTAAATATAATGGATATTATTAATATAGATGTATGGGAATAGTGACCCTCTTTAATTATGGAAATTGGGCCTGATGACCCTTACACAATAATTATACTAAATAGGCATAGATTGGCTCTTTATTTATATCAAATGGGAATGATGAACCTTAATAATTATACTAAATGGGAATGATGACCGTTGAACATGTTATATCAACATATGCATGTAGATCCATATAAAAATGTGATATGATGTGGGCATGGATAACTTTTTATAATTTTGATATGATACGAGTATGGAGAACCGTATATGATTGTTTTATGATATGGGAAGAGTTAACCTAGTATAATTGTGATGAAATAAATACATGGTGACCCTAATATAATTATGATAATATGTAGCCATGATGAACCTTACTATAATACTGGGAAAGGAACCCCTATAATGTGATATTGGACATGGTGTCCCTTACTATAGTAATACTAGGTATGCATTCCACTTTACTACTATGATGGCAGGAATGTAGCCCCTTATATATGTGACATCAGGAATACACTCCCTTGATACTTGATCAAAGATATTCATGAATGGTCTGAAGTGGGTAGTTTTAGGATGGTGTCCTTCAGGAACCAAATCTGTTACATTGGACAGTTTTTATTACTTCATTCCCATATAACTACACATTTCCATGTTATATATACATACTTGATATTTATAGATGTTGGCCTACTTAATTTATCTAAAACCCTATCTAGGACACCTATGTCACTCATGAAGACTATATGCTTGCATGTGTAGATTAAGGTAAGCATACTCTTATAGATGCATGAAATTCTAGCATGTCTTAGGATGGAACTTGGTTACAAATGATTAGGCTAGAGCTCAAGATGCTAGGATACATTTTTTCCTTTTTATAACTTTTTTATAGAATTGTTTTTCTATATCTTGTATCCATTTTTTATTTTATAGATGCATGAAATACATTATCATCCTTCTGTATATGATTCAATTTACTGTATATTATTATTAATTATTTCTTTGTTATTAATGTCTTTTTTCACTAATTTTTCATTGATATACTTATTCCTATATTTATCTATTGATTTTTCAAATGTTCTACTCTAATAAATATGGGAGAGTCTCCTCACAGGCACACCATAGGACCTTGCTACTAATTAGAATCCTTTGGAATTTGGGGAGATGCACTTGAGGCCATGTGGACCACTGGGCTTGGGGCACATTTGAGTGGTACCCAGGTCTGGGATGTCACAAAGTGGTATCAAAGATTTCTCTTCTTGATTTATTATTTTGAGACAATAGTCAAGATATTAAGATAGAATTGGGGGTTGGTAATGAGTTGTGCTTAGAAGTAGCTCACTCATTTATTCAAAAAATACAAATTTCCTAGAATATGAATTATTATTTTCTACTTTTCCTATTAAATTTGATATCCTTTCACCATTGGGTGATAAAAATTCTATGTGATAGTTATTATTATTATTATTATCGAGGTTTATCTTTTATCATTTGTCCTATTTGATGAGGGGTGGGAAGCATTGATAAAGCATCATATTATGCACCTTGTAGTAAATCCACATGCTATGCATATACCATGATTTATTGAAGTATTGTGTTTTTTTCATCACTTGTGTTTTACATGAGTGACTTGATTGATATAAATTGAATTTTTATTGGATAATGACTCTTGTAGGGGATTAAAAAATATATAGTTGGTACTGAGAGTGTATTTCATAACCTAACAGTTTTTTCTGTATAGGTTATAGAAAACACACTAAGAATTCAACTATGGCACAATGAGTAATGGACCATTGGTCACATGGACTGGAATGTGTTATGGTGTGGATTGATGGGATGTAACATTTTGGTTCATAAGTTATGTGGGACCTTATATATCACATGTGGTGAACTATTTAATTCAACCATTTAAATTTAAATAAAAATATGAATTTAAAATCAAATTAAAATTGAAAAACACCGATCTTGACCTAGTCTTAGCCATAGTAGTTGGTAGGAGGTAGTTTATATATTGTTATATATAAATGTTCTTGTCACCCATACCTGACTCTTTCAGTTGGAAGAGGGGTGAAACTATTACATAGAAATGCACTGTACCTATTCTAGTTCATTATCAGTGGATTATTTCATAATCAAATCCTATCTAAGGTGTGTGTTTATAGATTATAGAGTAATGTCTGCACGAACTCCTCTGGTCTTATGTTGAGAAGGTGGTGAAGAACTTTCCCATGGAGGTGGTGGGACCTGAGTCACCAGTTATACCCCCACTAGTACCTCATGTTGAACCTCTTCATATTCCCAACATGGTTGATGATGTCAGGTTTTGAGGAGATTTATTGAGGCATATGAAAACCTTATAGGGTGTTATGCACTCTTCCCCTTCTATGGGAGAATTGACTCAGGAATTTCTACAACAACATCCACCCATGTTTTTAGGGGATGGCAGACCACAATCTATAGAGTTATGGTTCAAGACTGTTATTTCTATATTCAACCATCTAGAGACACCTCAATATCGGAGAGTGAAACACACTACTTACATACTGAGAGGATCTTCCAAACACCTGTGGTATATTCTAAACCAGTTTTGTTAGTATCGGGAAGTGATCTGGAGGGATTTCCAGTAGATATTATTTGATTACTTCTTTCCTAAGACAATGATGGATGGTTATACCAAGGATTTCATGAACCTACAGTAGGGTTTGGTGATAGTTACTAACTATTAATCTCATTTTATAAAGGTATTTGTGACGGGATATTTGTGACGGGATCCCGTTACAAATAGGATTTAGCGATGAGGCCCCGTCGTAAAGAGCCCATTGCAGAAAACGATGTCGCAAATAAGCCTATGAATATATGAATTATATAGAAATAAACCTTTTGTGACGGGGAACTTCCATGTCACAAATAAGCCTCTGATTATATACATTATATATATAAAACAAATTTGCGACGAGCCCGTCACAATTAGTATTTGTGACGGGACAATAGTCCCGTCACAAATACAAATAATAAAAAATTGTATTTAAATTATTTGCGACGGGAGCTCATCGCAAAAGGTCCCGTTTCAAATACTAAACATAATAAAAAAATATTTAATAAAATTATAATTAATGAAAAAATTATATTATTATTATTTAAATAATAAAAAAATAAAAAATATTATTATTAGTAAAATAAACAAAAATTAAAAAATATAATACTAAAAAAATATATTCAATAAAATTATGATTAATACAAAATTAATATTAATATTATTAGAATAATAAAAAATAAAAAATTATTAAAATTCTCAATATTTACAAAAAATATATAAAAAATCAGAAAATATTATTATTATTAGTAAAATAAAGAAATATTGAAAAATATAATACTAATAATAAATAATAAAATATTAAAAAAAATTAAATGCAATATTTGCACCAATATAAAATACAGAAACTGTAAATAGTTCATATTACAACAAATTTTTAGTTCAAATGTTTTTAACATAAAAAACAAATCACTGGGGGTCGTCTTTTGGAGGAGGTGGAGGAGCTGTAGGAGATGGTGGAAAAAACTCTATCCCTAAACTACGAGTCAGATGGCGCATGTACTCCATCTGCTCGTGATGCTACTACTGCTACCATCGACACATCTCCTCCTCATGCTGCTACTGCTTCTGCTGCTACTGTCGACAAATCTCTTCATGATGCTACTACAAACTCTCTATAAGCTCAGCCTAAGTTCGTAACTACTCCTGATATTGTGAGGCAGAAGATGATGTCTCTCCATGAGCTCCTATTGAGATGGATGCCGACATCGCACCAGTACCATAATATGTACCAAGAGTCAAATGAGAGCCGATACTAACTACTCATCCCTTCTCAAATCCATACTGAGTCTCCTGCATCTATGCCTCCTCATTGAAAGGGTGGCACTGGTCTGCTCAGTCCTCTCGTCCTGACTCTCATCCTCTGTTTGAAAGGTCGCAGCCTCATATGACTCCTTCAATTTCAATTTGAAATTAAAATTGTGAAAATATTATATGTATTTAATTTTCAAACTGAAAAAATAATACAAACCACAATTTGACACTGGCGATCACCTCTAATCTCTCTAGTGGCTATATCACTATACATCCTCATATAAACGACAAACTCCATAATATCAAGATTCTTGACTGCCTACAGAAATATAAAATAAACTGTTTATATTTAAATTTATATAAAATATTTAAAACATATACTTACCAAATGCTCTCTATGTGTACTGAGTGTATGACTGCTAAATTGATGTGTCACCTCCTGTCTCCCGCGGTTCTACCATCCCACTGAATATATCCTCTGAAATCCACCACCCAACCAGTGTAAAACATATTCCATCCCAAACATGAGATGAAATGTACTCTGGTTAGTGGGCTCTACATGACTCATCAAATTCTGTCACTCATGCTTTCTTAATGGAAGTTCTTCTCAAATTTTGCATAAACTGGCAGAAATGGTCACGCATAGACAGCTGCCATGCCGCATGGATAGCGTCACGCATCCTATCATCGATGGGATACCATAAACCTTGAAAATAATTTATTATATCAAGTTATTAATAAAATAAATTTCAAAATAAATATTCTTTTTTACGTACTATCCAATGATTGAACATGTCATGCTGCACATCAATGGGAATCAGTTCCCATGTGATCCATGGCTGAGAAAAATAATTGTGAAAGATAGCGCTCCCCTGTCCAATAGCTACATGTGAAAAACTATGAAAAAGGAATAAATAATCAAACAATTAGTATATATATAAATACATTAATGAAATCTAACTTAAATATACAGGTTACCATACCTCTGTGTGTGTGGATCAAAGCCAAGACATAGACGTCGCTCGGGGATAGGGTCAGGAATCATCAGTCACGCAAGACTGCACCCCCTCCGTGTACCCCCTGAACCGTCAGTAGGCTGAGGGTCAGATGGTCCACAATCCTCCTCATACAAAGGTAGCTCAGCCTCTAGAAACTCACGAAATATATCAGGATCCATCTGAAACAGAAAATGATTGATGTTAGTAGATATTTGAAAATAACTATTATATATAGATATATATTAGTTTTGATTATAACCTGCATTTAACTATGTCAATATCCATCTTTATCCTCATCTCCATAGCTGTCAATTTCAATGCCTTCATCTTCCTCCTCAGCATCATCAATATTTATATGAGTTTTAGTTTCATCATCCCTTTTCATTTCAAATTAATTTTTAACATCATTAACATCTTCTTCATCATCAATCCTTAATTGTGGAGTGTCATCATCAATATTCACATCTCTCTGTGAAAAATATGTATTTTGAGCAGTCTCTTGAAAAATTTCAATTCCTTCTACTTCAGCGGAACCACATTTAGTATGAGTAAACTGATTTTCATAATATTTCAATTTTATTATGCTCCACCAATAACTCAAGTCTTTTAAAGTAGCACAATACTTTGTGTAATAAATATTATGTGCCTATTGAGCCAGTAAAAATGGTTCATTTACTTCAAGAAGACTTTTATATTTAATATCAACAATTCCATGAGTCAGATGAACACACAAGCATCTATCAGTATCCAACCACTGACATTTAAACATCATTATGTAATTCTGTCTTAGATAACACAACTCAATAATTTCATCCAGAATGACATAAAATTCAACTTCAGTTTCTCTATGATGCGACCCCCTCAATCAAACTCCACTGCTCATTTTTTTTGATTCCACATATGCACGCGTATGAAATTAAAAACCATTCACCACATATGTATTATAAGATTTAACCATTTTGGATGGTGGGTTACTCAGCATACACAGTCCCTTATCAATTTTATCAGCAATTTGAGACACCTGAAAATTTGTAAAACTATTATCAATATAATAATCAATAAACATAATTAATATTAAACCATCAATAATTTATGCTACCAGTTTTTGAAACCATTAAGAATTTTTTTTATTTGCGTTCTTCAAGAGTAGCTGCTGTAATTTGTGGAAGTTGTTTCTTGATATGATTATCATATAACCTAAAAATAAAATAAGTTTACACATTGTAACATAAATTATAGAATAAGTGATAGAAGTGCTCGCAGTACAAATGATGTCATTTCTTCATAGTTGAGTAGAACATATATAAGTTTACACACAATAGAAAATTATAGAATAAGTGATAAAAGAGCTCATAGTACAAATGATGTCATTTCTTCATAGTTGAGCAGAACATATGTATGAGCTCTGTGATGTTGAACATCTGAAATCCATCGTTCATGATCTCCACCAAAACCAAGATTTTTCTGATTAAAAACTGCTAATTTATTGCCCATTTCTTCATTAACATTCCCTTCGTTTCATCCCTTACGATTGTTTTTTGAGGGATATTGAGATGTAAAATAATGAGAGCAGAAAAAGCAATTTCCTCTTGCAAATAAACTTCAGCAATTGAGCCTTCCACTGATGCTTTGTTACGTACTTTTTTATTCAATTTCTGCATGCATCTCTTGAATGGGTACATACATCAAAACTTTACTGGACCTCTACATTTAGCTTCATGTGGAAAATATAATATCATATGTTCCATTGAGTTTAAGAAATCCGCCGAAAATATTTTTTCCAGATTATATATAATTATAGCAACATCTTCTTCTAGTTTTCTTACTACATCGTAGTCTATTTTCACTACACAAATGTCTCAAAAAAATATGATGTGCCTGTTATCGAATCCCAAATAATTGAATTCAAAAAAACTCTGAATCTAATCAGAATAATTAATTCCACTATAACATGACAATCAAAACTTTTAAATCTGGTAATATAACCATTATTAACACATCTGCCCAATTTAGAATCCTAGCCATTTGGAAGTCTCAAATCTACAATCCACTGACAAAATAATAAGCGACACTCTTTAAATAGTTTATAAGCTGATTTTGGCTTCATTAACCTCTATGATCTGACATTTTCAAATAGTTCAAGTTCTAGAAACCTGTAAATTTGGGAAAGATCTAATTGTGATTTTATAGTATCTTTGGCCTTACCTGGTATATCCAAAATTGTATGAAATAAATTATCAAAAAAGTTATTTACAATATGCATGACATCCAACATGCGGCGGACCAACAAATCAGACCAATATGGAAGATCCCAAAAAATGCTTTGTTTTATAAAATTATGTTCTTTCCCAAAGCCATGAATTTTCTATTGGTATACTATTGGCCCAAATGTGATGGGAGGTAATGAAAATAAAACTGACTTGAACTATGTACCTGAGATCATTTTTGAAGGTTCATCTCTTTCAAATTGTACCTTTTCTGAAATGAGATTTGTTCCTCTTAAAAGGATGATCGGTTGGAAGAAATCTACGGTGATAGTCAAAATAGCAAGGTTTTTTTTCCATTGATGAGCATAAAGGCTTTGTTGACTTTCATATAGTAAGGAAAGGATTTTGGACCATGTGTACTCTAGCCAGGTAACATGCCATATGTCGGAATGTCATTAATTTTCCACATCAATGAAGCTTTAATATGCAATTTTGTTTCACAGAAACATCATATGTACTAAAACCATCACTCCACAATGCATTTAACTCATCAATCAATGGATTCTAATAAACATCAATATTATTTCTCGGATATCCTGGGATTAATAAGGTCAAAAATATATAAGGATCCTTCATCAACATCCATGGAGGTAAATTGTACAGAGTTATAAAGACAGGTCAACATGAAAACTGACTACCATAAGAACCAAACGGAGAGAAACCGTCAGTTGAAAGACCCAATCGCACATTTCAGGCTTCTAAATTAAAAGACGGATATAGACGGTCAAAATGTTTCCATGAATCACCATCAGATAGATGATTTGGGCTTTTATCAGTTGAAATATTGGTTTTATGCCATGTCATCATTGACGTCGGGTTCTGAGACATAAATAAACTCTGGACCTGGGTGTAAGGGGAAAATATCTCAACCATTTAACTGGAATCAATCTAGACTTCCCTGGTTGAGATTCTTTATATGTAGATTTTCCACATGTGGGATAACTATCCAACGAATCATTTTCACAAGAATATAAGATCTAATCATTTGGACATGCTTGAATCTTTCGATAACTAAGACCCAAATTATGAACCAGCCTCTTCCTCTCATAGTAATTTGTAGGAAACACATTTTCTTTCGGTAATAGTGCTTTAGCCAAAGAAAATATCTGATCAAAACAGTTTTTTGACATTGCATTATCTGATTTAATATCCATAAAATTTTCAACCGCTTTTAATTTTCTTATCTTGCAACCAAGATATAATGCATCCTCAGCAGACCTCAACAAATCATAAAATTCAGATGGTGCCAACTCAGGAGTTAAATTAGTATCATCTTGAGTTTCAGTTTGTTGAACAGATGGACCTGTAACATAATGTACTAAATTTTGAAACTGTGATTGATTCGGAATCAATTTGTTAGTATCTTCTCTAGAATTGTGTTCATTGTGTTGATACTAAAAAACATAATCTGGTCAAAAACCAAACCACAAGAGATATCCATGAACCTTGTCAAATGTGTCGAACGTTCTCAGAGCACATTTTTTACAAGGACACTTTACTGTGCCTTTTGAAACATATTCTAGTTTTGATGATGTAAATGATAAGAAAGCTTCAGCAACCTCAATATATACAGGATTTAAACCAGAACCATTTGGATTTCTACACAGATTTATCCAAGTGGGATCATCAAATAATGATTGTTGTCGACTTCCTTGTTCCATATTTTTTCAGAAAATATAAGATCATTACTGTTTTTGAATAATTTGAAATTATAAAAACACTATCTGAAAAAAAAAAGATAAATAATTAAAACTACTTCTTAATAATTACCATTACTAACGGGCGACACAATTTCAAGTGGATTGATGGATACCCGTTTTTCCGATGGCTCATTTACTTGAAACTTTCTCATAGAGAAAACACAATGAAGAATATGCTCGGAGGTACGCATATTCATTCTCATATGCATGAGAATGAATATGCGTACCTCTGAGAAGATTCTTCATTGTGATTTATGTGTGACAAAGTTGAATGTAAATGAGCCTTCGGACAAAAGAGTACCCTTTTTGTCGATGAATCATCTTCTTGCAACTGTCACTGCCTGAACATATTATGAAAAATGTTGTCCTATGAATTCATATTCAAACTCGTGCATACAGGATTGAATATGCATACGTAGAAGCATACTTTTCCTAATGGTTTGATTCTCTGAAAGTTGAAAGGAGAAGACTCGTCAAGAAAAAAGAGTGTCGTTAATCCACGGAAATTTGTGCCAAGTTATTTCAAGTTATTAAAATTTATTACAATTGATTTTCATCTTATTTTTTCATATTTATTACTATACTAGTTACTATTTATTACTATTTATTACTATTTATTACTATTTATTACTATTTATTACTATTTATTATTATTTATTACTAATTATTACTAATTATTACTATTTATTACTATTTATTACTGTTTATTACTTTTTATTACTGTTTATTACTATTTATTACTATTTATTACTATTTTTTACTAATTATGCCTAATTATTCCAAATTAATCCTAATTATTTCTATTTATTTCTAGTTATTACTAATTATTCCTAATTATTACTATTTATTATTATTTATTACTGTTTATTACTGTTTATTATTGTTTATTACTATTTATTACTATTTATTACAATTTATTACTATTTATTACTAATTATTCCTAGTTATTCCTAATTATTCCTAATTATTCCTAATTATTTCTAATTATTTCTAATTATTCTTTATTATTACTAATTATTCATAATTATTACTTATTATTACTAATTATTCTTTATTATTCCTAATTATTTCTAATTATTCCTTATTATTCTTCCTTATTTTTAATTATTCTTAATTATTCCTAATTATTCCTAATTAATCCTAATTATTCCAAATTATTCTTAATTATTCTTAATTATACCTAATTAATCCTAATTATTACTAATTATTACTAATTATTACTAATTATTTGTAATTATTCATAATTATTCCTAATTATTACTTATTATTAGTAATTATTATTAGTTATTACTAATTATTAATAATTATTACGAATTATTACTAATTATTCTTAATTATTACAAATTTTTACCAATTATTACTAATTATTACCAATAATTACTAATTATTACTAATTATTACTAATTGTTACTAATTATTACTAATTATTACTAAATATTACTAATTATTTCCAATTATTCGTATTTATTCCTATTTATTTCTAATTATTATTATTTATTACTCTTTAATACTATTTATTACTATTTATTACTATTTATTCATAATTATTAATATTTATTACTATTTATTACTAATTATTAATAATTATTACTAATTATTCATAATTATTAATAATTATTACTAATTATTCCTAATTATTACTAATTATTACTAATTATTCCTAATTATTCCTAATTGTTACTAATTATTCTTAATTATTACTAATTATTCTTAATTATTCTTAATTATTCTGAATTATTCGTAATTATTACTAATTATTACTAATTATTCCTAATTATTACAAATTATTTCTAATTATTCCTAATTATTACAAATTATGCCTAATTATTACTAATTATTCCAAATTATTCTTAATTATTCCTAATTGTTACTAATTATTCATAATTATTCCTAATTATTTCTAATTATTTCTAATTATTCCTAACTATTCTTAATTATTCCTATTTATTATTAATTTTTCCTAATTATTCCTAATTATTCCTATTTATTACTAAATATTCTTAATTATTGAAAATTATTCCTATTTATTCCTATTTATTTCTTTTTATTCCTATTTATTCCTATTTATTACTGTTTATTACTATTTATTACTAATTATTTCTAAATATTACTATTTGTTACTAATTATTACTATTACTAATTATCACCAATTATTCCTAATTATTCCTAATTATTACTAATTATTCATATTTATTCCTAATTATTACCAATTATTCATATTTATTTCTAATTATTACAAATTATTACTATTTATTACTATTTATTACTAATTATTACTATTTATTACTATTTGTTAATAATTATTCCTATTTATTACTAATTATTCCTAATTATTACTAATTATTCATATTAATTACTAATTATTCACATTTATTACTAATTATACATTTTTATTACTAATAATTCTTATTTATTACTAATTATTCCTATTTATTACTAATTACACGTAATTATTACTAATTAAAAATAACTATTACTAATTAAACATAACTATTACTAATTAACGTTAATTGATATTAATAACTACAATTTACAACTACTAATTTCTAATTACAAGTAATTATTTATAGACAATAATAATTTTTGTTAATAATTATTAATTATTACTAATTATTAAGAAATAGTATTAATAATTTCATTTTATTATTACAAATAAATACAAATAAAAAAATTAAATCTAATTTAACTAATCAACAATAATTAAAATTAACATAAAAAATGAAATAAATACTAAATATAATAAAATATAAATACCTTAAACTTTATCTCCTATTGATGTAAGCAACTTCACAACTTCTTCGTAAAAAAACTAACTCAAAGAAATTTTATCTCTAAAAATAGAGTTTAGAGAGAGAGAGAGGAAGTGAGAAATGAAAGGAAGAGAAAGAAAAATGAAGGGGGGTATATATAGGATAGATTATTTGCGGCGGGACTATTTGCGACGGGATTACCATCACAAAAGGTTCTTTTGCGACGCGGCCCGTCTCAAATACCTTTGCCAGCATTAATTGTTGTCGGTGGTTAAAAGAGTATTTGCAACGGGCTCTGTCGCAAAAAATGACCTGCCGATACACCTTTTGCGACGGGACAACAGTTCGTCGCAAAAACCCATTTATCGCCGCCAGTATTTGCGACATGCCCCGTGGAAAATACCCTTTGATCGGCACAATATTTTCGACGGGGGGATCCCCTTGTCGCAAATAACCTTCCCGTGCTTTCGTGCGCAACCCGTGCCAAACCGTGCATTAATTTTTGCGACGGGACCCCAAAACACGTCGCTAATAACTAGTTATTTACGACGGGACGAACCTCCCATTGCAAATAACATCTGGGATGGACTATTTGCGACGGGAATTAATCTCATCGCAAATAGCCCGTCGCAAAAGCCTGTATTTCCCGTAGTGTATATGTGACACCAGGCATTGATTCCCTTGATACTTGATCAAAGATATTCTGGAATGGGCTGAAGTGGGTAGTTTTAGTGTGGTGTCCTTCAGGAACCAAATCTGTTACATTGGACAGTTGTTATTACTTTATTACCTTATAACTACACATTGCCATGTTATATATACAGACTCTATATTTACAGACATTGGCCTACTGAATTTATCTAACACCATATCTAGGACACCTATGTCACCCAGGAAGACTATATGCTTGCATGTGTAGATTAGGAGAAGCATACTCTTATGGATGCATGACATTCTACCATGTCTTAGTATGGAACTTGGTTACAAATGATTGGGCTGGAGCTCGGGATGCTGGGATACATTTTTTCCTTTTGGTAACTTTTTTATAGAATTGTTTTTCTATTTCTTGTATCCATTTTTTTCTATTTTATAGATGCATGAAATACATTATCATCCTTCTGTATATGATTCAACATACTGTATTTTATTATTATTTATTACTTGGTTATTAATGTCTGTTTTCACTACTTGTTCATTGATATACTTATTCATCTATTTATCTATTGATTGTAAAATTATTCTACTTTAATAATTAGGGCATAGTCTCTTCACAGACACACCATAGGCCCTTGCTACTAGTTAGAAGCCTCTGAAATTTGGGGAGATACGCTTGAGGCCATGTGGACCACTGGGCTTGGGGAACATTTGAGTGGTACCCAGGTCTGGGATGTCACAAAGTGGTAACAAATATTTCTTTTCTTGCTTTATTATTTTAAGACAATAGTCAAGATATTAGGACAAAATTGGGGTTTGGTAATGAGTCGTTCTTGGAAGTAGCTCACCCATTTATTCAGAAAATCCAAATTACCTTGAATATGAATTACTATTTTCTACTTTTCCTATTAAAGTTGATATACATTCACCATTGGGTGATGAAAATTCTATGTGATAGTTATTATTATTATTATTATTATTATTATTATTATTATTATTGACGTTTATCTTTTATCCTTAGACCAATTGGATGAGGGATGGGAAGCATTGATAAAGTATCATATTATGCACCTTGTAGTAAATCCACATGCTAAGCATATACCATGCCTTATTAGAGTATTGCATTATTTTTATCACTTGTGATTTCCATGAGTGATTTGATTGATAAAAATTGAATTTTTATTGGATAATGACTCTTGTAGGAGATTGAAAAATAGATTTGGTACTGAGAGTGTATGTTATATCCGAACAGTTTTTTCTATATAGGTTATAGGAAATACAATAATAAGTCAATTATGGCATATTGAGTAATGGACCATTTGTCACATAGACTGGAATGTGTTATGGTATGGATTGATTGGATGTAACATTTTTGTTCATAAGGTACGTGGGGCCTTATATATCACATGTGGTGAACCATTTAATTCAACCACTTAAATTGGAATAAAAATATTAATTTAAAATCAAATTGAAATTGAAAAACACGGATCTTGACCTAGTCCCAAACATAGTATTTGGTAGGAGGTAGTTTATATGTTGTTACATATAAATGTTCCAATCACCCATACCTGACTCTTTCAGCTGGAAGAGGGGTGAAACTATTACATAGAAATGCACTGTACCTATTCTAGTTCATTATCATGGGATTATTTCATAATCAAATCCTATCTGAGGTGTGTGTTCAGAAATTATAGAGTAATGTCTGCACGACTTCCTCTGGTCTTATGCTAGGAAGGTGGTGATGAACATTCCCCTAGAGGTGGTGGGCCCTGAACTACCAGTTATACCCCCATTAGTACCTCATATTGTACCTCTTCATATTCCCGAAATGGGTGATGATGTCGGGTTTTGAGGAGATTTATTGAGGCTTATGCAAACCATACAGGGTGCTATACATTTTTCCCCTTCTATGGGAGAGTTGACTCAGGAGTTTCTACAACAGCATCTACCCATGTTTGTAGAGGGTAACAAACCACAAGCTTTATAGTTATGCTTCAAGACTGTTATTTCTATATTTTACCGTCTAGGGACACCTCAATAGGGGAGAGTGAAACACACTACTTACATGCTGATAGGATCCTCCAAACACAGGTGGTATATTCTAAACCAGGTTTGTTAGTATCGGGAAGTGATCTGGAGGTATTTCCAGTAGGGATTATTTGATTAATTCTTCTATAAGACCATGAGGGTCGTCCATACCAAGGATTTCATGAACCTCCAGTAGGGTTTGGTGGTACTTACTGACTATTAATCTTAGTTTATAGATATTTAGAACTTCATGCTTATCTATACTAGTGATGAGCTTGTGATGGCGGGACGATTTAAGGATGGTTTGAAGAATCTTGTTCATTCATGGAAAAAAATCTAGTTTACTACCATATCTAAAATAATGACCCAAGAACTTATCCCTGAGTGAAATCTAAGGGAATAATATGGTGTGTTCTAGGGTTGTTCAGAACCTAGACAGAGTAGTGGTTGTAAAACAGTTTAGAAGCAATGCTTGGAGACTGCACATGTGAGTTGAGGAAGCCATATGACACCCACAAATAGTAATGTGGTATGTCACCAATGTGGGAATATAATGAATAAGAGGCCCCAGAGTCCTAGATACCCCATATGTTGTGGTGGTTATGGTAGATTGCGGCATCTATAGTGATTTTGTAGTACCATATTTTCTATGTTGGAGAGGATCTGTGGTAGTTCCACCTCAGGAGAAGGTTTAGTAACACATTGATAGGAGGGTAGATGGAGAACTACCATCTATATAGGTAGATGAGGAGGTAGTGTCAATGGTATCTAGGCTTTAGATATATTGAAATAGTAGAGAAGACACTCTCCATGTAGTCAGGTTACATCACAGGGATGTGGATCAGGCCATATCTATTCAATGCATCTTGTACCATGGGAGTTGGAAGATGGTCCATATAATGTTCAAGGTACTATTTTAGTAGCCTCTACTATCATTTCTACCTTATTCGATATAGGTGAATCAAATTATCTGATATTTTTTCCTATTAGGGAGACTCTTGGACTTCATGTTGAGTACACCTATGGAATGATGATTCTAGATACACCTTTGGGTACATTACCAAAGGGTGTATGCAAGTGGAAATATTATCCTCTTAAGGTAGGAAGATGTCATTTATTAGGGAACCTCTTTATGCTTAACATGAATATCTTTGATATCAGTCTTGGGATGGACTGGTTGGTTACCCTATCATTACTATGTATATTTTTATCAACAGATGGTGTCATTTATATCACCATAGGGTGATGCTTATATTCACAAGGGTGAGTGGGATTTCTAGGCCGGTAGAGCTGGAATAGATCATCTTGGGAAAGGTAGAGTGACAACCCATATTTCAAATCTTTAAATAAAGGATCAAGTACTTCATCAAATTGAGTTCCCTTTTACAATCAACCAGTTCATGGATGTCTTCCCTGATGACTTCTTATGACTATCTCCTGAGAGAGAGGGAGAATTTACTATTGATCTAGAGCTTGAATATTCACTAGTATCTATTCCTCTTTACAGTATAGCTACTACTGATTTGTAGGAGCTCAAGATGAAGCTATAGGATTTATAAGAAAATGTATTTATACATCCCAGCACATTACTCTAGTTCTCACTAGTCCTTTTCTCCAGGAAGGATGATGGAACCCTTAGGATTTACATAGACTTCTGAAAGATGAATCATCTTATAGAGAAAACCTAATATCATGTACCTCTCATAGATGATCTCTTTTACAATATCATAGGATATAGGGTATTATCAATGTTAGACCTAAGATTGGGATATCATCACGTTTTAGTCATACCTTCATATATTCCACATTTTTTTCATAGTCGGTATGAATTATATGAGTATCTCATTATTCCATTTTGTCTTAAGAACGTGCCTTACATCTTCATGGATTTTATGAATATGGTTTTCCAACTCTATCTGGACACCATTTTCATGGTATTCATAGATGAAATATTGTTTTATTCCCATACTCTAAGTGACCATGTCACTCATATTGAGATCATTTTGAATACGATGAGAGGGAACCCTCTGTATGATAATAACATTATATGTCATTTTTGGATTGATAAGGTACACATAATGGTTCATATCATCTATAGGAGTTTCAGTTGAACCAGAAATGGTGAGACAAGTAGTTTCTTAGGATTAGACCAAGAATTTATTTGATATAAAGAGTTTCTTAGGGAAGTCCAGTTACTAAAGGCATGTTATACAGGACTTCTCATACATAGTAGGACATCTTATGAGTTTGACTAAGAAGGGTGTGAATTTTATATTTTTTTAATCCTATGAGAAATAATTTAAGGAGTTAAAAGGGATATTGACTTCTACACTGGTCCTTATTCTTCAAGTGTCGGGTAAGAGTTATACAGTCTATTGTGACATGTCAGGTATGAGGCTCTGAGTAGTTATGATGTTGAAAGATAGAGTGATCACATACAGATTGTGGCAGTTGAGGCCACATGTGTGTAATTACCCAACTCACAATATCAAGTTAGTATATATTGTACATGCCCTATGATGTTGGAGGAATTACCTTCTAGGTGTGAGTTTCATGATGTTTTCAGACCATAAGATCCTTAGGTAAATTTTTACACAATGAGACTTAAATATTAGGTAGAGAAGATGGGCTGAATATCTATAGTCATTGGAATTCGACCTTACCTACATGCATGAGAAAATAAATGTTGTGATAATGCTCTAAGTAGGAGGACTTAGAAACAGGTAGTCTAATAAGCTATTAACGAATGGTATCTTATGGCTCTATATTCTAAAATGAATATAGAGGTTCATGAATATAATGGATAGTCTATACAAGCATCACTATCAGTGACCTCTATAATTCTAGAGAAGGCGAAGATGAGGTAGTTTCCAGATCCATAGGGCTTAGTCTTATGAGATTTCATTACTGGTGAGGACATACCTTTGGATTGGACTATCGATAATAATGAAATCCTATGTATAAATTCTCATATCTGGGTTCCCACAAATATGTGAGAGGAGATAGTGTTTGATTTGAGTGCTTCATAGTGGTATGTTCACCTGGGTATCTCCAAGATGTATCATGACATGCACTGATAGTATTAGTGTCTAGGGATGAAGAATCAGAAAGCAGGATTTTTCACTAGGTGTTCCACCTTTCAGTAGTTGAAGGTGAAGCACTAGCAACCTATAGGCTGCTTATGCTCGTTACTGGTCCTGGAATGGAAATGGGAGGATTTTTCTATATATTTTGTAGTCATATTACCAGGATCACCTCAAGGTAACGAGATTGTATGGGTCATTGTGGATTGACTAATTAAAGTATCCTCTTTCCTTCTTATATGAGAGAGTTTCTCATTTGATAATATAGGAAGATTATATGTTTGTGTATTATCCGACTACATGGGGTCCCATATACTATCATTCTAGATAGTTACTTTCACATTACAATGAGGTTTTGGAAGGGGTTACAGAAGGATATGGGAACTAAGGTTCTTCTAAGAAAACCCTTTCACCCTCAGACCAATGGTCAGTCAGAAGAGATAATACAACTGTTAGAGGACACACTCTAAGAATTCCTCCTTCATTTTAGTAGATATGAAGAGATTCATATCCCACTAACTAAGTTCTCCAACAATAATAGTTATCATTTTATGATATAGACCGATCTCTACTAGCCATGCGACACTGGATAATGGGTTAAGCAGCTTGAACAGTTATCCCTAACTATGTTTCAAGGGCCTCATATCCATGTGGAATGTATAAAATTTTTACTAGACATTATTTGAATGGTTGGAACATGGTCTCCCTAAATTTATGGCCTAACTATGTGGTCGGCCTTCCAAGTTAGTGATATTTTCATGGTTGGCACACAGTTTGGATAACCATAAGGAAAAATTGTGCACCTATGTTTTTTTTGGTAAACAGAACAAAAAATATTTTAATGATCCTTATGTTTAACCCTACCCACTCTTTTATTTTCTAACATATGGCGGAGACCTTCTTCCGGATGTATGATCTCTCAAACATCCATCAGCTAGCATTTGATGCCATGCATCTATCTGAAGTTTGATTCAAGTGTTTCTAGTCCCATTAGAAAATCATCAGTAAGTAATTTATTCTTCTTATGCCATTTTTCATTTGTCTTTCTCTTGACGATTCAATTTAGATGCAGGGTCATCTACATCATTATCAAAAAATTGATTTATTGTTTTTTTTCTATTGATCTGGAATAAGAAATGGGTTGATACTAGATGAGGATAGTTTTATGACTATGAGGTAGGTGTTCTATTAATTATCTTTCATGATTTGGTGTTTTATAATATGTTTTGTTGTGTCTTATGCTGGTTTCAATGAGCATTGACTAGAATTGTATCTTCTATCAATTGGTTTCCTTGGTTGGAGGCTAACGAATATTTAGACCCTAAATTCATATTGAGTGTTAAAATTTGGATTGATTCGTCCTTTTGGGTGTTCCCTCCTTATTTCTAATGTGATTTCAAGCTCTTACACCCAAAACACATAATGGTGTGTTTGGATTTACTTTTAACTGATGACATCCCTATAATAGTGGATGGATGTATTCGTATAGCCTAGGTCATTCCCGTATCAATTATAATGAACAGTATGGATTAGAGGTTAGTGGTTATCCCATGTCACATTATTAAATAAAACAATGGTCATTCCCTTATTAATGATAAATGTAAACAAATTATGAATTATACCTTAGAACATATTAAAGACAATGAATATTATTACTAAGGATGTGTAGTCATGGAGACTCTCTTTAATTATGGAAATTGTGCATGGTGAACTATATGAAATAATTATACTAAATGGTCAAGAGTCCCTCCTACTTTATATAAAATGGGTATGATGACCCTAAATAATTATACTAAATGGACATGATAACCCCTGAACATATTATATCAATACAGGCATAGAGACTATTATATAAATGTGATAATATATTTCCATAGTGACCCTTATATAAATGTTATAACTGGCATGGTGATCATTATACAATTGTGATACAATATGGGCATGGTGACCCTAATATAATTATGATATGATATGGGATGGGTACACCTTATATAATTCTGATACTATATTGGCATGAAAACCCTTATTGTGATACTTGGATTGTAATCCCTATAATATGATGTTGGGCATGGAGTCCCTTACTACTATGCTACTGGGAATGGAATACCCTTTAATACTATGATACTAAGTATGGAGTACCTTATAAACATGATATTATGTATTGAGTACCTTGATACTTGTTTAAATATATTTTGGCATGGGATGAAGTAGGAAGTGTCATCCTGGTTTCCATTCAGGAACCAGAGTCATCCCATTTAAAATTTTTTATTACTACTTTAATTTATAATTGAACACTGTCATGTTATATACATAGACTGGGTATTTATAGACATCGTTGGTGGTGGCTTACTATGTTTATATCACACTCAGTGTAGGATGCCTATGGAACCTAGGAAGACTATATGCTTGCAGGTGTTGATAAGGGGAAGCATCCTCTTAAGTATGTGTGGAATTTTGGCATGTCTTATGAATAAGCTTAGCAGTAGATGATCAGGCTAGAGCTTGGGATTCTAAAATAGATTTTCCATATTTAACTTTTTGTATTGTACTGAAATATTTTTCATGTATCCTTTTTTTCTTATTTTATAGATGCATTACATACAATATCATTCTTATGTATATGATTTAGTTTACGACATTTGATAATTATTCAATTATTTGTTATTAAAGTCTTCTTCCACATATTATTCTTTGTTATATTGCTTTCTCTATTTATTTTTTGATTATACCATTTGCTACTCTAGTAATGAGAGAATAGTCTACCCAAGTACGCACCCTTGGCCATCACTACTAGTCGGTAGCCTCTGCTATTTGAAGAGATGTGCTTGAGGCCATGTGGCCGAATGGTATCTGGGTATCTCTGAGTGGAACTCTGGTCTGAGACGCTACACTAGGTATCCATGAAGAATATGTATCCACTACCAAGGATCAATGACCTATTAAATTAGCTGAGACTGGTGTGATGGTTCTCAAAGATAGAACTTGAATTATGTATTCACCATCTTCGAGTATTGGTTGCGGATATATTGAATAAGGAATTATTATATCCCTATGGTTCCTTTGAGTACTTGGTCATGCATTTTAGAATGACTAATGCCTCAAAATTCCTAATGGGTATCATGAACTAGATCATTCAACCAATCCAAGTCTATTTTTTAGAGGCCTTCATTGATTATATCCTAGAGTAATCAACTTCCATGGAGGGGCATGTGAGACACTTGATAAAGGTATTAAAAATATTTTAGAGTAGAATATTTATGGAATGATCTCAAAGTGTTAATTATTGATTCAATAGGTATAGTTTTTAGGACATTTCATCTCAGTTAATGGTTTAATATTAGACGTGGGGAAGGTTTATACAATGTTATCTTGGGATCCACCCATGATCATGATGGAGCTATGAAGATTCCTTTGGTAGGTTGGATATTATTGGTGGCTTGTGCCCTATTTCTATAAGATGTTGATACCTATGACTTATTTCACCTAGAAGGGGAATCCTTTCATTTGGATGGAGAGGTTTTAGGAGGATAATCCATAGATTTGGAATAAATTTATGAGAGCCCCCATTATGATATTACCAGAAGAGGGTTTTGATTAAATAGTGATTTATAATGCCTCAAGGATAGGACTTGGTTCTTAATTAATTTATAGGAAGTATTTTAATGGTTATGAATCTTGAATGATGTGACCCCACATGTAGAACTACATTACCCATGATATTGAGTTGGCAGTGGTAGTCTTGACCCTACATATGTGAAACACTACCTTATGACTAAGAAGATTATCATCTTCTCAACCAACAAGAGTCTCAAATATATATTCTCATATAAGGATCTTACCTAGAGACAAATATAATGGTTGGGGTTCCTCTAGGATAAAACATTGAGAGAGTCTATACACCTAGGAAGGGAAACATGGTAGCATATTCCCTTAGTAGGAGATCTTTTCTCACAATTAATGACCAAGACTTCAGACTGGTTAGCAACATTGACATTTTTTATAGTAGATAATTATGGTGTATCATATTTATAGTCTATAATTGATACCCCATAATTTATATAGATCATTAGGGAGGATCGTTAGGGAGATACATTCCATGAGACCTTATGTGCTCATATATCCACTGAAAGTGCCCACTGGATTCCATAAAGGTTGGGAGCACACCATCCTTTCTAGAGGATGGCCTATGGTACTAGAGATGTTTTCGGAGGTGGTGATGATAGAGTTTCATAAATCCCCCTTAGTGGTAAATACATGTCTGGAAAAGATGTGCCTAGATAATCGAAGACTATTCCAGGGGCCATGTATGAAGAAAGGTGTGTAATAATTTTTCTTGTGATGCCTCACTTGTCAGTAGGTGAATGTTGAGAAACAGGTTCCAGTGGGTTCAGCTCAACACCTTGAGGTTATAGAGTGGATGTGAATGGAAAAACTATGTAATTTGTGTTGGGGTTACCATGAAAATCTTGAGGAAACAATTCCATTTAGGTGATCATAGACTGAATCACCAAGTCATCCCATTTTATGGATATCTAAGAGTAGAGTCTAGTATAGATATTGGGATGCCTTTACATGTAAGAGATAGTTTGAATCCATGGATTTGCCTTGATGATAATTTAAAATATGATTCTCTCCTCAAATCATTATTATGGAGTGGATTGCTAGAGGTCTTCAGGACTCAATTGAGGTTGAGAATGGAATTTCACCCTCAGACTGATGGCTAGACTAAGTGGAAAGTTCATGTTCTAGATGATATACTCTAAGATAAAATGTTTGATATTGGTTATTCTTGTAAGGATCACCTACACTTGGTGGAATTTTCAAATAAAAACAGCTACCATTTTACCATCTGCATGGAACCATTTCAGACATAGTATGGGAAACCCTATATGTCAACACTATATTGGATTGATCTAGGTGAGACAACACTCATGGTCTTAAAGATGGTGTGAGCTACAATGGAGAAGGTTCACATCATCCAAGAGAATATGATGAAGTCCCTAATGTTTTAATAAGTACTCTATATATTTTTGATGGAGTAATTTATATTTATAGTATGGAGAAATGAGTTTCTAATGGTCTCACCTAAATGTGGATTGTTGAAATTTGTTCAGGGTGGAAAGTTATCTTGAATATTCACTGGCCTAGTATAGATATTTCACGACAAGTTAGAGGTGGAATACCACTTGGCCCTACCCCCACAGTTAGACTTATTATTGAGAATGATTCATGTGTCAATGGTGAAGAGGTATATGCAAGACCCATCATAGATTGTCAATTAGGGTGAGCTGGAAATTGAGTATTGATAAACCTATTTGTAGTAACTAGGGTAAATTGAGGATAAACAAGAGAATATCTTCTGTTAGTGAGTGATTCTCTTGGTTCATGTTCGGTGGTAGCATAAGAATCATCAAGAGAGTTCCTAGGACTGGGGGACACATATGAAAGCTCAGTACCAACACCTTTTTGAGTAGTCATTTTTTTCTTTTTAGGATGATAATACCTTAGGTGGGGATAATTAAACGTCTCTATTTTTTCAATTAAATACTTTGGAATATATTTAGAAATTTTTATATTATTAGATATTAAGGAAGTTTTAGATTTTGAGAATTAGTGAGACCATTATTTCAGTTATAAAATTATTGATTATATTAATATCACGCACACAAATTTTTCTTGAAATAGTGGAGTAACTCCAAAATAGGGACCTGGATGGGAAATATGATACCACAATTGCATCCAATATATGTGTTAAAATGTATATGTTCCATAATATTTATAGGTGTTAGGATTCAGGTGTGGTCTCTATTGTGGAATAAATAATTAAATAAATTAAAACATTTATTTATTTATTAAACTAAAATCCTAAACATATTTAAACCCAATAAAAATACATTTATTTCAAAAAATTATGGTTAGCTGCATAACCTAGGGTTTTGAGAGGGGAGATTTTGGAGGAGTTTTCTTGGAGTATTTTCAAATGACTGATGATGGATAAAGTAATGTAAATAAGGGAACTAATCATAGATCATGCATCTCACTAATGATGATGATGTAGGATCATTCATTATTAGTGACTTTCCTGAACTCGATGTTGGATGTATGTGTTGTGTGGAAGAATACCCAGTATTTAATAATTTTTTTACCTTCTTAGGCACAAAAAAAATGATACCACGGGTGTGTTTTTCAAGAGTGGATGTGATTGAGGAGAGATGAAAATGGTTTATGATCAATGATAGATTGTTACAAGATTTGATATCCATATTTTCGTGGCAGGAATATTGTGATAGTGTGGATTTATGGGATGGTTTCCTCATCAGGTTTGTGGCTAAATATGGGGAGTTGTGATAGTGGGTTTCATTCACACTAGATCCATGATTTCCTGTGTGATTCATGGATAGAATAATGGCCAGAAGCATGGTAGGAAGACATATAATGGTACCAAAAAATTATAGAAATTCCAACTTATATTTTTTTTACCAGAAGATAGCACACTGTATATGGACCTGGTTGTATCCCTTCGGGTTTTCATTAAATAATATATCACAGGTTGTGTGGTTTGATATTGGAATCCCGAAATATGCACTAATAGTACACAAGAATAGACATAGTTAGTCACATAGGTATGAGTAGAGTACAGATGCATGACCCGTTACTCATAAAAAATCAGTTACATGTGTATGAATATAGTATACTAGCATGACCAGGTGTATATTGGAATGGGTAGAGGAACACTAAAATGGTGATGGGTAGGTCTGGGGTTAGAGTTACATGCCGACTACCCTCTATATGTGTCATCTAATTCATTCAACATTGCCTAGAAACCTTCATTTCCATCGTATAGAATATGTACAGTTGAGTTTCTTTAAATGGTATAACCCTATTAGGGTATAACACAACATTATATCATTGGAATAGGATTGGTATCCCCTCTATAGGTTCTTTTTCATCTAGAGTTTATGGCACCCTCTTTGAGTTTTGGGGTGGGATCCTCTATTGAACCATCATCATAGTTAGGGTTTGTGGTATCAGAATGACCACTATGAATATGGAATCAATCCATTATTAAGTAGATTGGCCTATTAGTGTTCCCAGTTTCCACCAGTGGTCTTATGTGTGATCCCCTATTTAGAGTTTGGGATCTTCTGGGATCCAGTGAGGACATTCTTGGAAAGCCCGGATGAGAACAACCTCTACGATGAGTGTCATTAGAGACATTATAGATCATGTAGTGAGTGAACCTATATTGACGAATACACTAAATCCTCAAGAAGAATCCTATTCATAGATATATTTTTTGAAACCCCTTATGACATTTTTCCTCTTATGAGTATATTTCGGATTTTTTATTACTATGTATCTTATCTTGTTTACATACCTGTGTATTAATGTGATAACTACTCTTGATGCTTTATGTTTATTTATTTTGGGGTTTCTTATTGGGTATTATTAGTGAAACCCTAAAATTATAAAATAATAACATCTTATTTGATAGTGTATGTGACAGGAAATACTAAGCTTAACAACCCATGAAATATATTTATTTAAATTTAATCTCTTCGATAGCTTGTATAACACATAACCTTGAGTCTAAATGAACTATAATATAGTATACTGTTATAACCTAGAAATTAAATTAGATTTTATGAATAGTATTAGATATAGTATGAAATTTATGTTCATATATTGTTTAGAAATAAAATAATAATCACTTAAAATATTATAAATGTTTTATGAAAAAAAATGTATTTTTTCTAAAAGACGGTTCAGTCATGTTATATTCACATAATTTAAAATTAATTTAGAAAAAATTTAGAAACATTATTTAAAAAAATTAACATAATTTTTATAATTATTATATAAAAATAATCCTAGTTTTATTTTTTTGGTATTTTTCTAAAAAGTTTCATTTTTCTATGTATAGTGAAAAGAACTGATTTTTTCTTTAAAAGCACTTTTCTGTTTAAAACATTTACACGGATAAATAAAAATTTTATATTTTTTAAAGAAAAAAATACTTCAATTATATTAAAATTAAACTATTTTATTCCATTATAAACAATTTTTTATTAAATTATGATATTGAAACCTTCTATAATTATGAGAATTTTCTCTTTAAAAACTTGTTTTTTCATCACGTCTGCAGGTATAATTTTAAATTGGATTCTACCACTCCAGAGAATTGAATTTGGAAAAATTAATTTCATATTTGGAATCATAATAATTTATATAATATAATAATTTCAAATTATATTTTTACCACTATGATTAGTAAAAATAATTAAATTTTATAACCGCTATTAAGGTAAAAACTGTTTTACAGTGGATAAAAATAAAATGATAAGGGTTGAAATGACTTAATAACTTGTACATAACTAAGTGGTGGGAAATATTTCAACATTATAACCTGAAATAGTATATAATTACCCTTTTTGGAGGCTTTTTTAATGATAAAAATGTTGGTTTAATTGAATCATTTCAAAAATTCTATGTGTTTCCTCTCCCCCACTTATAAAAGGCCACCCCCTCTCTTCCCCTCTTCACACATCCATAACCATTTGGATAAGAAAATACCAGAAAAAATAACTTCCTTAATTCCCGACCAACATCATATATAATGTTTTTTATTATAAATCCATTCTAGAATGGATTTCGGTGCAGACGAAAAGAAGTTCTCTGAAGAATAGGTAATATACTTAAACGAGCATTTTCATTTAATTTCTTTTTCCAACTCCATAAAATTTTATTTAATAAAGATAATATAATAACAATATTATTTACCATATATTTATATTATATTATGTTAATTTAATAACCAATATCCATATCATCTTTTATCAAATGGTAAACCAAACCATCAATCTTGTGTATGGTGGATTATCTCCATGCAAACTGATATAATTCATTTTCCATCAACACATTTCAAGGAGGGATATAATGAAAGATTTAAAAAATTAATATGTATAAAATATATTAATATAATTATTTAATTATAATATCACATATTTTTTCTTAATTTTTATTCTGTTTAAAATATGATAACATTACTCATGTGTACGGTGGAATACCTCCTCGCGAAGCGATGTGATTCATTTTTCAATTATGATTCACATATAGAGTAATAATGATACATTTAATGAATATATGTGATAAATATGAAATTATATTTATTATTTAAGATTAATTTATCACCCAAAATCCAATCCTGTAACTCATTAATGGGATTATATCATCCCTCCTGTGTACGTATGACCTACCATCTACATGAAGCGATGTGATTCATTTTACTTGTTAAATTTAAATAATTATTATAAAAAATTATCAAATAATAAAAAATGTTATTTATAAAATTAATATATTATGGATAATATTAACATATATCCTATACCCATGAATCATAACATTTATGATAAAACATTCATGAGGGAACAATGTAATTAACACCCAAAAAATGAAAAAAATGAATGATTAACAATGAAATTGTTATAAGATATTATTATAGGATTATATATGACATTATAAATATGAATATAGTTATTATAAATATTAATATCATTATTAAAACCGTTATACTTTAATTTAAAGCACGTTCAACCAAAATTATGTATGTGGTAAGGGTCTTTATCTCAATTTCTCTTCATTGAGGCATATTGTAATGTTATACACCTAATTTATTTTATATGGTTTATGTAATACACATGTTTCGTGTAATATCATGAATAAATTATAATTCATGGGGTTTTAAGTTGAAATTTTCATTATTTCATCCAAAGTGACTTAAAATGAAAATTTTTATGTGGTAAAAAAATCAGAAATCAATTTCTTTTAATTGGGTTCTATTACTTCTTAGTTGTCTTTGATATTCATAGATTATTTTCATAATAAACTATAATTATGTTATATAATATTTCAACTTGTTTTATTTGTATTTACACTATATACACATAATATATTCATTGGTTAATTCTCACTTCAAACTTATGATCATTATAAGTGATTTTGTCTCAAGTTCCATTTCATTGAGACTTGCTTGTTAATATAAACCTATGAACTTTAATATAGTTTATATACCACCACTTTTATTTATTTAACATGAATAAAAATGTATTCATGATTTTATTATAAAACAAATCCACTCACAATGAATTTATGTTCACCTCTAAATTCTTCTTTAATTTTTTTATTATTAACTTCCTCTTGAGACAATCACTTTCTTGTGATCATGACATTATATTTCTCTTAAATATATATATTTTTATATCATTTATATGATTATTTCTTATACTGTATTCCATTTTTACATATGATATTTACTTTGAATTTTATTTCATTATCTTGGTAAATATTGATAAATCTATATTCTTTACTCCATACGAATATTTGATGATAAGGCATATTATTCATGAATTAAATAAATTATTCAATATATAAGGAATGATTTGGACATATAGATATGGATGGGTAATGGTTGTATATATCCCATAAATTCATCAGTAGTCTTAGGAGATGGATCATTTGGATAGAATTATTTAAATAGATTTTTTTTGTATTCCAGACCATCAATTTTAAATATTCTTGAGAAGTGTATTGATATTAGAGGTATCATTATTATTGAGATCATGATGTTCAATAGTTAAGAATTTAATTAAATGATAATTTATTTATTATTATCCATGATATTATCAAAATAGTAATATATTTGGATTCATTTCAAACTTAGTTTATTGATTTAATATAATGTGGTTTCTGTTATTTACCTTTCCATATTTATTATTACTTATCCTGTTATGATAGTCATGTTATAGATTAAATGGCATGTTTTGTCAATTATTTACCTTTCCATAATTATTGGAAGAGTAAAATTATTTAAATTAAATTTGTTTTTAGTTATTTACCTTTTCATGATTAAGCTTATGGATTCATCATAGATTCTATTAAAATTAACCCTTACTAAGCATTTCATCTCATCATTCTTTTTCCATGTCCCTGGAATCTAAGAAGTGTATTATGAATAGTGTTTAGGGATATATTAGAGGGAATAATTATATTCTCCCAAAAAAATGTTCTAATTTTTGTTTCAAAATATAATATGTGAATCATGTATGTATAAATTTTTCCAAGATTACTAAAATATTTGGTCCTTTATGATGTGATTCCTTGTAAATTATGAAAATTTAGAAAATTAAGACCCTAGATTTAAGTTACTAGAGGTAGGGTCATCATAATTGGTTTCAAATCACATTTATTATAAACCTTGGTAAATAATTTTAGGAAATAATTGATTAGGGAAGATAACTATATGATAGAATTTGAGGATAAGTATAGATGAACTTACTTAAGTCTTATTTAGGTAGATATTTGATGGTTTCCCCTATAAATACATCCCTTTTGGATAATATAAGTAGAAGTATTTCTATGAAAGATGTACCTATTGGTAAAAAATCTAAAAATGAGCATCTAGAATGACTTTATCATTACCCGGTACATGATTGTGGGTCTTTCTATGCACCTAGTTTGATACTCTCTATGGGATATTCTTTGAAAAATTCATATTTTATTTATAAACAATAATGATGGTGATGAAGAAAATTAATTCCATAAGTTAAACCTAACCTGTCATATATTGAGATTATAGAGTCATTATTTATACATCCTATAAAGGATTCTTTATGATTATATGGCCTCCCACTATGATTTTTTTTCACACTATGCTTTTTGGTTTTAGTCAATGGTTAGAACCCGAAGGAATCGTCATAACATTGAATATGAAGGACAATGTGTTTACCCTGAGAAAAAAATGAGATAATTTTAGGAGTGAAATATATCATTATTATATCTAATCAATTATACCAAATAATGACTAAAAAAATATACCTTGACCAACTCCCACACTCCCCAAATAAGATAAGGATGAATTTCGCTAAGATCTCGAGTAATAGAGACCATGGAGAAAGTAATTCCATGTTTCTATAATGTCATAATTGTGGTAGGAGACATCCATGAATGTTTCTAAAAATAATGGTAAAATGCTTTATGTGTTGAAAAAGGGAATAAATCAATGAATTGTCAAGGAAAACTGAAGTGTATGATGGAAGTAAATAAATTTCTTTATAAGAATCCATTTATAGTTCTTTGTCTTAAATATGGGGAACCTAGGAATTATCTATGTCAATTACCACTTTTAATGGTTATATCAAAGACCAAGGAAGGACCTATGTTGAAATAAAATATATTATGTATTAATGTAGGGGTATTCAAGGGTTAATTTGTATAAGTTTTTAAACTATGGTATTTTAATTATAGGAATTATGAATCATCTGTAGATTATCTAAAATTTTATATGCATATATGTCATTATTAACGTAATTGTTATGGATACCATCATGGATTTATGAGTTTAAGATTGATTATTTGTTTAATTTCTTAAACACACCCATTTAAAAAAAATTTGGAATATAACATAATTAAGGATATTTTTGGAAAAAAATTATGGGAATAAACCCATTGGTTTGTTATATAAAATAGTTATTTGATGAAGAATGTATTACATTTTTTTAGAAATAAAATTCAATTTTTTTGTAAACTTTAAGGTTTATCATATATTTTATGCTCTATTAGTTTTAGTTCATCATGATTTGGGAAAATTATATGAATTATATTAATATAGTTTTAGAAACATGACAACCCTTATGATGGGAGACAACCCATCATGTCTAGAAAGGTCACGATGCATGATCCCAAAACTAAAGGATGATAACAGTTTACAACCTATCATTGGCCTTGGTGATGTTATGGTTAATATCCCATTGTATTTATTTAAAAAAAATTATGAATAAATATTAATGATGAACCAGTGGTTTTTCTTTTGAGATTTATAGATTAATGTATTATATTGAATAACTTGTTCTAACTATATTGTTTTTGGAAACTATTTAGAGACAAATAAAAATACATGTCTATTTTTTTAATGACCTTATTATCTATTAAATGTGAAATTTAGTTCTTTAAGTATAAAAAATTTAATTTTGGATATTTATTTCATAGAGTGTTTTATGAATTGTAAATTGATCGAAGTGTAACCAAAGGATGAAATTGTTCTTAAGAAAAAGAAACGTATCAAGTAGGTATATTTCATTGTATTCATAGACATTTAAATATTTCCTAAAATATATTAATAGTATCTCAAAACAAAAAAAACATTTAAATTAATATATGATGAATCAAATTTTATTTTAAATCAACATTAATATGTGGTTTTGAGGACTTTAACTTTTCACTGGTCATTTAATTTATTGAGATCAATGGTCTCTATCACTCTAAATAATTATTTATGATTTTCATCTATTTACATATAATCACATTCCACCAATGATCTCTTAAATGGAAAACTATAGTTTTTTTATTCCATATAAACTTTATAATTCCTTTTCTCTCTTATTAATATGATGTTTTATTAACCCATTTTTATAATGTGGTTTTTCAATAAAAAAATTTTCAAATATCAAACCCTTGATTTCTAATCTCATGATTAAATTGTGTGGAAATTTTTTATTTAATGTGGATAGAATATAAAACCTTAATATTATAAAATAACAACATTGTATTTGATATCATATATAACACACAAAACCACATTTAAACAACCCATAAAATATATTTCATTAAATTTAATCTCTTCAATATCTGGAGGAAGATGAAACACTAATTATAAATAAACTATAATAAAGTATACCATTATAACATAGCTATTAAATTAGTAGGTGTGAATATTACTAACTAAATTATGAAAATTATGGTTACCTATTTATTATAAATAAAATAAGAATCATTAAAAAGAAAAAAAATTAGAAAAACTTTATTTTTTCTAAAAGACAATTTAATCACACCTTACACACATAATTTAAAATTTAATTTTAACACTTTAAGAAAATTTATTTGATAAAAATAAAAAAATGAAATCATTATATTAAAATAATATTAATTTAAATTTTTTAGATTTTTTTGAAACATATTATTTTTTAATGAATACTGAAAACACTTATTTTTATTTAATACTAACTTTTTATTTAAATAACTGAAAAGAAAAAATTGTTTTTTTAAATTGGATTTAGAGTAAAATTAATACAATTATATTTAAAATTAACTATTTGAGGTCATTTGAATCAATTTTATATTTAATTTTCATATTAAACATTTTATACTTATGAGATTTTTCTTTTTGAAAACCCATTTTTTTGTGTTTGTGGGTTAATTTAAAATTGGGTTCTTCCACTTCGGTGAATTGAATTTGAAAAAATTGATTCAATAACTTGAATTCGAAAAATTTATATTATTTAATTATCATAATATAATTTTGTAAGATCTAGGGTTTTTCATGAGTTATATATTTTTCGTTTTCAGGTTAAATGATAGTTTACATTCCTTTTTGGTTTAAACCCTAAGATGGGATATGGGCCAATTGAGTTGTTTTGGGGAAAGAAGAGGTTGGAGGGATGTGTAGTAGATTCTAGATAATTACGTGACTTGTAATTGGGATACACATCATGTAATCCAATTACAAGACGTATAATGGTGTGGTCAGGAACATTCATGAAGTGCAAGGGTTTTCCCATAGGAAGGGAAAACCAGGCATTACATGATGTGAAATGAAATTACACATCATGTAATTTTCCTAGTAAGATTTTTAAAAAATAGATACATGAGCCTATATTTTCATATAGAATCACACCTTCCCCTCTCTTAATGCATAGGATGCCCCTTTGAGTCATAAAATAGGCTTTACTCTCAGTTGCAGATCTGAAATCTATTTCTTTCACTGTCAGTGTCATTGGAACCGTGCTGATTTGATTTCAATTCTATTTTAGTCATTCTTGATTTGTTGGAACAATGGCTGTCCTATTTGGATTTAGGCTCATATTCCTTAATTTTTTGTTCTTTTTTCTTTCTTCATATTCTTCCAAACTAGGACAAATCAATACTTGATATTGGAAGAGCACTCTACTACCGTGCTAAATTAGGTGTTCTATGATTTTCTTTTTGATTTTGATGATTTATATATCTATCAGAAATTTTTACACCCATAGAACCTTTAGGCGTGGGATTGAAATTGAAGTTTTAATATGAAGTAGATGAAGTAGGACTTTTTTGGTATGCCCATAGTCTTCTTGAGATGTGTCGGTGGTTATTACCGCAATCGAAGGCCACCCATGGGGTGGGACATGAATTTATTTGGTTTGGAACTTTGATGTAGTACCCAAGGGGTGTGTTATCATGTTTTTCTTGTTAGAGGAAGCTCAGTTGTAATTAAATGAGGTTGGTGTACATGATTTATAGATGTTTTTCCTATTTTCCTTATGTTATCATAATTAGAAATTCTTAACTTGATCATATGGCATGAATGTAATTGGTTAAACAAGGGGGGTATACTCATTGTTTGATTTAAACTACTTAAATGGATTGTTATCAATTTTGTTAAATGGGTGGGAATACCCATGTGCCTTGTTTAACAGTGAATTGTGATAAATTGATGGGTATACCCATGTGATATGTTTAATAGTAAATGGATGATAAATGGGTGGGTATATTCATGTGACTTGATTAAATGGAAATGGAATACATTAGTCGGTATACTCATGGGATGTTTTTGTATGAAATATTTGAATGATTATATAGATTCCATGGACAACTCTCTGTGGATCTAAAACATAGTAGTGGACACCTTGGATAAGTATCCACCGTGGGTCTTGATTCCATAGGATTCCTCAAGCTTTTTTACCCCTTGGATCTGGCTTGCTTGGACTTGCATAGGAAAAATTGGAACACATGCTCCTAGTAATCAAACCAGTGCATATACCAAGATTCCATCGAGATGCTCCTGAGACTCAATGAGGATGCCTTCGTACTTGACAACCAGGATCTGACCCTTCATAGTCTAAACTTAATTATATGACAAGGTCATGGGTTTCTTTTACGATTTCACGATATGATAAGGTTGTGGGTTTATTTTGTGACTTTATTATATAGTGTGGTCATGGGATATATGATTGTGGTTGAATGAAAAGGTTGTGAGCTTTCAATATGGTTTTATTTATATAGTAAGTTCATGTGGAAAGGATGTGAATGTTTGTACAGTGAGTCCATGTTGTTTATTTGTATTTCTTGTAGATGCCTTGTTAGGAGATTGCACTTGTTGTAGGGAGCCTTAAGAGGCTATTTGATTTTACTTGTTTAAAGTATTTATATAACATGGGATTTCACACTTACATTGCTACTTAATTGAATATGTTTAGAATATTGTATCATGCTTCTTAGAACTGTATATACTTTTGGGTGGTTACCTTCTGGAATGTTATCTCACAAACTATTTGGGCCTCCTTTGGGACCCAAACAGATTATATAGTTTCATATGCTGATAGGGAAAAGTTCCATAACATAGGTTTTTACTATTTCTTTAGAGTAGGGGATCATGGGACCAAGCAGAGGCATGTGATGCTACTAAGACACTTTTTATCCTTATGGGTTTTTGATACTTGTATTGTACTATTATACCATGTACATATTTTGGCTATTTTCTTAATACATGTATCATATACATCATTTTATATGAGACACTTCTGGCTTATTATGTATTCATGGAATGCTTGTCTATTAATATGATGTCTTCTTATTGTATCTACTTCCGCTATTGAATTTGTTTTACATCCACTATGATATACTCCGGTAATGAGGGAATAGTCTCCCCAATGACTCAACTTGGCCCTTACTCATAGTTGGAAACCTCTGGTGTTTGGGTAGATGCACTTGAGGCCATGTAGCCAACCAGGCTTAGGGTACTATTGAGTAGAATCCAGGTTGGGATGTTATAAATTAGTATCAGAGGGGTTTCTTTTTGGGATTTATTTATTTTTTTGTGACAGTAGATAGGGATAGGAAGGAAATGAAATTTGATAACGAGTTGTTCTTAGGTGTAGCTAACTATTGTACAAAAAAATCCAAATTCCCCCTAAATGAAATTTCTATTTCTCGATTTGACTATTACTATTTATTTTATTTCAGCATTGGGTGGAGCACATGATTTATGCTATTAAAATTAATATTATGGGGTTCTATTTCAGTTGCAACCTGATGACATGAGGGTATGGCATCTCATGCCTTATATCTGAATTTGTTTGAAATCACATTTCATACATTATACCATTCCATTTAGGATGAATTATCAAACACATACTTTTTTCATAAGTGTTGTGATATTTTTTCTTGTTATTGTGATAGAAATTGTGTAGAGGATAGATTAGTGACATAATCTTTCAATTCATAAGGGGTATGGCCCCTTATATATTGGGAAATGTAACACCATTTAAATTCAATTATTAAGTTAAATTTTTATTGTATGGATTATATGGGAATCAAATTTATTCCATGAGGTGTTACAGATCCTTATGGATCAGAACATAGTGGAACATTGGTTAAAAACCCATTGGGCGCAGGGTACTATAACAGTAATGTAGTGTACTGTAGCAGCAGCGTACTGTAGCAATGGCGGGAACTGTAGCGGTGGCAGGGCACTGTAGTGGTGGCAGAGTACTGTAGTTGTGCGGGCACTGTGTAGTACTATAGCAGTGCAAGTACTGTAGTAGTACTATTCACAAAATAGGCTTCAGGGCCCAAAAATGGGCCTACGGGCCATGTAATGGGATAAAATCCCACTGGGTCTTCAGGCTATGTAATGGGTCTCCCTCAACCCAGTTAAAAGTGGTCTTTTCTTTGCTTTAATAATAAATGAGGCTTCAGCCCCAACCATTAAAAAAATTGAAAAAATGAATCTTAAATGGAAATGGAAACTGGATTGTCGACATAGAGACTTGACCTAGACCCGGATTTTGAGTGGGAAAGTGGAAGTGACTCTATTTTTGTTGTGATTTTTCATTATTATGTCTTTTATTTTGGAGCTTTTTGTGGGTTTTGACTTGGTTTTAGGGGTTTTTTACATGTCATATGCTTTTGAGCTGTGAATTTGATATTGTTCCTTCCAGAGGTGTGTGTTTGGAATTTTAGAGGAATGCCACCATGATGAACTATATTGGTACACAAGGAGGGTGGTGATGACCATGATTCGAAGGTGGTGGGCCATGAGATAATGGTTTATCCTTTTTTATTCTTAGTTTTGGAAGAAAAGGCTATTATTGACATAGGTGTTGAGGCATGGTTCTGTGTGGGGTTCTTTCGCTATGTGTAGAATTTTGAAGGAGCACTGCAACCTTCCTTTTCTATGGATGAGCAGACACGGGTGTTTTTGTGATATCATCCTCCCATGTTTTGGGGGGATGGAAGTCCACAGTCTTCTGAGATGTGGATTGAGACCATGTTATATATCTTCAAGCATCTGGAGACGCCTCTTGATAGGAGGGTCAAGCTCACCACATATATGCTAAATGGAGAAATAAAGGGCTGGTGGGATGTTCTGAATAGGCTGATGGGCTGTGAGATATGGGTTGGACTGATCTCCAGACCTGGTTTTACGATTACTTTTACCCCCAGACTCTATTGGAAGAGTAGTATAGTGAGTTTATGCATCTAGATCAGGGCATGATGACATTTATGGAGTACTCAACATGCATTACAGAGATTTAGTGTTTTGTGCTAATATACTTTTCCAATTAGTTGTCTAGGGAGAGACTCTTTGAGGAAGGTCTCTGACATGATATCAAATCTCCTCTCAATGTGTTCATATTTACTTCTAGAAGTAATATTTTAAATCAGGAACTGATTATATAGTGGAACTTGAGGGAATATGGGGGTATAGAGTAGTGAAGTGTTTCTTATTGACCTAGTGGTTCTATGTCATCAGGCAGGAAGCTGTGTTTTGGTGTTTCCCATGAGATGAGAACCATTTAGGTTGTGAGTAATGGAATCTCTATGTCTTTTCACCTATTTGGGAGTCGATTACATATGAAGAATTAGTGTGATCGTGACCCAGTCAAGTGTTGAGATTGTGGAAAGATGGGAACTTGTAGTGGGTTGGCAGGACCTTCTCTCTAGTTTTGAGTGGTAGGGGTTTAGTTTTTACACTAAGTTCATGAGCTGGAGTTGTGATGGTTGATCATGTTGAGGCAGTAATGTTCATGGTAGAGGTAGTAGACTTCAGTTACACCTAGACATCATAGTGGACCTACTATGGGAAATGAGGTTGTGTCACAGGGTAGTGGTACTTTCCAAATATATATTTTATAGCCAACCCCTGAGGAGCAGTGTGACGGACCATCTATGGGGAGATGTACATTCTTAGTATCCCTTACTATTGAATCTGCTCTTTTTGATATTGGTTCATCTCCTAGTTCTATATCGTCACCTGTATTGAATATCTTTAGGCCAATTGTGTGGTCTTCTGAGGGTGTTTTAACACTAGAAACATCATTGGGAATCAGAATAGATGATTGGGACAAGTGTAGGGAGTTCCCCCTTGAGTTTGGTGGGTTTCACTTTATCTAGGATCTTTATGTCTTCCTGATAGTAGTATTTGATGTCATTATCTGAGTGTATTTTTATTATCTTATCAAGCTTATGCTGATTGTTATCTTTATAGGGTGACTTTCACAACACCAAAGGTTGAAGTGTTTACTCACAAGGGTGAATGGAATGTCTAGGTGAGACAAGATGGACTAGATCATCATGGGATGGGTAGGATGGAAACCCAGATTCCTGGTCTGTTTTTGGATGATCATGGAGTGAGTCAGATGAAATTTCCTCTAGTGGTCGATCATTTCAGTGATGTGTTCCTAGATGAATTTTCTGGTTAACCTACTGGGATAGAGGTTGAGTTCTCCATTTATCTAGTTTTAGGAGTTGCACCTATATCTATTCCTCCTTACAGGATGTCTACGATGGAGTTTTAGGAGCTGAAGTTACAACTTGAGGATTTGGAGGCGAATGGATCCATGGGGTTCACTGGTACTTTTTTTGTAAAAGGTGTATAGAGGTCTTATTCTATGTTGGGTTTATTTGAAGTCAAACCAGCTTATGGTTAAAAACTGATATCCCTTGTCACAGATAGATTACTTGTTTGATCATCTTCAAGGAGCCCGAGTGTTCTCAAAAATATACTTGAGGTCAGGATATCACCAGGTATGTGTTCGAATTGTAGAAATACATCAGACAACCTTTCGCACAAGGTATGTTCTATATGAGTATCTGGTTATCTCGTTCGGTCTCACAAACACGCCAACAATTTTCATGGAACTGAAAAACTGAGTATTCCATCCTATCATGGATTCTTTTGTGGTGGTGTTTGTGGACCATATCTTGGTGTATTCTCACAATAAACATGACCATGCCATCCATCTTGTGATCTTTTTAAATACACAGTGGGAGAATAATTTATATACTAACATCACAAACTACCACTTTTGGATTGATCATATTCACTTCCGAGGTCATGTAATCTTAGAGGTAGAAGTATGAGTTGACCCAGAGAAGGTGAGAGCAGAAGTTTTCTAGGAACATCCCAAGAATCGTTTTGGACATATGAAGTTTATTGGGGATAGATGGATACTAAAAGAATTTCCTATAGTACTTTTCATGCTTATAATCATCATTGATGTGATTTAATAAGAAGGTTGTGAAGTTTTTATGTTTATATTCTTGTGAGACATCCTTTTAGGACTTGAAATGAAGGCTTGCATCAGCACTAGTCCTGATACTGCTAAAGCTGGGAAGGAACTACACTATGTATTATGATGCATTAGGTATCAATCTATGAGCATTGATGATGTAGGGGGATAGATTCATGGTATACGAGTCTTGATTGCTAAGGCCAAATGAGAAGAATTAACCTATACATGAACTTGATCTAGATAAAATTATTCATGATTTGCACTGTTGGATACACTATTTATTGGGATAGCATTTTGTGGTGTACATGAACCATAAAAGCCTCAAGTATATATTTAATCTGCATAATTTTAATTTGAGGTAGTGAAGGTGGGTGGAGTACCTATAGTCTTTTGAATTCAAGCTTGCCGACATGCCTAGTAAAGGTAATGCAGTGGTAGATGGACTGAGTTGGAGGACTCAGATACAACCAATGTGGCATGCCAATAGTGATTGGAAACTTATGTAGTGGTTCTATGAGATGCATCTGCAAATTCACTATAACACCCTGATATTTTTTAAGATAGATTATTTTTAATTTCTTTGATGTATTGTGTTGTATGATACACCAAGATTATCTTATTCTATTTGCAAAATCGTATTAGCTTGCAGTATATGCAGCACTATTCATGGCCTGTGTTACAGACAATTTCAATTTCTTTTGATAGAATTCATTTCATGCAATAATGATTAAAGATTTTTTTCAATGTATAAAAGAACTATGTTTGGAATATTTTATACGCAACACCAAAATAATCTTGTACTAAACACAACACTATATTGGATTTCATTAAATGCAAGAGCAACCTTCCTTGATATCTTGTGTTGTAAATAATACCAAGTTTCACTAGACAAAAATATATTATTAAAATATTATTATTTAATGAGAGATAAAATAGCCATTATGAATAGTATTAACAAAATTTTAAATTTTATAAAATTAAAATTCATCTTATGTATTTTCTAGAACATGATATAAGGACAAATTTATTTGTTTAGATAAAAGAAGTATTTTTCCAAAAAATGTAGTTTTGTCTCCTTTTCAGGGTGCACCCATTTTAAATCTTGTGTTTGAAATGTTTATATGTTCAATTTCAGAAAATTAACTTCTTATTTGGATGAAGGATATAAAATTTTACATTAGAAATTTTTTTAATATTTTTATGATAACTTTCATATTTTGATGAATAGTAAAAATATGCTAAATTTTAATTGAAAACAAAAATTTTCATAAAAAAAAGTTATATTGTTAAAATATATTATTGAACAGTTTTAATGTATAAATATAATATATTTTTATAGGTTAATACAATTTAAGTCATTTTCAATAATTTTACGTCTAATTCATATGTAAAAACCTTTAAATCTTTTGCAATGTTTTCACTTTTAAACAAAAACCCATTTTTCTGACAAATGGATTAATTTTAAATTAATTACTGCAAGTTATATGTTTTTAATTTTAAAAAATTTATTTCATATTTTGCATCAGTATATCCAAATTATGTTAACAGACTACTTTTATTTTTGGGCCTTATGAATAGTAACTTTGGTAATTTTTATTTTTTACCATGGTTAAAGGTAAATAAGATAATTAAAGTTGAAAATAATATTATAAAATTACCATAAAATTGGTAAAAATATTATTGGATGACTAAATTCAACCCTTATCATTTATTTTTTGAAATGGAATAACTTAATGGACACTTCCCCTTGAATATGACATGAACATAAAAAAGGTAATGAATGTGACAAAATGTCACACTCTCATTTTATATTAGTATATTAATTTTAATTTAGGGATTACTGTAGAATAAATTCAACTATAGGTAGTCCCTAGAAATCTAATATAATTACATACATCATATAAATTTATTTATAATTTTTAGAGATTAAAAAATTATCATTAATGATGACTTAGTAGTGATGCTGAATTTATTTTATTAATAGACTTATCAAATAAATGACATTATAAATATTAAAATAAGTATAATTTGTGTGAATTAATGTCATCCACTAATTTTATGGATTACTTTGATATGTTATTTAAGGTTTAAAGGAGTTTTTTCGAATATATCTCTATTTTATGATATTTATAAAAAGTCAACTAATGAATAGTTTCCAAATTGACAATATTGATATTTTAAATAAATAATATTTTATTAAATTATATAAAATGCATAAAAATATAAAATTCATCCAAATAATTGAGATTAAGTTAAATATGTCACCAATGGCCCATTTATGGACCCTTTTTCATTTTAGAGTGACTATATAAACACTTAGGGATTAAAAAGACATGTTTACATGGTAAGAGTTAAAGGAATTAATTAAGGGTAAATCAGAATAATAAGGTTTAAAATAAAACCAAAACATGTCAAAAAAATTATTTTATGAATAATATTAAATAATTATCACAATAGGATCTATTTTCAGTTTTTTAATGGACACTTTTACATGAAAATAAATTATATATTACTTAAATAAAATATAGTTACAAAATATCACTATCTATTTTTTAATATCTTTTATGTGTCCACATTGGGCCAAAGTAAAGCAATGAAAGAATATAAATGACTATTTTGACATAAATTAAACCATTTTAATTATATACATTTATTTTTAATTTTTATAAGTAATATAATTAACTTAAAATTCTCTTCAATTCTAAAACAATATTTATTCAATTAACATATGAATATAATAAATGATTTTAATAATATTAATTTTTTAGTATTTTGGATTAAATAATTTGTCTATAAAATTTCAGATATCTATAAGATATATTATAAATGTTTTAAATAATTATAGTTGAATTCCCACTTTGTCTTATTGTATTTTAATTCAAATTAAATGAATAGTTTTAAATTTGGAAATAATAATATATTATTGAATTAATTTATTATTAAATTATTTAAAAATCCCAAAAAAAATTAAATAATTTCAAAGGGATAAGATATGGTCAAAAATGTATTATAATTTTCATTTATTGGCCATTTTTAATTATATAGATCTAGAATATTTTTATTATATTTTAATATTTTGAGAGTTTCTTAAAGGGCCCCTTTCATCTCTTATAAAAAGACATATCCACCCCTATTTCCTCACAAATCCTTGAGACTTCTTGCTCGACAAACCGCTACCCAATTCTCCTATAAACATTATTAGTTAACTTATTGAGGTCCTATTTTTCCAAAAAAACTCTATCCCTAGTATCCATAATAAGATATCCAAAGGGAGTCGAATGAAAAAGAAGTAATTGATTTACCAATTCAAGTCAATTTATCTTCTTCTTCTACATACTCTTTCTATGTTTTTTCCATAATAAAGTAATAACTGAATTTTATTATACATTATTATATGTTATTATAATTTTATAACAACCTTATACCTCTTTTTATCTATCCTACGATTAATAATATCACTATGTGTGCATACGTACAACTTACCATCTCCACACCATGGTGTAATTTGTTCTTCAAAATGATTTATTAGGATGGGTATGATGTTGAGTATAATGGATTTAAATAATGTATATAACATGATAATGATTCCATATAATTAATATACCATCCAATTACATACCATTTAACAATCAATAGAATGATATCGTCACTCGTGTGTACGTACAACCTACTGTCTCCATGACGTGGTGAGATTCGTTCTCCACGTTAAAAATTCAAGAATGATTATAAAATTCATATGATGAGTGAAAATAATAATTATTAAATAAATTTCATGTATAAAATACATCCTATGCATAACAAACATGACTTTCAAGGGAAAATAGGAATGAGAAAACGAAGCAATTAACACCCGAAATAATGGTAATATTGAAATACTATTAACAAAATGATATAATAAGATCATATAGGATCATAAATGATACCATAAATATGTATATTGTCCAGGTATAATTTAATAACATGATTTAACCATTATAAAGGAGGTTTCCACACTATTGACTAAAGAAAAGTACAAGGTAAGGGATAATTTTGCAATCTCATTCTTATCGGAGACTATTTATACGTAAGTGTTTACTGGGGTATATTTATCATCCAAGTCCATGTTTTCTAAAAATGTTTTCATAAAATTTTTAATATTTTTATATGTATTTTTAGAGTCATTTTTACCAATTTTTTACTTTTACTACATGCTATGGAAGAAATATTTCTTTTGTTTACCATATGAGGTACTTTTTGACTTTTTTGAAAAAAGTATGAGGAGAATGTTTTTTAAATTACACGACATGAACGGATTTTTACATCTTCATAAAACCTTATTTCCATGAATATTATTCTAAAATTTTTCAAGTTTATTTTCAACTAAATTATTTTCTTTTAAAATTTTGCATCATTTTGAAAAAAGAAAACGATTTTGAAGTAGAAAGGATATTTTCCTTAGGAATTAAGTTCATGTGTTTTATCAAAATTATTTTCCATCCAAGATGACAATATTAAATAGGATTATGTTTCTCTACCTATTATTAATATGATTTTATTGTATTAATTATTGAATGATCATTTATATAGATTATGGTATGATGAAATGATGTTTACGAAACCTATATTATTTCATGGGTTATGCTATAATAAACGATTTTTTTATGTTTTGTGGCACATGTAAGAATGATTTCATTGTGAGATTGGTGGTACCTATATCTAACTCAAATTCATTGGGTAAATATTTATATCTCATGAGATAGATATTACTGGAATAGATAGTAAATATGGTTCAGTAATACCTGAGTGGAAGGACAAGTAAAACTAGTTTAGTAATTGACTTTGTCCACTATGATGGTCTTGGCAGCAATGCCTTGGATACTATGAAAACCATATTATGTGATTATTATTTTTCCATAATTATATGTTTTATGCCAATGATATTATATCATGGTTAATGTTCCTTTATTATCTATTCCTTAATTAATTCCAAGATTTATTTCATGACTCGTAATTTTAATATTTAAACATTATGTTCAAGTTTTTACATTCTTATATTTATTGTTTTTTTATATTCTCCAAGTTTACCCTTATTGAGTATTTGAGGTCACCCTTCTTATGTTTTCCTTTTATGAGGATATAAATAAAAGTTTTTGGTAAGAAAAAAAGGGGAATATCTTTATGAAATATGTTGAAGATCTTTCACAAAGTTGTAGGTTTGTGTTCCAAGTTCTCAATGACACTAAACTAATACGACCTTTGAGCAACTTTATATTTCTTTTATTAATTACTCCAAAAAATTTATGTAATTTCCATATATTTCAATCTTGGGTCATTATAGTTTGTATCAGAGTGAAGTTTTAGTTAACCTTTGGAAATAAGGGTGTGAAAACTTTAGTGATATCCCTAGAGATATTTCTAAGGTATGTCTAAGGATGTCCCAAAGGGTATTTCTAACTATAGGTTACAGTCCTAGAATTATGGTAATGATCATGAATTACCTCGAATTAAACCTATGATGTTAGAGATTGAAATTACCCCCCTTGATTATATGGTTTTTCTAGTATGATTTTGTCCTCCCACATTATTCTTTTTGGGTTTTAGAAAATGGCTGGAAACAGGAGGATTCATGTTAATGGGGAATATGATGGAAAATGGAATGATATTCATCATAAGTAACCAAATGAAAAGGGAATTGTAAGGTGATACATTATTATAATTCCTAATCAGCAATATCAATATATAATCAATAATATCTACTTTGGTGAGTTTCTTGACCCAACTAATAAGAGAAAGATAGTGTTTCATGGTGATCATAGAGGAAAGAAAGTTCAATTTTTCACATGTAAATCATGTGGGAAGTTTCATCAAGAAGAATTTTTTAAAGGAATTGGAATATGATTTGGGTGTGGAAAATAAGGAAACAAAGCTGGTAATTTCAAAGTAAAAGGTTCAATTAACACAATGGACAAGGGTAATGGTATTACTAAGACATCAACAATGATTAAATGTTTTAAATGTGGAATGTATAGGCATTATGTAAATTGATTCCCTAAGGAAAAATCCCATAAAGAGGATCATCATGGTCATATGGGTAGTATTTATGTTATTGATGATGAAGTGACTATAAATGATATATGAGATGAAATATTGGTTAAGGAATAAAACAATGACTCTCGGTCAATAGTTTAAGAAGATAGTGTAATGATTTTATGTTTATCAAGAATAATGTATGATACTATGGAATAAAGAAACATATAATGATTGTTACACTATTATTTTTCCTTAAGTATTTGAAAGTATATGTTGAATGGTACCGGTAACCATGAAATTTTATTAAAATATTTTTGGAAAGCACATGATATGTGAATAATAATGGGATAAGGAGATAATGAGTTGTTTGATAGTATTATTGACTGTAGGATTGATATGAGGACAAAGTGATATTATGGTTTGATTATATAGAATTTTTAATATTTTTGTTGTTTGGAAATAATTAATTTTGACATAATTCATGATTTAATAATGTTCTACGGTAATTCATGTTATTATAATGTTTTAAGAGAATACATGATTAAGTTATTCACATGTTTGGAATGTGACGACCAAGAACTACCTTATGAGATATGGAAAGTAAATGTTAAGTAAATTTAGTTATCCTCTTTCTATAGTTCTCAGTTTTTGGAAGGATTATAAGGTTATCTATTTATGTATAGTATGAGTTATACTCTAGTTGAAGTTTGTTAGATCAATATATTGTCTCACTATATGTGGAATTATGCATATTTGATTACCTATGATCACTTTTTTGTTGAGACAGATGGAATGACCTATCATTCTATCTCATGATCTGTTAACACTTCAAGAATTAAAAATTCATCTTCATTTCAATAAATTAGAGATGAAGTGGAAATTGATCAGGGAGTAACCAATGGTGATATTTTACTAAAATCAAGTAAATATTTCTCCTCGTGAAAACATTCATCAAATTTATCAAAGGGATCTTGAAGCCAAAAATGTTATCCTATTACCTTTTTATATGATGAATCTGATGGTCCCTTAAATCATCATAGATTTATGGCTTTCTAGTATTTAACTTTTTCCAAACCATATTCTCTATAACTATCCCTCAGAACATGATGGTTAAATTTATCTTCCATATCTATGTTTTCACTTCTCATATATGTTATCCTATGTGTAAACCTAGTGATGAGTTACTTTGGGTAACCATTATGTTTCTAACTTTCCTTTTTAAAATTAAGTTTTAGAAATACTTTTTATGTTGTGGGTTTTCATGAAAGAAACTTTCAAGTTGTAAACATTTTTCAACCCTGACGAATTTTTAGGGAAAAATTAATTTTAAGGGCGGTGGAATGTAACACCCTGGAATTTTATGAGATAGATTCTTTTTAATTTATTTGATGTCTTTGGTTGTATACTACACCAATATTATCTTTCCCTATACGCAACACTGTATTATCTTGTAGTATATGCACACTATTCTTGGCTTGTGTTACACACAATTTCAAGTTTTTTTGATAGAATTCATTAAACTTAATAGTGAGTATAGATTTTTTCAATGTATAAAAAAACTATGTTTGGATTATGTAATATGATACACCAAAGTAATCTTGTACTTAGCAAAACACTGACTTGGATTTCATTACACGCAAGATCAACCTTCCTCGATAGCTTGTATTTGTACGCAATACCGAGATTCACTAAACAATGATATAGTATTAAAATGATAGTATTCAATGAGAAAAAAATAACCACTATGAATAGTATTAACCAAATTTTGAATTTTATAAAATTTAAATTCATCTTATAGACTTTACAAAACATGATATAATAACAAATTTATTTTTTTGATAAAAAAAGTATCTTTAAAAAAAATGTGATTTTGCTGCCTTTTGATGGAACACCCATTTTAAATATAATTTTTAACATTTTTATATGTTCAATTTGAAAAAACTAAACTTATTATTTTGAATAGGGATATAAAATTTTACTTTGTAAGAATTTTTGATATTTTTATGATAACTTTCATATTTGGATGAATAGTAAAAATACACTATATTTTAATTGAAAGAAACTATTTTCATTGAAATAATTTATATGATTAAAATTTATTATTGAATAGTTTTAAAGTATAAATATAGTATATTTTTATATTTTAATATAATTTAAGTCATTTTCATTAATTTTACATTGAATTCATATCTAAAAACGTTTCACTCTTTTGCAATATTTTAACCTTTAAATGAAAATAATTTTATTCTGACAATGAGGTTAATTTAAAATTTATTACTGGAAATTCCATGTTTTGAATTTTGAAAATTGTATTTCATATTTGGAATCAGTATGTCCAATTATGATAAAAGGTTACTTTTATTTTTGGGTTGTATGAATAGTAACTTTGTTAATTATTTTGTTTACCATAGTTAAAGGTAATTCTGGAAATTAAATGTAAAATAATATTATAAAATTACCTCAACACATGTAAAATATTATATTGGATGACATAATTAAACCATTATAATTTATTTTTCTAAAATGAAAAACTTAATGGCCACATACCTCTGAACATGACATAAATATAAAAAAAATTAATGAATGTGACAAAATGTCACACTCTCATTTTATATTAGTATATTAATATTAATTTAAGTATTTCTAGGGAATAAAATTGAATATAAGTAGTACATGGAAATATAATAGAATTACCTACATCATATAAATTTTTTTTATTATTTTTAGAGATTATACAGTTATCATTAATTATGACTCAATAGTGATGGAGAAATTATTTTATTAGTAGAAATATCAAATAAATGATATTATAAATGTTAAAATAAATTTAATTTGAGTGAATTAATGTCATCCACTAATTTAATGGATGTATTTTACATGTTATTTATGGTTTAAATGAACTTTTTTTAAACATATATCTATGTAATGATATATCTAAAAACTCAACTAATGAATAGTGTCAAAATTGACAATATTGATATTTAAAATAAATAATATTTTATTAAATTATATAAAATTCATAAAAATATTAACTTTGTCCAACTAATTGGGATGAAGTTAAATATGGCACCAATGGTCCATTTATGACTCATTTTTTCATTTTAGAGTGACTATTTGAACCCTTGGTGGTTAAAAAGACATGTTGTCATGGTAAGAGTTAAAGGAATTAATTAAGGGTAAATCAAAATTATAAGGTTTAAAATAAAACAAAAACATGTCCAAAAAATTATTGTGTGAATATTATTCAATACATAGCACAATTGGATCTATTATTAGTTGTATAATGCACACTTGTACATGAAAATAAATTATATATTATTTAAATCAATGATAGTTACAAAATATTACTATCTTGTATTTTAATATCTGTTATGTCTCTATATTGGGCCAAAATCAAGATATGAACGAATATAAATGACTATTTTAATATAAATGAAACCATTTTCATTATATAATTTTTTTTAAATTTTTATAAGTAATATAATTACCTTAAAAGTCTCTTAAATTCTAAAACAATATTTATTCAACTAACATAGAAATAGAATAAATGATTTTAATAATATTAATTTTGTAATATTTTGGATTAGTTAATGTATATAACAAATTTTTAATCTCTATAAGATATATCATATATGTTTGAAAGCATTATATTCAAATTTCCACTTTGTCTAATTGTATTTTATGTCAAATTAAATGAAGAGTTTTAAATTGGGAAATAATAATATCTTATTGAATTAATTTATTATTAAATTATTTAGAAATACAAAAATGTTAAATAATCATAATGGGATAAGAGAAGGTCAAACATGTATTATATGTTTCGTTTACAGGCCATTTTTAATTATTTATATCTAGAATAGTCTTATTATATTTTAATATTTTGAGAGTTTCCTAAAGTGCCCCTCTCCTCTCTTATAAAAAGGCATCTCCTCCCACATTTCTTCACACCTCCTTGAGCCTTCTAGTTCGACCAAAACCTATCCAATTATCCAATAAAATTTTTAGTTAATTTATATAGGTCCCGGTGTTCCAAAAATTATATCCCTAGTGTCCCTAAAAAGAGATCCAAAGGAAGTCCAATGAAGAAGAGGTAATTGTTTTACCAATTCAATTCAATTTCTTTTCTTATTCTACATAATATTTCTTTGTTGATTCTATCATAAAGTAATAACTCAAGTATATTATAAATTCTGAGATGTTATTATAATTATGTTACAACCTTATACCTCCCTTTATCTATGTTATGAATAACAATATCACCATACATGCGTACATACAGCTCACCATCTCCATATTGTGGTGTAATTTGTTATTCAAAAATACTTGGTATAATGATGATTATAATGGATTTAAAAAATGAATATAAAATTATAGTGATTCTATATAATTAATATACCATCCCGTTTCATACCATTTAACTATCAATAAAATAATATCGTCGCTCATGTGTACATACGACCTACCATCTCCACGACGCGGTGAGATTCATTCTCCACGTTAACAATTCTAGAATGTTTATAAAATTTATACGATGAGTGAAAATAATAACTATGAACTTAATTTCATTTATAAAATTCATCCAATGCATAACAAACATGACTTATATAACAAAACAGGAATGGGAAAACAAAGTAGTTAACACCCAAAATAATGGTAATATTGAAATACTATTAACAAAATGATAAAATAGGATCATATAGGATCATATATGATATCCTAAATATGGATATGGTCCTGGTATAATTAAATAACATGATTTAACCATTATACAGTAGGTGACCACACACACGACTAATGAAAAGTACAAGTTAAGGGATAATTATGCAATATCATTTTTATCTAAGATTTTTTAAACGTAAGTATTTACTGGGGGTATATTTATCATCCATTTCCATGTTTTATAAATAATATTTCATAAAATTTTTACTATTCTTCTATGTATGTTTAGATTTATTTTTACCCATTTTTTAATTATACTACCTCATATGGAAGGGATCTTTCTTTTCAAGTTTATTTTCAACTAAATTATTTTATTTTAAAATTACGTGGTATTTTGAGAAAAGAAAACATTTTTAAAGAAGAAAGGATATGTTCTTCTGTAATTAGTTTCAAGTTTTTTATCAAAATTATTTTCCATCCAAGATGACACTCTTAAATAGGGTTATTTTTCTATCCCTATTTTTAATATTTTTTTTATTGTTTTAATGGTTGAATGATCTTTTATATGGATTAGGTTATGATGGAATGATGTTTACGAAACCCATTTTATTTCATGGGTTATGCTATGGTGAATGTTTTTTTTAGGTTTTGTGAAACATGTAAGAATGATTTCATTATGAGATGGGTGGTACCAATATATCCATCTAATGCATTGGGTGAATATTTATATCTTGTGAGATGGACATGATAGGAATGTAAAGTAAATATTATTTAGTAATACATGACTAGAATGAAAAGTAAACCCGATTCAGTAATGGACTTTGTCCACTATGATGGTCTTGGATGCAATGCCTTGGATACTATAGAAATCATATTATATTCTTATTAGTTTTCCACAATTAAATTTTTTATGCCAATTCTATTCCATCATGGTTAATGTTCCTTTATGATTTATACCATAAGTACTGACAAGATTTATTTCATGACTCAAGATTTTGATATTTAAACTTCATGTTCATGTTTTTACATTCTTATGTTTATGGTTTATTTTATGTTCTCCAAGTTTACCCTTACTGAATATTTTAGCTCACCCATCTTATGTTTTACTTTCCCTATTATATGAAGAAATGTTTTAGGTAGGAAAACAAAAGGGGAAGTTATTCATAGGAGATGTTGAAGATCCATCACAAAGTTGGAAGATTTTGTTTCGAGTTTCCAAAGACACTAAACTAATACAGTATTTTGGAGTCTTTTGGTGTTTTTTATTAAGTATTCCTCAAAATTAATTTAATTTCCTTTTATGTCAATCTTGAGTCATTATATTCATGACAGTCAGGTACAGACATATCTATCATCCTTAATTGTGACCTTTACCCTACTGTATAGAATGAGGATGATGGAACTATTAGATTCAAAGGTATTATTCCATTGGAGAGTGTGGAAGGTGCGGACTCTCTTCCTGGTTGGACCATATCTGTTGATTATATCCTACATATCCATGGAATGTTTTTGGATTCTAGTGGATATACGTGAGTATCTGATGCAGGAGTTTCTTGCGTCCGCTTGGCCAGTGCATCTCAGAGTCACCAATATGTACCATGACCTACGTCATTAGTACTGGTGGTCATTTATGAAGCATGAGGTAGGTAGTATTGTTACAAGGTGTTCCACCTATCATTAGGTGAAGGTGGTACATTAGAAACCATCCCGAATTTTATAGCAGTTACTTATTTTGGAGTAGAAATGTGATGATGTTGTGATAGATTTTGTGACTGGTTTTCCAAGGTCACCTCGAGGTGACAATGTTGTGTGGGTTTTTGTTGAAAGTATCACAATTTTTTCTCATTTCTTTCCAATAATTTATACCTCCAATTTTGATGATCTCGGAAGGTTATATATCCATGATATAGTAAAAATTCATGGGGACACATGCACTATCATTTTGGATAGGGATTCCCACTTTATGTCTCATTTCTATCAATGTTTTTTTAGGGCAATGGGTACATAGGTGCTTCTAAGTATACTATACCACCCTTAGATTGATGTTCAGTCAGAGTCTATACAATTTCTAAAGGACATGTTTTGATCATGCGTCCTAGATTTTGGGGTCTCTTTGGAGAGGCACATTCCCCTAGTTAAGTTCACCAATAATAATAATTACTAGGAGACAATACAGATGGAACCTTATGAGTCTTTGTACAGTAGGCCTGATAATCACTCTTGTTCTATATAGAGTCACATGAGGTAGCTTTACTAGGACATTATCTCATAAAGGATACTTCTAAGCAAGTTCTGTTGATTAAGAAGCGGTTGGATACAATGTAGTCTTGATATAAATCTTATGTCGATCATTGTAAATGACATCTGGAGTTCAAGGTCAAGGATATAGGATTTTTACATGTTTCATATAGGTTGGTACATAGATGGATCTTGAGACTAGGTAAGCTTTCACTATGATATGTTGGGTCATTTATGATTTTGGAGAGATTTGGGTTGGTGGCCTATTGGTTATAGTTACCATAGAGGTACCAAACCACGCACAACATCTTTCATGTATCTTAGCTACATCATTATCATTCAGACCTATCTCACATTTTTCAGCCTGAGGAGGTTGATATTTAGGTTGATGAATCCTTTGAGTATAATCCAATTTATGTAGTTTACAGGAGAAAAATGGTTCTCTGAGGCTGGTCAATTCCTCTAGTACGGGTGTTATGGCAACACAGCTGTTTATAAGACATGAATTTGGAGTGGGAGGCTGGTGTACATTCTCAGTGGATGGAGTTTTTTTAGACAAATCTTGACCACCCTTGAGAGGGTAATTCAGGGATGAATTTAATTAAAGGGAGAAGATTGTAAGATCTTGGGTTTTTATTTCGGTACAGATCTTTCATTTTATAGTTAAACACTTATTTAATTTCTTTTTTTTCTTATCCCTAAGTTGATCCATAGACCAGTTAGGTTGTTTTCTGGAAATAAGAGGTTTGTAGGGTTGTTTACTAGCTACACTCCAATTACATGATGTGTAATTGGGATACACATTGTCTAATCCAATTACATGATGTGTAATGGTCTGTCATTGACCCTTCAAAAAGTGTATGGGTTTTTCCCCAAGAAGGGAAGACAGGGCATTACACGACGTGAAAGGAAAGTACATTTCATGTAATTTCCCGAATGATTTTTTTTATAAAAAAAATAATGTTTGGAGCATATATTTTATGACATAATCACATCCCCTCCCCCACCTCTTTTAATGCAAAAGGAATCCCCTATGAGACCTAAAAATATAATTTTCCCCCGGTTTCATATCCGGACTCTGTTTCTTTCGTTTTCATCCTTGTTGGAACTACGTCAGTAAGATCTCAATTACTTTTAAGTAGTTCTTGATTATTTTGAATAATGGCTATGTTTTTTGGATTTAGGCTCATAAGCCCTATTTTCTCATTTTATATTCGTTATTCATATTTCTTCCAAACCATGTTGAATTGGTACTTGATACTGGATAAGCACTCTGATACCAAGCTAAGTTAGGTGGTCTATGATTTTCTTTCAGCTTTTGATGCTTTATAGAGCTATCATACTTTTCACTACCTTTCAGACCTTTCAGAGCTATCTTGGAAATGACGTTCTTATCTGAAATAGATTAAGTATGAATTGTTAGAGATTACCTTATAATCCTTGAAATGTATTGATGGTTGTTTCCCCAACTGAAGGCCTCCCATGGGGTGCGCCATGAATTACTTTGGTTTTGACCTTAAATGAACTACCCAAGGGGTGTGTTATGGAGTTTATCTAATTTGAGGAAGCTCATTTATAATTAAATGAGGGTGTTTTTCATTCTTATGATCAGTTCTACCTCCTTTACTTGTTTTACTATAATATGTCATGCTTAACTTGATTAGATAGATTGAATGGAATTGGTTAAACAAGGGAGATATACTCGTTGGTTGATTTAAACTTCTTAAATGGATTTTTATGAATTATATTAAATGGGTGGGTATACCCATATGTCTTGTTTAATAGGGATTATAAATGGGTGGGTATACCCATGTGATATGTTTAATAGTAAATGGGTGATAAATAGATGGTTATAACCATGTGACTTGATTAAATGGAAATGAATTACATGAGTGGGTCTACTCATGTGATGTTTTGGTATGAAATGTATGAATGATTGTATAAATTTCATGGACAGATCTCTATGGATTTGGAATGTGGTAGTAGAGAACTTGGATGAGTATGCATATTTTGTCGTGGGATGCCTCAGACTTTACTACCTCTTGGATCTGGCTTGCTTGGACTCGCGTAGGACATATTGGTACTCATGCGTCTAGGACTCCAACCAGTGTCTATACCAAGTTTCCTTCAAGATCCTCCTAGGACTCAATGAGGATTCCTTGGTAATTTACACTAAGGATCTGGCCCTTATTTATCTACACTTCATTATAAAAAAAAGCCATGGGTATCTTTTGTGACTTCATTATATGAAAATGTTGTGGGTTTCTTTTGTGACTTCATTACATGTCATAGTTATGGGATATATATCATTGGGTTTATGGAAATTCGATGGGTTTTTTATATGGTTATCTTTATATGGTAAGGTCATGTGGATAGGATGTGGATGGTTGTATGATGAGGCCATATTGATAGTTTATATTTCTTGTAGCTACCTTTTTAGGAGATGCCACTTGTTACAGGGATCCTTGAGTGGTTTTTTGGTATAACTTGTTTGCAGTAGTTATATGCTTTGGTCTTTCACACTTACATTAATTCTTACTTGTACTTCTTTATCATATTACAACATGATGCTTTGAATTGTATACACTTTTGGGTGGTTACCTATTGAGATTTTTTCTCACACCCAATTTCGGCCTCCTTGGAGACCCAAATAGATTATATGGTTATAGGTTTTGATAGGTTCAAGTGCCCAAAAATAGGTTTTTGACTATTTTTTTTGAGTATGGGAACATGGGACCAAGATCAATCTTGTGATGCTACTGGGACACTTTTTGTTCTTTTTTTATTTTGGATAATTGTATTGTACTATTCTTCCATGTACCTATTTTTTTCTGTTTTATAAATACATGTATAATCTGAATCATTGTATATGAAACACTTCTATCTTTTTATGTATTCATTTCATGATTTTATATTTATATGTTGTCTTCTTATTGTATAAGCTTCTGCTATTGAATGTGTTTGACTTCTGATTTGATATACTCTGGTAATGAGGGAATAGTCTCCCCAATGACTCATCTAGGCCCTTACTACTAGTCGGTAGCCTCTAGCATTTGGGAAGATGAACATGAGGCCATGTAGCCAATTGGGCTCGGGGCACTGTTTAGTGGAATCTAGGTTTAGTATGTCACAAAGTTTTTAACAATATGAATGTTAAAGGAAGTAAAAATGAATTACAGCAGTTACAGTAAAAACTGATTTACCATGAGTTAAACTAAAAATATAAGAGTTAAAATGACCTAACAACATTTTCAACACCTATTTTATGGACATATTTCAACCTTATAACCTTTAAGGGTATATAACGTACTATTTTGTATGATTTTTCCACAATAAAAAATGGGTTTAATAGAATATTTAAAAAACATGTGTGTCCTCTCCTATACATATAAAAGGCCACCCCCTCCCCACATAACACTTTTAAAGCAATTTTGGTTGAACAATACCAACCCAAATCACATCCTTAGTCCCCTTAAAACATCCCAGATCTCTTTTTTTATCATGAATCCATCCTATGAATGATTTTGTATCAAACCAAAATACGTTCCCCGAAGAAGGGGTAACGTTCCTAATTGAGCATTTTTATTTTATTACTTCCTCCACCTACCTAAAATTTTATTTAATTATGATAATATAATAAAAATAGTATTTAAAATATATTAATATTTAATTTTTTTAATTTCATAACATATATCCTTCTTCACTTCCATAAAATAGGAAATTAAATAGTTGATCATGTGTATGGTAGACTATCGCCTTACGAACAAATATAATTCTTTTTCTACCACCGCCTTTAAAGGATGGATGCAATTATGAATTTGAAAAAAAATGTGATATTTATGATATTATTTTAATTCTATAATTATAAATTCATATTTACCTTCTTAACATTCCATGTTGTTTAAAATAATAAATTGGCACTCATGTGTACGGTGGTCTACCGCCTCATGAAGCAATGTGATTCTTTTCTCACAAACGCTTTACATGGAAAGTAATAAGGTTACATTTAATGAATATATGTGATATATATGACATGATATTAATAAATAAATATTAATATATCACCCAATTAATTATCCTTTAACTTGGTAGTGGAATTATATCATTGTTTGTGCATGTGTAAGAGCTACCATCTCTATGAAGCGATGTGATTCATTTTCCATGTTTAAATTTTAGTAATTTTCTAAAAAATTCATCTAATGAAAATAATGATATTTATAGACATTATATAATATTTTTGAAGAATGATATATATCCTATACCAATGAACTTGAACTTTCATAATTAAACTTGCTTGAGAAAACAAGGCAATTAACACCTGAAGCAATGAAAATAATTAAGGATTAATAACGAACATGTGATAAGATGTTATAAGTGGATCATATTTTATATAGTAAATATTAATATGGTTCTGGAATAAAGTAATAACATGATTAAGACTATTATACATTATTTTAAATAACATTAAACCAAAAGGAATTGTGAGTTAAGGGACCTCATCACAATTTCTCTTTATTGAGGCATATTGTAATATTATACACCTAATTTCATTTATACGATGTGTGTTATACCCATTTTTGTTATAATATCTTGAATAATTAATAATTTTTAGTATTTTTAGTTTAAATTTGAATTATTTTGTCCAAGGGGACTTGGCATTAAAATTACCAAGTGGTAAATAATTTTATAACTCAATTTCTTTTCATTAAGATATATTACTTCGTCATTTTCTTTGATATTCGTAGATTATGTGTTTAATAACCTTCGAATTTATTATACTTTATTTCCACATGTTTTACATTTATTTACATTTGATACAAATTATTGATTCATTGATTAATTATCACTTAATCATTATGATCATTGTAATGGATTTTATCTCAGTTTCCATTTCATTGAGATGTATTTGTTAATATGCACCTATTCACTTTCATGTGGTTTATATACTACCCCTTTGATGTGTTTAACATGAATAAATCTTTATTCATGATTTTATTTTATAAACCTATATTCTCGATGAATTTATGCTCACCTGTCATTTCTTGTTTAATTTTTTGATTGTTAACTTTTTCTTGTGACAATCACTTTTTTATGATTATTTTTCTTTCAACGTTATATTTATCGTAAATATATATATTCTTTATATCATTGATAATATTATTTTATAAGCCATAAATTGTTTTTGAATATGGTGTTTACTTTGAAATTTATTATATTATTTGTGGAAATATTGATAAATCTATGTTATTTACTTCATATATATAGTTGATGATAAGAAAAAATATTCATGAATTAAATAGATCATTCAATATATATGGAGTTATTTGGATATACAAAAAAATAGGGTCTTGGTTATAAATATCCCCTCAATGCAATGATAGTCTCATGATAAAAATCAATTGGTTATCCTTATTTAAATGGGATTCTATTGTATACCTACCCATCAATTTTAGACTTTATTGAGAAAGGTATTGATAGTAGAGGTATCACGATGCCTAATATCATGAAGATAAATAATTAATAATTTCCTTCACTGAGAATTTAGTTATTATTATCCATTATATTTTCTCAATGAAATTTTCTCTAGATTCATTTCATTCTCAATTTATTTATTAAATGGTATGTGTTTTCAGTTATTTACCTTTCCATATTGATTATTCATTATCCAATTATGATAGTCATATTACTGATTAAATGTTATTTATTTTTAGTTATTTACCTTTTCATATTGATTATGATAGTAAAATTATTTAAATGGCATGTTTGTTCAATTATTCACCATTCTATGATTGTGATTATTGATTCATGATAGCTTCTATTGTACTTAACCATTACAGAATATTTGATATCACCATTATTTTAGTTCATTTTCCAAGAATCCAAGGATTGTACTAAGAATGATTTGAAAATTTATTCTACATGGAATAATTATATTCTATAAAAAATGTTGTAATTTTTTTCCAATGTAATATGGGAATCATGTATGTATCTATTTTATAAAGACTACTAAACTATTATTTACTTTGGGATGTGATTTATTGAATCTTATGTCAATGTAATATAGTGAGACACCACCTCAAGGTTACTAGATTCATGGTCGTTAAATTATTATAATTACCATTACATGGGATTTTCTCACACATTTCATGTCTTATATGAGGAAAATACCTTTTGACAGAGTCCGAGGAGGGCCTGAAGTATGAGGATAATTGTATTGGAATACACAGACCAAGGTTTTAACTGGTGATACATTTGACAGAAATCCACTCCTTCTAAGAAGTATGGACTTAAAACCAATTTTTTGTGGGATTGTATTTGGACCTTTACCTCTTTCAGTGCATGTTTCATACTCTAATAGTTGTATTTTTAAGTATTCATTCACTAGTATTAGTTGTATTATTTTATATTTCCAAAATTTATTTTATTAGATTTGTTTTTGTGTGTACATGTACATTATTCTAATGCATCCAATGTGTAGGATATACTAACATAGAATAGACTACATCCCATGGATTATTGAAGGTGGTATTAGGGTTGTGGTAGTCGGCCTATCACCAGCCAAGTGGGACAAAATGGGTTGGGTCTTGATATTAGATAGAAAAATTAACCTTTTAACAATACCATCATTGGAAAATAGAAAATATTGTTTCCATCGCATAGATTTATTTCTCAGCAACTAAGGGATTAGAAGGCCTGCTTAAATTTTATAGATGTTTCCTCTTGAAAGAGATGATAAATATATGTTCCTTCACTAGTTCATTTTGAATATATAATTTTTTTTCATTTTTTCTAAAATCTTTTGAGATTTATGTGATCATTACTATAGGGTTTTCATCCCATCACCAATCTCATTTGGATTCCCATTGGTACAATCTCTAAATTGTCCATGATACCCTTTGTTAAATTTTTTTCTTTCAGGTTCCCTCCATTACCTTGAATAAATTAATATTGGTAATGGTTATACATAAATTATTGAATGTATTTAAAATGTATTTATAAACATAAAAGTATGATTTCATTAATTATGTTTATAGATTAACCTATGAATCACTATTTTTTAATCTAGGTTATCCATGGTCAGTTTTGTAACATTTTTAGCTCTATATTCAAATCCTCTATAATGTGTCATAAATATAACTTGAATTACCTAACAAATATCACTCAGAAGTGTCTCACTAGTTGTATAGTCTTAGGCCCCCTCGTCATTCACTAGAGTGAATATTGAGGTAATGAAAAACCTACATTTTTTAGGCATATTACACTTAGGTTCATATGTTCCCCATCCACATCCAATTGTAATTATCAAGACAGGGATGAAATTTAAAAAGGAACAACACAATCTCTAAATTAAAAAAATATAATCATATTATCATTTAATTCAACATGTCTCTTAGAATTATCTTAATATAATTCACTAAATTTATCTTATTGTAATCTAAAATTTAACTGATATCATCCATAAAAATAACTAATACCTCTCTGATACCAACTAAGTCACCTTATACATAAGGAAAAAAATAATTTCATATATAAATGTTAAATAATATGAGATAATATTCAATACATATCATAATTAAACACACCCCAATACTGTAATTGATAGTTTTTTTGTGTATATATACATAATTATGTTATTTTATGAGTGATCTTCAATAACTACCTCATGAATCATCTCACATAGTAAACAGCTTAGACATTACATATTAAAATCACTCCTCATATCCTATAGAAAAGAAACTTATGTAAAGGTGAGATCAAAAGTTTAATAATGGTAAGTATAAGAAATATCATTAAATTATCATAAGTAAGAATAATATAATAATAAGGATATGATAACATTACCATAACATATAAAACATATACCGAATTAGTCAAATATCCTTAATTATGAATCTTAGAATATTGGTTTGAAAAAACAAAAGACATAATTCATATGAGTGAATATTCATCAATAATAAATCATGATATTTGAAAATATACCATAAGCATAGGACATAGTTTTTAGCCTACACATAAGCATATAAAATAATTCCCATAGTTAATGATAACTTCCAAGAATATAATAGTTGATTTGGATAACTATGTTTTACCTCAATTACATATTAAAGGTTCACACCAAAGAATATCATATTGGACAAAGTCACTTATTGGACTAGGTTCATTCACCATTCAATTCCTTATTATCTCAAGTGATATCAATCTATCCCCAATGCATTAAAGGGTTATATATTTTTTATCCCACCAATCACATAATGAAAACCAAAAATATATGTCCCAATAGATCATAATAAATCTATAAATTAATAAATTACAACATCTTGAATAGAAATTTGTTTAATAAAGATTTCATCATTACATCATAATATTAACCCACCAAAAAGAAACAATTTTCATAAAGAATTTATCATAAATTAATTATCTCATAGGAAAGAAATGAGTTTAATTAAATCATAAATATATAATCATCATAAAATATATGTAGAAATAAATTTTATAGTATCATAAAATAATATTCCTAGTAAGTAATATTAATCAATATAAGATATTGACATAGAAGAAAAATAAATTTAAAAGATCCTTAGAAAGTGTCTTTAAAAACATGAGAAAAATATCATTTTCATTTGATAAAATTTTAACTAAGAAATAATGTAATATCAATAAAAATAAATCCATTAAATATTAATATGAAAAAATTAAATTTAATCTTTAATTAACATAATAATCATGATGTTAGGAAAAAAATTCATTTGTAAAACATTAAAACAAATATATCTTTGAATATTTTTTTGTAAATAGTCATAAATAAATAGTTATGAAAAAAATATAAAAACTCTTTTTTAAACATTCAAATAGAAATTAAAATTTTCATGAAAATTTGTATAATAATTCATTTGATTAGTGACCAAAAATTCTTGAAAACCTTTTAAAGAACTTGGACATGGAAGGAATACTTCATCAATAGAAGTAGTAATAAGGATGGATTTTCATAATAACATTTTCTCTATCATTTTATTTTCCAAATATTAATCAAAATGTAAGGTAAACATAAAAAATAACTTTAAGATAATAAAATATCTAGGTTTTAATGTATATTTATCATATAATTTCCTTTAATTGAAATTTGACATCGGTATTCCTAAAATGAAATGAGATTATATCATAAACCCCCTACCTTAAGTCTTGTATTTCATTGTAAGTGTTCAAAAATTCTATATAATAAAAATATATTTATTATAAATATATTTTAGAACCATATTCATAAATAAAACAATATATATCAATAATTTATATTTTTTTAGTAGTCATTTTATAAACTATTCTTCATTAAATTAAACATTCTAGTGAAAACATGTTTGCTTTCAATGTATGTATTGGTTAAATGGTTATGGTCCTTTCACCGTGATCATTGTTTAATCAAATAAAAAATCTTAATTATTTTATATTTATAAAATTTATTCATTATACACACTTTTATTACCTTTTCTATAATTTGTTTATGAAAACGGAATTACATCACTTCATGGAGACAGTGGTCCCTACGCATGCATAGGTGATGTTTATATATTTCAGTTAATTAAATAAAATAAAGTTATATAATGAATCACCCTTAAATAATATTAATTTTATCATAAATATCTTATATATTACTTAAATAATTCCTTATTATCATCCATGTAATTAAATTAAAAATTATTAACATCGCTTCTGGGAGGTGGCAGTCCACACATGTATACAGATGATGTTATCATTTTCCTAGGATGGGAAATAAATAGATGATGGACATAATATATACATAAAAACATCTAAATATATTATACAGACTAATTAAATAATATTATTATAGTTATATATCATTCTATGGAGGCTTCAAAGGAAGGATTCATGAAAAATAGTGGTAAGAACATATACCTCTTCATCAGGTATTCTACTTATAAAATTACTTTAGATATTCTTAGGTGGGCCTTTTAAGAAGAATAGAACCACAATTTTGTGACTAAGGATATTGGTAGATTATTTAGGGAGTGCTTTGTTGATGTAAATAGATAATTTGGCGTGGAGAATATAGGAGAAAATGTTCCCTTTTATAAGTGATGGTAACGGTGCACTTATAATTATTAAGAATATTAAAATATAACAAAGTTACTCTCATGGGAAAGTGGCCCAAATTTGGATCACATTAAAATATATGATGATATAATAATTAAAATAAGTAATAAAATAGTATTTAGACAATTTTTTATGTCATTTTTACACTTATCTCTTTTATTAACCCTTCATTATCCCCTTTTAACCTTTACTATAATAACGTATTTTCACATCAGTTAATATTCATAATGACAAAAAAATATCTTTTTCATGATACATAATATTATTTATACTAAATAATAATGGGTAATCCATTTTAAAATAATTAATATCTATACAAATTATAAATTAATTTTTAATAATTTTATAAAATACAACAAAAACCTTTTTTAGAAGAATTCTCTGGTCTGAAAAAAAAACATGATTTATTCTTATCCCATAACTTGTGAAAACCATTATTTAGATGTTGAAATATTTTATTGAATAAATTATCTAAAAATATCATTAAATAATTCATCTATATTGATTAACATATTTATTATCATTAAAACAAATTATTCGCATAAAAATATATTTTTAGAAAAACTTCTCTTTTTACATTAAAATTATTTTATTATAATTTCAAACCAATTGATAACTAGTGAGTTAATTTTTAACATTTGTAAATAATAAATTTTAATAATTTGTATAGTTATAATCAAACCTTCCAATCCAAGAATAAGGATACAACAATAACATTAAATAATAATATTTTGATAGTGTATCACGGTATATTTAATCATAGTGCTACATGTAAAGCCTGTTATAAAATACACAAAAAAAATTAAAGGAAAAGATATCAGAAAATATTATGGGATGAAACTCTAACACATTATAATAATTTATACCTCAATATTAATTCACTTTTATATAAACTAAATTAGGATAATTTTACCTCATCACATCCTCAAGTTCTCACACAACTTCTTTAAATTTATTGTTTCGACACAGAAAAATAAAATAGTTGAGTTGTCTTGTTAGGAAATGGATTTTAAATTTAATTTATAGTCTCCACGAAAATTTCCTTATAAGGGAGATATTTCTCTAGTGGAATTACCCCAAAGTTCCATACATTCAATAGTCCAACCCGGGTCAGTCAAACCATACACTCGAGCTAGCCACCACATGGTGAGGTAAAGAAAAAAACAAGAAGTTTGTATTCAAAAAAACATGAAATAAAAATAGAGTAATATATAGAAAAAAAAGATATAACCATATCCTTATAATCTAATATAAACTATCTAAAACAAAATCTATGAAGGAAATTAGAAAAATCGGACTCTATGTGACCCATTTTCACCACCAAACCAACTCGAACTGAAGGAAAAGATTAGAGGAGAATCCAACATGATACAAGATTCCATTCAATTTACCTATATCCTATAATAAAACATCTACAACCATGAAAATGAAAAATTTAGGGTGTGAGAAAAAATCCTATTAAGATACCACCATTGTGTCTATAAAAGGTATAATATCAAGAATGAAATGGTTTTATATTTTAAAACAAAAATAGTTTTACAAATAATTTTTATAAATCCAATTAATTTCAAATAATTTTACCTTTGATTTTCATAAATTACTTTCATATTATCATACCATAAATATATCAAGTATAATTTATAAATAAGGAAATCATATACATGAATCAATAGGTAAGAAAGTAAACACATATCTATTAAACAACCTGTCATGTGAATCTATGTTAAAGAACATCATATAAAAACCTATGAGAAATAATCCATGATAAAAACTACCATGAGATAAAAAACATAAATGAAAAATAACATTGTATTGTTCCCTAAACAATAGAACAATTTTTATTAGAAAGTCAATATCCTAAGTATAAAAAATGTTGGATCTAACCAACATAGATTCCTACCACAGTCCTTCCTTATTCAAAAGGTTACTGCCTAGTAATGCCAGACACATTAAGGCTAATCATGTCTCTTTCCTGATACACCCAAGGTTCCCAATGTTTCAATTTTCAATAATACATTTTCAAAAACCATGATCACAATTTTATAAAAAAAATTCAAAAATAAGACAATTGACTTCGTTGTTTGAAAACCCATTTTCAAATCAAGAAAATCCATTTCAAAAAAAAAACCCTTCAAAAATATTTTTCTTTCAAGAAAACCATTGAAACAACATAACACATAAAACTAATGAAAAAACAAAATTAATTTATCAATAATGATAATAAATTCATCAAATTAATAAATTTTTATTGAAACACCTACCACAAATTGGTATAAACCTAAATGCCTTCGATAAAGGTGATTTGAAACTGTGAAAACATCCTTCAAAAGACAAGGCATCCCAAGAAGTTGAAATGAATTGATAAAAAACATTATCCAATAAAAATTATAAACCATTACTATATCCAAAATAGTTCCTATGATAAAGTAAAATACGGTTTGGAAGTATTACATACCTTTTGAAATGCACCACAATAAACACGATGACCAATCACTAAATTAAAGATTCAGAGGGAGAGGGGATCCCCGAAAATCACATGGGAGATCTCTCAGTCAAGAAAACGGATATTTCACTTGTAAGAAACACTTAATCACCCATAAATAACCCTAAAAATTAACTAATTACAATAATTATGTAGTGTGTAAATCTTCAATGTTGTGTGTTTCTGTATTAAAAAGATCCAATGAAAAAACCATCACCTTTTTATTAAATACCCATTTTTTTAAAATACATGATGTGAACTCTTTACATGGTGTGTAAACATATCATGCCAAGAAATAGATTCATAAAATATAATATATAGATAATATACATCATGAGAACTCCTTACACCATGTGTAAACCCCCATAATACTACATAAATTTCCAGTTTAAGTAGGAGAACACAAAATCCCCACCCTGGGAATTTCCCAAACATGGGATAAACCCTGATAGGTGTTTGAGACATTTATACCCAGCATCCCTTAAATAAAATAAACATACATCCATAAAATTTATGTCACTTTCCCTCAAAGGATCTTCATCCCTAATAATGTAAAAAATGCACCAAAAAAAGATGATAAATTTTTTGTCCCGATTCTGGAAGCCACCCAAAGGTTCCCCATTCCTGGTTGGTCATATGGCCTCAAGAGCATTTCCCCGAACACCAAAGGACTCCGACTAGTAGTGAGGGACTTGAGTGTGATAGTGGGGAAACTATTCCCTCATTGGTAGAGTAACACAATGGAAGAAAAACAATAGCAATAGCCGAAGTAGTAATAATCCATACAAAAGTAAACAACAGAATATTGGAAAATAATAAACTGGAGCACATATATATATATATATAAGAATGATGCATGATACATATGTCTAGGAAAGAATCCAAACAATTCAAAATTCTGGAAAAAAATAGTACTAAACCAAATAAAAAATATAGAAAGTAGACAACTCCTCCTCATCGCAAGCCATATCTTGGTCCCATGCTCTGCAACTCCATAATCATTCAAGAACCTGAAGTAGATGGGCGCTTTCCCTTATTTATACTTGCAATAATATAATATGTCTAGGACTAAAAGCATGACCCAAACAGGGTGTGAGACTAAATCCTAGTATGAAACCACCCAAAGATCTATGCCGAATAGTCAGTGAATATATATGGCAGGTAATAATCAAAGATGTAGTAACAAGAAAGTACTCAGCAATAAACAGTTCCATATATCAAATAAGCTGCTAATCAAGCAAGGTAACCCTCCGGAAAGTACATGCAGCCTATCCCCTCTAGTTTAGTCATAAAAATATATAAAGAATCTCTGTGGAAGCACTCACAGTCGACTCCCCTTATATTCAAAAGCGATTTAAAGACTCTCTGAGGAAGCTCACACGGTCAATTTCCTTTATAGTCTAAAGTAGTCAAGGACTCTCTGAAGAAGCTCACATAGTCAATTCCCCTTATAGCCCCAAGTGGTCATAGACTCTCTGAGGAAGCTCACATGGACAATTCCCCTTATAGCCCAAAATGGTTTACAAATCTCTGAGGAAGCTCACTCGGTCAATTCCCCTTATAGCCTAAAGTGCTCAAAGACTCTTTGAGGAAGATCACTTGGTCAATTCCCCTTATAGTCTACTAAACCAGGTTATCATGGCCCTGTGTAAAGAAAACGAGCATAGAAAAGTAATATGGCCAAAGTAAACCTACAGAACTACTTGTCTAATTAGATTATAACATATCAATCATGTTAAATAAAAATAATCAGTCCATCCTACAGTGATAAGCATGGAAAGAACATCAAGGAAGCCTAACAGGCAAAACAGGACCAAACGGTCGTAAACAGAGCATACACAGAAAACCACATCCAAATCATTGAAAAAAACCCTATTCATATCCAATTAACCTCTACACAGGCGTACATGCTTGGTAGGAAATCAATAGGGGTAAAAAGGTAAACACGCAATACCCCGTTCAAGGGTCTTGGTAAAAATTGCACATATTACTCAAAGAATTTCAACGTAAAGGCACAAACCACCTACCTTGGTGTTATAATAATGATATATGTGAACCTAGATGCTTGAATAATCATAGAACAACGATGATCGAGGTGATCCCAACGCAATCGACGATGGTCGAATCGGATTTTGGATGCTCGGTCAGAGGCTCGGAGGAAGATCACGGTCGTACGAGAGATCTCAGCCGAATGAAACCTAGAAGAAGGTGTTTCTAGACATTAGACGTGAACCTAATGTGTTTAATCAAAAAAAACACATGGCATGTACTTTTGAAGTACACGGTGTGTACTTTCCATTTCCGTACTCTACTTTAGGTGGCCTCCATGTCACTCCCACCTGGCCATGTGTGTGGCCACTACACGGCCAACACACGACTACTCGTGGTAACCTAGTACATGGTGTGTACTCATAAAGTACAAGGTGTGTGCTTTAGAAATTTTTAGAAATTCTTCTTTTCTCAAAAACAACCAGAAAAGGAAAATATACCTGAAAAGAAGGTCCAAGTTCTTACAAACTTCCCCCATTAAAGAAATTCATCCTCTAATTTTCCTAGCAAAACATAGAAGAAGGAACCCCAAACAGCTCTGGCCACTATGCTCATACATCAGCCTCCCTCTCCCAAGTCTTATCCTATACTCACCCATACTGCCATTGCACCCATACAAGAGGAACATATCATCCACATAGAATCTTCATACTACGATCAACAATCTAGATAGGATGCTCCCCAAACGACATATACTCTTTGAGCTCAACCTCCTCAGGTTTAAAGACATGAGACGGGTCTGAAAAGTAAGGTTGGAGCTGAGAAAATGTGAAAAACATCGTGCATAGCCAGGTACCTCTGGGGTAACTGCAACCGACAGGCAACCGGCACAACTCTCTCCATAACCTCAAATGGCCCGATGTACCTCGGTAAAAGCTTATAATGTCTCTTAATTCTTTTGTACCCCATCCTTGGTGTGAAATGAAGGAAAACCTGATCCCCAACCTTGAACTCCAGAGGTCATCTCCGTAGATCAGTATAAGACTTATATCGAGACTGTGCAGTATCCATCCTCTTCGGAATCAACTCTATCTACTCTGTGGTCTCCTGAACCAGACGTGGTCCCAACATAGTTGCCTCTTCTGCCTCCAGCCATCATAAGGGTGATCGACATGGCCTACCGTACAAATCCTCATAAGGTGCCATCTAAATAGTTGCTTGAAAACTATTGTTGTAGGAAAACTCCACAAGAGGTATGTGCTTCTCCCTAGAACCTCGAAAATACAGGATGCATGCTCAGAGAATATCCTCAAGCACCTGAATCATACGCTCAGACTGGCCATCTATCTAGGGGTGGTAAGCTGTACTCAAAAGTACATGTATACCCAAATCCTTCTGAAGCCCCTGCCAGACCCAAGAAGTAAAATGGGAATCCCTGTATGAAATAATGGACTGAGGAACTCCATGAAGACGTATAATTTCATGGATGTATAGCCATTTCAACTCATTAACACTGAAGGTCTCCTTGATTGGAAAGAAGTGGGAAACCTTTATGAGTTTGTCAATTACAACCCAAACTACATTATTCCCTCAAGGTGACCTCAGTAAACCTATCACAAAATCCATCGCGAAATCATTCCACTTCCACTTAGGAATGTTTAACTACTGCAAAATCCCTACTGTCCACTGATGCTCTGCCTTCACCTGCTGACAGGTGGAACACCTCCAGATGAAACCAGCAACATCACTTTTCATACCTGGCCACCAATACTGATGGTGTAGATCACAATACATTTTGGTGACACCAGGATGAACTACCCAAAATGAGGAATGAAAGTCCCGAATTAGCTCCTCACGTATGTCTGTTGGCACCCATATGTGCCCCTGTAAACGCAAGATATCATCCTCTCTTGTGGTCCATCCAGGAATAGGGTCCTCTCTTGACACACTCTCCCATAAGACTAGGCCTTCAGAATCTGATAGTTTCCTCATTCGAACTCAATCAAGAAGAGTAGAGGTGACAACTACAGAAGAAAGAAAAGGCTTCCCCTATCTGTCATGAATCTCCAAATGTATCTCAGAGAACAGATCCATAAGCTTCCACTCACTACTGGCCTCATGGATTGCTTATATTTGGATCCTCCTGCTCAGCGTATTAGCCACTGCATTGCCCTTCCCTAGCATATAGGCAAGCTCAAATTCAAAAGACTGGATGTACTCAACCCACCTTCGCTGTCTCAAATTCAAGTCACGCTGAGTGAAGATATACTTAAAACTTTTTTGGTTGATGAAAACCACAAAATGATCTCCTAACATATAATGTCTCCAAAAGAGTATTGCATAAAAAACTGCTGCCAACTCAAGATCATGCGTCTGGTAATTCCTCTCATGTGGTCTCAACTACCGAGACCCATACGCAAAGACTCCTTCTTCCTGCATAAGTACAATTACTATCCCAATACCGGATGTATCACAATAAATAGTATAGCTCTTTCCTGGATCTGGAAAGACTAGTATCGCTGTTGAAGTCAATCTCCTTTTCATCTCCTCAAAGGATGAATCCTAATAATCTGACCACATGAACTTCGCACCCTTCTTAATCAAACTTGTCAGCGGTGCTGCTAAGAATAAAAAGTATTTTAAGAAGCATCTATAATATCCAGCCAGCCCTATAAAACTACGCACCTCAAGGAAATTCTTCGGATGGTCCCAGGAAACTACTACTCTCACTTTCTCTAGGTCTACTGATACTCATATCTCTGAGATAACATGACCCAATAAGTGAATCTGATCCATCCAGAAGTGGCGTTTTGATAGCTTGGAATATAACTAATGCTCTCTTAGTGTACTCAAAATGATCTCAAGATATGTATGAAGGTTATTTCGAGTGTGGGAGTACACCAAGATATCGTCCATAGAGACCACCATGAAAGAATCTAAGTATGGATGGAACACTCAGTTCATTAATGCCATGAAAACTGTCAGTTCGTTCGTAAGACAGAACGACATAAGCATATACTTGTATAGATCATACCTACTCTGGAAGGCTATGAGAGGTATATGAGATGGTCTAACATGCAACAGATGGTAACCAGATCTCAGGTCAATCTTTGAGAACACCTGGGCTTCTCGAATATAACCAAAGAGATCATCAATCCTAGGAAAGGGATATCATTTCTTGACCGTCAACTGGTTCAACTTCCGATAGTCCACACAAAACCTGAGGGTACCATATTCCTTCTTCGAAAATAAGACAGGTGAACCCCAAGGAGAAGTACCGGGTCAGATGAAACCCTTTGCATGAAACTCCTATAACTGCTTCTTAAGCTCCTGCAACTCTGGTGTTGTTATCCTATAAGGAGGAATGGATACCAGTGCTTCTCCTAGAATGATCTCGATAGAAAATTCCAACTATCTCTCGAGAGGAAACCCTAAAAAGTCCTCTAGAAATACATCCCTGAAACAATCCACCACTATATGAATATCTAACTGTGAAGTCCCCTGGTCATCCAGGTATAGACTAGAAATCTGGGCTGTAACTCCTCCCAACCCATGATGCTCGGGTCCTGCTCTGCTCACCATGACATCCCACTCACCCCTATGAAGAAACGATACACCCTCTGGTGATGTGAAACTCACCTTGTGATGGAACCATCGACGACTAGCTGGAAAGGAACTAACCAGTCCATTTTGAGAATGACATCATAGCATGTCATCTCTTGAACATAGAGGTCCCATAAAAAGTGACACCCACCAACCTCTAGAGGGCACTCCTTACACTTACGTACACTAGCCGTTCTCATCCCCAACAGAGTGTCTAGTGTCAATATATCAGCAGAAGAAAAGATGCCGAGACCAAGGATCTCCACAAAAAACAACAGATATAAATCTATGGGAAGCCCTTGAATCAAAAGAGAAGAAGCTAAAAATGAGGCTACTAAGATCGTACCTCGAACTGTAGAGTTTCCGGGATCCTACTCCTACTGGTACTGCTCCACTGTAAAAGTATAGCCTACATTTCCACCCTCTGACCCTGCCTGACCACTCTGAGCTCATCCACCCTATTATCGCTGAAAGACCAGCGATCGACTACCATGACCATGAACTAAACCTCAACATGAATGACTGGAAGAACTCCAATTCCCATACTGGTGAGAAACTGGTGGCGCTACTCCTAAATGAGGATCCATTGAAGAACCCCTATCACTAGCTGCTGGTGAGAAGGTCTGACAGAAACGCTGAAGGTGTCCCATATTTCCACAAGATCGACACTCCACTGGGTCTCTCGAGCAATGTGGCCTCGTATACCCGCTCTTTCTGCACTGGTAGCATACCACCTGGCTACCATAAGATGCATACCACTTACTCTAATCTCCATGTGTAGTCTCCTAGCGGTGCTTCCTACTATCAGGAGGAGGAATACTAACTCTGGATGTCAAACCACGCTAGCTCAAAGCTCTATAATCCCTAAAGTTACACTTGGTAATCAGCACCTGGTTAACGATAGAGGATATCGAATTCAACTTAAATATGTTCACCTAGGATCAGACATCCTGCATGAGACCGTCCCCAAACTTCCGTGCAAGGAACAACTCATCTACCCCTATAAAGTGTGTAAAGTTCTGCAGCTCGATGAAGCGAGAGGAATACTCCATAAAATAAAGGTTACCCTTATCCAGACTCGTGAACTCTTAGGATGAATCAGCCCTCAAGGTCTCCAGATAGATGTAATCATAAAAGATGCGCTGAAGCTCATCCCAGGCTATATTCTGCTGGAAACCCACCTGTGAGACCACATCCCACCACCTCTTGGCGGAGTCTCGAATCATGTATATAGCGAGATTCACCCACTTCTCTAGAGGTATCTAAAGATGATCGAATATTTTCAACGTGACTTCTAGCCATGACTCTGCAACCTGGGATCCTCCATCCCCTGAGAAAGTGGGAGGATGCTGCTGCTGAAAGACCCGCAACAATTCAGCCATCGACGGGGCAGGGGACGATGTTCCCTGAAAGGTCTGCATCATCCTCGTGAAACCCTATTTGAACTGTGCATCAGCACCTGTGTCAGGTACAATGGATGGTGCCAAGGATGGCATAACTGGAGGATCCACTGGACGTCCCTGATCAGCCATGTTCGGTGTCTGATCATCGCCTGTAAACTGGTGTAAAACCGAAGGATGTCTCTGTGGCATGACTCTGCAAGGTCAATTTCACACCTTAGAACAATATTATCAATGACTGAAAGTTAGAATCAAAAGAAGGGAATAGGAGAAAGAAAGCCTTAAAGTTTTACAAAACATGGATACACGGCATGTATGTCCACTACACGACGTGAACTTGAATCCTTTTTACCTACCCAAGTCCTCGTACATGGCTAAACCACATGGTTTCTCCTAGAACAAGACTACATGGTGTGTTTGTTCCAGACATGGCGTGTACTAGACGAACATCACCAAACTGTGTTGTTAGCTGCATGGCTGGTTACACAGCTCACACTACACGGCGTGTTCCAGACGAACACAATGTGTACTTAGAGGATTTCACTAACCTGTGTTGTTGATTACACGGTCAAACTCCGGGATCACACTACACAACGTGTGCAAGATAGAAACGGAGTGTAAAATCTAAGATTTTATCCCTCTGTGTCTTTAGTCACATGGGTGAACACAGGTTCAAGACACATGGTGTGTACATTCAGTACACAGAGTGTTCTCATGAGAAATTCCCTATCACGTGTCTCTGCCCACACAGCCCATGACATGGTAAGAGACTACACGTCATGTACATACGGTACATGGTGTGTACTTAAGAAAAACAATTTCTTCCCAAACAGAATAATACATTACATGTACATAACATTACACACAGTTTATTCTAGTTTTTTTCAGACAGTAAGCCTCATAAACTACTCCAGAACCCATGAAAACACTGAAAAGAACATCGAAAGTCACAAATTATGCTCTGTGAGGGCCCATACTCACCGAAAATAAAAGTTTGGCATCTTATACATGTTATAAAATGGAAAAAAAGGAAATGATCCACCAAATTTCAGTCCATGAGGGCCCATAACACCTCAATAACCAAAGTCTTGAATTCATTCAAACAAAAACTTACACAAACAATACCCTATCAAACAGTAGGTATTTTTTTCAAGTCATCTATCACAGCAGCATGCATATTCTACACAACATATATCACAACAAAATGCAATTGCTAATGCATCATAGATGGGATGGCACGAATGAATGAAATGTGATTTCTAGAAAGTTCCTATATGATGCAAGAGATGTAATAACCTCATCTCATTGGGTTGCGATAGAAATAGAACCTCAATAACATCAATAGTAATAGTAAAAAACATTTGAGTCACCCAACGGTAAAAATCAAATCAACCTTAAAGTTGCGAAACAAAAAAAATTGCATTAAACGGGGTAGATTGGTTTTTCCCTATACACGGGTTAGCTACTCCCTGGAACAACTTATTACCAAGTACCTATTCTATCCTATCCCTAGATAAAGGCTCCAAACAGTAATTCAAGTGAAAACAATTACTCTGATACCACTTTGTAATGTCCCAGTTTCAGAGGCCACCCAGAGGTGCTCCATACCCAGTTGGTCACATGGCCTCAAGCGCATTTCCCCAAACACTAGAGGCTACTGACTAGCAGTGAGGGCCTTGGGTGTGATAGTATGGAAAATATGCCCTCATTGGAAGAGTAACACATCAGAAGAAAAACAATAGAAATAGAATAAGTAGTAATAATCCATACAAAAGTAAATAACGGAAGACTAGAAAATAATAAACTAGAGTACATGCACACACACATATATATATATGAATGATTCATGACACATATGTCTAGAAAAGTATCCAAAAAATTCACAATTATTAAATACAACATTACTAAACAAAATACAAAAGAAAGAAAGTAGAAAACTCCTCAGCATCATAAGCCTTAGCTTTGTCCCATGCTCTCAAGATTCACAGTCAATTAAGAACCTGAAGTAGAAGGGAACTTGCCCTTATCTATACCTGCAACAATATAATCTGTTTGGGCCCAAAAGCATTACCCAAACAGGGTGTGAGAATAAATACCAGTAGGAAACCACCCAAAGATATGTGCCTAATAGTCAGTGAATATATATGGCAGGTAATAATCAAAGATGTAGTAACAAGAAAGTACTTAACAATAAATAGTTCCACATATCAAATAAGAAGCTAATCAAGAAAGGTAAACCTATGGAAAGTACATGTAGCCTATCCCCTCTAGTTCAGTCATAAGAATGTATAAATACTCTCTGAGGAAGCACTCACTATTGATTCCCCTTATAGTCAAAATAAATTTAAAGAATATCTGAGGAAGCTCACATGGTCAATTCCCTTTATAGTCTAAAGTAGTCAAGGACACTCTGAGGAAGCTCACACAGTCAATTTCCCTTATAGCCCCAAGTGGTCATAGACTCTCTTAGGATTCTCACATAGTCAATTCCCCTTATATCCCAAAATGGTTCAAGACTCTCTGAGGAAGCTCACTCTGTCAATTCCCCTTATAGCCTAAAGTGCTCAAAGACTCTCTGAGGAAGATCACTTGGTCAATTCCCCTTATAGTCTACTACACTAGGATCTCACAGCCCTGTGTTAAGAAAACGAGCAAAGCAATGCAATACGGCCAAAGTAAACCTATAGAACTACTTGGCTAATCTGTCTACAGTATATCAAGCATGTCAGATAAAAATAATCAATCCATCCTACAGTTCTAGGCATGGGAAGAACATCAAGGAATCCTAACAGGCTAAACATGACTAAACAGTCGTAAACAAAGCATGCACGGGAAACCGCATCCAAATCATAGAAAACAACCCTATTCATATCTAACTAACCTCTACACAGGCGTACATGCATGGCAGGAAATCAAAAGTGGTAGAAGGGTGAACACGCAACACCCCATTCAAGGTTATTGGGAAAAATTTCACATATTACTCAAAGACTTTCAACGGAAAGGCACAAGCCACCTACCACGATGTTTTAGGAAATATATATTTGAGCCTCGAAGCTTGAATCACCCTAGAACTCTGAAGATCGAGGTGATCCCAATGCAATTGATAGTGTTTGAATCAGAGTTTCGATGCTCGGTCAGAGGCTCAGAGGAAGGTCACAGCCGTATGGGAGCCCTCAGCTGAATGAAACATAGAATGAGGTGTTTGTGGCCATTATACGCGACCCTGGTGTGTTTAATGAAACAAAATACATGGTGTGTACTTTTGAAGTGCACGACGTCTAATTTCCATTTACGTACTCCGCTTTAGGAGGCCTCCAAGTCACCCCCACACAGCTATGTGTGTGGCCACTACGCGGCCAACACACTACTACTCGTGGTAACTTAGTACATGGAATGTACTCATAAAGTACATGGCGTGTACTTTGGAAATTTTCAGAAATTTTTCTTTTCTCAAAAATGACCAGAAAAGGAAAACATACCTGAAAATAATTTCTGGGTTCTTACAATAAACAAGATATAAACAAGGGAGTACCTGAAAAGCGTAACGGGGTGTTACAATATCAGCACTACAAATTCTTTTTACCATCAGAAATCCCTCAAATTCCTGGACTCATAAAAATTGAAGGAAACTACTACCCCATCAATAATTCCCCCTCCCACATCTTGTGGCTATCTCGTCTACATTGCCACAGTACCCAAACTAAAAGAATTAGTTTACCGTGCAGTACCTTCTCTCGGTGATCCATAATCTGAATTGGATGCTCAACCAATGTGGTTTCAATCTAAAGATAATAATCCTCCGACCCAATCACATGGGCAGGATCTGATACATACCCCCTCATCTAAGAAACATGAAATATGTCATGGATATAAGTAAAACTAGATGGAATTCCAAATGATAGGCCACCCTTCCCAACTATCCAAAGATAAAAAAAGGGGCCCAAAAACCTCGATAAAAACTTACCATGCCTTCCCAACTGATGACATCCCAAGCAACATGAAACTCTAAAGAAAACAAGATCATCCACCTCATATGCTACCAGTCGATGATGATAGTCCACATAATATTACTGAGGAATTTATTCCATGATTAATCTCCTTAATATCAATTGAACCATCTCCTTCATCTCCTGAACAAGATTCTTCCCAACCATGGACCACTCTCGCAACTCTTCCTAGCACAAGAGAGATCTACATGGACACCCATAAAAATCCTCAAAGGGAACCACACTTATTGAATCCTAATAACTATTAATATTAGAAAACTCATCCTGAGGTAAATTATTTCCCCAAGATCCTCTGAAATCAAGCACAAAAGCTTTATGAATATCTTAAAAAACCTAAATAACCCTCTATGGTTGTACATCTGTCTGTATATGATTATCCATGTTCAATATAATACATAAATCCATCTCCTACTGCAAACCTTTTTAGAAACTAGTTGCTAACATCATGTCCCTGTCATAAACAATAGCATAGTGAACACCGTGAAGTCTCAAAGTCTCTCGCACATACAAGTCCCCAATATGTTCCACCTTCATCATCTCCCTGATAGATAAAAATGAGTTGATTTTGTGGCTCAATAAATTATCACCCAAATCATATCCTTCCCACGAGGATTCAATTCAATCCAACACTAAAATTCATGGAAATATCATCCCACTTTCGTACTAGAATAGGAAATTGATATAATAAAACCTACATGTCATTAGTTTTATGACTTAGTTCTTTGAAAAGTATGACACTGCGATACAAAATATGCAATTGATTGCCTCATCCTCAGCCACCAGTACTAATTTCTCAAGTCATGATACATCTTGGTAGACCATTAATGAATAGACCAAAAAGACCATTTTCCATTGTCTAACAACTCTTACATAGAGGAAAATGGAACATCTGACCTACCACTAATGAATAAAGTTCTGCTAGGAGACTCAGATCACTCATTAGGGGTCTCCTCGCTATAAAGGATTTCACTAAAGTGTTGGAACTCGATATCTATCACCTTCCCAAGAAAAAACTTCTCATCCAATGATGATTCATCTTTAATCAAATCCAATAAAATATGTCCACCAACCTCTTCCACTCCCAAGGCTATCTTAACAAACAAACTCATTAAGTATTAATCCTCAACCAATTCCTTAATGGCTTGTGTTGGTAACTTCCTTCCCAATGAATCATTAACCACATTTCCATTCTTAGGAGTGTGCATAATACCAAATCCAAAATACTAGAGATACTCTATTTATCATCTCAATAACAAGTTTAGATCCATATGAGTTAAAATATTTTCCTGGATCTTCTGATCAGAATACACTATTAACCACTCCCCAAAGAGATAGTGGCACCACATTTTGTTTGAATACATAACTTCTACCAACTCAAGATCATGGGTAGGGTAGTTATTCTCGTGAGGGAATAATTTTCATGAGTTTTAGGCCACCACCTATTTCCCCTACATTAAGACACATCCCAAACCCATATGTGAAGTATCGCATAAAACATCATTGCCCGAACCTGGTTTCAGAAGAATCATAAATGATTCTAAAGTCAACCACATCTTCATCTCCTCAAATGAACTCTGAAACTTTTCATTCCACTCAAACTTTATACCCATAAGGGTTAAAGTTTCCATTGAATATTTGATCTTGGAGAAACCCAAAAAAACCACCTATAGTAACCAACCATACTCAAGAATCTTCAGATCTCAAACACATTAATGGGATTCTACTAGGACATAATGGCCTTTATATTTTCTGGTTCCACAATTATGCCTCTCCCAGATATCACAATAACCAAAAATTTCACTTCTTGGATCCAAAAATCATTTTTGTAAAGGTTACCATATAGATGATGTTCCTTCTAGGTTTGAATAATGATATCCAAATGGTCTATGTTCTCCTCCTCTTACTTGGAGCACACAAAATTATCATCCAATAAAGAACAATAAAAGAGTCTTAGAACTGATGAAATATCTAGTTCACTAAATCCATAAGCATTGTAGAAAAATTATTAAAACTGAATAGCATAACCAAAAATAGAAAATTCTTATATCGGTTCTTAAACTATATCTTATGAATATCCTCTTCTCAAACCCTCAACTTTTGGTACCCTAACCATAGTTCAATCTTTTAAAATTAACATGCCCCTATAAGCTGGTCAAAAGATTATCAATACTAGGAAAAAGATATTTGTTCTTAATGGTCGTCAGATTTAACTTTTGATAGTAAATAAAAATTCTAAGTCTCCCATATTCCTTCTTATAAAATAGGACATCTGAATCCCATAAATACATGCTAGTATGAATAAATCCTTTATCCTATATTTTCTAAAGATGAACCTTAAGGGAATCTAACTCAGAAGGTTTCATTTCATAAGATGGTATCGAAATGGGAATCATACAAAGGAGAAGGTCAATATTAAACTTGACCTTTATTTGGGGTGGTAAAACATAAAAATCATCCAGAAAGACCTTTGGGTACACACTCATCACTATAGGAAGTCGACAACCCAAAAAAATGTTAACTACATCCAAAAACAAATCTGACAAACTAAATGAGATTACCATGAAATAAGTAACAACATGCCCTACACTTCCCAATCTAGAGTTCCACTCACCCTAAAAGACATGAGTGACCCCATCGGTAGCTCAGAACTATACCCAATGATAATAACAGTCAATTTGGGCCTTAACACTAACCATCCAATAAATATCGATAATCATGATGAAGAAGTCAATATCAAGCACCAATAAGTCTTATTTTACCTCAAATTTGGGTATCGTCACCCAACACATGGGACCCATGAGACCTTGTTCAGAACTCCTTCCCAAAGGCATACAAAGATCCAAAAAGTACAGCCTATGTTTAGAATGTAAGCCCATCATGTCAAATAACATTGATGATATAAAATAATGAGTATCAACTATATTAATCAAATCTAGAATCGTATAAGATAAAATAAACACCATACCACTAACAGTTGTTGGCCCTACTTCATATTCCTCTCTCACATACTCAGTCATATAGATACATCTAGTCATAGGCAGATGAACATCCACCCAGTTTGGAAGATTTGACCAATCACCCTTGGAAGTGATAGTATGAATCTAATACCCCTTAGTGAGATTGGATCCTACCTAACTTCCCTAGGAGATCCTTTCACATAAATTCTTCAAATGGAACAATAATCTATAATTATGTAAATTCCTATGAGCCTCTGTATAGTTTGACCTGGTATGACTCGAATAACCACATTGATATAAAACAATATTACATTTCCCCGATGAAGCCCCTAAAATTGGTCTTGAATACAACTAACCACCTTTACATTTCATTTTTGTTTTCAAGGTACACCTTAAATAAAAACTATACCAAATGAATCTGCACCCAAAAATATCTTCCTCGCTATGCCTACCTCAAATAGAGATACTTTTTAAACTATATCTGCAAAGGTCGGAAGTCACATGAGGATCAACATTGAATAAATACTATGCCTTAGTCATAACTCATAACTCTTAGTCATTAGGTACTCATTAGTGATAATATTAATTTTTAGGTACTATAGAAACCCTCAATTTTCATATATTAATATTACAACACATTTTCATAAAACTTAATGCATTACACAAACAGCTTCCAAAATTCCATTTTATTCTATTGCCTTTGGAAGCATGGAAACATAAACATTTGTACATAATTGAGCTACGTTATCTCCCAATAGGTCCTTCATGAATAGAACCCTTATTAGACACATCATACTTAATACATATCTTCGTATCCATGGGAAGGAAATGTAAAAAGAGGTGATCTTAGATTCTCAATAATGGTAAACAATGGAGATGTGTAAGCATAAACATGGGCATAAGGGTATAAGAATGTGATCATGACATTACAATATCATAACATCCATAACAAAGATCATAAACATGAATCATGGAATAAGTATTAGTAGTTGATAAGACATGAATTATAAAGTAATCAAGAATATAATCCATAAAATCATAACATAAGAGTAAGACATGGAATTATGGCATACACATAAACTTGTAATATGATTCCCTATAAGTCAATATGCATTTCTAGAACATATCATGGAAATTTATGAGGACTACACCTACTAGGTATGAAACACCACCATCCCTAATCATAGTCCTTTCCTTGTAATGGATCTGGTTTCCACATTTTCAAATAGTGGATCATGTTTCACCATCTTCTATCTTAATGGTTACTACACCTACTGGGAAGGATAGCCCACCATCCCCAGTCGAAGTCCTTTCTGTGTAAGGTATTAGGTTTCCTCATCTTCCCATAGTGGATCATGCCTGTTGAAATAACTCCCACAATTATCTCATGATATATAAATCTTAACCCAATGCATTGGATGGAGATATAGTTCCCACCCATCTCATAATAAAATCATTCATACATGTGACACAAGATAATAAAACATTGATCATATCATGACCAATAAAAAGAGATGGGTTTCATAAAAATCCTATCATAACCCATGAAATTAAATGGGTTTCATAAACATGTAATCATATCTTAACCTATGAAAAATGTAGGTATCATAATCATTTAATCAATGCATAAACCATGAAAATAATTGGGCTTCAAAATCATGTAACCCATTAAATATAAATGAGTTTCATAATCATATAACCCATAAAAGAGAAACGGGTTTCATATAATCTATCTAAAGAATCAGGTTTCATAAACATCATTCCATAAAAACATAAACCATTAATAGAAATAATATGAATGGAACCTTTAGATAATTTCTTCTAAATACATGATTAACATCAATGGATGTCATTTTATTTGGAACATTATTTAGAAATATCCTTTTAAAAACACATCTTGATGAAAAAATATTTTTTGTTTATAAAATGGCTTTAAAACATAATTTTTTTTAAAACATTTATCTATAAAAATTTAAAATGGAAACTTGAAAACATTTGGAAAATAATATTTCTTTAAAACATATAAAATATACATGAAAACATTTTGAAATTCATTTCATTGAAAAGGAATAATGAAAACATTTTTAAAAATAATTTCATTGAAAATAGTTTTAAAAATTATAAATGAAGCTTGTAAACCATAAAATAATTTTTAAAATTATGTTTCCTTGAAAATTCTCTTAAATTACTATCTTCTAACACATTTTTGAAAACATGGTTCTTGAAGTTCATGGAATTTATCTCAAATATAAAAAATTGAGACAAAACTACTTTACCAATTTGGTAACTCTTGAAACATAAACCCCATGAAAGAGAGATCATAAAATAGATATGTAAATACCCATAAAATTATAGATAAAAATTATATAATATATTGATGGGCATTATAATCACCACACAAAAGAGATGAGTGGTTAATAATGTGTAAATCTCACAGAAATGAATGTGAGAACAGAAATCCCCTTTTCTTATGTCTTGAATCTATTCATAATCATACAAAACTACTTTATAATAAATATAAGTTTATTATATATATTTTAAATGACCATATTATTATATTTAATAACATTAATGGTTTTATTATAACCTTATATTATCCTCTTATTAATAATTAAAGGTTAAGTTTTTTTCTTTAGGTAATATCCACTTTGTTTTTTGCATGTGTATTAATTTGTTATATTTTTTCTCATACTTATATCATGATTTAAATAATGTAGTCCATGATATAAATATAATTTATATTTAATATATATTTATTTATAATAATCTATACAATATATAAATATGAAATGGAATATACTGTTAATGGATATGGTAGGTCGTACGTACGCATGAACGTTGTTTCCTTTTTTCATTATCATATCGAAAGAAATAATGTAAATGAAATATATATATATATATATATCATTAAAGTATAAATATTATTTTATATTTATCATGTAATTTTAGTAAAACCATCCTTAATTCATTCCATGTAGTGTGTGAATGAATCACATCGCTTTGAGGTGGTGGTAGTCCACACTTCCCCAAATGAAATTATCATTTTTACACAAAACAGAAAGCATGAAGTTATGTGTTTCATAATAATTTACGAAGAATAAATACATGATATATTTAATATATATCATATAAAAATATATTTTATATCCCAATTCCCAACCATGATAGGTGGTAAAGGTAAAAAATGAACAACAACATTTCATGAGCCGGTAGCTCTCCGTACACAAAAAGCGTAAGTTTGTTGCCCATTAGGTGGAAGTTTGTATATGTGTGGGTATAACCATTATAATAAAAAAAACATAGTATATTGAGGATACTGATGATATTATATATGCATCTAATAAAATTAAATGATTTAGTGGAGAAATAAAATAAATGAAATAGCTTGAGGAATGATGTTACCTCTTCTTTGTTTAACTCCTTTTGGTTTGCAACAAATGGATTCCTCAGTAGGATTTCTGTAAAAATGGAGGCTTTAAGGAGAAATTTAGGGATATTTTTAAGTTTATTGGGTAGATATTGGTCTAACTTATGTGGTTTGATAGGGGTGAAGTAGGGGGAGAGTTGGTGGCCTTTTATAGAGGAGGGAAATGATACACTAGGCATTTTTAAAAACAAGTTAGGTGTACCCAAGTTTTTACTTAAAAAAGGTTATGAAAAAACAAAATAACTAAATAATGAAAGGTTTATAACCAAATTTTGTCCATAAAATGGGTTTGGGATAAGTTTATACATCATTTTTTCCTTAATCTTAAGGTTTATTCCCATTTCAAGCTTAATTTAACTTAAATTGTTGTAATTAATCTTAATCACTTTCGCTAATATTTTTGGTAAAAAAATAATATGATATTATTATAATATAAATATTATGCTGATTAAAAAATATACGTTTATATTTTTAAATTTAATTCATAAAATCGTAAAAATTATGTTTAATGATAATCTAACATATGTGGTGAGAAAGCAGGTTTTTAAAGTGACAATGTTCAAAAGTTCATTAAGATTTTATTTCTAAATTCATTATAAAAATGCCTCCAATGACCTAAATTTGATTAAAAATGTACATGTAATGTATTTCTACTTTAAAAAAAATTAAAATATAATTTAACTATATAAATAAATTGGATGAAAAATAATTCTGAATTAAAATTCAGTATTATTCACTATTCATCAAAAAATGAAGTTTCTTAGAAAAATCCTAAAAATTCACTGTAATATAATTTTGAAATTAGGAATTATAAATTGAAGTTTATTTTATCAAAATTAAATTTCTAAAAGTGTCTAAAATTAATTTTATTGTTTTTTATAGAAGTATATAATAATAAATTCTTTTTAGAAAATAATATTTTCAAACATATAAAGACTTTACTAAAACAATTGTATGATGTTATAATAAATATTATTTATCTATATAAAACCATTATAATTAATATTTAAAAATTATTTATTACTACTCATATTACTATGTTTAATGGCTTGGTTATAACTATCGTATTTAAATCATTATGATAATAAAATGATGTCTCATAGAAACTCAATGTTGCATGTAATGCAAGACAAGTCAATGTTTCATGTAATTCAAGATTATATTGGTGTATAATATAGAGAAATATTGAATTAGAGTGGCATGAAACACATGAAATGAAATAAAATTAATTTATTCAAAAAAGTTTCACAAAAACTTGGGGTGTTACATTCAACCCACATTAAAATAATTTTTCCCTCGAAATTCATCATTGTAGTGCAAAAGATGTGGATAATTCTACCTCATAATATCTATAAGTTCCCACATATCTTCTTCTAAGTGTTTTTTTCTCTAAAACAAATTGACCAGGTGAGTGGTATTGTTTTATAGAACTTTCTCTATATGGTAGATAATTTCAATTGGTTGTTCCTCGTATTAAAGATCTTGATCCAGCAGTATGACCTCTGAGTTTAGTATATGTGAATGGTTAGTTATATACTTATTCATGAGAGATTCATATAACACCTCTTGGAATTGAGATATATTTGTTGGAAGTTTCAATCAATAGTCTACCATTCTAATATGATCAAGAATCTTAATGGGGTCGATATACCTAGGGCTTAGTTTCCCTTCATTTTCAAACCTCATAACCTTATTCCATGGAGAAGTTCATAGAAACACCTTACCACCAACTTCAAATTATAGGTTATGAAAATGGTTATCAACATAAATTTTGTACCAGGTTTGATCTTACTTGATATGTTGTTGAATGGATCTAACCTTGTCTTCTATTTCTTTAGTTATCTCAGGTTCTAATAGCTTTATTTCTCCAAATTCATCCTAGAAAGTTGGATCTCTATGTGTATTCTCATATAAGGATTCATAATGATCCATCTAAATGCTTGAGTGAAAGAAATTGTTGTAATAAAACTCAATTAGATGATGGTTTTAATCTCAAACACCTTTGAAATCTAATGAAAAATATATCAAAATATCATCTAGGGTTTAAATTGTTCTTTCCAATTGACCATCCATAGGAGGATGATAATAAGTGTGGAAACTCAATTTTGTATCAATTTCTTGCTAAAGGCTTTTCCAAAACATTGAAATAAATCTTGGATCCTGATTAGATACAATAGAATGTGGTACTCTATGCAACCTTACCACTTCCTTAATGTATATCCTACAAAGTTGATATAAATAGAAGTATTATCTGATAATGATGAATTGTGTTGACTTAGTAATGAAATAGACTACCACCTATATAGCATTAAACTCTTTAGAGGTTTTGGGGACTCCAACGAAAAAAATCATAGTGATGTTCTAACATTTCTATTCTGGTATGGGTAATGGATGTAACACCCACTTAGATTGTTTTATTTCTTCCTTAGCTTGTTGGAATACCCAGAATCGAGATACAAACTTAGCGATATACCTCTTAATTCCATCCCACCAAATTTATTCCTTCAAGTCTTTATACATCTTCATACTTCCATGATTAATAGAGAATGAATAACTATGAGCTTCTTGTGACATATCCTTCTTCAAATATGGTATGGAAGAAACACATACACAATTCCTAAACCTTATCATTTCACCTTGGTCAAGGTTAAACACGTGAACATCTATAACCTTATTTGGAATCTCTATATCTTTCTTCTAAACCTCTTTAATCTTAAATTGGATAAAGGTTCGAACATTCAATTTAACAAGATAAGATTTTCCCCTTCCTTCACGATTTACAAATTCATACTTAGAAAATCTAGAAATATTGGATCTTTTTCATACCTCATAATGGATAAGTCAGCATGATCCTTTTGTCTCAAAGAATCAACCACCTTGTTCACTTTCTGATGGTGGTAATGGATTGAGAAGTAATAATATTTTATCATCTCTAAAAATCTTCTCTGGTTCATGTTCAACTCCTTTTGTGTGAATATATATTTTTGAATCTTATGATCAGTATATGTGTCGTACTTTTCTCCAGAATGATAATGCATCAATATCTTTAATATAAAAACTATTACTGCTAACTCCAAATCATGAGTTGGTTAATTTTTCTCATGGATCATCAATTATCGTGAGGTATAAGTGATATCCATGTTATTCTTAATAATAACATATCCTAATACCTTCTTTGACACATCATTATAGATTAAAAACCCTTCTCCACTACATGGTATTGTTAGAACAGGTGCGCCAACCAACTTTCTCTTCAGTTCCTGGGAATTTTCCTCACATTCATCCATCCAAAAGAACTTTCAACCCATTCAAGTAAACCTGGTTAGTGGATTATATAGTCACTATAAATTCTCAAAAAATCTTCGATAATATCTAGATAATCCCAGAAAACTGTGGATCTCAGTCACCATGGTTGGTCCAGGTGAACATTCAATAGCCTCTATCTGTTATGTATCTACTACTATAACATCTCTTGAGATTATGTAACCTAAAATGGAACCTTTTTAGCCAAAATTCACACTTTTTAAAATTTTCATATAATTTATCCTTCCTCGGTGTATTAATTACAATTCTAAAGGGTTATTCATTCTCTTCCTTTCTCTTTAAATTGGTAGAATTTTCATATATAAAGACTACCAAAAATTGATTGAGATAATCTATAAATGATTTTTTCATCAAATCTATGAAGATATCAAGGGAATTAGTAAGAACTAAATGTATCACTATATATTCATAGTGTTTATTCCTTGTATAAAATTCTATCTTTGGGATGTCCTCTTTCTGGACCCTCAATTGATGATTTCCAAAATGAAGGTCAATCTTGAAAAAGTACTGATCTCTATGCAGCTAATCAAACAAGTCATTAATATGAGGAAAATGATACTTGTTCTTTATTTTGATCTTGTTTAACTCCCAATAATAAATGTATTATCACATTGATCCATCATTATTTTACACAAATACGAAAGGTGCACCACAAGGTGACACACTTGGAAAAATGAATCCCTTATCAAGCTTTTCTGGGACTTGCTCATCAATTCTTACAACTCAATTGGGGCCACTCTATATAGAGTATTGGAAATTAGTGTGGAATGAGGATTGAGTTCTATCAAGAAATCAACATCATGTTTTGGTGTAATGGTAGAAAAATCTTCCAGGAACACATCTACAAATTAGTGTACATTAGGCATATTGTCAATGTTGAGTTTCTCCCTATCATTTTTATATAAACACACCTTTTTAGTGGTAATTAATACCCATACACTATAACTAATCTCTATATGAAGTATGTATTTATTGTTAAATTGGTAGAAGAACATACTCTTGTTTCAAATATCAAATTTAACTTCCCTTCCTTGAAAACAGATGTGGTATTTATACAGATAAATTCAATCCATGTCTAAAATAAAATCAAATTCAACCAAAGTAAGAATAAAAAGATTTTCAGGAATCACATTCCCATTAATGTAAACCAGATATGAATCATATACTTGAGATGAAATCATTACACCATCAGGTTTTTTCACTACTAATTGCACATCTAATATTTTTTAGGGAATCTTAATACCATTAAAAAATTATTTATATATGAAATAGTGGATAGATCCATAATCAAATAATACATTAATAGTTCTTGATTATATGGAATGTGTACCTTTCACCACATTTTTATCACACCCCTTATCATAAATAGTTATTGATTGAGTTGGTTCCCTATAACTAACTTTTCTATACTTTAGGATAACTTGTATTCTTAGTTTCTAATATTAATAAACTCATTATTATATCATGATTATTCTTATGTGTAACATAGTATGTGATAATGTCCTAAGTATAGCTATCTGACTAAAAAGTCATACTAGTCCCCCTCTTGATGAGAACTCAGAAGTGCTATGAAACTATTCTAAAATACACAATCTATAGAAATATGATATCATTTAATAGACAAAAATTTTATAGGCTATAATTGGTAGAGACTCATAGTACTTTGAGAAACCTTCACATGGTGTATGCCCTTGGTAATATCCAGTATAAGATATTGTAATAATTAGATCTGCCAATTGAAAATCCACATTCATATGTTTCATTGGATGTTCCTATCTATGGATGTGTGTATTGATCCTTAGACATTGATATTATTATAAATTATTATTATGAGTTTTTTACTTTTATGAATTAATGAAAACCATGATGAAAGATGTCTGAGGTGAGGTAGGATATATTGGGTGTGTTACATGTAATATTACATTAATGGATAATGTGAGAAATGATTTTCCCATTATTATCTTTAAAGAAAGTTAATATATCCATCCCTTTTAGGGAAATGATATAACCTAAATAAATCCATGTCCATGGTGTTCTATATTTAAGTTCAATTTTCAGGGAGTCAAAGAAGGAGAAATAGATCATATGGGTTCATGGCACCAGCGTGTAACCTTCTTGATTAGAGATAGTGTGATAAAGAGATTATATTACATTGTAAGAATATGTATGAGGTATTATTTCATTACGACAATAACTTATTTCTCTATGGGTTTGTTGGCGTGTTGTTAAATGCTAACTTTACACTTTAGGATTCTTCACCTACTACCACTGAGAAAGAGGCCTATAGGGTCACACACTAGGTGTATCTAGCATCTCTGTTAAAAAATATTATCATTATTTATTATTTAATAATTTGAATAAATATTATTCCCACATATGGTTTAATAATTATTCATGTTTAATTGACCTCATATATTTTTTCACCAGTTATTTGAGAGAAAATAATGTGTGTATAACATTTAATAAATATGTATTCTCTATTTGTTGAATATAATATTAATTTATATATTGGTGAATAATGTAGTGATATTTATTTAAAAAATAAAAATTCATTATTAAAGGTTTACTAAATATTATGGAGGAATGGTGAACCGAGTTTAATGGTCTAGGGAGAAATAATAAATATTGATTATTATTTGATTAAATAATATTTAATTTAATCTGAAAGTTAAGCGCATATTGGGAAATAATAATATTAATATTATTATTTGAAATGGGGTTCTGTAGGGATTAAATAAATAATAAATGGAACTTGTGGAATTATTTTATTTTAACCCTAGCTGTATATAAACCTAGTTATATTATTTTCTATAAGAGACAATTCATTTTATTTGATTTTTCACAACAGATTTGGTAAATCCTCTCAAGCTCTAGAGATCTCCCTTATCCCAGAATGATCTGTAGAATAGAGATATATCTTCCTCCACATCCCACACTCAAGTCTAGGGAGATCAAGGATAATTCTTTGGAATCAATTCTCGAGGTGATCAAAGGTGGACGACGCAAGCGATAGAAGCTTTCGTGATAGAACCCATTGATTTATACAGTGAAATTTAGAGATTTTTAGAACATGTTTGGATCACCTCTAGGGGGAATATTCTCTTGATTCCTACAATGAAACAATGGTATAATGTAGATCTTGTGTTAGATCCCTCGGTGAAAAAAAAAATTCCAATAAAGTAATTCTTTAATTAATTAAATTGATTATAAATAATATGTGATGATAATCTCTCTGATTATGGTGTTCTACCAATTTTTTATATTTTTTGAGTTAGTTATTTAGATCATGATGTTTATTCTTGTGTAAATATCTAATTGATCATTGATCATGACAAAACTAAAATTTGGGAATAACCCATCACAAGCTTCCACTACACCTAAAACCTACAAGTGGTATCAGAGAGTTCACATAATTATTTATAATTATTTAATGATTGATTATTGATTTTTTCATTTGTGATTTTATTTTAAATTCAATTGAAGTTGTTCTTTGAATCCAAATTTTTAAATCTTCTTATTCATACTTCATTTCTCATAGATCTAATCAATACCAATTATTTTATGAACTAAATAAAATCAAAAAACTCATCCAGAGGTGTCAAACATTCTAGCTAGATAACACAAGAGTATACACCATGTAACATGAGTTACACACCATGTACATGTGTTTAATGCATCTGTAATTAAATCAAACGGTGTGCATTGATGGCATGCGGAGTATTTATTTCGCACACCACATGTTAAGAGGGATAGGGTATTCCATAGTCAACCAGAGTATATGCCATGTAGGCCACATACATGGCATGTAGTCCCTTCGAGTAATAAATAGGCCATGCATTACCATACACAACTAACTTTACTAGTGATCGTGTAACAAGGAGACCACACATTGTGTAGTCTACTATACATATTGTGTAGTCGATTATACATGTCATGTAATCCAATTTTCTGAGTCATGGTTTACATGTCGAGTCCCTAGGCATGTGTCTTGAATACACAGTGAGAGATGTACATGCCATGTAGCCCATTTACAAACACCATGTACTTATAACAAATTATACATAGTTAAAATTGATTCATTATAATATGTAAACTTTATCGACATGTGCTTGTTTGTGGTCACTAAGTTTATAAAAAACTCTATGTGATAGGTTCTAATATATAAATATATATAATATATAATTATTATCTGTGTAATGTTCATATTTTAATATCATGTATGAGTCATATTAATAGTTGTTACTCTATGTGCAATGAATAATAACATGTGACCAAAAAATCATGTAATCCGTGTAATCATTAAGTTGATAGTACACATCATGAAATTACGTGATAAGTCATGTATTACATATGTCATAAGAGTAAATTTTATACATGTATAATACATGTTGGGTAGATTCAGACGGGTATTCATTGTGTTTCCTCCAATGTACATTAATGTACATAGTTAATTTTAAATAAATTTGTTAATTTTTTTTAAAATTATAAGGGATGATAATATTAAGAAAATTTAGAGGATAAGTAAGATAACATAATTGATTAATTAAATATTATTATTAATTGATTCGAGCAGGATTTATATTAAATAAAAAAATTAAGGATTGAATGATAGTTTTATTAAATTATTAATTTTTTGCATGCATGTGGATGATCATGAGCATAGAACAGACCTTTATATGTTATTAGTTTCATTTAATTTATTAATAAATTATAATTTTTTATTAGGTGCCCTCTCTCCTCTTATTATGTAAGGTCATGCATTCCCATGGTTTCCTTTTATGTAAACCTTTTTCCCATCTTCCATGAGTGATTAAAATCATATGTGATGGATGGATCTCACAAGATAGTGGAGGCGGTTCAATTTTGGATCCATGGAGAAACCAATCCAAGAGAGATACATTGGTTGATAAGTGGAAAGCTCTAACACGAACCTTAATTGGTTTGAGCAATTTTTACCAAGGTCAATGGTCAGTTTATGAACCCTTAGATAAAATAATTATTAGTAAAATATCATTATCATAACACTTTATTATTTTAATTTTATCAATATACATGGATATTTCATTAAGGATGTTTTATCATGATCACATGAATTAATGAAATTAACGGGCATTAAATATAGAACTAAAATATGATGGTTTATGTGTAAATATTATCTAATATATGGTTAACCACTTAAGTAAATCCACTTAATATTGATAATAATGTGACAAAAATAATAATTGGTAATTTACATATAAACGATAAAATCACTCAATTACAAATATTAAGTTAGTATAGCCTTTCACTACTTCAGTTAAAATCAAACCATAGTTTAAAGTTCTTGACCAGCCCAAGTTGTGGTCCTTCCAATAATCATGGAATTCTAACTTGATTTTTTGGTTTTACATAACTGATTTTACATAAAGGGTTGACTACCAAAGAAGGGCTTGGTGTAACTAAGAGGTAGGGGTTGAAGAAATCTGATTTCATGATTTCAGGATTGGGAGTCCACTCAAAAGATTAAGGAATTGTGTGTTAATAAAGTTGAAATTTGTAATTCCAACCTAAAACAATTAAATTTCCTTGACAAACCAATGTTGGGGTAATTATAAGGGAAATATGGATCCTTACTACTATGATCTCCTAGTATTAGGATATTCTAAATCTAATGGAGATATATATAAGGTTTCAAAAAAATAGTGGGAGACTAATAAATTTAATATTTCTTTATACGTATAAATTTTATCATTTAATTTATTAAAATTATGCTCATACAATTTGTAGAAAAATAATTAAAATGAATTTAAACATATCATTGTGATTCATACATGATAAGGATAGCCTTGTCATTGATGTAAGTTTCTAAGAATAAAAAAGGCATTTACACATTGTCCTTCTCCATGAAAAGAAGTTGTATGTGCTCAAAGAACAAATTCTTGATGTGCATGGTAATGAGGCACGTGATGAAGAGTTATCACTCTGTGAGAAACATTTTATTGATTCCAAATATATTAAATGTTTCATGTTATCATCAATGTCCAATGATCCTTGGAAGCAACATGTGGACAAGGATGTGTATATCATGATGTCTCATCTTGAAGATACCTATCAAGAGTAGGTGAGACAAGAAAGGTATGATATCCCCAATGATTTTTACAACTATAATTGGAGATTATGTTCCATATGGTCCTCATGAATTAAATATTATTTGAAACATTCAATTCTTCATCATCTTAGGGATTAAATTCCCAGATGAGTTGCATACAAATCTCATACATTCATTACTTCCCAAGAAATTCTCCTATTTTACAGTTAATTAAATATATGAAAAATAATAATAAGGTTATTTTAGAACTTCTTACTTTGATTCTCCAAGTGGATAAGTACATTGAGCATGATAAACCTGATGTCCTTATGATGAAAAATAAAATTAAGAATAAGGAAAAGAGGCCCAAGACTCATTAAAAGTCTAAAGATCTCAAGAACCATCCTTCTAAGAAGAGGAAGATTCATTGGCATGGAAAGGAAAAAGGGGTAGAATGTTTATCGTGTGGAAAGCAGACCACTGGAAGAGGAATTGGACCCAAAATCAAGGGTAAACTAAAGTTGAATTCGTTATCAAGTGTAATCTTTCAATATCTACACATTGGGTATTAGATACAAATTGTGGTGTTCTCATCTATATACAAATACAAGAACAATGTAGATTTTGAAAGATTGATAGATGAAATGTGTATCTTCAAGGTTTTAATGGTGTGAGGCTAGATTCTCTAAAAATTAGTGACTACCACCTTTCAATGCCAACGAAAATGATTTTGGTTTTATATGAGTTTTATTATGTACCAATGGTTACCAAGAACATAATTTATGTATCATGCCTATGTGTAAATGGGTTTATTTTCATGTTTGGAAAAAAATATGTTTCCTTTAAGAATACAACATATGGTATAGTATGGAATATTTAAATAATGATATTTAGGTATTAAATTATGAAAACCATTTATTGGAAATTGATAACAAATCAATATCACATGACTCATATAACACCTAGATATGGAATCATCGACTTGGTCATGCAAACAATAAGCATTTAAAAAAACTCTTGCAAGATAGTTATTTAGAATATTTTGAGATAATACCAATTGAAATGTGTTAGGATTGTTTATACGGAAAATGACCAAACCACCACTCAATGGATATGGTGAAAGGTCCATAGAGATTCTAGTAATGGTACAAACTAATGTGTGTGGACCATTTCTAGTTAATGCTAGAGGTGGAAATTATTACTTCATAACTTATACTAATGACTTGAGTAGATATGGTTATGTCTACTTGATGAGGTACGAGTTTGAGTCCTTTGATAAATTCAAGGAATTCAAGAATGATGATAATAACTAACTTGGAATGAAAATAAATAAGCTCCAATTATATGGAGGTGGTGAATATCTTAACCAAGAGTTTATAGAATTTCTATGGGAGTTTGGGATTTTATCTCAACTCACTCCACCTTACATACCATAGTGGAATGGTGTTAGTAAGATGAGTAAAAATACCTTGTTAGACATGATAAGTTCAATAATGAGTCATAAAGATCATCCATTATCCTTTTGGGGGTATGCAATATGAACTATAGAATACACATTAAACTGAGAACCAACTAAAGAGAGAAATTGAATTCCCTTAAAGAAATGGAGTGTAATGAATGCCATTTAGTTGAAAACATGTGTATGGGGTTACAACGAATTTGTTAAGTCTTTCTCAGACAAAAACTAGCACTCAGCGAACAATTTGTATCTTTATAGGGTATCCCAAGGAAATAAATGGATACTACCTATATAAACCCTCAGATGAGAAATTAAATGTCTCCAAATAAGCCATATTTCTTGAGAGGGACCACATACTCTAAAATGATAATAAGAGAAAGATAGATTTTGATGAATTTGAAGCTCAAGATACATAATATTTGGTATAGGAATGGATTTCCTAGGTTCCTGTGGAAGAATTTATTCCTGAAACACAAGTACTATATAAGGTCATACGAGAGGTAAGATAACTAGAGCGATATGGTTTTATAGTCACTGAATATGATGACTCATTATAAATTATAAATGGTGAATATCTATCCTATAACAAGGTATTAGTGAGCTCATAATCTACAAGATGGAAAGAATCCATGAATTATGAAATAGATTCAATGTATTAGAACCAATTTTGGGTTCTGGTTTATGCGTCAGTCGATGTAATTCCCATTGGATGAAAATGGGTATTCAAAATGGACATGGAAGGTAAAGTAAATACCTATAGAACAAGGCTAGTTTCTAAAAGGATTTAAAAACATCAAGGAATTTAATATGATGAAACTTTTTCACCAATTTACATTTTTAAATCCATCAAAATTATACTTTCTATAGTAGATTACAATGAATATGATATTTAGCAGATGGATGTCAAAACTGTATTTCGTAATGGGAACCTTTTGGAAGATGTCTATATGAAACCACTAGAAGGGTTTGAGACTCTAGGTGAATAAAAATTGATTTCAAGTTAAAAAGGTCCATTTATGGATTGAATTAAGCATCCAGGTCTTGGAACATTTGATTTGATGAAGCTATAAAAGAATTTGGTTTCATTATGAATGAATGTGAGTAATGTATTTACAATAGGTTTAGTGGAAATGTAGTTTTTATCCTAGTAGTGTATGTTGATAACATATTACTTTTTATAAATGGCATACCAATCTTACATTTTGTTAAAGACTGGTTAAAAAAGTGTTTCTTCATGATTGATATAGGTGTGGCAGCCTATATTCTCATGATCAAGATCATTCGTGATATATCCAAGGGACTTCTTAGACTAAGTAAAAGTATAAATATTGACCAGATACTACATATATTTAATATAGGACAATCTAATAGGTGATTGGTTCCAATGTCACATGGTTTACAAATTTCTATGAAAATGTGTCCTCAAACATGATAGGAGAAAGAAAGAATGAGTAAGATCCCATATGATTTAGTGATAATATGAATCATGTATTCCATGTTATGTACTAGACTTGATGTCCCCTATGCATTGATCATAGAAGGAAGATATCAAGAAGATCCATGAGAACAACATTGGTCTACTGTTAAGGTCATCCTTAAGTATATGAGAATAACTAAGGATATGTTTATGGTGTATAAAGGAGATGAGGATCTGGTCATCCTGGGATATGTCATGACCCATCCCCCAGGGCCTGTGTCGTGACTATTCCAAGCCCACCTTCTGAAGGCCAGGGGCTGATGACTAGCACCAAATGCACTAACCTACAAGTGAGAGGCATTTTTCTGGATACCTATATGCACACACACTCCCAACCAAGCCCCAACTCACAAAAGGGAAATAACATACCACTAAAAAAACTGAGTATAAGTACAACTAAAAATAAAGAGGCAAGAATACAAGCCCAACTGAAATAAAAAAAATATAAAAGAGGTAAAACAACTCCTAAGGTCGTCTTCCAAGGATCCTACTTGAAGGGTAGGTATATCTTGTCACTACGGATCTCCATGTCAACTATCATTTCCTTCCACCGTTAGGTCCTATATCCCTGAGTCTCAGTCAAAGTTGTCTGTCGTCTGCACAAGACATAATAAAGTGTGGGCGAAGCCTATGCATGGGTGAGTATAACAATACCAAATAGGGACCCAGAGACCCCCAAAGGTCTCCTAGAATTTGAAAAAGTAAAAACCACATAGTATAATCTCAATCACAAGCACAAAGCAAATACAGCTCACAACAGGTATATTCTAGGGTAGTAATAGTAGCAACACCAATCACAATATCGAACACCTCGACTACTGAAGAACTCCTCCTCTTTTGAGTATCATGGGCCTTCCAAGTCACAAAGATCCACTTCCAACTAACCTTAAACTTCTTAGGTACTCCTCCCCATTGCATATCATGGGTCTACTGGGTCACATAGAGCCGCTCCCCAACATGGCCTACAGAGATACTCTTCCTTTCGAGTAACATGGGTATACCAAGTCCCAAAGAGGTGATCCCACCCGTGGGCCTACCAAGTCACACATAGGTGCTTCCCACTGGTCCGTCAAGTCACACATAGTCAAAAATCAGTAGTCTTAAGGTCTCATCCAGTCACAGGGTTCCGTACATAGCGTGCATGGGAGAACCACTCCTCAATCCATCGGTCCTATTTCAACTAGCACGAAGTCCCACAAAGAAGTAACCCAATGATCCTTCATGTCATAAGGTTTCCAATGCAACAGATGGCTCATCAACCGAATTCCGGATTAGTAAGTTATAGTAATTTTAGTGTTTAGGACCCAGTTGGATTCAAATATGATCCAACCCAGCCAAACATCAACTTTCTCCAAAAGTCACGTGGAGTATCTCAAAAGGACATCCTCGTTCTAAGGGTTCTGGCATCACTAACGGTTTGTTAAACGGACGGCTGGTTTAGGTGATATGTCCATTTAGGTGTAACTGGGCTGAAAGGGGTATGGGTCTGGTCTGACTGACCTGACCCGGCCCACAGGGCCTGGCTCGAAAGGGCTGGGCTCGACTTGGTTTGATTGAGCTTGGTCCATCCTGCTGGGTTGTGGGCTCAGCCTGTAGGCTGCAGGCTAGGCCTGTTGGGTCATGGGTTCGGCCAAGCCCACCCAGCTGGGTGTGGCCCGCTGGCTGAGCACAGTGGTGTCTGCTCCCATCCCCAACAACTAAATTCATTCGGGCCTTCAAGGCAATGGTGCTGTTTAGCGCAGCCTCTTTCAGCCGGCCCTGATAAACCAGGCACGCGTGCGACCCACAGACTGCAGGTACGATCTCGGCCAAGGCTAGATGCCATGGCCTTCCTTCGTGTTTTGTCACACGCCTCAACAGTGGCACCAATTGGCATTGCACTCCCCTGGCCGGTCCGCGTGGACCGGCTTGCAAAGGACCCACGGGCGTGAGTCTGCCCTCCACCGCGGCTCAAAGCCACAACCTTCCACCACGACGTGTCGTCGTAGTGCACTGCACTGCTTCGATGCGGCTGGCAAAGTTCAGCTGCCCCCTTGTCTACCACGGCACCTTCAGGCACCCCCATTCCTTTGTGGCCAGTAGTTGTTAGCCACCACCTCCCACGGTCATCAGTGTCGCCATACAAGTGAAGCCTCTGCAGGCCATTGGTGATGCTCTGGTGGTCTTATTTTATTATTTTTTATGGCTATGGCACTCCTGGGATGGATCCTGTGTTGCGCAGCCCTTGGTTCCACCTTGCCTCCAAAACAGCTACTTGCCCACGAAGAATGCCACCATAACTGAGTGCAGCGGAGGGTCAGGGCCTTGTTCCTTTGGCCTGTGCTCTCCATGTTAGCATAAAAACATGGGAAGGATATTTTAATTATAAAAACTCCCATAAAGAAAACCCCACAATAACCTCTTTCATTTTAAGAATGAACACGGATCAACCCATTGGGAAATTGATGTGTGTTCTTCATAATAATCAAGAATGGTGTAATGGGGAGGAAACAAGCATAAACCCCCTACCTTGTATTTGTTGGAAGGTGTTGTAGAAGAGGAGTAAGTGTACATGTCTGATGGTGTTCTTTGGCACTTGTCGTCACCCATCGATTCCCCCAACATCCGTTGCTTGATCACATTCTTCATCCGAGCAGAAAGTCATCGGTGCATCGTCAGAGCTTCCTCTCGTAGCTCTCCCAAAACCCAAGCCCGAGCTCAGATTAAATATATGGGATGATAGGATCAATGCACCACACAATTAATGAGATTCATTAATGAGTATAATTAATTAACCTATTTAATTCTCTCAATGATGCAGTTACACATTCATTTAATTTATTCCAATGGGCGGTTACACAAAATGATATTCAATCCATTAAATGGATTGATGTTGCACCGAAATCCCACCACCGTTTGTCTAAAGGTTGAAAAAAATAAAAATAAAACAATATTTAGTTATTTTATTATGTTTTGTAAAGTCCAGGAAACTGATTTTTCCTCCGACCCATTCCGATCAAATTTAATCTTCCCTTAAGAGAATCCCAGCACTGCAGATTCAATGGTGCCCTCAGTTTTTTAATCCCAGAACTGGTTCAAAAGATATAAAATTATGCCCATATGTTTACTGAATGTACCTTAAAAAAGTTCAAAATTCCATTCCAGGCTCTCCGGGCCTCGGAAACATGTGCTGTCAATTTTCACAGACTCGTAATAATCCCAAATAATTTAAAAATATATATATGGAATTTTGAGGACATTACATTCTCCCTACATTATGGCTTTTCATCCCCAAAAGCTAAAAAACTAGAGGAACAAATGGGGGTACTGAGCAGGTATTTGGGCCTCCCACTCCCATATTCTCTCATGGAGATTCCCTTGATACCAAGGAAATCACACGAGAGGAATCAACTGCCCATGAAGGACCTGCTCCTGTTAATCCTCTATCTCCACTAGGAACTCCACAAATTTCACCCCATCGTCGATATCCATCTCTCCCTAATCAATAACGTGTGATGGATAATTCACGTACCTCCTCAGCTGCGACACATGGAAAACATTCTACACATGGTGCATCTGTGGGAGAAGAGCTAGATGGTATGTCACCTCACCTACTCAGTAGAGGATCTGGAATGGTCCGATGAACCTCGTAGATAGCTTGTCGCCCCGTCCAATCCTCTGTAATCCTCGTCGGGGTGAGACCCATAGGAAACCAAGGTCTCCATCCCCAAACTCCAAGGGTCTTTGTCTCCTATCAGTATAAGACTTCGACCGGCTCTATATACTATTAATCCTCTCCTAGATGATATGAACCTTCTCCATGGTTGCATGTACCATCTCTGGACCCATAAGTGCTGACTCCCCTTGGTTTTTCCAGCCATGTGGTGATCTTCAAGGTCGCCCGTACAGGGCCTCAAATGGAGCCATGCTGATGGTGGACTGATAATTATTATTGTATGTGAACTCCACCAGTGACAGGTGGTCCTCCCAACTGTGGAAAAAATAAATGAAACAAGCATGAATCATGTCCTTGTGTGTCAGTATGGTGCTCTCTGTCTGACCATCTGTTTGAGGATGAAAGGTGGTTCTAGATCATAGTGAAGTCCTAAATGCCTCCTGCAATATCTTCCATAGGTTGGATGTAAAACGTTCATCGTGATCAGAGATAATCGTCGATCGAACCCTGTGAAGTCGTACAATCTCATATATGTAGAGGCATCCCAAGATCTCTACTAATCCCTTCTCTCAGATGGGTAGGAAGTGGGCCTACATGGTGAGTCAATCAACGATCACCCAGATTGAATCATAGCCCCTTGACATATGTGATAGCCCTATCATAAAGTCCATGGATATATCATCCCACTTCCATTCTGGCACCTCAAGTGGATGAGCTAAGCCTACTGGGACCTGATGCTCAGCCTTCGCTTGGTAACAAGTGAGGCATAGTGATATGAACCCTTCCACTGCTTTCTTCATCCCTGGCCACCAGTACTAATGCCAATGGTCCTGGTACATTTTCTCCATGCCAGGATGTTCCACCAAAGTAGATGTGTGGAAATCTTTCAACACCTCCTCTCGTAACATCATTGGTAACATGGTGCATCCTCTAAAGAGGATGACGTGCTCCTCACCTTCAGAAAATATTTCATGAGACTGTCCTGAGGACATCTGAGAACGTTGGGCCTCACGGTCAATGTCCCCAAGCTGATCCTCCCAAACCCACTAAAAGAGTGGAGGAGTGACATTCATAAACTAGAGGTAGGCTACTCCATATCTATCCACGAAGGATATCATCAACGCAGCAAGCTGCCTTATCGCCTCACTCAGCAAGTGTAGACCAGAACTCATTCTGAGTGTGTCAGCTACTATGTTCCCCTTCCCAGGAGTATAGACTATCTCAAAGTCATAATCTGTTTCGACCCGCCTTCACCAAAAGGAGGGAAGGGTCAGCAGACTGTCAGGACCTTCCTTCTTTAAGTTGGAGGATAGATAGTGGCCCCCTGAAACCCACCTTCAATAGGTCCCGGAGTGGCGACTAGCACCAAGGGTATAAAATCACACCTTAAATGGAAGGCATTACCCTTTTTCCTTTTTACAGGATTGGGAGATAAGATGATGGAACCCAAAAAATCCAAAACTAAAAGAAAAGTAAAGCAAAAAGTAAACCATTCCCATATGCATGTTTCAAAAATAAAAGCCACAAAGTACTAAAGGTGACTACAAAGGTAAGTACCAAAGGAAGGAAAAAAATAGCAACTGCAACTGCCCAAAAGGTCTGAGCTTGTATGGTCTTGCGCGATCCCCGAAGTCCTCCTGGAAACCTAAAAGTAGTTTTATATACGTAGGGTGAGCATACAAGTACACTAAGTAGGAAAAACCAAAGACTCTCGTGCACAAGTGGGGGAACGTACTAAAGTCCCATGAGAAAAGGAGTAAGCCAAACACCTATCAAGGTTAACTATCCACCCAAGCCTCACCAAGGCACACTCCACAAATAACACAAGTCAAGTAATATATATAATAATAGCACATCGATGTTTGGGTACCCCGCGCCACTTTCCCACTGGTTATTGAGACATCCTACGTATCAAACCAATCTTGCCATTCTCACCGCAGTCCCACTGCCACACCCGCCCGCACACACCTGGGCCACAACCGCACACAGTCCCACTGCTGAATCCCACTCGCAAACACCTGGGTCACAGTTACACGTAACCACGCCTGCAAACACCAAGGCCAGAACAACCGCCACTACGCTCGAAGACACCTGGGCTAGAAGATTCACTGCCACGCCCGAAGACACCTGGGTCTCATCCCGAAAACACTTAAGAAACCACTTTTCGCACACACCTGGCCAACCACCACACTACCTCGCCCGAAGGTTCTTGGGCTAATAATTGACCTCAAGCCATCACAGCCAGCCCGAAGATACTTGGGTTGTCCGGGAAAGGGGGCAGAAAATGAGCTAATAACCGGCCACTAAAAATAGTGTTGGGAAAAACACCCTCCCCCATGAAATGGGGGTGTTCGGCACTAGGTGCTCAACTTGGGTGGGGCGCGAATAAGAAAAAAAAACTACAAATATAGATATAGGTAACAAGCACTCACCCAAAGTTTAGGTTTTTCTTCAGCCCTCCTAAAGAGCACAAACAACACTAAGTTCAAGTCACGACTCTTGCCAACAAAACCCATTTTTCCCATTCTTGTTTCATGTTCGGTGATAATGTTTAAATAATTTTAAGCACTACTAGGCAACTAGTAAGCATAGAAACAAGTCCATGAAAGTAAACAGTCAAGAATCAACCATAACACCCACACCCGGTTCTCAACAACAGAGGATCCCACCCCAATTCATTATATAAACAAGGTAACCATCCGATCTTTAAACTCGCAAATACTGAATCCATAACAACAAGGGATCCCATCCCCAATTCCAAAACCACCGAGAGTATAAAAACAGGGGATCTCATCCCCTCCCACATCTCCATCAATCATCCCGTAAAAAGGAAACAACCAAACCACTACCACCGACACAAAGTAGGGCCATGCCTGTATTTTCATATTTAAAAGATTTTACACGCTCCATGATTTCAATTCCCGTGTGCTTTAACGGGGGTTATCACAGAGGGATCGATCCTGGTGCTTTCAATTTATTTAGCCTGGTGTACATGATTAATTCCTTTTTACAGCAGGAGTTAACAACCACAAACAAACCACTTAAAAAAACATCCCAAGGGGTTCATTAGTGCACAGAGAAAGACCACCAACGGCCCTGATTTTCAGTAGGCGTAAGCCCACATAATTCATAGAGAAGATCATAATATAAAGCAGCATTAACGATCACAACCCCCCCTTATTTCTTTATAGAATCATTTCATTATCTTTATTTAGGTCTGGTTTATCAAATTCTATAGAATCAGAAGCACACCCACCCCGGATGATACACAAAAGAGAGAGAGGCGAAGGATAAATTCCCTACCTATTGATAGATGATCGATGCTTAGGCCGGGCACAGAACTTTACGGATAATGATGCAGCTCGCCCGATGCACCAAAAGCTGTTTGTGAAAAGCCGCGATTGAGGAAAGAAGAAACCAGGCCTAACCCTTTAGTTTATAATGGCCGTGGACGATTGAGATAATAACGCGAAACCGCAGGAGGCTCGGGGTCGTGGTTTGGCCACGCAGCCCCACACGTCATTAAAGGGTCAGGTGGTTTAAACTGATACATTAATTCATTAATTAATTAATTAAAACATTCACGCGCGTTACTGGGATTTAAAACACGCTTAAAGGAGTTAAAAAAATTTGGTTTAAAACCCTAATTGTGCAAGAAGGAACGCCACTGGAAAGAACCAGCGTGGTAGGCCAGAGCCACCGGTGGCTGAGGGCTACCGGTGGGTGACGGCTACAGGTAGGCTACAGCTACCGGTAGGCTGCGCTACCGGTAGGCTGCAGCTACTGGTAGACCGAGCTACCGGTAGGGATGAGCTACCGGTAGACAGAGGTACCAGTAGGCTGCGGCTACCGGTAGACCGAGCTATCGTTAGGCCTGCTACCGATAGGCTGAGGCTACTGGTAGGCCTACACCACCGTGATTCCCAGACCAGAAAACCCAACACGAGATTTTCACAAAGTAATGGACCCCAAAACCTGGGCCATTACATACTATTTGAGGAACTCCATCCTTAACTGTAGTAGAGACCCAAGATTGATGTACATGGACATTACATTAATTTTGTGGAATACTTAACATATGATAAAAACATATTCCCAACAACTGTGTTAGTTTAGTGTCTTTGGAAACTTGGAACGTAATATTCTAATCATGGTGAAAGATCTTCAATATCTCCCATAAAGATCTCCCCCTTTTTTTCCTACCTAAAACCTTTCTTTATATCTTGGGGAAAAGAAAACATAAAAAGGGTGAGATCAAATGCTCTGTAATGGTAAATATGGAGAACATAAAACAAACCATATACATTTTAACGTAAAAACCTGAACATAAAGTTTAAACATCAAAATATTGAGTCACGTAATAGATCTTGGCAGTACATAAGGCATAGATCATAAAGAAACATTAATCATGATAAAATAACATTGGAATAAAACATGGAATTGTGAAAAACCATTAAGCACATAATATGATTTCCATAGTATCCAAGGCATTGTTGTTGAGACCATAATAGTGGACAAAGTCCATTACTGAACTGAGTTTACATATCGTTCCAGCCACGTATTACTGAACCGGATTTACCTGCCATTCTAGTCATGTCTATCTCATGAGATATAAATCTTTACCCAATGCATTGAAGGTAGATATAGTTCCCACCCAACTCATAATGAAATCACTCTTACATATTCTACAAAAACATAAATCATTCATCATAGCATAACCCATGAAATAAAATGGGATTCTTAAACATCATTTCATCATAACATAATCCATATAAGATAAATGGACTTCATGAAAATAATTCTATCTTAAACATAATCAAATAAAATTAATAATAGGGATAGAGACATAAACCTATTTCATCTTAGATGGAAATATATTTTTGATAAAACACTTGAACTCAGTTCTTAATGAAAATATCCTTTCTTCTTCAAAAACATTTTCTTTTTTCAAAATGTCATGCAATTTTAAAATAAAAGAAGTGCATTGAAAATAAAATTGAAAACTTGTAAAGGAATACTCATGGAAATAATGCTTTATTAAATTTTAAAAATATATCCATTCCATATAAGTTTGAAAACATTATCCTCATACTTTTACCGAAAAAATTCAAAATGTACATCGTATGGTTAACAAAATAAATCTTCCTTTCGTACCATGTACTAAAAGTCAAAAGGGGGTAAAAATGACTTTAAACATACATATAGTAATAGTAAACATTTTTTGAAAATATTGTTTTTGAAAACATGGACATGGATGATAAATATATCTCTAGTATATACTTACGTATAAAAAATCTTGGATAAAAATGAGATTGCAAAATTATCCCTTACCATAGGTCTGATTTCTTCAGTATGTTTCTGAAAATCCTGTATAGTGGTTATAAACATATTATTAACTTGTAATAGAACCATGATAATATTTATGATATCATATATGATTCACTTATGACTTTATATTACCTATTCATTTGTCAATTCCATGTTAAAGCAACATTTTGGGTAATAATCGTTTCATTTATCATATGTGTTTGGACTTTTTATTCTTCATATAATTACTTAGATCATGATTCACTTAATTAAAAAATGTAAAAAATGATTTATATATCATATATATTCCATATATATATAATATATTTATAAATGGAATGGAATACACCGTTCATGGAGACGGTAGTCCGTACGTATGCATGAACGTTGTTTTTGTTTCCTTATTATATTGAATGGAAGTAAGTAAATGACATATATATATATAAATATAGTAGAATTATTATGTCATATATTTCATTATTTTTTATTATATATAGTTTATAATCAATCTTGAATGGTTTACATGGAGAATGAATCTTATCGCATCGTGGAGACGGTAAGCCATACGTATGCATGAGAGGCGATATCATTCACATAGTTGTTGAACAGTATTAAAGTGGATTGTATATAATATCTCAAAAGTAGTATCATGTTTTAATAATAATATATATTTATTATTTACACCAATATAACCATCCAATTAAGGTGGTGGTGAAATATATATTACACCACTGCGTGGAGACGGTAATCTGTACATACGCACACGCGATGATTTCATTTTTCATAGGATGGATTGAAGGTGAAATAGGGTTGTCTCATATTTATAATAACATATCAGTATATGAGTAATAATGATGTTATTATTTTATAATGAAACAACTAAAGAAGTGGAAGTAGAATAAGAAATAAATTTAAAAGAATCGGTAAAAGATATTACCTCTTACTCGACATGCCTTTTTTAAATTTCCATAACACACAAGCTATCGAGGAAGGTCGATATCTCATGTAACGCAATCCATGTCAGTGTTAAGTGTAGTGAAAGCTTCCTTTGGTGTAGCGTATAACATAATCCAAGCTTAATTCATTTATAAATTTAACAAAATCTATACTCATTGTTGTTTGAAATGAATTCTACCAAAAGAACATGAAATTTTGTGCAACACAATCCAAGAATAGTGTTGCGTATATTGAAAAATAATACAGTGTTTCATATAGCACAAGATAATATTGGTGTATTGTAAAACACAAGACATCAATGAAATTAAAAATAATCTATCTCCAAAAATCTCGGGGTGTTACATTATACCCCCCTTAAAATGAATTTCTTCCTCAAAATTCGTCGGGGTTATAAATGGTTTTCTACTTGGAAGTATATTTCATGGAAACCCACATCGTAAAAAGGGATACTAAGAAATCATTTTAAAAAAGGGAAGTTAGGAATGTAACAGTTACACAAAGTTACTCATTATTATGTTTCCACATAGGAGAACATAGGTGGGAAGTGAAAACATGGATATGGAAGAGAAATCTAACCATAAAGTTCTAATGTATAGTGATATAGAATAAGGTTTGGAGAAAGTTAACTACCAGAAATCCATAAATCTATAAGGATTTAATGGAACATATGATTCATTGGATTTGAAGGTACCGGTATAACATTTTTGGTTTTAAGATCCTTTTTCCTAAAGTTTAAGAACATGAGAAGAAATACTTAATTGATTTCAACACAATATAATCTTTGGTTGTGCTTGGAACAATTTTTTCTTCATCTCTTATTCAAAAAAATGAACTTGAATATTTCATTCTTGAAGTGTTAGCAGATCATGCGATAGAATGATAGGTCATTCCATCTTTCTCAACAAAAAGGTTAGCATAGACAATGAAATATACATAAGTCCATCTTTGGTGAGATTAATCATATATGGTTACAAAAATGGACTTATAATTCATCTATCATACAAATTAATACAATAAAACTAATTTCTACTAACTAGGGACTTTTTTAGGCCAGTTGTAGGCAATAAAGGTCTGTCGCACTTCGGTTGTGGGTTCAATTCCCGTAGCCTTGTCTGACGTGACGGGTTCTCATATGTCCTGTGGGTTGTCCTTTTTCTAAAACTATACTATTATAAAATTATAGAAATAAAATAAAAAAATTATAACCTTAAAAAATACTATCTGATGTCCAACATAATCCATTCCAACCTTTAGGTTTATCCAAAATACTTCTGTGCAATCTCATAGTAAAAAGAAAAAAATTACCAGAATGGTCATATAACAAGCATGTGAATACCGTCATTTATCCCCCATATATCACAAGATATATCTTTTGGCTAACATTCCAAACATTTTAAGGAATTCATCTTCTATTCTCTTGAAATATTATAATAACATAAATTATTGTAGATCCTTGGTGACAACATGAATGCTGTCAAAAGTTAACTCTTTCCACATAACAAAATCCCAAAAATTCTATATACTCAAACCAATATATCACTTTGTCCTTATATCAATCATGAGATTATTAATACTATCAAACATCTCATTATATCCTTATCCATTCATTATGCACATATCATGTTCATTCTAAAAATATCTGAATAACCTTTCATGGTTACTGGTACCATTCAACATATACTTTTAAATGATTAAGAAATAACAATAGTGTAAAAATCCTTAGATATTTATTTATTCTATAGTACCATTAAATTACTTATACAACATTACTCCTGATAAACATGCAATCATTTCACTATCTTCTTAAACCATTGACCGAGCATCATCATTTTATTCCTTAACACTTCTTTCATCTCACATATCATTTTTAGTCTCTTCATCGTCAGCAACATAAATACTACCCATACGACCATGTTAATTCTCTTAATGATATTTTCACTTAGGGAATCCATTTGGATAATGCCCGTATATTCAACATTTAAAGCATTAGACTTTTTTGATGTCTTAGTAATACCATTATCTTTCTCCATTGTGTTAACAGAACCTTTTCCTTTGTAATTACTAGCGTTGTGTCCTTCTTTTCCACACCCAAAGCGTCTTTCTGTTCCTTTGAAACATTCTCCTTCAGGTCTATTCCGACATGATATACTTGAGGAAAATTGATCTTTCTTTACTCTATGATCACCATGAAACTCCATGTTTCTCTTATTAGCTACTTCAGGATACTCACTAAAGTTGAGATTATTGATCATATTATGAGATATCTGAATAGGAATAATAATGATGATTTTCCTTCCAACTCCAATTTCATTTGGTTTATCATGGATAATATCATTCCATTTTCCATCATATTCTCCATTAACATGAATCCCCATGTTTCCGGCCAATTTTTAAAACCCAAAAAGAATATTGTGAGAGGTGAAAAACATACTAGGAAAACAAAATAATCAAGGGATAGTACTTTAAATCTCTAATATCTTAGGTTTAATCATAGGTTATTCATAACTGTTACCATAATTCCAGTATTGTAACTGATACTTATACTTAACCTTAGGTACATCCATAGACAAACCTTAGAAATATCTCTAGGGATCTTACTAAATTTTTTGCATTCTAGTTTCCAAAGGTTGGCTAAAGCTTCACTATGATACCAAATGTAGAGACCCAAGCTTGATGTACATGGAAATTACATTACTTTTTCAGAATACTTAACACATGAAAAAAGTATACACCCAAAGACCGTATTAGTTTAGTATCATTGGAAACTCAAAATGTAATCTTCTAATCATGGTGAAAGATCTTAAACATATCCCATAAAGATCGTCCCCTTTTTTATCTACCTAAAACCTTTCCTTATATCATGGGGACAATAAAACATAAAAATGGTGATCTCAAATGATCAGTAAGGGTAAACATGGAGAACATAAAAAAACCATATAAATTTGAACGTAAAAACAAGAACATAAAGTTTAAACATCAAAATCTTGAGTCATGAAATAGATCTTGGTAGTACATACGGAATAGATCATAAAGGAGGATTAATCATGATAAAATAGCATGGGAATAAAACATGTAATTGTGGAAAATCATTAAGAATATAATATGATTTCAATAGTAGCCAAGGCATTGTTACCGAGAGCATCATAGTGGACAAAGTCCATTTCTGAACTGGGTTTACTTGCTGTTCCAGCCATGTATTATTGAACTTGATTTACCTATCGTTACAGTCATGTCTATATCATGAGATATAAATATTTACCCAATCCATTGGAGGGAGATATAGGTCCCACCCATCTCATAATGAAATCATTCTTACATGTTCCACAAAAACATAAATCATTCATCATAGCATTACCCATGAAATAAAATCGGAATTTTAAACATCATTTCATCATAACATAATCTGTATAGGATAAATGGACATAATAATAATGATTCCATCATAAAAATAATCAAATAAAAGTAATAATAGGGAAGGAAACATAACCCTATTTAATCTTATATGGAAAAATAATTTTGATAAAACACTTGAACTTAGTTCTTGAGGAAAATATCCTTTCTTCTTAAAAAATGTTTTCTTTTCTCAAAATGTTGTGAAATTTTAAAATAAAAGAAGTTAATTGAAAATAAACTTGAAAACATGTAAAATAATCTTCATGGAAATAATTCTATATAAAAGTTTAAAAATATGTTCATACCATATAAGTTAAAAAACCATTCTCCTCATACTTTTACTGAAAAAGTCAAAAAGCACCTCGTATGGTTAACAAAATAAAGATTCATTCCATACCATGTAGTAAAAGCAAAAAAGGGGTAAGAATGACTTTAAAAATACATAGATTAATAGTAAACCTTTTATGAAAACCTTTTTTTTAAAACATGGACATGGGTGATAAATATATCCCTAGCATGTACTTATGTATAAAAAATTTCAGATAAAATTGAGATTGCAAAATTATCCCTTAACGTAGGTCAGATTTCTTATGTATGTGTCATTTATAGTGAGTTTAAACATATTATTAACTTGTAAAAGAAACATAATAATATTTATGATATCATATATGATTCACTTATGAATTTATATTACCTGTTAATTTGTCAATTACATTTTAAAGCAATATTTTGGGTAATAATCGTTTCATTTATCATACATGTTTGGACTTGTTATTCTTCATATGATTACATAGATCATGATTTAATTTATTTCAGAATGTTAACCATGATTTATATATCATATATATTCCATATATATATATATATGTCGATAAATGGAATGGAATACACCATTCATGGAGACAGTAGGTCGTACGTATGCATGAACACTATTTTGGTTTCCTTATTAAATTGAATGGAAGTAGGTAAATGACATATATATATACATAAATACAATAGAATTATTATTTCATTTATTTTATGATTATTTATTATATATACTTTATAATCATTCTTAAATTTATAACATGGATAATGAATCTCATCGCGTCGTGGAGACGGTAAGCCATACGTACGCACGAGTGACAAAATCATTCACATAGTTTTTGAAAGGTATTGAATTGGATGGTGTATAATATCTCATAATTAGTATCATGTTATAATAATCATATATAGTTATTATTTCCACCATTATAACCATCCAAGTAAGGTGGTGGTGAAAAACAGATTACACCACGACGTGGAGATAGTAATTCGTACATACGCATGTGCGATGATTTCATTTTTCGTAGGATGGATAAAAGGTGAAATAGGATTATTTCATATTTATAATAACATATCGGTATATTATTGATACTAATTTTATTATTTTATAATGAAACAACTAAATAATAGGAACTAGAATAAGAAATAAATTTGAAATAATCGGTAGAAGAGATTACCTCTTACTTGGCGTGCCTCCTTTAAATTTCCTCTTAGGGCACAAGAGTTGGTCTTTTGAGATGAAAAGAACCTCTATAATGTTACTAGGAAAGTTTAGAAGAGTAAATTTCATGGATTGGATATGCATGAATGCTTAAAATGGAGTGAAGAGGATATGGATGAGGTGCCCTTTTATAAGAGAGGAGAGGGGCAATTTAAGAAAGTTCTGAAATATTAATTTATTATAAATTCAATTTCTACTTAAAAAGATCAAAAACTTATTTAATTCTCAGATAATATGATTTATGTTCAAATACCCATCATCCAATAATTTTTTGACAAGGTTTGAATGTTTTTTTGTCCTAATCGTTTTGGTTTTACCCTTATTTTACCCTTTTTAATCGTACTGTGATATCATGTTATTTACACATTTTGGGTTAATGTAATTATTATATCTTGTGAAACGACCAAAAAAAGTTATTTGTGAAATATTTGGACTTATATTAACTATTTTTTTTGAATCGTATATTTTTATGAATTTAATATCTTCTAATATACTATTTTATGTTTTAAGTTATGAATTGTGTCAATTTTGGACACTATTCATACTTGACTTTTTTTAAAAATTCGTAACAACCTTATTACTTCCAACCAAAGGAATTAAGTCAAATATAATAAGTCAATATCATCCATAAAATTCATGGATGATATAATCAAAATAAAATTACATTTGTTTTAATATTTATAAATTCATTTATTTGAATATTTCATTAATGAGGTAATCACTGCATCATAAATTTGTCAAGAATAAAAATATTTATCCAATTTCTAAAAATTATAAATAAATACCATGATTTTGGAAATATATTTAGATTTTCAATTACTATTTATAGACATATAAATCTGTTATATAACCCAATATAAAAATCTATTTTGTAAAAGATATATGTTTAGGTTATAATTATCTTTACTTTAAATTAATTCTTATAAAGTGTCATTTTCACATCCAAGTGAATCCATGGGGTCCCAAAATCAACCAAAGGATACTCATGGTCAAACATATCTCATCAAATAGTATTAGGACATGTGTTAGGGTAGTTTAATATTATTATAATATTATTATTTTACCCTTATTTACCAGATTTACCCTTTAACCATGCTAAATAAAATAATTACTGAAGTTACTATTCATAATTTCCTAAAATAAAAAAGTAACTATTTACAAAATTTTAACATTATTATTAAAAATATGGAATCCATTTTTCCAAATTCAAAACATAGAATTTGTAGTAATTAATTTTAAATTAATCCCATTGTCAAAAAAATTGGTTTTTGTTTAAAACATTGTAAAAGATTGAAATATTTTTACATATGAATTCAATGTCAAGTTAATGAAAATAAATTAAATTGTCTTAAACTATAAAAATATATTATATTTATACTTTAAAACCATTCAATATTATATTTTATCTATATAAATCATTTTTATGAAAAAAGTTGTTTTCAATTAAAATTTAGCTTATTTTTACTATTTATCAAAATTTGAAAGTTATCAGAAAAATATAAAAAATTTACCCAAAGTAAATTTTTTGTCTTGTTTACAAAGAAGAAGTTTATCTTGTCAAATATAACTTATAAAAGTGTTAAAAACAAAATTTAAAATGGGCGTTCCATCAAAAGGTGGTAAAATTACATTTTTTTGAAAAATACTTCTTTTACTAAAAAATTGATTTTTTTCTCATATAATGTGTAAGATGAATGATAATGTTATATAAAATTTAAAATTTGGTTAATAATATTCCTAAAGGAAAGTTTATATAATTTTTTAATAATATATTTCTATTTAGTGATACTCAGTATTGCATACCACGCAAGCTTTCGAGGAAGGTCTCTCTTGCATGTAACACAAGTCATGTCAGTGTTGCGTGTAGTGAAAGATTCCTTGGGTGTTTTGTATAACATAATCCAAGATTATTTAATTTATACATTGAAAAGAATCTATAAACATTGTTGTGTGAAATGAATTCTATCAAAAAAACTTGAAGTTGTGTGCAACACAAGCCAAGAATAGTATTGCGTATACTGAAAACTAATATAGTGTTGCATATAGCTCAAGACAATCTTGGTGTATTGTACAAAACAATATATAAATAAAATTAAAAATAGTCTATCTCATAAAATCTCTAGATGTTAGAGATTTTGTGTCAGGTTCAAGTCCTTCTGTGAGAAGATATACCTATGAATATTGTGATCAGAGTAAATAGTAAACTGTTCACCCATCAAGTAGTGTCGTTATATCTTCGGTGAAAATACCACTGCTACTAACTCCAGGTCGTGGGTAGCATAGTTTTTCTCATACTGTATCAAATGTCATGAGCTATAGGTGATCACCGCTCGCTTCTGCATTAGGACACCACATAGTCTGGTCCCTGAGGTGTCGCAGTAGACTACATACCCAATGCCCTCTTCTGGTAGCCTCAAGATGGGGGAACTCGTTATTCTCCGACTCAGTTCTTGGAAACTCGGTTGTCACTTCTCCTTCCACAAGAAAGGATGACCCTTCTTTGTTAAAGATGACAAGGGTGCCTCTACCCTAGAGAAGTCAGGTATAAATATCTGGTAGTACCCATCCAATCCCAGGAAACTCTGCACCTCAGTCACACTCCTGGGTGTCTCCCAAGAAAGCACTACCTCTATCTTCACTGGATCCACAGTAACACCAGTCTTCGAGATAACATCCCCCAAGAAGTGGACTTGCTGTATTTAAAACTGGCACTTTGAGAACTTGACATAAATTTGGTGCTCTCAGAGTGTATCCAGAACTATCTGCAGGTTTGTGGCGTGCTCCTCCTCCAAAGTTGAGTACACCAAGATTTCATCAATGAAGACTACCATGAAGCGATCAAGGTAAGGCTGTAATATCCTATTCATGAGCCCCATAAACACTTCAAGAGCATTGTTCACATCTAAGGGAATCACCAAGAACTCATCATGGTCATACCAGCATCTGAAGGTTTTCTTCAGTACGTCCTCATCCCATACCCTGAGCTGATGATAGCCTAATCTAAGGTCTATCTTGAAAAACCATCATGCTCTATTCAGCTGGTCGAAGAGATCATCGATCCTAGATGATGATACTTGTTCTTTATAGTCACCTAGTTCAGGCGTCAATAGTCCACACAAAGCCACAGAATCCCATATTCCTTATTGGCAAACAAAATCGGGGCTGCCCAAGGAGAAACACTGGGCCTTACGAACCCCTTTCTCTATAAGTCTTCCAATTGTACCCTCAACTCATGAATTTCCATGGGATCCATCTGATATGATAGTGTAGATATTGGTGTAATCCCGAGGTACATGTCGATATAAAAGTATACCTCTCTAAGAGGATGTTATCCCATAACATCATCAGGAAAGACATCAGCATACTGTTCCACCACTACAGGATAGATCAGACTCCTCTCGTCTATTACACTGAGGGTGAGGCATCCAACTGAGGAGTGATCGATTGCACCCCCCTTTGAGAGATCCCATCTTGTGCAAAAAAGTTTTCCACCTTACCGATGAAGGAAAACATGATCCCATCCTCGTAGACACACCTCACTTTGCACCTAAAATAGTCGATCTGAGCATGGACTGTGGATAGCCAGTCTATACCCAAGATGATGTCATAAGGCCTCGACGCTGCTACTAGGAGATCCCAGTTGAATCTATCACCTGTTAGAGTGAGCTCACACTGCCTGCACCAGTGTGTAATTGTCGAATCCTCTCTCGTAAGAGTATCTAAACATAAGGATTGAGCCAATGGATCCATTGTAATATCCAAGCTCTGAACGAGTGTCGTAGCAATAAAAGAGTGATTGGAACCTGTGTCTATAAGAACTGTAGCTAGGGTGTAATAGACACATATCGTACCTTTAATAAAATCTGGAGCACTGTGGCCATAGGCCTCTCCCACTTGAAGTTGTGCTTTATTATGTCCACCTACTCTCTGTGGTTGGGGTGGGACACCTAGGGGTGGCGGTGGTATAACCTCAAATCAACATCCACCACCCGCTACACAACTTGCTCCTCTACCACGTCTGCCGCCCTGCAGACCTCCATGCTCAAACCTCAGTCGCTGCCTCAGCGGTACCTCAACTATCTTCTGGTCATATGTATGGTGGTTCGGGCAGTCGCGTTCCATGTGTCCCTACCCGCCACACATAAATAAAACCCAGGCCTTCATCTGACTCCCTCTGGCCTGGGAGCTTTGTACTGCCAACCCTGAGTCCTGGTGTTAGCCTCTAAAAGACCTAGCCCGCTTGGGTCCACGCTTCTGCTGTCTATTGCCGACCAAAGACTCTGCCGCCTGGGATCTGCTAGCAGCTCTATCTATGGGCACCTGCTCCACCAAGAATCTCTCCATCAAAAGAGCTTACTCTAGCATCTCAGTCTAGTAGTGATGCTGAGAGGCACTACTGAAGCCCTAATATTCCGCTTGAGTCCATTCTTGAAGGCTCGAGCCCTGAAGAAAGGGTTGTGTACCATGTATGTGGAGTAGAAAGAGAGTTTGGTAAATATCTCCAAGTATTGGTCCACTGTCATGATGCCCTACTGTAGGTGAAGCATATTCTTAATGCGGATAGAGTGAAACATCGCAGGGGAAAATCATCTAGAAAAATCCTCTGGAAGTCAACCCAAGTAAGGGTCACCTCATTGTGAGTCTGGATGGTCAAGATCAACCATTCCCTGTCGATCCCTACAGAATGCTCACCGCCAAGATTTCCATCTAGTCAGGTGGTGTCCTCACTAAGTGGAAGACCCACATCACAACCTCTAGCCAGTCCTTAGCGACTGGAGGATTTGACTCTCCCCTAAACTTGGGAGGTCTCTATCTCTGAAAATCATGTAGGGCACTAATCTTATGAACATCCCCTACCGGAACCACTGTAATTAGATGCTCCCCATCAGGTGGTGGTAGCATTGGTGCACCACCCCGATGGGGCCATCTCAAACACTGGTCCCTGAATGGACGCCTCGTTGCTAGGTGAGTTGTCCTCCCGACCTTGTATCGGGATCCTGGCTAGTCGTTCACATGGAGGCTACCTAAGATAGATCAATATTTACCATGGTTAGAACATTATACCTATTGAGCTAACACTTATTAAAAATCACGAGACACTTATGCAACCAGTGTTTTCATGCATTTAGCTGGAAAGCAGAATTCAAAGTCCTAGTGTATGGATACATCGGCCGCCACACCAACACTGGACTCCCTGAATCTGAAAGTTGGACTCTTAAAATTTAACTTTGTTGCTCCAAGTAAAAACATAGACTCTCGGTCTTTGAGGGGGAACTGGACGCCCTCTGATACAACTTTTTCATGTCCCATCCCCCAGGGCTCATGTTGTGACTACCCCAAGCCCACCTCCCAATGGCCAGAGGATGACGACTAGCGCTGAAGGCATCAACCTGCAAGTGGGAGGCATTTTCCTAGATACCTATATGCACACATATGCCCAACCAATCCCCAACTCACAAAAGGGGATCAACATACCATTAAAACAATTGAGTACAAGTACAGCTGAAAATAAAGAGGCCAGAATACAAGCCCAAATGAAAAGAAAAAACAACAAAAAGAGAAAACAACCTCTAAGGTCATATTCTAAGGATTCTACCTGAACGGTAGGTACAGCTCATCACAGTGTCTCTTCACGTCAACCGTCACTGCCATCCACCAATAGGTCATGGCCCCCTAAATCTCAGTCAAAGTTGTTTGTCATCTGCACAAGACACAACAAGGTGCAAGCGAAGCCCATGCAGGGGTGAGTATAAAAATACCCAGTAGGGACCCCAAGAACCCCGAAGGTCTCTTAGAATTACAAAAAGTAAAAACCACATAGAATAATCTCAATCACAAGTACAGAGCAAAAACAGCTCACACCAGGTATATTCTAGGGTAGTTATAGTAGCATCATTGGTTATAATGTCGAACACCTCGAATTCTAGAGAAATCATCCTCTATCGAGTACAGTGGGCCTAATGGGTCACATAGAGTCTCTTACCACTATACTTGAACTTCTTAGGTACTCCTCTCCATCGTGTATCTTGGGTCTTTTGGGTCACACAAAGCCGCTCCTCACTGTGGCTTGTGGAGGTACTCCTCCTTTAGAGTATCGTGAGTCTGCCAAGTCACACAGAGGTGCTCCCCACTATGGACCTGCCAAGTCACACAGAGGTGCTTCTCACTGGACCATCAAGTCACATAGAGGATCTCCCCACCGTAGTCCTACCAAGTCACACATAGGTGCTTCTCACTGGGCCATCAAGTCACATAGAGTCAAAAATCAGTAGTTTTCAAGTCTCAGCCAGTCGCAGGGTTCTGTACGTAGCGTGCTTGGGATAACCCCTCCTCAATCCATTAGTCATATTTCAACCGGAACAAAGTCCTAAAAAAGTAACCCAATGATTCTTCATTTCATAAGGGTTCCAATACAATAGATGACGTGTCAACCAGACGGATGGTCTGTAAGTTATAGGAATTTTAGTGTCGAGTACCCGGTTGAATTCTAGTATGATCTAACCCAAGAAAACTCCAAATTTCATTGAAAGTCACATAAAGTATTCCAAAATGACCGCCTCTTCTGAATGGTTCTGGTGCCATTAATGGTTCTCCAAACGGTCTTCTGGTTTAGGAGATACGCTTATTAAGGCATAACTGGGATAAAAGGTGTCTAGGTCTAGTCTGACCAAGCCCATTGGGCTCAGCCTGGTTCGGCTGGGTCGGGACTAGCCTGCTAGTCCGTGGGCACAGCCTGTAGGCCACCGGCTGGGCCCTTTGGGCCATAGGATTGGCCTGGCCCACTTGGATGGTCACGGCCCACCGGGCCGTGAAAATGCTCAGCCCGCTAGCTGAGAGGGGGGGTCTACTCTCCTCCCGAACGGCTGAAGTCGTTCGGACCTTCAAGGCAGCGATTCCGGTTGGTGTTTCCTCTCCCGAAGGGTCCCACTGAACCTGTTACACATGGGACCCGTGGACTGCGGGTCCACCCTCCGCTGAGGCTAAAAGTCACATCACGCCACCCGGATCAATAGCGGTACTGGTTGGAATCGCACTCCCTTGGTTGGACCACATGGACCGGCCCACAACGGACCCACGGGCATGTATCCACCCTCCTTCACGGCTCGAATTTGCGACCTTCCACCACGGTGCCCCACCGCAGCACGCCGCCCTGCTTCGACATGGTTGGTGAAGGTTGATAGCCCCTTTGTTCATCGTGGTGCCTTTAGAAGCCTCTATTCCTTCACGGTCGACGATTTTTTGCCTCCTCCTCCCTCATTCGACGGTGCTGCTTTGTCGTTGAAGCCTCCACGAGCCACCGGAGAAGCTCCGGTGGTCCACTTTTATTCTCGTCGGCACCTATGGCCCTCCCGTGATGGCGGTTGTACTATGCTGCTCTTTATTCCACCTTGTCACAAAAAATTATGGTTTCTCATAAAGAACACCACCATAACTGAGTTTGGAGGAGGGTCTGAGCCTTGTATGATTGGAATGTGCCCTCTGCATTAGCATAACAACATGGGAAGGTAATTTTAATTATAAAAACTCCCATAAAGAAAACCCCGCAATAACCTCCCATATTTTAAGAATGAACAGGGATCAACCCATTAGATGGTTGATATGTGTTCTTCGTAATAATCAAGAATGGTGTAAAGGGGATGAAATAATCATAAACCCCCTACCTTGTATTCATTGGAAGGTGTTGCAGAAGAGGAGGGAGTGTACATGTATGAAGGTGTTCGTCGGCACTTGTTGTCGCCCGTCAATTCCCCCAACATCTGTTGCTTGGTCACATTCTTCGTTGGAGACTATAGTCATTAGTGCTTCGTCAGATCTTCCTCTCGTAGCTCTCCCAAAACCCAAGCCCAAACTCCGATTAAATAGAAGTGATGAGAGGATCAACGAACCGCATAATTAATGAGATTCAGTAATGATTATAACTAATGAACCTCTTTAATTCTCTCAGTGGTGCGGTAATACATTCATTTAATTTCCCCCAATGGTGCGGTTACACAAAAATAGATTCAATCAATTAAATGGATTGGCATTGCACCGTGGTCCCACCACCATTTGTCCAACGGTTTCAAAAAAAAACAAAATAATATTTAGTTATTTTATTATTTTTTTGTAATGTCCAAGAAATTAACTTTTTTCCTTAGACCCTTGTCAGTCAAAGTTAACCTTCCCTTAAGCGAATCTCGGTGCTGTAGATTCAATGGTGCCCTGGTATTTTTAATCTGAGCACTGGATCAAAAAATATATAACTCCACCAACACGTTTACTGAACTTACCTTAAAAAATTTTCAAAATTCCGTTTCAGGCTCTCTGGACCTTGGAAATACTTGCTATCAATTTTCATAGAATCGTAATAATACCAAATGATTTAAAAAAAATTATATGGAATTTATGGGTCATTATAGGATATATTGTTTCTATTTTTTAGATATATCATAATGATTTGAAGTCACATTCAGGATATGTTTTTTGTCTCAATGAAGGATATTTGAGCTGGAAGAGTTCAAAGCAGCCAGTTTTCACTAATTCTACAATAGAGTTTGAGTATATTGCATCTTAGGATGCAGCCAAGAAATCTATTTCGATATAGATCTTTTTCTAGGATCTTGATGTGACACCTATAAGTGAATAATCTATCAAATTTTATTGTGATAATATTATAGTGTTAGATCTTGAAAAAGAGATAAGGTTATACAAATGGAAAAATCCTATACTCCAAAAGTATCAATTCATGAGGTATGTTTATCAAAGGGGTTAATTTTAAGTAGGAATAGTTCCCATGGATGTGAACTTGGTAAACCCCTTAACAAAATTTCTTTCTCAACAATAGCATGACTATCATGTGAGAGCTAGAAGATTGAAGGTTGTTAACAATTGCCTCTAGTGAAAGTGAGAGTATTCTAGAGTTGGTGCCACAAAACTAAATTATGTATAAACTATATTAACTTATATTCATAGTTTTTAATATTAATAAACTCATTATTACATCATGATTATTCTTTTACATAACATCATATGTGATAATTTCCTAACAGTAGTTATCTCACCAGAAGGTTATAGAAGTTCCTCACTTTGATAAGAACCTGGAAGTGCTACGACAGTATTCTTAAATATATGATCTATAGTCAGATGATATCATTTAAGAGACAAAAATGATATAGGATATCATGGTTAGAGACTCATAGGACACTGAGTCACCTATTCATAGTGCACATCATTGGTAATATCCAGTTTGGGATATAATGAGAAAAAGAACTACTGGTAGGAAATACGCATTTATGTGTGTCATTGGATGTTCTTTTATGTGGATGTGTTTATTGATCCTTATACATTAAGATTATTATTAATGAGTATTATGATCCACGTAATTTGACGTATTGATGAAAATTGTAATGATAGATTTTCACAGTAAAGTAGGATACATTGGGTTCGTCTTGAGTAATATTGCATTACTGAATAATGTAGGAAAAGATTTTTCCCTTATATTCTTTAAAATAATTTAATATCTCAAGTACTTTTATGGAAATAATATAGCCTAAATAAATCAATGAATATTTTTTCTATAGGAAAGCTTAATTTCTAGGAAGTTAAAGAAAGATGCATCAAGCATATAGGTTGATGGCACCAGCATGAGATCTTCTTGATTAGAGAAATTGTGATAAAAGGATTATATTACACAGTAAGAATCCATATGAGGTATGATATCATTTCATAATTAACTAATTTCAATATGGGTGCCTTGGCATATTTCTAGATGCTAACATTGGATTTTAGTTTTCTTCACTTAATGCCACTGAGAAAGAGGTATAGAGGGTCACACACTAGGTTTATACAGAATCATAGTTAAATAAATAAAATTTTATTCATTATTTAACAAGTTGAATAACTATTATTCTCACAAATGGTTTAATAATTATTCATGTTTAATTGATTGCATATATTTTGTCACCAGTTTTTCAAGAAAATATAATGTGTGCAGAATATTCAATCAATATTTATTTTCTATTTAGTGAATAAAGTATATATTTATTTATTGTATAATATTGTATTGATATTTATTTTATAAATAAATATTCAATATTCAATGATAAATAAATATTATGGAGGAATGGTGGACCATGTTTTATGGTCATATGAGAAATAATAAATATTGAATATTGTTTGATTAAATAATATTTAATTTAATTCATAAGTCAAGAACATATAGAGAAATAATAATAATAATATTATATTATTATTATTATTTGAAATGGGGTTCTATTGGGATAAAATAAATAATAAAGGGCACTTGTGTAATTGTTTTATTTTAACAGCAATAGTATATAAACCCAATTATATTATTTTCTAAATGTAATAATTCATTTTTTGTGCATAATGTATTTGGTGAATCCTCTAAATCCCTATAGATCTACCTTCTCCAAGAATGATCAAAATAAAGAAAAGTGATCATCCTTCACATCCCACTCTCAAGTTAAGAGAGATCAAAGAGAATGTTTTGTAAGTGGTTATTGAGGTGATCAAAGGCATATAATTAAAGTGATAGGAACTACCAAACTAGAACCCAGAGATTCCAACAGTGATGTTAGGAGATTTTTGGAACACATGTGGATCACTAATAGAGGGAATCTTCTCTTAATTACTACTGCACAATGATGGTACAACATAGATATTTTTCCGATCCATCGACAAAAAAAAATTCCCACAAGGTAATTCTTTAATTAATTATATTGATTATAAATAATATATGATGATCCTCTATCTGGTTCAAAAATTATATCCATTTTCTATATTCATTGATTAAATTTCAGAGTTCATAAAATACATCATTGTGTAAATCTTAGATTGATCGTCGATCATGAAAAAAGGTTGTCATGACCCATCACATGCTTCCATTGTGCCCAGAACCTATAGTGATCCCTTGAGATTTCCCCTTGTCCCTAGGTTTAAATGGTTGTTGAAGCTAATATTCATCACCAACCCTTGGGTTTGGTCATTGGTCTGTATAATAACCATATTCCTTTCACATAAATCACTAAAGTGTGGGAGTTTCATTCTACATATCTTTTTCCCTATTTGCATCATTAGAAAACTTCATCCCATCAGTTTGAAAATAAATTACCTAATTGTCATCCCTTATACACTTAAAATACTTATTAGACCCCATAATAAAATTCCATCCATGATTATTTCCACACAAAGAGCATAAAGTAAGGATCATCTTCTTCTCTTTGTGGTTTTTAGACTTTCCTTTAAACTCCATATTCCTTTTCTTGTTAAAAACACAAGATTCATATGTAACTCCAACCTCCATTTAAGTTTTGATTTCATAATGCACAATCTCTTTATATCTACTAAAGTCTTTTATGGAAAACACCCTTATGATACTTGTCTTTAAGCCACTAAATAAACTATCAACTTTACATTCGGGTTGGATGATAATTCTAGAAGTGTACCTTGAAAGTCATGTGAAATTAGCCTCATAGGTTCCGACAGATTCATCATCCTTTCTCTTTATCTCATGGAACTCCTTTTCCATCTTTATACGAAGAACATGAGGAAAGTACTTATTAAATAATATGTTATTGAACTCATCCCAATACATAGTTTCAATTACATCTTGATTCCTCATATTTTTCATTAGAGTCCACCACTGGTCTGCTTCACCTTCTAACTGGTAAAAAGTAGAATGAAATTCTCAAGATCAAAACACTAGAAAATGAAGAATATATTTTCAGTGGTATTGTTCCAGTGTTTTTTAATAATTGTTTCATAAGAACCACTTATAGAAGGTGAATTTTTCATCATAAAGGACTTAATAGAATGGTTTCCCCTCCTTTTCTCATTTGGAAACTCAACATGATTCACAGATTGAGAATGATATGTGAGCATAGAATAGAGGTTTGTCATTCTATCTCCCAAATAATTTAGATGCTCGGGAGAACAATCATTGCCTTCTCTCTCACAATCACCATTATTGTGGTTCCTTTAGGTCCCAACCATAGAATAAAACCAAAATTCATAGAGTAAGAAACAGTTGTAATATTGAGGAACCTCATAATCAGGAAAACCCACTTATAGTATGTCAAGATTGTGACACCTTGGTAATGTCCCAACTGTTTAACCAGATGAGAAAACAAGGGAAATACAATTTTTCCTTTAACTGGGAGGGTCGGTTTTCAAACCAAGTGTCAAAACATTTTATATTTTATTGTTCACAATTCGATATTTCTTTTAAAGAAATTGAATTAAATTAATAAGATTAAAATTAAAAATGGATTTAAATTAAATGAAGGGTAAAATAATTCTCTTGCACTTTGAAATATTCTATGAAATATTTTCAAAGCTAAATGTTGAGTCAATGATAGATTTTGAGGCCCGTAGACCCCCTAAGTTAATAGAATAAAACTATTTAATACATTTATTTATATGTGTGTTCAATTTTTTTCAAAAAAAAATGAAATAAATCTCGAATGTTTAATCGTATTAGAAATATGAGACCACTGTTTGGTCTGGAATTATGGATTTACCTTAGGTAATATAGGACATTAATGTGAGTCAAGTGTTTTCAAACCTCGTACGAGATAATAATTTTTTATTTAATTAATTTATTATACTAGTTATTTTATATTAAATAATTAATTTATAAAAAATGGTGCATTGTCTAAGAAGTCTGAGACCACGGTTAGGTCCGGAAAGTCATGTTTACCCTAGGCAGGGTATAAACTTTGTGAGTATCAGACATTTTATAAGATCTCACCTGAAGATAATTTAATCTGTTTTTAAATATATTTTTTGGTGGTTGGAAATAATAATAATTTTTTTATTAATATTAATATTATTTCTTTTGAAAACAAAAAAAATGAAAATTTACTTCCACAATTAAAAAATTGTGTTATGGTGTAAATAATATGTGGTAAATGTAATAATTGTGCTATTATTAATTGTGAAAGTTAAATGCACATGTGTAATGAATATTAATTTATTAGTTGTTATCAGTTTTAATGGTCGTTGTCATTAAAATACAAATGGTGTCATTGATTAGTGGTATTTAATAACAACAAATTGAATTATTGTTATTATTATTTGATTGGGACAAAACATTGATATATATATATATATGATGTATTAATATGTGGGGATTAACTTTATATGTATATACATACATGTACTGGTGTATATATATGCATATACATATGTTTATATATCTACATATAACATGTATATATACATGGGTGGATATTCATTGTTGTATTAGATAAAACATTATTAATTTCCCATATAAATGTTATTTTGTGGAAAATTTATTAACTTCACGGTTTTAATGAAAGTTTTGATTGAACTGTTCTTGAAAATAATTATGTTAGATTTAATAATAATAATAAAATATTGGTGTAGTTATTATTTTATTAATTTGGGAAGATAATATTGGTGTGTGTATATATATATGGAATATATATATATATATGTGTGTGTGTGTGTGTGTGTGTGCATGAATGTAAATATATATATATATATATATATCTACTTTACATGGTAGCCATTTGTGAGTCCCGAAAAACTATTAAATTTTTTATATAGTTACATGGGATTTATATAAAATAATACATCACGCCCTAGCATAAGGTTCAGGTAATAATAATTAAAAATGATTAAAAAGAATATAAAAGTTAAAGAAATAAAAAACAATGAAAAAAGGAATGAAAATATATAATATAATAAAAAGAAGACATGGGAAGAGTAAAGAAATAATTAAAAATAGGTTTATCCATTATTATTATTATTATTTATTTTTCCCTTATCTCTATTTTATTTTTTTATTTTTTTTCCTTTTATTTTTTCTTTCTTTTCTTCTTTTCCTTTGTAGTGTCTCGCCCCGAGTGCCTCTAAAATGAGTCTCGAGATGGTGGGCCATAAGACCTCAAGTCTATCTCCCCAAATTCCATATGCTACTGATTAGCAGCGAGGGCCTTGCTTAAGTCTATGGGGAGACTATTCCCTCATAGGATAAGGTATTACACAATTGAAACTAATATATAATCAAGTAGAATAAGTAGTAAGAAAAAAACCAAAAATTGTATAAGCAGATAAATGACCCAACAAAATAAATAAACTACAAAAGATTAATTTTCATAATAAATTCCAATATGATGTCAATGTATCATTCTAAGTGTAATAATAAAAGTAAAGGAGTACGGGGTATAAGTATAGACTGCATGTTAACAAAAAATACCGAAAGACCATAAAATTGTCACACAACATCCCGAGCATAGGCTCGGTCCTCTGCGCCCAAGCACCATTCAAAATAGAAAAGCAATCAACCATCAGAAGTGGCATTCTTCAATGTATCCATACTTACAGACATAAAGTCTACTAAGGTACTAAATAGTGCCTGAGCAGGGTCTGGGATATAATATCAATAGGCCAACACTCATGGTGTCTAGACCTTTCCATTTCGTGCTGTAAACAAATAGCTGTGTTTCATATATAACAATGAAAGAATTTAAATAATTCAAAAAGACTGTAACTTGGTCTAGATTCTCAAGAAGACACACATCCCATACCACCTTCTTTGGCCTGAGTTGAATGTCTGAATAAAATACCTCGTAAAGTTGAATAGATATTGAAAGGCCTATATAACATAACAAACCACAGAAAAAGTGCCCACCCCAAACTTATTCTTTGGCTTGGGGACTAATTTAGATGTCAAAACTAGGCACACTGAAGGCATAATAGAGGAATCACAAATCATAAAGAAAAATCTATACTGCATTAATAAAATCATCTCAACCATTTATATTAATATTTAAAATTATATAGGTGGAGTCTGAGCCCATCCCAAAGGTATCGCTACGGTACATCCAATCAATTATTCAATACCATCAATCCCATCCAAGGATATCCATTTCAGAATCCTAGGTATCGCTTGTGGTGTGGTAACCATGAATCAGTACCAAGTATCAGACATTAGGGATCATGTCTCAACCGAGGATTGAAATATCCATCATGCCAACTGGCCTGTCCTTGGTTTCCCCTTAGGGAACCAATGTCACTCAATAGTATATTAAAAGACTGGGGGATCCCGTGCCTAGTGATCCTATAACATTGCTTCCCTGGCTCATTGTGTTGTAAACTATCGAGCATGGTGAATCCATTTGTGGGTTCTTAATACTTAACTCTCATTATCTCACTATCCTGATTACCTGCAAACAACAACAGAGGCACACACACGTGCACGCATGCACACACACACACATATACTAGAAAATTATTCATAATTGTATCCATTTAGTTTACAAATCAATTCCAACATCATAACTTAGGTTAAACAGATCATGTCATTTATCAACATAAGTAGAGGAAATAACATTTAGATAAAATCAAGGCACAACAAACCTTGTAACCAAATTATTTAGGCAAAAAATTCACCCTAAATAATTTTATTCAATTTACACTTCAACCTAATATACCAAAAAAACAGATGTAGTTGATAATTTAAAGAATCAAGGATAACGTTAAAAACATGATGATTATGTCAGCACACCTGAAGGTATTTCCAATGGTATGGAGAGAACCTATGATGGTTTTTCATTAATAAAAGGTCCCAAGGATCAAGGATAAGCATATTAATTAAATTAATAGTCTTTTATTGAGATTCGTCAGTAGGCACCAATGAGAGGCACAACGGTGAAAATTGAATAATGCAACAAAATGATGAAAGAGATCATAGAATTCCTACCTTGTAGTTGTAGTATCTTCTACATCCCGTGATAACCTTTGATTTGACCTAAAATAGAAGAAATCGAGTGATTTTAGAGAAACTCAAATTTCAGGTAAAAAAATCCATGGATGATTATGGGATAGAGAGTTGATGAAATTCAATGATTCTTAGTGTGGAAGATTATCCTAACCAAGAGATAGATTACGCTTCTGATGGTGCTGAAAACTGAGAAGAGACTGAGGTGCAACGAGTTTCTAAATTGGCAATAGGGTGTGGCACACCACCTAGAGGGGAGGGGGTGACACACAAGATAGGAGAGGAAGAAAAGAGAAAAGAAAAAAAATGATAATGGAAATAAAATAATAAAGGAGAAAAAAAAGAAAAAGGAAAAGAATAAAATAAAATAAAAGGGAAGATAATGGAAAAATAAAAATAATAATATTAATTGATAAAACCATTTTTAATTATTTTTTTACTATTCTCATGTCCACTTTTAATTTTATTATTTATTTTCATTCCATTTTAATCTCTTTTGATTTCTTTAAATTTATTTATTTATACATTTTAATACTTTTTAATTATTATTACTCAAACCATATGCTAGGTAATAATGTGTTATTTTACATAAATCTTGTTCAACTATTTAAATAATTTAATAGATTCTTGAGACCCACAACAAGCTTCTAGGTAAAGAAGAAATATATATATTTATTTATTTATTTACACTAATGCACACACATGCATAAATTTATATATTCCATATATATATACACACCAATATTATTTTCTCTAATTAATAAAATAAAAATAACACCAATATTTTATTATTATTTTTAAAAATGTGTTATAATTATCACTATGAATTATTCAATCAAAAATTTCATTAATACTGTAAAGTTAATAAATTTTTTCAACAACAGCATTTATCTGGGAAATTAATAATATTTTATCTAATCTAATAATAAATATCAACCCATATATATATATATACTTGTTATATGTATATATATACACATCTTAATATGAATATATATGCACTTATACATGTATATATATATATATATACAGTTACACATGTATATATATACATATATATTTATAAATGGGTGTGAGCTGAAGTCTCTTGATGCTGGGAGGACTTCTTTCCTATGGGTTATGGGCTTCTCATCACAAAAATATTTCACCATTGGGAGGTTTCTTCTCTCTGGATCAAGTTTGGCTTGGCCATCGCACTCTGGGTTCTTCTCACTAGGATCAGTGTCTTCTCTAGAAAGGGGTATGCTGTGTGGCAGTCCCATTAGCGATTCTTTCACATCGATATCCTTCTTATTTCACCTCATCGTCCTCTTTGGGCCTTTCTTTATTCTTAAACATGGTAGTTGCCTCACCGTTGTTTAAGAAAATAGGGTTACTTGAGTAGTAACCATCCAATTTTGTCTCTTTTTCTATTTTTGAACTTCATCAACCTTCCATTCTTGATGGGGTTTCTCAAGTGTTCTTTTATGTACAACATTATGGAGGCTTTTTTGAATCATGTTAGATTTTTTGTGCTTATTTCTACCATCACGGATGAATATTTTATGGTAAATTTAGAGAAGTTATCACTTTTCGATTGGGAAAAGTCTACAAATTATGTCTATGTCACATATGATCCAATTCTGTGAAATCATCTATCCTACCTCCAAGTGGGTAAGATAATGTCAAACAAATATTTTAATTTGAATGTCCTAAGAAATATGATGTAGTCAATATGGATATTGAAATAGGATATTGCGATCACAGAAATTGATTTCGGGGTGACTATTTTGGAATTATCTAAGGAATCAGACAAGATCCATGTTTTGAATGGATGTTCATGGTTCATTGATACTCAGTAATTGTGTTAAATGATTACACAAATGGCTTTAATATCAGTAGTATGATTTTTTCTCATTCTCCCTTCTCGATCTGAGTGAAAGGAATTCCATTTTCTGGTAGGAACGAGGAAACTATCCATGGGATTGGGAATACAATCAGGGGGTTTATGAAGTGGGACATTTTAGACCCCATCCATTGGGGTCCCTCGATATGGCTTAAGGTTATGGTGGATATATCACAACCCCTCATGTGGGGTTTGTTTCTCAAACTTTTGGAATCTATGATTTGGGTGTCATTTGAATACAAAAAACTTTAATCTTTCTATTTCTTCTGTGGCATCATTTTCCTTGGTGTCAAGGATTGTGGAACAAAAAAAATTGCATTTAGAGGGATTTTTATTGCTACAATACGGTCTGTGGCTATGGGCCAAACCCTCCAAGAAAAATCCCACTCCATAGCTAGAAAAGTTCAAGGTGAGGAATATGATTTATAGAAATGTGGACCAAAATACCTCTATGAAAAATTCATTCATTGTCCTATTGGGTTATTAGTCTTTCCTCACTTCTTCAGGAAGCCTATCTGACCCCCATCTAGTGATCCTAGGTCCTTTAGCACTCATCCATCCTATAAAGGCATTAGCGAATAATAGGCCTCAGGATAATGATGATTTCATTATTGTGAATAATAGTACAATGAATATTTGCCAATCATCCTCATTGTAGATCACCTTCAAGAAATCAATGCACCAAAACTTTCCTCTACCTCCTTTTCACCAGCCATGTCTCTCTTCACCAAGTGTGGTGGAGGCATCATAGGGTCTCTTTCCTGGAATCATTTTACTCATGGGGGAGGGTCTCTATGCACCACTTTTGGGGGAGATGCATCCACAGACCTCAAATTCTATAGGATCAGGGTATCTTATCAGGAACGGTATCCTCCTTGCACTACCTAGACTACTCTTCTAGGCCTGTTGATAGATTCGATGAAGTCAACGCCTCAAAATTATTCTAGTGCCGTTATTTCTTCCCCAAAAAAAGTAGATATCTCTGGTTTTGTGATGGTAGGCCCACCCATAGGGATTCAATAAGGGACCAAGGATACATCCAAGATTTCATATAAACTGAAACAAATCTATTCTGACCCACCAAACCTAGGTCACTCTCCACCTAAAGTTCCTTCCATGCCTTCATCTAAGGAAGCCAAAAAAATTGTTTGGTGTGATGAGGACATCCCAAAAACATCATAGTATGTGGAAAAGATCTTATATATGGTACATGGGCTCTGCTGGTTCCTTTTCAGTTCTTTTTTGATATAAGAGAGGTTTTGAGGGCATGATACCAGAATAATGGATCCCTAAAATATGGATAGTTTTTTATTATATTTCCCTTCTAGATATTTCATTGGTGAAGGATGGTATGAACCATCCTTGCCTACCACTGTGAATACCCTTTCTAGAACTGTCATGTTCTTCGAAACCCCCGATCAGTTTAAATTTTCCTCCAATATAGAGCTACATTTAGCCCTGACATTTTCTTCTTGTTTGAGACCATACTGGAAAGAAAGGACATGAGAGGTACTGCTTTGAAGGTCGGGTTTTAGAATTGTTTCTTGGTCAGACATCTGGGACATGTTGGAGGCCATTGTTTCATGTGGAGAGAAGATTTTAATTATTTGGTGGTCAATTTCTCCAATCACCACATTGCTATAATGATCAGCCATCCCTGGGAACCCATTTGGTGCTTTAGGGGTTTCTATGGTTGGGTGGGAGTGAGCGATAAAGGAAGATCCTGGGAGTTGTCCATTTCTATCAGGAATCTATTTCATGCCCCATTTTTTTATGGGGATTTCAATGAGATCATGTACTAACATGAGAGTCTTGGCGGTTCTAATCATTGTGTTTATTCCATACGCCTTTTTCGGGACTATTTTCTTTAGGCTGGTCTCTCAAACCTTATTTTCTTAGGAGCCCATTTAATTGGTTTAACGAATGCAATCAAGATTCCATAATTTATAAAAGGCTAGATATGTTTTTGGCCTCTTGTGACTGGATGTAGTCGTTCCCAAGGTATGAGGTTTCACACTTACCTTCGGTCTCTTCTGACCACTTTCTCATTTTCCTTCATCCATAGGTTTCTTCCATTGGTGTTCAGCCAAGGTGGAGCATTTGTTTCAAATGTATCTAGTTCCACAATGATAGTTATAGTGGTTTTTTCAAATATGGTTAGTCCTACTATCACGATCATTTTTGGGATACAACTAAGGAGGTGGATGAGAAAGATCTTGCCAGATGTTATGATAATCCTACTTCAGGTTCTTCTTTGGAGGAGGTCGTGACTTTGGAAAAGAATCTGGATGAGGCTCGAGGAGACAAAGAAAGTTATTGGTTTAATAGCAAGGGATTCCTTTATCAAAAACAGTGATCAAAATATTAAATTATTTCATCAAAATTCTTTCTCTAGAAGAAGAAATAACCTTATTTCCAAGTTAGAGGATGAGAACTGAAACATTACCTATGACAAGGTAGTGATTCAGGAGCTAATTGATGACTTCTTTAAAAATATGTTTTGTTCTGAGGGGGGAACCTCCCAAGGGGATCTTCTAATTTGTGTTGAGTCTAGGGTGAATGAAGTCATGACCGTGAATCATGATGTTGTTATATCAAGAGAATAAGTTGTGGTGGCTAGGAAGAGTATTAATTTCTCTAAGGTACCTGGTTTTGATGGGTTTTATGACAATTTATTCAAATATTTATGGAATATTGTGGGGATAGATATTATTTCTTTAGTATAGGGGTTATAGGCTAGTTCTATAAGTATAGAAAAGATTAACGAAACTTTGATTGTATTGATCCACAAAATTCTCTGGCCTGGTTATTTTATTTTATTTTTGGCCTATCAGCTTGAGAAATTTGGTTTACAAGATCTTCTCAAAATTCTTCTCCCACCGCATGGGTAGAGTCCTCCCCTCTATTATTTCTAAGAACCAGAGTTCTTTTATTCCCAAGAGGCTCATTGCTGATAATTCTATTGTGACCCATGAAATCTTTCATTTAATGAAAACTCATTCAACTTAAAATATGGGGATTTTAGATATGAAATTGGATATGTCAAATGTGTATGATAAGGTGGAATGGGCCTTTGTAGAAGATGTTATGAGAAAATTGGGCTTTGGACCAAAATCGGTGAGAGTGATCATGAATTGTGTTAAAGTTGTCTCTTATAGCATCAAAGTTAATGGCTTCCTTAAAAAGAATTTCAAACCTTCTAGAGTCCTTTGGTAGGGTAACCCTCTTTCCCATTACATGTTTATCCTTGTTACTGATGTTTTATCTCATCTTTTATCTAAAGAACGTTTGGTTTCTCTTATTCACGAGGCCATGGTTTGTCAGAAAAATAACCCTATTACTCAACTTTTCTTCATTGATGATTTCCTCTATTTCTTAAGAGAAACTTTTCAAGAGTTCTAAGAGATTCTCAAAATCATTGATGCTTTCACCAATGCTTCGGGTCAGTGGTTCAATTTTTCCATGTCTGGTATGTATTTTAGTCAAGGTGTGCAAGATGGGATGATAGACACTATTATTGGTTTGTGTGGGATTGAGGTTGTAGAGAAACATAATAAATATTAGGGGATCCTAAAGGTTTTTAGATACTCCAAAAGAGAGTTATTCTCTTTCATACGCAATAAAGTACACAAGAAAATCTTGGGATGGCCTAGGAAAAACCTATACAAGGAAGGTAAGAAGGTTATTATTAAATTTGTGTCCCAAACTAGTCCATCTTATGTGATATCCCATTTCAAGCTCCGAGATTACTTTACCCATCAACTTCACCCAACCTTCACTAATTTCTGGTGGGGCCATGCTGATAGAAAAAATCATTTACATTGGCTCTCTTGGGAGAATTTATGTGATCCTAAGGTTACGATGTCATGTGATTCCCAGACTTGAATGTTTTTAACAATTCACTCCTGTCCAAGGAAGGCTGGCACCTTTTGCAGAATCTTGATAGCTTGAGTGTTAAAGTCGTCAAAACCAAGTAATATCCCTATGATGAATTTTTGACTTCCATCATGGGTCCTTAACCAAGCATTTCTAGATGAGTGTTTGTGGATCTAATTTCATCTTGAACCATGAAATGTTTTGTATAATTTCCAAGGGTTATTTGATTAATATATGGTGTGATCCATGACTTCCTGGCTTGGAGGGACTGATTCCCACTTCTTTGCCTACACCCGATCATGAGCATGAGGCGGTCAGAGAGCTCCTTGTTGATGACCTTTCCAGCTGGGATCTTCAGAGGCTCAAACACTGGCCAATTGATTCTGATCATAATGTTATCCTGGCAATTCTAGTGGTCTATGATGCAAGCCTAGAAAAGTTGTGATTGTCTCTTGATTCATCTGAATGTTATACTGTTTGATTCGGTTATAGGGAATATGTTATGGGAGACAAAGGTACTTAGAACCCCCACTATAAACATCTTTGGAATCTTAATTCCCCATCTAAGGACAATATTTTTTGTTAGAAAATTTGTAGGGGGATTCCACCCACATAAGTTCTCCCAACCGATAGGCACCTCTTTTTTAATGGCATGTGCCCGCTCTATGGGGTTATGACAAAGATTAATCTTCATTCCATTTTCTCCTGCCCTTTGGTCACCAGACATTGGTCCATGTGTGCGACAAAGGACCTCATTCATTGAAGAAATCTGGGAGATGTTATCCACATTTTGGGGAATTTGTTCCAAATTTTCCCACTCAAACTGTCATAGGACTGTGTATCGGAGCCTAAATCATGGTGTTTCATCACAACACCTTCATTTTGGAGAACATTTTTAAATATGACAGGGTTTGTATTTCTAGGATACATAAATGGGGCTCTCAATGACTTGATGTTGAGGGGACTCGACCACCCTCACCTTCTTATTCTCCCCTTTTAGATGGATTCACCCCCTTTGGGTGTCCTCAAACTTAATACAAACACGACAACTCATGGGGATGATTTTGTTGGATTAGGGGAAGTCATACAAGATCATGATGGCTTTATTATTAAGACATTTCATTCCTTGAACATTATTTGTTGGTCACCTCCCATAGTAGAGGCTATGGCTATTTTTAAGGGTATGCAGTTCATCTCAACTCTTGGATGGAAGGATATTGTTGTTGAATCTGATTGTCAAGTTATTATAAACACTCTTAAGGAAGATAAAGGTCGCCACCAAGCCTATGTGTCCATTATTAACATCATCATATCTTTGGTGCCTTTGTTCTCTTCCTATTTTTTCCTTTTTTAGGAGAGAGGTAAATTGTGCGGCTCATTTTATTAGAGCATATAGAAATTATCAAGGGTCTAATTGTTGGCTCTCTTCTTTTCCTCCAAAATTATGTACTTTGTCTTGGCTGATATCTATGTTTTGAGGATTTTATTTTCAAAAAATATATATATACATATATATGTAATCCCCATATATATATACATCATATATATATATATATATCATATATATATATACATCATATATATACATACATCATATATATATACATCAATGTTTTTTCCCAATCTAATAATAATATAAATAATTAAATTTATTATTATTTAATACCACCCATCAATGACACCATTAGTATTTTAATGACAACAACCATTAAAACCAATAAAACCAAATAAATTAATATTCATTGCACATTTCCATTTAATTTGACCAATTAATAATAGCATATTTATTACATTTCCCACTTATTATTTACACCGCAACATAATTTATTAATTGTGGAATTAGATTTTTATTTTTCTGTTTTCAACACAAATAATAATAATATTAATAATAAAATTAGTATTATCTCTAACTATCTAACAAAATATTTAAAAACCTATTAAATTGTCTTCAGGTCTGATCTAACCAAATTTCTAACGCTCATAAAGGTTATACCCCACCTAGGGTAAACCCAGCATTCTAGACCCAACAGTGGTCTCAGATTTCTCATACGGCACACCGCTTGTGGGAAATTAATTAATTATTTTTTAAAAAATCAAAATAAAAAATTAATTAAATAAAAAAATTATTATCACGTGTGACGTTTCAAAATACCTGATTCACATTAAAGTTATACTCTTATTAGGGTAAACCTAGTGTTCCAGACCTAATAGTGGTTTCATATTTCTCATATAACACACCATTGGAGATAAATTTCTTTTTTTCTGAAAAAACAAACCACACACATGTATGAATAAATGTATTTAATATTTTTATTCTATCAATGTTGTGATTATATGGGCCTCAATATCTAATGTTGACTCAGCATATAGCTTTGAAAATATTTAATAGAATATTTCAAAGTACTAAAGAAGGATTTTACCATTCATTTAATTTATCTCCATTTTAAATTTAATGTAAATAATTTAATTCAATTTCTTTAAAAGAAACATCCGAGTGTCAACTATTAGAAATAAAAAGTTCTGACACTTAGTTTTAAAATTGGATAGCCCAACTATCAAAAAAACTTAATTTCATTACTTTTTCATCCAGTTCTAAACACGGGATGTTACAACCTTCCCACTTCAGAACTTCTCATCTTGGAGAATCCTTTTGGAACAACATAACCCTCACCTGACCTACAAGGGTCTTTAAGTCTCTCAAAAAAAGGTCGTGTTGTGTCTCCAAACACCCAATGTACGTCCAAGCATTAGTTAGGAAAGTGGAATATATGTAATTAATATATGATCCAACACTCATTTTCTAATTGAAACATCGAGATGGGACTTACTTGAGCCTATTTGGATAGAGACATGACCATGTCACCATCTCGTTAACCATCATGCCAAAGGTACTTACCACCTTAGGCTTTAACTTTATAAAGGGGAAATTTCTGAGCCATGACACCTTCCACCATTGTAATTTCCTACTAGACACACCCTTAAGCATTCTAGAGACACTTCCTGTGTGATTTAAAAAAAGGTTAAAATAGTCAATTCCCCATCGACCACAAATAAAAAATTGAGCTAGTTTTTTTAGAAAATCCCTGGACGACACAAACCATACTCATCTCATCTGATGATGTGCCATAGATAGTCATTCATTGATCACTTTGTTGAACAAGAGAGACAACTAGTAGAGCCACTATGGATGAGTATTAAAGAAGAATATCAACTTATACTTTTGATGTTTTTATAAAATAAACTATGATGTATTCTTCCCAGGTATCTCTCATTCACCACGTACACACCCACCGAAGTGAGATGTTTGTACAAAGACAAAACTTACACATCAAATCATTCACTGAGCCTAGTGTGGCATCATTCTGGTGGTCAAGTCATATAACATAGCTGGAGTTCAAGATTTTCTACAAGGAATTCCAACATGAGAATCTAAGGATCGCTCAAGACTAACCAAGCATTGATAAGAACCACACACTCAACATGCAATCAGATAGAGATTATACAATAGCCTTTAGAATTTAGTGCAGTGTAAGACAGACACTCTCTTAGTGCATCAAGGATGATGTCAAGATAGGGGACATGATCACCACTAAACTAGAGTACACTAGGAGGATTTTAAGGTTTAAAATAATGAAAACAATCGAACAACTACTGGTTGAAACCTTATAAAAAACTCAGATTCACCTATCGATGAAACATCATTAACCAATCAACGTGCCTTTACAACCTGATGCAATCTGTGATCATTCAAGATTAACCACCAAAGTCCACCCATGACCAATTAAATTTCTAAATGGTTTCATAATCTTCCAGCCACACCAACATTGTGCCACCAAGCAATCACCAACATGATTTAAAGATCAAAATCCTAAAAACAATTGATCCATCGTGACCACTCTCTAATGGTCCCATTTGGATACTCTTCTTCTACCCAAAAGGAAACATATTTAATAAAACTGACATGACACTCCCCACATAATGAGTGTTCTAATCATCAAAAAGAATAGATAGACTAGTCGCTCAAAAGCTCTCTAGGTTAGTACCTCCATAGAGGATAATTTTTAAACAATTAGCATAAAAACCCAACCAAACTGACTGGCATTTGAAAATACCTGAGTCTTTGGAAGCTATCCTGAGCATTGGGAAGGACTTGATTCCTTTAACACATTAGTCACTCTACTATGGAGATGAACTGAGATTTATTTTACACTACAAGGATTAATGATTACACTGAACTAATCTATTTCATAACAACATTAAGCACTTGACGGCACCACATACATGAACCCATACTACCCCATGGTGATATAGAAGTAATATGACCTTTAACTCGGAGGATGATGAACCGATTTATCTATCACTGTGGTGAAGAGAGTGTCAAATCACCTAAAAAGTATCTGACCATGACTAGAGCATGTCTAACCTGTTGAAAATGATCATTAATTGATGCTCAAGCCCAAAACAAAAGTCAAGGATACCATGAGTACCTGTCCAAACAAGGGGATCATTTAGAAAGTAAAATTCCTAATAGGTACAACGAAATGTGAATGAAACTAAAGAGCAAAAAACTCATAGCATTATCAACGAATTTAAACTCAAAGGGTGCTACCTACCATGTGTTATCCCCTTATGAAAGCAGAAATCATTGACCCATAATAGGTTCCCACCTAAAAAAGTCACTAGGATCAAGAGCCAATCATTAAGGCCATTGCTAAAGAGATTAAAGTATACATAAGACACATACGGTTCCATTCCAAGGAAACTCAAGGGAAAACTCAAACTACCCTAACACTAGGGTCTAAAATAGAGGACCCCACTATAGGTTTCATTTCCATGACCTTCACATTTAAACCCATTTCATAATACAACATGCACATGTTCAATAGTCCAGTCATATTGGCAGCCGTCTACCAATCCATAAAGCACCCATAAACATTACAAGTGGAATTTGGCTTCTATTTAATTACAACCAATAAATTTGATCAAAATAAACCAATTTCATATCAAACAAGCTAGCATGTCACTACAAGCAGTGAGTATAGAGAAACATTTTTAAATCACGAAAGGATGAAATCTTAATCACAAATACTTTCTAATAAGCACAAAAGTATGATACAAGGAAAACATGCTAGTAAATAGGAAGTATGGAAATAGGGTAGCATTCTAAATATATCACTAAAACATGGTATCTAACAGGTATGATAAATAAATACTAGACATGGCATACATTCAAGGCACCCAATTTGAATCAATAGGAAAACTAATATTTATTTACATGGTATGGAACTATACATGGAATATGAATTTCTATGTGCCAAATATGATGCATGCTATGTTTCAGCCTTAGCGAACTAGGCCATAAGTAAATTTCTATAAATTTCATAAATCCATAAGGATTGAAACTTACACCAATAACTTTAGGTGAAATCATATCAACTGTAATATCAAAAACCATGAACATCAATTACCATCCCTAGCCACATGGTCATTTCCCATATATGGGGTGATCATTCCTAAGCACGACTAATGACCAAGCACTAACACATTCCTAGTATCTTTTCTACCAACCAGAAATATTAAGACAAAAGAAAATAAACCACCCCTAATACAAATTTTTAGAATTCAACCTTGAGTACCTCAAACATAGGCCCTGAGATGGTGGGCCACAAGACCTCTGGTGTTTGGGGAGATACGCTTGAGGTCTTGTAGCCCACAACCTCAGAGCCCATTTTAGAGGCACTCAATTCCGGATGATAAAACCTTCCTTGATTTATGAAACCCAAGGTTTATCCTAGGTTATTCATAGATAACTTATTTTTAAATCCTTCATGATGGTTTATTAAGAGTTTGTGAATTCCCAAATCATATCCCCTAAGAGTGTCAAACCAGGTTCATAGTAAGACATGTTGTCATATACCAGGTTATGCTCGAGTTAGGCCCGATGCACCTTGTAGGATTTGTTTCTTATTGGTACATTTTTTATAAAACCATGTCCACTTGTAGTATCCAGACAGAGAATTATTTCTTGAAAACCACTTGTTATATCCTTTATCAAAATTCAATGATATTTTCCTATACTTTTCATCATCCTTAGACTTCTCCTTAGACATATCCTTAGGGTTATCACTATGGTTTTCTAATCCTAGTTTCCAAAGGATAACTAAACTTTTTCTCTAATACCAACTATAGTGACCCTCACTTTTTATAAATTAACATTGCAACACTTTTGAGGAAAAATTAATACATTTCACAAATAGATTCTAAAATACTGTTTTATTAAAGTGCCTTTGGAATCATGGAAACAGAAACCCTGGTACATAAGTGAGCAACATTATCTTCCACTATGTTCTTCATGACTAACACCCTTCTTTGACACATCATACTTAATAAGTATCTTCATATCTTGGGGAAGGAAACCTAAAGATGGGTGAGTTCAAATGATCAATAAGGGTAAAAAATGGAGATATGTAATTATAAACATGAGAATAAGGGTACTAGAACGTGATCATGGAATTAGAATATCCTACCCTACATATGAAAGATCATAACCATGAATCACGGCATAAATATTTTCAATTTATAAGACATGAATCATAAACTAATCAAGAACATAATCTATGGAATCATAACATTGGAGTAAGAAATAGAATTATGGTATACATATAAATATGTAATATCATTCTCTATAAGTCAATACACATTGTTAGAACTTCTTAGTGAACTTCATGAGGACTACACCAATTAGGAGAAACACACCACCATCCCCAGTTGTATTCATTTCATAGAAAGGGATTAGTTTTCCCCATCTTATAGTAGATTCGGTTTCCCCATCTTCTCATATTGGATCGGATTTCCCCATCTTCCATCTTCATGGTGACTACACATACTGGGTGGGACACACCACCATCCCCAATTGTCATCATTTTATTATAAGGGATTGGGTTTCCCCATATTCGCATAGTGGATGAATCCCATAAACTTAATTCCCATAATTATATTAAGAGATATAAATCTTTACCCAATTAATTTGATGGAAATATAGCTCACACCTATCTCATAATAAAATCATTCATACTTGTGCCATAATATAATAAAACCTTCATCATGTCATAGCCCATAAGAAAATATGGGTTTCATAAGCATTATATCATAACCAATGAAATAAAATGGGTTCCATAAACATGTAACAATATTGTAACCTATAGGAAAATATAGGTATCATAGTAATTTCATTAAAGAATAACCTATGAAAAGAAGCGGGTTTCATAATCATGTAACCCGTGAAAGAGAAATTGGTTTCATAATCATATAACCTATGAAAGGGAAATGGGTTTCATATAACCTATGAAAAGAAGTGGTTTTTATAAAAATAATTCCATCAAAACATAAAACATTCAGTGAAATAATATGAACAGATAATTTAGATCATTTCCATTAAAGACAAGAGTCACATCAATGGATGTCATCTTAGATGGAAAAAATTCAGAAAGGTCCTTTTAAAAAAAATTCTTGAGGAAAAATATTGTTTATTTAAAACATTGATTTTTAAACATAAATCCTTTTGAAAAAAAATGATTCAAAACATAAAATTCAATGTTGAAATAATTTTGAAAATAATTTTCCTTGAGAACATATAAATTAAACTTGAAAACATTTTGAAAACCATTTCTTTGAAAAGGTATCTTGATTTTTTTGAAAACCATTTATTTAAAAATAAATTTAAATCATAAAAAATGAAGCTTTAAAACCATAAATACATTTTTAAAATCCTTTTCCCTTGAAAATAATCTTAATGTATTATCTTTGAAAACATGTTTTAAAACATGGTTCTTGAAGTTCATGGATTGTATCTTAGAGAAGGCAAATTGAGACAAAACTACTTTACTAATTTGGTAACTATTGAAACATAAAACCTATGAAAGAGAGATCCTTAAATGGATATGTAAATTCACATAAAATTAAGGATAAAAAGATTTATAATATTCTCATGGTTATTATAATCACCATACAAAATATATGAGTGGTTAATAATGCATAAATCTTATAGAAATGAAAGTGAGAATAGAAATCCCCTTACCTAATGTCTTGACTCTCTTCGTACTCATACAAACCTCCTGTATAATAAATATAAGATTATTATAAATATTTTAAAAAGATATATTCTAATATATAATACTATATATGTTTTTATTATGACTAAATATTATCTTCTTATTAATGATTCTAATTTAAGTTTTTGGTTCGAGTAATATCTGCTTTATTTTTCACACGTGTCTTAATTTTTTATATTTCCTTTCCTCGTAATTATATAATGATTTCCATAATGTAATAAATGATATAAATATCATGTATATTACGTATGTATGTATTTATAATAATCTATATAATATAGAAATATGAAATGGAATACACTATTCATGGAGACGTTAGGTCGTACGAATTCATGAACGTTGTTCCCGTTTTTATTTGTCATATTGAATAAAAGAGATTATATATATATATATATATAATATCATTAAAGTATAATTACTATTTCATATATATCATATAATTTTACTAAACCCATTCTTAATACATTATATGTAGTGTTTTAACAAATCATGTCACTTTGATTATGGCAATCTTGATCTTTTATTACACAATTAAACATAATTTATTACGTAAACTTCACTTGTTACAACATAGAAGATCGATAGGTATAGTGTCTTTGGGGATTAGGATCATTACATAACAACTTAAAACATGAAATAAAACATCTTTATTGAAAACTTCCTTTACATCACCACTACATTCCCTCGTACTTAGTATTGCATGGGATAACTTGAGGACATGCATAAAAAAGGGTGAGCTATAAATCCCAGTAAGGGAATAATCATGAAATAACATGAGGAATAAAATACATGTTAGACAATAGGAATATCAATATAGAACAATAGAAGAATAAACATAAAGTAATGATAAATCATGATAATCATAACATGGAAATGTGGCAACAACACTAATCATGGAATTAGCTTGAGCCAAGGCTCATTGCACATGGAGCATGAGTAAACCCTCATTGCATATGAAGCATGAGTAAACCCTAGTTGCACTTGGATTAACATGATAAAACACCCATTTCACATGAGGTATCATGATATTATACTTCACCCAATTCATTGGAGCACTATAAGGGCGCACCCTTCTTAAAAATTTCATTTCATGCATAAGTGTGCCACATGGCTCATAAAAAATTGAATCATTCAACATAATCATTTATTAAATGATAAACAAATGTGGAATAAATAAATGAAACTCTTTAAAAAATATGTCAATGTTAATAAAGGTGAATACCCTTCACAGAGAAATGGGCATGGTATTCACTACACAATGACTTTGGCTTGGAAAAATCATGTGCAATTTTGGCAGCATAATGGTGTGACATAAGAACTCTTAAAAATGGTTGATGAGAGTGAAAGGGGTGTCTCATAAAATTTACATGACAATTATAGTAAGGGGTCATATAGATACATGTCCCAAAAAATTTAATGGAATTTAGATTCATGATACAAAAGAATTTCTTGAATGTAAATGAGGAGAGAGAAATTCCTTTCAAATTTCAGCATAGTAATAGCTGTACATGGGAGGCATTTAATGAGAGAGAAAGGGGTATTGAATAATTCAAAAATAAAGAGGGAAGTATGGGGGAGGTTCAAAACCATACCACAAAATTTATAGTTGAAATTAAAAGGGCATAAAAATTTAATGAATATTGGACAAAAATGAGAAAGGAAGAAAAAATGCCTTACTTGGAAGTGTGCTTCCAAAGGCTTTAGAGAGGCTTCTTGGGAGCTTGGGGAACCTTGGGAGGATTATAGAGAAAGGTGGTCATAGGTTGGACGAACTCAAAAGGCTTTTAGTGAGGAGGAAGTGGGAGCTTGGGTGGGTTTATATAGGAAAGGTGAGGGAATTCTTTATTATTTAGGTTTGGGACACCTCACATTAAACTACTCCAAACCACAAACCAGCCCATGGTTTTTGGAAAAGGGAAGTTGAAAACAATATTTTATAAGGGAAAAGTCCTAAATTATTAATATAATGGGGTTGCTTATGTGGAGGAGAGTCACACTCCCAAGGAAAACAATTTAAAAAGAAAAAATGTTTAATAAGTCTTGAAGGGTCCACTAAAGCTTTCTAAAATAAATCAAACAAACACAAAATCAAATTATTTTAATGGTAAAGCATATATTTTCTGAACATAAATTTTATAGTATTCTATTACATAACTATTGGGTCATTATGATGACATAAAACACATTATATATTTAAACGTTATTTAATTTTTACCCAAAACATGGACTGTCTCAGAAAATTATGAAAAATTCACCATTGGATAATTTCAATGTCCTGATTCTAGAAATAATATTCATTTTGTCTAAATAATTTTATAAATATGTTAATTTTCACTTTTAAAATAAAAACAGACATTTATTGAAAATTCATGGGTTTTGACAAAAATGGCTTTTAAACCTTAAAAAATTACAATTGCATTCATAAAATTATAAGATAACTTATATTTAATAAAAATTAATTTAATAATAATAATAAAATTTTGTTAAAATATTATTTAATTAAAAATCTATTAATTCATCAAAATAGATTTCTTAGTTGAGCATTAACTGAAAATACTATTTGTACTTTAAAAACTATTTACAAGGTAATAATAATAAAGTGAAATTATATTCGTTATTATATAAAAAAATAGTGTACATAACCATAGTGCTAAGTTATTGTTACATAACCCCATATAACACCCTCATAAGACCGAAGAGTAAGGTGTGCAACGGTGACGGACTCTTGGGGTGGCTTGGATAACATTGCTCGGGTGGTAATCTCTATCAACTTTCACTTCTCTCATAGGCGGTCCCGCTCGAGCTTAACATATTCAATCACGGCTTGGGCTTGGTAAAGAGAGAAGCCTATAGACACAACCTACTTTCTGATCTCTGACAAATGGGATTCGTATGGGGCACGCCTATTGGATGATTCCATCTCTTCCTTTGTCTGAGTAAATTGCATTTGTTAAAGCCCTATATTTATACTAATCATGTGATCACTGTTCAATAGCTATATTAGAAACTACCACAATTCATAATAGTATTTTAAAATACAAAAACATAAAACCAATGAAGTTCACATTTTATATAACCATAATAAAACATTTAATTAGATCAATAGGAATTTTCATTAATGAAAGTTTAGGTCGTTACAATCTTCCCCCTTAAGAAATTCTGCCCTCAAAATTTACTTTTCCCACACTAAAAAAGATTTCTGTAACTCTGCTTCATCATTTCCTTGGATTCCCACGTTGCTTCTTCAAACTTGTGGTTTCGCCACAACACCTTGATGAGGGGTATTGTCTTATTTCATAGAACTTTTTCTCTACATTCTATGATCTTCACTGGTAGTTCCTCATAAGAAAGATCATCCTCTAACTGTACCACCTCTGAAGAGATTACATGTGAAGGGTCTGGTATGTACTTCCTTAATATGGATACATGAAAGACATCATGCACTTTGGACATGGTAGGTGGAAGTGCTAGTCGATAGGCCACAACCCCGACACGATCAAAAATCTTGAAGGGACCGATGTACCTTGGACTTAACTTACCTTTCTTTCCAAAACTCATGACCTTATTCCATGGAGAAATGCGTAGAAATACCATGTCTCTAACTTTAAACTCAAGCTCTGATCGAAGGTTATCTGCATAACTCTTCTGTCGACTCTGGGATACCTTGATATGCTGCTGAATGGTTTTCACCTACTCCACTATTTCTTAGACTATTTCTGGTCCAAGCAGCTTACGCTCACCGACCTCATCCCAACATGCCAGTTTTCTGCTCCTTTTCCCATAAAGGGCTTCATATGGTGCCATTTGGATGCTCGAGTGGAAACTTTTATTATAAGAGAACTCAACCATAGGAAGATGTTGATCCCATCCTCCTTTAAAGTCCATTGTGCATGCTCTCAACATTTCCTCAAGTGTTTGGATAGTCCACTCGAATTGGCCATCAGTTTGAGGATGATACATCATATTGAAGTTCAGTTCAGTATTTAGATCATGTTTGAAGTCTCTTCCAAAACTTAGAGGTGAATCTTATATCTCGATCGGACACAATAGATAGTGGTACTCCATGAAGCCTTACCACTTCCCTTATATATATTCATTCCAGTTGATCCAATGATAAATCCTCTTGAATAGCAATAAATTGTGCAGCCTTTGTAAGACGATCCACAACAACCCAAATTGCACTATTTCCTTTGGATGTCTTAGGAAGTCCGGTGATAAAGAATATGGTGATGTTCTCGCATTTCCATTCTGGTATGGGAAATGGTTGAATCATCCACTTAGACTTCTACCTCTCTGCCTTCACTTGTTAACACACCAGGAACTTTGATGTATATTCAGCGATCTCCTTCTTCATATTATCCCACCAATAACGCTCTTGGAGATCTCGATACATCTTTGTGTTTCCTGGGTGAATAGAGAAATTTGAACTATGTGCATCATCCAAAAGTTCCTTCTTTAGATCTGGACTTGATGGAACACATATTCTTTTCCCAAATCTCACAATTCATTCTTCATTAACATTAAACTCTGAGGATTTCCCTTTTTCAATAGCTTCCACTTTTTTCTGAATTCCTACATCATCCTTTTGAGAATCCTTTAACCTTTCCAAAAGTGATGGTTGCGCAATCATTTGTGAAAGGATTTATGATGTTTCTTTCTTTATGATTCTCATGTCCATCTTCATCAAATCTAAGAAGATTGTATCCTTTTCAATTCTCATCAATGATCAAATCACTGGGTCCTTTCTACTTATGAAATTTGCCACCTTGTTCGCTTTACCAGGGTGGTAATGGATTGAGAAGTCAAAGTCTTTGATCATCTCTAACCATCTTCATTGGCGCATGTTCAACTCTTTCTGTGTGAATATATACATGAGTCTTTTGTGGTTAGTATATATTTCACACTTCTCCCCAAAGAGATAATGCCGCCAAATTTTCAAAGAGAATATCACTACATCCAACTCAAGGTCATGTGTTGGATAGTTATGGTCATGAACTTTCAATTTCCTTGAAGCATAATCAATGACTTTGTCATTTTGCATCAACACACATCCTAGACCCTTCTTCTAAGAATCACTGAATACCACAAAAATTTCTCCACTTGTGGGTAATGTGAGCACAGATGCAGTGATAAGCCACCTTTTCAACTCCTTGAAGCTTTTTTCGCATTCATCACTCCAATAAAACTTTAGTCCCTTGCGAGTTAGCTTGGTAAGAGGGGTTCACAATCGTGAGAAATTTCTCACTAATCGTCGATAATATCCATCTAACCCCAAGAACCTATGGATATTCATTACCGATATTGGCCTCATCCATCCCTCAATTGCATTTGTTTTTTAGGGATCCACAGATATCCCATTACTAGTGATGATATGGCCCAAGAATGAGACCTCCTTCAACTAGAACTCACACTTTTTGTACTTTGCATAGAGCTTCTCCTTCCGGAAGGTCTCTAGTACAGTTTTTAGATGCTCTCCATGATCCTCCTTGGTTTTAGATTATATCAGAATATCATATATAAAGACTACCATAAATTTTTCTAGGTAATATCTAAAGACTCTCTTCATCGAGTCCATGAATATTTTTGGAGCATTAGTGAGTTCTAAAGTCATTACTATGAATTCATAGTGCCCATATCTTGTATGAAAAGTAGTATTGGGGATATCTTCCTTCTTCACCCTTACATGACAATATCCTGACCGCAAATCCACCTTGGAGAAGTATTGTGCTCCACACAGTTGATCAAACAAGTCATCAATTCGTGGGATAGGATAATAGTTCTTTATCGTGGTTTTTTATGCTCACAATAATCGATGAAAAGGTGCATTGACCCATCCTTTTTCTTGACGAAGAGGACTGGTGCACCCCATGGTGAAGCACTTGGGTGTATAATCCATTTATCCATATTATACTATATTTTTTCTCCGGCTCCTCAATCTCCACAATAGCCATTCTATATGGACTCTTGGATATTTTAAATTCCCTAGGTATAAGATCAATTGATAATTCAACATCTCTTCTAGGAGGAAGACCAGGCAATTCCTTGGGAAACACTTCAATGAATTCCCTCAAAATAGCCATTTCTTCTAGGATGGTTGCTTCCTTAGACTCAATCATCTGAGATAGATACAAGTGGTCATAGGGCAGTTATATCCACACTTGAGATAATAGAGCTAAAGAAGATTCATCTTCCTCCTTGCACTTGTAAAGAATCGGGGGTGGATTCTCCACATGGAGAGTGATTTCCCTCTCACGATAATTTATGTTCGCTCTATATATGGAAATCCAATCCATGCCAAGAATTGCATCAAATTCCACCATAGGGAGTATGAAGAGGTTATACAGGTAGTTTAATCCACAGATTATGATTGGAGAGGAGTTATATTCATGGGATGCAATGATTGCCCCATTTTCCGTACTCACCGACATCTTCACTTCTATGATTTGTGGTGGTGCTGGGATTGTTCTACTAAACTTTTGAGATATAAAAGAATGTGTAAAACCTGAATCAAAAAGTATATTCGATATTCTTGAATGAATAACTAGCATACCTGTCACCACTTCATTGTCGGGGTTCACTTCGGTAGTAGTGATGGAAAAACATCACCCTTGCTGCTTTGGAGGTTGTTGGTTGCCTCCAAAAACCCATGGTTTAGGGCACTAAGATGCCATGGTTCTTTGCAGTTGTACCAATGAACCATGCATTGAGGTTCGAACGAATAGTTCCTCTCCTCTTTCACAGCCACATGTCTTTCTTTCCAATAGTTAATAGCTAGGTTCCCTTCTCTACCACAACTAAAGCATTTCCTCATCCCCTTCAGGCAATTTCCGGGGTGCTTCTTTCCGCACCATTGGAAAGTGGGGTGTTGTATCTTCTTATAACCATTGGATTTATCCATTGGACCACCAGAATTGAAGTCCACCTTACGTTTCTTATCCCCATGATACCCCTGAGATTCTCCAATCTCCATTTCGATCTTGAGGGAACATCAAACAATTTCCTCATAGCTATCGAAGTCACAGATCACCAGTGCTTTCCACAGGCTAGGTTTCAGCCCACCAAAGAAGTGGTCAACCTTGCATTCGGGGGTAATGACAAAGCCGAAAGCGTATTGTGCAATCCTTGTGAATTTTTCCACATACACTCCAACAGATTCATCGTATTTTCTCTTGGGGGAAAGGAAATCCCTTTCCATCTTAAGCCGGATGGTGCGTGGAAAATATTTATCAAAAAACATATTCTGGAAATCCTTCCATTACAACGCCTCGATATCTTCCTCAGGCTTAGTATTTTTGATCAACGTCCACAATTTATCATCTTCACCCTCCATACGATAAGTATCCAGCAGAACCTTCTCTTGTTCAGAACATTGAAGGATGGAGAAGATCTTTTCAATAGATTTGATCCATTGTTCAGTGATTGCGGGATCAAGAAGATTCATTAAAAGTATGAGGCCTTTGTCTCATGAATCTCTCAATAGCGACTTGTTCATTATTTGGGGGGGGGGGGGGTTGAACGTTCCTCTTGACCCATGTTTCTATTCAAATCTTGAGTTAGCTGAGAGATAAGTGTGACAAAATTTGTGATTCCCACTCCCATTGGATTGGTCATCTCATTAGTATAGTCATCACATTGATCTTCACATCAGTTGTTAGCCCGAGTCCTCCTATTACCAGCCATTGGATGGAATAAAAGGAAAGTTAGGGGTAACAAATAAAGTTTAATACAAGGACAAAACTGATGACTTATAAATAACTTTTATTTCCTTAACATATGATACTATTTTCTTTAGTCTATGTTATCCATGATCTACTTTCTAACATATATTCTTAGGGAATTTTTTTGTCCCTTAATAATGGTTCATACCAATCTTTTGAATTTACCAAAGAATATCCTTCAGATGTTTCATAACCAAGAGTGTAGTAAGGTCCGTTTTCATGGACCATTTCTAGTTTTATTCTAGCTCAAAGTGGTGTTTTCGGGTTTTACCCCTAGGATACATCTGTGCCAGAGCCACCTCTACCTGCTCATATCCAAACAGGGATGTATTTTCTTGATAAACCACTTACTCAATACGCACTAAAACTTAGGGATATTTTTATTATACTTAGTCTTGTATCTAGGGCTTTACTAGGGTTTTCTAATCCTAATCCCAAAAATAACTTAACCTATCCTCTGATACCAACTATGACAACACTGATCTTTTATTACACAATTAAAAAAAATTATTACATAAAATTAACATGATACAACATAGAATATTGATAGATACAGTGTCTTTGGGTCTTAGGATCATTACATAACAACTTAAAACATTAAATACAACATCTTTATTGAAAACTTCTTTTACATGACCACTACATTCCCTCATACTTAGTATTTCATGGGATAACCTGAGGAAATTCATAAGAAAAAGGTGAGTTATAAATCCCAGCAAGGGAATAATAATGGAATAATATGAGGAATACAATACATGTTAGAAAATAGACATATCAATATATCACAATAGAAGCATAAACATAATGGCATGATAAATCATGGTAATCATAACATGGAAATGTGGCAACAACACTTAACATGGAATTCGCATGAGCCAAGGCTCATTGCACATGGAGAATGAGTAAACCCTCATTGGACATGAAGCATGAGTAAACCCTCATTGAACATGAATTAGCATGAGTAAACACCCATTTCACAAGACATATCATGATACTATACTTTACCCAATGCATTGGAGTGCTATAAGGGTCCACCCTTCTTAAAAAATTCATTTCATGCATAAGTGTTCCACATGGATCATAAAACATTGAATCATTCAACATAATAATATATTCCATGATAAAAGAATTTGGAATACATAAATGAAACTCTTTACACAATATGTAAATGTGCATAAAGTTGAATACCCTTAATAGATAAATGGGCTTGGTATTCACTACACAATGACTTTGGCTCGGAAAAGCGCGGTGCAATTTTGGCAGCATAACAGCGTGACATAAGAACCCATAAAAATGGTTTATGAGAGAGAAAGGGGTGCATCACAATATATAAATGACATGGATAGTAAGGGGGTCATATAAATACAATTCCCAACAAATTTAATGAAATTTAGATTCATGATACAATATAATTGCTTGAATGTAAATGAAGAGAGAGAAATTCCTTTCATAATTTCGGCATAGTAACAGGTGTACATGGGAGGCATTTAATGAGAGAGAAAGAGGTATCCCATCATTATAACATATAGAGACTAGTATGGGGGAGGTGATAAATCATAACCCAAAATTTATAATTGAAATTAAAAGGGAATAATAATTTAAAGAATATTGGACGAAAATGAGAATGGAAGAAAAAACCCCTTACTTGGAAGTGTGCTTCCAAAGGCTTGAGAGAGGCTTCTTGGGAGCTTGGAGCACCTCGAGAGGATTATATAGAGAGGAGGTCAGAGTTTGGACGAACTCCAAAGGCTTTGAGTGAGGAGGAATTTGTAACTTGGGTGGGTTTATATAGGAAAGGTGAGAGAATTCTTAATTATTTAGGTTTGGGACACCTCATATTAAAATACTCCAAAACATAAAACCACCCATGGTTTTTGCCCATGGTTTTTGGAAAAGGGAAGTAGGAAACAATATTTTATAAGTCTGAAGTCTTAAATTCTTAAAATAATGGGGTCTCTTATGTGGATGTGAGTCACACTCCCAAGGAAAACAATTTAAAAAGACAAAATGTTTAATAAGTCTTGAAGGGTCCACTAATGCTTTTTAAAATAAATCAAAAAAACACAAAATTGCATTATTTTAATGTTAAAACATATATTGGCCGAAAATAAAGTTTATAGTATTTTATTACATCACTATTGGGTCATTATGATTTCATAAAAAACAATATATATTTAAACGGTATTTAATTTTTACCCGAAAATTTGATTGTCTCAGAAAATTATGAAAAATTCACTGTTGGATAATTTCGACATACTTATTCCAGAAATAATATTCATTTTATCTAAATAATTTTCTAAATATGTAAATTTTCACTTTTAAAATAAATACTGACATTTATCGAAAATTCATGGGTTTTGACAAAAATGGATTTCAAGCCTTAATAAAAATTACAATTGCATTCATTAAATTATACAATAATTTATATTTAATAAAAATTAATTTAATAATAATAATAATATTTTTTAAAATATTGTTTAATTAATAAATCCATTAATTCATAAAAATAAATTTCTTAGTTGAACATTAACTAAAAATACTAATTGTGCTTTAAAAACTATTTACAAGGTAACAATAATAAAATTAAAGTATATTAATTATTACATACAAAAATAATGTACATAACCATAGTGATAAGGTCTTGTTACATAACCCCTTATAACACCCACATAATACCATAGAGTAAGGTGTTCAATGGTGACAGACTCTTGAGTTGGCTCAGAAAACATTTCTCAGGTGGTAATCTCTATCAACTTCCACTTCTCTCATAGGCGGTCTCGTTCGAGCTTAACATATTCAATCTCGGCTTGGGCTTGTTCAAGAGAGAATCCCAAAGACACAACCTCCTTTCTTATCTTTGAAAAATGGGCTTTGTATGGGTCATGTATACTAGATGAGGTCATCACTTCCTTTTGTCTGAGTAAATTGGATTTGTTAAAGCCCTATATTTATACTAATCATGTGATCACTGTTCAACACCTATATTAGCAACGGTCATGATTCATAAAAGTATTTTAAAATCTAAAAATATAAAAACAATGAAGTTCACATTTTATATAAGCATAATAAAACATTTAATTAGATCAAGAGGAATTTTCATTAATTAAAGTTTGGGTTGTTACATTGATGAGGTAGTAGTCCACGCATCCCCAAACGAAATTATCATATTTACAAAAAATGGAAGTAATGAAGGTATGTGTTTTATAATAATTAAATAAGAATAAATAAATAATATATATCATATAAAAATATATTTTCCATCCTATTTCCCAAACATGATAAGTGGTAAAGGAAAAACGAGCAACATCGTTTTGTGATACGATAGTTCTCCATACACAAGAACGGTAAGTTCATTACCCATTAGATGGTAGTGTGTGTAATTATAGGTAAAACCTTTATCACAAAAATGTATAAGTATATTGATGCTACTTGGGATATTATTTATCCATGTAATAATAATAATTGTGGTAGTGGAGAAAGAAAATAAAGGAAAGATCATGAGGAACGGTGTTACCTCTTCTTTGGGTAACTCCTTTTGATTTTCACCAAAGGGATTCCTTGATTGGATTTCTACCCAAAGGTAGGATTCCTGGAGGAATTTAGGTATTTTGGGAAGTGAATTGAGTAGATATTAGCCAAACATAAGTGTTTTGAGAGGTGTGAATAAGGGGGAGAGGAGGTGGCCTTTATATGGGAGAGAACAGACACACTAGGCATTTTTGAAAACAAGTTAGGTGTACCCACTTTTTTACCTAAAAAGTCATAAAAACCAAAAAAACTCAATAATGGTAGGTTATGTCAGAAATATGGTTATGAAACTAGTTTTGGACAAGTGTCTAGGTTATTTGGGCCCATAAGTATATGGTTTATTCCCATATTACTCTTAATTTTATCTCAATCGCTGTAATTAATCTTAATCACATTCCCTATTATTTTTGTTCAAAGATTAATTTGATATTATTAGATTATAAATATTAAATTTATTTAAACCATTTATATCCATTTTAAATAATTCAATTTATATATGTATAAAAATTATTTTTAATGTTAATCATGTAAATGTGGTGCGAAATCAGGTTTTTAAAATGAGAATGTTTGAAATTTCATTATGATTTTATATCTAAATTAAACATAAAAATGATTCCAATGACCTTCATTGGATTAATGTATATATATATATATATATAATTGATCTATTTTAACTTTAAAACAAACTTAAAATATAATTTAACTATATAAATAAAATATACAAATAAATCATTTTGGTATAAAAAATCAGTATTTTTTACTATTTATCAAAAAATAATGTTGCTTAGAAAAATCCCAACAATTAACCCTAAGATAATTTTTACATTATTAATTCAAAAAATAATTTTATTTTACCAAATTAAATTTCTAAAATTTTCTAAAATTAATTTTATTATTTTTCATAGAAGGATATAAAAAGAAGTTCTTTTAAAAAAATAGTATATTTAAACATATAATGACTTTACTAAAACAATTGTATGTCTTATTATCAATATGATTTATCTACATAAAACAATTATAAATAATATTTAAAATATATTTATTACTAATCATATTAATTATTTTAACATCTTGGTTATAACTATCTTGTTTAATTAATTATAACAATAAAATGATGTTTCGTAGAAACTCGGTGTTGCGTGTAATGCAAACCAAGTCGATGTCGCGTGTAACACATGCTTATCTTGGTGTATCGTATAAATAAAATTTGAATTAGTGTATCATGAAACACATGACATAAAATAAAATTAATTTATTCAAAAAATAGGTTCCCAAAAACTCAGGGTGTTATAGGTGCACCAGCTCTGCAAAACTGGTACAATAGTCTAGAATGGTACGCTCTCCCTGCTCCAAGTTCATAAACTCTCGGGTATTTTCTACTTGTAACATCTCAGCGTAAAACAAATGGTTAAATATTTTCTTGAAAGAATTCCTGTTAAGGTTCTCATGCAACTTATATTAGACAATAGAGTCCCACTATCTCTTTCTTGAGTACCTTGAGCACATACATGGAAAAACAACCTTCCAATATTCAAGAGTATTCAAGAAATTGGGGATCTTTTCCATCCTACCAAACCAATCCTTTAACTTGGGTGGTCCTTTGTCTCTATATAAGATGATTGGATGGTTCTTATTAACCTCACTTCCATGATCCACCGCACATCCTGTGTTCCCATCACCCACTTGAACCAGAATCTAAATAGTGTCAATTATTGCTTCTACCAAAGAAGGGTCCACTAGAGAATTCTCATGTGGATCCTATCTCACAACTTCTTCTCTCGGATTTTGAAGATATATTCTCAGACTCATTATTTAATAAACACGATAAAATAACCAATTAGATTAGTAACACACTCCAATGTCTTAATACTACTTCAATAATTCCAGTCTCTACTTTAAAACAACAAAAATTTAAAGAAATTAAGAATTCTTACCAATGAAAGGCATTTCCAAAAATTAATTTGTCAATTTACATAAACTTCTTATACAATACATTCAAATTACCCCAATCCCCATGCGTTAAACCTGGTAAAAAGTACCTGACCACCCATGGTAACTCGTATTTAGTCATGGGAGTGAGTTGTCTAGGACCCTTTTCCACACTTACTATGTGAATTATCATCTTCCTAAATCCTTTATAATAAAGAAAAAAAACAAAATTATGTATAGTTAACACACTATAGGATAATCCTTCCCTCTAATACTAAACTATAATAGACTAACCCAGGTAAACCAATCCATACCCCCAAGTCTATAGTCACATGGTGAGGTAAATCAAGAAAAATGACAAGTATTGTATTCAATGAAACATGACATGAAACCAAAGTAATATAATCAAGAACAAGATACAAAAAGATCCATATAATCCCAACCAAACTGAATAACCAAAAAATTATAAATAATTGAATATCAACAAGTCTCTACGTGACCCATAGTAACCTCTAAATCAACCCTAATCAAAGTTTAAGACCAAAGGATAATCTGACATGATACAAGATTCCCTTACCTTTACCTATATCCTATAATAAAACATCTAAAACTACCGAAAATACTAAATTGAGATAAAAAATCCCAGTAGGATACCACCATAGAGTCTATACAATATCTAATATCAAGAATGAAACAGTTCTAGCTTTTAAAACAAAAAAACTCTTTTACAAATCATTTTAATAAATCCAATCCATTTGAAAATCATTTTCCATTTGGTTTTCATAAAATCCTTTCATATTATTAAACATGAAATATGAAAAGTAAAATTGATAAAGTAAAAATTTATATCCATGCATCAAGAGGTAATAAAGTAAACACATATACATAAAATAACCTATCATGCAAAGATATGTGATATAACCTCATATAAAAACCTATGATAAAAAAACCATATGATAAAAAACTATAAATGGAAAAGCACCACATATTGGTCCCAAGACTATGGGAAAACATAAAATCAACACTCAAGTGTATAACTGAGTATAATGTTGGATCCAAAAAATATTGATTCGTAACACAGTCCGTTGATATCCAAAAGGTTACCTTCTAGTGGTGTCACAAACAATAAGGCTACTCCTGTCTCTTTCGTGACACACCCAAGGTTCCCAATGTTCAAATTTTTAAAAATACATTTTCAAAACCATTATCAAAATTATAAAAAACATTTTTAAAGCCAAGTAAATCCACTTCGGTGTTTAATAATCCATTTCCCAATTGAGAAAATATGTTTTTAGAGAAAAACCCCTTTTAAAAACATTTCATTTTCAAGAAAATATTTTAAACAATATATAAATTAAAATAAATGAACAACCAAAATGAATTTATCAATAACGATAAGCCATTAAAATTTTTTTACCCATTCTATAGAAACACAAAACTCAAAATAGCATAAACCTAGCTGCCTTTAACCATGGTGATTGGAAACCAGAAAACTAGCCTTTGAAATATTAGACATTCTAAGAAACAGAAAGGGACTGATAGAAAAAACTATATAATCGAAAATATAAACTATAAACATAGAAAACACAGTTTCTAATACCAATGGAATAAATAAAAAAAAGTATTTAATACTCATAGATACGAACCACAATAAACATAATGACCAATCATTGAAAAAGTGATCCAAAGATAGAGGAGATCCTCCAAAATATCTTGTGAGATATTTAGGTCACGTGAAGGGAGGATACAAATGGAATGAACCCTTAATCACCCATATAACACCATAAAGTTAAATAATCTTTACAAGTACACATCTTGTAAATATTTCACACCATGTATTTCCTGATTAAAAAGATCCTCTGAAAAACCCATAAAATTTTTATTAAAAACTTGATTTTCTAAAATACCCGACGTGAACTCTTTACATGGTGTGTAAACCTAACACATCATGAACCGGATTCATAACATCTGACAAGAAAAAAATACACATCATGTAACCCCCTTACATGGCATGAGAACCCCCAAAAGACTACATAAATTGAAGGTTTAAGTAGGAAAACTCAAAACCCCCCCACTCCAATCATTTTATGAACTTAGAAATAACCCCTCTAGGTTTTTGACATATTTATACCCAAACACCATTAAATAAAATAAAAATAAATCCCAAAAATTTAGTTGATATGTCCCAATATAGGCTCTCCTCCCTGATAATTCTACAAACACACCCAAACAAGGACAATAAACAAAACATAATCAAGGGAATACCTGAGAATTGTAATAGGGAGTTACAACACATGTGTAAAATCATGTATGTACATTCCAAAGAAATATACATGAAACAAATTATGAACGTGAGAGAGATTTTTTGTAAGCAACAAGTGATAAAAACTATTTTAATTTTAAAAATAATTTTTAAGGGGCCAATATATCTGGGGATCAGCATTCCCTTAATTCTAAATCTCATAACCATTTTCCACATAGATATTTATTGGAATACCTTGTCACCAACATTGGACTCTAGATATTATCATTACTTTCTGGAATAACATTTTTGTTGACACTAAACCACCATTATATGTTTAATAATGTCTCTAACCTTCTCTAACATTTCCTCAATGATCTCAAGTTCGATTAGTTTTCACTATACAACATCAGCATATCAAAATAGTGTTTTTTACTTCCTTCTATAGAAGGCATGATAAATTTAAATCTAAATTATTTATTAAAATTTATTACTATTTAAAAACTCCCATAGAATAATGTGTTAATACCATCATACTTTTAAGTGAATAGAAAATTATTTGGATATATTTCTTTTATGTTTTGGATAATAATCTTAGACAGATCAACTATCTGAGGATTACATATAGTGATAATGTTACACTCTTTATTCAAATCATGATGATGTATTCTATAGGACATCAAGGTAAATTTAACATCATAGATCAAGATGCTACTCAACTTTTTCCCCATACCCGATTGGCCACATGGCCTAAAGTACATTTCCCCAAACTCTAGAGGCTTCCGAATAGCAGCGAGGGTCTAAGGTGTGATAGTGGGAAATCTATGCCCTTATTGGCCGAGTGTAACACACCAAAATAAATAATAATACAATAGCGGAAGTATTAACTATCATATCACTGAAATAAACAATGGAAGATTGATAAGATAAATAACCAAGCATCAATCCATACAAAAGATGATGCAACATGTTATATGTTCTAAGAAATCAGCCAAAAAAAGTACATTGTAGTAATACACAATATATGTCTCAAAATCACAAAAGAAACCAAAAGAGACTAGGAAACATCGGAAGACATAGCTTGGTCGCATTCTCTCCTACTCTTTAGCATCACATCAAGTACCTGTAGCAGGGCGCTTTTCCTGATCAACACTTGTAATCAAATAATCTGTTTGGGCTCAAAAGCATGACCCAAATAGGGTATGGGAACAAATCCTAGTATAAAACCACCCAAGGTGTTTTCCAATCTATCAAGGGATATATATAATAGGCATTGTACAATAGTGAAAGCATTAAACAATGGGTACTCAAAATAAAGAACAATTGATGTCTCATAAGACAATGTAAACAATTATAAGTTAAAACTGCATCTAATCTTGTGATTTGGATTGGGAGATGTGTTATAATTCATATATTTCATTATTCAAGTTCCTTGAATTATATAAAACTCTCAAGGTCTATCCTAATCCCAACGACCCCCCATATAAAGGTAATCATCAACTCGTGACATATTGTTAATTTAGTCATTTTCTAATATAACCTAGCCTGGGTATCCCTCAATGGATCCTAAGTTCACTTGGCATTTTAAATAAGCCTCAGCAATCCTGAACACTCTATCATGGCTCACTCACGACCCTTACATAATTACCTCTTGAGCTCATCCATGGTCTTTTAACCGAGACCCTTGTTCACCCAAGGTATATATAAGGTGAAATTAGTCCCATGAGCTCGACCTTGTCCTGTAACTGTGAATATGGCACACCCATTACTAATTACCCCTATTTTACATAATTCAATTCCATTCCAAAAGCATCATATCGGAATTATACTATCACATGGATTATCATTTAAACAACTCACATGGGCACAGTTCACATGAAGATTATCACATGAAAATTAAATTATTACAGAGATTAAGCATCTAATTATCTTATGTGGGGAATTCATATCAAGCCTCTTAGGAATTACATACCAAATGGAAATATAAGGGAAATGCACCTGTGGGGTGGACCTATATCAAGTTTCACAACCCCAAACATGCTTTCAAATCATCTAATTAATTACCTAATCATCAATAGGCAATAATAGGGATTATTATCCAACAAAGAAACACCCTAAAAGTTGTCATGCGGCACTCTGGAATATATAATCAACTTTAAAATAAATTAAACGCAAAAGAAAACCTACCTAGTCCTCATATAACTCTCCTCGTCTAGCATCAGGCTTTGATTTGACCTAAAATAGAGTAGATCTATAAAATGAGAAAAAATGCTCAACCTTTCATAACTTAATCAAGAGAAAAAATTAGGAATAAAGTCTCAAAAGAAATCTATCACTCACCAAGGGTATTTCAATGGATTTGATGGTGTTGGAATTAGGTGTCGGATGATGAAACGGGAGGCAAATTACCGTTCGTATTTCCTAGGCGTGTTGCACGTTGAAGGGGGGTTTGTTTCTGTATGTCTGGAAATACAACGCTACTGACCAGCTTAACAATTAAAAAAATTACACGACATGTACTTGAGACAACAAACTATGTCCATAAATTTCATGTCCAAACCATTACATGGTCATGTGCTGGGATTACATGGCATGTAGCCCTCTATACACAACGTGTACATAAAACTACATGGCGTGTAATCCACAATCATGTCATGTAAAAGGGTTGTAGCTAGACCTTGACCCATTTTCTCCCATTTTCTTAAGTATAAACCAAAAAGGTAATATCTATACCTCAAAGGAAGAATCGGGTTCTTACAAACATTCCCCCTTAAAGCAATTTATCCTTGAATTTCCCTTTCAAGGGTGACGAAGATATATCTGAGAACAAATCAAACTATTGTCATCGTACGTCAGCCTCTCTCTCCCAAGTCTCGTCCTACACTTGGTTGTGCTGTCATAGCACTCATACCAAAGGAACAGACCCGCCACAGAGAACCTTCGTGCTATGATCCACAGCACGAATGGTATGCTCTTCAAAGGACGCATCTTCCTGCAACTCTACTTCCTTGAATTGAAAGGTGTGAGATGGGTCTGAAAAGTAACATCACAACTAAGAAATTTGGAAGACATAATACATAGACATATACCTATGAGGTAACTTCAATCTATAGGCAACCATCCCAACCATACCTAGAATCTCAAACGGACCAACGTACCTTGGATAAAGCTTACCCTATCTCAGGATCCTCTTTTGTCCCAACATCAGTGTGACATGTAGGAAAACTCGATCCCTAAACTTGAACTCTAAAGGTTGTCTATGGATATTGGTGTATGATTTCTAATGAGATTGTGCAGTAGCCATTCACTTCTGAATCACCTAAACTTATTCAGTGGTCTCCTAGATAAGATGTGGTCCCTATATAGCTAACTCTCCTACCTCCAGCCAACACAGGGGTTATCAGCATGGGCTACCATAAAAATCCTCATATAGATTCATCTAAAAAGTATCCTGAATGATATTATTATAGGAAAACTCAAATAGGGGTATGTTTCTCTCCAAATTAACCCCAAAAATACAATACGCATGCCCGAAGCATGTCCTCTAATGACTGAATTGTCTATTCTGACTGGCCATCTATCTGAGGTTGGTATGTTGTGCTTAGAAGCACCTGTATACCCAGCACTCTGTATCCCTTTCTAGAAAAAAGAATTAAATTAGGTGTCCGTATCTGAAATGATATAATGTGGGACCCCATGAGTTCATACAATCTCACATATGTACAAACTCCCAAGATCTTCAACACTAAAAGATTCTTTGATCGATAGGAAATGTGAACCATTCATGAGCTTATTAACAACAACCCATACAAAAAAATTACCACAACACCTCCACCACTATAAAGTTCCCCAAAGAACTCCCCTGAGCATTCTAGCAATACTACCAATATAATTTGTTTTAACTAGGAAAACCCAAACATAACAGGGGTCATAACAGTGGCCTTACAACAAAGGATGGTCAAACCCCGATCAACTTCATTAAAAATGGTCATGCAATATTCCCTTAAAACACATTGTAGACTTTCACACCACACCCACCTTAAACTGGAAGACTGTTCAGACTGGTTCACTAGAATAAAACATGAATAACAAGAAGGATAATGAGTCAAACCATCACTAGATGAATTATCTCAGAAACACCCAACATTGAAGGTTGAAATATTGCAACATAATACAATGACTACTCCCAAGGCACAGAACGCCCACAATAATCCCACTCATTGAAGCTCATACCTATCTCTCAATGACAATCCTTTGTCGATTCATCCCTTGATCAATTAAAATGTTATTCCATAGCATGAGTAAAAGAGTAATTCCAAAACCATCCTAATGGAATCATTACCTATTTTTAAGAATCACATATGATCCCAAAAATAAGTTTGTGATAACCATATATTCACCAACCTGGAGTCTAAGGAACTCACCAAGGTGTTCCATACTCCCCGTTTTAAGTGGGAATTTGGTACAAGGCTTAAAGTCCACATAATAACACTGACTGAACCGAGAGAGGCATCTGTCTGGAGATCATGTCAAAGAAAGTGGAAGAAATCCATAGTCCATTCAAGTAATTCCTATATGAAAACCCATTTATCACTAAGGATTTACCAAGCCTCGTTTAAAAAAATGCATCCAAATCACAACATAGAAAAAAACCACAGACTGTCCCAACAACTTTAAACTATAACGTGGCATATAATCGACGCTCTCCTAGTGATTACACGATGATGTAAATATAGGGCACATGATCATATCTTAAAAAATATCACACTAAGAGGATTTCAAAGATTACCAAAAAAGGATATCCAAACCACTACTGGCCAACCTCCTGAAAGAAACTCATCTTCACTTACCGACACATCATCATTTACCCAAACATAATTCCTTTATACCAATGTGTGTTTGTGATAGCTCATGATTAAACACTAAGATATATCCAAGATCATCAGTACCTCACAAGGGATTCTCACTTAGCCAGTTTCAACAATGTTGTGCTTCCTAGGAAGCATCAACATGAAACAAAACTCACAAGCCTCAACGGCATGCAAGTAGAACTGACCATTTCTAAATGGTCCTTGATTGTTATCCTTATACTTGGAAGGAAAAATTTAAATGAAAGAGTATCATTCTGTGAACCATGATCACCACATCATATCACTTGGCATGAAATCCCAAAAAGATAAACCGACTAGCATGTCAAAACAACAGTGTCCTAGAAAGTCCTTCTGAGTAGTGGGATGAACTTGGTTCCATAATGCTCAGGTCACTCTACTCTAGAGATAACCTGAGAACATTCCAAGATATCAAAGCTCAAAAATTTGACTGAAATAAATATCTCATTTAACATTTAACACTAGATGGGTACTACGTAAGTCAACATATACTACCCCAAGTTTACAAGAGAAAACGACACATTTTGCATACTCTTCAAACGTTATCCACTCTATGCATCCTAGTACCAGATGGATCATGTAGAAACTGGCTCAAAATAACACCAACCATTTACATGATTTATGATGCACCAATTCACCCATAAATTTAGTAAAGAGACATTCACACCACCTCCTATGAATTTGACCATGCCCGAGGCATGTCTAACCTTCTAAACTGAGCATTTCATAAAGCTCATTCCCATATCAAGGGTCAAGATAAAACAATTACCCATTTTCACAAGGGTTTACTCTATAGAAACCAAACATCCTACTAGGGAAAACGAGAAACCATCATGTAACTTCCATTTTAGCAAACAAGGAAACATATGAGGGTCTCTAGATACAAGAAAAGATCGCAGCTCAAAAGCACAGATATTAAACAGAGCAGGTAAACACCTTCCTCTAAGAACTCACACTGTCACACCCACTATTTCAAAATTTATTTATTTTTTAATTTTCTTTACGTTGGGTAGTTCGGGTAAAAACCTGACTTAAGATTTCGAGTTCTTTGTGTTTTGGTCTTGATTGCGTCTGGCGCAACGCGGTCGAAGCTGCGCGGCCTCGCCTAGGTCGCCATGTGACCCCGCCCGGATCACCGCATGCCTTTCCAATGTTTAACTAATGAAATTATTATTATTATTATTATCTTGGATGATAATTTAATAGAGAGTATTATTTTTATTATTTTCATTTTATTAAGTTTATTATTGTAAAGTTTATTATATAATTCATTAAGTTTTTTTATTACCTTATTATTTTTATTATTATTTCCATTTCTGTAACTTGTTATTATTATTTTCCATTTACTTTAATTATTATTATCATTAGTATTATTTTAGTTTTGATTTTAGTTTTATTTTATTATTTTATTATCATTATTTTTTTCCCATTTTGGGTAGGGTTTAGACCCCCCCCCCCCTCATCGCGGCACACCCCCTTCCCCGCTGCAATCCTATCGCACAGCTCACCCCCCTCCTGTGCGCTGCACCTTGCCGTCTGCTTCCGCTCATGCGTGCTACACCCCTCCGCTAGCTTCCCCAGCTCACGCCACTACACCACCACCCCGAAGTCCTGGTCTGCCGCACCTAGCCTCTTCCGCTCGGGCCGCCCTACCTCCCACCGCGCAGCCCGCCTTCCCTACAAATCCTCCGGCCTTACCACTCTAGTATGTTCTACTACCCTTGGACAGCTGATACACCTCCTCTATCTCTTTTATTGGCTTAACCTCTCGTGTTCTTCTCTCCATGGCCATTGTTTTTTTTTTCTTCCAATGGATCTTGGTCCGGCGCGCCCCCTCCCAGTCAGCACACTCCTTTCTCCTTTCGACCGCAGTGACCGTGTAATGTCCCAGATTTTTCCATGTATTATTTTAATATTATATGGGAATTATTTAGAGACTAGGCTCTGAGACGGCGTGCAGTTACGGGTCCCGGTGAGCCCGGAACAAATGTTTGAATTTAATTTAATAATTAAATTACGCGCGCGTGCGGTTTTCCTAAAAAGGTGGAATAACTCCCGAACGGATGCTCAGATAATAAATCTGAGGGCACTGTTGCATTTAGAACAGCGATTTTACCTAAGTCTAGGCCTAACATCGGCTGGCGTAGGTCGGTGGTGAAATCGGGTTTTTTTATGCATCAGTAATAAAATATTTAATTAAAATATTTTATTTAAATCTTGTTTCTATGACATGATCTTTTAAATCTTGTATCTTTTGTTTTTTTAAATAAAGGCCTGTGTAGGGGGGTCCAGGGTTACAAACCTCAAACCCTAAACCCCTTGGCGTATCTGGAGGCTCTGGAGAAAACCTCTCAACGTGGCGACGACGACGCGGCGAGTGAATCTTCGCCAACAAACGCAGTGAATCCAGGTAGGATAATTGTTGTTGATTTCTTCTTCCCCCATTTTTGATTTCTATGATGAACGTGGACTAATCCATGAACAGATTAGCCCATGGATCGATCGTTTTGCGGGAGGGTGCGATTTGGGGTTTTATCGGGAAATAAAATAATTGAGATTTATAATCCATTGATTGTTGTTGTTTTGATCTAATGATGATGAACCCAGATCGTCACGAACAACGATCGAGGTTTTTCCCCCTTTTTTAATTCTATTTTCTTTTCTCCCTTGTGTTCTTCATTGCGTTCTATGCGTTCTTAGAGGAAATCAATAGTTACACATTTGTTTGTTGGCGCAAAGATCCAAGATTCAAGATCCAACCCTGAAGAAATTCCACAGAGTTGCGACGATGGTTTCGACAAGCGATTCAGAGCAGTTTGGGAGATTGAGGTTTTTGGGTGTTTTTCTTCAGATGGATCATTTGAGGTTTATGATCTGATTGGAAGATCGAAAACACCCGTTTTGGTGTTCTTATGATAAGGCGAACCAAACCCTAGAGTATTAGGATGAACGGATGAGAAAACAAAGATCTAGAGAATCGGAAGAAGCACGAGGAAGAAGACGGCATTTCTGGAAAAATCTCGACTACACACCGTGTAGTATGGGATACACGACATGTGTTCGTCAGTATGGTCACTCGGCATGTACTCTGAGAGTACAAGGGAACGGGAAGGTTACATGGCCAGGGAGACACCGTGTATACCCCTCCCCGGCCAGACCTGGCCAGATGTATAGGATACCCCGTGTACTGGTACACGGGCAGGCGACATAGACACAGTCAGAGATTGTGTACGGGCACATGGCCAGCGTACACAGAGTGAGCCCAGGTGCTCAAACATGGCATGTGATTTTCTTCTACACGTCGTGTAGTTGCTTTCTATTTGACAAGCTGAGGGACACAGGCCATTTACACGGGCATTACCCAGTGTCAAGGAACACGGCGTGTACTTTATTACACACCATGTAGTTTGGTTTTACATAGCTTAAACGAAGGACACGGGCCATTTACACGGGTAGTACCCGGGGTCAAGGAACATGGAGTGTAACCATACTACACGCCTTGTAACTTTTTCTTCATGGCTTGAGCCACTTTCCTTCTGTGACTTGGACTAGTTCTTAGGGTTCGTACCCTTGGTAATCCACTGAAGGTTCTGGTATCAATTCCTTTATACAAAAGTATGATCCCTTCAATAGAAATCCCTGAATAGAGTTGTTATAATCCCTTCAGTGAGACTTAGAGCTGGATCCTCTAGTCATTCCTCGAACCCTAGGTAGAGTTCTTGGTATCGATGTGACCAACTTTACCCGGGCGCCGATCCTCTGCTTAGCGGATTAGCTCAGACTGAGTTTTCGGAATAACCCCATGAATTGGATATGATCCTCATCTGAGCATCCTGTTCCCAAGCTACTTGTGGAGTGTGTTCTTCTGAAATGAGTACTTCGTGTCTCTCTCTTCAGACCTAGGAGTGGGTTCTCCCGATGGTATGATTAGTGGAATCTTCGAGCTGGATCTTAGTGGTGGTTTCGCGATGGTCGCCTGTGTATGAGTATATTGAGATACTCTTGTTATATGTTCCGTAGACATATAATGTGTAGAGCTAACTGTGCCTTTCTTCGTGGTATTTTCCTTTGTTGTATTTCCTTTGTGGTTTTTGGGGTGTCCTACTGGGTATTGTTATAATCACCCCTGCACGGGCTTTGCCCGCACGTGTCGTGTCTTGTGCAGACGAGCGAGCCTTTGACAAGATTCTAGGTGGACCAGGACCGGACGGTGCTCAGTGGGATCAAACAGGTCGAGGTGTGTTCCTTCGATGATAGGTTGCAGTCCCAGTACCTTTCTCTACAGGTTGGACTTGTTTCAGACTTTCTTTTGGTGGGCTTGTAATTTTGGCCCAGGGTTTTAATTTACTGTACTTTACTTCCCTGTCGTACTCTATTGGTTGGGTTTTAGTGTATGCATGCATCTTTTCCTTTTAGTAATTTTTTACTTTTCTGCTTTGTGGGATTGGAGATGTGTGTGCATGTGTACAGGTTATAGGCAGTGCCTCTCATGTTAGTAGCATGCCTACTCGGTGCTAGTCACCAGCCCCTGGCCTATTGGAGGGGGGGTTGGGGAGTTGCGGCTCAGGCCCCACAGGGACGGGTCATGACAGAGTGGTATCAGAGGTGGTCAGTTCTACCTTAGGACCGAGAGTCTGTGAGTTGGTTTGGGGCAACAGTGTTAAGTGTTTCGAGTTCGGCTCTCTGGCCAGGGACCCCAGTGTTGGTGCGGCGGCCAACGTATCCATACACCAAGACCCTGATAACTTGCGACTTGAAACATGAAAACACTATTTGCATGGGGAAAAATAATGGTACATGCATCATATAAGAATGGGTTTTGGTTTCGATGTCCTTCTTGATTCAGCTCTCCAGATATATTCACTGACTGTGATACATCTTGTTTCTTAAACAGGATGCCTCCGTGACGCGCACCCGCTAGGATCCAGCAACTCGATCACGATGATGACCCCCTTAGTGATGAAGCTTCGATGCAAGGACCAGATCCCCCAGTTCTACCACCAGGTGGCATTCCAGTTGTTCCACCACCTATGGGGCAGTGTTTAGCGCTCGTTATACCAGTGGAGGAGGAGCACAGGCTTAGTGCCCTCTATGAGTTTCAGAGACAGAGACCCCTCAGGTTTTGAGGTGAGCCTGACACTCAGGCAGCAGAGGACTGGCTTGAGGTTGTGGCCAGAGTCTTCCGTTTGGTTAGGACACCAACATACCAGATGGTGATCCTGGTAGCAAGCCTTCAGCAGGGCTCGATAGGGCGATGGTGGAGTTTGGTCATCCAGACTCACGATGAGGAGACTCTTGCATGGTCGGAGTTTGACCATCTCTTCAGAGATGAGTTTTCACCGGTTACCCTGAGAGAAATACGCATATAGAAGTTTCTTCATCTCCAGCAGGGAACCATGTCGGTGGCTGACTATTCATCGAGGTTTACCGACCTCTCGCAGTACTCGATGGATATGGTCAGAGATCAGTACTTCAGAGCTCATACTTTTGAGCGGGTCATGCGCAGAGATATCTGAGCTGGCATCATCCCTATGAGCATTCCTACTTATGCTGGGGTGCTCGAGCGGGCTTTGGTGGTCGACAGCTTCCTGGCGGAGTAGGGACAGCCGACAGTTGTCAGTAGTGGGCGAGCTGGAGCAGAGACCTCAGCGGTGGGGATCCAACGTCAGGGACCCAGGCGCGAGAGACATTTCTAGAGGGGATCCCAAGATAGGGGATAATCCTTACAAGGTTCACAGGGCGCATCCAGCCAGCCTTGAGAGAGGAAATTTTACTCATGTGACGGCAGGGGACATCTCGCTCGAGATTGTACAACCCGCCGTACTACTGACATGGGAGCAGTGGATGGACCACCGAGGCAAAGGAAACGTGTGGAGCTGGAAGATCCGCGAGGCGGCGGACATGGAAGAGAAGCTGGGAGAGTAGTTGGAGGTGGTCGGTGTTTTGACCCTTTACCACCACCACCCCCAGGAGGTCCACCCCAAGCTCAGGGAGCTGGTGGACAGAGGCAGGGACAGCTGCAGGCGGCAAAGACTTATGACCCAGGTACTCTCGGAATGATTAGAGGTACTATCTGTGTCTTTTCTACTTTGCCTGCTGTATTGATAGACACAGGTGCTAGTCATTCCTTTCTGGCTGCTTATCTTGTTCCAGACCTTGAGATTCCCGTTGAGCCGTTGACTCGACCCTTATGCTAAGAAACACCGACTGGAGAAGTTTCAGATATCACACACCTTTCCAGGCAGTGTGACCTGACCCTTGGAGGCGAGAGTTTCGGTTGGAACCTCTTGTTGGTAGCGTCGAGGCCTTACGATGTCATTCTTGGCATAGATTGTTTATCCACAGTTCATGCCCAGATTGATTGTTTTAGGCGAAGGGTGCGGTGTATCCGTAGTGATGGAACGAGGTTCTCTTTTGTCAGTGAAAGGGAGACCCAGGCAACATAGGATGGACTCATGCATAGGAGGGAACAACATATTTCACACCAGTTTGCTAGCCTAGCCTTTGGACCGGCAGATGTTACGAGTTTCCAGTTTCCAGTAGTGGTGGCTGAGTACGAGGACGTCTTTCTGGAGGATGACCCCGGGCTACCTCCCCATCGGTAGATATATTTCTACATTGAGTTGAAACCTGGGACGACCCCAATATCAGCATCGGCTTATCAGATGTCTCCTGCAGAGCTTTGTGAGCTCAGGATGCAGCTGGAATACTTGCAGAAGAAGGGCTTTGTGAGACCCAGCGTTTCACACTGGGCATCCCCAGTGTTATTTTCCAAGAAGGTGAACGGGAGCTTGAGGCTGTGTGTGGATTACCAGTGCTTAAATCAGGTGACCGTGAAGAACCGGTATCCACTACCAAGGATTGATGACCTCTTCGACCAGTTGAGAGGGGCACAGTGGTTCTCTAAGGTTGATCTACAATCGAGCTATCACCAGTTGCGAGTACGGGAGGAGGATATACCGAAGATGGATTTCAGATGTCACTACGGTCACTATGAGTACTTGGTGATGCCATTCGGCATGACGAACGCCCTGACAGTGTTCATGGGACTCGTGAACCGGATCTTTCAGCCCTATCTAGACCAGTTTGTAGTGGACTTCATCGATGATATCATTGTATACTCTGCGTCCGAGGAGGAGCACGCAAGACACCTAAGGATGGTTCTGGACACACTCTGAGAGCACCAGTTGTATGGGAAACTCTCAAAGTTTCAATTCTGGTTACAGGAGTTCCACTTTCTGGGGCACGTTATCTCAGCAGATGGAGTAGCAGTGGACCCAGCAAAGGTGGAGGCAGTGCTAGCATGGGATCCACCCCGGAGCATGACGGAGGTGCGGAGTTTCCTTGGGTTGGCAGGCTACTATTGGAGATTCATCCATGATTTCTCCAGGATTGCCGTACCCATGACAGTTTTGACCTGAAAGGGATAGCCTTTTGTGTGGACCGAGAGATGCCAGCAGGCTTTCCAGCAGTTGAGACAAAGTCTGACGAGTGCCCCGATCATGAGATTACCGGAGGAGGGTGTTGAGTACGTAGTGTTCTTCGATGCATCAGGAACCAGGCATGGTTGTGTCCTGATGTAGAGACAAGTGGTGATTGCCTATGGCTCACGTCATTTGAGAACACACGAGCAGAACTACACGACCCGTGGTCTTGAGTTGGCAGTGGTAGTCTTCGCATTGAAGATGTGGTGGCACTACCTGATGGGAGAGAGGTTTACCGTCTACTCTGATCACAAGAGTCTCAGATATATCTTTTATCAGAAGGATCTAAATTTGAGATAGAGGTGATGGATTGAGTTCCTATAGGATTACGACTTTGAGATCGTTTATACTCCTGGGAAGGGGAATGTGGTGGTAGATGCTCTCAGTAGGAAATCCAGTTCGCAGTTACTGGATGAGGTGACAAGACAGTTGGCCTCTTTATAGTTGTCCTTCGTAGATGGAGATGAGGGATCTTAACTTCAGTCGATGGTTGTTACCCCTGCACTCTTACAGCAAGTCAGGGAAGCACAGCGCGAGGATACTAGCTGTGAGACTCTACGTGCTCAGATATGCACAGGTGATGTGGCTGATGGATTTTCAGAAGGAGGGGAGCATGTTGTCCTTTTCAAAGGGCGCATGATAGTATTAGTGTCATTGTGGGAGGAGGTTCTGAGGGAGTTCCATACACCCCCTTTGGCATTTCATCCGGGCATTTCAAAGATGTACCAGGACCTCTGACGTTAGTTCTGGTGACCGGGGATGAAGAAGAGTGTGGCAGAGTTTGTTTCCCAGTGCCTTACTTGTCAGCAAGTAAAGGCTGAGCACCAGGTTCCAGCAGGTTTAGCTCAGCCCCTTGAGGTGCCAGAGTGGAAGTGGGATGGAATATCCATGGACTTTGTGACGAGTTTACCACGTATGTCCAGGGGACACGATCCCATCTGGGTGATCGTCGATCGACTCACCATGTCGGCCCACTTCCTAGCCATACGAGATCAGAGTTCAGTAGAGAGCTAGGGACTCCTCTACATGCAGGAGATAGTTAGACTTCATGGATTACCATCCACGATCATCTCTGATTTTGATGCTCGTTTCACATCCCGGTTGTGGAAGGGATTTCAGGAAGCTTTTGGGACTCAGTTACGCTTGAGCACAGCGTTTCATCCCCAGACTGATGGTCAGACAGAGCGGACCATCCAGGTCCTGGAGGATATGCTACGAGCTTGCATACTTGACTTCAGCCATAGCTGGGAGGATCACCTACCACTAGTGGTATTTTCTTATAACAACAGTTATCATTCCACTATTGGTATGACACCATTCGGGGCTATATACGGGCAACCTTGCAGGTCGCCACTTTGCTGGACTGACCCGAGAAAGTCAGCACTAATGGGCCCAGAGATGGTGAGAGCTACTACAGAGAAGGTGTAGGTTATCCAAGAGTGGATCAAGACTGTACAGAGTCGGTAGAAGTCTTTTTCTGACTGAAGACGGAGGCCCTTGGAGTTCGAGAAAGGAGACCATGTGTTTCTTCGGGTCCCACATCGACAGGGATTGCGGAGATTTGGTCAAGGCGGAAAGCTATCTCTGAGGTTCTTTAGACCTTTTCAGATTATGAGTAGAGTTGGAAAGGTGGCGTATCGCTTGGCTCTACCTCCTCAGATGGACTGGGTACACAACGTCTTCCATGTGTCGCAGCTATATAGGTACGTGCATGATCCATCGCATGTCATCGACTGGGGAGAGCTGGACATCAATGATGGAGCGACCTTTGCTTAGTTCCCAGTGGAGATCAAGGATCAACAGGATAATATCCTTCATGAACAAGATATTCCCTTGGTGCGTGTCTCATGGCAGCACGGGAATCTCCAGGAGAGCACGTGGGAGCGGGAGGCTTAGATTCACGTGCAGTACCCAGATCTTTTTGAGTGGCCCTTGTTTTGGCTTTTCGGGGACGTAAAATCCCTAAGGTGGGTGTGATGTAATGTCCCGTATTTTTTCATGTACTGTTTTAATATTATATGGGAATTATTATGAGACCAGGCTCTGAGACGGCATGTCGTTCTAGGGCCCGGTGAGCCCGGAACAAATGTTTGAATTTAATTTAATAATTAAATTACGCGCACGTGCGGTTTTCCTGAAAAAGTATAATAACTCCTGAACGGGTGCTCCGATCAGAAATATGAGGGCACCGTTGCATTCAGAACATCAATTTTACCTAAGGGGAGGCCTAACATCGGCCGACGCAGGTTGGTGGTGAAATCGGGTTTTTTTGGATGTAACAGTAATAAAATATTTTATTAAAATATTTTATTTAAATATTGTTTCTACGATGAGATCTTTTAAATTTTGTATCTTTTGTTCTTTTTAAATAATGTCATGCGCAAGGGGGTCCAGGGTTACAAACCTCAAACCCTGAAACCCTTGGAGGCTTGGGAGGCTCTGTAGAAAACCTCCCAACGCGGCGATGATGACGCGGCGAGCGAATCTTCACCAACAAACACAGTGAATCCAGGTAGGATAATTGTTATTGATTTCTCCTTCCCCTATTTTTTATTTCTACGATGAATGCGGACTAATCCATGAACAGATTAGTCCGCGGATCGATCATTTTGCGGGCGGGTGTCATTTGGGGTTTTATCGGGAAATCAAATACTTGAGATTTATAATCCATTGATTGTTGTGGTTTTGATCTAACGGAGACGAACCCAGATCGTCATGAATAATGATCGAGGTTCGTCCCCCTTGTTTAATTCTTGTTTCTTTTCTCCCTCGCATTCTTCATTGCGTTCTACGCGTTCTTGGAGGAAATCGATCGTTGTGCATTTTTTATTGGCGAAACAATCCAAGATTCAAGATCCAACCCCGAAGCAATGCCATGGAGGTGTGATGATGGTTTTAGAAAGCGATTTAGAGCAGTTTGGGAGATTCTGGTTTTTGGGCATTTTTCTTCAGAAGGATCGTTTGAGGTTTATGATCCGATTGGAAGACCAAAAACACCTGTTTCGGTGTTCGTATGATAAGGAGAACAAAACCCTGGAGTATCGGGTTGAATGGACGAGAAAACGAAGATCTTGAGGATCGGCCGAAGCATGAGGAAGAAGATGGCTTTTTTGGAAAAATACTGACTACACACCCTGTAGTTTGGGCTACATGGTGTGTGTTCGTCGGTAGGGTTACCTGGCGTTTACTCCGAGAGTACACGGGAACGGTAAGGGTACACGGCCAGGGACACACCATGTATACCCCTCCCCGGCCAGACCCGGCCAGATACACGGGATACCCCGTGTACTGGTACACGGGCAGGCGACACGGAAACGGACAGAGACCATGTAAGGGCACATGGCCAGCATACACAGAGCAAGCCCAAGTTCTTGAACACAGTGTGTGATTTTCTTCTACACACCGTGTAGTTTCTTTCTATCCGACAAGCCAAGGGACATGGGCCATTTACACGGGCAGTACCCAGTGTCAAGGAACACGCTGTGTACATTATTACACGCCGTGTAGTTTGGTTTTGCAGGGCTTGAATGAAGGACATGAGTTGTTTACACAGGAAGTACCCGGGGTCAAGGAACACGGCGTGTAACCATATGACACACCGTGTAACTTTTTCTTCACGGCTAGAGCCACTTGCCTTCTATGACATGGAATAGCTCTTAGGGTTCGTACCCTTGGTAATCCCCTGAAGGATCTGGTATCAATTCCTTTATACAGGAGTATGATCCCTTCAGCAGAACTCCCTGAATAGAGTTGTTGGAATCCCCTCTATGAGACTTAGAGACGGATCCTCTATTCATTCCTGGAACCCTAGGTAGAGTTCTTGGTATCGACGTGACCAACTTTACCCGGGCGCCAATCCTATGCTTAGTGGATTATCTCAGACTGAGTTTTCGGAATCACCCCATGACTTGGTTGTGATCCTCATCTGAGAATCTTGTTCCCAAGGTACTTGTGGAGTGTGTTCTCTCGGAATGAGTAATTCATGTCTCTCTCTTCAGACCTAGGAGTGGGTTCTCCCGATGGTTTGCTTAGTGGAATCTTCGAGCTGGATCTTAGTGGTGGTTTCGCGATGGTCGCCTATGTATGAGTATATCTGGATATTCTTGTTATATGTTCCATAGTCATATACTGTGTAGAGCTGACTATACCTTTCTTTGTGGTATTTTCCTTTGTTGTATTTCCTTTGTGGTTTTCGGGGTGTCCTACTGGGTATTGTTATACTCACCCCTACACGGGATTTGCCCGCACGTGTCGTGTCTTATGAAGACGAGCGATCCTTTGACAGGATTCTAGGCGGACCATGACCGGATGGTGCTCAGTGAGATCAAACATGCCGAGGTGTTTTCCTTTGGTGACAGGTTGTATTCCCAGTACCTTTCTCTACAGGTTGGACTTGTTGCAGACTTTCTTTTGGTGGGATTGTACTTTTGGCCCAGGGTTTTACTTTATTGTACTTTACTTCCCTGTCGTACTCTGTTGGTTGGGTTTTGTGTATGCATGCATCTTTTCTTTTTAGTAATTTTTTACTTTTCTGCTTTGTGGGCTTGGAGATGTGTGTGCGTGTGTAGAGGTTATAAGAAATGCCTCCCATGTTAGTATCATGCCTACTCGGTGCTAGTCACCAGCCCCTGGCCTATTAGAGGCGGGTTTGGGGAGTTGTGGCTCAGGCCCCACTGGGACGGGTCATTACAGACCAGCTACCACCGAGCTACGTCGGCATGCTCCTTGCATCGAGATGGACTTGTCCCGCTGCCTCCCACCACTTGAGCTCGTTCCACATCTCCTTTCCGACCAATTTCATCGGTACAACGCACCACCAGAAGCCCCCATTATGCTTCGGCAAGCCTCTCGTATCTCCGCAGCAGGTGTGTCCTATTTAAATTAGTTGGTTATCTTTTTTGGTAAAGTTGAAGTTAAGGGTTTCACGTTGTTTGTGGTCTGAATTGTGATGATTTTGGTTCAATTTTAATGCATTTCCCAATTTCTTGTTTATTTTAAGGTTCATTTTGAAATGGTTGTGGTGCATTTGATGAGAAATTGAAGTTTCGCGCCGATTGTTGGAGTCATTGACACCTGAGGGAGGTGGTTCCATGCCTAAGTTATTATTTGATAAATTAATTTGCAAGTTTAGTTTGTTTATTATATCATTTAGTTGATTTGTGTATTGTGTAGTTGTTTTTATTTGATGTTTGAGATGCATTTGAACTGTTTAATAACATGTCTATTTTATGTGTGTTCTTTCTGCTTAAATACTCATGTCAATTTAGTTGATGGTGTTTTTTTATTGTTTTGGTTAGATTATTGATCTGTTCAAGTGGTGCGGAATATATGTTTTTCATGACCTAGTGTGTGTCTGGTTGACAAATAAGTTTTGGTGTGGGTTTAGTCAGCAACGCCAAGTGATTTCTTTTAAACTATTTTGTATACTTTTATTTTAGGCTTATTTAATTAGGTGATTTGTGAAAAGGTGTTTTACATATGGTGTAAGGTTTTTCATCAAACTGTTAGGGTGGTGCACGTCACACTTTAAATTTTATTTGAGTGCGTGCAATGTTGGGATGTGTTTTGGATTTATAAATAGTTATGTTATTTTGTGTGTGTAAAACCATGTGACACTCTTCTTCTATTGTTTTATAAACTTTTTAAATGGTTTATTAAATTATTTCAATAGTGTGAAGCGTGCTTTGAAAACATTTTTAGAGAGTGTATTATTTAAAATGGTTTTTGTGTGTGAAAATGGTTGTCTTGGCATGTGTAGTATCTTATTGGGTTTAAGTGTATGATTATGACATGTGTAATGAACTTTGAATTACTTGAGCACAAACGGGAAGCCTGGGTACTAGGTGGGCGGACTAAACTAGCTTGCTAGTGATACGGGAGTGGCCTCGGCCCAGTTTCACTTAGCGGGATTGACGATTACAACACTAACTAAACATTGGATGATTATTGGAGACCACTATGGTAGGAGATGTTTCCCTACCAGTGGCTCGTGCACGGGAATGTATGATATGGTTCACCGAGACGTGAGGTTATAGGGTCCCACTTCTCACTAGTATCTTTAGGTTCTCTCCCATGTATTGTGCTCTTCCTTTGCTTTATGCTCACCATCAGCACACAGTGTGATGTTGGGGTTACCAAGAAAGGTGTGTGTGCATGTGTACATGTGTGTGTGTGTCTGTGTGTGTGCGTGCGTGTGTGGGTGTGCGTGCGTGCGTGTAAGTTAATTTAAGTTGTTTTACTTTTGGAGAAGTTTCCCCTTAAATACCGTTTTCATTAAAATTATTTAAACACTTATTTATTTTTATTCTTTTAAATTGAAAATGTATTTTTCTTTTAATAATTATGCGTGGAATATTTTCTCGGTGGCATCCTACTGGGCTTTTATCTCACACCCTACATACACCCTTGGGTGTATGTAGATTCTGTTTCTTCTGCATTCCAGGTTGTGACTTCATGCTTAGTGATAGTGGTTAATGTTGCAGTTGGTCTTTTCATGTAGAGTTGTGCTGATGTGACCTCTCTTTTTCCGGGAGGTTGGAGTATGAGTTTTAGTTTCCGCTGTCATCTTTTCTTTTTAGTTATTGGTTCGAATTGTAGACTTTAAACCTGTTCATAGTTTAAAGGCATGTTTGGTTGTCTATTTCTACTTTCAGTTTATTCATCTGGTTAGTTGTTTTTCTATCTTTTATTTCGGGTAAATCTTTCCCATGTAATGTTTGATAACTGGGTACTTGTGCCAGCCCGTGGGGATTGGGAATGCCCTTCGGGCCATGTCGCAGACCGGGTCGGACATCGGGTTGGATGGCGACCCGCACTGGTTCGTGACAAAATGGTATCAGAGGGAAATGTTTGCTCTCTTGGGTCGTTTTCTTTTGGGATAGAGTCACGCTGGACTAGAGTTAAGGTTTTCGGGACTTGACGTCCTAGCTACGAGTAAAGTGCCTGGCCAGCACACCTCGTGGCGGGACTCAAGTTACCAAAGTATGTTGAGGTTTGTCTGAGTTTTTGGTCCTTGTAGTTAATCTTGTCTAAGGGAAATGAAAAGGGAGTAGGGTAAGTGGTCTTAGTGAGCTCATAGGGTCTGGCAAGCCTTGTGGAGCCGGGGACACTGTCCTAAAATACTCTCCGTGTTTAGTGGCGTGATTGGTGTATGGCCGCCAACCATATGCTCCAATCACCCGCTGACACTAGTTTCCTCATGCATTGTTTCTCGTCTCTTTGTTTTGGATTCGTAGAAATTTGGTTTTTATGTAAAAATGTTTTGGTCTTGAAAATTGTTTTGAAATGAAGTGCTAAAAAAATGATGATTATGTGTAAGGTTTGAAAAGTGTGGGTTGAATGTTTTGGTTTTGAAAAAAAAGGGGAAAGGTTTGGTTTTTATTCTTAGTGTTCTCATGGGCAACCACATGAATGAATGTATATGGGAAAGAGAAATGGTTAATGGAACAAGTGGATGAGTGCCTGGATGAACATGAGGTGGGTGGTGGGGTGGCACGGGAAAATGCATGTGCAAGACCCATGGGACACCATTGGTGTTTGTGCGAACCACTGGCTTTGCTTATTTTCAAAATATTTTGTTAAAGGAAAATTTGGTGTTTTTATATAACTGGTGATTGTGTGGTATGTCTTGACCATTGGACCAGTTTGGTTGGGTCCATGGTTTCCTTTCTTGACTAGTGTATGCCTCCCATAAATCGTTGACATGTGATTGAAGTGGGGCTAAGGGTAATTCACCGTTGACATTGTCATGTTTGAAGGTTTCCCCTGGAAACAGTGAAAGGAATTCCAACCGGGAAGGGTGAAGGTGGTTCAGAATTTTTAGTGTTGACTAGTGTCTTGAAGAGATTTGTAGTACTTTCATCAGCTGCAAGGGTCATGTTTGGAGACTTCTTGTAGTGTGAGTTCTCTTTGATAGTCAAGGCTGAAGTTTGACCTCATTAATCTGAAAGTTCTATTTTGAAACGGTGAAGGAGATTACAATGGAGAGAGGTGGAAGCAACCTGGAGTGGTCGGTGCTGACCACTATTCTAAATGACCTTTGGTCCTTTGTTGGTTTTGTTTAATAAGGGGTCTACATTAGGCCACTGGTGTGGCAGACCCAATAACATAGGGATGCTATGGTCAATTGCAGGAATCAAGTCTTGTTCAAGACGTGGTTTAAAGTCTTTCCCAGCGTAATGTTTCTCTCGACAACAATGGTTATATTCAGGTGACTATTTATGGTATCGTGTTCTCATTCGGTGTGACAAAGGGTGATGCACATGCACAATTTTATCACTTGTGTTGGTGAATGTTCCGAGTATGATCAGTAGGATGTCGTAATGTGTTGTGTTTTCTGGTGTTGCCTCGGTTGTAGTGTGGTTGCGGGTGACACCAAAAGGAGAAGCTTCGTTCAAGAGTCTTCGATACCTGACTGTGAGGCAGAAGATGCTTCAAACATCAAGGCTCTAGCTATAGGCCTCGGAGTGAAGCTAGCACGTGGCCAGGAACCCCGGGAGTGTATGGGACCCCAACTTTATTTTTATCATCGGTGTTAAAAGTAAGAGGTAGTTTAAATTGTTTCTATGGTTGTTCCACTCCGAATGAGTTGTCTGGTTGCATAAGGTTTTCGTGACCATGTGGAGGCGTGTTCGTCTCATTTCCTTAAAGTCTTGGGGGTTGCGTCCCACTAGATATAATCACTTTTAGTGGTCATTGAGAGTCTGTTGGGGAAATCAGTCCCAAAATTGTATAATTCTCATCCCGGGATGTGGATGTGTTGGTCGGGTCTTAGGTCGTGGTTTTGACGCCCGGGTGGTCAATCCCCTCCCTCCCCGCCCCTTGTGGAGGGGTGTTTGGTCACCGTCAAGAAATTTTTCAAAGTTTTGTATTCTCTGTTAGTTCTGATGGCGTTGGGACCCATGATGGGTCTCGCACAAAGGTCTCTGGAATAAATCGGTGTTGTCCTTTCCTTAATGGTGGGGAGTCCGCCCGGACCTCCCCATGTTGGTTTTCTAGTCTCATCATGGGCGTTGGCAGGTTCTTAATGGTGGGGAGACCCACATTGGGTCTCGCACGAATGTCTCTAGAATGAATCAGTGCTGGACTTTTCTTTAATGACGGGGAGTCCGCTCGAACCTACCCGTGTCGGTTTTCCAGCCTCGTTTCAAGCTTCAGTGAGTTCCTAATGGTGGGGATCCCCTCAGGCCTCCCCATGTTGATCTTTTTCTTCTGTATTTAAATATTGCTTGGTGATAAGTGATAAGAGTGTTACGTGGATGTGGTTTGACCTTGTTTGTTCACTCTAGCCAAATTGTGTGGTTTCGGTTTAATAGTTCTTGAGGTGTTTCGGCTTGTGAAGTTGGTTTTTGTGGGTGCGAGAGTTCCCTTCCTTGATCAGTCAACTGGAGGCGTTCTATCTCTTCGAGGTGGGTGAAACATATCAGAAAGTCTCTTTTACGCATTTTTTTGATGTTGTCTTTGAGTCACTTTCTCTGATCATGATTCTTTTGCCTCTTTTTGCTTGTTGATTGCGAGGATCATCTTTAAACCTTAGTGGGGTATCAGCTTCTTCTTTGGGGCTCAGCCTTAGTTGTGACTTTTCGGGGGCAGAAAGCTTTATGGTGGGGAGAATTGTCACACCCGCTATTTCAAAATTTATTTATTTTATTAATTTTTTTTGTGTTGGGTAGTTCGGGTCGAAACCTGACTTAATATTTCGAGTTCTTTGTGTTTTGGTCTTGATTGCGTACGGCGCAACGCGGTCGAAGCTGCGCGGCCTCGCCTGGGTCGTCATGCGACCCCGCCTGGTTCACCGCACGCCTTGCCGATGTTTAATTAATGAAATTATTATTATTATTATTATCTTGGATGATAATTTAATAGAGAGTATTATTTTTATTATTTTCTTTTTATTAAGTTTATTATTGTAAAGTTTAATATTTAATTCATTAAGTTTTTTTTATTACCTTATTATTATTATTATTTCCATTGTTGTAATTTGTTATTATTATTTTCCATTTACTTTTATTATTATTATCATTAATCTTATTTTATTTTTAGTTTTACTTTTATTTTATTATTTTATTATCATTATTTTTTTTCCCATTTTGGGTAGGGGTTGGACCCCCCTTCATCGTGGCACACCCACTTCCCCGCTGCAATCCCGTCGCGCAGCTCACCCCCCTTCTGCGTGCTACGCCTCACTGTCGGCTTCCCCTCCTGCGCGCTACACCCTGCCGCCGGCTTCCCCATCTCACGCCGCTGCACCACCGCCCCAAAGTCCTGGTCCGCCGCACCCTGCCTCTTCTGCTCAGGCCGCCCTGCCTCCCACCGCGCACCCTGCCTTCCCTAAAAATCCTCTGGACTTCCCACTCTATTCCAGTCTACTTCCCATGGATAGCTGATGTGCCTCCCCTATCTCTTTTATCGGCGCAACCTCTCGTGTGCTTCTCTCCATGGCTGTTGTTTTTTTTCTTCCAATGGATCTTGGTCTGGTGCGCCCCCTTCCAGTCAGCACCCTCATTTCTCCTTTCTACCACAGTGAACAGCTACCACTGATCCGCGTCGGCATCCTCCTTGCATCGAGCTGGACTTGTCCCGCTGCCTCCCACCACTCGAACTCGTGCCACATCTCATTTCCAACCAATTTTTTCGGCACAACGCACCATTAGAAGCCCCCATTATGCTTCGGAAAGCCTCTAGTATCTCCGCACTAGGTGCGTCCTATTTAAATTAGTTGGTTATCTTTTTTAGTAAAGTTGAGGGTAAGGGTTTCATGTTGTTTGAGGTCTGAATTGTGTATATTTTGGTTTAATTTTAATGCATTTCCCAATTTCTTGTTTATTTTAAGGTTCATTTTGAAATGGTTGTGGTGCATTTGATGAGAAATTGAAGTTTCACGCCGAGTGTTGGAGTCATTGACACCTGAGGTGGGTGGTTCCACGCCTAAGTTATTATTTGATAAATTAATTTGCAAGTTTAGTTTGTTTAGTATATTATTTAGTTGATATGTGTATTGCGAAGTTGTTTTTCTTTGATGTTTGAGATGCATTTGAACTGTTTAATAGCATGTCTATTTTATGTGTGTTCTTTCTACTTAAATACTCATATCAATTTATTTGATGGTGTTTTTTATTTTTGCGGTTAGATTATTGATCTGTTCAATTGGTGCGGAATATATGTTTGTCATGACCTAGTGTGTGTCTGGTTGACAAAGAAGTTTTGGTGCGGGTTTAGTCGACAACGCCAAGTGATTTCTTTTAAACTAATCTGTATACTTTTATTTTTGGCTTATTTAATTAAGTGATTTGTGTAACACCCCAGGTAAATAAAGAATATGACATATTTATATTTATCTATATTTGTGAATAAAATATTAATATTACTTTAAAGGGGATGTTATGCTCGATGTCGTACCCAACACGCAACAACGAGTTTCTTGGGAATCTTACGTTGCACTCTAATAATAAAATAATATTATTTTAAGTAGTAGTTAACGCCTAGCCATTGTAATGGAGGGAATGAACAGAACTAACTAAAAAATTATTATATATGTTTGTCAAATATTTTTACTTTTTACAATAAATGTCAGAGGATTTCAAAATGCAAATGAATCCAATTTTAAGCGTAAACATTCTAATATTCTTTAAAAGGTCGATTAACCGCCTTTTGATGGCGAACCTCTTTTAAATCCACTTTTTGACAATTTTATGTGTTATATTTGACAAAATAAAATTCTTCTTTAGAATCGGGACATCAAAGTTTACTTTGCATAAATTTTTTGGTTTTTTTCCAAAAAAGTTCAGTTTTTAATGAATAGTGAAAAATGTTGTATTTTAATTCAAAACCACTTTTAATCTAATTTATTTATATGATTAGATTATCTTTTGAATTGATTTTAAAGTGAAATTAAAATATATTTTTACCATTTAATCCAATAGTGATCTTTGGAATTAATTTCACTTTAAAATCAGACTTAAACTAGTGTCAATCTTTTGATACATTTTGTTTCATAAAAACACGCTATTTGTTTTGACAGCGGGAATTAATTATTAAATTAATTAATTCAACTTATATGTTCTGAATTTTGTAAAATAGACATCATTTTTGAATTTGGAATATCAAATATAGCTTAGGGTGAACTTTTGGTAATTTTCTGAAAAACCTCAATTTTTGATGAATAGTGAAACCACTAAGTGGTACTTATAAAAACTGATTTTCCGTTTAAATGAAATTTTTCCATCATTGTGTTTTGAATTTCAAAAATCCGACATACATGGTTGTCATTAAGAAGTAAAATGTGGTTCAATGGGATTAAAATAAATTTTCGGTGAATAGTAACTTATTAAGTTTTTAATCGCGATTAGAGGTAATTAGTGTAGTTTAAGGTAATTATAATGTTTTAATAAAACGAAATGACCTAGACACATGTCCTACCCTCATTGGATGTGTCATGGCTGACCAATAAAATCCATGGGTCAACATGGGGACCCCATGGAGCCACTTTGGTTGGAAAATGACATAAATATCTTTTTATTTAATGTTAAAGTAAAAATGACACAAACATGAGATGTTTTACTAAAACAATTTTTACATGGGGTTATACAAGTCATATTTTTTACTATAAATATTCATTGGAAATCTAAAACTATTTCCTACATCATAGTATTTTTTTATAATTTTAGACATTAAATAAATTAAATTATTTATGACATCATGATGATGTAGTGATGACCTCATTATTTAACGATTTAAATAAAATGGAAAGATGATGTAATATCTAAGTCCTACACATGTCAAAAACCTATTTGATGAGTGTATTTAGAAACCTTATCACCTTATCCTCGAAATAAATCAATGTGGGACCTTTAAAATCCGAAACTCTTTTGAAAATAAAGTAACATTTTGTAACTTTACAAGAGTGCCCCTCCTCTCCTCTTATAAAAGGCCCCCACCTCTACCTCCTTACCAACACTCCCAAAGCCTTTCAATCAGCAAAACCCTGCCCATTTTGTCTCCCCACTTCCCTCTCTTACTCCTTGAAGCCTCACTTTGGGCAGAAGTCTTCCCAAGGAAGCCTTTGAGCTCAAACCAAAGGGAGTTACCCGATTTTAAGGTAAAGTCTTCACTTGAGTCCTTTTGTTTTATTTTGCCTCTCCAACCCCCTAAACTCTTTTTATTCATTTCTTTTGTAACAACTCCAGTATCTTCAATATACTATGATGTTTTTATAAGAATTATTCGAGCTACACTTACACACACCTATATATAATGGTTAAAGAACATATTGTTTCCGTGAATGGCGGATTTCTGCCTCACGAAACGATGATTGTTCAACACTCATATAACACCTTAAAAGGTGGCCATTAAGATGTAACTATATTTATATATGATATATAATATGTTTATGTTTTACTTAAGCTTATGTATTTTTCATTTATGGCATACCTTTATGGTTTCCATTATGGGTAAACGCGATATCTTCATTTAAGGAAGTGCGGACTACAGCCCCCTCAAAGTGATGTGATTCGTTAATGCCATATGTGGGACGTATAAAGGATGGATTTAAAGTTATTATATATTATTTTATACTGGAATTATAATATATCCCTATATCATTATTATTTCTTCCCATTAATGTATGAGATAGAAATGAAAGTAGCGTTCATGCGTACGTACGGCTTACCGTCTCCATGAACGGTGCATTTCATTTCTTATCCCCAAATGTAATGTACTATTATAAGTACATATTTATAATGGATATATATAATGTATGTTACATATAAATGATTAATATAATTCTGGAATTAAAATATACATACCTATCATTTAATTTTAATTCCATTAATATGACAAAGAAATGAAAGTAGCGTTCATGCGTACGTACGGCTTACCGTCTCCATGAACGGTGCATTTCATTTCTTACCTCTAAATGATTATGTAATATTATAAATACATGTATATGTTGGATATATATGATATATATGATATCCAAATCATGAATATCATTCTGGATATAATGAACCTTTGACCACACGAATAACATGTAATTGTAAGAAGTTCACTTTCGACTTAAGAACCAAATATCGACAAAACAAACATTATTAACTTAAATGATTACATAATGTTTATAAAATGGAAATAAGTGATATAAAAGGAATAATGAACTTGTAAAAGGTTCTTAAGAAAATATAAATTAACTCAAGTTTATTATTCAGGACGTTAAAGAACGATCGAGTCAAGTCGGACCTGAGGTAAGGGATCCCACTCCTCTCTTTCTTTTTAAGTACTCTCTTTTATGTAATTCCTTTTAAAGCTCATATTTCTTGTTATTGGGATGTTATTTTATATCACTATTACTGTAATTCATATTTTTCATATGATGAGAGACCCTATTCTCTCTCATAAATCCATTTTGGAAGTTTTAAGTGGCGTCGTTAGGCTGCCGAGTTTTCGTAAGGGATTTTTTCATCTCACTTTTATTCCCGTGAGATTTATGATACATTTCCCAGAATTTCTTTTGAGTGGTGTATGTACTTCCCATTATTCTACTCTTTGTGTAATATAATTTCGTTTATGAGTATTTACATCAATGATGTATTGACCTTCTTTCATGGGGTGTATGTTTCGAAAGATACCCAAGTCGGTAAGGGAACCTTTCACCCTCCTCTTTTTTAAAAGACTTATTTTGTTTGGTCTTTTAATTCACATATTGTTATGTTGGGATATGTTCTCATATATCCTTATTGATGTAAATTTTAAGTGATGAGATACTTTTTTTTATCTCCCATCAACTCTTTTTCTGAATTTGGAAGTGACGTCGTTAGGCTGTCAAATTTTTGCAAGGGAACTTTTTAACCCAAATTTGATTCTTTGGGATAAACTTGTAATCCTTGAATATGTCATTCTATGAATATGTGTGAATAACCTGTGATTTTTTTACACTTAATATCCACTTATATTTGGTGTATTCGTTTTTCACACATAATTATGCAATTGGTTTACCCTTAAACCAAGGATACCGTCTTTGTAAGGGTATTCGTCTCAATCTCCATTCATTGAGGCATATTTTGTTTTATACACAACCTTATTTTATACGGTGTATAAACCCCTTTGAATTTTACATTTATTCAAAAGGAATCTTTTTTCTACGAAGCGTTTTACTAAACGACGAAAAGGAATGTTTCTTTTACGTACACGGTGACAACGACCTTTTCCGCCGCTGCGAGTATTATTTGGTCTTTGGCTTCCTCAACAAGTAGTAATGTTTCTTAAAATAAAATAAATACCTTATACTTTTTTTGTATTTTGGTATTGAAAATGGTTTTGATAATGGATTCTATTATGTCAATTTATTTAAATGATATATTGTGATTTAAATTTGGAAATGTTATCATTCCTTTATGTTGGTTTTATGTGTTCTAATTTTATAATGGTACTTGGACATTTTACAGGTGGTTACGTGATAAACCATATGACGGGTGGTACCGTGAATACCAGGATGGGTGGTTACATTGTAACCTCCAATGCATTGGGTATGGAAGTCGGCTGTATGGACATTCCATTAAGTATGTGTGGAAGTTGGCTGAATGGCTATTCCATTAAGTGATATGTGTGGAAGTCGACCTTATGGTTATTCCACTTAAGTATGTTTATGTCCCAAGTTACCTTTATATGTTATGTGATCTTTATATGGGTTTTATGGTAATATTTTGGTTACAGAAGGGTAAGTAATGAACTTATATTCAGTGAATATTTTTTACTACTTCGAAAAGGTGAAAATTATTACTTTTTTGAAGTATACATGGTTTACTTGTTGTTTTGAAAAACTAACAGTTTTCATTCTTTGTGTATCCCTTACTGAGATTTTTATGCTCATCCCAAGTTTTTGAAATGTTTTTCACAGGACTTAATGTGGAATAGGGTCAAGGATTGGATCAAGGGAAAGTCATGCTACCTAAAACATGGAACTAGACATGTTTCTTTTTAAGAGTTTTTATTTTTTGGAAACATAGTAGAAGTTTCTACTTTGTAATCTTTTGAGATGTAATAGTTATGTCCTAATTCTCTAAAACTCTAAACCTGAAAAGATCCTCAATGTTAATTATTCATTTAATTCAAGCTGGGCCACCTGCCACGGGCCGGACCATGCCCCACCGGGTCGGGCCACGCATTAACAGGTCAGACTCGCTGAGCTAGGATGGGCCAACCCGCCAGCCCACCGGGCTTGACGGACTGGGCCCGTTTCGCTTAAATGCGAATAACTTCACGGCCGTGTGTCCGATAGACGTGCCATTTACGGCACTGGGACCCTTACGATGATGCGGTCCTTTTTCGATACTCTAAGTGAGTTTTGGACAACTTTGGAAAATGGTCGGGTTTGGAATGAGCGTATTTCTGACCGGGCCCCTGGAACGGAAAAGTCAATAACTCTCAGACCGGGAATCCGATTGACGCATAGTTTGTCACGTTGGGTTTCTTTTGACGAGACGGAACTTTGGGATACATAAAATCTGGACTTTGTGATAGTTGATGTATTGAAACCTTGGATTGAGGAGCGGACCCTCCCGAAATCGAGCGTACTGTGTGCGGGAACCCTAGAGCTGGCTGCAACTGTGTCGACTACTGTACTGGAATCCTCCGTTGTTTTGACAGCGATGACTACCATACTAGAGTCCTCTGTGGGTTTGACGGAGATGACTACTGTTCTTGTACCATGTGTGGGTCCGACAGTTTGACTTATGTTCTTGTATCATGTGTGGGTCTGGAAGATTAGCTGGCCTTGTATCCTGTGTGGGTTCGACAGCTTAGCGGGTCTTGTATCCTGTGTGGGTCCGACAGCTTAGATGAATCAGTGAATACATCTGATCATCTCTCTTGCTATACAAAAGATTTATACCTATGTGAGCTGAGTCTTGACTTTCAATCATTATCATCGATGTGAGTGACTTTTTTCCTCTATGGACTGGGTTGTACTTGGGCTCGAGAGTTAGAGCCATACTATGGTTGATAACTTAGGTATATGTATTGGCATATACCTAAGTAGGGTTTGTTGATACTTCGTGTTTGTATCTCTCTCTTCTGTGGTTTATCCTTTGTGGATTATGGGAGACCTTCAGGGGTCTTGGGTTCCCTACTGATTATCGTATACTCACCCTTGCACAGGCTTTTCCCACACTACGTTGTGTTGGATGTAGATGACGGACATCACTGATTGAGGTAGAGACTTGTAGAGCTTGATAGTACCTGGAGGTGGACCACTTGGCTAGATGTATACGGAGCGGACAGACTGACTTGAGGTGCTGAGGAGGCCATCTATACCCACCCTTCAAGTGGGATTCCTGGAGGACAACTCAGTGGTTGCTGTTTTACTTTACTGCAATTGTGCAGGCTTTTCAGTTGTACTGTACTTTATAGTTGGGTTTGTATACTGGCCCATTTACTTTTCAGCACTTACTTTTGTACTCAGTTTACTTAGTGATTACTTCAGTTGTGTACTCTGTTGTGTTTATTTACTTTTATAAAGAAAATGCCTTCCCAGTTTAGGGATTTACGCCTTTATTGCTAGTGGCCAGCCCCGGGCCTATGGAAGGCGGGCTTGGGATAGTCACGGCACGGGCCTCGAGGACGGGTCGTGACAAATTGGTATCAGAGGAGTCAGTTCTACTACAGAACACATGACTCTGATCATTCATTTCTGTGAAGCAATAGTGTTAAGAGTATTGAGTGTGGTTTTCAGTCCAGAGAGTCCAGTGTTGGTGCGGTGACCGACGTATCCGTACACCAGGGCCTTGACCTCTGATTTCCGAATCAGTGCACGAAAACACTGATTTCATCTGTGTTTCCTTTGAAAAGTTTTTTTTGTGATTACTTTGTGTCAGCTCGCCAGGTATATCGTTTGACCATGCCGCACCAATTTCTTTTCAGGATGGCCCCACGAAGGCAGCCAGCTAGGGTTCCGAGTTACGTACGAGATGGCAGCCCACAGAGCGACGAGGCCTCGGTGCAGGGCCCCATCATAGCAGAGGCACCAGTAGTACCACTACCCACTGGGCCACCGATACTACCAGCCCCAGCAGCAGAGAGTGCACACCGCCTGAGTGCGTTGCATGAGTTCCAGTGATAGAGGCCTCCTTGGTTCCGCAGAGAGACGGACCCACAGGCAGCTAAGGATTGGCTGGAGGCTATCGGCAGAGTTTTCAGATTGGTAGGGACACCATCCGACCTTATGGTGATCATTGCTATGAGTCTCCTACATGCAGAAGCAGGAAGATGGTGGAGCCTGATGATCCAGGTGCATGACGAGGCCTCACTACTTGGTCAAACTTCGAGAGTCCCTTCCGCTCAGAGTTTATTCCAGCCACCCTTCATGCAGTGCGGATTCAGGAGTTATTACGTCTACAGCAGGGCAGCATGACAATAGCTAAGTAATCATTGAGGTTTACTAACCTCTCACGCTACTCCAAGGATATGGTACGAGACCCGTTATTCAGGGCCCGGACCTTCAAGCAGAGACTGAGGCACGAGATCAGGGCTTTGATGACTCCACTCAGCATCCTGACATAGGCTGGGGTGCTGGAGCGAGCCCTTCTAGTGGAGATCTTTCTCGCTGAGAAGTCACCAGCGGCAAGACCCACCATAGGGCGACACGTAGCAGAGTCCTCTACAGCCGGAAGTAGACAGATGTCACAGGGGTCCAAGCAAACCAGGCCATTAGTTGGGTGACCTCAGGATACAGGTTTGGTTGTGCGGGACAGACGAAACAGAGCCATCCTTACGAGGAGCAGGCAGTGCTATGAATACGGCGGGTAGGTCCACAGAGCTCATGATTGCCCGAACCACCATGCAGACGAGCATAAAATAGTAGAGGGACCTCCCAGGAAGAGGTAGAGGTTTGACCATGGTGGTCTGCCAGGAGCGGGCGGATGAGGCAGAGGAGCTGGCCGAGCAGCGGGTGGTGGACGACCTTTCGAGGCTCTTCCACCACCACCAACAGGAGGTCCACCCTGACCACAGGGAGCTGGCAGACAGAGGTGGGCTCAGCTCCAAGCAGTCGAGGCCTACGACCACGGCACACCTGAGATGATTCAAGGTACTATCTGTGTCCACTAAACCCTTTCTAAAGTACTTATAGACACTGGTGCAAGTCGTTATTTTATTGCCTTTTCCCTTGCTCGGAGCTCAGAGATTCTGACAGATCTGTTGGCTCGATCCTTATGGCTAGAGACTTCTACGGGAGCAGGCTTGACGATTACGCACTGGTTCCAGTAGTATGAGCTTACTCTAGGAGGTGAGGCATTCGGCTGGGATCTTCTTGTAGCGGTGTCGAGGTCTTACGACGTCATCTTGGGTATTGACTGGTTATCTACAATCCATGCTCAGATCGACTGTTTTAGGCAAAAAGTGCGGTGTGTCCACACGGATGGGACTAGGTTCACCTTCAACGGCGAGAAGGGAGCCTTTTAAGCACAGGATGGACTTAAGTAGAGGAGAGGGTATCCGATCACACATCAGTTGGCTAGTCTCATCCTTGGAGAAGTGGATGTGCGGAGTCTGAGTTTTCTTGTTGTGGTGGATCAGTATGCGTATGTTTTTTCTGATGACATTCCAGGACTACCTCCTCACAGAGAGGTAGACTTCTATATAGACCTATACCCCAGGACAACACCAATATTTACCCCGGCGTATCGGATGTCTCCCACCGAGCATCATGAGTTGCGGGTATAGCTGGAGGACTTTCAGATAAAGGGATTTATCTGACCTAGTGTTTCACCCTGGGCTTCTCTGATTTTGTTCGCCAAGAAGTCGGATGGGAGCTTGTGACTATGTGTCGACTACCGTCGCTTGAATCAGGTGACCATAAAGAACAAGTGCCCACTTCCAAGGATTGACGACCTCTTTGATCAGCTCAAGGGAGCACGATGGTTCTCGAAGATAGACCTCAATTCAGGCTATCACCAGCTCAGAATTTCAGACGAGCATGTGCAGAAGATGACCTTCAGCTGTTAGTATGGACACTACAAGTTCTTGGTTATTCCCTTCAGTGTAACCAATGCTCCAGAAGTGTTCATGAGTCTCATGAACAGGGCCTTCCAGCCTTACCTCGATCGATTTGTCGTAGTCTTCATCGACGAAATGCTGATTTACTCGACTACAGAGGAGGATCACACCTACCATTTGCAGGTAGTACTGGACACACTCCGGGAGCACCATATTTATGGTAAGCTCTCGAAGTGCCAATTCTGGATTCGATAGGTTCACTTCTTGGCACACATCATCTCGGAGGCAGGGGTAGCAGTGGATCCAGCGAAGACTGAGGTAGTGCTTGCTTGGGAGCCACCCAGGAGTGTGACGGAGGTTTGGAGTTTCCTGGGCCTGGCTGGATACTATCGAAGATTTGTGCCATACTTATCCAGAGTTACAGCACCGCTTTCAGCTTTGACAAGAAAGGGGAATCCCTTCGTGTAGTCAGATAGATTCCAGTAGAGCTTTCATGAGCTGAGGTGGAGATTGACTAGTGCGCCCATCTTAAGGCTACCAGAGGAGGGTGTAGGGTACATAGTTTACTGCGATGCATCAGGAACTAGACTCGGGTGCATCTTGATTTAGGAGTGAGCGATGATCACTTACGGTTCACGGCAGTTGAGGCAGCATGAGCAGAACTACGCTACCCATGACACGGAGTTAGCAGCAGTGGTCTTCCCCTTGAAGATGTGACGGCACTATCTGATGGGCAAGTGCTTTACAGTCTACTCTGACAACCAGAGTCTCAGGTACATCTTCTCATAGAAGGACCTGAACCTAAGACAGCGGTGATGGATTGAGTTCCTCCAGGACTATGACTTTGAGATAGTCTATACTTCTAGGAAGGGGAACGTTGTAGCAGATGATCTCAGTAGGAGATCGAGCATTCAGCTGCTAGGAGAGGTGATAGAGCAGTTGGCCGCGTTGTAGATATCCTTTGTTGATAGAGATGGAGCAGCCTCTCTTCAGTCTTTCACAGTCACTCCTCCACTTCTTCAGCCAGTCAGAGAGGCGTAGCTTGGATAAGTTGACTGTGAGACACGATGTGCTCAGATATCCTCAAGGCAGGCACCTGATGAATTTTTTGGAGGGGAGCACGTCATCCTCTTTAGGGGATGTACAATAGTACCAGTTTCACTATAGGAGGAGTTTCTAAGGGAGTTCCACACTTCCCCTCTAGAGGTACATCTAGGAGTGGCGAATATGTATTAGGACCTCAGACGATAGCACTGGTGACCGGGTATGAAGAAGGTTGTAGTAGAGTTTGTTTCATGATGCCTCACTTTTCAGCAAGTGAAGGCGGAGCACCAGCTACTGGCAGTCTTGGTACATCCCTTAGAGGCCCCAGAGTGGAAGTGGGATGGGATATCTATGGATTTTGTGACAGGGCTTCCACGTACATCCAGAGGACACGACTCTCTCTGGGTGGTCGTAGATCGACTCACCAAGTCGGCGCACTTCCTACTGATCAGATAGCAGGGCTTAGTAGAGAGCTTGGAATGCCTCTACATTCAAGAGATCGTATGGATTCATGGTGTACCATCGACTGTCATCTCCGATCAAGATACTCATTTCACTTCTCGGATATGGAAGGGGTTTCAGGAGGCTTTTGGCATGAAAATTCACTTGAGCACCGCCTTACATCATCAGATGGACGGTCAGACTAAGAGGACCATTCAGACTCTCGAGGACATGCTCTGTGCATGTGTCCTCGACTTTGGTCACATCTGGGAGGATCACTTACCCTTGGTGGAGTTTCTGTACAACAATAGATACCACTCCACCATCGGGATGGCCCCTTACGAGGCACTGTACGGCCGACCCTGCAGATCACCTCTGTGCTGGACAGACCCAGGGGAGTCAGCACTATTAAGGCCAGAGATGGTGCAGGCTACGAAGGAGAAGGTGCAGATCATCCAGAAGCAGATGAAGACTACACATTGCAGACAGAAGTCCTATGCTGATAGGAGACAGAGACCACTAGAGTTCGAGGATAGCGACCACATTTTCCTACAGGTCTCACCTCGACGAGGTCTACAGAGATTTGGCTGGGGTAGAAAGTTATCTCCATGATTCATCAGACCTTTCCAGGTCCGCAGCAGGGTAGGCAAGGTGGCTTACCACCTGGCCCTTCCACCTCAGTTACATCGGGTGAACGATGTCTTCCACGTATCTCAGCTGAGGAGATACGTGCATGAACCGACCCGCATCATCGATCATGGGGAGATCGACATTGATGACGGGGTGACATTCACGGAGGTCCTGGTGGAGATCGAGGATCGATAGGAGTGGGTCCTACATGGATGGTTGATTCCTCTGGTGCGCATTTGCTGGCAGCATGGGAACCTCCAGGAGAGCACTTGGAAGTGGGAGGCTCAAATGCATGCTCAGTACCCCACATTTGTTCCCCTAGTGTGTGTTGTAGATTTATGAGGACGTAAATCCCTGAGGTGGGGGTAATGTAAAGACCCTGAAATTTCAAGGAATTTTTTTTCTTAAATACTTTGGAATTTTATGAGTACGTAGTTTTTGACGGCACCTGAATCTGAGGACCGGTGTGCCCGAAATCAATTTTTGAAGTTTTGATCGGGAACGTTCAATAAACGTACAAGCGAGTTTTTCTATATTTTGAACTGGTACTTAGAATTGAAATCTGAGGACACTGATGAACTCGCAGTGCCGGTTTTCACTTAAGGGGACCTTTACCGCAGTTGCGTTTTCTCGGGAGGAGAAGTTAATTTTTGGGGATTAATAAAAAAGTTAAATAAAATTTTTGTGAACAATTTCATTTATCTTGGGTGGTCATTTTTTTATAGGGAAAAGTTAGAGGTGGGTCCCACACCCTAGGTAACCTCCCCTGAGAGGATTTAGTGTGGTGGGGCCCACATGAACCCGAACCCTTTCACCTCCCCTCAACTCCCCATTAATTCCCTACTGTTTATTTTGGCAACTCCTCATTAATGGCGGAGCCTCTCCTATCAATTGTGCCAACTCATATAATTAATGGCTACATTAATTATTTGGAACCTCTTTTGAATCAATTTGAATTGCATAGAAATTCTATTAAATTGGGAGCCTTTTGTCTTTTGGGTTGGAAAATTACTTTTGGGTAGGAACTAGAGAATTAGAAGAGAGGTGATCCTTCTTCGATGAAGAACATCGTTCTTCAACAAATAACATCCCCGATGAAGAACACGAAGGACTTATTCCAATGACGTTTCTTCCTTGGATGCACCTTGACATCAAGGAGTCTACATCTTCTTCGGCAGCGACTCTTCCTCCCATGTTGATGGGACGACACCGTTCTTCGTGACTCTGTCTTCCGCGACGCCCGACTACTGTGACGCTCGTCTTCCACGGCTCGATGATGTGCGACCTCAACTACGAGGTAGGGGTTTTGTACATTCTTTAAGTGAATAATTGTATCCCGTTATTCGTTGATTTTACTTGGATTATCATCGGCCATCTGCTACTGCCTAACATGGAGGGTGCAGGCCGAACGAACACGGCCCGATGATCCTCCGTTTATCTTTGTTTATTTTCGCAATGGAGGCTGAGATGAATGAGGCGGCGTTGACCGAGGCGGCAGTGGCAATGGCGGCCAGGCACCGACCGTTATAGGACAGCGGAACCAGATACCGCACGGAGGAGGGAAGATTGCGGCCTCAACTAGGCCACTCGGATGAAGAAGAACCGACCAACCATAGCCGGTAAAACAGGAGGACCGCGGCGCCATCTGGCGATGCACTGCGGAGGACCGTGGGCCGCTTCGGTGGGCGAAACAGCCGGCTCGTCAGTCGGCCGAGTTGGAGAAGGTCGCAGAACCCGTAGTTGTCACATAGGAGGAGAGAGTCCCGCATGGTCCGCTCATACCGGGAAGACCGTTCGGCTTCAGCCGGCCGGACAGGAGGGTAGCGCCGCTCGGCGCGGCCGGTTCGGAAAGATACCCCCCCCCCCGTTCCGCGTCACTCGGCTAGCTAGCCGAGCCGCGACCAACAGCTGGTCGGGCCGCGCCAGCTGGGCCGGCCCACCTGCCACGGGCTAGACCATGCAGCACTGGGCCAGGCCGCACATTAACGGGCCGGGCCGACCCGCCAGCCCACCGGTCTTGCCAGACCGGGCCCGTTTCGCATAAATGTGAATAACTTCACAACCATGCATCTGATAGACGCGCCATCTGTTGCACTGGGACCCTTACGACGAGGCGGTCCTTTTGAGATACTCTAAGTGAGTTTTGGAAAACTTTGGAAAATGGCTAGGTTTGGAACAAGCGTATTTCTAACAGGGCCCCTAGAACGGAAAAGCCAATAACTCTACGACCAGGCGCCCGATTGACGCGATGTCTGTCGCGTTGGGTTTTTTTAATGAGAGGTAAGCATAGGTTACATCAACTATAGAATTATTGATAGTTGATGTATTGGCCCCTTGGCTCGAGGAGCGGACCCTCCTAAAATCGAGCGTGCTGTGTGCGGGAACCCTAGAGTTGGCTGCGACTGCGTCGACTACTATACTGGAATCCTCCGTGGGTTTGACAGGGACGACTACCATACTAAAATCCTCCATGGGTTTGACGGTGATGACTATTGTTCTTGTATCTTGTCTAGGTCTAGTAGTTTGACCTCTGTACTTGTATCTTGTGTGGGCCTAGCAGAGTATCTATTCTTGTATCTTGTGTGGGTCCGACAGCTTTGTTGGTCTTGTAACCTATGTGGGTCCGATAGGTTAGATAAATTGGTGACTACATCTGATCATCTCTATAGCTGTACGAAAGATGTATACCTGTGTGAGCTGAGTCTTGACTTTCAATCATTATCATCGATGTGATTGACTTCTTTCCTGTGTGGACTGGGTTGTACTTGGCCTCGAGATTTGGAGCCATACTTTGGTTGATAAATTATGTATATGTATGGGCATATACCTAAGTAGGGTTGGTTGATACTTTGAGTTTGTATCTCTCTCTTATGTGGTTTATCCTTTGTGGATTCCGGGAGACCTTCAGGGGTCTTGGGGTCCCTACTGAGTATCGTATACTCACCCCTGCACAAGAGTTTCCCACACTACATTGTGTTGGATGCAGATGATGGACAACACTGATCGAGGTAGAGACTTGTAGAGATGTACGGTACCAAGAGGTGGACCACTTGGCGAGACGTACACGGAGCGGACGGACGAACTTGAGGTTCTGAGGAGGCTATCTACACCCACCCTTCAGGTGGAATTCCTAGAGGAGGACTCAGTGGTTGCTGTTTTACTTTACTACAGTTGTGCTAGCTTTTCAGTTGTACTATACTTTATAGTTGGGTTTGTATACTGGCCCATTTAATTTTCATCACTTACTTTTGTTCTCAGTTTACTTAGTGCTTACTTCAGTTGTGTACTCTGTTGTGTTCCTTTACTTTTATAAAGGCAATTCCTTCCCAGGTTAGGGATTTACACCTTTGGTGCTAGTCACCAGCCCCTGGCCTATGGAAGTCAGGCTTGGTGTAGTCACATCATGGGCCGTGAGGACGGGTCGTGACAACATGATTTACCTTTCTTTACTTTATTTTTAAGCACATAAATAAATCTTATACATAGGGGTAAAATGTTGTTTTATCAATGAAACCTTTATAATCCATAATAATCTAATTAAATCCCTTGTATGAAATTAATAGTATTATATTCATAACTTATCTTCACTTTTGTAAGAGATATTTGGATCCAAGTTAAATCTATAAGAGATACCTCCTTGTTTAAATCCATAAATATTTTCATTGATGATAAGGATCATTACACAATTCATAAGAGATTTATATTTGGCTCACTTTTCAAATAATTTGTATCGAGATCACATGTCATATATCTTATATCAATCTCATATACCATAATATATAATTATAAACTATCATAACATGAAAAAATTATATTAATAATTCACATTTTCATTATGAATTCCATAAAAAACACTTTTTAACTCATAAAAAACACTTTTAGTAATCACATAAATCTTATAAAAGTTTAATTTTCCATTGAAAAACTATTTAAAATTTAAAATTCACTAAATATTGAGAAAAAAATATTCATGTAAAATAACAATATAAATAGGTTAAGAAATCATATAAATTAATAAAATATCTGATTGTGTAAAAATTATCCAAGATTTATACATTAAAAACATTATTTTATGTAGTTTTGTTTAAAAAATTCAATATTAACCCATATCAAAAACATTGAAATAATTCCTCCATAAATCTTTGAGAAAAAGTAAAATATAGTTAAAATGGCCTTTAACAAATAATGAAGAAAATTTAAGAACATTCTTTGATCAAATAAATGATCATTAATTTATTGAATAAATATTTTAAAACATTTTAATCAATGCTTCAAAATTAATTCTTTTACCTTAAGTCTCACCTAGCTTCGTATGTCCTCTAACTCCTATTATTTTGAAAACCTCCTTATGTTTATAACCAAAATCAATGTAGGATTAAATTATGAAAAAATTATGAACTCTAGGATGTAATGAGGGTTTTTAGGAAAGTATTTAGGGAGGTAATGGTTGAGATTAGAGGCTCCTGAAGTGTGTAGAATATTAGGGGGAGGAGTCCTTTTATAAGTTATGTAGAGGGAATAATGTGAATTTTTCAAAAGAATAAAATATATTAATGTCTTAATGAATCTATATTTTTCCAAAAGGAATCATATTAAAAAAATATAAAAGTTATATTTTTAAATATAACTAGTAATTAGAATCTTGACTATTTTATAGGTCATTATTACCCACATCATTTTAGTGTTAACACTTTTAACTTATTTTAACTCTTACCATAGTAACTGAATTGATTAAAAAATATTATGTTTATGTTGAACAGAATAAAACTAGACATAATACCAAATTCAAACATGTTGATTAAATATATGGATTTTATTTCTTGAAATTCAATTTTTATAAGGGGTAGGAATTACTTTTAAAATAAACCCACCAAATGAGAAGAAAAATAGTTTTTAAAAAAATATTTTTCTAAGAATGAAAATATTTTATGAAAAAATCATGTGTAATATTAATTCCAATGTAATTTTTTGTAATTTTTTATAAAAATGATCTTTTTAAATTTTCAAACCAATCAAAAATTGAATGTAACTTTGTAAATTCCAAAAAAAATATTGTTTTCTTAAAAACTGTTATTTTCTACTATTCATAAAAAATTCCAATTTTTCATAAAATTATTAAATATTCAGAGTAATATAATAATGATTTTCTAATATAAAAAATTATATCCCTTTTATAAAATTATAATTTTAAAATTTTGAAATTAATGTTTTAAATAAAACCATATAATACATGTAAAAAATTTAGTAAGAATAAAACTATTTTTTTTTATTAAAAATTTACATAAAGTTATTAAAATAATATAACTCTGTAAATTATAATTCATTAATATTTATTTGGAAATAATTTGAAATACTATTCACCTTACTTAGGTTGTTACGTGAACTCATTTTAGTATGGGACTCTATCTAACATGATTGTTTGGGAGTGAATCTTGACTAAGGTAATGATGGAAAGGGGAGTGAACAAAATCCATTCTAATAGTATTGGTAGTGAACAGTGAATAAAAATGATTTTCTATTATTATGTGTTTTCTATAAACCAATTTTCATGACAATGATATGTTATCATGGTTTATTATTAATTATTGATGATTCCACACTCTTATTACTTATGTATTTTGTTTTGATGAATCCATATGCCATGATTCATGATGTATAATCATTGACTGATTGGGTATGAATTTCAAGTTCTATGATCATGTTATCATAACATTATAATTATCTTATTCTAACTTATGATTATTTATTGATATCTTATAAGTTTTCCTTTACTGAGCATATTTCTTAACTCTTTTATATATTTCAATTTTCCCTAGCTTATAGAGAAAGGTTTTAAATAAAAATTGTCTAATAAGGGTACTATGAGGGAAGATATTTATAGTATATATTGAATATATTTTTTAAATAAGGTAATTATATATATTTTATTAATATACACTAAATATTTATAGTAATGGTGTATGCATTATTAATATACGTGTTTAGTATTAATTATAAATGAGGTGATATTTATTTATTCTATACTCAGATCTCCGGAGATGGTGTCATAGAAGGTTTAAATAGTTTTTTAGATTAGGAATAAAGAACATTATTTATATCCCTGGAGATAATTCTATATATAAGATATCATCTTTAAGAAATAGTAGTGTATATATTGTGTGATTTTCTAAGAAAATGCATCCATTTCATAATAATGGAAGGTGTATGTGGATATAAAATATATGAAATAAGGGGTAATAAGTCCTAAAGGTGTAGATTGTGTATTAACTTAATCATCACTAGTACATGATGAGTAGCCTAAGACTTCACAACTATCTTGGACCATCTATGGGATATGATTGGGTTAATTAACATTTTCTTTATAAACAATTATGTGGGATTTAAATATATGATAACCATGGATGACCAAGGATAAACCTAAAGTTTCATAGATTTAATTTTTTTCATCATTTAGAGATCCTATGAATTATTTTTCATGATTTTATGGTTACTCACTATGATTAGTCACACTATGATTTTTGGTTTTAGTAAATGGTAGAAACTATGAGAAATCATGTTAATGATAAATGTGATAAAGGAAATGATTTTCCTCCTAAGAAGGAGAAAGTTATGGGATCCTGAATGAAAAATAGTGATTTTATGTTTATATAACATTCTCAAGGAATTAATTATGTCAATAATCTAAAAAATAAATGAAGAGAAAAATGTACCATTGATTCCTTTATGAGGAATCATCAAGATTATTTTATCCAGTTTACTAATCCAATAATTACTAAGAAATGGATAAGTACCAAAGAATTGATATTTTCCATTCTACAGTGCTTAGAGAATGAGAATGTTATAGTTTTTATTTATCATTTGGAAGTTTTGGTTGATCAATAGTATAATGTTATCAAAATCAATAGTAATAATGAATAACAGAATCCATGATGATAGATGAGTTTAGTTTGTTACTTTTTCCATAATTACTTTTCTCATTTTATTCATATAAAAATGGTTATGGATTTTATTAAGCTAAAGTGTAAGTACGATGAATTAATTAATCTATGTGAAGTAAATTTTACAAGATTTTCATAGAACGCTTATATTTTTATCCCCAAACCTGAATGTAAGATTGTTTCATTCTATGGTGGATTAATACCATGTATCTATAAGGAAATATATATCAGATACATTATAAGCTATGAAGAAATCATTTTATACACTCTTATGGTTGAAATATAGATCTAATTCACCCATCAAACTCATAGTTTTGATATCAAGAGAAATATTGAATAAAAAGTTACTCTAAAAATAATAACCATATATGAAAGATGATGAATCTTCATTTATTACATAATTGTATAAAGAACATATTTGAAATCATAATATGGAGTACATTAAATTGTTTAATTGTTTAAAATAAGGACATTATGAAAAATAATTTCAAATTTATGTGAAGAGGCTAGTCAATGTTAGTAATAAAGCTCAACTAAATTTTCCACCCACATTATAATTCTATAATTTCAAGGAGTACAAACATTATAGAAACTATTTGATGAATCTAATGGGTAATTTTAAAAATTATCATTAGCAACCTCTTACACTAAGAGTCAAATGGAAAGCTCATGTATCCAAAATTACTCAAGTTTTTCAGTAGAACGTAGTGGTGAAAGGTACACATACCATCCACTATATAACAAAAAAATGTTTTATTTGATTCTAACACTACCCAATAATTTATATCTGTATAATTTTATAAGTTTATCATGCCAACAACTCAATTATTATATATTGGATTTATAGCAAAAAGACTTACAGGTATTATGTTTTCATATTGAGTTTATATCTTCTCTCTAATATATGTTTTTGGGAATCCACTTCTTGTAAATCATTTTATTTTCTCTATAAATAAATTTTATGTTATTTTGATAACGGATTAGATTTCATTATATTGATCCCATACCAATTTAAAAGTAATGTAAGTATTATTTGATATTCTAAATCAACAATTGATCATCTTATGGTGTGAGGATGAATAAAAACTTCCAATAGAGGATACATCTATTTTATGGGTCTTACTACCTATTCATTATGCTTGTTTATCTCAAATATTTTAGTAGAAAATCAAAAATTAATATATTATTATTGTTAAAGAATTTGATTATGTATATCCTTAACTATAGAAGTCTTGGCTTTTCATACATGTATAATAAATATTTTAGATGAATATTCAATACATTACACAAACACATGCCTAAGGACTGGAATAGTTTAGTGTATTTAGAGACTAGATACACAATATTCTAATTTGGTGAAAGATATTCAATATATCTCATTAATATATTATCCTTTACTACTCTTCACAAACATGCCTTACTTAAAACCCTTCTTCAAAACCTAGGGAAATAAAACATAAAAAAGGTTAAGATTGTATTCTCAATAATGGTACATCGGGGAGATATGTAAGCATAACATGATTATAAGGGTATGAGAACATGATCATAACATTTGAAAATAATACCCTACATATCAAATATCATAATATTCAGTCATGAAATAAATATTGTATGTTTATAAGAAAAGAATCATAATGGAATCAAAGAACATGATCCATGAGATAATAACATTGGTATAAGAGATAAATTTGCAGCATACACATAAGAATAGAAAATCATTTCCATATTATTCAAGGATCACTGCCAAGGCTATCCTAGTGAAAATGGTTCACTCCCCGAACCCTCATAATATTCAAGGTTCACTCCCAAGACTATCATAGGGGACAATGTCTCTTACTGAACCTAGTTAACTCCCTATTCCAGTATTATATATCTCATGAGATATAAATTTTTACCCAATTAATTGAAGAGAAATATAGGTCCCACCCATCACATAAATAAAATCATACGTATCTGTTCTAAAATATCATAAAACATTCATCATATCAAACCTATGGAATGAAATTGGTTTCATAAACATTTCATCTTATCATAACTTGTGGAAATGAGATATGTTTCATAATCATTTCATTATTTCATCATAGAATAACCATTTAAAATAAAGAGGTTTCGTAATTATTTTATCATGGAATAACCCATGGAATATAAATGAGTCTCATAAACCTATTTTCATCATAAACCATTCTAATAAATAATAAGAATGGTCTCCTTGGTTCATTTCCTTAGTAAATAAAAGTAGTATCACAGGATGTTATTTTACATAGAGAATGATTTTGAAAGATTACATCGTACATTTCATGAGGAAAATAACTTTTCTTTTAAAATAACTTTTTAAAACTAATAATATTTTTTAAAACATTTTCTCTTAAAAAAAACTTGAAAAACATATAAATAAATCTTTAAAATCAATTAAAACGTTTATTGGGTAAAATATCCTTTCTACTTGGGAAAAAACATTTCAAAACATAAATACATTTAAAAATACTTTTATATGAAAATAACATTGAAAACATATCAAGGAATCTTAAAATAAAATAATGTTTATGATGGTGTAAAATTTTGTACATTTCATACATGTTAAAACAATTATTCCTTTCACATTTTTGGTAAAATCCAAAAATGAATTGTTGGGGAAACAACATGAAGATTCCTTTCATAAATTTTTTTAAAAAACTAAAATATTGGTAAAATCTTATATAATAAATCATTTGAATAATGTTAAAATTATTTTTGAAATAATTATTAGAAAACATGGTTTTGGAAGAAAATGGGTTTTCAATTGAAGAGAGAATTTAAGATGATTTTTCTTAAGAAAGTTCTTTTGAACTATATAGTAAATAAATAGAGTTAAATGTAGTGGAAAATTTATTCTAAAAAAATACAATATGATAAGAAAATTCATGAGTTTCTTGAGAGATATATCATAATTTTTCATCATGGGATGCATAATTATAAAAAATCCCAATAAAATAAGAGATTGTGACATAAAAATCTTACCACATTGGTAACTTTTAATCAAAAGGCCCATGAATGAATAAAGATAAAAGAACTGAAAATATCATGATAAAAAATAAATTCATGATTTTAATGAAAATTTTTCCATATATACACCTCGTAAAAGAAGATATATTCATACCATAACATATGTGTCAAAGAAGGAAAATTGAGACAAAAGTCTCTTACAGTTTTGGTAACCATTGAACTGTGAAATCCATGAAATAGAGACACTCAAATGGATATGTAAATCCCAATAATTAATTATTTTTAATCATCCTGAAATAAATTCATGGGAATAATATATTCCAAATTAAAGATATTGGTGGTGAATATGATATTTCTCTCACATAAGTAAAACAGGATACGGAAATCCCTTACTGTTTAGTAATCTTTTGAATCATAAGACCCAATAAATAATAAAATAAAATGAAAATTTAAATATCCCTAATATTATTATATTAATTATATAAATTTTATAATGTGAAGTATATACACCACATAAAAGAAATTAGTGCAAAATTTACATGTGTCTATTAAAGAAAGAGCGACTAGAAATCTGTCACCTTAGGTCTCGACATTCTTTGTACATGTTAAAACCTAATATATAATAAATAATAGTTTATTATACATCTATTATAAAACCATAAATTTTTATATTATACCATTGTGATTTAATTATGAACATTAATTACCCATTTATTACCAATTACTTGTTAAAATCATGTTTCCAGTAATAACCACATAGTTTTTCATATAGGTTTTGATTTTTTATTTTTGTTCCTCTTACTTTGATCATGGATACATCAAATTAAAAATAATAATAATGAAATAATTATCATATTTATATATAAATTATATTTTTAATAATAATCATTAAATATTTTTTTGAGAACAAAGTATATTATGATCATGGGGATGGTAGGTTGTACGTATGCATGAGTAACGTTTCCATTTTTCAACGATTATTATGTAAAGGAGGTAAGTAATATTTTATATTTAAATAATGATCATAATATCATAAATAATATATTATTCCCTTAAATATACTTATAAATATCATTTTTTTGGTGTTCTGATGAAAATATTGGGTAACATTGCTTCATAAAGGCAGTAGTCCACACATGAATTAATGACAGTATCATCTTTTAGTGAGTGAAGAGGTAAGAAAGAATATGATATATTATCCCTTAATAATGATTAGTATTTCATTAATATCATAATTTTTTCATTTATATCACATATATTTATTAAATTTATTCATATTATATTCCATGTAAAGCATTAGTGAAAAATGAATCACATCACTTCATGAGGTTTTAGTCTTTCGTACACACGAGTGATGTTATTGTATCCCCTATAGAATAAAAATTAAAATAGTTATATATTATTTAATGACTAAATAGGTATAATAATTTTATATATATCATACATATGCATTGGATACATCATAATACCCTACCATGAGAGGTGGTAATGGAAAAATAAATGATATTGGTTCACGAGGCATTTGTCCGCCGTACACACAAATGATTATTTCGTAAAACATTTGATTGAAGAGGGGATATTTTAAAAAAAATTAACTTAAAAAAATTATATTTCTATGGGAGATAATTAGGATATTGTATCATTATGGTTTAAAAATAATTTAAGGAGTTGGAGGAATAATAAAACAAACATTCTTTTTGAAGAACGTTTCTTCTTCTTCGAGTAACCTTTTCAGGATTGCAAATATATACATCCAAGGATTAATTTATGAAAACTATAAGGAATATTTTATTATATTAGGTAACTTGGGAAGTTATTTAGGAATCTCTTTTCTGAAAAAAAAAAAATTTGAAGGTGTGAAGAGATGAGGATAAGTGGTGGCCTTTTACAAGTTATCTGAGTGGCACACTTGTAATTTATGAAATGAAAATGGTGTATCCATATTTTTCACATGAAAAAAGGGTCCCAAAAAGAGAATTATATATAATTATACATTATAGTGTTTAAATATGTCCATAAAATATATTTTATACGTGTTTTTAGGCATTTTTAACCTTTGTTTTTATAGTTTAACCTCGGGTAATCACATTTTTTCATTAACCATAGTAAATAATTTTTGATGTTTTTACTATTAATTATGATCAAAATTTAATTTGAACTTATTATATAATATAACATATTATGATTCAAAATTTTTAATTCATTTCTCAAAATTACATTAAAAAATGTAAAATTTTAATTTAAAATTAATCCCGCAGACATAACGAGAAACAAATTTTTCAAAGAGAAAATGTTAAAAGGTTTTGAAAGTTTTTTTTATCAAGATTTAATATGAAAATGATTACAATTAACTAAATTGGATTAATTAATATATAATTGAACTGATTTTAACTTAAAACAAATTTAAAATGTAATTTAACATTATAAATTATTTAAACAAAAAAGTTACAATTAAAATTCATTATTTTTTACTATTTATAAAAAAATAATCTTTTCAAAAAATTATCAAAAATCAACCCTAAAATAACTTTTAAATTATTATTAGAATAATTAACATTATTTTTTCAAATAAATATTCTAAAAGTTTCAAAAATTAGTTTTAATAATAAGCTCACAATAAGGTGACGAAACTAATTTTTAGCAAATTGCAATTTTTAAGCGTAAAATTGGATTTATTTTTATCTTTTGTCTAGAAAACACATAAGATCAATGCTAAGAAGTTAAATGAATATATACAATATAAATTTATATAATAATAATTTTTAAAAATTTGGTTTTTTAATTTATTGTGGCCAAGCGTGTTTGTTTTCATGAAATTAGTTTTTCAGAGAAAGATTTCCTTTATTTTCAAACAGTTTTTTATTTTCATTTTTAATTAATTTGTCTCCAAATAATTAATTATATATTCTTCTGTAAACATTTTTTTTAATTTATTAAGTCATATTCATACCCACCATTCCTAGTACTAGGTAATCACTATCATATATTGATATTTAAATAATATGACACATTTCGTTTAAACTCTGGGTTGAATGTAAAGAAATATACACATAGTGTTATGTTAAATGGAAAATATATAGAATATTATATTCATTTAAAAAACACAAAATATAAATGTGTAAAATTCTACCACCCCCCCCCAATTAATTTTTCCCTGAGAATTCATCCCGTTCATAAAATTTTTAACATTTGAAAATTACTTAATAGAAACCCACATCATAAAAAGGGTTAATAAAATATCCTCTTGAAAAAGAGAAAGTGATGTGTAAAATTAATATACAATAAAAAATACTATGTTTTAAAATATGATAACATATGTGGGAAGTGAAAAAAATTACATGGAAGAAAAGATTAAATAATTATAGAGAGTGACAGAAATAATTGATCTCAAGAGAGTGGGTGATCAATAGATAGTTAAGGACCCCAAAACCATAAACCCAAGTGGCATGAAAGAGTTCATTAATATCATCAAAAAAGATGATAAGATGACAAAATTTTATTTGAATATCCATTTCCTAATATTTAGTAATTCCTTTTCCATATTCAATGAGAACATATAAAAATGTACTTATTTGATATCTTTTTATTTCATAGGCAAAATTTCATCTTTTGGTTGTTCCTTGATCAATTTCCACTTCATCTCTTACTCTATGATATGGATTTTTTATGTTTGAAGAACTAAATAAAATACATAAAATAATGATAATTCGTTATTTTTATCTCTATCTAAAAGAAATTTTAACATTGTTTATCTAATATGGATAAATTTTATAAGGTGAATTAATATATTAATCGATAAAACATCAACCAAAGTTAAACTTAAACCATTTTATAAATTTTAATCCTTATTAACCTTCCAAAATATTAAAATTTTAATCCTTAGAAATAATTCCACTAAGTATCCAAAATTAACTTATCATTAATACCCCAAACAACATGAAGTATCTCTCAATTATCCATATACCAAAAACATGAATACATTTATCATGTATTCTCTTGAATCATGGTAATAACCTAAATTACCATAAAAACATATTGAAAACATACATGATTCTTAATTCCTTAAATAAAACATTGATTATTTGATATATTTCATAAATACCAAAATGTCTAAAATCATCAATGATAGCATAAACCACACAATCAATAGATCATTAATAATTTCCAAGGTCATCAATACTATCTAATTTACTTTGTCCATAACAGTCTTCTCTTTATCCAAACATCATTATATCAACATCCAGAACATATTAAGGGTTATATTCCATTAAAAAATTATAACCTTTGTATTAAATCACTTTTCTTATCTATCAGTACCATTTAACATCTTTTTTCAAATTCCTAACAATAAACTTTTACTGAACAACCTCTATATATTTCATGCTTCATATAACATAATCCTTGAATTTTAATAAATTAATACTTCAATCATCCCAATTACTTCTCAAACCATTAACTATGCTTCATCATCTTATTCCTTAATACCTATTTCCTTTAATATGTCATTAATAGTCTCTTCATCACCAATAGAAAAACTGTTACTCATAAAATCTCGTTGATTATCTTCATGATATTTAACCATAGGGCATAAATTTTCATAATGCCCATAATTTGGATATTAAAAACATTTAACATTCCATGATACCCTAAGAATACAATTATTATCATACATTATGTTAACAAAATTTTTCATTTCTTTGTGTCCTTATTTTCTACACCCAAAACATTGTATCTTGCCTCTGAGACATTCCCTTGAGTGGTTCTTTCATAATACTCAATATATAAGAAACTGAATCCCCTTTCCTCTATGGTCTTCACTACCCGAACTCTAAGAAAACTCTATCCTTCTCTTATTTGGTGAGTATGAGAGTTGGTTAATGTGGAAAATTTCAATCATGTTTTATGATAACTTATTAGGAATAAAAAAGACATCCTTCACTCCATTCAATATCCCATTTAGCAACCCATCAGAAAATTTTCCATCACATTCAATGTTAACCTAATTCCTTATAGTAATAGCTGTTGAATAAAACCAAAAAACATAGTGTGAGAAATACTAATCATTTTGGAAAACAACATAATCATGAAAAAATAACTTCTAGTATGAATAAATAATGAAAATTATTTTTAAGATATGAAACCTTAGGTTTATCCTAGGTAATTAATAGTCATCATATATTTAAATCATTTATGATAGTTTGTAAAGAGTTTCTAAATTTTAAAAGCATATCTCTGGGAGTATCAAAACAGGTTTACAACATAGCCCATTATTGTGCATCATATAATGATCAATTTGATATCAATGAACCCATTTTAGAGTTATTACTCTTTGGTACCTCTGTTCTAGAGTCACATCCATTTGTAGTGTCCAGAGAGGAATGTAATTTCTGGAAAACCACTTGCTTTATCCTTTACCAGAATTCTAGGATATTTTCTTATATATTGACTTTTCCTTAGGATTATCCTTACACAAATCCCTAGAAATATCCTTAGAAATATCCCTAGGGATCACACTAAAGTATTATCATCCTAGTTTTCAAATGTTAACAAATCCATTCCTATGATACCAACTATACTGAATCAGGCTTTTCATAAATGGATATTACAACTTTTTAGATTAATATTCAATACATTACACAAACACATGCATAAAGACTGTATTAGTTTCTTTGGGGACTACATAATCAATATTCTAATTTGTAGAAAGATCTTAAATATCTCCCATAAAGATCTACTTCTTTAGTAATCTTCACAATCATACCCTACTTAAAACCATTCTTCATAACCTAGGGAAAGGAAAATTTATTAAGGGGGAGAAAAGATTCTCATTGAGGGTAAACAAGGGATATATGTAATAATAACATGAACATAATGGTATTAGAACATGATAATAACATTTTAAAAAAATAAACAATATAAAAAGGGTCATAATATTGATTCATGGAATGAATATTAGTAGTTCATAAGAAATGAATCATAAGGAAATTAAATAACATGATCCATGAGAGCATAACCTTGGAATAAGATATAAAATTGTGGCATACACCTAAGAATAGAAAAACATTTCCATTATAGTCAAGGATCATATACAAGGTTATCATAGTATAATGTGTTCACTCCCCAAACCCTGATAGTAATCAAGGTTCACTCCCAAAACTATCCTATCAGAAAATGTCCCTTACTAAACTAGTTTTACGCTATGTTACAGTCCTATTTATCTCATGACATATAAATATTTAACTAATTCATTAGAGGGAGATATATCTCCCACCCTTCATATAATAAAAAATTATATATATATGTCTGTGTGTTCTACAATTTCAAAAAACATTCATCATATCATAACCGAAGAAATTAAATGGGTTTTATAAACAATTAATCATATCATAACATTTGTAAATGATATATGTTTCATAATTATTTCACAATTTCATCATAGTATATCCCTTTAAAAGATTTTTCTTTTATAATAATTTTATCATGGTATAACATGCTGATGAAAAATGGGTTTCATTAACATATTTTCATTATAATCCATTAAAATAAATAATAATAATGGTATTATTGGTTCATATCTCTAGTAAATAATAAGTTTCTTCAACAGATTTCATTTTTTATGGAGAATTATTTTAAAAGATCACTTGGAATATTTCTTGAGTAAAATAACTTTTCTTTGAAAATAACTTTTTAAAACTAATTTTTTTAAATGATTTTCTTTGAAAATAAACTTGAAAAACATATAATGAAATATTTAAAAATTATTTAAAACATTTCTTGATGAAAATATCCATTCCTCATTGAAAAAAATACTTTTTTAAACATACAACATTTTCAAAATCCTTTTCATCAAAAATAAAGGTAAAAAATTATAAAGTAATATTAAAATTAAATAATTTTCATGATGTAGGGATATTATGTTAATCTAGTACTAATTAAAACAAAAATTCCTTCTACAATTTCAAAATAAAATCTAAACAAGAATTTTCTAAAAAATGATATGAATATTCCTTTAAAAAAATCTAAAAATTTCAAACATGTGTAAAAATTTATTTAATAATTCATTTCAAAGATTTTAAAAATATTTACAAAATCATGTCTAGAAAATAGGGTTTTTTAAGAAAAAGGGTTTTTTCCCGAAGAGATAAATGAAGATGATTTTTCTTAAGAAAATCATTTGAACTCTTGAGCACATAAAGAGATTAAAATGATAGAAAACATGAATTATAAATAAATAAATTGATGAGAGTAAAATTGATTAGTTTCTTAAGATATAGATCATAATATTTCATCATTGGAATCATAATACTAAATAATCCTAATAAATGATGAGACTATAATATAAAACTCTTACCACTTTGGTAACTTTGAATCATAAACCCCATAAAATAATAACATTAAAAGAAACTTGAAATATAATTATAAAACATTATTTAATGATAATGAATTTATTTTGGGCAGTGTATACACTTCATAAAATAATATAGGTTCATAACATAACATATGTCTCAACAAAAGAAAACTTGAGACAAAAATCCCTTATTAATTCTGTAACTTGTGAACTGTGAAGCCTTCGAAAGAGAGGACATAATATAGATATATAAATACAAGTAATTTTTTTAAGACATAATAAATACATTCATGGTCAGAATGTACAACACATAAAGTAAATAGTTGGCGAATAGTACATGTGTCTCACTAAAGTAAAAAGTGACACGGAAATTCCTTACCGATTTAGTAATATTTTGAATCATAACATAAAATAAAAACTTAAATATCATTAAAATGATTATATTAATTATATAAAATTTAAAATAGAAAGTATATACACAAAACAAATCAATGATTAATTTTTATATGTCTCCCATAAATAAAAGAGAGACTAGAAATCCCTTACCCTAATTCTTGACTTTATTCGTACACATTATAATATAATTTATAATAAAAATATTTTTATCATAAAAAATATTATTGAAAAATATTATATATATTATACCCTATATGATTTACCTATATCCATTCATTACCTGTTTATTACCAATTCCTTGTTAAAATCACATTTTCAGTAATAACCGCTTTTTTCGTATATATTTTGATTTTTTATTTTTAACCCACTTACATTGATCATGGTTCCATAATATCTAGAATAATAATCATGAAATAATTATATTATTTATATAAAAATTATACTTATAATAAAAATCAAGATATATTTTTTAGAGAAATGATGTATGTTACATTTATGGAGATGGTAGGTTGTAAGTACACATGGGTAATGTTTTCAATTTTCAACAATCAATGTTGAAATAAGGTAATTAATATTTTATATTTATATACTGATAATAATATCATAAATGAAATATTATTTCTTTAAATATAATTATAAATATAATTCATGGTGTTTGGTGATGAGAAGAGAGAGTCACATCACTTCATGTAGGTTATAGTCCACATGTACATGAATGATGTTATCATCATTTAGTGAGTGAAAAAGAAGGAAATAAGATGATATATTATATTTACTGAATGATAAATATGTCATTAATATCATAATTATTTCATATATATCACATATATTCATTAAAGTTATCCTTTTTATCTTCCATGTAAAACATTAGTGAAAATCAAATCACATCATTTCACGAGGTGGTAGTCCACCATACACACGAGCAACGTGAATGTATACCAATAGAATGGAAAGTAAAAAAATATTATATAATGAATAAATAGTCATAATTATGTTTTAATTAACATATATATACTTTATATCCATCATCACATCCATTCATTAGAGGTGGTAATGTAAAAAATGAATGACATTGGTTTGTGAGGCAGTAGTCTGTCGTACACATACATGATGATTTCATAACCCATTTTATGGAATTGGGGACTATTTTAGGTAATTCACTAAACATAAAAACATATATTTATATATAATATACTGAGGTGTTTATATCATCATGTTTTAATAATTATTTATGGTGGTAGAGGAAAAATAAAACAAAACAAAAACTCATTGAAGAATGTTACCTATTGTTCATATAACCACTTCTTTTCACCAACATCCATCAAAATAAAGATTTATGACAAAAATAAGGATTATAGGATGATATTAGGGAATTTTGGAAGTGATTTTGGTATTTATTTTCCAAAAAAAAAATAGTTTTAATGTGTCAATATGAGTGGATAGAGATTGAACTTTTATATGTGTGGTGAGTGGTGCACTTGTAGTTTTTGAAATGAAAAACGTATGACCATGTTTTTTCACATCACACAATGGTCCAAAAATGGAATATTATAAATAAATATACTTTATATGGTCTAAATATGTCCATGAAATATATTTTAGACAATATTTTATATCATTTGAACCCTTATCTCTTTAGTTTAACCCCTGGTAAACCCATTTTAACCATAATTGTCATAAATATTTTTTTTATGTTTTTACTATTAATTATAATAAAAGATTATGTTGAAATTATTACATAATATATATTATTCTATTTCAAAATATGTAATTCATTTTTTCAAATTAAATTCATAGAATTTTAGAAATTTTAATTTAAAATTAATCCTCCAAACCTAATAAGAAAGCAGGTTTATAAAAGAGAAAATGTTCAACAGTTAACAAAGTTTTTAAATAAAAATTCAATATGAAAATTATTAAAATGACATAAAATGGATTAATGTATATAATTTAACTAATTTTAATTTAAAATTGATTTAAAATATAATTCAACTTTTTAAATAATGAAAATGAAAAGGTAGTTTTCAATTAAAATTCAGTATTTTTCACTATTCATCTAAAGATTAATCTTTTCAAAAAATTATCAAAAATTCACTGAAATATAATTTTAATATGATGATTGTAAAAATTAAATTTATTGTTTCAAATAAATTTTACAAATTTTTTCAAAAATTATTTTTAATAATAAGTTTTCAAAAAGTTGACAAAACTATTTTTTAGAAAAAAATAGTTTTTAAGAATAAAATTGGATTTATTATTTTATCGTGTTTAGAAAACACATATGACGAATGTTAAACATTTCAATGAATATTTAATATATAAATTTAATTAATATAAATTAAAAAAAATGTTTTATTTAATTTATTTATGTAAAAAAAATTCTTGGATAAAAAATTGTTTTTTAGAGAAAGATTTTCTTTATTTTTATTAATTTTTTATTTTTATTTTCAATTAATTTGTCAACAAGGAATTAATTTTATATAAATTTTTGAAAAATATTTTTTAATAATTTATTTAAACCTATTCATATCCTCCATTCCCATGTCTAGGTACGAACTATTATATAGTAAAATTTTAATAATATGACGCATTTCATTTAAACTCAGGTTTTTGTGTAATGGAAACTAAACTCAGTGTTACATGTAAAGAAAAATATAAAAGTGAATAAATTTAGTTGAAAGAAATCACAAAATCTTATGGTGTTACATTAACACATTCCTAGTTTTCCACCAAAAAATGATGTTTAGTTTTCAATATAACTCATATGTGGTTCTATAACTATTTTGAAGACCCTATAGATAATTTCATTGATTGCGTTCAATAAATTGAAAAATAAACTCAATGATAATATTGATTAGGGGTATATACACCATAGTATGTCATTATAGGGTGATACTACTATTTCTATTAAGAGTTATGTTTGGTTAATGCATTTTTTTCATTGACTATCATGAACTTAACATGATCACTATCAGGAATAAGTATTATCTACCTCGTATTGAAAACTTTTTTGATTAAATATGAAGTGATCCATAATATTCCAACATACAAAGAAAATGGAAATACATCCATGGTTCTATAACAATGTATTTTAGAATAGTGTCCATAAAGTATTCCATTACAGTAGTTAGTGTTAAACTATGACCGCAGGACTTCATGGGTCATACTATTTCCATGGTTTACTAAAAGTTCGACTATGGGGAAACTTACATCCATGGTTATAGGAATCCAAAACGGTATGTAATGCTATAAATAAGAAATAATATCCAATTTTACATGGTAAAATGGCTGGAAGGCCTATTTCCATAGTTTTCCAAAACCCTAGAATTAGAGCGGGATATTGAAATAGTTTCACTAAACTATAGAAGTAAGTGTCAACTATAACCACAGTTTTCCAAAAACATAGAAATTAGTGTAACCTAAATCCCCTATGTCCATGGTTTACAAAAATATTTGCAATAATCTAGACTAATGGCCATGTTTATGTAAAATTGTGACAATAAGAAAATGTGTTGTTGTCGATTTCCACAGTTTCTAAGAACTGTAGAAATATGAATTATTTATTTATATATATATATATATATATATATATTATTTTTTAAAGAGATTAATAATTATAATTGTGTGTGTATATATATTAATACATATAATGGAGTGTGTCATAGTGTAATAATGTTGGGAGTACTATAGAAGAGGTTGTGGGATGAAAACCTAAAAGATTTATATATTTTTTCAAAAGATGAATTTGATGAACTGACTTGAGTTACCCAAAAACCTGGCACCCAACCCATAACTTCACATACTTGAAGGGAATTCCTGATCCCTATGGGTTGGAGACAAGTACCCGAGCATCAAACAAAAAAACAAGATGGAATGATTTCTCCCAACCTGAACAAATACAAGGTGTATATATACATGGAGAAAGAAGGAACAATAAAAAACTAATAAATATATGCCATAACTATAAAAAATAGTGGAAAAATCAACTATAAAAGTAGCCAAAATCTCTAAGATACAATTCCAACTATAAAGAACCAAAACTAAATAGCTACTCTATGTGATAGTTTGGACTAACTCCCACCATCTCACCACCATCTACCTAACTCAGCTGACACGAAGAATCTCCACCTCATTGTGGGGAATTTCCTTTTTGTGCATTGGAAGACATACAAAGGTCTATACAACAACGAAGAAGTGTGCAGGTTGTGATCTAATAGAATCAATGGGATCCCACTCAGGTGTTCCATAGTAAGCCTCTATATAACAATTTATGTGTTCTCATTTCAAATAAAACATGGAATGATAAACAGTAAAGTAGTTTTATAGAAAACATGGTAAACATTCACCTTTTCCATAGTTATAATACAAAAGTAGTTATATTAATTTCAAAGAAAATTTTCCACATCATTTGTCATAAGCACAAACATGCATGTCAAGGCTAAAACAACAAAGCCCAACAATGAAAAACAGAAGCATAGGTATCAACACCAAGGACCACTATAGGTTATACTAGAATACTACTCATACCACAATCAATCAAGTGCACAATATGGTTCTTAGAACACATCCCTATGAAGAAGAGGAATACCCCATGATTAACCCCCCCCCCCCCCAACAACATCAATATCAGTACCCTATAACAATGGTCCTAGGAAACAGAGGATATCCCAATGATAAAACCTCTTGATAAATCACAAAAATATGGACGATGGCCTCAATCTAAACCTTCCACCTATGTACCCAAGCTAACCCAGGTTCCCTTTTTCACAATTCATTCCAATTCTTTGAAAATTATTCAACAAATCCAATTCAATGATTTGAAAATACCCCTTTTCTTTCCATTTATAAACAACCATGGAAAACCCATTTTTTCTTTAAAAACTCTTTTCAACACAGACAAAAAAATCATTCCAATTACTTTGATAAATTGTTTTATAAAATATGAAAAATAATTTCATGAACATAGGCTAGGGACGGAACCACCTACCTTGATACTCGGGTAGCACATGCCCACAATGGGATCCACTAACAATGAAAATTCAATGATGTCAACAAAGTCCATATAACCTTGTCCACACATCTCAGAATTTATTCAATTGAGAAATAGGGTTAGAGGAGAAGATGAAGCACCACATACATCAATAATGAACACCCTTCTCACCATAACCAATAAAGAAATGGACTCTGGAATGAGATCGCACAATGGATCTAGAATAATACCTGAAGAAACACCAATTTGAACCAATGAATTCGATAGCACAACTCAAGGGAGCTACCATGATCAAAGTCAATAAAGAAGCAAAAAAGATCACTCTCCTAGAGAGACATGCTAAAATTTAAATGAAGATCAAACATCAAACAGATCGGTGGAGAAGGAATGATGTCTCAAAACAAAAATAGAGGAACCATCGGTCGAGAGAAAAGGAAAACTGTTAGCCAAAATGGGAACTCAAACCCGTACGATGCCCTAAAAATCCATTATTGGGAAATTACATGACATGTAATACCTTTACACTTCATGAGTTTTTATAATGTCCAAATACAACAAAAAACCCATCACCTCAGATTAAAATATGATCTTTAATTAAGTCACGAAATGTAAAAACTTTTCACATCGTGTAACCTTTCACAGTGTTAATCCTTCTCATGGCATGAACCCAACAACCATAACACGCCATGTAACCTAGTTATATGGTATGTAAATTTCTTAAAGCCTATAGAAAATATAGAAATCAACATCTAACACTCTATTCCAAAAAGGTAACTCAGAGAGAGGAAAAAACTTACCTGATCAAGGTAATGAGATGTTACAAACACCCCACCATAAAGACATTCCATCCCTGAGAAGTCATATGGGAGTTGTAACCCCTAGAAAAAGATGAGTCCACTGCTCCCTAATCAATGACTCATGGTCCCAAGTCTCATGAGAATATGATCTTTGTTTTCATAAAACTCTGACCAACAGAATCGACTTCTATCCAACACTTTCACTTGAGAGTCAACAATCTCAATTGGTTTCACCAAAACAAAAAACATGTGACTCTAAATCAATTTCTTCCCAACTTAGAATGTGAGTAGGATCAGGATGGTACTTCCTGAGCTAGGATATGTGAAAATCACCCTGAATACTTGTCAACTAAACCAAAAAATTTAACTAATATGCAACCTGCTTTAGCCTCTCAGTGACCTCAACTGTACAAACATATCTTATAGAAACCTTTCCATGTTTTCCAAGCCAATGGTGACCCAATCGAGGAGAAAATTTCACGCTGTCACCAATGGAAAACTCCAAAGTACGAAATCGCCAATATATATAAAATTTCTATCAACTATGGGATATAACCAGACATTTATATGAATCCTCAATCATTACTGATTTCTCATGAAACAAAGTTACTCCATCCAAAGATAATTCACCCACCACATCCCAACAGAGAGGTGATCTGCACGGGCAACCATATAATGCCTCAAAGGGATAAATTCTAATTGATGACTAATAATTTTTCTTATAAACAAACTCAACCAGTCCTAGATGGAAATCCCATGATCCACCAAAATTGAAGACAGATTCATGAATCATATCCTCTAGGATCTGAAACACTCACTCTGACTGATCGTCTGTCTATGGAGGTTAAGTTGTGCTCAACTTGACCTGTGTTCCCATATCTTCATGGAGACTCCTCCAGTACCTAATGGTAAATATAGGATCCCTCTATGAAACAATGGTATAATGACTCCCATGTAACCTCACAATCTCCTGCACATATAGCTTTCCCATATCTTCAACCATAGTGGTATGGTTGATCAAAAGGAGATGAGTAGAGTTTTTCAAATAATAAAAAACTATCTCGGTATAATTCCTACCTTGGGGATATCGTGGTAATCCAATAAAAAAATCCATGGATACCTCATCTCATTCACAAACTGGCACTATAATAGAATGAACCAAACTCTAGGTTCTCATGTGCATCAGTTGGTAGGTGTAATACATAATCTGCAATTTCATTATTTATACCTAGACACTAAAATCATCATATCATGTCGTAATACATATTTTTTGTTCTTGGATGAATTTATAACAAAGATATTTGATTGATTCCCATTAATTTAGTTTAATTTGACCTTAAGGGTGGTGAACCTCTCGGCAATGGAACCCTAGGGGATGTTCAAATAAGATTCCCCCCCCCCTTCCTGGAGGTGGGAAGGGGGAGGATGGTCTGGCTTTTCTGCCTTTAGGACCATGGACCCCCTTTGTACCCTTCTCCAACCCTAAATATCTTCCAGATTTCTTAGTGATTATGTTAATCCCAAAGGTTCATGATCTTCACCTTGGTAATCCTCACCTCTTGATCTCGGTGTCAAAGTTTTCTGAAGCAATGAGTTACCTGGATCTGATGATAGTGGCTCGATTCATCTTTTAAAGGCCTTTGGTTGATGGTTTTGATCGATTTTTTTTGGGTAAATGGGATTTGCAAGATCACGCGGTTAACGTACTTCTGTATAATTTCCATTTAATGATCTGATTTTCTTCTGAAGAATATTTGATACGTGTTTGGTCCAGAACTCCCCAACGATGTAATGGTTGCAAGTTTTTTCTCTTCCAGTGGATGTCAGATCTCTACATGAATTGCGAACCAACCTCTATTCTGATTTTGGTAAGTCTTCCTCATCTACCATTACCTTTTCAAAACCCAAAAATTATTCATATGCTTGGGAATATGGTAGGTCATTTTCTGTTTTCTGATATTCACACATCTACTATGATTCACCCGATCAGCCCTCAGTTTTGTGTTGAGGTGGAAATCTCGAGGCCTTCAGTGGAATGGATTTGGATTTCAGTGGGTGAATAATTTATATGGAATCAGGCTATTTTTATGAATCCTAGATGGACTACTGCTCAACCTACAACCAATTGGGGCATTTAGATTCTATGTTTCATAGTGGAGCCATGAGCAGGAGGTCACCTAGTTCGAATAAAAGGCTAGGTAAGATCTTTGACAAGAGGAAGATTATTGTTATGGATGATTGGCCTGGCAATCCACCTGTCTTGGGACCTTGAGATACATCAGTTCTTGAAAAAATTGCAGAGGTTCCTTCTAAAACAAAGGTATATATAGTGGTGAATAGGCTTAGACAAGATCTTAACCTGGGGGTGGTTTCAAGGCAATTTTCATCAAGGGTGTTCCTGATACTGGTGGTATGGCACATCCTTTAGACGTACTTGTGGTGGCAGGGGATAATCAATAGGATCATGAGGTCCCTATTCATCTGGATGAATATTTCCTTGTTCATTTTGATACAATCCATAAGGAGGGTGGACTAATCAAGAGAGTTGATGTTGGGCCAAATGAGAAGGAGTATGCAATTGTGGAAATAAGGTAGGGGCAGTCCAGTAGTGAGGGCCTTTGAGGTCCGGCTGTTGATACAAATCTTTAACCAAAATTCATGGGTCGAGGTTTTGTGCAACAGGAAGGAATGTATGGTTTTGTGTAGGAATCCATTGTGTCTCTTGGAACTGACTCATGGGGTCCCTTCATATTTGGTGTGCAAAAGGATGTTGAGATGTTCCCTCATGAGGTGATTTGAGTGTCTAGTCAGAGGAAGGTGAGTATCAGTGGAGACGTGAGTAAAGGGAATCATGGTTCTGCTTCAGATACGGTCAAGGATAATAAAAATGGGAGAATAGGGGGTTCGGATTCTTCAATTCTAATCACATACCTCTTTAGTAACATATTTGAAGGGCTTGTTGAGGTAGGGTTAAGCGATGAATCATCTAAGCCAGTTGAGGTAGAATAGATTCACATGAAGATCTTTAGTGGACTTAATATGGAAGGTCTGAACACTGACCAAGAAGACCCAAATTGTACTAATGGAGACTATGTGGAGGAGTCCATTGAATCTAGTAAGATTTTGTCTACAGGGGAATCCAGTTTGAGGAGAAACAGGAGAAATAAGAGGATAAAGGGTAGGAAGGACTACTCCTCCTTGCCACCTCCTTTGAAGACTTAGTCAGTAAAAAAGAAAATAGATGAGTAGATGGATAATGAGGCTAGCTATCAACCAAAGTCACTTGTTCATCCTGATATATCCTTGGATTTGATTTTGAGTTTGGATGATAAGGTGATAGAGCAGGTGTTATTTCTCAATGCCTCAAAAGAGGAAGAATCCTAGATTATGGACCTAGTTACTAGAGTGAATCTAAATGAGGAGAAATATTATTAGGTTGAAAAACAGGACACGATCCTGGTTGGGGGGTTTCAATAAGGGTATTATTAGGCTCAAGGAGTATATACAGGTCTGGGATAAACTGACTTCTGAATTTGAATACCTGATAAGTGAAGAGCCACACAGTTAGGTAACCACTATATCCTAGAAGTTGATTAAGGGTATAGATTCTATAAGAATTATATTGTTTTTCAATGATTACGCTTTATGATTTTCTAGATAAAACTTTGTTGCACATTTTTCCTTAAATTGTTTTAAAATGAGTAAGTTAATTATTAGTTTGTGTGACTTGAGGTATATTTGGGTGTTCTGATTCCAACATTTTACCTGGTTTTGCTTCATATGGGGTTCAAAGCACAAGGTATTCACTTTTGCATGTCACTTAGAGTGGAAGAATAAAAGGGTATATCTTAGACATCGGTTATTTTCCCCTTCTTCTTTACACGAGACTATTTTTTGAGTACCCATGCTTTGGTGGAGAGCCCTTAAATAATGAAGTTACTGGGGAGAGGCAAGACAAATATTTTTCATGGGGTTCTTCTATGCTGTTTTATTTTTGTTGTTTTGATGGACTTGGGGTTTCTCACTTCCCCTTAAAAAGTGATTTGATAAAAAAATAAATATCAAAAATATATATGATAATTAAATAGGACTAAACTCCTCACATATGCCAGGATGAAAACCCACTTCCCAAAGTGGAGCATACATACTTAAGAGAGAGACCAACTAGAAATGGTTCCCTCACAATAAAGGATTTATCAAATTTCACTAAACTCATCATCTTACCATTGAGTCTATAAAATATACTCCATGATATATTATGATAACTAAACATTGGTCAAAACCATACTTGGAATATCCTCCTTAGAATCCAGGTGAAACTGAGTAAAAATCTCCATAAGGTTCCACTCCTCCTTTAATTATAGGACATCCTGTGATGGTGATTTCATGATAAGAGTGTCAGCAACAACATTCCACTTCCCTTGGATTTAAGCAATATTGAATTCAAACATCTGAAGGTATTATACCCATCATCTCTATCTGTGATTTTCATTCTTTCTAAGAAAATATATAACTCAAACTCTTATGATAAGAAAATACTGTGAACCTTTCCAAAAATACATAGAGATACTGACATTTAAGCACATGCATAACTACATCAATCTCTAAATAATTAATGAGTTAATTTTTATCATGAGGCAAATGCTAGAAAGAGTTATAACCTTCCACGTGGTTATCCTTTATAATCAAACATCCTAATATAGTACCATATGCATCACAAAACACCATGAACCCCTTACTGAGATCAGGTATGATCAGAATAGGTGCTGATGTTAAAAGTCATTTTAGTCCCTCAAAATAATTCTAACACTTCTCATCCCACGTGAATTTCATCACTTTACTAGTAATAGTAGTCAAAGGTGACTCTAGCTTAGATAAATCCTCAATAAACTATTTATAGTATCTATCAAGACCAAGTAAGCTCTATTTGTTAAAGTCATTTTGCACTTCTTTCCATGAAAAAATAGCCTTCACCTTCTCAGGATCAATTGATAAGCCACGTTTATAAATATTGTTCCTTAAGGACTTCACTTCATGAATATAGAAACTACATTTTGAAAATTTTCAATACAAATAATGAATTCTCAAATTTTCCAGAACCAAATTCAGATGGTTCCCATGATCGCGATCATATTTCAAATAAACTATAATATCATCCTATAACACTACCCAAAAAGTGTTAAGATATTGATAGAATATCTAATTCATCAAAGCATAAAAAAATTTCGGAGTTTTAGTCAGACCAAAAGGTACTGTAATATATTCCTAATGGCCATACATGTCCCTAAAATTTGTCTTCGGTATATCAGACTCTTGAACTCTGAGCTGATGATAACCTAAATAAAGATAAATATTGGAAAACCACTTTTCCCCATTTATCTGATTTAGAAAATCATACACATGAGGCAAAGGATACATACTTTTAATAATTACCTTATTCAACCTCTAATAGTTCACACACAACCTAAGTGAACCATCTACCTTCTTAACAAAGACCATAGGGGCTGCCCAAGGAGAAACAGAAGGGTGAAAGAAACATTTTTGCAATAGGTCATATATCTGAATCTTAATCTCTTTTATCTTCCATGGTTCCATATGATAAGAAGGTACTGATATCTGTTGTGTACCTTGAACTAGGTCAATCATAAACTCTACCACTCTCTCTAGAGGAAGACCGAAGAATTCATCTAGGAAAACATCATAAAATTTCTGAACAAGAATGTAAAGATCAATAATAGAAGAAATGTCATCAGGCTCAATCATAATAGCAGAAAACTAACTCCTAAGATATGGTTGGGAAGGTCCCGCACAACCAAACCTCAAATACCACTCCCCCTAAAATACATGATAGATCCCATCAGTAGAAAGAAAAAAACATGATGATGATAACAATCAATCTTAGCTCGATGAGTGACAGGATAATCCATACTGATGATGACATCAAATAGATTCAGATAAATAATGAAAAAATCCCAGTCCAACTCTGTATTAGCTATCTTCAATGAACAAGGACACTAAAACCCATGATATTTCCTCTTACTAATTGGTATCTCTAACTCCATTAAAAAGGAAATAAGTTCTATTGGAAGTTTAATAATATCAAAAAAAATGTGTAAATATAAATGATTAGGAGGAACCAATATCACATAAAGAAATTTCTATGAAGGATTCAATAAATATAGTACATATCATTGTTGTTGGACCTGTATTGACCTCTGCTAGAAACTCATCTACTGCATGATATTTCTTCACTGATGAGGCTTGTTGTTGGATCCATTGTTCTTTGATACATTTTACTTCCCCACACTATCCTTTGCACCTTACAAAACCTGATCATAATAAGGAATTTTCCTAGCCTGATAGAAGTGTTGTAAGTGACCAACATGTTCACAGCTATTGCATGTCTTTATGGGCATAGGATAAGAACTTCTTATGTGTATGAAATTTCCACATCAATTGAAATTTATAGGCACGTTATTGGATATAGAAGATGGTGTGGAGGAGGCTAGTCACTGAGACTGACCTCCACCACTCTTTCAATAATACTACCACTTCCTCTTATTCCCATGCATGTCACTGAATAATTCACTGGAAGTAATATAAGAGGTTTAAAATACCACCTTGAATTTTTTATTCATCTCTTCTATAATATCTCTTTATGTTGTCTTCGCAAAGGTATAAATCTTTAATATAAATATATGTGATCTCATATCTAGTCACAAACCCTCCAAGTACTTCTATGCCTTCAATTAGTCATTCTTTACCATGTCTAGAGAAAGAAGGATAAGCTTAACAGACCAATTAGTGTACGTTGACATCGAACGTTACTCCTTCTACAAAAGAGAGGAACTCCATATACTTTGTGAGCATCAGCGGCTATAGAAAATTATTTTGGAAGAATAATGATTTGAAACCCTTCCAATCCAAGTACATGTTTCCATCTTACTAGAATATGGAATCCCACCATCGCTTACCAAAACCCTTGAGAATGAATGTTGCACAATTCACTTTTGTATTATCAGTTCTCTCCAAGAATTCAAAGATTTGATCGATCTTAACCATCCAGTCCTCTTCCACTTGAGGCTAATTTGTTTCATTAAAGGATGGTGGATTCTCATGCCAGAGTTCTCAAGATCTCTCTCTCTCTCCTCTAGTTCATGGATGTACCTCCATAACTATGTTTTGAACTCATTTTACATTTTGATAAATAACATGAACCATTCATACTATAGCCTCGATGATATTCTGATCTATATATAGATTCCCTTAAGTAGCATTAGGTGAATCCTCCTAAGGAACTCATGGAAGACATCTCAGAGGCATACTGTTGCACACCGGAACAAAAGAACGATAAAGAAATAGAATAAATCTCAATTAAAACAAGAAAATCCATTAGCAGAAACTAAGATTTAAAACAAAACCCAATACTAGAGACATAAATCCCAACTTCCCATGGTAATTTGAGTCTCATAACAATAAGAGTTGGACAAGCACTCATCGTAACATACCTCTCAAGCCCCAACAATCCTATCTTCAGTCTAACATACATCCCAAGATAAGGACTCTTGGGTACATACCTCCTTTGATACCATTTTTTAATGAACCGACCCAGGTTACCCTCAATCCTAGCACCCAACATGTTCCATCACATACCCAAAGGGCATTGCTGATCCCCACGGGCTAGCTTTAAGCACCCGGGTATCGAACAACAAACCAAATGGAATGATTTCTCCCAACCAGAACAAACACATGGCATATATATACACAGAGCAAGAAGGGACAACCAAAACTAATAAATATATTCCATAAATATAAAAAAATAGTAGGAAAAATAACTGTAAAAGTATCTAAAATTTTCAAGAGACAATTCCAATTATAAGAAACAAAAACCAAATAGCCACTCCTTATGATAGTGTAGATAAACTCCCACCATCTCACCTTCAGATAGCCAACTCAGCTGACATGAAATTTCATCGCCAAACTATGGAGCCTTTACTTTCCTATATTGGAAGACATACATAGGTCTGCACACCATTGAATAGGTGTGTAGGGTTTGAACTAATAGTCTCAATAGGATCACACTCAGGTGATCCCTAAAACGTCTCTGTATAACAGTTCATGCATAATCATTTCAAATAAAACATGGCATGATAAGTAGTAAAATATCTTTATAGAAAACATGGTAAACATTTCACTTCTTTATACTTCTAAAACAAAAGTAGGTATATCAATTTCAAATCACATTTTCAATATCATCTTTCACAAGCATAAACATGAATATCAAGGCTAAAACAAAAAATCTAATAAACATAAAATAAAAGCACAGGTATCAACACCAATGATCACTATAGGTCATACTAGCAGACTACTCATACCACAATCAATTAAGTGCAAAATTTGATTCCTAGAACATTGTCCTAGGAAGCAGAGAAATACCCGATGAGTAACCCCCTAAAAAATTCAATATTAGTCCCCTAGAACAACATGCCTAGGAAACAGAAGAAAACCCCATGATCAAACTTCGAGATAAATCAAAAAAATATGGATGATAGCCTCAATATAAACCTTTTACCTAAGTACCAAATTTAACCCCATGAGATTATTTTTAAAATTCATTCCAATTCTTTGAAAACCATTTCAAATCCATCTCAAAAATAAATTTCAATGCTTTGAAAATAACCCTTTTCATTCCATTTATCAATAACCTAGGAAAAAAATTTCTTTAAAAACCCTTTTCCATACACACAAAACAATCATTCCAATTCCTTTTATAAATATATACATAAAATAGGAATAATAAGGTTCATCAAAATAGGTAAGATACGAAACCACCTACATCAAAACTTAGGTGGCACACACCCGTAATGGGATCCACCAACAATGAAAACTCAAGTATGTTAATGAAGGCCCTATAACCCAGTCCACACATCTCAAGATTGATCATGTTGAGAAAGAGGGTTGGTTTAGAAGAGGAAACACCACATACCTCAAGATAGAACACTCGTCTCACCACAACCAACAAAGTAACGACCTCCTGAATGAGATCACACAACAAATATATAATAAGATACGAAGAAAAAACAATTTAGACCAAAGAATATAATAAATAAACTTAAGGGTTCTATCATGATCAATGGAAATAAATAACTAGAAATTTTACTCAACCAGAGATACTCATCACAACTTTAACGAAGATCGAATGCTGAACTGATTGATTGGGAAAGAACAATGTCTCTAAAAATTGCCGGAGAGGAACCCTTGGTCGAGAGAAAAGGAAACATGGCACCCAAAATTAGAAATCAAACCCATATGGTTCCTAAAAATATATTATTAGGAAATTACATTATTTGTAATACCTTTACATGTTATGAACTTCCATTATGTCCAAATATACTAAAAAATCCATTACCTCAGATTAAAATATTATCATTAATTAACTCATGTCGTGTAAAAACTCAACATGTCATGTAACATTTATAGAGTGAATCCTTCTCCTAGAATGCACCCAGAAACAATTAAAAATTATGTAACCTATTTATACAACATGTAAATTTTCTATATCCTTCAGAAAATCCAAAAATCAACATCTAAAACTCCAAGAAAAAAAGGAACTTGGATAGAGGGAAAAACATACCAGATCAAGATAATGGGATGTTACAATATAGCCACAGTTTAATAAATTTTTGAAATAGGTGTATGGTATGTATTCTATGGAAACTTTCCATATATATCATGGTTGTATACCATCAAAGTCTAGGGTTTATTAATTTATGGAAATAGTTGTCATTGAGGTAGCCTATTTCTACAGACCACATGGACTGTGGCTATGGCCACATAATTCGACAGTTTGCAACCATGGTTATATTATAGAACCAATTTCAATGGAAAAATGTACTATCATTCATTTTAACCATTTACATAAGCTACAACTATAGTTTTTGGGCCCATTTCCATAGTTTTAAACCATGGAAATATGATGATTTGGAAGTTTTTAATGATGAAATTTCATACTAGAAATCATCAATTGAGGGACACAAAGAATGATATACCAAAAAAACATTTAATATAGGGAATTTTCACTATTAATTTATAGTGATAGAGTTTAGACCTACTAATTCCCCAATTATCCTCATGGATTTAATAAATCGTTTCCAGGGAGATTACCTTGATTAGTTTTTTGTGGTCTTTATAGACGATATTCTTATATATTTAGTGAGAAAGGAAGAGATTAAAGATTATTTTAGGATTGTATTGAATATAATTAGAAAGGATAATTAGTATGAAAAAATCATTAATTATTAATTATGGATACATAATGTTTTAATCATAGGTCATATAATATTTTTTGAGTGTATACCAAAGTATCTCTCCAAGATGGATATTATTCAACAACGGCCTAGACCAACCTTGGTTTCTAAGTAAAATAGTTTTATTAGGATGTAGGGATACTATTTAACCATAGTGAGAGATTTCTTAGGTCTATATAATCTAAAAAAATTAAATTTGAAGGGATCCAAGTTCCTATAGACTGACAATTGTGATTAAAATTTCAAGAAACCAAACAGAATAATGGTCAATTCACCTGTTCTCATAGTACTTTTTAGTTTAGAAGATTTTTAAACCTATATTAAATCATTAAAGAATGATATAGAATTATTTCTCATATAGAGTGATATTGGGTTAATTTATTCCTCTCTCTAATTGAAAATTAATGAAAAAAATTATTCATCTTAAGATTTGGAGTTGGAATTGATTATTTTTTCATCGAATATATGGTGGAATTATATCTAGATTTAAATATGTGATATATTTACTTATGTTAAAATCTTGAGGTATATATTTTGAAGAAATGCATCAAATATTAATTGAAGTATACGATGGGAATTTATTCAATATTATAAATGATCAATACATTATTACCCTAGGAAAGTGAAAAAATGTCGCAAATATTTTAGTGGTAATGTCCATGATAGTTTATATATGATGATGATTGAATGAGATCAAATATTTATTGATTTTTATAGGATTAACCTTAAAAACATATTCAAGGGAGAATGATCCTATCTTTCTCATATTAATTTTCCACTATCCATCTATATAAGTATTAAAAATATTAAAAATGAAGATGTACAATTTAATAAGATTGTAATGAATGTTCTTCAGTTATACCATGATTATGAACTATTGATAAGGTTTAGTTACTGAGTAAATTTCTCTTTAATACATGATCTAAAGAAGGAATTTTTTAATGAATCCTATAGTTCAACATTACTTATTCATCATAGATATACAAATATGTATAGGGATATGAAATAGTATTTATTATATAAAAAATGAAAAGGGTTATTAAATAATATACATTTTGATGGTTGGTATGTCATAAAGTTAATGATGAGAGATAAAATTATATGGTGATGTTACAACCATTACCCATAATAGATTGGAAATAGGAAATCATCACCATGGATTTTTTAGTCAAACTCCCCAAAATATTTAATAAACATAATGTTATTTTGTTTTTAGTTGATCACTTTATGAATTCGTCACATTTTATTTTAATAAGGTATGATTTCCCTCCTAATTTGAATTCCAGAATATTGATTAAAGATATTTTAAGGATGAATAGATTAACACATTTGATTATTTCATATTATGATAAAATATTTAGCATTATGTTAAGGGGTTTTCTTCGATTGTATTTGAATATGGTGTTAAATTTTAGCATTTAATATCATACTTGGATATATATTTAGTCTGAGAGTGTTATTCAATCCCAAAATGATATGTTGGGAGCATGTTCTATATATTTTAAAGGTTGTTTGGATCATTTACATTCTCTATTTAAATTTTTTTATGATATTTTCATTCAATCAAACATTTATATGAATCCTTGTGAATCCCTTCTTACCATGAAGTGAAGAATATAAATATAGATGGATGGATTTGAAGTGTGAAAGAAATTAGGACCTAAGGTTGTTGAGATAATAGAAGATAAGTTTAGTTCTAATAGAAACTCATGAGGGAATATCAGAGTTGATAATAATGGTTTTAATAACAATCATAAGTGGGATATAGAGTTCAAAGATGAGGATATTGAGTTCTAAATAATATCCCTATTGAAAAATGTTATGATATTTAGAAAGATGTGGAAGTTGAGTGCTAGTTATGTAATCCCTTTGGAAATTATTGATCGGATCAGTAAAGTTTAGTATTTCATAGTTCTTCCACCAAATATCTCTCATGTTGATGATATATCTCATGTGTCACTCTATATTATGTAAATACATGATCCTTCACATTAACTAAACTCAATCAAAGTACCCATAGAGCTTGATATTTCTTATGAGGAACAATTGAGGGATATTCTTGATCAAAGGGATAAATTTTAGTGAAACAATGTCACTCACCTCATAAAAAATATGTGGTGAGACCATAAATTTGAGGAATCTACATGAGAACTAGAGTATGCGATGAGGAACAATTATCCTCTAATATTTTTATCAAAGTGATGGTATTTTGAGAATAAAATTTTTATAAGGGGGTAGAATATAACACCCTAAGATTTTATGATTTATTTATATTCAATAAGTTTGAAGTGTTTTATAGATTTCATTACAAATAGAACTAAATTTATTTGTATATTTTTTATACAATATAATAAGAATAAAATTATATGGAATTAAAATGAATTATAATTATCAAAAATAATTTCTAATTCATATAGGAGATACAAATTTTCTTAAATAATTATTCTGAAATACTATGTTAATGAATAATGTTTTATCATGTATGTTTTGTTTAAATTATATTTAATTTTATTTAAAAATTAACTAATTATATTAAACAATTAAAATTTAATTTTTTTCAAATGATTAAATCTAATTCATTAATACTTAATTAGTAATAAATGAAAATAGAATAATTCTAAGGATAAAAGATTTGTTTCTTTGAAAAATAGATTTTATGTGCATAATTTGATTTTACATTAATAAGTAAAATTAATCACTATTAACAATTGGTTTTAATTAAATGTATATAATTTATATTAAAGATAATTTTTTGATATTCATATAATGTTTTTTAACTGGAATGGAATAATAATAAATACAGTTTGATGCTTAAAAACACATTTTTTCTAAAAAATGGGTTTTGTTGCTTTTCCCCTTATTTTGAAATGAATTCCATCCAATTATTATATTTAAATATGATAAAATGGTTTCAAAATATAGAATCAACATTTAAAAATCCATTAATGAGGCGACTTTTGTTTTTTTATAATTAATATTAAATATAATAAAAATTTGTTAGCATGGTTTTGGTTAATACGAGCTTATCAGGGGTTAAATAAGATATAAGGGTAAAAATGACACATAAACATTTATAAATATTACTATATTGATATATTTCCGCATAATACTATCCTATCATCGATTTTATTTAAATTTTGAGTCACTTTGACAATATAGTGAATTTATATTATTTAAATATTTTAACAAATTCCTTGTGTGTCCCTCCCCTCACTTATAAAAGGAAACTTCTCCTCACTTATTTACACAATTTAAGACCTCTATGATGGATATGGACTACAAAAAAAACCTTCCCAACATATTTAACTTTATTCTTATTCTCCTTTGATTCACCTAAAACTATCCTATGAAGTCTTAATGTGTAATTCAATAGAGGTCTCTCAAGGAAGAGTTAATCATATTACCTAACTCCAGTAAAGTTTATGTCATCTTATACATCCCTTATATATAATTTATCCATTAAAAAAATGAATCCAATATCTTCAATATACCAATATGTTATTATGATTATTTAATAAAAAAAATCTATTTTCTTCTTATCTTTGGAAAATGATAATGTCGCTCATGCATATGTATGGAATACCACCACCACGATGCGATATAAGTTGGTTTTTGTGATCATTACATGAAATTTCATAAGAAAATATTTAATTAATATAGCTTATAATTATGATATAGTTATGATACTTAATAGAATATTATTATTTCCTTGTGTTCCTTTCATCCTTTAAAAAGTTAAAATATTCATTGTGTGTACGGATGACCTACCGTCTCTAAGAAGTGTTGTAATTAATTTTTCATCACTGATTTATATGATTGGTAATATTTTTGTATATAATGAATAAATATTATACTTATTTAATGATTTATATTATGGATATGATTAAATCATAACCAAGGTGTATATACTGAAACCATTGAACTAAAACATGCATGGAAAACAATCGAGTTTTAACATGAATGTTCATTTTAATGGAGAAATTGTTAATAAAAGGATGATTGAAAATTATAAATGAATGATATATTCTAATTTATATATTAATATATTATTATAATATTTCTATAATAAATATATATTTATTATACATGAGTTTTGAACACATATGAAGCCAGATGAGACTTGAGTTATGGGTTTCTCATCTCACATTTATTTTTGTGAGACATATTAAATAATCATCACTTATTTCTATTATAAGGTTTATATAAATCCAATGAAATTATCTTATGATTATTTTCATGGAAAATGTTTTTATTTTCAAAACCTTATATGGTTCTTTGTTGCATGAGATTTTGATTCAATGATTACTGAATGTGGAATAGTTTATGTTAAAATCTAGTTTCTTTCTGGGATTTTATATACTAATTTTTCATTGAGAGAAATTTTATAGATATTATAATTGTAAACCCATATATTTCTATCTCCTCTAATTATTTATATAATGTTCATTTAATAGTATACTTTTCTTCTCATTATTACTTTAACATATCGAGATAATTTGTTTATAGAAAATTAACTTTGTTTCTTCATTGGATGGAAAACATTTTCTTCTACATGTATATTAATTAGAAGATTTTAATGAATTAAATTTTATACAATCCAATGATTGTTTAGTATTATTATTAACAACATTTTAATTTTTATTCAATGGTTTAAAAATGAACTTTTACCTGGTTTTTCGAAATTATTATTTACAAATTCTTCTAAAAAGTATGGAATGAATATTTTTTGAAAAATTAATGCACAAATGACATTTACTTCCATCATGAATATTATATTCTCTAAAAATTAAATTACATAATTTAATTTGTATTTTCAAAGAAAATATGTTTTTCAATATTCATCAGATTTTTTGTTTTGAATGTTACCAAATGAAAATTTTATTTTCTCTGCTTTGAAAGAAATATTCATGTTATCTATAAAGTATTTTTCATATATTCCAACAACTTTAATGATTTTTATACTTTACTATGGATGTGATATTAATATATCATCAACTTTTAATATTTTTATGTCTTAAGGTGATTTAATTTTGATTCTGTAAAACTCATTTCTTGTCTATGGGTTATATTATGATAAAATGATGTAATGATTATGAAACTCATTTCCTTTCCACGATTTATGATATGATGAATTAATGAAAGTTTTATGATTATGTGGAACATATATATATATGGTTTTCAATGGTTTATGGGTGGGATTAGAATTATATTTCCCACTAATTAATTGAATAAATATTTTTATTAAAGATGCCTAAGCTCTAGAGAACTTAAATAATATATTAATTAAATGATTAAAATATTACATCTTACAAACTGCCACACAACCCAAAGAACAAATGGTCAGTGCATTGGGGATTATATACATACATAACATATTTTACTATACTTGAAAACATTATTCGTAAATCATTATCCTCTTAAAAAATTTCTAGATATATCAAATTATATAATCATCTTCATAAACTAGATATTGGAAACATAATAAACAGGTACTCTTAGATTTTAGTAAGGGAAAACATATCATAATATATCAGATCAAAAAAATGAATGAGATCATGAGGAAGAGGGTATATATATTATTAAAATATTATATGAACATAGATGATAATAATAAAATATGTTATTGAAACAAAATATCATAAGAAATTGTTATATAAACATAAAATTTATTATATCTCTCAATATACATCATGAAATAAATGTGTTGTATTTGTTAAAAATAAAAATTAATCATGAAGAAATTTAAAATAATGGAAATTAAATGAATAAATAGAGAGTGTAATAAAATTAAATGAATCCTTAAAATATGCCACAACCATAATCATATGAAAAAATTTATGAGAAACCCCACTTTTTACTATGCATATACAAACAAACTCATTATCTCCATGCCTAAAAATGTGAGCAGACCCATTTTTCCAACACCTAGTTGAATAAACTCATTAGGTCCACACCTGATTATATCATGAGATTAAACATAGTACATATAAATACAGGAATATATAGGACCCTGACCAAGAACATATATACATATATGCCCTGCTTAAAATCAACTATTATCATATCTTAATGAACCTATTAAAAATTATTGGGTTATTTAATATTTTCACAAACATAACATAAAATGAAATTATGATATAATATGATATAAAAAATATATCATCTTCCAAAATTAATCATGTCATAATAATATATAAATAGTTATTAAAAAATAACTTCATGGCAGACAATCCTAGGTATAAAATTTGATATTAAAATACCAATGTTTTCATAAATTCTTCTAAATATATTTATAAAATATAAAGCATCGATTAATATCTAGAAAATATATTTTCATAAATAAATATAATATATAAAAACATATCATAATGTGTTAAAAATAAATGATCCTAGAAAAAAACAAAATTCAAGATAATAAATGTGATGCGGTAAATAATGAAAAGAAATACCTTTATTAATCATTTTAGGGAATTTTGAAGAAAAAATGACATAAAAAACCATTTAATGGTTTTCATTTCATAAAAATGGTAAATTAATCTATCATTAATACAAATTAATGATTTGTTTTTATTTAATTAATTGTGACACTTGTGATGGAATAAATATATTCATGGAAAAAAAGATTAATATTTGAGAATGAGTGTTATTATTTATTAGGCCCAAAAGGGGCTTCAATACTCTAAGAGGGGGGATCAAGATATGAATGTTTTATTCAAAATTCTTCCTTCCCACTATATCTTGACCTCTTTATTATAAAGGTCACATCATTTTAACTTTAATTTTTATGTTGATATTATCTTTTCTAACTTTATCTGATGATGATGCATAGAAAGTAAGAAAATAAATAAAACATAAGGAAACACTAATTTGTATTTGGTTCAAAATTATGTACTAGCATAAGGAGTATGCATCTAATGGTGTATTAGTGAACCAAAATCACTAAGCTCACTACTTTTTGTTTTAGGCTAGGTTATTACTGCCTTGGCTTACTGCCCATACAATGTTCAGAGCAGTTTTGTTATCCCTCTTAATTTACAACCAATCACAATTTGAAAGAACATTCCTCTATCAACTAAAGTGTTATCATTGACCATTCATATGATTATTTTTTTATCACTCAAATCAATATGTTTTACACCTCATTTAGTTGATCATTAAATTCTACTTTCATCCACTTGATGAATACCACTTTACCACAGATTTACTGGGTAATCCCATCTTTTTCACATGTGGTTTACTTATACAAAGACCATATTTTCAACCTTAATGAAACTAACTAATTCTTTATAATAATATTCTATTATATAAAACCCCACAACTTTCAAAAATATCACTTCTTTCATGATTCTCACAACCTTCACGATGCTCACAACTTTCATTAAGAATAGAAAACCTTTGCAGTGCACACAACTTTCGCAAAGCTAAAAATATTCACTAAGCTTATGTAGCCTTTTCAAACACATTTATCTATAAAATAGATAATCTAGTGAAAACCTTCATACAATAAAAATACTTCGCAAACCAAATTTACAAATTTGGATCCTTTGGATTTCTGATAAGGCTTTCTTTATCAAATGAGGGAGGTAGACTTTTATTTATAGATTTTGCATCCCTTTCACAAATCAATCAAACTCACCACTGACTTTTCTTAAATATCTCCATTATTGTTCAAAATCATCCATGTCTTCATGAAGTATCAAGTAAGTTCTTCTGTTTTTGAAGCTTCTCATAATGGTATACCTTACCATCTTCCCTTCACGACTTAGCCATCCTTTACGAATATCTACAGCTTCATGAAACACCAAACTTTATTGATGAACCAAACCTTAAAAAACTCTAAACCTTATATAAATTCATGAATTTCAAAAAAAATATTATGAATTATTGGAAATTAAAATTTCATGAATCTTGAGTCTTCTCCTAAATTTTAGACCCCAAAAATTTAGAAAACACTAGGACACAACACCACCTTACATAAATAATTTTATGTACCACCTCTAGAGAATACATTCTTTTTTCATAGATATTTGTAAACATTCCTTTTCATAAATATCTCTGTAACTCCACAATTGACCTTTCCAACCTACTTTTTCAACTAACATAATCAACCCAAAATCATTACAAAGTTACCTTGATGGATTTTTTTCCCAAAATTCTTACCTATGTAATACATTTAATTAGAAAAAAAAAATTTATCAATGATGTATTTATTGATGATGAGAAGTAATTTAACTAGAGAAAAAAGCGGAAATATGATAAAAATAGGTTAATGGTAGGATCAATGAATAACTTAATGTTATATTCATCTAAGAAATATTGTGCCCAATGAATTGGAAATTGAGTAGGTGAATCCATTAAATTTATGCTTGATTCTAAAGGAAGCTCTTTAGGATCCTATATCACAAAGATAAACAAATTAATTACCTTTTTCATAACCATATGCATATATATTTACTTTTATAATCTTCATTAATAATAATTATTCCCATGCATTAGGTTTCTATAATTTATTTTCAATATTGGGTGTTTTTAATCTTTTCTGTTTTGAACAAGGTTCATCAAAGAGGTGTTGAAATTATTTATTATTCTAATTTTAATCAATTAAAATAATTAAAGGAACTAGAATTGTTTTTTATTAAGACATACAGTGTTATAATTCGATCACTTTGGAGTTTTAGTCTCGTTTCATGAAGACAACATCGGTGATGAACTATTTTTGGGCAATTTATCAATATTGATGGATTACGATAAAAAAATAATTACATAGTGTGTTATCTATAAAGAACCATATACATTATATTTACTACCTATATATATCATATATACACATAATATATAAAAAAACACTAGGTAGGTGGTATTGAAAAATGAAACTTGCGTATTCATGGAAGCGGTAGTGCGCACACATGTACAATTCACATTTTTATTTTTCTTAAAGGTAAAGGGAAATGTGGTTCATAATTTTACCATAATTATATTAACATAATATTATACTAATTATACTATTGATATAATTATAATATTGTGTAATGTAATTTGAGGAAGAATAAGTGCCCATAAATAAATAGAAAATAGGATGGAGTGGTTATAAGTTTATACTTAACTTCATCGATTATCTTATTTTCAAATGAAGTTAATCCATTGAGGGATGGTATTTTTAGAAGAAAAAAACAACTTTATGATTTATAGAAATATTTAGAATAGTTTTTTTGATAATTTTGGATGACATAATTTGGTTTTTGTGGTACGATAAGTGATTACAGGTGTTCTCATTTTATAAGTGAAAAAGGATGGAATTTTCATAAATACCCAAAACCATTATATAATGGGAAGTCACTATCATTGAAAGTGGCTCAAAAATTGGGAAATAATGGAGTGTATAGGTGAAATTATCATGAAATTACTCAACAAAAAATTCTCACATATGTTTTAAACATGTTAAATTCATTTATTATGTGATTTTTACTTTTTAAATTTTAACTTTTACCCCTTCAAATATTTTTACAGAAGTAAATTATCATTAATATTTAAAAATATGATAAATATTATTATATAAATTGATCCACTAATTAAAAATTAAAAAATAGACTAATTTATTTCATTTTCCAGATATTATAAAAACTAAATTTTAAATAATAGATATATATTATATTAAAATACATTTTCTAAAAAATATATCTTCTATTATAAGATTTTAGATATGGGTTTTCAAATTTAAAAAACATTTTTTAAAATATAAATTCACTTATAAAATACATATTTGATCTTATAAAATGGTTTCATGAATTTCTAATTAATACTTTTATATAAATAATGTCAAAAAATTCATATCGTCAAAATAATGTTATTTTTCCTTGTTCTTATAAAAATAAATCATTTTATAAAAAAAAGAAGTTAATTATAAGAAAATATTACTTTGTTGATTCCAAATATAATGATCATTTTCAAAAATTTATAACCTAAATTTCAGAAATTTTACTTTTAAAGAAAAGTATAAAATATAATGAAGTAATTTTTTTAAAATAACTTCATTATAATGTTAACCATTATTTATCATATATAATATCATTAACTAATTAAAAAAATTTAAAAGTTTATTGATATAAAATATATCTTGTCATCATTAATAACAAGTTTCATGAAATATAGATACATATCACATAAAAATGAACTATTTAGAAAATTAATTTTCTAATCATAAAATGATAAAATTAGTTATTTTATCTATAAAATGTTAATTTCATAGATGTTAAATTAAAAAATTATATTACATTTTATAAATATTTAATAAATCATACAATATTATATATTCCCACTTTTTAAATATCTAGGTTTCTAATATCCCTACTTAATAATTATTTTACCAGAAAAGCTTAGTCAGAGGAGGACCTCTGACTATTTATTATCTAAATATATTATAGCTTTATTTATGTTTGGTGTTGCATGTGAAGAATTCAATTGATCGTAGTATTTATTTATAGATATATATTTTATAAAATTATGTCATCAAATTCTACCCTAATATAAAATAAATTCTCCCATTTAATTTTATTTCATGGAGGAATATAAGTGACGTTACTTTTCATTCATCACATCCTCATGATCCTAATTAGCCTCTTCAAACACATGATTTCTCCAGAAAACATTTGATTGATGGGTGGAATGTTTTCTCAGATTCTTGTCAATCTGATCCAATCTTTCCATCTATTTTTCTTTTTATGAAATTTAATTTTCTATTTGTGCATCTTATGATCTCAATTCATGTTAAGGATCTAGTAATTACTTTTTAAAGATTTATACATGGAACACATCTTACACTTGAGAGAGTTTTTTAAGGAGTTATATGTGATGAACTATGACCTTTTCATGATAAAAGATCACAGAGGGACTGATATATATATGAATAAACTTCCCTTACTTCTCAAATCGCATAACCCATTACCTCAGAGGTATTTTAAGGAATAACTTTTCACTTACATCAAAATATAGATATCATATATGATTATCTCTATAACACAATTGTTGACTTTGTGCCACTATCATATGTCATTGAATGGTTTTGACCATATTGTTGAATTCATAGATATGGTTATCACCTATAATAATCATATCTTTAATGTTATCCAAGTATTATAGAGACATAAATCTATTCCCATAACAATCCTCATATAGTGGAATTTGAATGCTAGAATAGAAATTTTTGTTAAATGATAACTCTATATGGGGGAGTTATTTATCATAACATACTTTGAAATCCAATTAAAACAATCTCTATATAGCCTTTATAGCTTTTATAGTCCTACTATAATGAGAATCAATCTAATGATGATAAGTATTACTAAAACATAGCTCAATATCCAATACATTTTGAATACATCTGTAGATACTCAAGGTAATCCTTCAATCCACATCAGATTCAGTGGATTTTAGTAATCTATAAAGTCTCACCACATACCTTTTATATATATCGATGATTTAGACAAGAGAAAATAATAATTGATAGAAATAACATGTGTTGAGTTAGTTGGTATATCGACTACAAACCAAATATAATTATGGCCTTCAGATATTTTGTGCACTCCCATAATAATTTCCAAGGGTAATGTTTCCCCATTGACCTAATCTAATGGGTAATCATTGTAACATACCCATATGTTTCATTAAGTATTAATTTCGTAGCATACCAAGCATCGAGATATATATTTAATGATCTCCCTCTTCATGTTATCCCACCATATGTTTTCATTAGATATTTATAAATCATTATTATTTCTAATTATATAGATAATGATGTTCTATATGCATCCTCAAAAAGTTCATTCCTCAATTACTGTTTATATAGGATATATAATAGAGATCCTTGTTATATAACTCCATCTTTTTGAAATTAAATATCATTAATTCCCTCTTACTCATTCCATATAAATACATCAAATTTATGTACCACATTAATATTTACATTAATGGAATGTTGAGAAGTCAATTACAAAAGAGTGTCTTTATATACTCCCATTATGACTTCAAAATTAATCTATTTTTAATCCATGAGTATTAGGTCTTTTTGAATAATCATTATGAATATATTATCTTTATCTTTCTAACTCATAGAATCAATCACACGGTTTTCCTTTACTGGGTGTTAATGTGCTGAGAATCTATAATCATTTATCAATTTCAAGTATATAATTTCATTCCTATTCAACACCTTATATGTGAATATATATTTCATTATCATCTAACCATTATATATATCATACTTTACTCCATATATGTAATTTATCCAAACCACAAATGAAAATATATCTATTTTCAACTCTAAATCATGCATTGGGTAATTTTTATCATGGGTATTTTTTTAGTGGAAGTAACAAACAATTAATTTATCATTATATACATTGATGAAACCAAAATACTTTTTTTAATAATCACTATATATCTCAAACCATTCCACACTACATGGTAATATATATAAGGGACTAGTGACCAACCTCTTTTTAGTTTCTTGAAACTTTATTGAGATTTTTATATCAAAAGGAAAATCACTCCATTATGTGTTAACATGGTTATTGGATTTGATATTCAATATACTTTTCTCACCAAAAATTGGTAATATCCTTCAATCCTATGAAAATAATGAATTTTGGTTACATTGTCTGGTCTAGGGCATCGCTCGATAACATCCATCTTTGATGGATCGACTAACATGACCTTATTTTTTATTACATGAGAAATGAATGATATAATCTATATCCATAATTAACACTAGGTAAATTTGGAATATATAATTTAGATTCTCATTGTATTTAAAAATATTTAGAAATGATCTTCATACTATCCCTTTATCTTTAAATATATTATAATATCTTCTATAAATATAACCATAAATTGATAAAGGTAGTATATAAAGACTATATTCATTACATCAATGAGGATAATGATAGAATTCATAAGTCTAAATGGAATAAATATAAATTCATAGTGTTCAAACGTCATATTAAAATTTTCCTTAGAAATATACTCTCTTTTAATAATTAACTGATGATATATATATCAAAGGAAAATGTTCAAGAAGTATCATGATCATCTAAGTTGATCAAATAGTTCATTGATATGTGGTAGAGGATACTTGTTCTTAATTTTTATTTTATTAATCTCATGATATTCAATTAAAATATGAATCTATAAATCCTTTATTTTCATAAAGGGGACTAGTACTCCTCATGGAGAAGCATTATGGTCGATAAAATCCTTTTCCAAATTCTATTGTCGTTACATACATAACTACTATAATTAAATGGGATTCATTCTATACAGACTATTATATATAGATATATATATATGAGTTCAATTGAAATCTCAAACTCATGATCTAGTGGTAGACTAGGTAGTTCATCTAGAAATACACCAGTTTATTCACTTCAAATAGGCATATGATCAATGTTTACTTTCTCACTGATCATTTTATTCAGGAGTCCTTAATTTTTTTATATCAAAACCCATATTATATAATTTTATTCCAAATTTAGTTCAAAATAATTCATTGGTTGATTTTTTATAACATGATGATTTGGGATATGAAATGAGATTTCTTTATCATGACAGTTGATATGTGATTTATGTAAGGAAACTTAACCCATACCCTATATTATATAAAATTCAACCAAAATAATAGGAATAAGATATGAAGGAATTATCTGCCCATATATTTCAATCTTATAAGATTAAATCTTATACATGATCATTATTCATATAGGGGTTTTCATTAATAATTCAATATCTATTATCGGGTTAGTGATTCAACGTTCTCTAAAAAAATATAAAAAATGGATGAGATATAACCAAATAAAATAATGTACTAGAATATGTAGAAAATATATTAAGTATACCTTGCATAAATTTTATAGAAACTCTCTCTTTTCATACATTAACATTACATAACATATGCATAATACAAAAACATTAAACAAACAGACACCCAAAGACTATACTTGTCTAGTTCCTTTGGAAACATGGAAACATAAGAAGTGTTACATAAATGAGAAAAATTATCTCCCAATAGGTTTTTCTTGACTAGAACCCTTCTTAGAAGCATCGAACATAATACATATCTTCATAACCTAGGGAAGAAAACATAAAAATGGGTGATCTCAGATGCTCAGTAAGGGTAAACAAGAAAGACATGTATGCATAAATATGAGGACAGGGTTATGATAATGTGATCATGAAAATAGAAGATCATACCCTATATATCATGGATAATAAACTAGAATCAGGGAATAAATATTATAATTTCATAATATATGAATGATAATTAAATATATAAAATAATCCACGAAATAATTATATAGGAATAAAACATGAAATTTTAAAATATATAAGAATATATAATGATTTCCATAGCAGTGAAGGCATTATTTTTAAGGCCATATTAGTGGACAAAGTCCATTAATAAACTAGGTTTACTCTATGTTCTAGCCTTGTATTACTAAACCAAGTTCACCCCTCATTCCATCCCTATAATAAAAAAATTATTTCACTCCTCATTCCAACCATGTCTATCTCATGAATATAAATATTTAGCCAATGCATTAGAGAGAGATATAGGTCTCACCCATCTCATAATGAAATCATATATACATGTGCCACAAGATCATTAAAAATAATATCATAACCCATGAAATAAAATGGGTATCATAAACATGTAATCATATCATAACATGTATAAAAAGATACATGATTTATAATCATTTCATCAAAATCATAACCCATTAAAATAAGTTAGTTTCAAAACCATATAACTCGTGGAAGAGAAATGGGTGTCATGAGCATCATTCTATCAAAAAATAAACCATTAATGAAAATATTTATGAATGGAATAAAAAAAATTTCATCTTAGATTGAAAATAAATTGGAAATATTTTTTGAAAACATCTCATGAGAGAAATATAATTTATTTATGAAAAAAATAATTTTAAAAAACATAAAAACTTTTGAAAACCATTTTAATTGAAAATTTATAAAAGAAGATTGAAAATTTTTTAAAAAATATTTCTTTGAAAATAATTTTAAAACTTATAAATAAATATTGAATTTTTTTTGAAAACTATTTCTTTGAAAATACTTTCAAAACATATAAAGAAAGCTTGAAAACATTTTAAAAACCTTTTACTTGAATACTTGTGAAAGGCTCCTGGAAACATTTTGAAAACTATTTTCTTTGAAAAAAATTTAAAAACTTATAAATAAAGCTTTATAATGTTCAAAATACTTTTTAAAACATAAAAAAAAAATTAAATCCTTTTTATTTGAAAATAGATTTGAAAACTTTTAAAGGATCGTTGATAACCATAAAACATTTTTGAAAATCTGTTTTCATTGAAAACCACTTTAAACATAATGAATATTCAGAATATTATGAAAAAAAATTATTTTAAAAAAGAATAAATTTTTAATCTTGTAAATAATTCTTCAAGGGAATGTCAGTCATGATGAAGGGTAAATTTGTACATGTCGTACGACGTAAAAACATTCCTTTTTTCATCGTAAAATTTTCGAAAATGCCTTGCTCGGAAATCGATAAGAATATTCCTTTGAAAAAAAAATTAAAATAAAAAAATGTAAAAAATTTATTTTCAATATTATAGTATAATATTATAATATTCTTAGAAACTCTTTTTATAAATCATGGTTTTGAAGGAACACAGATTTCTGACCGAAGAGAGGGTGAATTCAAGATTTCGTAAAAACAATTTCTTAACTATCTTATATACCAAATCAAAATGGTAACAATGCATGAATATATTATTAATAACCATAGTATAATAAAATTCATGAATTTTCTTGAGATATGGATAATAATATTTCATCAAATGAATCATAAACATAAACAATCTCAAAAAGTGATGAGATTGTTTCAATAAACTCTTACCACTTGGTAACTTGGAACCATACTACCTGTTTAAGAAAAATGAAATCAAATGACACCTAAAATATCATGAAAATAATTATATTTATGATATAAAATTTCAAAGGCATTATATACACCTCATGGAAAAATATAAGTGCATAACTTGGCATGTGTCTCAAAGAAGAACAATTCAGACAAAATTAATTTATCGATTTGGTAACTTTTGAAGCATACACCCCATGAAATAATGATCATAGAATGTATATGTAAATAAAAATAATTTTAATTATATTAATCATATAATAAATCCATGGTAATTATACACACCACACAAAAGGAATGTGTGGTGAATAAAGCATGTATCTCACAGAAACAAAAAGTGAGATGAAATTCTTTTACCTTGTGTTTTGACTCTCTTTGTAATCATACAAGATTACAATATAATAAATTTAATATTATTATAAATATTATAAATAAATATATTATTATATTTAATACCATATATGATTTTATTTTGACCTTATATTACCCATTTTTTAACAATTCTAAGTTAAGGTTTTACTTCGGGTAATATTCGCTTTTTTCTTCACATGTGTCTTAATTTGTTATATCTTTGGTCCTTATACTTATATAATTATTTCCAAAATGTAAAAAATTATATAAATATCATTTATATTAATTATATTTGTCTTATAATAATCTATATAATATAGAATTATGAAATGGAATACACCATTTATGGAGATGGTAAGTTGTACGTATGCATAAACATTGTTTCCAATTTTATTATTGTGTTGAAAGAAATAAATAAAATGATATATATGAATATATATATACTATAATTCCATTATCATTATTATTTTATATATATATATATATATCATATACTTTCACTAAATGCATCCTTAATACATTTCCATGTAGTGTGTGAATGAATCACATCGCTTTGGGGGGGGGGGTAGTCCACACTTCCTCAAACAAAATCATCATATTTAAACCAAAGGGGAAGTATAAATATATGTGTTATAAAAGGATTACATAAGATTAAATACATAATAAATATAATATATAACATATATAAACATAGTATCACTCATGATTTTCACCATGAGAGGTGGTAAAGGAAAAATGAACAGTCACTGTTTTGTGAGGCGACAGTTCGTCGTACACGTAAACAATATGTTTGTTACCCATTATATGGAAGTGTGTGTAATTATAAGACTAAAACATATAATTAAAACATAATAGTATATTTATTATACTGTTTTTTTTTTAAAATACTTTAATAATAAGTTTTTAGGGAGTGTATAATTGAAATAAATAAAATAACTTGAGGAAGAATGCTACCTCTTACTCAGGTAACTCCTTTCGGTCTGCTCCAAATGGATTCCTTGGATTTATTTCTACCCAATAGGAGGATTCTTGGATGATGGGAATTTATTTTAGGATCAATTTGGATAGATCTTGGTTGATCCAAAGTGTCTTGAGAGGTTTAAGGAAGTGGGATGAGAGGAAGATTTTTCATAGTGAAGGAGGAGTCTCACTCTTGTAAATTTTTGGGAAAGGAATTTCACCCACAATTTTTCCATGTAAATTGGATCTAATAATGGTAAAAATAAGATAAAAATGAGTATAGTGTCTAAATATGTCCATAAAAATCTCTTGTACAAGTTTCTAGGTTGTTTGGTCCCTTAAGTTTAATGTTTAGTCTCTTATTAAGCTTAATTTTACCTTAATCATTGTATTTAATTTTAATTACTTTCACTAATATTTTTGGGAATAAACTAAGTTAAACTTAATAGAAATTATAAATTATAATTATTTAAAATATAGATTCCATTTTTCCAAAATTAAAATCCCATAAGTGGTAGAAATCAATTTAAGTTTAATCCCACAGTCAGGTCAGCAATGCGGGTTTTCAAAGTAAAAATGATCGAAAGTTTGCTAAGTCTTTATATCCAATTTCAATGTGAAATTGGATCTAATGACCTTCTAAAGACCTGAATTTTTTCATGTAATTTTTTTATTATATGGAATTACTACAAGTCCACAAAAATTGATGGCCAGTGATTCTGAGGTTCGGTGTGCCCAAAATGAATTTCTGAACATTTTTTCGGGTATATTTAGTAAACGTGTGAGTGGATTTTTCTAACTTTTGAACTGATGCTCAGAATTGAAATCTGATGACACTTTTGAACTCAAAGCACTGATATTCGCTTAAGGAGACCTTCACCTCAACCACAGTAGGTCAAGGGTGAAAATTAGTTTTCAGAATTTTCGTGGGAGAAAATAAAATAAACATTCTTTATTTTATTTTTGATATTGAAACCTCCCATTTTGAATTTGGTGGTGGGGACCACCCAAACACCTCTTAATATGAATTTAACCCTTGTAATTCCCCCTAGTTAATGTTCTAACTTTAATTCAATTAATGTTCCAACTCTATTTGTTTAATTAAAAAACTTAATCTTATTAATTTGGCACCACACCTTTCATGGGAGAAATCATTGGCAAAGGAAAGGAGAGCTTGGCAGAACCATTGGAGAAATATTCTCCGATGAAAAATGACTTCCAAATGAAGAACAAGGAACTGACTTCAGAAGCGTCTTGCGGGATAGACGACCACTGGCATCCCCTTCATCGACATCGTCTTCTCCCTCGCGACATCTCCAACGAACGTCAAGGTAGGGGATTTAATTTGAAATATTATTGGATTTATTTAAACATTATTCATATTCTAGATTCACAACGACAGTGGCCAAACTAACATGGCCATCGTCCTGCACATATACCTTTGTCCTTTATCTTTTGTTCTTCATGCATTCTTTGTGCGTTCATCAACGCCAAATATTTAACAGCGCTAAAAACAAGATGTTTTCTTAAGCGTGGCATATGGACGTGGAGACCTTGACTTGAGGATTGTGAATATACGGTCTTTATTTTTTTTGTGCTTAGAACAGACATGCGGTGAACCACAGAAGAGGAGGGTGGCTGGCACACCAGCCAGCCGCGTAGAGGTAGGGTGGCGCGTGTCTGTGTCGTCGGATGAGTAGGAGGTCGCGGCCCGTCAGCCGCGGCATAGCAGGTTCGCGGCCGGCACGCCGGCCAGCTATGTGGAAGAGCGTTAGCATGTGTCCATTCCGTCGGTGGAGTAGGAGGTCACGACCACTTGGCTGTGGTGGAGTACAAAGGGAAGTCGGCACCCGGCTGGCCGTGGAGGATAGTGGCGTCGTCACGCCGCATAGAGGAGGAGGACCTGCTGAAAAACCGTCCGGCCCTGGCACACAGATAAGGGCCCACATCAGTGGGTCCTAATTCCAAATACTGAAAAGCCCTTTGGCCATTTGAGTGGCATGGGAGGCACCTCCCTTCCGAGCGTCATCTAGGGTGGACCCCACCACAGTAGTCCTCCCGATCGCAGGGCGTAGGGCGGGCCGCTCCACCAGGCCGCGCTAGCCGGGCCGCGTCGGGCCACCCACTTAGCAGGGCGGACCCGGGTTGGTCTGAGTCAAACCTTACCGGGTCGGGTTGGCCCAGGCCAGGCCGGGTCGGTCTGACCTGGTCAGACCGGACCCAGGCCCAGCTGGACCCTGTTTCGCATTTTTTACTGTAACTAGAGAACAGGGCATCCGTTTGACGAACCGTCTGCGGCATTGAGATTATTGGATCAAGAAAGTTTTATTGGTATACTCCACTTGAGTTTTGGATAATGTTGGAGTATTTCTAGGTTGGATCAAACCCCAAATCCAATCGGGCCCTCGGAGCAGAAACACTAATAACATACAGATCAGGCATCCTATTGACACGCCATCAGTTGTGTTGGGTCCCTTATGACATGACAGACCTTTGGGATACTTTTTAGTGGAACTTCTTGGAGTTTTAAGTATTAATTAAGGCTTTTGGAGCGGTTTTACCAAACGTGCTATGAGCAGAAATCTAGTTGCTGGTAGTGAGGCGGAGGTTGGAGACAGATCATATGGAGGTTAGTACCAAGCAATCCTGTGTGGGTCAGCACCGATCTTGTGTGGGTGAGATCCTGTGTGGGTTAGTGCTCAGAAATTCTATATGGGTCAGCCCATAACCATCTTGTGTGGGCTAGATACTGTGTGGGTCAGCGCTCAGCAATCCTATGTGGGTCAGTGCATATCGATCATGTGTGGGTCAGATCTTGTGTGGATCATTGCGGGGGATAGTACCTATCGACTCTAGGTGGGTCAGGTCATGTGTGGGTCATTATAGGGGTTAGTACATGTTGATCCTATGTGGTTCAGACTCTGTATGGTTAGCAGTAGTGCCTCTTGATACAATAAGATAATCTATCTTCACAACTGATCATCTGTACTTCCATACTTCACTTATACTTGGTGTGAGCTGAGTCCTAACCTTCATGGTATTCATCTCTGTGGTGTACCTTTGTGGTACTTATATATTCATGGTGTACCTATGTGGTACTTCTATCTTTGTGGTATACAAGTGTGGTACTTATACCTTCGTGGTGTTACCTGTGTGGTACTTCTACCTTCGTGGTGTTACCTTTGTATATCTTGATAACTTAGGTATATGTATGAGCATATACCCAAGAAGTGTTGATGACTATTTCTTTCTGGTTTTTGGTTTTTCCTTTGTGGAACTCTAGGAGACCCACGAGGGTCTCAAGTTCCCTACTGAGTATCGTTATACTTACCACTGCATGGGTTACGCCAGCACCTTGTTGTGTCTTGTGCAGACGACAGATAGCATTGATCGTGGTCGAGGGTACCAGACTGGAGGCTGATCGGAGGTGGCCATTAGACGAGATGATCGGCAAGGATGACCGTTTGAGAGTTGTACCTACCCATCAGGTAGGGTCCTTGTTGGGTGTTCATAAGAGCTATTCTTTTTCATTTTTACTTGTACTTTCCATTTGGGCTTTTATTCTGGCCCCTTTACTTTCTGTAAACACCTTGTTTACTTTATAGTTTACCTTGTGCTGGTATATTGTTGTGTGCTTGGTTTGGGTGATTTTACAGGTTTAGAGGCAATGCCTTCCCGGTTTTAGGAATATGCCTTTCCAGTGCTAGTCTCCAGCCCCGGGCCTATGGAAGGCGGGCTTGGGGTACTCATGGTATGGGCCCCAGGGGATGGGTCATGACAAATTGGTATCAAAATAGCTTAGTTATACTAAATAACTAGAACTATGATTTTTCTATGTGGAAATAGTGTTAAGTGTGATGAGTGTGGTTTTCAGTTCAGGGAGTCCAGTGTTGGTGTGGTGGTCGACGTATCCATACACCATGACCATGACTTCTGATTTCCGACTCATTGCATGAAAACATTGATTGCATGTGTGCTTTTCAAAAGTTTTCTTTGTAATATCTTCATGTTAGCTCACCAGGTATAACTTATTGACTGTGGTGCACCTATTTTTTTCAGGATGCCTCCATGCAGACAGCCTGTCAGGGTCCTAGATAGAGTACGATATGGCATCCCACCAAGCGACGAGGCTTCGATGCAGGTCCCCCTTATGACAGTTGTACCATCGGGTCGTGTACCAGCATCACCACTACCTGCTGGGCGGCTGATGCCACCAGCCCTAACAGTAGAGGGTGCACTCCGCTTGAGCGTGTTGCATGATTTCCAGTGCCAGAGGCCACCGAGGTTCTGAGGTGAGATAGATCCACAGGTGGTTGAGGACTGGCTGGAGGTTGTGATTAGAGTTTGTCGACTGGTAGGGACACCAGCTGATCTCATGGTGATCCTTTTCTCCAATATTCTTCAGGTAGTAGTGGGAAGATGGTGGAGCTTGATGCTCCAGGTTCATGAAGAGGTGACTCTCATTTGGGCAGAATTCAAGAGCCTTTTCAGGGCAGATTTCATCCCAGCGACCTTACGCTCAGTGCATATACAGAAGCTTCTCCACTTACAGCATGGTAGCATGATTGTGGCTTAGTATTCAGTGAGGTTCATCGACCTCTCGCGCTACTCTACTGACATGGTGTGGGACCCTTTTTTTAAGGCCCAGACCTTTGAGTAGGGGATCATACAGAAACATTAGAGCTTTGATGGTTTCTCTCAGCATCCCAATGCAAGAGGGGCTGTTAGAGCGAGCACTCTTAGTGGAGAGCTTCATTGATGAGTAGTCACTGGCAGTGAGACCCACCATTAAATGACACTTAGCAGAGTCATCAGAAACTGGCAGAAGACAGATGACGTAGAGGTCTAAGAGGACTATACCTACAGGAAGATGACCGTAGGATACAAGATCAGTGGTGTGGGGCTCTCCAGATAGAGTAGGACAGGCGAGGGGCAGGCAGTGTTACTTGTGCGGTGGGTAGGGTCACATGGCTCGTGACTGCCTGACTTGCCATATGGACGACCAACAGACTGTCGAACGACCGCTTGGGAAGACATGAAGATTCGATCGGATAGGTCTGTAGGTAGGAGGTGGACGTGGTAGAGGATCAGGCCATGTAGTAAGTGGTGGGTGGCGATTCGATGTTCTACCGCCACCACCTCCAGGTGGTCCACCCCGACCATAGGGAGCAGGTGGACAGGGATGAGCTCAACTCCAAGCAGCTGAGGCCAATAACCATAGTGCTCTATAAATGATATGAGGTATGATCTTTGTCTACTCCACCTTATATACAGTACTTATAGACATAGGTTCCAGTCATTATTTTATTTCCACGACCCTCATTCGAGGCTCGGAGATACCGGTGGAGCTTGGATCGATCCTTACGGCTAGAGACTCCTATAGGAGAAGATTCGATGATTACACACTGATGTCGGGAGTGTGAGCTTACTCTAGGAGGCGAGATCTTTGGCTGGGATCTTCTAGTAGCAGTGTCGAGGCCTTACGACGTCATCTTGGTTATGGACTGGTTATGCACAGTCTATGCTCAGATCGACTATATTAGGTGAAACTTGTGGTGTGTCCACATGAATGGGACCATGTTTACCTACACTGGAGAGAAGGGAATATTTAAAAAATATGATGGACTTACCTGGAGGAGGGTGCAGCTGATCACACACCAGTTGGCTAGCCTTACCCTCAGAGCAGTTGATGTTGAGAGTCTGAGATATCCTATAGTGGTGGACCGGTATGCTGATGTTTTCCCTAATGATGTTCTGGGTCTACCTCCTCATAGATAGGTGTACTTCTACATCGACTTGTACCCCAGGATGTCACTGATATCTACACTAGCATATTGGATAGTTCCCGTAGAGCTACGAGAGTTGAGATTATAGCTGCAGGACTTGCAGAGAAAGGGGTTTATTAGGCCTAGTGTTTCTCCTTGGGCAGCCTCAATTTTATTCACCAAGAAGGCGGATGTGAGTTTGAGACTCTATGTAGACTATCGGTGCCTGAACCAGGTGGCTGTGAAAAACAAGTACCCACTCCCAAGGATTGATGATCTCTTTGACCAGCTGAAGGGAGCATGATGTTTTTCGAAGATAGACCTCAGATCAGGCTATCACTATCTCAGGGTATGAGACGAGGATGTGCAGAAGATGGCCTTTAAATGTCGATATGGCCACTATGAGTTCCTGGTTATGTTATTCGGCATGACCAAAGCCCTAGAAGTGTTCATGGGACTCATGAATATAATCTTCCAGCCAAACCTCAATCGCTTTGTGGAAGTCTTCATCAATGACATCTGGATATACTCAGCTATAGAGGAGGAGCATGCCTATCATCTGCAGATAGTTCTAGATGCAATATAAGAGCATCAGCTTTACGGTAAGCTCTTGAAGTACTAGTTCTGGATATTAGAGGTTTGCTTCTTAGGACACATCATCTTAGAGGCTGGAGTTATGGTGGATCCAGCAAAGATTGAGGTTGTGCTTGCTTGGGAGCCACCCAAGTGTCTAACAGAAGTGTGCGGTTTCTTTGGTTTGTCTAGTTAATACTGGAGGTTTGTGCCTGACTTTTCCAGATTTGTGGCACCCTTATCAGCATTGATGAAGAAGGGGAAAACCTTCGTGTGGTCAGAGAGATTCCAGAAGAGTTTCCAAGAGCTGAGGAAGATACTAATGAGTGTTCCCATCTTGAGTCTACCGGAGGAGGGTGTTGGGTACTTATTATACTATGACGCATCAGGGACTGGACTTAGATGTGTCCTGATGCAGGAGCAAGCAGTTATCGCGTATGGTTCTCGACAGCTGAGGTAGCATGAGCAGAACTACGCTACCCATTACCTGGATTTAGCAGCAGTCGTCTTCACCTTGAAGATGTGGAGACATTACATGATGGGAAAACGTTTTACAGTCTATTCTGATCATAAGAGTTGTAGGTATATCTTCACTCAAAAGGACTTGAACCTGAGACAGCGGCGTTTTCTTGAGTTCCTCTAGGACAATGACTTCGAGATAGTCTATACTCCTAGGAAGGGGAACATAGTAGTGGATGCACTTAGTATGAGATCTGGTATACAGTTGTTGAGTGAGGCAATAGAGCAGTTAGCCACTTTTTGGATATCCTACGTGAATCAAGATGGATCAGCTTATCTTCAGTCTCTGACAGTCACTCCCCTGCTCTTTTAGCGAGTTAGGGAGGCGCATCTTAGGGACACTGACTGTGAGGCTCGACGTGCTCAAATATTCAAGGGACATGCACCTGATGAATTTTCTGAAGGTAGGGAGCATGTCAACTTCTTCATAGGACATACTATGGTACTGGTGGTGCTACAAAAGGAAGTGTTGAGGGATTTCCATGCATCCCCTCTAGCGGTACATCCAGGAGTGGCAAAAATTTACTCGGACCTTCAGCGTCACCACTGGTGGCCCGGAATGAAGAAAGTAGTGGCAGATTTTGTCTCACGGTGCCTCACTTGTCAACAAGTGATGGAAGTGAATCAGGTTCTAGAAGGCTTAGTTCATCCATTAGAGTTGCCAAAGTGGAATTGGGATGCAATTTCCATGGACTTCGTGAAAGGACTTCCACGCATGTATAGGAGTCATGATTCTATCTGGGTGATCATTGACCGACTCACCAAGTCATCTCACTTCCTACCTTTCAGAGAGTAGGGATCAGTAGAGAGCTTGGGAAGCCTCTGTGTACTGGAGATTGTAAAGATTCATGTATTTCCATCTATGATTGTGATTCATGCTCAAATTTACCCAACAGAAGAAGTTAGGACGATCCTTGTAGTTTAGATTGGGTTGTCGAATCCTCAGACACCTAAGAAGAAACCTAAGAAGAAACCTATAGACACGTACATTTTATGGAGTGTTTTGGCTATGAAGTGGCCAAATTGGGTTGATGTTATATGGGTTTGAAGGAAATCTAAGAGACATAAGTGAATTCAATTTAAAATAATGAGTTGATTCTAGGTTATCACTTGAGGTGGATTGGACGTATTCCTTTTTCAATTATTTTAATTTCTTATATTTGAGTTGAGTTCATTTAAGGATATCAAACAAATTCATCACATAATGATTTTATACCAACACACCATAATAATAATCACCTATACACTTTAAGGATCGTTGTTTTGAGAACTTCAAGGTAAAGGTTCATATTAGCACTTGAAGTGTGTGGCATTAAATTCCACAAGGACGATGGAGTTTAAAAATCACCAAATAAAAATATCAATTAAAGAAGTGATTAGATATTAATGGGGTGATAAATAACAACCAATCCAGCCACTTGCTACTCCCTTGGATCAATACATAAGGGGGTTATCCCTCCATTGATTCTATGGTTTCAATGGAAGCGGAAAGTAGACTCATGAGAGAGGAAACAGAGAAGTAATAAACACAATAAATTAACGATCACTCCACAGTTGTGTGATAATTTCACAAGGTTTGGTATGAATAAATTCACACCTTGATCCAATGGTATCAAATTGATATGAAGAACAACAGAATAAGAGGATAAGAATAACTTTTATTAAGAAGCTAAAGTGAATTGAATAAATTACATGTGAATGGAAAACTTGAGACAACAAAATCGCAGCATAACATTATAATGAAAGAAAGCTCAAAAAATGATCAACTCCTCCACCACCACTATCTTAAATAGGAATTTTTGAATCCTTGGGTCGATCATACAACAGTAAAAATCGTTTCAATTAATTTTGGTAGGCCATAGGTGGGTGGAAATTTGAGGGAGAGTTGATTTTTTCACCCTTGATCTGAGGTGGCAGCCAGATTTCATCTACCTAACATACGCGCTTGTAAGACCTTATATATGGCAGAATTAGAGTAGTCCATAGAATAACAAAATGGATACCCAAATTTCTCCTAACCTCCTGTAAAATTTGGGCCCATTTTAAGTTGTGGATTCTGAGATATGATTATATTGGTTGGATTGTTTTTGGGATGCAAAATATGGCCTAGAATTTTATCTCCAAATTGGGTCGCCTTAATTACCACAATGGAGGCCGAATTAGCATTGTCTCATGAAGAATTATTTGTTCATATACATGTATTCTATCATACCACGAACTTTTGACTTAATTGGGCCTGAATTTTGGGTCCCACATTCTCACAGTGGGATGGTGTCCAATCTGACTTCTCCAGAATTGTTTCCTTTATCACAAAATATCCTCATCTTCTTCCATGAATTCAGCATTGATCCATGAATGAAACATGTTCATATTGAAGTGTAGATAAATTTCCCAAAATATAAAATTAAAATATGGATAAATACATTCCTTAAAATCAGGTTGAATCATTGGGTACTTTAAATGATGTTCAAAAATGTACCACATAATAGTGCATTTTAAGAAGGAATTTCAATCATAATGTGAAATGATGTTCAAAGTGTAAAATGAACTAAAATGGTGTTTATGAATAATAAATCACATTAATATTATATATATTAAAAATTAATATTATCCTAATTTAGTGGATAATCACACCCCCCAACTTGAGTTTTGCTAGTCCCGAGCAAAATATATCTCAACAATATGAAATTCGAATTTCATTTTCCAAAAACATTTTAATACACAATAATCACCAAAACCCTTATACCAAACAATCATGAAACCCATAAAAATATTTTAATACAAGATAGTTTTATAAGAATATCTCAATCCCAAGCCCATTCCTTTGTTCAAATTCATCGCCATATTTCATCCAATATCAATTAAGAGTGATGATGTGTTCTGCATCGCATTAGACATGGGGGTTCATCTTTATTCAAGAGGGAAATGACGAAAGTGGTAGGTTTAATCACATTTCAATATTAATATGATTATTCAAAAAAAATATTGTTTTTTTTTGTTTTTTTTTTGCAATTTTTCAATGGTAATTGAAATTGCACTCAAAAGATTCAACCCCTGTAGCGAGACTTTGTCGATGACTCTCAGGCTTAAAGACCTTAGGGCACCAAGTGAAGCCCACATAATTGGGAATCATCTCGAGTTAAATCAGTCAAAAAAATCAAATTACCAAAAATAGAGATAAAATTACTAAATTTGGGCCAGAAAACTATGGAGTCATGATCCCCAAGTGCCAAAAGCCACACATTAGGTCCTTTCATTGCTCTACACGCAAATTTATTGTTTTTTTTAAAAAAAATTATTGAATACTCATATTAAAAATAAAATGATCACAAAACCTATGATATTTATTTGGGGGACCCCGTGAACTCAAACTAATACCCCACTATCCAAAGGACGCGCATTGTGATCTTTTTTTTATTTGGATGAAAATATAAACAATGAACTATCACATTGGACACCCACACTTTCCAAAATTAATTCTCATGAAATTATACAAGGATTAAAATCAGAATCGGGGAGTGCTAAATTATTTGATATTAATTTTCAAAGTGTGCAATTTGTATTATCATGTTCAAAGTTAAAGGAATTTTTCCTTCCATTTACACAATTTTTTTTTCAAATCATTCATTTTTTTGACACAAAAACATTTTTTATTTTATCTCCCCCCCCCCAACTTAAAATAACACTGTACCCAGTGTTTGAAAGAATGAAAATTTAGAAGGAGTATAGGAAGATAAGGGAAGTTCAAAAAGGAAATTTAAATATGAGGATCATGGAATGAAGTCACCTGGTGGTTGAAGTTAAAGTTCTTGCTGCTCCAATTTAGTCCCTTGATCTCGATGTCACTCTGAGAATTCCCTAGTGAAAAAACTATATATATATATATATATTTATATAATACAGAAATTAAAAGATAAGTATATATAATAAAATTATAGAATAAGGAAACACAAAAGGTTGTAGGTCAGTGGTAAGTGTGTACCCCTGTCTCCCTTCGGTCCCGGGTTCGAGTCCCCACGGCTTCGCCGGTTGTGACAGGGTTTTCCCCATTACCTATGTTGTGGCCTTTTTTTACTATTATTATATTCTTATTTTTTTTTTGTATTTTTATTTTAACCTACAAACACATAAAAATGAAACGAAATGATGATACATTGTCTTCTTTTTAAATTTCTAGGTAAGGTATTACTCAAGGATCACACCATGCGACGCGGATGAATATGGTGCTCCCCTTTCATACCCATCCATACTCATAATAGAGGAACAGGTCAACAGTCTATATATTTTTTTATTTTTAAATATAAAAATGATTAATTAATCCTATTTGAAAAATAAATATGACATGAAAACCATGGGTTGCCTCCCGTACAGCACTTTTTTTTAATGTCGTTAGCCCAACATGGATCCTAAATCTATCAAATTTTTCCTGGTTCATAGGTTGGCTCAGTTAACTCAGCCTCTATTTCATGTTTATTGAATGATTCAATGAATGGTTTTAATCTTTGACCATTGATCTTGAAAATGTAACCACTTGTGGGATCTTGAATCTCTAATGCCCCATGGGGGTACACATGATGCACAATGAAAGGACCCTGACCATCTAGACCTTAATTTTCCCGGGTTTAAATGAAGTTTTAAACTATACAAGATCACAAATTTTCCCAATTCAAAATGATTGACTTTGATATTCCGAAACTGTTAGGCTTGAACTCTAGCTTTATTGATCCTTGAATTTTCATAATCCTCCATCCTTAGTTCCTCAAGTTCATTTAGATCTAATTTCCTTTCTATTCTGGCTAATGAGAGGTCATGATTTATTTTATTAATTTCCCAAAAAGCCTTATGCTCAATTTCAATAGGTAAATGGCATGATTTTCCATAAACCAACCTATATGGTGACATTCCTAGGATGGTTTTGTATGTTGTATGATATGCCCAAAGAGCATCTAAGAGTTTCTCAGACCAATCTTTCCTAGAAGGATTGACAGTTTTTTCAAGAATATTCTTAATCTCCCTATTTGCTAACTCAACTTGACCATTGGTCTGTGGGTGGTAAGCAGTGGACACTTTTTGAGAAATTCCATATTTTTCCATGAGTTATGATAATGGAAGATTGCAATAATGAGTTCCACGATCACTAATGATAGCCCTAGGAATTCCAAATCTAGAGAAGATGTTTTCCTTGAGAAATCTAATCACAGTTTGATGATCATTGGATTTTGTAGGAATGGCCTCAACCCATTTGGAGACATAATCGACAGCTAAAAGAATGTAAAGATATCCCCTATAGTTTTGGAAGGGACCCATGAAATCAATTCCCCAACAATCAAATATTTCAATCACTAACATGGGAGTGAGTGGCATTTGATTCCTTTTTGTGATTGACCCTACTTGTTGACACTTAGGATAGCTTTGACAAAATGTGCAGGAGTCCCTTGAGAGGGTGGTCCAGAAGAGACCACACTGAAGAATCTTAGAAGAAGTTTTCTTGGAGTAAAAGTGACCTCCACATGCCTCACTATGACAGAATTTAAGGATGGAATCTTGTTCAGATTCTGGGACACACCTCCTAATGACTTGGTCAGGGCAAAACTTATAGAGGTATGGATCATCAAACACATAGTTTCTAACATCAGAAATGAATTTCCTTCGATCTTGAGTCCCTAAGAATTTTGGAATGACTCTTGTAAATAAGAAGTTGTCTATGTTGGCATACCAATGGAATCACTCACAGAGTATAGGTGTTCATCGGGGAATGAATCATACACAGAAAGGTGATTTGAGTTGTCTTTTAATTCCATCCTAGAGAGATGATCAGCTACAACATTTTCAACAAACTTTTTATCTTTGATTGAGAGGTCAAATTCTTGTAAGAGAAGGACCCACCTAATCAGTCTAGCCTTGGCATCTTGTTTTTGGAAGAGGTATTTTAGTTCATAATGGTTAGTGAACACAGTGATGGGGGATCCTAAGAGGTAGGACCTAAACTTCTCTAAGGAAAACACAATAGAAAGTAACTCCTTTTTAGTGGTGGTGTAGTTGATTTGGGCATCATTTAAGTATTTTCTTTCATAAGAAATGACATAAGGAGTTTTATCACAACGTTGTCCTAATACAGCTCCTACAGCAAAGTTACTTGCATCACACATAAGTTCTAAAAGAAGGTTCCAATTTGGAGATTTCATAATGGGAGGAGTGGTGAGAGAGGATTTGAGGGTTGAGAATGAACCCTCACAGATTTCTGTCCAAACAAATGGATCATCCTTTAATAGTAGAGCACAAAGGGGACGAGAGATTGAACTAAATTCTTTGATGAATCTTCTATAGAAACCAGAATGTCCTAAGAAAGACCATACTTCCTTAATAGTTATGGGTGATGGAAGGTGATGAATTATGTCAACCTTTTCTTTATCAACTTCAATCCCCCTACCTAAGACTAGATGGCCTAGAACTATTCCCTCCTTAACCATTAAATAGCATTTTTTCCAATTTAGGACCAGATTCTTTTCTTCACATCTTGACAAGACTCTCTCCACATTCCTCAGACATCCCCCAAATGTATCCTCAAACACAGATAAGTCATCCATGAAGACCTCAAGAAAATCCCCTACCATGTCTGAGAATATTCCCTTCATGCACTACTGGAAGGTTCCAGGGGCATTGCATAAACTGAAGGGAATGTGTTTGAAGTAAAATGTGCTGAATGGATAAGTGAATGTATTCTTCCCTTGATCCTCTATGGAGACCTCAATTTGATTATACCATGAGTACCCATCTATGAAATAGTAGAAGTCCTGACCTGCCACTCCCTCAAGGACTTAGTCAATGAATAGTAAGGGGAAATGGTCCTTCTTGGTGAATGAGTTTAGATTCCTATAGTTAATGCAGACCCTCCATCCACTACTCACCCTAGTTGGAAGAATCTCTCCATCCTTATTGGTTATCATTGGAATTTCTGCCTTCTTGGGAACCACTTGGATCGGGCTGACCCACTCACTCTCGGCTATGGGATATATGATACCATCTTTTAACAATTTTAGAATTTCCTTCCTTACTACCTCCATGATATTAGGATTGAGTCGCTGTTGAGGTTGACGACATGGCTTTGAATTAGATTCCAGAACAATCCTATGAGTCCCAATAAGTGGGCTAATCCCAGGAATATCAGACAGGGTCCAACCAATGGCTTTATTTTGTTTCCTAAGGACATATAGAAGCATCCTCTCATGATTGGATTCAAGAGAAGAAGAAATGACAATAGGATGTGTTTGATTGTCCCCTAGGAAGGAATATTTTAGTTGAGCAGGAAGTTCCTTCAATTCAAGATCAGGTTGGTGCAGAATTTAACAGAAGACTGGGACATTGGATCAATATCAATTTCGTTTTTTAGAGTTTCAGATAGGATTGATTCCCCACATATAGAAGTTTCAGCTACAAGATTGGTTTGATTAGATTTAGGGAAGGAAGTTTGATTGGTCTCTATGAAATTTGTTTCCTAAAATGTTTCACTGATTTTTGGACCTAGGACTTCATCATAAGAGTAATTTGAAAATGATTCAATCCAAGGAGATAGGATTTCTTCATGTGAATAAAATAAATCAATTTCATCCTATATTAAACATCCATCAAATATTCCTTGATGTTATATGGATTCATTATCAAGGCTTCCTATCATGTTTACTTCATGAATGTTCTCATCATTCCCTATTTTTGAGCTTGCATTATAGATGATCAAGTCTAGACTCATGTTTCCAAAGGTGATGGGCATATTCCCATTTCGAACTTGAATAACATAGTTTATTGTTGCAAGGAAAGGACGACCAAGGATGATTGGGGTTTGTTTCTTATTTCCTAAGTTTGGATGGTTGTCAAGGACAATGAAGTCAGTAGGTTAGATGAAGTTTTCAACCTTTACCAGAACATCCTTTAAAATCTCCTTTGGAACCCTAATGCTACGATCAGCAAGTTGAAGTGTGACAGATGTGGGTTGGAGCTCTTCTAGGCCTAACTGGCAATACACAGCATATGGGATGAGATTGACACTAGAACCTAGGTCACACAAGGCCTTGACAACTTTTCTCTCTCCTAGTTCAACATTGATGTAAGGGCAACCCGAGTCTTTCAACTTAATAGGAATGGTCCCTTAAATGGTGGTACTCACATTAGCAGCCAAAAGGACTTGGTTTTTATGTGAAAATTTTCTTTTAAAATTGTACAAGTCCTTAAGGTAATTTGATTAGGCAGGTATGGTTTGGATGGAATCGAGAAGGGTAATGTTAAACTTGACTTGTGAGAATATTTATCTCAATGTTTCACTCAATTCAGGCTTTGTTTTCCCCCTCATGCATTGAGAAAATGGTGCAGGTTGTGGGGTTATTTGTTGAAGAGTTTTTTCTTTCACATTGTTATCAGTTTCCTCAGTTTGATCTTGTGGTTCATTTTAATTTTTGTCCATGTTTGAATCTTTAGGTGGGTTCTAAATTAGTTATTCAGGTTTCTCAATTGATTTCCCACTTCTTAAAACAGTCACATCCTTTAGTTGTTCATGATTTGTTTGAGTGCAACTTGACTCTCCCCTTGAATTTGAGGATTATACCACCTAAGTAGGCATGGGTGCCTTTCCAGTTTTGATGGTTTGAAGTTCTTGTTTTAGGGAAGATACTTCCAAGTTCATCCTCTCCATTTGTTTGCACAGTTGTTCTAGTAGGCTTTGTGGAACAGTTTGGGTTGGTGCTTGAGAAGATTGTTTTATCCTATGGGGATATTTTGGAGGTGGGGTGGTTTGTTGAAAATGGACCAGTGGCTGTTGGTATTGGATAGGTTGGGTTTGGAACTAGTTATGGTTTTGGTAGTTCTGATGGGGGTAAGGATTTTGTCGTTGTGGTTGGCTAGGTTGTTGGTTATCTTTCCAGCGGAAGCCTGGGTGGTCATTATACCTTGGGTTGAAGTTGTTTTGGTATTGAGGCTTTTGAAAGTTCAAGCAATTTACTTATGCTGGGGGTCCTCCTAAAATAACAACCTTGATAGATGGAATGGTTGGGCAGTTGTCTGTATTATGGTCATGTTTTTCACAAATTGTGCAAACAGGGTCTACAGTTTGGATTTCATGGACTTTCCTAAGGTCTATCTCTTCAACCTTCCTAGAGAGTGCTGTGAGTTTATCCCTAAGGCTTTCCTCTTCTCTAAGTGTATGAATTCTAATAGTTCTTTGTGGATTTTCAAAATAAGGTGATGTTCCCCATGTTTGGTTTTGTTCAGAAAGGCTTTCTAGATACCCATAAGCATCATTTGGGGCTTTGTTTTTAAAATTTCCGTTACACATCATGTCAATGAATTGTTTATTCCCCGAACCCAACCTTTCATAGAAAATTCTCACTTGTTCAGGAATAGAAAAACCATGGTGTGGAACCATGTTTAGAGTGTCTTTTAACCTCTCCCATGTTTCATATAATGACTCTCCCTCTTTTTCAAAAAATTTTTGGTTGCTCTTTTTAAGTGCAATTGTTTTGTGGTGGGGAAAGTATTTTTTGTAGAATTCTCTTTATAGTTGGTCCCAAGAGTTGATGGATGATGGTCTCAAATTTTTTATCCAATTTTTAGCTTGATCCTTTAAATAATAAGGAAATATCCTCATCTTAGCTGATTCTAGTTGATGTGGGGGACACAAGGCTTCCACAATGTCATTGAACTCCTTAATGTGAAGGTAGGGCATCTCGGACTCCATTCCATGGAATGTGGGAAGATGGTTTAGGACATGGGGTTTAAATATGTAGTTGGAATATGCTAGGGAATTATGTCTAATGCATGATGGGGAATTTTTCTAGGCAGGTGTGAGGTAGTCATTCAGGGTTTGATCGACCGCATTCCCCAAGTTTGGGGCTGCCTCATTTGGGTTTCCATTTTGGTTCCCATCCAGGTTTCTGAGTTGTTTTCATTGAAGACCTTCCATTGAAATGGGCTCAATTTTTGACTTGGGGGTGTTAGGAAGATTAGGATATAATGGAAATAGTTCCCTTGGTGTAATTTACTCCCCAACCTCAGTACTATCCACCCTAAATAGATGGTTTGATTGATCGCGGGTGTAGGCGGACATGCGCCAAAAGAAAAAAACGAGAAAGGGAAAAGATAAGAGATCTTGGGTAAGAATAGAATAAATGGGGGAAAATAGAATGGGTGTTGAGATGACTTACTTGGGTCCCTGAAAATGGTGCCAAAATTTGATTCATGCTCAAATTTACCCAAGAGAAGAAGGTAGGACGGTCCCTGTAGTTTAGCTTGGGTTGTCTAATCCTCAGAGACCTAAGAAGAAACCTATAGACACGTACATTCTATGGACTATTTTTGTCTATGAAGTGGAAAACTTGGGTTGATTTTATATGGTCTTAAAGGAAATATAAGATACTTAAGTGAATTCAATTTAAAATAATGAGTTGATCCTAGGTTATCACTTGGGGTGGATTGGATGTATTCCCTTTTCAATTATTTCAATTTCTTATATTTGAGTTGAGTTAATTTAAAGAGAACAAACAACTTCATCAGTTACTGATTTTATACCAACACACCATAATACTAATCACCTATACACTTTAAGGATCAAAGTTTTGAGCACTTCAAGGTAAAGGTTCGTATTATCACTTGAAGTGTGTGGCCTTAAATTCAACAAGGACGATGGTGTTTAAAAATCATCAAATAAAAATATCAATTAAATAAGTGATTAGACATTAATGGAGTGATAAATAACATCCAATCCAGGCCCTTGATACTCCCTTGGATCAACCCATAAGTGGGTTAGCCCTCCATTGATTCTATGGTTTCAATGGAAGCGGAAAGTAGACTCATGAGAGAGTAAATGGAGAAGTAAACAAAAACACAATAAAATAACGATCACTCCACAGTTGTGTGATAATTTCACAAGGTTTGGTTTGAATAAATTCAAAAATTGATCCAATGGTATCAAATTGATATTAATAACAACATAATAATAGGAGAAGAACTTTTATTAAGAAAATAAAGTGAATTGAACAACTTACATGTGAATGGCAAACTTGAGACAACAAAATCATAGCATAACATTATAATGAAAGAAATCTCAAAAAATGATCAAATCCTCTACCAAAACTTCCATAAATAGGCATTTTGGAAGCCTTGGGTCGAGCCTAAAACAGTAAAAAGCATATCAATTAATTTTGGTAGGCCATAGGTGGGTGGAAAGTTGAGGGAGAGTTGATTTTTCCACCCTTGACCCAAGGTGGCATCCAGATTTCATCTACCTAACACATATGCTTGGAAGACCATTTAGATTGCCGAATTAGAGTGGTCTATAGAATAAAAAAATGGATCCCCGGATGTCTTATAACCTTCTGTAAAATTTGGGCCCATTTGGGGTTGTTTAATCCGAGATATGATTATATTGTTAGGATTTTTTCTGGGCCGCAGAATCTGGCCCAGAATTTTATCTCTAAATTGGGCCACATTAATGACCACCATGGATGCTGAATTAGCACTGTATCATGAAGAATTATTTGTTCCTATACATGTCTTCTATCATACCATGAAATTTTGACTTCATGGGCCCTGTATTTTGGGCCCCACATTCTCATCAGTGGCATAGTATACAATCTGACTTCTCCAGAATTGTTTCCTTTTATCACAAAATATCGTCATCTTCTTCCATGAATTCTCCATTGATCCCTAAATTAATCATGTTCATATTGAAGTGTAGATCAATTTCCCAAAATATAAAATTAAAATATGGATAAATAAATTCCTTAAAATCAGATGAATCATTGGGTACTTTAAATGATGTTCAAAAATGTACCACATAATAGTGCATTTTAAGAAGGAATTACAATCATAATGTGAAATGATTTTCAAAGTGTAAAATGAACTAAAATGGTGTTTATGAATAATAAATCACATTAATATTATATATATTAATAGTGAATATTATCCTCATTTAGTGTCTAATCATATTGTATCTGATCGTGATGCACGTTTCACTTCCCGTCAATGGAAGGGGTTGTAGGAGGCGTTCGGGAAACAGCTTTGGTTGAGCACAACCTTCCATCCTCAGATGGATGGTCAGACAGAGCAGAAAATTCATACCCTCGAGGAAATGCTACGTTCTTGTGTCCTTGATTTTGGCCATAGCTTGGAGGATCACTTTTCCTTAGTGGAGTTCACATATAACAATAGTTATCACTCCACTATCGGTATGGTACCATTCGAGGCATTGTATGGCTGACCTTGTAGATCACCTATGTGCTGGACTGACCTAAGGGAGTCAGCACTCATGGGACCGAAGATGGTATGAGCTACCATAGAGAAAGTGCAGATCATCTAGGAGTGGATAAAGACTGCACAGAGCAGGCAGAAATCCTATGCTATCAGGAGACGGAGACCACTGGAGTTTGAGGATGGTGACCATGTCTTTCTATGAGTCTCACCTCAATGAGGATTGTAGAGATTTGGCTGGGGTGAAAAGTTATCTCCAAGGTTCATCAGACCTTTTCAGGTCCTTAGTAGAGTTGGCGAGGTGGCATACTGCCTAGCCCTTCCACCGTAGATGGAGAATGTGCACGACGTCTTCCACGTATCCCAGCTGAGGTGATACATGAATGACCCATCTCACGTCATCGATCACAGTGAGCTAGACATCGACGATGGGGCAATTTTTTCGGAGGTTCTAGTAGAAATTTAAGATCTACTGGATAGAGTCCTTCGTGGGTGGTCGATACCTCTGGTGCGCGTTCATTGGTAGCACAAGAACCTCCAGGAGAGAACCTGGGAGAGGGAGGCTCAGAGTTGTGCTCAGTACCCCCACTTGTTTCCCTAGTTTGTGTTGTGTCTTTTGAGGATACAAATCCCTGAGGTGGAGAGAATGTAAAGACACAAATTTTTCATTTAATTTTTTTTATTATATATAATTACTACGAGTCCATGAAAATTGACGGAGCATGATTCCAAGGCCCAGTGTGCCCATAATAAATTTATGAAAATTTTTTCTGGGTATGTTTAGTAAACGCATGATTGGTGTTTGGTAACTTTTGAACTAGTGCTTGGAATTGAAATACAAGGACACTGTTGAACTCATTGCGCTGATATTTTCTTAAGGGGACCTTCACCTCGACCGTAGGAGGTCGAGGGTGGAAATTAGTTTTTGGAATTTTCATGGGAGAAAATAAAATAAACATGCTTTATTTTATTTTTGAAATTGAAACCTCCCATTTTAAATTTGGTGGTGGGGACCACCTGAACCCCTCTTAATATGAAGTTAACCCTCGTAATTCCCCCTAGTTAATGTGCCTACTTCAATTCAATTAATGTTAAAACTCTATTTGTTTAATTAATAAACTTAATCTTATTAATTTGGAACCACACCTTTCATGAGAGAAATCATTGAAAAAGGAAAGGAGAGCTTGGGAGAACCATTGGAGATATATCCTCCGATGAAGAATGACTTCTGAATGAAGAATGAGGAACTAACTTTGAAAGTATCTTATGAGAGCGGCGAATGCCGACGTCCCCTTCATCGACTTCATCTTCTTCCTCACGACATCTCCAATGAACGTCAAGGTAGGGGATTTAATTTGAAATATGACTGAATTTATTTGATAATTCTACATATTCTGGATTCACAATGACGATGGCCAAACTAACATGGCCATCATCTCGCACATATACCTTGCCCATTTATCTTTTTTTCTTCGCGTATTCTTCATGTGTTCATCAATTCCAAATATTTAACAGTGCTGAAAACTCAACGTTTTGTTGAGCGCAATGTATGGACGTGGAGCCCTTGACATGAGGATCGTGAATATGAGGTCGTTATGTATTTTGGTCTTAGAATAGAGATGTGGTGAACCGAGAAAGGGGAGGTTGGTCGGCACACCAGCCAGCCACGTGGAGGTAAGACTGCGCGTGTACGTGCTACCAGATGAGAAGGAGGTCGCGGCCCATTGTTCGTGGCAGAGTAGGTTCATGGTCGGAACACTAGCAGGCCTCTTGGCTGCGGTGGAGGCTGAAGGGTGACCGGCACTTGGCTGGCCACGGAGGAAAGTGGTGTCATCGTGTCACTGAGAGGAGGAGGACCGGCCGGCCATGGCGCACCGAGCAGGACCCACTCCGGTGGGTCCCGCTTCCAAAAATCGAACATCTCTTTGGCTGTTTAGGTGACTTGGGTGGCGCCTCACTCCCGGGTTTCGGCTAACACGGACCCCACCACGGTAGTCAACCTGACCACGGGCCGCGCCCCCAGGCCGTGCCCAGCTGGCCACGCCACCAAGCTGCATCCAGCGGGCTGGGCCAGGCTGCCCCCTTCGTGGTTCAGGACGGACTATGGCCTAGCGGGTCAGGCCTGCCGAGGTCCAAGCCAACTGAGCTGGACCTGGGTCGAACCGGACCCAGGCCCATCTGGACCCAGTTTCACCTTTTTGGTTGTAACTTGAGAACCGGCGTCCATTTGATGAAACATCTGTGGCATTGGTATCCTTGGATCAAATATGTCCTTTTGGTATACTCTACTTGAGTTTTGGATAAAGTTGGAGTATGGTTGGGTTGGATTGAACTCTGAATCCAACCGGCCACTTGGAGCGGAAACACTGATAACTTACAGACTGGGTGCCCAATTGAAGTGTCGTCAGTTGTATTGGGTCTTTTAAGACGTGACAACCCTTTGAGATACTTATTCATTTAACTTTTGGAGGTTGAGGTATGACTGGTGGCTTGTGGAGTGGTTCTCCCAAGCATTCGATGAGCGGAAAACAAGTGGCTGGCTATGAGGCGGAGGTTGGAGACATATCATATAGAGGTTAGTACTGAGCGATCCTATGTGGGTCATCACTGATCCTTTGTGGGTCAAATCCTATGTGGGTCAGCGCTCAATGATCCTGTGTGGATCATCGCATACCGATCCTATGTGGGTCAGATCCTGTGTGGGTCAACGCTCAGCGATCCTGTGTGGGTCAGTGCATACCGGTCCTGTGTGGGTCAGATCATGTGAGTGTCATTGCAGGGGTTAGTACCTATCAACTCCAGGTGGGTCGGATCTTGTGTGTGTCATTGCGGGGGGTTATTACCTATCAATCCTATGTTGTTAAGACTGCGTATGGTTAACAGCAGTGCCTCTCAACAGAATAAGATGATCTATATTCGTGATTGATCATCTATACTTTTATACATCACTTATACCTCATGTGAGTTGAGTCCTTACCTTCATGGTATTCATCTGTGTGGTGTAACTGTGTGGTACTTATATCTTCATGGTGTACCTATGTGGTAATTCTATCTTTGTGGTATACATGTGTGGTACTTCTACCTTCATGGTGTTACCTGTGTGGTACTACTACCTTCGTGGTGTTACCTTTGTATATCTTGATAACTTAGGTATATGTATGGGAATATACACATGAAGTGTTGATGACTATTGCTTTTTGCTTTGTGGGTTTTCCTTTGTGGAACTCTAGGAGACCTACGAGGGTCTCGGGGTCCCTACTGAGTATCATTATACTCACCCCCGGATGGGCTACACATGCACCTTGTTATATCTTGTGCAGATGATGGACATCGTTGATCGTGGTTGAGGGTACCAGACTAGAGGCAGATCGAAGTTGGTCATTAGACGAGATGATCCGCAGGGATAACCATTCGAGAATTGTACCTACCCTTCCGGTAGGGTCCTTGGTGGGTGTTCACAGGAGCTGTTATTTTTCAGTTTTACTTGTACTTTTTAGTTGGGCTTGTATTCTAACCCCTTTACTTTATGTACACACCCTGTTTACTTTATAGTTTACCTTGTACTTGTATCTTGGTGTGTACTTGGTTTGGGTGAGTTTACAGGTTTAGAGGTAATACCTTCCCAGATTTAGGGATATGACTTTTCGGTGCTAGTTTCCATCCCATGGCCTATGGAAGGCGGGCTTGGGGTAGTCATGGCACGTACTCTGGGGGACGGATTGTGACAAATTGGTATTAAAGGAGTTCGGTTCTATTGAAGTACTAGAACTCTTATCTTTTCTCTATGTCAATAATGTTAAGTTTGATTAGTGTGGTTTTCAGTTCAGGGAGTCCAGTGTTAGTGTGGTGGCTGACATATCCATACACCAGGACCCCAACTTCTGATTTCTGACTCAGTGCATGAAAACACGGATTGCGTGTGTGTGTTTTTGAAAAGTTTTATTTGTGATCTCTTTGAGTCAGCTCACCAAGTATAACTTATTGACTGTGGCACACCTATTTTTTTCAGGATGACACCAAGCAGATAGCTATCCAGGGTCCCAGTTAGAGTATGTGATGGAAGCCCACCGAGTGATGATGATTCAGTGTAGGTCCCCTTACGGTAGTTGTACCATCGGGTGGTGTACCAGCAGCACCACTTCCTGTTGGGCAGCCGATGCCACCAGCCCCAGTAGCAGAGGTTGTACACCGCTTGAGCGTGTTTCATGAGTTCCAGCACCAGAGGCCACCGAGGTTCCGGGGTGTGACAGATCCACATGTGGCTGAGGACTGGCTGGAGGCTGTGATTAGAGTTTTTCGATTGGTAGGGACACCAGCTGATCTCATAGTGATCATTGCCACCAGTCTTCTTCAGGCAGCAGCGGGCAGATGGTGGAGCTTGATGCACCAGGTTCATGACGAGGTGACTCTCATCTGGGTGTACTCTGAGAGCCTCTTTAGGGCAGAGTTCTTCCTATAGACCTTATGCTCAGTGCGTATACAAGAGCTTCTCCACTTACAGTAGGGTAGCATGGTCGTGCATTAGTATTCAGTGAGGTTCACTAACCTCTCACACTACTCCACTAACATGGTGAGGGACCCTTTCTTCCGGGCCCAGACCTTTGAGTATGGTATCATATGGGAGATTAGAGATTTGATAGTTTCTCTCGGCTTCCCGACATAGGAGGGGGTGTTAGAGCAAGCACTCTTAGTGGAGAGCTTCCTTGATGAGCAGTCACCGGCAGCGAGACCCACCACTGAATGACACGTAACAGAGTCATTGGAAACTAGCAGTCAACAGATGACACAGAGGTCAAAGAGGACCAGAACTATAGGTATATGACCTTAGGATACATTATTGGTGGTTCAGGGCTCTCAAGATAGAGTAGGGTAGGCGAGGGACAGGCAGTGTTACTCATGCGGCGGGCAGGGTCACATGGCTCGCGACTTCCCGACCTGCCGTACGGACGACTAGTAGACAATCGAAGGACCACCTGGTCAGAGGCAAAGATTCAATTGGGGAGGTCCATAGGCATAAGGTGGACATGTTAGAGGAGCAAGTTGTGCAGCAGGTGGTGGGCGGTGATTCGAGGTTCTACCACCACCACCTCTAGGTGGTTCACCCCGACCACAGGGAGCAGGTGGACAGGGATGTACTCATCTCCAGGCCGCTGCCGCCTATGACCATAGCGCTCTAGAAATGATATAGGGTACAATCTGTATCTACTCCACCTTAGCTGCAGTACTTATAGACACAGGTTCTATTCATTCTTTTATTTCCATAACCCTTGTTCAGGGCTCGGAGATACCGGTGGAGTCGTTGGCTCGATCCTTATAGATAGAGACTCCTCGGGAAAAAATTTGACAATTACACACTGGTGTTGGTAGTGTGAGATTACTCTAGGAGGTGAGAGATTCGTCTGGGATCTTCAAGTAGTGACGTTGAGGTCTTATGGTGTTATCTTGGGTATGGACTAGTTATGCATAGTCCATGCTTAGATCGACTATATTATGTGCAAAGTGAGGTGTTTCCACACTGATGGGACAAGTTTTACCTTCACCGGTGAGAAGGGAACCTTTATAGCATAGTATGGACTTACCCGGAGGATGGTGCAGTCGATCACACATTATTTGGATATCCTTACCCTCGTAGCGGTTGATGTTGAGAGTCTGAGCTATCCTGTAGTGGTGGACCAGTACGTTGATGTTTTCCCTGATGATTTTCAGGGTCTACCTCTTCACAAAGAGGTGGACTTCTACATTGACTTGTACCCTGGTAAATCACTGATTTCAACACCAGAATATCGGATGGCTCTCGCAGAGCTATGAGAGCTGCGAGTAAAGATGGAAGACTTTCAAATCAAGGGGTTTATTAGGCCCAATGTTTCTCCTTCTGAAGCCCTGATTTTATTCACCAAGAAGGCGGATGGGAGTTTGAGACTATGTGTAGACTATCGGTGCCTAAAATAGGTGACCATGAAGAACAGATACCCACTCCTGAGGATTGAGGATCTCTTTGACCAGCTTAAGGGAGCACAGTGGTTTTCAAAGATAGACCTCAAATCAGGCTATCACCAGCTCAGGGTACGAGATGGGGATGTGTAGAAGACGGCCTTCAGATATCGGTATACCCACTATGAGTTCTTGGTTACGCCATTTGGTGTAACCAAAACCCCAAAAGTGTTCATGGGACTCATGAATAGAATCTTCCAGTCATACCTCGATCTCTTTGTGGTAGTCTTCATCGTTGACATCCTGATATACTCAGATACAGAGGAGGATCACACCTATCATATGTAGATAGTTCTGGATACACTCTGAGAGCACCAGCTTTATGTTAAGCTCTCAAAGTGATAGTTATGGATCTGAGAGGTTCACTTATTGGGACACTTCATCTAAGAGGCTGGAGTTGTTGTGGATCCAGTGAAGATCGAGGTTGTGCTTTCTTGGGAGCCACCCAAGAGTGTGATGGAAGTGCAGAGTTTCTTCGGTTTGGCAGGTTACTACCGGAGGTTTATACCTGAATTTTCTAGAGTTGTATCGCCCTTATCAGCGTTGACTAAGAAGTGGAAACCCTTTCTGTGGTTGAAGAGATGCCAGCAGAGTTTCCAGGAGCTGAGGTAGAGACTGATGAGTGACCTCATCTTGAGGCTACCAGAGGAGGGTGCTAGGCACGTAGTCTACTGCAACGCATCAGGGACCAGACTCAGATGTGTCCTGATGAAGGAGACAGCAGTGATCATGTATGGTTCTTGATAGTTGAGTCAACATGAGCAAAACTATGTTACCCATGACATGGATTTAGAATTAGTGGTCTTTTCCTTGAAGATGTGGTGACAATAATTGATGGGAAAATATTTTACAGTCTACTCTGATCATAAGAGTCTCAGGTATATCTTCCCTCAGAAGGACCTAAACCTCAGATAGTGGCTTTGGCTTAAGTTCCTCTAGGACAATGACATCGAGATAGTCTATACTCTTGTTAAGGGGAACGTAGTAGCTGACGCACTCAGCAAAAGATTTGGTATACAATTTCTAAGTGAAGCGACAGAGCAATTAGCCGCTTTGAAGATATCCTACGTGGATTGAGATGGAGCATCTTATCTTCAGTCTCTAACAGTCACTCCCCTTCTCCTTCAGTGAGTCGAGGAGGTGCAGCTTGGGGACACTGACTTCGAGGCTTGACGTGCTCAGATATCCATGGGACCAGAACTTGATGGATTTTTTGAAGGTGGGGAGCATGTCATTCTCTTTAGAGGACATACTATGGTAATAGTGGTGCTATGGAAGTAATTGTTGAGGGATTACCATACGTCCCCTCTAGAGGTACATCCAGGAGTGGCGAAGATGTACCTGGACCTTCAGCGTCAGCACTGGTGGCCGGAAATGAAGAAATCAGTGGCAGATTTTGTCTCACGGTGCCTCACTTGGTAGCAAGTGAAGGTAGAGCATGAGTTTCCAGCAGGCTTAGTTCAGACATTAGAGGTACCATAGTGGAAGTGGAATGGAATTTCCATGGACTTCATTAAAATACTTCCACGCACGTCTAGAAGTCATGATTCTCTCTGGGTGATCGTTGACTGACTCACCAATTCGGGCCACTTCCTACCTATCAGAGAGCAGGGATCAGTATAGATCTTGGGATGCATCTATGTACAAGATATTATTTATATTCATGGAGTGTCATCTACGATTTTATCCAATATTTATGAATGTTTCACTTCCCGTATATGGAAGGGGTTGAAGGAGGAATTCGGGACATAACTTCGGTTGAGTCCCGCCTTCCATCCTCAGACAGATGGTCAGATAGAGCGGACCATTAAAACCCTCAAGGACATGCTACATGCTTGCATCCTTGATTTTGTCCATAGTTGGGAGGATCACTTTCCCTTAGTGAAGTTCGCATACTATAACATTTATCACTCCACTATCGGTATGGTACCATTCGAGGTGTTGTACGGCTGACCATGCAGATCACCTCTGTGTTGGACTGACCCAAGGGAGTCAGCACTCATGGGACCAGAGATGGTAGGAGCTACCATAAAGAAAGTGTAGATCATCTAGGAGCGGATGAAGACTTCACAGAGCAGGAAGAAATCTTATACTGATAGGATACAGATACCTATGGATTTCAAGGATGGTGACCATGTCTTTTTATAGGTCTCGCCTCAATGAGGTTTGCGTAGATTTGGTTGGGGCAGAAAGTTATCTCTAAGGTTCATCAGACCCTTTTAGGTCCTTAGTAGAGTTAGCGAGGTGACATACCACCTAGTCCTTAAACCGTAGATGGAAAAGGTGTATGACATCTTCCATGTATCCCAGCTGAGGAGATATGTGCACAATCCATCTCACGTCATCGACCACGGCGAGTTCAACATTGACGATGGGGCGACGTTTTTAGAGGTTCCAGTAGAGATTGAGGATCGATGGGAGAGAGATATTCGTGGGTGTTCGATACCTCTGGTGCGCGTTTGTTGGTAGTATAAGAACCTCCATGAGAGCACATAGGAGCGGGAGGCTCAAATTTTTTCTTAGTACCCCCACTTGTTTCCCAAGTTCATGTTGTATCTTTTGGGGACACAAAGCCCTGTTGTGGGGAGAATGTAAAGACCTGAAATTTTTCAGGTAATTTTTTTTATTATATGAAATTATTACGAGTCTATGAAAATTGATGGTGTGTGATTCTGAGTCCCGGTGTGCCCGGAATTAATTTCTGAACATTTTTTCCTGGTACGTTCAGTAAACACGAGAGTATCATTTTGTAACTTTTGAACTAATTCTCAGAATTGAAATCTGAGGACACCGTTGAACTCACAGCATTGATATTCGCTTAATGAGACCTTCACCTCAACCGTCGTAGGTCGAGGGTGGAAATTAGTTTTCGTAATTTCCATGGGAGAAAATAAAATAAACATGCTTCATTTTATTTTTGAAATTGAAACCTCCCATTTTGAATTTTTTGGTGGGGACCACCAGAACCCCTCTTAATATGAAGTTAACTCTTGGAATTCCCCCTAGTTATGTGGAAACTTCAATTCAATTAAAGTGACAACTCTATTTTTTTAATTAATAAACTTAATCTTATTAATTTGGCACCACACCTTTAGTGGGAGAAATCATTGGCAAAGGAAAGGAGAGATTAGGAGAACCGTTGGAGAAATATCCTCCGATGAAGATCGACTTCCGAATGAAGAACGAGGAACTGACTTTGGAAGCATCTTTCGGGAGTGACGAACACCGAGGTCCCCTTCATCGACTTCATCTTCTTCTTCACGACATCTCCAATGAATGTCAAGGTAGGGGATTGACTTTGAAATATGATTGAATTTATTTGATATTTCTTCATATTCTGGATTCACAATGAAGATGGACAAACTAACATGACCATCGTCCCGCACATATACCCTACCTCTTTATCTTTTGTTCTTCACGCATTCTTTGTGAGTTAATCAATGATAAACATTTAACAGCACTAAAAACACAATGTTTTATTGAGCGCGATGTATCTACGCGAATCCATTGACCCAAGGATCACGAATATGCAGTCGTTATGTTTTTTGGGCTTAGAACGGAGATGCGGTGAAGCGAGGAAGAGGAGGGAAGCAGACACACTGTCCGGCCACGTGGAGGTAGGGTGGCGCACGTCTGTGCCGCTATATTAGCAAGAGGTCACGGTCCATTAGCCGTAGTGGAGCAGGTTCGCGGTCGGCACGCCGGCCGGCCATGGGGTGGAGCGGTGGCACGTGTCCACGCCGTTGGTGGAGCAGGAGGTCGCGGTTGCTTGGCCGTGGTGGAGGCCGAAGGGTGGCTGGCACCTGACTGGATGTGGAGGACAGCGGTGCCGTCGTGGCACTAGGAGGAGGAGGATTGGCCAGAGAACCGACCGGTTGTGGCGCACTGAATAGGACTCGCTTCAGTGGGTCCCGCTTCCAAAAATCGAATGGCCCTTTGGTCGTTTGGGTGACATGGGATGCACCTCCCTCCCAGGCATCGGCTAGGTCGGGCCCCGCCATGGTGGTCCACCCAACCGTGGGCCACCCCAGCGGGCCGCGCACCGCAGGTCGCACCCAGTGGGCCGCACTGGACCATGGACTAGCGGGTCAGGCCCGCCGAGGACCAGGCCAACCGGGCTGGACCCGGGTCGGACCAGACCCAGGCCCATCCGAACCTAGTTTCGCATTTTTTGCTGTAACATGAGAACTGGGTGTCCGCTTGATGAACCATCTACGGAGTTGGGATCCTTCGATCGAGATGGTCCTTTTGGTATAATCCACTTGAGTTTTGGATAATTTTGCATTATGGCTTGGTTGGATCGAACCCCAAATCGAATCGGGCCCTCAGAGCGGAAACACTAATAACATATAGACCGAGCGTCCAATTGACGGTCTGTCAGTTGTGTTGGGTCCCTTATGATGTGATGGACCTTTGGGATACTTCTTCATGGAAATTCATGGATTTTGAGGTAAGAAAAATGGTTTGTGGAGAGGTTATCCCATGCGTTCTATGAGAGTAAATCCAGTGGCTGGCAGTAAGGCGGAAATTGGAGACAGATCATACGGAGGTTAGTACCAAGCTATCCTATGTGGGTCAGCACCAATCCTGTGTGTGTTAGATCCTATGTGGGTTAGCACTCAGCAATCCTGTGTGGGTCAGCACATAGATATCATGTGTGGATCAGATCCTGTGTGGGTCAGCACTCACAGATCCTGTGTGGGTCAACGCATACCGATCATGTGTGGGTCAGATCATGTGTGGGTCATTGCGGGGGTTAGTACCTATCGACTCCAGGAGGGTCAGATCCTTTGTGGGTCATTGTGGGTGTTAGTAATTAATGATCTTGTGTGGGTCAGGCTCCGTATGATCAGCAGTAGTGCCTCTTGACAGAATAAGATGATCTAGCTTCGCGACTGATCATTTGTACTTCTATACTTTACTTATACCTGGTGTGAGATGAGTCCTTTCCTTCGTGGTATTCATCTGTGTGGTGTACATGTGTGGTGATTATATCTTCATGGTGTACATGTGTGGTACTTCTATCTTTGTGGTATACATGTGTGGAACTTCTACCTTTGTGGTGTTACATGTGTGGTACTACTACCTTCGTTCTGTTACCTTTATATATATTGATAACTTAGGTATATGTATGGGCATATACCCAATAATTTTTTATGACTATTGCTTTTTGATTTGTGGTTTTTCTTTTTTGGAACTCTAGGAGACCTATGAGGGTCTCGAGGTCCCTACTGAGTATCATTATACTCACTCCTGCACAGGCTACACCAGCACCTTGCTATGTCTTGTGCAGACGACAGACAACACTGATCGTGGTCAAGGGTACTAGACTAGAGGCTGATCAAAGGTGGTCATTAGATGATAAGATCTGCAGGGATGACTGTTCAAGTGTTGTACCTACCCTTCGGGTAGGGTCCTATACTAGTGTTCATAGGAGATATTCATTTTTAGTTTTACTTCTACTTTCCAGTTGGGCTTGTATTCTGGCCTCTTTACTTTTTGTACACACCATGTTTACTTTATAGTTTACCTTGTGATTGTATCTTTTTGTGTGCTTGGTTTGGGTGAGTTTATAGTTTTAGAGGCAATTCCTTCTTGGTTTTAGGGATATCCTTTACGATGCTAGTTGCCAGCCCCTGGCCTATGGAAGGCGGGCTTGGGGTAGTCATGGAATGGGCCCTAAGGGACGGGTCATGACAGACCTAAATTGGATTAAATGATAAAAATATATTCTAATTTAACATTTAAACCAAATTTAAAGATATTTTAACAGTATAAATAATTTATATGAAAAGGCAGTTTTGAATTAAAATCGGGTATTTTTCACTATTCATCCAAAAATAAAGTTTCTCAGAAAAATCCCAAAAATTCTCCCTAGGATATTTTAAACATTAAAATTTAAAAAATGAAGTTTATTTTATCAAATTAAATTTCTAAATGTGTCTAAAATTAATTTTATAATTTTTCATAGAATGACTTTAAAAGGAGTTCATTTGAGAAAATAGTATTTTCAAACATATAATAACTTTAACAAAAATTATATCTTTAAATCTAAATATTTTTTTTTATATAAACCATTATAAAAATATTTTAAAAATATTTATTAATATTAATATTACTAATTATTATTTCTTTTTTATAATTATCTTATTTAAATAATTATAATATTAAAATGTTGTTTTGTAGAAACTCAGTGTTTTTCATGTAATGTATTCCAAGTCGGTGTTGCGTGTAACGTATTCCAAGTCGGTGCTACATGTTACATATTCCAATACAGTGTTTTATGTAACATATTCTATTCTATTTTCATGTGAAAGGAATGTTTGACTTAGTACAATGAAATGCATCAATTAAAATTAATTCTTTCGAAAAAAATGGTCCATAAAATCTTGGGGTATTACATTATACCACCCTTAAAATTAGTTTTTCCCCATAAATTCATCATTTATGTAACAAAATTAGGATAATTTTACTTCATCATATCTTAAAGTTTCAACGTATCTTCCTCTAACTGGTGATTTCTTCAAAAAAAAGTTTTACCAGGTGAGTGGTCTTGTTTCGTAGAACTTTCTTTGATCAGTCCATAATTTCAAAAGGTTGTTCCTCATAATAAATATCCTGATCCAGTAGCATAACCTATGAGTTTACTAAATTTTATGTGTCAATTATTCACTTCCTTAATATAGATACATGGAACACATCACGGACTTGAGAGAGATTTGGAGGAAGTTCAAATAGATAGGCTATCATCCTGATATGATCAAGAATCTCAAAGGGACCGATATACCTAGGGCTTAGTTTCCCTTTATTTCCAAACCTATAACCTTCTTCTATAGAGAAACTCATAGAAACTTCTTTTCAAAAACTTCAAATTCAATATCACACCATTGGTTATCATTATAACTTTTATACTGACTTTGATCTTCCTTGATATGTTGTTGAATGGTTTTAACTTTCTTGACCACTTATTCAGCGATCCTAGGTCACAATATCTTTCTTTCTCCAACCTCATCGCGAAATGTTAGCACTCTGAATTTATTCCCATAAAGGGCTTCATAAGGTTCCTTCTTAATTTTTATTTGAAATCTATTATTGTAATAAAACTCCACTAGAGGAAGGCGTTGATCCCAACCACCTTTGAAATCTAGAGAACAAGATGTCAACATTTCCTCTAGGGTTTGAATTGTTATTTTAGGGTAATGATCTATCTAAGGATAATAAGAAATGTTTAAACTCAATTATATATCAATATCTTACGGAATACTTCTCCAGAACATTTCAGTAAACCTCGAATCCTAATCTTATACAATAGAATGTGGTACTCCCTTAAACCTTACCACTTCCTTGATGTATATCCTAGAATGTTGATCCAGAGATAAGTCTTCTATGATAGCAATGAAGTGTGATGTCTTAGTAAGTTGATAAACTACCACCCATATATAATTAAACCTTTTAGAGGTTTTGGGTAGTCCAATGATAAAATACATAGTGATGTAATCCCATTTCCATTCTAGTATGGGTACAGGATGCAACATACCCTTTGAATTTTTTCTTCCAACATTAACTTGTTTGCATACCAAACACTGAGATACAAACTCCATTATATCTCTCTTCATTTTATCCCACCATAAGTATTATTTCATGCCCATATACATCTTTGTACTTCTAGGATGAATAGTGAATGAATAACTATGAGCTTCATCTAACAGATACTTCTTCAAATCTCGTATGGAAGGAACACATGAATGGTTCCTAAACCTTATCATTCTAACCTGATCAAGGTTATACTCAGGAACATTTATAACTTACTTTTTAGCTCATCATATTCCTTCTACACCTCCTTAATCTTCACTTGGATAGAGGGCTAAATATTCATTTGAGAAAGTTTATATTTTCTCCCTTCCTTTCAAATTTCCCGATCCATCATTTTAAAATCTAAAAATATTGGATCTTTTTTGATCCTCATCATGGATAATCTATCATGATCTTTCTAACTCAAAGCATCGGACACCTTGTTCACTTTCTCATGGTAGTAATGTATTGATCAATCATAATCCTTTATCAACTCAAATGATATTCTTTGCTTCGTTTTCAAATCCTTCTATGTGAATATATATTTCATAATTTTATGATAAGTATATATATCATACATTTCTCTATAAAGATAATGCCTCCATATATTTAATGAAAAAATTACCATTGATAACTCCAAATCATGAGTTGGGTAATTTTTCTCATAAATCTTCAACTAGATCAACAAATAAGATAACCATGTTATTATACATAATAACACATCCCAATCCTTTCTTGGATACATTGATATAGATTAAAAACCTTTCTCTGCAATAGGTTAATGTAAGAACAAGTGCACTGACTAACCTTATCTTTAGTTCCTTGAAATTTTCCTCACATTCATTTGTCTAGAGGAACATGAAACCCTTATAAGTTATCTTGGTCCGGTTATTATATAGTTGTGAGAAATTCTCCATAATCCATCAATAATATCTAGATAAACCAAGAAATCTATAGATCTTAGTCCTTGTGGTTGGTCTAGGATAGCATTCAATATTCTCTATCTTTGATGGATCTACTGTTATACTATCTCTTGAGATTATGTGACCCAAAAATGAAACCTTTTACAAACAAAATTCACACTTTGTAAATTTTTTATATAGTTTTTTATTCCTTAGGGTATTTAGTATAATTCTTGAGTGATTTTCATGTTCTTCCTTTCTCTTTTAATATATAATAATATCATCTATATAGACTACCACAAACTGGTTGAGGTAATCTCTAAAGACTCTATTCATTAAATCAATGAATATGTTAGGGGCATTGATAAGACCCAAAGGAATAAATATATATTCATAGTGTCCATAACTTGTACAAAATTTTATCTTGAGTATATCCTCCTTCTTAACCCTCAATTGATGATATCCAAAATGAAAGTCATTCTTGGAAATGTATTGATATCCATGTAGTTCATCAAATAAGTCTTCAATATAGGGAAGAGGATATTTTTTTCTTGATTGTGATCTTTTTCAACTCCTAATAATTAATGTATAGTTTCATTGATCTGTATTTCTTTTTCACAAAAAGAACTGGTGCACCCCAAGGTGACAGACTTGGCCAAATTAATTCCTTATCAAGGTTTTTGGGAGTTTCTTATTCAATTCCTACAACTCAATTGAGGCCATTCTATAAGGATACTTTGAAATTGTTGTGGAACCAGGTATAAGTTATATTGAGAACTCAACTTTGAGTTTTGGTGTAAGGCTAGGAAACTCTTCCCGAAATACATTCAAAAAATCCTGAACAATAGGTATATCATCGATGTTGATTTTCTCCCCAACCATTTGATATAAACAACCCTTATGAATGGTAATTAAGACCCATACACTGGATGTAATCTCCATAAGAATTTCATTCTTACCATCACATTGATGGATGATCATAGGATATTTTAAATTATCAAAAGTGACTTCCCTTCCTTAAAAATTGATGTGGGATTTATACAGAGAATTTCAATCTATGACTAATATGATATAAAATTAAAACAAACAAAGAATTAAAAGATTTTCAGGAATCACATTCCCACAAACTTCAACCTGAGAGGGATCACATACTTGGGATGAAATCCTCATACCATTAGTGGTTTTAACTAATAATTCCAAATCTTATTGTTTTGGTGGAATATTAAAACACTAAGAAAATTGTTTACATATTAAAGTGTGGATAGATCTAGAATAAAATATGACATTGACTATTCTGTAGTGGATGGTAAGTGTACCTTTCATCATGTCATTATCGCACATCTCATCCAAAATAGTGAATGCATGACATTTCCCCTTGTACCTCATCTTAAGAGGTTTCAAACATCGATCATCATCACCAGCCAATGAGTTTGGGTACGGGTTAGCATAATTCTCATTATCCTTACACTTATAGTACTATTTCAAGGGAGGTTCATTTTGAAAAACTTTTCCTCCATTAGAATTTTGAGCTAATTTATTCACATTATTTCGACAATAAATTCCTCATTGACCATCCTTTTTGCACTTAAAACATTTACTAGACCCCTTAAGACAAATTTTTCCATGCTTCTTCCCATATTTAGAGCATAAATTAAAAATCATCTTCATTTCTTCATGGTTTTTAGACTTTCCTTTGAACTTCATCTTCCTTTTCTTATCAAAACCATGAGGTTGATACGTGACACTAACATTCATTTCAACCTAGATTTTATAGTGAACAATCTCTTTATAGATACTAAATTCTATTATATCCTTCTCTTATCTAAGCCTTAGATTTAGTACACTGAAAGACCTATTAACTTTACATTAAGGTTGGATGATAATTCTTGAAGTGTACCTCATAAGTCTTGTGAAATTAGCCACATAGGTACCAACAGATTTATCTTCCCTTTACTTAAACTCAAGGAACACTTTCTCTATCTTAGTATGAATAATATGAGGAAAGAAATTATTGAAAGATAAGTTCTAGAACTCATCTCAATCCATGTATTAAATCCCATATTACTGACTTGTATTATTTATTAGAGTCCACCACTAGTCTTCTTCACCTTCCAACTGATAAACAGCCAAAACAACTTTCTCATGCTCCAAACATTAGAGATGTAGAATATATTTTTAGTAGTACTGATCCATTGTTTAGCAACAAGTGGGTCATAATACCCTCTATAATAGGGTGGAAATTTCCTCATTAAAGACTAAACATAATATTGTTCCCTTTTTTTCTCATTTGTAAGTCCACTATGATTCATAGCTTGATGAAGTTGTGTGATCATAAAAACGAGATTTTGCATTACAGATCCCATAGAATTCAGTTTCTTAGGAGAAAAATTGTAGCATTATCCATCATAATCACTATTAATAGGGTTCCTTTAGGTTTTAGCAATTGGATAAAACCAAAATCATATAGTAAAAAATATTTACCATAATTAGGAACCACGTAATCATGAAAAGTCACTTATAGGATGTCTAAATTATCACACCTTCCTTAATCTATGACACCTTCAGTTTATCCTAGGTTATTCATATATAACTTATATTTAAATTAATCATGATGTTTTGTGAAGATTTTATGAATTACTAAATCATATCCACCAGGAGTGTCAGCCCATATGTGCAGTAAGGCTCGTTTTTGTGTACCATATTACCCTGATTCAGGCCTGAGATATCATGTTGGAGTCGTTTCCCCTAGGTAGATATATTCCAGAGGCACATCAACTTGTAGTATCCAGAAAGGGATTTACTTATTCGAAACCACTTACTCTATCCTTTACCAAAATTCTAAGACATTTTCCAATAATTTTCATTATCCTTGGACTTATCCATAGACATTTCCTTAGGGTTCTCACTAATTTTTTCTCATCCTAGATTCTAAAGGTTAACTAAACCTTTCCTCAGATACCAACTATAATAACCCTTTGCTTTCATACATTAACATTAAATAACATTTTTAGAATACATAAACCATTATAAAAATAGATGTCCAAAGACCATACTACTATAGTACCATTGGAAACATAGAAACATAAACACTAGTATATAAATGATCTATAATATCACCCACTTGGTTTTTCTTGACTAGAACCCTTCTTAGATACATCAAACATAATAAATATCTTCATAACCTAGGGAAGGAAACCTAAAAAGGGGTGAGCTCAGATGCTCAGTAAGTGTAAACAAGGGAGACATGTGAGAAAAAACATGGGAATAGGGGTATGATAATGTGATCCTGGAAATAGAAGATCATATCCTTTATATAAAATATAATAAACTAGAATCATGGAACAAATATTTAAATTTTATAAGACATGAATCATAAGAAAATAAAGAACATAATTAATGAAATCATAACATCAGAATAAAAAATGGAATTCTTATATACACATAAGAATACATAATGATTCCATAGTAGTCAATTAATTATTGATGAAGCCATCTTAGTGGAAAAGGTCCTTTGCTGAACCGGTTTCGCTCCACGTTCCTGCCCTATATTGAAAAACTGAGTTTACTCTTCATTCCATCCCTGTAATACTTAAAAAATTTAACTTCTCATTACATCCATGTCTATGTCATGAGATATAAATCTTTACCCAATGCAGTAGAGGGAGATATAGGTCCCACCCATCTCATAATGAAATCATGCACACATGGGATAAAATATCATTAAAAATCATATCATAATACCTAAAATGAAATGGTAATCACAAAAATGTAATCATATCATAACTTGTAGAAAAATATACAGGTTTCATACTTATTTTATTAAAATCCCAACCCATGAAAAGGAGCGGGTTTTAAAATCATATAACTTGTGGAAGATAAATAGGTGGCATAAGAACCATTCTATCAAAACATAAACCATTCAAGAAAAAAATAATGAATTGAACCTTCATATAATTTCCTAGAAGGGAATGAATAACATAAATAGATATCATATTAGATGGAAAATAACATGGAAATTTATTTTGAAAACACTTCTTGAGGAATATCCTTTCTTTCGGAAAAAATACTTTTTTAAAAACATAAAACCTTTTGAAAACCAATTTCCATGAAAACTTATAAAAGAGGCTTGAAAATGTTTTGAAAACTATTTATTTGAAAATACTTTGAAACCCTATAAATAAATATTAAAATAATTTTGAAAACTATTTCTTTTAAAATACATTAATAAACATATAAATAAATATTGAAAATGTTTTAAAAACATTTTACTTGAAAACTTATAAAAGAAGCATTAAAAAAATTTAAAACCATTTTATTTGAAAATAAATTAAAAAATTAGAAATAAATATTTAAAACATTTAAAATACTTTTTAAAACATAAAAAAAAATTGAAAACCTTTTTCTTTGAAAATATATTTCAAAACATTTAAAGGAAGCATTGATAACCATAAAACATTTTTGAGAATCCCTTTTCATTGAAAACCACTATAAATATAATGAATATCCATAATATTAGGAATAAATTTTCTTTTAAAAAAAGAATAAATTTTTAATATTGTAAAGTAATCTTAAAGGTAATATAATTCATAAAAGTGGGTAAATCCATACATGTTGTATGGGGTAAGAATAATTTTCCTTTTTCTACATGGTAAAGGGTTAGAAAAATTCCTTGTTCGAAAAGTGACAAGAATATTCCTTCGAGAAAATTGGTAAAAGTAAAAAAGGTAAAAAAATTATTTTAAATATTACAGGATAATAGTATAATTTTCATGGAAACCCTTTTTAGAAAACATGGTTTTGAAGGAACCCATATTTCCCATCGAAGAGAGTGTAAAGTCAGAATTTCATAAAAACACTTTCTTAACTATATTATGTACCAAAGAAAAATGGTACCAATGCATGAATATATTATGAATAACTAGAGTATAAAATAATTCATGAGTTCTCTTGAGAGATAGATCATAATATTTCATCAAAGGAAGCATAAACATAAACAATCTCGAAAAGTAATGAGATTGTTTCAATAAACTCCAACTACTTGGTAACTTTGAACCATACTCCCCATGTAATAAAAATGATATTAAATGAAGCTTAAAATATAATTAAAATAATGAGATTAATTTTATGACATTTAAAAGGTGGTATATACACCTCATGTAAAAATATAGTTGTATAACATGGAATGTGTCCCAAAAAAATAAAATTGAGACAAAATTACTTTACTGATTTGGTAACTTTTGAAATATAAACCCAATGAAAGAAATATCATAGAATGGATATGTAAATACCAATAATTTTATTTATAATAATAATATAATACATCCATTATCAGTATAGACACCATAGAAAAGTAGTGGGGGTGAATAAAGCATGTATCTCGTAGAAATAAAAATTGAGATGAAATTTTCTTACCTTGTGTATTAACTCTCTTCGTACTCATACAAGATTCCTATATAATAAATTTAATTTTATTATAAATCTTTTAAATAAAATTATTATTATATCTAATACCATATATTGTTTTATTATGACCTTATATTACCCACTTGTTAACAATTCTAAGTTAATGTTTCACATTGCGTAATATCTGCTATGTTCTTTTCATGTGTCTTAATTTGTTATATCTTTGGTCCTTAAACTTATATCATAATTTCAAAAATGCAAAAAATGATATAAATATCATATATATTTATTATATTTGTATTATAATAATATATATAATATAGAATTATGAAATATAATACAATGTTCATGGAGATGGTAAGTCGTATATATGTATGAATGTTGTTTCGTTTTCAATATCATGTTGAAAAAAAGAAGGAAAATGACATATATATATATATATATATTATAATTAAAATATAATTATTATTTCATATATTTTATATAATTTCACTAAACTAATCCTTAATACATTCCATGTAATGTGTGAACAAATCACATCGCTTTGAGGGGGCGGTAGTCCACTCTTCCTGAAACAAAACTATCGTATTTACAAAAAATGTAAATTATAAAGATGTGTGTTGTAAAATGATTAAATAAGATTAAATAAATAAAAAATATAATACACAACATATATAAACTTAGTTTCCATCATAATTTACACCATAATATTTGGTAAATGAAAAATAAGTAATCATCATTTTGTGAGGTGGTAGTTCGCTATACACATAAATAACATGTTTATTGCCCATTAGATGGAAGTTTTTGTAAGTTTAGGTAGAAATATTATCATAAAAACAACCTATTATATTTATTATACTTTTATTTTTATACAATAATCGAATAATAAGTCTTTATGGGTGGATAATTAAAATAAAGTAAAAGAACTTGAGGAATAATGTTACCTCTTATTTGGGTAACTTCTTTTAGTTTGCACCAAATGGATTCTTTGGATTGATTTCTGACCTAGGTGAGGATTCTAAGATTATAGGGGGATGTTGAAGATTTATTTTGGAATATATTAGTCGATCCTATGTGGCTTTAGAGGTTTGATTATGTGGGAGGGGAGGAGGTCTTTTTATAGTGGAGGAGGAGTGGCACTCTTTGTAAATTTTGGGAAAAGGAATTCAAACCACATTTTTCCCATGTAAAGTGAATCAAATAAAGAGACAAATTATATCCAAGGTATTATAGGGTCTAAATATGGCCATCAAATTCCTATTTTTCATGTTTATAGGTCATTTTGTCCCTTAAGATTAATTTTTGGTCCCTTATTAAGCTTAATTTTATCTTAGTCATTTTAATTAATTTTAATTACTTTCACTAATATTTTGGGTCAAAAAACTAATTTTAAATTATTATTTATTATAAATTATTATAATTACAAATATGGAATAATTTTTTTTCAAATTTCAATCATTGAAGTTTCATAAATTAAATTTAATTTAATCTCGCAGTCCGGTCGATAATGTAGGTTTTTGAAATAAAAATGATCAAAAGTTTGCTTTGTTTTTATATCAAATTTCAATGTGAAATTGGTTCCAATGACATAAATTGGATTAATTGGTAAAAATATAATCAAATTAAACTTTTAAACCAAATTAAAATATAATTTAACTTGATAAATAATTTAGATGAAAAGGAAGTTTTGAATTAAAATCTTGTATTATCACTATTCATTCAAAAAATGAAGTTTCTTAAAAAAATATCTAAAATTCTCCCCAAGATAATTTCAATATTATAAATTCAAAAATTAAGTTTATATTATCAAATTAAATTTATAAATATGTATAAAATTAATTTTATTATTGTTTACAGAAGGATATTAAAAGTAGTTCATTTTAGAAAATAGTATTTTAAAACATATAAGGACTTTACCAAAAATTATATACTTCATTATCAATATGTTTTATTTATATAAGATCATTATAAAAAATATTTTAAAATTATTTATTACTATTAATATTACTAAGTTTAACGGCTAGGTTTTAATAATCTTATTTAAATAATTATAATAATAAAATAATGTTTCGTTGAAACTAAGTATTGTGTGTAATGTAGGCCAAGTATTTGTTGCATGTAATGTACACCCAGTTGATGTTGTGTGTAACATACATCAATCTAGTGTTTCATATAATATACACTATGTTTTTGTCATGTGAAAGTAATGTTTGACATAGTTCAATGTAATATATCAATGAAAATTAATTCATTTGGAAAAAAATGCTTTTTTAAAACTCAGCATGTTACAACTTCATAATGAAGATCTACCTCATTAGTAGTGATAGTGAATTCACATGCTTAATCCCTGGGTTAGAATGGTTTTTAAGGCCTATTTTCTATATTGAACTAAGGTTTGGTGCGTTTTTTTCATATTCAATAAACTCTATACACATTAATTACTTTAGTATGGGTAGATCATTATCTATGACTTTTTTTCTATTTCATTAATTGGACTCAGAGCCATATTTCTATAATTGTGGGATTCAAGTCATTCCTTACCACACATAAAACTAGTATCTAATCCAATTAGGTAATTACTCATGTGAATTATATCATATTTAATACATGTAGGTGATTTTACTTTCTTCTCACATGTGTCTTTCCATTGGTACTGCTATACACAACATTCACTTTATTTTCTAGAGAATATTGAGAGGTTATAGTTTCCATATCTACCTTAAGAACACATCTGAAAATATATATGTATCTACCAAAACATCTTATAGAAAACAACCTTTGAAAACTATGATATAATCCTTTAAATAAAAGATTTATTTTACTCTTAGTATTAGAGAAGAAACTAGAACCATACCTCACAAGTCATGTGAAATTTTATTCATATGATACAATATATCCATCCCCTTTTTTCTTAGATTAAAGAATTACATCTCCATTTTTATGAAATTTGTGTGAGGAAAATAATTATAGAATAATATCTTATTGATAACTTCTAATTCCATAGAGTCTACTTCCACCTTTTCTATGGACTTGTTTATGAGACTCCACCACTAATCAATATCAACAACATGATAATAGGATAAAAAAATGACCTTCTTAGGATCCATGCACTACTAAATAGAAAATATCATCTCTATTTTATTAACCCACTACTCATCAAATAGTGGATTAGAAGACCCGCTAAAAGAGGCTTGATGTATCCATATAAATGACTTGATATTGATTTTCTCCTTATTCAGTAAATTTAGGATCTCAATACAATTTGGGTTGTTTCCCATAGTTTGATACAGTTTAGTGAGCATTATAACAAGGTTTTATATCCTAGTACCAGAATAAGTATTTTTTCCATCAAGAAAATATCTATATTTTCCAATTCACTTATTTTTTTCATGGTTCATTCAGTTTTCCTCTATTACCTTGAATGATTAAAAATTTTTAATGAGTAAACTTAAATTCGTGAATATAAATATATGGAAACTATAAACATATAAGGTGTATTTCTTATATGTCAAGTATATATTGGGTGATGAATTTCTAGGTTTCAATCTAGATTATCCATGGTCAGTTCTATAACTTAATTACTCTTATATATTCATATCCTTTATAATGATTCATAAATATGATTCAACTAACTAATATATATTCCCTAGAAGTTCCAAATTAGGTGTGCAGTTGGGCCCCTTTTTCATGCACTGGGTGACAATTGATTCAATGCCCAATTTTTCCATTTTGAGGTTATTACCCCTAGGAACATATGTCAGAGATCCTGATTCAACTTGTAGTATCTATAAAGGAATATAATTTCTTGGATTACCAAATAGATTCCACTTTACCAAATTTTTGAGATATTATCATATACTTTGACTCATCTATTGGAATTATACCTAGAATTTTCACTAATTTTATATAAATTAATCAAAAAAATAATCATTCCTTCACTCTAATCTAAACTAAAGAGAGCCAAGATAAACATAAAAGAATTAATAAATTAATATTATGATTTAGATAATATATCTTGAAAACATTCACAAAACTCGAGGATTAATGTTCTTATATAATAGAAATTTACTTCTTAAACAACTTATTTTTTAGTACATGAAATCATTACACATTAATTATGATCTTATATACCCTTTTCTAGACATCCCAAATTTCATAATTATCATCATATTCATGGAAGTAAATATATAAGAAAGGGGTGATCTCAGAAACTCATTAATGAAAAATAATGATATAATTTGTCAAATTATAAAAATGAAGGAGAACATGAGGAGTATTATAGTCATCTTATTAAAAGATCACAGGATGATAAATGATAATATTTAAACATTATAGAGTAAAAAATATTATAAAAAACAATAAAAAATCATAAAAGTTATTACATTTCTCAAAATGCATCATGAAATAAATGTGATGATTACTTTAAAAATATGGAGTAATAATGAAAACAGGGATTTATTTGGAAACTGTAACTTATATCCGATGATAATGATGATATATTGTAGTTGTTGTTAATATTTTTTAGTCAATTCAAGGAATAAGTTGGTGTAAAAGGGTCAAAAGGTTGTTATGCAGGAAGCCTTCAATAATAAATTATTCCAAAAGGATGAACCAATAGTATAAGCATCTGAATAGATGCAAGATCTACTTATAATATGTAATGACCCGGGATTTTTTAATGATAATTATTTCCAAAATAAATGTGTGTTATATTATATTATATAAGTATTAGACACGTAGAGTAAACAGAGAAACACACAAATAATTCATTAATTAATGAAAATAGTTACATTATTCAATTACTAAATCCAATAAATTCCAAATACTAAAAGGGTATAAGAATTAGATAATATAAAAACTACAATGAGAAAATTTGGATCACCCCAATCAGCTAGAATCATCCCTCCCCCAAAAAACTATGGAAAAGAAAAAAATATTAGTATACCAATTGACATTTTATAAAATGAAAATTTAGAACCTTGAGATAAATTGAGGTGAATAAATAATTAATAACTGAATGAGTATTTCTTGGTGAGTAGATGACAGTTGTAATAGTAATGTATCCATTGGTATAGTAATATGATCATTGGGTATAGTAAACTGGCCATTGGGAATAGTAACCTAACTCTTGGAATAGTAATTTTACCTTGAAATTATGAAATCTAATATAAATAATATTTACAAAGATTAATTTAAGTAAATATAAATATTATAATTAAAAAAATATCAAGATTAAAAAAACTCAAAGAAAATATAACATCATTTTGAATAAATTTTATTTAAAAGGAATTCATAATAATAATAATTTTTATATTAAAACATAAAATGAATCATGATATAATATTATTTTCATAAAATGAAAAGCATATTGAAAATTATCATGTTAAAATTTTCTAGTGGAGATTTTTTTTGTAATTTTCTGAAATACTTCAACTTTCAGGTTAATAGTAAAAATAAATTTTTCCATAATCAGTGTATCGTGAATTACATCATTCGTTATGTATTAATTAAAAAATCATTTCAATAAATTGAGTCTTGAAAAAAATTATTTAATTTGATAAATTAGCAATTAAAACAAAAAAAAACAAGATTTATAAAACTAAAAGGTATTTTCCATGTATTACATTAAAATAAATTTTTCTCATTTTTTCACATTTCCTTTTGATTAAACTAATGAATTAGAATTATAAAGTGATCAAAAGTATCAAAATCATTTTATTTAATTCATATTTTGTTTATAATGTCAAAATTTTCACTATTACAGGGTTTACCTTAGATATAGTATTTTATTAAATATTTTAACTCCAAAATGGATATATTCTCAAGTATAAATAACCCCTCTTCATCCCCTTGGAAAACCACTCCCCCACACATAAATAATACAAAAATTCTTCCAAATAATCTATCTAAATCCCCTAAGAATCCTTAGGGATGTTCTGGAGTAATAAAACTCTAATCATTATATAATTTAAGGGCTGTAGAAAAGGAACCACTTCAAAAAAGAGATAATATCACTTCATCCTTTAATTTTGTTTTCCTATTTTAATTTCAAATCCTATTTTTTATAATTAAAACCATTTTAAACAAGTTATATAATATGAAAAAAAATATCTTGATATTTTTAATATACAATAAATTTTTTTCTTTTTAGTATAATCATATATTATACGTCTCGTGCCTCCACTTTAAAAAATGTCTTGTTAACAATTTGTTAATCACTAATGAGGATGTTTCCAACTTATTTTATATTACCAAAATTATGTATGGTTATACTAAATTATTTATAATATATAAATGAATAAATATATTAATTTTAAGATTCTAGAATTAAAATTACTTATATATTAATTTCCTTGAAAAAATAGAAAAATTGAAAAAAAAATGATTTTTTAAGGAAAACAAGATATCAAAACGCTACAATTTCAAAAAAGAAAATTAAGAATTATAATAAAATGATTATTATTGATAAATAGTGAAACAAATACAATAATTATATTCATTTTCAATTATTTAATAAACCTTTGTTTATTATTCATTTGGTATAAAATCAATGAAATAAAGAAAGATTTAAGGTAGGGAGATTCTCGAACCCAACTACTTTTCTTTGGGTTATCAATTTTCTCATAATTTTTAGAATTTATATTCCGATTATATTAATTAAATATCATTTAATTATTATTCCCTTTTTCCTTTTAGTGATATACATGTTTTTATTTCCAAATTTTTTTCTAACCCAAATACAAATTTTTTCAAAAAGACTTTTTTTTCAAAACACACATTTGACTCGTCCTGAGTTATTTCTTCTTCTCTCAAGAATGGTAATGTTTATGCAAAATATATTCTCCCTTATTCAATAAGGAACCAAAATCTTTATTCATGAAATTATGATTTATGAAAACCTTATGAAACCCATTCCTTTACATTGATTATTTTATGACTATGATTATTATACATTCTATATGGCATGCATCATCATAAGCATTTATGATTTGATGGGTGGGTATAGAATTATATATCCCTTTAATTAATCAGGTAATTTCTTGTATCTCATTAGATTATGTGCAATATTGATGAACATGATTCTATATTTGTTCACAATTAGGATGTTATGATTATCCACATATGTTATGTGTGAACATGATGCTAGATTTGTTCATAACTATGTGTGGTATTTGACCACTATGACATGATGTTTCATTTTTATACATGTGGAAAAATTCCAAGTCTTATAAAATGTTTCCCTTATTATGTTGATAAGGATCATATTATTATGATATGATGGTATTTATTATGCTCAACCATGTACTATTACTTCATGTCCCTTATTTCTCCCCTAACTAGGCTTCTACCTCACCCCTTTATTTGATGTATATCATCAAGTGACAACATGTACTAATGATATTGATAGATATTTACAAGGATAATGAATAATAATTTAAATAAGGTTTATGTTTTATTATATAAAATTTATTTATGATCCTACTTTTCACAAGACACTAAACCTTTGGATCCTTGACTGTATCATTATTATGTTATTTATCTTAAAATTATTTAATAATCATATATGAAAAAGTTGTGTTTTAATAGTTGTTATTATAGTTACAATTTAGTTAATTTCATAATTAGTATTATAAAACATTTGTGAAACCCAAAATTATAAGTCTATGTATAGGAAAACATCATAGAATAATTATTTTAGAAAAATGATGAACATAGGGATATTATATTATATGTTGTTAGAGTTAGTTTTAGAATAAATATAAATTATTTATTCATGCTTTGATGCAATATTTTTTTCCAAACCTTTTAGAAAATTATGGTAACCAAGAGAAACCAGGCCAACAACCCATGTGAGGGACAATTCTATAATTTCTTGAATGGCATCCCTAATTCCATGGGAGGTGGAGTTCAAAACATTATTGCGATTATTACCCATATATCTTGGGCTATGAAAAATAAGTTAAAGCACATGGAACGTCCACCTTCACCCTATAAGGAAAAACTAGATATCGAATCCTTTATACAGCAATAATCATTGACTTTTAGTGTATCTTTTGATCTGTTTATCGTCGAATAGTGGGATAACTCAATGAATAATTTTTTTATGATACACTATTATGAGATTGAGAAATTGAGTCTAGTTTTATATCATTTATATGGAGAACAAAATCAATGGTATAATTGATAAATAACAAAAATCTGAAGGATGAAATGGATGATATATAGTGGGAAAACATTAGGAAAATATTTTTTAATAAGTACTTCCCTCAAACGGTTCAAAAAAAGATGTAAAAATAATTCTTAGATAAGAGTAAAAATAAAGGTTAATCTTCCATTTCATACAAGTAAAACATCGCTAGGGCTTTAATATATTCCTTAGGTTTTTTTATCAACAATGATATCAAACTATATATATAATTTAGTGCTTTAAAACAACACCTTCAAAAGGCTCTACTTTAAGAGTTATGAATAAGTAGTTTGATGTTCAATTAATATAGATATAGATTTTATAGAATGGTCCCATAGTTGTAGTTATCTAAAGAGAAGAATCTAGTTTCAATCTAGTGGGTCAAATGAAAAAGGAGGAAAGAGGTTCCAACCACCCACATCTTAAAAATTTTGGAAGAAGAATCATGGGAATTTTCTATGATGGACTAGGAAATTCTTTAATTGTGGGAGAGAAGGCAACCAAAGTCATGAATATTGAATATACATTAAGAAGCTGACCAACATTGTGAAGGAAATTAAGGAACCTACTATTGCACCACCCGTGGTTAAATGCTTCAACTATAGGAAGAATGGTCACTATGCAAGCTATTTCACAAAAAATGGGTGATTGAGGGTATTCAGCATCAGCAACCACCAAATCCAACGGATAAAGGGAATTCTTATTCCACCACTACTATTGAATTGGATTGTGAAAACATAGTTGAAAAAGGTATAATTCATATTCTCTCAATAATTGAATTTTTTTATTTGATTCTAGTTCTATGCATACCTTTATATCATGAAAGTTTTCTAGAATTATTAAATTTATCCCCTGATACCTTGACATAGAGATATATCAAAATAGACCTAGTGGTACAATAATTTCAACTTAAGTATTGGAAACTTCTTCTATTAGCATATGTGGGAAGATTCTTCCAGTGAATCTCACAATCCTTCTTTGGGTGGAATTTTAAACTATATTGGGAATGGATTGGATCTTGTCATATAGATCACATATCAATTTTTAAGGAAAGGAAATATCATTTTATATTCCAAACCATCCCATACTCCTCTACAAATTTAAGGAAGATCATGAATCAACTTTTTAAATTCCTCAAATGGTGTGGGTGTTGATACCGTATAAAGAAGAATACCTTAGCCAAGGAGTTGAGTCAAAGAAAGGTATCAAGAATAAGGATATTCCCATTTTTAGGGAATAAATTTATGTATTTTCTAAACACTTGACTAGACTTCTACCAGATCATAATGTAGATTTCTCAATAAATCTCATAACCAGAGCCACTCCTATCTCCAAATTCTCCTATAGGATGGACCTTATTAAACTAGAGGATTAAAAGAAGAAACTACAAGAGGATTTGGACAAAGGGATGATACTCCCTAGTCTATCACCTTGGGTTGTTCTAGTGCTCTCTAAAAAGAAAAAGTATTGATCAATGTGGATACGTATTGATTATTAAGAAATCAACAAGATCACTATAAAGAATAAGTATATTATACCAAGGATTGATTACTTTTTGGATCAGCTAAGAGGATCTCAATACTTCTCAAAGGTGGATCTTCATTCATGATATCATCATATAATGGTGAAAATGGGAGATATTTAGAAGACAACCTTATGTATAAGGTATAGAAACTATGAGTTCACAATGACACACTTTGGACATATTAATTCTCTTAAAATATTCATGGATTATATTAGTAGAGTTTTTAAATTACACCTTGAAAAAAAATTGTAGTTTTATCAAAAATACTCTAATTTAGTATATAATAAAGGAGGAACCTAAATATAATATAAGGATTATACTGTAGACATTAAAGAGTGATAAAATGTATCAAAACTTCAAAAAGTGTGAATTTTTTATGTAGAAAATCATATTCATGGGGCATATGATCACAAGTGAAGGAATTTATGTAGACCCTTCCAAGACAAAGGCAGATGGGAAATGGACTAAACCAACTTGTGTGACAAAAATTCTTAGTTTTATTAGATTATCATGGTACTACCTTTTTTTTAGAAATTTTACACAATTTTATAGCCACTAACTATGATTATATGGAAATTGGTAAAGTATGTATGGATGTAAAAATGTATTAATGCATTAAGGATCTTAAGAATAATCTAATAACTATGCATGTACTCACACTACCAACAAGTTGAGAAGGTCTTGTGATATATAGTGATGATTAAAACATTATTGGGTTGGGTACTCATGAATAATGAAAAAGAGATAGGCTATACCTCACAAAAACTAATGATTCATGAGATTAACTACACCACACATGATCTGGAGTTAGTAGTTGTGAAATTCACTATGAATGTTTGATGGAAATACCTCTATGGAGAGAATTTTAAAATATATATTGATCATAATAGTCTAAAGTATATATTCACATAAAATTATATCAACATGTGTCAAAGAAAATGGTTATATTTAATCAAGGAATATGATTTCTCTATTCACTACCATCTAGGAATGGAGAACAAGTTGGTTTATGCTCTTACTAAAAATGAACCTACTATTGTATCCATGTTTTGGATTGAGAAAGACCCTATATTTATGGATATGAAATGGATGGATCTATAAATCATAATGGTATGGAAAAAATCCTAACTTTCCCAACCATCTATTCAATAAAAGATCAAGGAGGCCCAATGGGATGATTTGGAGCTTCAAAATAAGTAAAAAGTAGTTAAGGAAGAGAAGATTCATAAATTCCATATCAATATGATGGTTTTATTAAAATTGAAAAAAGGAATTATGTTCCTTTATAACATAAGATAAATGAAGAGCTATTATATAATGCACATAACTCTTCTTTATCTATCCATCCTAGAAGTACCAGGATGTACTGTGATCTTAGAGAAAATTTATGGTGGGAAAACATGGAGAAGTAGATTGCTAAAAATATCTCAAGGTTCTTGGTAATGTCATCATCTTAAAGAAGAGTGTCATAAGTCCATGGGGATGATGCATCTATTTCATATACCCATGTGTAAATGGGATAACATCACCATGGACTTTGTCACTAGTATTCCGAATACATAAAAAGAAAACAAGGTGATATATGTTGTTATGGGTTTACTCACCAAGACTACCCACTTAATTTCTATTCGATAAGGTTTATATCATGAAAAAATGACAAGATATATATATAATAAATGTTGAGGCTACATAGGGTACCACCTTCAATCGTCTCTGATTGTGATCCAATGCTCACTTCTAAATTCTGTAGAATTCTTAAACCTGATTTGAATTTGGAATTTTAATATGGCTTTTCTCCCCCAAACTAATGGTCAATCTGAAAGGACTATTCATACACTATGGGTAATGCTAATAACCTACTCAAATAAAATTAATGGTGGATTGGATCAACATATCTCATTAGTTGAGTCCTCATAAAATAAAAGCTTCCAATAAATTATTCAAATGGCACCATATGAAGCTTTATATGGGAAGTGATGTCAAAATTCTATATGTTATGATAAATTCATTGAACAAAATCTACATGAACATGATATTTTTAAGAGATTATAGAGAAGGTTCATGCCATACAATAGCCTATTAAAGTTTCTCAGAGTCAAAAAAATTTCTATTCTGACAACCATTGAAGGGGCATGGAGTTTGAATTTGTAGAAAAAAATTTCCTTAAAATATCACCATGGAAGAGATTCATGCAGTTTAAAAATAAATGTAATTTTAGCCCTAGGTTCATTGGCCACTTTGAGATATTTGATCACATAGGAAAAATGGACTATCATATTTCACTTCCTCCCAATACGGCTCAAGTTCATGATGTGTTCCATATATCTATAATAATAATGTATATACCCAACCCCTCACATGTGATGAATATAAAGGTGGTACAACTAGAGATTGGACTCTCGTATGAGGAGAATCTAAATAATATCTTGGACTATAGTGACAAAGTTCTATGAAATAAGATGAATCACCCTATCAAATTATTATGGTGGAACCACAAATATGAAGAGGCGGTGTGGGATGTGTCGTTATCTATTCTCAACAAGGGAATAAACTTCTAAATTGGTGAATAATTTAATGACCCGGTCCTTATAAATTATAATTATTTCTGAAATTAATGTGTTTTATATGATATTATATAAGTATTATACACAAAGATAATATAGAGAAACCAACAAAACATTAATTCATTAATGAAATTTTTTTATTATTTAATGACTAAATTCATTAAAATTACAAAATATTACATTTTAAAAAATAGAAAATAGAAAATATATTGTGAAAATTAGGATTCCTTTGATCGACTAGAATCATCCCTCCTACAAACAACATTATGGAAAAGAACCAAAATATTAGTAATCAAATCAAAATTTTACAAAATGGAAATGTATAATATTTACATAAATTGAGGTGTATAATTAATAAAAGAATGGTGTAGTATTTATAGAAGGTAATGTGATTGTTGGAATAATAATGTGACCATTGGAATAGTAAAATGTCCATTGGTAATAGTAAACTAACTGTTGAGAATAATAACATGACCATTGGAATGGTGATATGACATAAAAATAATGGAATGTAATATAAATAATATTTATCATGAGTAATTTAAGTGTATATAAATTAAATAATTTTAAAAAATAAATATCATGATTAAAAAACTCAAAAATATATAAGCACATTTTTAATAATGTGTATTTTAATGTATTTCTTAAAAATCATAATTTTTATATTCAAATTTAAAATTATCTACGCTAGAATATTTTTTTATAAAATTAATATCATTTTTAAAATTATAATTTTGATATTTTACATGGTTTATCTTTTGGTAATTTTCTAAAATATTTTAATTTTCATGTGAATTGTAAAAATACAGTTTTTTCCATAACAAGTGTATCTTGAATAACATCATTCATGATTTAGTAATGTTATTATAATTTCTAGGACTTTTGGCTCAACAAAAACATATTTAATTTTATAAATGAATCACTAAAATATAATAAACAATGTTCAAAACCTAAAAAAGTACTTTCCAAATTCTAATACCTATAGTATTATATTAAAATAATATTTTCTCAATTTTCCACCTTCCTTTTGATTAAAATAATAAATTAGAATTATAAAGTGATTAAAAGTCTTAAAATCATGTTATTAAATTCATATATGGTTTATAATGTCAAAAATATCACTATTACAAGGTTTACCGTAAATATTGAATTTTATTCAATATTTTAACTCAAAAATACCCCTCTCCAAAAGTATAAATATCACCTCTCCCTCCCCTTGGAAAACCACTACCCCACACATACCAAAACCAAAAATATTATAAATCTTCTCCCTTAATCCACTCAACATCCTTAGGTATTGATAGAGCAAATATTTTCAATTAATTTATATTGAATATCATTGTTTATACTCCCAAAAAAATGTTATTGGATGGGTAATTGTCATGTTTTTAGGTTTTAGTGTTATTTTGAACCCAAATGCAAAAATGTCCAAATTCTGCATTTTGGACAGATTTTCACTACAAGGGTATTTTGGTCATTTACAAAAAAATATAAATCCAAATTTTATGATTATAATTTCTTTAGAATCCTAATTTAATTTCCTTCAACTTTGTCTTCTGAACCAGGATCTGATTCTACCATCTTGAGGTCCAAACAATTCACTGAAGTTGAAGATTATTGAGGAACACCAAGGAAGCTTCCAGGAAATTTCTTCCAGAAAAACGAAGGTTCAGTGAAATATCCATAACTCGCTCAAAACGACTTTAATGGAGCTGCAAGTTTGTGGATAGACGGATAAGAAGATTTTGAACAAGTTTCATTAAGGAGGCCACGCCGGAAATGGCCGTGTTCAGGGACATTAATTCAGTCCAAAACGGTGTTTTTCGGTTTGATGATTCTGATTGGACAGAATAAATTGTCAAAGGAAATTGGTCATAACTCTCGTAATACATGTCCAAATCCGCTGAAATTTTGAGAGGACACGGACAAGGGAATTATGAACAACATTCAAGAAGGGCCCAACGCGTGAAGATGTCATTTAATGGGGCTAAAACGCGTCGACAGTCGGGTGAAGAATTCTGGCTATAAAAGGAGGAGAGCTCCACCCTCTCAAGCATCCATTCTCCATTCCATTCCTTCTGGGACACCAAGAAGGAGAACTTTTCAGCTTTCTCTTTTATTTATTTTCTTTTTCATAGTTTGTTAATGTCTTCTTATTCCCCATTCAACTCGATTACCCTTACTATGGTGGGGTAAACTTTTGGAGTGATTGGGGAAGGGTTGGTTTTCTACATTGTAATGCTTGAGTTCTTGGACGCAATTGAATAAATTTCTTTATTCTTCAAAGTTGTTTTCAATTTCTTATAGCGGATTTTATAATCAAGTGCGATCGTTCTTGAATATTAATTCCGTTATTGATTTTTGCCTTGGTAAAATAATCAATATCTCCCTCCACTAATTTCTGGTTTATATACGATGGAATAAACCTGGAATTAGTGGTGAAGTACTCGATGATCGTCAGTACGTGTAAAAGGTGTAGTGAATGTTATTGATTGTTTGGGATAAACAAAACCCGATCGGGAATTGCCCATTTCAATTAAGGATATTCAATACAACTATTTTACACATGGAATGAGAGTTGACCAAACCAAGATCTTGGTAAGGTTTTCTCTCACAATAATAATTTCACCAAGGAAGTGAGAGGAAGCGATTGTGGAAACTCACTTTAATCAACTAAGAAGAAGAGGTTTGAATTAAATTGAACAAGGATAGCATTATAATTTGGAAACCGACCCCGACCTAATCACCCTTTTTAATTTCATTGTTTTTCAATCATTTGAATTTCAAATTTCCTTTCACAACATTTTTACCCCCGTTTTAAAGTGACAACCCATTTTGTGTGCACTCCTCTTCGGGAGACATCCTAGGTCAACCACATTACTACATTTTAACTTAGGAAATAATTGTTTTGCCACGCCCTACGACAGGCGTGCGTCAAACTTGGCGTCGTTGCCGGGGAGGTAGTGCCACAAAATAATTGTTAATATTTTACTTTTTCAATTAAAAAAAAATCTTTCACCATGTTGTTTTCAAACGATTATTTCTTTAATTCATGGAACAATTACCCACCAGTGCGAGAACCAATTATTGAGTCACCTTGGTCTATAGATTATAAAGTTTCTTTCTTGGCCCGACAAATTCGAGGAGCTCGAATCAAAATCATCATAGAGGAAGAATTCAAGGATCTCATTGAAAACCTTAAAGAGAACCTCGAATACCCAGTGTTGGAGGGTTTGGCAAGAGAATTAATTGAACTTAAGGAGTATTTTCCAGATTTTTATCTAGAAATGATCAATGTACAACACCAAGAAGAGGAAGTTCACAAGGATATTGAATCCCAATTTGAAAGAATTAGTCAAAAAGTTCAAAACCTAGAGACCTCAATACAGTGGATAGCGGAACAAGTACATGCATCCCAGGATCCACAACTGGAGCCAGAACAAGAACCAAAACCAGAACCAGAACAATTGATGGAAGAATTATCCTCACAAATCCTTCAAGTTGAAGAACCCATGGAGGCCTTGATGAAATTAAAAGAAGATCCATTGAGCCCATCTCAATCAATGTTGGATAAGATTGACGAAGAAGATTTAGCAATTGAAATACATATGGGAGATCAAAAGGATCTGGATAACTTCTGGAATGAGTGCGAGGAACTTCTTGAGCCAACTATTCCTCATAATGTAGATGATTCAGCAACATTGAAGGAAGAAACCAACCAATCAGTGGAATTTGAAGAGAAGATAGAGGAGTCTGACTACCTACCTCTATCTACGGAAATTCAACTTCAAGAGCCACCTCCCATTGAAGAACCAATTGAAGCCAAACAAGATCAGGGAGTTAATCTTTTCATAAACTCATTATCTTTTGATTTTGTTGAAACTAAATTGAGTATTACCTCCCCTTGTTTTAATTTTTCAGATTCATCCAACACTTGTATTTCCTTGGAGGGAGAATATGCATCTGAAGAGGAACATCTGGTGCTCCCCAAACCTGTTGAACATTTAATGGAGGGAGTACAAGAGAAGATCAAAGTGGATTTTCTGGTGGAAAATGAGACACAAGATACTTACATTGAAAGGGAAGAATTTGATATTGATTCTTCATGCTTTAATTTTTTTCAAATAGAATTAAACTCTGACATTCCCTTTGATTTTTCCCCTGATGTATCATACCATCATCAACCACTGGAGAGTAAAGATGATGTTGTTCATGCAGAACCCAAGAAGGAGGAGGCTCTGTACTTCATCCTACCCCCACCATGCACGGTGTACAACATTGCGAAGGGGGTGGATCTGGTGTACTCTATCTATGGAGTCCTCCTCAACAAGAACAATGAAATGAAAGCTGGGAAGAGCCACATGTGGTGGTTCAAATCAAAGAAACCTCATCCACCATCAGATTGGGGATAATCGATTAGAACTGCCCCACTGGAGGCAGTCAAAACCCAGGGCCCACTTGGGGGATTAAACCAAGATTTATCCTTCTATTCTCATCCTATTTCTATTTTCATTTCTTTTAATAAATATCTTATGTTTACTTTTGTTCTTTTATTTGTAGGATTTAAAAGTGCAACACTTAGGAGGAAACTCAATGTTGCATTGTGAATAAATCAGGTTGTACCTCTCCTTCACATTTTCTTGCTGTTGTGATTCAATCAGAAATCTTCTTACCTGTTAAATCCACTTGAATGCATCGAGGACACTGCATCATTTAAGTGTGGGGGAGGGAACCTTTGTAGTATAGGATTTTTATTTGATGTTTGTTTTCAAAAATAAAAATGTATGTTTTCAAAAATAAAAAAAATAAAAAAATGTGTGTTTTCAAATTTTTGTGTGTTTATTTTTCAATTTTTGGTGTGTTTCTGAAAATTTTGAGCTAAAATGATTATCAATACCATTTTTGAAACCCATGTCAATGAGTGAACCAGTATATTTCATGAAACTGATCTTAAATGAATGCTGAAATAACTTTGTTTCAAGTTCAAATCTTTTAGAATTTCATGAAAAGTACACTGATTTTTGAAACCTATGCCATATTTCACTGTCTATATCATTGAAATAACTTTCCTGTGAGGCTTCTGAACCATTTTTGTCATATTCTTTTCATTCACCTCATTTCTTGAGAGAACCAGACCATGATTGCTTTAACCAGAATTTGATTTATTCCTTTCAAAACTTGAGGGTTGGGGTACTTGTGTTTTAAATGATTGAGGCATTTATTTTGTTTAAAGCCCCCTTTTCAAAATAATCCTTTTTCATTATGGCCCACCTTTACATTTATCCTTCATTGTAGCCCCTAGTATCCATGAATTGCCTGTTAGGTTAGCCACATTACAAGCCAATTTTCCCTATCATACCTGCTCTTGAAGTAAAATTGCATGATCTTGTTGAACTTAAGTGTGGGGGAAGATGTCTTGTGATGTACTACCTCATTTGGTTATACTTTGGGTGGAAAATAAATTGTGGAAGAGATGTGTGTGATGCTGAAAAATTATTCTGTTTAAAGCTGTGCCTTTTCTGGAGCTTTTATGTAAAAAGAGAAGCTGTGCCTTTCTGGAGCTTCCAATGTAAAAAAGAATGCTGTGCCTATCTGGAGCTTTAAAAAAATCATGTTTGAAAAGATTGAAATGTTTGCTGCTGAGATGATTGAATGATGATGGAGCGTATTTTCAACAAAGGGGAAGTGAAGGAGACCATATTTGAGTGAAAACTATAATCTTGCAATTTTGCTTCAATAAGAGCCAAGCCTTCCTTTTTCGGCCTCAGAACTTTTAACATCTAAATCCTACCAACCGGAAGCCACAGAACAACCCTGAAAAGTCCTCATGAGAAACACATGTTCTTGACTCACATTGGGTGGAGAATTAGGAATTTATCAAACCTATGGTGACTCTTGTGTGAGTTTGGATGAGAAAAACCTTGTTCAGCCTTTACATTTGTGAGATGAGAGAAAATTCATGTTTTTTTTGCATGGGATAAGAAATGAAGTGGAAATATATTAAAATCTTAAATGGAGAACTTGAAATAACAGTTTTTGATGAGGCATGATATCTTTTTTTTCTTGAAATTGATTTGATTGATCTCATTGATATGTGTTTTGATTTTGATTTGATTTGATTTTTACTTGTCCAGGAGTCCAAGTGCTAAGTGTGGGGGAATTGATAGAGCAAATATTTTCAATTAATTTATATTGAATATCATTGTTTATACTCCCAAAAAAATGTTATTGGATGGGTAATTGTCATGTTTTTAGTTTTTAGTGTTATTTTGAACCCAAATGCAAAAATGTCCAAATTCTGCATTTTGGACAGATTTTCACTACAAGGGTATTTTGGTCATTTACAAAAAAATATAAATCCAAATTTTATGATTATAATTTCTTTAGAATCCTAATTTAATTTCCTTCAACTTTGTCTTCTGGACCAGGATCTGATTCTACCATCTTGAGGTCCAAACAATTCAATGAAGTTGAAGATTATTGAGGAACACCAAGGAAGCTTCCAGGAAATTTCTTCCAGAAAAACGAAGGTTCAGTGAAATATCCATAACTCGCTCAAAACGACTTTAATGGAGCTGCAAGTTTGTGGATAGACGGCTAAGAAGATTTTGAACAAGTTTCATTAAGGAGTCCACGCCTGAAATGGCCGTGTTCAGGGACATTAATTCAGTCCAAAATGGTGTTTTTCGGTTTGATGATTCTGATTGGACAGAATAAATTGTCAGAGGAAATTGGTCATAACTCTCGTAATACATGTCCAAATCCGCTTAAATTTTTAGAGGACACGTACAAGGGAATTATGAACAACATTCAAGAAGGGCCCAACGCGTGAAGATGTCATTTAATGGGGCTAAAACGCATCGACAGTCGGGTGAAGAATTCTGGCTATAAAAGGAGGAGAGCTCCACCCTCTCAAGCATCCATTCTCCATTCCATTCCTTCTGGGACACCAAGAAGGAGAACTTTTCAGCTTTCTCTTTTATTTATTTTCTTTTTCATAGTTTGTTAATGTCTTCTTATTCCCCATTCAACTCGATTACCCTTACCATGGTGGGGTAAACTTTTGGAGTGATTGGGGAAGGGTTGGTTTTCTACATTGTAATGCTTGAGTTCTTGGACGCAATTGAATAAATTTCTTTATTCTTCAAAGTTGTTTTCAATTTCTTATAGCGGATTTTATAATCAAGTGCGATCGTTCTTGAATATTAATTCCGTTATTGATTTTTGCCTTGGTAAAATAATCAATATCTCCCTCCACTAATTTCTGGTTTATATACGATGGAATAAACCTGGAATTAGTGGTGAAGTACTCGACGATCGTCAGTACGTGTAAAAGGTGTAGTGAATGTTATTGATTGTTTGGGATAAACAAAACCCGATCGGGAATTGCCCATTTCAATTAAGGATATTCAATACAACTATTTTACACATGGAAGGAGAGTTGACCAAACCAAGATCTTGGTAAGGTTTTCTCTCACAATAATAATTTCACCAAGGAAGTGAGAGGAAGCGATTGTGGAAACTCACTTTAATCAACTAAGAAGAAGAGGTTTGAATTAAATTGAACAAGGATAGCATTATAATTTGGAAACCGACCCCGACCTAATCACCCTTTTTAATTTCATTGTTTTTCAATCATTTGAATTTCAAATTTCCTTTCACAACATTTTTACCCCTGTTTTAAAGTGACAACCCATTTTGTGTGCACTCCTCTTTGGGAGACATCCTAGGTCAACCACATTACTACATTTTAACTTAGGAAATAATTGTTTTGCCACGCCCTACGACAGGCGTGCGTCAAACTTGGCGTCGTTGCCGGGGAGGTAGTGCCACAAAATAATTGTTAATATTTTACTTTTTCAATTAAAAAAAAATCTTTCACCATGTTGTTTTCAAACGATTATTTCTTTAATTCATGGAACAATTACCCACCAGTGCGAGAACCAATTATTGAGTCACCTTGGTCTATAGATTATAAAGTTTCTTTCTTGGCCCGACAAATTCGAGGAGCTCGAATCAAAATCATCATAGAGGAAGAATTCAAGGATCTCATTGAAAACCTTAAAGAGAACCTCGAATACCCAGTGTTGGAGGGTTTGGCAAGAGAATTAATTGAACTTAAGGAGTATTTTCCAGATTTTTATCTAGAAATGATCAATGTACAACACCAAGAAGAGGAAGTTCACAAGGATATTGAATCCCAATTTGAAAGAATTAGTCAAAAAGTTCAAAACCTAGAGACCTCAATACAGTGGATAGCGGAACAAGTACATGCATCCCAGGATCCACAACTGGAGCCAGAACAAGAACCAAAACCAGAACCAGAACAATTGATGGAAGAATTATCCTCACAAATCCTTCAAGTTGAAGAACCCATGGAGGCCTTGATGAAATTAAAAGAAGATCCATTGAGCCCATCTCAATCAATGTTGGATAAGATTGACGAAGAAGATTTAGCAATTGAAATACATATGGGAGATCAAAAGGATCTGGATAACTTCTGGAATGAGTGCGAGGAACTTCTTGAGCCAACTATTCCTCATAATGTAGATGATTCAGCAACATTGAAGGAAAAAACCAACCAATCAGTGGAATTTGAAGAGAAGATAGAGGAGTCTGACTACCTACCTCTATCTACGGAAATTCAACTTCAAGAGCCACCTCCCATTGAAGAACCAATTGAAGCCAAACAAGATCAGGGAGTTAATATTTTCATAAACTCATTATCTTTTGATTTTGTTGAAACTAAATTGAGTATTACCTCCCCTTGTTTTAATTTTTCAGATTCATCCAACACTTGTATTTCCTTGGAGGGAGAATATGCATCTGAAGAGGAACATCTGGTGCTCCCCAAACCTGTTGAACATTTAATGGAGGGAGTACAAGAGAAGATCAAAGTGGATTTTCTGGTGGAAAATGAGACACAAGATACTTACATTGAAAGGGAAGAATTTGATATTGATTCTTCATGCTTTAATTTTTTTCAAATAGAATTAAACTCTGACATTCCCTTTGATTTTTCCCCTGATGTATCATACCATCATCAACCACTGGAGAGTAAAGATGATGTTGTTCATGCGGAACCCAAGAAGGAGGAGGCTCTGTACTTCATCCTACCCCCACCATGCACGGTGTACAACATTGCGAAGGGGGTGGATCTGGTGTACTCTATCTATGGAGTCCTCCTCAACAAGAACAATGAAATGAAAGCTGGGAAGAGCCACATGTGGTGGTTCAAATCAAAGAAACCTCATCCACCATCAGATTGGGGATAATCGATTAGAACTGCCCCACTGGAGGCAGTCAAAACCCAGGGCCCACTTGGGGGATTAAACCAAGATTTATCCTTCTATTCTCATCCTATTTCTATTTTCATTTCTTTTAATAAATATCTTATGTTTACTTTTGTTCTTTTATTTGTAGGATTTAAAAGTGCAACACTTAGGAGGAAACTCAATGTTGCATTGTGAATAAATCAGGTTGTACCTCTCCTTCACATTTTCTTGCTGTTGTGATTCAATCAGAAATCTTCTTACCTGTTAAATCCACTTGAATGCATCGAGGACACTGCATCATTTAAGTGTGGGGGAGGGAACCTTTTTAGTATAGGATTTTTATTTGATGTTTGTTTTCAAAAATAAAAATGTATGTTTTCAAAAATAAAAAAAATAAAAAAATGTGTGTTTTCAAATTTTTGTGTGTTTATTTTTTAATTTTTGGTGTGTTTCTGAAAGTTTTGAGCTAAAATGATTATCAATACCATTTTTGAAACCCATGTCAATGAGTGAACCAGTATATTTCATGAAACTGATCTTAAATGAATGCTGAAATAACTTTGTTTCAAGTTCAAATCTTTTAGAATTTCATGAAAAGTACACTGATTTTTGAAACCCATGCCATATTTCACTGTCTATATCATTGAAATAACTTTCCTGTGAGGCTTCTGAACCATTTTTGTCATATTCTTTTCATTCACCTCATTTCTTGAGAGAACCAGACCATGATTGCTTTAACCAGAATTTGATTTATTCCTTTCAAAACTTGAGGGTTGGGGTACTTGTGTTTTAAATGATTGAGGCATTTATTTTGTTTAAAGCCCCCTTTTCAAAATAATCCTTTTTCATTATGGCCCACCTTTACATTTATCCTTCATTGTAGCCCCTAGTATCCATGAATTGCCTGTTAGGTTAGCCACATTACAAGCCAATTTTCCCTATCATACCTGCTCTTGAAGTAAAATTGCATGATCTTGTTGAACTTAAGTGTGGGGGAAGATGTCTTGTGATGTACTACCTCATTTGGTTATACTTTGGGTGGAAAATAAATTGTGGAAGAGATGTGTGTGATGCTGAAAAATTATTCTGTTTAAAGCTGTGCCTTTTCTGGAGCTTTTATGTAAAAAGAGAAGCTGTGCCTTTCTGGAGCTTCCAATGTAAAAAAGAATGTTGTGCCTATCTGGAGCTTTAAAAAAATCATGTTTGAAAAGATTGAAATGTTTGCTGCTGAGATGATTGAATGATGATGGAGCGTATTTTCAACAAAGGGGAAGTGAAGGAGACCATATTTGAGTGAAAACTAGAATCTTGCAATTTTGCTTCAATAAGAGCCAAGCCTTCCTTTTTCGGCCTCAGAACTTTTAACATCTAAATCCTACCAACCGGAAGCCACAGAACAACCCTGAAAAGTCCTCATGAGAAAAACATGTTCTTGACTCACATTGGGTGGAGAATTAGGAATTTATCAAACCTATGGTGACTCTTGTGTGAGTTTGGATGAGAAAAACCTTGTTCAGCCTTTACATTTGTGAGATGAGAGAAAATTCATGTTTTTTTTGCATGGGATAAGAAATGAAGTGGAAATATATTAAAATCTTAAATGGAGAACTTGAAATAACAGTTTTTGATGAGGCATGATATCTTTTTTTTCTTGAAATTGATTTGATTGATCTCATTGATATGTGTTTTGATTTTGATTTGATTTGATTTTTACTTGTCCAGGAGTCCAAGTGCTAAGTGTGGGGGAATTGATAGAGCAAATATTTTCAATTAATTTATATTGAATATCATTGTTTATACTCCCAAAAAAATGTTATTGGATGGGTAATTGTCATGTTTTTAGGTTTTAGTGTTATTTTGAACCCAAATGCAAAAATGTCCAAATTCTGCATTTTGGACAGATTTTCACTACAAGGGTATTTTGGTCATTTACAAAAAAATATAAATCCAAATTTTATGATTATAATTTCTTTAGAATCCTAATTTAATTTCCTTCAACTTTGTCTTCTGGACCAGGATCTGATTCTACCATCTTGAGGTCCAAACAATTCAATGAAGTTGAAGATTATTGAGGAACACCAAGGAAGCTTCCAGGAAATTTCTTCCAGAAAAACGAAGGTTCAGTGAAATATCCATAACTCGCTCAAAACGACTTTAATGGAGCTGCAAGTTTGTGGATAGACGGATAAGAAGATTTTGAACAAGTTTCATTAAGGAGGCCACGCCTGAAATGGCCGTGTTCAGGGACATTAATTCAGTCCAAAACGGTGTTTTTCGGTTTGATGATTCTGATTGGACAGAATAAATTGTCAGAGGAAATTGGTCATAACTCTCGTAATACATGTCCAAATCCGCTGAAATTTTGAGAGGACACGGCCAAGGGAATTATGAACAACATTCAAGAAGGTCCCAACGCGTGAAGATGTCATTTAATGGGGCTAAAATGCGTCGACAGTCGGGTGAAGAATTCTGGCTATAAAAGGAGGAGAGCTCCACCCTCTCAAGCATCCATTCTCCATTCCATTCCTTCTGGGACACCAAGAAGAACTTTTCAGCTTTCTCTTTTATTTATTTTCTTTTTCATAGTTTGTTAATGTCTTCTTATTCTCCATTCAACTCGATTACCCTTACCATGGTGGGGTAAACTTTTGGAGTGATTGGGGAAGGGTTGGTTTTCTACATTGTAATGCTTGAGTTCTTGGACGCAATTGAATAAATTTCTTTATTCTTCAAAGTTGTTTTCAATTTCTTATAGCGGATTTTATAATCAAGTGCGATCGTTCTTGAATATTAATTCCGTTATTGATTTTTGCCTTGGTAAAATAATCAATATCTCCCTCCACTAATTTCTGGTTTATATACGATGGAATAAACCTGGAATTAGTGGTGAAGTACTCGACGATCGTCAGTACGTGTAAAAGGTGTAGTGAATGTTATTGATTGTTTGGGATAAACAAAACCCGATCGGGAATTGCCCATTTCAATTAAGGATATTCAATACAACTATTTTACACATGGAAGGAGAGTTGACCAAACCAAGATCTTGGTAAGGTTTTCTCTCACAATAATAATTTCACCAAGGAAGTGAGAGGAAGCGATTGTGGAAACTCACTTTAATCAACTAAGAAGAAGAGGTTTGAATTAAATTGAACAAGGATAGCATTATAATTTGGAAACCGACCCCGACCTAATCACCCTTTTTAATTTCATTGTTTTTCAATCATTTGAATTTCAAATTTCCTTTCACAACATTTTTACCCCCGTTTTAAAGTGACAACCCATTTTGTGTGCACTCCTCTTCGGGAGACATCCTAGGTCAACCACATTACTACATTTTAACTTAGGAAATAATTGTTTTGCCACGCCCTACGACAGGCGTGCGTCAGGTATGTTCTAAAGTAATCAAAATCCAATCTTTTAAGAAGTTAAGAGTCTTATAAATAGAACCACTTCATGAAAGTGGTAATATCCTTTTGTCCTTTTATTTTATTTTACTTTTCTAATTTCATATCCTCTATCACTTTTCTAACTAAAAACATATTTAAAAAATAATAAAATATGTTAACATGATCTGAAAATTCTTAATATGCTATCAAATTTTTATTTTTAATATAATCATATATTATACACCTCTTCCTCCACTTTGGAAAATGTATCGTTAACTGTTTATTAACCACCAAAGAGGACATTTAAAAATTCATTTATATTACCAAACTTATATATAGTTATACTAAATTATTTTTAATATATAAATATAAAAATATAAGTATTTTAGGATTCTTTAATTTAAATTAACTATGTATTAATTACCTTGAACAAAATAGAAAAATAAAAGAAAAATGAAAAATTTCTAAGGATGAAATGATATGAAAAAACATAAATTTTAACATGGAAATTATGAAATATAATAAAATGATTATAATTTACAAATAAATAAACAATGAAAAATATTCAATTTTAGTTCAATGATTTAAAAAACCTACATTTATTATTTAGGAGGCATAAAGGCAATGAAATAAAGAGTTATTTAGGGTAAGGGGATTCTATAACCAAACTCTTTTTCTTAGGGTTATACATTTTATCATATTTTTCATTATGTATATTCCCCTAATATTCCTTAAATATCCCTTCACTATTATTCCATTTTATTTTGATTGATATACATGTTTTCTTTCCAAAATTATTTTTAATCCAAATACAAAGATTTTTAAAAAGGCTTTTCTTTCCAAAACACAACTTTGACTCATATTGAGTTGTTTCTTCTTCACTAAATATTGAAAATGTTTATTCTAAATATGTTTTCCATTATTCAATTTGGAAACCTAATTTTTATTCATGAAAGTATGATTTATGAAATCCTTATGAAAACCATTCATTTCTATGGGTTATTTTATGACTATGATTGGTATACGTTCTATGTGGAAAGCATGGTTATGAGCATTGATGATGTCAAACATGGACCTAGAATTATATATCCCTCTAATTAATTGGGTAATGTGATGTATATCATGAGATTATGTGAATTATGTGTAAAAATGATTCTATATTTATTCACAAATATGATGTTTTTATTATGCGCATATGTTATGTGTGAACATGATGCTAGATTTTTTCACAAATATATATGGTTTTTAAACATTATGACATGATGCTTCATTTTAATGTATGTGACACATTTCATGTCATATAAAAAATTTTCCCTTATGATATTTATGATGATGTAGATTATGCTCACCCATGTACCATTAATTAATGTTTCTTATTCCTCCTCTTATAGGGATTTTATCTCAGCCATTTCTTTGATGTATATCCTCATGTGACAACATAAACTAAGGAGATCGTGAGAGATTTAGAAGGATAAAGAAAAAAATTAAATAATTTTTACTATTTATTAATTTTAAATGATATATGGGCCTAATTTTCCCGAGACACTAAACCTTTGGATCTTAAATTGCATCATTATTTTTTTGTTCATTATAAAAATTATGTAATAGTTATGTAAGAAAAAATTGGTTTGTCATATGAGATATCTATAAGTTTTGAATAAAATTTTAGGATTGTGCTAATAAAAAAATAGAGGGGAAACATTAATAATAAATAAGACCTATTATGTATGTTTAAAGTTGATGAAGTAATAGTGTCAATAGATAATTAGATTAAATATATTCTAAAAGAAGTAATCCCAAAAGTAAAACCATGGCAGGAAAAATAGTGGAATAATCTAGGTCCATTAGAAAAGATGAAGCTCACTGAAGAATCTATAGTCTATGTGATTCATTACTAAGTAATATATAGTGATTTCACCTTTCAAAGATAGTTTCTACCATAAATATGGAAAATAGATAATGTGATAGTTATAAAAAGTATACAATCTATCTGTTGTACAATTTGTAAGTCATAATATGCATTACTTATATTCACAATAACAAACATTAGGGAATTTTATGATTCAAACTAAGTGTTCTCAAAGGAAAATAGAATATGTACCATATGGTGGCTAACAGAATGAGTCTATTATATATAGATCTCAAGAATGATTCAATCGGATGGAGAAGTATAATGTTATACATGATAGAAAAAAAAGTGAGTTTTTATGAATATCAAGATATAAATAGAGTATAAAGGATGTGTTATAAATTTCATATGATTGATAAAGTTTTATGATTCCATGTTTAGGATACAAAGACTCTACAAAGGTTGTGTTACAATGTTTATATACAGGATGATAAAATGAAGATTTTTGAATCATAAAAAGTTCATAGAATAGAATAAATCTATAAAGTTACATCATATATAAATATATATTATGTCATTTTAATGATAAATGTGATTCCTTTGGATTAAAGAATATATTTTGTATCTAAAAATAGAAAGGTGTATAATTTTTGAAATGATGTTGACTTGTACCAGATGGAAAGAAGTATGAAATCTACCAGACAAAGAGAATTGATGATCACCAAAAGAAGTTACATTAGAAAAAAATATATTTAATAGATCCATTAAACAAAAAATTATAAATTTATACCTGATATATTCCATTGTAAGGAGTATCTCATATAATGAAATATTGAAAAATTCTTCCTTCATGCTTATACACTGAACTGAGTTATGAAAAGCTTTACAAAATAGTGTAAATTCATTCCACTATAAGGATGAATAATTATTTTTTAAATGTTTTAATGAATATTAAAAATATCATTTATTCGATGATTTTAGGAATCCTTGATGAAAAAATTTGTTTCCCGTTATTTTGGAAGTGTTAAAAGTGGTGAAGTGACGTTTGAGTTGAGAAGGAAATTAAAATAAGAGACCAAAAATTCTCCTTAATTTTCAGAAGTTATTTTCATATATAAATATATAGAGGTTCATTAAGATGTATCTATTTAATTTCCAAATAATGGGAGAGTATGTGCTGAAATTATTGAGAGAGAGATCGTAGAGTGAACTATAAACCTTGTAACTACTTGGTTGAAAAATATGAACCAAGCAGAAGAGTGTTAAATGGATAAGTTCTAGACAAAGAGGAACTGTATAAATTTTTACATAATATAGTTATACCATACATGGTAGTACCATAATAATGAAAATAAAATACAGTTATATAAAACATATGAAAGAATAGATAAAGGTGTAAAGGATTGAGGGGATCTAGACACAACATACGAGATAGATAAGTACCGGATGGAATGGTCCTTCTAGGTGATAGCTTAGGAAAAAAATTCTATATGATAGAGGATCGACTACCATGAATATTGTGTATATCAAAGTAACTTAAGTAATTCCATGTCCCATTGATGATTCATTTCATGAAGAACTTGTGAAAACATTTGTTTCAAGTGTAAACAATGCCAATGTTCCTATCAAGAGATTAGAGGAGATTTTCGTAAGATATCTTAATAGTGGGATACATTATAAAGATACCAAGATTGGTTAATATGGTGGTATGTTGGGTTAAGGTTGATTATATCCCACACCATTTTTAAATAATTATTGATACGTAAGTGGAATAATATCTTATTCAATGGTAGTCGACATGACAAGGATGAGGTTCTCACATTGAGGTTGAATCTTGTTAACTTTATATTATCAACATTTCATAAGGGAAAAGTGGTATGGGAGATTTATAAAAATCCATCCATCTTAAATAATAGTAGAGGTTTGAAAAACTTTAAGGAAGAAAAATTTTACATTGAACATAATCAGTAAGCGTTAGCAACCCCTGATTCACCCTCCTCTTTGGGTGATTGAACTATCATATTGGAATCTCAATTTTTTTCATATCCAAGGTTACCTCTATTTTGATCTAAAATTTTTGATTTACTAATTATGTTTAACTATTTTATATAGACTGTATATTTTTTAATGTTGAAAATTTTATTTCCCTATATTAAATGAAAGTTAAGAATAACCAAATGATACTAGAATATATCAATTATTGTAGAAATATGATGATGTTTTTCAGAAAATTAGTGAATTGGATGAATAAATAATCTCATAATAATAGGTTTTTAATCTCTCAAAAGAAACATAAATAGAATCTAAAACTATTAGAATTTAATTTCTTTTTATGAATTCATGAGAAACTGATAAAATTTATCCTATTAAATAATCTTTTTCAATATGTTAACAATATGATTCCATTAAAAAAAATTAATATTTTTACTCTTAAATCAATGAATACATAAGAAAATTCACTATTGAGGATATTATTTATATACTTACATATATCATGTTATAATATTAGGAAATATCATAGTTAAATTCATAATATTATTATAAAGAACATGCGTTAGGAATTATTTTTTTAATTGAAAAACTCTTATTAAACATGCTAATGGAAAGGAAGAAAAGGTAATACATTCTCAAGAAAAGTGTAACCATGAAGAATTAGCATTGAAAAGAACTATTTTTTAGAATAATTTTATATTCTTAATTCCTAAGGAAATATTCTACAAATTATAAAATACTATTTAAATTTATAACTTTTAAATGGATGAAAAATCTAGTAGAATAAATGATCCAAAAGTATAAAAATGTAAGAGAGTAAAATGCGTGATGAAAAAAATTATAAGGAACATATGTGTGACACAAAAAAAACTCAATCATAATACAGATAAATTAGTAACATTATAGGAAGAAAAGTTCACCATTATGAAAGAATCCTTGTAGAGGAGTTTGTGTGAAGAGAAAGTGTTAACAAAGTTATATAAATAAAATATTCATTCACAATGGATACTCACAATGAAATTTTTGACGTTATGAACACCCAATTGGTGATAAAAAAATGAGTTATGTAACATGATTATTCCATAAAAGAGGTGTTTAAGATACATGATTAAAATATACATAATTCAAATTTTGAATGTGAAGATAAAGTGTGGTGTCTTGAAAATCAAATAAATTATTTAAATTTAAAGTTTCATCAGTGGGTGTTAAAATTGAAAAACATTAAAGATAATCAAGTTCAATCTTCACAAAAATATAAGAATTGAATCTATGTTGATGTTTTTATAGAATATATTACATTTTTAAAGTATCTACCAAATTTCAGGGAAAATATGAATGAATCAAAATTATAATATTCTAATAAGATGGAGAATAATGTAACACTATGTTTTGGTGAATATGTTAACACCAAGTCCCATGTTTCTAGTGTTAGTTGTAGTTTCAAAAAAATGGGTGGAGAAATCTGAGAAACCCTACTCATTTAAGAAGGTGTTGGTATGAAAAAAAGAATGAAAAAATTCTTACAATATGTCTAGAATAATAGATTAAATATCAAGAAAACACAACTCTCAGAAGAAGTCTCCACTATCAAAAACAAAAACACTATAGAATAATCTATGACTTAATACATATGATTAGTTATAAGGAATGTTCAAACACATGAACATCGATTATTGGCACAATATGCCTAGGTATGAATAATAATGATGGATAGTATTAAGAGGTTAAAATGAATGGATAGATAATGTAAACTAATTATATCTGATATTTATAGAAAAATAAAAATAATTTGAAATCTAAAATATTTTAATATATTAAAAAAATGGATGTTAGAGAAAAAGTGGTCATGGTGATTATGGGTATAATTCCCCAAAGCACAAATTAACAAACACTAACTAAATATAACTACAAAATATTGATAAAGTGAAAGAAAGACAGGCTATAATTATACCATTGGGTGAAAACAAATAGATGCAATGAAGAAGGGTTCACATAAGAACAATGTTTTAAAAGATTTGATGTCAAAGAAGTGATGCTAATTTTATGGAAGAAATTGTCATTTCATGGAAAATTGTAATCATTCCATGAATGATCAAGTTAATAGAAGGAATCTCAAGAAAAAAATTCATACAATATACAAAATATATAACAATATTAGAATAGTGGAATACATCTCTAATAATGAAATTAAAGTACACCAAAATATGCCTTTGAAGAGTAACAGACCAGATATTATGATGTTGTGAGGGAGATGTATGTTGCTAAAAATACACCTAAAATATTAATATCAATATTACCAAGATATAATATGTTCCTAAATAAAATTAGAAAATATTTAGAAAGAAATAGTGGTGTTGAAAGAAACCTCATAAAAATTCAAAATGTGAATATATCTTAGAGTTTTTCATGGTTTTATGGCTAGAATAGCTAGAGGAAGGAAGGATTTCGAAAGAATAAGAAAATAAGAAATGTTCATATTCCTCACTATAATATGTTAAGAATAATCCACTACACAATTCTAAATTAAAATCTAATATGAATAAACCCATTACATCAAACAAGATTACATCTTTGAATGATAAGGTTGATTTCATAAAGAAAAATGAAAATAAAGTTTTGGAGGTGACAAAAAAATTTGTGCCATGTTGCTCTATTAAATTATCAAATAAAAGATCCACCATATTCCCTTACATTATTCAAACAATCTAAATTGGATATGGGATTAAAGGTGATATTATTTAAGGGGAATCTCTGATGTGATGTGGAGGTTGGTGATTCTAGAAACATAATTCTATTAAAATGGAGAGATGAATTATGGAAAACCAATGTACATGACATAGTATTATACTATTAACAAAAATTAAACTTTTAAGTAACATTATAATGAAGACCTTTTTAATGATAATAATGTTCATAATACATGAAAATCATAGAATGAAATCCTAAATCATCATTAATTTATGTTTTCTATATATTCAAACTCATATAATTTTTTTTAAATATAATTTTGATAATAGATTTACTTGATGAAAAAGTAAGTATTACATTATAAAGATGGAGAAACCTTCAATTATTATGAATTTTTATTTTTTATCTATGTGTTTATATGAATGTAGAAAATTAATTTGAATGAAAATCAAATGAACATTTCCCTAAAAGAATATTTCATAAAAGTTTTCCTTATTTGGTAAATTCCAAGGATGTCATTAAAGTATGAGTTAATCAATCTTGTTTTAAATACCAAACATGGATCATGTATACTTAAATTGTTTTATATTTTGATATATTTCTCTATGAAAAGAGATTCTTTCCTTATCTTTATATTTTTAAGGAATATATTTCATTCAATAGAAAAAAAATAAGAGAAGATAAAAAGGTGGGATGAAAGTTCTTACCTCACCACAAGATGTCACTAATGGGGGATTATAAGTAGATCATTAATAAAAAGAAAATAATATTCCATCATTTAATGTACTTATAAAAATGATATAGTGAATTTTTTATTTATAAGTGTGATGAAAATTTCATTGAATATGAAGATAAGTTTTAATTTCAAATAATTCCAATGGGGTGTTTATTACCCCTATCAAATGATGATGATATATATATTATTTATTTCCAATAGTTTATTATAAATTAAATTAATAAATTAAAGTAAAATGTTCTTAAATATGTTCCAAAATAATTTTTCTCAAAAAAAATTGTTTTATAATGAAAAACCGATGGTGTAAGGATATTTGTTAATGTATGATCTACTTACGAGATATATATAACATGTGAGGAAATTCATAGTTTATTGACGATGATATATTAAGGATAAATCTATAAGATAATGAAGAATTTTTATATCATTTATTATTAATTATGAATTACTTCTCAAATATAAAAAGATTCAGTTTCTACTTAAGGATGTAATCCCATAGGTAAAATCATTGGATGAACAACAGTGAAGTAATCTATGTTAATGAGAAAGGAAAATATTCAATAAAGATTTGATAATCTCAAAGATTCATTCTTGGGTAATGTTGGGTGATCTCACCTTAACATGAGATTTATTTCCATAAATATGATTGTATAATCAAGTTTCATTTATACAAAGTACACATTAAATCTACTATATCATTTATAAGTTAAATGACGCTTTTCTAATATTCATAGTACCAATCATTTCGGAGTAGTTCATGATTCGAAATAAGTTTTTACAAAGTAAAAATGAATATGTACTAGATAGTGTCTAATTGAATAAGTCGAACAAACATAGTTATTTGAAATATTTCAATTGAATAGAGATGTATGAAGCTCTACCAGAAACATAGAAAGTGAGTTTTTACAATGTAAAAGTTATATAGACTATATAAAGGTTGAGTTACCATTTTTATATGAGTGATGAAGTTGTGTATTTTTTAATATGAGGTTATAAATTATATATAATGGTTGAGTTATAATGTTCAAATATAGGATGATCTAATGAATATATTCTAAACATGTAATTTCCTTTATATAGAGGAAATATATGATGTTTTATTAGAAAAAAATACATATAATGTCATCATATAGAGAGTTATAATTCCATAAGATGGAGAAATATGAATTTATTTAGAGTGACTCATTATTTTCAAAAATATATATTACATACTAATAGATGAATAATCATTACATAACATAATGATCCAATCCAAATTCATTTACATCTCTTACCTTTGGAAAATCGAATGAATAAAAAACTAGTTCATAAGTGAGTAATATCTTCTCCCATTAAGTTCATTATAACTAGAACCCTTCTTGTAAATATCATACATAATACATTTCTTTATAATCTAGGAATGGAAACATAAAAAAGGGTGAGATCAAATGGTCAATAAGGGTAAACATGGGAAATATCAATATATCATGAGAATAATTGTATGAGAATTTGATAATAACATTTTAAGAAAAAACATACCCTACATATCATAGATCATAAATAAAATTCATGTAATAAATATTGGTAGTTCATAATACATGAATCATTAAGTAATGAAATATCATAATCCATGAGAGTATAAAATTTTCATAAGTCATATATTTGTGGCTTAAAAATAAGAATAGAAAATCATTTCTTTAGTAGTTAAGTATCATTTAGAATGCTATCATAGTGGAGGGTTCACTCCCCAAACCATCATAGTATTCAAGGTTCACTCCCAATAATATCATAGTGGAAAAATTCCCTTACTGAAATGGGTTCACTCCCTATTCCAGTCATGTTTATCACATGGGATATCATTAATTACCCAAGGTGTTGGATATATATATAGGACCCACCCATCACATAATTAAAATCATACATACTTTTTTCATGATATCATAGAACATTAATCATATTATAACCTATTAAATTAAATGGGTTTCATAAACATTTTCTCATTTCATCATATCATAACCCATGGTAAAATGAATGGGTTTCATAAAAAAAATTCTACATAAACATAAACCATCCTGAGAAAGAATAATGATTTTATCATTTCATTATATACCCCAATAAATCTTATATAACATAAAAGGAATTCATCTTGGATGGAAAATGATTTTGAATGATAACATTGAATATTTCTTGGGTAAAATATCCTTTCTATTTTGAAATATCTTATTTGACATCTAAAAATTTCAGAAATTTAAAATAAAACATTTGATTTGAAAATAACCTTAGATAATTATAAATAAATATTTAAAAATTGAGTGGTCATGAATACATAAAATATCATTATTCATGCCTTAGAAGTCAAAAAAAATATTCCTTTCACATTTTCAATAAAATGTAAAAAGTACCTCATTTGAAATTTGATAAGAAGATTCCATTAAAAAATTATTTTTAAAAGACAAACATGGGTAAAAAATTATTTAATATAATTTTTTATAATAGTAAAATATTCTTAAAAACATTTTTAGAAAACATGGGCATGGAAGATGAAGTATTTTTGTCCAAAGATGGAAAAAAAGTCAATTTTTCATAAAAACATTTTTTTGAACTAAAGAGTACATAAAGAGAGAAAAATGAAACTAAAATGTTTATATTAATTACATAATAAATATAGAATAAAATTCATGAGTTTATTTAGATATATATCATACTATTTCATCATTGGAATCCTAATCATAAATAATCCTGATAAAAGATGAGAGTTTATCATAAAACACTTACCACTTTAGAAATATTTGGATCATAAGACCCATGAAAGAATAAAACTAAATGAAATAAAAAATATCATGAGAATAAATAAATTCATGAAATTAAATTTTAAATTTTCTAGATATACACCTCATAAAAGAAGATAGGTGCACAGTATAGTGTATGTCCCAAAGAAGAAAAATTAAGAAAAAATCCCTTACATTAAGTTTTGACTTCTTTCATACATAATAAAACCTCATTTATAATAAATATATTTTTATTAAAAATATATTATAGAAACATAATAATATTTATCAGAACATATATGATTTACCTATGACCTTATTTACCTATTTATTAATAATTCCTTGTTAAAATAACTTTTCAGGTAATAATTGTTTCATTTTTTATGTATGTTTTGGTTTGGTATTCACAATACTTTTAAATTGATCATGGTTCCAATATATCTATAAATTTAAGCATGATATAAATAAATATATAGTCATTATATATTTATTTATAGTAATCCATTAAATTATATATAGAAAATGAATTACACTGTTAGTAGAGATGGTAGGTCGTACTTACGCATGAACATTGTTTCAATTTTCTTGATTGAGGAAAAAAATAAAGTTAAATAATATTTTACCAATAATTAATATTATTTATTTCATATATATAACAAATTTTCATTAAACATATCATTATTACTTTCTATGTAAAGTTTAAGTGAGGATTGAATCGCATCTCTTCTTGAGGTTGTAGTCCACTGTAAACTGGAGTGACGTTATCATATTAATACAGAATGGAATGTAAGAAGGTATATGTAATATTATTATTAAATAAATATAATAATATCATAAATATCACATAAATAAGTTAAATACGTCATTATATCCATCTGTGACAGGTGGTAATGGAAGACGAATTACATTAGTTTGTGTTGTGGTAGTCCGACATAAACATGATCGACAGTTTTGTTTCCCAATTGATCAAATAGAAGATGGATATAGGTTATTACATTAACATAATAACATAAAATTATATTTTATATACCATTATTATTATATCAGCATATTTTTATTAGATTTTAATGAGTTGGAAGAAGAAATAATACAAAAACACAAGTTTATGAATTTAACCTCTTCTTCAAGAAACCACTTTAGGTTTATACTTAAATCATTCGTAGGAGAGTTTAATAATAAAAATAAGGCCCATATGATATGGGTATTAAATTAAATAAAGTATTTATTTAGGTTTTTTCTAAAAAAAAGTGTTTTGGATGTGTGAATTGGATATGATAAATGGTGGCCTTTTATATGTCGAGGAGAGGACACACATAAAATTTTTAAAAATACTAAAGTGTACGCATGTTTTTCACATGAAAAAAGGATCAAAAATGTATAATTAAAAAACCTTAGATGATATACTTTCAAAATAGTTCTATAAAATTGGATTTGGAAAAGTTTTTAGGTCATTTGACCACTTATCTTTCTAGTTTAACCATCGGTAAACCTGTTTTAACCATAACCTCGTCAATTATTTTTTACTTTTTTACTATTAGTTATGAAAAGAAATTAATTTTACCTTATTATATACCACTAATAATTAATATTATAAATATTGAATTTATTAATTCAAATTCCATTCAAATAATTGTAAAATTATAATTTAAAATTAAGATCGCATACATGATGAAAAAGCATTTTTCCAAGGATAAAATTTTCATAAGTATAGAAATAGTTAATATTAAAATTAAATATGAAATTTATTAAAATGAACTAAATTAGATAAATAAATATATATTTAAATTAATTTTACTTTTATATCATTTTAAAAAAGATGTATCTTTGTAAATGCATCAAACAAAAAGGTAGATTTTAAGAAAAGTTGGTATTTTTACTATTCATCCAAAAATTAATCTTTTCAAAAAATTTAAAAAAAATAGTAATTTTGAAATATATAATTGAAATATGAATTATATATTTTCAAATTACTTTTCTCCATGTGAAAAAGATGAAAAAAATTACAAAATGCAATAAAAACATTTTTTTAAATAGTATTTTCAAATCTTATAAAGAGTTTCCTAAAAATTAACTACTTTTTTATTAAGATGTTTTTGTTATATAAAAATATTATACATACTATTTTAAAATATTTTATTCATATTCAAACTTCCATATTTAATATATGGGTTATAATGGTTGTTTAATTAATAATATTAATAATATATCGTGTTTCATTAAAAAACTTGGTGTTGCATGTAATGCAAGTTAATGAAGAAATAAAATTTATTAAAAGAAAAAACATAAAATCTCAAGGGGTTAAATTATACCCCCCATAAAATTAATTTCATCCTATAAATTCAATAACTTTGGTATAAGCAACTGGGGATACTTCTGCCTCATTACACTTTATTTTCCCACAGAGCTTCCTGAAACTAATGGTTTCGCCATAAAAAAATTGACCACGTAAGTGGTCATGTTTCATAGAAAATTTTATATATGATCTAGAATATAAACTGGTTGTCTATAATAATAAATATAATTCTATATAATTATTACCTATGATTTTAGTATATGTGAAGGATCAGGTATGTACTTTCTTAGGATAGATACATGGAACACATCATGGACTTGAGAGAGGTTTGGTGGAAGCGCAAATTGATAAGAGATCATCCCAATATGATCAAGAATTTAAATGGTACTAATATACCTAGGGATTATTTTCCTATTATTATTGAATCTCATAACCTTCTTCCATGAATAAATTCTTAGGACCACCTTGTCACTAACCTTAAATTCCAGATCACCCTGACAATTATCATCCTAACATTTCAGTTGACTTTATGTTTACTTTATGTGTTGTTTAATGGATCTAACCTTACCTATTATTTATTATACTATCTCAGATACAAATATCTTTATTTCTCTATATTTGTCCTAGTACATTGGAGTTATACACTTTTTTTCAATATAGGGTTTCATAAGAATCCATCTGAATGCTTGAGTGAAAGCTATTATTGTTTGAAAACTATTCAAGAGGAAAGTGTTGATACCAACCACATTTGAAATACATATAAGAATATATTATCATATCCTCTAGGGTTTAAATTATAATTTCAAAATTACCAACTATTTGGGGATGATATGCAGTACTGAAACTCAACTCTTTATTAAGAGATTACTAAGGACTTCACCAAAACATCTAGGTAAACCTCAGATCCTAATCAGATACAATTGAATTTCATACTCCTTGAAACCATAACAATTATTTAATATATATTCTATAAATATAAACATGATATAAATACTATCTATTAGCAGTAAAGTGTGATGAATTTTTATGGTGATTTACTATAAACAATATAATATTATTCCCTTTATATGTTTTCGGGATTCCAGTAATAAAATCCATAGTGATGTTTTCCTATATGAATTTTGGTATGGGTAATGGTTTTAACATCCTCGTAAACTAGTGTATCTCATCCTTAACTCGTTGGCATACCAAGAACTGAGATACAAACTCTTCAATATCTATCTTCATCCCATCCAACTATAAATACTCTTCCAGGTCTCTATATATCATTTTTCTTCTAAGATGAATATAGAATGAAGAACTAAGATCTTCCTCTAGCATCTCCTTATCTATATTTGGTATGGATAGTACAAATATTTTGTTCTTAAACCTTATAGTTCCGTCCTGATCAATGTTAATGTCATGAATATTTCTCACCTTCTATTGCAGCTCCATATCATCCTATTGTACTTATTTTATCCTCACATGGATAGATGGTTCAACAATTATTTGAGAAATATATTATTTATCCCCTTCATTCATGAATTAAATATTCATCCATTTAAAATCAATATACATTGGATCTTTTGTGATCCTTTTCATAGATAATCTAGTATGGTCATTTTGACTCAAAGCATCAACCATCTTGGTCACTTTACAAGGGTGATAATGTATTGAGATGTATTAATCTTTAATAAGCTCCAATAATATTCTCTGGTGAATATTCAACCCCTTTTTCATTAATATATACTTTAATAATTCATGATAAATATATATATAACATTTTTTCTATAAATATAATGCCTTCATACCAATAATTCAAAAATTATTACAGCTAACTCTAAATCATGATTTGGGTAATTTTTATCATGAACCATCAATTTTCATGAGACATAAGTTATAACCATGTCATTATATAGGATAATTCATCCTAATCCTTAATTTGATGAATCACTATAGATTAGAAACCCTTCTTCACTAAAGGGTATTATATTAATAGGTGCACCGACTAATCTTCTCTTCAAATCCATGAAATTTATCTCACATTAATCTATCTAGAAGATCTTGGATCCCTTATAAGTTAATCTTGTGAGTGTATTATATTTTCATGAGAAAGTTTCCACAAATCATTGATAATATCCATCTAAACTAGGAAAACAATGAATCTCAGTCACCGTGGTCGGCTTGTGGAAACATTCAATAGTCGCCACATTTGATGGATATATCGATACAACCTATATTGATATTATTAAGACCCAAAACTAAAACCCTTTATAGTTAAAATTTACTCATTGTAAATATTTCATATAATTTATCCTTTCTTACGGTCATTATTACAATTCTCTAGTGATCTTAATTCTATTTATTTATCTTTGAATAAATGAGAATATTGGTCTATAAAGGCCACCAAAAACTTATCATGGTAACCTATAAACATTATATTCATTAAATCCATAAATATTGAGAGATAATTAGTATAAATAAATGGTATCAATTTATACTCACAGTGTTCATAACTTGTATAGAATATTTTTCATGGATATATCCTTCTTTTTAACCATGAATTGATGATATTCATAATGAAGGTCAATCTTGGAAAATTATTGACCTCTACATAGTTGACCAAATAGTTCATCAATATAGGTTATATGATACTTTTTCATGATTGTGATCTTATTTATCCTAATATAATCAATGAATATTTACATTGATCTCTCATTATTATCAAAAAATAAATCAAGGTGACACACATGGATGAATAAATACCTTGTAATGTTTCTCCAGGAGTTTCTTATTCAATTTATACAACTCAATTTGTTCCACAGTATATGGATTCTTTAAAATAAGTTCCATTCTAGGTAATAGTTCTATTGAGAACTCAACTTCACATTTTGGTGGAAGAATAAGAAACTATTTTTGGAAAATTACAATAAACTCCCATGTGATAGGCATATCATTGATGTTGTGTTTCTCCTAAACTATCAAGGATAAACACCCCTTTTAAATAAGAATAAAATCCCATACAAAGGGTTTTATTTATAATATAAGTTTATATGTATCATCTCACTAATAGATGATAATAGGTTGGTTTGGAATATCAAACATGACTTCCTTCATTAGAAATTGATATGACCTTTTGTTTTAAAATGCAATCTATGCCTATCACAACATAAAATTATACTAGAGGGAGAATGAAAATATTTACAATAAGAAAATTCCACAACATAAACTTGAGAAGAATCATATATTATTGATGATATCATTGTACCATTAAGGGTTTCACTACTAACACAAAATATAATCATTGGGTTGGAATTTTTATACCATTAGAAAATTTATCAGATATAAAATAATGGATAGATCTATATTCAAATAAGAGATTTGTAGTTATATATTAGATGGTAAGTTTAAATTTCACCACATTATTATTGCACCCCTGATTTGAAATAGTGACCTCATGACATTTCCCTTTGTCTCTTTGATTAATAGGTTATTGAAATTAATTATTTTAATTAACATTTTGATTTGGAGATTGATTATAATAATGGACATACTCCTATAATTTGAAACACTAGAGTGTGGTTGGTGCATTGTGTTGAGATTTTCATCTATTCATATCATTAGATAACATGTTCCCATCACTCATGTAATCAACTAATCGATAACTATCTACCCACACATAAAATGTTTACTTGTCCCCTTAAGAAAATTTTCTCCATGTTTTGATTAACATAATGAGAATGAAAGAAATCTCATATTCTTTTCTCCAAATTTTTTATAGTTTCCATTGAATTACATCTTTCTTTTCTTATCAAAACTATGTAATTTATGGGTAACCCCAATCTCAATTTCTACCTTGATAGAAAAATAAATGATTTCTGCAAAGCTAATGAAGTCCATTATGTCTAACTCCCAATGGGGACTTGATTTTAAGATATAAAAGAATCAATAAACCTTTATTTCGGTTATATGATAACACCAGATGTGTACCTCATAATCTTTATAAAATTTTCCTCACAGGTACCAAGGGATTCATTATCCTTCTAATTTTACTCATGGAATTATTTCTCCATTTTTATGTGAATAATACGAGGAAAGTAATTATTGAAAAACAAATTCTTAAACTCATCTCATTAAATGGAGTCAATTTCATCTTTTTGAATTGTATTCTTTATAATATCCCACCATTTATTTTCATCTACTTCCAATCTTTATACATCCAAAATGAATTTTTCATGCTCTGAAAATTAAATAATAAAAAATATATTTTTAATGGTACTGATCTATTTCTTAACAACTAGTAGATCAACAGAAACACTAAATGAAGGTGAAAATTTCCTCATCAAGGGAACAATATAATGTTATTCCATCCTTTTATTTTTTGAAAGTTCGGTATGATTCATAGCCTGATAATGTTTTGTTAATATATCAATATGATTTTTCAATATATCTACTATAACATTTGGTTACTCATAAGGATAATCAGGGAATTTTTTGTCACACTATGTATTAACATGGTTCCTTAAGGTTACATACATTAACTAAAACCATAAATCATAGTAAAAGAAACAATAATAATAATGAGGAACCACATAATTATGAAAAATCACTTATATTATGTTTAAATCAAGAAACCTTCTTTTTAGTATAGGACACCATAGTATTAACTTAGGTCATTTGAAGTCATTATTCAAATCCTTTATGATGGTTTGTAAAGATCATGTGAAATAACTATACTAAATCCTATTAGAGTTTCAAACTAGGTTCACAATGAGGTCCATTTTTTGGTACCAGGTAATTCTTGAGTCAATATCAACGTTCATTTTTTGGAGTTATTACCCCTAGGTACATATATTAAAAAACCACATCCACTTGTAGTATCCATAAAGGGATTTATTTCTTGGTAAACCACATAATATATACCCTATCAACACTTTATGATGTTATTACATAAATAGGCTCATCATAAGGGTTTTTAATAAAGTGTTCTCATCCTAGTTTCCAATGGTATAAATAATTTTTTCTCTGATACCAACTATAGAAACCCATAATTTTCATATAGAAATATTAGATCCTAATATACAAATATTCATTACATATCATAATTATCCACACCAAACTCATTTTAGTATTGTTTCTTAAGAAACTTTGAATCATAATCAATTGGTCTATAATTGAGCTATATCAACTCCCACTAAATTCTTCTAAACTAAACCCTTTTTAAAATGTATAATACATAATATATTTCTTCATAACTTGGGTAATGAAACATAAAAAAGGGTGATCTTAGATGATCATTAAGGATAAAAAAGGGAGATATCAATATATCATGAGCATAATGTTATGAAAACATGAGAATAACATTAGAAAAAAAACATGCCCGACATATCATAGATCATAAACATGATTCATAGAATAAAACATGTTAGTCCATAAGATATGAATCATAATGAAATAAAATATCATAAGTAATAATATCACAATATTTTCATAATACAAAAACACGTGGCATACTCATAAGTATAGAAAATCATTTCCATAGTAGTCATAGGTCATTTACAAGGCTATTATTGTGTAATGATTTAGCTCCAAAAACCATTGTAGTAGTCAAGTTTCACTCCCAATACTATCATTTTGGAAAAATTTCCTTACTAAAATAGGTTCACTCCCCATTATAACCCTATTTATCTCACGATATATTAATATTTACCAAATTAATTGTATTGAGATATAGGTCTCACACATCACATAATGAAAATCATATATACATGTTCCTGAAAGATTATAAAACATTTATTATATCAGAACCTATGAAATAAAATGGGTTTCATAAATATTTAATTATTTCTTCATATCATAACTGGTGGAAAAATAAATGGGATTCATAAACATCTTTTCATAATAAACATAAAACATCTAGATAAATAATAAGTATGGTATAATTGGATTATATCCCCATTAAATCTTAAGTAACATAAAATAAAGTCATCTTATATAGAAAATTATTTTGAATGATCACTTGGAAAATTTGTTGATAAAATACCATTTATATTTTTAAATAACTTAAATAAAATCTAAAAAATTATAAAAATTAAAAAAAAATAATCATTTAAAATAACTTAGGAAACATATAAAGGATTCATTAAAATATTAAGTGGTCATGATGGTGGAAAATAAAATTCATTTTGTACATGTTAAAACAAATACTCCTTTAAAATATTCAGTAAGAGTCAAAAATACCTCATTTGGAAAATGTTAATGAGGTTCCCTAAATTTTTTTTGTAAAAGTAAATAATGGGGTAACTTTTATGTAAATTTTTTTTTATAATATTAAAAACATTCTTTAAAAAAAATTAAAAACATCTTTATGGAAGAAAAAATATTTTCCATCGAATGGAGAAATAAAGTCAATTTATCTTTAAAACATTATTTTGAACTCTTGAGTACATAAATAGTTGAAAATTAATGAAAACATGTAATTTAATGAAAATACCATAGTATAATAAAATTCATGTGTTTCTTGAAATATTTATCGTAATATTTCATAATTTTAAGGATAATCATAAATAATCTCAAAAAAATGAGATTGTATAGTAAAATCCTTACCACTTTAGTAACTTTTGGATCATAAGCCCCATGAAAGAATAAAATTAAATGAAACATAAAATAAAATTTTAATAAATAAATTCATTATATTTCATTTAATAGGTTATCTATATACACCTCATAAATGAAGATAGTTTCACAATATAACGTATGTCCCAAAGAAGACAAATTGAGACAAAATTCTCTTACCTTAAGTCTCAAATTCATTCACACACATTCAAACCTTTGGTATGATAAATATTAGTTCATTATAAATATATTATAGAACCATAATTATATTTATTATAACATATATTATTTACTTATGACCATTTATTACCAAATTATTAATAATTCCTTGTTAAAATTACATTTCAGGTAAAACTGTTTCATTTTTCATTTATGTTTTATTATGGTATTCTAAATCCTTTTACATTTATCATGGTCCCATCATATAAAAAATGTTAAACATGATAAATATATCATATATATTCCTTAAATTTTAATTTATATTAATCCATTAATGTTATAAATAGAAAATGAATTACACCATTCAAAGAGATAGTAGGATGTACGTACAAAAAAACATTGTTTCCATTTTCTGAATGGAAGAAATGAATGAAAGGAAAATAATATATTAAATTTAAAAATAATTTTTATTTCATATATATAACATATTTTTTAAAATCTATCCTTATTACTTTCCATGTAAAATGTAAGTGAATAATGAATCACATTGCTTCGCAAGGCGGTAGTTTGTCGTACAGATGAGTGATGTTATCGTATTCTCACATAATGGAATGTAATAATGTGTATGTAATATTATAATTCTATAAGTATAATAATTTCATAAATATCATACACATATACTAAATCCATAATTATATCAATCCATGATAGGTGGTGATGGAAAACAAATTACATCGATTCGTGAGGTGATAGTTCATTGTACACACAATCGGTGGTTTCATTTCCTATTTGATGGAAGAGGTGATATAAATATTTCATTCCATAAAATTAATAACAACTAATTATATTAAATATACCTTTTTTATCAGTATATTTGGAGAATATTTGAAGGAGGTATAATAATAAATAACAAAACACAAGTTTGTGAATTTTACCTCCTCTTCAGAGAACCTCGTTAGTTTTATACATAAATACTACATAAAAGGGTTTCATAATCAAACTAATACCTATAGGATGTGGGTATAGAATTAATTAAAGTGTCTGGTCAATGAATTGATGAACCAAATTCTTTTGGAAGTGTGAATAGGATAGGAGAGTGGGTGGCCTTTTATAAGTGGGGTAGAGGACACAAATGGAATATTTTAAAAGAATAAAGTGTACCCATGCTTATCACATATAAAAAGGACCCAAAATGGATCATTATAGAAACTTAGAAAATATAATGTTAAAATATTTCTATAAAATGGGATTTATAAATGTTTTTAGTTTATTTAACCCCATATATGTTTTGGTTGACCCTCGGTTAACAAGTTTTAACTTTAACTGTGGTGATTGGTTTTTATTATTTTTACTATTAATTTTGACCAAACATTTAGGTGAAATTATTATATAATATTAAATTTTATGATTATAAATATGTAATCCATTTTACCAAATTAATTTCATGATTTTTAATAATTTAACTTAAAATTAAATAAGACGTAATGAAAAGGCAGTTTTTCAAAGTGAAAATTTTCATAAGTATATACACTTTTAATATCAATATTTAATATTAAATTGATTTAAATGGACTATATTTTATAAATTAATATATATTTTAACTCATTTTAATTTTATAAATTTTTTAAAAAATGCATAACTTTGTAACTTATTTAAGAAAAATTATTTTTCCATAAAAGTCGATATTTTTTACCATTCATCAAAAAATTAATCTTTTAATAAGATTATAAATAATTCACTTAAAGATATTTTTGAAATGTAGATTTCAAAAATGATTTTTGAAATTTATAATATATTTTATAAAATTGAAAATAGTAATTTTATTATTTTTTGTACAAGTACAATAAAAACATATTTTTATAAAATAGTATTTTCGAGACATATAAAGACTTTATTAAAAATTATGTAATTTTTTATAAAAATATGTTTTATTTATATAAAATCATGACAAATAATATTTAAAAAAATTACATTCATATTCATAGTTTCAATATTAACAGCTAGGTTATAATGTTCTGGTTTAAATAATAATATTGATAATATATTGTGGTTCATTAAAAAACTTAGTGTTGCGTGTAACACAAGCTATGGAAAAAATTAAGATTATTTAAAGAAAAATTCATAAAATATTATGGTGTTACATTACTTCAAAAAGAGAAATTTTTTACAATGTTCAATATAAAGTTCATTTCTACCAAATAGAGTGAAGTATGATGTATATATGATAGAGATAATTGATGATCATCAAATGAAGTTACATCAACTAAAGAATATTAAATAAACCCCTCAAAAAATAATGAATAAGGTGTACTTGATAGATTCATTCATATAGATGAGTTCTTAATATGGAATATTAGGTAGAGTTTTCTTCATTGTTTTACACCAGACATTTGTTTGAAGATTATCACAAAACATTGCAAATTCATTCATTGTGATGATACTGAGCTGGTAATTAAATGGTCATAAATATAGACAAGATGTATGGAATTTTTAAGGGATTTAAGTCACCAATATTTCAGAAAATATTGATGAATAATTTTTACCCTGATTATTTAGGAAGTATTGATTGATGTAAAATGTTGTTTGAGTCGAGAGGGACATTTAAAAAGGATTCCATGCTTCTTATCAGTTTTTGGACGAATTTTTATTATATAATGTGGTGGAGGATCATTAATAATATTTTAATGATTGTTCTAAAAGGGTGAGAAAACGTGCTTATTTTTTTAGAGAGAGTAGTTTGAGTATAGTGCAAGCCACCAATAAAGAAACTAAAGAGTTTAATAAGAAGAACAAGATAGGAGATTATGGGATATATATTTTCTAGATATAGAGTAATTAGAAAGGCATTCACCAGATATAGGAATACTATATATAGGTTTACCTAATATAGGTTCATCAAATAGATGTGCATCAAGAATAAGGATGACTAGATTAAGGTGTAATAAAATTAGGGGCACCGAACATGGCGTAATGGATGGAAAAGTACCAGATGGACCTTCACCAGTAAGTATAATGTATTGATGAATAATCAATATTATGGAGGTTAAGAAAAAGTATATGTTGAGTATAATAGAATATTTTGTGGTAGTAGAAGCTCCATCATTGATGGATTTTATAATGAACTTGTGAAGATGGGTGGTTCCAGTATAAACAACTCCAACATTAATTTTTGGAGACTGTAGGATCATTTCAGAAGATAAATCAACTATTGGACACATTATAAATATAAATTACTTGGTTAATATAGTGATATAATGGTATAAGTGTGATTACTTCCCTCGCCACATGTAAATTATGATTGATAAATAAGTGGAAGAATCAGGGACTTGATGGGATTCAATACATGAATGATAATGTTCTAATATTGAGGTCAAACCTTATAACAATCCTTTTGTGTTGTTGATTGATGTTATCTACACAATGGATGGGAAAATTTTTGAGGGTGGGTTTATAAAAATCCTTACATACTAAATTATAGTAGAGTATTGATCAGCATAATGGAAGTAAATGTTTTTGTTGAACATAATATAAAAAATATGGTCACCCTTTATTCACCCCCGCCCCTAGGGTAACATCATGACCATATAAAAATATCAAAAAGGAAAAAAAATATTTAAAATTTTGCATAACATGATAATAAAAATAAAAATTTATCAAAAACACAATAATATGAAATAATTTGTGAGAAAACTTATTATTACCATGACTATTTGAATAATGTCATTATGTCCATGACTGAAATTATGAGCAGACCCATTATTCCCATTAGTTTATAGAAAAACACATTGTGTACACCCCTAACTACTTCATGAGATAAAAACATAAACCTATTAATTATGGGTGATATAGTACCCCACACATAATCATCCATACATTTATGTTCCGCTTAAAATAAATCATAATCATATATTTAAGAACACAAGGAAAAAGATTAGGTTTCTTATATTTTTAATAAACATGTCATAAAATGAACTAATTAAATAATAGGATATAAAAAAACTCAACTTAAAAAGGAAAAATTTCATAATAAAATGTCTTTTTTGATCAAAACATCACTTCATGAGCGATAAACCTTAGAGGAAATATTGAAGTGAAAATACAAAGTTTTTCATAAATGATTTCAAATATTTTTATAAATGATAAAATATATATTTATGCTAAAATAATTTTCATAAAAGGAAATAACATAAATAATAAATGGTTATTATAAATAGTTATATATTATATTTCCTTGAAATGAAACAAAAGTAAAGATAATAAATATAATGCGGTAAATAATGAAAATAAATGGTATTATAAATCTTTTTTGGTTATTTTAAAGAAAAAAACACATTGAAGACACATTTAAAGAATGTTATTTCATAAAATATTTAAATGAAAATATAAGGAATATAATAGATGAAACATATTTTTATATGATTAAATAATACACTTTTTATTTTAAAAATATGGTCATGGGTGAAAAGATTCATTGGTATGAATGAGAGTTGTTCATACTAATGTTATACTTCTAATTTAGATAGCATTTTATTAGAGAATGGGTTATTGATTATGATAATTAATTAACCATGAGAACAAGGGTATATATGGTATTTAATAATGTAATGGTATTAGAAAATAAAATTTGAGGATTATATTCATATAATTAAGTTTATGACCTAGTGAATTGGAAATTGAGTTAATTAAATCCTGACCTTTAATTTGGATTCCCAAGGAAATTTTTTAACTTAATGTATAATATCAAAAACTGAATTACCTATTCTAGAACCTTATTTATATAATTATCCATTTATACTCCTCATTAATAATAATTATCCTCATGTGTTATATTTTTATAATCTCTTTTCTTCATTGGGTGTTAACAATCATGACCATTTAGAACTAGGTTCATAAAATTGGTTTATATCTTCTTTATTAATCTAGAGTTTATCATTTACAAACTATTTAATGTATTTTAATTGTTTTTTTATAAATAACTATAATTTTATAATTTTATCAGGTTTGTGTTTTGTTCATTTTCAGTGAAGATATAATTTTTCCTGAACTTATTTCAGGTTATTTACCAATATTGATGGATTGCCTTAAATAATTGTTATATTTTTTCATCCATAAACAGCAATATACATGATATATATTCTTTGCATGTATCATATATAATAATATAATATAATATAAAACCATTAATTTAGGTGGTTTTGTAAAATGAAACAAGTCTATTCATGGTGGTGGTAGTCTGCACACATGTACAATTCATATTTTTATTTTTGGTAACAAAATTAAAAAGGTGTTTAATTATTATACCATCATTATTATGTATTAAAAGTACAATAATTATTCTATTGTTATAATTTTATGATGGTGTAATGTAATTTTAGGAATAATAAGTGTTCATAAAGTATTAGAATAGGGTAAAGAGTGAATAGACATTTATACCTCACTTATTGGATTATATCTTTTATAAAGGGGGTTAAGCCTTTAGAGGATAATATTTTGACAATAAAAAATAATCCTAAGGTGGATGGGAATATTTTGGAGAGTGTTTAACATATTTTGGGATAAACTACACGGGTTTTATTAGGGTAAGTGAAGAGAGGAGTGCCCCTTTTAAGTGAAAAGGGATGTCATTTTTGTAAATACCCAAAACTTTTAAATAATTGGAAGTAACCCTCAGTGAAATAGGATCCAAAAAAATCATGGAGATGAGAAGTTATATAGTCTAAAATTACCTCAAAAATATATATCCACAAATTTTTTATGTGGTTTACTCATAGATTTGTACTCCTACCATTTTAGCTTTTAATATGGTAACTAGTTTCTACCTAAGTAAATTATCCATTAGGATTAAAAATTAAATGGACTATTTTATATAATTTATTCACATTAATTATAAATTTTAAATTCATTTAATTTAATCAAATTTTTAAATTTTTAAAAAATTATTTTAATATAATATGTATATATAAAGTATTGAAAATAATTTATTTCAATAATATATCAATATTTCTAAAATGTAAAATATGGATTTGTAAATTAATACCAAAATATTCTAAATAATAAATTCATTTATAAAATACATTATTTATCTTATGAAAATTTTTATAGAATTTTCAATCCATACTAATATACCTATAATTTCATAAATCTCATATTATTTTTAAAAAATGATATTTTCACTATTTACCAAAAAATAATTTTTTTAAAAAAATAAAAAAAAATATTAAAATAATACTATTATGGATAAAAATATAATGTTCATTTTTCAATATTAGAAATAAAAAATTTATAAATTTAAATTATATATATAAATATAAAATATAATGAAAATTGTTCTTATAGGAAAATAAATGTTTTAGAGTACTAACCATTCTTATTCATTCATCCTATCACAACATAATTAAAGATAATTAACCAATTATTCAAATAAAATATATATTATCATCATTAGTCTCAGGATTTTTGAACTTTTAATGTGTATTTCATATAAATTCATTTTTTTGTAAAATAAATTATTTATTCATAAAATTATCTTATTTATTATTTTAACTATATCTATTGAATTTCATAAATATTAAAAGTAATCATAATATAAATTTATATAAATATTTCACTAATTAGATACGACTATTTATTTTCACTCATTTAATATATTGATTTTTATTATCCATAATTAATAGTTTTCAACTATATATATTTTTATTTCATTTAAGTTTGGTGTTTCATGTGGATCTTGATATCAAACATAGAATTTATTTAAGTTGGGATATTTTACAAAAACTCAGGTGACTACAAATATTTCATGAGATTATACATACTAAAATGGGGAGTTAATATAGTTTAGTAAGGTACTCTATTCAATATGATTGTATTAGGAGTGAACCTTGATAAATGAAATAATTGAATATAGAGTGAATTCACTCCACTATAATAGTCATGGAAGTGTAACTTATCTAAAGAAATTATTTTCATGATTTATTTATATTGAAAAATTCTATATGTTATTCTTAAGTTATTTTCTCATGGATCATTATTGATTATTGATTATTTTTCACTCTTATGACTTATGTATTTTGTTATGAAAAATCTGTGTGTCGTGATTAATGATTAATAAAATATTACTGAATAGAAATGGATTTCATATGTTAAGATCATTTCATCATAACATTATTCTTATCTAATTTCACTTTTTATCATTTATTAGTATCTCCTAAATTTACCCTTACTAAGAAAATTTTCTCACCCTTTCATATGTTTCCATTATCCTTGGTTATTAAGAAATGTTTTATATAATAAATTTCTAAGAAGGGTACTTTTAGGGATGTTATTTGGGGGACATGTAGAATATATTAAATGATAAATTTTTATTATTTATCTATTCATAAAATAAAATAATACATTATGATTTATGGGTGTGTGTCTTATTAATAGATGTATTAAATATTTGTCTAAAATGATATAATATTATATAAGGTGTACTCTGGTCACCTCACTTGCCTTGTATTCTTACATAGTGCAACACACATTATCTCAACTTATAAAAAACATAAATAAATCAATTTCTTATTTTGTAAACATATTCATATCAATAACAATTTATACTTTTCAATTATAATTATTTATTATACTTTTAATACTTGTTTATGGTTTCTTTTCATCATCAAATGCTACTAAGTGTAGTTGTTTCATGTACGCTTTATAATATCAATATTGATATGAATTAATTGATAATAAGTTAATCATTCTAATATAATTTATGTTATTATAATTGATAAAATATTTTAATTTTAGAAAAACATATCTCATTCCATAAGTTTGTTAGTTATGTTATGTGAAATTGGAATCAATGTTAGCTTGTTTTGTTAATTATATATTTCAATGATGATATTTTAATAATAAGTAAAATATTTAATATAACCATTATTGAGCCATAATAAAATAATGGTTTAAAAATTAACTAATAAAAATATTAGTATTTATTTTCCCATTTTAAATCATGATAATATTTTATAGCATCAATAATGAAGGTGTTTAAAATAATCCAAAAAAATACTCAATAAATGAATTGGTGAGTTTGGATTATGAAGTGTTTAATATAATTATATTAGAATAATAATGATTTTATTTATATTTTTTTATGTTTATGAATCATATTTTAAGTTTTTTTATAAAAAATAACTGTCTAGAAGAAAAATAAAAAATATTATCTCATAGAGGTGGTAGTCCACAAAATGCATGGTTGGTGTTTCCATTTCTCAACAAATGAGAGGGAGTGAAGGTGAATAATATAAATTATATTAATAATCATAATTATAATATATATATATCACATTTATTCTTTAATTTCATCCTTATAACTAGATATGAGTGGAGGGGTTGAAAAATGGAAGGCGTCTCCACATAGAGGTGGTAGTCTGCATAACCCCACAATTGACATTCTTTTATTTTTATAAGTGGATGATAAGAAAAAAATAATGGCTAATCCATTAATATAATAACACTTAATTATAATAATTATACTTATTCTATTATATTATGATGGTTATGATTGTTTTGGAAGATAAAGATAATGATCAAAAGGTTATATATTAAGTAATACTAACGTTTAAATCTTGAACTTTTTCTTGGAAGTATCCATTGAAATGAAGGTCCTAGTCTAACCAATTAAGAAATAATATTATGAACATGATATAAGTTTCAATAAGGAGAAAAATTTTATACTTATAGGATGAAATTATAATGTATTGTGGTTTTATGATGTGGTGTATGTGTTCCTATTTTATAATTTCAGAAAAGGGAACTTTTATGGTTGCCAATAATTTCTCAATAATGGTGTGAATATATTCAAGTCTCAATGCCAACAAAAATGATAAATAATGTATTTTTTGTATGTTATAGTTGATAAATACTCTTAAATTCATTTTTATACATGTTATAATCCATTAACAACATGATTTTTAAATTTTACTTTTTTTTATCGTCATAACTAGTTTTTACGAAAGTAATTTAAATATTATTAAAAGTATAAGGTAACCACAATTAAAAAATTTGGGTTTCTTAAACATAAATATAATCCCCACATAATATAACTCAATATATAAACATAATAAAATCAACTTTTAAATTAAAAAATTTAATTTATAGAAAAAAAATTATAGAAAAGGTGTTGTTTTAAACATTAAATGTTTTTAATTCTATTTAGTATTTATTACTAATTGAATGAGTGATAATATTTTTTTATATAGGTTTAAAAATTATATTAAAAATAATTTTCATAATATATTAATTAATATAAAATTTAAAATTACAAAATATTAATAAACTAATTCTTTAAAATTAACACTTTTACCATTATCGTGGTCATTAATGTTGATCATAGTAATCAGAATTTTATGCCAAAAGATAAATTTGAAATTATTACATATTAATAACATGTTGATCTAAAATATTATATCCATATTTTTACATTTAATTTCTATAGATGATAAAAACTAATTTTTAATATAAACAAACAAAAATATTTTTTGTAGAAAATTATTGCTTATGTTTCCAAAACAATAATCATGGGATTTATAAAATCAATATAGTATTTATAAATGAATTATTTTTTATTTATAAATAAATATTTTACTAGAAAAAAATTTTAAATTATTTTAATTCATTCTTATTTAATGATAATTTCATAATTGCGATGGGATAAATAACATCAGTATTTTTTACTATTTACTGATAAATTAATTATTTTAAAAAACTAAAAATTTTCCCATATGATAAATTTTATATTTGGAATATAAAAATATATCTCATTTTAATTATTCCTAAAATTTTATAATAATAAATATTTTATTTTACATTTTAGCTTGGTGTTGTATTTTGATAAGCTATTGGAAAAAATAATAATTTTTAAAAATAACATATTCCAAAATCATGGGGTGTTAAAATTATAGAGATTGTGATAATATTTTATAACTCCTTTTTAAATTCTCATGTTCCTAAAACCTTACCTTTTTTATTTCCTAGGTTCGAGAAGATTCACGATGGAGTTCACAACCTTTTTCCCTTTGGAAATTTCAAAATATTCTCCTATAGTCAATTAATTGACTATGTGATTACTTGTTCCTTCATGCGATAAATTGGTAACTTCATGTGGTTGATTTGTTTATTCCTATAGTTAGTTGGTTTCTTCTTATTTTTTTCATTATTATATTTTGTTGGCTTCTTCATGTGGTTAGTTGGCTTCTTCATATGTTTTTTTGGTACCTTCTCATGATTATTTGGTCTCTTCTTATGTAAAATGTACCAAATTTTCATATAGGTAAAAATACTTATGATACTATTAAAAGCCTCTAATGTTATTTTAGTAATTTTCTCAAAAGTCTTAAGAGTGGTTCAAGAGATTTTTAGGCACTTTCCTATCTGGAAGCTCCAGAATTTGGAGAGACTGATTGAGTCGCATGGTTAGCACATGTTTAGGGATAATCATGTGAGTCAATTGTGCAGGGTACTTAGTGCACGGTAGAGGGCCACATGGTTTTACTGAACCATGTAACCCATCCCACATGATCATGTGATTTATCTCAAATAGTTGACCGAGCTATTTCACATGGTCTATGCATGGTTAGTGAAACCATGCACTAGCTCATGCGAGGGGGTTCCATGGGAAGTAGCTACCACATAATTGATTCATGGTTTGGAAACTTGTGTAGCCAAACCATGTAAACCCATAAATGAATGATATATTACCCTTTTTACCTTGAAATGTTTTAAATACTTTCCCCTTTGTTTTATCCTCCAGCAGACATCCCCACTCAAGCGAAGTACTCCTCCCCAAACCTAATCTAGGATTTGTCATTGCTCCTTCATTAGAGCTTGGAATCAAACACCATTCATCTCATTGGATCCCTCTCAATAGGATATCTAATACTACTACATCTGTTCTTAATTTATCTCACCATATCCTATGTTATTTTGGTGCAAGTTCCTATTCCCTATTTTGGATTAATTTATCTTTTCTTCCAATTTCTCTTGTTCTGGATCAATTCAAGGGCTGGCACTAAATGAGGACTGTACTATGGGCCTGGTGAAGGTGTTCTGGTTATTTTCCCTCAAATTCTAATTGTTTTATATTATGTTCCATTTTTCAACAGGACAAACTTCCTTGTTTCACCTCAATATTTTTTAATTAATTAAATTAGAGGTTATTATTATGTACAATGGGACCCTATCTACTTAAAATAAAGTTATGAGGCATTTATCTCAATGTTATCCACCCCATGGTTGTGAACTTACATAAATTCCTAAATTCAACTTTCCTTAAATTGTTAAACCCCATTTTGAGGTGTGTGAAATTCCTTGTAATAAGTGTTTTGAAATGGAAAATGATCCAAGGATATTTTTTTCTAGGAGTTAAGCACCTATAATTTAAGACATAGTTTGAATTACATGAATTAAATGGACTATCCAACTTGATTAAAGTATTAAGGTATTAATTATTTGTTGAAATGGTATGATTTTTTAATAGATTACCCTTTCTTTATACCAATATGAGGGTGATACAAGGGTCCTAATTTAAGGATGCCTTGAATGGGCCCACCAGGTGGATTACTTACCTTCCCATGAGCAATAACGATTCCCTAGGAGAGTCACCTTGGATGGTAATAATGGAAATATGGTTATACCATGTCACAAGCGATACTTATTCCCCTATATGAGATACCTAGGATGGGATCATAGGGTTTCAATTACATCCTGCTGAGAGTGATACATGGGATTCTTTTTATAGATCACCTTGGACAGACTCTATGGTGATGGGAATTTATAGAGTTCCTATAGTGATACTTTGGATTCCCTCTATGGATCGCCTTATATGAGATTAGGATACCATTTATTAAATATATGGACACATTTTTAGTAATTTATAACAAATGATAGTTGTTATTCCAGGGACACGTCCTCAAATCCAAATAACATGCTTGGGTCGGTCAACTTATGATGTTTGTTTTATGATGACCCATTATTACCCCCATATCATATATGTGCATGATCACCCTGTTTTAGAGACATCTAGCTGAGGCTAAATCATGTAGTGTCTATTGGGTATCTATGAGAAACTATAACTGATATTTTTTATTTATTCATTTCTTTGAAGTTATTATTTACCTTCACACAACTCACTTTATATGAATAGACTAGATTTTTCTAGACACCTTTAGTGGTGGCATACTAAGTATATCTCACACCCTACTTGGGATTCCCATGGTACCTGAGTAAACTTCCTAGTTGTAGATATAGATAAAGGGAAGCATCCAGCTTCTGATGTCTGATTCTAAGTATTAGAATAGAGTACAGGAGTATAGGACTAAGCTTATGCTCGTGATTCTAGTAGTGGTAACTTCTATTTTTTTAAAATGTGGTATATACTTGTTTACCCTATATCATATGTACCTTATTATTTTGAATTTCTACATGAAAAGATCATTATCATTTTTTGTATTTATTTATGGTTCATTATTCACCTGTTATCTATCTGGATTATTTATTATTCCAAATTTTATTAGTTATTTTTTTATGTTATCAGTATTACTTACCATTGTACCATACTCTGATTCATGAGGTCATATTATCCCCATGGACACACCCTAGGCCTTCTATATTATTCTGTAGGCTTTGGAATATGAGAAGGCATGCTTTAGGTCATGTGGCCAACCATCTCAGGGAACCAGTTAGTAGATTCCAGGGTGGGATGCTGCAAAGTGATGTCAGTGCATCTTTTCCATTTATCTTACTATTTGGGGTATTATACAGGATACTAGGGACATGTTAGAATTTGAAAATGATCTTATTCTTTGGAGTAGCTAACCCACATATAGGGGAAATCCAATTTACTTTGTATGGGTTATTTTTGTTCTAGTTCTTTCCTGTTATAGTTGTAATGATTTCACCATTAGCTGATACACATGTTTGGTGATGTTATTCTCATGGATATTATTATTATGGATTTTCTTTTTTGTTGGCCTAATGTGTAATGGAGGTATCGTTTAATTCATCATTTTCAGAGCTTGAGGATTCACATGTTGTTCATTATGTTATGCCATATTTATGTTACTGCCTTCATTGCTTGTATCACCTATGATCATTGCGAGTGACTTAATTATTATATATGGAAATGTGTTATTATTTCTTATAGGGACAAAAAAATTGGATTAATTGAAGTGTATGAATTAATCTAAATTTTTTTCCCATATATATTGATGATGGATCCTTAATTAACCAATTATTCCATGTTTGATCAATGAACCATTGGTTCTCTAGACTAAAATGTTAGTTTATTTGATTACATGAATACCAGTTATAATTTATGAAGCATGTACTTCTATAAGTTAAGAATTATATTTCATTAAATTGAATAATGATATATGAACTATTACATCATTATAATGGACGTAAAGGTTAGGTCTCAGTTATATGACATACCAATTGCAATTTATAAAGATTATGGGACTTTATAAATTGGTAATGGTGATGAATCTAACTTTACTATGATATATTTATACATATAAATAATTATGAACTTTTTAAATGAAATTATTACCATTATATAGAGATGAAAATTGAAAATTAAAGGGTTTTTTCCTCTATACCTTTCAGTTGGAACTCCATATATTAAAACCTCTACTGTGTGATGTGAGAACTTGACCCTTACCCGACCTTAGTTTTGGGAAATAGGTAGTGTCTCATGAGGTTCATTGTGATCTTTACTATCACGTAGACCTAGATTTAGGAGTAGTTTGAAGGTTGTGGGTCATGTTAAAATGGTTATGTACATGTCATTTCTATTATAACTATTTGTTATCTTTTATTATGTATTATTTGAGCCATGTGTTTTGTAATTATATTTATTTCACCATGTTGTACTCAATTTGTATGCTAGGAGGGCGACAAAGACTATTCTATAGAGGTGGTGGACACTGATCCACTAGTATTAACTCCTGCAGTGCCACTTGAGGAACCTCCTATTTATATTCTAATGGGAACTGATGCTCAGTTCCAAGATATATTATTATGAATTATACTGTCTGTAAAAGGAGCTTGGTGACCTTCCTCTATTATGGCAGAGTTAACACAGGATTTCCAGCAATAGAATCCTCCCACCTTCTTAGGGAATGGTAGACCTGAGGCTATGGAATCATGGTTGGAGGCCATGTTATCAATCTTTAAGCATTTGGAGATGCCTCCAAAGTGGAGGTTCAAGATCACAACTTATATGATCTATGTCTCTGCCAAGAATTGGTGGGATGACATCTCTCAGGGTGATCATCATCTGGATATGTTCTAGGTAAACTTTTAGATATCCATCTATGTTACGTATTTCCCGAGACACTAAGAGAAGACTATGCTAAAATTTTTATGAACTTGTAGTAGGGTGTTATTTCTATTATGGAGTATTCATCTCATTTCACTAAACTTAAGTGTTTTTCACTGATATTTATGTGGCGTGCCAATAGTGTGGTAGGACTAGCCATAAGAATCCCTAGTGTATAAGGGACTCGATTGAGTGTTGATCTTGCAGCATGATGGTTCACCAATAATATTTCTACAAAAAAATTGCATGTGATACTGAGAAGGGATCTGTACTGAAACCAAATTCTAGTATAGTATTAATAGCACCATGTTAGACAATGAGTTTGTATACTATCGGCTGATCAGGCTAAGAAGGTGATCATGTCCAAGGTAGTCAGAATTCAGTAGTACAACATCAGTAGAGCAGACCTTCTTTGGTTAGTTAAGTTGCATCCCAGGGCCATGTATTAGGCCATATATATGAAATTCATCATAATCCCAAGGAGTGGAGTCTGAGACCTTCTATAGTTTGTGGTACTATTCTAGTAGCCTCTACTTTAGTTTCCTCATTTTTGGATATAGGCACTTCACGCTCATTTATATTTGTAGAAATAATTGAAATTTTGGACCTATAAATTGAGTTCTTTTTCAGTGACATGATTATCAACACAACATTAGGGGTTTTTTCAGATATTTTTCTCTATTACAAGGAGTTCCCCCTTTAAATAGGTGGGTAACAATTCTTGTGTAATTTTTTTATCCTCGAGATGACAGTTTTGGACATCATAATTGGAATGTAATGGCTAGTTCTGTATCATTTTCACATCGATTTATATTGCCATAGGGTGTCCTTTACATCACCTAAGGGTAGTAACCATGTTCATAAGGGTGAATGGGATGTCTAGGTGAGTTTACCAGGACCTAATTTTCATGGGTTGGGTAGAGTGATAGCCCATATGGATAGTATCATCATGAGAAATCAAGGAATGAAATGAATAGAATTCCCTCTTGTGGTGGATCATTTCAGGGACATCTTACTCGATGACACCTATAGTTTACATTCTATGAGATAGGTAGAGTTCAATATTGATCTAATTCTAATAGAATCTTTAGTGTCTATTCCTCTTTATAGGATGGCACCTATAGAGCTCCAAGAAATCCAAAAGTAGTTGGAGGACTTTGATACAAAGGGTTTTATACAACCCATTACTTCTCTATGGGGTTCACCTATAATTTTTACCTAGAAGGAAGAAAGTACCCTCAGGTGTTGTGTGTATTATCACATGTTAAACTAGATTACAATTAAGAACTAGTATCCACTACCTCATATATATGACCTCTTCATCCACCTCTGAGGAGTGATGGTGTTCTCTAAGATCTATTTGAGTTCAGGATACCATTAAGTGTGTGTTATCTCATAATACATACCACATATTATTTTTATGGAGTCGGTATGTCTTGTATGAGTATATAGTTTTTCTTTTTGGCCTTACAAACATGCACATAAATTTCATGGCCTTGATGAATCATGTTTTCCACCCATATCTGGATTCTTTTTTAGTAGTATTTGTGGGGAAAATATTTCTATATTATCATATTCAACATGACCATAACAAATATATTGATATATTAATGAATAGTTTATAGAGCACCAAATATATGATAAGATCACTAAATTCCACTTTTGGATCAATAAGGTTCACTTTTTTGTCATATTATCTTATAGTTTGGAGTGTCTGTTGACCCAAAGAAGGTTAGTGTCATAGTTCCCTTGGATAATCCCAAACATTTATTTAACATACATTGTTTCTTAAGGTTTGATGGTTATTAAAATTGTTTCATTAAAGATTTATCATATCTATAAATTACTCTTATGGTATTGAATAAAAATTGTGAGAAGTTATTCTGGTTCGAAGATTGTGAGATATCCTTTCAAGAGTTAAATGATAGTCTAACTTCATCACCGATACTGATTCTTCCAAAGCTAATAAGAATCTATAAAATTTATTATGATGCTTTAAGAATTGGGATAGGAGTAGTTATGATGTAGGTTGATTGAATTTTGACTTACAAGTCCAACCAGTTGAGACCTCACAAGAAGAATTACCCTATGCAAAAACTTAAGCTAATAGTTTTGATTCATGCTTTACACTATTAGAGGCATTATCTATTGGGTGAGTAGTTATTTGTTTACACATATCAAAAAATTCTAAAATTCATTTCTAAATAGTGTGACTTGAATCTTAGGAAGTGAAAGTTGGTAGAATACTTGCATTATTTCAACTTTGATCTCGCTTATACACACATAATAGGAAATGATGTGGCTAGCACCCTAAGTTGGAAGACTTAGACACATATAGTCTAGTAGGCCAATTGTGAGTGGTAGTTCATGGATATATTTTCTAAGATACACATAGAGGTTCATGAATATAAGGAGAATAATATTTTAGAATCTTTATCAATGACATTCTCCCTTATAAAATGGGTAAGGGTGTGATATATTTTGTATTCTGAGGGCCTCTCCCTGAGAGAGGGTGTCTCATGTGAGAACCCACAGTCTGGTTAGATTGTTGATTAGAATGAGATCTCAGAGTTTCATGGACATTTTTGGGTTCCTACATACATATAAGAAGATTTTATGTGGGAATATCATGTCTCTTTCTAGGAAGTACACCCTAGGATTACCAAGATGTACCGAGATGTACGTCGTTAGTATTGGTGGCTAGGTATAAAGAGGTATATTGTATGTTCCATCACTCAATGATCCACCTGTAAGTAGGTGAAGGCTGAGAACTAGAGACCTACTAGACTTTTGTTGCCTCCTTATATTCCTATGTTGAAGTTGAGTGATGTAACTATAGATTTTTTTAAAGGTTTTATAAGATCCCCTCAAGGTGGTGATGTGGTATGGGTGATCATCGAAAGGATAACTAAGGTCACACAGTTCCTAGAGATATGAGAGAAAATCTTAGTTTATAAGATTATAAGGATTTATATTCAGGATATTTTTAACCTTTATAGTGTTCTTGGTTCTATCATATTGAATCAAGATGTTTGTAGTTTCATTGGAGAATAATATACCTCTCATTGAGTTTTCCTACAATAATAGATTTTAGAAAATGATTCAAATGGGTCCCTATGAGGCCCTTCACAATAGGTCATTTTGTTCACCTATATGCTAGTTAGAGGAAGGTGTGGTAGCACTAATGGGTCCTCATCTCATTTAGGAGACTTATGGGAAATTATAGATGATTCATAAATGTATGGATACAACTCAATACTTGAATAATTATTATACCAATCGTTGCCACTGACCTCTGGAATTATAGGTGGGACATCAGGTCCTTATATGAGTTTCACCTATGTTGGTTCATAGTTGGATTTGGAGATAGGAAAATATGTCACCTTTTTATATCGGGCCTTTTTAGATCATGGAGAGAGTCGTATTGGTAGCCTATTTTTTGGATTTACCTCAAATTTAATATGCCATGAATGACATATTCCAAGTATCACAGCTTCATTGTTATCAGTATAACCCATCTCATTCATTTGATCCTTAGGAGGGGAGATTGTAATGTCTCATATTTTTATAAAGGTACAGAAACTTATGATATTATTAAAAACCTATTATTTTATGTTATTAATGTTCTCAAAAATATTAGGAGTGGTTCAGAAGATTTTGGGGATGATTTGGAGCCTAGAGATCTAGAATTTGGAGAAATTCATTGAGCCATATGGTTATCGTGTGATTATTGCTAATTGTTTGACTCAACCATGTGGGGTACTCAGTGTAGAGAAAGGGGAATCACACGTTTATTGAACCATGTGGCCCAACCCACATGGGAAAGAGATTTTTCTCATATAGGTAACAGAGCCAGTTTGCATCGACTACACATAGTTATTCAAATTGTACACCTAGCCAATATGAGGGGGTTCCTTGGGTACTAGATACCAAAATATTGACTGATGGTTTCGCCACCCATGTGGCCAAACCATGTGACCTCTTAAATGAAGGTTACATTACTCTTTTTCCCTTAAAATGTTTTAAATCCTTACCCCTATATTTTCTCCTCCATCGGACAACCCCTCCCATATAAAGTTCTCCTTATCAAGCCTAAGATAAGATTTTCCATTGATACTCCATATGAGGTCAGAATCAACCTTCATTCATCTCATTGGAAACTCTCAATAATCTATTCACTTTTATTTATTCCATTCTTCATCTATATAATCATATCCTATGCTATTTTTTGTGTGAGATCATAAGCCCTATTTTCAGTGAATTTATCCATTATTCCATTTTCTTCCATTCTAGCTCGATTCAAGGGATAAAATAGGATGAGGAGATTATTATGGGCCTAAGGTACGTGTTATAGTTATTTTCCTTCAAATTATAGTTATTTTATATTATGTGCAGTTGTACCTTGTTCCAAACTTCTTATTATCACCTCCATATCATTTCATTAATTAAATTAAATGTTGTTATTATGTGTTATAGGACTCTAAATAATTGAAAATCAATACTGTGATCTTTTTACCTTGATATGAGCCACCCCATGGGTGGTCCCTTCTTTAACGGCCGAAATTTCACTTTCCATAAATTATTAAACCAACTTTTAAGGTGTTTCACATGAATTGTAATAAATGTTTTGGAATGGGAAATGATTTAAGGATAATATTTATCCATGATTTATTCCCCTATTATTTAGTCCATATTTTGAATTACATGAATTAAATGAACTGGACAACTTGATTAAAGTATTAAGTTATAGATTCTCTATTGAAATAGTTTGAGTTCTTGATAGATAACCTTTTCATTATACCAATACGAGGGTGATACAAGGGTCCCAAATTAAGGACACCTTGGAAGGGCTCACTGGGTGGATTACTTACCTTCCCATGAGTGATACCATTTCCATATGGGAGTTACCTTAGATGGGATCGGTGTAAAGATGGTTCTACCATGCCATGGGAGGTACTCAGTATCCTATGTGAGATGCCTGGGATGGGCTTAGAGAGTCATACTTATACCATATTGAGAGTTATGAATGATAATCCTTTTATGGATTGCCTTTTACGGACTCTGTGGTGATGGGTATTTTTAGAGATCCTAAATAAATACTTAGTATACCTTTAATGGATCCCCTTATATATGATCAATATTCTATTTATTAATTATAAGGATTCGTTTTTATTAATTTCTAAGAAATCATAATTGTATTCCAAGGTCATGTCCTCCATGAAAAATAACATGTTTGGGGAAAATACACTTATGATTCTTTTTTTATGATGACCCATTATTACCCCTATATCATATCTATGATTTATTACCTTGGTTTAGAGATATTTTTCTTATATTTAAGTAGGTGGTGTTGGTCAGGTATCCATGAGCAACTCAGACCGACATGTTTTTTTATACATTTCTTTACGTTTATTTTTTACCTACACAGTACTCATTTTATATGAATAGACTTGATTATTCTAGACACCATTAGTGGTGGATTACTGAGTATATCTTACAACCTTCTTTGGCTTCCCATGGTACCTGAGTAGACTTTATAGTTGAAGGTGTAAATAAATGGAAGCTTCCATCTTCTGATGTTTGATTCTAAGTATTGGGATGGAGTATGAGAGTAGAGGACCAATCCAATTATCATGATACTAGTAGGGGAAGCTTTGGTTTTTTTGTATTTTTTATATCTTGTGGTATATGTATGTTTCCCTTGTATCTCATGTGCCTCATTTTTGTATAGCTACATGATAATATCATTATCATTTTTTGGTATCTATTTATAATTTACCTTCCACCTTTTATCTATCTGGATGATTTATTATTATGTTATTGCTTATGTATTTCCATTTCTAATACTATCATCATTACTTACTAATGTGTCACACTCTGATTCATAAGGACATAGTCTTACCATGGATACATCCTAGACCATCACTACTAGTCGGAAGCCAATGGCATATAGGGGGCGCGCTTGAGGTTATGTGGACAGCCGTCTCAGGGCACTGGTTAGTGTATTCTAGGGTGGGATGATACATTTTTTTGGGTTGGTTCATTCTTTTTTTCAGTTAGTTTTTTCCAACAGTTAGTTGAATTATTCATGCAGTCTTTTGATTCCTTTATGAGGCCAGTTGGTTATTCTTATAGTCGATTGTTTTATTCTTGTGGCTAGATGGTTTTTTCTTCTATTCAGTTCGATTCTTCTTATGGTTGGTTGGTTTCTTTATGTGGTTATTTGGTCCATTCATGAAGTTAGTAGGTTCCTTCGTGTTGTCGATTAACTCCTATTAATATTTATCTTGTTCCTTATTGTGTTCGTTTGGTTCCTTATTATATCTATTTGGTTCTTTAGTGTGGTATATCCCTTCCTATGGCCGATTCAACCATTTCAAAAATTTCACAATTTTTCAAAATTCCTATATTTTTAAGAATGATGTGAAGATGATTTTAATGTAACAATTTGAAATAAAATATTAAATAAATGAATTTAAAAATAAATTATATGGGTATTAAATCATGTATTTGAATTCTATAAAATATATGGTTTTAAATGGATCATTACATGTGTTTTAAATGAAATCACATTCAATTATAATTAAAAAATGAATATTCACTGCCTTAACCTTTATAGTTATTCCAATATTTAAATTTGGAATACTAAAGTATGATAATTTCCTCTAATAATTTCTTTTCTTCTATCCTTAATGTGAAAAAAAACATTTCCCTTGACAGCTAGAATCCTTTTTCATTAACATAAAACCTTCATGCTCATGATTGTAGGAATATTCTATATATTGTTTTCTTCTCTATTTTTTAGAGAAACGTATCAATTTTGATGTAGGTTTTCATTTATAATTTTTATTACTCCCTTATTTCTAAGAGTGGTATGCTTTATCAATAATTCTCATTCATGATATCCATATGGTGATATCATCTTCTTTTTCCCTATTTTTGGTGTAGCATGTTTTGGAAATTTTTTTCCAAGTAGGGGATCCCTATTCACTCTTATTTTATATATCTATGAAATTATATTTATTTGGTTTTCTAGTGGTTGAGAGGTATGGATAATCTAATGAAGATACTGAACAAAATAAAATTCAATTTAAGGGGATGGGTAATATTATCATGTTTTTTAAATTTTATTATCATTACTATGTGTTATTCATTACATGATATTTTATGATGTCATTATGTTCATTATGTGAATATTATAAAATAGTTAAACTATGTAAATGATTAATATCCCTTTCTATTATTTTTTTTAAACACACAATTCATAAGCTATTAAGTACATATATTTGGATAATAATTGGTTATCTATGTACATCTAAAGATTTGTGAAAATAAATATGCATGAGAATATGATTTTATGTAAAGAACCCAATAAAAGGAATTATAGTCAAATAAATCAATTTTATATTATTGTTTTGTGTAGAGGGTATGTTTATATGTTATCCTTATATATGTGAGGATTTATGGGGGAATTATGATGATGGTGGTGACTAGTTCGGATATGGGATGGGTTATTAGCAGTAAAAGTGTGGGGGTGGGTATTTGGTTATTGTGGTTAGATGGCTGGGTGGTGTGTTAGATTTTGTAGAATAAGTGATGGGTTAATGTGTGGTGCCTTTTGGTAGTTTCTTGGAACTAATGTAATATGATTATGTTAATAATTTCCTGGATGGATATTATCAAATGTGGGATCAAATTCATATTCGGTAAATGAATTAATGATATAAATGTTAACAAATAGGAAAAATTAAATGCAAAGTAAATTTAGATGTTTCGTACATCGTTTTTTCATTAAATATTATGTAAAATGGAATAAATAATAAAGTGTGGATATTATTAAAGTAATCTGGAATGGCAGATGAATTTATAATTGAATGAAAGGAAACTGTGGGTTGTGTGTAGTGGTTTTTTTTCATGAGTTTCATATAATCAGTGGTAGTATGTGGTAAAGATAGTATGGTTTTGACTATAAAGTATGGAGGTGAATAATCTTTACTGAGACTAGGTTATTTATAGGTATATATACATGCTTTTATTTTATTGTTGCATTAATTTTCACTCTTCACGCATCGAGTACTAGGTACCCACACCCAAATGTTTTGGGGCGTGTTTTCCGTATCATTTAGATGGAAAGGAATGGATGGAAGATTACCCAAACTTCTCCAATATTATTTTTGTAGTATTATGTGGTGGCAGAACCCTATTTTTAGTGATTACCAACTGATTATGGAACAGTTGGTGGAGAAGCTCACTAATGAATGAATGTAATATGTAGTGGGGGTTATGTGCAGTATTAGGTGGGCATTAGGTTGATGTCATTCATATTGATGATACCCTGAGTCTCTTTATATATTGTTTTGGATGGACTTGTGATATTTTAATAGTGGTATGAGATATTTATATGATGACATTTATTCCAACATAAGATACTAGGCCGTGTAGGAGGCTGGGGTAGGTAGGGTTGCAACCCAAACCACATTAGAGATGGCTTGAAAAATAGTGATGATGTAGCATAAAAGTGATGGTATAATGAGAAGTTTGATGTCGAGGAATGTGAAAAAAATATAGTGGGTCGGTAGATATAGTTATCTATTATTAATGATCATTTTAAATTATCTAAATACTTACAAGCATTATTTAGTGAGTTACTCTTCATAAGGATGGGATATATTATTGACTAGTTTAGGTGTTATCAGTTCTATCTTTTTAGTAGAGCATTATTATTATATTTTAACATTTTTATGGGATACTATTAGAATAATCCTACAGAATATACATTTTATGCTCACAAAATTTAAATATAAAATATTTTTCATGTTTTTGTGAGGGTTATTAGGACCGAGTTAAGAATAACTAGCATAGAGATCTGAGCTGTTGTAGAGTTTCTGTCTTTGTTTTCTTTTTAGTATTTGTATTAGAGTAATTTTTTTATATCATGACATATAATATGGGATAATTTTTTTCTTTTAAATTATGTGAAAATTTATTTTTTGTATTTTATCTTTTAGATTGATCAATTTTTCATATTGAGGGGAATTCCTCCTATTTGACTATTTTACACCCTTGGTGGGAGTTTCCAACTTGGGGATATTATTCATAGTACATGGGGGTCAATCATTCTCTTAACCACTAGAAAATTTGTGGTTATAGTGGATTGGTTCATGATATATTTGTATGAATGCTTTGGGTTGAGAGGTAGGATTTAGTTTAGAGTATGGATGTTGTGGGTCTTTTAAGAGTTGGTATAAGAACAATGCTAGTCAGACATGGTTTGTGATGTAGAAAGGGATAATATCTTAGAAAAAAGAATTTAGGGCCTCCTGTTATACCACACAATTATTATAGTCTTACTAAACACCCTATGTGAGATAATGTTGATTTCATTATAGAGACCATGGTATGGAATATGAATAATTTCTATTAATTCTTATCATTTAATTTAGGTAATTTTGGGATTAAATGAACCAAATTAAATAAGTTTGATTGAATCCCAAAATACCAGACTTTAAGTTTATATTTTTATAATGTATGTTATATTTTTAAGCATTTGAATATGGGGAAATGTCTCCTATCATGACTCGTTATTTATTAATGTGTTGTAAATTTTTTGGGTATGATTGCACCACCCAATGTGGAAAATATCATGGTATAGTGGATATATTACAATGATTCATGTGCTTTTGATAACTCTATTATAACGATTTATGTTATTGCATTTTTTGGGGGATGATAATGTGATGAGGACTTAAAACTTCAAAAATTAACGATACCCACCAGTAGTAAATGGTAAATTAAATAATTTAGTTTTACATTTTTTATGTGTTTATTATATTTGATGGAATGTTAATAACTCAGATGATCATTAAACTTGATAAAGTAAGTTTTTTCAGCCTCATGATTCTTGAAGGATATTATTTATTGGTTTATAATGTCTAGTTTGAAAGTTATGCACAATGATATTAATATAAAAAAAATAATGATTTATTATTTTGACGGATGAACAGTTTATATAGCGCATTGATTTATAAGTTATGATGTTTAAAAAAATAAATGAATATTTAACTTTATTTAAATCATGATATATTTTTGGAGGTGGAATTTTTTTATTTAATAATGGTTAAAATAATATTAAATGTGATATGGTAAATGGTTTATATTGGTTTTAAAAAAAATTATTAACCATTATGATTTAAAAGAAAAAAAATTAGTTTCTATTAAACTTTATTCTAAAGTTTGACTTTAGAAGTTAGTCATCTAAATTCATTTGTTTTTATATAAATGTTATGATTCATGGGACTCATAAAAACATTTTTTATTTTTTAAAAACTAATGTTTTTTTATTCTAAGAATATTCTCCCAATTATAAGAATCCTATAATTTTCTTGATCCATTATCATAGTTAAATTTATAATATAATTTTTTATTATGTTTTGTGTATTTATTTATGATATAGTGTATTGTAATGATGTGTACTTAATGATGAAAATGCATCCCTTTTAAATTTCTTTATACTATGTAAAGAATTCTTCATTACGAGTTATATAACTATGTGTTGCTTAGATTTTCTTTAATATCATGCCATGATAGTGTTAGGATATTAATATACTAAAACAATATGTGTGTGTATGTTGGGAATTAAAAATTAATATTTCAAAATAGATTAATTATAATCTTTATATGTTCACTAATGAAGAAGAATCTCCATTAGATTTTATATTCCATGAATAAATTTTCTGAATAATTTTCTCAAATTAATATGCCTTTGATGAAAAATCATTAATTCTTAAATAGAATGTTAAAAAAATAGTTTATATTTTGAAGTGGCTTTTCATGAAATGTTATTCCACAAGACAAGAAGAATTGATTATAAATACTAAAATTTGTAATTGTGATTCATTTAAATAAATATTGTTTAAAGGGATGTGTATTCATGTTTATTAGCTTGTGTGCCTCAAAAAAGAGTTGAACTACATGTCTACTACATATTGTATTTAAAGAAAAAATATTTAATGATTCATTTTTCAAATTTTAAAATGATGTAATAATGAACACTATACTGATATAATTAAATCCATGTTAAGTGTGATGTATCTTGAATTTGGTGCATTGATTTTATATCATGTTTTATTGTGCCATGTTTTATTATATATTAAGTATAATTGGGGGAAAAGTATAAATTAAGTAGTAAACAAAAAGAAAGATATAATAATATAAGTATCAGACCAAAAATATTCTAGGAGAACCTCCCATTACATTTGGTTGGAATTTATTCTATTAGTTTTTGATTCCCTTTTTCAAAATATTGTTTTATCATAATTTATATTCCTCTATTTTTTATGGAATTTATAATATTTTCATCGAATTATATGATAGTTCTAACTGAAAGTGGAGTAGAATATGCATATTTTTTTATAATAATTTCAAAATTAAAATATTTTATAAAATATGTTACTCTTAGTACATTACATTCATTTAGAATAAAATGAAATTACCATGATCTATGCCACTTAAATTTTATATGAGTTGTCTTGCACAAATATATTATACATATGTGATTAAAATTTATTGCAAGACTGAGAAATTGATATTTACATACAAAATTCCTAGAAGATAATTAATGATAAACCATTCATATTTGAGAATTATTCCATGGAAAAATAACCTCTTTCCTCTTTCTAAGAATGGATAATGTCTTATAATGCTAAAAAAAATTTGTTGTGTATGACATGTTCTAAATACCTATCCATGTGTAGTTATATAAATTTTTGATATGCATGCTCAATATTATGTTGTCTATTTTGAGAATCATCATGAATGGGGAGAGTAAATATGAACATAATTATAAATAGTAAATGTCAAAATATATGTAAGAATTACATTAGTAAATATTAATCATGCTATGATCCATGTTAAATGCCTCAAGCATGTTATGAAAATATATTGAATTAAAATCGTATAATATCTTATATACCATGAAAACATGTTTTTATTGATGGAAAATAAATAAACAACCCTCAGTTGAGCATAGACAACATGAATAATTAAATTAAAGTATGAACATGTTTATTTTGATAATTTTGAGGCACAATACCAATATAGTAGAATATATGGAAGGATATTTGGTTGATCTTAGCAAACATAATTTAAAGGATCTTATCAAGTCCATACTTTAAATTCTAGTTTTAATTCTTATGTATGTAATATAACTCATGTATAAAAATAAGGATTAGTATTCCTAAAATTTAACTCAAATAAGTATAATATTGTTTATGAAATATTTATTAATGATTTATCTCTATGAAGATCTTTGGTGTTATGAATAATTGTTATAGTAGTTTTTAAATCATCTCCTATAAAAAGGTAAATAATTTAAATTCGTAATGGAGAAATTTGTTTGTAAATATATACACTATTAATTATGAGTTGTTTTATAAAAAATATTATTAATAATATGAATGGGTGATTGAGTTTTGGGTTTTGTTACATGTGTGTTTTGGTTGGTTGGGTTTCCCTTTATGTAATGCATGGACCTAAATATAAATTTATAAGTCTAGTTAGCATGGTGGTGTGTGATAAGAAGTCTTTGTTTTTATTGGTTACCATGGTATGCATGATAATTTGTGACCTTAGTATGGAAATTATGGTTTTCATGGTTTTGTGGGATTATAGATTTTTTTGATTGTTTTGCAGGTGAGTTGGTTAGTGACAATAGAATATGGGTGAAATGTCTATATTCTCTTTGATTTTGAGGTGACAAAAAGTGTTTGGAGTGGTATTTATTTGTTCTTCATTTGGTTTATCACTCTTTAATGAAATTTCAATTTGGGAGGTATATCGCATGGTTTCTAGATTTAAGGGTATTTCTTTTTAGAGTGGATAAGAAACATTATAGGAACCCTAAATTGAAAGTGGTGAGTGTGAAATAAATTTTCAACTTCAATTATTTTTCATTTCTTGAAGATGGGTAATGGTATCATATTATGTGGTTAGTTTTTTTTATAATTATTTGTATTAGTGGTTATGTTTCTGGTGGTATAGAGGAGTGTACATGGAAACAGGAGATATCTATGGGCATCCAATACCCCTAGTTGATGGATAATTTATCTTTATATTTTTACTGCTTCTTTGGTTTCAATTTTTTAGATTATGTGCTTAGTATTATGATTTATATTATATTAACTCTCTTCCTTGAATGATGATGTCTCCTAGCTATGGGTTTTTTTCCTCCGCATGTGTTTGTGTTCATGTTATAGTGAGATCCTCGAGAGGTATCATGTGGGTAATTATCTTACTCTGTCTCTATTTATTATTCTAGGATATATTTTGATTACTAAGGATGATAATTTATTAAGAAATATAGTATATAATTTCTTGAGTTCCTAGAACCATTCTATTATGATTTTCAAAGTCCTTTAAGTTTCATGAGGGAGTTTAGGGAATTTTTAAATTTTTAAATTTATATGTTTCTCTTATGGAAACATGAATGATTATGAAATAACATGTTATTTCATGTAGTCAAGTTGTTTCTTCATTTTTTAGTTGGATTCTTCTATCAGTAGGTTGATTTCTTCTTTCATTCAGTTTGATTCTTTACATGTTCAATTATGTTCTTCATATTTTCAGTTAGTTTCTTCATGTGGTCAGATGGTTTCTTTTTGCAGTTTTCTAGTTCATTCTAATTTTTGACAGGTATATTAATGTGATTATTTTGTTTCATCCTATGGGAATTTTATATAATAGTGTAGTCGGTTAGTTTCCTTTAGTGATTAGTTGGTGTCTTCTTACAGTCCATTGGTTTCTTCTTATAGTGAGTTGGAATATTCATGAGGTTGGTTGGTTTCTTCTTACTGTCAATTAGTTCCTTATTAATTTTTATTTTTTCCTTTGTGTGTTTAGTTGATTATTTTTTACAAATAGAGGATTCATTCATATTATTGATTGGTTCTTTCTTGTTTTTAGTTTTTTCTTTTGTACTATATATCTCTTCATATGGTCAGTTCAATAATTTTCAAAATTCCTTTATTTTATATATTTATGTGAAAATTATTTTCATTTAAAAGGTGGAATTAAAAGATTAAATAAATGTTTTTAAAAATATATTTTTCACTGATTAAATATTATTGAATTACATAATTTTTTTGGTTTTAAATGGTCAGTTCTACATGTATTAAATTAAATCAAAATAAATGACTACTAAAAAGATGTTTGACCTAATTAACCTTTAGAGCCATTATAGGATCTATATTGAGCATATTAATGTATATTAATTTACTTCATTCAGGTATTTTTCATGTTTTATTTTATTCTAGAAGAAAAAAACCATTCTATTAACATTTTAGGTAAACTTCCTTTTACCAAAAACCATTATTGTCATGATTCCAATTGTGTTTGATATCATGGTTCCCTATTTGTTTTCTATAATCATGTTTCAGGTCTGAGGTAGGATTTCATTTCACTTTTTTAATCATCCATTATCTATAATTTTAGTATAATTGATCAAGCCCTTACCTTCACAATATCCAGGCGATGACATTATTCGTCTTCCCCATTTCTTTCGATGCATCAAGTTTTGAAACATATTTTCTTGGAAGGGGGTCATTTTTATCTATTATTTTTTCCATCGGTAAAGTTATCATTAATTTTTCTAGTGTGTTTGTTTTATGGATTAAAAAATGAAAATAATGAAATGGGGTAAATTAAATTGAAGGTAATTTTCTATATTCACATGTTTTATAATTTTTCTTATTATATGGATGACTATTTCTTGATATTTTAATTTATTTCTATGTACATTATATGAAAATTATGAAATTTTTCACCCCTTCCATGGATTAATAACCCTTTCTATTAATTTTATTTTAAACCCACCCTTCATAAAAGTAATAATATGTATATTCAGCTAATAATTATTTATCCTTATAAAATTTTATCTTTTCAAAAATATATATGCATGAGAAGTTTATATAATGTGAATCCCCAAATGAAATGAATTACTGTCAAATACATGAATTAAAAACTTTTTTTGTGTGTATTGTATGTCGATTATTATTATTATGGTTTTTCAAGTTGTGTGGAAATGGTATGATGGTGGTGTTGTTCAGTTCATATGTGGGATGTGTTGTTGGAAGCAAAATTCTAGTAGTAGATATGTTATTATTTTTGCGATATGGGTGGGTTTCAGTGTTTAATTTTTTAAGAGATAGGATGGGTTTACATTTTCTTCCATGTGGTAGTTTCCTGGATGTAATGAAATATGAATGTGTTAAGATTTCACTTCTAGAAATTAATAAATGTGGGATGAATTTCATGTTTAATAAATAAATTAATGAATTTAATTTTATCAAATTGGATAAACATAAATTGAAACTAAATGAGGATGTTGAATAATATGTTTTTCCATCAATAATGAATTTAAATTTCTTAAATACTGAATAATGGCTATTAATAAAATAATCTATAGATGTGTGTGAATATATATTTAAAGAAAAGGAAATAGTGGGATGTATGTTTTTTTTGTGGTGAGTTTCATCTAGTTGTTTGTAGTGTGTGATAATGATAGTATGGTGTTTATAATAACGTTAAGATGATAAAGTAATGATTTGAAGCCTTTAGGTCAGGGTTGTGTTATTCCTATGTATATATATTCATGTATTTTCATGTCACATTCATATTCACCCCACCCATATTGATTATTATATATGGACACCCTAATGTATTGGCATTATCTTTTCCCCAATATCTAGATGGTGAGGAATTATTGAATGATTACAAAAACTTCCCCGCTCTTCATTCAAAAGTAGTATATAGTTATTATTCCCATTTGTGGAAGGTATCGAGTGATGACGGTGAATTTGGTAGTAATGACTAATGGTGAGAGTATGTGACATGTTGTTGGGGTCATTTGTGGTAGGATGAGGGCATAATGTTGATTTTATTCACATTCATGATACCCAACATATCTATATATCAGGTTTTTGATAGATATTTAATGTTCCAATAATAGTGTGAATGATGTGGATGATGTAATTGATTCTAACATTGAATTATTAGACCTAATATAGGGTAGGGTAGTTAGGTTTGCGACCCTACCCACATCAAAGATAGATTGATACATAGTGATGAGATGCAATGGATGGGATATGAGTATATGATGTTTGACATTGTGGTATAGGAGAGGAAACATGGTGGGAGAATGTGGATTCTGGTTTCTTTTATTTATTTTCATTGGATATTATCTTAATACTTGATAACATTATTTACCGAGTGATCCTTGGTGAGGATGGGATATATAATTGAGATGTTTATGTTTTGATAGTTCTATTGTTTCTTCACTACAGAATTAGTATGGTGTATAATAATTTTAATGGGAGACCTTGGGAATTATCCTACTAGGTATATATGTTATAATCACCCTATGTATATAAAAAAGATATTTTTTGGGTTTATAGGAGGGTTAGAGGGACAAATCTATAAATTTCTATCTTGGAGAATAGATATTATGTGGAGCCTTTACCTTAGTTTTTTTTAGTATATAATTTAGAGACATTATTTTTATTTATTGACCTACATGGTGGGTTGGTTTGGTATCTATTACATTATGTGATGAATTTTTTTGGTGGTTTTTTTTCTTATCTTTCAATAATTTTCATATATTGAGTGTAATTCCTCACAGTTGAGTGTTTTACACCCTCAATTTTAGTCACTAACCCAAGGCCTAATGAAGTTGGGTGTCACTATCCAACTCAGGTACCCTGGTATACTAATACCCTAGCTGATCCTAATATATCCCAAAGGGTGTTCTTGAACCCCATGGGTTTCCGAATATATCCTAGAATAAAATAAGTGTTTTTGAAACACTTTTTCATAATAAAAATCATCCATATAGAATAGTGGGAGACAAAAAAAATTTCAGCATGAAAATCACTCCTCGAGGAGATAGAACCAAAATTAGGAAGATAAATTTCCCAAAATATAACCTCAAAAAAAGATATCATGACATACATTATGAAAAATTCTCACAATCCCTATGCAAAAAAAGGACCATATCTCCACTATTCACCACTAATACTCCAGAGTTCCACAGATCAAGCACACCCACCACCTCTAATTGGAGCTTTCCCTTTCTATGGACCTGGCATAACAAAAAACTAAAAACACCTTAAGTAAAAGGTAGGGTGTTATCTAGAAGGTCTAGTAGGGTCACATTAATTGTTTTGTAATCAATTCAATAAAAATTAAATAGTTTAGGATTTCAATTTAAATAAAATGGAATGGAACTCGATTTATATATTTAAAAGGAAAAAATAATTTTGAAACAAGAAGATTGTAGATATATCAAAAATTGGATTATGTGATCATTTTATATAACACAATTATATTAAAAAATTGGAAATAAGAAAGAAGTTTGATAAATAATGGAAGTTAAAATCAAATTAGGCCAAAATAATGTACCATGGTCATATTCCAGAAGTTAAATTAGATACCAGCTCTAAGATCCATACACTACTCAATCATCGATTATGACAGAAGTATGTCTACACACATCACTAAGGATCAGGTCAGTATGAATAATCAATCAACATTCCATCATAGACAATCATGCAGAACTATGAGTAGTTATAGTTTTCATTTTCAATCAATTATTATATATTTAGAGGCTAAGCGTGCTTATCAAAATCACCCACTAACTACTTGGGTTCATATTTTCTTCATTAAATCAGTTAAACATGAGGAAATCAATTATTCATATTTAATTCATTAGTCACATATGAATTTAAAATGAATTTATGCCAACATTCCATTTAAATTTAAAAATAAAATCATATGTTTTTATCAATTTCATTCCCTTCAAATAATATTTCATTTAAATTAAATTTCATCAAGAATCAAAATTAAATCATTTCTAAAAAAATCCATCATTATTCTCAAAATCTACCCAATAATTTCAATAAAATTAAAATTATTTTTTTTCACAATTTTCATGCCCTTTATAAATTAAACATCAAATAATATCAAATAAATGTTTTATAAATAAATTATAAACTCATTTTAATTCAATAAATCATTTTAAGGTTTCAATTTTAGGGTAAACCTTTATCAAACCACTTAACATTAATCTTATGATAAAACAAATCAATGCCTACAATGGGAAACAAAAATAGATAGATGAAGGAAAAGAGGATCAAATATGAATCCCTTTAATAACAAAAAAAATAAAAACATGATCCTATAAAATTGATATCTAATCGATTAATGACATGATTTTTCACAGATCTCAAAAGGTAGGGAAGGAAATGAGATAAAAACCCAAATAAAGAGATAAACCACATACCAGAGAAGGATAAATATCTTTAACCAGCACTTCATTTCATAATATATGAGGATTGATAACTAAGGAATCCTCTAGAGACACACCATAATCCATGGAATTTGATTAAGGTTGAATGAGGTGTGACTAAATGTTAAACATGGTGGTTTGAGGTTTTAAATAAAATTTTCAAGGGATTAAAACCCCATAAAATAGTCTCCTGGTTGGGTTGTATAGTTATTAGTAACCATGTTCCCATACCGGGAATCTATAAAGGTTTCGTAGTTTTGACTCATAGTTAAAATAATTTCACACCAAACATGAAAATCTCTTTATCTAAGGGTGTGTGATTTGGAGAGGTGGTTATATATTTTTTCCTAAATTTTAACTAAATATGAACAGCTAATAACACATAAAAATTATCTAAAATTCAGAAAAAATATCTTGAGAGAAGCCACAATAAATAGAGATCAATATAAGGGGGTTAAGAGTACGAAATATCATATAATGGGATACTAAATTATCCTTACCACAAACATAATATGTACCCAAAAATATTTTCAAGATGACTCCATGTAAAATAGATGAGGTCATTACTCTCTCATCAATGCCTCAATCTCCTTAGTGTCATTTGATTCATAATCATGCTACCATATCACAAAGAACAAAAGTATATACTTCTTACAAAGAACCTTTTCCACAAAATCAACAATCTCAGTTTGTTCCTCAGTCATAGATAGATCAGGTTCCATTTCATGATCTTCTCATATTAGGACATGACAAGGGTGAAAAATATACATCCTAGGTTGTGATACATCAAACATGTTATTAATTTAAATTAATTACATTGTAAAATAAAAATGGTAATCTATATTTCCAACCTGCTGAATAATATCAAAGGGTATAATGTATATATGTGCTAGTTTTATATATTTTCTAAGTCGTCAGTGACACAACTAAGTGGAAACTCTCAAACACCAAGTCACCAACCAAAAACTCCAATTGTAATTTTAGACAATCAACATATTATTTATAAACACTCATTTACTTCACTATTCTACAAAAAATTGAATGCATATTTTCTATCGTCCCATAGACCATGCTCAATCTAATTAGGAAAGCTTCACCAATTTTCAAAAAACACAATGGAGATCTAAAAGTTCATCCATAAAAATAATAATAAAAAAGATCCATTATGATATATAACTATTAAATTTTATTATAAGAAAACTCAAGTAATCCCAAATGGACATCCCAAGTGCCACCATAGTCTATAACACAAGTGTAAATCTTTTCTTCAAGAGTTTTTACATCTCATTCTATCTACCATCCATCTGTGGATGATAAGCCATGCTCAATATAAACATGGATTCCACCTCCACCTAGAGGCCTCTCTAAAAATTATAAGTGAATCATGGATCCCTGTCAAATATTATAGCATGTGGAACTTTATATAATATGAAAACATCTTTCACTTAGAGACCTCCCAAGTCCTTAATGTTGAATGTATCGGGAATGTGTATAAATTGATATGATTTAGACATCTTATCGACCACTAACCATATCATTTTCTTCCCTAAAGTGATACCTAGAAACCCAAACATTATTTCCATAGAGATCTCATCCCAATTCCATGCTGTCAAAGGAATGAGCTGAAGTAAATATGAAGGTTTATGGTTCTCATCTTTGACCTGTTGACAAGTATAACAATGAAAAACAAAGTCAATGATATCTCATATGATACCTAGACACTATAATCATCATCATATATCATAAATTATCTTCATTATAGTAGGGTTCACCGCCCACTGAGAATTATAGAAATCCCACATCACATTTTTTCTCACTATCAAAGTCACAACGAACCAATTCTAGAAACATAAGACACCATTAGAAGAGAATGAATGCTCACCAATGATTATCTCTACCATAAATGGAGTCACTAATGCCAAAAATTTCATCTTCAGGAAACTTTTCCTAAATAATCATATCATGAAGATATGAGTTCAACTAAACTTATGTTAGAACAATCTTGGTCACAACCTCCCAGAATTGGAAATGCAAATGAGAAAAAATATCCATCAGATTCTACTATTCCAATGATTCTTTTAAGGCCCAGGTCATATGTTTCTTCCTAAATGCATCAAAAATTACATTACACTTGTCAGGGGTTGTAGGAAATGTCAAAATCGGATTATTGTAGGTACTCTACCCACCATCACTACCAAAGGATAACATATTTTTTAGGGAATATATAACATTTACTTTTGTTAATTGAATAGATATTAAACCTTACTTTGAAATGGTAAAATTTCCAACTCTTAAGAGAATGCAACATAGATGTAAGTTTGAGATCATTATTGGGATAGTTCTTCTCTTATGGCCTAAGCTATCAAGTACCCTAGGCCACTATGTGATCACACGTCAGGATATTAAATCCCAAACATTAACCTAATGTGTCATAAAATACTACATATCCCTCTCTAGATTATGGAAGAGTCAATAATAACATAGAAGAGAAAATCTACTTTAACTCAACAAAAGTATTTAGAAATTTTGAATCCTATAATAACATCACCTTTTTCTCAGTGATAGTGTTTATAGGAGAAACACTCTTCGAGAAATTGTTAACTATCCAATGGTAATACCCTACTAAGACTAAGAATATCTAAATATTAAAGACATTAAATGATTGTTACCATGACATAATAGCCTTCACCTTTGCAAGATAAACTATAATACCATGTTATGACACCACTTTTCCTAATAAACTCACATCCTGAAATGGAAAAGAAATAAATGTCATAAATTTTTTAGGTCGTTTGAGTGACCACACATACCACAGATCTTGGGTGTCTTGGTGCAAACCAATTTTAAATTCCCAATCTAACCACACTGTAAACCATTCAACTATATTTTACCAAACACTGTGTAAGTTTTTTATTATGAATTATATCTAAAACCTCTACAAGGCTCTTCATTATTTTTATTTATTTTAAATGAACCATCAAAAATTCCATTCAGGGTAGGAATTACTCCCATAAATCCTTACTTACAAGAAATTCTAAGATTATCAATCAAGGATGTTTCAATATAATCCTCATAAGAGTTGATATTCATCATGAAAACCTCTGATCAAATATCATATTTACCCATCTAAAATCCTTGAGCCTTCATTTTTTCATTTTATACTACCTCCAATGAAAACTAAATAAGTTTATAAAACTAGTTTTCATAATGATTCAAAGTTTTTCCACACTTTTAAAGGCTGATAAACTCTATATAATATTTTAAAACCATGGATTATGGATAGAACTACTCCATTAAAAATCAATGACTTATTTACACTATAGGACCTTATGTTTCATCATTATAACCATCAAGTTCTACCATATCCTTATAGCCCCTTTTAGCTAGAGGGTAAAATATTTCACTTTTAAATAATATGGTGTTTACAAGAACTAAAAAATCATATTATTCTATTTCAACCAATCCTTTGTCTCTTTAGGATTATAAGATCACTAGATATATAGTGATTTCATCGACTAAAACTCTTGATAACAATCTCTAGGTTCAACCCTTCTTGGTTCTACTAATGGATCTTGTATGGAAATGGGCGTGGGAACCTATCCTTAAGAATGGATATCATGCACCACTATCTCAAAAATATTCTAGTCCACTGTATGATTCACTCACTATATTTCACCAACATCTTCCTTCGACAACCTATTAAAACATATCCTTGAATGAATTATACTAAACAACATAAATAATAAACTTTTAAACATTTGTAATATTACACATATCATAAATTAAATTAAGAGTTTCGTACTTTTATGAATTCAATATACTCACATCAAGATTTGAAATAGGACATAAATTAGATCAATTTGTCCCACAAAGACACTTTTCCCAAACACCCATGGTTACTTAAGTCTCGTTACTTTCTTTCCTTTTAAATCATCTTTCACTTAAATCCAATTATCTAAAGACTCATCTTCAAATCATTTCATCAAATTCTTTATCATTTAAATCAATTTTTATTCTCAAAATCTACCCAACTATTTCAAAACCATTTAAATTGGTGTTTTCACAATATACATTCATTTTTTAAACCAAACATAAAATCAAGGTTTTATAAAACAATTGAATACTCGTATCAATTAAATCAATAAATTTGAAGTTTCAATTTTAGGGTAAATCATTTGTTGAACATCCTTACTCTAATATTTTGATCAAACAAATCAACACCCACAATGCGAAATTCCAATGAAGAGACAAAGGAAAAGAGTATCTAATATGAATCCCTAAAAAACAAACAATCAAAACAAGATCCAAAAATAACAAGATATAACACATTAATAACTTGAGGATTTACTTCTCTAAAAATGTTGAGTAAAATGTATAGAGAAAAAAACCAATAGAGGAACCACATATCAGAGAGGGATCGAGAACTTCTACCCATACTTTGATTCACAAGTGAAGAGTAACTTGATAATCCTCTAGCGTTCCTATGAAATTCATGGAATTATATTTGGGATGAATATGGGATATTAGAGGTTAAACCATGGGGTTATTTATTTTAATGAAAATTTTTGGGGGATTAAAAACTCACCAGCATGGTTTCCTAGTTGTGCCACACTGTCAGTAGTAATCATATGCACTAATAATCTTATCTTAATAGGATTTTGTAAAGAGTTCATGGTTTGGCCACAGGATTAAAATAAATATTTAGTAAACTTGAAAATATCTTCATCCAAGGGTGTACAATTTAGACGGGTGGCCATAGGGTTTTTCCTAACCATTTTCCATCCATTCATAGCCTAAAAATCCTCCAAAATTTTCTAAAAGTTATCATAAAAAATCAAAGATAATCCTTAAAAATGAGATCAAAATAAGTGGTAAAAGTACATAAAATACTATAATGGGGTGTTAATTTATGACTTATGGGTCACTCCTTCTCTTAACTACTGTAAAATGAGTGGTTCTAATAGAAGGGGGGTTGAGAATTCATTTGACCATGGTCAATATACTAAAGTAGTTTAAGAGACATTAACCAAACAACACTAAGTGGGTGATGAGATTAAAAACTATAAATAAATTTAATGAAATATGATAATAATTATAAATTAAAAAAATAAATATAAATGAAAATGGTTGTGAAGAAAATATTTAATCTAATTAATTTATATATTTAAGATGTTATAAGGACACACTAAGTGAGTCGGGACATGAGGTAAGGGTTCTTGGTCTTAATAATAATTCCTTGATTCATGATTCTTATTATGAATCAATATACTTTTATTTTGAGTAAATAGCACCTTAAATACATTTATACCTTAAATAATTATTATTAATGGGATTTTAATTTTCATTTAATCTCTCCATTTTCATTATCCTTCAATTAATAAATTACATAAGACATAATGATTGTCTTTGTTATCTTAATTCCCATTCATTATGTTATCACCTTTATTATTTAACTTAAAACTTATAGGTTAATTATCATTCACCGTATTCCCATTTTATATTTAATTGCATCTTTATTTTTTGTGTTTTATAATAATTTTTATAATCTCACCTCTCTTTAGTTCCCAATTCATCTTAAGGGTACTTTGTATGTGGATTCGTCCTTATATATTTTTATGATTGGAAATAAATCTCATTTATGTTCATATTATTTGTATTTTTCATAGACTTTTCTTATATACACATCAAATATATTATAATATCATTTTATTATATCCCTAACATTCATTACATAATTTTTAAAATGAATATTTTTAATAATTTCTGTATGGATCATTTTTGACATTCTAAAAAAATTGGGAGAATAATATTCTTTTTCATATTTGTCCACATGAATGTATTTTCTTGATTTTATGTCTATTATAAAATATCAATAATTATTCCCATTTTTTCATTTGGTTTCAAAGAAAATAAAATTCCCATTATTTTATGACTTTTTCATTTTAATAATAATGGTTATTGTTTTAGAATAATAAATAAATTCATTTAATTCCCCTTATGTTTATTTTTATCTTCTACTCTATATTTATTATTTATAACGTCATAGATTTTCAAGTAATAAATATGAATATTTTAAAAAAATTATTGTTATAAATATTATCATTTATCCCATAAAAATGGACTTCTTAGAGTAACATAGATGTTTATTTTTACAACCATTATAAAAAATCATTATGAAAATAATTTTTTTAATTTAGATTCCATTTTCCTATCAAACTCAAAAGAATATATCTTATTTAGAGTTATTTTTCACTTATTATCCAAAAAATTATCATATCAATTTAGAGTTAATATATAATATTATTCATAAGGGTTATGTTCTCTATTACTCTCCATCTCTCTTTTAATATTATTTTCAACTTTATGTGTGTATTCTTTACTTTAATGGATATATTCTATATCATTTAAAATATTTAATTATTTTTTATTATAGTATTTACATCACTATATAACCATTACTCTATATGATGTTAGTTTTAAGAATTTATACTAAGAATGTTAATCCATTTATTGATGGAAGAAATATTGAAAATCTATATACATGTTAATTCAATATGAATGTTGATTGATTAATAAGGCCAATTGGTTGTGTATTATATTGTTTGTTTATTCTTTCATATAATTAAACCATTGTAAATAATTATTTTTGTGTCTTATAAAATATTATAAATCCCATTGTTGCATTGGTAGATCCCATGTGACTAACTAAATTGGGTGATTGATGTAAACATATCCTGTTTATTTTTTATGACTTGGAATGAAACCTTGATTTTATCTTTATAATGTAGATATTATTCATTCCATCACTTTGAAATATGATATTATTATCCATATGATTATTTATATTTTAATGTTATCTATAAATAAATTGCATACTCATGTAATTAATTATATGGAATTTTTAAATTTTAATTTATTCCTACCATATTATCCATACCCTATTTATTCCAAGAAAAATTTTGTTACATAATACCTCATAATGAGAGTTTTATATCACCTATATTTTTCTTCTATTTAACTAGGTTATGAATATGGTTATTACATATGAAATTGTCTTTATGGGTGTCATGTGTGAATAAATATTTATTATATGTTAAAGAATTTTTTTAAAATAATTGATGGTTTTTTAGTGAAAAATATGTCCATTGGATGGGAAAGATATAGATGTTATTAATTATTGGTTTCTCAAATCTCTCTAAAACACTAAACCTGGAAAATAATTTTTGGTATAATTGACTCAATGTTTTATGTGTGCGTTGTAATTGTAGAGGGTTATGTATGAGTCACTTTTGTTCATTTCAAATCCAATAAGTAATGAATTTATATTTAACACTAGATTTGAAATTCTAGGTCTCTAGAATGAAATATAATTATATGCCCTCCCATTAAATATTGATACCTCATACATATGTGTTATATATGAAATTAATCATACATCAAATCTTGTTCATCATATGAAAATGAATTGGGTTAAATAACATCATGACAGGGAATAATATTAGAATTCATCAAAATATGGATCTAATGAAACCAAAAATTAAATATCCAAAAAGAATAATAATAAAATATACTTTTTAGGGTGATACCTAAAATAAAATTACTTTAATCGTATATCATTTATAAATATAGAGAAAATTGGAAGCAAATCCGAATGAATAATTTTAGTAATGTTTTGGAAATGTTTTTCAAAAATCATGTTATAAGTCATTTTTAAAGTCATTATGAAATGGTGAAAAAATAATTTTAATAAATTATTTAAAAATTAAAAGTTCTAAAAATGTAAAATTATAAAAACATGATTGTTAATGTAGAAGAAATTTGGAGTGAGAGAATAAATATATACAGAAATAAAATGAAATATTTTTCTAAGCATTATTCATAATTTAAAGAAACCAACTTCGATCGAAATTTAATTTTTTTATTAAACAATGGGAAAAAACCTAGAAGTCATGAACAGATCATAGTGGTATAAAATAGTGAAAACAAAGGGAGTCCCCTTGGGAAAACTTACAACATTTCTGAGGGAGCGAGCCCAAACTAGAATACAGAATCAGCAGCTCCTTTGGACAACTCCTTCTAGACTGGGCATCTGTAGCAAACTTGGACTCTCTTAGAATATGATGCACTAAGAAATCGTGGACAATATTCAAATAGAAACTTTTTAAAATTTAAATCAGGTTCCAATGATCCTCCTCTTGACCATGAAAATCATGAACAACAATCTCAGAGTCTGACTCCACCTCAAAAACCGATAATGCAAGGCTCTTTCACAGCATGACACTAGTGTGTAATGCCTTCACTTCTCCACCTAATGAACTCCTCAGACCATAGAAGCTACTAAAAGCAAGCAACACAGAACCATTCGCATACCATAAAAGGCTGCCCTCATGCATCTTCCCATTCATAAAAGACCCATCCACAATAATCATATTACCCCACAATGGAGGTCTCCACTCTAACCAACACCCCTAGGAACCAACCTATGTAATTGGACTATTAAAGATCTTTCATAGGTTAAAAGAATTATGGTCACCTTTAACAATATATCTCAGTTCATGAATCATTGCCTTCATCCTCACTTGAATGAAAAGTAATGAAGGATGTTCTTCAGTATGCGCCTTATTTATTGCCTCCCATAAAGTCCAGAAGATAGCTATAATAATGATGTTGCGGATCTTGCCTTCCATCTCCCGACGATTCGAGCTCAAAAACTAACTAAAAATGAAATCTTTCATGGATGTTCCTGTAGAGTTTAGATGTACCCAAATACCCATAATAGTCCAAATATAGGTGGACCAATCCCTCTTGATAAATATAAAGAAACCAACATCGATAAAAATAACTATTAAATTTCCTTTTGAATAGAGTTAAAGAGAAAATTAAAATGTTGATAATAGAATGTATATTTATCATTTAAAATATGAAAATAATAGTATGTGGTATGAATATATATGTATATGTAAAAATGTAAAATCCCTCTATTTATCACTCTTTCACGTGGCCAAAAATGTGTTGGTTATGAGACCTCAAGCATACCTCCCCATACGCCGGAGGCTTCCAACTAGAATCGAGGGTGTGATAAGTATAGTGGGGAGACTATACCCTCGGGTTTAAAAGTTATAACATAGTGTAAATAAAATATATAGATAAATTAATAATTATCAGAGTGTGTAAAATAATAGAGATAATACCATACAGTAGAAAACCAACAATAAAGACAACTGAATATTCCATTAAATAATAAAGGAATGATATAATGACATGTTGGAATGTAACTAAATGTCATAATAGTAGTAATAAAAATAAAATAATAGTAAAATCAAAGAAATACTCAAAATACCCGGGTCATGAACCCCACTTCGGTCCCATATCCAAACTCCAGCCCATCTAGCATGAAAACAATCAAATTCAAGGTCCTTTAACCTTGTCCAATATTGCATCCATGTAATCTTCTTGGGTGCCAAACGGTGGCCCAAATAGGGTGTGATTATAATTCATTAGGTCAACACCATCATGTCTAAAAATCATTGGTTTGATAAAAAGTGTATGAAATAATGAAATAGAAAATTGTGTTAATTAATTAAACAATTAAACAGATACCACATAAACCTGCTTTGGATCCATGCTATAATATCTTTGAGAATGTATCACTACCAGGACAACCATAAACATATAACCATGTTAAGGCATAAATTTCCTCGACGCCATGCTGGAATGTCTCTAAGCATGTCTTGCGGCCATGAAAATCATAATCTTATAACATAGGTATATAAATGACACAAATTAGGGCCAATCCTAGTATATAATCATTTCATCAATCAATCAGGACTAAGCTTAGTATATCATCATTTTAGCATGTCTTAGGTCCTAGCCTGGTATATCAGTATTACAATATATCCCAGGGCTTAGCCCAGTATATCTGCATTTCAGCATTTCTCATGGCTTATCCCGGTATATTTGTATTTCATCATTTCTTAGGGAATATCCTAGTATATAAACATTTCAACATTTAATTGGTCCAATTCCCCATATAATAATTATAGCATAGAAATCACAACACATGTCATAACAACAAGGATATCATAATATCACATCATAAGGCTCAATGGTTAATTATAAAAATCGACATTTATCATTTAATTACACATTTCATTTACCCTTTGGTCATAAACCAACAACAAGAAAATCATTTCAATAATCTGGCTAAGCCAAGGTGAGTCTATATAAAGTAAACACCCAAATCCCATATCATGGTAAACACAATTTAATCTATTAGTTAATTTTTTTTATAATCAAGGGTTCTCTCATCTGAACGGTATCCACACACCATGTTAGAATCCAATTGGATATAAAGGGGATCTAAAGAATAATCCAAATCATTATTTTTAATTTATAGGTGCACAATATGTTGGCACAATTGCTATACTACACATACTTAACAATTATCAAACCATAGGGTTAATTGTTAGACCCCCAACTTTAACTACCAATCAAAATATGCTTCCAATGGTAAAACTCCATGAGGAAAAAGGTGTGGATGATCTTAAATGGAATCTTAGATCAAAACTGATCAAGATCAAAACCAAAAACCCACAAAGTCAAGATATTTCACCACAATGGATAGAGAACCAAAGGTGATAAGGGAAAACCTAACCAAAACCACTTACCAGGGATCAAATGCACAACAAGATGTCAAAAATCAAGAGAAGAACTCAAAAATTGCCTAGAAGGTTCCCTAGGGTTAAGAGGGAGAAGCTGTAAATGAGTTGGAAAATAAAATTAACTTCACTACATACTTTAAAACTAGAGGTTAGGGAATTACACAACGTGTAATATGGTTACATTTCATGTAATTAATTTTATAGGTATTTTCTAAAAAACCAGTCACCTCAAATTATTATTTTTTTTGAAAAAAAATTACACAATGTGTATTTTATTCATGTCATGAATCAGTTCACAACCTATAACCATTCACAACATGTTTCTGAAAAAAAATTACATTAAATGTGTTACATTTAAATAGTGTGTAATTGTTCTGCAAATAATTTTCAGCTCATTTTCTATATAAAAACAACCCAAACCCCCTTTAAGGCTTCTCAAATTACCAATAAACCATGGTAACTCTTGACCCACTTACCCTTACCCCATTAATTCAAACTAACAAACATCCCTAAACTTAAAGTCATTTCCCCAACAAAGGATCTCAATATGGATCCTCTTTGGTTTTCTCATGTTTTCTCAAAACCCAATATTGCATTTACTCTAACTCACAGACATCCATGATGAAAAAACAACCACTAAGGTTTAAATATGAAGAAAAACCCAACAAAAATAATTTTAAAAAACTAGGATAAAGATATATCTAGAAAAATGCGGGATCTTACAACCTCCCCATTATATAACAAATCTCCCCCCAAGTTGTTCCAAGCATCACTATAAGGTCTCAGTCAATAATTCTAGCCATTATGCTCACATATAAGAATACCTCTCCTAGGTATCCTACTAAACTCACCCATGTTTTCACTTCACCCAAACTAAAGGAATCTTCATGCCCTACAGATACTTATCACTATGTTCCACAATTCATAATGGATGATCCTTAAAGGATGAATCATCACTATGATCAAAGTCTGCTACATATATCATGTGAAAATGGTCAGGATAATGTCTCTGAATCTATGACATGTGGAACACATCATGCATGGAACTATAGCACTATGGAATGGGATAAACAATACACTACTAGACCGACCCCTACCACTATCTCAAATGGCCTGAAAACCCTGGGTGCTAGCATTACCTATTTCCTGATATGGAATTTCCCCAATCTAAGAGACATCCAAACGAAAACATGATAACCAAACTCAAACTCTAGAGGCCATCTCAAATGGTCAACATAAGATTTCTTCCAACTCTGCACGGTCACCAACCACTTCCTGGTCAACTGAACCTACTCAGATGTATCATGCACAATACTATGTCTAACAAGCACTAACTAACATGGCTCTAACCAACAAAGAGGATAATGGTATAACCTTCAATACAAGGTCTCAAAATGTGATATATGGACTGATTCTTAGAAGATGTTATTATATTAAAACTCCATGACTTTCATATGTTGCTCCCATGAACCACCAAAATCAAAAAACATAGACTTGTAAAATATCCCCCAAAACCAGAATAGTCCTCTTAGATTGATATTCATTCTGAGGATAATAGGTTGTACTCAAAAGAACCTATGATCCTAGATCCTTTTGAATAACCTTCTAGAAACAATATGTGAAACTAAGATATCTATTTGAAATGATACTCCTTAAAACACCATATATATGAACTACCTCATGCATATAAATACTAAACATATCATCAACTTTCAAGGTCTTCCTGGTATGCAAGAAGTAGGATACATTTATCAGTCAATCTCAGTCACCCATAAAGAATCATTCTTATGTGTTTTCCTATGTAATAATATCATATAATCCATTGTGACATCATCCCATTTCCACTCAGGAATGGGAAAAGGATGTAAAATCCCAGATGGCCTCTGATTCTTGGATTTCACTTTCTAACAAGTAAAACATCATTCCACAAATCTTTCCACCTTCTTCTTTATTTTTGGACACCATTACTATCTATGGAGATCACGACACATCTCTTTCAAACTAGAATATACCACCCATAAAGAATCATGAAACTCCCTCGTCATTTCCACACGCAAGCATGTAGGAACCCATACTTGGCCATAGAAAACAATTGAATTTCCACTACCAAGAGACCATATGGATGGGGTTTTCTAGATATATAAGATTTCACTCATAACTAAGGGATTTGGATTATATAACTACTCAGTCTTAATCTAGTCCAAAATAATGGGTACAACAGATGTCGAAGTCAGTGCTACCCATCCCTAAGACATCTGAACATTTAGATGCATGTCTTAAAAGAGATCCATTATACTACACTCATCACAAGACTACCAAACTAACTTTAGCTATATATTTTAGCTCAATTCATTGACAATGATGTTTCCCTTTCCTAGTGTATAAGACAACTCAAAGTTGAAAGACTATAGATACTCGACCCACCTCCCCTACCAAAGGTTTAAGTCTTAATGAGAAAATATATACCTAAGGATATTGTGGTTTGTGTATATTAAAAACCACTCAACCATGAGATAATTCCGCTAGAATCTCATTTCATATACCACTACTGATAACTCCATATCATGAGTAGGATAATTCATCTCATGCGGTCTTAACTGTCACAATACATAAGAAACCACTCGATCCTCCAGCATCAGAGATTATCTGAGTCCAACTCCAAATGTGTCACAATAAAAGGTAAATTCTTTACTTGGCATAGGTAAAGTGGGTATAGGTACTGAGTTTATCCTACCTTTCAGATCCTGAAAATCTTCCTCACAAGAATCTATCCAAACAAACTTCACTCCCTTTTTATTGATCCCTAACATCAGTGCTTCAAGATAAGATAATTCCTAGATAAAGTGCAAATAATAACCTAATAAACCCAAAAATATATGAATTTTGAATACATTCTTGGAATGCTCCCAAGATACCATTACTACAAATTTCAATGGGACCACTGATAATCCTACCTCTATGACTACATAGCATAATAAGTTCACTTTATCAATCTAAAAACTATATTTATTTATCTTGGCATAAAGCTGATGATCTCTCAATGTACTCAAGACAATGTTAAGATGTTGGGTATGATCATCTACTGACTAGGATTACACTATGATTTTTTTGAAAAAAACCACCATAAACTGATACAAAAAAGGATGAAATGTATGATTCATCAAGTCCATGAATATCACTGGTGAATTAGTCAAACCAAACAAAATCACTATGAACTCATACAATCTATACCTGGTCCTAAAAGAAGTTCAATGTATTTATATTGGTATCAAACTCAATTGATGGTATCCTAATCTAAAATTGATCCTAGAAAATATATTATCACCTCTCAACTAATTGAAAATGTCTTTAATGCATGGAAGATGATACTGGTTCTTAAAAATCATCTAATTCAACCTCTGATAATCCCAACCCAAGCAAAAAGTCTCATGATCTTTCTTGGTGAAGGGAAAATGATAACCCCAAGGAGATGTACTTGTCCATATGAATCCTTTAGATTCCAAATCTTTCGAATGGACTTTCAAATCATGAATCTCTATTACCATTCTATAAGACATGATAGAAACTGGCTTTGTTCACTACACCAACTCAATCTCTTGCTCAGGCGATTATTTATAGAACTCATCAGAAAAAACAACCTAAAAACGGTCTATAACTAGAGGAAAACAATATTGTGTCATTCTACCTTCATCAAGAGAAAGACTATCTATTATATCTATGAGAAAATCTAATCTACACTAAATATCTCCTGCATGACCATCCTAAATATCCCACTCACCCTGGTGAAAATAATTGCCTCCTAGAGGTAAAAAAGGTAACTCTCTTTTGGTAACAGTCAATATGATCTTGGTATAGAACTAAACAATACAAACAAAGAATCAAATTGAAATCTTTTGTTTCTATAATTAACAGTTCCCAAAAGAAATCGTAACCACCAATCTCTAGAGGAAACTCCTTGCAATGTTATATATTCTCTGACCACACTCCCAATGGTGTGTCGATGATCAAAACACTATCCATGATTTCCACATACAAGACCAAAACATTTATGAAAAGATCAAATAAAAAATTAATGTGATGCTTCTGTATCAAATAGAACACAAGAAAGGGTATATTATACAAGAATCATACCTTTGATGGTAGACAGTTATGTATCCACTGTAACACCCCGAGATTTTATGAGATATAGTATTTTTAATTTCTTTGATGTCTTATATTATACACTACACCAAGATTATATTGTAATATACACAACACCGTATTAGCTTGAAGTATACGCAACATTATTCTTGGCTCATGTTACACACAATTTCAAGTTCGTTTTGTGGAAATTATTCTAAGAAACATTAAGTATAGATTTTGTTTAATGTATAAATGAAATAAGTTTTTATTATGTTATACGCAAAACCAAACGGATCTTTCACTACACGCAGCCCTGCCTTGGCATGCATTACACGCAATCAAGACCTTCTTCAATAGTGTGTGTAGTATGCAATACCAAGTTTCCCTAAACGAGATATTATTTTAATATTATTATAAACTAGCCGTTATGAATAGTAATACGCACTTTTTGAAATTTTATAAATTTTAACATTCAAAATGGACTTCATTTTTGAATTTATAATATTTAAATTAGCCTAGGCTGAATTTTTGGTATTTTTCTGAAAACTTTCAATTTTTGATGAATAGTGAAAACACTGGGTTACTATTTAAAAACCAGATTTTTATTTAAATAATTATTTATTTTATTTAAATTTATGTTAGGTCAAAATTTATACATAATACTTATATAAGTTCAATGTAATTCATTGGATTCATGTTATAATAATTTTAGATATATAAAAATTTTATTGAACTTTTCATCGTCTTTTACCCACCTCCTAGGAGCATTTGCACTTGTACATAAAACTTAATTTTGCCGCTTCTGTGAGTTGAATTTCATAAATCCGAGAGACTCGGTTAATATCAAAGAGTAAAATGTGGTTCAATAAGATAAAAATAATTTTTGGTGAATAGTAACTTTTTACTTTTATTTACCACGGTTAAAAGTAAATAAGGTAATTAAGGGTAAAAATGATATTATTATTACCCTAACACATGTCCTAATTCTATTGGATAAGTTTAATTCGACCAAAAACAACCTTAGGAATAAAATATTACCCTTTAGGTCCACTTGGATTAGATTAGGACATTTATTATTATTTTATTTAAAAAAGAGTTAAAATAGTTAAAATCAAAGTTTAATAACTAAGACATTTTTAATATAGAGTTTTACTTAAGATAAATTCAACTATAAATATTAATTATAAAGATAAAACTATTTCCTACATAATGATATTTTATTTATAATTTTTAGACATTAAATAATTTAATTTATTTATGACACAATGATGATGTAGTAATTACCTTATTAATGAAATATTAACACAATTGATGTTTTAAATACCCAAATAAATTTAATTTGAGACTTTTTATAAATTAAACTAATTTTTTAGGTTAATATGACAAGTTAGTATTTTTTGATTAAATTTTTTCGAACTAATCATGCAGTTATGATTTTCACAAAAATCAATTACCAAATAGTGTCAAAATTGACAAAAAAATAGTTTTTAAAACAAATATTATATTATTAATTGTTATTCTATTTCTAAAAATATAAGGTTTGTCCAAATAACTTAGATAAGGTTATATATATTAATAATGAACCACTTGGGTTTATTTTGGCTTGTTATAGTAAGTTTATTAACCATATAGTGTAAGAAAACAAGAAGATATGGTAAAAGTTAAATTATTTAACTTAGAGTTAAATCTAAATGATAAGGTTAAAATAGTAACCTAAACTTGTCTAAAACCTATTTTTTGAGATTATTTTGACCTATACCCACTTTATATTAGAAATAAGTCACTTTGGAGCCATTATAAACCGAATATGACTTAATTATAAAATAATATTTTAAGTTTTTTCCTAAAGTGCCCCTCTCCTCCCTTAGAAAAGGGCGCCTACTCCCTCTTCTCTTTACACAATTTTGAGCCTTCAATCTCGGCTAAACCCTTCTCATTTCCCTTCTCAACTTCACTAGAAACATTATAGAGGTTCTGTTCTCCTCAAAAGACTAACTCTAGTGCCTTAAGAGGAAGCTTAAAAGAGGTGTGTCGAAGAAGAGGTAATCTCTTCTACCGATTCTTTCAAGTTTCTTTCTTCTTAAACTTCTTCTTATTTAGTTGTTTCATTATAAAGTAATAACATCAGTGTCAATAATATACTTATATGTTATTATAAATATTAAACAACCCCATTTCACCTTCTATCCATCCTATGGAAAACGAAATCACCGCGCGTGCGTACGTACGGAATATTGTCTCCACGCCGTGGTGTAATTTGTTTTTCCACTACCACCTTACTTGGATGGGTATAATGGTGTAAATAAAAACTATTTATGGTTATTATAACATCATACTGATTCTGAGATATTGTATCATCCAATCCAATTCCATTCAATAATTATGGTAATGCTATCATCGCTCATGCGTACGTACGAATTACCGTCTCCACGACGCGATGAGATTCATTCTCCATGTTAACAATTCAAGAATGATTATAAAGTATATATAATGAATAATAATGAAATATATGACATAATGAAGCTACTGGATTTATGTGTATATATATATATATTTCATCTACTTACTTCCATTCAAGTCAATAAGTAAAGGAAAACAGTGTTCATGCGTACGTACGGCCTACCGTCTACATGAACGGTGTATTTCATTTCATTCATCTATATTATATATATATATATACTAAATATATATGATATATAAATCGTGATTTATATTATGGAAGTAATAAAATCATGATATAAGTAATAATAATATCAAGAACAACAAGTCCAAACACGTACGATAAATAAAACGATTTTACCCAAAACGCTGCGTTAACATGGAATTTACAAAAGAACGGGTAATATAAAGTCAAAAGTGAACCATAAATGATATCATAACAATGAATATGATTCTTTAATAAGTAAATGACATTATTTAAATCATTAAACAGGAGGTTCGGATACGTATGAAGCATATCGGACCTAAGGTAAGGGATAATGTTTCAATCTCATTTTTATCCGAGATTGCTTATACGTATGTATATACTGGGGTTATATTTTTCATCCATGTCAATAAAAATTTATTTCATAAAGTGTTTAATATTATTCAATGTATGTTTAAATTAATTTTTACCCCTCTTTGACTTTTATTTTGTGTTATGTAAGGAATCTTTCTTTTGTTTACCATACGTGGTACTTTTTGACTTTTCCAGCAAAAGTACGAGGAGAATGTTTTTTTAACTTATACGACATGAATGGGTTTTTATGGTTTCAAAATGCCTTATTTTCATGAAGCTTACTCTAAAAGATTTCATGGATATTTTCAACAAAATCCTTTTCTTTTAAAATTGCACGGCATTTTGTGAAAAGAAATGATTTGGATGAAGAAAGGATATTTTCCTCAAGAATTCATTTCAAGTGTTTTATCAAAACCATTTTCCATCTAAGATGACATTATTTCATTTCTGCATGTTTCAAGTATAATTTCTCTATGATTTACATGGTTTCAATTTTCTTATGATGAAATGATATCCATTTGTTTTATATGGATTATGTTATGATGGGATGATGTTTATGGAACCCATTTTATTCTTTGGGTTATGATGAATGATTTATGTTTATGTTGTGGCACACATAAGAATGATTTCATTATGAGATGGGTGGGACCTATATCTCCCTCCAATGCATTGGGTAAAGATTTATATCTTATAAGATATACATGGCTGGAATGGCAAGTTAATCTGGTTCAGTGATACCGTACTGGAACGAAGAGTGAACTCAATTCAGTAAGGGACTTTGTCCACTAAGATGGTCTTGGCAGCAATGCCTTGGATACTATAGAAATCATATCATGTGCTTAATGGTTTTCCACAATTAAATGTTTTATTATCATGCTATTTTATCATGATTGATGTTCCTTTATGATCTATGCCTTACATACTCCCAAGAATTATTTCACAACTCAAGATTTTGATGTTTAAACTTTATGTTCATGTTTTGAAGTTCAAATGTATATGGTTTGTTTTCTTTTCTCCATGCTTACCCTTACTGAGCATTTGAGATCACCCTTTATATGTTTTCTTTTCCCCAGGATATAAAGAAAGGTTTTAGGTAAGAAAAAAATGGAAGATCTTTATGGGAGATGTTTAAGATCTTTCACTGAGATTAGAAGATTATGTTCCAAGTTTCCAAAGACACTAAACTATTACAGTCCTTTGGTGTATGTTTTTGTTATGTATTAAGTATTCCGAAAAAGTAATGTAATTTCTATGTACATCAAGCTTTGGGTCTCTACATCCACAATAGTCAAAGTAGTCTGTATAACATGCAATGGACCAACCCCTCCACCTTGGACTTGAGCCTAACTCCCTTGATCTATTCCATCTTCTCAGTACTTTCATTCCTACACTAAGGTACCACATCTCATAACTTGACTATAAGTTCCTATGGAACATAAGCTATATGTTTATTGATGACTAGCTAAGTCAATCCCATACTCTGGTGCCTGTCAAGTTCCCCTACCACTACTCTGATGTTGCATGTCCCCTAAAAACCACTATAGATGTCTTAATATTATTCAATAATGACACTATAAAGTAGGTTACAAACACTAATTCTTCTTGTGTACCATCTCTCCACACTGATATCAATTCAAAAAAACACAATCTCATGATGGTTTCCCACTTCTCTAACTATTCTGCATTCTTTTGACTTGGATAAAACTATCATCACGGTGATTCTTTCCACTATAAAAAGAGTTCATAGTTTTCCTAGATGAAATATCCTATGCCACTACTTGGGGATTTTCTTATATTTCCATCCATGATGAGTACCTGATTTATCACATATAAAAAAATTCTCAGAAAGAACACATTCACATGAAACCTGGTCTCATAGTAAAGACCATCTTGAAAACTTCTCACACTAGAGATCTCATCAGCTTTCAAAGATAGTGAAAAGCGTTGTAGGTTAGTGAAACATTTAGTGTATTCCAGCACTAACATACACTCCTATAATAGGTGTATGAACTCACAAGACTTATCATCCCTCAAAATATTAGGATAGAAGTGGATCAGAAACTTCATCTCGAATTCCTTCTAAGATAACTCCACTTTCTTCCCTGCCTACTCAAGAATGTCCCACCAACGCTTGTATGGTCTATGAAGAATATACACAATTTGATTCACTCTTCTATATGTGGGAATCTCAATATTATTAAACAACATATGGACTGAATTTATCTAGAACTCATATACCTAGGGGCCTCCCTCCCTAGTGAACATAGGCAGATGTTTTAGCTAACACTCTCTTATAAACTAATACATCGAAGGCATGGTGAAAAATATATCTATTTCCATGGATCTCATGACCCTTAAGAAACTACCATAAATTTGAAAATCCATATTAACCTCAGAAACTATAGGAAGATTATATTTAGTTCTGTTAGGATCATATTGATTTCCACAATCCTAAAGCTCAACTCAAAGACAACATGGAGTCATTTTCTCTACAAGACAAACACACTCTTTAGAACATTGAATAACAAAAAAGTCTCCCTCAAAATGTGACAAAAATAGAGAACCATTGACACTTGGTCTTTATAAATATGGCTTACAAGTGTTTTAGAAAGATATAACAATACATTTATTTCATTTAATTTAACAGATATAAAAATTATCTAATATCACGGTTCAACTAGAAAGTATATATCACATTCAATAAATATGTACTGATCATGAAAAATTCATGCCAATATATATCTATATATGACTAGTATGATAAATTCATACACATCCTGTTCCATATCGGTCCATGAGTATAAATATCAAGGATCAATAATATCATACCATGATAACACCACACAATAAGTGAATCACCCTGGGTGAAATAACATTAACTGTAACAAGAGAATAGGATAAAAAACAATCCATCCATGGGCACTAGAATTTCCCCCCATACATGGGTTAGCTACTCCCATGCACAAGATCATTATCATTTCTAGAAACATCCTAGTCTCCTTTCTACCTTTCTCAAATAATAAATAAATATAATTAAAACATGGTGTGCTCTAATACCACTTTGTAATGTCCCGTGATTTTTCACTTGCCCACGTGGCCAAAAATAGGTTGGTTATGAGACCTCAAGGATGCCTCCATGTATGCCAAATTCTACTAACTAGAAGTGGGGGTGTGATAATTATAGTGGGTAGAATATACCCCCTAGTTGCAGAGTTACAACATGGAATAAATAAACAATATAGATAAATGAATAAATATCATAGTGTGGAAAATAAGACAGATAATAGAATACAGTGGAAAACCAATAATAAAGCCAACTGAAAATCCAATAAATAATAAAGGAATAATGTAATGACATGATACAATGTTACTAAATGTCATGATAATTTTAATAAAAACAAAATACTAGTAGACTCAAAGAAAGACTCAAAAGTCCCCAGTCCCAAAACTCACGTCAGTCTCATCTCAAAATTACATCCCATTCATCATGAAAACAATCAAGAGAAAGGTAATTTTCCCTTGTCCAATCTTGTATCCAGGTAATCTACTAAAGTTCCAAATAGAAACCTGAATAGGATGTGATTATAAATCATTAGTTCAACACTATTGTGTCTAAATATAACCAGTCTGATAAAAAGTGTATGTAATAATGAAATAAATAAGTGTATTAATTAATTAAACAATTAAATTAATACCACATATCAGTTCCATGCTAGAATATATCTGAGCATGTATCACTATCTTTCCAACCATAACCATATAACCATAGTAAATCATAACCTACCTCAGCACCATGTCAGAATGCCTCTAACCATACCTTACGTCCATTCTAACCATAACCTTATAAAAGAGGTATATAAATTACACAAATTGGGTCCAATCCTAGTATATAATCATTTCAAAAATCAATCAGGGTCGAGCCTGGTATATCAACATTTCATCATGTCTCAAGGCCTGACCCAGTATATCATTATTACATTATGTATCGGGGCCAAGCTCAGTATGTCATTATTTCAACCTTTCTTAGGGCATAGCCCGATATATCAATATTTCATCATTTCTCAAGGCCTAGCCCGGTATATCAACATTTTAGCATTTAACAAGGTTGGCACCCCATATAAGCATTACAACATAAAAATTACAACACATGTCATAGCAACAAGGATATCACAATATCACCACATAAAACTCAATTTTTAATTATATAAATTTCCATTTATCTTTCAATTACATGTTTTATTTACCCTTTGGTCATAAACCAACAACAAGCCAATCATTTCAACAACCAGGAAAAGATATTCATTTCAATAATTAAACAAGACAAGGTGATTCTATATCAATAAAACACCCAAATTCCATTTCATGATAAACACACTTGAATTTATTAATGAATTCATTAATAATCAAGGGTTTATTCACCCGAATGGTATCTATAACCCAGGTCATAAGTAAATTGGATCCAAAGGGACTAAAAGAAATAATATAAATAATTATTTTTATTTTATTCAGTAAAAAATATATTGGAACAATTTTAATACTATAAATACTTGATGATTATCAAACCATGGGGTTAAAGTTTAGACCCTTACCTTTAACAGTCGATCAAAAAATGCTTCCAATGGAAAACTCCCGTGAGGAAGAAGGTGAAGATGATGGAAAGAAGGATCCTTGATCAAAACCTATCAAGATCAAAACCAATAATGTACACAGTCAAGATATTTTATTGGAACAGCTGGAGAACCAAAAGAGATATTGGAAAACCTAACCAAAACCACTTACTAAGGATCGAATGCACAACAAGATGTCCAAAATCAAGAGAGGTGCTCCAAAATTACCTGGAATGTTCCCTAAGGTCAAGAGAGGGAAGTTTCAAGTGAGTTAGAAAATAAAATAAACCACACAACATAATTTAAAACTATAGATCAAGGAATTACACAGTACATAATATGGTTACACATAACATAATTATTTTTAGAGGTATACGCTAAAAAACCCATCGCCTTGAATTATTATTTATTCCAAATTAATATTAAATGACATGTAATATAATTTCATTGTATGTATTCTCTTTATGTCATGGATCAGTTCATGACCTGTAACCATTCACAACATATATTAGACAAAAATTACAGTGTGTGTATTATATTTACATGGTGTGTTATTGTTTTTAAGATAGTTTTAAGCTTAGTTTCCTTACAAAAAAACCCCTTTGAGGATTATAAACTTTCAAAGAACCCATTATAACACATAGACCACTTAATCTAACCCCATTAATTCATAAAAACATACATCCCTAAACTTTAAGTCAATTTCCTCAAAAAAGGCTCTTCATTTGGATCCTCTTCGATTTTATCAAATTTCCTTATAACCCAAGAATGTGTTTATTCAAAAAAAAACATACATCCCCAGTAAAAACACAACCACTAAGGTTTAAAGATGAGTCAACACCCAACTGAAATAATTTTAATGAAAAAAATAGAGAGAGATGTACCTTAAAAATGATAGGATCTTACCAAAAAAATAACAAAAATAAAAACATAATTTTTTTCCTTTGTAACAATGTATCATTATGAAATAATAATAAATTAAAATGTTTTTTGGTAATAGAATTTGATATTCCCCAAAAGAATTAGAAAATTATACATGGATTATATAAGGGTTAGAATATAGATATTTTATAAGAACATTTTTAGAGAAAAATGATTATGACCCATTGAAATAGAGATTGAGACAACACAATCACTTATTGACTTTGTTAATTCTAGAATAAAAAGATAATGAAAGAGATAAAATTAAATTAAATTATAAATAATATTAATCACAATTAAATTGTGGTAAAAATTTAAATGGGTATTATATGAACCATATGAAAAAATAGGTGAATTTAATGAATCATATCTCAATGAAGGTAAGTTGAGATGAAAAATACTTACATTGGATTTATGCTTTCTTTGGTGTTCCCTATCTAACTGTAGAATAAATTTTGGGTTATCATAAATATTTATAAAATATATTTTTATATTTTTATTACTTGATGATATTTTTTATAATTTTTTGTTACCCATTTTTACTATCTATTACCATAATTTATGTTTTATGAATCCTTCATGATCAAAATATTATAATATCATTCCTATAGGTGAAAAAATCGACCTAAAAAAGAACATATACGACATAGGAATAAGTAAGAATTTAAATTTATATGGATATAGTTTCTCTTTTATAGAAGCATAATAATTTTAATAATAGATAATTATAGTGGTGTATAGTATTTAAAAATGTTATAGATGAGAAAGTAAATGAATGATTTCAAGAATAAATCTTTAGGTACCTTGGTGGAACCACTCCTTCAAATGTATTCCATCCAAATGAAGAAAATATGTATCCTTAATGAAAATAAAGGATAGCAAACATGAAAGAGGAATTTTAAATTTTAAATTTTTGAATATATTCAAGTATAAATTAAAGGATATAAGTGTTTATACAGTGGGTGGTGGAGTAGTACATTAATTGTTTATAATATGGGATATTTCATTATAAACATGAGTATGTTAAATGGTAAACATTGAATCCCATAGAATTTAGTTTTTTTTAATTATTAAATGTTTAATTTAATTATAGGATTGAATAAAAAAACTTCAATGTTCATATGAAATATATAAATTTCATATTAATTTTCCAAAATTCATGTAATGTCATTTTACACCAAAACCTTATCTAATAATTTACCATGAAAAATATTTATTACCAAAAATATAATATTTCATGTATTACATAATTATAACATGTTGATTCTAAATTTTAACTCTATTTATTCAAATACACCTTGTAATTAATTCAAATTTAACATATAACTGGACACATAAAATATATAGGAAAAATTCATTTCTATAGAAAAAAAAATTTTAAAAACATTATATGTAATTATTTGTTGTTTATATAATTTTATAATCATCTAATTATTTGTATTATATTTTTTATAAATTTAAATTTTATTATAATAAACTTTTAAATAATTTATTTTTAATTTCTCAACATTAAAATTCATAACGCATAAAAATACAATTTTCTAAAAAATATATTTTTAAGCATGAAAAGTGATCTATCCTTATTCATTACAAAGTAATAAAAATAATATGAATGTAAATTTATTTTTTATACATGAATATTTTGATTTATTTTAGCCAGTCATTAATAAGGATCAATTCAATTTAGTAAGATAAAAATACATAATATATAAAAACCAATTCATTTTAAAACTTCACTTTTAAAATTAAATAATTCTATTCATTTATCTTTAAAATTTACCATTCATTTTATTTTATAAATACATTTTTATTAAAATATTCCTTTTAATTTTATAAATATTTTTATTTAAAATAATATTTTAGTAGTAATAAATTTAATGAGAATAATTTCCTTAAAAGATAATTTCATCAATGGATTAGTATCTTTTTTATTTTATGTAAACAGAAAATATAATATCTATGCTATATTTGAAACATATATATTCCTATTATATGATGTTCAATATACCTAATGGATACATTTATACTCAAAGACCATATATCCAATAACCATATAAAAATTACTATATGGCCAATGATGATATATATATATATATATATAACCTTAATATAAAATTCCTACATAAAATCTCAAACACTTAAAAAATCATTCATCTCATTCTCACATTTCTTATTCTAAATATTTTTAAGATATTTATAATGTGTTTTATTAATTCTATTTTTATCATTGGTGGTATGTTATTTATGGAAAATCAGGATGATAAAATTTTCTATCTAATTATATTTTTATTTACTTATTGTTTTTAAACATTTAAATATTTCCTTGTTTTATTTAATTTCTCTATCTTATAATATTAAATATATCATAATATTATACCATAATTTAATAAATCTATTAATCTTAGTTTGGTGTTGTGTGTTAGAAAAGATATCAAACATATGAGATTTCTTAAAAGGTAATTTCATATTAAATATTTTAGTGTTATATTCCCTTAAGGTGGGTTTCCACAATTAATACTCAATCGCTACCCTCTAACTAAGTGTTATGTATCATTAATATACCTCATCTACTACCCTATAAATCAAGGAAGGTTTACAAACTCAATATAGACCTATTTTTTCTCGCTTAGGGTAAGGTCATGTACTATATCCATACTAATAATCACATCCCTTACATAAATCATTACGAGGTATTTTTACACACAAAAATCCTACATATTAGCATCACATTGGCCAAATATCATAAGAGGACACTCTAAATCCCAAAAATCTCCTTAATAAATATTGGAAATAACAGTATCCTAACTTTTAGCTAGCAACAAGTACTTTCCTATCACTTTACTATAGGAAAACACCCAAACAGTTAAATCACAACATACACATGAAAAAAATACCATTATATCATTCCTTATTATATAAACATGGTATCCAATGAATCATTATACAAAGAGTTTCATCTAAATATTTTTGGCCTATCCATGTCACTTGAGGAAGTAAACCATTAGGTTTTATATCCCTTAATTGGTTTCTTCCCACAAACTTCAACCCATGCCCAATACCCTATAGTGACTCCCCAATTTGTATACCCTACCTGATCCTAATATCAATAGTATATTCAAAAATTTCTTCTAATTTCCACATAATTATCCTAGTCTTAATATTTAATGTTTGTCCCATGATAATACACTCAAGGAACTAGGTCACTCATTTCCATCTTTTGATAATAATTTACAGACCTCGTGCATGGGTCCCATCTCACCACTCCCCTAGGTGAGAATGTATAACCTTCACTTAGAATAAACCCTCAAAATCACATAGTTCTAATCCATAGAGGACCTGCGATGTTCAACCCATGAAACAAGACCACTACCCACCAGCAAGGGGGTAATCTATACCATATATAAATGAACCTTTCTCTTTTCTTTGACCGATATAACTAAGACAACCATTCCTACTATATTAAACTTAAATGATTTATCTATGGTTATTCAAAACATGCTATTATACTAATGACTTAATTTAGCCCAATGAACACCTAACATTATTCCTCACACCTCAATGATGAAGTATCTGGGATATTCTAATTCACTCAAGAGTATGGGTACTTGATTCATTCCTTTGGATCCTCAAAAAAAACCTAAATACATAAGGGAATTCTCATTCCTATTCAAAATTACACAATCTTGAACACCCATGAAGTTATGTAAAATGATACATAACATGGAATATGGTTCAGTATCATAGGGACCACCTATATATTTAAAATTAGTTATGGTCCTCGATTAATACTTCATAAACACTTATCCCAGCCAAATCCATTCTATTCTAGTCTATTACCATTAAATTATCCCCAATATCATCCATAATGTATTATAAATTAATTGAAACATGTTCTAATTTAATAAAAAGTTTCTAAATAATATTTATTACCTCCAAATTCTCACTAAGATACTCTATGAAACTACAACAACAGAAAAAGATATTTTTATAGTCTATAATCCATCCAAGAAATCTCTATTTAAAAAACACCAGAAAAAAATATCCAACTGATTTAAAATTTTGGAATAAATTGGTAAAAACCCTATATATACTCAACATGAAACATCAATTTATTGAAATATTGAGAGAATTAAAGATTTATTTATCTCTTGGAATCCTTTACCTATCACATTAAAATCCCATTTATTCTAAACTAATCTGAATTTCCCTAGTAGATTCACCATCAAATTCTAGGGGATACAACATAAAAATAGGAGGAGGAGGAAGCTGAGAAATATGAGGGACATAGATGGTAGAATATCAACATTTAACATGAAATTAAACCCTCTAAAACCACCTTATATACATAAATTAATAATTAGGAGGTGAGAAATTAAGGGAAAACTTCACCCCCACTTCCATTTGTGAGTCCTAATATAAAGATCACTAAAGGTGCTTCTTTGAAAAATATCCCAAAATTACAAAATTTCCCCAAATATATGTGATGGTTGTGAGTCCTATTTGATTCCCATAAAAAATATATTGGCTATAATAATAATGGGTAACTATCCTACTAGTAGGGGAAGTGGGATAGTCCCATATCCTTACACTCTATAAATTAAATGGGTACTTATTATGACCATTGGGTCCTATAAACCTACTAACCCACATGGTTTATTCATGTTCCTTTCTCCAATATGATAATAAGTTAAAAAACCATATATATATCTAAAACATTCAAAAAATATCCTCCCTCTAAATCTATTCCCCAGAAAATATACTCACCTAGATTTTGGACCCTTAGATTTCAGCCTTCCATACCCTATACCACATAACATCATGGATCATTACACAACTTAATGATAATTAAATAAAATTCATTAATAAATTTAGTTATTATCATTTATTCAAATGAAAACCTTTAGTTTAAACTATAATTTTATGTATTTAAAAAATTAAAAAACTATTCAATTTTTATAAAAGGTTAATCATTTAACAACTTTTTTTTGAACCACCATAAATTAATTGAATAAATCAATAATATATTATTTTAACCAAGTGGTTTTTTTATTTATTGATAATTTTTATTGATGTTTTTGGTTAAATTAAAATTAAATGATATGGTTTCTTGGTTAAATGAATATAAAAAAAATCATACACATGTACATGAGGGAATTATGGTTTTCTTAGAGATCCATTTCTATGGAAAAGGTGTTTGGAGTGTTGGAGATGATTATGAGTTTTATAGAGGCCATCTATTTTGGTAAAACTATTTTGGGGATTATTTAAACAAAATTTAACATGAATTACTAAATTTGATATGAATTTCATTAAATTAGTGGTTTTCTTTGGAATTCCTTCACTATAGTATTAAAAATCCTTCTGTGGATTTAGTTCAATAAGAATATTATAAATCACCTAACTATGTATGAGTATGATTCAATCAATAACCTCTCAATATTTTAGAATAAATATTCGTGTATAATAAAATTGAACTTTTTTCTATATTTTGAAGCATATAACACATAAAATACGTAAAAAATACTTGTAAATTATAAATGTATGCATATTATATGATATTTAAATAAATTATAATTCTCATACATATTTATCGATTTCATCTTGAAAAAACTATTCTTCCAAAAAAACTATTTTCAAATATATTTTTATAGGTATTTTTTCACATAGATGAGCTAATTTAGAGTATTTAATTTTTATAAAAGTGTTATTTATCCTTATAGAAAATTTAATTCATTTAATATAAATTTTTTAGAAATAAAAATAAAATAATTTGAATGTAAAAGATATATTTTCATTTGAATAATTTATTTTATCTTAATTTATTAAATTAATAGGTATTAATGAACTAAATGTGTATATTATATATCAAATGAACTAATTAACATTCATTTAATTAGGGTAACAATGTAATCAATGAGAATAAATTCATTCTATGTTTCAAAAATACATTTATTCAAAAATGGGTTATATTTCATTATTGTTCATATATTATAAAAAATTACCATCACATCAATAAATTTTATTTTATAATAAAATCATCACATATTGAATCATATTTTTAAAATTATCTTATTGTAAAATATTTGTGATTTTTTTTAAAAAAAATGATTTTTGGGTGAATAGTGAAACTTATCAATTTTGTTAAAACATTTATTTATTTTAATTTAATAAAGTAATTTAAAATTTACATTATATTATATATTTGGTTATAAAATAACATAAGTATATTCTTTTTATCATAATTCAACTAATTCTTTTAGAATCAACATTATAAATGTTTTTTTATATAAAATCATTTTCATGACTAAAAATTTGTTTTTCTAAGAATGGTTTTTCATTTCATTTTATGCACTTATATTTAAATTAATTTTTATCACTTATATAAATTAAATTTATAAATTTTACTTCTTATTTTTAATTATAAGTCAAAAATTAGTTAAATAGTTCTTTTTATTTTTTATCAATACATATAACTTTCCTATATAAAAAGTTGTCACCACGGTAAAGGGTAAAACAGGATAATTAAGGTTAACATTAGATAATAAGAACAAAAAAACCTTATATATAAATTGATGGTATAGGAATAAAGAAACACTCCCTTATAATTGTTATATTTGGATCTATTTTGGACCTACTTGACATGATTATGACATCCCTTTTTTAAAGTAATACAGTTATATTTTAAAAAATGTCACTTTATCTCATTTACTATATTAAATATGTTTTCATGATGAGTATAAGGGTAGATTTAGATTATTAATGAACCTATATGAATATTATTATGTTTAATAATGTATATTAATATATATAATTTATTTCAAAATTTTAAAATAGTATAATTGTCTAAAACGCTTATACTCCATTAACGCAATGTTCAAGAAAAAAATCAAGTAAATGATTTTAGTGAAAATAAATGTGATGATGATAAAATTATTTATAGAATTCCTCAAATATAATAGATAATTATTATGGGTAAGTGATAAATTATGTGTTTTAATTATAATTCCATTTTAACAACCTAGAATTTCTGAATGATAATTGTTTTCTAAATAAATGTGTATTATATAATATTATACAAGCATTATACACATAGTGCACATTTAGAAACAAAAAAACACATTAATTCATTAATGTAAATTTATAAATTAGTCTAAAATTATACTTATTAAAAAGATAAAAATTAAAATCTGAAAAAAAATATAAAATAGAAAAACTTTATTGGGAAAATTTAGAACACCTTGATCAGTTAGAATCATCCCTCCCACAAACCACACTATATAAATGAAACAAAATGTTAATTAGTCAATCATCATTATTAAAGAATGAAATATAGAACTATGAGATTAATTTACATGAATAATTAATGAAGGAATTAATTAGTAATTATAGAAGGTAATATGATCATTGGAAAAGTAATGTGACTATTGGAACAATAACCAGACTGTTGGAAATTGTAACATGACTGTTGGGAATAGTAACATGACTATTGGAAAAGTAATTTTACCTCAAAATAATAAAATGTGATATAAATAATATTTATCAGTTTTAATTTATGTAAATATAAATATTATAATTCTATAAAATAAATATCATGATTAAAAAACTCAAAGAAATAAAAAAACATATTTAATAAACTATATTTTAAGGAATTTCAAAAAAATCATAATGTTTATATTAAAAATAAAAATACAATATGATAGAAAAAAAATTATATATTTTATTTTATTTTTTAAATAATCATTTTATAATTTTCCAAGTGTTATTTTTTGATAATTTTCATAAATAATTCAATTTTAAGGTGATAGTAAATATACATTTTTTCCATAACCAATCTATCTTGAATTACATCATTCATTATGTAATAATCATATATTAATTTATAGAACTTGAGGTACAACCAAAAAAATTTTATATGATTAATGAGTAAGTAAAATACAATAAACATGATTTCCAAACAAAAAAATTAATTTCCAAAGTCTAACGTCAATAGTATTCATTAAAAAACAGTTTTCTCATTTTTCTACTTTCCTTTTTAATGAACAAGTGAAACATAATTATAAAGGGGTTTAAAGTCCTAAAAATATTATATTATATTTATATATAATTAATTATATAAATAATATCACTATTATATGGTTTTCATTTGATATAATGTTTTATATAATGTTTTATTCTAAAAATATCCCCTCCTCAAGTATAAAAAACCCCTCTCAATCCCCTTGGAAAACCACTCATCCCTCGCATAAAAAAGGCCAACATCTAAAAAACAATCTCTATTAATACCATATAAACCTTAAATATTTTCTAGATCAATCCAACTACATTCATCAAGGAAATCTAGTGCCGTATAAGAGAAGCAACACCATGAAAATAATAAGTTTTTATCAACTCTTCTATCGTTCTCCTCCTCTCTTCCTTTTTTCCAATTTCTTTCAAAAAAATATTCTAAGATAAATTAGGTATTATATTTACATTATATTAATTGTGTTAACCTACTTAAAATTTTAAAATTTTGATATATTTATATTTCATACCACTCTTTCTCCTCCTTTGTACAACGTTCCTAATAACGGTCGGTTAACCGCCAATAAGGTAGTTTTTAATTTGTTTCATATCACCAACATTATTTCTGGTTATAATAAATTATTTATGATATATAAATGTATAAATTTATTTATTTTATTTTCATGTAATTATAATTACTTATGTATAAATTATGTTGAACAAAATAGTGAAATCAAAGCAAAATGGGGAAAAAATTTAGGAAAATATGATATCAAAACACTTAACCCTTAACAATAGAAAATTAAGAAATATAATTCAATTAATTTAATTGATAAATAGTTACATAAATTAATATAAAACACTTCTGATTCAATGTTTTAATTAACCTATGTTTATTATGCAATTTTTAGAAAAAGGGTGAAATAATGCATGATTTAATGTAAGGGGATTCTCGAACTCAATTCCTTTATTTTGAGTTATCTTATATTTCAACTTATTTTTAGTATGGGTATTCCTATAATGTCCCTAAAATAACTATTCAATATATTTACCTTTTAATTTTCGAATATACATGTTCCTAATATTTGAAAATTATTTTCTAACCAATTACAAATATTATTCAAAATGACTATTTTTCCAAAACACATATTTGACTCCTCTTGAGTTGTTTCTTTTTCAAACAAATATTTTATGAAAAAGTATGATATATATTTTTAATTTTGGAATCCAAAGGTTTATTATATAATTTATGATTTGTGAAATCCTTTATGAAACCCATACCTTTCCATGGGTTTATTTTATGACTATGATTGTTATAACTTCTATGTAGCATGTATGATTTATGAGCATTTGGGAAGTGAAAGGTGGGCTCAGAATTATATAGATTTCTAATGCATTGATTAATTTGATATATCTCATGAGGTAATTTTTATTATGTGTGAACATGATTCTAGTATTATTCAAAAGTATAATGTATTGATTTATAAACATATGTTATGCATGGACATGATGATTGATTTGTTCACAACTATATGTAGTATTTGATAACTTTGTTGAATGTTTTATTATTATTCATATTGAAAATTCCATTAAATTATCAAATGTTTATCTCATTATTATGATTATGATCTTATTCTTATAAAATTATTATGGTGATTATAATCACCCATACTCTATTTATTTATTTCCTTTATTCATCTTCTTACTGGTCTTTTAACTCACCTACTTCTTGGATGTATATATATATTTAGGAGATTACATGAACTAAGGAGAATGGAAGAATTTAGAAGGATAATGAAGAAGGATTTAAATAAATCTTTATGTTTTATTATAAATAATTTATGTATGATCCTAATTTTACAAACACACTATAACTTTTGATCCTATATTGTTATCACAATTATGTTTTTTATCTTAATAATTATGTAATACTCATGTAAGAAAATTTTGGTTCACTATAGTTGGTATCATAACATAGTTTAATTAATTTGGGAATTATGATTAGAAAACATTAGTGAATACAATAATTATAAGTCTATTCATAGGTAAAACATCCTAGAATAATTGTTTTGTAAAAAGGATAAACATAGGGATCACATAAGATATTCCATTTGAATTAATTTTCACTAAATATTAAAAAAATTATTCATGCATTGTTGACTTAATTTTTCTTCAATACTTATCTATTTTTGAAAATTGTTTGAACCAAGAGAAACCAGTCAAATGACCCATGTGAGGGACAATGCAAAAATTTTCTGAATGAAATACCCAATGCCATGAGAGGTGGATTTCAAGACTTCATGGTTATTATTAAAAAGTTATCTATGTCTATGAATATTATCCTAAACCATGTGGAATTTCCACCTTCCCCTCAGAAGGAACAACTTGATTTTGTGTCCTTTATTCAGCAATGGCCACCGAAATTTAGCATATATTCTAATCCACTTATCATAGAATAGTGGGTTAACTCAATGGAGAAGCACTTTTCTATGATTCACTATTATAAGAAGGAGAATGTGACTCTGGATATTTATCAATTAAATATAGAGTCCAATTAGTGGTGGGTGTTGATAAGGAATATGAAGCAAAAGGATTAAATGGATGAAATGGAATGGGAATACTTCAGGAAGTTATTCTTTAAAAAGTATTTCACATGAACTCTTAGAAAATATATGGAGAGGTAATTCATAGAATATAAGAAAAATGAGGGTGAATCGGTCATAGATTACAAGGATAACATCCCAATTCAAGAAATATATACCTCAGGATTTGTTATCAACATGATAGAAAAATTTATAGATTCTTTAGAGGTGTAAAACCAAAACATTTAAATTCATTATCTATTCAAGACTTTGGGAGTTACGAAGAAGTATTCCAATGTCATCTCAAAATATAGAAGTAGTTTTAGAAATGGTCCCATGGTTATAGAGATAAGAAGAGAATAATGGAGTTTCAAGCTGGTGGGTCAAATGGAAAAGGTGGGGAAGAGGATCCAACCACCCACATATAAAAAACATGGGAATAAGCATCATGGGAGTTTCGCTGAAGGTATGGGGAAATTATTCAAGTGCAGAAAAAAAGTCCACCAAGATCATGAATGTTAAAGAGAAGTGAGGAAGTTATCCAAAATTATGGAGGAAAGGAAGTAACCTACTAATTCAACACACATGATTCAAATAATCAACTATATGAATAAAGGTAACTATTCAAGCTAGTGCACTAAACCAAGGGTCCTTAAGGGTAATTAGCTTCAGCAACCACCAATGCCAAAGGAGAAATGGAGTGATTATACCATAATTAATATTGAAGTGGTGCAAGAAAATGAAGTTGTACTAGGTACACTTCATCTTCACTCAAGAATGGAAAATAATTTTTATGGTTCTAGTTCTATATATTATTTTATATCCAAAAAATTTTCTATAACTATTTAATTGAAGCCTCGATATCTTGAAGTAGAGATATCTTTTAAAAACCCATATTGGTGAGATCATTTCAATTTAATTATTGGACTCTTCTCTTATTAATGTATGTGTGAATATTCTTCTTGAAAAACTCATAATACTTCCCTTGTTATAATTTTATTATATAATAGGCATGGAATGGGTCTCATTATATAGATAACACATCAACTTTTGGGAAAATGAAATCTCTATCTATATTCTAAACCATCCAATTCTTCTATAAAAATTCAAGGATGATCATTAATCTCGACTGGAAAATCCATCAATGGTGTGGGTGATGATACCCTATAAAGATTAATACCTTTCCTAAAAGGTTTATATGAAATAAAGTATCAAACTTGAGGAAATTTCCATTGTAATAGAATATACTATTTTATTTCTTGAAGATTTCCCCAGACATCCACCAGATCTTGAGGTAGAGTTCCCAAAATAACTTATACCTAGAGCCACTCCTATCTCCAAATTCTCCTATAGGATAACCTCAATCAATTTGGAGGTGTTAAATAAGAAGCTACATGATAATTTGGATAAAGGGTTCATATAACCCAGTTAATCACCTTGGGGTACACCAGTGATAGTCTATGCCTCACGGACATTAAAGATCCATGAGAAAAACTACTCGACACATGATTTTGAGTTAGCAATTATGATTATTTCCTTAAAGATTTTGCATCACTACCTCTATGGTGAGAAGTCTGACATATATAGTGAGAAAAAGATTCCAAAGTATATATTCACGTAGAATAGGATAAACATGCCTCAAAGTATATTTTTAGAGATAATAAAGGACTGATATTTCTCTATTTTCTATGATCATAGAAAGTCAAAATAGGTAGCTAATGATCTTAGTAGAAAAGAACCTTATACTCTATCCATTATGTGGATTGAGAAAGAACTTATCTTCATGAATATGCAAATGATAGATATGTAAATCATAACAAATGGGAATACATCCTACCATTCCCAAATTTTTTCCCAACTATATATCCAAGATAAGATCCAAGAGTCATAAAAGGATGTTATGGAGCTTTAAAATAAGGTGAAATAAGTAAATGAAGGTAATCTTCATGAATTAAACATCAATGAAGATGGTTTCATTAGGTACGGAGTAATTATTTTTTTCCTTCATCACCTAAGATAAAGAATGATCTATTAGATAATACACATAGCTCATCTTTCTCAATCCATCCTAGAAGTACCAAGATGTATTGTGATATTTGAGAACACTTCTGGTGGGACAACATAAGGAAGGATATTGATGAGTATATATCAACATACTTGGAATGTCATAAAGTTAAAGAATAGTGATAGAAGTCCAAGGGAATGATGAATCCATTTCCTATACCCATGTGGAAATGGGAAAACATCACCATGGACTTTGTCGCTGGTCTCCTAAAAACATCAAAAGGAAATAATGTGATATAGGTTATAGTGGATTGACTCACCAAGACTACCAAATTCATCTCTATTAATAAATATTTCTACTTGAAAAACATTACAAGATATATTTAATGTAATTGATGAGGCTGCATGTGGTAAAACATTTGACTATCTCTTCTCATGATCCAAGGTTCGTATCTAAATTCTGTAAAAGTATTCAACATGATTTGAGTACTGAATTCAATTTCAGTATGACCTATCACCCCCAAACTGATGGCCAATCTAAAAGGACTATTCAAACACTCAAGTACATGTTGAGAGAATACTCAATGTAAATTAATTTTTGATGGGGTGAACGTATCTCATTAGTTGAGCTCTCATAAATCAACATCTTCCACTTAAGTATTCAAATGGATCCATACTAAGAGATGAATGGGATGTGATTTCAAACTCCTACTCATTGGGATGGAGTTTTGGAATGAAACTTACTTAGCCAAAATATTTTGGAATATATAACAGAGAAGGTTCAAGCCATCCCATAGTATATACAATATACTCAAAGTCAGTAGAAGGGAAATGCTAATAACTATCAATGGGACTTGGAGTTTGAAGTTGGAGATAATGTTTTCCTTTGAATATCACCATGGAAGAGATTCATGTAGTTTGTAAATAAAGGTAATTCTAGACCTATATACATTGGCCTCTTTGTGATCCTTGATCGTATAGAAGTCGCATCCTATCAACCTGAACTTCAACCAAATATGAAACAAGTTCATGATGTGTTCTATATATCTCTCTTGAGAAAGTACATACCTGATCCATCACATGAGCTGAATCTAGAGGTGTTATAACTATTGAATAACCTATTATATGATAAGAATCCAGTAAAATATTGAACCGTAGAGATAAATATCTATGTAATAAGACAACTCACCTAGAAAAAGTGTTTCAAAAGAACCATAAATATGAAGAGGAAACATGAGAATTGGAGGAAAAAATGAAACAAATGTACCCTTATCTATTCTCAATAGATAATATGAGTTGAAATTTTGGAATGAAATTTATAAAGGGGGAATAATGTAATGACCCATAATTTTTAATTCATAATTTATTCCTAAATAAATGTGTGTTATATTATATTATATAAGTATTATATACATGCTGCTCATATATAAACAAACAACACTTTAATTCATTAATGAAAGTAAATACATTATTCCATAAATAAACCTATGAAAATTAAAAAAAAATATGGGGACAAACAATAGAAAATATAAAAATTAAAATGGTAAAATTTAGATCACCCCAATCAGCTAGAATCATCACTCCCACAAACAACACTATAGAAATGAAACAAAATATTAGTAAACCAATCGACATTTTACAAAAAAGTAAATATAGAACATTGAAAGGAATCTAGGTGAATAATGACTGAAAGAATGAAGAAGTATTTATAGGATTTAATGTGATCAAAGTAATAATAATGTGATTATTGTAATAGGAACCTGACTATTGGGGATAGATTCTTGATAGTTCGGAATAGTTACCTGACTTTTGGAATTTTTATTTAACCTAAAAATAATAAAATAAAATATAAATAATATTTATCTTGTGTAATTTAAGTAAATATAAATATTATAATTTTATAAAATAAATATCATTATTATATAAACTCAATGAATATAAAAGTACATTTTTAATAAAATGTATTTTATGGTATTCTATAAAAATCATAATTTTTTTATTAAAAATTAAAATAATCTATTTTTTAAAATTATTTTTTAAAAATTATTATCATTTTTAAAATAAGCTTGTCAAAATTTTCAAATGATTATTTTTTGATAATTTTTTGAAATAATTCAATTTTCATGTTAATAGTAAAAATATTATTTTTTCCATAACTAGTTTATCTTGAATTACAACATTCATATATTAAGAATTAAATATACATTTATAGAAATTTATTCTAAAAATATATATATTTTGATAAATTATTCATTAAAATGCAATAAAAATGATTTCCAAACCTAAAAATTACTTTCCAAAGTTTAAACTCAAAATTATTCCTTTAAAAAACTATTTTCCCATTTTTCCATTCCTTTTTAATAAACTAGTGAATTCAAATTAAAAATGTATCAAATTTTTAAACCCATTCTATTATATTGATATATGATTCATTATGTAAAAAATGTTACTATTATATGGATTACCTTTGATAAAATATTTTATTTAATATTTTCTTCTTAAAATGCCCTTCTCCTCATGTATAAATAACCCCTATCCCTCCCCTTAGAAAACCTCTGGCTCGGTGGTACTTGAGCATGTGATAAAAGATCATGGGTGGATATAGGGGAGTGGTGAAAGTAACTTCAAGTACTTATATCTCAATGGATGTGATCTCATGGAGGAAATTATGGGGTAATGACTAATTTTTCATTGACCTTATGAACACCATGCCTCCCGAGAAGGACTGAAACCCTTTCATTCATGCAGAAAAAGTTCACCCTTAACCTATAAGGATCCATAGCTAGAAAAAGGTTCTAATTGGTGGTAGGATATGTCCTAGGATGTGGGATCAACCCCAGAAACTGAGGGGAGGTCTTAGAAGGAGGTTATGGAGGAATGAAAGAAGTGACATTCTCACCAGTATTCATCATTAGGTATAAGATAGGAAGTACAATGTTGGACATAGAATGAGCTACTACAAAGATCGTTAATGCTTGGTGATGGGGAAATGTGAACTTAGAAAAATAATTCTTATAGATAGACGAGTAGTAGAATTTGAGGAGGAAGGATAAACAAAACCAAGTGGGAGATGGGTAAATTAGGTTCTATCATCAGGTTAATGAGTCCCTAACACAGATAAGAATATATGATGGAAAGGTCTTGGATAGATCTATCTTGGAAATGATCCAAGCCATAAAGGCTTCCTGAAGATAGAAGGTGCACCCATCCACACATAATAAGGAACCTAGAGCATCACCAATGTTTAGAAAAAATCATCTATTTATAAAAGTAAGAGGAAGACTATGTGGACTAATCCATAGTGTCTCTAGTAGGGAGTCACACCCTTGATGAAATTTCATAGACCAGTGGATCAAGACTAGACCCTCATAAAATCAACTATAGAGTCTAGGATAATGTATAAGGATTTACAATTAAATATTTTGACCCATTATAGTTCCAATAAATCCTAATATATAATGAAATTTTAGAAGAATGGAAGTGGCATATTATCCACACTGAACCTTTCCACCAACGTACTTTAGTGAATCATCATTATCTGCTCAAAATAAGAGTGTGATAAAATGAGGACCGGCACACCCTATTCAAATTAGACACTAATAACCTCTAAGGTAACTTCAAGGATCTTAGATAAAGTATATTATTAGGATGAAAGAGGATTAAGAAGCATATCCTTTAGTGAAGGCTCAGTCGTTGTCTCTTTTCTGAGCAAACAGGCACCCATATCCACCAAGAAACCCATAGAGTCAGCATATATCCCTTCCACCAGTAGAGTAGGTTGTGCCACCTCATATACATACATAAGGTAAGAGTAACTAGGTAGCAGGTGAGGATGACATGGAGGAGGCAGATCATCATCACGTGCAGAAAAGGTTGAATCGATCAACAGGGGTAGAACTGCGAGAATAGTCAAAAAAAATTAAATACACAGAGGCCCTTGTGGATTTTTCTAGAGAGTGACATAAAAATTTATATAAATATTGAAGGATAAAGAAAACAAAGCAAAATAGATTTATAATTATTTAAAATAATCAATAAAAACTAATTATAAAAAAATAATTAAGCTAATGGAGGATTGTGAAGATAGGATGATATTTTTTAGGATGATATGAACTACCTCATCATGAAGTGTATTGAGATGGAGGTGATATTTAATAATCAATAATCATCACAAGGTAGAACATACCATATTACTATAAATAAATATGCATCTAGACATGTTTTCATTATTATTTGTGAATCCAAGAAGAGCATGAAATCATTCTATATTCAAATGGATATATCCTCCAAGCAGATGGTATCACTTAACCGAGAAACTGTCTTATTTTCTAATGTTGTTCAATTTCTTATACATGTTTTCAACCAAATACTAGGATATTATGGATGGTGAAAAATTTCATAAACTCACCACATCAATGGGGGATGATAAAATATGTACTAAGATTTATTCCACGTGAAGTGTCTAAAAGAGTGTAGTTCCTCTCAGAAATTACAATGTTCAAAACTGATGGAATCTAGATTGACCACAACAGAAATGAAGACATAAAGAATCATAGATTATTTCTGGTATTTATATAATATTTGAGAAATTTTATTTTAATACTGTTATAACATAAAAATTCATGAAAATAAAAAAATTCCACATGCAATGGGGAGAAAATAAAATGAAAACATAATATATAAGCAAAGTAAAAAAGATTTCACCATGTTAACTAAGGTTAATAGTGAATCTTCCAACACTTGTGAGATTAATATTATAAAAAGGAAATAAAAATCTCCACTAAATAAATCTAAATGTAAAACTATTATTTTTAATAGTGAATTTGACAAAAATAAATTTGTACCATCTTGAAACATGATTATAATTGAGGGGTCCTTTCCTACATTAAAAGAAGTGATAAAAAATTAAAGAAAATCTATTTCACCATGGAAAAAGAATGATTAATTTGATTGAGTACAATAAAAATATGTGTTTTGATAGAATATATATCAAGGTGGAAGATCTATGTTTAGTGGTTTTTATTTGAGTTTTGAATGTTATAGAAAAAAATACAACTCTTATTGGTATAACATGTCTTTTCTATGAAAACGCCATAAATAAAGGTAGATTCATGGGGAATGGATGAAAATAAATTATAAAATAAATAAACTAGTGATAATAAATCCATTAAAACTACCAATATAGTTTAGTTATTCATTTTTAGTTTATTTGTGTGGAAGATATGGATTAAATGGTCATAAAGCCTGGGTATATAAGAAAAAATTACATGGAGATGTTCCCTATGTTTTAAAAGGAAAGAAAATTCAGAATACCAAAAAGGAAGACTCATGAAATATTAAGACTTTCAAAAGATAAAATTAGAAACCCAAAAAAATTAGTAGATGGAGAAAGAGTTCCAAGTTGCTTTGCTAAATCAATTGAAATTTTCTAAATATTTGGAGGAGACTAAAAACCCTTATAAAGATAATAAAAAGAAAGTGTATTCAGAATTTTAGGTTAATATTAATGAGAGGTTGTACATAACTAGAAAATTGATGTTCCAAAACACTAAAGTATTAAATTTTATTCCACATCAAGATGAATTTTAGGGGAATAAATAAGATAATCAAATATATGGGACTCAAAACAGACAAAAGAGTCCAAATTAATATTTCTATGGTATGATTGGAAGAAAATAATATCCTAGGTTTAGTGGTAGATCTCATCCTAAATAAAAATACTATAAAATATAAAATTCTTACTTTAATCCCTTATATATATTATTTTATATGAGGAAATAGAGAATTGAAATAGATGGATGTTTCCCTTGAGGGTAAGCATTGTCGATTTAAAGTTGTTAAATCGTCAATAAACATTGAATTTGGAAATTTTAAATAATATTGAAAAATAATTAGTGGAGGTATGAAAATTACTCCCATATCCATACTCTAAATTAAATCATAATTAGTATCAAGGGGGGGTTGATATTGATCTAGTAAGGGGGAACCATATCTCTTTTCACTTGAACATTTTTATGTGTTTATTGACATAAGTACAGGATATAATTTATTTCATGATAGATCTTTTGAGTGGACCAAAAACATGTTGAAGTGAGTTATTATATTTTTTTATCACATGATGTATAATTTATGGAAATCATATATCACCTTAGTTATAAACTCTTGTTTTCTATAATGTTTTTCCCACATAAACATATATTTTTCAATCAAATAGATCTTTACTACGAAAAAAATGTTATCATGTCCTTATTTTATAAGTTGATAAAGATGAGGAATTTATTAAATAGGGGTGAATATTATTACATGATGGTATGAGAAGTGTGATGATATGATAAAATCCCTGTTATACCTTTTAATTTATTATCAATGCTTGGCAGAACATTATTGACTTTAAAATTTAATGTATCAGCAATAAATTCAATGGTGGTGATTGAAGATCCTAAGTTAATTATTGAAGAATTAATTTTGTATTTTTTTATGTATCTCATGTATTAAATATATGTGGAATTCATAAATGAGAATTTTTTGTTAATTGGGGAATTATATTCCATGTATGATAAAGCATACATGAATTTATATAGGTTGAACGATGTTCATAAATGCCTATATAAAATAAAATTTTGTAGATTCTATCTTGATGAATTAAAAAAAAATTCAAGAAATAGTGGAAACAATAATTATGGTGATTTTTTAACTAGTATTAAACCTCAAAGACATGTTTCAATGGTGTTAAATAACTAAAACTTTGTTTTCAATAATGAATAATAAGATGAGACAATTCAAATCATTATCTTCTATAATAAATTTACATTGTTCATGGAAGCATATTGAAAACGTGTTTTTTGTAAGGTATTTCTATTTAATAAAATGATGTTAAAAATGGTATAGAGAAGAAAAATATTTTTTTCATAAGTAATATTAAAGTATTATGATTTATTGAGGATATTTTAGTGACTTATAAAATTGAATTTAAATATAAAATATTTTTACAATGGCCTTAGAAAAAAAATTCCCAAACATAGAAAACCATGGACCCACCTCAACCACACATGTGGGACTAATGGTCAACCATATGGTTGGTAGGTAACTCAAAAATTATTTAAGGTAAGTCCTGGTTATGTATTATAAAGTCCAAGTACATGTAGGAATGGGTGAAGGCACCAACACTTGGACAAGATATGTCTATGTTCATAGCACCCATAAGATGTGAACGGGTGGTCTATAGGGGGGATACATGTGAACTCACACTTGTAGTGTGTGAAGGTGAATTTAGCTATTGACCCAGTGGCAGTTATAGAGGTTTATCAAATGACTTGTCATATTAAAAATCATGAGGAATATTGACAAATCATTTTGGGATAGGCGAAGCGGGATATTGTTCACCCTTCTTAAATATATATAGAAATTACATCGATCATTCTTTCACATGAATCCAAACTATTTGATTGATCCTAAGGTACATGCATTCAATAAATCCTTGGTTATTAAACTCCGACCTTCAAAGGGACTTATGTGTGAGCTCGAGATAATTTATGTTGACATACCATTATTTCATAAATATTTGACCAAAAATCTCCAATGATCAAGATGAAAAGAATGTGGTATTTTCATGCATGAAAATAAAATCTTACATGGATGATATAATTAAAATAATATAATAATTCTTAATCAAAATGTGGATAATAGTGTTATTCCATGAAATCCCTCCATTTCATGAAGCATTCTTCACAAATCGATCATGTGGCATTGTAAGAAGACTAAGATCAAGAAAATCCATGCTGAGAATCACCATGGAACTATGAGAAGAACAATATATAAAATAATATCCCACAGTGGATAGATTCTATCATGTGATTATTTTTCCATTTAGGTGTCAAATGATTTATCCTAGATGTCACAAGATGACTACTACCAAGATAATTTAATATGAAGAATTTCTTAGTGTCGCTTGAATATTAAAATTCCAAAAGGTTTTTGGTTTAAATTATTATGATATGCTAATATTGTTATGAATTTAAGGAGCCTTAAATCCCCATGAAATCTATAGGAGAGTTGATCATCACCTCATCTATAAATATAGAATATGGGGAAATGGATTTGGATTCCATTCGATATCTTTTGAAAAGCTCTCTAAATAGTGAAATAAAGAATTTCTTGGTTTCACAATGAGGTGATTTGTGCTTAACACACCTGAAAAAATGAGAAACTATAAATCTATCTATAAAAAAGATGAAATGTATTTCCTCTATTATTAATTCATGAAAATAATAAATAACATATAGGCTCCCCTATTCACATAAATGAAAAGAAACCCAAAATAATTACATGGATTCTATAGGGAGATCCAGTAAACATTTGAGATCACATGAATCCATCTATTTTTAGTATAGATAATGAACCAGGTTGTAAAAAATAATATAGATCACTAAGTAAATAAACATACCTATTTTAGTTTTCAAAAAAAAGGAGTTTTAGTATGCATAAAATAGTGGGAGACTTATCTACATGGATAACAACATGCATGTGTAAAGAAATTCACATTAATAAATGTAGCACATTCATTGTACATTGTCATTGAATGACATTGATATTAAAACTGTTGAATAAAATTGAGGAGGATATAAATTAATAATAGTATCATTTGTTAATCGACAGGTAGGGTCCCATATAACACTCATGATATATTTTAAATGAGAATTCAAGAAGGAAGTTGTTTCATGTTTTATAATTTTTAATCTTGTATAAAATAATATGGAAAAAAATTATGTTGGGAACATCATCATCAGAAGGATAATATATTCTCAAGAATTAAACTAACTAAGAAAAATGGTACACTACTATATAGAGAATTGAAAATAGACTGAAGTTGGAGGACACTTATAGGAGAGGACATTCATATCCATGTTCTTGGTAAGCTAAGATGAATCAGATCATTAATGATGTAGTGAAATTTATTTTCAAAACCTATAATCTTAATACTAAAAGCTATTGATGATCTTGAAGGTATATATGAGAAATCCTGGTCCTACAAACTTATGTAGGATGATCAATCTAATTGAGGAATAGTACTTCATACTATTGAGTCAACAATATAGTGATGAAGGATCTTGTAACTGGGGAATCTAACAAGTTTCTAAGAAGGCTTGAGGCTAGGGTGTCTATACAACCAAAGAGAAGAGAAAACTATTGGTTTTTCTAACCATATGTGTAAAAAGAGTTGGTTGTTGAGTTATACAATCGCGATCAACTAGAGGATCATCTAATATGGTGTGTAAACAATTGATATCTTACCTATTGTTTTCAAAAATATAATTATAGTGGAAATCCATGATGGGGATTCCAACCAATATATAAATGAGTATTTATTTATACTAAAATATGTCAATATCATGGGTTGTTGTTTATATTGTTATTTCTACATATGTTGTGTGACTTTGAGATATCATTGATTGGATTAGGAAACTTTAAAAGATTCAGTTGTATAATTAAAAAATAATAATTACTAAGATAAGACCAATGAATCATCCCCCCACTCGATTTTCAATCTATTATGGGGATATATATATATATAATAAAAAATAATTTATTATGTGGAAAATATCACTCATTAATCATAGTACATATTTAGAAACACTTTTCCTATAGGAGCCTCATAAAAAAAATTAAGAAATATTTATTTCTGAACTGAGAGGATCTCTAGTCTTGACCATGGAATTAAATTTCATGATTATTTTTACATATGATGTTTAGATGACAAACTTTTATTTTTGTATAAAAAAATATAAAACTGAGAGGATATTTTTTTACAGGTTATAATGTAACTCCCATATATTTTAGAATATATATTTATCTTTATTATATTCAACTTATCGAATATCTTGTGAAGCATTAAACTCTGAAATTATAGGAATAATTCTTATATGGTGTAAAATAAAGTATAATATATGGTATTTAAATAAAATTTTATTATCAAACATAATTATCAATTTAACATAGGAAGTACTCTTGATCATATAAAACTATTTTTAAATTTGTTTGTTTATGATACTTTTTTCTTATATATATTCTATTTAAAATTATTAAACATGTGGAAAAGAAATATATACACTTATTAAAAAATGAATTCATTGGTTAGAAATAAAAATAAAAACATATTATGAATAAAAAGATTATTTTCATGTTCATATATATTTTTATCATAATTGATTTAATTAATAACTAATGATGAATGAAATGTTTAGATTATAAATAAAATCATATGAATTAACAGTTGGGTTTACAAGGAAAAGAATGATAATAAAGTCTTTTAATCTTTAAAAATACATTTTCATTATAAATGGGTGTTACTGATTGAATTCATAGATATTATGATTAAATTAAAACAATTTTTTAAATTTTATTTGATAAACTAGTTTTTTTAATCATTGTTTTAATATTTCATTAGGGTTAGTTTTTTGGAATTTTTATAAAAATATAGATTTTTTTAGTAGTGAATGATATCGATTTCTTGAAAACTCGTTATATTTTTCATTAAAAAATAATTTTAGAAGTAGTATTCTCTTTTTTATTTTTTTGAAAAGTAAAAAAATATTATTATATGAAACATAATTGAACTAATGATATAGGTATCAATATTATACTTGATTTTTTTATATAATCATTCTTATGCTAAAATTGGAATTTTTCTAAAAAAATATTTTTCATTGAATTTTCTTCACTTATATTAAAATAAATTTTTAACACTTATATAAATTGACTACAATAAAATAGATTTCATATTTGGAATCCAAAGGATTCAATTTTTTAAATAGTACTATTTCATTATTTTTTATATAAATAACATACTATGGTAAAAAAAATATCACCAAAGTAATGGGTAAAATGGGTTAATTAAGGATACAATAATATGATAATTGGAATAATGATTTATCACTTATTATACTATCATATTTTAGTTTATATTTTCAATCAAAAATAACACTACATTAAATAACATTTAGCGCATGCAACATTGATCTTAAGTAAACCTTAATATAAAATTATTTAAATATAGAAGCTATAATCTATTCATTGGGTTGATGTATATAAATCAGAATAACTAAATTTTGAATAATATTTATAGAGGTTTTATGTTATTAAAATTTATTTATTAAATTAAAATAAATAAGTACTCAATTCTTAGTACACTCATTTTATGGCTCAAAAATACATTTTCTTATAAAATGGTTTTTGTAGCATTTCTTATGCTGGTATTATAAATAATTACAACCAGTATTATAAATTATATATTAAAATGGATATATTTTTTGAATTCATCATGTCATAATTGTATTTTGATGAATTTGTTACACTATATTGAAAAGATTGATTGTTATTTAATATTAAAAAATACTGATTTTTGTAAAACTAAAATTTATATTCCTTAAATAAAGTAATTTAAAAGTAAAATTTTTTAATTTGATCATAATATAACATAATTATTCTATAATTATAAATAATCTAATTAATTAATTTAGGATTTATCATTACACTTTCTTTTGATAGAAGTCGTTTTTTGGGATTAAAAAAATATTTTATCTAAAAACAATTTCTCTTTATGTTTTATGAATTTATATTAAAATTGATTTTATACGCTTATAGAAATATATTTTATGAAAATTTATTCAATATTTTTAATTAGGTATTTTTATTTTTTCAAATAGGTACCTTTTATGGTAACAAATGATTTGTTAAATGATTTCAAAATTAAAAAATATATATATATTAAAATAGAATATTTTGGAAGTCAAATGGATGATAATGTACTCAATTGACCAATTTTTAAACACTTTACAACATAGAAATAAATTTATAACTCCTCAATGCAAAACAACTTGTTGTCACTATTAAAATTAAAATGAGATAATGAAGGGGTTAATTGAAATTATAAAGTTCAAAATTACACCAAAACATTTATAAATAGTATTTTACAATAATTTTTAGACCATATCATCTTTTTTTAATCTATTTCCATTTTCATTCATTTTACTTGATAAATACATTAAATATATTTAAATCTTTTATGTAATTCCAAATACATCATCTCATCACTTATAAAAGGGAACCTCTTATTCTTCATTATTCCAAATGATTTAGAACTCTAGATCCACCAATACCGACCCTAATAATTTCCTATATTCTTTACCTTAATTATAAATATTTTTTAATTCCTATAATAGCATTCTATGAAGGCTTATAGTGTAGTCCATGGGAGGATTTCTAGAGAATATATATCTCTTAATCGGGTTCTTTAATTTTATTTCTTTTTTTTTCATCCTTTAATTCTATCCAATCCATGATAATATAATAAAATCATTATCTTCCATAAACACAAATTTTATTATGTCAATGTAACAATTTTTTGTCATCTCCTTTACATCTTATAGAAAACAAAACTTCACTCTGGAATACGTACAACCTACTATATCCACATAGAGATTTACTTTTTTATCGTTATTTTAATTGGATGGTTATGAAGGTGGAATTAATTCATATATGTAATATTTATGACATAATTATTGTTATGATAATATATTTTATCATCTACTTTCGTACACTTTCATCCATTGTAAAATGATAATGTCTCTTATTCATACGTGTAAATAACCACCTCCGAGAAGCAATGTGAATCGTTTTCCTATTACCTCCATACATTGATGATTCAAAAATTATATATAATGAATTAAAATTATATTAATAATATTACTAAAAATATTTAAAATATAGAACCATTTCACTAATCATTTAACTATGGTTAATATACCATATTAACTTTCAAGAACTTGAAAGAAAAATGTTATATGGTCTATATGAGAATGAATTATTCACTGAATTCATTTAAAATTATTATAAAAGGATAATAGAAAATTTAATATATATGAAAAAGGATATTAAGTTATTTTATTATAAATTTAAATTCATCATAAAGGAGGATCAAACACATATAGCTAAGAGTAGACCTAAGGTAGTGGTAATTTTCTCTCATTTCTACTTCAATGATACATGATTATATTATGCTTCAAACATCATTTATATGATGTATATACTACCCTTTTGAAATATTATATCATAAATTACAATTTATTCATGGAATTTAACATTTTAATTTTTTAATTGGGTTCTGATTAAAAGTTATTAATTTTGTAAGGATTTTGTTTTAAAATATCGTTTTATTTTGGGATTGTTTATGTTTAGATTTAATTTTTTAAAATTTTATGATAATAATATAATAAGTCCCATATATTTTATTCTCATATATTTATGTTTGAGTTTTTAATTTTTATTTTCTATTTCATACTTATTTGTATAAAGAATCAACAAGATGGTAACATATAAGGGATATTCTTATAAGTATCACATTTTAAAGACTTCCAACTATTTTTCTTCCATGTCAAGGTTCTTTTAAATATTACAGGACTATTCTAATTTATTCATAATAGGATTATAATGTTCACTTTTAACTTTTTTTACATTAATTTAAAATTATTAATAATGATTCATTTTAATTTTTACCATATGGGTTACTTTCATCTTTGTATGGTAGTGAAAAAAGAATGTTTTTTATAAAGTATACAACTTAACTGATCATTACCATTATTAGAGTTGTTATTTTTTATCAAGATTACTATACAATATATTTTTTATTTTAAATTAAAATAATTTTTTAAAATTACAAGGAATTTTTATTTAAAATTTTATCAAAATAACAGGGTATTATATTCATAAAGGAATGAAAAGAATTCTAAAAGTTACATATAACACTATTCTTACCAAAAATAAACAACAAAGTTTTTGTTATTGTTTTTATTATAAATTATTTTCAATAGGATTTTTCTACTAAAAACTTTCATTTAAGATTAATCAGTGGTTTTTTTTCATCTTTTACTGTTTTATGGATTATACCTTATTTTTTATCATTTAATTTATTGTGATCATGATCTCTATCACTGTTCATTATATATTTCAAATTCATGTATATATTATAATGTTGAGGATAAATTCATAATATTTTATGTTAAATTGATAATATATCAGCCATATACCCTATCTATATGTAGTATGAGTTGAAGTAATTTTATTAACAAATTTATTTCATTTAATGAGAAAATATTTATGTTCTTTATTCGTGATTCAATATGTATTATTGATGAATTATCATGAATTTTTAGATTGAATTGAATTTTCCATTCAAAATATGATGAATGTATTAGATGTGCAAGTGGTTGGTGGGTCTCGGTTATAGATAACCAATTTATGAATCAATAGGTATCGTGAGATAAAATATATGGCCACATTAAATGGGTATTTGGTTTAAACCTACCCATTTATTAAGAATGATTTATTCATTGAGTGGCCTTGATGGTATGATTCATGATAACATAGTCATGGGATTGATGGAATGTTCATAAATGCCTATATATAGGAATTTCATTTATTCTTAATCTTTTTCCAATAACCTTGTGGTCTATATATTGATATTATTCATGTATTTTAATTGAAATATAATTATTAATTCAATAGAATGTGTATTGATTATCCAGACAGCAATATTTATAGTACTTTATTTACTCATGATTGATTCCATTATACATAACCTATTCAAATTATCCAATCACACTATCTATTTGTTTTGATTTACCTATTAAAATGACTTTAAATAATGCAAGAAAGTTTTTCATGTAATGATTTAAATTTACAATGTAATATGGAAGTCGTGTGTGTAAATAGTTTTCCAAGACTAATAAACCAATACATCTTGGCTGGTGTGATCCATTGTATATTATACCAATTTAATAAGTAATCATCGGCTATGGATTACTAGATTTTGTTTGTTGTATTTGGTATCAGTGAAAGTTTAGTAGAGCCATTATAAACTAGATTTTAGTATAACATATAAAACACAAGAATTACACTAATCCCTTATCATATTTGAGAACATTTTATGAATTTTCATTTCATGTATCAATATTCGTGATGAATTTTTTGACACCCATGCTTTAATATATATTTTCATTGAAATGAACTTGAATTATTCGATAGTTTTCTTTACACACAACCCTAAGTATAAATAAACTCGTGATATTGTATACCTTTATAACCTAGATATTGGATTGGCAAGTATGATTATGATTAATCGCATTATTAAATATATTAATTATGTATTAGGATAATAAAAATGTATTAATAATAACTAAACTATCATAAAATCATTTAATGATTAAAATAAAAAAAATTAGAAGGAAATTATATTTCTACATGTTATGTGTTATTATATTAAAAAATAATTTGTTCACAATTAAAAAGTAATTTTAATGAAATTTATTGAAAATTTATCAATACACGTCCATAAATTTTTTATCTAATTGTTAAGAATGAAGATAAAATCATATCAAGTGTAAATAATTTATTCTAATGAAACTATTTTTATAATGTGAAATGTGTTTTCTCATAATAAACTAAATTTTTTTTATTAATTAAGGTTTTTATGAATATTTATATATTATACATTCAATAAAATATTTTAACATCAATTTAATTGTTTTTATATCCCCAAACTGAATTTAAATTTAGTGTAATGTTTAAAAATGTATTTTTCTAAAAACTAGTTTTCATTGTGTTTCACATGATTATTTTAAAATTAATTTATTCCACTTATAGAAATTGAATTTGGAAAATAAATTCCATATTTTTATTTTTCATGTCTAATTTTTTAATGATCCCACATTCATTTTTTTCATATTCAATAGTAAAAATATTTAAAAATTATTACCATGGTTAAGTTTCAAACGGGTTTACATGTGGGTTTTGATGAATTAAGGGATAAGGGTAATATTACAATATAAACTTGTAAAAATATTCTTGTTTTAAGATATTTTTCTTTATATTATATTACCTTTGATTACATGTCCATTTTTTATAATTTCACATGAAATTGACCATATATTACTTAAATATTTTAAGTAATTCCATGTGTGGCCTCTCCCAAGCAATTAAAAGGGAACATCCTCTCCTCCATTATTCATGATTTTTTATCCTTATATATCAAAAAATATATGAACCAAATAATTCATATATTAAATTCTTTATCGATTTTTCCTATTTTATTCTTCTAAGACCAATATTTCATGGATTAAGGTGTAAGTAAAATGGGGTTTCTTGAAAAAAGATGCTTAAATATTAATAGAGCACTTTCAATTTTGTTTATTTATCCATGTATTATAAACCTATTGTATCATTCATAATCTAATGAATCTAGTATAATCAATATACTGATATATTGATGATTTTATCATTCTTTAATTCTTTCCATTAGAAAATGAAAACAATGTTCATTAGTTCATACGGATTATTATCTCCATGAATGATGCAATTCATTTTTTTATGTATACCTTTTATGGATGATTATATATATATATTATGAATATATATGACATGTATATCATGATTAACATTCTTGAGTTGATGTAAAAATGATCAATATAAAAATATAGGAATTTTTAAACTGAAATATATGTTAAAAATGAAACAATTAACAATTGAAAATAATGATTTTAATAAAGAATTATTAATAAATTGATGTCAAAATATTATAGGTGGGTCATATATTGTATTATAATAATTTATATAGTTCTATTAGAGATATATAATAAATTAAAATTTATTATAATGAAGGTTAGAGTGCTTACAATGAATATATGATTTTAGGTAAGGGTTTCAGGTTAAATTCTAATTTTTATCAGGAATGTTTATGCTTAAATTTATAGTAAAGAATATATGTTATCTATATATTATAAATAATATTTCCTTTCTCAAGCTTTTTTTATTTTTTTAAATAATATGTTTTCCTTCCATTTTCTTCTTTTTAAGTACTCAAAAGTATCAATAAATGTTTTTATAGAAATCCAACTTTGTTTTTTAATATGGATGAGAATATTTTATTTCATATACATATTTTCTATAAAATTTTTTACAGAATTGTTTTACTATTATTGAATTAATTATTAAATAAATTTTTACAACTTTTTGATTCTCTATAAAATTTATTAAAAGGAAAATTAGTTTCATTTTGTGAATGATGTACTTTATAATAAAGTTCTGAACAGAATAATTATTTTAATATACACTGCATTAACTAATTCAACAGCCATCATGACTACACTTTGTATTGGAGATTAATTTAAATCTTTCTATGATTCATTTTTAGAAAAATGTTTTCCATATAGTAATGAATTTTTTTGGATTTTAAATAGGTGATTTCGAAATGAAATGTGTATTTTCCTCATGAAGTATTCAAGTGATTTGTTAAAGGCATTTTTCATCTATGAGAACATACTTTGATGTTATTTTGGATTAATTGGGGATATTATTCTTTTGAACCATCCTTATTATTTCTTTATATGGTTATTGATTATAATGATAATATTTTAATGAATCCAATTTTCTTTTATATGGGTTAAGATATAATGAAATGATAAATCATTTTATAATAATATGGCATACATATTAATGGAATATTATTTTTTGTTGGGTGGTTCCTTCATAGACCTAAAATTAATTGTATAAATGTTAATTTTTTTAAGCTCAACGGTTAAATATGTGGTTTTCCTAAGAATTAAATGGTGTACATATGAGGTTATCCCAAGCCCAAAGTAAGTACAAGGTTGGTTTTCTTAATCCTAACATGTGATTGAATTATTGGTGGGTATCCTTGACATGTGATTTATATTATCACGATTATTCTGACTCTATTCCACTCTTTTATGAAATTATCATATACAAATGTTATACTTTCATGGATTGTATTCTTTGAATCCTTTATGATTCATGTATTATGAACATCCATGAATTAGGAAATGAATCTTGATTATGATCTATAAATTTGTGTGTTTGATTTTCAAATTTTAAGTACGTGTTCTCATATAATTATTCTCATGTTGTGCATAAAAATGAATATCACTTTATATCTCTCTTATTTACCCTTAATAGGTGTCTGATATTATCATTTATTATATTTCCTTTTCACTAAGATATGAATAAGGGTTTTATGTATGATATCTCTAAATGGGTTCTAGTTGTGAAGAATTTATTTGGGGAGGATTTAGATCATTTGGGTTCAAGTTGATTATGTATCCAAGCATTAAATGTCACACTAGTGAAAAAACACAATTTAACATCAGTTTTTAAAAAAAAATAACATTGGTTTTTAACTGAAGTATATAAAGGTGACATTAAAAACAAGGTTTTGAGCATCATTTTTTTGAAAATTAACACCTAAAATGATAATTATCTTCATTTTCAACGTCGGTTTTCATAAAAACCTTACAAATGTTTTTTAATGTTTTGGTGTCAGTTTTGATGTAAAATGACATCAAAAATTAAAAAAAAATTAGAAAATTTTGAATATTACACCCCCAAAAAAGTCATAATCCATGTAATATATGAAATAGTATATAGCCATGAAATAGAATATATCATTAACTAAAAATCTATAAAAACATACTTTTAACAAGTTGATCAAAAAAATTATCTACACATTTGTATTATAAAGTCGAATTAAAAAACATACCTAAAATTTACAATATGGTCATTATTGGTTGATGTTGAATCATTCTTTTGAGATCATTATGTTCAAACACCTATTATAAAAAAAGAATTATTTTTTGAATGCTTTTTAGTATGAAAATTTAATACTAATCATAAAAATTATAATATAAATGCCTTAAATTGTAATCATACTTAAAAAATAGATCACAAACAGAGATCAAATATGGGTAAGTTCATCATCCATATAAGACTCAATATCATTGAATGTGTACAATAAAATTGAATGATATAAGATTAAAAAACATAATACTATGACATAAAATATAAAATAATTAATATAAATAACCTTATCAAATTTAGTAGGTACCCTAGTTGTGAGTATCTCATACATGAATTGTAGAACATAATAACTACATTACAAATATATTTGCTGATTATGATACTGCAGTTATAAAACATTAACTTGATAATAAAAACAAGTATATATATCAAAAATCATAATAATATATAATATAAAAAATAATTACTGTTACTTTCACATATTGATTGCATTTGGGTTCTTTATTAACAAGTGATCATTGTTAACTTTTTTCCATGACCTATATTTTTATATATATCATCTAATAATACATGTATAAACAATAAGAATTAAATATAATGAACTTATAAAAAAATAATAAAACTTACCTATCTAACAAGGTGGTAATTTTTTTACAAACATCACCTAATAAAGAGAAAAACTAATATAATGTTCATTAACTGGGGCAGAATACACCTAACATTTGATCCCCCAATAGAACAAAAATTTCACAATTAATGAAATTATAATGAGCATTGGTTCATAATTATTTTTGTGTTATTACCCATCAAGAAATAGAAAAAACCAACACCCAATCTTTGTATTTGATAATATCTCTCATATATATTTATCTTTATTGGTAGTCTTCAAATATTGCACAATTGTTGAAATGAATTATGGATCTATAAAACCATAAACATATGTGGCCTCATTTTTAATAAGAACCTTGTGTAGATACCTAATTAAAAAAAGTAATATAGTTGGTCAATTTAAACCATCTTTAATTAGATAAATAAAAACTGAAATATCAATTTAATTACATGGAAAACAACTAAAACACAAGCCCATTGATCTCTTTAAAATAAATTATATCCATGATATCTTTTTTTAATATTCTCAATGGATAGTCTCTTCTACATATATTAGATTTCATCTGAAGCTCATAGATATTATCCAAGGATGAAAAAGAATGAGATAATATTTGTATGCCATCATAAATATCATAAGTATCTAGATTTTTTTTATTGAACCTTTTATTTATTTTGTTCCATTTATTTTGATTTTAGATACTATTATATAAGTTAAATGTCAAAAAACATTATAATAAATTTTCAATTAGATTTAATTAATATTTAAAATAAAATGCATATCTGGTATGAAATATAATGAATAAGGATAGATGGAAAAATTAAAATAAATAACACATACAATACCCAACTCTAGAAACCTCTTCAATAAGAAATATTAGTAGAGTAGTAGAATAAATAATATCATGTACTGATACTCTAACCTGACCCATCTGCATAGGCTGGTGATGTACGGAATCCCACAAAAAATGTACGAATATGAATGCTACATTATGTACATGAGGATATCCAGCATATAACTCACAGTATAAATTTATATCTGAGGGAGAAGTTGTAGGATTAGAGTAGGTAGGTTAGGTAGGCTGATCCGGTTGGGAGGCCTGTATAGGCTGCACAGCCAGCTGAAAAGGCTAGACCGGCAAGGAAGGCTTCACAGACTGTGACTATCGCATCAATTGTTCTAACATAGCCTACACAGTCAATTTAATTTGATCTCCCATGAACTGTTTCATATCTTTCATCTCAGGTTTTAAGGATTCAATTTCTATATCTCTTGATTGCTTACTTTGATGACAAAAAACTTTCTGAATACTAACACCTGCCTCATATACTCTTATGTGGCCAGGGTGTTCTGGATTTTCTAAAGCAGTGGCTTGGATTTTCATCCTACCCTCAAGGATAAATGTTACCTATGGTGATTACTCTTTAAGTTCATCCTAAAATGAAAATTGAAAATTTTATATTAGTGTTGTTAATTTATATAAAAGAAAAATTCAGGAAAAATAAAAAATATTTACTTATAATTCTTTCAGGTACTTCATTAGATTTCTCTATAAGATGATTTTCATTTTTTCTTCTTCTAACTCTTTTACATTTTTCATAGAGTGTGGGGGGATATAGAGGACCAACTAGACCTCATCAAAACCACTAGAAGACTGATCTCTTAATGCTTCAAACTATTTCTCAATCATTTTTTTCTTCACTAAATGATACCCTCCACATGACAAAGTATGAGGGTATACATTCTACAACTGGATGTATTGATGGGATTTTCTAGAGTCCTATTATATAAAAAGTAAAATAATATATAATTAAGTACATATATAAGAAATTTTATAATATAATATAATTATTATACTAGAAAGGCTTCATCAGGTTGTCTAGAAGCAAATTTATTTCATGTCTCTGTATCTAAAAAATCATACTTGAGGCATGGTTTTTCATTTTTTCTCTTTCCAAAAATATAATTTTTTATCAACTTTATTTTGAAATATCTCTATTCAACTACTATTAAAGAAAGGAATTTTCTCTTAATTTTTTTTCATCAAATTTTAATTTCATCTGTAATTGAATAAAATAAATATTAGTCATTTAAAATATATCATATTTCAAAAATGATTTTAAAAAAATTGAAATATTTTATCATTACAGCCTCACAAAGAATATTTATCACTGTATTTTCAACGAAAATTTAATGAGGATATAAAATACTAATCCTTCAATGACTCTGTATAGAGATATAGCTGATAAACTACATTGTATTTGGTCCATTTTCATTATTATTATCATCAAAACTAATATGCAATTACTCATATCTACTAGAAAGTGATAGTTTTAGTAAACATGTAATTCCACATTTACTAACTCAATAACTCGATTTATTAACAATAAAAGTATAATAATCCTCCGTTAAAGTATCATCAATAGTCCTGTAATTATTTTTTGTAAATTAAAAGTGTGTTTTCAATAAATAATTAAATTACTGGATATTTAATAATATGAAAAAAGAAAAATCCCTCAGTACATGTTCCTTCGTCTCTGTATCTTTATCCATCATTGAAACTAGAAAATGCAATGAAATTATTATATAGATGCATATTATTAGATAAGTAAATAATTATAAAATAGGGAAACTAAAATATGTAAGTAAAAAAAGTGGAACACATGTGTAATTATAAAAAAATGATGTTATGATTCTTAACAAAAAAATATACAAGGTTAACTATTTAATATAAACATTACTTATAAAATGGTAGAAACATTTATAAATTTAAATATAAATGTTTGAAAAAGTGTTCTCATATGTATAAATTTAACCAAAATATAATAATGTACATCAGGTATTTCAATGAAAAAAAATTTAACCATAACCATAGAATATCATAATTTTACACAAAAAATCATATAAATAATCAAATATATATAACTAGATATCCAATAGTTATTAAATAATATAGTTTTTACACATGTAAATTTCAAGAAATAAATATAATGTTAATAATTACTAGATCAATTAGGAGATTAATTTAGTGTTTTTCCATATCCATTTAGCATGATCATTTCAAACTGCATGCATTATGTCAACATTATAGTCATTGTTATCTAGAAATCGTGTAATAGATGAAGAATCCACATATAAATCAATAACATCATCATCATACACATCAACCAAATGGATTCTTTTCCCTTGAAAAATGACGAACCACTAATCATTTAATGGATTAATGATATAAAATATTTAATTTTCATGTGTTTCCATGATAAATGGTTCCTATGTAACTAAATATTTTCAAAATAACCAGTTTAAACCCATATTCATCATGTTTCACACTAATATTACTTGAAACCCAATTACACTTAAGCACATTGACATGAAATTTAATATAATCAATTTATCATATGTATTCAAAAACTCCAAAATATGGCATTGATGTAGAAATTGGGTTTTTATCTTTTTCACTCGAAAAAAAAAGTGCTTCAACAATGACCATTACACCACTATTTTGAAAGGTTCTCTTGTCATTCAGAATTTTTGTGTAAAATGTGTACCCATTAATATCAAAACTAGACCATGTGATCAGATTAAGAGATGGTCCCCCTATCATCCATTTCAATGTTTTTGATGTAGATATATATGTAATGGCTTTCTCTTTAAACCATGAAATAAATGTCTTTTTATGATCAATCATTATACACTTTTCATTTATTTTAAGATATCATAACTTTAATTCAGTAATATGTGATGATATATATTATTTAACCTCATATATATTGTTCAAAGTGTATAAATGTGTTTTCATAACTTCATCACATGGAATGAACTTTACCTTTAATCATTTAATCCCTCTACCTTCACTATCAGTTGTCATATATCGAGATATTGGGAGATAAATATGCTCCACTTCATATAAATAATCAGTATATAACCCAATCGCCTCTTTTAATACATATTTTTGAACAATATAGGCATTTGGACAATATGGATTTTTAACATATCCCTTCAAAATTTTCAAATATCTTTCAAAATTGTACATCTATTGTAAATAAAGGCACACATATTCTTATCTCATTCACCAAATGAATCACCATATGAACCATTATATCAAAAAAATGTAGGTGGCAAATATATTTCTAGTTGACAAAGAATAAGAGTAGATTCATTCTCCGAAACATATAACAAATTTGGATCAATGACTTTGATACAAATAGATTTGAAAAAATTACATAACCTGATGATAGTCTTTTAGACATTTGTCGGTAATATACTACACAGTGAGACTAGTAAAAGTTGTTACATAAATACATGAAAATCATGATATTTCATACATATTAATTTAAAATTATTAAATGAAATCAAATTATTCACATTTAAATAATAACCATTAGTCACTTTAATACCATGAAGACACCGACAAAAATTAATCTTCTCAATCTTTCTTAATGTGTGACAAGTTTGAGGTAAATATGTTATGTTTCCTTTCATAGTGGGAGATAACTCTAAACATATATCATGTCCAATCTAGTATTCAATTCATCTTTTGTCTTTCCTTTTATGTCTAATAATGTTCCAATAAAACTATCACATATGTTTTTCTCAACATGAATAACATCAATGTTATGTTTTATCTCTAAAAATATCCAATAAGGTGGTTTGAAAAAGATAGACTATTTCTTCAAAATGTTTTTTTAAAAACCATAACTTCTTTTCCTTCCAAATGTCAAATCAATATTTTTCACCCTGTCATAATATTATTTAAATAAAAATGGTCATGAGGGAAGATTGTATTCCTGTAAATCATTAAATTCTTTTTTAAATCTATGATAAGGATGATCAATTTATAAAAATCTTTGATGTCCAATGTACATTGTCTTTATTCCATTATTCAATTAATAATATGAATTCCCTTTTCACAAATTGGAAATTCTTTATGTCTCTTAACACTGTATCTAGATAAGCTTCCATATGCAGAAAATTCATTTATAGTGAACATTATCATAGAATGAAGAAGAAAATACTCTTTCTTGTATGCATCAAAAACTTTGACCCGTGTCTCCTATAGTAGTTTCAAATCATCAATAAATGGTGAAAGATACACATAAATATTATTTTGCAGCTATTTTGGACCAGAAATCATCAAGATCATCATAAAATATTTTTTCCTCATACATATATGTGGGGATAAGTTATAAACTACCAACAAAACAGGACATGAACTATTTTTGATACATAGTCTCTGATATGGATTCACTCCATCAGTACACAATCCCATTATGAGATTTATAAGTTCATTTCCAAAATCAAAAAATTGTTTATCAAATATATTCCATTATGTTGAATCAATAGGGTGATGTAAGTTACCATTAGAGATGAGCTCATCTGAATGTAATCATAACCTTTTTCATTAATTGAATTTTCAAATAGATGCTTAAAATGAGGAATTATTGGAAGGTACCAAATTTCTTTAGTAGGAGTTTTGATTCTGGTACATTATAATGAATCACAATTTAATTATTTGAATTATATGAAGGAATTATTAGATGAAATTATTAGAAAGTATACAAAATTTATTTTTCATGAGGTTAGATTCTAGTACCTGATAATGAATCTGAGTTGAATTTTTCATCCATCTTATAGCGTGATGTCCCACATGTATGAAAGTTTGATAAATATTCATATTCTTTCCTATAAAACACATAATCATTAGGGAAATCATGTATCTTTTCATACCCCAATCACATTGGGCATAATATTTTATTCACCTCATAATTAGAATAGGGAAGCTCATTTCCTGTTGGAATTAAAACTTTTAAAAGATCAAGTAAGTTGGAGAAACTTTTATCACTCCATAAATTTCTTGATTTCAAGTTAACTAATCTCAAAACTACTGATAACACTTTATAGTTACTACAACCTGGGAATAATGGTTTCTCAGAATATTTATACAATCATTCAACAATTGTTTTTTTCAGTGGTTTCAACACCTAAATCATGAATTAATTCTTCAATACGATCCTCTACCATAATATGAATATTTTCATCAACATTAGATATTTAATTTTTAGTTCATTCACCATGCCAGATCCAACGTGTATAATTAAGGCTAAAACCACAGCAAATGAGATGATCCTTAATTACTCTGGAGTTTAAAATTCTCATATTAAAACACATCACACATGAACAGAAAATCAAATATATGTTTTTAAGATTTTTTTTAGAAAATTAAAAGAAATCATCGATTCTTTTTTCATATTCACTATTGGTTCTTCATAAATTTAACCAGTTATGATCTATTCAATACCTGATATCACAATATAATTGGTGAAAATATTAAAATATATAAAAATTTAAAAATATATATATAAATAGATAAATTGTAAGCTTAATAACATTCAATAAAAATAATTGGTAATCAGATAGGAAACATCAACAATTATTAGGAATAAAATTAAGACTAATCCACTAAAGGTATTTATTTTGTGTGATGTGTGTCATGATGATTCAATGGAAATCACATATAATGACCCCAGTAGAAATTCCCAATAAAAAATAATTATTTTTTAAACTAATATATTGTTTAGTTTTAATTTATTTACTTTTATTTATTTATATATATGTGATACTCCTAGTAGAAAATCATGATTTTGTCATTATATGTATGTTTTCTACACCGTATATTATAATATTAGGATGTTTATTTAATTTCATACCCTAATGTTTATGGTTGTTTATGATAAATGGCTACTTATTTTACTAATAAACATTCTAATATATGGGGTACATTCACCCCAAGGTAACTCCTTAGAACCTCGCTGCTATCGAAAACCTCTTTTTAGTAAAAATAGTATTAATCGTTATTTACATGAAAATACATTATTTCCAAAAAAACCCAAAAAATTGTACTATGATAATAGTGAAATTATAAAATCAATAATTAAAGTTCATTTTACCAAATTAAATTTATACAATTATATTTTTTAAATTAAGTATTATATATAATGGAAAATAGTTTTTATTGAAATATGACCAATTGAACATTAATTTTTTTGTAATATTATTTCAAAAGAATATGAAAATTAATTAATTATAATATATTAGTTTATATATGGAAATATCATATCTATTTTCAATCATTTAAAAGTGTTAAATTTAATTTATTAAGGTTAATTACATAAAATATTAACATATTTTATTTGAAAAAAAATCCTATTGTAATATAAATTATTTATCTTTTAAATTTACAGATAGTAAATTTTTTATTTTCAAATTATATACATGTGGTTTATTTATATTGTAATTTAATAATTTTTAATCATCTAACATGTATTAGTTCATTTTACATAGTTGTTACATTAGTTCGGTGTCGCGTGTGTCAAAGGGTATTGAAGATTGTATTAATTTAATGGGTGAAAAATATAGAGTCATTAAATGTGATGTAAATTATATTGATGAACGATGATGCCATATATCATTGTTAATTTCATAATATCATCAGGAACATATGATAATTTCTTCAAATAAAAAAATATCAAAATAAACAAACCTTAACAACAACATTTATAAATAACAATCAACTACATACAAATAATTGAAACAATAGCTCAAAAATATAACTAAATAATAAATAATTTAAATTCAAAATTAAAAAAACTTGCAAAATTAAAAGTTCAACAAGGAAAATGGATCCTTAATCTGAACTTACTCCCTTGAATTCATTGGAAGAATAAACATTTCAATATCTAACAAAAATGTTTGCATAAATGAACAATAAACAAGAAAAAATAAATAAAATCAAACTATGGTTGATGGTCGGCCGGAAAATGGTTTTTGAAGAAAAATACTTCTATGGATGATGAAACAATGATGGAGGATGAATAATAAAGACCAAAAATCATGAAATGGTGATAAAAATTGAATAAAATCAACAAAAATGGTCATTAAGGATCAAGAAGTCACTATCAAGATCATCGAGAGTCGAGAACAAAGTTTCTAAGATCCAAAAAATGAAGTTTTTGCAATCTTGAGTTTCTTTTAAAAAGAATTGGCATCAGTTTTTAAAAAAACTGATGCCAAAAAATAATTATCGATGTCGTTTTTCCTGAAAAATGATTCCCATAATTAATTTTTTTAAAAATTTATGGCATCGGTTTTTTTATAAAAAAAATAATACCATAAATTGTTTTGATGTCCTTTTTTGGAGTTAGTATTGTTGAAAACTGTTGCCAAAAAGTGCCCAAAATACATTTTTTATCATTTTATAAAAAAAATAACGTCATAGCTTCGATATTAAAGCCTCTATTTCTAATAGTGTCACTTAAATTTTATATTTTTGTTATATATCATAGTTATATGTAATAAATATTCATCAAATAATATGTAATATTTATGTATGAAGTTTTTGGGTCACCTCAGTTGGTATCAGAATAAAGATTTGTTATTTTTTAGAAACTACCATGATGAAACATTAGTATGAACCCTTTGAATAATTCTAATTATGGTAGTAAAATCTATGTTAGTATAATTAAAGGATATTAATTCCCCCAGAAAATACATCCATGTATGGTTAATAGAACGTGGATGGAGTTGTGGCACAAATAAACTTAAAGGTAATATCTATAACTGGGAAAGATTTGGAATTATATTGATTTTAACCAGTGTATGATGAGTGGGCATAAGGATTTACAATTTTCTTGACACTTATAGGGGGTATTTATGGGTTAATTAACATTTCATTAATGATCTATTATGAAGGACTTTAATAGATGATGATAATGGAAGATGTAGGTTAAACATAATGTAACAACAGGGCTTCAATTAAAGTAAGTTTACATTAATTTAAATAAAACTATAATATAATTCATATTTTAGGTTTTTGGGGAACAAAAATTATAGTTTTATAGGAATAATATTGATTTTGAACTTGGTCAAAATAAGCCAATAATGAATTTTTTTAATTTTCCTTTTCAAATAAGCTTTTATGAAAAATAAAAAATGTAGTATTTAACTATTCCTAATTTTAATTATACTAATATGTTATAAAATTTATAATTATTTTTTTATTGGATATAAATTTAATATAAATAATTATAGGATCATTTATAGGTAAAAAAGGGATATCTTTCATAAAACATTTTAAAAAAAATGATTAAAAATGAATAATGTCTACAAGTTTTAATTAATTAAAATAATCATTAATGATAAATTGTTTATTTTAAATGTATATATTATAAATATAAATATATTAATTTAAATATATTTGATAATTAATACAAGTCATGTAGTTTATATAAGATCATTTTATGCATGAAAAATGTATTTCTTAAAAAATGGTTTGTCGATGCGATTTATGAGTTCATTTTAGAACTAAATTCTAAAAATTTAGTCTTTTAAATTTAATAAAATGGATTCTATATTTTGAATTGGTATAATTAATATTAGGTAATATGTTCAAATGAATTTTTTGTGATAATGAATAGTATAAACTATAAAAATTAATTACCACAGTTAATGATAAAACAACGTTTTTCACATTACATGTGATTATGTTAAACTTAATTATCCACACACATAGAATTGTTATTTGATAGATTTCATTTCTTATTTATAATGATTGGATCCAAATTATATAATGAGTATATTTTTATTTTATTCTTAATGAATACATTACCTAGGTAAAAAAACTAGTTGTCGTGGTGAAACTGAAATGGTAAATGTGAATAACTTTAGAGGTATAGAAAATAACATGTTTAAAAAGGTATATTTTTAGTGGTGGATATTTTTACAGACCTTATCTTACATCCAACCAATTATTTATCAATTTTATAGTCACTTGGGTTGATATTTACTTCCCATTACCGAATATGTTTGGGTATTTACAAAAATTTCACTCCTCCCAAATAATAGAAGGGAGCCCTTCCCTTCTCATCTACACACCTCTCAAGCCATTTAGCTTGACAAAACCCTAAAAACAATATCTCCACAAAATCCTTATACAAATTATAGATCTTTTGGTATTCACAAAACACAAACCATATGGTCTTGTATATGTGATCCAAAGGAGGGTCTTATAGGAGAATGTAATTATCTTCACTAAGATCTTTATTTTTTACATCTTATTTTACCACCATAAATTATGTATTAAAACTTAAAATATAATAAAACCATTATATTAAATAAAAGTAGACTTTATTATATTAAATTCATAATATTTATCCATTTCCTTTTCTATTAAATGAGAAACAATGGCATCGCTCTTATTTACGGAATACCACCATGTCACAAACTGATGTAATTTTTTTTCCAACATTGAATCACATGGATAGTCATAATTATCATAATAATGAATAAATATGATACATATAAAATGATATTAATTATTTTAAATTAATATATCATCCACTTATTTACTCTTTAACCCACTAAGTGTATGATATCATCGCTCGTGCTTACGTATGACCTACAGTCTCCATGAAGCGATGTGATTCCTTTTTCATGTACAAATTTCATGAATAATTATAAAAATGTATCTAATTAAAACTATAATATTTATAATTATAATATAATTCTTGAGATTATGGATCTATAACATATGAATAAGAAGCAAAATTTCTGTTACAAAACATGCATGAGAAAACAAAGAAGTTAACACCCAAAATAATTTTAATAATGATATATTATTAAAAAACAAGTGGTACAATTTTATAATATGATTAAATATGATATTATAAATATTAAAATAGTTTTGGTATAAATTAATAACATTTTTAAACACATTTATAGTAGGTTCAATAATAACCAACTAAATGGAAGTATGAGTTAAGGGATTTTGTCTCAATTTACACTCAATTGGGACATATTTTCCATTATACACTTATTCACATTTATGTGGTGTATTTACTATCCCATTGATGTATTTAACATGAATACCCATTTATTCATGATGATTAATTATTTAATTCGTGTATATTGATTCAATGGGTTACAATTTCAAAGTTACTAAAGTGTTGAGAATATATTTTAAATCTAAAATTATTTTGGGATTACATTAATTTTCATTGAAGTGATTTTATCATTTATATTTCATAAGATAAATTATTTTTATTATAAATTGGATATTTAATGAGTTTCAATATTTTATTCTAATTTTTCCTCTCAGTGGTAATTGATTCAATCAAATAATTATTAAAAAGTAAAACTAGTATTATTTCTCTTTCAATCAGATATATTTTTCTTCTATATCCATTTTTTCATAAAAAATTACAATAGCCTATTTATTTACTCAAATTATTTATTAATTACATTTTATGTTATACATTATTTTTAAAAAGGTATTTAAATTAATATTTCTACTATTTTCTGAAATGGTAATTTTCAACTTTCTTTAGAAAAAGTAAAAAAGAAATGTTTTTTAACATATATAGCGGTAATGGACTTCCTCATCACCATAACCATTTTAAAAAATATAGATTCATCTACATGCTTTGATTATTTTTATAAATAACACTCTTTTATGAAATATTATTTTAATATTTCACTTTAATTCCCTTTATTCTTCTAAAACATATGAATTTTTCTAAAATTCTATATTATCACTCATTGATTTGTTGGTTGTTAACATTCTCTTAAAACATTCACATTCATGTGATTATTGAACATTAAATATCCCTTAAATATCCTTATTCTTTAACATTGATATTCCTATGGATTAAACCATATATCATTTTCACATATGGTGTTTTATATTGAATTTTATTTGATTGATAGGGGAAATATTGTTAAATACATATTCATTACTCAATAAGAATATTTATTTATAAGTAAAATTATTCATGAATTAAATCAACCATTTGATATATGTAGAATTCTCTGTACATGTAGTGAGGGGTGGGCCTAGAATTATATAGCCCTTTGATGCATCAAAAGGTCTCATGAGAAAAATTAGTTGGCCAAATTAAATGATTTTTTTCACATTATTTTAAATTATCTTGGTGCAAGGTCTTAAAGGTATAGATATCATGATGTTTGATATCATGAAATCCAATATTAATAATTTCCTTAATTGAGAATTTAGTTATTATTATCCATGAGATTATTTCAATGATATTATCCATAGATTCATTTTGTACTCATATTTTTGATTAAATGGTATGTGTTTTAAAGAATTTACCTTCTCATATAAATTTTAGGAACATGTCTTTGATTAAATGGAATGTGGTTTCAGTATTTACCTTTCCATATTAATTATGAATTATGTACACATGAAATCTTCAGTTGTACATAACACATACTGATTATTTGAGCCAACCCTTATTTTGTTTCTTTTCCCCAATATATGAAGAAAAATTATTTGAATGATTTCAAGGATGCTGAATGTTTTCCACTACTATGATTTATATTTTATCCCCAATGTAAAATGAGTATCATGTTTCAATATTTCTCTAAAATACTACTAAACTATTAGGACCATCATGATTTGACCCCTTATATTGATACTAATGTAATAAATTAGACATCGGCTCTGGGTTATTGGATTCAAGGTTGTTATACCTAAGTTTTCATGGATTAGAAAGAAGGATTCATGATTTTGATATTGTATAAATGATTTTCATGATTATATAGTTTCTCAATATGATTTTTTTTCTCAAACTATGATTTTTGGTTGTATTCAATGGATATAAAATTAAATAATCATTTTAATGTTGAATGTGGAATAAAATTAAATGATCTTACTCTTGAGAAAACAAATTATATAAGATATAGAATGAAAAATATCATTTATGTGCATAAAAATATTTTTCATGACATGAATCATGTTGTATTTACAAATGAAGAAATTGAGGAACAACGTTTTATAGAGACCTTCATGAGGAAACACCTACCTTATTTTAGTGGTCCTATAGATTCACTAATTTCTAAGTAATTTATTAATACCAATAAAGATATATTTCTTATTCTTCAATGTTTGGGGCATGAGAAATTACTTTTGGATGTTTATCATTTGGAAGTTAAAATAGATCAGTGGCTCAATCTTATTAATAATAGATGGAAATATGATTAAATTGGATCAATAGATTTTGATGTGTTATTATTGTTAATTTTAAAAAATTTCATTCCCTATATTATTCATATGAAAATAGAGAATTAATTCATTGAGCTAAAATATAAGGATGCTGAATATATTAGTACCTATGATCCAAATTTTACAAGTCACAAATGTTACTTCTAGAATTATAATCTAGCCTAGAAGAAAGATTTATTGATTCTTTAGTGTCTTAAAACTGTTTTTCTAGAGGGATTTAGACATAAGAAAGATCATTATATATGATGAAATCATTAGATATTATCTCAAGTTGTAAATAGAGATAGGAGTCACCCATCAATCACATGGTCTTGATAAAAAATAATGATGGGATATAAAGGAAAATTTAATAATAAAAACCATGTAGGGAAGAATATGGGACTTCATTTATTATATTAGTGTAAAATGTGGCATAAAGTAAATTTTCTTAAGGTTATTAGTAAGTTCTTTATGTGTATAAAAGAATGTAATTTGGAAATTGAATTATGAAGTTATAGGAATAAGTTAGCTTATGATACAAATGAAGAGAAATCTCTATATAAGGGATTGCCTACACTCAAGCACTAAAAATGAAATGATTATGGGAATAATACTATCCAGTTCTTGAATCCAGGGGTTAATGATAATGATCAATGTCATAAATCTCTTAATCTTAGATTTAAATAGAAATTTCAGGTAATCTATATTATCGATGTTGGGTATGATAACTATATGGGGAAATGTATACCTCCCATCTAATCTAGAAATTATTATTTATTATTTTATTTTAGATCTTCCCACACATTATATTTGATGAATTTTGTAAGGGTATCACATTACCACCTAAAAAAATAGTTGTTGAGTCTATAATGAAGACTCTTAATGGTACACTAATCACATATCAAGTATAATATTGTTCTCCAATTGAATTTTATTGGAAGGTTCTTCCTAAAAGTATCATTATTCTTACACTTGTTTAATTTGATGTTATTTTATGCTTGAATTATATTTATTTATATAAATACCATGTCAATTTTTGATTAAGGGAAGTCACATTTTTTATCTTGAACAAACCTATGATTTGTTATTGGTGAAAGGATAAACATAAACTACCAATGGAAATTACATCCATCATGTGGATCATGATTACTATTCAAAGGTTGTATTTAACTCAGTTGGTTGGGGAGAAACTCAACATCGAATATATTTAAAATGTACAAGAGTTTTTTAATGCCTTTTTGGTAGATCTACTAATTCATTCATTGAATTGTCAAGTTGAGTTTTCAATATAACTCATACCTTATGCTACACCTATTTCAAAGAATCTTTATTGAATGGCCCTGATTGAGTTGTTTTAATTGGAGAAGAAACACTTGGATAATCTTATTAAGGGATTCATGTGGCCAAGTTCATCACCATAGAGTGCACCTAGTCTTTTTATTAATAATAAATATAGATCAATGGGACTCTATATATATTATCATAAACATAATAATATCACAATAAACAAATATCTGTCATTTACCCCATATTGGGGATTTATTTGTTCAATTATGAGGATCTCAATATTTTTACAAGATTGATATTTTTTATGGATATTATAATTGAGGGTTAAAAGTGAAGGCATACCTGAGATAGCCTTCTGAATAAGGTATGGGAATTATGAATTTATAATGATTCAATTTGGACTTTATAATTCCACCACTATCATCATGGATTTAATAAATATAGTTCTCATAGATTATTATGATTTGTTTTTTAAAGTCTTTATAGCCAATAATATTATATATTTAAAGGAAAAGTAGGATCTTGAAGATCACATAAGTATTATACTAAAGACATTGTGGAAGGAGATAATTTATGAAAAAACTATGAGCAATAAATTTTTTCTAAAAAATTTTTTATTGTTGGGTTATATAATCTCATCTTACAGTATATTCGTGCATCCTTGAAAGATAAAAGTTATTGAACATTTGTACAAAATATACAATGTGACTATGATATGTATTTTTCTTATATTGGATCGATATTATTGATCCTTTTTGAAATATTTTTATTCATTATCTAATCCACTCACTATGTTAACTCAGAATGGAGTCATGTTCCTTTAGACTACTGAATGTGAATAAAATATCAAGGAACTAAATATAATGTTGGCTATTCCACATGTACTCACACTAACCTATAGTGGAGAAGGTTTTTTGATTTATAGTTTATTACAACATGTGGAGTTGGTATGTGTTCTTATGAATAATGATATGGTGATAACTTATTTCTCAGGTTTATTGATAGTTCATGAGTAAAATTACCCAAAACATAATCAGGAGTTTGTTGCGGTAATTTTTTCATTAATGATGTTGAGGCATTATCATTACAAATAAAGGTCTAATATATATACTAATAATGAAATATTAAAGTATATATTCACCCAAAAAGAGTTTAATATTCTATAGCGAATATGGATAGAGTTTATTAGAGATAATTATTACTCAATACATTACCACCACAGTAAGAAAACATGGTAGATGATCCTTTGATTCAAAAGGATCATTCTATATTATGTATGATTAGGGTTTAAATGGATCCAATATTTATATATTTTCAAATTATAGACCATGAAATCATAAAGGAATGGGAGAAATCATTTATTTCATAAATGAGTGTTTAACCATCAACCTATATAAAGATTAAAGAGGCACAAAATGAAGATAAAGATCTAAAGATGAAGGTGAGAAATGTTCCATAATTAGTACTTGATTTTGATAGAAAGATAATATTCCATAATCGATTATGTGTCCCATAAATATCATACTTGAAGATGGATTTATTATAATAATCTCATAACTCATCATTATCTATTCATACTAGATGTACAAAGATGTATAGAGATCAGAAAGAGTATTTTAGGTGGGACAATATAAAAGGAGAAATTACATAGTATGTATTATAGTGATTATTTTATAAGAAAATTAATTATTAGACATATATTTTACAATAATTTTACAATAACTACCCATACTTTAATGTAAATGGGAAAATATGACCATGAATATTGATTTCGTACTCCCCAAACCATCTAAAGGTCTTAATTCTATTTGTGTCGTAGTCGACCTTCATATGAATTCATCACAATTATTTTATATACTAGATTATTTATCCTTTTATCAGTATGTAATGATATAAAATTATGAATTTTTAAGGTTTCATGGATTCCAACATTCAATTATATCTAATAAAGATTTTTGGTTTTCCTTAATATTTTAGTTAAGTCTTTATAAAGATCTATATATAGATTTTTTTTCTTGATGCTACTTATAATACTCATAAGGATGGTTAATCTAATAGAACCATTAAAACAATTGAGGATATATTATGATCTTATTATCTAGTTATAAAGGAATATTGGGATAAAATCCATCCCCTTATCAAATTATCTTATAAAAATATCTTTCACTAGATTATTCGTATGGATCTTTATGAAGCCCAGAAGGAAGTGTAAAACTCCAATGTATTAGGATGAAGTTAGAGAATGAAATATATAGGGATGTTAGGTATCTAAGTAAATTATATAAAAGGTTATATACATTTATTCTCTAACACCATGAGATTAAAAAAGAAGAAAATAATGTTTGATAGCATATAAGACACGCAACACCGAGCTTAAATGGCCTGTAAAATATATTATTTAAATACGACCATTATAACCTAGTAGTTGAATTAGTAGGTATTAATAGGATTATTAGAATTATGATATATATAGAGAGAGAGTTCCTAATAAATACAAATTTATTAATAAATTCTTACATCATAATTACTCAAATTTGTAGTAAATTCATTTTATGATTCAAAATACATTTCCATAAAAAATGGTTTTTTTCATTTTATATTTTTTGAATCATAATTAATTTATAAAGATTTTATAAATTTTATTTTAAAAAAGTAATATCATTTTTTATATCATAATATCAAAATTATCTTATCATGAAATTTTGATATTTTTCTGAAAAAAAAATGATTTTTTGTGAATAGTGGAAAATAACACTTTTTATAAAACTATCATTTATTTGTAATAAATTAAGTTATTTAAAAGTCCACTTATTCTTAGAATTTGATTTCAAATTAAAAAAATTATTATTTAGATATATATAAAATAAATATTTACATTTGAATCATCTTTATTCCTGATTCTGTTATAAGTTTCTTTAGTCTTAAAAAAATTGTAAACTATTTTTATAAGCATAATGTCCCTCCATTTTAATTAATTAAAATAACCATTAATATGAAAATATTTAAATTTAAATTATATATTATATATCAAAATATATTAATTTTAACCCATATAATGAGTATCACTAGTCATATTATAATGTATGATCATCTTATGCTTGAAAAATGCAATTCTTGAAAACTTGTTTTCCTACACGATATATAGGTTTATTTTAAATTAAAATTTTCCAATTATATAAGTTGAATTAGGTAAAATGGATTAAATATTTGTAATAAGTGTTACTAATATTAGGTAATATGGTAAAATTAATTTTTTTTGTAATTAATAGTGGAAAAAATATAAATTAATTACCCTCATCAAGTTTAAAACGGCTTTACCACGGGGTTAAATAAAAATTTAAGGGTAATTTTTTCAATTAAACTTTTTAGAATATTTTTTTATATAAATTTTAATAAATTATATATCCCTCATTAAAATATAATTTCATTTGGAAGCAATTTACTTGGGAATGACTTTATTATTTTGGATTTTTTTTGGAAATTTCCAAGTGATTTCCATAAAGGACCCCTTTTCACACTTATTAAATATCACCCATACCCTCACTTATTAAAACCTATTAAGGAATGTAAAATAAACATACCATAAAAAATCATTCCCCAACATCTTTATACACAATATATAGATTCCAAACTTCCCAAAAGACCAACCCTAGGGTCCTTAATAAGAGATCCAATGGAGGCCTTTCTAAGAGAAGGTAGTCATCTTAACAAGGATTTTTCTTTTTATTTCTTCATTTTCAACCTTAAATTATGTAATAATACTTCCAATATAATTAAATTTATATCTCCGATATACTATTATTTCATTATGTTGATGGAATAATATTTATCCATGTCATTATCCATAGAATGGGAAACAAATCCATCTCTCGTGTGTACAGCGGACTACTACCTCACGCACCTATGTATTTTTTTTCCATAATTGACTTTAATGGATAGAAATAATGATGGATTTAATTTATGTATATTATATTTATTATATAATTAAACTTATTTAATTTTTATATCACATCTACCTTGTTACATCTAATCCATAGAAAATGATAACATCATTCATGCATACGTGTGGACTATCGCCTCTACGGAGCGATGTGATTCATTTTTCATTTTATTTTTCCATGGATTTTAGTAAAGAAATATTTAATGAATATATATGATATATATGATATAATAATTATTTATTAATGGTAAATTATTACTTACCTTTCTTTTGTTTCATCTGTTAAAAGAATGAAAACATCATTCATGCATGTGTGGGCCTACCGTCTCAGTGAATAGTATAACTTATTTTTCTACATCTAAATTTTATAGACTATTATAAATACATATATTATATTTATATCATTTTTAAAATTCTATATATGGTGTATCCATGATCAATGTAATTTACTGAAACTAATAAACAAAAATATACATGAAAAACGAAGTCATGATCACTCAAAATAGTAATTTTAAAAAAGATATATTAATAAAAAGATGGTAAAAAGTTATAAGTAAATAATATATCTTATAATATATAGGTTTATAGTTCATTAATATATTTATAATAAATTTATATGTATTATACAGGAGTTTTGGACATGTATGAAAGAAATCAGACCTGAGGTAAGGGGTTTCTTAACTCAATTTCCATTAATTAGGATATACTTTTAATTAATTGATTATATTATACCAAGATTATATGTTAAATTTAAATTTATTTATTAATGTTGTATTTAAAATTGAATTTTAGTATATTTACATTTTTTATACATTTTCACTCCATTGATTAGCTCTCACTTCAATGATATGACCATTGCAAGGTATTCTACATCAATTTCCTTTCATTTAGAAAAGTTTTAATGTTATAAACTAATTTATTTTATATAGTGAATAAAATTATTCTTTTAAATTGATATAATTAATACTTCAAAATTCATGGTATATTAAGTTTCAAATATAATTATTTCATCCAAGGGTATTTGACTTTAATGTTACCAAGTGGTAAAGAATTTCATAACTGAGTTTTATTTCATTAGGTAATATTACTTCTTCATTTCCTTTAATATACTAAGATTATATGTGTAATGAAATTTTATTAGAATATTTTTTTAAATTATTTTATGTGGATTTAAAATTGATACACATAATATATTCATTTATTAATTCTCACTTCTATATTGTGATCATTATAATGGTTTCTAATATCACTTTTACTTCCATGAGACATATTACATATTCACCACTTATTTATTTTGTGTGGTTTATATATTTCCCCATTAATATATTATATCATGAATCTATTTATATTTAAATTATTTAATATTAGTTTGAATTTATTTATTTCATGGGTGTTATGATTGGAATGTTACCAAAGTGGTAAGGGTTTATTTAATAACCTCTTCATTATTAAATATTGTTTATGTTTAGGCCTGTGTTGGGGGAATTATTTGATATTCCTATGTTAAACCCAATATTTTTTTCTCCTCTAGTTATTTTTGAAAATTTTATGTTTTCCATTCATTTTCCTCTCATTATATACTCAACAGTACAAATGTTCTAATGGAGAAATGAACATTATTTCTCACTTTGATTGAAAATTTATTTTCTTCAAAATCCATGTTTTCTAAATGTGTATTGAATAATGTTTTTAATATTACTCTATAATTTTTTAATTTAATTTTAACCCATGATATATTTAAAAAATAAATAAAATTAATCATCATTTCATTTTCAAAATGAGGTACTTATTTACTTTTTATAAAAGTTTTAAAGAAATGTTTTATTTTAACTTATTTTCCATGAATAGTACTTCTCACCATCCTGGCCACTATATTATCTGAATCTTACATTAGAAGTTTCTATGATTATTTTAAATGAAAGTTTTTTCCCTAATATTTTATAAATTTTTTGTTTTTAAAAGTTCTTTTTTCAATGTGAAAATGGTGTTTTTCTCAAAAATGTTATTAATGACATTTTTATGGCATTTCAATTCATCAATATCAACAACCCTTATTTTACATATTCTTTACTAGTGATATGAAATAATTATACTATCCTTATTATTCCATAGGGTTTTTTATTATTAGTTTGAATAAGATTTAATATTTTGATACCATTCATCATAGTACTTTATATGGTTTATGATTATGTTTATTGATTTGGGAAAGTATTAACATTTGTATGTTTGTTTTCCAATACAAATGTTTATTTCAAGTATGTTTATTGATTGAGGGAATTATTAAAATTGTATATGCTAGTTTTTAATAAGAATTCTTATATTGATTATGTTTCTCCCTTTTCATATGAGGAATGCATTAGACATAGTATGTGATGTGTGGGGCCCACTATAAACCCTTAATGCATTAGTAGGTCTCATGAGACAAACTAGATAGGGTATTTGGTTGAGTCCTTAACCATTTATATAATATGTCTTAGCATTAGGCCTTGATAGTATGTTTATGATGACCAATATTATTAATTTCCTCATTATGATATTAGTTATTGATGTCTATGTGATTATTCATTTAGTTAGAATATCCATGGATAAGTTTCAAGCTCATGTGATTATTAATAAGGATTTATTTTTATCATAATTTATTATTACCATATTATTCTTCATATTAAATTAATTGATTAAGTGGAATGTTTTTCAGTTATTTACATTGTGATATTCATTATTCATTTTTTCCTTATAATATCTTTTATTGTACGCATACCATACCGGGCATTAGAGCTCACCCCTTTCTTATATTTCCTTTCCATAGAATGCTAATAAGTGTATTTTGATTGATATATAGGGATATTATAACTATAATAATATTGTTATCATAGATAAATCTATTTTGTATTTTAAGATTCCAAATATAATGTGAATTTCAATTATGTATCTAGTTTTCCAAGAATATTAAATTATTAATTCCTTTGGGATTTGATCACTTAAATCTAACAAAAATGTAATAAAGTAAACACTGAATATGGATACTATGTTTAGGGAATTTATTTTTGGTATCAAAGAATGTTTAGTAGAAACATTGGGAACTACATTTTGGAAAATATATTTTAGATATCATAACCCTATTACTGAATTTGAGGATAATTCTATGTATAGTATAATATCATAAAGTTTTGTTAATGTAGATATTACGTGGGTTTCCTATAAATATAACCCCATAGTGATACTATAAGTGTATTTAGATCTAGAAAAGTTATACCTAATGGTAATAACTTAGAAAAGGGTGCAATGGGATTTGACTTGATTGTCACCAGGTACATGACAACGAGCCATGTTGAACACTAGGTTTGACACTTCTAGGGGATATTCTTGGGTTAATACACATTTTCATGCCAATACATCATGAATTATTTGAATAGATGATGACAATAAATGATATATGTTTAAACTAAGGAATATTTTATTGAAAATAAAGTGTCATGATATAGAAATACAATAAATTTTTTATGATTATGTGGTTTCACACTCTATTTACTGTTGCTCACGCCATGAATTTTAGTTTTAGTCAATGGCCCGAACTGGGAGGAATCATGTTAATTCTGAATTTGATGTAAAATATGGTGATTATGAACAACCAAATAAAATTATGACTATAAATAAAGATATTTTCATTATTCATAATCATCTATCATAATATATGATTAACAACATAAACATTGGTGAGAATCCTAACACATCAAATAAGTGGAAGATGGGATTTTTTGAAAGATCATGAGGTATTGAACATAGAGGAATAAATGTTCAATTTTATTCATGTTAGATGTGTGGAAAGAGACACCAAGAAGAATGTCCAAAGGAACAAGAAATTGTTTTATGTGAGTAATATAAGGGTATAGAGCAATGAATTTCTGAGAAAATATGATGTGTTCAATAGGGGAAATGAATTTCATCATAGAGAGACATTTATAATTAATTGTATTATATGTGTAAATACTAGGAATTTTTCAAGTCAATGAAATATTATTAAGGTTAAATCATAGACTAAGGAATTAGTTGTTTTGATTTAAAAGGGTTGAAGTATTCATGTATTGGGATTAAATAATTAAATTGTAGAAGTGTTTTTATAAATGGTATTTTAGTAATAAAAATCATGAAACTATTGGATCTGAATCTACAGATTATACACAAGAGGTGGGGTGAATTGTTTCTTTTGCAATTTTTCGATAACACTTTTCTTGAACGAGTTCTGTCCTTTATAATCTATCAGATTTGATCGTGTAGTGGAAAAAGTAAAAACAGGAACACAAAGATGTATAGTGGTTCAGGGAACAGAAGGCCCCTAGTCCACTCCACCAACGCTCAACTCCACGAGCTTAGTGGTTTTAACTATCTAATCCTCTTTTCCATAGACCGGTTCACAACTGAGTACAGGTAGTTGATACCTTTACAATCCAAGGCAAAACAAAGCCTTCAAGTTCAAACACAAACCTACACAGATTAGAATGAGAAGCTGGTTACTCAAGAATAAAAATAATTTCAGAAAGAAATTTTCCAGTTGATCTTCACAATTGCAACAGAATGCAATTGACAGCAGATGGATCGAAGTCTCTAGAAATATTGATCTTCAAGACGAAGCATTTTTGAGTTCATCCAATTGTATTAGATATAGAGATATAGTTCACAACTTCAGTAGTAGTAGATCCACAGTAGATATTCGATGTAGAATAGGTGAATCTTCTATCGAGTTCCTTCTTCTTGAACAAACAGAGCTTTTACACTCCTTTTTAATCAGCAGAACAATCGTGAATAGTTGCAATCTCTGTTTTCCACCTTTTTCAACAATAGATCGATCACATCCTCATGTACCTGGTGTTTCATAGAGAACATATATAATAAAGCATATCTCCTGCACATTTAGATCCATAAAAGTCGTCTTCTGATTCACGATATTCAAAAATTTAAATTTACAGAGAAGTCATAACTTCCCTTAAAACTCAGCATAAAAAGATCCTTTTAATTCGATCTTAAATCCATTAATAAAATGGCTTTGAATCAGTCAAATTCGTACTTTAAAAATGACTTTAAATTCGGCTTGAAATCCGCCCAGAAATCAGCTTACTGATCGTTGCACATAAATATCGTCTGTCAAAATTTCTGACGCCAAACGTAAGGTTGATGACGTGGCCTCAAAACGTAGGGTTAATAACATAGTCTTCAAATGTAAGGTTGACAACATAAGGTTGAACACAAACATAGGGTTGATCATCCATACTTTTTCTTCAACACTTAAACGTACGGTAAAAGATCCATACTTTTACTTGATCCATACTTTTCCAAGAACGTATGGTTGTTTACAAAATTAAGGTTGATGAACCATACTTTTGAGAAACAAACGTAACGTTTAAAATTTACGTACGGTTCTCCTTCCATACTTTGCTGATAACCAAAATGTAGGGTTCCTTTCTAACGTAAGGTTCTTCCATACTTTGTTGAAAATGTATGGTTTTTTAACCATACTTTTCTCTTATATCAAAAAGTATACACGTTTTTCATCCTTATGCTATGTTTATCCACGTAGGGTATGAACAGTGATTCTAGAACGCGCGAAAGCAGATTCCGCACTATATTTATCTACGTAAGGTATGAACAGTGATTCCAAAATGCGCTAAAGCAGATTCTGAATAAGTAATGGATTCTCATTATTTCAAGAGTAAAATAAATTAATAAATTACTGCAAAATTCTAAATAAAATCATTAGAAAATAACTAAGGGTATTTTTGAGCATCAATATTATCATAAAGCGACAGAGTATTATTTTCAATAATCTCCCTCTTTAAATAACATTAACATGTATTGTTGAAAACAATACTTTTCTCAAAAATCTACCCCTTTTTGATGATCACAAAACCCATAAAATAATTAAAATTCTTTAAACAAAATTAACTTTCAAAATTCGTTATAAAGTTAAAAAAAATTCTCCACCAAAAAGATAATTATAAATCCAAATTTCTCATTTAATTTTCTAATTATAAATCCAAATTTCTCATTTAATTTTCTCCCTAAATAAAATTAATTATCCCCCTAAATAAAATGTAGGTTTTGATGTTGTGTTTATCCAAATTCTCCCCCTTTTTGTGATATCAAAAAAGAATGAAAAATCATGGATTTTAACACTTTTAATATTGCACTGAACTGTTAGTAAATGCTATTATGAACTATTTATCAATAATTAAATCTAGAGTACTGGCATATTAAAAATAAAGTCATTAAAACAAATAAAGAAAGAAACAAATAAACAATGAATGAAATTTTCATTCAAAAAAAACAGAAATATATACATGACAACGATATACACAGGAATGAAGGTTTGGGTAAGATGGGCAACAGGGTCTATCTCCTCTAGATTTCAGTCTTGATTTCTATAAACTGCTCCCGAAGTCTCTTCATCATCCCATATACAAGCTTGATAATGAGCTCCCTATTCTCTTGAGACATATGAATATCCTCAATTAAATTGACTCTGAAAAACTCATGCATCCTTTCCTCTTTTTCAACAAATACTGACAGCTTCTCTGATAACTGATCTAACAGAATTATGATCGATGGCTCACTAGATGTCAGTTGATCCACTAAGAACTTTTGATTGTCCATCAACACTGAAAAAGGAGAACTATTACATTAAAGATCTTGTATCTTATCATTCATGTTGCTCAACGCAGCTATGATAGTCTAAAACCTTATGATTAAATCAGGTGAAGTACCTGATCCTCTAACAGCATTATTTTCAACTGATGCAAATTGGTTCTCTATAAACAACTTCAGATCTGATAAATCTGACTTTATAACCATTTCATATTTCAATTGTGTAACAGCAGTCAGCATATTCTCTTTAAACATTTCAACTTCTTTCCTTGAAACTGTACACTCCTTCAGCTTTTGAAACTTCAAATGTTCTAAATCTAAGGAATTTCTCAGAGAAACATTCTCAAATTCCAACTGAGATACCTTTCTATATAGTTCTTAAACTTCTTCTTTCCATGAATCAAATTCACCATGTTCTTGATTCACATTCTCAGGTTGATGCAGCAGTACCAAAGGCAATGATTCAGCATCAGATTTTTCTTTTTCTTTGTTCGGAGAAGGTTGGTCCACAGATTTTTCCTTAGAGTTTTTAAACTCCTCCACAGAAAAATCCTCTTGAAGTAACTCTGTTTGAGCTTCAGAATCATGCTCATCACATTCATCTGCATTTTTTTCTTCCACTAGAATTTCAAGAATAATATTTTCAGTAGTTTCCTAAGGTCTGGCCACTTCTTCACCAGGCACTGCCTCTATCTCTTGTTCCTGTTGAAGTGCAACTTCAATATCAACTACAATCTATTCCTGATTCTCCCTCTGAGTTTCTTCTTGAGCTCCTAATTCCTCTACTGGAGCTATTCTCTCAGTAACATCTTCCATGGGCTTATCAACAACAACTTCTCTCATAAAAGAATAAGAAAATAAATCTTCTGTTGTAGTTTCCAAAGCAGTGGAAGTGACTTCCTCATTTACTGGTCTTTTTATTTTTGATTGAAGCCCCTCCTGGCTTCTGTCTTCCTCAACATCTGCCCCTTCAAAGCGAATCCTTCTTGCTACATTGCTGACTCTGGATTCAGATTGTCCCTCCTTGGACTTAGAAGGTTGAGCCTGAGCACTCTCTGAGTCTTCCTCAGCTCCTACTGGAAAAAGCTTTCCTTTAATTGTGCTCCAGAAATATCCAACTTTCCACAAAGTTCCATCATTAAATTTATTACTATGATGACAGTTAACTCTAGTATCCACTAATCTCACCATGTCTTTCTTAAACAATAGTTTAGAAATAAATCGACCAAAAGGGTATAAATTCATCCTGGCCTCGCTTTGACAGCAGTAACTGAGATACCTTATCAAGTATCTTGGAAAGTTTAACTTAATATCTCTTAACAAAAGAAACATTATATACATATCTAGGTACAAAATCTTTTCCATTTCTATCATCTGTGGAGCTATTCCAGTCTGAATAAAATTGACCAAAATCTTCTGATCAGGCTCCAAATCCTTGACAAACATTTTCTTTATTATCTTAGTACCAAAAAGAAAAGACATTATGTCTTTGGATTTATGCACATAATCTCCTATATTCTTCAAATCGAAATGAAAAACTCCCTCATGAGGGCATTTTAGAATCTGACTAATCTCTACTGATGAGATTGAGAAATCCCTATCCTCTATTTTAGCCATCATACTGTCCTCAGTATCTCCCAGACTAAACTGTACAGATTTGAAGAAGTATTTAAGTTCTACTTCATACATAAATTTCGTATTTTCATTGTTGAACATCTGTTCAAGATTCTGAAATGATAGCGCTTACTTCAACAACAGATTTGTATGAAATAACCAGTCAAGATCGATTGCCTTGCCCTGTAAGGTTTTTCTTCCCTCAGTGCATTGTCTCTTGGAATTGCTTGGCTCGGCCTCACTAGCTCTTTTAGTCCTTACCATTTCCGCAAGAGTCTATGAAGGTTTGAATTTTAGGGTTTCAGAAATTCGAAGGTTAGGGTTTCAGAAGAGGAAGTGCGATTTTTGGATTTCGAAAGGGTTTCGATAGAAGTGAAAGGGTTTAGAAGTCGAAAAAGGCTCTGACAGCCTTGATTCCCATGTAATCACTAATCATTACATATATTTAAAATAAATAAAGTTTGCATATAGCGAAAGAAAGAAAATCTTAAACAATATTCAATAAACAAAATAAAATTTACATAAATAAATAAAAGTAAATAAAAATTTAAAAATTATTTAAAATTAAATAAACCTAGCTCCCCCTTAATAAAATCAAACCTTGTAGTGGGAAGTGGTTTAGTAAAAATATCTGCTAATTGAATTTCAGTATTTATAAATTCTAAAAATATATCCTTTTTAATAACATGATCTCTTAAAAAAATGATGCCTTATATCAATGTGCTTAGTTCTAGAATGACTAATAGGATTTTTTGAAATATTAATTGCACTTGTATTATCACATAAAATAGTTGTATTATTAAAATTCAATCTAAAGTCCATAAGAGTGTTTTTTGTCCAAAACACTTGTGCACAGTAACTGCCAGTAGAAACATATTCTGCCTCAGCTGTTGACAGGGCAACTGAATGTTGTTTCTTACTAGACCATGATACTAAATATTTTCCTAAAAAGTGACATGTACCTAATGTACTTTTTCTATCTAATATACAACTTGCAAAGTTAGCATCTGAATATGAAATCAAATTGAAATCAGAAGTTTTAGGATAAAGAAGAGATTGAAAAACAGTTCCTTTTAAATATCTAAAAATTCTTTTAACAGTAGTTAGATGGGATTCTCTAGGATTTGATTGAAATCTAGCACAAAGACATACTGAATACATTATATCAGGTCTGCTAGCAGTAAGATATAACAAGCTACCAATCATACCTCTATATAACTTGTTGTCAACTAATTTTCCAGTTTCATCCAAATCAAGTTTTATATTAGTACACATAGGAGTTGTAAATGGCTTACTGTTTTCAAGACCAAATTTCTTAATTAAATCAGTAATTTATTTTCTTTGATTTAAAACATTTACAAAATCTTTTTAAAATATTTGAAGACCCAAAAAGAAATTTAAATCTCTCATCATACCCATTTCAAATTCTTCTTGCATTAATTTTGAAAATTCATGACAAAGAGTTTTATTAGTTGATCCAAATATTATATCATCAACATAAATTTGAACCAATAAAACATTATTTTTCACAGTTTTCTTAAATAGTATTGGGTCTGCCATTCCAACAGTAAAATCATTTTTCAAAATAAAAGAACTTAATCTTGCATACCAAGCTCTAGGTGCTTGTTTAAGGCCATAAAGAGCTTTAGTAAGTTTAAAAACAGAATCAGGTTTTTGAGAGTTTTCAAAACCAGGAGGATTCTCAACATAAACTTCCTCCATTAAATAACCATTTAAAATGGCAGATTTAACATCCATCTGAAATAATTTAAAATTCATATAAGATGCATAGGCTAAAAGGATTTTAATGTCTTCTAACCTAGCTACAAGTGCAAAAGTCTCATCATAGTCTATTCCTTATTCTTGATTATATCCTTTAGCTACTAATATTGCTTTATTTCTAGTTATTATGCCTTGGTCATCTTGTTTATTTCTAAAGATCCATTTGGTTCCTATTACAGGATAATTCTTAGGTTTTTCCACTAATTCCCAAACTTCATTTCTTTTAAACTAGTTTAATTCATCTTGCATTGCTATTATCCAGCTTTCAACATCTAAAGCTTCTTCTATAGTCTTGTGTTCTTGTTGAGATAGGAAGGTATAGAATTCCACTAGGTTTCCTAAGTTTCTTCTAGTTTGAACACCAGTTTCTAGGTAACCTATTATATTTTATAAAGGATGATTCTTTAGGGTTCTAGACTATCTAGGTAATGTATTTAAAGGTTATTTAGTATCATGTTCCTCTGAACTGGACTGAATTTCTTTTACATCATTTTCAAAATCATTCTTTAATTTCTCAAGTCTCATGTTATCATTAGAGTCAAGTTCATCCATTTGTTCTGTCCTTTTCTCAAAGGAATCAAATTCATAAAATTTCACATGAACTGATTCATCAACAATCCTTGACTTCTTATTATAAACTCTATAAGCTTTGGAGGTAGCAGAATATCCTAAGAAAATACCTTCATCAGATTTTGGATCGAACTTACCAAGATTATCCTTGGTGTTTAAGATGTAAACCTTGAATCCAAAAACTTTAAAGTAATTTACTTTAGGTTTTCTATTATTCCATAGTTCATAGGGTGTCTTTTTCAAAATAGGTCTAATTAAAACTCTATTAATTATATAATAAGCTGTATTCATAGCTTCTGCCCAGAAATATATAGGTAGGCTATATTCATTTAACATAGTTCTAGCCATTTCTTGAATAATTCTATTTCTTCTTTCTACAATCTCATTCTGTTGAGGTGTTTTGGGTGCATAAAAGGTGTGTTTAATACCCATATTTGAGCAAAAGGAATTAAATTCCAGATTCTCAAATTCTCCACCATGATCAATTCTCAATGAGATAATATTGAAACCTTTTTTATTTTGAACAGATTTGCAGAACCTTTCAAATAAAGTAAAAGCTTCATTTTTAAATTTTAAAATGAAAATCCATGTAAATCTTGAATAGTCATCAACTAAAACATATACATATGATTTACCAGCTAAGTTTTCTAATCTTGAAGGTCCAAACAAATCCATATGAATAAGTTCTAGAGGTTTAGATGTAGCAACCTTATTAACAGATTTGAAGGATGATTTGTGTTGCTTGCCAAGTTGACATGCATCACAAAATCTGTCACTTTCAAATTTGAGACTAGGTAAATTAGAAACTAAATGTTTCTTAGATAACTTATGTAAAACATATAAATTGCAATGACCAAGTCTCTTATGCCAGATCCAGGATTCACTTACTTTAGCAGTCAAGTAGTTTACTTGTTGTTTACACAAGGAATTTAAATCCAAAGTATAGACATTTTCAGTTCTTAGTGCTTTAAATTTAAACAGATTATCTTTAGAAACAGTACAACAATTGTTAGTAAAATCAACTGTATATCCATCATCACAAAGTTAAGAGATACTTATCAGATTGTGTTTTAGTACTTTTACATAAAGTACTTTATTGATTGAGACTATTTTTGGATCTCCAACAGTTTCAATGCCAATGATTTTTCCTTTGGCATTGTCACCAAATGTGAAAAGTCCTCCTTCCTTTTAAGTGAGTGAAGAAAATTTCAATGAGTTTCCACTCATTTGTCTTGAGCAGCCACTGTCCATGTACCATATATCTTTTCTTCTCTGGTGACCTGCTGCCTGCAAAGACATTCAAAAAAATTGCTTTGGTACCCATATTTTTTTGGGTCTAGGGGTGTTAGCTAGCAATGATCTGGGTATCCAGATTTGCTTTGTTCTTTTAAAATTATCTGAATCATATAAGTCTTTTGAAACATAGGCTTTCTTAATACCACAAATTTGAGGTTGTCTTAAGAAACAGTTTTTAGATACATGTCCTTTTGTCCAACAAAAATTAAAATTAACCTTTTTAGAGCTAGGAACAAAATAATTTTTATATATCTTTGGTTTTTCTCCTTTACTAGCAATTCCAAATATCTCCTTTTTAATGACAGTTTTTCCAAGAATTTTATTTAATGAATTCTCTCCTTTTGTAAAAACCAATGCAGACTGTTTGTAAGATTCTACTTTATCCTGCAGTGTTTTTATTCTTGATTCAAAATTAATATAGTTAGTGTTAATCGAATTGTATTTATCAGTTAATTCCTTATGTTGTTTCAACATTGTATCTATTTCATCTGAAATGGATTTATTTTTATTTTTTAGTGACTTATGTTTCTTAAATAGTGAGTAATATCTTTCTTCAAGCATATTGCAGTAGGCTACAAGTTTTTTATTTGTGTAGCTTGATTCAGAATTTGATTCAGAGGAGTAATATGAGTGTACCTCATCAGTTTCTGCCATGAAACACATGTTTGCCTTTAGATTGACTTCTTCTTTCTATGGGCTTGATTCAGAAGAGCTACTAGAGTCTTCAGATACACTCCAAGTGGCTTTCATAGCTTTCTTGTCTTTCTTCTCAAAGTCATTTCTTTTAAATAATTTATTCTTCTTTGCATCCTTCAATTGTGGGAAATCTGGTCTGATATGTCCCATATTTTTTCATTCATAACATCTTACTTCCTTATTATCTCCCTTAAAGGATTTTTTGAAGCCTCTTTTCTTACTGTAGAATTTTCTAAATTTTATGGCTAACTGAGCCAGTTCTTCATCTGAGTTGGATGAGTCAGAGCTTTCTAATTTAGCTTTGACTTCTTTTCTCTTCATCTTTCTATTCTTTTTATGTGAATTTACCTTCAAGGTAGTATATTCTCTTTTGATAAGCACTTTATGTTCATTAGCCTCATCTTGCATTTCAGATTCATACATCATCAGTGTACCAATCAGCTCTCTCATAGTTAGATCTTTGATAGGTGTTGATTGTCTGATTGCAGTAGAGATACCATTCCATCGAGTAGGAAGTACTCTCAATACTTTTAATGCTTGATCAGACTTCTTCATAGGTTCTCCTAGAGTTGTTATGTTATTGACAATTTCTGTCAACCTCCCATTCATTTGGGTAATTCTCTCACCTTCAACCATTCTGAAAGTATCAAATTTTAATTTGGAAGTTGCATATCTCATTTGTCTCACATTGTTTGTTCCTTAATATGCCACGGCTATTGTTTTCCACATCTCATATGTCTTCGGGCACTGAGATACTCTGTTAAATTCATCTGGTCCTAGACCGCAGATAATTGCATTCATAGCCTTTGAGTTCATATCGTACTCTACTTCTATAGCAGCACTCTATGTCTCAGGATTTTCAGTAATTTCATAAGGAGTCAGAATCCTTGAATAGACTCTATATCCGAGGTTTTTCAGATATATTATCATGCACGATTTCCAGCAACCATAGTTGTCTCCATTAAAATATGGTGCTCTGACCATAGACATCCCTTATCTTGTATCGGTCATGATAATATGTTGTATAATCCTTAAATTATTCTAGCATGCTAAGGCTCTATCAGAAGCTCCACCTTTGATACCAATTGTTGGATCTGAATCTACAAATTATACACAAGAGGGGGGCGAATTGTGTCTTTTGCAATTTTTTGATAACTCTTTTCTTGAATGAGTTCTGTCCTTTATACTCTATCAGATTTGATCATGCAGCAGAAAAAGTAAAAACAAGAACACAAAGATGTATAGTGGTTCGGGGAACAAAAGGCCCCTAGTCCACTCCACCAATGCTCAACTCCATGAGCTTGGTGATTTTCACTATCTGGTCCTCTTTTCCACAGACTGGTTCACAACTGAGAACAGGCAGTTGATACCTTTACAATCCAAGGAAAAACAAAGTCTTCTGGTTCAAACACGAACCTACACAGCTTAGAACGAAATGTTGGTTACTCAAGAATAAAAATAATTTCAGAAAGAAATTTTCCAGTTTATCTTCACAATTGCAACAGAATGCAATTGACAGCAGATGAATTGAAGTCTCTAGAAATATTGATCTTCAAGACGAAGCAGTTCTGAGTTGATCCAATTGTAGTAGATATAGAGATATATTTCACAACTTCATCAGTAGTAGATCCACAATAGATATTCGATGTAGAACAGGTGAATCTTCTATCGAGTTCCTTCTTCTTGAACAAACAGAGCTTTTACGCTCCTTTTGAATCAGCAGAACAATCGTGAATAGTTGAAATCTCTGTTTTCCAAATTTTTCAACAATAGATCAATCACATCCTTATGTACCTAGTGTTTTAAAGAGAACATATATAATAAAGCATATCTCCTGCACATTTAGATCCATAAAATTCGTCTTCTGATTCGCGATATTCAAAATTTTGAATTTACAGAGAAGTTGTAACTTCCCTTAAGACTCGTCATAAAAATCTTATTTTAATTCGATCATAAATCCATTAATAAAACAGCTTTAAATCAGTCAAAGTCGTACTTTAAAAACGACTTTAAATCCGGCTTGAAATCCGCCCAGAAATCAGCTTACTGATCATTTCACATAAATATCGTCTGTCAAAATTTCGGACGCCGAACATAAGGTTGATGATGTGGCCTCAAAATGTAGGGTTAATAACATAGTCTTCAAACATAAGGTTGACAACGTAAGGTTGAACACAAATATAGGGTTGATTATCCATACTTTTTCTTCAACACTTAAACGTACGGTAAAAGATCCATACTTTTACTTGATCCATACTTTTCCAAGAACGTATGGTTGTTTACAAAAGTAAGGTTGATGAACCATACTTTTGAGAAACAAACGTAACATTTAGAATTTATGTACGGTTCTCCTTCCATACTTTGCTGATAACCAAAACATAGGGTTCCTTCCTAACATAAGGTTCTTCTTCCATAATTTGCTGAAAACGTATGGTTGTTTAACCATACTTTTCTCTTATATCAAAAAGTATACACACTTTTCATCCATACGCTACGTTTATCCACATAGGGTATGAACAGTGATTCCAGAACGTGCTAAAGCAGATTCAGCGCTATATTTATCTACGTAAGGTATGAACAGTGATTCCAGAACACGCTAAAGCAGATTATGAATAAGTAATGGATTCTCATTATTTCAAGAGTAAAATAAATTAATAAATTCCTGCAAAATTCTAAATAAAATCATTAGAAAATAACTAAGGTTATTTGTGAGCATCAAAATTATCATAAAGAGACAGAGTGTTATTTTCAATAATCTCCCCCTTTAAATAACATTAACATGTATTGTTGAAAACAATACTATTCTCAACAGAAACATCTAGAGATTGTTTTTATTATTTAAATAATATATGTATTCATCAATTATTAACTCTATAATTATGGATATCATTATCATTTCATGATTTTAAGCTTTATTATAATCTAAAATTCATATACATCCCCTTTGATATTGTAAGTAATGGGATTTTCTTATGATTAATGACATTTTGGGAGACATTTTATTAGGATGAGGTATATATAACCCAAATGTTAAAAAAGAAGTATTATTTGAGGAATAATTATCTCTTAATAAGTTTACAAGTATTGATAATAATTTGTGTTTATATGATCATTAATGTTAATGTAATAATAGTCGATTGAGATTATTTGACTTTGAAGTAAAAATACATCATATAGAAAACCCTGGTGGTTAAAAATTGATTTGATGACTAATTTTTGTTTTGATAATGTTTGTAAGATCTCAGGATTTCTTATGAGGTATGAATCTTTTTAATTTTGGTTTAACTCCTTGGTTTTGACAATTTTGAGTGTCTACTGGGAACACAAAAGTTTTGGGGGGTCTCTAGGGCTTTTTCGAAGCCTGAAACATGAATTTTGGAGAAAAATGGATGGGTCATACAGTTAGTAGAAACCATATGACCCAATTCACATGGTTAGGAGTAACCATGTAGGACTGGACAGAGGGATTAAGGAAGCCGCACAGTTTGAGGAAATCTTGCCTCTAGGGGTGCATACCTATGAGGGGGATCTACAGATTTTAATAAAGACTTAGCACATGGTCAACACATAGTTTTTATAACCATGCTCTATGACCATTTGAGGTCCCCCTTTAGGTAGAGAAGGGTTCATGGTTGGTGCAAGGTTTATACAATCATGCTGCCAAACTGTGTGACCCAATTAAAAAGTGGGAAATGTATATTTTTTCCCTAACTCTTTAAAAATTCAAACCTCCTTCTTTTATTCCCTACAGTGGAAAAACTTGAGGCTTAGGAGATATTTTGAATCCCAAATTGTAGGATTTTCCACCATTTCTTCATCTGATTCTTGATTCGATCATCGTTTGTCTCATTGGATCTTCACTAGTAAGTTCATCATTCCTCTTGTGTCATTCTTCGTTTTACTTTGTATCGATAGAGTTATTTTGGTGCGAGCTAATTTTCCCTATTTCTAGGATTTTTTTCATTCTTTATTTTTCTTAAAATATGGAACTAATCAGAGGTTGATACTAGATGATTGTTATTAGACAGACCTATAGTAGGTGGTTTATACCTTTTCCTTAAGGTTTAGTGTTTTATAAGCATTATTTCCATTGTGTCGCTTATCGTACTTTCTGGTGTTGCCCCTAATATTGGTTTAATGATTAAATTGAATGAATTGGAACCTATATAGGTTTCCCACTAGTACATGTGTGATTTTTGGAGGTTATTATCCCCAACCTTTGTATCTGACTAAGTTATACCACCTCGTTAAGTGAGTTTGATATCACTACTTGTTTTTGGAACATTAATTAGTTGAATGAGAGTTAAATGAATGATTAGAAGAAGGTTATTCCTCCTTTCCATGTGATTACATAAAGTGGATTGATTTATTTTCTTAAATAGAAATTGTTATGTGAGTTGGATGAACTCGTGGAATTCGAATGGTTATGAAATGATTAACGAGATGAGATGATGAATTGTTTATGGTAGTTGATGCATTGGATGACATCCTTGGATCCTAATTCAATAGGATTCCATGGAAATGTCTAATCTGTGGTTATTGATTATAGTGGTGGATCCTTGGACCTATATTCTCCATGTATTTTGATTTAATAGGATTTCATGGGCCATGATAACCCTTAGATATGGCTTTCTTGGGGTCACATTGGATATGTTTTATTGACATGATCCTTATACTCCACCCAAGTCTTTACTGATTTTCCATCAAGATGATCTTAGGGGTCACATTGGATATGTTTCATATTATAATTACAAGGAAACAATTTATTTAAGTTAAGGATAATGTAACACATTGATATTTTAAAATAATAACATTATTTTTTAAAGTTTCTACGACACGCAACACTGAGCTTAAACAACCGATGAAATATATTATTTATATATGGCGGTTATAACTAAGTTGTTGAATTGGATTTTATGAATAAGATTAATGGAATTATAATATATATATATATATATATGTCCGAATTAACAAAAAATTATTGATAAATTCTTAGTTGATAATCACTCAAACTTGAAGTAAAGTCGTTTTATGCTTCAAAATTCATTTCCTTTAAAAATGGTTTTATTTTTCAGTTTATGTTTTGAAATTATAATTAATTTATACCACATAGAAATTTTATTTATAAAAATATTATCATTTTTTTAATCAACATATCAAAATAATATTAGGGTGTCTTTTTTATATTTTTCTAAGAAGATTTATTTTTTAGTTAATAGTGAAAAATATAGCTTTTTATAAAACTATCAAATCCTTTCAAAAAATAATGTGATTTAAAAGTATAATTATGATTTTAATATTATTTAAATGCAAAACAAAGTCTTATTTAGTTATATTTAATATAATTAATTACATTTTAATCATATATATACCATGTATTTTTATAAGTTCATTTTTAGGCTTCAAAAATAATTTTCTGAAAACTATTTTTAAATTCATAATGTTACTCCATTTTAATTAATTAAAAAACCAATAATAATTAATGGTTTAAAATAAATTTATAAATTATATATCTATATATATTAATTTAAATCCATATAATTATGACCACTGGTTATATAGTTAATGTAATATCATCTTATGCTTGAAAAATACATTTCTTGAAAAACTATTTTTTCAACACGATTTGCGGGTTTATTTTAAATTAAAATTTACCACTACTATGTTTTGAATTTAGAAAAATGGAATCCATATTTTGAATCATCATAACTCATATTAAAAAATAAGTTCAACTTAATTTTTTCCATAATGAATAGTGGAAATAGTAAAAATTAATTATCATGCTTAAGGTGGGGGTTAAACCAAAATATAAAGGTACGTTTGACAATTAAACTTCTAAAAACATTTTTTTATTCTCTTATATCGACCTTATATATATAACATTCTAATAAAAATTAATTTTGATTCATTTTAGCTAGTAGTGACTCCCATTTTTTATTCTTTTGGGAAATTTCCATGTGGTTTCCAAGAAGGTCCCCTTTTAGAACTTATAATAGGGAACCCTTTCCCACACATTTTCACACCTCGTAATCCAAATAGATCAACCAAAAAATACCAAATTATCCCACCATAATCCTTATCTACATTATATATCTTCTGGTATTCCCATAATACCAACCCTAGGGTCCCTAATAAGATTTCTAAATGAGGTTTCTCTAAGAGAAGGTAATCTTCTTAACAAAGCTTTTTATATTTCTTTCTTCTTTTAAAATAATAAATTATGTCTTAAAACATCCAATATAATAAAATATTTATATACCATATACTAATATGTTATTATATTGACCTTATAATATTTTTCCTTCTTATTCTCCATCAAATTTTAATCAAAGTCATCGCTCGTGTGTATGGTGGACTACCGACTCATGAACCAATGTAATTTGTTTTCCACCACCAACTCACATGGATAGTCATAATGATGGATTTAATGTTTATATGTTATATTTATGAAATAATTAAATTTTTATAATTATAATATCACATTTACCTTATTTCCTTCCAATTTTTTGTAAAATTATAACATCGCTCATACGTATATGTGCATTATCGAATCTACAAAGCGATGTGATTTGTTTTTCATTTTATTTTAACATGGATTGTAATAAGGGAAAATTAAATGAATATATACGATATATATGATACAATAATTATTCTTTAAAGGTTAAATATTACTTATATTTATATTTTTTACACCTATTAAAAAATTAAAACATCATTCATTCGCACGTACATCCTATCATCTCCATGAAGGGTGTAACTAATTTTTTAACATCTAAATATTATAGAATATAATAAATACTTATATAATGAATATATATTATATTTATATCATCTGTAAAATTATTTAGATGGTGTAATAATGATAAATTTATAAGGATAGAAACTACTAAACCAGATCATACATGAAAGACCAAGCAGTTATCACCCAAAATAGTAATTTTAATAAAGAATTGTTAATAAAAAGGTGATAAATTTTTTTAATTAAGTCATATATGGTAATATATATATGGTAATGGTTTTATAATAGATTTATAATATATATATGTGTGTATATATATATTATAGTGGTTTAGACATGTATAAAGAAAATCAGACATAAGGTAAGCGGTTTCTTAACTCAATTTCCATTTATTAGGTTATACATCTACTTCATTCATTGTATTATAACAAGATTATGTGTCAAATTAATTTTGACTAATTTAATTTTTATTCAATATTCTATCTATTTGGATTTGAATTTTTTACACATAATAAATCCATTGATTAACTCTCACATAAATGATACAAACATTTAAGGGATTCTGTCTTAATTTCCTTTCATTGAGGCGTATTTTAATGTTATACAACATTTTTCTATGGTGTATTAACTGCCCAATTTAAATTTAATATCATGAATACTTAACAATTCATGGTATTCTATATTTATATTTTAATTATATCATCTAATGGTATTTGGATTGATAATTACCATGAGGTAAATAATTTCTCAATTCAATTTCCTTTTATTGGGTTATATTACTTCTTTATTGTCTTTGATATAATAAGATAATTTGTGCAATGAATTTTTATTAAATTATGTAATATATCAAAATTTTTTAAGTGGATTTAAATTTTATACACATAATTTATTCATTGATTAATTATCACATCAATGTTATGATTGTCATAAGGGTTTCTCATCTCACTTTTACTTCTATGAGACATATGTCATATTCACTACTTACGTATTTATGTCATGTATATATTTATACTTTGATATGTTATATCAAGAATATATTTATATTAATTATATTTAATTTTCATTTGATTTTATTTCTTTCATGGGGTTTCTAATTTGAATGTTGAAAAAGTGGTAAGTGTTTGTATCACAATATCATCATTATTTGGTAGTGTTTATTTTTAATCATCCATTGGGGGAATTATTTTATCTTCCTATGTAAAACCTAATATATATTATTCCACTATATTTATTTCTTAAAATTATATGTTTTTATTCAAGTTTATTCTCTTTATGTACTCAATATTCCAAAATAATTTTTTTATGAAAAAAATTGATTGTATTTCTCTCATCGATCAAAAATTCTTTTTCTCCAAAATCCATTATTTATAAAAATGTTGTAAAGAATGTGTTAATATTACTCAATGATTATTTAAAGTAATCTTTACCTATGATTTATTATTTTACAAAATATTTTGAAAGAAAACTTTCTATCATTTTATGAATGAGGTAATTTTTATATTTTTAAAGTGTGAATGGAATGTTTTCTTTTAACTTATTCGGCAAGAATGGTATATACCATTTCCATTACAGCTAAATTATTTGATGATTACTTTATAGTATTATATAATTCATTTCAAATAAAAGTATTTTCCAAATATTAGGAAAAATATTAACTTTTAATGGTGATTTTTTGAAAGTGAAATGTTTTTTTCCTCAATAATATTTTTAATTAAATTATTACGGTATTTATACTCATCAATATCAACAACCATTATTTTACTTACTATTAATTATGGATATTTTTTAATAATACCATGCTTAGTATTCCTATAGATGGTTTTTTATTGGTTTTACTGATATGTACAATTTAGATATCATTCTCTATAGTACTCTTAAAACTTTATGATTATTTGTATTGATTAGGGAAAGTATTAACATTAATATGATATTTTTCCAATATGAATGTTTATGTCAATTATGCTCATTGATTTTAAAAATTATTAACATTTTTTATGATAGTTTTTTAATATGAATGTTTATATTTATTATGTTTTTACCCATTAATATGAGGAATTCATTAGAATTAGTAGTTGATGGGAAGGCCCGTTATAGCTGATCGATTCATCAGTAGGTTTGATGAGAAAAACTATCTTGGTGATTTGGGTGAGGGATTACACATTTATATAATATGTCTTGGCATGAATCCTTAATAGTATTTTTATAATGTTTAACATTATTCATTACTTCATTGTTATATTATTTATAGAGGTCCATGTGAATATTATATTAGTTATAATATTTGTGGATAAGTTTCAAGATTAAGAGATTATTTATATAGAATTGTTTTGATCATCATTTATTTCTTCCATATTATTATTCATGTTCATGTTTTGATTAAATGGTGTGTGTTTCGGTTATTTACCTTGACATATTGGTTATGCCTTGTTTTTTTATGATACATTCCCTTGTACTAATACCCTTACTAAGAATTAGAGCCCAATACTTTATTATGTTTCCTTTCTCTAGGATTACATGAAGTGTATTATGATTGATATGTATGGATATGTTATATGGAATAGTGATGTTCTCAAAAAAAATTGTATTTTATATTTTCAAATGTAATGTGAATTTCATGTATGCATATAGTTTTCAAAGACCGATAAACTATTTAGTCCTTTGGGATGTGATTGCTTATATTTAGAACCAATGTAATAAAGTAACACTAATTATGGGCCACTAGGGTTAGGGTATTTACATAGTCACACATCAAGGTTTCTTATATTAGATATAAGAGTTATATTGAAAATCATTGGTTATATTTTGAATTAAATATTAATGAGAAATTATTCCTATGAATATCTATATGGGTGAAGGTTATGATATTTGGAAACAAGGTAAATTTGTTCCCTAGATATATTATCCATTTCAAGAATCATGATCATATCAATACAATTTTTTATCACATGGAAAATCCACTAAAAATATCAATAGTTTATTATGTATTCAATGTATATCTCTTGAGGAAGAACATACCTGATCCTTTAGATGTACTGAACTCATAGGTCATACAACTAAACCATGATATTTACAATGAATAATAACTTGTAGAAATCTTGGATAGTAGAGACAAAGTGATGTGGAAAAAGAATACTGAATAGGTTAATGTTCTCAGGAATAATCAGAAATTCAAGGAAGCTACATGGGAACCTAGGGATGTGATGATAAAGATGTATCCCCATTTTTTATATCAATGTGATCAAATATTTTTTGTGAAATTCACTTTAAGTTATGGGTTTTTATAATGTAAAACCCAAATATTTTATATGTATTTGCATTGAAATAAACTTGAAGAATTTTATAGCTTTGTTTACATGCAACACTAAGTCTAAATGAACGTATGAAATAGTATAACATTATAACCTAAACATTGGATTCATGAGTATGATTATTATTAAATAAATTATCATATATATATAATGTCTTAGTATGAAAAGGATGTATTGAAAATAACTCAATTTTAATAAAATCAAGTAATGATTAAAAAGCATATTTTTTATGAAATGTATTATACTATATGTTAATTATTATTATTATTTAAATAGAGTATATTTCTCACAATTAAAAATATATTTTAATGAAATTTATTGGTTATGTATAAATAAAAACACATATATTAGTTATCTAAATTTTAGGAATGAAAATAAAATTTTATAATTGTAAATAGAGTTATTTTCCGTATGACTATTTTTATGTGTGCAATGTTTCTTTATTAAAAAAATATAAATAAATAATTATTTATTATTTAATTTAATGATAATAATAAATTATATATTTAGTAAAAAAAATTAACATTCAATGATATTTTCTACTAGGCATAAAATGAAAGTAAATTCAGTTTTATGCTTAAAAATGGATTTTTCTAAATATTGATTTTCATTATGTTTCATACACTTATTTTAAGATTAATTTATACCATTAAAAAATTTAATTTTATGAAATGGATTCCAAATTTTTAATAATCATTTATAAATTTATTAATTATGCCACTTTCAATTTTAGTCATAATGAATAGTGAAAATAGTAAAAATTTGTTATCATGGTAAGGGTTAAAATAGGTTTACTGGGAGGGTTAAACTAAATGATAGGGATAATATTTCCAAATAAAGTTGTCTAATTTTTGTGTATATAGATATTTAGATCCTATGTTATCTTAACATCAATTCAATGTGAATTTGGTGCAACATTCAAAAAGAGTGACCTTATATTATCTATATCTTTTAAGTAAATCCAATTTTATCATCTATCTCACTTGTAAAAGGGAACCCCCTATCCTCTATTATTCATGAATTTTATGGATTAATTCTTAGAAAATACTAACAAAAAAACATCATATATTCCTTACATTCTTCTTATATCCCATGTAATTTACTAAAGACCAATCTTTTAAGGATTAATGTTTAAGCCAAAATCGAACTCTCCAAGAAGATGTATAGATCTCAATTAAGCATTGTCCCTTTTATTTCTAATTAAATATGAACAAAACATGTTGTATCAATCATAAAATAGTTATTTTTTATTATAAATATATTTAGATATTATTGTAATGATAGAAAAACCATTTTCCACCCCATTTCTAACAAATGGGAAATTAAAGTATCACTCTTCAATATGTGTGGATGATGTGGCTCTATTTTTACATAGTTTTTCCACATCTTTTAACTTAATTTTTAATGATTTAATTTATTATTTAATCACTTTATACTAAATAATTGTACTTTTGTATTTTTATAGTTAACTTTGTTAATTAATCAATTTTTATAATTAATTATGTATTTTTAGTCTTTAAATTAATAATTTTAATTTTACTTAACTTTTCTAATTTAATTATTTCTTAATTAGTCATTTTAAGTGGATTCTGCTTGACTTTTTAATAAGTTAATATCTATTTTAAATAATTATTTAATCAACGTAATTATATTTAATTAAGTAAGTCTTTATTTTAATATTTTATCTTTTAATTTAGTTATATTAGAATAGGTTAAAAATGATAATTAATAAGTTTAGTCATCCTGTTAATCATTTAAGTAAATAATTTGTGTTTTAAATTAAAGAAAATAGTTAGCTTTTAATTTTATGTGTTCAAATAGTTGATTAATTAATTAATTAATAGTTTTTAAACATTAATTATATTACTTTATGTATGCAGTTTGATTATTAATTCATTTTCTATTGGTTTTAGTCTATTGGTGAGGTAGAATATAACTATTTGTAACCTAATGGGTCACTGTTGATGTTCATTTTCACTTGCTGCTTCCTTGTAAATTAATTATATAGTAATTCTAATTTAAGTCTTTCATAATCCTAGTTTATTAATTATTCAGTTTTTAATTTAAGTGTTATCTTATTAATAATCTTAGTTGTGGTTTTATAATTCTAAAGTTTAATAAAAATCATGTTTTAATTAATGATGTTTATCTATTTTGTAATTAATTATTTTCAATCCTTGTTTTAAATAACTTAAGTTTTAATTTTATGTTTAATTTATGTGTTTTTAATTTTTGAAGGTCACCATTAGTTATTTATTTTATTATTAACGGTGACTCTTTTCTTTTGGAGTAACGGTGAGATTTCATTTTGTGTTCTGGTAGCCTTAATTTATATCCCTAATAGTGACCCTTTGTCCTAACGCTGACCCTCGCACCTCTCTGTTACTACTGTGTACCGATTACCCTCGCGCCGGTTCTTTCCTTTATTTATTTTATACTAACTGTGAGCTTATTATTTTATTCTATAATGGTAATCTATTATATTTAAATGTACCACTGACTCTTATTTTTATTTTGTAGCAGTGACCTATTTATTTTAATTAATCTATCAGTGACACCTTTTTATTTTTGTTGCACCAGTAACTTTAATTTTAATTTTTAATGGTAACCTTAAACTATTTAAGCTACTGGTGAGTGTTTAATTTTGGTCTATCAGTGACCTTGAACTGTAATGTTTCTTTTATTCTTATTTTCTCTAATAGTGACCCATCCTTTTATATTCTATCGGTGACCCATTAATGTACTGCCTAATAGTGAGCTTTTCTAAATTAAAGTTAACAGTGACTCTTCTCTTATCGGTGACTCCCTATGCCGCTGCTCCACATTTTTCTTTTATTTTTAATGGTGACCCTTTTTTTCTATTAGTGGACTTCTCTCACACTCACCTCACTGTTAGGCTATTTCCCACAGCACCTCACCGTTGGCTTTTCCTTTTCCTCTGTTTCATTTCTTTGACTCACCGTTAAAAAATCTGTCTTCTCTTATCGGTGCACCCCTCTTCCTCTTTTGTCACCGATGTTTTCCCCCTTTCTCATTTTCAAACCAACACTACCATCACCGACCCACGTCATGCCCCCTTCCTGCTACCAAAACCGATGCTCACTGTTGTTGAACTGCATCGCCGCTGAAGGACCATCGCACCGCAAAGAGGAAGTTGCACTGCCAGCACTATGCGAGGAGTCCCCACTGTTCTGGAGGATTTTATTTCATCATGAGTTAGAGCAGGTCCCAGGGATTCAAGAGGTCGCACTGCTATATGTTTGAAGTAGGGTGCCTCCGTTGCCAGAAATGCGCGTCGCGCCTGCTAGTTGAAGCTCTGATGGTTTTTAGCTACTACCTTCTGTATCCCCTGAAGAAGGAGGAGCTGAACTGTGCTGGAGCCGCCGCGCCATGATGGAGCATAGGAAAGCCGGATTGCCACACTGTGAGCTGCTAGAGTCGTGCCAGAACTGTGGAAGGCCAGTCCACTACTGCCTATTCGCTGTTGTTCGCTGCTGCTGGATGCTGCGGGATGCTGGAGGACAAGAGGCACCGCCGGTTTTCAGAAGGAAGAAGAAGACCCCTTGTGCACCGATAATTGGGGGAGGAAGAAGATAAAAAAATAATAAATTAATTTAAAATAGAAAGAAAAAGACATAAAGTAAAAGTTAACTTTAATAAATAAAATGAATATAATAGAATTTGAAAAAGTTATAAATTAAAACAATTATGATATTAATAAATAGATAAATTATAAATTAAAATACAAAACTAAATAAATAATAAATGTTAATAATAATTTAATTTATTTTTTATAGTATAGATATTTAATTAATAATTATTATAAATAAACTATAAAATATACTTATTAATTTAAAAATATTTAAAACCAAAGTATTAATTCTAATTATTAAATTAAAATAAAATAATTAATAAATTTATTTTTACTTAAAGTAATCTAACATTTTAATTTCTTAAATAGTAATTATAATAATAATAATTAAATTAGTAAATAAAAAAATAATTATACAGTCTAAATTATAAATTTTTACTTAATTCTTTACTTATGACGTTAAATTTCAATAACTTAGTTAAAAATATTAAAATTAATAACTTAGTAATTATATTTATTAACTTAATTTATTTAATAAATTTTTAATAAACAGATGTTTTACCATAGTAATATTAACTGAATAATTTTATAAATAATAATAAAGTAAATAATAATTATCAACTAAGATATTTATTAATGAACTTTAGTAAAAATTTTAATAATAATTATTGTCTTTGAGTTTTAACTGCTTTATTTTGTTTATAACATGTGCAGGTTCATACCAAAGTCAGAAACACGTTTATATTCATGCAACTGACTCAGCAGAAGTTAGTTATGAGGGACAAAACTTGTACGACATGCCAGTTGCGAAAAAACGCACGTTTTGTGGTGCTTTTGTGAAGGGTTTTCAAAGTCAGTGGAAGATGTTTGGTGAAAAGCATTAGAGGACAGCATGATACTTAAAGCAGAGCAAGCAGAATATTAGAGGGAGGACATTCATTAGAGATCATAGTAATTCACTCAGAGTAGTGAACCATTGGATACTCGAGAGATTCTCTCTCATCAAGAACCAGAGTCGAGGAGAGGAGACTGGAGGGCGACTCTAGAACCACTTCTAGGAGCTGGAGGAGGCCAATAGAAGCAACAGTTTATGCTAGCAGAGGGAGTTTTCTTCCTCTGTTTCCTTTCAATTCTTCTCCTTTGAAATTGTATGATCTTGATATACGTACTAAAGATGATGTCTAGATAAGTCTCTAGTTCAGGGATAAATTGAAGTTTCACTGGTTACTTTTATATGTTATTTTTCACTTCAACTTAAGATATATTCAGTATTGATCGGTGAGATTGATACTGTATTCATCCAATTGCTTGTACCACTAGAACATAATCACAAAATTTCACTCTCATATGGCGAGATTGGTTGTGGAACACTTTTCAAAAGATAATAGATTCAAAATACTCTAAGACTTACGATGAGTTTTTCTTGCTGTTAATTTTTTAAACTGTTCTCAGTTGATTTATTCTAGAGTCGCGAACTCTAGAATAGATTGACTAGTGTGACTTAACTCCTGGTGAGGGAGGTAAGTCATACACTTTTAAGTGGTATTCTGCGATAACTTTTAAGTGAATCTAAATACCTTTAAAACCAGTAGAATGGAGATTACTCCCTGAGCATTTAAACAGATTGTTCATTTTATCAATGTTCTAAACCTCTGTTATTCTTTGTTTTACAACAGTCTCTAGATTCAATATAGTTTTTAAACATGTTTTCAATATTTTTTCACTTCATTGCTTATATAAATATATAAAAGTAAAAAAATAGAAAAAAACACTCCACTGCTGAAAACAGTGGAGTTTATCAAGTTTTTAGAAGATTAGTGGCCAAATTTACCTTCATTGTGGGTTCGACCCTACTTTCCACATATACAGTAGTTAGTAGGAATATAAATTTTAAACTTTGACTGACTTCAACAATAGTTCAGGTCATGTTTTTAGTGCCACTTTTGGGGAAGGTATGATCCATTACTCAAAAAAACTCTTAAAAAATCACATATATAAAAAATCATTAAAAATGAAAATATCAAAAATATCAAAAAAAAACTATGTCTCTTCTTGCTGAATTTTTACTATTGAGTAGTGTCTTTTATTACTGTTTGTATGAGTACAAGATCATCTGGTTCTAGATTAGAGCCTCTGAACCCTGAATTAGACAATCACCTCACTGCTCTAAGAAGGAAGAACAAAACTGAAATGGAGAATATGGATAATAGAGTTCCTGAGCATAATAATTTCCAAAATTAACCAGAACTCTTAGATGAAAATGAAAGTCCTAGGATGAGGGAGTTTCAAATTCTTCAAGTTTCAAGCAATCCATCATCTATCAGACTTAGTCCTAGGGCCAGCAACTATGAATTAAAAAAATCACACATTTCAATACTACCTTCTTTTAATGGGATTTCTAATGAGGACTCTCTAGCCTTCATTAGAGGCTTCTACAACACTGTGCATCAATTGCCTCTTTTAGGAATCACGGAAAATGAACTTAGAATGAGGTTATTTCCCTTTTTCCTTAAATGGAATACAATAAATTGGTTTCTAAGTCTAGATGAGAACATTTTTTAAAATTGGGATCATGTTTATAACTCATTTATTATGAAATTTTATCCTCAAAGACTAAAAGTTGAACTTAGAATAAAGATAACTAGTTTTTATCAAGAGGATGGAGAATCTTTTCATGAATCTTGGGATAGCTTTAGGTATCTTCTTAGGCAGTGTCCCCATAATCTACTCCCATCTCACCTTCTCATGGATGCTTTCTATGAAGGGTTTTCCTCCTCTGGACAGAATATAGTTGATCAAGATTCTGGGGGTAATTACAATGATAAAAAAGATGAAGAACTTAGAAAAAAATTTAATAATCTTTCACTGAATTCACAAAATAAAAATTCAATAAGAAAAATAGTCAATAGAAATGTTAACCCAAACACTGGTTCAATGAATGATACTCAAGCTCAACTTTCTGAAATTACCAACCAAATTCAATATTTAATGAACCAGAACTCAAAACAAACTGTTAACCAACTAGGATGTCAGAACACCAATCAATCTTTAAGGGAACAGTGTGTTCAGTGTGGTATGTTTGGGAATACTGAAAATTTTTGTCCTAACTTTGATATTCCATCCCAACAACAAAATAATTCAAAATTTGTTAACTATGGTCCTAGAATGCCTTCTAAAGAAGATCCATTTTCAAATAATTACAACCAAGGCTATAGGATACATCCAAATCTGTCCTGGAAAGATCAAGGCTTAATTAAACAATCCACTGCCCCTAATTACTCTAATCAACCAAGACCAAACTTTCAAAATCAAAAGAGGGGTGATTCTTCAAATACACAAGGAAACAATGATAGTCACATGTCTTCTAAGCTTGACCTAATCTTGAATCAACTAACCAAACATAAAAATCAATATGAGTCTGATATAATGCAAACTAATGTTAGAATGAAAAACATGGAAACACATCTTGGCCAACTTGCTAGAGACTTTTCATCTAGGGAAAAAGGTATACTTCCAAGTGCAACTAAACTTAACCCTAGGGAGAATTCCATGGTTGTTGTCACTATAAGTGGGCTTAATACTCAAACCGTTGCTGAAAAAAAACTGAAAATGCCCAAAATGAAAATCTGCTTCATTTTGCAAATAAAAATATGCTTTGCACACATGCTGGAAATTCACAAAAAGGTCTTGAATATGATCAAAATTTGAATTTGTTACCTGAAACTCAAGCTGAAACTTCTTCTAAAAATCAAAAGAATAAAGGAAAAGAAAAATTTGAGGAATAGGTGAGGGATATACCTACTGTTCTAAAAAAAATTCCCCACCCATCCCTTTCCCTGAGAAGCTGAAACCTCAAAGTAACACCAGGGCGTAACTTCTTCAGTTCCTTGGTCTCCTCTCAAACTTCAAGTGAAAATTCCTTTCATTCAATCCTTAATTAAAATCCCATATTATTTGAAACCTATGAAGAAAATTGTTTCAAACAAAAATACCTTGGAAGAATTTTCTACTTACAGCCTCACTAAAGAGTGAAGTGTTTTACTTCAAAAGAAATCCCACCTAAATTGAAGGACCCAGGTAGTTTTGTCATACCTTACACAATAGGAAACTCTAATCAGATTAATTGTTTGTGTGATTTAGGTGCTAGCATTAATCTGATCCCATACTCACTGTTTCAACAGTTGAGGTTGGGTGACCTTCAACCCACCATAGTCATACTACAGTTAGTTGATAGATCTTTCACTCATCCTATGGGTTGAGTAGATGATTTTCTAGTTGGGGTAGGGAAGCTATTTTTACCTGCTGCCTTTCTTGTATTAGATATGGAATGTTATCAAGAGGTGCCCATCATCTTGGGTAGACCCTTCTTGGCCACAGGTGGTGCTATCATTTATGTCTCTAAGGTTCAACTAATTTTTAAAATTGGAGAACAACAAGAAGATTTCAATGTATTTAAAAATGTTAAAGGGAAAATTTTTTCTGAAAACTGTTCAATGCTAGAGTCCTTAAAAGGTGATAACTCAACTAAAAATATTGAAAAATATGAAAATCAATCCTATATTAAAGAAAACATTTGTGAAGCTTAAAATCATATTGAATCTGTTTTAGAAATTTAAAATTCTGCTCAAACTCCAAAACTAGAAAATTTTCCAGAACTGGACAACTGTCCAGTTTCTACTGTAGAAGAGTCCTCTGTTTTTTAACTTAGGATCTTTTTGAGTTAATTTGAGGGTGTTTCTATTAACACCAACCTTTATGATCACTTTTATGATATTTATGGAGAACTTATAAGACAATTAGATGATTTTTCTTTGATTAATTTGTTGAAATCTGATCTGGAAAATCTGGGCAGTGTACTACCCACGCAGGATAGCAACACTATTACTTCTGAATCTGAATATGAAATTGAAAATCTTTCATCTTTCAATACTACTTATAAAATATATGTTGAAGATATTGTACCTCCCATTCCTAAGATTCTTCCTTCGAGTGTAGAACCACCTGTTCTTGAACTGAAACCCATCCCTATTGATCTTAAATATTCGTTTCTGGGTGAGAACTCCACTTTTCCTGTAATAATTTCTACTGAAATGAATAAAAACCAAGAGGAAAGATTGTTGAATGTTTTGAAAAAGTGTAAATCTTGAATAGGCTGAACAATAGCTGATATTAAGGGTATTAGTTCCTCATTATGTATGCACAAGATTCCTATGGAGCCTGACCATAATCCTAGGGTAGAGTGTCAAAGAAGATTGAATCCAAACATAAAAGAAGTTTTGAGAGAATAAGTGATTAAACTGCTGGACACCGGAATGATTTATCCCATTTCTGATAGTTCTTGGATCAGCCCTATCCAGTTTTTCCCCAAGAAGGGAGGTTTCACTGTAGTTAAAATGAAAAAAAAATGAAGAAGTCCAAGTTAGGAAAGCCAAAAAATGGAGAGTTGGTACTGATTATAGGACGCTTAATTCAGCCACTAGGAAGGACCATTTTCCAATGCCATTTTTGGACCAAATTCTTGAGAGGCTTGCTAGCAATGAGTTTTTCTATTTTCTGGATGGGTATTCTGGTTACAACCAGATTCATATTGATCCAGGGGATCAGAAAAAGACCACTTTTACATGCCCCTTTGGAACATTTGCCTACAGGAGGATTCCATTTGGATTGTGTGGAGCTTTATCCATTTTTCAGAGGTGTATGATAACTATCTTTTCAGACATTATTGAGAGAATTATTGAGGTTTTCATGGATGACTTTTCCATTGTGGGTAGTACTTTTAATATGTGTCTTGGAAATCTTGAATTATTCTTGGAGAGATACATTGAAACCAACCTTGTTCTTAATTGGGATAAATGTCAGTTCATCATTACAGAAGGTATTGTTCTTGGTCATAAGGTGTCCAAAATAGGTTTAGAAGTCGATAATGCTAAGATTGAGGTTATTCAAAAATTTCCACCTCCTGTTAATGTCAAAAGTGATAGAAGTTTTCTAGGGCATGCTGGTTTCTACCGGAGATTCATAAAAGATTTTTTTAAAATAAATAAGCCCTTGTGTTCTTTGTTGGTCAAGGATTCACTTTTCAATTTTGATGAAAACTGTTTGAAATCATTTAATCTTCTTAAAGAGAAACTCACTACATCACCCATCATCACTTTACCTAACTGGAAACTACCATTTGAGCTAATGTGTGATGTTATTGACATGGTTGTAGGTGCTATCCTTGGATAAAGGAGGGATAGGAAATTTCATGTGGTGTATTATGCTATTAGACTACTAGATGTTGCCCAAAAGAATTATACCACCACTAAAAAATAATTGTTAGCTGTTGTGTTTGCTTTGGAAAAGTTTAGACAGTATTTGTTAGGTTCTAAAGTCATCATTTTCACTGATCATTCAGCTTTAAAATACTTGTTGTCTAAGAAGGAAACCGAACCTAGTCTAATTAGATGGATTTTGTTGCTATAAGAGTTTGATTTAGAAATTGAGGATAAGAAGGGGGATGAAAATTTAGTTGTTAATCACCTATCTAGGCTTCCTTTTACTCAATCTGAATCTGAATATCCTAGGGAGATTAACTCTTCCTTTCCTGATGAGAATCTGTTTACTGTGTCAATCAGGCAATCTTCTTGGTTTGAAAATTTTGCCAAATTTCTGGTAGCAGGTGTTTTTTCCAAAAATATTTTCAATAATCAAAGAAATAAATTCATTTCTGAGATTAAATATTATCTTTGGGATGATCCTCTATTGTTTAGTAGGTGTGTTAATGGTATTCTTAGAAGGTGTGTGCATGAGGAAGAGATGTTTCCTATCTTAGAAAGTTATCATTCTTCACCTTGGGGAGGTCACCATAGTGGTGAAAGAATCGCTCAAAAATTCCTACAATCTGGTTTCTATTGGCCTACTCTTTTTAAGGATTCTAGGAGCTTTGTGGTTGGTTGTGATAGATGTCAGAGGCTAGGTAATATTGGTAGGAAGCAGGAGTTACCCCAAAAAGGAATTTTATAAGTTGAGATTTTTGATGTATGGGGTTTAGATTTTATGGGTCCATTTCCATCATCTCATGGGAATGAGTATATTCTTGTTTTTGTTGACTATGTCTCAAAATGGGTTGAGGTAGTGGCACTGTCCAACAATCAGGCCAATTATATAATTAAATTTGTTAAAAATAACATCTTTACAGGATTTAGAGTCCCAATAGATTTTATCACTGATAATGGAACACACATTAATAACTATAAATTTAAAGCTTTAATGGAGAAATATGGACGTGTTCATAAAACTGGTACTCCTTATCATCCACAGTTCAGTGGATAGGTGGAAATTTTAAATAGGTAACTGAAACAAATACTTGAGAAAACTGTGTCACACTCTAGGAATGACTGGTCTCTTAAACTGGATGAAGCTTTATGGGATTATAGAACTGCTTTTAAGACCCCAATAGGTATGTCTCCTTACAGGCTGTTGTTTAGGAAATGTTGTCATTTACCTTTGGAGTTGCAACATAAGTCATATTGGGCAGTTAAGGCTCTTAACTTTGATTTTAAGAGTGCTGGTGAGAGGAGATTACTTCAGATGAGTGAACATGATGAGATTAGGTGAGATAGTTATGATAATTCAAGGATTTATAAAGAATGGACTAAAAGATTTCATGATTCTATCATTCAAAACAAATAGTTCAAACCTGGAAAGAAGGTAATTCTATTTAATTCTAGACTCAAACTCTTTCTTGGAAATCTGAAGTCCAAGTGGTCTGGACCTTTTACTATAGTTATAGTTTTGAAGAATGAAGGTTGAGAAATTATAGGTGAAGAGAATAAACCCATGTTGGTTAATGGGCAAAGAGTGAAACTTTATTTTGAGGGATAGCCGAAGGGCTTGGTTGGATTCACTGTGCTTGAAAACTATTCTTGAATAAAGTCTGGATGGGGACTTTAAATTTAGTGCTACATGGGAGGAAACCCATGATTCTTTTTGTTCTTGTGTTGTTTCTTTTTAACCTTGAATAAAGTGATGCTTTTGTGATCTGTTTTTGTGAAATACTTGTTACGGCTTGTTCTTTGTTTTGGGGTTACATGATCTTTGTTTTTAGGTTACTACTACTTGTGCCATTAAAGGAGTGGAATTCCCATGATCATTTTTGGACAAGAACCTAGTCAGGGAAGTATTTCAACTTTCTGCATTTATTTCTTCTTCTGTTTTTTTAATAAAACTCTACTTACTAAAGTAAAAATTCTGCTTGTCTAAGAAATTATGTTACATGTGTATTAAAAATTCTGATACATATCTTCTGAAAATATGTTTCATATCTTTCACTAAAAAATCTTCTATATATTTTGTGGCTCTAAAATAAATTCTGCTTACTTTAAAAATTCTGTTTCTTGTTTGTTACCACTACAAAAGTCTGTTTTATTAAAAAATCTGCATGTACTTCACTACTGGAAACTGAATTGCATTGTTATTAAAATCTTTTCACTTCTTGAAACTAAGTGTGGGGGAGTACATGTTGCTAGTCTTTTAAATCTGATTAATGTTGGGGTGTTTAGCATGAACTTTGTCTACTTTATTGAATATCTAACTGAATAAATTTTGTTAAACTTGTTTACGCCCAATTAATTGTTCACCCACGCCTTATATTCCGCTGGACTTAAATGTTAATGCATATACTTGATAGTGAATCTGCTATTAATTTATTTATTGTGGAAAACAATAATTTTTGAACTTCATTGAGACCCTTTATACATCCATATATCTACTTAATTGAAAATCTATTTTGAACCTTAATTGTTTAATTGTTCTTCTCCACTTTAGAAGTCAACTTTGGGGACAAAGTTGGGTTTTAAGTGTGGGGGTGGGGGTCAATTATTGATTGTTCTAAACTTTACTTAATTGAAAGCCCATCAATTCCCACTTCAATTCAAATTTCTTGTAAAAAATGGTTAAACTTTATCAAAATTCCTGCACAATTTTAAGTTGTACACTGTACTCAATTGGGTCTTGCCTTAGGACAAGTTCCTCGCTGGTAGTTGAGAAATGTTTTGAGTCTGAAATTAATGATAATGGATGATTGTTGAGTGGTTTTACTTAGTGATTTAATGGATATCTTGATTTAGAGTCTACTTCTGAATGTGATATGGGCAAAATTTTAATGGATTTATGATCATAACCCTTGGAACTGGAAGTTTGTTTCTGATTCTAGGGGCCTCATTCATCTTTTAATTATTAAAAGTAATTTCTTTAATGAGCCAATGTAAATGATTTTTGATATAAATATTTTGAAACTGGAGTAATTTGGGCATCTGGGATCCCACGGTGAGTCTCTGAGACCCTGGATGTTGGGTGCGTTTCTGTTTACTATAAGCCCTATGTTCACTTTGAATAAGTGTTTATGCACAGTGCTTAGCACAGTGATACATGTCTTGGGAAAAATAAAATAAAGTTTCTAGGGTCAAAAATGAACTCATTAAGGTGAGGGGAATGATGAATTCTAGATGAAGAAGGGGTCAATTAGTTTTAATGGAAATCATTTAGGTTGTATCAATAGGGTGATTCGAAAAAAAAATTAATTATTTTTGGAACCTAGGATTCAGTTAAAGTATAAAGTTCCTTGGTTAAGGTCTTAATTCCATTGATATTTTACCTCATGTCACTCTTGAAATTAGAACCTGAGATTGGATTGAAGTGAGTCATTAAGTTGTATCATGTATGAGGCATGACATCTTCATTTTTTGATGATTCATAGTTCTCTTAATTACCCTTGAGTATTTGTTATAGGCAAGATTCATATGAGTAATTCATTTTCTCAAAGCATGTTGTTATGTTTTTTCCTCTATTTTTAAGTGTTGGACATGTTATAGTGTGATCTTAATCATAAATACATTTTACTATTTTTCAAAGAAAATAAAGCATGGGATTTTTCAAGGACAAACAATGCTTAAGTGTGGGGGAATTTGATGTGGATCTATTTTTACATAGTTTTTCCACATCTGTTTACTTAATTTTTAATGATTTAATTAATTATTTAATCACTTTATACTAAATAATTTTACTTTTGTATTTTTATAGTTAACTTTTTTAATTAATCAATTTTTATAATTAATTACGTATTTTTATTCTTTAAATTAATAACTTTAATTTTACTTAACTTTTTTAATTTAATTATTTCTTAATTAGTCTTTTTAAGTGGATTCTGCATGACTTTTTAATAAGTTAATATCTATTTTAAAAAATTATTTAATCAACATAATTATATTTAATTAAGTTAGTCTTTATTTTAATATTTTATCTTTTAATTTTGTTACATTAGAATAGGTTAAAAATGTTAATTAATATGTTTAGTCATCCTGCTAATCATTTAAGTAAATAATTTTTGTTTTAAATTAAAGAAAATAGTTTGATTTTAATTTTATGTGTTCAAATAGTTGTTTAATTAATTAATTAAGAGTTATTAAACATTAATTATATTACTTTATGTATGCAGTTTGATTATTAATTCATTTTCTATTGGTTTTAGTCTACCGGTGAGGTAGACTATAACTATTAGTAACATAATGGGTCACCATTGCTATTCATTTTCACTTGTTTCTTCCTTGTAAATTATTTATATAGTAATTCTAATTTAAGTCTCATAATCCTAGTTTATTAATTATTCAATTTTTAATTTAAGTGTTATCTTATTAATAATCGTAGTTGTGGTTTTATAATTCTAAAGTTTAATAAAAATCCTGTTTGAATTAATGATTTTTATCAATTTTGTAATTAATTATTTTCAATCCTTGTTTTAAATAACTTAAGTTTTAATTTTATGTTTAATTTATGTGTTTTTAATTTTTGAAGGTCACCGTTAGTTATTTATTTTAGTGTTAACGGTGACTCTTTTCTTTTGGAGTAACGGTGAGATTTCATTTTGTTTTCCGATAGCCTTAATTTATATCCCTAACAGTGACCCTTTGTCCTAGCGGTGACCCTTGCACCTCTATGTTACTATTTTTTACCGGTGACCCTCACACCGGTTCTTTCCTTTCTTTATTTTATAATAACGGTGAGCTTATTATTTTATTCTATAATAGTAATTTGTTCTATTTAAATGTACCAGTGACTCTTATTTTTATTTTGTAGCGGTGACCTGTTTATTTAAATTAAGATATCAGTGACCCCTTCTTATTTTCGCTGCACTGGTAACTTTAATTTTTATTTTTAATGGTAACCTTAAACTATTTAAGCTACCGGTGAGCATTTAATTTTGGTCTATCAGTGACCTTGCGCTGTAATGTTTATTTTATTCTTATTTGCTCTAACAGTGACCCATCCTTTTATATTCTATCAGTGACCCATTAATTTATTGTCTAATGGTGATCTTTTCTAAATTAAAGTTAAGGGTGACTATTCTCTTATCGGTGACTCCCTACGCCGTTGCTCTTCATTTTTCTTTTATTTTTAATGATGACCCTTTTTTTTCTATCGATGGCCTTCTCTCACCCTCACCTCACCGTTAGGCTATTTCCTGTAGCACCTCACCGTTGGATTTTCCTTTTCCTCTGTTTCATTTCTTCGATAACCCATTAACAAATCCGCTTTCTCTTATTGGTGAACCCCTCTTCCTATTTTGTCACTGATGTGTTCCCCCTGTCTCATTTTCAAACCAATACTACCATCACTGACCCACACCATGCCCCCTTCCTGCTACCAAAATCGATGTTCGCCGTTGTTGAACCACATCGCCGCTGAAGGACCATCGCGCTGCAAAGCGGAAGCCGTACTGCCAGCGTTGTGCGAGGAGTCCCCACTGTGCTTGGAGGATTTTATTTCATTATAAGTTGGAGAAAGTCCGAGGTCTTTAGGAGGTCGTGCTGCTGTATGTTTGAAGGAGGATGCCTCCATCACCAGAAATGTGTGGCACGCCTGCTGGTTGAAGCTCTGCTAGTTTTTAGCTGCTACCTCCTGTAGCCCCTGAAGAAGGAGGATCTGAACTGTGCTGGAGCTGTCGCACCATGCTGGAGCTTAGGAATGCCGGACCGCCTCACTGTGAACTGATGGAGTTGTTCTAGAACCATGGAAGGTCAGTCCCCTGCTACCTATTCGTTGGTGTTCGCCACTACTGGATGTCGCGGGATGCTAGAGGGTAGGAGGCACCGTCGGTTTTCAGAAAGAAGAAGAAGACCCCCTATGCACCGATAATTGGGGGAGGAAGAAGATAAAAAAATATAATAATAAAAGTAATTTAAAACAAAAATAAAATGACATAAAGTAAAAGTTAACTTTAATAAATTAAATGAATATAATAGAATTTAAAAAAGTTATAAATTAAAACAACTATGATATTAATAAATAGATAAATTATAAATTAAAATACAGAACTAAATAAATAATAAATGTTAATAATAAATTAATTTACTGTTTATAATATAAATATTTAATTAATAATAATTATAAATAAATTATAAAATATACTTATTAATTTAAAAATATTTAAAACTAAAGTATTAATTATAATCATTAAATTAAAATAAACTAATTAATACACTTATTTTTACTTAAAATAATCTAACAAATTAATTTCTTAAATAGTAATTAAAATAATAATAATTAAATTGTTAAATAAAAAATAATTAATACAACCTAAATTATAAATTTTTAATTACTTCTTTACTTGTGATGTTAAATTTTAATAAATTAGTTAAAAATGTTAAAATTAATAACTTAGTAAGTATATTTTTTAACTTAATTTAATTAATAACTTTTTAATAAACATATGTTTTACCATAGTGATATTAAGTGAATAATTTTATAAATAATAATAAATTAAATAATAATTATCAATTAAGAAATTTATTAATTAACTTTAGTTAACTTTTTAATAATAATTATTGTCTTTGAGTTTTAACTCCTTTATTTTGTTTATAACATGTGCAGGTTCATACCAAAGTCAGAAACACGTCTATGTTCACGCAACTAACTCAAAAGAAGTTAGTTACGAGGGAAAAAACTTGTGCGACGTGCCAGCCGCAAAAAAACATACATTTTGCGGTGCTTTTGTGAAGGGTTTTCAAAGTCAGTGGAAGATGTTCGGTGACAAGCAGTAGAAGACAGCATGATACTTAAAGCAGAGAAAGCAGCATATTAGAGGGAGGAAATTCATTAGATATTAGAGGCATTCACTCGGAGTAGTGAACCATTGGATACTCGAGAGATTCTCTCTCATCGGGAACCAGAGCCGAGGAGAGGTGACTGGAGGGCGTCTCTGGAACCACTTCTAGGAGCTGGAGGAGGCTCGGAGCAGCAACAATTTATGCTAGCTGAGGGATTTTTCTTCCTCTATTTCCTTTCAATTATTCTCCTTTAAAATTGTATGATCTTGATATATGTATTAAAGATGATGTCTAGATAAGTCTCTAGTTTGGGGATAAATTGAAGTTTTACTGGTTACTTTTATATGTTCTTTTTCACTTCAACTTAAGATGTATTCAGTATTGATTGGAGAGATTGATGTTGAGTTCATTTAATTGCTTGTACCACTAGAACATAATCACAAAATTTCACTGTCAGTTGGCGAGATTGATTGTAGAACACTTTTCAAAAGATAATAGATTCAAAATACTCCAAGACTTATGGTGAGTTTGTCTTGCTGTTAATTTTTCAAACTGTTCTCAGTTGATTTGTTCTGGAGTGGCGAACTCTAGAATAGATTGACTAGTGTGACTTAACTCTTGGAGAGGGAGGTAAGTCATACACTTTTAAGTGGTACTCTGTTATAACTTTTAAGTGAATCTAAATACCTTTAAAACCAGTGGAATGGAGATTACTCCCCGAGCGTTTAAATATATTGTTCATTTTATCAGTGTTCTAAACCTATGTTATTATTTGTTTTATAAAAATCTCTAGATTCAATATAGTTTTTAAACATGTTGTCAATATTCTATCACTTCATTGCTTATAGAAATATATAAAAAGTAAAAAAAATAGAAAAAATCACTCCACTACGGACAAAAGTATATTTTATCAAGTTTTTAGAAGATTAGTGGACAAATTTACCTTCCCTGTGGGTTTGACCTTGCTTTCCACATATACAGTAGTTACTAGGAATATAAATTTTAAACTTTTACTGACTTCAACGACAGTTCAGGTTAGTGGACTACCACCTCCATGTAGCGATATGATTCATTTTAAGTTTCTGCCTAATATTAATGGATTTAATGATGTATTTGAAAAATATTTATGATATTTATGATATAATTATGATTCTATAGTAATTAAATATTATTTATATTACTTTCTTGTTATTTGTTATAAAATGAAATCAAGGATCATGCGTACATATGGACTATCATCTCAAAGAATTGTGTAATGAATTTATCTATCTATAAAGTTTATGGATGGTTAAAAATGTGATTATAAATAATATATAAGGTATTTATATCATTATTAAAATTATATTGATTATGGATCCATGTTCAACCTATAAGTATTGGAACAGATGAACTAAAACATATATAAAAATGAAATAGTTAACCCTAGTAAATGATGATTTTATTCAATAGTTACTAATAAATGATTATTTAAATATGATAAATGGATCATATATTATTTTATAATTAAGAATATGTTTCTGTTGAAGAAGTATAATATACTTGAATTTATTATACAGTAGTTTTGATTTCTTACAAAGTAAGTCATACTTGAGGTAAGGGATTTATATTCTAATATCGTTCGTATCGAGATTGTTTATGCTAATATTTTATAAGATTAAGTTATATGATAAATCTATCATAAATATAATTTATAGTATTTTAATTAGGTTATATTTTTAAATAACAATTTTTCACTTCATTTTATTATCTTTGTATACTAAAAAGTCCAAAAGAATTTTTTTTAAGGAAAACTGAATATGTTTTTCTAGTCAGTATGGAATATTTTCTTCAATGTCATGATTTGTCATAAAATTCTTTTAGGAATGATTTTAATTTTATAAAAATATATATTAATGTAATTTTTACAAATGGTTTACTTTATTAATTTTTTTTAAAAGGAGTCATCTTATTATTTTCCAAATAATGTACTTTTTACTAAAGGTGTGAACAGAATCATTATTTTAATGTAAACCTCTTGAATGGATTTTCTCACCTTAAAGGATACACTTTTCATTTAAAATTGAATTATAATTTTTCATTATTACATTCTAAAAAATTCCTTATTATTTTGGAAATTATTATATTTTAAATAAGTGATTTTAAAATTAAAAGGATATTTTCCTCAAGAAATTTTTCCATGATATTTTAAAGTCATTTTTCATCTATGATTACATTCATTAATGTCACATATATTTCACTAAGGATATGGATCAATGATACAATACTTATTCTTTCTCTGGATGGTTATTTCTTATGATTATGAAATCATGATGAGACTGATTTTCTTTTCTATAGGTTAATCTATGATGTAGTTATAAATATTTTTATAATATTGAGACATATATATGAATGGATAATGATTATGTGATAGGTGAATATGTTATATCCCTCAAATACATTGGGTAGATATAGATATTTTATGAGTTCAAAGGGTACACGGGAGGTTATCCCAAACCCAAAATAGGGTACAAAAGAGGTTACCCCATATCTTAATGCAGGTACTTGGGTGGTTAGCCCAAGCCTAACATGTGATGAATGATTTGGTTGGAAGCATTTTCATGTGATTTCTATGATTATGATTATACCTCATTATATTCCACTCTATTATGACATGATCATATGAAAATGTTACTCTTTTATGGATTATGTTCTTTTATTCCTCTATGATTATTGTTTTATAAATTTCCAAGATTTATTCCATATCTCGTTATTATAATCTATGAATTGTTGGGTATGATTTTTATATTTTAATCTCAAGTTCTCATACTTGTATTCTAAACTTGTGAATAAAAATTATTATTGATTGATGTGTCCCTTTTTTACACTTACTGATCATTTGAGATGACCATTTTTTTGATTCCTTTTCACCAGGATATAAATAAAGGTTTTAAGTATGATATGTCTAGAAATGGTTCTATTTTGTGAGAAATTTAATATGAGATGATGTAGATCTATTATATATAATTTTTTTTGTGCATCCATGTTTCCCAAGGCACTAAAACATTATTGTTTGAAATTGTTTTTTAATTATATGTAATAAATATTCATCTTAAAATATGTTATATTTATTTTTTTAAAGTTTGGTTCACCTAAAAATTGGGCTAACTAAGTGAGTGTCTTTGTTTAGAGATGGTTCTAAGAGGAAGGAAGGGAATCAACACTCGTGGTCAATGTCATGAGTACCATGATAAAATTTTATGGTATTAATTGATGATAAGATTAGATACCCTAATGATTATGGAGAGCATGAGAATCACCTGAGAATCATTCTCAAATATTTTAGAGGAAAAATAGTTATATGATAAATTTAGTAAATGTGAATGTGGATATTATAGAGATACTTTTATATGAAACATTATCTTCTAAGATGGAATATCTAATGAAATTACTTCAATAAAAGGTAATAAAATAATAGCCCTTATGGACGAATGAAACCATTAATTATTTAAATTTAGGTTAATTATTATCAAATTCAAGAATATATTTTTAGGATGTAGTTTTATTTATCAATGGTAGTTTGGTATGATTATTAAGAGAAAACATACACTGATCATTCTGATAAAATTCAATTGTATAGAAAAATTTAGAAAATATGATTTTTTGAAACATATTTTGAATTGTATCAATAACATGAAAATTTTATTTTTATGAGAATGTGATATATTTAGTGATATTTATTGAATAATGTATAGATAACTATTAAGGTGATTATATAATATTACATGGTGATCCTTGGCGATGCTAGCATCATTTTTTATAGTTTATCTTGGAAAATTATGTTTTGGAATATGTGATTAAAGAATATAAATATTTTATTATATGATTATATTTTTGACAAAGGTATTTTGTGGATTAATTTTTATGAAGGCTTATTCATATTGGTTATTATTTTATCTTTCACTAACCATTTCATTTTTTTGGCACGAGAAATAAATTTTCATCTTATAGTTGATTAAAACTTGATTTTAGTGCTTCAATAATTAAAATTAAACATTATAATGATGTTACACATAAAATGATGAAATTAATCTTAGGGAATGAGATTAAATCAATTAAGTAAATTATAGCCTATTTTTTATTCACATGGTAATGAAACTTCTCAAATTCAAGAAAATTGAAGATAAATCTATTGAGTCATATATGAAATATAATACAGAACTATCATAGTATGTTTTCAGAAAAATGTTTTCAAATATGATTATTATAATGATAAATGCATAATAGGGTTCCTTATCATAACATAGAAATTAAATATCATGATAAAATGTATTTTTAATTTTATTATTGTGTTGTGTTAAATTTAGAAAAGTTGAATTAAAGGGGATGGTCCCCAACCTATTTTAGTATAAAAGATGAATTAAAATTGTGATGAAAATTTTTCATTAAGGATGGGAGAATTTTTTACCCCATGATTTTAGTTTTTGTTTTATATTAAAAATAACACTATGTTTGATAGCATGTAGCACATGCATCTTGAGCATAAACAAAATAGAAAATAATATTATATAAATATGGCTATTATAAGCTAGTCATTCAGTTAGCGTGTATGAATAAGAACAAAAAAAATTATGAAAAATATGTATAAATGTTTTATATAAACAATATATATTTATTAATTTATAATAAATATGTACTCAATTTTCATTAATGTAATTTTATGCCTCAAAAATACATTTTCTTCCATAATTTTTTTATTACATTTTGTGTAAAAATATTATAATTAATTACTAAACTATTAGAAATTTTATTTTAAAAATAGAAATAATTTTTATAATCATGATTTCATAATAGTCTTAGGATAAATTTTTTACATTTTTTTAGAAAATATTTATTTTTGACTATATAGTAAAAAATACTGATATTTGTAAAACATTCATTTCATTTCACTAAATAAATTGATTTAAAAGTATAAACATATTTTGGATAATAACCTAATGTAACATAGGACACATTTAATTAGAAATAATATTATTAATTTAATATGAATCATCGTTGTACATTAATTTGGTATAAATCAATTTTTTGGATTTGAAACACATTTTTCTAAAAAAAAATCTATATTGAAGTTTAATGATTTCTATTAAAAATTATTTCTATCACTCATTGAAATTTAATATTGAAACAATGATTATATGTTTTTAATTAGCATGTTCAAATTTAGAATAATGATACCTTTAAATTTTGGTTATTGTAAATAGTAACTATGGAAAAATATTATCACTATGGTAATGGGTATAAAAGGGTAATTAAAGATAAAATTGTGGGATAAGTTCTCAAAGTCAACCTAAAGCATGCCTTTATTTCATTTGATGATAGAAATTATAATATATAAATCCTTATTTCAAACTTATGTCATTTTTTATATTATACTTCGATAATTATAATTATATTATTGTAATTAAAAAATAAATACAAAATGTCACTCTATTTTAATGAACATCATCAATAAATTTTAATTGGGATAAAAAAATTTAATATCAGTTGTTAATGGTTATTTTTAAGATTAATACATTATTTTTTATAAAATAATTTATTTTTTCATTTACAGTGATGATGAAATTATATTAAATGCTTACGCAATTTCAACACAGTTCTTGTGAAATCCATTGAAAAATCAAGGTAAATGATTTTAAAAACCATATAATTAATTTTTTTTGGATTAATTATGGTATTTTAGGAATTTAATAGGAAATTAAAATTTATAAATTATGTTAAATGAGTATATATTTTAAATACATTTCTTCTTTGATTCCATTAATGTTAAATTAAATGAATAGTCCCTAAATAACACTAATGATATTTTATATTAAACGATATTTTATTAAGTAATTTAAAATTTAAAAAAAATAAAGAGGAAAATTGGAGTGTTAAATGGTCATAAATTTCATCCATGGACCATTTTTATCCAATTTTCACCACTGTAATAAATTTATGATGCATAATAACTAAAAAATGGGTTACCATGATTAAGGTTAAAAAGGGTTAACGAATGAGTTAAACAAAAAAAATATGGTTTAAAATTACACAAAAAACTATATAAATATTATTTTCAAATGTTATTTGAACCTTATAAAATTTTTCATCAAATAAATTACCATTCTGAATCATTTTACTTGATAAATTCATTATCTTTATTTATATTTTTTATGTAGTTCCAAGTGTGTCCTCTCCTAAGTAATAAAAATATGCCTCCAATCATTCATTATTCACAAGTTTGGAGAAATTTATCATATCCAATACCAACTCTAATAACTTCCTAGATTCTTTAACTTTTTTATAGAACTTTTTTTCTTCCCCTAAGACCATTCTATGATGGCTTTAGGTGCATGTGAACGATTTTCAAAGAAGATGTATATCACTTAATTGAGTTCATTAATTTTATTAATTATTATACCTCATTAAATACTATCTTAACAATGTGTCTTCCATATACTAAAATTTTATTATATTTATGGAAAAACCCTTTATCTTCTTCTTTCCATCCTTAAAATGAATGCATCATGTGTACATATTTATAACCTACCATCGACACATAGTAGTGTAAAAACAAATTCATCACCATTTTACTAGAATAGCTATAATGGTAGAATTAATTAATATATATGGAATTTATGAAATAATTATGGTTTTGTAAATATAATATATCATCTAACTTTATACCCTTCAATCTATTGGAAAATGATCACATTGTGTGTGCGTACGTGTGTACTACCACCTCCATGAAGCGATGTAATTAACTTTTTCTATTACCAATATAGATGGATGGTTACAAATTTATATATAATGAATAAAAATTATATTGAAAGAAATATTAACATTCTATACAAGATTTAACAATTTTCAAACTACTTTAACCATGGTCAATATAATGATGTAATTTTGGAGAATTTGATAGAATAGCTTCATATATTCATCATAAGAAAGATATATTAAAAGAATGATTTATAATTATTATAATAGGGACATAAACTGGAATATAATTAAAAAATATAATTAATAAATTATTTAATAAATTTAAATTCATTATACATGAGTATTAATAATATACAATTCTGTGGAGACCTGTAGAAATGATAATGTTGTCTCATTTCCACTTCAATGAGACAAGTATATATATATACACCTAATTTAATTTATATGGTGTATATACATTCCCTTTGACATATTATATAATGAATTCATCTTTATTTTGGGTATTTAATGTTTTAATTAATGTTTACACTTTTAGGGTATTTTTTATTCATATGTCATTAGATACATAAGTGATTTATTTTACAATCTCATTTTATTTTGGAATTGTTAATGTTCATATTTAATTATATAAAATTACATGATCCTAATCTCCTAAACCCCATCTATATTATTCTTATCAATTTATTTTTGAGTTTTTCATTCATATCTTTCATTTATTATCATGTTGGATCAAAAATCAATAAGTATGTTACATATATGGTTCATTCTTATAAAATTCATGATTTAAAGTCTTCCTTAATCCTATATTTCTTACATGTATATGTTCTTTTAAATATTATGACATTATCTATACAGGATTGAAAAGTAATCATTTCAACATTTACCATATGGGTTATTATCAACTTTTTATCAATGAAAAAAAATATTTTTTTAACATATAAAATTTAACTTCTCCTTCCATCCATTATAGTCATTGCACATTATCAATGTTACATAATATACTTACATGATTATTTTAAAATAATACCTCTCTATTAATATTTTGGGAATTTTTATTTACAATATTATCAATATAAAATGGTCTTATTTTAATAATGAATTGAAAATATTTTTTAAGGTGATTTATAACTCTGTTCTTATACAAATATACAAGGAAATTATATTTAACGTTTTTCATTAAATTTATTTTATAAATTCATGGTTTTAATAATAAACTATCATTTATGATTAATTCATGGTATTCATCAATCTTTATTGATTTATGGATTATACCTTATTTTTAGATCATTTGCATCCTTCTAATCAAAATATCTATCACTCCCCATTATTTATTGAAATTTATTTTTCTCTATTATGTATATATTATTAATATCATAAATAAATTTATAACCATTTCTATTACTCTGATGATTATTCAACTATACACCATTTCTATATACGGTATCAGTTGTAGGAATCTTATTAAGTAAGGTATATATTGTATTAAGGAAATATTGATGTTATATATTCTTTATTCAATAAAAATTTGTTAAATTATAAATAATTTTGATAATTAATTGAATTTATCATTAGAAATATAAGGAATCCATAGGACATGTAAATGGATGGTGGGTTCCAGTTATAGATAACCCCACAATTCATCGACAAGTCTCATGTGACAAAAAAGATATCCATGTTAGATATGTATTTAGTTTGCACATTCTTATTTATTAAGAATTATTTCTTGGTTAATAGGCCATTATATTAAGATTCATGTTCACTTAGTGATGGCCTTAATGGAAGGTTCATGATAAGTCTATTTCATGCATACAATTTTGAGCATTTTAATGTGTTGATTTATTGTATTTAATTGAATATTCTTGCCAATTTGTGGGTGATTTGAATTGTTTTATGTTTTATGGTAGAAAATGTTGAATATGTGAAAAAGGAATGAAAATATATGGTTTCTGAGCTTAAAGACACTTCACTCTACTTCGCTTCTCTTGCGACGCAACACAAGAATTTTGAAGTCGAAGCGAACATGGAAATTATAGAGCAGAGCACCTACATGATGTGTACCTTCAGTACACTATGTGTAGTTTCAGATCATGACATTCTACAGACCACGTAGAAAAATTCATGATGAGCATACATGCTGTGAACAACCAGTACATGTCATGTACCTTAAGTACACGACGTGACGGTAGTCAAAGTTCTAAATTAATGAATGTGATACATGTAAGATTCATGAAGACGTAGAAGAGAATGTGGACCATGATTACATGACATTTACCTTTAGTACATGTTGTGAAGAAATTAAAATAGTAAAATTATAATCCTTAGATTCGATGCATTGGAGAAAAAACTAGATCTTAGGTACATGATGTGTACCACAAGTACATGTCATGACTGGGGAAATGTATAGAGAAAATCTAGGGATGTGGGACTGTGGGTTTTAATGGAAAAATTATTATAAAAGGATACCCCCAGCATTCCATTTTGAGTATTCCAGATAGGACTCGACACCAGACACCCACTGGGAAAAGGAATATCACCTAATTTTCCGCTTTCTATAGGATTTTTACTTTATTTATTTTCTATACCCACTCGTGGTTAGCATGAGAGGGTGATTTCATTGTTTTGGTACGTGTTTGGTGAAAGGGAATTGAATGTAAGAGGTATTCTATATTTGAATTCAATTTATTTTGGGATTTCATATTTTTTCTTCAACTCTATCTCTTTCCTGATTCTTCTTGCATAACCATTGTAATCGGGGTTATGGATTGGTTTTAATTTCTTTCCTTGTGCATGATCATTACCTAGATTGAATATATTTGTTTAATATGTGATCTAGGGATTATAATTCCACCATTATCATTGGGTTTGTCTATTTCCTATGTTTAAACTAGGTTTTGGGTTACCCATCCTTTGCAATATGAAGTACTTGACCATGAGAAAATGAGAGTTTGGAATGGAGTACATTTATCATGACCATTGAACTCACTTGAACCCAATTCCGACGACTACATAATTTCAATTAATTATTTCATACCTTTCCATCTCATGAACCTAGACCCATTGCTTCCCAACACCCTTTTTATATTGTCCTCTCCCTCATTCCTTACCAATCTTATGCTCAGTAGTTTAGATTTGTTTTCAGTAATTCAAAATTATTTTAGGTTTATTTTATTTAATTAATATTTTTCCAACCCTATCTCTGTGGGTTCGACCTCATATTTTCATTTCCTATACTACCCTATAGTTTATTGGTTTGATTCATTCATGCTTTAAAATTTCTAAATTTAGTAACCCAGTGGGAATTAACGATGCCCGTAGAGCTATCAGTTTACAAATTATGGATTTATGCATTTGGTTTATTTAGAATACAGCTTCCATTATCCATGTGATTCCTATTTTGATATTAGTCATGGATTTTCATTAAACTAAATTTTTTGATTGATATCATGTTTTTTATTTTCCACTCTCCTGTCTTGTTTATTCCATGTTTACTCATTATAGATTCCATTTGACATATCACTTACTGAGAATTTAAGTTCACCCATTATTTATTTTATGTTACCCAGGATATGAAGAATGAATAATTGAATTATTTTCAAGGATGGAACATATTTTTTCATTCAATGTTTTTAATTTCAAATGAAATATAGAATCCATGTATGTAAATAGTATTCCAAAACTGCTAAATTGATCGATCATGAGTGGTGATATCCCTTTCATCTTGTACTGATATAATAAGTAAGCACCAGTTATGGGTTTCTAGATTTTGGGTGTTACATATCCAGTTTTTTGGGAGATCCATTATCAACCACCACGGTATCCCTATTAAATTTTGATACATTTTTTATCCTCGTGAAATGGTTATGAATTCTATTTTTATAATTATATAATTATATTTATAGAAATGACACAATCTCACATTTAATGTCATAAATATGTTTTCATGGTAAGTATAAGAGTAAATATATATTATGAAAAAATATATATTACTATAATGATGGTTAATAAATTATATACATCTATATAATTTATTTTAGATTTTTTAAAATAAAATATTTCTCTAAAACGTTTACACGTGTTAATGAAACATTTATAAAAATAATAGAAAAATCAAGTAAATTATTTTAAAGGAAATTTAATGTCAAAAGATTCGTATCAGTTATAGTATTACATGGATTTAATATATAATTAGTAATTTTAAGAGGTGGTTAATTTGTTTGAATTAGAATTCTATTTTTTATGGATATGTTTGCAGTAAGATTTTGTAATTAATAACAGAAATGATAATAAATGGTATTTTATGTTTTAAATTTTTTTTAAATCAACATAAAATATTAAAAATATAATATTGATCCACATGGATTATATATATTTATAATATCATGAATAATTAAGTTATGTTCCCCTTATCTTTTTTAAAGTTACTCTCATGACCATTAAAGATTAGAAATTTTGGAAAATTCCACAGATTTTTTCTTATAAAAGGGACTCAATATATGGTTTCCAAAGGCAAATGATTGTTTTCTATTATATCATATATCTAGAAAAATTCCTCTTAAAATTAACATTACCAAGTCCCTGAGCAATATGTGTGACAATAAACCTCTCATTCAATGGCCTTAAGCTCAATTGAAAGGAGGATATCAAAAGTATATGTAAATGTATGAACTGATTTCTATTAAGTTGATTTCTTTTTGTACCTTAATAAAAACTATTTTATCCATACTAAAATAATGACCTCATTTTCATCAATATAATAATTTTTTTAATTTTATGGAAAAACTATTATCTACCTCATTTCCAACCAATGGGAAATGAAAGTTTCACTCATGCGCACATATGGACTATCGATTCCATAAATAGACGTAATTAATTTTTCATAATAATCACTCATTAATGGTGATATATATAAATTAAATGTATTTATAATATGTTTATTAAACATTTATCATTCTATAGAGATAATTTATTGTATACATTCTTATACTCCCATTTAGTGAAAGACAATAATATCACTCATGTGTACGTGTAGACTACCACCCCCACGAAACAATGTGGTTTATTTTTCATTTACACATAAGATGTATGGTAATAATGATATATTTAATTCATAAATATGATATTTATTATATTATTTTAATTATTTTAATATATATTATTATTTACTTTTTCTTCATTCTATCTATTGGAAAATGAAAACATCACTCATGTGTTTAAATGACTACCACCTACTGGAAGTGATATAATATGTTTACCAATGAAACTTTAAATAAATGGTTTGAAATTTCTAAATAATGAATAAATATAATAATTATTACATGATTGATATTCTATAGATGTTGAAACCATGACCACTTTTCAAATATTGGAACTATCGAACAAGAACTTTCCTGGGAAATGGAATAGTTAACACCCAAATGTTTATTTTAATGGGTAATTGCTAATAAATGGGTAATTGGAAATTATATGGGAATGATATATTTAAATATAATCATGAATTCTATTCTGGTATATATATATAGTAAATATAAATTTATTACACATGATGTTAGGAGTATGTATATTGAAAGACTGAACTTGTGGTAAGGGTTCTTCACTATAGCGTGGTTTCATTGAGGTGTGATTTGTGATATACATTTTTTTCTAATTATTTTATGTATATACTATCCATTTGATATATTATATCATGAATATATTTATATTCATGTTATTTTAACCCCCTATCCACAAGCTCCTTCTTCATTGTTGACCCAGTGTAGAAATGTCTTTTTCTTCATATGGGCATTCTCCATAATAAATGTGGATCACCTTTTCCTTTTTATAACTTATTAAATATCTTGAATAGATCATTGAAAATTATATTAGTCTTGTAACATCCTCATAATCATGAAATTCCTAGATATACTCAAACCTCACCAAAAAATTTTGATCCAATAATACTTTATCAAGTATGTTGTGTCTGGTACTCCTTAGTCTGGTATCCCTATGTACGTTGTACCTCCTTCTAGTACATAGTATGGATGATGTTTCTGGTTGTCATGTGTCTGGTCTCCTCTATCTAATATAGTGTGTTAGGTGCACCTCTCTCTTGTATGACTCATTATGATGCACCTATTCTTTATCCATGTAGATTCTTAGTTGGAAACTCACATAGAACTCATAATACTTCCTATCAAGAACAATCCAATATTGATATGAATGATCACTCCTCATTTTATAGGAATACTTCATCTTAAAATCAAGTAAGAACCATGGGCCACATTTTTGGATTTTCTTCTTGAGTCAAATTTCATTTGAATTTCTTCAAATCCTTTGAAAATTCAATGTAAATAATATTTACAATAATATCATAAAATCTTTTAGTTAATTGTCTCTTCAATTCATCCCTATATATCAGTTACATTTACAAGAATTCAATGTAAAAGTCAACATCAACAAAATATTTGAAATTTCAATGTTTTTTTTAAATATCCTCAAACATTTTTATGGTGTACAAAATTTATATGCCAAATCCCATATTTCTAATGAACCCACATTTCCCCATCGTGTACATACATCCTTTATACATCTAATGTAATTTATATTTTATTATTCTATAATATTCATAGATTAATTAGTATGGTGATTTCCATCTAATGGATTCATGAAATTTAATCTTGTAAAACTAGTATTCTCTATCTAGAACGTTATAAAAACATTCTCCATTATAAACCCCATGTTTCTTTGTCTGTAAAAATCTCATACTTTCTTCCATCTGATCATATTTTTTTTATAAACTCATTAGATTAAAATCAGTATGACAACCTCATAATATTATTTTTTATCATTATAGTTCAAATAATATCAACATAACTGTATGTATTAAACTTTTTATAGCCTAAACTCTATGTCTTTATATGTAGATCTTTTCACAGCTTATTTTCACCACTTCATAACACAGACATTATACAACACAACATTAATACTTAATAATTATGCCAGTCAACATTATATCTCAATCATTATATAGATTCAACATCATTACTTCATTACTTAATATTTTTAACACTGCAACACAAGTTTATAGAACTCCATTTGGAAGACATGTTCCATTAACCTTAGTCCAGTACAACTTCATTTTTCAAAATAGTAATCCTTCAATAAACATATATTGAACATTTAATACATTGATTAATCATGATGTATGAAACTTTTTGGATCATTAATTCATCATTTGACATAAAAAGTGTCTATAAACTAAGAAACAACTCTTTTTTCCAATTTTTCAATGATACTTATCCTACAGACATTGAAATATTGAAAACAAATGTTACTAAAAAACTTTGGATTAAAAGACATCGTCCACATTCTTTCTCAAGATAGCTTATTATGATTTTATTTTATGTTTGATTTGATTAAAATCATTTCTTTACATCATGTTAATTACGCTATGATAAAATGATTAATATTTTTATGATATTGTTGTACACTTATGTATGGTTTTAATTATGTTATAGTTTTTACAATAATAATAAATTCCTCTAATGAATTGGTTAATTGTTGATATATCTTCAGCTAATATAAAATATAATGAGTAGTGAACCCATTATAGTAATGGATTCTATACATTATGATAGTATTGGAAGTGATCCTTGACTATGATAATGATGGGAATGAAGAGTTAACCCAATCTAATATGGGACTCTTTCCCCATTAGTTGTCTTGGAATGGATCCTTGATTAAGGATATGTTTTTTGTACCAATTTGTATGCCAAAAAAATTATCTTATTATTATAATACGCTCTTAAGGATCATGGTTGATTATTGATGATTCCACACCCTTTTGACTCATGTGTTTTTTAAGACAAATTCATATGCTATGACTCATGATTTATGTTCTATAACATGTTAGGTATATTTTAGTATGTTATTATCAAGTTCTTGTAGCCTTATTCTTATATTATGATCACTTATGATCATTCATAAGTTGTCTCACTTATGTGAAAATAAATTTTTCAAATTTATTTATGATCGTTCATAAATAATTTGATTATGTACCTAGTATTCTATAAAATTAAACCTTTTTTTATACGGGATGTATTTTTTTGATATGTATTGAATATTAATTTAATATGATGTAATATTTATATTTCTAATGACCATGTTTCCTAATTTGGTATGAGAGTGGTGTATAGTTACTTTTTAAAATTAGGTTATGAAAAACATGGGGATTCAAACTTAAGAAACCTATAATGAACTTAATTTGATGGTGGATAAATATAAATGGTCATAGGTTGATAAGCATGTGTAATAATTTAGGACATCTTGGGAATGATTTTTAGGATTATATAACCATTTACTCTAATTAATATAGTTTGGCACCCACACTGATATTTTTTTTAATAAATGGTTGATACCAGAAGTATCCTAGTTAAAAATATTGTGGAGTACAATATAGTTATTTTATGAATGAGAAACCAATTGGGATAGATATGCTATTGAAAAATATTATGCTTATTCCTAACCATCTCTCTCAATTTATTATTAAGTATATGAATATAGATGAGTTTACTAGAATATATAATAGTAAAAAAATGGATTTTCAGGATAGTTCATGTGATAAAGTCTTTGTAGGAAAGAAAAATTAATTTTATTCATGTCTAAAATGTTGAATTAATCACTAAAGGGAATGGGTCAAATGAAAAAAGTGATGTTTTTTCTATAGAAAATAAGGGAATAGGGGAATAAATTGTAGAGGAGTGTTTAAAATTTTATTAAATGCAATAGAAGAGAAAAAAGTTTTTCCTAAGGGTATTTCTCAAGATGGGGACCATAAATTTCATATCTATAAAGAATTTATGGCTAAAAATGACGAAATTGAAAAAAACGTATGAAAGGTGAGAATTAATTTAACTTTGTTTCTTATGTTAAATGTATGATGAATGATTGAATAGTGATGGGTGAATTATAGGAAATGATTAATATTTCATATTGTAGTAATAAGTATTAAGGAATAAGATGAATAATTATTGTTAATTATTTTATAAGAAATTTTATTGATTGATTAGTTTATGTATTGGGTTAGGAGAATTATGATTTAATCAATGATATTATAGATCATGAAACTTCTAAGTATTTTTTAATATAAGTTTTCCCTTATGAATTTACAACTATATGATTAATTATATCGATAACACTAATATGTGATTTTTTGATAATTGATATATTTTGAAATATTTATTTAAGAATATAGTATTGATGGATAAATATACCTTAGGGTTAATATGTGCATGTTGTTGAGATAATGATGGTTATTTTGGATAATATTTTGATTGATTTTTAGAAATTATATTGGATAGAATCAGTGGCCTTGAAATTGTTTAGTGAATTGATAACAGAGTGATTCATATCATTTTTGGTGAATTTTAATATATTTTTAGATTTATGGTATATATATTATAGTTTATTATTTTATTATTTGAAGAATAAAGATAGAGTAAATTTTTGGAATGATATATGATTTTTTAATTTTTATATTTGATAGTGATTCATAATTTTTTGGTAAAAGAATATTATATAGAAAATAGGATTGTGGAATATATATATTTAGATATGTCAATAAATGAGTGAATAATGTTTTTTTGTTAGAAAATTTAAGTTTTTTTTAATAGGATATATCTTAAAATATTTCTTACTTGTGGTTGTCAAAATTGTTCAGGTACATTTTGATGATTTATATGTTGATTTTTTTTAGGTTTTGGATATTTTATTATTACTTCATCATATAATGGTTTATTAATTAAAATTATATACTTTTGATTTTTAGTAATTAGATATAAATAATAGAAATAATTTTCCATCCATTTTTTCTCATAACCTATGAGAAATTGATTTAAGGAATAATGAAAATTCATCTTCATCATTCATCATTGGAATGAATTATAGGTGGATACTGGTCAAAAAATAATAGTGAAGGATGAAATTACACTTATTAAATGGGACAAAATAGTTTATGTATATTTTATCATATTCAATTTTTGATGAAAAGATAAGTTCTTTTGTCATAACCCGACTCGTTGGGGCCCACTTAGCTGAAAGAAGGTCAGTTTGCAACTACCCCAATCTCACCTCTATGGGATAGGGGCTGGTGATAGATGCTGAAAGGCATAACTAATATGGGAGGCCTTTGTTTGATCTCATGTACTCATGAACCCAACCATCTCCATACAGAAGTTCATAGGGATAAAAATAAAAGATATCAATATATAGATTAAAAACCATGCATGTAATAACCTCTAGGGAAAACAAAATAGTGAGGATAGTGTAATGAAAAATATAAAGGGGGAAAATACATTCCCAACCATAAAAGATGTCCCAATATGATAATAACTCAAAAAGTAAATTTCGAGAGATCCCAGATCTAGATATCTAATCTCCAACCACCATACATAGTCAAATTCACTAGTATCCCTGTAATACTTTGAATTCATTGTGGATATGTTCATTATTTGTATAAGATATAACACATGCAAGAAAATCTCATATAGGGTGAGTATATACATACCTAATAGGACCCCCCCTGAAAACTAAATATGGAGTGGTATAATACATGATAGAAGCACTCATCTCAACCATAGAAAGAGAATCCAATACTCATTTATACATCTATACTCATAAGAGAAACCCATATGAGAGAGAAAGGGGATCTGCATCTCACATCCCAACCCAAGAATATGATTCTACCCATAATTCCAAGAGATCTTTCAATGATACCTGGTATCTCAAGTGTCTATTCAAATAAGTGTCCACATCAAACCACACCTCTCCACTATATTGCATAGTTGAGAGGACATAATCTCTAAGTAATGAACCCATGCCTTGGTACAATAGGAGGGTGTCACTCCATAGGTAGAGGAACTATTCCCTTACTCTACATAAGGGTGTCACTCTGAAGAACCTTTGTGATAAATTGTTTTAATAAAGTTTTTTTATTTGTTGACAACTAACCTTTTTGTATAAGAATGTTTTTGTTATCTAAGAATCAGATCCATATACGTCATATTCAGCGCATTGGATCTAAAAGAATCAGAGGCATAAATTGTTGTTTTCGGGAAGTTTGTATTTAATGTAATTAGAGAAATAAAGAAGTTTCTTAGGGAAGAATTCATATTGTTGATGAAGAGGATTGTTGAAGAAAGTGAATTCAGGAGTTATAAATCTTTAATACTTTCTAAACCAAGTTATATGATGATTTTATGATCATAAAGTTCTCACAAATTATGAAAACATTCATGATAAAATATTTTGAAGAAATAGTGGAGGGGTTTGAATAATTTCAAAGTTGTAGTATGGATATTCCATCGTAATGGTAATTTAATCATAATGGTAATTCTATAATAATGATAATTCAATTGGATTCACTAAAAATGATAGATAATTTAGATTCACTGAGGAAGAAACAAAAATTCAATTCACTGAGAAAGAAACAGAATTTGGATTCAATGAGAAAAAAATAGAAATTGGATTCACTGATAAGGATATAGAATTTGGATTCACTGATAAGGATACAGATTTTAGATTCACTAAGAAGGATATAGAATTCATATTCACTAATAAATAAATATAAATCATATTCACTAATAAATAAATAGAATTTGGATTCACTGAGAAATAAATAGAAATCAGATTCATGAAGAAAGAAACAGAAATCGTATTGATGTGATTATAAAGAAGTATCGAAAAGAAAATTATAGAATTTTATGAAGAGTTGAGGAGGAAAAACTTGAAATTCAATTATTTTATAAATCTCTGATAAATCTAAGGAGGTTTTAAGAAGTCAAAGTTTAAGTTTTAAATTCGAGAGATTTTCAGAGTTTTGAAATTTGAGGAAGTGGGGAATATTTTCAAGTTTCCCACTTTTGTTTTCTGAGTCACCGATAAATACTTGACCAAATCATTCATCAATTTGTGAACTTTAATAAAAGTGGAAAATGCATAGTGCTAAATAAATCAAGGGAGTGTCATTATTGTCCATAGATCTCATAAATAGGATCATACAACTAAATTTTTGTTTACCAGATTGAGAAATATCGTATTGAGAAGATCTCATTTAGTTAATCGAATTGATTCAATTTGACTAAGGTATATCTTATTGAGTATTTTATAAGATTTTGAGTTTTTTGGATTGATAATGGCTCCATCGTATTAAGATAATCAGATCCAGACTCATTGTATTGATAGAATCAGATCCATCATCATCTGATTGAGAAAATCAGATCCAGTCAAATCAGACTAAAGATGTGGACTAAGTAATTGTGGAGCAGTTTAAACAAAGTATTTATTCTTTTGTTTGGATCAATTTTTTTATAAGAAAACATTTTAAACTCATAGGAGTCAGTATAACTATTTCAATTTGGATATAGAAGGTGTCTAATGGAAGATAGCACAATTTGTATTTACTTCTTCATAATAGTGTATTTCCATAGACCCATGGGAGTGGCTATGGAAAGGATGTAGGTTCTCACACTGAGGTAGAAACTTGTAATTTTTTTGTTCTTTACTTGATTTACTATTCTTTTATACATGATTATTTACTAAAATTTGATGAAGAAATAAATATTAACATGTTACAAGGGTTAAGTTTCTAAATTTTTTGAAACTTATAAAAATTGAACAATTGATTCACCCCCCCCCCCCTCTGTTGTTTTTTGATCCTTTGGAAATTTAATAGGTATCAAAGGCAGGTTCCCTTTTTGAATCCTTATCATGGATATTATTAATTCTATCAAAATTATAGGAATTCTTACATTTTATGGAAATATTTATTATGGATGAAAAAATAGGATGATTCCTTATCTCTTATCTCTTGGCCTACAAGTTGTTAATGTTTCTACTATTGGGTTTCCACCTATTGAGAAAGATTCCCCAATGACCATTGTTGATAAGATAAATATAAAATTTTATGGAAAGTCTAGAAATTATATTCTCATGTCCTTATCATAAAATGTTTATCAGAATATGATGGGTCTCAAAACTAAAAAAAGTATGTAGGACAAGCTGGAAATTTTTTTTGAAGGGAATAAAAATTTGAAGGAATAAAAGCTACAAATATGGCATAGTAAGTATGAAGACATCATAATGAGATGTGAATGCACAATTTATTAATACTTCACCAGAGTAAATGAAATTTTTTTCAACATTAGAGGATTCAAAGATTTCCTAGAAGATTATATAATTGTGAAGAAACATATAAGAAACTTTCTGAATAGGTTTGATTCTAAACTTTATTATTTAGAAGATAAGGATGATTTATATCTTGATTAATTTCATAACTTTATTATTTATTATTAAATGATGAAGGATCCAATATTTAAAAAAATATGAAAGATGAAATGGATTTTAAAGATATGAGAAAGATAAAAAAACAAGATGTTGAAGAAGGTGATAATTATGAGTATGAAGATAAAGTGGATGATGAGTTGAATAAAAAAATAATGTCTCTTATATCCAAGAACTATAAAATAGGAAGAGTAAATTATAGAGGTAAAATTCATCTTAAATGTTTTGAGTGTGGTGGAATTGGAAACTTTTCTATGAATTTACCCAATAAGAAAGTTAGAGAATATAAATATTGTTGGAACCATGGTCTTCTATGAATGATTTTTAGTATGGTTTGTGTTTGTTGTCAATCCTCAGTGGAAGTTCAGAATGTGTACCAGCAAAGAGATCATACAGTTCAAGCAGACAACAGTATTGAAGGTGGCATTGTTTCCCAGTGTTTGCCAAATTTTTAGGCCTGAAAATCGACAAATGGAGAAAAGATTTTTTTGAAAAGAGACTTGCGCGCTATGTACTTGAAGGAGAGGAAACTTGCACGCCATATGTTTTTCAAGATCAAAACATGGGAAAATGGAAATGGGATAAGGGTCGCACAAGTTTTGGGTTGGTCGCGCAAGTGACCTACGCGCCATGAAGAGACTTGTGCGCCGATGCCTAGGAGGATTGGAAACTTGCGCGTCTATTGTTTTTCAAGATTTCAAATTCAAAATATGGCAAAGGAAAGAAGGTCGCGCAAGTATTTGTGTGGTCACGCAAGTGAGTAGCGTGACAGAGGCTAGGGAGGATGAGCTGTGCGCCGGAACCTGCGCGCCAAGGGAAGACTTGCGCGCCACCGCACAGGGGGTCTAGTTTGCCTATAAATAGAGGACCAACCCTCCTCATTTGTAATGAAGTTCGAGACTTAGAGATTTTTCGATCTCTCGTCACACAAGTGGTTGAGTCGCGCAAGTGGTTGTTGGATCGCGCAAGTAGAGGCTACGCGCCGGCTGTTGGCTGCGCGTCCAAAGTGGTTTGGGATGTAGAGGTGTTGTATCGCGCAAGTTTGGAGTTCAAAGAGGCAATTTCATGCAAGTTGTTTGGAGTCACCTACACGTCGAGTTTGTACCGCGCAAGTGACTTGCACGCCATTCCTAAAACTTGTGCGTCGGAGCTTGGAGAAGCACGCCAGCGTTGTTAAAGTACATCCATCCTTTTGAAGCTGCACGAAAGCTGGAGGATCATCTGGTACCCTCAGCGCAAAGTGAGATTCGTCTTCAAGTGAGAGTTCGACTTCAACAGAGAATCTACATACAATAGAGGATGCATTCTTATGCAATGATGAAGAGACTTTCATGTCTATAAACTGAGTGTGGCTTCACCAAGGGCAGTGAGCCAGGGAGAGTCAACGAGAGTGACCCGAGGGAAGCAGTGAGTTATCCCTGAACCTTTGTAAAGGTAGTGAACCTGGGACAGAGTGATTGTGCCTGAACCTTTGTAATCTACAGCTAGTGAATATTAGTGGAATTTGGTACACCGACAACTTGTCGGCGTATGCTCCTTGGACGTAGCCCTTAGTGGTGAACCAATTAAAAAGTGATGTGTCTTCTATGTGCATGTAAATGTTTGCATTCTGATCATATTCATCATACAGGTTCAACAAGTTCCTAATAATGTGGGAACAAGATCCATCACATTAAAAGAAAAAATTTTCACCCTGATTCATCCCTCCCCTCTCAAGGTGTCCCGAGGTCCTTCAAATATGATTACAAAGAAAAACCTCTATGGAAGAAGTAAAAAAATGATAAAGAAGAGAAAATTCTTTCAAAAAAATACAAGAAGAAATTTACTGGAAACAAAAGAAGTATGTTGAGTAAGAAAGTTAAATTGGACTCAACTGACAAAAATTATTCTAATGATGAAAGTATAGAAAAATTAAAAACCTTCATTGTAAAAGTTGAGAAAAAAAGATTCCTAAGAGAGTGAAGAAGGTGTTGAAGAATCTTATAGAGAGTATCAGCTCAGAATAAAACTTATTACATGTCTTGAGAAAAAAATATCTCAATAAATAAATTATAATGATAAATAAATATTGTGAATAAGTTACTTAAGGAATAAAATATGTCATCAAGTAGGAGGATGAATACATTTAGGAGACTTTAAGTTACAAACTTAGAATTGTTGAATAGGGAAAGATGATTAAAAATCTTAGTAAGAATATGGAAGCTAAGGAAGAAGAATTTAAAAAGTTTTGAACAAAAATTATTGAGTCTGACAGTACCTTGAGGAAGATGAATTAAAACTTTGACAAATCTTCTAATGTAAAAGTTGAGACTTATAAAGTTGTTGTGAATTCTTAATATGAGAATCAGTTGAAATATTATCTTACCAAAAATTATGTTTCATCTGATTCTTTCAACATTTCAAGTTATAGAAAAATTATTAAGAAATTTTGAATGGATAAAGGATGTTAGAAACCTATAAAATCTATAAAATTATAAAACTCAGTCAAAATAAAGGATAGTCCACGTCTTGAGTATGTTGGAGTTGAAAGAACTTATAAACCCCAACAAATTTTCTACAAATAAAGATCTTTCATAAATAGAAAATATATATTTGATGGTTATTACTAGAATTGTAGAATCTATGGAAATAGGGAATATAATTTTTGGAAAAACATATCTTTACCTGAAATAAGATTTGATCAAAGTGGAAGAAATAATGGAAGTAGAATGAGTAACTTTCCTATCTTACATAAAGTTGAAAAAGTGAATCTCAAGATGTTAGAAAATTTCCAACAAAAACTCAATTTTAATTTTTAGAAGAAGTTTTGGGAAGATGTGATCAATATGGTCATCATGCCAAAATATTTATGACACCACTTCTAGAACAATTTTCTTAGGATATAAAATAAAAGAAATATGAAAAGAATAAAGTTGAGGAAAGAGATTTTATTGTTGAGATATCTTTGAAAACAAGTAAAAGGAAAAAACCATGGATACTTGATAGTGGTTGTTCTTCACATATTAAAGGTGATATAAAAATCTTGACATATGTTGAAATTTATTATGGAGGATCATTTACCTTTGGTAATGATAGTTCCTTAAAAATCATAAGAATCAAAACGGCTGAGATTGAAGCCAAAAAGTTTAAATCTGAGGATGTTTTATTTATTGATGGGATAAAACATAACTTACTTAGTTTAAGTCAAATTTTTGATGATGGAAAATAATTTTTTTTAGAAAATATTTTTTTATCATCAAAATTGTGAAAGATGGAAAAGTTATTACAAAATGAGAAAGAACCACTGGGAATTTCTTTCAAATAGAATAATTCAACAACTCTTGTTACTTGAGTGATAAAGATGAAAACAAATTGTGGCACCGAAGACTTGGCCACCTAAGGAATAAAAACATGAATAAAATTTCTAAATTTTATGTTGTTAGAAATTTTCTAGAATTTAAAAGAAGAGATGAATATGTTTATATTACTTTCTAAAAAGGAAAGATGACTAATAAAATTCATAAGAGAATTGAGATTCAATATACCAGACTACTTGAGCTTATTCATTTTGATTTATGTTATCTGATGAGACATCAATCAAAAAAATTATATTTATACTTGATCACTTTTCTTGATGATTTCACTCAGATAAAAAACATCATGTTTATGAAACACAAGTCATAGGTTATTAAAATGTTCAAATTCTTCAGAAAATATGTTGAGAAAGAAGTGGGGGTTTCCATAAAAAAGGTTGAGAATAGAAAATGGTATCAAATTCACAAGAAACACTTTTGAAACTTATCTAAGAAATAATGTTATCAAACATTAGTATAGTTATCCCTATACTCTACAACAAAATGGAGTAGAAAAAATAAATAATATAAGTTTTGTGAAAATGGGAAGAAGTATATTATCATAATACAAACTTTCAAAATTTTATTAGTGAGAATATATTATTACTATTGTACATGTTCAAAATAGATTCTTTTTGAGACTAGAAACTATCATGACTTCTTATGAAATGTGGTATAACAAAAAACTTTCATTGAAATACTTCATAGTTTTTGGAAGCCCGTGTTTACTCAAAATAAAAAATCTGGATTTGGGAAAGTTTGATGAGAAAGATGAGGAAGGAACTTTTATAGGTTATTCACCAAATGAAAGAAGTTAAGAATGCTGGAATAAATGTTTACAAAATATAGTGGACTTATATGATGTGAAGGTAATTGAACATCAATTTTCCTTAACAAAATTTGTTGAGAATTATGAGGAGGATAAACTGGAGAATTCCAACAATAGTGAATGTAATTAAAAAATCCTTATCAAGATTTAGAAGAATCATGTGATGAGGAAATTTCAGATGGGAAATAAACTTTTAAATTTACTACCTTAAAAAACATTTTGAATCTAAAAACTTTATTGGAAATCAAAAGGATTCAGTTTAGAAAATAAGGATGTTGAGATTAGAAAATCAGACTTCAATTATCTTAAAATTTGAACCAAAATTAGTTTCAGAGGCTATTCAATACAAAGAATGGGTGGATTCTATAAATTAAGAGTTGGATCATATTGGGAAGAATGAAACTTGGGAACTTATTTCAAGGAAAACAAATAAAAATTTTATTTGAACCAAGTGGGTTTACAGAAAAAAGTTAAATGAACATAGATAAGTTTCAAGAATCAAATCCAAGATTGTTTGTAAAGGATATTCATAGGTATAAGGTTTGTATTTTGAAGAAAAACATTCCCTGGTTGTAAGATTAGAAACTATTATAATTTTTATTTCAATGTTCACAAATCGGAATTACAAGTTTTATCAGATGGATGTAAAGTCAGCTTTCTTAAATGGTGAGATTGAGGAAGAAGTTTGCATTGAACAACCTTGTGGGTTTCTACTTGATGAGGATAAAAACAAAGTTTTTAAATTGAAGAAAAATTTGTATGGGCTGAAACAAGCTCCACATTCTTGGTATTATAAACTTGACAATTTTTTGATAATGTTGAACTTTTCTAAAGGAAAAGTTGATATCAAATTTTATGTGAAAGATGTTGACTTTAGATCTCTAATTTTAATTGCTTATGTGGATGATATAATTTTTACTAGGGATAGATAAGATGTTTGTAAAACTTTTTCTGAGGAAATGAAAAAGAATTTTTAAATTTCTATGTTAGGAGAATTAACATTCTTCCTTATCTTACAAGTTTAACAAAAGAAAAAATACATTTTCTTATCTCAAGAAAAGTATTCTAGGGAATTGTTAAAGAATTTTGAGATAGAAAATCCAAATAAGTTTCAACTCCTATTTCAATGAGCAAAAAGTTTAGTAAATATGAATTTATAATAAGTGTGAATAATAAATACTTTCAGAAGTTGATATGAAGTCTTATTTATCTTATAGCCTCAATTATTGATATTTTTTATATTGTAACTTTGTGTGTCGGTTATTAAAGTGATCTGAAATAATCACATATATTGGAATCAAAGAGAATTCTATGATATGTCAAAGGAGAAACTTTACATGGTTTGTTATATAAAAGAAATTATGAGATGAAACTTCTTAGTTATACTGATGTCAATTGGGCTAGAGATTGTAATGATAGAAAATCAACCTCAGGAGGAACATTTTTCTTGGGTGAATGTTGTGTGAGTTGTCATAGTAAGAAACAAAATTTAGTAACTCTGAACATAGATGAATTTTAATATGTTGCAGATACTTAGGCTTGTACTCAAATATTATGGATGAAGGTTCAGCTATAAGATTTTAAATTAAAAGTTTCTAAACCATTGAAGATATTTTTTATAATCAAAGTGCAATTGAACTTTATAAAAATCATGTCCAACATTAAAGATCAAAACACATTGATATAAATTTTTTCATTATAAAATATAAATTTGTTGTTGGAGATGTTTTGTTGGAATACATTTCAACAAAGTATCAAATTTTTGACATCTTTACAAAATCAATGTCAAAAGAAAGGTTTGTGGAATTGAGGCTACAAATTCATGTTCATCATCGTCTCTTGCCTTTCTAAACCTCATAAGGTAAAACCCCCGCCATGATTTGGATTATGTTTGACAAAAGGGTAGATAAAGTAAAAAAAATTTACTTTGTAAGAAGTTTTTACTTATCTTTATTTTATGAATATAAAGATTTGGTTATCATATAATGGGGGATAGAAAAGGAAAATTGAGAGAAAAAGAAAAATGAGAAAGGAAATGACAAGAGTGGGAGTTTATCTTTACATGACCACAAAATTTTCTTGCCACTGAGGGGTGGAATTCCTTCAATAAAATTACTTTATATAGTAGTGTGGTGTCTTGGAACTCTCCTTTCAGGAAGTATATGTTTCTATAAAAGTCAAAAAACTTGAGTTTTTTACAAAAGTTGAGTTGTGGAAGAAAATATAAGAGTTTGAAAAGTTGTTAATGAGGGTTGTCAACAAATCCAAAGGGGGGGATTGAAGAACCTCTGTAATGAATTGTTTTAACAATGTTTTTGTATTTTTTGACAACTAACCTTTTTATATATGAATGATTTTATTATTCAAGAATTAGATCCATCTGCATCGTATTCATCTTATCATATCCAAAATAATTAGAGGCAGAAACTATTGTTTTATAGATTTTTTTTGTAATTCGAGAAAGAAAGAGGTTTCTGAGGGAAGAAGTCGTATTGTTGATGAAGAGGTTTGTTGAAGAAAGTGAAGTCAGGAGTTATAAATTTTTCATAATTTCTAAAACAATTCATATTATTCTTTTTTGATCATAAAGTTCTCACAAATCAGGAAAACTTTTATGAGAAAAGGTTTTGAACAAATAGTGGAGAGGTTTGAAGAATTTCAAAGTTGAATTATGGAGATTACATCATAATGGGATACCCATAATAATGGAAATTCCATCATAATTATAATTCAATAAGATTCACTAAGAAGGATACATAATTTGGATTCATTGAGAAAGAAACAGAAATTATATTCACTTATAAATAAACAAAATTCAGATTTATTGAGAAAGAAATAGAAATCGAATTCACTGAGAAGGATAAAAAAATTGGATTCACTGAGAATGATGTAGAATTTGAATTCACCTAGAAGGATATAGAATTTGGATTCACTAAGAAACAAATATAAATCATATTCACTAAGAAATAAATAAAATTCGGATTCACTAAGAATGAAATAGAAATTAGATTCACTGAGAAAGAAACAAAAATTGTATTGAGATGATTATAGAGAAGACTCAAAAAGAAAATTATAGAAATTTTATGAAGAGTTGAAGAGTTCAAACGTGAAATTAAATTTTTTATAAATCTCAAATAAATCTAAGGAGGTTTGAATAAGTAAAATTTGAAGTTTTAAATGCAATAGATTTTCATAGTTTTTGAAATCTGAGGAAGCAGGGAATGTTTTCAAGTTTCTTAGTTTTATTTTTAAAGTCGTCTATAAATACTTTCTTAGATCATTCATTCATTTGTGAAATTTCATGAAATAGGAAAAGGAAGAGTGCTGAATAAATCAAGTGAGTGTCATTATTGGATAGAGATCTCATAAGGAGGATTAGACGGCTGAATGTTTGTTTACCGACTTGAGAAATATTGTATTAAGAAGATCATGTTTAGTCAATCGTATTTAGTCGATCGTATTGAGTCAATCAAACTAATGTACATCATATTGAGTATTTAAGAAGAGTTTGGGTTTTTAATATTGCGAATGGATTCATCATATTGATTCCATCATATTGATAGAATTGGATCCAGACTCATCGTATTGAGAGAATCAGATTCAGCATCATCTAATTAAGAAAATCAGATCCATCCAAATCAGACTGAAGATTCAGATAGGAAAATTTTTATATCAGTTTCAACAAAGTCTTTATTCTATTGTTAGGGTCAATTTTTTTATAAGTAAACATTGTAAACTAGTGGGATTCAGTATAATTTTTCCTATTAGGATATAAAAGGTTTCTAACAGGAGTTGGCATAAGTTGTATTCACTTCTTCGTAATAGTGGATTTCTATAGACCCATGAGAGTGGCTATGGTAAGTATGTAGGTTCCCACACTAAGGTAGAGCCTTGTAAATCTTTTGTTCTTTAGTTGATTTACTATTTTTTCATGCATGAGTATTTACTAAAAGTTGATAAGGAAATAAATCCTAACAGGTTGTAGGGGTTAAGTTTCTAAAAGTTTTGAAACTTATAAAAATTGAACAACTGATTCAACCCCCCCCCCCTATCTCCACCACCACCACCTTCTCAGTTGTTATTCGATCCTTTAAAACTTCACACTCTGATGGTATAGTACCCATAACCTAACTCCATAAGAGGGTTCCACTCATAAGGTAGAGGACCCATGTCCTAACTCCATAGAAGGGTGCCAATCAAAAGGTAGAGGAACCATGCCCTGACTCTATAGGAGGGTGCCACTTAGAAGTCAGAGGACCCATGCCCTGACTCTATTGGAGGGTGCCACTCAATAGGTATTCCTAGAGGACATACACCTTAGTTTTTAAGTGGGTACCACTTAGTAAGTATTGTTAGAGTAAATGCACCCTACTGCGTCGGGGGGTACCACTCAGCATCTGTATAACAAGTATGGAGAACCTTCACCCTAGTTAGAAAAGGGAGTACTATCCCCATGGATAGAGGACATGTGCCCTGGTGTGATAGGGGAGTGTCATCTTTGCATATGTACTCTCTGATGATCCTATCTGATCATTTTCATTATCAAGCATCTCTCAAATAATCATCATACTCAGAAAATCTTGAATCATATCTCAAAATCCACTATGAAATTCACCATCATATTCTACTCATAAAAACACTCAGGATAGGCAACTCATGTTCTGAAAGCCGAGTCCAAATTAATGAGATGTGAGAGGTAGATAATTCGTAAGGAGGTACACAGTGTGAATGGGGTCCACATAGTGTGTGACCTCACCTCATCTCTTATCCATGTACCTGGTCATTCCCAGGTACTAGACCGTACCTGGGTACCATTGGGCATTCTTGTGTACTCCTAGAGTACATAGTGTTTTTAACCAAAATACTAAAGAATGTATGAGGCTCGTTGTCATTTTGATGGGCTAAAACATAATTCCACTAACATGTCATCACAAGTGGACATGAATGTACAAACATATCACACTATTTTGATCCTCAAGGAAAAATGCTCAGTATAGGCTATTTACTTTCCCAAATCAGGCACCTGATGAGAAAGTCATATTTCACCATATAACACATGAACAGTGCTACATATTCCCAAGCCAAAAACCCAAATTAAGTACCCAATATTTATCTTAAAACAACTGCCTCAATATCATGGTCATGATACTATAGATTCCATGTCATTCCAATATCGTATGAAGGAGTTACTACAGATAAAAGATTTCAAAATAATAATAAAAATATTATTTTTTATTATTTTTATCAGGAAATTCATGGGCCTGATCCATGAGCCTGAAAAAGTTATCCATAAATATTCTTTAAATGAAAGCCTTCAAGTCAAGATCATTATGCCACAGACAAATCTCCAATCCAACATCTCGGTTAAAAGATATAACCAAAACAAGATTCTTTAACCAAAATAATAATAATAATATTATTATTATTATTATATCTATTCAAAATGAAGGAGGTGCATGGCCTCTCTCTCCATTTTCCATTTGCATGTATAGTGCCTAATTGAAAAAATATTCCCTTTTTTCATTTTCTTTTTATTATAATTAATAATATTGTTATTATATAAAACTTTTAACTTAGAGGTTGGATCCGCGTGGTCTCCCACCTTGACCAAAACATGCAATGCCTCCCACTTAAAAACCTCATTTAAAAACATTTGTTACTTTTTATTTTTATTTTATTATTATCATTAATAATAATAATCATAACCTTTATTATTATTGTTAAAAATGATAATAACTCCAAATGTGTTGACCATGTTCAACCACCTCATTATAGATCAAATTCCACCCACTATCACATCCATGTTGAGGAGCCTCCACCATGAGACCTCATACGTTCCCTCCACTCAAAACCAATCTTGTCACACCTCACATTATTGCCATGCAGAAATCAGGAAAACGAGGACCACTAATATGATCTCCATCCACCTTCGATCAACCACCATTCTCATCACACCTCAATCATGAACCCGCACCCGTGGTACTGATCTAGTCCATTTGAAAATCACCATCCCACTCATTATTCACACAATCATCAAGATTTTTGGGGTTTGATCGTGCTCAAACCTACCCTGATATTGTCAAACCGTGACCCCATGGGCCAATAGTGAAGAAGGTGAAGAAAATTGGGGGAGAAGCGCAAAAACAATGGTGCAAACATAGATGAAAAAGTGTTATTGTCCAATGATAATATATTGGTAATATCCATGTTGATAACCTAGAAAAAACAAGAATAAAACAAATTTAATAAATTTAATTCATCTTTGGGTCTCATGTGAAGAATATACAATTGCATAATCAAAAGTAGATAATAATTCGTGCTTCAATGATTTAATTAAAAGGGGAAGAAACCAAAATTTATGAGTCCTAACATAATTATGGATCGATCATTGGTGAAAAATCCATCCACTAGTGATGAAGGGGATTATCCCGCTGCATTCTTATTTCATCTCACAATTATCCTCGATTCGATTGCTTTTCATTCTTTGATCTCGATCCACCGATGAAGGTCATAATAGATCCTCTCAAAAACCTCTCAGGGATATGTGAATAATCCTAGAGAAATTTAATAAAGAAATATTTATAGAGGATTATATTTAGGTCATTTAAATTAAAATAAATAAATTAATAATTTATTTTAATTTAAACACGCCCGTCAACTTCCAACTCATCTGAACGTTCGGCGTCGACCAACTTTTGATCATGCCTAGGGTAAACCCCATATTCCATATTTAACCATGATCTCAAATTTACAATATGAGACTTTGTTCATGATATATTACATTATTTATGAAAAACTAGTTGGGCATGATAAAAATATATTTAATATTTTTATAAAATTAATTTCAGGCTCACCGGGCCTCGGAATCTCAGATCGTCTCATCTTCTGGCACCAAAAATATTATTATAAATATTCCAAACTCTTAAATAGTAAAACTAGAGTCTTTACATTATTTCCTTCTTCAAATATTTTTGTCCTTGAAAAGGAACAAACTAATAAAAAAGGTGGGGATACTAAGCCTGCATCTGGTTCTCTCACTCCCATTTCCACTCAAGAATCTCAAGAGGCTACAAAACACATATCAGTACCTAATGCTCAGCCTTCACCTTCTAACATGTGAGATACCAAGAGATGAAATCGGTAAAGATCCACCTCATGTCAGACCACCAAAACTATCACTTAAGGTTTCTATACAACTTCCCTACACCAGTATGTACAACTAAATGAAAAGTGTGAAACTCCCTCATCAACTCTTTTTGTAAAATAGCTAGAACCATCATCCATCTTTAGAAAAAGATAATGATATTACCTTATTCATAAAATCCATATAGTAAATATTCTAATGATATCTAGTCACACAAGATATTCAAGTATATATCCCTAAGTTCTACCTCCCTAACTCACTGAGGAAGTGAAACAGTAACAACCATCAACTGGACGTATGTTGCACCATCCTCACCCACAAGGTTAAACTATAAAGAGTTCAATTATTCCATCACCTCGCTTGACAAAATGGGATGGAAAACCTCACTATGAACATCTTCTCCTGCATCCATGCCTTAGGTGTTCCTCAAGCTCACGTCGGTTCAACCACTATAGGGTCCACTATCACTCCCATGGTTGAGAAGACATATCCCAAGAAGTGGACCTTCAAATATAGAAATGAATCCATGTGATCTTTCATGTGGATATCACTCCTAGATCATGTCAAGAACCATCCTCTTGTGTCTTTCATGCTCCAACCCTAACACTAAGGACACAAGGGTACCATCGTAGAAGACTATCATGAACAGATCCAAGAAAGGATAAGGATCCAGCACATAAGCCTTGCTAGATTTTCTAGGGTATTAAACATGCCAAATTATATCACTAAGGACTTGAAGAAACCACTGAGGCTCAAGAAATTCATGATTGATACATCCAACTCTCAAACTTGGTGTTAGTGATAACTTATCTTGAGGTCAAACTTCAAGAACCACTTTCCACCAATCCACTTGTCGAAGAAGTCATCTATTCTTGGGGGTGGGTACTCCTCCATGGAAATCACCTAACTTGGATGATGTCAATCCACACCTAACCTCAAGCTCTCATCCACCTACCAAGAAAAAAATGCATGGTTGTCTAGATGAACACACAAGGTCTTACAGATCACTGCCTTTATAGACTCCTCTAGCCGTACTACTAGCTCTCACATCCCCATGGGATTATCCTATGCTCTATTGAAAACATCAGGGTTATCCCTCATGAAATTATAGGTAGAGGTTCATCTCATAGTGGGGTGGTAAACATGGCACATCCTTAGGAAATATTTCATCAATCCCCAGCATCGATGCAAGAATCTGAGAGACAATAACATCCATTACTCCAAGGGTAATACAAGTCAACTAATAAATCGACTATAACCACATATGAATGAGTTTCTCTTGCTTTGCCCAGGGATCATTCCTCCTCAAAGGAGGAAAACCCCATCCCAAAAATCAAAATCATTACCACACTAACTGGTAGTAATCATCTGAGAATGAATGATAGATGAAAATTACATACTGAGGAAAACATCATATGATCCCACAACAGCTATGGGAATATTTCATGTGAGGATCACTTTATCCTTATAGTTTCAGGTCACACCGTCAGTATAAATGGGTGATCAGTGATCCTCTCTACATGAGCCTCCAACACAAGTGTTGAGAAAAAATTTCTCAACTGGTATTACTGGGTCTAGAACATGGGATGTGCCCTGGGAAATATAGTTTACGACTCTATTATATAATTGAAATTGGATCATTGGAGACACGTGTCATTCACCGAACTACACTTAATGTTACTGAGTCATAAGCTCCTACAACCTGAATCTATCCATTCCCTTACCCACTAGTTCACCTCAACCAAATCCCACTCTGACACTATATCGCATCAGAATTATCTCAAACATGCAATTCAAAGGAACTCATCCACCACACCTTGATATTATGCACTTTAAGACGACATTGACTTGCCTATATAAGTTTTGATTGCATCAAAAGAACATTACTTGAAGTGGGAAGTGTCAATATTCCTTAAATATCTGAATCCACATTGAACAATACCAACATAGTTCTCTACCAATACCATATGTCACCATTGTGAAGTCTCACTACTAGGACCACCATCAAGAGTGGTTATATCCAAGTAGGACATTCACAACACAGGCTCAATCCAATCCTCTAACACACAATAAGGGGTAGCATGGATCACCATGAAACCTAGGAAGTATCTATATTTGAAACCTATGATGTACACTCAATCTAGGTGCATCATCTATCAGTACCTCTATATCCATAAGATGATCCATAGAGAGGACTGGTTTGCAATGCAACCATACAATCAGTTAAGGTCTGCATAAGTTGGAAGACCCAAACCACAGGCTTGAGTCAAACCTCTACTTCTTGAGGGTTTGTCGCATAATAGAATCTCAGTGGTATTTATTGTTGTAACATGGGTAGTGCACTAAGATTGTGCACATACTTTTCCTACTCTACTAGTATAATGTACTAATCAAGAGGTGGGGGTGCTGCTTCCTTCCCTCCTAGAGGAAAGATCACGTGAGATGAACCATAAACTAAGGTCTCATCACTCATCGGATCATAGTCACGATTCTGAATCAATAACCTGGTTCTCTATCTTCACGAATGCATCTTGAATGTTAACAAGACGTACCATAGTAAAATGAGTATATATATATATATACAGAGCTGACTCAAGAAGTAAAATCAAAGTAATTAATTCTATATGATGCATGAATAATTGATCCTTGTAACCGAAGTCTTGGTATGCTAATTTAATAAGAAAATATTCAAAGTCCTGGTGTATGGATACGTCAACTACTGCACTAACACTAGATTCCCTAACTTGAAATTCTCACTTGAGAAACTTTGATATCATTTCTCTAAGTCACAACCAAATCCACATCATGGGTCTAACTCCAAACACTGATCTAAGAACAAACCTAAACCTCAAACCCATGAAGTGTCATAACACTTATGATTGGCTATCCTCTTTTATACCAATTTGTCACGATCGGACTCACTGATGCCCACTAGTCCAGTGGAAGGACAAGCCGCAACTACCCCAAGACCACCTCTATAGGCTGGGGTTTGGAGACAAGTGTTGAAAGGCATAACTAATATGGGAGGCCATTTCTTAGGTACCTATACTCATGCACCCTACCATCTCCATATAGAATTGAAGAGGAATAAAAATAAAAGATAGTAACATCTAGAGTAAAAACCACTCATGTAATAACCTCTAGGGAATATAAAAGAGGGTGATAATGTAATCCAAAACGTAAATGGGAAAAATATAGGCCCAACTAGAAAATATGTCCCAATATGACACTAATTTGAAAAGTAAATGTTGAGAGAGCCCAGCTCCATATCTCCAAGGCTCGACCACCATATGTGGTCAAATGCATCCAGGTATCCCTATGCTCCTTTGAAATCACTGTTGATATGTATGTCATCTATATAAGTTGCAACATGTGTAGGAGAATCCCATGAAAGGTTGAGTATATACATACCTAACAGGACACCCTGAAAACTTAATAGGGGGTGATAAAAGACACGATAGAAGTATTCATCTCAACCATAACAAGAGAATCCAATACTTATATATACATATATTCTCATAAAATAAACCTAGATGAGAGAGAAAGGGGATCTTTATTTCATATCCCATACCAAGAATAAGATTCTTCCAATAATTCCAAGAGGTACATCAATGATTCCCAATATCTTGTGTGTCTTTCTGAAGAAGTATCCATGTTAAACCACACCTCGACACTATATCTCACAATTTAGGGGACATAATATCTATGTAGAGGACCCATACCCTGGTACAATAGGAGGGTGTCACTTCGTATATATAGAACCTATGCCCTCACTCTGTAGTAGGGTGCCACTCTGATGGTAGAGGCTACATTCCCTGACTTTGTAGGAGGTCACCACTCAGAAGGTAAATGACTCATTCCCTAACTCTGTAGGAGGGTGCCACTTAGAAGGTAGAGGACTCATGCCCTTACTCCGTATGAGGATGTCACTCAATAGGTATCTATATAAGACATTCTCCCTAGTGTCTGAGGGGGTGACACTCAGTATATATTGGTAGAGGACCCATTACCTAGTGTGTTAGGAGGGTTCCACTCAGCATATGTACAATAAGTATAGATGACCTTCTCCATATTATATTAGGGGAGTACTCTCTTTGTGGATAGAAGAATCACACCCTGGTGTGATAGAGGAGTATTATCTCTATATTTTTAATCTCTGATGATCATACCTGATCACTGTCATCATCAAGAACTGCCTAAAGAAGCATCATGCTATGAAAATGTCACATTATATCTCAAAAGTCACTACGAAGTCCACCATCGCATTCTACACATAAAAACACTTAGGATAGGCTACTTGAGGGCTGAACTTAAAGCCCAAACAAATGATATATGAGAGGTAAAAAATCCATAAAGAGTTACACAATGCGTATGGGGTCCACACAGTGTGTGACCCCACATCATCAATTAGTCGTGTACCTGGACATGCCCGGGTATTGGATCGTTCCCATGTACTTACAGAGTAAAAATCCTATCCTTCCGAAATACTGAAGAATGCATGAGGCTCATCATTATTCTAATGGGATAAAATTTAATTCCATTGACATGTCATTGCAAGCTTCCATTAATGGACAGATAGATCAAACTGTTTTGATCCTTGCAGAAAAACACTCAGGATAGTCCATTTACTTACCTAAATCGGACACCCAATGAGAAAGTCACATTTCATCATATAATGCACAAATAGTGCTTCTTGGTTTCATGCCACAAACCCAAATTAAGTACCTGATGTTGTTCTTGAAATGTCTACCTCAATATCAAGGTCATGATGTTGTAGACTATGTGACAATACATTGTCGTATGAAGGAGGTATGACAGATACAAGATTCTACAATAATATTAACAATATTGTTATTATTATTTTTATTTTTAATTCCATGGACCCGAGCCACAAGAATGAAAAAGTTATCCATTAATGGTCTTAAAATGACAATCTCGATGTCAGGATCATGATGTCACAAATGGATCACCAATCTGATGTCTCGGTTAAAAATATAACTGAAACATGATTCTTTAACCAAAGGTAATATTATTATTGTTGTTGTTGTTGTTGTAATTGTTGTTGTTGTTTTTATTGTTGTTGTTGTTGTTGTTGTTGTTGTTGTTGTTTTTGTTTTTGTTGTTGTTGTTGTTGTTATATACAAAATGAAGGAGGTGTATGGTTTCTCTCTCCATTTTCTTTTTTCTCGTACTGTACTTACCCAAAAAAACCTTTTTCATTTTTGTTTTATTATAATTAATAATATTGTTATTATATAAAACATTTAACTTAGATGTGGGACCCACATGTTCTCTCCCCTTCACCAAAATGTACAAATCCTCCCACTTAAAAACCTCATTTAAAAACTTTTGTTACTTTTTTTCACTTTTATTATTATCATTAATAATAATATTCATCACCTTTATTATTATTATCAACAATAATAATAATTTCAACCACATTGACCACATCTGACCACCTCATCGGTAATCCAAGTTTGGCCACCATCGGAACCACGCTGAGAAACCTCTTTCATGAGATCCCATATGTGGCCTCCACTCAGAACTGATCTCATTACATTGTACATTGTTGCCGCATGTAAATCGGGAAAATGGGGATCACTAATCTGATCCTGAACCACCTCTGATCAACCACTATTATCATCACACCTTGATTTCATCCTCAATCATGAAACAGCACCCATGGTACTAATATTATGTTATAAAATCACCATCTTTATTGTTGTCCACACAACTGTCATGATTTCAGGTGGGTTTATAGTGCTCAAACATACCCTGGTGATGTTAAACTGTAACCCTATGGGATAATGGTGAAGAACATGAGAACGGTGGGGGAGAAACACAAAAACAAAGGTTCAAACATAGATTACCAAGCATTATTTTCCAATGATAATAGATCAGGGATATATGTGGTCAGAACATGACAAAAACAAGAATAAAAATAATAAAATAAATTTAATTTTTCTATAAATTTTTTGAATTATGAAATTCCATTTTACTATTTTCATATTAAAATTATACCATGTTTATTATGTTATTTATTTTTAATATATTACATGCATGAAAAAATAAATATTTTATTTTATTTTATCTATATTTTCTATTGGGGTCCTTTTTGTTTGTTGGGACACTTATATGTTGCATGGTCCTTCTTCTTTGTGACTTGGTCTTTGGTTGGTCCCACTGCCCATACGCACTTACTTGTTTAGCGATCCGTGCAAGATTTATTCCTCGCAATTGATCTGCATATCCGCATTCTTGATCAAAACCATCCACCTATGTGTATCACTTAATTACATTTTTGGAATTCTGTTTCCTATGGATTCGAGGTACATTCTAGTTGGATAATCCATTAGGAATTCCAAGAATTTTTAGGGGGAATTGATCACCCATTACGTATTGTCACTTTGGCCTCTTGATCATTCATCTTTCCCTTCTCTTGGTTATGGATCTCAGTTTCCTCTAGAAAACCCCTAGATTATCATCACTATTATGTTTCAATGGAGCTCTATATAGGAATATCGCTCTCCCTAGGATCATCTTATTACTGATTATATGTTGGAGATAACATCCTTACTTGGAGGAGGAAGTGAATCTCCTTCCCGATGATAGTTCCATGAGTGTGATAGGAAGAATAAGAACCTTTTGAGTCGAGGTGTGCCACACATTAAGCTTTCAGTGTGAAGAGAACAGGATCACCAAAGTTTCTTAAAACTCTTATACTATAGGTATTGTTTGTGTTTTTTTGGTTTCGTTTACTTAAAAACTTTTAAATCATGTACTTATATTCTTATTATTATGGTTCTTACTAGTTTTCACCTATATCATTTTGTTTTCTTTTGAGATAAATAAAAATCATGAATATGGGTGGTGTTCTTTCCATGTGTGTAGGTCCCCACAGAAGAAAATCATGTTAAATAACTATGTTCTTTCTATTTATTTTACTTTCTTACATCTTAAGATAAGACATATACTCTTTGGGTAAACATGTCAAAAACTAGATTCTAAATTGAGAAATTTGATGGAGATAATGACTTTAACCTTTTTAGAATTAAGATGAGGTCTATGTTGGTTCAGAAAGGCCTAATTGATGCCATTTGTGGGCCTAAGAAACACATTTCCACTATAAATGAAACCGAACAAATCACTACTGAGTATGAAGATGTAGCCCCTAATGTGTTAGTTAAATAACATTGCTCTTTACTGCTTTCATTAGGTGATAAATTTCTAATAGAAGTTTCTTATGAGTCTATTTCTAATGGTATTTGGCTTAAACTGGAGATATTATACTTAACTTCTTCATTGGTTGTTAGGATTTATAAAAAACACCACATGTTTACATTTAAAATGAAACCTAGTAGTTTTATTAAATCCCATCTTGATGAATTTAACATGGATATGTTATATCATCCCAAAATTAATGAAATTTTCAATGATGAGGATAAATAAATAATCCATTTAATATCTTTAGATAATGCCTATATCACAATATTTGAAACAACGATGTATGGTCGAGACTCCCTAACCCTTGAAGAGGTTAAGTCAACCCTTCTTTCTAAAGAACTACACTCTAAACCTAGAGTCAAAGGTGAGGTAGATAGTTTATTTTCTAGGGGAGGACCACATTTAAAGGGTAAAAGGAAAAAAATTACTAAAGATAAAAGAAAGAACAATAAGCACCTTAAACCTAGATCTGACTTTAAGGAAATAAAAGTCACTTTCTTTCATTGTGTCAAACCAGTTCATATTAAGCCCGAATGTAGGAAACTAAAACATGTGTTTGAATCCAAACAACCTATTGATCAGTCCCTTCTAGTTAACCCAGGTTATGACACTATCTAAGTTTTAAATGTTTCCATCCATGAACTCAATCAAGAGTGGGTCTTAGACTCAGTTTGTTCCTTTCACATGTTTCCCTTTAGAGATTCATTCCTAGATTTTGTTGAAAGTGTATAAGGATATGTCCTATTAGGAAATAATAAGATTTGTAAGGTAGAGGGAAGAGGTTTTGTTTTGTTATAACTTGATGATCATTACATCATCACATTATTAGATGTATGGTTGGTTACCAACCTTTATATAAACCTAATTTCCTTAGGGATCCTAGACCAAAAGGGGTTTACTTTTAGGTCTGAAACAGGTTGTCTAAAAATCTATAGAGTCTCTAAAACCATCATTAAGGGAATCTTATCAATGGGTTGAATGTCTTGAATGGAAAGACCCATTCAAGGAAGTTGTCTAGTGTCCACAACACCAACACTAGTAATACTATGATTTGTTAAAGGAGATTCAGGAATTTTAACTCCAAAGGCTTGGAATAACTCAATAAGAAAGGGCTATTGAGTGAAATCACACCTACCAGTCTTCCAATTTTTGAATATTGTGTGATGGTAAAGGCCAATAGAGTTACCTTTAATAGGTCCTCCTTTAAATATTCCATCTCCCTTGAATACATCCATTCTGACCTATGGGGTCCATCTAGGACGGCCTCCCATGGTATAGGATCCTATTTTGTCACCTTTATAGATGAATTTTATAGAAAATTCTGGATTTAAATTCTAAAGAATAAATATGAGGTTTTGAAAACTTTTAAAACCATGAAAACTTTGGTTGAAAAATAAATTGTGAAGAAAATTAAAACCATGAGAACAGATAATGGGCTAGAATACCTATCCACTGAATTCATTCAATATTGTGAATCTGAAGGTATTAAATGGCATAGAACTATTAGAGAATCTCCCTGACAAAATGTCCCAGTAGATAAGATGAATTGGACTATTTTAGAGAGTATGAATCATGCTTGCATTCTCGGTTCTCCCAAAATATTTACAATAAGAGGCTATTAGGACTACTATTTAAATTAGTAATAGGTTTCCTTCTTATACTAATCAAGTTAAAACACCTGAAGATTTTTGGAATGGAAATCCTCCCTCCTATACATGCTTAAGAGTCTTTGGTTGTACTACTTATGCTCATATTAAAACTGATAAACTAGAATAAAGAGATCTCAAATTCATCTTTATTGGGTATCCAAATAGTGTTAAGGGGTATAAACTCTAGGTAGATAAACTTGGTTACCAAAAGTATATTATAATTAGGGATGTTGTTTTTCATGTGTAATAATTGGAATTGTTATAAATAAAATTCACCTTTTGATTTAATTAAATGTCTTATTATGTAATATGGTTATAGAAAACATATGCACTTATTTTGGTTTATTATATCCAATTGAATTTAAAATACCATTAATTATCATTACCATTGATAATATATCCTTTTAACATTGATCACATGATTAGTATAAATATAGGGTTTTAACAAATCCAATTGACACAGACAAAGGAAGTAATGGACTCAACCAGTAGGATCGTAACCTATGAAGCCCATTTATTAGAGATTCTAGGAGAGATAGTATCACTGGGATTTTTCTTCCACCAATCCCAAGTTGATATCCAACAACTTATTCATGGTTGAAACTATTTATGGGAGAATTTTAAGCTCATCGAGATCACGGCCCAAACCATATATGTGAAACCACCCCATGAAAGTGTCACTTTTGTGTACCTTACTCTCAGGGTGTTTTTTGGTGTATTAAAGGGATATGTATTAAGACCCTATAATTATGAGTATGTATATTATTTTGTATAAAATAATGAATATATTTTCATCCTATTATGGTTACTTTATAAATGTTTTTTATTTTGATATAATAAAACACAAATAGTATTTTTGGGTAATATTCAAATTCAATTAAATAATTTATGTTGATGAATTAATAAATTTTCTAAATAGATAATATTTTATTAAATAATTTTTATTAAAAATAAATTATCGTATAATTTTTATGAAGTCAAATGTAATTTTTATAAGGGTTCAAAAATGTTATTGTCAAAAAACCTAGCATTTCTCAATAAATGTAAATTATTATTTTAAAAATGAAAATGAACATATTTAGAAAAAAAATTAGATAAAATTAATATATTTTTTCAATCAAATCACCAAAATTATCCAATGGTGAATTTTTCATAATTTTCTGAGATAGTCAAATTTTTGGGTAAAAATTAAATACTCTATAAATATACTTTGTGTGTTATGACATAATAATGACCCAAAAGTTATGTAATAAATACTATAAAATGTATCCACAACCAAAAATATTCTTTATATTTAAAATATTTTAATTTTAAGTTTATTTGATTAATTTTATAAATCCATTATGAATCCTTCAAAACCATTGATATATTTTAAGGTTTTAAAATCATTTATTTAAGAATATGACTCACATATACATAATAAAGGGTGTTATTTTATTAATTTTATCCCTTGTAATTATAAAATAATTATAATCACTCCCATTTGGTAGAAACCATGGGAAAAAACCATGGTATGGTTTGTGGTTTTGGTTATTTTATTATGTAGAGTCCAAAACCTAAATAATAAAGAAATCACCCTATTTTATTATATAAACCCACCCAAGAACCCATTTATCTTCACTCAAAATACTAACATCACATCCATAATCTTCTCTATGGTCTGTAAAGTCCTCCCAAGATTCCCCCAAGCTCCTAATAAGCCCCTACCAACTGTTTGGATTCACACACTCAAATAAGAGCTCTTTTCCTTTCTATTATTTATTCGAGTATCTTCTTTACCTTATGTCATTTATCTGAATTTACTCATGATTTAATATGTTATTACATATCCCCCATACTGTAAAATTTATTTAAAAATTATTAGATACCCATTTCTCTCTCATCAACCTAATTTTATGAATTTTTAAGCGACTCTGTTATGCTGTCGAAGTTTCACCGCAATTTTCCATGACAAAATAATTGTGTAGTGAATACCATAATCATTCCCTATCAAGGATATTCACCTTTATACACTTATAATTAATTGAATTGGGACTTAGATTTATTTATTCCACACTCCTTTATCTTGTAATAAATTATTGTGATGAATGAATCCATGTTATATGATCTATGTGACACACTTAAGCATGAAAATGAATTGAAAGTGATGGGTGTGCCCATAATTATATAGCCTCCAATGCATTGGGTAATGTTTAGTATCATGAGACATCATGTTAGTATATGTAGTAAACCTTATTCCTTTATTGGACTTTTTCCACCATGATTTCTTATCATTTTAGCCTTGACCTATGTTTATGATGCAGTGTTTTAAGTTGTTACCACATTTATCATGTTATAATTATCATGTTATATCATGTCTCATTGTTCATGTTTATGATTCCTGCTTTTTTTATACCCCATTGATATGCCTATTTTATAACATGTATCACCTTATTCCATGTTTATTCTCTTACTGGGCTTTATAGCTCACCCCTTTCTTATGTTTTTCCCCAGGTTATCCCATGCAGTTTTAAAATCCATGGAATTTTAAAAGCATGTTAAGGGAGTTTTCAATAATGTTGTTGTATCCCATGTTCAAGTTGTTATTATATATACCTAATTCCCAAATACACTATAATTTTCTATCTTTCAGGTTGTATTATGTGTACTTTTATGTAATAAATCATGAATTAATGTGTAATAAAGAACATGATTGTTATAGTTTGTATCAAAGGAAAAGTTTAGTTATTTTTGGGATTAGGATTAGAAAACTCTAGATAAAGTATTAGGGATAAGACTAAGTATAAGAAAACATCCCTAAATTTTGGTAAGTATATAGTAATTGGTTTATCAAGAAAATAAATCCCTATTTGGATACTAAAAGTGGATGTTATTCTGGAACATATGTACCTAGGGGTAACAACTCCGACAAGGTGTGTTAGGCTTGACTAGGTGTAACCTGGTACACGACAACGAGACTTATTACGCACCTGGTTTGAAACTCCCAAGGGATATGTTTTGGTAAATTCATAATCTCATTAAGAACCATTATTAAGGGAATAAAAAATTACCATAAGAGTATATGTTAGGAAGTAGATCATGGATAACATAGATTGAAGCCTATAAATTCATAAGTTAAGAAATAAATGTAATTTATAATTTGTATCTTTATTTTTATTGGATTACCCATTTTATGTGTTTAATAGTTTAAAAATTCTCATCCCTAATTTTCCTTTTATTATAGACAATGGCCTAAAATAGGAGGAATTGGGTAAACAACCAATGTGACGGGTAATGTGATGACTGCCCTGATGAGATACCCAACCCGATGGGAGTGAGAATTTCAAACTTTATAATGATACTCTCTCATCTAACTCATATTCTGAATATAAACCTTTATTAGTAGGAGAGTCAAAATCTAACTAATATAGAACAAGTTTTGATTGAGAGTTTTATGTGGCAAAGACCTACAACTTTCATCTGATCCCTTAATCGCGGAACAATGGATCAAATCCACTGAAAAGATCTTCCCAATCCTTTAATGTTCTGAACAAGAAAAGGTTCTACTGATTTTTTATTTTATGGAGGATGAAGTTGATCAGTGGTGGAAATTGGTCAAGAATACAAATCCTGGAGAAGAGATTGAAGCAATGGGGTGTAAGGAGTTCCGAAAAAAAAATCGATAAATATTTTCCTCTTGCTCTTTGACTTAAAATGGAAATGGATTTCCTTAACCTCAAGAAAAAAGACAAAAAAATATATCATGAGTATGAGGAAAACTTCACAATAATTACATTACACAACTCTAGATTTATCATTATCCCCAATTACAAGGTTGACCATTTCTTTGCTGGGCTAAAACCTAGTCTACAAAAAGCCTTGACGGTCTGTGACTTTGATAGCTGTGAGAAAATTTTCCTATGTGACCTCAAATTTGGAATGGATATTAGCGAATCTCAAGGGTATCATAGGGATAAGAAGTGGAAAGTCAAGTTTAATTCTGGTGGTCCAATGGATAAATCTAGTGGTACCAAGAATTTCAACATCCCATTTATCAAAGGTGTGGAAAGAAGCACCCTAGAAATTGACTAAGGGGGGTGAGGAAATTATTTAGGTGTTTGAAGGAAGTGCACCTATATAATGACTTTTTATAGGAGAAACCCACTAATGCGATATAGGAAATGAATACTCTGGTCAACCCTCAACACATTTTCCATTAGTTCAACAGCAAGGAACTGTGGCACTTTTCAAACCAATATACTAAGCCAAGGGTTTTCAGAGAAAACCAACAACCTCTAAGGTAGAAAGGGCAAGATTTTTCCACCACAAAGGTGTGATTGTTATTCAATCAAGGATAGTGAACATAATTTTTTATTCTGGTTCTACACATTCCTTCATATCATGAAAATTTAGTAGAATTATTCAAACACATCCACAAAGCATAGAAGTAGAGCTGTTGGTGAAAATGTAAAATGGGGGAATTATTACATCCTGAGTATATAACTCATTATCTATCATAATTTGTGGTATGAACTTCCTATAAAACCTTTTCATACTCCCTTTGGTGTAATTTTATGCAATTATGTGTATGGATTGGATTTATCTATATAAAACCAACATAAATTTCCATGAGAAGGAAATCACTCTCCGTATTGTGAATCAACCCTTGATTCTGTACAAGTGAAAGGAGGAGGATGAATCTTATTTAACACCAACATCAAAATCATAGATATTATTTCCATATGATCAAGAATATTTATCTTAAATGGTTTAGTGTAAGGAAATAACTATCCTTGAAGAGATTCCTATTGTGATGGAATACTCTGATGTATTTCACAAGGAATTTTTTGGTCTTCCACCTAGCTGAAAGGTTGAATTTTCAATCAAGATTATACCTAGGGCATTTTCATTATCCAAGACTCTATATAGATTGGTTATTGTAGAACTTGAGGATCTAAATAAATAACTATAGGATAATCTTAATAAAGGGTTCATATGCCCAAGTTCTTCCCCATGGGGTGCACCAGTTCTCTTCGTCAAGTATAAGGATGGGTCAATGCACCTTTGCATTGATTATCATGATCTCAACAAGATCATTATAAACAACAAGTATCATCTTGCTATAATCGATGACTTATTTGATCAGCTACATAGAGAACAATACTTATCCAAGGTGGATCTACAGTTGTGATAGTACCAAGTTAGGGTGAAGAAGGAGGATATCCCAAGACTATTTTTTATACATGATACAGGCACTATGATTTTATAGTAATGCCTTTCAGACTCACTAATGCTATGGAAATAATTATGGACTTGATAGAGATTCTTTAGAGATAAAATTGACAAATGTGTGGTAGTCTTTATATATTTTATTCTAATATACTCCAAAATAAAGGAGGAGCATGAGGGGCATCTGATTACTATGCTAAAGACCTTGAGAAATGAGAATCTTTATGCAAAGTATAGAAAATGTGAGTTCAAGTTGAAGGAAGTCTCATTCTTGGGGCATATCTTCACAGGCAATGGGATATATGTGGAACCTCAAATACAAAATCAATTAAAGGATAGTTGAGGCCAAAATCTATGATAGATATCTGTAGTTTCCTTGAATTATTTGGGTATTATCATTGATTTGTGAGAAATTTCTCATGATTGTAAAACCCTCTAACCAATCTAACTCAAAAGGGAGTCAAGTTTGCTTGGAATGATGAATATGAAGAGAACTTAAAGGAACTAAAAAGTAGGCTTATCACTATGCCCGTTCTCACACTACCCACAAGTGTATATCTTTTTGTGGTATTCAGCAATGATTATAATAATGGATTGAGCTATGTGTTAATGAAAAATGAAAAATTCATAGTCTATTCTTCATGGTAGTTGAAAGTTTGTGAATAAAACTACCCAATGCATGATTTGGAGTTGGCTACAGTGATCTTATCTTTGAAAATATGGTGTAATTATCTCTTTGGGGAGAAGTGTGAAATATATACAGATCATAAAATACTCAAATATATATACACAGAAAGAGCTGAATATGTGCCAATGAAGATAGTTAGAGATTATCAAGAACTATGATTACTCGATTCACTACCATCCTATGAAAGTGAATAAATTGTCAAATTCTCTAAGTAAAAAGGATCCATCAATTTTATCATTGATGGAAATTGAGAAGGATCCAGTATTCTTAGACTTGAAGAGGATAGACATTAGAATCATAAAGAAAGGAACATAATCAATCCTTTTAAAAATGATTGATCAACTGTCACTTTTGGAAAAGATAAAGGATGCTCAAAGGGATGATGTGGGAATTTAGAAGAAAGTGGAAACTATAAGAAAAGGTAAATCCTCAGAGTTCAGTTTTAATGAAGGAGTTTTGAGATTTGGGTCATGACTATATGTACCATCAAATCATGAGTTAAAGAAGGAATTGTTGGAAGATGCACATAGTTTGACTTTCTCCATTCACCCAGGAAGCACAAATATGAATCAAGATCTCTGATAGAACTATTGGTGGGACTATATAAAGAATCATATCATTGAATATACATCAAAGTGTCAGGTATGTCAGAAATTGAAGGCTAAATGGAAAAAGTCTAAGTGGATGATGCAACCATTACCCATGCCAACATGGAAATTAAAAAACATTACCATGGACTTTGTCTCTATACTTCTGGATACATCTAGGGGAAATAATGCTATATGGGTTGTTGTGGATCATCTCACAAAGACATCTCACTTTACTGTGATTTGAGAGGATTTCCCACTGGATCAACTTGCACAGATATACATTAGATAAGTGGTAAGGTTGCATGGTATACCACTATTGATTGTGTCTTATCGAGATCCAAGATTCAAATCTAAGTTCTGGAAGAGTATCCAATATGATATGAATATTGAGTTGAACTTCATCACAACTTATCACCCTCAAATTGATGTCCAATCTGAGCAGACTATCCAAACACTTGAGGAAATGTTGAGATAATTCTCAATTGACTTCAAAGGAGGATGAAACCAACAACTTTCTCTCATTGAGTTCTCTTACAACAATAGTTTCCAATCAAGAATCCAAATATCTCTTTATAAATCTCTTTATGTGGAGAGGTGTAGAACACCCGCATGTTGGGATGAAGTTGGGGGTGAAAACTACAAGGTCCTGAAATGGTTAAGGAAATGGTGGAAAAGGTTAAGACCATTCAGAAGCACATCAAGGCTGCTCAGAGTCGATAAAAGAGTTATGCTAACAATCATCGATGAGACCTGGAGTTTGATGTTGGAGACATGGTATTCCTTTTAATATCTCTATGGAATAAAGTGGTGAGATTTTGGAAGAAGTTAAATCTTAGTCCAAGATACATAATCCCCTTTGAGATCTTTGTTCTCATCAGAGCATTGTCCTACCGACTTGAACTCCCACCTAACATGTCTCAAGTACATGATGTATTCCAAGTATCCCTCTTAAGAAAGTACATACCAAAACCCTCACATGTACTCAATCCATAGGTGGTGCCATTAGAGAATGATCTCTCATATGAGGAGCAACCAGTAAAGAGCATAGATCATAGAGACAAAGTTCTACAAAATAAGACAATTCACCTGATTAAAGTATTGTACAGAAACCAAAAGTTTGAAGAAGATACATGGGAATAGGAGGAAGTGATGAAGCAGAGTTACCCTCATCTTTTTTAGTGTGAAATAAAAATTTTGAGGCCAAAATTTCTTAAGGGGGGGAAGATTTTAATGACCCGAACTATTATAAATAAAATTCCACTTTTGATTTTATTAAATGTCTTATTATATAATATGGTTATAGAAAACACATGTAGTTATTTATTTTATTATATCTAATTGGATTTAAAATAAAATTAAGTATAATTGTCATTAATAATATAGTCATTGAATAGTGATCACATGATTAGTATAAATATAGGGTTTTAAAAAATCCAATTGACACAAACAAAGGAAGTGATGGCCTCAAGAGGTAAGATCATACCTTATGAAGCCCATTTATCGAAGCATCCAAGAGAAATAGCATCACTAGGATTTTACCTTGACTAAGCCCAATCTGAGATCCAATAACTTAATCATGAGAGAAACTGTTTATGAGATAATTTCAAGTTCATCAAGATCACGTCCCAAACCATATACATCGAACCACCCCATGAAAGTCTCAATATCACGCACCTTACTCTTAGGGAGTTTGATGGTGTAATAAATGGATATGCATCAAGACCCTATAATTATGAGTATGTATATTATTTTGTATAGAATAGTGAATATATTTTCATCTTATTATGGTTACTTTATAAATATTTTTTATTTCAATATAATAGAACACAAATAATATTTTTGGGTAATATTCAAATACAATTAAGGAATTTATTTTGATAAATTAATTGATTTTTGAAATAAATAATATTTAAAAATAATAATATTATTAAAATTAAATGATCATATAATTTTTATGAAGTCAAATATAATTTTTATAAGGGTTCAAAAACTATTATTGTCAAAAAACCCAAAATTTCTCAATAAATGTTTATTACTATTTTAAAAATGAAAATTCACATATTTATAAAATTATTTAGATAAAATGATTATTATTTTTGGAATCATAACATCAAAATTATCCAATAGTGATTTTTTTATAATTTTCTAATACATTAGAATTTTTTGTGTAAAATTTAAATACTGTATAAATATACTATGTGTATTATGACATCATAATGACCCAAAATTGATGTAATAAATACTATAAAAGTTATCTATAACCAAATATATGTTTTATCTTTAAAATAATTAGATTTTAAGTTTATTTGATTAATTTTATAAATCCATTTGGAATCATCCAAAACCATTAATATATTTAAAGTTTTTAAAATCATTTCTTTAAGAGTATGACTCACCTCCATATAAGAAAGAGAATTGTTTTATTAATTTAGGATCATGGACTTATAAAATAATGATATACACTCCCATTTTTCAGAAACCATGGGGTGGTTTTTGGTTTTGGTTATTTTATTATGTAGAGTCCAAAACCTGAATAATAAAGAAATCCCCCTCTCTTCCTATATAAAACCACTAAAGATCTCATTTATCTTCACTAAAAATCCTTAGAGTATGTCCATACTCTTCCCTACACCCTTTATAGTCCTCCCAAGGAACCCCCAATCTCTCAAGAATCCCCTCTCAAGCATTTGGAGTCACACGCTCAAGTAAGGGATCTTTTTCTTTCTATTCTTTATCCAAGTATTTTCTTTAACTTATGTCCTTTATCTTAATTTACTCATGATGTAATATGTTATTACATATCCTAAATACCTTTAAATTAATTTACAAGTTATGAGAGAGTCCTTTCTCTCTCATCAACCCATTTTTATTAATTTTTTAAGTGATGTTGTTATGCTGCTGAAATTTCACCACGGTTTTCCATGCCAAAACAATTATGTAGTGAATACCATAACCATTTCTTATCAAAGGTATTCACATTTATACACTTATATTTATTTGAATTGGTACTTACATTTATGTATTCCACATTCCTTAATCATGGAATAAATTATGATGATGAATGAATCCATGTTGTATAATCTATATGACACACTTAAACATGAGAATGAAATGAAAGTGATAGGTGATCCCAAAATTATATAGCGCTCCAATGCATTGAGTAATGTATAGTCTCATGAGATGTAATGTTGGGACATAGAGTGAACCTAATTCTTTTATGAGACTTTTTCTGCCATGATGACTTGGCAGTTTATCCTTGACCTATATTTATGATGCACTGTTTAAAGTTGTTTCCACATTTCTCATGCTATGATTATCATGTTATATCATGTCTAATTGTTCGTGTTTATGATTCCTACTATTTTTATGCTTCATTGATATGCTTATTGTCTAACATGTATCGCCTTATTCCATGTTTATTCCCTTACTGGGATTTATATCTCACCCCTTTCTTATGTTTTTCCTTAGGTTATCCCTTACAGTTTTAAAAGCCATTGAATTTTAGAAGCATGTTAAGGAAGTTTTCAATAATGTTGTTGTATCCCATATTCAAGATGTTATTATATGTACCTAATTCCAAAATATACATGAATTATCGATCTTTTAGGTTGTATTATTTGTACTTTTATGTAATAAATCATGAATTAATGTGTAATAAAGAAAAGGGTAGTTATATCATGAGTCTTCGTATCCTAAACCCAAGGTTGTCACATCCAGTAGCAGCGATCCATCCCTTGAACAGGCTGATAAAACTGAGCCTACCACCCAATTTGGGGATCCTATCAAACCCACTTCATGGGATGAACTGCCTACTATAGAGGTTGATTCCACCTCCAGTTGTGGTTCAGATTCTGAATTTGAACCTATTGCCACCAATAGGGACTATCAGTTAACCTGAGACAGAGAAAGGAGAGTCTCAAGACATCCTACTCAGTTCATCCAGTATGACATGTATTCATATGATTTCTATTTGGCCCAAGATCTTATAGATGATGATCCTATAACCTATAGTCAAGCCTTAAAGGAAAAAAAGAATCAAAGCAGTGGGTCTTTTTCATGGATGAAAAAAATGCACTCTTTAAGAAAAATCACACTTGGTTTATTGTCAATAAACCACCCAATGTAAAATTTATTGGTTCTAAGTGGATTTATAAGAGAAAAGAAGATAAAACTGAGGGAAATAAAATAAAATACAAACCAAGGTTAGTTTATAAGGGTTTCCTTCAAATAGAAGGCATTGATTATTCTGAAATATTTTCCCCTGTTTTTCAAGTATTCTTATATTCAAATTTTACTTACTTTTGCTACATATAATGATCTTCACATTGAATAATTGGATGTTAAAATTGACTTCTAGCATGGATGTTTAAATGAGAAACTCTATATGAAACCTCTTGATGGTTATGCTAATGAATTCAAACTAAATCAAGTATGTCTATTGAAGAAATTATTGTATGGCTTGAAACAAGACTCTAGGAAGTGGTATGTGAAATTTGATTCCGTTATGTTAGATAAATTATTTAAAAGGATTCAATATGATGCATGTGTTTATTTCAAATCAACTAAAAATTGTATGATTTATCTTATACTTTATGTTGATAACATGCTTATCATATTTAAAAATACGAGTCTTATCGTTACTAAAAAATATCAATTAGAAGACATGTTTGAAATGAAAGACTTAAGTATAGCTAGGAAAATATTAGGTGTTGAAATCATTAGATATAGATCAAATAAATTTCCTTAATTATCTCAATATGGTTATATTTTAAAGATTCTAAGGAGATACATGTTTGAATCTCTCAAACCTGTTAATGTACGTCTTGGACAACACTTTAAATTTTCTTTTGCACAAGCACCCACTGCTAATGATGATATTCAATTTATGTATAAAATCTCTTATGCTAAAATTGTTGGTATCATTATATACTTTATGATTTGCACTAGTTTTGACATAGTTTATGAAATTTTCACTCTTATGAGATTTATGACAACACCTGGAAAGCCACATTGGCATGCCCTAAAGTGGATTTTAAGATACCTATCTTGTAATTCTAATCTATATTTGTGTTGTGGGAAATATGTGGATATTGTTGAAATTATTAATAGATATATAGATGCTGAATATACAGGTAATATTGATACCAGAAAATCCTTGATCAGTTATGTGTTCACTGCCTGTGGTGGTCCCATTTCAAGGAAGTGAAACATGAAGTCTGTGGTTGCTCTTTCAACCACAGAATCTGAGTATATTTCCTTGAACGAGGTAGTGAAAGAAGCCTTATGGATTAAAGGATTGTCTTCTAAACTTTGTCTTTATAATTCTGTTATAAATGTTTATTCTAATAGTTCATATGCTCTTCATCTGTCCAAAAATTTAGTATGTCATGGTAAATCTAAACACATAGATATTATGAAATATTTTATTAGAGATGTTGTATAATTTGGAACCGTGTGTGTCAATAAGATACACCCTGATGATAACCCAGCTGATAGTTTGACTAAAGTCATGGTATTATCTAAATTCAAGTTTTATTTAAATATATTGAATTTGGTTTCTATTTTATAACTATAAGTGCAAGAACATCGCCAATTTCAATTAAAATGGTGGATATTTGTGAATTATGGTATTTCATTTTATTGTTTTCATATTGAAATTATGAAATGTTTATTTTTTCCATTTATTTTGAATATATTACATGCATGAAAAAATATTCAATTTATATTATTTTCTCTATATTTGCAGCTCAGCTTCTTTTTGTGTGTCGGACCTCTTATATACCGCATGAGCCTTCTTATTTGGGCCTTGGGCTTCATTCGATCTCACTGCCCATGCACACCTGCTTATTTAGAGACCCATGTGAGATTTATTTCTCACCGTTGATCCGAATAGTCGCCCACTTGATCAGAACCGTCCACCTGTGTGTATCACTTAACTACATCGCTAGTGTTCTGTTTCTCATGGATTTATGGCTTGTTCTAGTTGGCTAAGCAGTTGAGGATGCTAGGTGTTGTCAGGGGGAATTAATCACCCCCTGTGTAGTGTCGTGTCAACCTCTTGATCATTCGTCTTTCCCTTCTCTCGGTTCTAGCTCTCAGTTTCCTCTGGAGAATCCCTAGATCGTCGTCATCGTCGTGCTTCGTCAGAGCTTTATCCAGGTCTGTCACTCTCCCCAGCCTCATCTTTTTGTTGGTCATATGGTGTAGATGATGTCCTTCCTCGGAGGAAGAAGTGTGACCCCTTCCTGGTGATAGTTCCATGAGCACGAGAGGAAGAAGAAGAACCTTTCGGATCCAGGCGCGCGCATCAAGCTTTCAACGTTAAGAGAACAGGACCGCTAGAGTTTCTTCAAACTTCGGAACTATAAGTATTGTTTGTGTTTTTTTGGTTTCGTTTACTTCAAAAACTTGTAAATCTTTTACTTTTGTTCATGTTCTTCTGGTTCTTGCTGGTTTTCACTTGGAGCGTTTCATTTTATTTTGAGATTAATAAAAAACGTGCGTATGGGTGGTGTTCTTATCAGGCATGTTGGTCCCCACGAGACCGAACCACGTTAAATAATTGTGTTGTTGCCATTTATTTTAATTTATTGCATATTATTGTTCTGGTTCTGTGAATATTGATTTTTGTTTGCAAAAGTCTAGTTCGGTCCTTCTGGGGCTTGGTGTTCTACTTGTGTTTGGTTCACCTTCCCTCCTCTCATAGAGCTCATGAACATAAAATCTGAGAATCAAAAGAAAATAATTATTCATGCTTCAATGATTTAATCAAAAGGGGCGGAAACCATAGTTGATGAGTCCTACATCGATTATGGATCAATCTTTAGTGAAGAACGCATCTGCTGGTGATGAAGGTGATGATCCCACTGCATTTGTTGTTCATCTCACAATTATTTTCGATCTAATCGTTTGTTATTCTCCGATCTCGATCCGCCAACAAACGCCGTCAGAGCTTCTCTCAAAATCCTCTCAGGGTTATGCGACTAACCATGACGAAATGTCATAGTGACGTATTTATAAATGATTAGATTTACGTCGTTTAAATTAAAATAAATAAATAAATCATTTATTTTAATTTAAATACACCTTCCCACGTCTGACTCATTTGAACGCCCGATGACAACCAACTTTAGGTCACGCTTAAGGTAAGCCCTGCTTTCTTGATTTAAATGTGGTCTTAGATTTCTTATCTGAGACTATGTTCGTGAAATATTTCATTATTTCTGAAAATTTGTGAAGACGTGAAAAAAAAATATTTAATATTTTATAAAATTAATTCCAGACTCACCAAGTCTCGGAATCTCGTGTCGTCTCAGTGCCTGGTTTCGAAAATATTACAAGGAATATTCCAAAGTCTTACACAATAAAACTAGAGTCTCTATATATTCAGACTCAAGAATAAGGAATATAGAATGATCAAGTATTGTAAGGAAAATATCACCGAACTACCAAAGTATGTCTTTGAATACTCATTCATTATAATAGTCTCATAAAAGCATGGTTTATGAAATATTTATTTTAGAACATATGGGATTCTTAGTAATGAAAAAGGAATTAAATTTCTTGATGAATTTTATATATGATATTATAACTTGATATTTTTTTATAAACAAATTAAAAATTGTGAGGACACAATTCATTTAATGGAGTATAATGTAACACCCCAATATTTCACAATATATATTTCACTTTTATATATTCTATGTGTTCGATGGCTTGTGAATCACACCAGACTAAACATGTGTGAATAATGCTTATACATTATAAAATGAAGCACATTATATTGTATTTAAATAAGATACAATTCTTTAAAATAATTATCAGTTTCACATATGAAATAATATTAATCACATAAAACTGTTTTCAAATGATTTTTATGAGCAATGTTTTTCTCATATATAAGTTAATTCATATTTTTAAACTCATGGAAGTGTATTATTTACACTTGTAGAAAAATGAATTCATTTATTATCAATTAGTCAGAGATGAAAATAAAAGCATTTTAAGGTGAAAGATATATTTTTAATGTGTCCAAAGTATTTTTATATTAACAGATTAAAGTAATAACGATTGATGAATGAAATTTGTAGATTATATATCTATGAAAATGAATTAACATTTATTTAATTGTGGTTACTAGGCATGGAATGAGAATAATTTCATTTTATGCTTAAAAAATATAGTTTCTTCCAAAATGGATTATATCGTATTTTTTTGTATAGATATTATAACTAATTCATTCCAAATTTAGAAATTGTATTTGATAAAATTAATATTAGTGTTTAAATCAAAATTTTGAAACTTTCTTAGTGTGAACATTTGAGATTTTTCCGAAAAGTTTGATTTTTTGGTGAATTGTAAAAAATATTATTTCTTGCAAAAATTTTATTTCATTTTATTAAATAAATTAATTTAAGTATCATTCTATTTTTGTTTTGGTTTTAAAGTAAAATAAGTTCCATTATTACAAACATAATTCAATTATTTCCATGATAATCAATATTATACATGATTTTTTATGAAATCTTTTTTATGTTCAAAATGTTATTTTTCAAAAAAAAATCGATGAGCTTTGTGCAATTATATTAAAATTATTTTTTCCACTTCTAGAAATTGAATATTATAAGATGGATCTCATATTAGGAATCATGAATTTCAAATTTGATAAGTAGATCTCTTTTTCTTGGCCTTACAAATAATATAACTAAGTAGAAATGTTGTCACCAAAATAAAGTGTAAAACATTTTAATCAAGGTTAAAATTATGCGATAAGAAAAATAATATTATCTCACGATGGGTGGATGGGTATTGAACAACCACTGCTTTATCATTGATCAGTATTTATCCATTTTATGGATTTACATGACATGATTACGACTTCTCATTTTAAATTAATAAAATTATATTCACCAACATGTTACTTTATGTCAATTAATATCTTAAATAAGCTTTCATGGTAAGAATAAGAGTTGATGACCGTTATGAATGAACCTAAATGACTATAATGTTTTTTAATAAATTAAATTCATGTTTTTTTTTTATAATTTTCAAAAGAGTATAGCCATCTAAAACACTTATGCCACATTAAGGCACTGTTTATAAAAACAAAAGAAAATCAAGTAAAGGATTTTAAAGACATTAAAAGTTATACAATAAAGATTGGTTAGGGTATTGATGGGAGTTGAAAATTTTCAAAAAAAAATCACGCACTTAGTAATTAATGAAATTGTGGGTAATCATTGACTTTTGTGATTTTTATGAAATGTCGACTTAAATTGTAACATGGCTTAAATACAGGTTTTTTATGATTTATTCATTTTATTCAATTAAATTATGAAGCCACACATGGATTTTGAAAATTAAAATTTAATTGTTTATTTTATTGTGTCTAAAAATTAAATGTTTAATGGATTCAATTTTTAGACAATAATTACTTAAATCATGATTGAATTAATTGGAAATACATACATTAAAATAATTTTGAAAATAAAAGAGATGTGTTTTTTATATTGTTAAACGACAATATGGAATTTTTAAACATGTTTTTAAGTATTCACTGAAAATTAAATCGCTAAACCATCCAACGACATCACCTCGGTAGCAGGCACGACCGATCCCCCACGACTCGATGAAGAACCAAAAGCCGGCCGAACTAGCACCGAGCTCCAAGAAGGCCGAGCGAACCACCATTATTGAAGCTCGAAGAATCCAAAGTCGTGCCTCCTGTGAGCACATCTTCCTGTTGAAGCCGAAGCACCAACGCTGATCGGCCGAATTGGAAAAATGTAGAAGCCCTAATCCCATGTCACAAAGATCGCAAAGCTCCCGTACTCGATGCCGACCAAGCTTGAAGATGTCGGGTTTGAAGTTGGACAAATTCGAGCGTGCCGCCTGTAGATGTCAAAGTCATGGACGCCGGTTGAAGATGAATTTGCAAAGATGAATTAACGAAGCTGATGACGATTTGTTTATTGCGGTGTGCATTTCATGGGTAGAGATGAAGACGGGCGAGGCCACGGGTCCATTCCAATGCACAGATTGCATACTCGGATGTTGATATACAACAGGTATTCGACTAATTTCATTTGTAAATCAGGGATGACCTGACATAGAGTATGCACACCATCTATCACCGGGCCAATTTATAGTCACCAATCAGCACCAATCAGCCACAATTCCATGTTTTCATCTCCCACCCGTGTGAAAGTCATGTCCAGGCAGAGAAGGTTCGTGAGGGTCAACACCCACATAAGGGTAAAATGTGACCTGCATGAGGGTAACTTCAAAATTTAGTAAGGGTCATTATAGGGTGTGTTAATGTCATATTATTGGTGTGTAAAGGTAGATGGAGGCCCATTGCACTGAACCTGGGTGGCATCCACCGCACCAGCAAAGTAGAGAATAACGACACTGGGAAAATTCTAGGAGTAGGATCACAATCGTGGGATGAATGTCTAACCTAATAAAAGATGATTCAAACTGAAGTCATCTCCACCATTAGCTGTAACATGTGGAGTTGATCTTGTTGACGAAGGAGCTCGAGACTCTACACTGATTCCCAAGAAGAAGCTTTGATGGATATAAATATTATTTCATCCCCTATAATAAAAACTTCTGACATTAGCCTTCAGTCTGGATTCGATTAAATTATGATTCCTTGTATTTTCCGTATTTTAATTCCAATTATAATTCTATTCATTATATGTTCATTGTGTTTTTCACTTCTCCTTGATTTCTTTATGTTTCTCACCCCTATGACATCCCAGTGGGTGGACCAAGGGGAGTCTTAGTGGTGTTTGTGAAATTTTATGCTTCAATTTCTTGCTCTATTTAACTGATTCCAGTGCAAAATTGGGAGTGGAATGTAGAGGTGGTGATCATCACTCTACATTCCATAAACGCTGGTGCACTCCTCTACTTGTTTCACTTCTACGCCTCCTTCCATTTGGATCACACTTCATACCAGTGCAATCACGTTATTTGAATGAGAGAATGGTATGTGATTGTTTCCACATTGGTAAGTCCATTCACTCAATTGAGGAGTTTTCTTGCCCATTCACCGAGGAGAATATATGAGATTCTCGGTCAGTTTAGGGAATTTGTTGAGCAAATCAGTGGTTTAATACTGAAGGAAATCAGTAGAGGGTGCATAGATGAATGACATTGAGTCTGTGCATTGAGTTAGGAGATATAGAACGAATGTAAATAATGATCAAACCCACTGAAAATCAACCTAGGACCTCCTACATTTCGTCCTGACCCCTTTGTCTTGTTTTCTACATTTATTTTATTTCCAATGCATTTTACCCGAAAACCAAACAAAATTTTCATCTCTTGATTTGTCACATTCAAAACATTAAAAAATATATAAGTTTTATGACAAGTGAAACCCTCAAACACTTCTCATTGAGATACAACCCCGGACAACCACTATGTTGCATAAGGAGTATAAATAATAATTTTGTTTAATCGCAGCCTGCGACAATCGTGCAATCAACTTGGTGTCGTTGCCAGGGTGCGTGGTCAAGTTTTCACTATCTTCAACACAATTGTGGTTAGTTTTTTTTTAATTTAAAACCAATATGAAAAAAATGGAACTCTCTTGGTATCAAAAAGGATAGAAGGTCTTCTTACTGTGCTTAAACAAACAAATAGTAGTGTTACATGTAATCATTTTGATGAAGTTATAGACATTTATGACAAAATTATACTAGATTTTCATAGAGATAATACTGAAATGGGAGCACCTGTTGGTCATGAACCAAAACATGAAGAAGTCATCCTTGAGGTGGAATTGCTAAAGGATCTCACCCGACCATACATTCCTGAAATGATACCCGAGACACTCCAGTTGCAACAAGAGATACCAGATGAACAATTAGAGGGGGTTGATCAAACTCTTGACTCTCATGCACTTAATTCTTTTCAAAATCAATTAAATACTAACCCCCTTGTTTTAATGATACAGATTCATCATTGTTGGAGTATGCTTTGGAGAGAGATAAATATGATTCAGACTCTTTCTATGTAACACCCCAGGTAAATAAAGAATATGACATTTCATATTTATCCATATTTGTGAATAAAATATTTAAATAACTTTAAAGGGGACGCTATGCTCGATGGCGTACCCAACACGCAACAACGAGTTTCTTGGGAATCTTACGTTGCACTCTAATAATAAAATAATATTATTTTAAATGGTAGTTAACATGTAGCCGTTGTAATGGCGGGAATGGATAGAAATAACTAAAATATGATTATATATGTTTTTAAATGTTTTTACATTTATCCAATAAAAGATAATGGCTTAAAATACGGAAAGAATTCAATTTTAGGCGTATATGCCCTAGTTTTCACTAAAGGTTCACTTATCACCTTTTGATGGCGAACCGTCATTAAATATAGTTTTGATCACTCTTATACATTCTTTTGGACCAAATAAAACTCTTATTAAGAATCGGGACATCAAAATTTACTTTGTGTAAATTTTTGGTATCTTTCCGATAAAGTTCATTTTTTTAATGAATAGTGTAAAATGTTGTATTTTAATTCAAAACCACTTTTTAATCTAATTTATTTATATGATTAGATTATATTTTGAATTGGTTTTAAAGTGAAATTAGAAAATATTTTTACCATTAAATCCAATAGTGTTCGTTGGAATCAATTTCACTTTGAAATCAGATTTAAACTAGTGTCAATCTTTTGATACTTATTGTTTCATAAAACACGCTATTTGACATGACAGCGGGAATTAATTATTAAATTAGTTAATGTGACTTATATGTTTTGAATTTTGTAAAATGGACTTCATTTTTGAATTCAGAATATCAAATATAGCTTAGGGTGAATTTTTGGGATTTTTCTGAAAAATTTCAATTTTTGATGAATAGTGAAACCACTAAGTGGTACTTATAAAAACTGATTTTCCGTTTAAATGAAATTTTGCCATCATTGTGTTTTGATTTTCAAAAATCCGACATACATGGTTGTCATTAAGAAGTAAAATGTGGTTCAATGAGATTAAAATAATTTTTTGGTGAATAGTAACTTATTAAGTTTTTAATCGCGATTAGTGGTAATTAGTGTAGTTTAAGGTAAAAATAATGCTTTAATAAAATGAGATGAGCTTGACACATGTCTTACCCTCATTGGTTGTATCATGGCCGACCAAGACAAGCCATGGGTCAACTTGGGGACCCCATGGATCCACTTTGGTTGGGAAATGACATAAATAACATTTTATTTAATGTAAAAGTAAAATTGACACAAACATGATATGTTTTACTAAAACAATTTTTAAGTGGGGTTATACAAGTCATCTTTTTGATTATAAATATTCATTGGAAAGCTAAAAAGATTTCCTACATCATAGTATTTTTTTTTATAATTTTTAGACATTAAATAAATTAAATTATTTATGACATAATAATGATGCAGCGATGACATCATTATTTGACGATTTAAATAAAATGGAAAGATAATGTAAAATCTATGAACTACACATGTCCAAAACTTATTGGATGAGTGGATTTCGAAGCCTTATCACCTTATCCACGAATTATATCAATGTGGGACCTTTTGAAACCGAAACACATTTTCAAATAAAGTAATATTTCTTTACTTTCCAAAAGTGCCCCTCCTCTCCTCTTATAAAAGGCCCCCACCTCTACCTCATTTAACACACTCCTCAAGCCTTTGGCTCGGCCAACCCCTGCCCATTTACTCTCTCCACATCCCTCTCCTCATCATAGGGGATTCTCTTTGGGCAGAATCCTTTCAAAGGAAGCCTTTAGGCTCAAATCAAAAGGAGTTACACTTTTAAAGGTAATTCATTCTCTCATGTTCATTTGTTTTATTTTGCTTCTCCAACCCCCTAAACTCTTTTTATTTACTTCTTTTGTAACAACACCAGTATCTTCAATATACCAGGATGTTGTTATAAGATTTATTCGAGCTACACTCTCACACAACTACATCAAATGGTTAAAGAACATACGGTTTCCGTGGATGGTGAAATTCTGCCTCCCGAAATGATGATTGTTCAATACTCATTTAACACCTTCAAAGGTGGCCATTATGATGTCACTATTTTTATATATGATATATAATATGTTTATGTTTTATTTACGCTTCTGTATTTTTCATTTTTTGTCTTACCTTTATGGCTTCCATTACGGGTATACGCGATATCTTCATTTAAGGAAGTGCGGACTACCGCCCCCTCAAAGTGATTTGATTCGTTAAATACCATATGTGGGACGTATAAAGGATGGAACTATGATATTATATATGATATTATACTGTAATTATAATATACCTTTATATCATTATTATTCCATTCTATAAAATATGAAATAGAAATGAAAGTAGCGTTCATGCGTACGTACGGCTTACCGTCTCCATGAACGGTGCATTTCATTTCTTACCTCTAAATGATTATGTAATGTTATAAATGCATGCATGTACTGGATATATATGACATATATGATATCCAAATCATGAATATTATTCTGGATATAATAAACATTTGACCACACGAACAACATGTAATGGTAAGAAGTCCACTTTCGACTTAAGAACCAAATATCGACAAAACAAACATTATTAACTTAAATGTTTACATAATGTTTATAACATGGAAATAAGTGATCTAATAGGAATAATGAACTAGAAAAAGGTTCTTAATAAAGTGGAAATTAACTCAAGTTTATTATTCAGGACGTTAAAGAACGATCGAGTCAAGTCGGACCCGAGATAAGGGATCCTACAACTCTCTTTCTTTATAAGTACACTCTTTTATGTCATTTCTTTTAAGCCCATATTTCTTATGATTGAGATGTTCTTTTATATTACTCCTACTGTAATTTTTATGTTCATGTGATGAGAGACCCTATTATCTCTCATCAATCCATTTTGGAAGTTTTGAGTGGCGTCGTTAGACTGCCGAATTTTCGTAAGAGATCTAACCTCTCTCTTTCTTTTTAAGTACTCTCCTTTGTGTCACTTCTTTTAAGCTCCTCTTTGTAATGTTGGGGGATGTTCTTTTATATTCCTCTTGCTGTACATTTTATTGTAATGTGATGAGATATCCTATTTGATCTCATCAATCCATATTTGGAAGTTTTATGTGGCGCCGTTAGGCTGCCGAGTTTTCGTAAGGGATTTTTCATCTCACTTTTATTCCCGTGAGATTTATGCTACATTTGCCACAAATTCCATTGAGTGGTGTATGTACTGCCCATTATTCTACTCTTTGTGTAATATACTTTCGTTTATGAGTATTTACATCAATGACCTATTGTCTTTCTTTCATGGGGTGTATGTTTTGAAAGATACCCAAGTCGGTAAGGGAACCTTTCACCCTCCTCTTTTTTAAAAGACTTCTTTTATTGGGTCTTTTAATTTACATATTTTTATGTTGGTATATGTTCTCATACATCCTTATTGATGTAAATTTTATGTCCAAGTGATGAGATACACTTTTTATCTCTCATCAACTCATTTTTGATGTGATGCCGTTAGGCTGTCAAGAGAACTTTTTAACCCAATTTCAATTTCTTTGGGTTCAACTTGTAGTCATTGAATATGTCATCCATTGAATATGTGTGATTGACCTTTTATTGTTTTACACTTAATATCCACTTATATTGGGTGTATATATATTTGTCACACATATTTTTGAGATTTATTTGTCCTTAATTTAAGGATACCTTCTTTATAAGGGATTTCATCACATTTGACATTTCTATTGAGGGTTCATTGTTGTTATGCACCAATTCACTCTTATATGGTGTATATACTGTCCTTTGGAGTATTATATCATGAATCCTTTTATTCTCATGATATTATAAAGTTGTGACTAAATGTTATTCCTCGATTATTGTATTCAAGTGTCTCTAATTTTGGTAAAACCCCTTTAACCAAAATATCATTTTAAATGTTTTAATTATTTGTTCTTATTAATATCCATGTTTTAAAAATGGTTTAAATGATTTATTTATATGGATATTAATGGTTTAAAATGTTAAAAGCTTCAAGGTGGTATGGGACACTTTGATTCAAAAATCTCTTTATTAAATGTTTTAATTGGTTTTGGAAATGGTTTCTTTTTGAATGGATTCATTATTTCAATATACTAAAATGTTATATTGTGATTGAAATGTGGAAATGTTATGTTTCCTTTATGCATGTTTTATGTGATACATTTATGTTATGGTTCTTGGGCATTGTTATGAAAACGGGTGGTTCCGTGATAAACTAAGGGCGGGTGAGCCTGATATAGCTCTCCAATGCATTGGGTAACGCGAAGGAGTGAAACGTTAAGGTTTCTCCGAAGAGATTTAGGGAATATACTGTGATGGGTATTCCAAACGTAACCAAGAGGGTTACTCCATACGTAAGAATGTTATGAATGCCTCAAGTTACCTTTATGTCTTATGTTTTCTATGATTTATTCATGATTTGATATGCCTATGTTTTATGGGTAAAGTATGATTTCATTCTTATGTATTTATGAACTCATATTTCCTTTCCATATTTTTATAACCCTTACTGAGCTTCTTATGCTCATCCCAAGTTTTTGAAATGTTTTTCACAGGTCAAGGGAAAGGTACATGATGTGATGATAGTGTCAAGGATGTATCAAGAAAGAATCCGTGTTTTATTTTAAATAGGTTTCCGTTGATGGGAAGAATGAATATTGTCTTTTATGTAACCACTTTGTTTAAATGTGGAATGTAATGCAAGTTTCATGATCTAATTCTCTAAAACTCTAAACCTGAAAAGATCCTCAATGTGTAATCTTGTAATAACTCAAGATTAAGTAAGGTTTAAGGTTGGGGCCTTATATTCTATCTTAATCTCATGCAAACCAAAATCACTTATTGGCTGCTGTGTCATAATCATACAGATTCTGGAGGTCCTCACCACAAAAGAGGAAGATCCCCCAAGAAAATACAATGAACATTAACCAGAGGAAGGCATAGTAGATAAGAAGGTCACAGTGGTCCATCATGAAGAGGCATAAGTAGAATCTGCTGCATATGAAGGAGAAATTTTGATTTCAACTCAAGTTGGTTTGATTCATTTCAATTCAAAATTCCTGTTGACTCTCCCCTAGTTGAAATTATACATGTATCGCAAGTGGAGAAGCCACAGGAGGAAGAAGCCACTGATTTATTTATGGGAGTATAAGAGGCCACTTTCATCATCCTTCCGGCCAAACATTTCAAGCCGTTTTACACTGCTAAGAGGCAGGATGCACTGCACATATCTATCAAAGGGGACCTCAAAAAAGAAGAAACAAATTGAGAAGAGTTGTGGGGAAAGAAGAATGTGAGGGTTCTTACCACACAATGTTAACCCACCAACATATTGGGGATAACCAAACAGCTATCAAGTTGCGGACAATATAAATTACGTCGCCTATTGGGGGGTTTTACTTAAGAATTGTCCCCCCTTATTATCTGTCATTCAATTATTTTCTTTTATGTCTCTTAAGTTATGAATAAAGATTTAATTACATCTTGTTTTTCTTTATAGAAAATAGCTGGACAGTAGCTCAAAGATCCACTTTGAAGAGCATTTGAAGACACAATAAATATGGTGTTTTGTTTTCTTCTATTTTTACTTTTTTTATTTTAGTGAAACTTTTATAATTTTAAAAAAAAATCTACTCTATTGTATAAACTGTGCAAATTTGTAAATAGTTATTTTCGATTGTTTTTCAAACATTATTTGAGCTGAATTGGAAATATCAATGAAATTTTTGAAGTGCAAATAATTGTGAGGATATTGATCATATTATTGATGCTCAAGAAGTCAAATGATTGCTGAAATTTATTTGTTTTATTAAGCTATGAATTTCAAACAGTTGCATGATTTTTGATTGGAAATTGAAATCCAAAACCACTAGTGACTCCCAAACATAGATTCATGTCCTGAGGGTTTTCCAATGCACTTTAAAATCGCCTTTCTATTACCCTCACTTCTTTAGAGAAACTTGAGATTTGTTTATAAACCAGATCTTATGTTTATTCTCTCTCAAATATTTGGAACTCATGAGGTATTTTCAACATGATTGATTCATTCAATGAGCAATCCCCTCATTTTTCCTTGAGACCTACCATGCACATTGATTCTAATTACTCCCTTAGATAACCATAAATGACCTTATAGGATTAAGCCACATTTCAAGTCAAATTATCCCTTACCGTCCCTTATTCAAAAATACAATTTCATGTTCAATACTTAGTGTGGGTTAAAGGGGCTTCCATGTGTTTTTCTATGGGAGGCATATTATACTAAGAGCTCTACGAGTGGTGTGAGTCTTCCTTATGGGTTATTTAGAAAGAGTGAAATAGGAACAAGTCACCTTTTGTACATTCAATTTTTATCACCTTATTCTAAAAAAAAGTTTGTAATCTTCATTTTCCTTATTAGAGTAATCCATGAACCTAATCAAGAATGGAAAATTATCACCAATCATTGCACCCAAACTGACTAATTCCCCTCAAAAATAGAAAAAAACTAGTGCTCCGCCCGTGCGATGCACGACACTATAAAATAATTCTTATTATTAACTATAGATTACTATTTATAAAACATAATAGTTTATTATTTGTCTTCTTAAGAGTACTATTTGTAATAGTTGTGAAGAAACAGTAATGTTTAATGTATTTTACTCACAAATAAGTGGTGAAGAATTTGGAATTATAAGTGAATCTATTAAGAGGACATCAATATAAAATGTTAAAATAAGATACATCAATTGTAATGTGAAACACTTTGGAATAGTCAAGGATGGAAACCTGACTTCAATATAAACTGCATTTAGGAAAACAATATTGCATACTATGAAACACAAAGTTGAAAAGAATATACTAGTTTATCTAATAAAAAATATGAGATGTGCCGAGGAATAATTATAATACAAAAAAATTGTAGTCCACAAATAGAGATGTTGTGATGTTTAGACATGGAGTAATTTTCCAGCAAGTAGAAGATGTTCCCAATGCATTTCATTTGTCTAACACATCATAAGAGTACCTGAATATGTATACACCATAAGTATACAACATAAGAGTACCTGAAAATGCAGAATAAGTATTAATGTCACCGAGAAATGGACATGAATGAAATATCCAACTGAAAAAGAACATTCAAATGGACATGAAGCACACAACATAAGTATATACATCATAATATATAAATGGACATGAATGAAAAGAACATTCAAAGTAGCACATAGGATGGACGAGATCACATAAAGCAGGCCCCTCCCCTCCCCCCTGTCCAACCTCTACCCCCAGCACACCCCTCCCCCTTGCCATCATCATCCTCTCCCCTCCCCTCCCCTCCAACCCGCCGAGCCCCTCCCCTCCCCTCCCCTCCCCTCCCCCCCTGCCCAGCCTTTTTCCCCAACAACCCCCTCCCCTCCCCCTGCCAAACCTCTTCCCCCAGCACCCCCCTGCCCAGCCTTTTTCCCCAGCATCCCCCTCCCCCCTGCCATCACCCTCCCCTCCCCCTGCCCAACCTCATCCCCCAGCACCCCCTGCCATCATCCTCCTCTCCCCTCCTCTCCCCTCCAACCTGCCCAGCCCCTCCCCTCCCCTCCAACCAGCCCAGCCCCAGCCCCTCCCCTCCCCTCCCCTGCCTAATCTTTTCCCCCAGCATCCCCTTCCCCCTGCCATCACCCTCCCAGCACCCCCCCCCGCCATCATCCTCCTCTCCCCTCCCCTCCCCTCCAACCTGCTCAGCCCTAGCCCCTCCCCCCCTCCCCTCCCCCCTGCCATCACCCTCCCCTCCCCTCCCCTCCCCTCCAACCTGCCCAGCCCCCAGCCCCTCCCCTCCACCCTGCCAAATGTTTCAGACATCAATACTGTTCAAGACTACAGCAGCAGGTCACTCATTAAATAACTTTGAAGAAAGAGAACTAAAAAAATTTAAAATTAGCATCAATGAGATTTGGTTCTCTTACAATGATCTCTTCAACTATTAAAGATTCCCTAAAAATATCAGAAATTTGATAATAAAAAATATATTAATACCTTCTTTGTAGAAAGGGCATCCGTGCAAACATTGCTTATGAGTTGGGCGTTAACCTGGATTTAATATACATTTATTAAAATCTTGTGCTCAAATCAATTCTTCTTCTGAATCAAACAATTTCCAAATGAATCAAAACCAATAAATTAAGTTGTTAATATTTATTAATCCCTAATGTCAACAAAAAACACATATTTGGCATGTGCTTCGACAGACATTAAAAAAGGTTTGCGTGTTTATGTTTTGAACAAAATAGATTTGCTTGTCTTCATAATTCATGTTGAGCCTTAAAACTAATACCTTGCATATTGTATCAAACACAACATTAGTCTCAACAAACTGGTTATTGAGATCCCCATACAAAGTAACAGGAACACCAACAACCTGCATTACAAAACCAAACAGTGGACAGACTGTGGTACAAGAAAAAAAAGCAACGCATTAAAATATAATTATATGATGGACTGAACACCTTGGTCTGGCATTTTGCTTCAGTATATGTTTATGCAAGCTGAGCAGCACCTGTACAACCCCTCCTCCCCCGTCCTCCTCCCTCCCCTGCCCAGCCCCTCCCCCCCCCACCACCCTTCCCAGCTTGTCATCCCCCACCCAATTTCCCAGCACCTCCTCCTACCCCCCTACCCAGCTCTACCCGTCCCCTCCCCCTATGGTTGTCTTCCACCCAATCCCAGCACCTCTCCCTCCCACCTCAGCCTCCCCCCTGCTCAGCCCCTTCCCCCACCACTCCCCCCTGCCCAACCTCTTCCCCCACCAGGCCCCTCCCCCCTGCCCTCATCTTCCCCTCCCCTCCCCTCCCATCCAATGACCCACTGCTCTAAAACACATGATACAATGCTCTAAAATATATGATACAGTGCTCTAAAAAAATGATCCAATGATCTAATAAATCGCAAGATCCTCTGCTCAAACAAATTACAAGTTCTACGACCCAAAAAATGCATGAGCCACCGGTCAAAGAAAAAACATATTCCACTACTCTAAAAAATAATGTGATACATGAAAAAATACAATACATGATCCACTACTGAATTAAAATACATGATCCACTACCATAAAATATGATACACTTCTCTAAAACATGGCATGCCAGATTTAGTAGAAGTAACTAATAACATTATGAAGTTAAATTCTTGATGACCAAAATGAAAAAATTTCATGAAATTAAAGGTATTGTTTTACCTAGTTTTTTTAGTGATGAGTAATAGTGGTGGAATAAGAGATAATAAGCCTTGACCTGATCGCATACACAATCATGCAATATGTTTACCTGCAGTTAAAGTATTATTTAAAAATTCCAGAAATGCATTGTATGTATCAATCATAGAAAAAATGAAAATGGCATGAAAAAAATGATGTTTTATTAGTTCAAATGATGTCATGAAAGTAACACTCAATGAAGCACATGATCCACTGCTCTAAAAGTCCTGATTTTTCGCTCTTAAAATGATTCATTGATCTAATGAAGCACATGATCCACTGCTTGAACAAATAACTTGATCCAGCACTGAAAAAAATGCATGATTGACATGCTCAAACTTGTTCCGCTACTCTAAAAAAGTTTCCATTAATGAAATAAAATACATGATCCACTAATCAAAGAAAATAGAAGACTCTATGTTGTGTAAAAATATTTACTACTTTAATACATGACAATTCAGATTTAGTAAGAGTAACTGTAACTATTAAGATTTGGATGTTAAATGCTTGATGACCAATAACAAAACATTTATAGAAAAAAAATATGGTGTTGTACCTGGTTTTTTAGTTGTGAGGAGTTATAGTGGTCAAAGAACATGTAATAAGGTAGGAGCTGAGGACGTACACATTCATCCAATATATTTACCTTCACATACATTAATGTTTAAGAAAACATACTATGTGTGACTAAAATGGAGCAATTTAATAAGAAATCCACAAATATGTATATCATGTCTGTAAAAACACCTTTTTCGCAATAGGGATATGGTTCAATAAGAAATCCATAAATATCAATGTATAACTAATAAGTAAACACATACATATAAATAATCTCGAATCTTTTATGCTTCCACCTATAAGAAATTCTGTAAAGTTCAGTCCAAGGTAATAAGGATGCATTTCTCATGTAAACAGGATTTGGTGGTGTCATGTAAGCATGATTTGTTTATGATAGAATGTTTTGTAGTGATTTGAATTACATACCTTGTCGCGGTACCAAGTCTTTCTTCATGACCATGGTGGTGCAAGTAAGTCACTGAATCAAGCCACATAACAAAATTTTGTCAAGGAAAAAATGATCCACTGCTATAAAATAAGGATATATCATAAATACACAAGAGTGTTGTGATGTTGGTTTTAAAGATCACCTGAGTAGAGAGCAATAATGGGTAAGCGTAGGGGCTGCCCAATTTTAATAATGAATATAAGGAAAAACAAATTCATATTCACACTGAGGAAACAATTAGAAAATAGTGAAAAAACTTGTAATATTTAATAATGAATGTAAGGCAAAAAAAAATTCATGAAATGAGGATAGAACACCTTTTTCGCAGATCTTGATTTCTATAGGTTGAAACTAAGGCATTGACATTGATATATGTTTTGATGATCCGAACTTATTCATAGGCCTGGATGAAATATTTTTGTAGTCAAGGATGAAAGCTTTATAATCATCTGTTTCATATGTTTTTAGTGCATAAAAAAACAATATATAGTGGATTCAATAGTGAAAACAAATTACCTGCCTTCATATGTTGGACGGAAGGGAGGTTAACTTCATGATTTTAGGAAAAATTACCTACATTCATTTCCAATTCATGTTTATGTATTCACATGCACTGATGAGAAAAAAATTAGAAAACAGTCAAATAAAACTACTTATACTTGTTCATTAATATAATTTTTTAGAAAACAAATGCCACATTATTGTAATATTCAATACAGGTTGAGAAATTGTAGGGACATCATAAACTAAGAAACATTTAGTAGAATCAATATGTGAAATTACCTGCCTTCATTTCCAATTCCTATTTCTGTATTCACATGCACTGAGAAAACAATTAGAAAACAATAAAATAAAACTTTAAATATTTAATCATGAATATAAAGAAAAAAAATTCACTAAATGAGGATAGAAAACCTTCTTCACAGATCTTGATTTATATAAGTTGAAACTAAGGCATTGACATTGAAGATGAAAAATCAAAACCTTGCTTGTTGAAAAAAACAATAGAAATTGAACATTAGTGCACAGAAAAAACAACCAAAACAACTCAAACCTGCCCATTGAATCCAAATTCAAGTACTGTCAAGTAAAATTGAATAAGAACATGATTATTGAAACGATACCTTCCTATATAAATACATGTTTTTCGATGCGAACCCAACTCCTAAAATCAAAAGAATCCATACATCAGAATCCGTAAAAAGAAAACAATGCCATTACTTTTATATAAGTGAGTCTGCATTGAGACACTAATCCTGTAAAATACATAGTAATAATACTGTTACCTCAACAGAGTAATACTGTAAAATTCATAGTTTTGAATTTCAGCAGACGTAGTGGAATAGGGTTGCCCGTTCTGGTAGTAGAAGGTGTAGCAGTCGGTTGCGGTAGACAATGACGCAGTAGAAGAAATCAAAAATCCCTTATCTACGGAAGAGTTGTAGAACTCGGAATCTGGTAGCCAAAGTCGACGTAAAATTGGCTGAGACAATGACTGCAAATATGGCGTTAGTACCAGAATAAATAGATGTATAATGATAAAAAGGCTGGAGGAAGACGATGGTGAAGCGTTGGTTGTAAGGGCAGTAGACCCAGTCTCTCCGTGGTAGTCGTCGGAAGAGGGAAACCGTAGGCTGGAAGATGAGTGTTGGTAAGGCCATCGTCGAAGGTGAGCTGCGAGACGAAGAAGCTTGGAGAAGGAAACCCTAATCGGGGAGCCGTGGGAGGAAGAAGCTGGGAGAAGGAAACCCTAATCGGGGAGCTGCGGGAGCAACCAGCTTGGAGGAGGAAACCTAATCGGGAGCAACGCTTCGGGTTTCGTGGAATCGTGTAGGATACGAGGGGAGTTCCAGATGAAGGGAGATGGTATAATAGTAAAATGAGAGAGAATATAGGTGACGTGGTTCTCCGGTTTCTTGACACGTCAGCCTGGTTACGCCCAGGTTTAGTAAATATAATGGATTTACATAAAAAGTGCATAAAAATAATAATAATAAGAATGGAGATTATGTATAAAATATTTTTTGGATTCATTTTCACAACCCATATCCCTATGAAAATAATGAAAACAAGGGGAGTATGAGTGACACATTTGAAAACGGTAATGATTGAAAGATTATTTCATGCTTTACTTGATAGATCATGCACTATATATAATTATTAAAACCTTCCTCTCTATACCGATGTGTTTTTGAACACCTTCCCACCAACCTCAATGCCACTAACCGAACGACATTTTTAAAGAACTCATGATTGATTATATTTTTTATGATTCAATGTATGGAGAGATGAGAATATTCTCAAGACTATGTAAAATAATCACTTCCCATGTATGAGAATAACTAAACATAAATACATTCTCTTGAGCAAAGAGTTACATTGTACTCTATGAGGAAGGTCACAAAATGGTTTTTAAAACAATTTTGAAGGTTTGATTTTATGTGAATAGACAAATTTCGTGCCTTTGAAATTAAATACATGTATGAAGCATGATGCCATTTTTTTGTGTGAAAAGAACCAATAACGTTTCCATCAAATTTTTTCCTGATAGTTTGGAATTTTCTATAAAAAACCTTACATTTCATTGATTTCTTTTTTTAATAAAAAAATTAACAATAATTTAAAAATATGTTTTGAATTATGAATATCTATAAATAAATGAATATAACTTGATTTTTTGAAATTCATTGATAAAATTTTGAAGGAATGCAATAGTTCGAGTGGGGGCGGGGGAGTGATGTGAGTAGAAAATTTTGAATTTTTTTTGTATGTTATTCCTTGAAATTACCCCCAATAAATAAATAAATATTGGGTAATCATTCAATTTTTGTATCTTTACAAAATCAAGACTAAAATTGTAACATGGCTTAAATACTAGTTTTTATTGATTTATTTTTTTTGAAAGAAATTATGAAGCCACACATGGAATTTGAAAATTGAAATTTAATTATTGATTTAATTCAATCTAGAAATTAAATGGTTAATGGATTAAATTTATAAACTTTAATTTATTCAATCATTTGTTAATTAATTTAAAATCCATACATTTAAAAATTTTAGAAAAAAAATGAAATTTGATTTTTAAATTGTGAATTGAAAATATGGAATATTTAAACATGTTTTTATGTATCCACCGAAAAATAAATGAAAATTTGAAAATATGGGTTTTAATTGATTTATTGGAACTTATTTATGGAATTTTATTTTCAATTTTTAAAATAAATTTTAATCTAGATTTTTTTTTCACTAAAAAATATTTATGTTTTCATGAAACTGCTTCTGCTACAAGTGCCATGCTTGCTACCGCTAGATTTTTTTTACTGCCATCTGTGCCACCACTAGTATGGTATCACTAGAGTAAATTCATGTTACTATCACCCAATGCTATCATTTCATGCCATTTTCTACTACTACCATCTCCCTTATACCATCCCAATATGCTACCGTTAGAAGATAATGTGCTACCGCTCCTCGGTTCTTCCACCGTTGCTATGTCTCTTTCTCTACAACTCTTGATTTTCTACTGTCAAACCTTCCACCCTCAACTGCCTCTCCTACCATTGGTAACAGGTATGACAGAGCCCCCATGATCTGATGATGAACTAAAATCCATCCAAACCAACACCGATATTGATGAAGGTAAAGATAAGTTCCAATGATGAGGCTCGATGGTTCCATGGCTTGTGGTGCAACTGATGAATGTCAAGCATGGAGAAGACCAAGCTTAATGAATCTAAAGCCATGACTCATGTGATGTCATATTCCTGATGAAGACGAAATACCAACACTGATCGAACAACTTGGAAAAATGTGGAAGCCATGATCCCATGATACTAACATCAACGAAGCTCCTATACTCATTGATGAGAAAGCTTGAAGATGTTGATCTCAAAGAAGGATGAATCCGAGCATGTCACTTGTTGGTGATGAAGTCGTGTGTGTTGGTTAAAGGTAAATTTGATGAGATGAATTGATGAAGTTGATGATTTTTTTTCTATAGTGTCTATTTCTTGTGTAGAGATGAAGATCAGTGAGGGCACGAGTCTGTACCAATGTACTAATTACATACTTGGATGTGGACATGCAAGAGGTATTCAATTGATTGCCTATGTCATTCAGGGTAAATAAGACATAGAGTTAGCACACCATCCATCCCCAACCCAATGTATATAGACCATGGAGCACTAATTTTCCATGATTCATGTTTTCATTTCCCACCTACGTTTTTTGGCCATACAGAGATGATATGTGATGGTCATCACCCAAGTAAGGGTAAAATACAACCTGCATATGGGTAACTTCACATCTGCCTAAGGGTCATTATAGGGTACCTAAAGGTCATTGCATTGGTTCATAAAGGTCACCAAGGTTTTTTTTGAGGTCACATAAGGGTGGAGGCCAAAGTTATGTAATAGCAGATGTAGACCCACCACACTGAACCCGTGTGACTTCCATTGCACCTATAATTTAGGGAGAAACTGTTGAAACCAAGGCTATTCTTTACTGAAAAAGGAGCATGGTTTGTGTTTTTTTTCAATCCTCTAATGGATGATCAGGGGTATTTCAAGGAAAGGGATCATACAGGTCAAGAAATAAGCAGTTTTGAAGGCGACGTCATTTCCCAGTGTTTGCCAAATTTTTGGGGTCCAAAATTTAGAGAATGACAAGCATTGTGAAAAGTGATTCTTCTTGAAGGATTTTATGAAAATTTGGAAAAGTTAGGAGTTTCGTGAAGATAGGCTTCATGAAGTGGATTTCACAGAGACAGGAAGAATTGAGGCGGTGTGCTCTGCAATTACAAAAGTTTGATCTTTGAGCTTTGTAAAAGGTATTCTTTTAGAATCAACATTTTATTTATATGGAAAAGGCATGGATTTCGCAAAGACTAGCATGAGGCTTTTGAAGAAATGAAGCTTCGTGATTTTTGATGGTGTTTCTTTGCGGTTATGACGAGCATTGCGAACAACGAAGGAAATGAGCTTTACGACAGTGCGAAGGGTTTTGACGGAGAGCTCCGTGATTACGACGAGCTCTGTAAACCAAAAATTTCAGCGGAGCTTTGTGAGATGGAGGAAGCACCATGAAGATGTTTTGACATGTCCGGATTTCACACCCGAAGAAGCGGAGCTCCTCGTTTGACCGTGCCTATAAATAAGAGGCCACCGCTCTTCATTCCGGATGAACTTGAGAGAGAAAATCCATGATCATTGTGACTTCATGAAGCAAGGGGTGCTCCGCGAAGCAGGTAGTCATAAGGGAGATTGAGCTTCACGAAGAGACTTCCAAAGTCCTGAATGATACTAATGCTTTTAAATCATAAGAGGTTCGCAAAGACGGGGAGTTCCGCATTGGCTCAGTGAGCTTCGCGAGGTAGGTTACTTTGCGAGGCAGTGAGCTTCGTGAAGGGTTGTGCTCTGCGAGGCAGTGAGCTTCACGAAGGTTTGTGCTCTGCGAGGCAGTGAGCTTCGCGAAGGGTTGAGCATTGTAAAGGGGATTTGCGAAGGGTTGTTTTTGAGTATCAGTGCAGAGTAGTCAGGGCTTTCAGTGAGCATATACTCAGGTTCTTGATGCAAGCAGTGTCTCATGGTGGAAAAATACAATGACTTCAATGCCAATCTATTGAAGCGACCTTCAAGTCGATAAAATGAGTTAGACTTCTCTCGCAGTGGTGAGTTAGGGGGAGTTTACGGAAGTGTTCTGAGGGGAGTGGTGAGTCATCCCTGAACTTTTGTAAGGGAAGTGTTCTTGGCAAAAAGTGTCTGTGACCAAACTCTTGTACTCCACAAATGGTAAAGATTAGTGGATTTAGGTATGACCGACACACTATCGGTGTGTGCTCCTTGGACATAGCCCTTTGCAGCGAACCAAGTAAAAGTGTTGTGTCATCTCCCTTCTTTCTTTTGTCTGACAGATTTAACCGGTTCCTACCAATGTGGGAACAAGATCCACAACTTTAAGAAGAAAAAGTTGACACCCTGATTCACCCCTCCCCTCTCAGGGTGTTCTGGGGTCGTTCAAGTGGTATCAAAGGAAGGTTGTTGGTGTTTGATCTGTCTTACCATCACGGAGAATTCAGCCAATGTCAGGGGAGTCCCCCTCTTCGATGGAAGTAATTTTCAGATATGGAAGAATATAATGAGATCTCATCTAAGATCTCTTGGAATGGAAGTTATTTTTTCTACTTGCAAGGAATACAAGTTACTAATCCAACAGGTCTAGCTATGACTGATGTAGATAGGAAAATTCTTGATGCATATGCTAAAGCTCAGAATGCTCTCACTTTAGCCCTTTCTGATCAAATCTATCTAAAGGTGATGAGCTAAATCTCAACAAAGTCTATATGGGATAAACTTGGAACTATTTATAAAGGAGATAACAAAGTGAAGGAGGAAAAACTACAAGTCTTGCATAATAGGTTTAACAATATGAAGATGCATCCAGATGAGAATACAAACTCCTTCTTCAATCGACTTACTGAAGTGGTTGGAGAAGTTTGAGGTTTAGGTGAAGAAATCAAAGACGTTGATATTTTGAAGAAAATACTAAGAAGAATTTCACCCCTATACAATGAAAAGGTTTTATCTCTTGATGAAAGAGATCTTTCCAAACTTTCTCTGGATGATCTGCTAAGCAGCTTGGTGGCATATGAAATGAGAGTCAAGCCAGAAGATGCTACAACTCGAGTGAGCAAGGAAATGTCATTCAAAGCCATGGACAAAATGAAAATTTCAAAAGATAGTAGTGGTGAAGATGATGAGGAAAAAGAAATTCTTTCTCTCATTTCCAAAAATTTCCAGAAAGAAAAAGGGAAATTTAAAAGGGAAGTTACCTATGACTTTCTTTCGTTGTGGAAAAGTTGGTCACATTGCCTCTCAGTGCTCAAGAATGTTCGACGATGAAGAAAGTGAAGGTGAACACGTCGAGAAGCCTCAGAAAAGGTTTTTCAAAAATGGAGACTTCAAATCTAGAAAGAAAGTACAGAAGAAGATTTTTTTTCTGTGAAGAGGAAGATGATGATAATGAATTATGTGAAGAGAAGAACCATAATTTAAAACTGGAAACCATGCATCCATGATGGCTACTATTGAAAAGTCAGAACCATCAGCAGATAAAGCTAGAGATAACCTATTGACAACTACTGTCGATCCCAAGTTACAACTTAAGGAAGCTTTTGGTAAGATTGAGAATAAGTGTAAGAGATGCAATAAGTGGAAAGAAATAGTGGAAGAATCATTAGAATATGTTGATCATCTTGAAGCTAAAATTGAACGTCTAGAAGAACTGGTGAAAGTACAATCATCGATTCTTGAAAGAACAGATGATGTAGTGGAACTAAATCTCAGAATAGAATAACATTCAAAGGTTATTAATGACCTTACCTCGAGACTAGAGGAAAAGTCCAAAACTATTGGGGGGATCGAAGGAGAAGTTGTTACTCTTAGGAGTATGCTCAAAAGTGAATCAAGTTCAACAGAAGCAAAGAAGAAAATACAATTTGGTAGGTTCTCAGATGCTGAGCTGCTGGAGAGAGAAAAACAAGGGTATGATGGAGTTGAAAAGATTTTGAATGATCAAATACCCGCACACATGGGAAATAGTGGAATCAGTTGTGATGCCGAAACATCAAATGCTGCAAACAAAGTGGTCCAGAATAAAGGCAAGCTAAAAGTTGATCATGTTGAAAAATCACTAGAAATGCTGAAAAAGAGACCCTTAAATCAAACTGAAAGGAGAAAAAAAAACTTTTCTCAAGATTCCAGGAATGACAGGCATTCAAAAATTTTTCCCAAGGAAGAAGTCACGAGGACCAGTAGAAGTGAGAAGAAATTTCCTCTCATGAAGTGTCAGTTCTGTAGATATCTGGGTCATACTATGTCATATTGCGAAGAGGCAAGGAGCTATCTGAATGGGGGAGATCTAGGAGTTCAAAAAATGAGAACAAAATCATATCCTACTTCTTACAGAAGAAACAATTTTTATAGATATTGTTTTCATTGTTCTAACTTTGTCCATAAATCCATTTTTTGAAGAAAGAAGAGTGACATGGACACCTCATACCGAAGTCCAAGACATGTCAAAACTCGTCAACAAGAGAGTGTTTCTCTTTCAAATAGGTTTTCTCCTTTGGAAGAATACTTTGATTATGAATAACCCATGTACACAGAAGAGAGAATTGAAAGGCCATCAATGTCCTTCACTCAATCCAATGTCTCATGGAAAGAAAAGAAGAAAATTGAGAAATCCAACCTTGTAGAGGTAGCCCTAAAAGCTATAAGAAACCACAGCACCTGGATTCTGGATAGTGGTTGTTTGTCTCATATGACAGGTAATGCAGACTTGTTGATGAATGTCAAGAGAATGGTTGATGGAACAGTACGGTTTGGTAATGATGGGGCTCTAAAAATCAAAGGCAGTGGAAGTAATGAACTAGATAATGGAGAGCTAAAGAAAACTTAAGTCCTTTATGTGGATGGACTACATCATAATCTCCTCAATGTGAGTCAACTTTGTGACTCAAGACTTATAGTTACTTTTAATCAGAAAAGCTTCAATATTAAGGGAAAGATAGGAAATTCACTTATGAAAGGATGCATAACAGAAGACAACCTGTATCAGGTTGATAGTAAAGAAATTTTTTTCTACATGACTGTTGAAGAAGAAAATAATCTTTGGCATCAAAGATTGGGGCACATTAATCAACAAGACATGGAGAAGATATCAAAACTGAATATTGTCACAGATATTCTCAACCTGAAGCATGAACGTGAAAAATCTTGTGATACATGCATTCTAGGGAAGTTGTTCTGCAGTTCATATCATCCAAAGAAGAAAATGGCATCCCATATTCTTGATCTCATTCATAAAGATGTATGTGGCTCGATAAATGTTGTCGGAACTCATGTAGAAAGGTACTTCGTCCTTTTCATAGATTATTATAGTATAATGGCATGTGTAATGGTTATACACAGGAAATGATAAGTGCTTGACTGCATGAAAACATATCGTCGAATCACTGAGAATGATACTGGACGAACAATCAAAGTTCTGTGATCTAACAATGGAGGGGAATACATGTCTATTGAATTTGAAGATTACCTGGAAAAGCATGGGATACAACATGAGGTAGCTGCTGTGAGAATTACACAGCAAAATGGAGTTCTTGAGTGCAGGAATCGACAGGTGAACAACATGGAAAAAACTATGCTGATTGAGAGTCGTATTCCTCGACATTACTGGAAAGAGGCTATTCAAGCTGTAGTGTATATCCAAAATCGGACATGGATTTATATGGGTGAGACGAAGACACCATATGAATTGTGGCATGGAAGGAATCCCTCCTTGAAATAATTTCATGTTTTTGGAAGTAAATGTTTCATCAGAAACAAAGAAGGAAATCAAGGGAAGTATGGTGATAATGCAGGCGAAGGAATTTTCCTTAGATACTCAATGAACAACAAATCCTACAAGTGTTTCAACAAGTGCTTGGTAAGGATTTTGGAAAGTAGAAATGTTAAGATCATTGAAGAGAAAACCGCAAATGATTTGAGGAATTCAAATGTTGATGTGCTAGAAGATGAGGAAGAAAGTGAACATGGAGCAAATGAAAATACAGAAATAGTGGACGATGTACAAACCTATCAGGAGCCACATCATGATGTTGATTCAGAAGCAGAATCTAAAGAGGAAACCATGGCAGGAGAGAATTCATTTGAATCTCAAATGAGGAATCGAAGAGCATAGATTGATCAATCCAACATTATTGGGGATTGGAATGCACCCACACAGATGAGGTGAATGAGGAATAATACACAATCTTCATTCATATCAGTTGTGGAACCATCCTCATTTGAATAAGCTACAATGGATGAATCATGGGTGAAAACCATGAATGAAGAGTTAGATCAGAATGAAAAAAATCAAACATCAGACCTAGTCAAGAGACCCAAATGTCACAATGTGATTGGTACAAAGTGGATCTTCAAGAACAAGTTTGAAAAGCATGGAAATGTGGTTAGAAATAAGGCATGCTTGGTGTGTAAAGGATACTCACAAATTGAAGGTGTTGATGTTAAAGAGACATTTGCTCCCGTAGATAGACTGGAGTTAATCAGGTTATTTCTTGCCATGGTAATCCAGATAGGTTATAAAGTTATCAAATGGAGTCAAGACAACATTCTTAAATGGAGTTTTGGAAGAATAATTCTATATCGAACAACCCATGGGGTTCTTGCTTGGAAATGATTAACTGAAGGTTTGTAAATTAAAGAAAGATCTCTATGGACTGAAACAGGAACCACAGGCGTGGTACTCTCAGTTAGACTCCTATCTAAGAAAACATGAGTTTAAAAGAGGAGTGGATCACAATATCTATGTGAATAATTCTCAAAAGGACCAGTTCATGGTATTGGTATACGTGGATGATATTATTTTCGGTGGAAGTAGGCAAGGATTAGTGGATGAATTTTCCAATCACATGAAATCAGAAATTGAAATGTCCATGATTGGTGAACTCACATACTTTTTAGGGTTGCAGGTGATTCAAAAGAAGGATTACACTTTCATCTCCTAGGAAAATTATGAAAGAGATCTATTGAAGAAATTAAATATACAAGATTCCAAACCAATGGAGACTCTGATTGTAGTTGGAAGAAAACTCAGAAAGCATGAGGATGGGACATCTGTAGATCCAATAATGTATAGGAGAATCATAGGAATCTTACTGTACCTAACAGCGACATGACCATATATTGTCTTCGTAACATGCTTAGCGGCCCACTTTCAGAGTAATCCAAAGGAGGAACATATAGAGGCCGTGAAAAGAATCACGAGGTACATTCAAGGTACTCATAATTATGGGTTATACTTTGATGCAGGAAGAGACAGTGAATTATTAGCCTTTTTTGATGCTGACTGGGCTGGAGATATAGTGGACAGAAAGTCCAGCAGTGGTGGACCATTCTATATTGGGACGAAATGCGTAGGCTGGTTGAGAAAGAAATAGGAAATTACATCACTTAATACTGCAGAAGATGAATATATATTTTCTACAAATGCATGCACTCAGTTACTTTGGACGAAGTAGCAACTGAATGACATTAGTGACGAGGTGAAACAACCAATGATGATCTACTGTGATAACAAGAGCACAATTGATCTTATGAAGAATCCTATTCAGCATTTTCATACAAAACATATTGAAATCAGATATCACTTCATCAAGGAAAAATTTGAACAATGTGTGATTAAAATGGATCATATGGGAACTGAAAAGAAAGTGGTTGATATCATGACCAAGCCACTGTTAGTGGCTGTGTTTGAGAAACATCAGTTGAAACTCGGTGTTCAGCCACCTCCCAGTGCATAAGAAGGTTACGGAATTCCCCTCTCCCCAATTGATTTAACTATGTTAATCTGTTTGTGGCAGTGATGAAAGTTTATGGGGGAGATACAATCCAGTGGGGGAATTATATCGATATCTTCATATTAAGAATCAGTTCATCAGGTTTGTTTCCAATGGGGGAGAATGGATAAATTCAATGGAGAATGGAGAGTTCTCTATTTTTTTTTTCTGGATACAGGAAAGATGGAGAATAGAAACAACCAGAAATGCAACTATAGGGGAGAAAAAAGAAGAATGAGAACTCAATTCATTTCCTCTCTCTTGTTTTCTATACTGAGCATTGCTCATGTAGACTTAGAGTGATGGATGAGTTGTTTCCTGAAGGTTCATATTTTGATCTTAGCTGGAACAACAGTGAATTTATCTGGAGATTTCCAAAAAACCCAAAGGGGGAGATTGTTGGAACCAAGACTGTTCTTTTCTTAAAAAGGAGCATGGTTTGTGTTTGTTGTAAATCCTCTAATGGATGATCAGGGATATTTCAAGGAAAGGGATCATACAGGTCAAGAAGTAAGCAGTTTTGAAGGTGATGTTGTTTCCCAGTGTTTTCCAAATTTTTGGGGTAAAAAATTTGGACAATGGAAAGAATTGAAAAAAGTGATTCTTCTTGAAGGATTTTATGAAAACATGGAAAATGAAAGAGTTTTGTGTAGATAGGATTCATGAAGTGGATTTCACAGAGACTGGAAGAATTAAGGCGGTGTGCTCTGCGATTATGAAAGTTTGATCTTTGAGCTTCGCGAAAGGTATTCTTTTAGAATCAACATATTATTTATATAGAAAAGTCATGGATTTCGTAAAGACTAGCATAAGTATTTCAAAGAAATGAATCTTCACAATTTGTGACGGTGTTTCTTTGCGGTTACGACGAGCATCGTGAACAGCGAAGGAAAAGAGTTTTGCGGTGGTGTGAAGGGTTTTGATGGAGAGCTCTGCGATTACGATGAGCTCTGCAAACTGGAAATTTCAGCAGAGCTTTGCGAGATGGAGGAAGCACTGAAAAGACGTTTTGACATGTCTGGATTTCATACATTAAGAAGCGGAGCTCCGCGTTTGACCATGCCTATAAATAAGAGGCCACCCCTCTTCATTACGCACAAACTTGAGAGAGAAAATATGTGATTTTTGTGACTTCACAAAGAAAGGGGTGCTCCACGAAGCAAATTTTCATAAGGGATATTGAGATTCACGAAGAGACTTCCAAATTCCTGAATGATGTTAATGCTTTTAAGTCATAAGAGGTTCACGAAGATGGGGAGTTCCGTGTTGGCTCAGTGAGCTTCACGAGGTAGGTTTCTCTTTGAGGTAGTGAGCTTCACGAAGGGTTGTGCTCTGAGAGGCAGTGAGCTTCACGAAGGGTTGTGCTCTGCGAGGTAGTGAGCTTCGTGAAGGGCTGAGCATTGCGAAGGGGCTTTGCGAAGGGTTGTTTTTGAGTATCAGTGTAGAGTGGCCAAGGATTTCAGTGAGCATATATCTTGATGCAAGTAGTGTATCATGCTGGACAGAGACAAATAATTCAATTCCAATCTATTGAAGTGACCTTAAAGTCGATAAACTGAGTTAGACTTCTCTCACAGCGGTGAGCTAGGGGGAGTTTACAGAAGTGTTTTGAGGGGAGTGGTGAGTCATCCTTGAACTTTTGTAAGGGAAGTGTGCCTTGCATAGAGTGTTTGTGACCAAAGTCTTGTACTCCAAAACTGGTAAAGGTTAGTGGATTTCGGTATGACTGACACAGTGTCAGCATATGCTCCTTAGACATGTCCCTTTGTGGTGAACCAAGTAAAAGTGCTGCGTTATCTCCCTGCTTTCTTTTGTCTGACAAATTTAATCAGTTCCTACCAATGTGGGAACAAGATCCCCAACTTTATGAATTTTTTTTGACACCCTGATTCACCCCTCCCCTCTCAGGGTGTTCCAGGGTCCTTCATAAACATCACTAGGAAAATTTTGGAAGGCGTACAATCACGATCATGGGATCAATGTCCAAGATAAGAAATGATGTTTCTAACTAAATTAGTCTACACCATTGGCTACACCATGTGGCACTCATCCATTCAAATAAGGATCTCGGGACTCTACATTGATTCCCAAGATCATTCTTCGATGGCTATAAATATTATTTCACCCCACTATAAAAAAACCCTTGGACTATGGTCTTCATTTTGGTTTTGATTAAATTTGGATTTTTTGTGTGTTTTTTGCAATTAAAATTAAAATTAAAATTCTGTTCATTCTCTATTCATCATGTTGTTCTCTTCTCCCACATTTATTTGTTTTTCTCACACATGTATTGTCCTAGTGATCCTAAACTCCATGATCATAGAGAGATAACCCCCCAGCTTTTGGTCTGAGGGGAATCATAGTAGTGCACATGAATTTTTATGCCTCACTTTCATACTTTATTTCTTAATGATTTTACTATAACAGTGGGAGTGGAGTGTGGAGGTGGTGATTGTTAATCAAAATTCCATAAATACTACTACACTCCCCTACTTTTTTTAATTCAATGTATCCCTATTCAGATCACACTTCATACCAGCGGATTTATGTAATTTGAAATAATGGTATACGATTACTATCGAGTGAGTGGGTATGTCCATTTACTCAATTGAGAATTTTTCTTAGGCATTCTCCAAGGAGAATATGTGAGATTCTTAGTTTTTTTAGGGGATCCATTGAGTAGATCAGTGGTTTTATACTAAATAAAAAAGTGGAGGGTACATGGATGAATGATACTGTATCTATGCTTTTACTTAGAAAATGTAAAAAACTGTAAATAATAATCCAACACACTGGAATTCACCCTAGGACCTCCTACATTTCTTCTTGGAAACTTTTCATGTTTTATAATTTTATTTTATTTTCAATTAATTTTAACAAGAAGCCAATAAAAAATCACTTCTTCATATTTCTTTCTTTAAAAATATTAAAAAAAACAAAAATACATATGTTTTAGGATAAGTGAAACTCTCAAACCCTTCTTTTCATGAACTAGGTTGGGATGTCATCCAACATGACACCTGACCTAGTCCACGGCATGGCCCGAAGGGAGTTCCTGATCCCCACGAGCTGACAACTAGTGTCGAGCATCAAATGAAATACAAGTGGGAATGGTTTCAACCTAATAAACTAAGATCAAATAAATAAAATAAACAAACTGAGCACGTAGCAATGACCAATAACTGAATCTCAAATGAATATAATAAAACGATTTAGTTACAAGATACAACTGAACGAACAAGAAACCAAAATAGATACCAAACCACTACCACACGATCTCCATGTTACCTCAATGTCATCATTGTCCACAAGACCGAATGACTCCAAGAGTTATCTCAACCAGACAACCTAAACCTATAAAACAGCTCGGGTCTACCAACATCAAATGGTACAATTAGGGTGGGTGTGATCTAAACAACTCAGTAGGAAACCACCAAAGAATCCATGCGTTGCCTTTCTAAAAAACAATCCCTTAACACTAGTTTGAAATACATTTATAAAAATAGGATTTTCACATTTTATTAAACAAACATAGATTTACCCATTATAAAAACCAATACACACCACATTCCATTTCCAAAACAGATTATCATTTTAAAACCAACATCCAAACTAAGTACCTGAGAAAAACAATTCCAAGTTGTGATGAGGATAAATAAACAGTACAAGATAAAAACCAATTGCAATAAAAAGTAAACAAGTAATTACAAATAATAACCATGGGAATTTCCTAAACATCCCTAGAGTGATCCATGTACGTACTCGATCCAAAACCACCTTCCAGCGTATGGTGAAACTCCATAGTCTATAACCAAATAACCACCTTCAACTAACCAATCCAGTGGCACTACCCACCTAGCCTCTCAGCAAATCCAGGGGGTACCAATCCATCTAATCGGGGCTAGCAAGAAACTGTCACTCGATCCTCTAAAAGATACCCAGGAACCCATGGTAAAAGTATATTGTATAAGTGGTAGTCCCTCACATGCGTGACTCACCTTACCTGCTGTCACCGCACTTGCCTACCCCATACACGGACACCACCTATATGATATCCCATATAGGGAAATCCCCAATAGGTGTGCCCATCACATAATAAGCCTTTCAAAAATACCAACCAGGCCGTAACATCACATAGGATTTCAAAACCATTCCACAAAACATTTTTAAAGATACCAATTGGCTTCACACCATACAAGTCTTAAACAAAACTCCAAATTCACCTTATGGGCCAAATGGGCTTTATATTTCTAAAACCAAGATACATTTACAAATCCACTGTTACGTTAATTCCCAAGTCAACATAAAGCACCACTTTTAAGAATGCAATTCCAAACGAGCCTTTAACCCTTTTAGATTTTCTCACCAAACATTTTTTGAGGAAAAACGAGCCAAAATTTAGGGAACACATTTGAAGTTACATTTCCAAAATGCTTGAAACAACAATTCCCTCATTTGGAAATCATGGGACCATTTTACGAAAAGGGAGATGAAGGAAGGATGAGAGACTATTAAGGGAAAAGTGTTTTAAAGTTTCATCTTCATTTGAATGAACATCCATGTGTGCACCTTGTGCACCCATGGATGTGCCAATATACAATGGAACCCTCTAGATTTCAATGAAAACACCCAAAACCATTTTTAGAACCATCACTTGCTTTTAAACCAAGCCCAACCATTTCACATAATTGCAAGAGCATAAAAAACCCTTTTTGAGAACCATGAAAATCCTCCCAAAACATTCCCCTACAACCATCAAGCTATAAAAACAACCAAATCACACACGCAATTCCAAACTCGTTATCCAAACATTTATAAATAAATATTCCTAAGGGCCAAAACCACCCAAATCACCCAATTATTTCTATCAAAACTCAATTTATATTTTATCAAACACATTTGGTGTGCATACACATAAACATAAACAAAGAATCACTTCGAAACCCATTTTTAATAATTTCTATCAATAAGGAAATACCATAAAAAACTAATTATGTGCATTATAAAAGTGTGAGTCAAGTTTAAAAATTAATTGAAGAAACCCAAGAATCAACAGAATGCATCAAAAAGGAAAACCATGGAGACACCTACCTTGTCAATGTTCGAACGCAACAGAACCTTCAGAAAAGAGAGATTAGGTCCCCAAGGATGATCAATACACCCTAAATACAAAGAAAACTGAAATACACATCAACCCTAACATCTAGGGTTCGACCAAGAGAGGTCCTACCAAAGGAGAACTAAGAAATGTAGAGGGGAAGAGAGAAAGGAGAGAAAAATGACCAAGAAACCCTAAAAATCACCTTAAAATCAAAGGAGGAGAACCCATGGTGGAGGAAGAACCAAGGAGAGGGACCTATGGGGCTCCCTTCATGCACCAACATCAACCCAAGGGGAAGGGGTCTGATTTAGGGTAAATAGGGGAAGATGGTAGAATATGAATTTTAACTTTTTAATGACCTGGTCTGATCGCATGGTTTGGCCACACAGTTTACCAAACCGTGTGCCAACCATGTGGCAGCTTCTTCTTAGAAGGGGACCAACTGCACGGTTTGACCAATCATTCTCAAATCATGTGGTAATTTCTTCCCAACACCTGGACCTTCCACACAGGTACCTGGGTTGAACCGCATGGTTTCCACTAACTGTGCGGTGCCCGTGCATAGGCCAAAATCCACCCAACTTCCAAAAACTAAAAATTTTAACTGGGTATCAAACCGAACCTCAACCAAAAAGATCTAAGACCAAGAAAAGAAAAAATATAGGAGTATCCGAGGTTAGGGTGTGAAAATTCTCCCCACCGTAGACACTCTCTTCCCTCAGAAAATCACCAAGTCAAACTATAATCAAAACATGAGTCCATGCAAAATCAAAATTGAGATAAACCAAGAACCTCAGGGTGACTATTCACTCCACAAGTCACACACGACCAATCAAGAGGAAACCACAACATAATATTGAGGGAATAACATAAGGGGGGTTCTCCCCACCATAAGAACCCAGCTAACATGGAAGCTTTAAAACCCAAACAACACCACCAAGACTTAAACGGGGAAACCCACTACAGAGCATCCCATTAAACTAGGATCCCAAGAACTAACTCACTTTCTCCACACTAACCAAACAACACCCTTACAGCAATTGGGAACTAGGGAACTCCCAACATGAACACATCCAACTTCCTTAACATGAGTGAAAAAACACCATCACCAGAACTAGAAACTTTCCACACAATCCGAACCCCCAACATTAGGGGAAGTCCACAAAAGGAACTCAAGTTGAAGAGAGAACCAAAACCATAATCCAACAATTCCACAAAACTCAAGCATCACCAAGCCAGCACTGCTAAAACTGAAACCTCACCACATAAGGGCAAAAAACACTCAACAAAGAGCAAACAATTTTAAAGATACACTTTTAGATAAACACCACTACTTAGATTATGAATGAAAAAGTTCATCAAATAATGGAAAGATGAACTTAAAAAATAGTAAAACAAGAATAAGAAAACTTCAAATGTTTACATCACAACATGGGAGGCATGAACTGGGCCAAAGGGGGTTTCCTACACCCCCTTACAATTCTTGACTATGAGTGAGATTCACTCTAAGGCCTATGGTTAGAGCCCTAATGACTGAAGCATCTCCCGTATCACAATCAGGTGCTTATATCCTTTGATTAAAACCCATTATTCAATAAATTATCCCTAACGAACTTCTATAGATGAACAAAATAGACACAATGATGAAAAGTATTCAGAAGGATGCGACATGACAACTTTGAATGCCCAAACCAGCCACATTGGTGGAACACAAGCAAATTGTTTGACAAAATGGAAGCCAGAACCAACGAATGAGACTCCTTAGAGACAAGTTCCTCTGGTATATACTCCTTTACATATGGAGAACCTTTAAAAATGACAAGAGATACTGGATTGCCAACTACCAGTGCTCTGGAAACCGATTCAGCTAGAAACTCTTCATCGAACAACTTCTCAAAATGAATATCCTTAGAGAAGAGGACTTTCTACTTGATATCTGGAAGAAGACACCTGATGAAAATAGAATCCTTAATCAGATCCTGTAATTCCACCTTCAGAGAAAAGGAAACCATATCCTTGAAGCGGTCAACATAGGCCTTCACCATCTGCTGACCTTGCTGAATACTCATGAGATATTCCCTTTTCTTCATCTTCACCTCCCCAGGTATAAACCATCAAAAGAAAATGGACTCAAAATATTCCCACATCATCCTAACTTGCATCGAAGGCAGGGAAAACAACTCCCATTTGTCTAAGGATGGACCTTCAAATAAACCCATAACAGCTCAAAATCTAACATCTTCGGGAGTTACCAATACTTTGAAGACACGATCAACTTCCTCAAGTCACTCAACTACCTCTAACGAACCTTGATCACCTCGAAGGGTAGGCAACACTAGAGAAGAATAAAAAATTGGGCATGAATCATTATAAAGTTTGGGGAAATTTTTGGGTAGCATCTTCTGAACAATAAGGAAACAGAAAACCAAAACCAAAATCAAACCAAAACACAACTAAAAGGAACATCTTGAGCCAAAAAAACTGACTCAGGATCCAAACACACACAAGCACAACCAAAATTGTTCCTTTCAAAAGCCACCATTTTCATTTAAATTCCAAAACTTCCTTCTTCCAAGGCCACTTTTCACAAAAAAACCCACTTTCTAAAACAAAATCCAATTTTTGAATTCACTTTCCTCTTTCAAAATCACTTTATAAAAACAAGGCCAAGACTTTGATTTCAAATACACACCCATGGCATCCTATAAACCATCACATATATGTTCATCCATTTTCATCCATACATTCCAACACACAATTTCCACACATACCCACATGCATGAAAACTTTTATAAGGACTACCAAGATCCATGATTACCATTTCAACTTCAAAACCCAAGAATTAACTAAATTTTCAATCCAAAAAACCTTTTTATTAAAACCCATTTTTAAACCCAAAACCATTTGAAAGAAATAATTTCCATTTCAAAACCCATTTTTATTTCAAAAACCTACTCACACCAAACAGAACCAAAATGAAACTCAACTTACACCAAAATACCAGAAGGAGGTACTAGTGGTTATGCATTACCTAGTGACATGGTAGTGGGATATTCCCCAAGTAAGCTTCAACATCTAGAAGGATCTTAAACCGTGTACTCAGAACCCACATGGGTCACTAATCCATGTGATATCACAACATAACACCAGATTTCCTCCATTTTCATTCATAAATCCAAAATAAAGACAAAATACTCAAATTACAGATTACCCTTAGTAACTCAGGTCTCACTATGAGTGGTGGTGATCAGGCATGAACCCATAACCTACCTCTTGAGCCCCAAAAATCTTAGTCTCCAATATAACTGACACCCCAAATAACAACCTCATTTGATACCATTTTTTCATGAACCAGACCGAGATTCCATTTAAACTAACACTTTTCCCGATCCGCAACATGGCCCGAAGGGAATTCCCAATCCCCATGGGCTGGAAACTAGTGCTGACATCAAATAAAATACAAGTGATAATGGTTTCAGCCCAGTAAACTAGGATCTAATAAAAAAAATAAAAAAAATGAGCACTCAATAGTGACCAACAACTGAATCTCAAAAGAATATAATAAAACGATTCAGTTACAAGATACAACTAAATAAACAAGAAACCAAAACAAAGACCAAACCGCTACCACACGATCTCCATGTGACCTCAATGTCACCATCGTCCACAAGACTGAAATGCTCCAATATATAGCTCAACTAGACAACTGGAAACTGCAAAATAGCTCGGGTGTACCTACACTGAATGGTACAAGTATAGTGTGAGATAAATAGCTAAGTAGGCAACCACCATAGAATCCATGCATTTCCTTTCCCAAAAAATGACCCCTTAACACTAGTTTGAAATACATTTATAAAAAAAGGATTTTTTTCATTTTATTAAACAAACAAATATTTAACCATTTTAAAAACAAACACACGCCACGTTCCATTTCCAAAATAGATTATCATTTAAAAACCAACATCCAAACCTAGTACCTGAGAAAAAAAATATCGGGCTGTGATGAAGATAAATAAACAATACAAGCTAGAAACCAATTTCAACATAAAGTAAACAATAAATTACAAATAATAACCATAGGAATTTCCTAAAAATTCCCAGAGTGATCCCTGGACATACTTGGTTTCAGAACCACCTACCGACGTATGGTGAAGCTCCCTATTCTATAACCAACTATCCGCCCTCAACTGACTAATATAGTGGAACTACCCACCTAGCCTCTCAAAAAATCCAGGGGTTACCAACCCATCTAATCGGGGCTAACAAGTAACCATCACTCGATCTTCTAAAAGTTGCTCAAGAACCCATGATAAAAGTAAACTGTGTAAGTGGGAGGCCCTCACACGCGTGACTCACCTTACCTACCGTCACCACACTTTTCCACCACATACATGGACACCACCTATATGATATCCCATATAGGGAAATCCCCAATAGGTGTTCCCATTATACAATAATCCTTTCACAAATTCTAACTAGGCCGTCACATCACATAGGATTTCAAAACCATTTCACAAAACATTTTTAAAGATACCAATTAGCTTCACACCAAAAAAGTCATAAACAGAACTCACAATCCACCTTAAAGGACAAATGAGCTTTATATTTATAAAACCAAGATAAATTTAAAAATACACCTTCACATTAATTCCCAATTCAACACAAAAACACCACTTTTAATTATGAAATTCCAAATAGGCCTTTACCCCTTTTTGATTTTCTCACCAAACATGTTTCGAGGCCAAACATGCCAAAATTTAGGAAACACATTTGAAGTTACATTTCCAAAATGCTTGAAACAACACTTACCTAATTTGGAAATCATGGGAACATTTTAAGAAAAGGGAGAAGAATGATGATAAAATTTTAAGGGAAAAGTGATTTAAAGTTCCATCTTCATTTGAATGCACAACCATGTGTGCACCTTGTGCACACATGGATGTGCCAACATACAATGGAACCATCTAGATTTCCATGAAAACACCCAAAACCATTTTTAGAACCATCACTTGATTTTTAAAACAATCCCAACCATTTCACATAATTGCAAGAGCATAACCAACCCTTTTTGAGAACCATGAAAATCCTCCCAAAAAATTCTCCTATAACCATTAATCCATAAAAACAACCAAATAACACAAGAAATGCCAAAATCACCATCCAAACATTTATAAATAAATATTTATAAGGTAAAAAACCACCAAAATCACCCAATTCTTTCTATCAAAACCCAATTTATATTTTATGAAACACATTTGGTGTGCATACACATTGGCATAAACAACAAATCACTTCAAAACCAATTTTTATCAATTTCTATCAATAAGGAAATACCATAAAAAACTAAATATGTTCATTATAAAGGTTAAAATCAAGTTTAAAAATTAATTTAACAGACCCAAGCATCAACGAAATGCATTATAAAGGAAAAGCATGGAGACACCTACCTTACTGGTGTGCGAACATAGTAGAACCTTCAGACAATAGAGATTATAGAACCAAGGATGATCTACACACCCTAAATCAAAATAAAATTGAGATACACATCAACCCTAACATCTTGGGTTCAGAAAATATAGGGCATACCAAAGGAGAACCAAGAAATAGATAGGGGAAGAGAGAAAGGAGAGAAAAATGACCAAGAAACCCTAAACTCACATTGGAATCAAAGGAGGAGCACCCATGGAGGAGGAGGAACCAAGGAGAGAGGCCTAGGGGGATCCCTTAGTCCTAAAAAATCAACCCAAGGGGAAGGGGTCTGATTTAGGGTAAATAAGGGGAGAGGGTAGATTAGGAATTTTAACTTTTTAATGATATGAGCTGATCACATGGTTTACCAAACCGTTCACCAACCATGTGGTAACTTCTGCCTAGGAGGGGACCGACCGCATGACCAAATAAAATGGTTTGACCTACCATGCTCAAACTGTGTAATAGATTCTTCCCAACACCTAGTACTTCAACACAGGTACCTAGGATAAACCGTACGATTTCCACTAATCATGCGGTGCCCGTACACATGCCAAAATCCACCAAAATTCTAAAAACTCAAAAATTTTAATTGGGTATCAACCCAAACCTCAATAAAAATGATCTAAGACCAAGAAAAGAAAAAAAATATAGGAGTATCTTAGGTTGGGGTGTTCCACTTCTCCTTAAGAGATTACCTTGGTTATCCACTAGGCTATATTATAAGTATAAATAAAAATTCTGTTTGACAACGGCCCATTTTAGTCATGTGATCTGGTTTTCAATGATTTTTATAGATAATTATGAAGGATAATTTATGATTCATTCCTTTTAATTGGAATTCCATTATTTTATAGACATGTATAATGTCAAATTTTGTAAATAGTCTTCAAAATGACCTTAAATTGTATTTAATTTTAAAAATTATTTTTAAATCATTAGAAAATCATAAAAATACTATCATGAATCATGTGGATAGAAAATTGTTCATCATATCATTCAGAGTTCATATTTTTGATCCTTTTATTTTTTAAAATTACTTTCATGACCCTTAATTATTGGAAAATTGAGAAAATTTTGTTGATTTTTTCCTATAAAAGGGGAACAATCTATTCTTCCTTAAGGTACATATGATTTTGTTTTCATGTAAACCAATATAAAAATACCTCTCCAAATTTACCTTAACACATCTTCAAGTCCTAATAGTGACCATAAACCTATACATTAAAGGCCTTAAGCTCGAGTAAAAGGTGGATATCAAAAGAGGAGGAGTAATCCTTAATTGATGTATTTAATGTTTCTTTCTTCTTATAAATACTTCAAATCTATAGTATCCATCCTATAATAATGAATTCAGTATCATCGATATTTTAAAATTTCATTATTATCACGGAGAAACTATTATCTACCACATTTCCATCCAATGTGATATGAAAAAATCACTCATGCGTACATACAGACAATCATCTTCATAAAATTTTTTATTCATCTTTCATTAATGTCATTCATGGATAGTTATATAGATGGATTTAATGAATATATATGATTTTTATGAAATTTTTATGATTCTATAAAGATAAATTATTTTCTACCTTCCTACCCTCTCATCTTTTGAAAAAATATACTGACTCCCGTGCATACATGTGGACTATGAGATCTATGTAGTAATATGAATCATTTTTTATTTCAATCTACCATTTAAGGTAATAAGGATATATTTAATTAATATATATGATATTTCTTATATTATTATTCATTATTTTTATTCCCCATCCCTCCAAAGGTACCCCTCTTGGGCTAGTAATGAAGTAAGAAAGATAATGATCAGTGAGTTCCACCTTAAGTAGGCCCCAGGTTGATGACTAGCATCGAGAGTAATTTTTTTTCACAAATTAGAAGAATTACCCTCTAGAAGTAAACAAGATCATAATATAGGATTATTGAACCATAAACAACTCTATAAAATAACATAAGATAAAGGAAACCCAAACCATCCCATAATGCATGTATAAAGTTAACATATTCAATAATCTCCAAATAAGTACCCAAAAGTAAAATCTAAGGTAGTGACACAACAATTATCTAATCATACAAACTAGTAATGTCCAAAATGATCCATGAATTCCTTTTGGAAACCTTAAAAACAGTTTATATACATAGTGTGAACATACTAGTATACTTAGTAGGGTGACCAATGTCTCCCATGCACTTGTGAAAGAAGCATGCTAATGAACCAATGAACAAAAAATAGAACCAAACAACATGTAAACACATCAAATAACCAATCCCCATTCTCACCATGACAAACTCAACAAATAACACATCCATGTATAATAGAATAGTAAGAATAATATCAATAAGGGTACCCCACACAACTTTCCCATGGATTTATGCTCTCACACCCCAACTTTGTACATCATAGAGCTTCCATATCTTTCAAACATCACATCAGGCAAAGCACCCCATGTGAAACATGACATCATATCACATCTTTCTTGAAGATACTTGGGCCATCATCACACCTTACCCAAATATTCCTAGGCTATCCCATCACATCTCATCCACAACTGTAGCTAGATTAGCAGGGTATCATGAACATGAAAGACACCAACCATGTGCAATCCTACTAGCATACACAACCCCCACCATAATTCATCTTATTACCACATTAAACATCACTACATACAAATTTTTTACTTCTATCCATCACAACTCATGAATGTAATCGATTCATAGAAGAGAGTGGGAATGAACGGGTAGCCAAACATCCATCCTCACCCTCAGGATGTTGGAAAAAATATCTCCAAGGTATATGGGTATCGACACATGGTGCTCGACGTGGGTGGGGAAAATATAGAAAATCACAATGAACATATATGTTATATATATATATTCGCACACAACCCCATCCTATGGGTTTATAATGAAGTGCTAACAAACTCACAACATCACCACCCAACATCACAATGCCTCCACTTTTTCTACCACCTCTAAATTCACAACATCACACAAAAAACCGTAAGCCACAATCCACATTACACGTTTCTTTAAAAATTAATCCATTTACCATATTATTTGTTACCAAACTATTACTTTTAAATATCCATTTCATTCCCCTATTTCCAACCCATCCATTTCATATTTAACATTAATTGTATGTAATCAAAATTCTCATTTTTAATTCATTCATTAACTATTTCCATTCCATTAACCAAACCTGCCTAGGCCATTTCAATTTCAATGTTATCATTTGATTGATTTTATTAATACTTGGAAAACTAGCATAACATAACACATCACAATAATAGATAGCCCATAATCCTCAAGCCAACAATCCCACATGACCACCATCATAAACACAACCACATCCTCATTATAACCACCACATCACCACCACTTTCCATCACAACCGCACCATAAAATGACCACACAACATGAAACACATTCACACATCACATTCCATATCATGTCACATATAATATTTCAGATTTATCAAGGGTATTTTCATCAATTATACTTTATTTTATAGGTATTCTTACATATATAGAATTTTACAGGGGAAACCATTTCATTAACCAAAAATAAGTGATTAACCAATTCTATTTTTGGTGATATCAAATAATCCAAATAAAGTGGTTTTTTAACACCACTACTACAAAAAAATCCCCCAAATAACAAGATTTTCAGAAATTAATCATGCCCGTACACTCCCAATATCAATAATAATATCAAATCTATAAAAACATGTTATTCAAACCCATCCCACATCAATTTCAATCAACCAATTAATTATCTTCATTAATCCAGTGTATACTATATTCCAAAAAGATAACAGAATCATGGACCCCTACTACATGATACAACTCATGATAAATGAAGGATCCCCCTACCTAGAATAATAAAGCTTCACATGTTGCACAAAAAACATAGATTTCACACAATGGATGGTACCACTTATAAGAATAACTCAAACCAATAATGAAAATAGGGTTCCCTGACTCCATGGAAAAGGCTTAAGAACCTCCCATGTCAAGAGAAAGTAAGAAGGAAAAAACTAAGGAAAGATATTAATTTTAGAATCAACAAATATGGAGCCATTATGATTTTAGATTGTATATAATAATTTAAATGAACATTAACGAGTGTCTAATTAAATTAAATGTAGAAGAGAAATTTAAAATACCATGTCTTTTAAGAAAAGGAGGATATAAATATCCTCTTTGGAAATAGATCTTAATTCTGTTAATTAATAATTTAAAACCATTTTACATAAACAATATTGTAAAAAGGGATAAACTAGAAATTTTGGAATAATATAAACTTGCTACTGCCAGCTGATACCACTAGATGCTACCACCCTGTAAAGACCCATAAAATTCAAGGGAAATTTTTTCTTAATTTTCTTTGGAATTTTACAAGAACGCGGTTTCTGACGGCACCTGATTTCGAGGCCCGGTGTGCCCGGAATAATTTTCCAAAGTTTGGCTCGGGTACGTTCAGTGAACGAACGAGCGGAAATTTCTAACTTTTGAACCGGTGCCCGAAATCAAATTCTGAGGGCACCGATGAACTCGCAGCGCCGATATTCGCTTAAGGAGACCTTTTCCAAGGTTGCGTTATTGCGGGTTGAGAGTTAGTTTTTGGGAGTTTAGAATAAGTTAAATAAAAATTGTGGAATACAAATTTTTATTTTAACTTGTTGGTTAACTTCTCCCAAAGGGAGTTAGAGGTGGGACCCACATCCACTTAACCTCCCTTGGGAGTATTAGTGTGGTGGGGCCCACACGAAGCATAACTCTTCATCTTCTCTTTTTAAACTCCCAATAACCCCTCTTTAATTAACTTGACAAGTTGGGTTATTAAATGGGTGGAGTTGTTTAATTTCAAACCTTTGAATTTCAAAATGGTTTGGTTGAGTAAATAAAATAAGACCTTAGCTTATTTTATTTGGGTTAGAATTCTCTAGACAATCTTGAGAGAATTTGGAGCCTTCATTATCTTCTTCTTTAAGCTTTGACGAAGAACGCGAAGAACCTTCGAACATCGACGAAGAACACCACGTTCTCAGGAATTGTCTTCCGCGACGCCATACCCGCGACACCGACGACGTCTTCTTCCGCGTCATCTCCTCCGCGACGATTTCCCGCGACGAAATCGTCATCAAAGAACATCGAATCCTCGCTTCACGACATCGACGTCCTTCTTCCGTGACGCCGACCACCGCGACGCGTCTTCCGCGGGTCGTTGACGATCATCGTTCTTGAAACCGAGGTAGGGGTTTGTTGTTGATTATTTATTTATTCTCGTTCTTGGTTCTAGCATGACAAACTTGAGGATAAATGTTTATGTGTTATCGTCTAACGAGAGGAGGGTCGGACCGCACAAACACGGCCGAATTCCCCCTCCTTTGTTCTTGAATATTATTATTATTATTTTCTTGTGGATGAACGAGATGGCGTGGTGCCGTCGCACCACGCGGGAATCACACGGAAAATATTGCGCGGCACCGCCGCGCTGCGCCGTGGAAAGATTATCATGAACGTGACGCCGTTGCGCCGCGTCGAAGGAAACCAAAAGCGCCGCGACCGGAGCGGGGCCGCGGCGGTGGGGCGCGGTGCCGTCGCACCGCGCCGGACGACGAAGAACGCGGCCGGTTCCGGGCCGCGGCGGAACGAGAAAACCGGCGGCTAGCCGGGCCGCCGGTGTCGGAAGCCGGAAAGGGGACCGGCCTTGCCGGTCCCGTTGAGGAAGGATCGGCCGGCCAGGTCGGGCCGGCCGGAAGGGAGAAGAACCGGGGGAATTAGTTCCCCCGGCTGGCCAAAACTGGCCCCCCATAATGGGGGGGGGGGGGGCGCGGTTACACCAAGGGGGGGCAGTGCCCCCCCGTTTTTTTCAAAAGCAGGCCCCCACGTGGGGGGGCCGTTGAATCCAAGGCGCGGCTTTCAGCCGCGCCGCCAGCTGAAGGAAAGCGGGGGCTTTGCCCCCCGCGCGTGGCACCCGAGCGGTGCCCCAGCCGCGCCGCCGCGCCGGACCACGCCGCCGGCTGGGCCGGGTCGGGTCAACCCGGTTCGGGTCGACCCGGTTCAGGCCGACCCAGGGGGGGGTCGGGCCGGGTCGGCCCGGACCCGGACCCCCCGTTTTCGAATCGGCTTCGGTCTTTTGCCCATAACATGAGCTACGAACCTCCGTTTGACGAACCGTCAGCGGCGATGTGATCCTTGGATCGAGACGATCGATTCGGTATATCGCACTCAAGGTTTCAAAATACTTTGAGTTCGGCCGGGTTGGTTCGTACACGAAACCAACTGGGCCCTCGGAGCGGAAACGCTCATATCTTGAGCTACGGACGTCCGATTGACATGCCGTCAGCTTTGTTGTGTTCCTCTTTGTGAGACGGATCTTTTGGCATGCTCCGCCCGAGGTTTGGACGCAGGTAGAGTACGGTCGGGTTGGTTTTGCCTTAAAAACCAACCGGGCCCCTGGGACGAAAAAGCCAATAACTCTCAGACCGGGCGTCCGATCGACGCGCCGTCTGTTGCGTTGAGTTCCTGTTGGCGATACGGAACTTTTGGATACATCAACTCTGGACTTTGTGACAGTTGATGTATCAGCCTCTCGGCTCCTGGAGCGGACCCTCCCGAACGAGCTTGCTGTGTGCGGGAACCCTAGTGCTGGCTGCGACTGTGACTACTACTGCTACTGCTACTGTGACTGCGACGACGACAGTACAGAGATCCTTAGTGGATTTGACGACGACGACTACAGTACTCAGCGATCCTACGTGGATCAGTGCTACAGGTCCTGTGTGGGCCCGATCCTGTGTGGGTCCGATCCTGTGTGGGTCATTGCGCTCAGCGGTCCTGTGTGAACCAGCGCCTACAGGTCCTGTGTGGGCCCGATCCTGTGTGGGTCTTTTGAGGGGGTTAGTTACCTACCGATTTTTCATGGGTCCGACGACTTAGATGGATCAGAGATCATCTTTATCGTCTTTCGAAGAAGTATACCTGTGTGAGCTGAATCCTGTTGCTTTCCTGTGTGGATTGTGTTGTGCTATCCTGTGTGGATTTCGTTTCGCTTTCCTGTGTGGAATACGTATACTTTCCTGTGTGGAATGAGTTGTACTTGGGCTCGGAGGTTGGAGCGTATTGGATTTGATGACTTAGGTATATGTATGGGCATATACCTAAGCAGTGTCGGATGTTACTTCGTGATTGTACCTTCCTTTGTGGTTTATCCTTTGTGGATTTTGGGAGACCTTCAGGGGTCTCGGGGTCCCTACTGAGTAGCTTATACTCACCCCTGCATGGGCTATGCCCATACTACGTTGTGTTGGTTGCAGACGACGGACAGCGTTGATCGTGGCTGAGGCTTGCAGAGCAGAACGGTACCTGGAGGTGGACCACTGGGCGAGACGTGTTCGGAGCGGACGACGGGACCCGAGGAGCAGTGGAGCTATCTGTACCCACCCTCCAGGTGGGATTTCCAGTGGACAGCTTGGTGTAGCGGCTTTTACTTTACAGTTGCTATTTTCACTTTCAGTTTGGGTTTGTATACTGGACCATTTACTTTTCCGCACTTTCAGTTGTACTCTGTTTTTACTTAGTGTTTACTTTTCCGCTTGCTTACTCTGTGGTGTTTGTTTACTTTTCAAAGGAAATGCCTTCCCTTTTTACTCGGATTTACGCCTTGGTGCTAGTCTCCAGCCCCTGGCCTATGGAAGGCGGGCTTGGGGTAGTCACGGCACGGGCCCCGAGGACGGGTCGTGACAAATTGGTATCAGAGGAGTTCGGTTCTACCGCGAACTCTGATCTTTTCTATGAGAAGCAATAATGTTTAGCGTATTGAGTGTGGTTATCAGTCCAGGGAGTCCAGTGTTGGTGCGGCGACCGACGTATCCGTACACCAGGACCCTGACTTCTGACTTCTGACTTAATGTACGAAAACATTGATTGCGTGTGTGTTTCAAAGTTTTCTTTGTGATTACTTTATATATCAGCTCACCAGGTATACTGTTCTAACCGTGGCACACCTGATTCCTTTTCAGGATGGCCCCACGATGGCAGCCAGCTAGGGTTCTGAGAATCGAGCGTGATGACAGCCCACCGAGCGACGAGGCCTCGGTGCAGGGCCCTTTGTCAGCAGTGGCACCGGCGGTAGCTCTACCCGTCGAGCCACCGATGCTTCCAGCACCAGCCGCTGACGATGCACGTCGCCTCAGCGCACTGCATGAGTTTCAGCGCCAGCGACCACCCAGGTTTCATGGGGAGACGGACCCCCAGGAATCCGAGGACTGGCTGGAGGCAGTGGTACGAGTTTTTAGGCTAGTGAGGACACTTGCAGACCTCATGGTGATCCTCGCTGCGAGCCTACTGCACGCAGCAGCAGGACGATGGTGGAGCTTGATGCTCCAGGTGCACGATGATGCATCTCTACTATGGACGGACTTTGAGAGCCTCTTCCGCTCGGAGTTCGTCCCAGCCACCCTTCGTGCGGTGCGTATCCAGGAGCTTCTTCAGCTGTGGCAGGGCAGCATGACGGTCGCTCAGTACTCGGCGAGATTTACTGATCTCTCGCGCTACTCGACCGACATGGTACGAGACCCATTCTTCCGGGCCCGGACCTTCGAGCAGAGTTTGAGACACGACATCAGGGAATCGCTGATCTCCCTCAGCATACCGACTCAGACAGGAGTACTAGAGCGGACCCTTTTGATCGAGAGCTTCCTTGCTGAGTCTACACCAGCGCCGAGACCCACCGCAGGGCGGCACGTGGCAGAGTCTTCTGCGGCAGGTAGTCGACGGATGACTCAGGGGTCCAGGCAGACCAGACCTTTAGGCAGACGACCTCAGGACACTGGCTCAATAGTGCGGGGCACACAACGTGGAGCCAGTCTTTCGAGAGGCAGGCAGTGCTACTCGTGCGGCGGGCAGGGCCACATGGCTCGTGACTGCCCGACCCGCCATGCAGAGGAGCAGCAGACGGTTGAGGAACCACCTAGGCAGAGGCAGAGGTTCGACCGTGGCGGTCCGCAGGGAGAAGGCGGACGAGGCAGAGGAGCTGGCCGAGCAGCAGGTGGTGGGCGACGCTTTGAGGCTCTACCACCACCACCACCAGGAGGTCCACCCCGACCTCAGGGGAGAGCACAGCTTCAGGCAGTTGAAGCTTACGACCATGGAGCTTCGGAAGCAGGTGGACTAGTGAGGGACTAGCTCCAGGCATAGAGGCATTTGCCCATAATGCCTCTAGCTTCATAGTTTGTGTTTCCTTGTGTCCTTGTACTTTGAGTTGAAGTATTAAATGACACTTGCTTTGGTGACTTTTGCTTTCTTGTCTTTTGTTTGTTTTTACTAAGAGGTGCCGGTTAAAAACTGTTGACTTGACCCTCACTTGCGAGATTCTTACTGGAGGAGACCCAGTGACCACACACTGATGCCGACAGTGTGACTCAACCCTTGGAGGCGAGAGTAACGGTTGGATATCTTGGTAGCAGTGTCGAGGCCTTACGACTTCATCCATGCCATGAATTAACTAATCATGACGGGATTGAATGTATTAGGCAAGGAACGTGGTTCATCCAGGGGATGAGACCAGATTTCACTTTTCGACAAAGGAGAAATCTTTGCAGCTTTGCCGTACGTTAAGGAGGAAAGGGAAACCCTTCGTGTGGTCAGACAGTTGTCAGCAGAGCTTCCAGGAGCTGAGACAGAGATTGACCAGCGCACCTATCTTGAGGTTGCCTGAGGAGGGAGTAGGGTACGTAGTCTACTGTGATGCATCAGGGACCGGACTCGGATGTGTTATGATGCAGGAACGAGCAGTGATCACCTATAGATCACGTCAGTTGAGGCTGCATGAACAGAACTACGCTACCCATGACCTGGAGTTAGCAGCAGTGGTCTTTGCTCTGAAGACATGGCGACACTACCTGATGGGTGAGCGCTTTACAGTCTTTTCTGATCATCAGAGTCTCAGGTATATCTTCTCGTAGAAGGACCTGAACCTGAGACAGCGATGATGGCTCGAGTTCCTCCAGGACTATGACTTTGAGATAGTCTATACTCCTGGAAAGGGGAACGTAGTAGCCGATGCCCTCAGCAGGAGGATGGGCATTCAGCTACTTGAGGAGGCGACGGAGCAGCTAGCCTCTTTGCAGATATCCTTCGTGGATAGAGATGGAGAAGCCTTCCTCCAGTCTCTCACAGTCACCCCTCCTCTACTACAGCAAGTCAGAGAGGCACAGCGTGAGGACGCTGACTATGAGACACGGCGTGCACAGATATCCTCGGGACAGGCACCTGATGGTTTCTCCCTTGGAGCAGAGCACGACATCCTTTTTAGAGGACGTACCATGGTACCGGTCGCTTTGCGAGAGGAGGTGCTGAGAGAGTTTCACACTTCTCCTTTGGCGGTACATCCTGGAGTGGCGAAGATGTACCAGGATCTCAGACGACATCACTGGTGGCCGGGCATGAAGAAGGCTGTAGCAAAGTTTGTTTCTCGATGCCTCACCTGCCAGCAGGTGAAGGCAGAGCATCAGGTACCAGCAGGCTTGGTACAACCCTTGGAGGTCCCGAAGTGGAAGTGGGATGAGATATCTATGGACTTCGTGACTGGACTTGCACGCACTTCCAGAGGTCACGACTCCATCTGGGTGATTGTTGACCGACTCACCAAGTCGGCACACTTCTTACCCATCAGAGAGCAGGGATCAGTAGAGAGCTTGGGACGTCTCTACATTCAGAAGATTGTGCAGCTCCACAGCGTGCCATCATCTATCGTCTCCGATCGAGATGCTCGCTTTACTTCCCGGCTTGGAAATGGGTTACAGGAGGCGTTCGGGACGCAGCTACGTCTGAGCACAGCCTTTCACCCTCAGACGGATGGTCAGACGGAGAGGACCATCCAGACTCTCAAGGACATGCTCCGCGCATGTGTCCTCGACTTTGGTCATAGCTGGGAGGACCACCTACCCTTGGTGGAGTTTGCGTACAACAACAGCTACCACTCCACCATCGGGATGGCACCGTATGAGGCGTTGTATGGCCGACCTTGTAGATCTCCTTTGTGCTGGACATACCCTGGGGAATCAGCACTTGTGGGACCGGAGATGGTCCAGGCCACGACAGAGAAGGTCCAGGTCATCCAGGAGAGGATGAGGACAGCTCAGAGCCGACAGAAGTCATACGCTGACAGGAGGCGGAGGCCATTAGAGTTCGAGGATGGCGACCACGTCTTCTTGCGGGTCTCACCTCGACGTGGTATACGGAGATTTGGCCGAGGCGAAAAGTTATCTCCGCGCTTCATCGGACCCTTCCAGGTCCTCAACAGGATTGGCGAGGTGGCTTATCGCCTGGCTCTACCACCTCAGTTGCACCGGGTGCACGACATCTTCCACGTATCTCAGCTGAGGAGATACGTGCACGACCCGACGCACATCATTGACCATGGGTAGTTTGACGTTGACGATGGGGCGACTTTTACAGAGGTCCCGGTGGAGATAGAGGATCGACAGGAGCGGGTCCTACATGGGCGATCGATTCCTCTTGTGCGCATTAGATGGAAGCACGGGAACCTCCAGGAGAGCACATGGGAGTGGGAGGCTCAGATGAGTGCTCAGTACCCTCATTTGTTTCCCTAGTTTTTGATGTATCTTTACGGGGACGTAAAGCCCTGAGGTCGGAGTAATCTAAAGACCCGTAAAATTCAAGGTAACTTTTTTCTTAATTTTCTTTGGAATTTTACAAGAGCGCGGTTTCTGACGGCACCTGATTCCGAGGCCCGGTGTGCCCGGAATAATTTTCCGAAGTTTGGCTCGGGTACATTCAGTGAACGAACGAGCGGGAATTTCTAACTTTTGAACCGGTTCCCGAAATCAAATTCCGAGGGCACCGATGAACTCGCAGCGCCGATATTCGCTTAAGGAGACCTTTTCCGAGGTTGCGTTATTTCGGGTTGAGAGTTAGTTTTTGGGAGTTTAGAATAAGTTAAATAAAAATTGTGGAATACAAATTTCTATTTTAACTTGTTGGTTAACTTCTCCCAAAGGGAGTTAGAGGTGGGACCCACATCCACTTAACCTCCCTTGGGAGGATTAAGTGTGGTGGGGCCCACACGAAGCATAAATCTTCATCTTCTCTTTTTAAACTCCCAATAACCCCTCTTTAATTAACTTGACAAGTTGGGTTATTAAATGGGTGGAGTTGTTTAATTTCAAACCTTTGAATTTCAAAATGGTTTTGTTGAGTAAATAAAATAAGACCTTAGCTTATTTTATTTGGGTTAGAATTCTCTAGACAATCTTGAGAGAATTTGGAGCCTTCATCATCTTCTTCTTCAAGCTTTGACGAAGAACACGAAGAACCTTCAAACATCGACGAAGAACGCCACGTTCTCGGGAATCGTCTTCCGCGACGCCATACCCGCGACACCGACGACGTCTTCTTCCGCGTCATCTCCTCCGCGACGATTTCCCGCGACGAAATCGTCGTCAAAGAACTTCGAATCCTCGCTTCACGACATCGACATCCTTCTTCTGTGACGCCGACCACCGCGACGCGTCTTCCGCGGGTCGTTGACGATCATCGTTCTTAAAACCGAGGTAGGGGTTTGTTGTTGATTATTTATTTATTCTCGTTCTTGGTTCTAGCATGAAAAACTTGAGGATAAATGTTTATGTGTTATCGTCTAACGAGAGGAGGGCCGGACCGCACAAACACGGCCGAATTCCCCCTCCTTTGTTCTTGAATATTATTATTATTATTTTCTTGTGGATGAACGAGATGGCGTGGTGCCATCGCACCACGCGGGAATCACACGGCAAATATTGCGCGGCGCCATCGCGCCGCGCCGTGGAAAGATTATCATGAACGCGACGCCGTCGCACCGCGTCGAAGGAAACCAAAGGTGCCGCGACCGGAGCGGGGCCACGGCGGTGGGGCGCGGTGCCGTCGCACCGCGCCGGATGACGAAGGCCGTGGCCGGTTCCAGGCTGTGGCGGAACGAGAAGACCGGCGGCCAGCCGGGCCGCCGGTGTCGGAATCCGGAAAGGGGACCGGCCTTGCCGGTCCCGTTGAGGAAGGACCGGCCGGCCAGGTCGGGCCGGCCGGAAGGGAGAAGAACCGGGGGAATTAATTCCCCCGGATGGCCAAAACTGGCCCCCCATAATGGGGGGGGGGGTCGCGGTTACACCAAGGGGGGGCAGCGCCCCCCCGTTTTTCTCAAAAGCAGGCCCCCACGTGGGGGGGCCGTTGAATCCAAGGCGCGACTTTCAGCCGCGCCGCCAGCTGAAGGAAAGCGGGGGCTTTGCCCCCCGCGCGTGGCACCCGAGTGGCGCCCCGGCCGCGCCGCCGCGCCGGACCGGGTCGGACCCGGGTCGGGCCGACCCAAGGGGGGGGGGGGGGGTCGGGCCGGGTCGGCCCGGACCCGGACCCGGACCCCCCGTTTTCGAATCGACTTCGGTCTTTTTCCCATAACATGAGCTACGGACCTCCGTTTGACGAACCGTCAGCGGCGATGCGATCCTTGGATCGAGACGGTCGATTCGGTATATCGCACTCAAGGTTTCGGAATACTTTGAGTTCGGCCAGGTTGGTTCGTACACGAAACCAACCGGGCCCTCGGAGCTGAAACGCTCATATCTTGAGCTACGGACGTTCGATTGACGTGCCGTCAGCTTTGTTGTGTTCCTCTTTGTGAGACGGATATTTTGGCATGCTCCGCCCGAGGTTTGGACGCAGGTGGAGTACGGTCGGGTTGGTTTTGCCTTAAAAACCAACCGGGCCCCTGGGACGAAAAAGCCAATAACTCTCAGACCGAGCATCCGATCGACGCGCCGTCTGTTGCGTTGAGTTCCTGTTGGCGATACGGAACTTTTGGATACATCAACTATGGACTTTGTGACAGTTGATATATCAGCCTCTCGGCTCGTGGAGCGGACCCTCCCGAACGAGCTTGCTGTGTGCGGGAACCCTAGTGCTGGCTGCGACTGTGACTGCTACTGCTACTGCTACTTTGACTGCGACGACGACAGTACAGAGATCCTTAGTGGATTTGACGACGATGACTACAACACTCAGTGATCCTACATGGATCAGTGCTACAGGTCCTGTGTGGGCCCGATCCTGTGTGGGTCCGATCTTGTGTGGGTCATTGCGCTCAGCGGTCCTGTGTGAACCAGCGCCTACAGGTCTTGTGTGGGCCCGGTCCTGTGTGGGTCTTTTGCGGGGGTTAGTTACCTATCGATCCTTCGTGGGTCCGACGACTTAGATGGATCAGAGATCATCTTTATCGTCTTTCGAAGAAGTATACCTGTGTGAGCTGAATCCTGTTGCTTTCCTGTGTGGATTGTGTTGTGCTATCCTGTGTGGATTTCATTTCGCTTTCCTGTGTGGAATACGTATACTTTCCTGTGTGGACTGAGTTGTACTTGGGCTCGGAGGTTGGAGCGTATTGGATTTGATGACTTAGGTATATGTATGGGCATATACCTAAGCAGTGTTGGATGTTACTTCGTGATTGTACCTTCCTTTGTGGTTTATCCTTTGTGGATTTTGGGAGACCTTCAGGGGTCTCGGGGTCCCTACTGAGTAGCTTATACTCACCCCTGCACGGGCTATGCCCGCAGTACATTGTGTTGGTTGCAGACGACAGACAACGTTGATCGTGGCTGAGGCTTGCATAGCAGAACGGTACCTGGAGGTGGACCACTGGGCGGGACGTGTTCGGAGCGGACGACGGGACCCGAGGAGCAGTGGAGCTATCTGTACCCACCCTTCAGGTGGGATTTCCAGTGGACAGCTCAGTGTAGCGGCTTTTACTTTACAGTTACTGTTTTCCCTTTCGAGTTGTACTTTACTTTCAGTTTGGGTTTGTATACTGGCACATTTACTTTTCCGCACTTTCAGTTGTACTCTATTTTTACTTAGTGTTTACTTTTCCGCTTGCTTACTCTGTGGTGTTTGTTTACTTTTCAAAGGCAATGCCTTCCCTTTTTACTGGGATTTACGCCTTGGTGCTAGTCTCCAGCCCCTGGCCTATGGAAGGCGGGGTTGGGGTAGTCACGGCATGGGCCCTGAGGACGGGTCGTGACAAATGCTACCACCCGAAGCTACTGTTGGATTTGGTGTCCTAGGACTAACTGTTTTTACTTTTATCGAATGTATATTCGATGTATTTAATATTGATAAAACTTATTATGACATATTGATAATTGTTATGCATGAATCTAATGTAATAATGTCCTAGAGTATATGTCGCATTGATAAGGTCATAACAATTCACCTTTATAGTGAGAACCTTGATGTGCTATGAAAATAACCATAAACAATGTTATGCGATTGGATAACGTACTATGATAGGACACATAGTACATAGACTGTCAGGTGTGAGTACTCAAAATCAGATGAGGCTTCTTCTCATGAAGTTTTCAATTGGTAATCTCAAAGAAGGGAGATTATGAGAATAGAACCATCGATAAGAATTCTACACATCTTTGTTCCATCAGATATTCCCATCTGTGAGCATGTTTGATGGTCCTTAGAATTTAATATTATTATTAATTAATGTTACAACTCACGTACTTAGATGTATTTCATAAATGATACTAATAAAAGTTCATGGAAAAGTTGGATATGTTGGGTGCATCATGAATGACATGTCATTAATGAATACTATGAAGAAGGATTTTTCCCTTCCATCTTTATGGAAGCAGATATCCCGACCCTTTTATTGGAATGGAACCGTCACCCTAAATTACATGGTCGTGGTGTAATGACGTGTTTATTTCAGATAGTCAAAGAAAGATGTATCGAGCATATAGGTTGGTGACATGGATGTGCAACCTACTTGATGGGATATTGAGAAAAATGAATTATATTATAAAATTAGCATTCATATGTGGTTGTCGTCATTACGACATTAAGTTCTTTATCTTGGGTGCCTTGACCCATTTATAGACAATAATCTTGGACTTTAGGCATGACCACCTAATTCCAACATGAAAGAATACTAGAGGGCCACACACTAAGTGTCTTCATTGATCTTGATTAAATTCTATTTGAATTTAATTATTGGAATAATATTATTCTCAAGTTTGAGGAATAATTTTATTCACGTTTTATTGATTTTTAATATTCATAAGATAATAAATAATTTCATTGATTACGTGAATATATATAAAATACTTATCCACTGGATTGTGAATAAAATATTTATTTTATTTATTTAATATTTTTAATCAATGTTTATTCTCTAGATTGTGAATAAAATATTTATTTATGAATAAATTTTTATTCAGTTGTTCAATAATTGTGAGATGAGTTTGAATAGAAAAAGACTGATTCTAGTGAAAAATTTTAATTAACAAGACTGTTACATAATATTTTTTATTGCACAAGTTGGCGTGCACTAAAAAATAATAATAGTTATATTATTATTATTATGTGGCATGAGATTTACTAAAGGTTTTAAATTTTATTTAAAGGCTAGAATGAAATTAAATAATATTATAACCTAAACCCTAACTCTATAAATAGATGATTATGTCTGTTTTATATTGCATCCAAACATTGAGAATAGAGAAATGTTGTGAACAATGAATTCTCTCTCAAATCCTCATTCTCTATCCTTCTCAAGAATGAGAAGCACAAGAAATATTTCTTCAAAAACTAAGAATGAGTGATCAAGAACAAACAACACAAGACATTCGATTCTTCATGCTTGCACATGGTGATCGAGTGGTGTTTCTCTAAGATCATTGGAGCACATGTGGATCACCTCTAAAGGGATTCTATCCTTGGATCCTCATAGCGCAATGAAGGAAATTTGAAAATGTATTTTCAAATGATCAATAATCATCAGCGAAGAAAGTTCCTAATCCCATATATTTATTTATTTAGAAATTAAATAAATTAATTATAAATTTTATGTACAAGATACTCACTCATGGTTTTGGGAAAAAATGATTAAAATAAATTTTAATATATCGCTCACCACTATACGCTTCCACTGAGCATAGAACCATAAATTGGTATCAAAGGGGTAACATTTAAATTTATAATTATTTATTTTATTATTGATCTATACACAATTGTGGTTGAGTTTTCATTTATAATTATCTATTCTTTAATATGATTTTTATTAACATTCTTCAACATATTAATCATATTTATTCAGTGTTTAATTTTCTTAAGGGTTTATGAATAAATAAAGAACGACCATAGATTCCATAGAGAAGTGCCAAATATTTGGCTAAAAAACTGGGTAACACAGCGTGTAGTAGGTGTACACATTGTATAGCTAGAGTACATGTTGTGTACCCATGATAATTGTACCTAGATGCATCGAGAATTTAATTACACACAGTGCATTTATTTTACACAGTGTGTTTACTGGGACAACCTTGTACATGACAAAAAAATACATGGAATGTAGCTGGCCTGTACACATTGTGTAGTCCATATAAGTTAACATGCAAAATCCCAGAGTGTGTGACTCAGATACATAGAAACTGAGGAACACAACATGTAGATGGAATGTACATGCCATGTAGTCTCCCATTAAAAGAAAAAAAAAATTAAAAATTATATTAAATTTAAAATTACAGTATTAAAACTTTATTTTATTGAATAAAACACTAATGTGTGTTTGAAAATTTAATAATGGTTTTAAAAATAATTAAATGCTCAATTAATTTATTTTAATTAATATTCCATTATTGGTTCTGCTGTTTATTTTCCATGAATGCCATAATTTATGGGTATCTACAATTAAGTTTGTATGATCATTAATATGAAAGAGAATTAATTAATTAATTAATTAATTAATGCAAGCATTTATATCTTAATAATAAAGAACAAATAAATAAATTAATTCTAGTTGATGCTTTTGCATATTCGTTGCATGTATAGCTAATCATGAGTGTGACCAAAACCTATGTATGTGTTGAGATTTATTTAATTTAATTTATTGCATGAGTTTGAAATTATTTAATATTAAATTAAATGATGGTCTATGATTCATCCCTCTCTCCATTATTATGTAGGACCTATGTGTCCAAGGATATTTATGTAATCCCCTTTAAATAATCCTTTGGTTCCCCTCATCTATGTGTGAGTAATAAATACTTGCAATTAGTGGAGCATCCTAAGGTGCGTGGAAGTCATTCAAGACAAAACCATAATGACACCAACTTTGTAATACACAAATATACATGTAGAATGTTGTAACTCATGTCAAGACTGAAATATGGAGTTATTAATTTAGGTTATAGATTTATTTAATGTCATATAATTAAATCAAATGCTAGATAAGATAATGATTGGGTCATTTAATTAATTAATTAATTTCTATCTATTCATTATTTATTTTATGTATGCAAGACCGCAATCACATAAATAAATGAGTTAATATGAAAAGATAGAATTTAAATAAATAGATTATCTATAAATGTTTTATCCAACATGTTTAATTAATTAAGTAAAATCCACTTAATATTAACAATACATGTAAATGATAAAACAAGATAAAATATATGCATAATTAATTAAAACCCATCAACCTAATATTAAGTTAGAATTTTCCTTCCATTACATAATTGGGAATGAAACCATAGAACTAAGTGTAATACATGAAAAAATTCTAGAAACTTACTTTTATTAGGGATTTCTCATGAGAGTTTTGGGTAAATTTAACCAAAATTGTATTTTATTTAATGGAAAAAGTCCACGTGATAAAAATTTGGAGGTAATTATTGAGGAAATCCAAGTCTGGATTTCAGGATAGGGGAACCCACTCAATAGATCAAGGAGCTACACATCCACAGTTTGCAAGATCACCTACCTAATTACTTTTTTATGGTTTTCATGGACAAAGTATTGATCATTAAGAAAAGTAATGGGGATCCTTGCCACTAGAATGTTAAATAAACTATAAATTCTGAGTTCAATGGTGAGGGCTATTGGGAATTGATAAAATAGTGGGAGATTTAATGAAATTAATTAATTAATTTATTATTTCTCACATAATTTGTAATCAAGAAAAAGTACTAATAATCTACTCTTTTAATTTTAGAATAAAATGGAAATCTCATTAACCACACTATCCCTATGATAAATATTGTATAAAGGAAACCTCCTAACTAGATTTAACTTCTAGGAGTAGTTTAGATGATTTTGGGTTGTGCTACACCATGAAAGAAAATCTTATATTCTCAAATCCTCAATTCTTGATCCACCAACTAAAGAGGCAAGTGATGAAGAGTTCATTTTATATGAAAAAAATTTGAGTGACATAGTTGAAATTCAATTTTTTAGGCTTTCATTGATGTATAGTGAATTAATGAAGTCTCACAAAAACATGGATGCATATATAATGCTAGAGAACCTCTATGGTATATACTAGGAGATACCTAGACAATAACGGTTTGATATTTACAAGGTGATTTTTCATAGAAATATTAGAGTGGGTGACCTATCTGGGCCTTATGTAGTCAAGTTCATTGGCTATATTGAGTACCTAGAGGTTCTAAGGTTAAAAATACCTGAAGAACCGGGCACCGATCTCATTATAACATCACTCTATCAGAGATTATCTAGCTTTATTGTGAATTTTAATATGGAAAACATTGAGAAGTATCTACAATATCTTCTCACTCTCATTTTCCAAGTTGATAAGGATACAAATCATGAAAATCCTTCCATACTTATAGTGAAAAAATGGAAAGGTAAAGTGAATAGAACTAATTACAAAGCTTCTTCACACCCTTCCAAGAAGTGAAATATCAAGATGAAAGTAAATTAATAGAAAGCTATCTATTTCACATGCAACAAGAAGGGACACTGGAAGAAAAACTACATCCATCCAAAGAAACAAAGGGATTTTTTAGGTGCATTTTTTATTGAGTTCAATTTATCCATTTTTAAAACTTGGGTATCAGATACAACCTTTAGTGATCACATATGTATTCGAATATAGAAACCAAGTAGATTCAAAAACATTGATTGAGGGGAGGTCGATCTATGAGTAGCCAACATAGATAAACTTGCTGTAGTAGCTATCAAGGAAAAACACCTCATATTTCCAACCTGAATAATCTTGGTTTTAAAGGGTTTTTATTATGTTCCTTCAATTACCAAAAACATTATTTCTATATGCATACTAGATACAGATTGATTTATTTTCAAATTTGTGAATAAATTTTTCTTTTTTATAAAGATATAATTTTTATGTTAAGACACATTTAAATAGAATTATTTATTTGTTGGATTACGCAAAATAAGTAATGAAAATTGATAATGAAGTTAATTCACATGAATCATACCACACAAAACTTTATAATCATTGGCTAGGTCATGTAAATTAAAAGATCTTAACTAAATTACATAAATATGAATATTTAGATTCTTTTTTACTAAAAACACTTGGTGTATGTCACACATGTTTATAAGAAAAAATGACTAAATCCCCATTTAGTGAGAATGATGAAAGGGCTAAAGAGATTATTGAATTAGTTTATACCATTGTGTGTGGACCATTTTCTATTGAGGCAATGGGTGGATACTCATACTTCATAACTTTTACTAATGATTTTAGTAGATATGGATATGTCTACTTAATGAGGTATAAGTCATATTATTTTGATAAATTCAAGGAATACAAGAATGATGTTGAGAACTAGATTGGTAAGAATATGATGAAACATTACTCAGACTATGGTGAAGAATATATTAATGAAGACTTCATTGATTATTTATAAGAGTTTGGGATATTATCTCAAATCACTCCCCCTTATATGGCTCAGTGGAATGGTGTAAAAAAAAAGAGGAACTACATATTTTTGGACATAGTGAGATCAATGATGAGTCATGTGAGTATTCCATTATCATTTCATGGATACAAGTTACAAACATCAATATACCTACTAAACCAAGTTCCAAATAAAGCAAAAAATAGTATAACATAACAATTATGGAATGGAAAGAAATCCATGTTGTCTTGATTACATGTGTGGGGTTACGAAGCATTTGTTAAGGCCTATTTAGGTTACAATCTTTCACCCCAAGGCACAAAGTGTATCTTTATAGGATATCCCAAACAAAAAAGGTATAATACCTATACAATCATTCATACAAAAATGTTGTAGTTTAAATTCATAACACATTTATTGAGGAGGATCTTATCTCTAAAATATATAAGGAGAGCGGGATAAACTTTGATGAAGTCCATCCTCAAGATACAAAAGAGTGGGAACAAGAATAAATTCTACAAAACCCATAGAAGAATAAATTTTTCCAGAGACACAATTACTATGTAGGAGTACTAGAGTGTTTAGAACACCAAAAGCATATATTTTTACAGTCACCGAGGATGGTGACTCACTATTAGCTGATAATAATTCTCATCTAACCTACAAGGAAGTATTAAGTGGAATAGATGTTGGAAAGTGGTAAGAGGTGATGAATTTTGAAATGGATTCCATGTACTAAAATCAAGTCTAGATTTTGGTAGACCCTCTAGTATATGTAAAATTCATTGGTTGAAAATGGGTATTCAAGAAGAAACTAGAAATATAAGGACAATTCAATACCTATAAGGCATGAATGGATGAAAAAGGGTTTAAACAACATCAATTAATTGACTACGATGAAACCTTTTCACTAGTTACAATACTGAAATCCATTAGAATTCTACTTGTCATGTCAACTTTCCATGATTATGAGATTTGGAAAATGGATGTAAAAACACCCATCCTTAATAGGAACCTTCAAGAAGATGTATATATGAAATAAACTGAATGGTTTTTGGATCCAAAGGATGCCAACAAGGTATGAATGTTGCAAATATCTATTTATGGATTAAAGAAAGCATCTAGGTCATGTAACATTCATTTTGATGAGGCCATAAAATTTTTTCTTTCTTAAAGAATGAATGTGAGTCGTGTGTCTATAGACGGTTTAGTGGAAGTGTAGTCATTTTATTAATAGTATATTTTGATGACATATTACTCATTGAAAATGAAATACCAGTCTTATAGTCTATTAATTCATTGTTGAATAAATTATTATCTATAATGGAATTGGGAGATGAAACATATATTCTTAGGATCAAGATTAATCATGATAAATATAATAGGGTTACTCATCTTAAGTCAAAGTGAATACATTGACAAGATACTGAAAGGATTTAGTATGGAACAATCCAATAGGGGATTGTTGCCAACATCACATGACATTCATCTTTCCAAGAAAATGTATCCTCAGACACATAAGGAAAAAATAGAATGGAAAGGATTCTATACACTTCAATGATTGGGTTAGTCATGTATGTTATAATATACACTAGGCTAGATGTCACCTATGAATTAAGTGCAATAGGAAGATATCAAGCTGATCCATGTGACCATCATTGGATAGAAGTAATGACTATCCTTAATTATCCGATGTGTACTAAGGATATATTAATGGTTATGGAGGAGATGAGAAACTATTCATAATAGGATATGGATATGATAGTTTCCAAATTGATCAAGTTGACATGAATTCACAAACGAGATACATATTCACTTTGACTGGAGTTGATCTAGAAGAGCTCAAAGAAGGATATGGATGCAGATTCTATAGTAGAGTTCATGTATATTAAAACTTTTAAGGAAACTAAAGAAGTAATATTGATGCACAATTTCATCCAAGATATTGATGCGGTACTTAACAGTAAAGATTCTATCACACTTTATTGTGATAATACTACAATGTTGGATCTTGAAAAGGGGACAAGGTTATATCAATAGATGAAGAAAATACCTCATAAGTATCATATCTTGAGGGATTTTATCAGAGAGGTGACATTGGAGTGAGTAGTATTTCCAAAAAATAAAATGTGGAGGACCCCTTGAATAAAGCCTTAACTCAGCAGAAACATGACTATCATGTGAGTTCTAGTGGACTGAAGGTTATAGATAGTTAGATCTAGTCTAAGTGGGAGTTTTTTGGAGTTGGTGTCCTAAGACTAACTGTTTTTTTACTTTGATTACATTTATATTAGATGTATTGAATATTAATAAAACTTCTTATTATATATTGATTGTTGCACTGTATGACTCTAATGTAATAATGTACTAGAGTATATATTACATTGATAAGGTCAAAACAGTTACATGCTATGATGAGAACCTTGATGTGATATAACGACATTCTTAAATAATGTTATACAACTGCTTAATGTACTATGACATGACACATAGTACATAGACTGTCAGGTGCGAGTACTCGTAAGAAGATGATACTTATTCTCATGAAGTTTGCACTTGGTAATCTCTAAGACGGGATATTATGAGGACAAACTCGCCAATAAGAATTCCACTTGTTTTGGTGTCATTAGATATTCCAATCTGTGACTGTGTGTGATGGTCCTTAAACATTAATATTATTATTAATTTATGTTGTAACTTATGTACTTAAATGTATTTCATAAACTACGATGATAACAGTTCATAATGAAGTTGGATCTGTTGGGTTCATCATGAGTGACACTTCATTAATGATTAGGTTGAGGTAAGATTTGTCCCTTCTATATTTCTGAAGCTGATATCTCACCCCTTTGATTGGAATGGAATTGTCACCCTAAATTCCATGCCTATGGTGTAAAACCATGTTTATTTTAGATAGTCAAAGAATGATGTATCAAGCATATAAGTTGGTGACACCGAAATGAAACCTGATTAATGAGATACCGAGGCAAAGGGATTATATTACATAATGACCATTATTTTGTGGTTGTCATTATTGAACCGTTATGTTCTTTCTCTTGAACTGTTTCTAGATAGTAATATTGGACTTTAGGTAAGACCACCTAATGAAAACGAGAAATAATCTTATAGGGAAACCCACTAAGTGTTTTCATTGTTATTGATTAAATTATATTTAAATATAATTATTTAAATAAATATTATTCTAAATACTATGGAATGATTCTATTCAAGTTTAATTGATTGATAATATCTATAAGATAATAAATAATAATTTTTTATTAATAAATAATTTATTTGATTATGGGAATATATATAAAATATTTATTTGCTGGATTGTGAATAAAATATTTATTTTATTTATTAAATATTTTTAATAAATATTTATTCTCTATATTGTGAATAAAATATTTATTCAATTGTTTAATAAATTCTAGAGGAGTATGAATGGACCAAGACCTAGTCCATTAAAAAATAGTAATTAACATGGATGTTACATAATATTTTTTTTTTCAAAAGTTGGTGTGTGGAAAAAAATAATAACAATGATATTATTATTATGTCGCATGGGGTTTATTAAAGGTTTTAAATGTATTTAATGGATGACATGAAATTAAATAATATTTTGACCAAAACCCTAACTCTATAAATAGAAAGTTATGTCTATTTTATATTTCTTTCAAAAATTGTAAATAGATAATTTCCGTACATGAATAATTATCTCTAGACCCCCCCTTCTCTCTCCCTCTCAAGAATGAGAAGTGCAAGAGAGATTTATTCAAGATTGAAGACTGAGTGATCATGAATAAACAACACAAGACATTCTATTTGCTACGCTAGCACCCGGTGATCTAGTGGTGTTGCTTGGAGATAATTGGAGCATGTGTAGATTGATTCTAGATGGATTATATCCTTGGATCCTCATAGCATAACAAAGGAAACCTGAAAGGGTCTTTTCAGATGATCAATGATCATTAATGAATAAAGTTCCCAAGCCTAGGTGTTTATTTCTTCAGATATTAAATAAATTAATTATAAATTTTACATGAAAGATCCTCACTCATGGTTTTAAGAAATGATGAATAATTTTTTTAATATATCACCCAATAACACACACTTATGGTGCGCTTGAAACCAATAACTACCACCAAAATCTTTCACCAAATGTTATCATTCGACGCTACCACTAAAAGATAAACCAGAAGATACCACTAGATGATACCATCAGAAGCCACTGTCAGAAGATACTTATAGGATCCACCAAAAGAAGCTACAACTATACCAAGTCCGCTACCACCAGATTCTACCTATATCTACTACCAACAGCTGCTATCGCTAGAAGATATTTACAGAATCTACCACCATCCTCTAAAACACCTCTAGTTAAGTTGAAGAGAAAATGTTCTTATGAACTAGTGAATTACATTAGATACCACTTAAACAATTCTCATCCATATGAATTAAACTAAACATGTTGTGGAGGGAAGAAAAAGGGTTGTCTGAACAACTACCATGCGTGATACCTCTCAAGAATCTTCTTACAAATGAAACACTACCATAAACTAAACACTCTAACCGTAAGCCTCCTCTAATCCACATAAAAAATTACAAAACCCTTTTAACCCACACACAATCTCAAGGAAAAAACATCCACAACTAAAACATAGAAGATCTTCAAGTACATAAATCTTGGAATTCCATCTCCCATGTAAAGATACTATTATATTTGGGGGGCACTGTCTCACCCACATAGTTTCAATCATGTCATGGTATAATGAATTTTAAATAGGGATCATGTTTTAACTTATTCATATGAAATGTATATTTAATCACATGTCATATCAATAAAAAATAAAAACATATCATATGAAACATCAAGGTCCAAACATCACATCATCAAAAAAAAAATAATCTCAAAACAAATCAGGGTACTAGGAACACATCTACATCTCATACTACTATATAATCTACTATTGGATATAATGAATCCATAACATGAAATACAAAGTAATTTTCCATCCTCACAACACCTTCACTTGAAGATAATAAATATACACCAACCACTCTATGAATGTCATGTAATTTTTAATATCCATCTCCACCTAGTCAATGAAATGAGAGTCACTGTGAAGATAAAAATAGAGTTGAGAGACATGGATGATTTTATGATTCCTATCCCATCACATAGGGAGTGAAATCTAGTAATCTAACTCGAAAACATTCCCCAACACCTAAAAAGGCCCAAAAACTAGGGCAAGATCATACTCCCCCTACCAAACCTCCGCTACCCACTTTGAGGGGAGACTCTTTAGAACACATGGTCTCCAAACTCAAACTCCAAGGGCCTCATACTATGATAAACATAATATTTATTCTAGTACTACACTTCTTACATCCTCTAAAAAATAACCTAAACATTATCTATCATTATCTACACTACATTGGGATAGATAACTACTGATTCCTTGACCATGGCCCTGCACAATGGAGAATGACTCAACTACCATTAAAAAGACTCAAATGGTTCCATACCAATGGATGAGTGGTATTAGTTTTTTTAAGTGAACTCAAGAAAAGGCAAGTGTCTCACCCAAGATCCTAAAAATTCTAATATTCATGCCTGCAATATATCCTCCAATATATGGATAGTCCTCTTCTTCTATCCATCTGTATGAAGGTGGAAATTAGTGTTGAGTCATAACTGAGTGAAAAAATAATGTTTCAATCCTCTCTATAACCATGAAGTAAAACATGAAACATGATTATATAATGTACCTCGAGAATCCTTTTAGTCACAAAAACTCATCCACATACCCCCTCACAAAAACATCCATGGTACTCGACTCATGGATCTCTATAAAGTGAGAAAATTTCATCAACCGATCCAAATTTACCAAAAAATAATCACAAACTCCATGATCTTGGGGTAAACATATGAAAAATTACATTGATATTTCATCTCATTTATATTTGGGAACATCCAAGTCCTGCAACAAACTGCCAAGAATATAATACTCGACATTTACCTGCTTGTAAATGAGACACCGATCCACAAACTATTCCACCAACCATTTCATCCCAGGAAAACAAATATGTGTCTTGAAGCCTTTAAATATCTTGGAAAACCCTGATTACACCACCCAAGGTGATCTATGAAACTCATAATGGAATCCCTCATGCATCACTACCATAAAAAACAACATCCCTTGAAACAAAATATGGTTTTTACCATCCTACAACCATCCCTCCAGAGTATCACCTTGTCCAACACCATCACACATCACCTCTACCTCCAAGTCTCCCCACCAAGGATAATACACACACTACATCATTTAATACTTCACTATAATATTAAAAAATAAACCTCCACCATCAACCACCCTCACATCCAAGTGTAGGGATTCCAACTCCTCATTGCTCTCTAAGCATCCCCAGACCCATGAATCACATCCTTCCACGAATCCCTGCTCAAAAAATTGGCCACAACATTCCCATTTCCCATGGTGTAGGATATATTCAAATCATAATCCTGAAGACACTCCATAAACCTCCATTTCCATATATTTATATCACACTTATAAAATATATACCTCAAAAAATTGTGATCTATGAAGACCAAAAAGTGCTCATCAGCGAGGTCATGTCACTACAAATTTAGTGAAATTTTTTTTTGCTAACTTTAGATCATTGGTGGAATAGTTATGCTTATGGGGGAATAACTTCCTAGACCCATAAGAGATCACTACCTTCTATTGGATCAAGAGACATCCCAATCCAAGATGCTAATAGTCAAAATAACTCATGAAGCACTGCCCCTTCATCTAGAAACAAAAGAATTGGGGAACTTACAAAACTCACTTTCAAGTACTTAGAGAGTGTCTGAAACTGATAATTCCAGATAAAATATTGGTCCATCTTGGTCAAAGATATCAATATAGTCCTCAATTAATGATAAATTTGACCTAAACCTCTGATAATAGCTTGTAAGGCCAAATAGATATGGACCTCTACCACAATCTTGGGAGATTACCAAGAAACAAATACCTCGATTGTCAATGGGTCCATGAATTATTTATATTGGAAAACCAAATGCCCAAGGAAATAAACCTATCATGTCCAGAAGATACACTTAGATAACTTTCCATAGAGATGGTGGTGTCAAAGAACCTATAAGAAAAATTTGAAATGATCGGAATTATCCTACTCCAACATTAAGTAGATAAATATGTCATTGATTAAAATGACTAAAAAAAGGTCTAGGAATTCATTGAACACATATTTCAAGAGTACCATGAATACAAATAGTGTGTTAGTGACACCGAACTACAAAACCATAGGCTCAAGGTTCCCCTACCTATATTTGAAGGTAGTCTTAGAGATATCACCCTATTTCACTATAAACTTGTGATACCTAGACCATAGATTGATCTTATAAAACCAACTATCCCCCCTCAACTGGTAAAAAATACCATCCATCCTTATAAGGGGGTAACAATTCTTTATCATCATCTGATCCCACCATTGTTAGTCTATACACAATCTTAGACTACAACTAACCTTCTTGGATAATAATATTGGAGCATCCCATGGTTACAAACTAGGTTGGATGAAAACTTTCTCCATACAATTATCTATATGAATCATCAACTCCCACAACTCAAAAGGTGTCATTTTATAAGGATTCATTAAAAATGGAGGATCCCCAATCTATAGATCTATCCTAAAATTGATATCACGTTGAGCTGGTAGTATCAAAACCTCCTTGGGAAATATATCCAAGAACACCCCAATGACCCTAAGAACCTCCACCATCCCAATTTCTACTAAACCCACAAAAAACTCAACCAAAAGATAAAGAAGTGACTCCACACATCATCTTACCACTTATAATCTTAGTTCATTAAAAAAATAGCACACTTCCCATCCACATCAGAGAAAATGAATCTCATCTAGAAGTAGTCAATAATAGAATTCATGGAATAAAAATAGTCAATGTATATGATGACATCATATGGGTATATCTCTAGTAAGAAAATATCCCCGCATGAATGATGTGGCCCCATCATTAGTCTACAGCCCCGACACACATCAAACAAGAGTACAAGGCCTCTAACTAGTGTAGCCAACACCAGGGGAACAAGAAGCCTCTCTAAATCTAATATAAAATCATATATTATATTAGGTACAAAAAAGGAGCATGAATCTCCCAAATTAAAAAAAGCATAAAAAAGGGTAGATGAAAAGTTGATCATACCTCTAACAATCTTTGGACCCTATAACGCTACTGCCTTCACCACATGCAACTGTCCATGCCCAACTCTTCTACTGCTATACTGATGAACACCTCCATTACCACGCTTGGGTCAAATCCCCTAAACATGAGAAACATCCCGAGGTATAACTCTACCTAATCCATCTCCCATCGATAGTTAATAAACCTTCTACCCCTACTGATTAAATGGACTCACCAACAGCTACTAAAAATGGTAATGCTGAACCTAGAAGCCTATACCAAATTGAGCTAGAATAACCATGGGCCACTGATTCTAATGATGAATATGAACCCCACAAATAAAATAGACCAGCTTGAATTCCCTTAGTATAATATGAAAACCACTAACCCTAGAAGGCTAGAATGGAAAATGATGAGGTCAAAACTCCACTAGTTGAAACCTTGAAGGCCCTAGTGCCTAATACCTACCACTATAAACTCCACTCCTCGATGGATCCTATTGGTTCCAATATCGTGGTAAATCTCCTTGTGAATGCATGTTCTAGATCACTTACTCCTTCTTTTTAACCTCTAGATACATAAATAATGTAAAGAGAGTAACTGTGTACTATAAAGAAGGACAGAGTGCCTCCTAATGATTCCTCGCTCAGGACTCCTCATCAGGGAAAATATCTAGATTGAAATGCCACATGTCCTTGAACATGATCTCGAGCTCCCATACTAAAATTCACCCATACTGAAGATAAATCATCTCTAGACTCTTCACTTCCTTCATGGATGATGAAGGAAACTATTATCATAACTTCTTCTGAAGTACTACCCATGAAACATTTTCCTCCTTCTTTCTACCAAGATATAGTGTCCACCACTAATATTAAACTCCTAATATCTGAATGAATTCTACAAGGACCCAATAATCCATTGGTTCTTAAACCAAACTAAATCTGATCTCGAGTTCCTCTGTCCATCTCTCTATCTTTAGGTTTGAAAGGTTACCCTCATACTTCCCAAATCTCATAGAGAAAAGGCCTTAAATTCCCTCCACCACTGATTATACTCCTCAACTGTTTCAACCCTTTAGAAATTAACTAGATTAGCATGATCAACCTCCACTGCCTAAGATACACACAGATGACATCCAAGATCCATAGCTGAAAGGGGAAAACGCATTTCCTAAGCCTGGTAATATTATATTTTATCGAGATCCACCAAATTCAATATAACTTCCCTGAAACCAAAACCACCCAATTTAAACATGAACATAAGTCATCATGATATATGTATCTCTACTAGATCTCTACCATGAAAGTGGAAACACCTCACTTGTTTATTCGGTTGGCCTAGAGTCCTTGAGTTGGATCATAGGGGGCCCTAAAATCTAATGTCCTAACATGTCTTCCTATTACTATAAACTCACCAAGATAGACTAACATAATTTCCTTATCAACCCATGCATTCCTCACTATACCTATCTCCAAACTCCATCCTATCATTGAAACATTGCCTTTGATGCTAATCATTCATGAACCACTCCCTCCAGAGGCACCTTTAGCACCCCCAATTTGAGGTATGTAACCCTTTTTTATGAATTTTTATGTGGTTAAAGTAGTTGGGTATAGTTTGGGAGAGTTTGGGAGGGATTTATGAAGGTTTGGAAGCTTTTATAGGGGAGTACAGTTTGAGAACTGTTTGGATAAACCATGAAGGATCTTCAAGAAACCATGCAAGTGGAAGCAGTTGGCTTCATACGGTTTTCGCACATTTTTTATAACCATGTGAGGAAACCATGTAGGTTCCCTATTGAGGTAGTAGAATTCACATGTTTAGCACACAGTTTTCTTAACCATTCAATATAACCATGCACAACAAAAAAATTGGGTTTTTAATTACCGGTTCACTCGAGATTTTCTATAAAATCCTCCTCTCTTATCCCATATAAACCCTACTTTTTATTTTTGGTTATAAAGGGTTAGAGGGGCTCTCCCACTCATTTTTAAGTGATTCTAAGGTTTTTCAAGGCTCGGTGAAGGCGATTATTCTTCGATAAGTCTCCTCTCTTTGATCTTTCTTGGTTTTCCTTAGATCCAGTTATCCCTCTTGCTTAGTTTTCTAGATCTACAACTATCGCATGTAGATATAGGGTTTTTTTGACTAAAATGATGAGAATAGGGTTTTTTGATGTTAGGAAAAGGGATCTAAGGTTGTTTTTGTGGAGATTTCACTAGAATTTGTGGCATAGTTGTGAGTTGGTTGATTTCACCAAAACCCTATGGTAGGTGACTTCTCTCTCAACTCCAATTTATTAGAACTATAAAATTTGTCTTCAATTAGTTGGGTTTTCTTGAATTTTATTGTGATTATGATGTGAAAGTCTTGATGGAAATTCATTTTGTGATTATTTGTGCATTTTGGGGAAAATGGGGTATTGCGGTGACATGTTCTTGATATTGGATTTTAAAATGTAAATTTTAAAATCAGTTTCTTGGGTTTATTTATGGAAAAGGTTTTTGAAAATGGTTTTGAAAAAGAAAAAGGGGTTGTTTTATTGTATGGAAATGTGGCATGGATAATGTACTAAGGGATTGTTTGGGTTGGAATAGTTTTTTTCATGATGTTCTGGACTTAGTGTGATATATGCTTATTTATTGGTTAAGTATTTATGCATGTGATTGAAATGGATGTAAAGTGGGTGGGGAGTAACAATATAACAAGGGGATGGACAGTGGATGAAAGGGACACCATTAAGGATAAGTGGGCAGGAAGTACTACTAGATTGAGAAAGTAGTAAACAAGCTTGGATGGGAAGTTCCACCATGATTGTTCCACCTGGTTGAGTGTATTAACATTATGGATATGTTTGATTATGCATGTGGTTAATCGAGATGAAATTATTGGGATAATATGTGATGGTAAAATGGATTATGGATTTATTTTGTATTTCCCTTTTATTGTATAGATTTAGGTGAAAAATTTCCTAGTAAGGGTGTTCTTGGATTGTTGGAAATTATTTCACTATTTGATGTTTTATATAAAATAATTTATATAAATGTGCTAACGGTTATATCCTAGTGGTGTGTGTAGGGATGTCATTTGGGGAAAACCTACTGAGTAATTGTACTCACCCCCTACTTTGCGACTTTGGTGCTTTTGTATATGTTTTTTTCCAGGACATAAGTAAGGGTAAAACATCTCATTTTTCTAGTGGTTAATCATGATGCTTGGGTGGTATGGTGATGCTTGGATCATGGATGTTGGGGTGGATCCATGGAGCATGTCATGGTTTCCTTTGGGTAATGCTGTTTTGTATTTCACTTGGTACACTAATATTGAGATTTTGTGGGTTGTTGTATTGGGTTTATGGGATTTTTTATGGAATAGTTTGATTGTTTATTGGCATGATATGGTTGGGGTGAACTTTTTTTGAAATGAATCATGTAGTTGTGGTTGGTTATGAATAGTGTGGTTGGGTGTATTATCTCTAATGGAAAATCATTCCCCAATTGTTCTTGAAGTCCTCAACATTTATTTCCAGCCTTTGACACCTTGGGAATGTTTCCTAAGGCCAAGTAGCATCTCACTACCTTCTCAAGCCAATGATGAAGGGGTGAGGCATTACAAGTGCTATCAGTTTGTTTGGTCCTTTACTTCCAAGTTTGTTGGGTTCCTTGGTGTTGGTTGTTGATATTGGAGTTGACATTCGTTCTTGGTCTATTCCTTGAGTTGGGATAGTAGTAAAGCATAGGATTGTAGAAACTTGAATTGTATAACATAAAAGGACATAGCTAACCCTTTTATGCTTAACTTAAAGTTACCAGGGAGTTAGGGTACATAAGTGTTTTGGAGAGATTTATAGGTATTGTAAATCTCATTGTCATGGGTATAGACAATGAGATGAGCATGACATGCCTGGTAGAAATGAATTCCCACTAGGATGAATATTTCATTTGTCATAATGACTTATGTCATGGTATGAACATATTGATTTGTGTAAAATATGGGAATTTATTTTCAAATGTGCAGATTTGAAAGGTGTATAGTTGTGGCATTTTGAAAATGGTTTGATTTTCAAAAATGGCGCAACATGGGAAATGTGAAATTGTGGAAATCTTAGTTGTGATAGTTTATATGTAATTGAATTTGAAAATGTAAACCTTTTATTACTAAGGGAGTAATACTTATGGAGGTTTTTGTATTGATAAAAATGGCATCAGGTAGGCATCGTAGAGACCAACCTGAGGAGGATGTTGAAAATGTGGCTTCACCTATGCCCTAGGTGAACCAGTAGCTAGTACAGAGTATAGTGAAAGCTTTCTAAGTTGCAGAAAGTGGGAATAAAGTAGATTATCCAAAGCATGTGGACCATGCAGTTCAGGTTAAAAAAGTCGAATCCACCCATCTTTAGGGGTGACTCGAAATGAAAAATGGTAGAAGCATGGTTAAACAAAATAAATAGGATATTTGAATTCTTGGGAACATCGGTAGAGATGAAAGTGAATCTATCCATATATATGTTGGAAGATCTTTCCCGTCAGTAGTGGGAGTTGGTGGTCCAAGTTGGAACATACCAAAGAATGTCATGGGAAGGTTTTTAGGAATTGTTTAATAAACAATTATACCCTCATACGTTCATAATTTAGTGCACAATAGATTTATTTTTTTAAATCAAGAGAACCTCTCAGTAACGAAATACGTGGATAAGTTTATGAGCTTAGTACGCTTTTCACCTAAGGTGGTGGGTAGTAAATCATTGAAGGAGCATATTTTTGAAGCTAGGTTGAGGTAGAAAATTCATTCTAAAATAGAGGTGTTATGTATAAGTGACTACATGAAAATGGTGAATAGAGAAACAATGGATGAATGGGATATTTTTGGGGCTACATGCGGGGGAAGCATGTTGGTACCCACCGAAAATGGTGGGAACTCAAACGTTGGGATCAAGCAGAAGAGGGGTACTTATTTCCAGGGTAGGATTATGGATCAGAATCCTATGGCAGGATCAGTGAATCTTCCTCCCAAGACTTAGAGTAATATGGGATGTTTTTAGTGTGGTTTTATAGGCCATATCAAGTGGGATTGTATGACACAACCTTGATCATGTCATAACTATAAGTAGATGAGGAATATTCAATGGTATTGTCATAATGATCTGAGGTTGGGTGTTCATGACACTCCTTAGGGGTCGCATGCATCCTATGCCTTGATAGGGAGGGGGTACTAGGATACCCCTTGTCAGTATAGTAAATTTAGTCACAGTGATTCCAAAAATACCACGACTCCTCAACAGGGAAATAAAAAGTAGACTGTGGCAAGAAAATAGTTTTTTTGTAGCTGAGCAAGTTGTGATGGATAATCAGTCGGGACCATCCACAGTGCGAGGTACGATTATTTTAAATTTTACCTTGATACAAGAATTATTTGATATGGGTGATTCACATTATTTTATTACTTATTGTTTTATTAGTTTGATGGGTTAAGTGTGGAAATTATGCCTTCAGTTTTAAAACTTCAAACTCCTCTGGGTCAAAGAGAGTGTAAAGCCTTTTTGTGTAGAGCATGTTGTATAGTTGTGGATGGGGTTGAGTTGATGTGGTATTTCTTATTGCTTGAGATTAATGCTTATGATATAATCCTAGGAATGGATTTTTTAACGATGTTTAAGGCCCAAACCAACTTTTATGCGTAAATGGTAAGTTTTATGATGGATGATGGCATCCAACATCTCTTTAGAGGAGAGAATAATGGAAAGTTGGGTGGAACAGGTTTGTTGGCACCATCTGTTGGCACAATCTCATATAAATTGGTGTCATTTTCATTGGCATCAATGGAAGAGGATGAAAGAAGAGTTTTTCCAGAAGTTGTTGATCAGATTCTAGATGTCTTTATAGAATAATTCTCAGGATTTTCACCCATGAGAGAGGTGGAGTTTACAATTATCTCCTTCCCGTAACCAGTCCTATCTCACTTCCATATTACTAGATAGAACCAACATAATTGAGGGGATTGAAAGTGTAGTTAGAGGAGTTAGAAAAAACAGGGTTCTTACAGCCTATCACATCTCCATGGGCAACACTGTTTTTTTTATTTCTGCAGGAATACTCTAGCAGGCACTGGAGTATTTGAGGCAGGTATTAGTGACCGCCTATGGCGGTTTCTAACCTGGATTTTTTTTAAAATATGAAGTTCTACTTCCAGAACTGCACAGATCCAAAAAACCAAATAGCAAATAAAAAACAATAAGAAAAGATAAATAGCTCCAAATATCTCCAGAACAGCACCAAATAGAAAATAAAAAATAGGAAATAAAAAACATCACCAAAAAGCTTCAGAATAGTAGGAAAATATAAACAAATAGCACCAAACAGCTGGAGAGGCCTCACCAAAAATAGAAAACAGCACCAAACATCTCCAGAACAGCATGAAAAATATGCAGTTCTCACATGTCCAACGATCCAAACAGATCCAATCCATTCCAATCTTCTGTTTCAAAAAACCTACAAGAAGATACAAAATATAAACAAAGAAAATTCAAATTGGTTAGTGTGATTGGGTCATGATGGTGATAAGATGATAATGAATGATAGATAAAGAAATAACACAGACATTCACAAATGTATTTAAAAGGCTTACTCACACTTATTATCAGGTGGATATTACTTGGTGTAGTAGTTGCAATCCCCCTAACCATGTTTTAATTTACCATAAAAGGATCATAAAATGGAGAAAAATAGTTTTAATGGGTCATTCAGAGATGTGATCATCAAATATCATAGATTATAATTATATATTATTAACACTGGAATGAAATCTATAGAACAAAAACACATTCTGGAACCATTTCACCTAAACAATATCAAAGTTTTCAACTCTACTTGTTAGACTACGTTCATAGGCATCCAACCACCTATCATCAAGGAAATAGAGCTGTGTGGTAACAATATATTCTATTTTAGGAAGCGCAAAAGTATGAGAAACTGATGACTAGAAAATGAGAATATAAAACAGTAAAGATACTGATGCATCATATGTGTAGATTATTTTTCGTAAAGGGTTCTCAGCCTATAATGAAAAATATATTCTAAGCAGAAGACAAGAAACTTTACAAAACAAAAACAATGAATGTCAACCTCACATACCTCAACAAAATTTTAAACATTTCAATAACCACTATTCTTATGTACTTCTAAGGAAAACATCTCCTAAAGCATCTAATAAAAATATTAAGATTTAGAATTATAGGGAACTACAGTTTCCTTGTTTGTAATTCAAATAGTTAAGAATTTACAATCATGTGTAAAGAAGTTTCTTAAATCATAAGAAACGCAGATAAGTTGTGTGTTGAAAATTACATTAGTATAGACACATGTAAAAAATAAGGAAATAGTGAGGAATGACATTACTAATGACACTCCAAAAACGGGAACACTAGTTGATGCTAGCAAGTGAATAAAAAGTGGGCATCAGTTTTTGGTCCTTTTTTCGATTTTTTGCACATACAACCAGACTAGAGAAGGTGGCTGAGAAACCAAGAAAAGAAAAACCAAAAATCAATCTCAGATAATAATTAACAAAGTTTGATGAGAAAAATTTTCCACTCTTCCTATTTGAATGCCTAAAATGAAAGAGAAAGTGAAACAGTGAGTGTGCAACCATGGCCTTGAGAGTCAACCATGGCCTTAAGAGCCAACCATGGCCTTGAGAACCAACCATGACTACACTAGAATCAAACAAAATAGTTGAAAGCAACTGCAACCAAGGTAAAAATTTTCATACGACGTTAAGATTGTTTTTAAAAAGTAATAGAAAGTCATGAAATAACTTTAATGAGTATGGGAAGTTAGCGTACATGCCACATTTTCTTTCATGGATTTTGTTGGATCCAGTTATTTGTATTTTGGAATCTCACATTGGTTTGATCTATCTTGTATTCCTTTTCCTCTACCTATAAATAAAGGGCTATGCCCCTTAATGAGGTAGGGAGTACGGTTCTTCATGGTATTAGAGGAGGTGTAACTCAACCCTTCCGTACCCGTGTTTTTTCCTCTCTGCCACATTTTTTCCCCACTGCACCCAGAAACAGCTTGTGTGACGCCGCCACCCCCCCTCGTACCTCCACTCCCATGTATAAAAAAGACACTATAAAATAAATAAACTACCACATCATTGCAGATTCTATCCTAGTATCACCTTCAAAAAATTATAAATTTAAACTCTAAATCAATATATAACATTAATTCAATAATAAATATAAAAGAAACACACCTTTTGAATATGATGCATCATGCGTGGACATGGATTCTACCTCCATCCGGTGTTCCAGGGGCCTACAACAAATAAAAATTATAAATGTTTTAATAACAAAAATAATAGAATGTAAATAAATAAATTCAGTATAAACTTTCATCATATGATCCCATGCACCATCACCCAGACACACATATTCTTGAAGTGTTCTAACCTCAGTGATCAGTTGCGCATTTACCTCCTCAGAAGCACGCAACCATGCCTCAAAATCTAACAACTGCTGTGTATGCCCAGCAACAATAGGACCGACAACCTCAGCACATGATACTATAGAATGAGAAATCCTAGTTCCATAGGTCAGACTATATCCATGCCTGTCACGACTAATAATGCGATGGAATATCTCATCCCTTCGCATGGGAAGCTATCGCTGGTCCTCTGGCAGCTGTTCTAACTCAGCTTCAAATTGATCCTATGTAATATTTAGCAGTTTCACGTCAAATCCTAAATGAAAACATTGGGAAGATGTGAAATGGATCTTATAATACATAAATGGGTTGGGGATAAAACTTTAAATTTTGGGGATGATGATCATGTGAAAGGTTTTATAGATGAATATTTTACTGGGGACATGGAAGTATTGGTAATGAGTAAAATAACTTACTATAAGAGCTGTAGCTTCTGGATCATTTGGATCATGAGTCCTCATCCACACCGACATTTTATCAGTCGGTGCACCTTGCTCCCATAACTTTATACCAATAAAATACAAAAACGTAACACAAAACCATATTAAATAATAAATTAAAAATTGAATAATAAATACATCATGTTGGATCTGAGACACGTGACGAGTCCCAAGCCTGTGAGGTGGTCCCTGCAATGCTCGATTCTCAGAATGGCGTGTTGACACCTCCTGCATTCAATTAATTCAAATTTCAAACAAATAAAATGTCACAAATTCTTGAAAATATATATACCATAATAAATATACTAACTGAAACATCCTCAGTATACCAATATGCAGCTAAGTCATGCCATTGAGATGAGAGAACACCTCTCAGGACTTTTTCCATAATGTCTGGGGCACCCACATTTGGCACCCAATGCTCCCTCTTGACTTTGACTTTATGATATTTCTATAGCTTGTGACATTTTCCCATACACACTGGGCGAAACTCATCGGGGAACACTTTTAGGTTATTCTATTTAAGAAAAAAATCACACATGTTAGTATTTTTTAAACATAGGTAAGAAACAAAAATGGTCTTCTTACCTGAACTTCCCTCCAAAGTCGGTCTAATGTATCCTGAGGGAAAGAATCCCAGTCACGTGTGGTCAATGGAAATTGATGTGGGTCGCATATGATATGACCCAAATGGAGAATAAATGCAGGGGCAGTCAGTCCCACAGGATGAAATCTCTCATCAAATGAAAAATCTATGGTTGTGTCGGAATTCCATGATGAAATGCCACGACCAGGGCCTCTCATGCGAGAGGAAGAAGTGGTCGAGTCCGATACCGTTGAAAACAATTTTATACATAATTAGATATATGTTCATATATATATATGGGAAAAGAACATCCAGATGAACTTTGGTCCTATAAGAGACCAGTGGTGAACCGTATCAATGTATTTGGAAGTATCAAAAACGTTCATATCAATGGTAAATACAGAGATTAGTTATAGGATAAATCCAAGTATTTCTTCCTCATCACATGTGGTTATGATATATTTGGATATCACTATAGGATAATAGTAAGAAATAAGTCATCTAGGATTATGATTATATGATCTTTCTACTTCTAATAAATGTAGGGGAAGAATAATGTCATGAATAGGCAGCTCCTCCTATAGATAGATATTAGTTAGAGTCTCCATGGAATAGTAAATGAATTCCTTAAATCTCAATAATAAATTGTCAATGGAAGAAGTACTAGAAGGTAAAAGAGATATAGAAAAATGGTTTTTTCATTTGAAAGTGGAAACTGATGGAAGTAGGAGATACAAAGAAATGTTGGTGGTAAAGGGTTTTTAAAAAAATAATGGGATAGACTCCTTTATTTCAAGAAGTTCCCTAACATTATGGATAATCAGAAGATGGTTAGGATCTGGAATTTCCCGAGGTCCTTTTATTCAAATGGGTTGGAGAAGGCTGTGGTTGGGAGGGGTCCTGGTGGTCGAGTGGATTGTAATGGTTAGGATGGGCACTGTATGCTGGAGGCTGCGGACGGGGTGGCTTGGTTACAGGTTACTGGTATGTTGCAGATTGGGATCATTTCTTACTACTGGTTGGGGTTGTTGCTGGTTTTTTTGGCCAGGTTGGGAGCTTGGATGGTTCTGGATTCTTGTTGGAGTTTGGGCTATCAGCAGGTTGTGCAGGCATGGTGTGGCAGGATGGGTGTTGTAGTGGGGGTTTGGTTATGTTGTCCTACTACTGGTTTTGGGAGTTCTTTACAGGGATACTGGTTGTCTGGTGGCTACTAGCAGGTTATGAAGGATGGGTGTGGTAGGATGGGTGCTGTGGTGGGGGTTTGGTTGTGCAGTGTTGAGATGCGGGTTGGGTGATGCTTTGGTTTATAGGGATGCTGGTTGACCAGTGGATGCTCGTTTCTTACTGCTGGTTGGGTGATGCTTCTGTTTTAAAGTTTCCTATTTATAGAAATTGTAAGGCCAACAATGATGATACTACTCCTATTATTGTGTAGGTAATAAATAAAATTGGTTGGGATGAGAAACTTGGGCAGGGGGATGAATTTTTTTCTCCCTTTAAAAATGTCATCGAATCTAGTGATTTTGATCCTGTTAATGCTACTAGGATTGATTTTTCTACACAGAATTCTGTTGGTCTTGCTAAATTAGAGTCCTAATGTGATGAAAAATCAGAGACATATTCTTTTTTAATGTTGCATGTTGGTGGTAATGGTAAGGCCAAAAGTGAGGACACTCATCCCATTACTATGTAGGATTTTGTTGGTCTTAATGAAGTAGGGTCCTTGTGTGCTGCTTCTGGACATGCGATCATCAATTTTTAAGATTCAAAATTGTTGTCCACTTTGTTAGCAACTACAAGAAGCTCTGGAAGTGGAAATGGTTTCAAAAAACAGTTCTCATAAGGAGGCTAGCAGTGGATATTCTTGTTTTCAGTTTAGTGGTGAGTTAAGGGAAGTTACCTCTTCCACTACTTCTGATGTAGGGTCAGTGTGTCTGGTCAAAGTAGTTGGAGTTGTACAATGAAAGAATTTTTGGAATTTAGAGTCTAAAAATGTTTGTTTGTCGATGAAATGGAGAGTAAGGTGGGTTGGTCTTGTCAATTTACTAACAACTAAGGCTTCTCATCCTTGGATCACCACTGTTGTTCCAATGAGGTCTTTGAACTACCATTTATTTGAATTGTTTTTTTAATATTTGGGGCCCCTACTCAACTATTTATTTTTTCATTTCCTTTCCATCATCAAATACACATGAACCATCCTACTGAGTTACATTCAAACATACCTCGACCCTGAGATGTAGATGGCTCTACTAGATGATGTGGATCTGCTGCTTGTTCCCCTAACATGCCTATAGTTGTAGCAAACATTAGTAAATCAACACAGGGATGTCTCTATATCTATAGAAATAATGAACACTTTTTTGAGGGTGGAATTTCATTTTCCATAAATGGAAATCTTCAGAGGATATCATGCAATAAATGTTCCATACAACACTGTCATCTCATTATTTTTCTATGTCTTATGTGACACATACATAAACAGTAAGAAAATATATGTAACTCTGAGTTTACATCATAAATTTTTAGCTAATGAACCAAATTAGTGTTGGGTTGTTTAATTGAAAATTATCCAAACAAATTGATTGATTTTGTAATATTTATTGAACGCATCGAAGTTAAAAAATTAAAAAAGGTTAAACAACTCATAAAAGGTTAAACAATTTCAAAAAAAGATTTTAAAATGAAGAGTGGGAAAACAATTATACCTTTCATTAAACATGAAAATATACCATTTCTCCTTCAATGACTGATCTAACCTAATAAATATATTCTTCATGTTGAACTATGGTATGTTGATCAAGTTTTTGTCCAACAAAGGCAAAAGTCTTGGGTTCATCTTGTTCAAATAAAAACACTGCTTGCCGGGACATTTTCACAACAACTTACCAACTAGGATTCGGAGGCAAAGTAACAAAGAATACTTGTTTTGCTTGTGATGTCAAAATGAAAGGTTCATTAACAACTCGTTCATTTTTTTATAACATATAGTTAAAATTAACCAATGTAAACTAATATTGATCGACTTTACACCCACACACTGGATCAACCCAATTACACTTTAACAATATGTATTTCAACCCATGTGCGTATAAAACTTCAATGATGTCTGTCAATTGACCATAATAATAACAAGAATCAATGAATGGAAAACCGATTCCACTATTTTGTGTTGCTAGTTTGTCTTCAACATCTTTAATGCGAAATAGAAATCCATTAGCATCTATAGCTTTATAACGACGATCCGTTATAGATGGACCCTCAGCTAGTTGGTTAAATTATTCAGTTAGCGTGGGATCACCTAACTCTCTCAGGTTATGAACCTACATAATTCACAGAATTCAATAATTATATCTATAGAAATAAATTAGTATTATACTTTACTCATAATGAAAATCAATTTATACGTACAAAATCCTTGAACCAATCATGAAATGCCACATAATGAGATTGTTCAATTTGAGACTCAGTCACACGAGAAATCACTTCTTTTATCTCATTAATGTGTTTCCTGAAAATGATAATGTGATGTTTAAATGATCAAATTATGCAAAAAAAACATATAAAAGTTAAACAATAAAAGTGATAAGACACTTACTGCATTAATGGTTCAACTGATGGGGTATTGAACAAAATATATCGATGCTATTGTATCCACTTGATGTTGTCCATATCAAATATGGTTCCTTCTCCAACTGGACCATCATGAATCCGAGAGGTCTTATCTAATTTTGTTTCAACATATATAATATATTATTCAAAAAAAGTAGTACACTCATCCATCAGATAACCATTGGCTATTGATGCCTCTGGACGATCTCTGTTGCGTACAAATCATTTCAATGTATTCAGATATCGCTCAATAGGATACATCCACCTGAATTGCACTGGACTAGCAGCCATTACTTCATTAGTTAGGTGCACTATCAAGTGAACCATAACATCAAAAAATGAAGGGGGAAATAGTTTATCAATGTAACAAAGCGTAAGTACGATTCAGTCCTGCAAACTTTTTAAATCACTCATTCGTTGATTTCTTAAACAAAGTTGTCTAAAAAAATTACTCATCTTAATCAATGGTTGAACAAAATTGGGGGATAAACAATCACAAATTTTGATTGGAATCAACTGCTGAAGTAATATGTGATTGTCATGACTTTTCAACCCTTTCAATGTCCAACTCGTCAGATTCACACACTTTGAAATATTAGAAGAGTAACCATCAGGAACCTTGAGCATCTTCAAAATGGAAAAAATGTCTCTTTCTCCTTTTTAGTCATCATATACTGTGTAGAAGGAATATATGCCTTGTTTCCCTCAGCCAACTGTAAATGCAACTGTTTCCTTAAACCCATTTCTTCCAAATCACGACGTGCATTAACATGGTCCTTTGATTTTCCACTGACACCTAAAATGGTCCACAATATATTATCACAAACATTTTTTTCAATGTGCATGACATCCAAATTATGCCTTAGCATGTTAGTTTTCCAATAGGGTAGATTGTATACAATACTTTTATTTTTCCAATTGTGACTGCGCTGTCTACCCGCACCATGAATATTAGGGAATGGATGATCCACCAAATCCTGAAATTCATATACCATGTGAATGTTTTCTTCCTCAATATGCGATAATATTTATACTCCTGTCATGATCTTTGGTGCTGGGTTGAACTCTCTAGAACCATAAAATGTCACTTTTTCCTTTTTGAACCTATGCTGAGGGGGGAGAAAACATATGTGACCCATGTATTCCCATTTTTTGGAATGTTTAAGCCATACAAATTTTTTACTTTTATTACAACAAGGGCAAGAAAATTCCCCTTTCATACTCCAACCTGATAAATTTGCATAAGTCAGGAAGTCATTGATTGTCCACAATAAAGCATCCTACAGTTTGAACATTTCATTCATTTCACAGTCATAAATCATCACACCCTTGCCCCAAAATTTATTCAACTCATAAATAAATGGCTGAAGGTAAACATCAATCTTATCCCACAGACTTCTAGGTCCATCAATAAGAGTAGAGAGTAATATAAATTGTTGTTTCATACAAATCCACAAAGGAAGATTATACGGAACCAACACCACAGGACATGTGCTATGATTTTCACCAAACATAGACTTGAATGGATTGAAACCATCTGCTGCCAACCCCAATCGAACATTATGACCATATTTGGAAAAATCAGGTTGTCTCTGATTGAAATCCTTACATGCACGAGAGTCTACCGGGTGGGTTAGAATATCACTTTTCTGATTTCTTTCCGCATGCCATATCATTAAATTATAAACTTTAGATGACATAAAAAATCTTTTCAACCTCGGATTCAGGGGAAAGTAACACATTTTCTTTACGATAATCGGTTTTCCCTGGTTCGTAGTCTTACTTTGATGAGTCTGATTTCCCCTGTTATCTTTCCACCTGGAAGCGCCACAAACTGTACAAATATCCAAATGGACAGTTTCATTTCTGAACAACATACAGTTGTTTGCACATGCATCTATGGTATCATATGTAAAACCTAAGTTCTCTGTCAACTTACAAGCATGGTAATGCGACTTAGGAATCTTAGCGTCTATAGGAAGTACCTTTTTCAATAACACCAACAACATGTCAAACGATGTGTCTGACCACCGATTCAAAGTCTTCAAATGCAAAAAATCTATGATAAACAACAATTTATTGAAAGCAGTACATCCAGAATATAATTCGGTTTTTGCATCATCAAATATTTCATAAAACCTCCACGAATCACGATTTGCACCAGAGTGCAGATTTATCTCACAGGTCTCAACATTCTGAATGTCAATGCCTTCAGGAGCCAACCCACATACCATTTCAGTAAGCATTTCATGCACTGGATCATTCATCCTCACAGCAACATCCATCTGAACTGCATCTATATTTTGACAATGAATATATTCTTCCCCATGACGAGTCCAAATCTTATAATTTTTCAGAAATCTGTTCAAGAATAGGTGATCCCTCATGGCATCTAGTGTGAATTGATATCTGTTTGCTCATTTTCTACATGGACAAATAATATAGTCACTTTTAAATCCTACAGTGAACTCAATAAACTACATAATTCCCTCAAAATATTCTTTAGGTGTACGATTTGGAAGATCAATCCAAATCTTATCCATATTAATATCTGTATAACAAGTAGTAACATTTACACAAGACTTCATATTACAGGCATTTTTCATATCACAAAATATATTTAAAATAAAGACTGACCAATTTCATGTGGACATACCATTGATAAAATAAACAATTTATATCTCTGAATAATAAACAGAATAATAGATAATGGAATGGAAGTGAAAGCCCATGAACATACCAAAACCAACCACACACACTTTCCAAATATATTATTGGAAAATCTATCACCACAGGTCCATGTTATACTAAAATGGATTATAGAATGATAGTATCAGAAAACAGAGTAAAGAATAAAAGCAGGCGATATTTAATAGAGTCATGAATGAAAAATTAGCTATCATAAGCAAAAACCAAAAAAAAAACAATCATGACACCCTAGAGAGACCCTATTTTCAATATTTACTATGCTTTTAAGATTTCCATTTTCCAATATTAATGAAAATTGAAGCATTTTTCTCCCATGGATATAGGTATTAATTTTTCAAACCACTTAAAATAAAACTGTTCTTTTTTCTTTATTTTTTTATTTTTCCTTAATGTTTTGTATTCATTTTATCATTAGGTGTCTATGTACAATTTAATTGACTTTGTGTGATGAGTAAGTTGAAAAGACATTCTATCATGTGGGAAACTGATAACATGAGTGGATCCATCCTGTTGTTTGGTTTCACTTTTTCTAAGTTTCAATAATATAAAATTTAGTGATTGAATATTGCTCATAATTCTAAATAAAAGTGGTATCAGTGATTGATTCAGATCTCTATAGCACACACTTGGTAAAATATTATAGTAACATTCTGTTACCATAGATTTTTTTTGATTTAGTATTAGTTTATAGGAATCATAAAAATTTATTTAGAGGAAGTTTTGTTTTATATTGAAAAATTGTATGGGAATGACTTCGGATTCTGGAAAATGAGGATGGAATATTACTGCATTCAAAATAACCAAGAAGTTTTGTGAATTGGGGTCATGCCAGAGAAGCTCGTAAATGTAGAATTGGAGAGGCTTGATAAAAAAACACTAAATCTCATATGGATTTAATTATCCTGGAATTTTTCCATTAACATTTAGGAGGTGAAGACCACAGTAAAGCTGAGGATGTTTCTGGAGGATATGTATGACAATCCAACAGGGATGAACAAGGTTTTCATGATATATATATTTTTCAACAATAGATTTTTAAAATACAGATTAGTGGTTGAATAAGTGAAAGATTTTTACATGTTTTGAAGTTAGATATAATCTATATGTACACTTTGTGGAACATGTGTGGGTACTATTATAGTTATCATCCTTTACTGATAGTAACAAGACTATAGTAATGAATTTTTTTTGTGGGAAATATGATTTTGTGCTCAATGATGTTTAGAGGATTATCCTGATTTAAGAAATCAGAAGAAAGTAAGTTCAACCTCTTTTTGGAAGGACACTCAGATCATACGGATGTGTATAACCTTCTCATTAAATAATTCATAGGCAATCAGATGATAAATCATGTGAATTAATCTGAGGTAAATTGGTCAGTCCCAACCCAGCATATTGGCAATGCGTTATGAGAGTCCATATAAATAAAGTATTCAACAAATGATGGGTAAAATTATATTGGGCAGTGTTTGGAAGTACTAGTTCTATTAATTCTATGAAACCTAAAGGTATAACTAATTTTTTATTGAGTGGGAATGTTATGGTGGACTCAATGATTTTGGATCATCATTCCACTCCATTAAAGATAACATATTCATGGAAAATTATGTGTCTCAGAGGTTTGTAAAGGCTTATATATTTGATTATGAAGCTCTTAAAAACATGGTAAAGGGTGATGTTAAGGTATAGAAAATGAATGGAAGTTACCTTTATCTCAAAGTAGTTCAACTTAGTCCGACACATACCAAGTTTGGTGAAAATCTTAATTTTCATAGGAAAGCTAGATGAAGCAGGTTTTAGAACAACCATCACCAAAAGAGTGCATAAGCTCAATCAAGGATCCATGGTTATGGCTAGAGGGATAATAAACAGAACCCTATATCTGACTAGATGATCATATGGAGTGATAAATATTAGAACAAAAAAATTAAAAGTTTTTAGTTATGGAATTATTTACTTATGAATATTAATGAGAAGAACATGAAAATCCTAACATCAAAGAGAATGTTGAAGCTTGATCATACATACTTTTTAATATTTAATAGTTTTATATTTAGGGAAAATGGAAGGTTTCATTCAATATGAGTGAAAGAACACCCTAGAACCCAAATATAAAACTTTTTCACATGAATGATTGGGGGACTCGACACTATCCCATTCATTGGTGAATCTAGATGGAAGGAATCAGTTTATTTACTAAAACAAAAAATCTTATATATTTGAAGTGTATTTATACACAATGATAAATAGAGAAATTGAATCCACTAATAAGAAAAGAAGTTCCAAAACATGCTATACAAAAAATAGAGGGTAAAAGATGATATAGCTTCCTGGATATCATAACATTAAGGGATTGATCAATCATACACCATTTATAGAGAATGGAGGAATATTAGGGAGAAAAATGAACCTATATCAAATGAAAAACATTGTTTTCAAAAAATAGTTGGAAACCAAGATATTGAACATGCCTAAAACTAAGAACTTGGAGGCTCTAAGTTGATGCATACAAATTTTAAAGGTTCAATAACAAAGTTTTGTTTAATCTTTATTGAATAAAAACATGAATTGAACAAGGAACATTATATACTTTAAGATGCCAATATGGATTCCTGATGAAAAAATACGAGAGATAAAAAAAGAGTAAGATTCACTGCATTGAAATAACACATGGGAGATAACACAAATACAATGAGTAAGAAGAAGTAGTAAAGGAATGACTGGCGGTGAAGGAATCAATAGAAAAAAATGATTGAAACGAACCAACCTAGGTGGGTGAAGAGGCGGAGGCAAGGCGAGGCATGAGGAGCAGCAGTCGGATGGGCGCCGACAGGGACTCCTGGTACGATAGCGGCGACGGGCGAGGCTCTAGGGAGAGGGCTTGTGTGGGCCGGCGACGACAGAGGGAGTTTGCAGAGACGGGCGAGGGAGTTTGGGGCGACGAGCGCCGGCTTTTGTGGGCCGGCGGCAGCAGAGGGAGTTTGCGGCGATGGGAGAGGCACCAGGGAGAGGGCTTGTGCGGTGACGGGTGAGTTTACAGAGCTGGAAGTAGAGGCGGCCGGTGGCGGAGGGAGGGTAAGGATTGTGCGGGCCGGCAGCGGAGGAAGGTAGGGTTTGCGGGGGTGTGCATGAGTGACGACAGGGTGGGTGGAGGAGGGGGGGGGGGGGCGCAATAGATAGGTGGGTTTTTTTTGGTTTTTTTAAGTCTAGATACCCCCTATGGAGGTCACTATTGCCCATCATTAGCGACTGCCAAAGGAGGTCGCCCATGTCGGGGGGATTTTTCGTCCATATTTCTAGTAGTGTAAGCTTAACCAAGTTATGATAAATAATAGATACCCACTTCCTCACATTGATTACTTGTTTGATTATTTGAGGTGAGATCAGTGGTTCTCCAATATTGAATTACGATTAGGGTATCATCAATTGTGTGTGCCAAAGGAGGATATTCCCAAAAGAACTTTCAGAAGTAGATATGGCCATTATGAGTTTGGTCTTATGAATGGACCAATGTTTTTTATGGAATTGATGAATAATATATTTCAGAAATATCTATATTCTTTTATAGTGGTATTTGTTGATGATATATTGGTGTATTCCAGGAAAAGGGTAGAGCATGAGTAGCACTTGGAAAAAGTGTTGGGGATCTTGAGAGATCATTGGTTATATGACAAATTATTGAAGTATAATTTTTGTATATAAGAGGTTCATTTCCTTGGACATGTTATTTTTAGGAAGGGTGTTTCAGTTGATCTAGAAAAGATAGAGGCTGTTTTCTCTTGGAAACTGCTAAAGAATGTTTTCAAGATATGGAGATTCTGTGTTCTAGCTGGATACTATCGGCGTTTTGTTTGTGACTTCTAAATATTGTCCTCAAAAATGAAAACTTTTATAAGGAATAATGTTCCATTTCAATGGAATGTGCAGTGTTAGAAATCTTTTGAAGAGCTTAAAAGTCGCCTCACATCAGCACCAATCTTGGTTTTTCCAAGAATAGGAAAGGGGTACGTGGTGTACTATAACACATCAAGATCAGGTTTAGGTTGCGTTATCATGAAAGGGGATCATGTGGTTGCATATGGATCATGAAATTTGAGGTTTCATGAGAATAACTACCCAATTCATGACTTGGAGTTGGTGGTAGTGGTTCATGCCTAAAAAATGTGGTTTCATTATCTCTTTTGTAAGAAATTTATGGTCTTTACCGATCATAATATCTTGAAGAATATTTTATCATAAAGTGATTTGAACTTGAGGAAAAGGATATGGATAGAGTATCTCCAGATGTTTGATTTTGACTTGATTTACAAACCGGGTAAGGGAAATTTGGTGGCTCATGCACTAAGCAGGAAGTCATATGTTCTGGTGGTGAAACATGCATTAGATCAGGGGTAGTTCTTAACGGCCATAGCCAACATACTATTGGAATGTGAGTAACAAGGTGAAATAGTGGTTTTCTTTCTAGTCTCCTTGGTTCCCCACTTGGCTGGTTTGGTTAAAGAGGCATAGGCCTCTGATTTTGAATGTATGGTGATGAGGTCGAAACTCAATAGTGCAGCCGAATTTGCATCGAGACAGAGCATCAATGGATGGTTGGTATGTTTCAATCCTTACCTATTACTATCTAGAAGTGGGAACAAATAGCAATGTATTTTATTATATGTATCCCAATAACATTTAGAAATCATGATTCCATATGGGTGATAGTGGATCGACTCACAAAGTTGGCCCATTTCATCCCTTTTTGTGAATCTCATACGGTGGAGGATCTGTCCAAAATCTATATCTGTGAGGTTCTAAAGAGGAATGATGTACTAGGTTTGATTATATTAGATAGAGATCCGAGATTCACATATCATTTTTGGGAATCCTTGCATCAAGCCCTTGGGACTCAGTTAACAATGAGTATGACATATCATCCTTAGATGAATGGAAAATCTGAGAGGATGATACAAACTTTGGAAGATATGTTATGTAATTATGTGATAGATTTTGGTGGAACATTAGAGGAGCACTTTCTATTAGTGGATTTCTCATATAATAACAGTTATTAGGGATTAATACATATGGTTTCGTTTGAAGCACTGTATATGAATCCATGTTGTTATCCACTATGTTGGGTTAAAATGGGTGAGTCCTCATTAGTTGGGCCAAGCCTTGTCCAAGAGATTACAGAGAATATCAAGGTTATCAGGAAAATAATGGATATGGATCAGAGTCGTTAGAAATCATATGCGGACCATCACCGATGATCGTTGTCATTCGAGGTGGGTGATCATGTGTTCTTGAGAATATCTCTTAGGAATGGACATCATTAGTTTGGAAAGCATGGAAATTTATATATGAGGTATATTGGAACTTTTTAGATATTTGAGTGGTTTGGAGAGGTGGATTATTGGTTGGATTTTCCACCATGGTTTAACACGGTGAACAATGTGTTTCATGTGTCATAGTTTAAAAAGTATCAGGCGAATCATGACCATGTGATTCGATGGGATCATGTTGAGCTATAGTCAGATGCTTTGTTGGTGCACATGCCAGTCCATATTGTGGATAGATGAGAGAAAGTATTACATGGTAAAATAATTGGTCTAGTTTAGGTTTTTTGGTAGTATGGTCAGATTTAGGAGGATACTTTGGAGTGGGAGAAAGATATGGCTGACCAATGGCCTGAGCTCTTTCAGCAAAGCGATGATTATTTACTTTTTGAGGATGGAAATTACAACGGTGGGGAGAATGTATCACCCCTATTTTGAGGTATTTAACCCTTTATTATGCCTTTTTTATGTGGTTAAAGTAGTTGTGTAAAGTTTGGGAGAGTTTGGGAGGGATTTGGGAAAGTTTGGAGGCTTTTCTAGGGGAGAACATTTTGAGCACGGTTTAGAGAAACAATGAAGTATCTCTAGGAAATAGTATAGGTGGAGGAAGTTATATTCACATGGTTTGCGCATGTTTTGTCTAAATGTGTTAAGAAACCATGCAGGGTACCTATTGAGTTAGTAACATGAACACGACTAGCGCACGGTTTTCCTAACCGTGTGAGCTAACTGTGTGTGACAATAAAAATTAGATTTTTAATTATGGGTTCACTCTGGATTTGCCGTAAACTCCTCCTATCTTCTCCCATATGAACCCTAATCAATATTTTTGGTTCTAAAGGTTTATAGGGGATCTACCTCTCATTTTGTAAGTTTTTTGAAGGGTTTTCAAGGGGCAGCAAAGGCAATTATTCTCCAGTAAGTCTCCTCTCTTGGATATTTCTTTATTTTCCTTAGATCTAGTTCTCCCTATATCTAATTTTTCTAGATATACAACCTTATAATGTATTTATAGGGTTTTAACCCTAAAATAATTATATTGGGGTTTTTTTATGTTAGTAAAAGGGATCTATGGATGTTTTGGTGGAGATTTCACCCAAATTTGTGGTACGGTTGTGAGTTGGTCGATTTCACCGAAACCCTAAGGTATGTGGATTCTCCCTTGACTCCATTTTGTTAGAACTAGAAGAATTGTCTTAAATTAGTTGGTTTTTCTTGAATTTTATTGTGATTAAGATGTGCGATGCTTGATGAAAATTCATTTTTTGATGATTTGTGGATTTTGGGGAAAATGAGGTATTGTAGTGAAATGTTCTTGAGGTTGGATTTTAAAATATATATTTTAAAAATGGTTTCTTGGTTTTATTTATGGAAATGGTTTGTGAAAATGGTTTTCAAAAAGAAAAATGGGTTGTTTTATTGGAAGGTAATGTGGCATGGATAATTTCCTAAGGTATTTTTTGGGTTGGAAATGGTTGTTTTCAAAATGTTGTGGCCTTGGTGTGTTATATGCTTGTTTGTTGGTTAAGTATTTATGAATGTGATTGATATGGATGTGAAGTGGGTGGGGAGCAACACTATAAAAAGGGAATGGATAGTGTATTTAAGGGCCACCATCAAGGATAATTGGGTGGGAAGTACCACTAGATTGGGAAAGTAGTAAACGAGCTTGGACGAGAAGTTCCACCGTGATTGTTACACCGGGTTTAGTGTGTGAACTTTATGGCTATGTTTTGATTATTCATGTGGCTAAGAAAGATGAAATTGTTGTGATAATATGTTATAGTAAAATGGATTATGGTTTTTTTGTTGTATTTCCCTTTTATTGTGTGGATTTGGGTGAAAAAATGGCTTGGTAAGGATGTGTTTGGATTTTTGGGAATTATTGCACTATTTGATGTTTTATATAAACTGATTTATATAAATATTCTAATGGTTTTATCCTAGTTTAATGTGTAGGGAATTCATTTAGGGAAAACCTATTGAGTATTGTTACTCACCCCCTACTTTGGAACTTTGGTGCTTTTGCAAATGTCATTTTCCAGGACACAGGTAAGGGTAAAGCATCTCATTTTTCTAGAAGTTCATCATGATGATTAGGAGGCATGGTGATTCTTGGATCATTAATCTTGGGGTGGATCCATATATAATATCATGGTTTCCTTTGGGTCATGTTGTTTGGTATTCCTCTTGGTACTCTAATATTGAGATTTTTGTTGGTTGTTGTATTGAGTTTATGGTAATTGTTATGGAATAGTTTGGTTGTTTCTTGGAATGATCTGTTTGGGGGTGTAATTTTTTGAAATGCATCATGTAGCTATGGTTGGTTATGAATTGTGTGGTTGGGTGGATTATCTATAAGGTAAAATTGTTCCCCAATTGTTCTTTAAGGCCTCAACATTTATTTACAGGCTTTGGAACCTTGGGAACATCACCTAAGGCCAAGTATCATCTCATCGCCTTCTCAAGCCAATGAGGAAGGAGTGGAGCATTAAAACACCCCTCCTAGGCCGTAAATAAAGGAATAGAGATAATGACCTCAAAGTCCCGCCTCTAGTAGGACCTGAGTTGGCGACTAAAATTGAGAGTATAAAAATCTTACACATGGGAAACATTACTCTTAATAAATAAACAATATCAAGAAATAGGATTAATAAACCCTAAAAAAATCCATAACATAACATAAGATAAAGGAATCAAAAACCATACCACAGTTAATGTATAATTTAAACATGTGAAATAATCTCCAAATATGTACCCAAAAGTAAAAGCAAAGTAGAAACACAAAAAAATTCAAAAGGTCTAATCTAGTAATGTCTAGAACAGTCCATGAATTCCTCCTAGAAACCTAAAAAATAGTTTATATATCTAGATGAGTATACAAGTATACTTAGTAGAGTATCCAAAGTCTACCATGTACATGTTAATGAAGCATACTAATGCACCAGTTAGAAAACAATAGAACCAAATAGCATGTAAATAGGTAAACTAACCAATAACCATCCTCACCAGGGCATGATCACCAAATAACACATCCATGTATAATAATATAATAAGAAACATATTGGGAAGAGTACCCTGAACCACTTTACCATTTATTTTTCTCTCTCACACCCCAACATTGTACATCATGACGCTTTTATCTATTCTAAACATCACATCATTCAAAGCACCCTACATGAAACTATCCATCGTATCACATCTCACCCAAAGACACCTAGGCTATTTTCAAACATTTCCCGAAGACACATTGGTCATCCCATCACATCTCATCCACAATTGTAACCATAGTTGTAGGGTATCATGAACATGAAGGACATCAAGCTTGTTCCCTCATCCTACAAGGAATGAACCCCACCATAAGTCATCTCATCATCTCATCAAACATAACTATATATAAGTTTTGAATTATAGACATCACAGTAACATTTAATCATCTCCAAATAGAGGGAGCAGAAAATAGAGGGTAGCCAACCATCTATCCTCACCACCCAGATGTTGAAAAAAACACCCCCAAGTCTACGAGTGTCGACACATGGTACTTAATGTGAGTGGGGTACATATATAAAATCACAAGGAACATACATGGTATATATATATATATATATTTCCAAACACAAGACCAACCTATGGGTTCACAACAAAGCACTGACTAACTCACAACATCACTACCCAACCTCATAATACTGCCAATTTTTCTACCACAATTATATTCACCACATCACACAAAAAACTTCACGACACAATCCACCTTACACATTTAATTAAAAATTAATACATTTAACATATTTTCTAATATTATCCCATTATATTTAAATAACCATTTCATCCCACTATTTCCGAACCATCCATTTCACATTTCACATTAACCATATTTAATCAAACTTACTATTTTTAATTCATTCATTATCTATTTTTATCCCATTAAACAAACCATCTCATTACATTTAAATCTTAACATTATCATTTAATTAATCCCATTAATATGTAGGGAACTAGGATAACACAACACATCATAATAATAGGTATCCCATTATCCTCATACCAACAAGCCCACACGACCACCATCACAGCCACAACCACCTCCATGTCACAACCACCACATCACCACCAATTTCCAATAAAACCTACACATATCATGACCTCAAAACATGAAACACCTTCACACATCACTTTCCACAACACATCACATGTCATTTTTCATATTCTTAAATGGAGATTTCCTCAATTCTACTATGATATTAAGGGTATTATCACACAAGAATAATTTTATAGGGAAATACATTAAATTAAAAAGATATATTTGATTAGAAAAATCCATTTAGGAGGATATCAATTAATCAAAAATAAAGGGGTTTCATAAAACCACAACTACAAAACCCCCCCCCATCATCAATGATTTTCAGAAAGACATCAAGCCCATACAATCATATTATCAATAATAATACTAATGTTTTAAAGACATGAGATTAGAACCCCTACCCCTTCAATTTCAATGAAATTATTCATTATCTTAATTAATATGGTGTATAATGTCATACCAAAAGATAAAAAAATAATAAAACCCTCCCTCATGATACAACTAATATAAAATGAAGGATACCCCTACCTAGAAGAAAGAATCATCACATGTTTTGTTACACCAAAAACTGGGGTTGCACACACATGATAGAACCACTTATAGGAATAACTCAAACAAACAGTGGTAACGGGGTTACACAAATCCAAGGGAATTTCTTTAGAGCTTATTTTCTCAAGATAAAGCAATAAGGAAATAATGAATGAATGATCTTTATTTCAGAATCAACAAATATGAAACCATTAGGATTTTAGATTGTAGATGTCATTTTAATTGACCATTAATGAAGGGTTCATTCAATTCCACATGGAAGATCCATTTAAAATCTCTATAAATTTAAGAAAAGGAGGATATAAAAATCATATTTTTAAATTTATATTAATTCCCTTAAATAATCCATTAAAAACATTTTACATAAATATTTAAAAAGGAAAAAATGGGAAATTTTTGATAAACTAGAATTTACTACTACCAGCTGCTACTACCACCTCCTACCACTAGATGGTACTTCCAAAATCTACCACAATAAATACCACCAGATTATACTATTAGAAGATACTTCTAAAAGTTACCACTAGAAGCTACCATAAGAAGCTACCACTAGACAAAGTCTTCTACTGCCAGATACTACCGCCAGATACAACTGTCCAAATCTACCACCGGATTCTACCGCTATATGCTACCATTAGAATATACCAATAGATTCTATCATACGAACCTAATACTAGAAGCTACCATAAGAATCCACCAATAAAAGATACCGCCAGACTATGTCTTATAACGTTAGCTTATACCGCAAGCTTCTAACACCACCAACTACCACCAGAATATACCAGCAGATGCTACTACCACCATCTAAAACACCCCTTAGAAATCTAAAGGGAAATTTTTCTTAGGAACTATAGAATTAAATTTATCAAATTTGGTTGTTGGGTTGGGAGGAAGTAATTTTCATTGGTCAATCCTATAGTTGTATGAGAAACATTTATTCCTTGAAATGTTTAAAACTCAATCTTTCTATTTTTTATAAGTTTTTATAATCCCTAGAGTTTCACATTGGGGTTTAATATTTTTATTCTGATATTATTATGATTATAGAAAAATATATTATTATTTAATTTTATTTATTTTAATGAGATGAAAAATGATAACACCACTTGTGTGTATATATGGAATACCATCTCTATGAATAGATATAATTCATTTATCATCACCACATTATAGGAGTGGTTATAAATGTTTATATAGTGAATAAAAATGATACATTATCCATGATTAATATTATTGAGATTATGAAACCATAACCATGTTTTAGGGACTGAAAATTTCAAACTGAGACATGCATGGGGAACAAAATAATTAACAACTAAATATAGATTTTATTGAATAATTTTTAATAAATGGGTAATTGAAAATTTATATTAATTGATAAATTGTTTGATAAGTATAATAATGTTTCCAAAATAGATATATATTAATCCAAATTTATTAAATATGAGTTGAGGATCATGTCTTAAGAATGTTAGGACTCGAGTTAAGGGTTCTTCCTCTCAATATTGTTTCATTTTATTAGCTATTTGTATTTATAGGGTGAATATAATTTTTTTTACATATTATATCACGAATATCCTTATATTCATGGAATTTAACATTCCATTTCATGTTATTTATTTCAAGGGGTTTATGTTTCAAAAGATACAAAAGAAATAAGAGTTTATTTTACAATCTAATTTATTTTCAGCATTATCTATGTTAAATTTACAATGAGGAAATTATGTGATAATTATATTTAAAACCCTATATATATTCTTATCCTCTATTAATTCCTTATGAATTCATTTTTTCATTCATTATTATCTCTTTGGTACTTAATGTCACGACCCGCCCTCGGGGTCCGTGCCGTGACTACCCCAAGCCCGCCTTCCATAGGCCAGGGGCTGGCGACTAGCACCAAGGCGTAAATCCCGGTAAAAAGGGAAGGCATTGCCTTTGTAAAGAAATCAAGCGGAAAGTAAACACTAAACAAAAGCAGAGTACAACTGAAAGTGCGGAAAAGTAAAAGGGCCAGTATACAAACCCAAACTGAAAGTAAAGTACAAATCGAAAGGGAAAACAGCAACTGAAAGGTAAAAGCCGCTACTCCGAGCTGTCCACTGGAAATCCCACCTGAAGGGTGGGTACAGATAGCTCCTATGCTCCACGGGTCCCGCCGTCCGCTACGAGCACGTCCCGCCCAGTGGTCCACCTCCGGGTACCGTCCCGCTCTGCAAGCCTCAGCTAAGGTCAACGCTGTCCGTCGTCTGCAACCAACACAACGTAGTGCGGGCAAAGCCCGTGCAGGGGTGAGTATAAGCTACTCAGTAGGGACCCCGAGACCCCTGAAGGTCTCTCAAATCCACAAAGGATAAACCACGAAGAAAAGTAACAATCACAAGGTAACAACCGACATTGCTTAGGTATATGCCCATACATATACCTAAGTCATCAATTCAAATACGTTCCAACCTCCGAGCCCAAGTACAACTCAGTCCACACAGGAAAGTAAACGTATTCCACACAGGAAAGCAAAACGTAATCCACACAGGATTGCACAACACAATCCACACAGGAAAGCAATAGGGTTCAGCTCACACAGGTATACTTCTTCAAAGGATGATAAAGATGATCACTGATCCATCTAAGTCGTCGGACCCACGAAGGATCGATAGGTAACTAACCCCCGCAATGACCCACACAGGATCGGGCCCACACAGGACCTGTAGGCGCTGGCTCACACAGAACCGCTGAGCGCAAGGACCCACACAGGATCGGGCCCACACAGGACCTGTAGCACTGATCCACGTAGGATCGCTGAGTGCTGAAGTCATCGTCGTCGAATCCACACAGGATCTCTGTACTGTCGTCGTCGCAGTCACAGTAGCAGTAGTAGCAGTAGCAGTCATAGAAACAGTCGCAGCCAGCACTAGGGTTCCCGCACACAGCAAACTCGTTCGGAGGGTCCGCTCCACGAGCTGAGAGGCTGATACATCAACTGTCACAAAGACCAGAGTTGATGTATCCAAAAGTTCCGTATCGTCAACAGGAACTCAACGCAACAGACGGCGCGTCGATCGGACGCCCGGTCTGAGAGTTATTGACATTTTCGTCTCCGGGGCCCGGTTGGTTTTTAAGGCAAAACCAACCCGACCGTACTCCACCTGCGTCCAAACCTCGGGCGTATTATGCCAAAAGATCCGTCTCACTAAGAGGAACACAACATAGCTGACGGCACGTTAATCGGACGTCCGTAGCTCAAGATATGAGCGTTTCCGCTCCGAAGGCCCGGTTGGTTTCGTGAACGAACCAACCCGGCCGAACTCAAATTAATCCGAAACCTTGAGTGTGATATACCGAAACGACCATCTTGATCCAAGGACCGCGTTGCCGCAGACGGTTCGTCAATCGGAGGTCCGAGGCTCAAGTTATGGCCAAAAGACCGGAACTGGTTCGAAACGGGGGGGTCCGGGTCCGGGCCGACCCGGCCCGACCCCCCCCTGGGGCGGCGCGGCGGCGCGGGGAGCCGCGATGGCTTGTCGCCGCGGGGTGGCTACACGCGGGGGCTGAGCCCCCGCTGATTGAATAACGGCACGGCTTAAAGCCGCACCCCTCTTTGCAAAACCGCCCCCCCCCCCCACGTGGGGGGCTTGATTGGCAGGAAACGGGGGGCTTTTCCCCCCACAAGGAAACCGCCCCTCTTTTAAGAGGGGGGTTTAACGTGCTGGCCAGGGGATTAATTCCCCCGGTTTAATGGCATCCGGCCGGCCAGCTGGCCGGCCGGTTTTCTCCAACAGGACCGGAAAATCCGGTCCCCCCTTCGGCTTCCGACGCCGGCGGCCCGGCCGCCGGTCTTCTCATCCCGCCGCGGCCCGGAACCGGCTGCGGTCTCCTCGTCCCGCCGCGGCCCGGAACCGGCCGCGGTGTTCGTCGTCAGGCGCGGTGCGACGGCACCGCGCCCTTTCTCCGTGCCTTGATTCCTTTCAACGCGGCGCGACGGCGTCGCGTTCTTGAAGATTCTTCCTCGGCGTGGCGCGACGGCGCCGCGTAAAATAATTGCACGATCATCCGCATGGTGCGACGACACCACGCCACTTTGCTTCCACCCGCAAGAATAAACAACATGAACGATGGAGGGGGGTTCGGCCGTGTTCATGCGGTCCGGCCCCCCTCACGTTAAACAATAAAGCATCTTAAAATAATCCAAAGCCACACGTTAGACTTGCTAAAATTCATGATCAAAAATAGAATAACTAAACAATAATCAACAACCCCTACCTCGGGTATAAGGTTCGAAGATTGTCAACGTTCCGCGGAAGACGACGTCGCGGAGGTCGGGCGTCGCGGTAGCCGTTCGTCAAATCCGATGACGAAGGGATGCGTCCGAAGAGACACGTCGTTGGCGAAACTTCTTATGTCGACGAAGGAAATCCGAGCAGGAAGCGGCGTTCCCACTCGTTGACACGGAAGACGAAGAAGAGCGGAGCGGCGTTCTTCGTCGGGACTTGAGCGTTCTTCGTCAAGATGAGCGTTCTTCGTGATCTTCGTCAGAGATAAAGAAGAAGAAGAAAAATCTATCCACCTCTCAAGAAGACAAACAATTAACCAAAATAAAATAAGACAACATCTTATTTTATTAACACATAACACACTAGAATTTCAAATGCTTGAAATTCAAAAGGGTTAACTCCCATAATTAAATAAGTAACTTAAGTCATTTAATGAGGCGTTAAGGGAGTTGAGAGAATATGAAAGGTTTAGGGGTTCGTGTGGGCCCCACCACACTTAATCCTCCCAAGGGAGGTTAAGTGGGTGTGGGTCCCACTTCCAACCCCCTTTGGTAGGTTTTATCAAGTTATAATAAAATTTGTTCTTCACAAATTTTATTTAACTCAAACTAAAAAAAACCCCAAAACTAACTTTCAACCCGCAACAAACGCAACTTCCGAAAAGGTCTCTTTAAGCGAATATCGGTGCTGCGAGTTCATCGGTGCCCTCGGATTTCAATTCCGAGCACCGAATCAAAAGTTAGGAAAACTCGCTCGTTCGTTCACTGAACGTACCCGAGCCAAACTTCAGAAATTAATTCCGGGCACTCCGGGCCTCGGAATCAGGTGCCGTCTGAAACCGCGCTCTTGTAAAATTCTAAAGAAAATTAAGAAAAAATTTCCCTTGAATTTTACGGGTCTTTACACTTAAAATGAACGAGAAAATGTTTTTAATAAAAGAAGACCATATTCCCTCTTTTCAATCGAGAATCATTCTTTTCCATATCCATGTTAATCAAATTGTTTTCTTTAAGTTTTTACCAATAAATAATTTTTTTAAAAAGAACATTTTAAATACCTCTAAATTCTTTACAATTTATTAAATCAAAATATTTTTAAATATTTTTCATATGACACACTTTTGACATCTTACAATATTGCTAAATGAATGTCCCATTTTAATGTATACACAGTGAATTTTTTTTCTCATCATCATATATTTACATCACTATAAGGATTACTTTAAATGTTTTCATGTTTCTATTTAGATAATACTATTCATATTTTTCTAAATTTTTTAATTTTTAATAGTTTCCAAAAAAGGGATCTACTGCCATAGTTTTCAAAGCCTAATTAAATAATTTTATAAAAGTGATTTTTCATATATTTAAATATACTTTAAGGATTTTTATAATTCACTATGGATATACTCTTATGAGACCATACACATTCATTAATTGGATAGCTTATTATAGTGATCATTTAAGTATTTTTTCATGAAACATGTTTCTTTCCCATAGGTCAATTATTCTTTGATTAAAAGATGTATGTTTTTATGATGTTATGGAATGCTAATATATGATTTTAATTTTGTGAATAGTAAGCATGGAATTATATACCTATCTAATGCATTGATTAAAAATTGAAAACTCATGAGATAATATGAACTAAAATTAGGAGTGAACCTATCTAGTATGGGACACATTCCACTATTATTGTCTTAAAAGAGTTCCTTAACTAAGATAATGATTTGAATGTGGAGTGAAACCAATCCATTATAGGACTCTGTCTACTATGAAAGTCATGGTAGTGATCATTGACTATGGAAATGATTTTATATGGTTATGTATATTACATAAGCTTATGTTTTATGCTTAGGATATCCTATCACGACTTATGGTTGATTATTGATAATTCCACTCATATGAATCATGTCATTTTTATGGAAAATACTTATTCCATGAATTATGATTCGTAGTACATAACATGTTTGGGGTGTTTTCATATGTTATGACCATATTATCATAACCTTATTCTTATTTTATGCTCACATTTGATCATAAATTGACAAATATCATATATATCTTTAGTGAGTAACTAATACAACCCATTCTCAAGTTTCCTTTTAACCATGTTTTAAAGAAATGTATTTATTAGGGAATGTATAATATGCATTTTATGTGAGAATAAATTTATGCATGATATTTTATATTTTTCATGTAATAAGTTGATTATGTATCTATTCTTTAAATATCCTAAACCATTATGATTATGGTGAATTTATTATTGTGATTTGTATTGAATATTTATCTAAAATGATGTAATATATATGCCTATAATACTCTAGTTGACTTACAGTCCTATAAATATAACGACATGGTCACATATGTGTATGATTATTCCTTATTTTTTAAAATTTGGTAAGATATTTCAATATGTAAAAAAGTAAAAATTAGGTTCTAGGCCCCCAACCAATATCACCTAAGTATCTAGCTATCAAAGATAGTGGATGATTTTTAAGGTTACCAAGAAAGGATATCTATTGAGGAGTACAAGCCTATAGATGATGGAATAGGAAAGAAGTGTCCAAGGAGGTAGTAGGGTATAACACCATTATGTGGGGAAGGATGATGACATGTGGTCATTGTATGGGGCTGTATAACATAAGGAATTGGTTTTTTGTGGATTTCTCAGTATGATAATGAATATAACTAGGAATATAAAGTTTTATATGGGAAAATTATAATGAAATTACTAATCAAATAATAAAACATATGTGTGCATTAGTGAAATGTTTTCATATGGGTCATCTTCTCCACATTAAAGGTTTTCATGCACTGGTTTTCACCTGGTTTCATCACACCTCAACTTAATTTTTGACGTAACACTAAAGGAGATCACTAAGCAGTTATATGATACATTTGTAGAATAATTAAAACTCTATATATAATTGCAACAAAACCAAAAATCATTCATAATAAGATGATAAAAATGGAATCTTATAACGAAACAAAGTGATAGTTTGATAGTATTTACACTGAAACAATTCAAGAACTCATGTATGAATTAATCCATGAGATAATAAAGATAGTCAAGGTGTTGATTCTTAAGATTAATTAGAATTAATCTATTCTATATGAATATAAATTTTCATACATTCATATTAATGAATAAAATAACCACACCAAAAAATACACGTTGCACCATAAGTGTTCAAAGGTTCTTCTAAGGAGAAATTATGTATTTTTCATTTTGGTAACATTGTATGAGTCATCCCATAAGATTCATTAAATCTATTAGACCCATATTGTGAAAAAAAATCATTATTCAAGGTTGAATATATTGAATGTAAATTAGAAAGAAACTAATTTTATGGATAATTAAAGGCTGTAAGATATTTTATAGAATTATAAGGAGTTATTTTATAATAAGATTTAGATGAGGTTTTTTATATGGATTTGATGTAGTTTTTATGATTTTTTTTATTTATGAAAGCGATTGATTTTAAGAATTCCATGACTCATGGAATTAACTTATGAGGACTAGATAGAGTTTTGAATAAATAAAATTATGGTGTTTCCATATAAAAAATAGAAGGTGATCTCACATGAATAATGCAGTGGTTATATAATATTAAGAGAATGAGGAAAGACCCCAAATTTTTTTATTCATTCAATAATATTTTTATAAATGACTAAAATCCCAAAGGCCATACATTTTTATTTATTTCTTGTAAAATACCACTTTTATATTGGGTTGATGGGGGAACCCTTTCATGACCCATAGGCCCAATAGGAACATGGACTAAGAGCATTACCTTGAAAGACCAATGACCTAAAAATACTATAAAAAACACTCCCCAACATATTTGATACATTTTGACCTATCTACCAACCTTGCATAGCTACGCATCAAGAATCACTCCATAGAGATATGTACGGTACCTGGTACCAATGAAATATGACATAACCTCTCGTCCTTCCCTATCTAGAGCCCTGAAAAGATGGGTGCTATTGATTTGAAGCCTCATCTGGGTCTATACTGGTAGTAATGAGGTTCAATTTTTTTTTCCAAAAATCTATCTTGCCCTATATCTCCTGCCACTTTAGAAACCCAACTCATCACTTCCTGGAAGTCTGGTTATGCTATGACCCCATATAACAATGAGCCCAAATCCCACCCCACTTCTTCTACTGTGATTCAACCATCGATTTTTCTGAGGGTCACTCCTGAGCCCACCCCCTAAAGTCCTTGAAAACCTATCCCCTATATGAGCCTATGGATGAACCCCATCAACCCAAGGACCACCACCGAGCCCTCCTACCATCATCGACTAGACATTCGACCACCATTGATGCTCGAGACACTAGCCACATACACCAATGTATGAGCCTAACCGCCTACCAAGATGACTACTGCGACCTCCCACCTCCACCGCATTACATAAATCCAACCACCCAAATATTAGGTTTCCTCCATGATTTGATCCTGGGATTTTGATGTAGGATTACAGAATACCTTTTACCACTAGGAAAAACCCCAATTGTAATATTTTTATCAATTGAAAGTGAAGGTTTATGGTACATACTATAACATCTAGTCTAATAGTTGGATAATAAAATAACCCAAGTATTTTATCCATGTCATACCAAGTTTGTGGAAAAAATAGAGGAAGGGTCGAGAAAAACTAAGGATATTATACTATTTAAGGATATTAAATAAGGAGAGAATGGAGGATAAATATAGTTTTAAAATTATCATTATATGGAATCAATATTATATTGTGGTTTGAGATGAGATAACAAGTCTTTAAACTCATTTGGGGAACTGATTCCATCCAGATAAAAAAAGAAGGATAATAGTATACTACGGTTCATAATGAATCTATATAGAGTTAATGGTAAAAATAGTTTCTTCTTACCATGAGAACCATAAAGAGAGACTAATGTCTATAAAATGACCACATCCTTTATATAAGTAGTGACTATAGTGAAGAAGTAATGATCCTGAATGAATTTTGTTTCCTTTAGAATCATTTAATGCATAAACAAAGTATTATTACTTCCTATCACATCTACATATCATCGGTGGGTGATCCTTGGAGTAACATATTTTGGAGAACCATGTAAAATACAGGCGTTATTCTGTTATTTACATTCTAAAAATCTATATGTAATGTCATGTGGATGAATTTTAGTAAATTATAGGTGTCATGAGTGTTTTTTATTACACTAGAATAAGAAACTGAAAAGGAATGATTAAGATGTTAGAAAAGAAAAGGTTTAAATTCCCCAACAACCTGATTCAACAACCACCTAGGGTTCCTTGGGTCCAAAAAAGTTTTAAAGACACAATTTTCTATGTTTTTTCAACCAAATATTTCTCATTTGTGAAGCTAAGGATTATTTTGAAAGATCTTTAATTAGCTATGAAGGCACCAAAATTTGATTGGAATGAATTCACTAAATAGAATATGAAATACATTTCTTATGCAGATAATTTGTATGGTATGAAATGTATCTTAAAATAATGGAATAAAATTTATTTAATTGGTTTTATATATAAATATTATTTTCATTATATTTAATAATTATTCCATTTTTCTAGATGAAATATGAAGAAGAACCAAAAGAAGGCTAAAATTAAATTGTGTTTTTCCATTCAGGTAAAAAATTTATATTCATTGTGCATATATGAATCTATATCTATAGAAGATACATCTTGAAAACCTAATCATTTTGATTTTATTTCAAATGAATTTATGGAAGACCAATCATCAATATCAAGTGGTAAATTGAGGAATAATTGTTTAAACAATAAGAGAAGATTCTTTCCATAAAAAATGATGTTTATTTTTTACAAACTTGGTAAAGAAGTTATTTCCTATTTGGAGATTTATAGGAAACCATCATAATTATGACCATGAAAATGAAGGAGTAAAGTTTTGCAGTTAATGAAATAGTTCAAGAGTTGAATTATTATATGGAAAAAAGAATCTCTATAAATACTTCATGACAAAAAATAATGTATAGTTTGATAAAGTGGTAATGGCTATTTATAGTGAAAGGATTTCTCTATTTGAGAATTTAGAAATTAAACTATTATAGAAGGAATAATTGATTGTGAATCATGATTAGAAGATTCATAATGAGTGGCATATTTCAAATACAAAATGATCTTATTAGAATACAACAATCAGTTGTAACAGTAAAAATAATATTGTTTTAGAAAAAAGGCGGTGCAGGTCTGTTATAACTGATGAAAAATGAATTCATGGAAATTTGGAGTCATAGAGATATTTTTAAAGGTGTATTGGACATATTATAAGTTTATATAAGGAATATATAATATTTAAAAATTTACTAGGACTCAATATAAATAGTTCTCAACTTATAAAATAGTTTATGTGTTATGATTTTGTTTAAATATAGTATATGTATACTAACACATAAAAATTTTCAAGGTACTAAAACAATAAAAAAAGTAATGCTATCAAGATAATAGCCTCCAATCCTATAATTAAAAGGATACATGAATGGAAGGAAGAAAATTTTGGTTCACCTAAAAGAAGATTCATTTTTTTGGATTATGGTGAAAAGATAATGGACATTAATATTTCATAAGTATATATAATGGCCCGATCACAATAGACTTTATGGATAGAAAAGAGCTCCATTGTAATAATAAAACCTATTAAAAATAAATTTATTCTACTAAATAATAGGTTCATAGTACTATAAAATTATATCGGGGAAATATTTTATCAAGAAATAGAGGAAATGCACATTCAAATAGACCTAGAAAAAATAAAAATATTTATGTAGAGAATAGAATAAAGAATAAATTTCACCCATGAAAAACATGATATACATGAAGGATTTATGATTTATTGGGTTCATTTATACCATAAAAATTCAATAACATAAAACTAGCAGAGTATCACATGCATGGGGGAATAACCTTAAAATAGATTAGATAAATGACTCATTGGATAATACTTATACAATTAAGATGTCTCTATCTAAATAAATAAAATAAAATATATGTGAAGAATAAAATTCAGATTCAAAAATTTAGGGAAAAAGTTGGAAGTAAATTATAAGGAACAAGTTGATCCATAATGAACATCCACACACCTCATCTTGAGAATAAAAGAGGTTCCCATGTTCCTATTAACATACATGTTAATAATTTATATTGTAAGTGATACAAGATTATGGGAGATATATAATACATGTGGAAGACTCATTATAAAGAAATGGATTCATGGTGTGTTAGTGAAAAAGTGACACATATGATTGAAGTTAAAAGTGAATCCAAGTAAATATGAATGAGCATATAATAATAAATAGATACAAGTAGTGTATAGGTTTTTCATGAAAAAAAGTATTTACAATCTATCTCCATGATGAAATATAGATAAATCAGTTTACACATTATGGAATGATGGAATAATTTTGATAGAAAGCATGATTTGAAGTGGTATAGATGTAAAATCAAAATTTATGTTTTGAAAAATAATTAGAAGAATTTTTTTGTAAACTATTAATGGTAACTTGAATTATCATGTGGTTAAAGTTACTGAATATGTATATGGATAACCGGTTAGGGAAGAAGTATCAATAATGGAGGAATATTTGTTTATTTAAATACATTAAGTTATATATTAGAATGATGAAATATTTCTAAATTATATACTAGATAGGTTAGATATTATATTAATAGTTTCTATAATTATTTAAAGTAGATATATGATAGTTTTATATTATTGAGAAAGGATGGAGTTGATTTGATGAATCTATGATATCCTTTTAAAGAAGAATACAATTTGTACCTATAGATAAAAAATGAAAAAATTATAAGACCATGTAGAGATAGTGTCCTTACTATATTATGAATTTTCCCATGAAACATCAGAATCTTAATGTATAACTTTACTAGTATCATACCCTAGTGTATGAATTTAGAACATATAATATTACTTGGAGTGTCATACTTCATCTCATGACATTAGTTTATGACTTTTGAAGTCCATTCGTATGAGTTTTCTAGATTGTATAACTTCATGATAATAAATTATATCTAATATAATACATTGGATATATTTTCAGACTTCATTGTATGATTTTATAGATTCCGTTAGATGGTAAGTTTTTATGATGGGAAAATTTTATGAATTTAGTGTATGACTTTTCTAAGTGTATGAATTTCAAGAAGTGCGTATAACTTTGAGTGAGTCAAATGAAATTGAGTCCATATAAATTTAATTTTATATGATTAATTTTCATCCATTGGGAAGATCATATGATTTCACTGATCAAATGGAAATCAAACTCATACAAAAAATTGGAAATCAATAAAATTGTAGAATTAATTAATTAATGTGGGAAATCAAATTTTGATGATACATTAGGTGTAGTTAACAATAAAAAACATCATGATTCTTAATTAATCCATGATAAAAGCACATTTTGAGATTTTTTTTTATCAATATGAGAAGATCAAGTGGACGAAATGATTGAAAATAATGAAGAAACATCATAGGTTATCAATAATAATGTAGATGAAATTCCATCATTCCTTGACCTATTATCTAAAACATATATAATTTTAATTAAAACTATAATGAGTTGGGAATAAGAAGATTAGTTAATGCTTCTCTGTGTGGAATCAATCTATATCTAGTACCATAATCATGTGATTTCATCATAGTGTAAAGGATGGTTCCTTTCCCCATGCTGATATTTTTGTTTAATTTTTATACAACCTATGATGAATATTAAAATGTGGATTTTATAGTTTTATATATGTGAATAAGAATATAATGATTCTACTATAAAATAAATTTATGATTCCTTAATAAGTGTTTCTAAAATGTGAGAAAATAATGAAAAGTTTATCTTTAGAAATCCAATGAAGTCAAAATACTGTATAATAAATGAGGAAATAAAAAATTATATAATAGAGGTACATTTTCATGCATGTGATTTTGATGTGAACCATGATAACACATGGAATTTTTAATTTATAGATATTAGAATTCAGTGGAAACATTTAATGAAATCATATAAGAACATCTAGAAAATATAAAATGAATAAAAGAAGAAAGAGGAAGGTGTATTTGTTACATTCTATATAGATAAATAAGTATAAATAACTAAGCTTGTACTAATGTTGATGATTTTTTGGGTTTCAAAGAAGATGAAGCAGATCTGGTATTTGAAGCCATGTATATATATTCTATGTAAAAATAGATGTACCTAATATATTAATAAGTTTACAATAACAAGGATAAAGAGGATTTCTTATAACTGAGGTGGTATTCATATAAAAATTTATGACTTTCCTTGAATATATTATTGAGTTTTAGAGAAGATAATTTTCATTGAGTGATTCTAGTAAATGGATTTAGAAGAACTAATAAATGGATATAATACTAGAGATTGAGTTGAAAGTGTATTTTTAAAATAAATTAAGGTATTAAAAAAATATTAGGTTTGAGGAATTATATTAGCTATGTTGGAGTAGATTCATACATAAATAAAACATGGTTATTTACATCAAAAGGTGTAATTGTTGAATAGAATAATGGTGTGATTACAACTTCATAATAAGTTGTGGGATAAATCATGGTTCAAATGTGTAATATTGTGAACTGCCTCACCTTTTTAATATGGTGAGATATTGGGTTAGTATAATAAAAACCCACTTGAAATTTTATTGATAATAATATTCACTATGTAAAATCTATATACCTAGATAATAACTAATTACTTTAAGTAGTAGGCTCACATTGAGATCGAACCATGTAAATACACATGTGCTAACTTTATTATGTTATCTACACTGTTTATAGGTTAATGATAGGTCAAATAACAAAGAGATCTATCTATATTAATTATAATCGATGGTTCAAATCCATATCGGATTATTTTATTAAGTTATAATTTTTTTGGAATTTTTTTTAATAACACCTGATTTACCACCCCTCTCTGATGTGACTTGAAAATCCCACTAGGATGTAAAATTGGTATAAAACCATAGTTTCCCTATAATTTTGATCTAATATTTATTACAACTAATATTAAAGTAAACGATATCTATAATTAGTTCTAAATTTTTTCCCTATGGTTTTTACTTGAGTACATGTAAAATGGAGATTTGATGTTAGCCTGGAAGAGAAATCACCATAGATATAAAAATCTTTTTTCATCCCTATCAGAATAGATTTTGAATTAATTTCTAAGACCTTGTCAAACAGAATGATGATAGAGATTAGAATATAGATAAAAATTTACATGAATGAATATAAATCACTATTATATGAATTTAATCATAATAAAAAGATGTTATAAATTAAATTTGGGGATTATGAATTCTATTGTTTTTCAAGTATGAGCTGTGGAAATGATGGATATGTTCTCTCTATTAAGGAACTGAATGTTAAAGTTAGATAATATATATATAAATTACATGGTGAAGTTATTATATACTTATTTTATTTCATCATTGACTTTTATAATAGAAAATCATAACTAGTAGATGATGCTAAATCAATAAAAAATGCATGAGCTAAATAGTTTAAAGAATGTGATTCCATAATCAATGAGCACAAAGTAAAATAGTATTTATTAAAAGTTAGTGTATTTTTCTATTCATGAAGATAATATTTAATTTTTCATTTATAGGAAACTAAATGGAAGTGAAAATAGTGTGAAGGAGATCCATTTTATAGAATTATGTCACAAAACTACTATGGATATTAATATTTTCCAATTATATATCAATGAAAAGTGAATCAATGTCCTTGAAAATAATCTATAGGAAAGTGGCAAGGTGCATGATAAAATTATTCAGATGTTGAAATATTAATGGGATGGTAGGTTTATATTAGTTGAGGATGTAAATAATGTTCTCAACACAAAGAGTGTTGATATGAAATTCTTGTTGAAAAATTTGAAATCATAAATATTATGAACATCCCAAATACATGAGAAAAGAAGTATTACAAGACATGTATATGTAGTTATTCATTAATTAATGAATACATATAATGGTGGGAAAAAATCATAAGATCATATGGAGAAGCTTCCACCTCATGATAATGGAATAAAGTATCCCATAAATTAGTTTAATCTATTAGTTCTAAATCTATTTCAATTATACATACAAATTTCAATTAAAAAAATAAATATGGAGAATTTAAAATAGTAGAAAGCCCACCAATATGTTTTTTATGGAGGTAATCATGTCTCAAAATATTTTCCCACAACATTAGCCCAAAATAGTGGTGTACCATCTTAAAAACAAAAAATCATGCAATCAAGAAAAATTGGATAGATTATACCTAAAGAGAAAAGAATATTATTGATTGGGATATGTTTGTGATATTAAAAGGCTGACCATATTTCTATTGATTATTGAAAAAATAAGTCAGAATGTGAAGATTATATAATCCCTAAAATTAGTGGAACCAAAGTGAATGAAATGAAGAAACCACCTACAAAGAGGTAGAATTTATAGAAAAAGAAAACTCTATAAACATGTTATAATTTTTAACTTAAAAAAATTCATGAGTTTCGAAACATATTTATCCACTATTATGATATGTGATGGTATCTATAAGTTCATTCCAAATCTTATGTTTATCAAAGAAGAAGAAAACAAAAGTGATCAAATAAAGTGAATAAAATAAATTCTTCATTGGGAGATAAATCAGAGAAGAAGTTTTTTGAACAAGATAATCCAAGGATGAAAATTGTAACACCCGAGACTTTTATGTTATATAAATCATCAAAGGAATCTGTTTCTACACAACACTTGCTTGGCTTTCTTTACACGAAATCGCGACCTTCCTCTACAGCTTGTGTTGTACGCAATACCGAGTTTCACTAAACAATGATATGCTATTAAAATATCATTAAAACTAGCCGTTATGAATAGTAATAACCACTTTTTGAAATTTTATAAATTTTATTTTTCAAAATGGACTTCATTTTTGGATTCGGAATATCAAAATTAGCCTAGGGTGAAATTTTGGTATTTTTCTGAAAACTTTCAATTTTTGATGAATAGTGAAACCACTAAGTGGTAGTTAAAAAACTGAATTTTTCATAAAACTTAATTTTACCGCTTCTGTGAGTGGAATTTCGAAAATACGAGAGACACGGTTAATATCAAGGACTAAAATGTGGTTCAATGAGATGAAAATAATTTTTGGTGAATAGTAACTTTTTACTTTTTTTTTACCACGGTTAAAAGTAAATAGAGTAATTAAGGGTAAAGATGATATTATTATTACCCTAACACATGTCCTAATTCTATTGGATAAGTTTAATTCGACCAAAAACAAACTTAGGAATAAAATATGACCATTTAGGCCCACTTGGATTAGATTAGGACATTTATTATTAATTTATTTAAAGAAGGGTTAAAATAGTTAAAATCAAAGTTTAATAAGTAAATAATTTTTAATATGGGGTTATACATAAGATAAATTCGACTATAAATATTCATTAGAAAGATAAACCTATTTCCTACATAATGGTATTTTATTTGTAATTTTTAGACATTAAATAATTTAATTTATTTATGACACAATGATAATGGAGTAATTATCTTATTAATGAAATATTGACATAATTGATGTTATAAACACCAAAATAAATGTAATTTGAGACTTTTTATGAATCCCACTAATTTTCTAGGTTAATATGAAATGTTATTATTTATTTAATTAACTTGGTTCGAACTAATAATTCTGTTATGATTTTCACAAAAATCAATTACTAAATAGTGTCAAAATTGACATAAAATAGTTTTTAAAACAAATATTATATTGGTAATTGTTATTTTATTCCTAAAAATCTAAGGTTCATCCAAATGACTTAGATAAGGTTATATATATTAATAATAAACAACTTGGGGTTCTTTTGGCTGCTTATAGTAAGTTTATTAACATTATAGTATAAGAACACAAGAAGACATGGTAAAAGTAAAATTATTTAACTTAATGTTAAATCTAAATGATAAGGTTAAAATAGGAACCTAAACTTGTCTAAATTCTATTGGATGATAGGATTTTGACCCATCCCCACCTTAGATTAGAAATATATCAATTTGTATCTATTTAAAACCGAACTTGACTTTATAATAAAATAATAGTTTTAGTTATTCCAAAGGTGCCCCTCTCCTCCCTTATAAAACGACACCTCCTCCCCCTCTTCCTCACACCATTTTGAGCCTTCAAGCTCGGCCAACCCCTGCCACGTTCTCCTCTACACTTCCCTAGAGACATCCTAGAGGTCCTGGTATTCTTCAAAGACCAATTTTAGTGCCCTAAAAGAAGGTCTCAAAGAAGCACTTCAAAGAAGAGGTAATGTCCGTTACCGATTCTTTCATCTTTATTTCTTCTTCCACTTCTTATTCTTTAGTTGTTTCATTATGAAGTAATAACATCAGTATCACTCATATACTGATATGTTATTATAATTATGAAACAACCCTATTTCACCATCTATCCATCCTACGGAAAAAGAAATCACCGCGCGTGCGTACGTACGGAATACCGTCTCCACGTCGTGGTGTAATCTATTTTCCACCACCACCTTACTTGGATGGGTATAATGGTGTAAATAAAGACTATATATGACTATTATAAAGTGATATTGATTCTGAAATAGTATACATATACTCCAATACAATTCCACGATCATAGGAACGATATCATCACTCGTGCGTACGTACGGAATACCGTCTCCACGATGTGATGCGACTCGTTCTACATGATCTTCATTTCATAATGATTATATAAATGAATTGAATGAATGAATATGATATATATTACACTAATAACATTCTGTAAATGAGGTATCTATAACCTAAAGAAAAGAATAAGAATTTATTCGACAAAACACGCATAAGAACAAAAAGTTATAAACACCCGAATAACAAGTAGCAATGAAATATTACTACTAAGAAGCTAAGAATATAACCATATATGATATCATAAAAATAATTATGATTCTGGAATAAGTCAATAACATTATTTAAATCATTATATAGGAGTTTCGGACACTTACAAAGCAAGTCGGACCTAAGGTAAGGGAAATATCACAATCTCATTTTTATCCGAGATTGTTTATTCGTAAGTATTTACTGGGGTGTATTTTATCATCCACATCCATGTTTCATCAATATTTAATATTATTTCCATCCACCTACAATTGTTTAAATCCATTTTTACCCTTCGGTGAGTTTTTAGTAAAGGATATGAAAGGAATATTTTGTCGTTTTTCGTACGAGGTACTTTTTGACTTTTCCGACAAAAGTATGAGAAGAATATTTTTTTTAACTTATACGGCATGAATGGTTTTTTAAAAATTATTTCCAAGAAGCTTCATTTAAAAGTTTTCAAGTTTATTTTTAATCAAATTCTTTTAAAATTGTATGACATGTTAAGAAAGGAAAATGTTTTTGAAGTAGAAAGGATATTTTCCTCAAGAATGGAGTTCAAGTGTTTTATCAAAATTATTTTCCATCTAAGATAATAAAGGGTTCTGTTTCTATCCCTATTATTACATTGATTTGATTATGTTGTGATGGAATTATTTTTATGAATTCATTTATCTTATATGAATTGTTTTACGATGTCATGTTGTTTAAGAATCCCATTTTTATTACATGGGTTATGCAATGATGTATGGTTTATGATTTTGTGGCACACATAAGAATGGTATCATTATGAGATGGGTGGGACCTATATATCCCTCTAATGCATTGGGTAAAGATTTTATATCTCATGAGATAGACATGGCTGGAACGGTAGGTTATACCAGTTCAGTGAAACAGGACTGAAACGAGGGTGACTCGGTTCAGAAAGGGACTTTGTCCACTAAGATAGTCTTGGAAATGAGTCTTGACTAACAAGAAATGATTCTCTATGATTATGTGTGTATGCCACAAAGTTTCATGTTTTAAGTTATGATTATTGTGATTACATTTCACTGCCATGATTTGTCCCATGTTATGAAATTATGATCTCTTTTGCAGGTTAAGATTTCCAAAAGTTATGTGCTTGTGTATACGATGTGATTGATATTTCTTTTGTTTACCCTTACTGAGCATTTGAGCTCACCCTTTTGTATGTTTTCTTTCCCAAGGTCAGGAAGAAGTTTATTAAGTAGGATATTCCAAAAAGGGACTCTAGATATGATGAAATAAGTGGGAGGAAAATTTGATGCTTTATGAACCAGTTGTTTATGTTTCCCAGTTTCTAAAGAAACTATACCTATACGGTCCTTTCGTGGTTTTGTTATATGTTGTAATAAGTATGCTTCAATTTTGAAGTATTAACAATGTATGTAAAGTATGGGTCATTATAGTTGGTATCAGAGGAAAGGTATAGTCAACCTTTGGAAACTAGGATGTGAAAGCCTTAGTAAGAACCCTAAGGATAAGTCTAAGCATAGAACACAATATTAGTGTTTTAGAAATGGCCATGAATAACCTAGGATAAGACCTTAAGTGTGAAATTTTATTCTTGATGTTGTGGTTTTCCTATTATAATTAGTGTTTCTCACACTATTCTTCTTGGTTTTAGTCAATGGCTGGAACCCGAAGGAACCGTGTTAATGAGGAATGCGACGGGCAATGCAATGATTGTACCCCTGAGCAACCAAACATTATGGGAGCTAGAATGAAAAATCTTGTAGCCATGCTCACACAACATTCTCAAGCTATGAATCATGCAGGACTTCCAAACGAGAAAAGGAAGGAGCAACATTCTGTTGAATCCTTCATGAGGCAGCGTCCACCTTCTTTCAGCGGGTCTACTGATCCATTAGTTGCTGAACAATGGATTAGTACTACTGAAAAGATATTTTCAGTTCTTCAATGTTCTGAACATGATAAAGTCATCCTAGCAGTGTATCGTTTGGAAGAATATGCTGATCAATGGTGGAATCTTATTAAGAATATGAGGCAAAGGGATGAAATTGAGTCCATGGAATGGAACGAGTTCAAGAACTTATTTTTCAATAAGTACTTCCCTCGTATTCTCCGAAAAAATATGGAGAAAGAGTTTCTTGAACTAAAGAAAAAGGATGATGAATCTATTGGTACCTATGAAGCAAATTTTACAAGACTTGAAATGTACGCTTCTGGTATTATTATCCAACCTGAGAGTAAGATCGATCGATTCTTTAGTGGCTTAAAACCAAGTCTTCGAAGGGCATTATCCATAAGGGACTTCAATAGCTACGAGGAAATAGTTCTATGTTCTCTCAAAGTCGAGATGGAGATTGGAGTAACCCATCAGTCATATGGGTTTGATAAGAAGAGGAAAATGGAATTCAAAGGAAAATATAAAGAGCACACTGAAAAGAAGATGAGCTTTCCCTTATGCTCAAAGTGTGGAAAGAAACATTGAGGGAGTTGTCTTAAAGGGACAAGTAAATGTTTCAAATGTGGAAAGGAAGGTCATCGGGCATTTGAATGCCGTGATGATGGGAAGAAGATGTCTAATGATGCAAACAAAGGAAGGGATACACAGAATGAACCTACTACACTTCAATGTTTCAAGTGCAAGGAGATGGGGCATTATGCCAATAAATGCCCTAATCCAAGGGTTGATGATGATGGTCGACGTCAACAAACTCTTAAGGATAAAGACAAAGGAAAGTCACATGCAATTTCTATCAGCGATGTGGAGTACGATAACGATGTGGTGAAAGGTACACTTACCATCCACTCTAAAGTAGAAAATGTTTTATTTGATTCTGGATCCACCCACTCTTTTATTTCTGAAGAATTTTCTAAGGGTATCACTGTATTACCTCAACAATTAGATGTTGAGTTAGCTGTGACAACACCTAATGGCACAACAGTCGCATAAAAAGTTTATAATTCTTCTCTGATCGAAGTTTGTGGGAAAGTGCTTCCTGAAAATCTTGTGATCCTTCCTAGAGTGGAATTTGATGTGATTCTTGGCATGGATTGGCTTTCTTTATATGGATCTCATATCAATTTCCAAAGAAGGGAAGTCACATTTCATATTCCAGATCAATCTATGATCGTCTATCAATGCAAGGATGAACATAACCTTCCAGGGGAAATTTCTTCCATTTTATGGGTATTGATTCCACTAAATGAAGGTTATTTATCTCAAATGGTTGGTGAGAAACTCACGATTAAGAATATTCCCATTGTACGGGAGTTTGATGATGTCTTTCCGGAGGAATTACCAGGTCTTTCACCAAATCGTGAAGTTGAGTTTTCAACAGAACTCGTACCAGGTGCTTTGCCTATTTCAAAGAAACCTTATAGAATGGCCCCAATTGAGTTGCAGGAATTGAAGAAGCAACTCCAAGAGAATTTTGATAAGGGATTCATACGCCCTAGTGCGTCACCTTGGGGAGCACCTGTTCTATTTGTTAAGAAGAAAGATGGATCAATGAGACTCTGCATTGATTATCGAGAACTTAACAAGATCACTATCAAGAACAAATATCCTCTCCCGCACATTGATGACCTATTTGACCAACTACGCGGAGCTCAATACTTTTCCAAGATTGATCTTCGTTCAGGGTATCATCAATTAAGGGTCAAAAGGGAGGATATACCAAAGACCACTTTCCGTACAAGGTATGGACACTATGAATTTATAGTGATGCCATTTGGTCTTACTAATGCCCCTGCTATCTTAATGGATCTGATGAATAGAGTCTTTAGAGACTATCTTGATCAATTTTTGGTAGTCTTTATAGACGATATTCTTGTCTATTCAAAGAGCAAGGAAGAACATGAAGATCACTTGAGAATTATATTGAAGACCCTGAGAAAGGAGAAGCTTTATGCCAAATTTACCAAGTGTGAAATTTGGCTTCAAAAAGTTTCATTTTTGGGTCACATAATCTCAAAAGAGGGGATATCTGTGGATCCAGCAAAAACAGAGGTTATCGAAAGATGGTCGAGACCAACAATAGTAACTGAGATCTGATGTTTTCTTGGTTTGGCTGGATATTATCGACGTTTTGTGAAAGATTTTTCACGATTATCTAATCCACTCACCAAGTTGACTCGGAAAGGAGTTAATTTTGTTTGGACGGAAGAATGTGAAGAGAATTTCAAGGAGTTGAAAAGAAGGTTATCCAGTGCACCTGTGCTCACACTACCTTGTAGTGGAGAAAGGTTTGTGATCTATAGTGATGCATCCAAGAAGGGATTAGGGTGTGTTCTTATGCAAAATGATATGGTGATAGCTTATGCCTCACAACAGTTGAAAATCCATGAGCAAAATTACCCAACACATGATTTGGAGTTAGATGCGGTAATCTTTGCATTAAAGATTTGGAGGCATTACCTTTATGGTGAAAGGTGTGATATTTATACTGATAATAAAAGTTTAAAGTATATTTTCACACAAAAGGAGCTGAATATGCGTCAAAGAAGATGGTTGGAGCTTATTAAGGATTACGACTGCTCAATCCATTACCACCCTGGGAAAGCAAACAAGGTGGCAGATTCATTAAGTCGAAAAGACCATGCTAGTTTATCCATGATGAGGATCACAAAAGATCCAATATTTATGGATTTACAAAGGTTGGATCTTGGAATTATAATGGAAGGGGAAAAATCTTATCTTTCTCAAATGAATGTTCAACCATCAATACATGTGAAGATTAAAGAGGCACAGAAAGAAGATGTCGAGTTACAAAAGAAGGTGAGAAATGTTCCTGAGTTCAACCTTGATTGTGATGGGATAATAAAGTTCAGGAATCGGGTTTGTGTTCCTCCCATCCCCGAATTAAAGAAGGAACTGCTGGATGAGGCTCATAGTTCTTAATTCTCTATTCATCCTGGAAGCACGAAGATGTATAGGGACCTGAAAGAGTACTTCTGGTGGGATGGCATGAAAAGAGATGTTGCTGAATATGTCTCTCGATGCTTGGTTTGTCAACAAGTTAAAGCTGAGAGACAGAAGTCTAAGGGGATGTTACAACCATTACCCATACCCGAATGGAAATGGGAAAACATTACTATGGACTTTGTCACAGGACTTCCTAAAACTTCCAAAGGCAATAATGCTATCTGGGTCATAGTTGATCGTCTTACAAAGTCTGCACACTTCATTGCTATTAGAGAGGATTTCTCTCTGGATCAGCTTGCCAGGATATATGTAAAGTGGTAAGATTGCATGGAGTACCACTTTCTATTATATCTGATCGGGATCTGAGATTTACCTCAAAGTTCTGGCGAAGTATTCATCATAATCTGGATACAGAGTTGAGTTTCAGCAATGCTTATCATCCTCAGACAGACGGTCAGTCTGAGAGAACAATTCAAACCCTAGAAGATATGGTGAGAGCTTGCTCTATGGATTTCAAAGGAGGTTGGGATCAACACCTACCTTTGGTGGAATTTTCTTATAATAATAGCTTTCACTCCAATATTCAGATGGCTCCTTATGAAGCTCTCTATGGAAAGAAATGCAGGACTCCAACTTGCTGGGATGAAGTTGGGGAAAGAAAGCTATTAGGACCTGATCTCGTTGATGAAATGACAGAAAAGGTCAGATCTATTCAACAACACATAAGAGCAGATCAGAGTCGACAGAAAAGTTATGCCGACAACCGAAGAAAAGACCTAGAGTTTGAAGTGGGTGATAAAGTGTTCTTACGAATATCTCCCTTGAAGAGGGTTATGAGATTTGGAAAGAAGGGGAAGTTGTGCCCGAGATATATCGGTCCTTTCGAAATACTGGATCGTGTTGGGAAGGTAGCTTACCGATTGGCGCTTCCACCGAATCTCTCTTAAGTTCACGATGTGTTCCATGTATCTATCCTGAGAAAGTACATACCTGATCCTTCACATGTACTTAGCTCAGAAGTTGTACCGCTGGAGCAAGATCTTTCTTATGAAGAACAACCGATAGAGAGTCTGGATCGTAGAGAAAAAGTCCTATGAAACACGACCACTCGATTGGTGAAAGTTTTATGGAGGAACCACCAATTAGAAGAAGCTACATGGGAGCTTGAGGATATGATGAGGGAGAGGTATCCACATCTGTTTGTTACAAAGTGATGAATTTCGAGGGCGAAATTCATTTTAAGGGGGGTAGAATGTAACACCTGAGACTTTTATGTTATATAAATCATCAAAGGAATCTGTTTCTACACAACACTTGCTTGGCTTGCTTTACACGAAATCGCGACCTTCCTCGATAGCTTGTGTTGTACGCAATACCGAGTTTCACTAAACAACAATATGCTATTAAAATATCATTAAAACTAGCTGTTATGAATAGTAATAACCACTTTTTGAAATTTTATAAATTTTATTTTTCAAAATGGACTTCATTTTTGGATTCGGAATATCAAAATTAGCCTAGGGTGAAATTTTGGTATTTTTCTGAAAACTTTCAATTTTTGATGAATAGTGAAACCACTAAGTGGTAGTTAAAAAACTGAATTTTTCATAAAACTTAATTTTACCGCTTCTGTGAGTGGAATTTCGAAAATACGAGAGACACGGTTAATATCAAGGACTAAAATGTGGTTCAATGAGATGAAAATAATTTTTGGTGTATAGTAACTTTTTACTTTTTTTTACCACTGTTAAAAGTAAATAGGGTAATTAAGGGTAAAGATGATATTATTATTACCCTAACATATGTCCTAATTCTATTGGATAAGTGTAATTCGACCAAAAACAAACTTAGGAATAAAATATGACCATTTAGGCCCATTTGAATTAGATTAGGACATTTATTATTAATTTATTTAAAGAAGGGTTAAAATAGTTAAAATCAAAGTTTAATAAGTAAATAATTTTTAATATGGGGTTATACATAAGATAAATTCGACTATAAATATTCATTAGAAAGCTAAAAATATTTCCTACATAATGGTATTTTATTTGTAATTTTTAGACATTAAATAATTTAAAGTATTTATGACACAATGATGATGCAGTAATTATCTTATTAATGAAATATTGACATAATTGATGTTATAAACACCAAAATAAATGTAATTTGAGACTTTTTATGAATCCCACTAATTTTATAGGTTAATATGGAATGTTATTATTGATTTAATTAACTTTTTTCAAACTAATAATTCTGTTATGATTTTCACAAAAATCAATTACTAAATAGTGTCAAAATTGACATAAAATAGTTTTTAAAACAAATATTATATTGGTAATTGTTATTTTATTCCTAAAAATATAAGGTTCGGCAAAATGACTTATATAAGGTTATATATATTAATAATAAACAACTTGGGGTTCTTTTGGCTGCTTATAGTAAGTTTATTAATATTATAGTATAAGAACACAAGAAGACGTGGTAAAAGTAAAATTATTTAACTTAATGTTAAATCTAAATGATAAGGTTAAAATAGGAACCTAAACTTGTCTAAATTCTATTTGATGAGAGGATTTAGACCCATACCCACCTTATCTTAGAAATATATCAATTTGGAGCTATTTAAAACCGAACTTGACTTTATAATAAAATAATAGTTTTAGTTATTCCAAAGGTGACCCTCTCCTCCCTTATAAAAGGACACCTCCTCCCCCTCTTCCTCACACCATTTTGAGCCTTCAAGATCGGCCAACCCCTGACAATTTCTCCTCTACACTTCCCTAGAGACATCCTAGAGGTATTGGTCTTCTTCAAAGACCAATTTTAGTGCCCTAAAAGAAGGTCTCAAAGAAGCACTTCAAAGAAGAGGTAATGTCCGTTACCGATTCTTTGATCTTTATTTCTTCTTCCACTTATTCTTCTTTAGTTGTTTCATTATTAAGTAATAAAATCAGTATCACTCATATACCGATATGTTATTATAAGTATGAAACAACCCTATTTCACCATCTATCCATCCTACGGAAAAAGAAATCACCGCGCGTGCGTACGTACGGAATACCGTCTCCACGCCGTGGTGTAATCTATTTTCCACCACCACCTTACTTGGATGGGTATAATGGTGTAAATAATGACTATATATGACTATTATAAAGTGATATTGATTCTTAAATATTATACATATACTCCAATACAATTCCACGATCATAGGAACGATATCATCACTCGTGCGTACGTACGGAATACCGTCTCCACGATGTGATGCGACTCGTTCTACATGATCTTCATTTCATAATGATTATATAAATGAATTGAATGAATGAATATGATATATATTACACTAATACCATTCTGGAAATGAGGTTTCTCTAACCTAAAGAAAATAATAAGAATTTATTCGACAAAACACGCATAAGAACAAAAAGTTATAAACACCTGAATAACAAGTAGCAGTGAAATATTACTACTAAGAAGCTATGAATATGACCATATATGATATCATAAAAATAATTATGATTCTGGAATAATTAAATAACATTATTTAAATAATTATACAGGAGTTTCGGACACTTACAAAGCAAGTCGGACCTAAGGTAAGGGAAATATCACAATCTCATTTTTATCCGAGATTGTTTATTCGTAAGTATTTACTGGGGTGTATTTTATCATCCACATACATGTTTCATCAATATGTAATATTATTTCCATCCACCTACAATTTTTTAAATACATTTTTACCCTTCGGTGAGTTTTTAGTAAAGGATATGAAAGGAATCTTTTGTCGTTTTTCGTACGAGGTACTTTTTGACTTTTCTGACAAAAGTATGAGAAGAATGTTTTTTTAACTTATACTACATGAATGGATTTTTAAACATTATTTCCAAGAATCTTCCTTTACAAGTTTTCAAGTTTATTTTTAATCAACTTCTTTTAAAATTGTATGACATGTTAAGAAAGGAAAATGCTTTTGAAGTAGAAAGGATATTTTCCTCAAGAATGGAGTTCAAGTGTTTTATCAAAATTATTTTCCATGTAAGATAATAAAGGGTTCTGTTTCTATCCCTATTATTAAATTGATTTGATTATGTTGTGATGGAATTATTTTTATGAATTCATTTATCTTATATGAATTGTTTTACGATGTCATGTTGTTTAAGAATCCCATTTTTATTACATGGGTTATGCAATGATGTATGGTTTATGATTTTGTGGCACACATAAGAATGGTATCATTATGAGATGGGTGGGACCTATATCTCCCTCCAATTCATTGGGTAAATATTTTATATCTCATGAGATAGACATGGCTGGAACGGTAGGTTATACCGGTTCAGTGAAACAGGACTAAAACGAGGGTGACTCGGTTCAGAAAGGGACTTTGTCCACTAAGATAGTCTTGGCAATGAGTCTTGACTAACAAGAAATGATTCTCTATGATTATGTGTGTATGACACAAAGTTTCATGTTTTAAGTTATGATTATTGTGATTACATTTCACTGCCATTATTTATCCCATGTTATGAAATTATGATCTCTTTTGCAGGTTAAGATTTCCAAAAGTTATGTGCTTGTGTATACGATGTGATTGATATTTCTTTTGTTTACCCTTACTGAGAATTTGAGCTCACCCTTTTGTATGTTTTCTTTCCCCAGGTCAGGAAGAAGGTTATTAAGTAGGATATGCCAAAAAGGGACTCTAGATATGATGAAATAAGTGGGAGTCAAAGTTGATGCTTTATGAACCAGTTGTTTATGTTTCCCAGTTTCTAAAGACACTATACCTATACGGTCCTTTCGTGGTTTTGTTATATGTTGTAATAAGTATGCTTCAATTTTGAAGTATTAACAATGTATGTAAAGTATGGGTCGTTATAAAAATGAAGAGTGATAGAAATGGTTTAATGACAAGAGGGAATAAATACTTATATTTTTATAAGTGAGGCCATACCATTGAATTTTTTAGGATATCCAACAATGAAAATGTAAATGGGTGCAAGATAAAATTATGAAAAGAGTCAGTCTAGGAGAGAGATATGAGGATTGGCATACTGTTTGAAATTCCTTATGAAGAAGTTGACAGGAATCCTAAAAAGGGAAATTAAATGGTTTTAAAGGAATATTTGGAAGGTTAAACTAGGAAAGAAATTAGGTTTTTAGATGTATGACTATTTTTCCTGTACATATAAGGAACAAAGGTAACACACAAGTTACATCAAGCGATAAATACATTTAAACTAGAAATGAAACCACACACATGAAGAAGGATGACTGCTTGATAAAAGCACATGACTAGTTAAAGAAGAATACGGGCATGAAGCATGAGGAAAATAAAGAACCCACACTCTTTTATATATCATAAAAAGTCCCTTCAAGATAAGATAAAATCTCAAAAGTGGTAAAAATTATAGATACCCAACATGGAACAAATTTTAAAAAAAGGCGACACTAGCATGAAGAGTTATCAATGTGTTGGAGTAGTCGATAAGAAGTATCATGGGATTAGAAGCAAGTATCAACTATACATCACTAATAAAAGATCTATAAAAGATCAACCATATTCTCATATCAGTTTTTTTGTGACTAAGTGTTGGGAATTAAATTTGAAGAAGCATGGAGATCATCACTTGTGGGGGATAATTCAAATGAGGTGATTCCAATAGAGATTTATAATTTATTTTAAATATATAATTCCATAAAAACCCATTAAATTTTGAATTTAAAGGTATTTTATTAATATATTATCTTTATTTTGATTCATGTTGAATATTATTATTTAGAGGGAACAATTATCTAATTGAATGAGGAAGAAATACCTTACACATGATTGTTTTTAACATGTGCATTCAAGTAAGTACTGGTTCTATAAAAATCTTGATAATATGAATTAATATCCCAAATAAAGTGAGTATAATAAGTGTATAATATTATGATTTATTTAATATTATATTTAATTTCAAAACATGTCAGTATTTTTTTTTAAAATAGGGTAACCGATGCTGACTTAGAGTTGAAGGGTTGATAAAACATCGCTAAAGAAAGTGTGGTGTTATCCTTCATTCTTAATGCGAATAGAGTATCTGAAGAATAGGGAAGAAACCATAATGTATAGAATATATGGGAAGAATATGAATTTCATAAAACTTGAATATTTAGTTAGAGATAATAAAACTTTCCATGCAATATAAATAATTGAGGATAACCAATTTTCCTCCCTCTTTATTTCTTATCCATTAAGGGAAGAAAAAAATACATTGATCAATGTAATGAGTTTATAATATAAAAAAATATAATGGGGAGATTATATAGCCCTTGGGTTGATGTTTTATTGTTTCTAATCATTCTTTTTGTCACTGATAATGTAATGAACATTTTATAAACCCATCTAGGAGAGTGAATATGATTTCCATGTCTATCAGTATTAAAGAATAACATAATGGATTTTTTAAAATATTACAAGACAAATTAAAAAGGGAATACCACACATATGATGCTTTGAGAGATAATCCTATTTTCAATGGAATATACAAAAGATGGATTTACTATTTAGATCAATTTACCATTAATTATAGAATAAACCAGATAGTGAGGGGATTTAAATGTCCCTCTTGATGGAAGGAAATGATAGCTAATATCAGAGAAATTGTCCTCGAGTGATTTATCATGATGGTTATTGATTATAATGATTTATATCTCATAAATGATGTTTTATAAAGGATAAAATAAAGTATGATGAATAGAGTCAATAAAGTTTTTTTAAATACTTTACCTTGGTTATTAATATGATAAAAATGTACTTGGATTCATGATTAATTGGTTTGGGATTATTTTAATAATTATAAAAATTATTTTAAGCTAATACATATTGATTTGAAATGATTCATAAGGGATTGAGTGGATTTGAAGTTTCCTTGAAATAATTTTAAAGAAAACTACATTTTGAGTCTGGAGCTAAAATAGGACAATGTCTAAGATCATATGATTTTTTATCTAGATCATCATATAAATTTTTGTGTTACTCATTCGGTATTGATCATATTACTTAACCAGTATTGGACTCAAGTATATGACTTCAAAAAATATCATTTGTATTTATTATATATTGTAATACTTCATCATTTGACTTCAATTTGAGATATTGGAAGTCCCATAATATGATTTCATTGGATCATATGACTTCACTATATTACTTTAATATTATCAAATAACTTTATCTAGATCACCAGACAACACTTTATGACATAGTATATTACATCATACTTCATAGTTATTTGAAGGTAACACCATAAAACTTCAGTGTATGATGTTACTGAGCATACTACATTCATGAAGAGCACATGAATTTAAGAAAATCATAAGAAATGGTAACCAATTGATATTAAATTCAAAATATGAAGAGTCACCCATAGTTTGAATCATATGAATTAATTGATCCCATGACATTAAAAATCATATGAAAAAATATATTTCTAAAAAAATTAGATTTAATTTTCTAATCTTGGAAATATAATTTTAGTGATGCAAGAAACAATTTTAACTATCCCAATCATCTTGATGATTAATTAATAGATGATACAATTTATTTTTTAGAATAAAAAAATCAGATTTAGATGGGAAGATCAAATAGATGAGAGACCTAAAAAAGAAGATAAACCATCATGGGTTCTCAGGAATAATGAAAAGGTTATTTTATCATTTCTTGATCTATTATGAAAATCATATGACATTTAAACTCGAACTATGTTGACTCTATTAGAAGATGATGTTTTTATCTATTGTGTATAGAATCAAACTAGAGCTAGTACTATATTTATATTAAGCACTCATATTGAAAACAAAGATTCTATGCTTCATAATCCTATTTCTATATAATTTTTATACAACCTATGAAGAAGACCAATGTGAAAATTTTAGAGTGGTATATTTGAGAATAAGAAGATGTTGGGACTACTACATAATAAAATAAATATTTATTTTGTGGTGTTTCAAAGAAAATATAAACTAATAAAAATGGAATTTTTAGAAATATAGTGAAGAAAAATAGAAGTATAATAAATAAGAAATTAAACATTTAGATCATGGATATATATTTTGAAGCATGTTCTTTTAGATTTGTCTATGTTAATAGTAATAATATTATATTTATATATATTGGAAATGAGAGGAAATATTTAAATTAGCTATACATGAAGATGGGGAAACTAAGAATGGAAGAAAATAAGAATGAATTGGGAGTATCAACACCACGTTATAGTAAGAAAGAAGAAGAGAGAACATATAATGTACTAAAGAGGAATATATTTTGGATTTCAGAAAAGTGAATATAGATGAATTTATTAATGTCATGGATATGCATGCTATGTAATTTTTTTACATTATGTTTCAATAGGTAAAAAGAATAACCAGGAAGAGTGTCTATAGACGAGGTTATAGTCACCATAAAATATGTGTTTTCTAGAGATTATATTGTTGATTGTTATAGGATAAGATTTGATTTGAGTGAATCTAGGGAAATGACTCAGAATAAATTGGAATTAAGTATAATAAAAGAGAATTAATTGCATGTGTATTTGTTAAATACATTCAATAAATCAACGACTATGTGATTTGAGGGAGGAGATCATCTTAGTCAGTGAAGAGTCATCCCAAGATAGAATCAGATGATCCTCATCAAAAGGATGAAGCGATTAATGAATAATCTTGTGTTTTTTCAAGTTAAATAGAATTGGTAGGATGAATCTTGGTTTATATATATAATATTGTGAATTTAATCCCCAATGTAAAATGGTGAGAGTTCTTTTTAGGATAATAAATTCCCACTTCCACTTATATTGATAATATGATTCATAATGAAAAAAATGTATTTATCATAATGGATTACAAAGTAGTATGAAAAAATTATGACCAAAGCTTATAAAATAACATGCTTCATATTTATTACTTTTTCTATATTGCATATAGATTTTTTTAATGATAGAAAAGGATGATATCCATCTTCTTTAAAAAAAATTATAGGTTCAAATAAAAAATGTTTTATTAGATAAAATTTATCAGTTTCCTTTTGGAAAACAAATTTAAAGAAACTAGAGTTACCCTCCTCTATGGTGTATCAACATGATCCTACTGGTACATACAAAAAAAATCCATTTAGTAACATTTATTTTATTTTATTATGATACTCAAAGGTTGGTGAAAAGAATATTTTCTACATAATGATGAAATATAATTTCTTGAGAGGTTATAAAAAAACAACCCATGACTTCATGAGGGACTTTGTAGGAGTAAGAAGGATAGAAATATATTGAATATTTTTTAAACATGATTTTTTCTCAATAGGTGATACTAAATGAGGTTAAAAAATAACTAGGAGATAATGGATATTCAAAGGATTATTAGTCTCTATTGAAAGTAAATAAAACCTTTGAAGAGAATAAGATAATTAACATTAAGTAGTATCGATAATTTATTTCAAACATGTGGTATTAACTGGTTTTACAAATTTTATATATCACATACTTTTGATTTAATGTTTATGCACTAAATGTTTTTAGAAAATGTGATTGAGGTCACATGTTGGTTAAAGTTAAAGGAATGTTATTTCTTCAAAAAGGATCATGAAAAGAAGTTGGTGATAAGATGTCACTAACCAGCCCGGGTACCCTGGTAACCCGATAACCGACTTGACCCTGACATTGCCTGAAGGGAATTCCTAATCCCCATGGGTCAACGAATAGAACTTGGAATCACACAACATGCAAGTGGGAAAGACTTTTCCACTAACAATAAAGAAGAAATGAAACAAGACAATATGCATAACAAAAGAAACTCCACTGGGAGTAATTTACCAGAAGTCAACAAGGCATAAACCAGCCCAAATCACTACAACCAAAGTACCAAAACATGTAAAACATTCCAAGGTCCTGAGGAACACAACTCAGAAATCCCAACACTCAATAGTTGGATCCACCTCCAAGATATCCTTACCCCTTGCTCGTACCTGGAAGGAGAATGTCTACAAACACCCAAAGGCAAAAGTAGCGTGTGAGATAAAAATCCCAGCAGGGTCTCACCACAGATTATATATTAGATGACAACAATTGATTAACCAAAGGAATGATTTCAATATTAAAGATAAATAGGTTTGAAATTTTAAATCATAATTAAAAAAATCATGCTACACAGTTTAAATGATGGAAAAATAATTTAAGTAAATAATTTATAAAATTATGGAATATTTCTAAAACAATGGCTTAAATAAAACAGTTACATAAAATAGTTTTAGTAAATCAGCAAGAATTTAAGGCAGTTCAAAAGCATTGACATATATTTATATCTCAAATATAAATAAACAAGTGAGAAACATGGTCATCTGCCAAAAGGTACAATAGTATTAACCATTTATAGGATTCCACACTCTCTATATGAACTCAGAAAAATGTGTATACATATGTCCCTATGACACTATCCAAAAGAGACTCATCACCAACCCATTAGGGATGTAACTTGCAGCAAGTATGATTTAGAACATTATCATAGCGTATAGTGTATCCAAATAACTCACTAACTACCTAAGGCTTGCATGAACTCTTACATTATGGGTGAACTATTTTATGATTGATTAAAAATATATTCAATCACATTCTTCAATTTAAAAAGTTCCAATTTCTTTCCATTTAAAACCAAAACAAGTTTTATTAAAAAACATGGTTTTTTCACAAGATAAAACCACAAGGTTTCTATAAAATCATTTTAATTCATTTTAACCAGTTTTAAATCCATTCAAAATCAATTCCATCATTACAAAATTTACTTACACATTTAAATTCAAAAATTTAATTGAAATCATTTCCATCAAATCCACAATTTAAATTAAACAATTTAAATTAAACAATTTAAATCAGCCAATTTCCATAAACACACCCAATTCAATGGAATCAGGGTTTTTTCAAATTTCCATTACAAAGCCATTTCAAATATCTTGATCCATTGAAATCGAGATTTTATCAATTTAATTGAAATTATATTTGAGCAATTGAATTTAAATCAACAATTGAAATAAATCAAGCAATACAAGGATAATCAATTTGGCTAATCAGAATGGAACCACCTACCTCAAGGTCATTGATGTCAGCGGTAATGATAATCCACTCAGTGTGGTTCAATACACCTTCTCAAGACCCTATTATCGTAAGCATTGACACACCAAAGTTCAATGTTCATTAAGGGGTTCTAGAACCAATGTCAGTTATTTTATTTCAAAAAGAAATAAAACTTCACATGCGATAATACATTCTCTCTCCTAAATAATTTTCCAATTATGGATTAAAATAATACATGTGATAATATTATTTTATCACTCATAGATAATTTCAAATTATTAATTAAAATATTACATGCGACGATAACTTCTCCCTCCTTGAAAATTCTCAAATTATCATTTTGATTATCACATGCGATCATAAGAAATATCGATAAGAATAATTATAAACCTCATTCGATAATTATATCCCTAAAATAACTTAACAACAGAGGTGGTATTCCACATAATTATTCTTTTAAAATAAATAAATAAATATATATATATATCAAAATATCATTTGATAAATAAAATTAATTATTGTCTTGCAGTTACAATAAATTATCGTAATCATCTCTTCATAATTATTTTTAATTATCCTTTAGTAACTTCAAAAAAATTATCACTTGATAATTTTAATAATTATTCATTTATAATTCAATGAAATTTTCATCTATAAATTCTATAAATTGTCCATTTATAAAATCATGCATTTATCATTAGACAATTTTTATTCAATAAATTATCTTTTGATAAATTATTGCAATTATCTTTTAATAAATTTTAACTATTATCCTATGATAATTTGTATAAAATTATCTCTGATAATCTCACTAAAAATATTTTGATATTTATTAATAGAATTTACCTCTATTATTTGGGTTCTATCAATTGATAAATCAATTTTTGATAATTATCATTGAATAATTTGGGTAATTATCATTTGATAATTTGTTTAAGAATTAACCCAAATAAATCTAGGTTTTATCATTGATTTTAAATCCCACAATTTTATTTATTTATTTTTGAGAAGAGAGAATAAAGAAATGAAAGAATAAAAAAATAAAAGAAACATAAAAGTAGGGGCGCTACTCATGGGACCTGTGCGTGGGAGGAGTCGCCACTACCGACTGCCGGAGGAGAAGACTGTGGAAGATGGATGGAACTTCACTGACTACTTTCTTGAAGAAATTATGATCCTCATATTCGATCAAAGAAACCAAGAATCACAACTAGAGGGTTTGGGTATTTAAGACCCCAATCTGCATAAGCTTCATTCACCCAACTATTAAAACACTAATATAATGCACTGTTTCAATTGAATATTGATAGAGGGTTTTAATTCATCCTATTAAAGTGTTGCTGATTGAAACGGTTAAAAATGGGTGAAATTTAAAGGTTTTAAAATCCAAAGGTGTTAGAAATGAAGTTTTGGCGTGGGGTAAGAGAAGGTGAATAGTAAAATCCTTTTTTTATAATTAATTTAATAATTAAATTATTAAATAACTTAATTTAACAAGAATACATACCAAATTCCCATTGCTAATGAATGTTATACCCTATCTAGGGTGAACACCCAATTCCAAACACAACCGTCGTCCCAGATTTCTCAAAAGATAAACCGTTTGAGAGATATTAATGATTTATTAATTAAAAATCAAAATAAATAATAAAATAAAATAAAAATGATTATTTTTGTGATCAGGTCATCCAAACGCATGACGATTACAAATGTTATACCACATATAGGGTAAACCCCCCATTTTGGACCTATCAGTGGTCTCATTTTTCCCATACGATGCACCGTTTGAGAGATATTTAATTATTTTTAATAAATAATATATTAAATATTATTTAATAACTTTACCTCGTGAGTGAAGCATCCAAAAGTCTGGAGTTTTCAAATTTTATACCCCTCCTAGGGTAAAAACCACATTTTAGACATAACAGTATGCTTAGATTTCTCATACGACATACCATTTTAGATTTATTCAATTATTTTGAATAAATTGTCTGTACTTAAAATAATATATTTAATATTTTTATTCTGTCCTCCTTGAGGCTTTGTAGACCTCGGAAACTCATACTTACTCAATGTTTAACTCAGAAAATGTTTAATTGAATATTGCGGAGTATTAATTAGGCATTTTACCATTCCACGACGTGTTTAACAAAAAAACTTTTCACTGATAAACCATTTTTTTCCCATTTAATGTAATAATAATTTAACACAAGAAGGTTTAGAAATACCTAAAATAGTAATGATATGTTACAACCTCCCCACCACAGGAACTTTCTGTCCCCAAAAATCATACGAAGAAGCCTCCATGTCAAAAATACAAGGCCACTGTTCTCTCATAAGTTCCTCCCTCTCTCACATCTCATGAGAATTAGAAACATGTTGTCATATCACACGGACCAGAGGTATCATAATCCCATGAAGTACCTTGGTCTTAGAGTTAACAACCATGACTGGTCATTTAGTCATAGATAAATCAGGTTCAATCTCAAGATCACTCCAGCTCAAAACGAGAGGTGGATCAGAGAGATACTTTCATAGCTGCGATGCATGGAAATAAATTATGAATCAACGTCAGCTGCGGTGGTAGTTCTTAATGGTAATCTACTTTCCCCACCTAATAACCAACCACAAAAGATCTTACAAAACAAGGATCATGCTTTCCTTGCCTCCCAAGCCGTCGATGACCCAACCAGGGTGAAATATTTAAGAATACATGGTCACAAAAACTACTGTTTCAAGTCGTATAATGTCTTAGTGATTCCTAGGTGCACAACCCATTGGAAAATATAGCAATCCCCCATTATAGCCTTCCTTGTCGCTAATGATGCAACACAACAGTTTTGATAACACATAACACCCTCTTTGGAGAACGACCATCGGGCATCAGTCTCCCCACCATAAAGAGAGTCTATAATGCTTAAATAATTCGTCAACAAGATTATATTCCTAAAGAATCATCTCGAGAAGAGAATACTCCATAGAACTATTATCTTTCATGGAAGAGAGAACTGATGACACCCAAGGTGACACACTTGGGTGAATAAAGGATTTCTCAATAAGATATTCCAATTGGGACATTAGTTCTTTTAGTTCAACTAGAGCCATTTGGTAAGAGGGAAAAGAAGCTAGTTGAGTACCAAACACTAATTCAATAGAAAACTCAACCTCCCTTACCAGTAGAAAACTAGATAAGTCAAAAGGAAACACGTCAGGAAACTCAACGATGACTGGGGGGAGATCACCACTCATTGAATCTCACTCCAAATCAAAAGTAAACACTGATATCACTTTCCCCAACTCCAGATAAGAAGGTACAACTCTCCTCAACCTTGGGTAACATTCTTCTTGAAGGAAAAGAGGTACACCACTAGGTGTAGTAATGTAGACCCGTCGAAGATAACAATAAATCCAGTCTTTATTGGTAACCAGCCTATCCATCCCAATTATGACGTTAAGAGATTTCAAGTCGAGTACCAAAAAAACTACAAGAAAGTTTAACATCTGATAGAGAGAAGACATAAGAGGGATTATGGAGACCATGCTCTCTCTTTATACGAAGGGGTATAGTAATGTCCATTTCATAAGATAAAAGATCTATAGGAATATTAAACAGATTAACGATACAGGTCTAAATAAACAAGTGAGATGCACTTGTATCAAAAAGAGTAGTCACTAATGACAAAACTATAGTAATGGTACCACTCATGGTCGTTGGACCAGTATCCACTTCCTCTGGATACTCTTCCACTGCGTGAAGAAGCTTCGTTCCAGATGCCTGTGGCTGGAACCCTTTTGTACATGAAGCATTTGATTTCCCCACAGTTTTTGAAGGTGTTGATGATCTCGTGCCACTACGTGGAGTGGGAAAGTTGTGAAAGAACTTATGCAAGTCCCCCAAACGTCCATAAGAGCAATAGTTATTTCAACCTACTCAGTCTTGAAAAAATCCACAGCTTTGTCTAACACCATTGACTCTTGATAGAACTATTCGTTGAAAAGAACCTCGAATTACTTTCAATCTAATCCCTCATTTTTCTTTGTCGTCACTATCGTGTCCCACCATCTCCTTCTTGCTCCCTCCAACACAAAGGTGGAACACTTCACCTTGATCTTGTTAGGTGTCTACAAGAACTCAAATAAAAGTTCTATCCTGCCTAACCATTCCTTAGCATGTTGAGGATCAGTAGAGCCTTTGAAAACTGGTGGTTTATGGTGAAAGAAATCTTGAGAAAAATTTCGAAGAGCACCCCCCAGGTTCCACAGTTAGAGTCTGAATGGGGACTAGAGGTGGTGCCGATACCAGAACTTGGATAGTGTATACAATCACCTCAACTAGGCTCGAGTCCACTAGAGAATTCGCTCGTTGAGGTTCAGTAATAGCCCCTTCCTGGATTCGATTCACATATCTTCTCAGAGGTATGATGTTACACAACATCAGTAGACAATAAGGAAGTCATTAGAGAATTCTCATATATATCAACGAGGGAAAAGTGATCCCGACCTATAAAACATACATGATTTTTATTTCAATCTATCCAAATCAAAATAGGGAAAATACTCAAACTAATATACAAGATGTATTTCTCTAACCACCCCTGGTGACTTAAGGTTCATTACGGTGAGAGCTGGTCAGGAACTCAATCGCAACTACCTACTAAGTCCCAACAATAATACTTAAATGCATACTTTCATCAAGGAAAGATGCTTAACCTCCATTTGATAGCATTTTTTTCAAAAACCTGCTCGGGTACCCTAGTAACCTGATAACTGAGCCGATCCTGACATAGCCCGAAGGAATTTCCCGACCCCCACAGGTCGGTGACTAGCACCTGACATCACACAACATGCAAGTGAGAACTATTTTCCCACTAAAAATGTGGAAGAAAAGAAACAAGACAGTATGCATAAGAAAAAAAAAACTCCACTAGGAGTAATGTACTAGAAGTCAACAAGGCACAAACTAGCCCAAATCACTACAACTAAAGTACCAAAACATGGAAAACAACCCAAGGTCCTGAGGAACACAACTAATTAAGACCAACACTCAACAAATGGATACAAATCTAAGAGATCCTTTCCCCTTGCTCATACTTGGAAGGAGAAAGTCTATAAACACCCGAAGGCAAACGTAGAGTGTGAGCTAAAAATCCCAGTAGGCTCTCACCACAGATTCCATAACAGATGCCAACAATTGATTAACCAAAGGAATGCTTTCAATATTAAAGATAAACAAGTTTGAAATTTTAAATCATAATAAAAAAAATCATGCTATACAGTTCAAATGATGGAAAAATACTTTAATCAAATACTTTACAAAATGATGGAATATTTCTAAAACAATGTGTAAAATAAAATAGTTACATAAAACATCTTTAGTAAATCAGTAGGCATGTAAATCATTTCAAAAGCATTGACATACATTTATATCTTAAATATAAATAAACAAGTGAGAAACATGGTCATCTGCCAAAAGGTACGATAGTATTAAACAGTTATAGGATTCTTCACCCTCTATGTGAACTCAGAAAAATGTGTATACAGACGTACCTATGACACTGGCCAAAGGGGATTTGTCACCAACTTTTCAGGGATGTGAACTGTGCAAGTATATTTTAGAACGTTGTTGTAGTGTAGAGTGTATCCAAATAACTCACTAACTACCCAATGAAATCATGCACTCTTACATGATGGGTGGAATATTTTAAGACTTCTTAAAAATACAATCAATTACATTCTTCTATTTCAAAAGTGCCAATTTCTTTCCATTTAAAACTAAAACAAGTTTTATTAAAAAACATGCTTTTTTTTTACAAGATAAAACCACTGGGTTTCTATCAAATCATTTTAAGCCATTTTCACCTATTTGAAATCCATTAAAAAAAATTCCATCATTAAACAATTTATTTCCACAATTAAATTCAATAATTTAATTGAAATTATTTCCATCAAATCCACAATTTTAATTAAGAAATTTAAATAATTCAATTTCCATAAACACACTCAATTCAAAAGAATTACGAGTTTTCCAAATTTCTATGCCAAAACCATTTCAAATATCTTGATTCACTGAAATCGATTTTTTATCAATTTAATTGAATGTAGATGTGAGAAATTGAATTTAAATCAACAATTGAAATAAATAAAGCATTACAAGGATAATCAATTTGGCTAATCAGAATAGAACCACCTAACTCAAGGTCATCGATGTCAGTGGCAATGACAATCCACCTGGTGTAGTTTAATACACCTCTTCAAGACCCTATTATCATAAGCATCAACACACCAAAGTTCTATGTTCGTTAAGGGAACCTAGAACCAATGTAATTTATTTTATTTCAAAAAGAAATAAAATTTCACACAAGATAATACATTCTCTCTTCTGAATAATTTTCCAATTATGGATTAAAATAATACATGTGATAATATTATTTTATCCCTCATGGATAATTTCAAATTATCGATTAAAATATTACATGTGAAGATAACTTCCCTCTCCTTGAAAATTCTCAAATTATCATTTTGATTATCACATGCGATTATAAGAAATATTGATAAGAATAATTACAATCCTTGTTCGATAATTATATACCTAAAACAACTTAAGAACAGAGGTGGTATTCATCATAATTATTCTTTTTTTAATATATATATATATCAAAATATTATTTGATAAATCAAATTAATTATTTTATTAAATTTACAATAAATTATCATAATAATATCATAATAATTATTTATAATTATCCTTTAGTAACTTCAGAAAAATTATCACTTGATAATTTTAATAATTATCCTTTGATTATTCAATGAAATTTTCATATAGTAATTCTATAAACCATCCATTGATAGAATCATGAATTTATCATTAGAAAATTTTTATTTGATAAATTATATTTTGATAAATTATTTCAATTACATTTTAATAAATTTTCACTATTATATTATGATAATTTGTATAAAATTATCTTCGATAATCTCACAAAAAATATTTTGACAATTATTAATAGAATTTCCCTCTATTATTTGGGATCTATCGATTGATAAATCAATTTTTGATAACTATCATTGAATAATTTGGGTAATTATCATTGGATAATTTGTTTAAGAATTAACCCAAATAAATCTAGGTTTTATCATTTATTTTAAATCTTATTATTATTTTATTTATTTTTGAGAAGAGAAAATAAAGAAATGAAAGAAGAAGAAAACATAAAAGAAACACAAAAGTAGGGGTGCTACTCATGGGACCTATGCATGGGAGAAGTCGTCACTACCAGCTGCCAGAGGAGAAGATCGCGGAAGAGGGATATAAATTCACCGACCACTTGCTTGAAGAAATCAAGGTCCTCAAATTTGACCAAAGCAACCAAGAATCACAACTGGAGGGTTTGGGTATTTAAGACCCCAATCTACATAATCTTCATTCAACCAACTATTAAAACATTAATTTAATGCACCGTTTCAACTGAATATTGATAAAGGAGGGTTTTAGTTCATCATATTAAAGTGTTGGTGATTGAAACAGTTAAAAACAGGTAAAATTTGAAGGTTTTGAAATCCAGAGGCATTAGAAATGGAGTTTTAGCATGGGGTAAGAGAAGGTGAATAGTAAAATCGTTTTTTTATAATTAATTTAATAATTAAATCATTAAATAACTTAATTTAAAAAGAAGAAAAACCAAATTCCCGTTGCTAATGAATGTTATACCCTATATAGGGTAAATAATTTGTTCCGGACACAACGGTGGTCTCAAATTTCTCAAAAGATAAACCATTTGAGAGATATTAATAATTTATTAATTAAAAATCAAAATAAACAATAAAATAAAATAAAAAGGATTATTTTTGTGAGCGAGGCGTCCAAACGCTCAACGCATACAAATGTTATACCTCGTATAGTGTAAACCTCCAATTCTGGTACTATCGGTGGTCTCATATTTCCCATACGACGCACTGTTTTGGAGATATTTAATTATTTTTAATAAATAATATATTAAATATTATTTAATAACTTTAAATCACGAGTGAGGAATCTGAAAGTCCAGATATTTTGAATGTTATACCTCTCTTAGGGTAAGTACCACATTTCAGACATAACAGTATGCTGAGATTTCTCATATAACGAGCCGTTTTGGAGTTATTCAATTATTTTGAATAGATTGACCGTGATTAAAATAATATATTTAATATTTTTAGTCCATCCTAATCAAGTCTTTTCAAACCTCATAAAGTCATCCTTACTCAGTGTTTAACTCAGAAAATATTTAATTGAATATTTTGGAGTATTAATTGGGCATTTTATCATTCCACGATGTGTTTAACAAAAACACAACTTTTTACTGATAAAACATTTTCTCTATTTAATGTAATAATAATTTAACACAAGAAGGTTTAGAAATACCTGAAACAATAATGAGATGTTATATAAGAACTACTATGAGGTCATTGTCCAAAAATCCAATTTGTTACACCAAGATCTAGCTTCATTGGTTTAGAGTTTTTATAAATCACTCAAATTCTGATTGGAAAGTATACATATTTTTTTTAAAAAGTGGTACCGAGATGGATTTTTCATTTCAAAAAAATGACAATAAAAAATATATTTAATTTAATAAATGGTTTTCTTTTACCCTAGAGATAAAAATAAAATGAAAATAAACTAATAAAAAATATATTTCTGCAATTTAGCATAATGTAATTGAATTAAGACATGATCAATATCATATAGGCTATGAAAATCTTATGTTAAATGAGTAGATTAAAAAAAATGGGCTAACCCCTATGGAATTCACAACTATTGGGGGAGAGAGTTTAAAATTAAATCTAGAAATAAAACAACCATTTGATTTTAATTTTTTTTGGGGGAGGATAAATAAGATAATAAAAAAGTTAAATCCCACATTGGGTCATGATGGTTTTTAGAGTTGTAAGGAGAATATAGTTTTTATGGAATACTATGATACAAATCTAAAGTGGGAGAATGATTCAGCCAAAAAGTTGTTTAATTTTTTTGACAATATTTTTGTTTCTTTTTATGAAGTATAGTAATTCTACATGATGTTTTTGTTAAAGGATTAAATTAAATGAATGTTATCATACACAAGATATTACTGCCATTTAAATTTTCTTTGAGATCTATTCCTATATAAAATTTGTATAGAGTATTAAAGTTTCTGCCATATTTTAAATAGTTTTTTATATTAGTAAAACATTTTTAGAAGTAATTAAATTTAAAAATATAGTGGTCACTTTTTTTGTTATAAATTTTATTAAATTAGTGGATGGATTTGTAATTCTTGTACTATAGTTCTAAAAATAATATTTTGAGTTGGGTTCATAAAAAATTTGGAAATTTTCTATAATTATTTAAGAGTGAATCACTATTACCTATGTATGAGTCTGTCATATTATAATTTTTTACTTAATATCATTTATCTAGCAGTCTTCTTTAGAATTTAATTTTTTTTAAAACTCAATGATGATGTAAGATGATTTTTTTAGAAGACCTCATACCAGCAATGCCCAAGAATCAACTATTATAGATATATTTCATCCATTAATTTTGGCCATTGATGATGGATATTGAGGAGTATATAGACTATGGAGGATGAAACACACAAAAAGATCACGGGTAAGTAGTATGGAAGAGCACTACTATACTGGGCCACACAAATTCATGTGGTTGTTTTATGGGTTTGTAAAGTGGGTAGCATTAAGTTTGTGAGGTGTGTGTAGTATGATAAGGAAGGTGAATTCTAATGTAATTTATGATTTGGAACATGATTAATTTTGGTACTACACAAAACTTAGTACTTTAGTCGATGTTATTGGAATAATGTCATATGGATCATCTTCTCCATTGTAAAGGTTTTATTTTACTATTTTGCAACTAGTTTCTTGAAACCTAAACTATAATGTTTGATAGAGAATCATGGGAAATCAAGTATATTCTCAATAATTATTTGAGATTTTTTTTTTATAGAATCCCAAAAACACCACAAATCATGCATGATATGTTGATACGAAGGGAGACTTGCATCATAGTGTTGTGGTAGTTTGATAACATATGTGTAGTAAAAATTTAAGATATCATTAATGAATTGATCCAAAATATTGTTTGTATTATATAGGTGATGATGGTTTAGATTCATAATATGTAATGATTTTTTATGGAGATAGATAGTTATATAATAAGATTCATGAATTTGATGACCACGTATAAAAATGCATGCTTTGAAAAAAGTTTTTAGAAGTTTGACTAAAGAAAATTTCATATGAGTCATTTAGGTATCATTGTAATGTTTTATTTCATAAAATTAATTCACTCATGTAGAATTATATTGTGATGGAAGACTTAATAGGATAGTTGAAATATAATGAACATAAATTATGAATGTAATATTTTTACAAAGAGTATAAGGTTATGAGTTATTTTGAATAATTAAAAGGAGATGTTACTAAGTTAGATCTAGAAGTGGTTTGTGTTATGAAATTTATAGAGTTTTTTTTATTGAAAATTTAAAAAATATTAATATTTATGAATGTTTAAATTAAGGAATTAAATCATGTGGACCATATAATGTTTTATATAGAGAATAAATAGTGTTTCTATATTAGAAATTTGGAAGTTGAACTCATGTGAATAATTTGACTGTTAAAATAGTTTAAGAGGAAGGAAGAAATAATTTAAACGTTATTATATACCTTATCATATATATTTTTTTCAAATGAAAGAGAAGGAATTTGTTGTAGATTTCATCATATTATTCAGAATTTGGATAATAAAACAAGAAAAGGACTTTACCTTTATCATATCATGTTTATAGAAAAAAAGAGATGAATGATCTAGGAGAAAAAGTGATATTATTCTATAATTGAATGTTGAAGGAGAAAATTAGAGAATAAATATAGTCAAGGAATTATCATTATATGCAATTTAAGTGTTGTTAGTGTTCAATAGGTGATACTATATCTTTCTGTTGGACTCCTCCTATTTGATCATGTTTTAATTCTTAAAAATCATGCAAATCATGATAATTATGCTAATAATCTTCTTATGAAGAATCTCACAAGTTATGATTAATCTTGTTCTATTATGTTTTATTATACCAAAAATAAATTTTAATCCATTTTTTGAATGTTACTGCTTAAGACTATTTACATATATTTGGCTAAGTCTGAGAAACTGTAATTCTGACACCATTTATGGAGTTTGGAAAAGTCCCACACACCGTGACCCAGACATCGTGACCCAGACACTATGAATCAAAAACCATGACCCGGACACTGTGACCCAAACACTGTGACCTAGACACCATTACCCTGACACCGTACTCTTGATACCGTGACTCAAGCACCGTTCAAAGTTTTAACAAAGGACTAGACACTGCTACCATATACCACATGATTCTGACACCACATCTATGCTACCAGTTCCTAATATCAATGCATCTGTGGTACCATAACCATCTCACCAACCAAAGGACAAAGATAAGAAACCATTTACTAGTGACACTGTTTCTAAGTGATACTGTTTCAAGGAAAACCGTGACACCATTCTTTAATATTTTTTTTTTCATTTTCAATTTAATTTATAACAGTCATATTTAAGTTATTTAATGGCATTGACATCATTAATGTTTCATTGTAGACATGTCACTAACAGTATGAGGTATGAGGTGCAGAATACATGCATCATGTTGACTTCAACATATGCACCTCTAATTAAAAGGAAGATAAGAGTGGATCAAAATCATGCAGAAGTGAAAAATGGAAAAGCGAACTCATGCATGAAACAACATACCACTGAAGAACAAACAAAGCACTCTCGATCCTTGAAGGCTAAAATACTATAGATTAGATCCTAAAACATATTTTCAGTACCAACTAGAAGAAGAACATGAGATACATAGCTCACATCATCGAACTGGAAACCAGAGCACCAGACTTGCGATACTCTATTTTTCACAAGAGGATTCTATATTTGTATCTGCTTCATCCTAAAATTCTAGAGCTGCATAGAATAACACTCAAAGAACTTATAATACTTTCTCATCATATTTTCTCCATTGAGTACTATTTTTAGCTTTTGAGAAGTGTGTGTGTGTCTGTATTAAAACACACATTATCTCCTGTATTAAACTGAAGGATACAAGATATCCTTTCTCTCATATCTTATTACATCTATTTACTCCCATGGATAAGTGTGGAAGAGGTCCTTGTGAGACTTGGTAGCTTATACCCACAAAGAACAGTGGAATAGGTTGTGTGACCTGGATAGTCTGGTGTACTGTTGTTTACCCCAATCTAGGGTGTGGACCAATTTTATTAATATAAACTGCTTGGTGGTAGGTGATCACCAAGTGGAGTGGATTAAGTCTCATCTTGAGACTGAACAAATTGTTTTATCCACTATGTCTTTTAATTTAGATTTTCTCTAATTTACTGTATATTTCAGAAAAACTAGATTTTACTTTGATTGTTAGTCTTGGATAGAAGTTATAACTGTTTTTCCTTATTATAGTAGATTCAAAAGTTTTATCAATAAATCATATTGATATTACTGAGAATTAATCAATATTTTGAGAAGTTATTTGAATAGTCAAACTATCATAACCGTATAACCTTGATTAACCAAAATGTATTCATTTTTATTGGGGAATCTTTTTAAGTGAATTTATAACAAATTTTTTTATAGATACTCAATTCACCCCCCTCTTGAGTACTCTACTCTGAAAAAAATTTGGTATCAAAGGAGTTGATTCTTGTTAAGACTCTTTTTTAAAATCTTTTCAACTATGATTTTAGTTGTATGTTAAATATCTGTAAATTTCTGTTAGTTCAAAATTTATATCTCTTTAAAAGTATTTATTTATTATGGATAATAGACTAGAAGGTGCTGAAAAAAACATACCTCCATTATTTAATGGAACTAATTATGCCCAATGGAAAATGAAAATGAAAATTCATTTAGAAAGTATGGGTTTTGAAATTTGGTCTTCTTTTTTAGATGATTATAATATTCCTGATACTTATAGAACTACTTGGGATGAACCAACTAAAATTTCTTATAAAAATAATTACAAAGCCATGAATTCCTTATACTTATCTTTAGGAGATGAGGAATTTAACAGAATTTCTACATGTAAAATAGCCCATGAAATTTGGGATACTTTGTCAGTTTCACATGAAGGAACTTCTAGTGTTAAGAAAATGAGACTTAACACTTATACTATTAAATATGACAATTTTAAAATGAAGCCTGATGAGCCTATTTATAATATGTATCTCAGGTTAAAGAAAATTTTCAACACAATGATATCTATGGGAAGAGAAGTTACAACCAAAGAACAAATCATGAGGATTATCAGATGCCTACATGATAGATGGAGAGGAACTTCTATCATTATTAAAGAGTCACGTGACATCAGCAAATTACATGTCAAAGAACTTATTGGGAAACTAATGATGTACAAAGAATATCTGAAAGTCAACAAGGAAGATGAGGATGAACCCAAAATAAAATCTGTGGAATTTAAGACCACTACCTCTAAACACAAATAAAACAAGAAACTACAAGCCTCTATATAAAGTTACAATAGTGAAAAATCATCACTAGACAATGATGAGGAGATAGCTCAATTAGCTAGAAGGTTTAATAAATTTTACAAAAGTAAGAAATTCTTCAGAAATCATAACTTCCAAGGAAGATATGATAAAAAAGGAAGCTGGAAGAAGGATTAGAAAAGAGATGACAAGTTTGATGAGATAGTATGTTATGAATATAAGTGAAAGGGACATGTAAAGCCTGACTGTCCCAAGCTCAAGTACAAAAGAAAATACGAGAAAAAAGATAGAAAGTATAAAAAGGAAATGAAAGAAACTTAGAGTGCTTCTAAGGTTAGTTTAAGTGACTCAGATTATCCACATGATGAACAGGATAACAAAGACAACATGTGCTTCATGAAAAACACATCTGAGGTAACCCTGTAATCTCCTATACAAAATTCCTATTATTCTAGAGATGGAAGTGATTATAAAAATATGTATAATAAAATAATGTTTGAGTATTGCAATATGATTGAAGAGACAAGTAATGAACTAAAAGATAAATACAAGTCTTTAAAGAAACAATATGCTCTTACTTCAACTATTAAATCTAAACTTGTTGTAGAAAGATAGAAAAATGTTCAATTACTCAAAGAAAACAATGAATTAAAGCTATATAATCTGCAATTGAAAAAGGACCTTAAAAGGTTCACTAATGGAAAAGATATCTTAGTACAAATGATAGGTAAGAAAATTTCTCCTAAATAAACAACTGGTATTGGATATCAACCCGGTGAAAGATATTTTGGAAAAATCAATTTTGTTTCTAAATCAAGAATATACAACTTTATTCCTAGTTCATGAAATCATTCTACTAGTTCAAATTATGATACATCCTCTACTGTTTTGAGTTTTTCTAGACCAAATAAAGTTTATTTCTCAAATACTTTACATAATTCTCATGGTAAACCTATGAGGCATATGTGGGTTCCTAAATCACTAGTTACTAATATCACTGGACCGAAAAATATGGGTACCAAAGTCTGTTTTTATTTGACTATTTTGTAGGAAAAATGTTTAAAGAGCTCCTCTAAAAGTTTATGGTACTTGGATAGTGGGTGTTCAAGACACATGAAAAAAATACTATTCATATTTTAAGAACCTAATAAATATTAATGGTGGGAATGTCACCTTTGGTGACAATGCTAAAGGAAAAATCATTGGCCTAGTCCAAATCAATAACTCTAACTCAGTTTTAACTTATGAAGTACTTTTTGTTGATGGATTGAAATATAATCTGCTTAGTATTTCATAACTATGTGATGATAGATTTCATTTTAAATTTAAAAATTATGCTTAAAATGTTTTTAACTCTAAAAATGGATTAGTATTTTCTACATTAAGAGATTAAAATTTATATTCTGTTAACTTAGATTCTTTAATTTCTCAAAATGATTCATGTTTAAGTGTATTTCACAAGGTGTCATAGCTTTGGAATAGAATACTAGGACACTGCAATATTCACTCCCTTAGAAATACGACTAGAAAAATTTTAGTCAAAGATCTACCCACACTAGATTTTCCAAATGATAAAGTGTGTAATCCTTGTCAAAAGGGAAAAAACACAAAATTTCTTTCAAACCAAAGAAATAAGTTTCAACTTCCCAACCTCTTGAGTTGGTTCACATGGATTTATTTGGACCATCTAGAGTTTCTAATTTAAATGGGAAGCACTATGTTTATGTTCTTGTAGATGAGTTTTCTAGGTATACTTGGACCTTCTTTTTGACTTACAAAAGTGAAGCATGCTCTCATTTCACCAAGTATGCTAAAACTGAAGAAAATCTTAGTGGACTTAAAATTAAATATCTAAGAAGTGACAATGGTTGTGAGTTTGAAAATCAAGAGTTTGAATCCTTTTGCTCACAAAATGGCTATATTCGTAATTTCTTTTCCCCTAGAACACCTCAAAAAAATGGATTTGTAGAAATAAGAAACAGGACCTTGTCAGAAATTTCTAGAACTATGCTCATTGAATATGACTTACCTATTTATTTTTGAGATGAAGCTGTAAATAAAACATGCTATATTATTAATAGAGTGTTGATTAGAACTATTATTAAAAGAACTCCATATGAATTGTGGAACAATATAAAACCCAAATTAAACTACTTTAAAGTCTTTGGTTGCAAATTTTATATCCTTAATACCAAGGAAAATCTTGACAAATTTTCATCCAAGAGAAATGAAGGAATCTTTCTAGGGTATTCGATCTCTAGTAAATCCTATAGAGTTTTTAACAAAAGAACTAAATGTGTGGAGGAATCTATCCATGTCAAGTTTGATAAGATAGATCCACTTGAACCTAAGACCTCTCTAGAGAATCTTGAGGATGATATTTCAAATCTAGACATTAATGATAAATCCTCTAACCATCCTGTAAAGGAATAGGTGAAAACTTCCAGTTCTCGAAATTCTCCAGATTCAATCCATAATGAACCAGAACCAAGTGATAAACTTAAAATAACTAGACCTAGCTTTCCTAGACCAACTAGCACTCTTAATAACCATACCTTAGATGTTATAGCTGGCGATATAGATAAAGGAACACAAACTTGAGTTTCTTTGAGAAATCAGGTCGATCATCAAGCTTTCTTGTCACAACTTGAACCTAAAAACATCAATGATGCTATTAATGATGAATTTTGGGTGATGGCGATACAAGAATTACTTAATTATTTTGAAAGGAACAAATTTTGTAATTTTTTTGATAGAACCAAATAAATTTTTACTATAGCACTAAGTGTGTGTTTAGAAATAAAGTATATGAGCTGGTAACATAGTTAGAAACAAAGATGGATTGGTTGCACAAGGATATAGTGAAGAAGAAGGAACTGACTATGAGGAGAAATTTTCACCATTAGCTAGACTTGAATCCATTATAATCTTTCTTGCATATGCAACACATCTAAATTTCAAACTATATCAAATGGATGTCAAGAGTGCATTCCTAAATGGGTATATAGCTGAGGATGTTTTTGTTGAACAACCCCCTAGTTTCACAAATCCTCACTTCCCAAATCATGTTTTTAAATTATCAAAAGCTTTGTATGGTTTAAAACAATCTCCAAGAGCTTGGTATGATAGATTAATTACTTTTCTTATTTACAAAGGTTTTATAAAAGGTATAGCTGATTATACACTTTTTATAAAAATAATTTCCAACAATGTTTTAGTATTTCAAATTTATGTAGATGATATTATTTTTGGATCTTCAAAAAATTCTTTATGTATTGTGTTTTCTAAAATGATGAAAAATGAATTTGAAATGAGTTTAATAGATGAACTAAAATTCTATCTTGGATTTTAAATATTTCAAAATAAATATGGTATTATTTTAAATCAAACCAAATATAATAAAGATCTTCTAAATTTTTTTGGATTGGATAGCACTAAAAGTAGTGATACTCTAATGAGTACTACTTGTAAGTTGGATCTTGATGAAGATGAAAAATTTGTTGATCAAACCACTTACTGAGGAATGATTGGAATCTTACTCTACTTAAATGCTAGCCGAATTGATATTATGTTTAGTGTATGTATGTGTGATCACTTTCAATAAAACTCTAAAAAGTATCATTTAAATACTGTTAAAAATATTTTCAAATACCTCAAACATACACCCAATCTAGGGCTGTTTTATCCTAGAGGAAAATAATTTGAGTTATTTAGCTATTCTGATGCTGGGTTTGGTGGTTGTAAGTTAGATAGAAAAAACACCACTAGAACATGTCACATTTTAGGCAAGTATATAGTGTCATGGTGTAGTAAGTAGAAAGACTCTATTGCATTATATAATACTGAAGCTGAATACATAGCTGCTGGAAGTTATTGTGCACAAATTTTTTGGTTAAAACACACATGACTAGATTATGGATTTCAATTCAGAAATTTTCCTATAAATTGTGACAATATAAGTGCTATTAACATTTAAAAGAATCATGTTTCACACTCTAGGACAAAACATATTGATGTAAGACATCAATTTTTGAGATACCATTATCAAAAAGGTGATATTACTTTGGAATTTTTTGGCACTTAATATCATCTTGATGATATATTCACCAGAACATTAAATTATGAAAGCATAAATTACATCATATATGAATTAGGGATGATAAGTTTTAAGTGAAAGACTTACAATCTTGAACTCACTGTTTCTTAGGTTACTGTTTCATGTTTCGCGGTTTCAAAAGTTAATATCTCACACTTACTGTTTCACTTTTACAACCTCACATGTTACGACCTTGGAAGTTACTATTTCACTTTCACAATTTCACAAATCACTATTTTACAATTGTTTTCTCAACATTACGGTCGCACCGTTTGCTGTCACACCATAAGGATGAAACCATGAAAACCTGTTCCGATCTCACCGTAATGACTCCGTTTTTTTATTTTCTTTAATTTTATTTCTCATATTTCTATGTTGATTATTTTATTATTATTTTTCCACAATTTTTATTTACAATGTTTGGACATCCTAAATGATAAAAACCTGATATTTTTTCACTTTTCTCTTCACTCGAGATTTTATCTCTCAAAACCGAAGCTCTTGCCTTCCAAATATACTGCTTTACTTAAACTCTTTATCCTTATTGAACCTGATGTTTTTTCCCAAAATGAAGAAACCCTCTTCGTTGACTCTTAAGAAGTAGAGGTCTAATAAGAAAACAAGAAAGGTACCATGAATGGAACCTCAAATACCGCTGAATCCTGGTCTTGTAAATAGAATAGTCATGCCTGAAAAAGAATAATGTCTAAAGTGGCTACTGTCAAGTAAGTCACTGCTATTTAAATTTCTAACTGAACAAGGCTGGTTGGATTGGTTTACTAAAGAAAAATGACCCATTTATCCAAAACTTATTTCTCAGTTTTATCAGAATGTCTAATTTTCATTTAATACTGAAGATGGCTTTGTTTTAAGAAGATGGATTAATGGTCAAAGGTGTACCTTTTCCTTGAGGTTATGGGCTGCCTTCCTAGGGATACCTCATGAAGGAATATTTGAGGATCATCAGTGAGAACCTACTCCTCCTAGTGATATTTTCATCTTGGAATAATCCTTGGGAATTCTAACTAGAAATAAGAAGAAAAAAATGGAAATTGCTGGTGAGTTTGATGGTGAGACAAGGTTGCTATTTAAATTTATCCTGAATATTATTAGTCCAGGGAAAGAGGAATTTTATACTATTAAGTATCAATATGTATTATTGATACATATTCTAAAAAATGGGCACAATATTAATCTGTGTAAGTATATTATACTTCACATGTTTTAATTGACCAAGACAACTTTGAAGTCTACCTATTTGTTCTATTTAAGATTAATCTATGAAACACTGTTTGATAATGGATTAGTTGGTCAAAATGAAGAAGTCATTGAAGGTTATGTGTAGAGACCCAAATCTTGACATACATGGACATTACATTACTTTTGCAGAATACTTAATACATGACAAAAATAGACACCCAAAGACCGTATTAGTTTAGTGTCTTTAGAAACTCAAAACATAATCTTCTAATCATGGTGAAAGATCTTAAACATGTCCCATAAATATCTTCCCCTTTTATTTTCTTACCTAAAACCTTTCTTTATATCCTGGGGAAAAGAAAATAGAAAAAGGGTGAGCTCAAATTCTCAGTAAGGGTAAACATGAAGAACATAAAACAATCCATAAACATTTGAACGTACAAACATGAACATAAAACATGAGTAATGACATAAATATTGGCAGTACCAAAGGAATTGATCACAAAGGAACATTAATCATGATAAAATAACATGGAAATAAAGAATGTAATTGTGGAAAACCATTAATCACATGTTATAATTTCCATAGTAGCCAAGGCATTGCTACCAAAACCATCATAGTGGACAAAGTCCATTACTAAACCGGGTTTACTTGTCGTTCCAGCCCTGTATTACTGAGCTGGATTTTACTTTCCATTCTATCCATGTCTATCTCATGAGATATAAATCTTTACCCAATGAATTGGAGGGAGATATATGTCCCACCCATCTCATAATGGAATCATTCTTTTGTGTTCCAGACAATAAACATAAATCATTCATCATAACCCAAAGAATAATATGGGTTTCATAAACATCATCCCATCATAACATAATCAATATAAAACAAATGGATATCATTTCATCATAAGAAAAATCAAACCATGTAAATAATAGAGACATTATACTTGAAACATAAACATACTAAATAATGTCATCTTATATGGAAAATAGTTTTGATAAAACACTTGAAATGAATTCTTGAGGAACATATCCTTTCTTCTTCAAAATCAATATATTTTCAAAAAATGCCATGAAATTTTAAAAGAAAGGGATTTTGTTGGAAATAATCATGAAATATTGTAGAGTAAGATTCATTAAAATAAGGAGTTATAAAACCGTAAAAATCCATTCATACCGTATAAGTTAAAAAAACATTCTTCTCGTAGTTTTGCTAGAAAAGTAAAAAAGTACCTCATATGGTAAACAAAAGAAAGATTCCTTCCATACCATGTGGTAAAAGTAAAAAAAGGGTATAAAAGAATTTAAAAATACATGGAAAAATAGTAAACATTTTATGAATTTTTTTAGAAAATATGGACATGGATGATAAACATAATCCTAGTAAATACTTATAAATAAACAATCTCGGATAAGAACGAGATTGGAATAATTATCCCTTACCATTTATGATCAGTGAAATCATACGTGTCATAAAATAAAGAAAATTACATGCATATGTAAATATTATATCCTTCATAATAAAAATCATAAAACATTCATGGGAAACATAAACACCATACAAAAGAAATAGATGGTGATTAAGGCATATGTCTCACAGAAATAAAAGTGAGACGAAATAATCCCTTACCTTATGTACAATTTCTTCCGTATGTGTCAGAGAATCCTATATAGTGGGTTTAAACATATTATTAACTTGTAACAGATCCATAATAATATTTATGATATCATATACAATTCAATTATGACTTTATATTACCCATTCATTTGTCAATTCCATGTTAAAGCAGCGTTTTGGGTAAAATCGTTTCATTTGTCGTGCGTGTTTTGACTTCTAATTATTCATATGATTACTTAGATCATGATTAATTACTTCTAGAATGTAAAACATGAATTATATATAATATATATTCAGAATAAAATATATTCAGAATAATATATATATATATATATATAATATCGATAAATGGAATTAAATACACCGTTCATGGAGACGGTAGGCCGTACGTACGCATGAACGCTATTTTTGTTTCCTTATTAAATTGAATTGAGGTAAGTAAATAAAATATACCTAAATCCAATATCATTATTATGTCATATATTTCATGATTATTTATTATATATACTTTATAATCATTCTTGAATGGTTAACATGGACAATGAATCTCATCGTGTCATGGAGACAGTAATCCGTATGTACGCACGAGTGATGATATCATTTCCATAATTATTGAATGGAATTGGAGTAGATGATATAATAACTCATAATCCGTATGATGTTATAATAATCATATATAGTTATTATTTCTACCATTATACCCATCCAAGTATGGTGGTGGTGGAAAAACAGATTACACCACGACGTGGAGATGGTAAGCCATACGTATGCACGTGCGGTGATTTCATTTTTCATAGGATGGATATAAGGTGAAATAGGGTTGTTTCATATTTATAATAACATATCCATATATTAGTGATATTTATGTCATTACTTTACATTGAAACAACTCATATAGAGTAAGTAGAAGAAGAAATAATTTTGAATGAATCAGTAAAGGATATTACATCTTCTTCGACGTGCCTCTTATAAACCTCCTCTTAGGGAACTAAAGATGGTATTTGAAGAAGACCAAGACCTCCAATATGTTTCTAGTGAAGTTGATAAGGGAAATGGGCAGGGTTTGGCTGAGTTTGAAAGCTCAAAATGGAGTGAAGAGAAGAGGGAGGAGGTTCCCTTTTATAAGAGAGGAGAGGGGCACTTTTGGAAACCTCAAAAATATTAATTTATAATAAATTCAGACCCCACTTAAAAACCTCCAAAAAATGACTCAATTCAAAGATGATATGATATAGGGTTTTAATATCATAAACCAATAATATTTAGACTTGTTTTTATTTTATTTTAAACCCCATTATTTTGATTTATCCTTATTTAATCTATTTAATTTTATTTGTGGTAATAAGATTCTAAATTCTAAATTGTTATAAATACTTACTTATGTGTTGTGAATTGTCTATAATTGGATACTTTATGACATTGTAGACCATATAAATTTCAATTTATAATTTTTAAATATTTTTGTGATTTTTAAACAATTTAATAAGGTGTTATTTTTATAAAATATCAATAGTGTCAATTTTGACACTATTCAATTATTTGAATTTAAATAAAATCCACACAGAAGATATATTCGAACCAAAATATTTAATAGATTCCTAACATGTAATACTCATGTAACGCCTCGATTCCAGAAGCCACCTAGAGGCACCCCGTACCCAGTTGGTCACATGGCCTCAAGCACATTTCCCTAAATGTCAGAGGCTACCGACTAGTAGCAAGGGCCTTGGGTTTGATAGTGGGGAAACTATGACCTTATTGGAAGAGTACACAATGGAAGTAAAAAACACATACAATAGCGGAAGCAGTAAATATCCAAAAACATTAAATGACATAAAACTAAACAATAAACAACTGGAGCACACATATATAAATGAAATGATTCATGATACATATGTCTAGGAAGGAAGCCAAATAAGTCCTAATGTTGAATAAAATACTACGCCAAATTACAACAGAAAACAGATAAGCAACTCCTCAGCATCGCAAGCCTTGGCTTGGTCCCATGCTCTCTTGCTCCAATGCAAGTCAAGTACCTAAAGTCGAAGGGCGCTTTCCCTTGTCTATCCTGCTATAATATAATCTGTTTGGGCCCAAAAGCATGACCCAAACAGGGTGTGAGACCAAATCCCAGTAGGAAACCACCCGAAGATATGTGAATAATAGTCAGTGAGCTCATGATAGGTAATAATACAGTAAGCAGTAAACAGTAGGTAGTAAATAAGACGATACACAATAGTAACAATCCACAGGTCAACAAGTAGCAGTAAAGAAAACAGCTAACCAAAAATAGGAATCACTCTAGGAAGTACTCACAACCATCCCCTTTGGTCCTATCCAAGAAGTACCAAAAACCCTTTGGGCAGTACACTAAGCCTAACCCCTTTGGTTTGGTCATACGAAATTATAAGACTCTCTGAGGAAGCACGCTCAGTCAACCCCCCTTATAGTCTAAGGTAGTCAGGGACTCTCTGAGGAAGATCATGCGGTCAATTAAACTTATATCCCCAAGGTCTAGAGACTCTCTAAAGAAGCTCACTCAGTCAATTCCTCTTATAGCCTCAGGTCGATCACAGACTCTCTGAGGAAGCTCACTCAGTCAATTCCTCCTATAACCTGGAATGGTTTAAGGAAACTCAAACAAAACACAAAATCTCCGAGGAAGCTCACTCATTCTACCCCCGTATAGTCTATAAAGATCAAGACTCTCTGAGGAAGCTCACTCAGTATATCCTCCTATAGTCTATAATATCCAAGAATCTCTGGGAAGCTCACTCGGTCTATCCCATATAGTCTATAATGTCCAAGAATCTCTGAGGAAGCTCACTCGGTCTATCCCCTTATAGTCTATAGCACCAGGTTCTCACGACCCCGTGCCAGTCAGTGCATAATAATGTTATAAGGAAAAAGTAAACCTACCAAGATACTTGGCTAACCATTCTACTGCATAACAAGCATGTCAGAGAACAACACTCCATCCTACGGTCACAAGGCATGGAAGACATGCATAACGACCAAAGGATGAACGAGACCAAAAGTTCGTAAACATAACAAGGCATGGGAAAAACATCCAATCATAGAAATTATCCTCATACATAACCAAATTACCTCTACGCAAGCATACAAACAAGGCAGGAAAACAACAGGTGCAAAACAGTAACCACGCAATACCCCGTTCAAGGGTATTGGTGGAAATTGCACATAAAACTCAAATACTTTGAACGGAAAGGCACAAACCACCTACCTTAATGATAAGAGATTGATATACTTGAACCACAAGGCTTGAATCTCCTTAGAACGTCGTTGATCTATAAAAATGCACAAAACTTTCAACCCATGATAACTTTCAAAAGAGAAGGAATTGGAAAATGATGCTCTATAATAAGGAAGAGATTACCACTGCGGTTACAACGTAATTGACGGTGGTCGATTTGGATAATGGACGGAGGCATGGGGGCTCAGAGAAGTTCCAACGCCATAAGGCTTCTCTCGGTCGAACATGACCTGAAAGAAGACAATTCTGTCAGTCAAACGTGAGTCCGGTCCGTTTAATGAAAAAAATAAAGTACACGACGTGTAATTTTGGATTACACGACGTGTACTAGGCTTTTCCGTACTCCACTTTAAGCGGCCTCCACATCACCCCACACGACCGTGTGTGTGGCCCGGACACGGCCAACACATGGCCCCGTGCGGCATCGAAGTACATGGTGTGTACTTATAAAGCACACAACGTGTACTTAAAAAATTTCCAGAAACTCCTCTTTTCTAAAAAACTCCAGAAAAAGGTAAAACATACCTGAAAAGAAGGTCTGAGTTATTACAAACTTCCCCCCTTAATGAAATTCATCCCTAAATTTCCCTAGAGAGGCGTGGAAGATGAAACCCCAAACAGCTCTGGCCACTACGATCATAAATCGGCCTCCCTCTCCCAAGTCTCATCCTGTACTTGTCCGTGCTTCCATAGCACCCATACCAGATGAACATGCCAGCCATAGAGAACCTTCGTACTACGATCGACATTCTGGATAGGATTCTCCTAAAACAATGCATATGCTTTGAGCTCAACCTCCTCAGGTTGAAAGACATGAGACGAGACTAAAAAGTAATGTCAGAGCTGAGAAATGTGGAAGACGTCGTGCATATCTCGGTACCTCTGAGGTAACTAAAACAGATAGGAAACCGACCCAACTCTCTCTAACACCTCAAACAGCCCGACGTACCGTGGTGAAAGCTTACCCTGTCTCCAAATCCTCTTGTGTCCCAACCTCGGTGTGACATGCAGGAAAACCTAATCCCCAACCTCGAACTCCAGAGGTCGTCTCTACCGATCAACATAAGACTTCTGCCGAGACTATTCCATAGCCATCCTCTTCCGAATAAACTATATCTGCTCTAAGGTCTCCTGAACAAGAAGAGGTCCCAGCAAAACTACCTCTCCTGCCTCCAGCCAGCATAAAGGTGATCGGCATGGCCTACCGTACAAACCCTCGTAAGGTGCCATCTGAATAGTTGCCTGAAAAATGTTGTTGTAGGTGAACTCCACAAGAGGTATATGCTTCTCCCAAGAACCTAAAAAGTCTATAATGAAAGCTTGGAGCATATCCTCAAGCACCTAAATCATACGCTCGGACTGGCCATCTGTCTAGGGATGGTATGCTGTACTCAAAAGTACCTGTGTACCCAATGCATTCTGAATCCCCTGCCAGAACCAAGAAGTAAAAGACGAATCCCTGTCTGAAACAATGGAGTGTGGGACTCCGTGTAGATGTACAATCTCTCGAATGTACAACCGTTCCAGCTCATCAACGCTGAAGGTCTCCTTGATCGGAAAGAAGTGAGTAACCTTTGTAAGCCTGTTGATGAAAACCCAAACAACATCATTCCCTAGAGGTGACCTCGGCAACCCAGTCATGAAGTCCATCGCGACATCATTCCACTTCCACTCCGGAATGGGTAACTGCTGCAAAAAGACTAGCTGGTCACTAATGCTCTACTTTCACCTTCTAACAAGTGGAACACCCCATGACAAAACCAGCAACATCTCTCTTCATACCTGGCCACCAATACTGGCGGTGTAGATCACGATAAATCTTGGTGATTCCAGGATGAATTGCCCAAACTGATGAATGAAAATCCCGTATTAGCTCCTCGTGTATGTTTGTTGGCACCCATACGCGTCCCTAGAAACGTGAGATCTCATCCTCTCCCACTTTCCATCCAGGAAGAGGGTCTTCTCCTGACACACTCTCCCACAGAACTAGGCCTTCTGAGTCTGATAGATGCCTCATCCGTACCCAATCAAGAAGTGCAGAGGTAACATCTACAGAAGATAGAAAGCTCTGCCCCTGTCTGTCGTGAACCTCCAAATGCATCTCAGAGAATAGATCCATAAGCTGCAACTCACTACTGGCCTCTTGAACTGCCTGTATCTAAGTTCTCTTGATCAACGCATTAGCCACTGCTTTTACCTTTCCCGATGTATAGGCAAGCTCAAAGTCGAAGGAATGAAGATACTCGACCCATCTTCGCTGTCTCAAATTCAGATCACATTGAGTGAAGATGTAATTGAGACTCTTGTGGTCGGTAAACACCACAAAGTGCTCCCCCAGAAGATAATGTCTCCAACAACGTAAGTCATGAACAACAACTGCCAACTCCAGATCTTGCATCGGGTAATTCCTCTCATGTGGCCTCAACTGTCGAGACCCGTACACAATGACTCCATCTCCTTGCATAATCACAGCTCCCAGCCTGATACTTGAAGATCACAATAGACCATATAGCTCTTTCCCAGCTCTAGCAAGACTAGTATCAGTGCTGATGTCAACCTCCCTTTTAGATCCTGAAAGTCCGACTCACAGGAATCTAACCATAAGAAATTTTCCCCTTTCTTAGTCAGACCTATCAGTGGTTCTACTAGGCATGAAAAGTCCTGTATGAAATGCCTGTAGTATCCAGCCAACCCTAGAAAATTCCGCACCTCAAAGACATTCTTCTATTGCTCCCAGGAAACTACAAATCTCACTTTCTCTGGGTCTACTAATACTCCTATCTCTGAGATAACATAACCCAAGAAGTGAATATGATCCATCCAAAAGTGGCATTTCGAGAGCTTAGCATATAACTAATGCTCTCTTAGTGTACTCAGAATGATCTCAAGATGGGTAGCATGTTCGTGTCGAGGGTGAGAGCACACCAAGATATCATCCAAGAAAACCACCACAAAGGAATCCAATTATGGATGGATCACTCGGTTCATTAGTGACATGAAAACTGTAGGCACGTTCATAAGACCGAACGGCATAACCACATACTCGTATAGACCATACCTGATCCTGAAGGCTGTAACAGGTATATCAGATGTTCTAACATGCAAATGATGATAAATGGATCTAAAATCAATCTTTGAGAACACCCGGGCTCCTCAGAGCTGATCAAAGAGATCATCAATCCTCGACAAGGGATATCGGTTCTTGACCGTCAACTGATTTAGCTTCCGATAATCCACACAAAGCTTGAGGGCGCCATCCGCCTTATTCACAAATAGGACAGGTGAACCCCAAGGAGAAGTACTAGTTCAGATGAAACCCTTTGCCTGCAACTCCTCTAACTACTTCTTGAGCTCCTATAACTCAGGTGTAGCCATCCTATAAGGAGGAATGGACACCGGTGCCGCTCCTAGCACGAGCTCAATAGAAAAGTCTACCTCACGCTCCAGAGGAAAACCTGAAAAGTACTCTGGAAAGACATCTCTGAAACGATCCACCACTGGAGTAAATTCTAATTGTGAAGTCCCCTGGTCATCCAGATATATACTAGCAATCTAGACTGTAACTCCTCCAAGCCCATGATGCTCGGGTCCTGCTCGACTCTCCTGGACATCCCACTCGCCTCTATGAAGAAAGGATCCAACCTCTGGTGATACGAAACTCACCCTGCGGCGATAGCAATCGATGATTGCCTGGAAGGGGGATAACCATTCTATTCCGATAATGACATCATAACTCATCATCTCTAGGACATAGAGGTCCCATAAGAAGTGACACCCCACAACCTCAAGAGGGCACTCTCTGAACTGACGTAAACTAACCGCTCTAGTCCCCAACGGTGTGTCTAGAGTCAAACTATCAGTAGAGGAAAAGATGCAGAGCCCAAGGCTCTCCATAACAACAACAGAGATAAAGCTATTCATAGCACCAGTATCGAAAAGAGATAAAGATAAAACTGAGGCTACTAAGATCGTAACTCGAACTGCTGAAGGTATGGGATCCTGCTCTTGATGGGTCTGCTCCACAGAAAAAGTCTGGCCTGTACCACGGCCCTGCGACCCTGGCTGACCACTCTGAGCTAATCCACTCAACTATCGCTGGTAACCTGGTGACTGACCACCATGGCTGCGACCTCCACCTCAGCCCGAACGGTCGGAAGAACTCCAGTTCCCAGACTGGTGAGAAACTAGCGATGCATCTCTTGTACATGGGGTCATAGAAGAACCCCTACCACCAGCTGTAGGTGAGGAGATCTGGAAAAAAATGCTGAAGATGGCCCATCTTACCACAAGATTGGTACTCCATCGGGTCTCTCTGACACTAAGGCCTAGTACTCCCACTCCTCCCGCACTGGTAGCATACTACCTAGCTGCCCAAAGATACATTCCGCCTACTATGATCTCCTCGGGCAGACTCCCTGAGACACTTCCTGCTATCAATAGGAGGGACACTGACTCTAGATGTCGAACCACCCTGGATCACTACTCCAGAATCCCTCAGATTGCGCTCTGTGATTAGCGCCTGGTTGACGATAGAGGATATCGAAGTCAACCTGAAGATGTTCACCTGCGAATGGATGTCATGCCTTAGACCATCCTTGAACTTCCATGAAAGGAACAACTCATCGCCTCCTGTAATAGGCGTGAAACGCTGCAGCTCAGTAAAGAGAGATGAGTACTCCATAACTGATAGAGTACCCTGCTACAGACTCATAAACTCCTGGGGTTGATCGGCCCTCAAGGTCTCTGGGTAAAAGTAATCATAGAAGATGCACCAAAACTCATCCCAAGTCATACTCTACTAGTGTCTTGACTGTGAGATCACCTCCCACCACCTCTTGGCGGAGTCTCGGAGCATATAGGTAGAGAGATTCACCCTCTTCTCTGGAGGTATCTCCAGATGCTCGAAAATTGTCAGCGTGACCTCTAGGCACGACTCTGCAGCCTGAGGTCCTCCATACCCTGAGAAAGTAGGAGGATGATGCTGCTGGAAAACCCGCATCAACTCTGCCATCGACGGGGTAGGAGGCGATACTCCCTAGAAGGTCTGCATCATCCTCAGAAAGTCTTCCCTAAACTACGCATCGACACCTATAACTGGTATAACTACTAGTGTCAAGGCTGGCACAACAGGAGGATCTGAAGGAGGTCCCTGATCGGCCATATCCGGTGTCTAATCACCGTCTGGAAGCTGACGTACAACCGGAGGACATCTCAGTGGCATAACTCTAAAAGGTCAAAATCACACCTCAGATCAAGATTATCAAAGACTGAGAACACAATAGTACAAGACGAGAACATGATAAAGAAACATTCAAGTTTTACAAAACATGACTACACAGCGTGTATAAAAACTACACAGCGTGTTCTTTAAAGCCATTCACATGGGCATGTACTTCTGCCACAACTGGTCGTGTAACGCCCCAACTGTAACACCCGAGACTTTTATGAGAAATATTTGGTTTTTATGTTATATAAATCATCAAAGGAATCTTTCACTACACACAACACTAGCTTGGCTTGCTTTACACACAACCACGTCCTTCCTCGATAGCTTGCGTCGTACGCAATACCGAGTTTCACTAAACAACGATATGCTATTAAAATATTATTAAAACTAGCCGTTATGAATAGTAATAACCAATTTTTGAAATTTTATAAATTTTATTTTTCAAAATGGACTTCATTTTTGGATTCGGAATATCGAAATTAGCCTAGGGGTGAAATTTTGGTATTTTTCTGAAAACTTTCAATTTTTGATGAATAGTGAAACCACTAAGTGGTAATTAAAAAAACTGAATTTTTCATAAAACTTAATTTTACCACTTCTGTGAGTGGAATTTTGAAAATCCGAGAGACACGGTTAATATCAGGGACTAAAATGTGGTTCAATGAGATGAAAATAATTTTTGGTGAATAGTAACTTTTTACTTTTTTTTACCACTGTTAAAAGTAAATAGTATAATTAAGGGTAAAAGTGTTATTATTATTACCCTAAAACATGTCCTAATTCTATTGGATAAGTGTAATTCGACCAAAAAATACCATAGGAATAAAATATGACCATTTAGGCCCACTTGGATTAGATTAGGACATTTATTATTAATTTATTTAAAGAAGGGTTAAAATAGTTAAAATCAAAGTTTAATAAGTAAATCATTTTTAATATGGGTTTATACACAAGATAAATTCGTCTATAAATATTCATTAGAAATCTAATTATTTTTATACATAATGGTATTTTATTTGTAATTTTTAGACATTAAAAAATTTAATTTATTTATGACACAATGATGATGCAGTAATTATCTTATTAATGAAATATATACATAATTGATGTTATAAATACCCAAATAAATGTAATTTGAGACTTTTTATGAATTCCACTAATTTTCTAGGTTAACATGACATGTTATAATTGATTTAATTAGCTTGGTTCGAACTAATCATTCTGTTATGATTTTCACAAAAATCAATTACTAAATAGTGTCAAAATTGACATAAAATAGTTTTTAAAACAAATATTATATTATTAATTGTTATTTTATTCCTAAAAATCTAAGGTTCAGCCAAATGACTTAGATAAGGTTATATATATTAATAATAAACAACTTGGGGTTCGTTTGGCTTGATATAGTAAGTTTATTAACCTTATAGTGGAAGAAAACAAGAAGGCACAGTAAAAGTTAAATTATCTAACTTAAAGTTAAATCTAAATGATAAGGTTAAAATTGATACCTAAACTTGTCTAAATTATATTGGATGAGAGGATTTCGACCCCTACCCACCTTATCTTTTAAATATAACAATTTGGAGCTATTAAAAACCGAATTTGACTTTATAATAAAATAATATTTTTAGTTATTCCAAAGGTGCCCCTCTCCTCCCATATAAAAGGGAACCTCCTCCCTCTCTTCCTCACATCACTTTGAGCCTTCAAGCTCGGCCAACCCATGCCAATTTCTTCTCTCCACTTCCCTAGAGACATCCTAGAGGTCCTGGTCTTCTTCAAAGACCAAGTTTAGTGCCCTAAAAGGAAGTCTCAAAGAAGCGCTTCAAAGAAGAGGTAATGTCCGTTACCGATTCTTTCATCTTTATTTATTCTTCCACTTCTTCTTATTTAGTTGTTTCATTATGAAGTAATAACATCAGTATCACTCATATACTGATATGTTATTATAAGTATGAAACAACCCTATTTCACTATCTATCCATCCTACGGAAAACGAAATCACCGCGCGTGCGTACGTATGGAATACCGTCTCCACGCCGTGGTGTAATCTATTTTCCACCACCACCTTACTTGGATGGGTATAATGGTGTAAATAATGACTATATATGATTATTGTAAAGTGATATTGATTCTGAAATAGTATATATACACTCCAATACAATTCCACAATCATGGGAATGATATCATCGCTCGTGCGTACGTACGGAATACCGTCTCCAGGATGTGATGTGATTCGTTCTACATGATCTTCATTGCATAATGATTATATAAATGAATTTAATGAATGAATATGATATATATTACACTAATACCATTCTGGAAATGAGGTATCTATAACCTAAAGAGAAGAATAAGAATTTATTCGACAAACACGCATAAGAACAAAAAGTAATAAACACCCGAATAACAAGTAGTAATGAAATATTACTAATAAGAAGCTAAGAATATGACCATATATGATATCATAACAATAATTATGATTCTGTAATAAGTCAATAACATTATTTAAATCATTATACAGGAGGTTCAGACACTTAAATTAAATCGGACCTAAGGTAAGGAAAATATCACAATCTCTTTTTTATCCGAGATTATTTATAATTTGGTATTTACTGGGGGTGTATTTTATCATCCACATCCATGTTTCCTCAATATGTAATATTTATATCCTTATACAATAGTTTATATCCAATTTTACCCTTCGGTGAGTTTTTAGTAAAAGATATGAAAGGAATCTTTTGTCGTTTTTTGTACGAGGTACTTTTTTACTCTTCCGACAAAAGTACGAGAATAATTTTTTTTTAAATTATACGGCATGAATGGATTTTTAAAACATTATTTCCAATAAGATTCCTTTACAAGTTTTCAAGTTTATTTTTAATCAACTTCTTTTAGTTTAAAATTTTATGACATGTTAAAGAAAGGAAAGTGTTTTTGAAGTAGAAAGGATATTTTCCTCAAGAATGGAGTTCAAGTGTTTTATCAAAAATATTTTCCATCTAAGATAATAAAGGGTTATGTTTCTATCCCTATTATTACATTGATTTGATTATGTTGTGATGGAATTATTTTTATGAATTCATTTATCTTATATGAGTTTTTTTATGATGTCACGATGTTTAAGATTCCAATTTTTACTACATGGGTTATGCAATGATGTATGATTTATGATTTTGTGGAAAAAATAAGAATGGTATAATTATGAGATGGGTGGGACCTATATCTCCCTCCAATGAATTGGGTAAAGATTTTATATCTAATGAGATAGACATGGCTGGAACGGCAGGTTAAACCGGTTTATTGAAACAGGACTGAAACAAGGAGTGAACTCGGTTCAGAAATGGACTTTGTCCACTAAGATAGTCTTGGAAATGAGTCTTGACTAATAAGAAATGATTCTCTATGATTATGTGTGTATACCACAAAGTTTCATGTTTTAAGTTATGATTATTGGGATTTCATTTCACTACTATGAATTATCCCATGTTATGAAATTATACTCTCTGTTGCAGGTTAAGATTTCCAAGATGTTAGGTTGTTATGAATATGTTGTGATTGATATTTCTTTTGTTTACCGTTACTGAGCATTTGAGCTCACCCTTTTGTATGTTTTCTTTCCCCAGGTCAGGAAGAAGCTTATTAAGTAAGATATGCCAAAAGGGACTATAGATATGATGAAATAAATGGGAGACGGTGTAGACGCTTTATGAACCAGTTGTTTATGTTTCCCAGTTTCTAAAGACACTATACCTATACGGTCCTTTCGTGGTTTTTTATATGTTTTAATAAGTATGCTTCAATTTTGAAGTATTAACAATGTATGTAAAGTATGGGTCGTTATAGTTGGTATCAGAGGAAAGGTATAGTCAAACTTTGGAAACTAGGATGTGAAAGCCTTAGTAAGAACCCTAAGGATAAGTCTAAGCATAGAACACAATCTTAGTGTTTTAGAAATGACCATGAATAACCTAGGATAAGACCTTAAGTGTGAAATTTTATTCTTGATTATGTGGTTTTCCTATTATAATTAGTTTTTCTCACACCATTCTTCTTGGTTTTTGTCAATGGATGGAACCCGAAGGAACCGTGTTAATGCGGAATGCGACGGGCAATGCAATGATTATCCCCCTAAGAAACCAAATGTTATGGGAGATGGATTGAAAAATCTTGTAGCCATGCTCACACAACTTTCTCAAGCTATGAATCATGCAGGACTTCCAAACGAGCAAAGGAAGGAGCAACATTCTGTTGAATCCTTCATGAGGCAGCGTCCACCTTCTTTCAGCGGGTCTACTGATCCATTAGTTGCTGAACAATGGATTAGTAATACTGAAAAGATATTTTCAGTTCTTCAATGTTCTGAACATGATAAAGTCATCCTAGCAGTGTATTGTTTGGAAGGGGATGCTGATCAATGGTGGAATATTATTAAGAATATGAGGCAAAGGGATGAAATTGAGTCCATGGAATGGGACGAGTTCAAGAACTTATTTTTCAATAAGTAATTCCCTAGTATTCTCCGAACAAAGATGGAGAAAGAGTTTCTTGAACTGAAGCAAAAGGATGATGAATCTGTTGGTACCTATGAAGCAAATTTTACAAGACTTGCAAGGTACAGTTCTGGTATTATTATCCAACCTGAGAGTAAGATCGATCGATTCTTTAGTGGCTTAAAACCAAGTCTTCGAAGGGCCTTAGCCATATGGGACTTCAAAATCTATGAGGAAATCGTTTTATGTGCTCACAAAGTTGAGATGGAGATTGGAGTAACCCATCAGTCATATGGGTTTGATAAGAAGAGGAAAATGGAATTCAAAGGAAAATATAAAGAGCACACTGAAAAGAAGATGAACTTTCCCTTATGCTCAAAGTGTGGAAAGAAACATGGAGGGAGTTGTCTTAAAGGGACAAGTAAATGTTTCAAATGTGGAAAGGAAGGTCATCGGGCATTTTAATGCCGCAATGATGGGAAGAAGATGTCTAATGATGCAAACAAAGGAAGGGACACACAAAATGAACCTACTACACTTCAATGTTTCAAGTGCAAGAAGATGGGGCATTATGCCAATTAATTCCCAAATCCAAGGGTTGATGATGATGGTCGACGTCAACAAACTCTTAAGGCTAAAGATAAAGGAAAGTCACATGCAATTTCTATCAGCGATGTGGAGTACGATAATGATGTGGTGAAAGGTACACTTACCATCCAATCTAATGTAGCAAATGTTTTATTTGATTCTGGATCCACCCACTCTTTTATTTCTGAAGATTTTTCTAAGGGTATCATCGTATTACCTCAACAATTAGATGTTGAGTTAGCTGTGACAACACCTAATGGCACAACAGTCGCATCAAAAGTTTATAATTCTTCCCCGATTGAAGTTTGTGGGAAAGTGCTTCCTGCCAATCTTATGATCTTTCCTATAGTGGAATTTGATGTGATTCTTGGCATGGATTGGCTTTCTCTATATGGATCTCATATCAATTTCCAAAGAAGGGAAGTCACATTTCATATTCCAGATTAATCTATGATCGTCTATCGATGCAAGGATGAACATAACCTTCAAGTGGAAATTTCTTCCATCTTATGGGTCTTGATTCCACTAAATGAGGGTTATTTATCTCAAATGGTTGGTGAGAAAATCACGATTAATAATATGCCTGTTGTACGGGAGTTTGATGATGTCTTACCGGAGGAATTTCCAGGTCTTCCACCAAATCGTGAAGTTGAGTTTTCAATAGAACTCGTACCGGGTGCTTTGGCTATTTCAAATACACCTTATAGAATGGCCCTAATTGAGTTGCAGGAATTGAAGAAGCAACTCCAAGAGAATCTTGATAAGGGATTCATATGCCCTAGTGCGTCACCTTGGGGAGCACCTGTTCTATGTGTTAAGAAGAAAGATGGATCAATGAGACTCTGCATTGATTATCGAGAACTTAACAAGATCACTATCAAGAAAAAATATCCTCTCCCACGCATTGATGACTTATTTGACCAACTACGCGGAGCTCAATACTTTTCCAAGATTGATCTTCGTTCAGGGTATCATCAATTAAGGGTCAAAATGGAGGATATAACAAAGATGGCTTTCCGTACAAGGTATGGACACTATTAATTTATAGTGATGCCATTTGGTCTTACTAATGCCCCTGATATCTTCATGGATCTGATGAATAGAGTCTTTAGAGACTATCTTGATCAATTTGTGGTAGTCTTTATAGACGATATTCTTGTCTATTCAAAGAGTAAGGAAGAACATGAAGATCACTTGAGAATTATATTGAAGACCCTGAGAAAGGAGAAGCTTTATGCCAAATTTACCAAGTGTGAATTTTGGCTTCAAAGAGTTTCATTTTTGGGTCACATAATCTCAAAAGAGGGGATATCTGTGGATCCAGCAAAAACAGAGGTTATCAAAAGATGGTCGAGACCAACAACAATGACTTAGATCCGAAGTTTTCTTGGTTTGGCTGGATATTATCGACGTTTTGTGAAAGATTTTTCACGATTATCTAATCCACTCACCAAGTTGACTCGGAAAGGAGTTAAGTTTGTTTGGACGGAGGAATGTGAAGAGAATTTCAAGGAGTTGAGAATCCTGTGTTCACACTGCCTTGTAGTAGAGAAAGGTTTGTGATCTACAGTGATGCATCCAAGAAGGGTTTGGGGTGTGTTCTTATGCAAAATGATATTGTGATAGCTTATGCCTCACGACAGTTGAAAATACATGAGAAAAATTACCCAACTCATGATTTGGAGTTAGCTGCGGTAATCTTTGCATTAAATATTTGGAGGCATTTTCTTTATGGAGAAAGGTGTGACATTTATACTAATCATAAAATTTTAAAGTATATATTTCACACAAAAGGAGCTGAATATGCACCAAAGAAGATGGTTGGAGCTGATTAAGGATTACGACTGCTCAATTCATTACCACCCTGGGAAAGCAAACAAGGTGGCAGATGCATTAAGTCGACAAGACCATGCCAGTTTATCCATGATGAGGATCACAAAATATCCAATATTTATGGATTTACAAAGGATGGATCCTGTAATTATAATGAAAGGGGAAAATCGTATCTTTCTCAAATGAATGTTCAACCATCTATACATGTGAAGATTAAAGAGGCACAGAAAGAAGATGTAGAGTTACAAAAGAAGGTGAGAAATGTTCCTGAATTCAACCTTGATTGTGATGGGATAATAAAGTTCTGGAATTGGGGTTGTGTTCCTCCCATCTCGGAATTAAAGAAGGAGCTGCTAGATGAGGCTCACCGTTCTTCATTCTCTATTCATCCTGGAAGCACGAAGATGTATAGGGACCTGAAAGAGTACTTCTGGTGGGATGGCATGAAAAGAGATGTTGCTGAATATGTCCTTCGATGCTTGGTTTGTTAGAAAGTTAAAGCTGAGAGACATAAGTCTAAGGGGATGTTACAACCATTACCCATACCCGAATGGAAATGGGAAAACATCACTATGGACTTTGTCATGGGACTTCTTAAAACATCCAAAGGAAATAATGCTATCTGGGTCATAGTTGATCGTCTTACAAAGTCCGCACACTTCATTTCTATTAGAGAGGATTTCTCTCTGGATCAACTTGCCAAGATGTATGTGAAGGAAGTGGTAAGATTGCATGGAGTACCAATTTCTATTATATCTGATCGGGATCCGAGGTTTACCTCAAAGTTCTGGCGAAGTCTTCAGCATACTCTGGATACAGAGTTGAGTTTCAGCACTGCTTATCATCCTCAGATAGATGGTCAGTCTGAGAGGAAAATTCAAACTCTAGAAGATATGTTGAGAGCTTTCTCTATAGATTTCAAAGGTGGTTGGGATCAACACCTACCTTTGGTGGAATTTTATTATAATAATAGCTTTCACTCCAGTATTCAGATGGATCCTTATGAATCTCTCTATGGAAAGAAATGCAGGACTCCAACTTGCTGGGATGAAGTTGGGGAAAGAAATCTATTAGGATCTGATCTTGTTGATGAGATGACAGAAAAGTTCTGATCTATTCAACAACACATAAGCGCAGCTCAGAGTCGACAGAAAAGTTATGCCGACAACCGAAGAAAAGACCTAGAGTTTGAAGTGGGTGATAAAGTGTTCTTACGAATATCTCCCTAGAAGAGGGTCATGAGATTTGGAAAGAAGGGGAAGTTGAGCCCTAGATATATCAGCCCCTTCGAAATACTGGATCGTGTTGGGAAGGTAGCTTACCAATTTGCGCTTCCACCAAATCTCTCTCAAGTACACGATGTGTTCCACGTATCTCTCCTGAGAAAGTACATACCTGATCCTTCACATGTACTCAGCTTAGAAATTGTACCGCTGGAGCAAGATCTTTCATATAAAGAACAACCGATAGAGATTCTGGATCGTAGCGAAAAAGTCCTACGAAACAAGACCACTCTATTGGTGAAAGTTTTATGGAAGAACCACCAATTAGAAGAAGCTACATGGGAGCTTTAGGATATTATGAGGGAGAGGTATCCTCATCTGTTTGTTACAAAGTGACGAATTTCGAGGGCGAAATTCATTTTAAGGGGGGTAGAATGTAACACCCGATACTTTTATGAGAAATATTTTGTTTTTATGTTATATAAATCATCAAAGAAATATTTCACTACACACAACACTAGCTTGTCTTTCTTTACACGCAACCGCGACCTTCCTCGATAGCTTGCGTCATACGCAATACCGAGTTTCACTAAACAATGATATGCTATTAAAATATTATTAAAACTAGCCTGTATGAATAGTAATAACCACTTTTTGAAATTTTATAAATTTTATTTTTCAAAATGGACTTCATTTTTGGATTCAGAATATCGAAATTAGCCTAGGGTGAAATTTTGGTATTTTTCTGAAAACTTTCAATTTTTGATGAATAGTGAAACCACTAAGTGGTAGTTAAAAAAACTGAATTTTTCATAAAACTTAATTTTACCGCTTCTGTGAGTGGAATTTCGAAAATCCGAGAGACACGGTTAATATCAGGGACTAAAATTTGGTTCAATGAGATGAAAATATTTTTTGGTGAATAGTAACTTTTTACTTTTTTTTACCACGGTTAAAAGTAAATAGGGTAATTAAGGGTAAAAGTGTTATTATTATTACCCTAACACATTTCCTAATTCTATTGGATAAGTGTAATTCGACCAAAAACAACCTTAGGAATAAAATATGACCATTTATGCCCACTTGGATTAGATTAGGACATTTATTATTAATTTATTTAAAGAAGGGTTAAAATAGTTAAAATCAAAGTTTAATAAGTAAATCATTTTTAATATGGGGTTATACATAAGATAAATTCGACTATAAATATTAATTAGAAAGCTAAAAAAATATTATACATAATGGTATTTTATTTTTAATTTTTATACATTAAAAAAGTTAATTTATTTATGACACAACGATGATGCAGTAATTATCTTATTAATGAAATATAGACATAATTGATGTTATAAATACCCAAATAAATGTAATTTGAGACTTTTTATGAATTAAACTAATTTTCTAGGTTAATATGACATGTTAGTATTGATTTAATTAACTTGGTTCGAACTAATCATTCTGTTATGATTTTCACAAAAATCAATTACTAAATAGTGTCAAAATTGACATGAAATAGTTTTTAAAACAAATATTATATTATTAATTGTTATTTTATTCCTAAATATCTAAGGCTCGGCCAAATGACTTAGATAAGGTTATATATATTAATAATAAACAACTTGGGGTTCGTTTGGCTTGATATAGTAAGTTTATTAACCTTATATTGCAAGAAAACAAGAAGACACGGTAAAAGTTAAATTATCTAACTTAAAGTTAAATCTAAATGATAAGGTTAAAATTGATACCTAAACTTGTCTAAATTCTATTGGATGAGAGGATTTCGACCCCTACCCACCTTATCTTCTAAATATATCAATTTGGAGCTATTAAAAACCGAATTTGACTTTATAATAAAATAATATTTTTAGTTATTCCAAAGGTGCTCCTCTCCTCCCTTATAAAAGGGCACCTCCTCCCTCTCTTCCTCACACCACTTTGAGCCTTCAAGCTCGGCCAAACCCTGCCAATTTATTCTCTACACTTACCTAGAGACATCCTAGAGGTCCTGGTATTCTTCAAAGACCAAGTTTAGTGCCCTAAAAGGAAGTCTCAAAGAAGCGCTTCAAAGAAGAGGTAATGTCCGTTACCAATTCTTTCATCTTTATTTCTTCTTCCACTTCTTCTTCTTTAGTTGTTTCATTATGAAGTAATAACAGAAGTATCACTCATATACTAATATGTTATTATAAGTATGAAACAGCCCTATTTCACCATATATCCATCCTATGGAAAATGAAATCACCGCGCGTGCGTACGTACGGAATACCATCTCCACACCATGGTGTAATCTATTTTCCACCACCACCTTACTTGGATGGGTATAATGGTGTAAATAATGACTATATATGATTATTTTAAAGTGATATTGATTCTTAAATAGTATATATACACTCCAATACAATTTGACAATAATGGGAACGATATCATCGCTCGTGCGTACGTACGGAATACCGTCTCCACGATGTGATGTGATTCGTTCTACATGATCTTCATTGCATAATGATTATATAAATGAATTGAATGAATGAATATGATATATATTACACTAATACCATTATATAAATGAGGTATCTATAACCTAAATAGAAGAATAAGAATTTATTCGACAAACACGCATAAGAACAAAAAGTAATAAACACCCGAATAACAAGTAGTAATGAAATATTACTAATAAGAAGCTAAGAATTTGACCATATATGATATAATAACAATAAGTATGATTCTGTAATAAGTCAATAACATTATTTAAATCATTATACAGGAGGTTTGGACACTTATGAAGCAAATCGGACCTAAGGTAAGGAAAATATCACAATCTCATTTTTATCCGAGATTGTTTATACTTTGGTATTTACTGGGGGTGTATTTTATCATCCACATCCATGTTTCCTCAATATGTAATATTTATATCCTTATACAATAGTTTATATCCAATTTTACCCTTCGGTGAGTTTTTAGTAAAAGATATGAAAGGAATCTTTTGTCGTTTTTCGTACGAGGTACTTTTTGACTTTTTCGACAAAAGTACGAGAAGAATTTTTTTTAACTTATACGGCATGAATGGATTTTTAAAACATTATTTCCAAGAAGCTTCCTTTAAAAGTTTTCAAGTTTATTTTTAATCAACTTATTTTAGTTTAAAATTTTATGACATGTTAAAGAAAGGAAAGTGTTTTTGAAGTAGAAAGGATATTTTCCTCAAGAATGGAGTTCAAGTGTTTTATCAAAATTATTTTCCATCTAAGATAATAAAGGGTTCAGTTTCTATCCCTATTATTACATTGATTTGATTATGTTGTGATGGAATTATTTTTATGAATTCCTTTATCTTATATGAGTTGTTTTATGATGTCACGATGTTTAAGATTCCCATTTTTACTACATGGGTTATGAAATTATGTATGATTTATGATTTTGTGGCACACATAAGAATGGTATCATTATGAGATGGGTGGGACCTATATCTCCCTCCAATGCATTGGGTAAAGATTTTATATCTCATGAGATAGACATGGCTGGAACAGCAGGTTAAACCAGTTCAGTGAAACAAGACTGAAACGAGGAGTGAACTCGGTTCAGAAATGGACTTTGTCCACTAAGATAGTCTTGGCAATGAGTCTTGACTAATAAGAAATGATTCTCTATGATTATGTGTGTATGTCACAAAGTTTCATGTTTTAAGTTATGATTATTGGGATTTCATTTCACTACTATGAATTATCCCATGTTATGAAATTATGCTCTCTTTTGCAGGTTAATATTTCCAAGATGTTAGGTTCTTATGAATATGATGTGATTGATATTTCTTTTGTTTACCCTTACTGAGCATTTGAGCTCACCCTTTTGTATGTTTTCTTTCCCCAGACAGGAAGAAGCTTATTAAGTAAGATATGCCAAAAGGGACTATAGATATGATGAAATAAATGGGAGACAATGTAGACGCTTTATGAACCGGTTGTTTATGTTTCCCAGTTTCTAAAGACACTATACCTACACGGTCCTTTCGTGGTTTTATTATATGTTGTAATAAGTATGCTTCAATTTTGAAGTATTAACAATGTATGTAAAGTATGGGTCGTTATACCAACCACACAACATGTTGTCCCTACACACGACGTATAATTAAACTCTATTCCCCTGCCCGAGTCTCTTTACACGGCTAACCCACACGGTCCTCTTAATCCTAGACTACACGGTGTGTTCACGAAGGACACAACGTGTTCTAGACAAGGTTTCAACAACCCGTGTTGTTAGTTACACGACCAGCTACATGGTTCACTCTTACACGGCATGCTCCCTGATAACATAGTGTGTACTTGAAGGTTTTCCCTGACCCGTGTTGTTTGTGAAACGGCCGAGTACTTAGGTTACATGGCACGACGTGTGATAACAGGACACAGTGTGTAAAGTCAAAGTTTCATCCATCCGTGTCATTATCCACACAGGTAGACACAGGGTCACTACAACATGACTTGTACGTACCATACATGGGGTGTTCCTAAAGATTTTTCACCACCCAGTGTTTTTTCCCACATAGTTAGTGACACGGTTTAAAAACCACATGGCATGTATTAATAAAGTACACGCTGTGTATTCTGGGTTTTTCCGGGCAGTAGCTCAGAAACTGCTTTGAAGCTCAGAAAACACAGAAAACAAGAGTTAAGGTGCCAAATTCTGATCCGTTAGGGCCTATACTCCCCGCGAATCAAAGCTTGGCATCTTATACAAGTTATAACAAGGCAACCATGTAATGATCCACCAAATTACGGCCCATGAGGGCTCATAACACCTCAAGAACCAAAGTTTGGCATCCATCTAAGAAAATTACTATACAAAAGAATTCTCTATCAAATAGCAGATATTCTATCAAAGCATCTATCACAACAGCATGCATAATCTACACCACGTCTATCACAAAAAAATGCAATCGCTAATGCATCCTAGATGGAATGGAAAGAATTCATGACATGTGATTTCTAACAAGTGCCTATATGATGCATGAGATGGCATACCCTCATCTCATCGGGTTGCAATAGAGATAAAACCAAAATAAAAACAATGGTAACAACACAAAGCATGTGAATCACCCAACGGTGAAATCAAGTCAACTGTAAAAGTGAAAATCAGTAAAACTACAATAAACGAGGTAGTATGGCTTTTCCCTATACACGGGTTAGCTACCCCCAGGCATAGATTATTACCAAGTACCTATTCCATCCTATCCTTGACTATAGGATCCAAATAGTAAGTCAAGAGAAAATAATTCCTCTGATACCACTTTGTAACGCCCCTGTTCCAGAAGCCACCCAGAGGCGCCCCGTAACCGGCTGGTCACATGGCCTCAAGTGCATTTCCCCAAATGCTAGAGTCTTCCGACTAGCAGTGAGGGGCTTGGGTGTGATAGTGGGGAAACTATTCCCTCATTGGTAGAGTACACAGTAGAAGTAAACAACACATACAATAGCAGAACCAGTAAATATCCAACAACAGTAAACAGTGGAAAACTAAACAATAAACAACTGGAGCACACATATATAAATGAAATGATGCATGATACATATGTCTAGAAAGGTAGACAAACAAGTCACAATTCTGAATACAATACTAAGACAAAGTAAAAAAGAAAACAGATATGCAACTCTTTAGAATCGCAAGCCTCGGCTTGGTCCCATGCTCTCCTACTCTAATGCAAGTCAAGTACCTGAAGTCAAAGGGTTCTTGCCCTTGTCTATCCTGCAACAATATAATCTATTTGGGACCAAAAGCATGACTCAAATAGGGTGTGAGACCAAATCGCAGTAGGCAACCAACCGAAGATCTGTCCCTAATAGTCAGTGAGTATATGGTAGGTAATAGTACCGTAAGCATTAAACAGTAGTCAGTAAACAAGATGATACACAATAGTAACAATCCACAGGTCAAAAAGCAGCAGTGAAGAAAACAACTAACCACAAAAAGAAATCCATCTGGAAAGTACTCACAACCATACCCTCTAGTCCTATCCAAGTAGTACCAACAACCCTCTGGGCAGTACACTCAACCTAACCCCTCTGGTTTGGTCATATGAAATTATAAGACTCTCTAAGGAAGCACGCTCAGTCAATTCCCCTTATAGTCTAAGGTAGTCATGGAGTCTCTGAGGAAGATCATGCGTTCAATTCCCCTTATAGCCCCAAGGCCTAGGGACTCTCTGAGGAAGCTCACTCGGTCAATTCCTCTTATATCCTCAGGTCGATCACAGACTCTCTGAGGAAGCTCACTTGGTCAATTCCTCCTATAGCCTGGAACGGTTTAAGGAAATTCAAACAAAACACAGACTCTCTGAGGAAGCTCACTCGGTCTCCCCCCGTATAGTCTATAAAGCTCAAGACTCTCTAAGAAATCTCACTCGGTCTATCCTCCTGTAGTCTATAATATCCAAGACTCTCTGGGAAGCTCACTCGGTCTATCCCCTATAGTCTATAATGTCCAAGACTCTCTGAGGAAGCTCACTCGGTCTATCCCCTTATAGTCTATAGCACCAGGTTCTCACGGCCCTGTGCCAGTTAGTTCATAATAATGATATAAGGCCAAAGTAAACCTACCAAGCTACTTGGCTAACCAGTCTACAACATAACAAGCATGTCAAAGAACAATACTCCATCCTACGATCACAAGGCATGGAAGACAGGCATAACGACCAAAGGCTGAACAAGACCAAAAGGTCGTAAATAGAAAAAGGCATGGGAAAAACATCCAAGCATAGAAATTATCCTCATACATAACCAAATTACCTCTACACAAGAATACAAGTAAGGCAGGAAAATAACAGGGGAAAAACAGTAACCACGCAATACCCTGTTCAAGGGTATTGGTGGAAATTGCACATAAAACTCAAAGACTTTGAATGGAAAGGAACAAACCACCTACCTTGATGCTAGGAGATCGATATACTTGATCCACAAGGATTTATCTCCTTAGAACTTCATAGATCTATGAAAATTCACAAAACATTCAACCCACGATAAATTTCAAAAGAGGAGGAATTGGAAAACGATGCTCTAGAAGAAGGAAGATCTTACCGCTACGGTTCCAACGCAATTGACGGTGGTCGATTCAAAGAATGGATGGAGGCACGGGGGCTCGGAGAAGTTCCGACACCATACATCTTCTCTCGGTCAAACGTGATCTAGGAGAAGACGATTCTGGTGGTTAGATGCGACCCCGGTCCATTTAATGGAAAAAAGAAAGTACACGGGGTGTACTTTTGGAGTAAATGGCATGTACTAGGATTTTACATACTCCGCTTTAAGCAACCTCCACATCACCCCACATGACCGTGTGTGTGGCCCAGACATGGCCATCACACGACCCCACACGTCATCGAAGTACACGACATGTACTTCAAAAATTTCCAGAAACTCCTCTTTTCTCAAAAAATCCATAAAAAGGAAAAACATACCTGAAAAGAAGGTCTGGGTTCTTGCAATTCATCTTAAAAATTCTTGGAGAACATTAAATAGTTCATATAATATTTATTTTAATATTTTTAAAACCATTTATTTGATATTTCAATCAATAAAATAATTTCTACATCACTATTGTGTCACCATTAATGATAATTATTTAATCCCTAAAAATTATAAATAAATTCACATGATGTAGATAATTTTATTATATTTTTGGTGATTATTTATATTCTAAGTTTTATGAAGTTTATCACTAAATTAAAATTATTACACTTATAAGATATAAGAGAGTGACATGTTGTCACTTTCTTTGGTTTTAATAATAATTACATCATTTTCATTGTCAAAAGTCCATGAAATGAATCTATTATGACTTTTAGGTGATATGGGTTGACTTTTATTCATCCAATAGAATTTTGGAATGTGTTATGGTAATTTTATAATCTTATTTTTACCCTTAATTACCAGATTTACCTTTAACTGTAGTAAATAAAAATTACCGTAGTTACTATTCATAATATTAAAAAAATAAAATAAAAGTAACCTATTAACATAATTTGGACCCACTGAATTCAAATATGAAATCCATTTTTCAAAATTTAAAACACAAAAGTTGTAGTAATTAATTTAAAATTAATCCCGTTGTTATGAAAATAGGTTTTAAAAGTTAAAACATTTCCAAATATTGAAATGTTTTACCTACGAATTCAATGTAAAATTAACGATAATGACTTACATTATATTAAAGGGTAAAAATATATTCTATTTATACTTTAAAACCATTAAATTTTATAATTTAACCATATAAATTATCTTGATGAAAAAATTTGTTTTTAAGAAAAATTTAGCGTATTTTTACTATTCATAAAAATATGAAAGTTAACAGAAAAATATAAAAAAAATTATCCAAAGTAAATTTTTATATCCTTATTGCAATGAATAAGTTTATTTTGTCTAATTTAACTTATAAACATGTCAAAACTAGATTTAAAGTGGGTGTTCCTTCAAAAGGCGGCAAAACTGCATTTTTTGAAAAATACTTATTTTACCCAAAAAATTTATTTTGTTCTCTTACCATGTTCTAGAATATGTGTCAGATAAATTATTATGTAATAAAATTCAAAATTTAGTTAATACTATTTATAACGTCTAGTTCATAACAATATATCGTTGTTTAGTGAAACTCGGTATTGCGTACAACACACCCTATCGAGGAAGGTCGCTCTTGCGTGCAACACAATCCAAGATTAGTGTTTTCGTATACTACAAGATAATACAGTGTTGTGTATAGCACAAGATAATCTTGGTGTATCTTACAACACAAGACATCAAAGAAATTAAAAAAAATTATTTCTTATAAAATCTCAGGGTGTTACATTCTACCCCCCTTAAAATGAATTTCGCCCTCGAAATTTGTCAGGGTTATAAATCATTTACTACTTAAAAGTTTCTTTTATAGAAACCCACATTGTAAAAAGGAATACTAAAACTTAATTATAAAAAAGAAAGTTAGAAACATAACGGTCACCCAAAGTAACTCAGCACTGGGTTTCCACATAGGAGAATATAGGTGAAAATATAGATATGGAAGAGAAATATAACCATCATGTTCTGATGAAGAGTGGTAGAGAACATGGCTATAAAAAATCCAACAATCACAAAGCCCTAAATTTGTGATGATCTAAGGTACCATCTGATTCATCAGATATGAAGGTACAAGGACAACATTTTTGGTTTTCAAGATCATTTCCCTAGAAGTTGATGATTTTTTGCATAAGGATAAATACTTACTTGATTTCAGTGTAAAATCATCGTTTGTCATTCCATTAAAAATTTCCACTTCATCTCTTATTTAAAGAAATGAAGTTGAATTTGTCATTCTTGAAGTATTATAAGATCATGCGATAGAATGATAGGTCATTCCATCTGTCTCTATCACAAAAAATGTTAGCATAAGATATTAAATATACATAAGTCCATCTATGGTGAGGTTAATCATATATGGTTCCAAAAATGGACTTATACTTCATCTATCATACCACTTAATAAAATAAAACTAATTTCTACAAACCCAGGACTTCTTGTAGGCCAATGGTAGGCGATAAAGGTCTGTCACACATCGGTTGTGGGTTCGATTCACGCATCCTTATCCGACACGACAGGTTGTCACCCGTCCTACAGGTTGTCCTTTTTCTAAAAATATACTATTACAACATTCCAGAAATAATATAAAAAATTTATAGCCTTAAAAAATACTATCCTATGTCCAACTTAATGCATTCCAACCTTTAGGCTTATCGAAAATACTTCTGTCCAATCTCATAGTATAAAGAAAATGACTACTAGAAAGGTCATCTACCGAGCATATGAATACCATAATTTACCCCCCATATATCATAAGATATATCTTGTTGGTCACATTCCAAACATGTGAATACCTTAATCACATATTCTCTTGAAAAATTAATACCCATTGAACCTTAGTGAAAACATGAATTCTGTCAAAATTTAACTCTTTCCACATACCAAAATCCCAAAATTTCTATATATTCAAACCATGATGTCACTTTGTCCTTATATCAGTCATGAGCTCATTAATACTATTAAACATATTATTTTCTCTTTATCCCTTCATTATGCACATATAATCTTCTCTCCAAAAATATTTCAATCACTTTTCACGGTTACCGATACCACAAAATTATTAAAAATCACAATAAACCAATACATAGATATTAAAATATTCCATGATACTATAAATGAGATTCCACAACATTATTTTGGAATCCCATTACATAAACACTTAATCATTCCACCACATCGTTGTCATACTCAACATCGCCAATAATGATTGCATGTGACTTCCCTTTGTCCTTTTCCTTAAGAGGTTGTTGATGTCGATCATCATTAACCCTTGGATTAGGGCATTGGTTAGCATAATGACCCATTTCCTTGCACTTGTAGCATTGAAGTGTTGGTGGTGCATTCTCTGTAGTCTTTTCTCTATTCACATAATTATCTACCTTTTTCCCATTACTTCGACACTCAGCTGATCGATGACCTTCTTTTCCACACTTAAAACATTTTCTAGTCCCTTTAAGACAATCTCCACCATGCTTATTTCCACACTTTGAGCATAAAGAAACATTCATCTTCTTTTCACCATTGTTTTGATATTTTTCCTTGAACTCCATATTTTGTTTCTTTTCAAAACCCTGAGATGGATATGTTACACCAACTTCCAGTTCTACCTTGATAACACAATGCACAATTTCTTCATAGCTACTAAATTCTATTTTAGCTAATTCCCTTCGAAGACTTGGTTTTAAGCCATTGAAGAATTGATCAACTTTACTTTCAGGTTAGATGATAAAGCCAGATGCATACCTTGAAAGCCTTGTAAAATTCACCTCGTATATACCAACAGATTCATCATCCTTTTTTTTAATCTCAAGGAACTCCTTTTTCATCTTTTTTCGAAGAATATGAAGGAAGTACTTATTGAAAAACAAGTTCTTGAACTCATCCCATTCCATGGATTCAATTTCATCTTGGGGCCTTGCATTCTTAATTAGAGTCCACCACTGGTCTGCTTAACCTTCTAAATAATAAACAGCAAAAATGACTTTTTCATGTTCTAAACAGCGAAGTATGGAAAATATCTTTGCAATGGTACTGATCCATTGTTTAGAAATTAGTGGATCAGAGGACCCATTGAAAGAAGGTGGATATTGCCTCATGAAGGACTCAATAGAATATTGTTCCCTTCTCTACTCATTTGGAAGTACAGAATGATTCATAGCTTGTATAAGTATTGCAATAAGATTTTTCACTCCATCTCCCATAACATTGGTTTTTTTAGGAGGAAAATCATTGCATTGTACATTACATTGATCAACACTGTTTCTTCGGGTCCCATCCATCGTCTAAAACCCAAAAAGAATAGTGTGAGAGGAAAAAATAATTCTAGGAAAACAACATAATAAAGGGGTAGTACCTTCAATATATAAAATATTAGGTTTAATTCTAAGATTTTTATCGTAATTCTAGGACTATAATCTATACTTATAATTAACCTTAGAGACATCCCTAGACATACCTTAGAAATATCTCTAGAAATTTCACTAAAGTTTTCGCATCTTAGTTTCCAAAGGTTAACTAAACCTTCACTTGGATACCAACTGTAGAGACCCAAAGCTTGACGTACATGGAAATTACATTACTTTTGCAGAATACTTAATACATGACAAAAATATACGCCCAAATACCGTATTAGTTTAGTGTCTTTGGAAACTCGGAACATAATCTTCTAATCATGGTGAAAGATCTTCAACATCACCCATAAAGATCTTCCCCTTTTTTTTCTTACCTAAAAATTTTATTTATATCCTGGGGAAAAGAAAACATAAAAAGGGTGAGCTCAAATGCTCAGTAAGGGTAAACATGGAGAACATAAAACAATCTATAAACATTTGAATGTAAAAACATGAACATAAAACACGAGTAATGACATAAATCTTGGCAGTACACAAGGCATTGATCACAAAGGAACGTTAATAATGATAAAATAGCATGGGAATAAAACATGTAATTGTGGAAAACCATTAATCACATGTTATTATTTCCATAGTATCCAAGACATTGCTGCTAAGACCATCATAGTGGACAAAGTCCATTACTGAACCGGGTTTACTTGCCGTTCTAGCCTTGTATTACTAAAGCATATTTTACTTGCCGTTCCAGCCATGTATATCTCATGAGATATAAATATTTACCCAATTCATTGGAGGGAGATATAGGTCCCACCCATCTCATAATTAAATCATTCTTTCATGTGCCACAAAATAATCATAAATAATTCATCATAACCCAAAGAATAATATGGGTCTCATAAACATCATCCCATCATAACATAATCCATATAAAACAAATGGATATCATTTCATCATAAGAAAAATTGAACCATGTAAATAATAGAGACATTATACTTGAAACATAAACATACTAAATAATTTCATCTTAGATGGAAAATAGTTTTGATAAAACACTTGAAATGAATTCTTGAGGAAAATATCCTTTCTTCTTCAAAATCAGTATCTTTTCACAAAATGCCATGCAATTTTAAAAGAAAATTATTTTGTTGAAAATAATCATGAAAGATTGTAGATTAAGCTTCATGAAAAGAAGGCGTTATAAAACTATAAAAATATGTTCATTACGTATAAGTTAAAAAACATTATTCTCGTACTTTTGCTGGAAACGTCAAAAAGTACCTCGTATGGTAAAAAAAAGAATGATTCCTTCCATACCATGTGGTAAAAGTCAAAAAAGGATATTAATGACTTTAAACATACATGGAATAATAGTAAACATTTTATGAAATTTTTTTTAGAAAACATGGACATGGATGATAAACATAACCCCAGTAAATACTTATGAATAAACAATCTCAAATAAGAACAAGATTGGAATAATTATCCCTTACCATTTATGATTGGTGAAATCATACATTTCTTAAAATAAAGAAAATTACATGAATATGTAAATATTATATCCTTAATAATAAAAATCATAAAACATTCATGGGAATCATAAACACAATACAAAATAAATAGATGGTGATTAAAGCATATGTCTCACAAAAATAAAAGTGAGATGAAATAATCCATTACCTTATGTCCAATTTCTTCCGTATGTGTCTGAGACTCCTGTATAGTGGGTTTAAACATATTATTAACTTGTAAAAGAACCATAATAATATTTATGATATCATATATGATTCACTTACGACTTTATATTACCTGTTCATTTGTCAATTCCATGTTAAAGCAGCGTTTTGGGTAAAATCGTTTCATTTGTCGTACGTGTTTAGACTTATAATTATTCATATGATTACTCAGATCATGATTAATTACTTCCAGAATGTAAAACATGATTTATATATAATATATATTCATAATATATATATATATATATATATAATAGATCGATAAATGGAATGAAATACACCGTTCATGGAGACGGTAGGTTGTACGTACGCATGAACACTATTTTCGTTTCCTTTTTAAATTGAATGAAAGTAAGTAAATAAAATATAGAAAAATACAGTGTCATTACTATGTCATATATTTCATGATTATTTATTATATATACTTTATAATCATTCTTGAATGGTTAACATGGACAATGAATCTCATCGCGTCGTGGAGATGGTAATCCGTACGTATGCACGAGAGATGATATCATTCCCATAATTATTGAATGGAATTTTATTAGATGATATAATATCTCAGAATCCGTATGATGTTATAATGATCATATATAGTTATTATTTCCACCATTATACCCATCCAAGTATGGTGGTGGTGGAAAAACAGATTACACCATGACGTGGAGACGATAAGCTGTACGTACGCACGTGCGGTGATTTCATTTTTCGTAGGATGGATATAAGGTGAAATAGGTTGTTTAATATTTATAATAACATATACGTATATTAGTGATATTTATGTTATTACTTTATAATGAAACAACTCATTTATAGGAAGTAGAATAAGAAATAATTTTGAAAGAATTGGTAAAGGATATTACCTCTTCTTCGACATGCCTCTTCTAAACCTCATATTAGGGCACTAAAGATGGTCTTTTAAGAAGAAAAAGACCTCCAGTATGTTTCTAGGAAAGTTGATAAGGGAAATTATCAGGTTTTGGCCGAGTTTTAAATCTCAAAATTGAGTGAAGAGAAGAGGGAGGAGGTGCCCTTTTATAAGAGAAGAGAGGGGCACTTTTGGAAACCTAAAAAATATTAATTTATAATAAATTCAGACCCCACCTAAAAGCCTCAAAAAATGACTCAATTCTAAGATGAGATGATATAGGGTTGTAATCTCATCAACTAATAAAATTTAGACTTGTTTTATTTTATTTTAAACCCTATCATTTTGATTTATCCGTATTTAATCTATTTAATTTTATTTGTGGTAATAAGATTCTAAATTCTAAATTGTTATAAATACTTACTTATGTGTTGTGAATTTTCAATAAATGGATACTTTATTACATTTTAGAGAATATAAAGTTCAATTTATAATTTTTTAATATTTTTTTTGATTTTTAAACAATTTAATAATATGTTATTTTTATATAATATGAAGTGTCAATTTTGACACTATTCAATTATTTGAATTTAAATAAAATCCACACAGAAGATATATTCGAATAAAAATATTTAATAGATCCCTAAAATGTAATATTTTTATCAAAAATTCATGGATCACATTAAATAGTTCATATAATATTTATTTTAATATTTTTAAAACCGTTTATTTGATATTTCAATCAATAAAATAATTTCTACTTCACTATTGTGTCACCATTAATGATAATTATTTAATCACTAAAAATTATAAATAAATTAACATGATTTAGATAATTTTATTATATTTTTGGTGACTATTTATGTTCGATGTTTTATGAAGTTTATCACTAAATTAAAATTATTACACTTATAAGATATAAGAGAGTGACATGTTGTCACTTTCTTTGGTTTTAATAATAATTACATCATTTTTAGGATAAAAAGTCCATGAAATGAATCTATTCTGACCCTTAGGTGATATGGGTCGACTTTTATTCATCCAATAGAATTTTGGTAGGTGTTATGGTAATTTTATAAGCTTATTTTTACCCTTAATTACCCGATTTACCTTTAACTGTAGTAAATAAATATTACTATAGTTACTATTCATAATATCAAAAAAAAGTAACCTATTAACATAATTTGGAACCCCTGAATTAAAATATGAAATGAATTTTTCAAAATTCAAAACACATAAGTTGCAGTAATTAATTTAAAATTAATCCCGTTGTTAAGAAAACGGGTTTTAAAAGTTAAAACATTGCTAAAGATTGAAATGTTTTTATTTATGAATTCAATGTAAAATTAATGATAATGACTTACATTATATTAAAGGCTAAAAATATATTCTATTTATACTTTAAAACCATTAAATTTTATATTTTAACCATATAAATTATCTTGATGAAAAAAGTTGTTTTTAAGAAAAATTTAGCGTATTTTTACTATTCATCAAAATATGAAAGTTAACAGAAAAATATAAAAAAATTTATCCAAAGTTAATTTTTATATACTTTTTTCAATGAATAAGTTTATTTTGTCTAATTTAACTTATAAATGTTTCAAAACTAGATTTAAAGTGGATGCGCCATCAAAAGGAGGCAAAACTGCTTTTTTTGAAAAATACTTATTTTACCCGAAAAATTTATTTTGTTCTCATACCATGTTCTAGAATATGTGTAAAATAAATTATTATGTAATAAAATTAAAAATTTAGTTAATACTATTCATAACGGATTGTTTATAATAATATATAATTGTTTAGTGAAACTCGGTATTGCGTACAACACACGCTATCGAGGAAGGTCTCTCTTACATGCAACACAAGCCATGAATAGTGTTTGCGTATACTAAAAGCTAATACGGTGTTGTGTATAGCACAAGATAGTATTGGTGTAGCGTACAACACAATACATCAAAGAATTTAAAAAAAATTATTTCTCATAAAATCTCGGGGTGTTACATTATGAGTTCTATATCTCTAAGCATATAATCAGAAGGATGAAGATAAACTAGAATCCATGGAAACTTTCTTGGTTAGAAGATAATGAAAGGCTGAATGAAAAGTTTAATCCCATTGAAAATCCCTCAAGTCCTAAGGTAAAGCTTGACCTAGGCCTAGAAAATGATGAGTTGGTAGAATACTCAGGTCAAGAAAAAGAGGATGCAGAGGCTACATCTATGGACAACACTGTATTAGAAGAAGAAGACAATGGATTACCTGAAAAACAAGTTGATGAACAATAAGTTGGTGAAGAAATAGTTTATGAAGGGTTTGTTGATAAGGAAGGACTTGCTGCTAGTCTAGAAGAGAAATATGTTCTTGAGGAACATCTAGAAGAACCTTTTTTTGAGAAAGGTCCTCCAGTTGTGGAAAGGTCTGAAGAAAAAGTTGATCTAGAATTAATCTTGTCAGCCAAATAAAGAATGGACCAAGCCTTTTAGCAAGCTAGAATAGATATGGGTGTGCCTAAAATTGATGCAAGTATAAAAATAGATCAAGAGACTATGTTTCTCACTCTTAGATCTGATGCACAAATTAAGGGGGAGAAAAACCCTATTATGTAAAGTACTCAAGTAAAAAGCTCTATTGAGACAAGTATTATGGAAAATATGTATAAATTCCATAGATATTTTGATGTATTAGACTCTCAAGTGGCCTCAATGAGAAGAATCGATATTATAACAACTTTTTAATTGAAATCTTTTTCTCTACCTAGAGTAATACCTTCTAAGGATACTAAAGCTATTTTGGTTTCTGAACCAGAGATTGCACAAGAAGATCCAAGCTATGTAAGCCATGATGACTTAACAATGTTTAGTGAAAATATGTTGGCTAGATTTGTGAAGATTTTAAAAGCTTAAAATCTTCCTATAACTCATCTAAGTGAACAAGATGCTAGTATTATTTTGGAAAAACTTATTTGGAAAAATTAACCTTAGATGTTGCATGAAATTCAAGAAGTAAGAATTGAAAATTTGCAGTTAAGTGAGGTAGTAAAGTCTTTAAAGTATTTTGTGGAGGAATTAAAGAAATAATTTAAAACTATTTAACCTTCTATTGCTCGATTCAGCACAAAAGATGCTTAAAAGATATCCAAAAAGGTTTCAATACTGATCTGAAAAAATCTGGTCTCTGTTGTTGAGAAAATAATATCAAACAATGACAAGTTGGTAGAAGAAATTTAAAAATTGGCAACATAAATTGATGCCTTGCCTGTTATCTTCAAGGACTCTATTGAAACTGTTTTCAAGAGTCTTCCTACACCATATGTAGCCATCTATGTTCCCTCATTATTAATCAAGCCTCCTGAATCATCTCAATTGTCAAAAAGTGCAGTTCCGAGAAAGGTTATTTAAGAAGAGATTAAATTGTTGAAAAGTCCATCTATTCAGGAAAGCCTCTCTAAAATTGTTCAAAATAGTAAAAATGTACATGAAATGGTTCGATTGTACTCTAAGGAAGATTCCATGGCCTATTATGAGATTACAAAGAAAGTAGATTTCTACTTCAAAAGGATTTATACAAATCATCAATTGACAAGTCATTTCAAGTATCATAAAGAGAATTTGAAAATTCCTCCTATGAATCAATCTTCTAAGAACCAAGTGCACAAAATAAAAGAGTTCACACCTACCTTGGAGAAGTTTATTGAGAATAAATATGATTTTGAGAAGGCTATATAGTATGGTGGTGAGGTTATCACTGATTTCATCAATTTGATAAAGCCCTATCTCCACGTGCAAAGCACTACTATAGTGGCTCTTGTAGCTGCTCCCTTGAGGCATGGTTCTACCTCTTACTCTATGTCTGCCTTTTCCCCTACTACCATGCCTGTCTCTCAGTCTCTGAGCCAGATCAGACCTATTATTCTTGAGAAATCCTTGTCTCAGTCTTTGACCAACCACACTCTTGCACCTTCTATTTTTGAAGGTGTGCCTATTACTTCCCTCACCATTGGATCACTCTCAACTACCACCTCCTCTTCTGCTCCTATGGATCCTCCTTCTGATTCTACGAAGGGAAAAGAGATGTCTACTTCCTCTGAAGAGAAGTGAAGGATGTCTATTTGATAGTAATGTTCTTCATTTTTTCTTTTTGTCCTCTATCTGTACTGGATTCTATCTTATTTTTCAATAGAATGTAGCTTATTGTTGTTTGATTTTCGCCTTACATTTATTCACTTATTATTTTGTTCTTCTTATTTTCCTTTTGAAAATCCCAAAAGGGGGAGAAATAATAAAGAAAATCTTTATTCATTTTTTTGATAGTTCATACATGCCATGATTTGTGATCATCAAAAGGTGGAGATTGTTGGACTCCTCCTGTTTGATCATGTTTTAATGCTCAAAAATCATGAAAATCATGATAATTATTCTAATAATATTCTTATGAATAATACCACAAGTTATGATTAATATTTTTATATTATGTTTTATTATAGAAAAAATTAAGTTTAATCCATTCTGTGAATATTACTGCTTAAGATTGATTACAAATATTTGGATAAGTTTGAGAAACTGTAAGTTTGACACCAGTTCTGGATTTTTGAAAAGTCCCAAACACCGTGACCCAGAATCCATGACCCAGACACTATGACCTAGACACAGTGACACTAAAACCATACTCCTAATACCGTAACTCAAGCACAGTTAAAAGTTTTAACAAAGGACTAGACACTACTACCAGAGACACCGTGATTCTAACACTGCATCTGTGCTACCGGTTCATAATCTCAACGTATATGTGGCACCGTAACTGTATCACCAATCAAAGGCCAAGGAAAATACACCATTTACTAGTGACACCATTTCCATGTAATACCATTTAAAGAAAAACTATGACACCATTATTTAATCCTTTTTTTCATTTTCAATTTAATTTCTAACAGTTATATTCAAGTTATTGAATGGCACTGACATCATTAATGTTTCTTTGTAGACATGTCACTGACAGTATGAGGTATGAGGTGTATAATACATGCACCCTATTATCTTCAACATATGAACCTATAATTAAAAGGAAGATAAGCGTGGCTCAAAAATCATGTAGAAGCGAACAATGGAAAAGAGAACTCATTCATGCAACAATATACCACTGAAGAACAACATAATAAATCTTGATCCATAAAGGCCAAACTACCATATATTAGAGCCTAAAAAATCATTGTAGTATCAAATAAAATAATAACATGAGTTACATAGCTCAAATAATTAAACTAGAAGCCAGAGCACCAAACTTGCGATACTCTGTTTTTACAAGAGGACTCAATATTTGCATCTTGTTTATCCTATAAGTCCAGAGCTTCATTGAATAAAACTCAGAGCACTTCTAATTATTTATCATCATCTTTTCTCTGTTGTGTTCTTCTTTTAGATTTCGAGCAGTGTGTGTGTGTCTGTATTAAAACACACACTATATCTTGTATTAAACTTAGGGATACAATATATCCTTCCACTCATATATTCTTACATCTGTTTATTCACACATATAAGTGTGGAAGATGTCCTTGTGTGACCTGGTAGCTTATACCCACGAAGAATAGTGGAAGAGGTTGTGTGACCTGGACAGTCTTGTGTACTATTTTTTACCCCGATCTAAGGTGTGGATCAAGTTTATTAATATAAACTGCTTGGTGGTCGGTGATCACCAAGTGGAGTGTATTAAGTCTCGACTTGAGACTGAACCAGTTGTTTTATCCTCTTTGTCTTTTAATTTAGATTTTATCTTCTTTACTTCATATTTTATAAAAACTAGATTTTACTTTGATAGTTAGTCTTGGATAGAAGTTATAACTATTTTCCTTATAAAAATAGCTTCAAAAATTGTATTAATAACTCATATTGATATCACTGAGAATAAATAAATCTTCTGAGAATTTATTTTAACAATAAAACTATCATAACCATATTACCTTGATTAACTGGCCTATATTCATTTTTATTGGGGAATATTTTTAAGTAAATTTTTAATAGAAATTTTTATAGATACTCAATTCACCCCCCTCTTGAGTACTCTACCCCGACCAAAAATTTCCTTTCTCATCTAGGGTTTATTAAATCCAGGTATAAGAATATAGACACCATCATATGATAGTTCACAATGTATCATTTTGGATTTAAAGATGTAAAAATTTCTTTCTTACCATGATGACCTTAAACAACTCATAATGTTTTTAAACTAACCTTATCCTTCAAAGAATAAATGAGTAGAGTGAAGAATAGGGAGTGAACACATATTGAAATTTTTCCATTTCAAATATTATAAAATATGTAGTGATTTGTATTAAATTTGGTTACATAGACACATATTTGGTGTATTCTCTATGGAGAATCCTATGTTGGTGAACCAAGTAAAATACTAGTGTTATTTTGTGCCTTATATTATATATAAGCATTTTTTATCTGATGTTTATGCATTTGAATAAAAGACATGTTGAATGAGTGTTCCTACTAACATGGGAACAAGATCTTAAAAATAAATGATTAACACATTCTAAAATAAAAAGATAAAATTTACTATCACCATAATTCCCCCTTTCATAATTTCTTGGGTATCAACATTGAAAAATTCTCCATTAATATAATAAAATGATCTATAAGGAATTAAAAAATTTACTAAACACTTTTTCTCAATACAATTTATTATTCAAGACAATATTCATGACTCACATAGAGGTCACACCCAACTTGATAAATCTATAATTAGGAAGGACATAGAAATATTACCACCATATCGAAGATAAAGACATAAAAAACCACCCATGAATGATACATGAATCATCACAAAAATTAATACCTAGGTATTTTAGGGATATAATTAGTAATAATTGAATTAGAATTATATAGTTTCTTGGTTCACCCCATCTTCATTTTTAATGACCTAGTTTATACAGAGGCAAAACACTTTCAAATATAATTAATTAAATCTAAAAAACATTTTTTGTTATTTTTGTTAAACACATTACCATAAATAGTTTAATCATAAAAAATTATATCCAAAATTGAAAATATGTAAACATTTTATAGATAATATTTTCAAAAAAATTTATTTAAAACCTTAATTATAATGTTATACAAAAGATTCATCAATACAATAAATATCTTTCATAATCACAGAATCAATTTTGAGTCTATATTAGCATAGTAATTAATATTAAATATATAAGAAAAAATTATTTATTTAATTTTAATATTCCAATTGATATGATTTATTAATTTCTTCTATAAAGAAACATGTAATCAAACACAATCTTGAATATGATATGGCATGAAATCCTACAGGTTCCTACATATCGACACCTATCACGATGCATGAGAATATCATATCAAGGGGAAACTATGGAGGAATGAAAATAAAATCTTAAACTACCCCTAGAAACCCAATCATCCTATATAATTATTATACTTTGGAATATTTATGGGTTAATTCTCAAGTCCCAATGGTTCTAACTCCTTGATACTATCATGTCAGATGGATGAGATCCCTTAACATGATCACATACCATTTTATAACAACTTGACCTGAACAATTAAAAGGACCAGAGCTAGTATTCCTTGAGATTTCAGGTGCACCACCCAACTAAAGAAGTCATGTGTGACACTGAGAGATAAATATCATACATTTGAGAGGAGGTTTACCCTCAATAGAGTCACACAAATCACTAGAATTTTCATGTTGAAATTTCAGCACGATCCTTGGTTATGTATAATAGTCATACATATATACCTATTCACCACTGAGGTACCTATATTATGGGGTTAAATATAAAATCAATAAAAAAATAACTTATATGAAATGAAAAAGCATGCATATGTATCCCATAAACATCTATAGGATGAACCAAACATGTTTCACTAGACAAAATCCCAATAAATAAATAATGTTCTAAACACACATACCATAACTAGACATAATGAGAAGTTAAATAGGTGTAATCCCTAACATGAACCATTGTGAAAAGACATAATTAAATTTCTCAGAATGCCCACAAGAAACTTAAAACATGTATAACCATACTTCACACACCACTTTTTGTGTTCACCCCTACTTTAGTGCCTCATCCCTCATGTGTGGACACTTAGACTTTACCTAGGTCATGTAAAACAATGTCTACATGAATTATGGGGGAACATGTGTAAGGTGGGAGTACATTATACCCCATTAAATTCACTACCCATCCTCATATAGTATGTTATAAAAACAAGTTTTCAATATAATAGTACACGGTAGGCAATACTAAAAAAACTCTAAGAAATCTACTCAAATAGAGTATAACTATTAAATTAGACATAAATCTCTAATAAATATGAAAAAATTATCTTTCCTTTAATAGTTCGTTAATAATTTTCTATAGAAAAATCCAAACCAATTTAGATTCATGATTGGAATCCAATTTGTGTAACTATCCATTATATAAAATCTTTCCATTATAGATTTAAAAGGAAATAAATACTCCATAGTAGTAAGTGTGTATATATATATATATCTATGTTTGTGTGTGTCTAAAATAAACCTGCTAGGGAGGCCTATCTCTTTATAGGAAAGACTATATCATGTGTATCAAAATTATCCATTCATAGGAGGTTGTTTTTTTCCCACAGGAAGAAATTTCCACATAAATATTTATAATCATATACATATACATGCCCCTCCATTATATTTTTTCTTTATCATCTTTGGGAGGAACATATTATATACTTATGTAATCCTAGGGGCAGCTCATACAAAAATATAAAGTGAGAAATTATAAAAATAGGATCATGTACTTTCATATGAAATATATAACAATACAAGTCTAAAAATATGAAATAGACATTCAAGAAGCCACCAAACAACATGATTATATTTTCTATAAATACATAAACGCATGATCATATCACTACCATATAAATAGTTTAGGAAATAAAATATGAATAATCTTGTCCAACATTGTGTTTAGATCTTTATGAGGAACTAAATTTTCTTTATATATAGGGAGAACTTCACACGGTATATTAGATATTAATATCACATTATTTCCTATGAAAAATTATATATCATGCAAGACAATTAGGGATTCCCCTAACTATGGACTATTTATTATTAATATGTGAATATCTTGATAAAATTATATTACAACTATGTATGAACAATGAATTATAATAAGGAATGAATTCATCATTAAACCATTTGATAAATACTCTATGAATCATTTTCTGGAGGTCATCCCCTAAGAATAGAATAATAATTATCATTATCTATATTTACTTAAAACAAGGTCCTATTATCATGATATGGAATACCAGATAATAAATGAAGGTTTTGGTAAATAATCAAATCAATGTGACATGAAATATTACGAAATTAATTGAGTTATAATGCTATAGAACATAAAAATGGTTTAAACAAACATAAAACATACAGGGTACTCATTACATGGATTATTCATCACTAATATACATGAGTGAAACCAATTAATCTAATGAAGGCTTACATGTAGTCAAAGACAAATGAGATAAATAATTATCGATAAGGTTTATGTAAAAATGATTTTTTTTTATTTTTTTTCAATGGTTTTTTTGTGTGGTTATCCCTTACTTTACCCTATAATTTGGAATTTACAAAACTATAATAGCCTGAGATAAATGGAATTGGTCACCCAACCATGCTCATGTGGAAGCAACGATCTAAGATTTGAATCTAGAAATTACATTACCAAAAATACTTGAGAAAACATATATAAAATAGAAAGAGTTTTTATGTCACTACTAACCTATAAAAGGTTCTGTAGAAGTCAAATCAATGGTAGTACTGTAACGACCCGAAATTTTGAATAAATCTTGTTTCCTAATTTTGTGTGTTATTTTATTTTATTTTATTTTTTTTATACTCAACAAATTTTTTTTCATTTGATAATACGAGTATAATTAAAATGAGACCATTGGGTTTTTGACTGTTATATGACCATTGGTCAATATGACCACTAGAAACTAAACGTTTTGATTATTGTCTCTAAATACAAGTAATCTTGGTTAATTAATATAGAAAGAAGATTCGATGGCCTCACCCAGTAGTCTTGGACCGATCGAAGCCCATCTAATAGAACTTGGGAAGGAGGTAGCACCACTGGGCTTTGCTCTGGGCCAAACCCAAGCTGAACTTCATCGTGTGAAGCTAGAACAGAATCACCTTTGCGAGAAGTTCAAACTGATAGAAATTACTATTCGTGCGATGTTGGCCGAACCTCCCTCAGATTCTCTCACCTTAGCACACCTTACACTTAGGTCCTATGCTGGTGTGATAAGGGGCTATGTAAGGAGACCGTAACTGCCTTGTGTAATACTTTGTTTTAAATAAAAATTGGGATTTCTTCTTATGATGAAGTTTATGAATTTTCTAATGTCCGGATAAATATAGTATGCATATTTTTAATGAATTTTAGAAAAAGGATATTTTAAAAATGTTTATGTAAACCTTAAATAATTAAAAATGTGTAATGATTTTCAAAAAATGGTCTTCTACAATTATGTTCAGTACAAAATTTAGAGTCTAATAAGATCAACTTAATTTTTGATGAATAGTAAATTATGAATAGTGATTTTATGCTTAGGATTAGTAATGTGACCAAATGGATTAGTAATCTCACTTAATGAAAGTATTAATTTAATCTAGGCACCTTGATTAAGTAGTGTGATTCAATAAAATGGTTAAATAACGGTTTCATAAATTATTATTCAAGTATTAGTTTTTTTGGGTGAATAGTGTTTTTTAAATTAAAAATTAAATTAAAAATATTTAGAAAATTATTTTTATAAAATGGATTTCATTTTTTAACTCAGAGCATTGATATTATGTTAAGGTAAATTTTGGGGTTTTTTCTGAAAAAAATGAATTTTCGGTGAATAGTGTAATTATTTAAAAAATAGATTAAAAATATTTAGAAAATTATTTTTATAAAATGGAGTTCATTTTTGAAATCAGAGCATTGACATTTGATTAAGGTGAAATTTTGGGATCTTTCTGAGAAAGTTGAATTTTCAGTGAATAGTAAAAATACAGTTTTAGGGTTTCGGTATGTTTAATGACATCATAACTGTGTCATGATGATTTCATGAGATATTTTAAGGGTTTTCCGGCCAAGGGTGATGAATTATTGTTTTGGGGGCCCCATGTGGCCTAACTTCATGGTAAAAGCCAAGGGAGAGCACATGGTTTTGAGAAAAGCACTTTTGAGGTGTCCCTTGGCCATTAATGCCTTGTCCCCTCACTTTCCCTATAAATACCAAGTCATCCTCTCATCCATTTCGACTCCCCACTCTCCCCCAACGAATTTCTGGTCTCATTACCTCCCAAGGAGTCTTCCCAAGGTGCCCCCAATCCCTCAAGGCCCAAAACTTTGAGTTTTAAGAGTTACGTTTTAAGGTAAGGGATCCGACCCCTCTCTTTCTTTTCATGTAATCTCTTTTATGTCATTTCTTTTATGATCCATGTTCTTATGTTAAAGTGTGTTCTTTTATACTCCTCTTACTTCCCTTTTTATGTTCCCATAATTAGAGATCCCCTCTTACTCTCATTATTTCGTTTTCTGAAGTTTTAAGTGGCACCGTTAGGCTGCCAGAATTTTTGTAACGGATTCTTTCTCCCTTCTCATTTTTCAAGATCTATTTTCATGTAAAGTATTTCAAGTTCCTTTTTATTATGTTGGGGTATGATCTATAAATTTATCATACTGATCTTTTATGATCATGTGATGAGAGACCCCATTTGATCTCTTCAATTCAGTATTTTGAAGTTTTAAGTGGCGCTGTTAGGCTGCCAAAATTTTAAGTGGTTCTTCACCCTTCTCGTTTTGAAGTTCTACTTTCATGTCAATTATTTCAAGTTCCTTTTTGTTATTTTGGGGTATGATCTCTATATCTATCATACTGATCTTTTATGACCATATGATGAGAGACCCCATTTGATCTCTTCAATTCAGTATTTTGAAGTTTTAGTGGCGTCGTTAGGCTGCTGAATTTTTAAGTGGTCCTTGCACCTTTCTCCATTTTCAAAGTTCTAATTCCATGTCAAGTCTTGCAAGTTCCTTTTTTTGGGGTATGATCTCTATATCTATCATACTGATCTGTTATGTCCATATGACGAGAGACCCTATTTGATCTCATCAATTCATTTTGGTTGAAGTTTATATAACGCTGTTAGGCTGCCGAATTTTCATAAGAGAAATCTTATTTTTGTCTTCCTTTCATGTTCTTCATTTCATATGGTATATTTTCAAATTGCATTACCATGTTCTTAAATCCCTTATATTCTTTCCCCCTACTGTTTTATGGATCATTTATGAGTGGGTGACCCATGTCCCCTCTCTTTTCAATGTTTTCTAAAACCTTGCAACATAGTCGTTATGCTGTAGAATTTTCGTCTCAAAATGCCTCCCTCTTTCTCAAAATTATTTTATGTTATTAAGTGAATACTCAAAGATCTTATTTATATAGGGGTATTCACATGTATATCAAAATTTTCTATTTTAAATTCTGGGATTTACATACATGAAACCCGCTTTCCCCTTTTCCGTGGGTTTAAAGTGACATAAAGATCATGTCTTTAAAGCAGTTTTTTAAAACGTTATGATTATGAAATGAAACCCATTTCTTTTATGAATTATGGGTTGTTTATGAAATGATTGATGATGATATATGTGGCTCACATGATAATAAAGACATGTCAAGGGTGCGCCCAGATAGCGCTCCAATGCATTGGGTAAAGACTTAATCTCTAGAGGTGACCATTTTTAACGACACCTTGGTGAATAACCTTGGTAATTTTAATGACACCTTGGGGATGGACCTTGGTGAAACGAAACGATTGTCAATATTAAATGTTGTAGCCACATATTCAAGTTATGAAAAATGTTATTTTTATTATGATGTATCTCATGATTTCTTTCTCATGCCTTAAAGTTCTTTTCATGTCCTTATTGAATTATCTGAAGTTCACATGTAAAATGTTTCTCTTGTTTCCCTTACTGGGCCTTCTGCTCACCCTTTCTTTTGATGTATGTCCCCAGGTTATGAGATGCAGTAATGAACCTAGGATAAACTTAAGGAGAAGCCTTTAAAGTGTTTAAGAAGAGTGTTTTTTGTTCTTTTCATGTATTATGTTCCTTGTTTCCAAGACACTAAACCTTAAAGATCCTCAGTTCCGTGTAATGGAATGAAAGTTATGTTATAAAAAGACAGGATGCTATAAGTACCTTCAATTAACTTGAGTTGAAATCCACTATCATCTAAGCAAGATGAAAACTGAAGGAATTGAGAGGGTCTATAAACATATATAATGATAATAGAAAAATTGAATTATTTCCATGGAGAAAACCGAGTGAAGAAGTGATTAATTGATTCCCAAACCACTAACTAGTAAAATATTATTTCATGCAACATCTGTTAATAAATTTGGACCATGCATAAAAATAGTTGTATTTATAGGGGAAAAGTGGTAGAGAGCTCCCCAATGGGGAAAATAATTTTTAATGAATAAAACACCATGAAATAGGTTTTTAGAGTTATTAGATGGGATATAAAATAACTAACTTACCACATTTATAAGGTATTTTTCAAAATATTATACTGGTTACTAGAAATATAGCCATCAGGTACACTATGCCTCTAATTGTACCACTGAAACACATTAGAGCTCTCTCAAGAACCCAATACCATACCTAGGTTACTTTATACCTTATGATCCTATCTCTATTCTCTTCCTTCTTTTGAATCTCCTTTAAAGAACTCTAAATACTTCCATACTCATATTTCATCAATTAGACACACTATAACCCAAATATAATGGAAAAATAAGGACTCAGAAAATTATGGTCATTATAGCCTGTTTGCGTTTTCATTTTCCCAAATCATTTTATGTGTTTTATTTTCCATCCTATTACCCATAACACCATGTTTCTTATTCTACAATGAACTTTGGATCATATTTACATAACACACAATCATGTTAAATGGATTTTACATACCATAATCTATTTTTATAAATCATAACTAATGTGGAAAGTTCTTTAAACCATCCACCTCTATTAGTGTATAAAAAACATTATTCATAATATTTCTATCATTTTATGTGTCTGGTATATCTTCCCATGTAAATAACCTATGATTAGGAGGAGATTCCAAAAGGATGCCTCTTTGGCATAATTCTCCACACCATCACTAAGTTTTTCTAGCAATATGAACTCTCTTTAGATTCCTCATTACCATAAGTCTTATAACTTCACCCTATTTATCAATGGATGAAAATTATATAGGCCCCACATCCACAAGTTCTGTACATAAACCATTTTTATTCATTTTTACATACTAATTCTAGTTTCACATCCTTAAACTATAATAAACTATCCCTCACTACATGAAATTAAAATCTCAACATTATTCCACATTATATAACCTTAAAAGGAATGAAACACCCTATCCAAATGAATTAGTCTACATATTTTTCTTTCTTAAATGGATAAAAATTTGGATCCCCATTCTCCTATATGTCATTAACTATCATATATATTTAAATTATTATCTCAAACTCTATAATATTTTAATCATTATTGGATATACATAGTAATACACTTATAATCCCAATATCCACACTCTAACACATTACTTCCCCCATTTTTATAACCATTATGTCTTCATTGAGGAATTTTTATTTTATTGAATCATTAAGGATTCCTAGGGGACCATAAGCTCTATCATTATCCAATTTTTCTTCCTAGATTTTACTAAACACTATTATACCTTTTAGTCTTCCTGGGGTACATTAAACACTATCATAACACATAATTATTCCTAGAGGACATTAAACTCCAACATAATAATCTATAAAACCTAGATATACATAAAATCTAATGTACCATTCAATATTTATTAGAGGAATTAGGTCATAGTATAACCCAATTCTCCATTCAAGTTGGAAATAAACACTAGCATACCTTTATGTATTTTTAGGGGACCTTCAACCAATGAGTAATCCAATTATATTTCATGGATATTAATAAACTAAAAAATAATTTTATGTATCCATAGCAAACCTTAAGCTATAAAATCTTGAAATTTACATTTCTATACAACAATTAACTTATATATACCTTTATGAATTTCTAGGGGGACCAAAACTATAAAAAGATATTAAATTTTCATGGGGTAACTCAAATCATAGAATACATTTAATACTTATGTGGGGAAATTAAGCCTTTAAAAAAACAATTAGCGTTATTGTATTGAAAAAAATATATGATATACCATAATAACTTCATTAGGGAGCTATTACCCTAGTGTAATACATTTCACTTTCTTTGATAACACTATACTCTATCAGTTCTTTATATATTCATGGGAGGATTTAGACCCTAGAATAATTTAATTTTCTTTCCTTGAAGGTAATAAATTTCAGAATACTAATAATTCATCCTAGGGAACCTTAAACTCCCACATAAACCATAATTATTATTCAATAACATTAAAATACAACATACCATTAACTCTTCCTAGGGGATCTCAAACCCTACTGTATCCTAATTGAATTTCATAGATGGAACTGAAATCAAATGTAATATTTTAGTATTCCTAGAGGATAATGTAGAGACCCGAAGAATAACGTACATAGAAATTACATTACTTTTGCGGAATACTTAGTACATAACAAAGACACACACACAAGGACCGTAATAGTTTAGTGTCTTTGGAAACTCAGAATATAATCTTCTAATCGTGGTGAAAGATCTTCAACATCTCCCATAAAGATCTTCTTTTTTTTAAACCTAAATCTTTTCTTTATGTCCTGGGGAAAAGAAAACATAAAAGGGTGAGCTCAAATTCTCAGTAAGGGTAAACAAAAGAAATATCAATCACATCATATTCATAAGAACATATCTTTTGGAAATCTTAACCTGCAAAAGAGATCATAATTTCATAACATGGGATAAATCATAGTAGTGAAATGTAATCCCAATAATCATAACTTAAAACATAAAACTTTGTGGCATACACACATAATCATAGAGAATAATTTCTTATTAGTCAAGACTCATTTCCAAGACTATCTTAGTGGACAAAGTCCCTTTCTGAACTGAGTTCACTCCTCGTTTCAGTCCTGTTTCACTGAACCGGTATAACCTACCGTTCCAGCCATGTCTATATCATGAGATTTAAAATCTTTACCCAATGAATTAGAGGGAGATATAGGTCCCACCCATCTCATAATGATACCATTCTTATGCGTGCCACAAAATCTTAAATCATACATCATTGCATAACCCATGTAATAAAAATGGGAATCCTAAACAACATGACATCATAAAACAATTCATATAAGATAAAGGAATTCATAAAAAATATTTCCATCACAACATAATCAAATCCATGTAATGATAGGGATAGAAACAGAACCCTATATTATCTTAGATGGAAAAGAATTTTGATAAAACACTTGAACTCCATTCTTGAGGAAAATATCCTTTCTACTTCAAAAACACATTTCCTTTCTTAACATGTCATACAATTCTAAACTAAAATAAGTTGATTAAAAATAAACTTGAAAACTTGTAAAGGAAGATTCTTGGAAATAATGTTTTAAAAATCCATTAATGCAGTATAAGTTAAAAAAACATTCTTCTCGTACTTTTGTCGGAAATGTCAAAAAGTACCTCGTACGAAAAATGAGAAAAGATTCTTTTCATATCTTTTACTAAAAATTCACCGAAGGGTAAAATTGGATATAAAATATTGTAGAAGGATATAAGTATAACATATTGAGGAAACGTGGATATGGATGATAAAATAAACCCCAGTAAATACCAAAGTATAAACAATCTCGGATAAAAATGAGATTGTGATATTTCCCTTACCTTAGGTCCGATTTGCTTCGTAAGTGTTCGAACCTCCTCTTCTTTGAAGCGCCTCTTTGAGATCTCCTTTTAGGGCACTAAAATTGGTCATTGATGAAGACCAGAACCTCTAGGATGTTGATAGGGAAGTGGAGAAGGGAATTTGGCAGGGGTTGTCTGAGCTTGATGGCTCAAAGTGGTGTGAGGAAGAGAGGGAGGAGGTTCCCTTTTATAAGGGAGGAGAGGGGCTCCTTTGGAAAAACTAAAAATATTATTTTATTATAAAGTAAAGTTCGGTTTTAAATAGCTCCAAATTGATTTATTTCGAAGCTAAGGTGGGGATGGGTCGAAATACTCTCATCCAATAGAATTTAGACAAGTTTAGGTTACTATTTTGACCTTATCATTTAGATTTAACATTAAGTTAAATAATTTTACTTTTACCGTGTCTTCTTGTGTTCTTATACTATAAGGTTAATAAACTTACTATAAGAAGCCAAACGAACCCCAAGTTGTTTATTATTAATATATATAACCTTATTTAAGTCATTTGGCTGAACCTTAGATTTTTAGGAATAAAATAACAATTAATAATATAATATTTGTTTTAAAAACTATTTTATGTCAATTTTGACACTATTTAGTAATTGATTTTTGTGAAAATAATAACAGAATGATTAGTTCTAAAAAAGTTAATTAAATAAATACTAACATGTCATATTAACCTATAAAATTATTGTAATTCATAAAAATTCTCAAATTACATTTATTTGGGTATTTAAAACATCAATTATGTCAATATTTCATTAATAAGATAATTACTGCATCATCGTTGTGTCATAAATAAATTAAATTATTTAATGTCTAAAAATTACAAATAAAATACCATTATGTAGGAAATATTTTTATATTTCTAATGAATATTTATAGTCTAATTTATCTTATGTATAACCCCATATTAAAAATGATTTTCTTATTAAACTTTGATTTTAACTATTTTAACCATTCTTTAAATAAATTAATAATAAATGTCCTTATCTAATCAAAGTGGGCCTAAATGGTCATATTTTATTCCTAAGGTTGTTTTTGGTCGAATTACACTTATCCAATAGAATTAGGACATGTGTTAGGGTAATAGTAATATCATTTTTACCCTTAATTACCCTATTTACTTTTAACCGTGGTAAAAAAAGTAAAAAGTTACTATTCACCAAAAATTATTTTCATCTCATTGAACAACATTTTACTTAATGAAATCAACCGTGTCTCTCGGATTTTTAAAATTCCACTCACAGATGCGGTAAAATTAAGTTTTATGAAAAATTCAGTTTTTTAACTACCACTTAGTGGTTTCACTATTCATCAAAAATTGAAAGTTTTCAGAAAAATACCAAAATTTAGGCCTAAGCTATATTTGATATTATGAATTAAAAAATGATGTCTATTTTAACAAATTAAAAACATATCAGTTGCATTAATTAATTTAAAAATTAATTCCCGTCGTCAAAACAAATAGCGTGTTCTTAAGAGATAATAACTATCAAAAGATTGACAGTTGTTTATGTCTGGTTTAAATGTGAAATTACATCCAATAACCAAAATTGTATTAAATTGTAAAAATATATTTTATATATACTTTAAAACAAATCCAATTAATAATTTATCACTATTAATTATTTCTATTAAAAAGGTTGTTTTTAATTAAAATTTAGTAATTTTCACTATTCATCAGAAAATGAAAGTTATCCGAAAAGTACCAAAATTTCACCCTAAGATAATTTCGATATTATGAATCTAGAAATGAAGTCCATTTTGAAAAATAAAATTTACAAAATTTAAAAAAGTGGTTATTACTATTCATAACAGCTAGTTTTAATAATATTTTAATAGCATATCGTTGTTTAGTGAAGCTCGGTATTGCATACTACACACGCTATCGAGGAAGGTTGCGATTGTGTGTAATGCAAGGCAAGTCAAGGATGCGTGTTGTGCAAGCTCCTTTTGGTGTAGCGTACAACACAATACATTAATGAAATTAAAAAGAATATTTTTCATAAAATCTCGGGGTGTTACATTCTACCCCCCTTAAAATGAATTTCGCCCTCGAAATTCGTCGGGGTTATAATTGGTTTACTATTCAAAAGTTTCTTTAATAGAAACCCACATCGTAAAAAGGAATACCAAACCCAATATTTAAAAATAAAAGTATGAAACACAACGGTTACCCAAATAAACTAATCACTGGGTTTCCACATAGGTGAAAATATGGATATGGAAGAGAAATCTAACCATAATGTTCTGATGGAGAGTGGTAGAGAACATGGCTATGGAAAAGCCAGCAATCACAAAGCCATAAATTTGTGATGATCTAAGGTACCATCTGATTCATCAGATATAAGAGCACTAGGACAACATTTTTGGTTTTCAAGATCATTTCCCTAAAGTTGATGAAATTGGAATTAGAAGAAATACTTTCGTGATTTTGGTATAGTCTCACTATTTGTCGTTATTTGGACAATTTCCACTTCATCTCTTAAATAAATGAAGTTGAATTTGTCATTCGTGATGTGTTAGCAGATCATGTGATAGAATGATGGGTCATTCCATCTGTCTCAAACAAAAGGTTAGAAAAGTTATCAAAAAATACATAAGTCCATCTATAGTGAGATTAATCATATATAGTTCCTAAAATGGACTTATACTTCATATATCATACTGCTTAATATAATAAAACTAGTTTATACTAAATAGGGACTTCTTTTAGGCCAATGGTAGGCGATAAAGGCCAGTCACACTTCAGTTGTGGGTTCGATTCCCACAGCCTTGTCCGACGCGATGGGCTATTGCCCGTCCTGCAGGTTGTCCTTTTTCTAAAACTACATTACTATAACATCACATAAATAATATCAAAAAAAGTTCTATCCTTAAACAATACTAAATTATGGTTAACATAATCCATTCCAATCTTTAGGCTTATCTAAAATACTTCAGTCCAAGCTCATAGTATAAAGAAAACGATTACTTGAAATGTCGTCAACCAAGCATGTGAATACCATCATTTATCCCCCATATATCTTGTTGGTCACATTCCAATCATGTGAATACCTTAATGATGTATTCTCTTGAAAAATGAATACCCATTAAACCTTAGTGAAAACATGAATGCTGTCAAAAGTTAACTCTTTCCACGTACCAAAATCCAAACATTCTATATACTCAAACCATGATATAACCTTCTCCTTATATCAGTCATGAGCTCATGAATACTATCAAACATTTAATTTTCTCCATATCCCTTCATTATGCGCATATCACTACATTCCAAAAATATCTGAATAAACTTTCATGGATACTGGTAACATTAATCATACACTTTCAAAACTCAAGGAAAGACAACAGTGTAACAATCCTTAGATGTCTCTTTATTCCATAGTACAATGAGATTACTTATACAACATTACACATGATAAACATGTAATCATTCCACTACATTCTTAAACCATTGACCGAGCTTCAATGATTCTTTCATCTCACATATCATTTGTAGTCTCTTCATCATCATCAACATAAATACTACCCATACGACCATACTGATTCTCTTCATGAGACTTTCCCTTAGGGCATTGGTTTTCATAACACCTGTACATTCCACATTTAAAACATTCAACCATTGTTGATGTCGTAGTAATACCATTATCCTTATCCCTGGTGTTAACTGAACCTTTTCCTTTGCACTTACTGGATTTGTGTCCTTCTTTTCCACACCCAAAGCATCTTCCAGTTCCTTTGAAACATTCTCTTTGATGCCTCTTCCCACATGATTTACATAGGGTAAATTGAACTTTCTTTCCTCTATGATCATCATGAAACTTCATCTTTCTCTTATTAGCCGAGTTAGGAAACTTACCAAATTTTACTTTATTGATCATATTATGAGATTGCTGATTCGGCATAATAATGATGTTTGGACTTCCAAATCCCATTTAATTTGGTTGCTCATGAAGAATATCATTCCATTATCCATCATATCCTCTATTATCGTGAATCATCTTGTTTCCAGCCATTTTCTAAAACCCAAAAAGAATAGTGTGAGAGGAAAAAATCATAATAAAGGGGGAGTAACTTCAATATCTAACATCTTTGGTTTAATATAATATCGTTACCATAGTTCTAGGACTATATCCTATACGTATACTTATCCTTAGGGACATCCCTAGACATACCTTAGAAATATCTCTAGGGATCTCACTAACGTTCTCGCATCCTAGTTTCCAAAGGTTGACTAAACCTTTCCTCTGATACCAACTGTAGAGACCCGAAGCGTAACGTACATAGAAATTACATTACTTTTTCGGAATACTTAGTACATAACAAAAACACACACACAAGGACCGTAATAGTTTAGTGTCTTTGGAAACTCGGAATATAATCTTCTAATCGTGGTGAAAGATCTTCAACATCTCCCATAAAGATCTTCTTTTTTTAAAACCTAAATCCTTTCTTTATGTCCTGGGGAAAAGAAAACATAAAAGGGTGAGCTCAAATGCTTAGTAAGGGTAAACAAAATAAATATCAATCACGTCATATTCATAAGAACATATCTTTTGGAAATCTTAACCTGCAAAAGAGATCATAATTTCATAACATGGGATAAATCATAGTAGTGAAATGTAATCCCAATAATCATAACTTAAAACATAAAACTTTGTGGAATACACACATAATCATAGAGAATAATTTCTTATTATTCAAGACTCATTTCCAAGACTATCTTAGTGGACAAAGTCCCTTTCTGAACCGAGTTCACTCCTCGTTTCAGTCCTGTTTCACTGAACCGGTATAACCTACCGTTCCAGCCATGTCTATATCATGAGATATAAAATCATTACCCAATGCATTGGAGGGAGATATAGGTCCCACCCATCTCATAATGATACCATTCTTATGCGTTCCAGAAAATCTTAAATCATACATCATTTCATAACCCATGTAATAAAAATGGAAATCTTAAACAACATGACATCATAAAACAATTCATATAAGATAAAGGAATTCATAAAAATATTTCCATCACAACATAATCAAATCCATGTAATAATAGGAATAGAAACAGAACCCTATATTATCTTAGATGGAAAATAATTTTGATAAAACACTTGAACTCCATTCTTGAGGAAAATATCCTTTCTACTTCAAAAACACTTTTCCTTTCTTAACATGTCATACAATTCTATACTAAAAGAAGTTGATTAAAAACAAACTTGAAAACTTGTAAAGGAAGCTTCTTGGAAATAATGTTTTAAAAATCCATTCATGCCGTATAAGTTAAAAAAACATTCTTCTCGTACTTTTTTCGGAAAAGTCAAAAAGTACCTCGTACGAAAAATGAGAAAAGATTCCTTTCATATCTTTTAATAAAAATTCACCGAAGGGTAAAATTGGATATAAAATATTGTAGAAGGATATAAATATTACATATTGAGGAAAAATGGATATGGATGATAAAATACACCCCAGTAAATACCAAAGTATAAACAATCTCGGATAAAAATGAGATTGTGATATTTCCCTTACCTTAGGTCCGATTTGCTTCATAAGTGTCCGAACCTCCTCTTCTTTGAAGTGCCTCTTTGAGATCTCCTTTTAGGGAACTAAAATTGGTCTTTGATAAAGACCAGAACCTCTAGTATGTTTCTAGGGAAGTGGAGAAGGGAATTTGGCAGGGGTTGGCCGAGCTTGAAGGCTCAAAGTGGTGTGAGGAAGAGAGGGAGGAGGTTCCCTTTTATAAGGGAGGAGAGGGGCTCCTTTGGAAAAACTAAAAATATTATTTTATTATAAAGTAAAGTTCGGTTTTAAATATCTCCAAATTGATTTATTTCAAAGCTAAGGTGGGCATGGGTCGAAAACCTCTCATCCAATAGAATTTAGACAAGTTTAGGTTACTATTTTAACCTTATCATTTAGATTTAACATTAAGTTAAATAATTTTACTTTTACCGTGTCTTCTTGTGTTCTTATACTATAAGGTTAATAAACTTACTATAAGCAGCCAAACGAACCCCAAGTTGTTTATTATTAATATATATAACCTTATCTAAGTCATTTGGTAGAACCTTATATTTTTAGGAATAAAATAACAATTAATAATATAATATTTGTTTTAAAAACTATTTTATGTCAATTTTGACACTATTTAGTAATTGATTTTTGTGAAAATAATAACAGAATTATTAGTTCGAAAAAAGTTAATTAAATCAATACTAACATGTCATATTAACCTAGAAAATTAGTGGAATTCATAAAAAGTCTCAAATTACATTTATTTGGGTATTTATAACATCAATTATGTCAATATTTCATTAATAAGATAATTACTGCATCATCGTTGTGTCATAAATAAATTAAATTATTTAATGTCTAAAAATTACAAATAAAATACCATTATGTAGGAAAGCTTTTTAGATTTCTAATGAATATTTATAGTCGAATTTATCTTATGTATAACCCCATATTAAAAATGATTTTCTTATTAAACTTTGATTTTAACTATTTTAACCCTTCTTTAAATAAATTAATAATAAATGTCCTAATCTAATCCAAGTGGGCCTAAATGGTCATATTTTATTCCTAAGGTTGTTTTTGGTTGAATTACACTTATGCAATAGAATTATAACATGTGTTAGGGTAATAGTAATATCATTTTTACCCTTAATTACCCTATTTACTTTTAACCGTGGTAAAAAAAGTAAAAAGTTACTATTCACCAAAAATTATTTTCATCTCATTGAACAACATTTTACTTACTAAAATCACCCGTGTCTCTCGGATTTTTTAAATTCCACTCACAGATGTGGTAAAATTAAGTTTTATGAAAAATTCAGTTTTTTAACTACCACTTAGTGGTTTCACTATTCATCAAAAATTGAAAGATTTCATAAAAATACCAAAATTTAGGCCTAAGATATATTTGATATTATGAATTCAAAAATGATGTATATTTTACCAAATTAAAAACATATCAGTTGCATTAATTAATTTAAAAATTAATTCCCGTCGTCAAAACAAATAGCGTGTTCTTAAGAGATAATAACTATCAAAAGATTGACAGTTGTTTATGTCTGGTTTAAATGTGAAATTACATCCAATAACCAACATTGTATTAAATTGTAAAAATATATTTTAAATATAATTTAAAACCAATCCAATTAATAATTTATCACTATTAATTATTTCTATTAAAAAAGTTGTTTTTAATTAAAACTTAGTAATTTTCACTATTCATCAGAAAATGAAAGTTATCCGAAAAGTACCAAAATTTCACCCTAAGCTAATTTCGATATTCCGAATCCAGAAATGAAGTCCATTTTGAAAAATAAAATTTACAAAATTTCAAAAAGTGGTTATTACTATTCATAACGGCTAGTTTTAATAATATTTTAATAGCATATCGTTGTTTAGTGAAACTCGGTATTGCGTACTACACACGCTATCGAGGAAGGTCGCGATTGCGTGTAATGCAAGGCAAGTCAAGGATGCATGTTGTGAAAGCTCTTTTGGTGTAGCGTACACCACAAGACATTAATGAAATTAAAAAGAATATTTTTCATAAAATCTCGGGGTGTTACAGATAATTTCCTATAAAATAATTCAAAATTATTTCTAGATGACATTACACTCTATTTTAACCCATTTTGTTCCCAATGTATGTATTTAAACTATGAAAAAAAATTCTCACCTTTTTAGGTTCCATATGTCTCCAAAGTTCCTTATTATAATTATTCAAACTATAAATTAATGATACACACATGATCATGTGATAAGAATGATATTCTAGGAGATTAAATGTTTGGGTGACTAAAATTCATGTAATGTCTCTTTTGGTGAATTTTATTTAATTGATCCCATTCATCAATGGTGTTTTTGATATTTCTCGATGCCTTTACTTTTTTATCTTATTCTAAATATAAAAAAATTTAAACATAACCATAAATTTACTCATTAACCAAATATTAAAACAAAAATAACCAAACTACACAATAAATTTACTCGTCTTCAGGCTTGGAGGAAGGAGATTCTTTCCCGGGATCAGGAGGTGTCTGAGCTTAGCATGGAGGTGGACCATTTGGAGGGTTTCCTGGAGCAGGGATGGGATGATGAGATGTTTTCTAATCTATGGATTAAGAAGGATAATTTAACTGATTTCCTTTTGAAACAGGAAAGGATTGCATGGGAAGGATCTCGGGTGAAATGGATTTGTGAGGGAGATCAAAACACGGGGTACTTCCATGCTTGAATCAGAGAACATCGACGTTTTCAAAGGCCTAATATTCGAAGGGAGTATGGGTCCTTCTCCTAAGATAGAGATGAGGTAGGGGCCATGGTAAATAGGTCTGTTCAGGCTCTTCTAGCAGCTCCCAACCCTGTGTTGACAGGGGGATATCCGAGCATTTTTTATGAGATATTTGAGGGAATTCCAAATATTGTTACTGAGGTCATTGATGAGGGATTGAGGAGAGAACCGGAGGAGGCTGAGGTCCAAGAGGCTGTTTGGACTCTAAATCCGGATAGTGCACCAGGGCCTGATGGTTTTCCTAGATCATTCTACAGGGCGACCTGGGACATCATCAAGGGGGATCTGGTTGGTACTGTGCAGGACTATTTTCAAGGAGGTAACTTAGCGCATATAGCCTGTGCAATAAAGATGGTCCTCATTCCAAATGTGACTAACCCCCAGTCTATTGATCAGTACCACCACATTAGTATTTTCAATCTTCCTTATAAGGTTTTGGCTCGCATTCTTAACAAGCGTCTGGATGAAAATCTGGATTCTTGGATGAACTCCGAAAAACTTGGTTTTATTAGAGGGAGGTCGATTCAGGGGGTGATTGGAGTGGCCCAAGAGATGATCAGTGGCATATATAATAAAACCTTTGGGGGTAATTTGGTGGTCAAACTAGACCTGAACAAAGCCTATGACAGGTTGGATTGGGGCTTTGTCCTAAAAGATCTGGCTAGTATGGGGTTCTCTAATTGGTCTAGGGATCTCCTCTTTCTCTACTTCAGCTCAGCTTGGATCTCTAATTCATTCATGAGAAAACAGTTTTGTTTCTTTAAGGCATGTTGGGGTCTCAGGCAGGACGACCCTTTGTCCCCCACTTTATTCATTTTTACCCAAAATGCTTTCAGCCTTTATATTAATCAGGGTCTTGGTAGGGGTACAATCCTGCCTTATCAGATCAGGCATGGCATAAGGGGGTTCACTCACTTGATGTTCGCAGATGACACTATTATTTTTTCTAATGGTAGCAGTCGGTCAGTGCGGGGGTTGAATGGAATCATAGGGGAATATTGCAAGTGGAGTGGTCTGGTGGTGAATAAAGAGAAGAGTCTCTTCTTTTCTTCCAGGACAATCACTGAGAGAAGGGCTTGGTCCATGGTCGTCAGTTTGGGCATGAGCAGGGGGTCTTTTCCTATGGAGTATCTAGGATCACCAGTCAGTCCATTTTCTCTTCGGGTGAACCAGTTTTATAAACTCATAGGAAAAATCATGGGTCGCATTTATAACTGAAAAAACAGGTTCTTATCCTTTGGAGGTCACATCACTTTGGTGAACAGTGTTCTGGTTTCCATCACTATGAATATCCTCTCAACTCTTAAGGTTCCCAAGAGTGTGGTGGTCAGCTTGGAGAGGATTATGGTGTCATTAATATGGTATGGGAAATTGGAAGGTAGGAATCACTGGGCCTTAGGAAATTGGCTAGCCAAGACTCTATCGGAAGGGGGCATTAATATGAGAAGTGTTTCCTCAACTATTCAAGGGTTACATGCGAATCTGGCTTGGGAAGCTCTGGAGGGCAGGTCTCTTTGGGGTAGAATAATGCAGGGGATTTACGGTATTAATGTGAATGCTTAAAGGAATCAGCCTTTTAGATTTTGGAAGATGATCCACCCATAACTTTAGGATATTCAACAGCATTCTTGCTGGATCGTGGGAAAGGGAAATATTAACTTCTGGAAACAAGAGTGGGGGGTGGGTAAGATGTGGTTTCCGGGCTGCCCTACCCTAGATATAACCTTTAGGGAGGAAAGTAGGCATCCCAGGTTTGTGCAGGATATTTTGGATGAGGGTCAATTGGAGGTTTTCAACAACATTGTTTCTAATGATGAGGATGATAAACTTGTGTTCAATGGTTCTGCGATTGGTGCTTTTTCCATAAAGGATTATGTTCGGGTTTCAATGGTCTCCTCGGGTAATGATCTTTGGGGGGAGGTGATGTGGTGCAAGGAAGTACCCTCCAAATTTAATTTTCTGTTATGGAACATGAGGTACAGGGCCGTACCTATGGATGTGAACTTGTAGCGAATGGGAATTAAAATGGACTCTAGATGCTGGTGTTGAAGGGCCTCCAATTAGGAGTCGGTGGGATATCTATTTTTTGAGATTGAATGGGCTAGGAGTGTATGGAAGTCTTTTGGGTCCTTCTTCGGGTGGAGAGGTTTTGATTGGAGGAATGGGGATTTTTTCAGCGACTAGTTTAGGGGATCTGGGATTTATGGAGCTGAAAGAAATGAAAGGGCTATCATTTTACTTGCAGGGTGCTAGACGATTTGGAAAGCTAGGAACGATCGCTGACACAGTAATGCTTCAGGATCGCTGGTCAGCATTCTGTTCAAGATGAAGAACAACTTTCTGGATTTGATCAGGCTGTGTCTTGAGTGCTGCGATGTGCCGTCTGTGCACGCCATCACCTCCAACCTCACTATAGCATTTCAGAATGGCTCTCCAAGGTAGGGTCGATGGGTTTTTTGGATTCCTCCAAGCATAGGGATAAAGATTAACACGGATGGGTCAGTAATCCAAGGGGAGATGCGTGGTGGGGGGGGGGGGGGTCGTCCGTGACCGGTCAGGATCTGTTATTTCTGCTTTCGCTGGGTGGCTCGGGAGAGGTGACACACTACAGGTTGAAGCTCTGGCCTTCGCTACAGGTCTGCATATGTCTGTACTCAGGCGTTTTCATCTGGATTAGGCAGAGATGGATTCCCAAGTGCTGTATAATGTGTTACAGGGAAAGGGCAAGATTCCATGGGCTATTGCTTACACAGTTAGGCAGTGCAATCAGTTAGTGGAGGCTCATATAGTGGTCTCTCACACTTGGGGGGAAGGTAAAATGGTTGTTGATTTTTTGGCATCCATGGCAACTCCGGATCTTAGTATTCTCTATTTATCTGAATTGGGTTCATTTCCTAGCGTGGGTTTGAGATTTGTAGTCAATGATGCACTGGGCTTGCATTACATTAGGCCACCCTAATATGGTCTAATGTTTGTGGTTTGTAATTTGTGTTTTCATATAAATAAAAATGGAAATTTTTAGTCAATCAATAAAAGTATTGCACTAAAAACCTTGTAAAGAGAAAATTAAAAGGAAACACAAAGATTATAATCAATAGGGATGTCAATAGATCATTGATTATAACATGATATCATAAAATAAGATAAATAAAAGGCATATCATAGGAATACAAAAATATAATGAAGAATACTAGAAGATAAATAAGAAATATATGAGGTATACATGAAGGTAAAATATAAAATATGAGGTACACATGTTTCAAAGGAATGTATACATGAAGATACTATATACAAAACAAAAAGGTGATCATAATTAATTTTAGATGATTTCCTATAACCAAACATCAATAAAAGGGAAAAATATATTTTGAAGGATGTAAAGTCATATAATATCTCTAAAAATTATAGAAAAAATAATAGTATGTTTATATAATTTTTTTAAAAATATATTATAAAATAATCATGAAATAAGTAATAATAAAATTTAAGAATATTTAGAAAACTTTTCCCTTCAGTACTTCATATGGGTTTACATGAATAAAATTATTAGAATGATAGTTTAAAAATATTTTTATTTGAAAATAATGATTATAAAATGATATTAAATTTATTTTGAGAGGAATATTTTAAAAAAATAATAAAATCATTTGAGAGAGATAGTATAATCCAAAAAGAAATGAAAGAGACCAAAAACTAGAATGTATTTTTTGAATTATAATTAAAAGTGTAAATGAAAAATATCATCACTCATAAATTTGTTATTTACATACCATTATTTTAGAGGTGTTTTTAAGAGACTTTAAAAAGAAAAAAAATAAATAGAAATATTTATTTATTTATTTATTTTATAATTATGATATTTTTTTACTGTTTTTAGAATTAGAATATAAAAATATATAGGTTTTATGTTATAGAATAAATTGTAATCATCATAATTTGGAAAGTTTACCATGTAATTTTCCACATAATTATAGGTTAGAAATTACCTAGGGAATTACAACCTTTTTTTGTTGAGGGGTTCATTTTCAAAATAGTTACTCATATGAATATTTCAAAAATTTACATTCCATTGAAATAAGTTCATTGATGTGTTTTAAGGATCGAGTGGTTTCTTGATAATTTAGGAGGATATCAGGAAAGAGTTGAGTGGTTGGGATACTGAATTTTAGTTAATAAAGGAAATTCAAGGAATGAATGTGTTATTAATACCTTGAATGGAATTTAGGTGTTGAATGTGTCCTGTGAATGGGTTTCCAGGTGAAGGACACCACTGCTACTGAAAGATCACTATGTGAACTATAGTTCACACCATGAAAAACATGTGCTACATTTTTTTTAAAATTATTGAGGAGGTTTCTAAAATATAATCTCCTAATGGGTTTCTTCTAAGACACACAAGCAAGGGGAGGTCCAAACCCTCTTCCCCTCTACTGCTTCCCCTTATATTTTGGTTGTTTATAGGAATTTTATCTTATGATTTTGAGGTAATATCTCCTCCTTGGTCTCATTTTATCCTTCCCTATAACCATAATTTATTTTTTTTACATTGTGTAGGGTTCTAAGAATAATGATTTTTACAAAATATTTTGAAATAATCTCCCTTAATTGGTAATTCATGTACAAATCCTAGAGAAAATCTTGAGAGGCCATAAAAAAGACACCATTAATCATTCTATTCATAGTAAATTTTACCATGAATTTATTTATAATTTTTTTCTAATTCATATTTAATAGGACATCCATTCAATAACATATTTTAGGTATTTTGTGTTTCTTAGGTTTGGGGGTGCATTTAGAGTGGATTATCATGATTTTAGTGTCATTGGATTTTCTAATGACATTGGTTCTTATTATGAAAATTTTATAATTTTGTTTTTAGTCCATTATTTAATTTATTTATTAGTGTTTTTTGATGACACATATTCTAGTGTGATCGATGGAGGTCCATACGAGTGTACAATAAATTATTGGAGAACTAGTTAAGGAAAGGGGCCATGGATTTATTTGAGTATCTCGATTATTTTATTATTTTATAATCTTGTTACTAATTAGTATTATCTCTCTACATATTTCTTATCTTGTGTAAGTTGGCCTATAAGTGTGGGATAAACCCGTTTTAGCCTAATATTCAACATGGTCCATATAGATTATGAAAGGGTTCAATGGTTTCCCCATAATTTAATGGTCACTTGTGTGCATCTTCATTGTTTTTGTGGTGGTCTGCATATATTTTAAAATGTAAAATAGTTTCCTTTTAAAAACATGATTTTAAAAATAGGGTTAGATTCAAAGAGATATTAAGGGATATATGGTTATTTGGGAAATATGTTTTGAAATGTATTTTGAAATAGAAAAGGTGTTTTATAAAGGATGTTTAATGAGATTTTATCCAACTTCCAAGCATGAGTAAAGAGGTATGTGATAAATTTTAAAATTGCTTTAAAATGGGATATGAATCAGTTTTTAAAGGAAACTGAAATGGGATAAAATGATTTGGGTCAATTTGAACTCATATGAGTGATGAATATTTTTCAAAGAATATGTTCTTGATGTGCTTCCTATTTTTTATTTCCTTTTGTGTTCCTTATTGAATGATGATTTGTGTGGTGGTTGTATCCCTAATTGAACATGTTTTACGTAATGATGTGTGTTGTGTGGGTAGCCTAGTGAAAACATTACTTGAGGTATCTAAATGATGGTTGGTTCAGATGGACATAACTAACCCATTTGATAGTGAATATAAGTTTTAATTATATTCAAGATACATGACTAGGACCCGAGGGACTTCTACCATGGTGGTGAGTTAGCATGTTTTGAGATGGATTATATACCCTATTTGTTGTTTCAAACATGTTCCTAAATGAGACCTCCCTAGAGTCCACAAGAATTGGATAGTGTGCTATCTTGTGACCTCTATTGATTATGTGAGGATGGGTCAGTGTTCTTATTGGATCTTCGCTTCATATGCATGGTTTAGTGAACTTTTTGGACCTTGAATTCAGATTAACTGGTCATTGAAAACTTTGAGGGCTGGGTCATGGTATTTCTCGATCCATATATGTTGTATGTCCCTCAAGTGAGATGGTATAAGATTATAAATATGAAAATATTGATATGTTATATTCCATCGGGTAGTGGGTTGAGGTTTTAATGATACCTCACCCTTATTCTTATAGTTTGGGTTCAATATCATTTTGGTTGACACAATACCCAGTATCTTTGGGTGGAGGTTCATATTTTGGTATGAGATGACCTCTTCCTTTTAGAATAGAGTAGATGTTGGTAGGGTCAGGTGTCAGAGTGTCATGGTTAGCACAACACATCTTGACTTGTATCATTATGCGTGCATTGTGTATTATATTTCTAGGTGGGTGCGTTTTACTAACATGGATGCACCTATTGGTATTAATTTCTTGTACATCCACTAGATGAAAACAACACATAATCTTTTTGAGGAATTGGAGGATAGTACTAGGTTATTTAAATCACCCTCTACCTATGTATACTAACTAGGTTTTGATGTACATGGTTAGCTTCTATTATTTTATCACATGACATAGGTACATGTATAGAGTCTAACACATGGTACAAATTATGAAGGTTATGGAGGCCAAGGGTTTGTAAGGCTTGTATGTGAGTTGGGATAGAGGTAGTATAGTTATATTTTGTTTATATTTAACATGTATGAAAACAATTTCTTCTATATTATTATTTGATTCATGTTTTACTTTTATCTACTATAGATACTATGTTATGGTTGATGCATCATATTGATGATTTTCATGCTTTTTATTCTCGATTGTGGGGGCCAATTTGGACCCCTAATTAATTTTCCATAGTTTTTTGGGTTTTAATTCATATGTAATAATCATGATGAAATATTTCTAGATTTATACGTGACTCATAAGGCTTTATTTTCATAAAACATTTCCCCCCATGACTATGTTAGTCCCTAACTACTAGTCATAATCCTATGAAATATTGGGAGACATGCATGAGTTGTTGTAGCATTCCATATTGGGTGATGTTCATGTAACTTAGGACATGGTATTAAAAAATATTATTAGAGAATCTGTTGGAATGTTTAGGATGTGTTGTGTTTTTAGAGGTGAATTTAGGATGTCGATACATGGGAGGTAGACTAAGAGAATTCTTGGTCAATACACAATCACTCAAAACCAAAGTTTCCAGGGGATATGTAATATCAGGACTATGAACTCTAGGATGAGTAATGTGTTGGGTTTGACCAACAATCCAATTTTAATATGGATGAGACTCAAGATGAGTCAGAAGGCTCATTTATGTGTGAGTGAGTTGTTTATACAACATGATAGTGAAATTCATATATCATGATATATGCACATATGGGTTGTTTTGTTTGTAACTATGCCTCATTGGAATCCATATTATTTAATCAAACATATAATATATACCATGTTTCCTTATATATATTATAAGGATACATTAAATTAATATTTATAAATGGTCATTTCTTTCTTGGTTGTTGATTATTATTTGTGACGTGATTGCTTGTCCACTATAGAGAATTTTTTTTGGGATGTTTTAATTTTGGATAAATCCCTATTTTTGAAAAAAAAAATCATATAGTGGTAAAATATGTAAATTATTTGTGGGGTTGTATTTATTAAAATATCTATCATAACTGAATATTTTTAAATGTTTTAGGTTTTTAGGTTTTTTTGGAAAGTATAAGGAAGTGGATTTTAAAATTGCTTTTCAAAATATGTTTTGAAAAAGGGATCAATTTTCATAGACTTAATTGGTTAGGATTGTTTTTGTAATTCTCTTTTTAGTGAAAAAAAATGAATGCCAAATGGTTTTTAGAAATATTCATTGAGTTTTGTTGTGTGTAAAATTTTTTAAAGGGTTTTTTAAAATAAGTGGTAGGTGCATGCATAAACTAGAATACTATTTTTTATATGTTAGTTTGGAGTAACATATATGATTAAATTGTGTGTTTAGATTTTATAATAGGGTTGTTTGGAAAATTCCATGTGTTATTGGAGGGATTAATTTTTTTTGTTGGGTGTCGGGGAGAGAAAATGGTTCCTATGTAGAATAGTTTTTTGGATCATTGGTGGTTGACTTAGAGACACAGTGGTTGGTTTTTTTAAATTTTCTATTACACCGATAATATATTTGGGAGCCTCTTATAGTGGGATTTTTAATTTTTAACATGGTATAAGGTTTTAAAATGTGATGTTGATGTATTTGGGGATCAAATCCCATTTAACTATGATGTTATTGTCAGTTCAAATTCATGATGTATGTGGATGGTTCTATGATTAGGACCAGTTATTTGGTTATTTAAGTAGGTGATTTTTATGGATGGTGGAACCATAAGGTTTAATTGGTCATTTTTAGTGGTGTATTATAGTGAGATTCACCATAATCACATTCTGTATTTGGTATCAACACATCAATGTTTCATAATTATTATGTGAATTTTAGATCTTTCTAGGTATTCATTGATCATTATTATGGGTTGGAAATTGATTATAAGTGGAGTGGACACATCTAATCAATAAATTATTTAAAAGATGAGATGTTGGAGGGAGATATTGAGTGTTAGTTTAGTGAGTTAAGGGAAAGGATACTCCTACGGTGGGAAGAATCAAATCTATTGTGAGTGAATGAACATTGAGTCAGAAGGGTCATTGTCATAGTGAAACTAGTTAAGGAAGGATTAGAACAATTTCGGGGTGTTAGTGGGTGGAAATACCTAATTTGGGAATTTAGGTGGGGTGCTGATTGGAGTTTGTGTTTTGGTAAGGGGATCATAATGAAGTAGTCGTGATCTAACAGTGATTTGGAATGAGTTTCTATCAGTTCGCAAGAGTAAAACATGGAAGTTGGATGGATCGATTAAGGTACCAATCAAGGAATTTCATGGAGAGTCAGGGTTGGTAATCAATGGTGGTGTTTGGATGACATGATGATGATAATAGAGTCAATGAATTTTTTTAGGTGATTAGTGGGATTAACCCTAATTTGTGACATGGTTCATGTGATGTTTCATAAAATTTGACCTATTTTTTTTCATGGAAATGGTTTTGGTGAGTTTTGAACCATATCAAGAACATCATACCATATGTGGCTGATATGGTTTAAGGATAAAAATATAATTTTTGGATAAATGGAACACTATATAGGAATAGTTATAGAGTTGAAAAATATACTCACAAAAGAAGTTTGGAGATTAAATGTGGAAATTTATCTTATATTTTGTGATTGAGCTAGGTTGTTGTTTATGGTTGGAGGATTTCCAGGACTTCCTAAGGATGAGAAGAGTTATAGTGGAGAGTTTATAAATACTCATTTCATTAACAGTTTGAAATTACAAATGTAATTTTAATTTTTTGTTTGGTGAGTTGTTCATTTTGAGAATAGGAATTTTTAATGGTGTTATGAACATTTGAACACCCTTAAATTGTGTTTTTTCATATTTTAATGCTCAGGTGGTGTATCTAGGGTTTGATATAGTGGAAAAGAATATTTAGGTGGTTGGGATATTGAAATATAGTAGTTTTGGCCATTTATTATGTGAATGAGTCATTCATTCCTTGAATAGAGTTTATAGGGTGACTGAATTTCATAAATGGGTGGTCAGGTGAAGGGGATACTACCTTAAATTTTCAAGGAGTGAACTATGGTACACCCTAAGAAACATACAAGATATGTTTTTTTAAAATAGAATATGGGGTTTATAATATAGAAACCCTTGGGGGTTTTCCACTAAGATGCATGAGTAGTGATGTGTTGAACCCTCTCCCCACTCTCTTAGTGCCCCTTGGATTTAGGTTTTTTAGAGCCATTTCATTAGACCATATCAGGTGAATATGTCCTCCTTGGTCTTATTTACTCTTTCCCACTTCTCACTATTGATTTTAGTTATTTTAAGGGTATTGGGATGGATGATTTCATAAGAGAATGGTAAAATCATTGAACTTCATGGGGTTTTCATGTATGGATCATTAATGACATCATTAGAGGCCCTAAATAAGTCATCATTAATCATTTGTTTCATAATATTTCATAAATGGATTCTTTTAGGGTTTCTAGTTAATTCACGTTTAATTGGGAATCAATTTATAAATATAATTTGTGGATTTTGTATTTTCTAGGTTCAAGGGTCCATCGAGAGTGGTTCACATCCATTTACTTGATATTTCAGTGTCATTGGGCTGTTCAGTGAGTTTTTATCATGTTATGTTAATTTGGGAATTTTTTTTAGTTATTTAATTAATTGATTTATTAGTATTTGTAGATGACACATATGACCATGGGCTCTATGGTGGTCGGTGTGAGCTTGGGATAAATTATTGGAATTTAATTTGAGGTTGGTGGTCTAAGATTTATTTAATTATCTTTTTTATTTTGTTATTTAATATTCATTTTCATCATTAATATTATCTCATTGTGTATTTATTTCCTTGTGTGAGTTGGAATATAATTTTGGGATGAACCCAAGTAGGCCTACTAGTGAACATGGATAGTATAGTTTTCTTAATGGTTCAATAGTGGTTCATTGGTCAAATGGGTATTGATGGGCCTCCTCATAGTTTTCTTGGTGGTGTTTATCGATTTTGAAATATAAAATAGTTTCCTTTTTAAAAAATTATTTTAAAATTAGTTTATATTCAATGGGATTTTAAGTAAAAAATAATTGTTGGTAAAAGGGGATTAAATTATATTTCAAAATAAAAAAGTATTTTTCAAAAGGATGTTTGATGAGATTTTGGATATGGACCAAGAGTGTAATTCCCCAACCCCAGAATCCCGAAGTAGGTGAATTAGTTTAATACATTAGCATGATTACAAGGAATCAAGTTCCGAAGGACCGATCAGTTTAGCTGTCTTGGAAAATAGATTAAATACATGAACATTACATTACACATTCAAACATAAAACACAACATAAATAATATTTTGAGAATTCCATTATTCCCATAGATTAACCCTTCATATCAAACATAATACACTTCTTGGAATACTAGGAAAACAAAACATAATAAAGGGGTGAGCTTTGATGCTCAGTAAGGGTAAATAATTTAACGAAAGCTATAAACTTTTAACGCAAGATGTGTAATAAAAACAAAATCCCTTTAAACATAAAATTTAATATAATATGGAGAAAATAAACCAAACATTATGATATAAACATGCACATGGATATTTTACTAGTCTAATAATCACATGTAATAATTAATTTCATAATGAGGGAATTCCTAACGCTGGACATAATTACCACATAGTTAATGCCATGTGCCAAGACTAAAAATAAAATTATTTCAAGGCCTTGTGCCAAGGCACTAGTTTGTCTCATGAGACTTACTGATGCATCGAGGGTCTATTTCGATCCCCACCCATCACATACTAAGTCCATTGAATTCCTCATATGAAAATGTTGAAACATAACATAAACATTCGTTTTAAAAATAGCATATGAAATGTCAATACTTAAACCATAAACCATGAAGGGTATAAAAATAGTACATCCACATCCAAACATATCATAACTTATTCAATACAATATGGAAGATTTTATTATAAAAAGTCAACCTTAATCAAGAATAATATATAGTAAAAGATGTTGACATAGTTGAAAATGACCAGTAAAACTTTTTGAGAGAAATATCCCTTCTTATGAAATCATTTAAAAGTCACACATTTATAAAGGAAGTAATTTAAAAGATATTTTTGGACCAAAGTGTCCTATAAATCTTTGAAACTTTTGAAAGGAATTAACATTTTAAAACAATCATGTCCATATAAATAAATCCTTAAAACCATTTTGAAAACATGGACATTAATGAGAAAGATTTAGAAGAATAAATATTTAAAGCATTTAAAATGATGTTTTAGTTAAAGAGTACCTTAAAAGAATCATTTTGAAATGTATTTTATGAAACATGGACATGGATAATAAATATTTCTTAGAAAATACTTACACATAAATAATCTCAGATAATAACGAGATTAAGGAATTAACCCTTACCTTGCACTTTCCTTTGGTCGAGGGTACGTTTAACCTTATTTATAATGACCATAGTATGTTATTAAATTTTACCAGAACCATATTCATATTTATTATATCATATATGATTTATTTATGACTTTATACTACACATTTAATAATGATTTCTATGTTAAATTAACATTTTGGGTAATAATCACTTTCTTTATCGTACGTGTTTTAGCTTGTTATTCTTGATCGTATCATTTAGATCATGATTTAAATACTTCCAAAATATAAAACATGATTTATATATAATATATATTTAGAATATAAATATGTATACTAGATATATATATATATGAAATTGAAAAAACCATTTATGGAGATGGTAATTCGTACGTACACATAAACGTGGTTTCCGTTTTCATATCGTATTGAACGAAAGTAAGTGAATAAGATATATGTAAGTACACACACACACACACACACACACACACATATATATATCCAGTAGCATTATTATTTCATATATTACATACTTATTAATAATATATATTTTTATAATCATCGTTGAATGATGAATTTGGAAATGAATCTCATCACGTCGTGGAGACGGTAAACCGTATGTACACACGAGCGAGGATATCATTTTATTAATGATTAAAATATGTGGAATTTTATGGTATATTAATTGTACATAGAAATTATCATGTTATTTTCATTATTTATATGCATATTACTCATCATTATATCCATCCAAATAACATAGTGTTGAATAACAAATTACACCACGGCGTGGAGACGATAAGCCATATGCACGCACGCATGGTGAAATTATAATTCATAGGATGGATAGAATAACGAGCATGGTTGTGCCATTTTTATAATAACATCACAGTATCTATAAGGTACTGGATTTATTATTTTGGTATGAAAATAACAAAGATAAAGTGGAAGAAGAAAAGAACTTTGAAAGAGGTGATAAAATAATTACCTCTTCTTTGGGTGTTTTCTTTTGATTTGAACAAAATGGATCCTTAGGTTGGATTTATGATCAAGGGAAGGACTCTAGGTCGAAGTGAGATAATTTGGGAGGAGATTTGGGTTCGGTTTGGCCGATCCAAATGGCTTTATAAGAGTGATTTTGAGAGAAGGGGAAGTACCCTTTTATAAGAGAGGTGATGGTCACTTTAGGAAAAGTTTGAAATATTATTTTATTATAAAATAATTTTCGGTTTCTAATGGATAAAAATTGATTTATTTATAAGAAAATGTGGGGATGGGTAGAAATCCTCTCAACCAATAGGTTTTATACAGGTTTATGTCACGATATTAACCTTATCTTTTTAGATTTAACTCTTGGTTAAATAGGTTAACATTTCCATGTCTCCTTGTATTTTTATATTATTTGGTCAATAAACTTACTATAAAATGACAAGTGAAACCCAAGTGGTTCAATAATGAAATATCTTTTATTATATAAGTCCTTTTTCTGAACCTTATATTTTTATGACTATTATATCATTTAATAATATAGTATTTTTTTTAAAACTCATTTATGTCAATTTTGACATTATTTAGTATTTGGTTTTTGTGAAAGTCATAACAACTTTATCACTTCAAAAAAAATTATTTAATCAAACCTAAAATGTCATATTAACCTATAAAATTATTGAATGGAATAAAAATACTCAATTTATATTTATTTTTATATTTATAATATCAATTATTTTAATCTTTCATTGATAATGTAATTACTACATCATATTTGTGTCATAAATAAATTTAAGTATTTAATATATAAAAATTATAAATAAAATTCCATTATGTAGGAAATATTTTTATATTTATAATGAATATTTATAGTCTAATTTATCCTAATCATAAACCTATATTAAAAATGGTTTAGTTATTAAACTTTGAATTTAACACTTTTAACTCGTCTTTAAATAAAATAATTAAAAATGTACTAATCTAATCCAAGTAGATCAAAAGGATCATATTTTTTTCCTAAGTATGGTTTTGGTTTAAATACACTCATACAATAGAATTAAGACATGTGTTAGGGTAATTATTAAATAATTTTTACCTTTAATTACCCTATTTACTTTTAACTGTGGTAAATAAAAGTCAAAAGTTACTATTCAGTAAAAATTATTTTCATCTTATTGAACCAAATTTTAATTACTGATATCAAATGTGCCTCTCAGATTTTTGAAATTAAATTCACATAAGTGGTAAAATTATGTTTTATGCAAATTTGCAAATGTGCCTAGAAGGTGGGTAAAATATGTTAAAAAGTTCAATAAAATTTTACATATCTAATTTTATTATAAAATGAATCAAATGAATTACATGGAACTTATATAGGTTTTATATATCTATTTTGACTTAAAATAAATTTAAATAAAATAAATAATTATTTAAATAAAAAGTCTGTTTCAAACAATAACGCAATGTTTTTCACTATTCATAAAAAATTGAATGTTTTCAGAAAAATAAAAAAAATTCACCCTAAGATAATTTTGATATTCCAAATTCAAAAATGAATTCTATTTTACCAAATTAAAAATATATAAGTTTCATTAATTAATTTAAAATTAACTCCCATTTTCAAAACCAAAAAGCAGGGTTTTTTAAAAAGTAAAAACTATCAAAAGATTGACATGTGTTTATATCAAATTTAAATGTGAAATTACTTATAATGACCTACATTTTATTAAATGATAAAAATATAATATAATTATTCTTCCAAACCATTCAAATTTATAATTTAGCACTATAAATTATTTTGATTAAAAAATTTGTTTTCAATTAAAATTTAGTATTTTTCACTATTCAACAAAATATGAAAGTTATCGGAAAAACTCCAAAAATTTATCGAAACTAAATTTTTATGTTTTGATTCTAAAGGATATTTTTATTTTGTCAAATTTAATATATAAAAGTGTCAAATATTGGATTTAAATAAGGGTTCTCCATTAAAAGGAAGTAAAATTTCATTTTCTAAAAAATACTTCCTTTATTTGAAAAATTGAATTTGTTTTTATATTATGTCTAGAAAACACAAAATATGGATTTTAAAATTATATTAAGTATATAAAATTCAAAATATGTTAATACTATTCATAACTGCTTTTTGAACGACTAGTTTGGCAAGTCGTGGTGCACTCGAACTCGGTGTTGCGTATAGCGCAAGTTATTGAATTACTTTGAAGAGATAATGTACTATGAAATCTTGGGGTTATACATTCTCCAATCCTTAAATTTATTTAATCCTCTCAATTTGAATTTTTTATTTGAAAATAAAAGGTTAAAAATAGAAAAATACCTTTGTGGAAAACCCACATCGGAAATTGGGTTAATAAAATTTAGTCTTAATAAGGAAAGTGAAATGAAAAAGTCACCACCAAATTATGATCTTGATTAGGATAAAATTGGTGGAAATTTGAGACATAATTGGAGTAAAAACATAAATATTTATAGGGAGTGATTGAGGTCATCAATCAAAAACAAGTGTAAAATTGAGGGCCTCAAAGCCATCAATCTACGATGATTTAAAAAATCACCGGTTCAACAAAACATAAGGTATTAGGATAACACATTTTTTATTTTAAGATCCATTGCCTAAAGTTTAATATTTAATTTATTTATAGAATAAGAGTAAAAAAAATATACTTGACAAGCAGAGTTTCATCCTTCAACTAATTCCTACCATAAACTCATCTTTCACTCCAAAAGATAATAAAATTAAAAAATATTCTATTTATCCAAATCGTATAGGGTTCTAGAAATAATGAATTTATAATTCATTTGTCATAATATTTAAAGAAAATAAATTATACAAACCAGAACATCATGTAGGCTAGTGGTAGGTGAAGCACCCTTGTCGCCCTTCGGTTGCGAGTTCAAGTCTCGCGGCCTTGCCGGACGTGACAAGTTGTTGCCTGAATTCTTGGTTGTCCTTTTTATAACAATACAAAAATAATATAAAGAAATTATTTAACCTTAAAAATAGTATTAAATGTAAAAATTAATCCATTCCAACCATTAGACTTATCCAAAATACTTTTTCCCAAACTCACAGTCCAAAATTTATAAGGAAGGTAAAGACAATGAAGATTTTTTTTCCACATAATAACATGAGAATACCTTCATCATGTACTCTTTTAAAACACGGTAACAACTTTAATTATCATAAAACCTTATTGATTACACTCATTCTCCCTTATTCCTTATAGAATACTGGATATAAATTTTATATCCAAAATGTTGTAAACTCCAACAATAATGGAATAAATAAAAAATTAATTAGTTTCAAAGTTGTCAAGAATATCGAATATAATTTATCTAAATCAATCAAATCTTTTTCCAAAATCACTACCTCAGTATCAGAACCATATTAAGGATTATATTTCCTTCAAACATGTATTTTACAAAAATTTAACTTTCCATTGAGTAACTTTACTTAGAGCTATATAACCTCAAATCCTCAATGAAATAATACTACATTACAATACTTATTTATTTCCATAATTCATATAACCAGTAAATCATTGATACAACAATCAAATGAAATAATCATTTAATAAAAAAATAAAAACACAAGTCATTCCTCTTCATCTATTGTAGTATCATAACTTGATTATTATCCAATAGCATCATTTGGGGCATACTCTGAGGATTTGTACATTGATTCACGCAGTGTCCCAAATCCTTACAGATAAAGCATTGTACATTTGAATCTTTTTTATTACCCTTACAATCACGTACTTGGTGTTCTTTTTATCCACACTTATAAAAACTCCCATTCCCTTCAAGCATTTACCAAGGTTATTCTTTCTATAGTTATCACATATGGGAAAATCCTTCTTTCCCCTCTTCCCTTTATCCATCTTTCTCTCTAATGTCCTTTTCTTCTCTTGCTTTCCTTCAAATCCATAGGACTCAGATAATTCATTACTTATATTATTAACACATGATACTATTTATTCATATGATGAGAATACATGGGAGACTATTTCCCTTGTAAATTTTGGATTAATACCATGAAATATATGATCCTTCTTACTCTTTGGATCATGCGTATTGCTGGAGTTCTCATTTCTTCTACCGGGCACCATTTCTAAACAATAGCATACACTAGGTTAGTTTATGAATCATAATAAATAATTTCAAACTTGTAAAATACCTAATGTAAATTGAAAATATTATGCATATAATCTAAAATCATAAAAAAATGTTTTATTTGAGGAAGTATTTACTCATAAATCTTTTATAATGGCTTGTAAAAAAATGTGAATTATCCTAAGCATATCCCCCATGAGTGTCATAACCAAGAGTGAAGCAAGGCCCGTTTTTGTGTACCATGATACCCCGAGTCAATCCCAAAACTCATTGTCAGAGTTTTCACTTCTCGGTACATCTGTTCCAGAGCTGCCTCTACCTTCTCGTATCCAGACAGGGATGTATTACTTGTAAAATACACAAAATCTCTACATTACCAAAATTTTAGGAAGTTATTCTATACTAATCCTCAAATTATATCTTAGGGTAATGTTCTCTAATTAGAGTTTTCTAAATATAATTTCCATGTTTTTTACTAAACTTCCTCTGATAACAACTGCAATGCCCCAACCCCAGAAGCCTGGATCTAGTGCATTAGTTTAATACACTATCATGATTACAAGGAATGAAGTCCTGAATGACTGATCGGTTTATTAGTCTTGGAAAATATATTACATACATGAACATTACATTACACATTCAAACATAAAACACAACATAAATAATCCATTGAGAACGCCATTATTCCCCTAGATTAACCATGCATATCAAACATAATACACTTCTTGGAATCCTGGGAAAAGAAAACATAAGAAAGGGGTGATCTTAGATTTTCAGTAAGGATAAATAATTTAGTGGAAGATATAAACGTTTAAGGAAAAATGTGTAATGAAAAAAAGCCTTTTAAACATAAAATTGAACATAATATGGATAAAATAAATCAAAAATTACCATATAAACATGAACATGGATATTTTACTAGTCTAATAATCACATGTAATAATTAATTTCATAATGAGGGAATGCCTAACACCGGAAATCATTACCACATAGTCAAGGCCTCATTTCAAGACTACAAATAAAATTTTGTTAAGGCATTGTGCCAAGACACTATTTTATCTCATGAGACCTACCAATGCATCGAGGGGCTATATCAGGCCCCACCTGTCACTTACTAAGTCCACTGCATTCCTCTTATGAAAATTTTGAAACATAACATAAACATTCATATTAAAACTAGCATAGGAAATGTAAAAACTTCAACCATAAACCATGAAGGGTATAAAAATAGAACCTCTATAGTCAAACATATCACACCTCGTTCAATATAATATGGAATATTTTATTATAGTAAATCAACCTTAATCAAGAATAATATCTAGTAAAGGATGTTGACATAGTTGAAAATGATCAGTAAAACTTTTTGAGAGAAATATCCCTTTTTTTGAAATAATTTAAAATTCACACATTTATAAAGGAAGTAATTTAAAAGAGATTTTTGAACCAAATTTTCCCATACCACTTTGAAACTTTTTAAAGGAATTAACATTTTAAAACAATCATGTACATATAAATAAATCCTTAAAACCATTTTGAAAACATGGACATTAATGAGAAAGATTTAGAAGAATAAATATTTAAAACATTTAAAATGATGTTTTAGTTAAATATTACCTTAAAATAATTATTTTGAAATGTATTTTATGAAACATGGACATGGATAATAAATATTTTCTAGAAAATACTTACACATAAACAATCTCAGATAATAATGAGATTGAGGAATTAACCCTTACCTTGCACTTTCCTTTGGTCGTGAGTACGTTTAACCTCTTGTATAATAACCATAGTATGTTACTAAATTATAAAATAACCATATTCATATTTATTATATCATATATGATTTATTTATGACTTTATACTACCCATTTAATAATTATTTTTATTTTAAATTAACATTTTTGTAATAATTGCTTTCTTCATCATACATGTTTTAATTTGTTATTATTGATTGTATTATTTATATCGTGATTTAAATAATTCAAAAATATAAAACATGATTTATATATAATATATATTTATAATATAAATATGTATAATAGATATATATATGAAATTGAAAACACCGTTTATGGAGACGGTAGGCCGTACGTACGCATAAACGCTGTTTCCGTTTTCATATCGTATTGAACGAAAGTAAGTGAATAAGATATATATAAGTACACACACACACACACACATATATATATATCCAATAGAATTATTATTTCATATATTACATAATTAATAATAATATATATTTTTATAATCATTGTTTAATGGTGAACCTGGAAATGAATCTCATCACGTCGTGGAGATGGGAAGCCGTATATACACACGAGCGACGATATCATTTTCTTAATGATTAAAAGGTGTGTAATTGGATGGTATATTAATAGTATAGAGAAATTATCATGTTATTTTCATTATTTATATGCATATTACTCATCATTATATCCATCCAAATAATATAGTGTTGAATAAAAAATTACACCACGACGTAGAGACGATAAGCCGTACGCACACACGCATGGTGACATTATCATTCATAGGATGGATAAAATAACGAGTATGGTTGTACCATTTTTATAATAACATCACAGTATATAGAAGTTATTGGATTTATTATTTTAGTATGAAAATAACAATGAAATATAAAGTGGAAGAGGAAAAGAACTTTGAAAGAGGTGATAAAATAATTACCTCTTCTTTGGGTGTTTCCTTTTGATTTGAAAAAAATGGATCCTTAGATTGGCTTTCTGATCAAGGGAAGGAATCTAGATTGAAGTGAGAGAAGTTGGGAGGAGATTTGGGTAGGGGGTAGATGAGACAAATGGCTTTGGAGGTGTGATTTTGAGAGAAGTATAAGTAAGCTTTTATAAGAGAGGTGAGGGTCACTTTAGGAAAATTTTAAAATATTACTTTATTATAAAATCATTTCAGGTTTATAATTGATACAAATTGATTTATTTATAAGAAAAGGTGGGTATGGGTATAAAAACTCTCAACCAATAGGGTTTTTATAGGTTTATGTCATGATATTAAGACTATCTTTTAGATTTAACTCTTGGTTAAATAGTTTAACATTTACCATGTCTCCTTGTTTTTTTTATATTATTTTGTCAATAAACTTACTATAAATGACAAGAGAACCCCAAGTGGTTCATTAATGACATATATTTTATTATATAAGTCCTTTGGCTGAACCTTATATTTTTATGACTATTATATCATTTAATAATATAGTATTTGTTTTAAAAACTCATTTATGTCAATTTTGACATTATTTAGTATTTTGTTTTTGTGAAAGTCATAAAAACTTTATCACTACAAAAAAAATTATTTAATAAAAAATAAAATTTCATATTAACCTATAAAATTATTTAATGTCCTTAAAATCCTCAATTTACATTTACTTTTATATTTATAATATCAATTATTTTAATCTTTCATTGATAAAGTAATTACTACATTATCATTGTGTCATAAATAACTGTAATTATTTAATATATAAAACTTATAAATAAAATACCTTTATGTAGTAAATATTTTATATTTCAAATTAATATTAATAGTTGAATTTATCTTATGTATAACCCTATATTAAAAATGGTTTAGTTATTAAACTTTGAATTTAACACTTTTAACTCTTCTTTAAATAAAATAATAACAAATGTCCTAATCTAATCCAAGTGGACCAAAAGGATAATATTTTATTGATAAGGTTAGTTTTGGTTGAAATATACTTATCCAATAGAATTAGGATATGTGTTAGGGTAATTATAATATCATTTTTACCTTTAATTACCTTATTTACTTTTAATCGTGGTAAATAAAAGTCAAAAGTTACTATTCAAAAAAAATTATTTTCATCTTATTGAACCAAATTTTACTTACTGATGTCATTCGGGTCTCTCAGATTTTTTTAATTCAATTCACAGAAGCAGTAAAATTACGTTTTATGCAAATTTGCAAATGTGCCTAGAAGTTGGGTAAAAGACGTTAAAAAGTTAAATACAATTATATACATATAATTTTATTATAAAACGACTCCAATGAAGTATATTTAACTTATATAGGTATTATATATCTATTTTGACTTAAATTAAATTTAAATGAAATAAATAAATATTTAATTAAAAATTCAGTTTTAAACAATAACAGAGTGTTTTTCACTATTCATAAAAAATTGAATGTTTTCAGAAAAATACCAAAAATTCACCCTAAGATAATTTTGATATTATGAATTCAAAAATGAATCATGTTTTACCAAATTCAATACATATAATTTGCATTAATTAATTTAAAATTAATTTCTGTTGTCAAAACCAAAAAGCGGGGTTTTTTAAAAGTAAAAACTATCAAGAGATTGACATGTGTTTATGTCATATTTAAATGTGAAATTACTTATAATGACTTAAATTGTATTAAATTATAAAAATATAATCTAATTATACTTCAAAAACATTCAAATTTATAATTTAACACTATAAATTATTTTTATTAAAAAATTTGTTTTCAATTAAAATTTAGTATTTTTCACTATTCACCAAAATATGAAAGTTATCAGAAAAACACCAAAAATTTATCAAATTTTTTTTATGTACTTAATTTAAATAAGAAGTTTATTTTGTCAAATTAAATATATAAAAGTGTCAAATATTGGATTTAAAAAAGGGTTCTCCATTAAAAGGTGGTAAAATTACATTTTCTGAAAAATACTTCCTTTATCGAAAAAATTGTATTTGTTCTTATATTATGTCTAAGAAACACATAATATGGATGTTAAAATTATATGGAATATATAAAATTCAAAATTCAGTTAATAATATCTCTAACCGCTTTTTGAATGGCTAGTTTGGTAAGTTGTGGTGCGCTCGAACTCAGTGTTGCGTGTAGCGCAAGTTATTGAATTACTTGGAAGAGATAACGTACTATGAAATCATAGGGTGTTACATAGAGTGAGTACTGATGCATGTGATTAATTTTAATATGGTTTTAAAATGGGTTTTGGCTATGTTTTTAATGAATGATAGATGGGATTGTCTGATTTTTGTTTGTTTTACTGCATGTGGGTATTTCCTTTATTTCTAAAGCCTATTTGCTTGACATGATTCCGAGTTGTTTTGGCATGGTATCTTCATTTTTTAATGATGAATATTTTGGTATGTGTAGATAAGTAAGAATTTTTTTTATTGATGATGTGTGTTTTTTTGGGTATCCCTATTAGAACTTTTCTTGGGGTATCAAAGTGGTTGTTTTTACACATGCATGTGACGAAACCCTTGGAGGATTACGATTGGTTTCAAATGTCTTTGAGATGCTAGAATAGGTATCGATGGACTAGTTAACTTATAACATCATTTTATTTTAAATTATATTTATTCTAAATAAATTTAATCTATTAAATATATTTTAGTATATTCAACCCTAAGATTATAAAAGAAAAACACTATACTCAATAGCGTATACGATACTCAACACTCAGCTTTAAAAACCCATGAAATTTATTATTCAAATATGACTATTATAAACTAGATGTTGAAATGGAATATATGAATATTATTTAATGTATTATTAAATATTTATAAAGGTCTTAATAAATAAAATTTTATTGATAAAAACCATTAAAATTTTATTAAAGTATGTTTATTCTTAAAAAAATAAGTTTTTGTCCAAAATGATATTTACTGCACTTTGTGAGAAAATAATATATTAAATTTATTCCACTTTTATTAAATCTATTGGGTAAAATTAACTTTATATTTTAATTAATCATATCAAAATTAACTTAGGTAGAACTTCTGGGTTTTTTTTGAAAAGGGTTATTTTTCAGTGAATAGTAAAAAGTACCGCTTTTTCAAAAATTATCATTTATTTTCAATAATTCAGTAATTTAAAATTACGATTTTGATTTTAAAATGATATAAATGTAAAATAATTATTATTTTTTTATATTTAAAATTAATAATTAAATTTTAATCATCTTTAAAACCAATTTTGACATAACTGTATTTTTATGCTTAAAAATGTATTTTTTTTGAAAACTGGTTTTAAATTTATAATGTTCTAGAATTTTAATCAATTAAAATAATAAATAATATGGAATTATATAAATTAAGTTTATATTATTTATATTTAAATATTTTAATTTATATCCATATATTAATGATCCCTAGTTTTATAGTAACTGCAAGATCATATAATGTTTGAAAAATGGAATTCTTGAAAAATCATTTTTTGACATGATTTGCTTGTTTATTTTTAAATAAAATTATACCAAATATGTGAATTTAAATTCATAAAATGGATTCCATATTTTTAATAATAATATTAATTAATATTATATAATATGTTCAACTTAATTTTTGACCATAATGATGAGTAAGAATGTTTAAAAACATTTAACACAGTTAAGGTTAAAATGACGTTTTCCACGTTACAAGAGATTGTATTAAAATTAATTTTACAAATGCATAGAATTTTTATTTGATAAATTTGATTTCATATTTTGGATTAGTGGTTCCAAATTATCTAATAAGTCTCAATTTATTTTATTCTTAAAGGATATATTATACAGGTTAAATAAACTAATTACTATGGTTAAAAATAAAATGGTAAAAGTAAAAAACATATAGGATACTGAAGAACATGTTTAAAACAATTTTTTTAAATGATTTTGGTGTTTATAAATGTTATAATCCCTAAAATAGATTATTTTTTTGAATTTTGGAGGCACTTAGAGTTATAGTTACTTCCCATTATTGAATAGTTTTGGGTATTTAAAAAAATGCCACTCCTCCTAAATTATAAAAGGGCACTCTCTCCCGTCACTTATTCACACCACTCAAGGAATTTGGATCATCCAGAAACTAAAAAATAACTCTCTAACATCATTAGATATATTTTATATCTGATTATACTCTAAAAAATACCAATCTCCTGGTCTTTAAGAAGAGATCCAATGTAGGTTTCTCTAAGATAATATAATCATATTAATGAACCTTTTTATTTTTATTTATTCTTATAAAACCTTAAATTATGTCTTATAAATTAAAATATAACAACACTAGTATATTCCATATAATGAGTTGTTATATTGTTTAGGGCATAATATTTATCCACATCCTTTACCATCAAAATGGAATTAAATCTATTTCTAGTGTGTATGACCGACTACTGTCTCACAAACTGATGTAATTTGTTTTCCATCATCCAATCAAATGTATAGTCATAATTAGGAGAATAATGAATATAAATTACAATTAATAAATGATATTAATTATGTAAAATTAATATTCCATCCAATTTTTTACCCTTCCACCCATTATGTGAATGATATCATTTCTTGTGCATACGTATATCCTACCATGTCCATGAAGAGATGTGATTCATTTTACATTTCAAAAATTCAAGAGTGGTCATAACAATGTATCTAATGATTAAATATTATATTTATAACATTAATATGATTTTGGATATTATGGATCAATTTATTTTCATTGGGTTATATTAAATTTTCATTATCTTTGATATTATAAGATTATGCGTGTAATTAATTTTGAATTTATTATGATGTATTTATAAATTTTTATGTGCATTTACATTTTATACACATAATTGATTCAATGATTAATTCTCACCTAAATTGTATGACATTTTTAATAGATTTAGTCTAAATTTTAACTTTATTGAGACATAATTAGTATTATGCACGAATTTATTTCTATGATGTATATTTACTAAACATATGATATATTGTATCATTAATATATTAATAGTAATGGTATTTAATGTTTTATTTGATGTTATCTCTTTCGTGGGGCTTATGATTCAAAAGTTACCAAAGTGGTAAGGGTTTTTTTCACAATCTCATTTGAATCAAGATTGTTTGTGCTTAAAATTACATTAAAGGGGATTATTTAATCATTAACTAATAAAACCCTTTAATTTTATTCTCCTATTTTAATTCACGAATTTTTCAAGTAATAGAACCATTTCCCTCTATTTGGAACATAAAATTATAGATAATATTTTTAATAAAATATGATTTTATTTCTCTCTTATATTAAAAATCCTTTTTCTTATAATATCATGTTTTCTAAAAATGTTTAAAAAAATGTTTCACTGTGATTACTTAAAAAAGGAATCTTCCTATAATTTTTTTAACAAGGTAATTTTTGACTTTTCTTAAAAACAAGTGAAAGGAATATTTTTTACATAATCAGCATGAACAAAACCTTTCTTCCAACATGACGACACCTTTAGTTTAAGATTACTTCACAATTCTCCATGATATTTTCAAAGAAAAGTTTTTTCCTAAAAATCTATAAATGTATGGTTTTTTAAAGGTAATATTCAATGTTAAAATTATATTTTATTCAAGAATGTTTTTAATGATATTTTTATGGTATTTATATACATAAATGATACAACTAATTTATTTTAATTAAACTCAACTAGGTATATATTATAATAATATAGGATTTTTTATTTATCTAGATAGTTTTTGATTAGTTTGACTAAGGGAAGTATTTATGTTCAATTTATTGTTTAATTTTATATTCATTAACTTTCACTTAAAACATTAACTTTCTTTTGATCATTGTACATTTCATTTCACTTAAATATCCATATTCATTTAATCAGGGATATAATTATTGCCTAAAACATGTATCATTTTTATATACGGTGTTTTTCAATGAAGTTTATTTGATTGAATTGGAATTATTCATAAATCCATATTATTTACTAAATATGGATATTTATTAATAAGAAGTATTGATTTATAAATTAAATAGATCATTATATATATGAGGAATGCATTGGACATGCAGTGATGGGTGGAGCACAGAATTATATAACCCCTTAATGCATTGGTAGTATCATGAGGTGAATCAGTAGGCCAAAATAAAATATATTTTAATCCATATTTATAAATAGTATTATGAAAGGTCTTGTTAGTATATATACAATAAGTTCTAAGTTCATGGAATACAATTTTATGTGTTTCATTCATTAATAATTCAGTTATTATTATCCATTATATTATCACATTAATATTATCTATAGAGAAAATTTTTACTCAATTTATTGATTAAATTGAATGCGTGTTAAGTTATTTACCTTTCCATATTTATTATTCCTAATCTAATAATGATATTCCAGTTACTAATTAAATAGTTTGTATGTTAAGATATTTACCATTCTATATTGATTATGCTTTATTTATTCATGATAGCATCTTCTTTCACTAACTCTTATTGAGCATCTAATCTCACGCTTATTTTGTTTTCCTTCCCTAAAATATAAAGAATGGATCTTTAACTGATATCAAGGATTTATAATATTTACAATCAAAGTGTTTTAATTTATATTTTCAATTTTAATGAGAGACTCAAGTATATATCTACTTTACCAAGAATACCAAACTATTCAGTCCTTTCGGATGTGATTGCATGAAACTATTTCCAATGTAATAATCTAACCACCAGCTATGAGATACTAGGTTCAGATACTATAGGTGGAAATGGTTCTGGAATAGTTGTACCCAAGGGAAATAAATCTATAATGGACACATTGGGATTTGAATCTATTGTCACCTAGTATATGACAATATTCCATACTGCGCACTTGGTTTGACACTCATGGGGGATATGCTTAGGATAATTCACATTTTATTTATGAACCATTATAATGAGAGATTTAGGTTAAACCTAAAGTGCATTGGGATAATATTTATACGACTGATCATATTTTTAAATTCATAAATATCCCTTTTTAAAATTTGTGTGGTTGAAATATAACATCATTAATGATATTTCTAGAAAACATTTATGGGAATACAAGCCTTCAGTTGATTATTTGTTTTATGGAAAAGGTTATCTGAGAGATGATTATTTTATATTTTATATAGAGAAGTTAAAAATTATTGATAACCTCTAGGGTTAATATGATCATTGATGTTAAAGTAATAATAATCAATTAAGATTATTTTATTTGGTAAAAAAAAATTTCATATAGAAAACCCTTGAGGTTAAAATGTGATTTGAAATGTAATGTTATTTTTGATTATGTTCATCAAATTTTTAGGAATTTTATAGAAAATATATTTTATTTTTTATGGAAAAAGGACAACTAACATGCTGGGTTATGACCTGTTGTATCAGGCGAGGTTGTGGGGATGTAACCCACAGCCGAAGGGTAATAATGGGGTCACACCTACCACTAGCTTATGTGATGTCTTTGTCAATGTGATTTTTTTAATAAAAAAATTTTATGGATAAATATTAAGTTGAACTTTGGGTGTTAAATTTTAGGTTTAGAGGTTAATGTAATATATTAACTTGATTTAACCATTTTGGATCTAGTAAATATTTAGAAATAGATAGAAAGTCTTATCTTTCATTTATGGATCTTATGATCCATTAAAAGAAAATTTTAGAGATTTTGGAATAAAAAAATCACATTTTATATTCATTTCATTGATTTTTAAATGATTTAGAAATTTATTGAATCAGAACAAAAGGATGAAATAGTACTTAAAAGATATCAAGTAAGTATATTTTTAGGTGTTCTCTATCTTGATAGTAAAAGAATAACTCAACTCTTGAAAATGGATATTGAATTTTTTTTATAATATTACCTTCATATATACGATTAAATGGTCTTTTAACTCATCAAAAATTTTTAGTTTTGTGTTTTTCAACATTCCCTTGGTCATTCACTTTCTTGTGATCAATGATCTCCATTAGTCTCCATAATTATTTACACTTTTCTTCCATTTCTATATTTTCAGTTCTCACCAATGTTTTCTAACATGTAAACCTAGTTATTTTTTATGATATACGACCTTCATATATCCCTTTCTATCTTATCAATGGGATGTTTTTAACCCTTTTTACGATGTGGGTTTTCAATAAATAAATTTTTAAATTTCATACTCTTGATTTCCATGTGCAAGTTAAAATTTTGAGAACACAATTTATTAAAGGTGAGGAGAATGTGACACCCTGATATTTTAAAGTATATTTATTTTAAATAAATTTAATCTCTTAAAAATATTTTTATTAATACAAACTGATATTTTAATGTAAGTACATTATGTTTTATAGCGTATATGGCACCCAACACCGAGATTAAACAACCTACAAAATATATTATTTAAATATGATTGTTATAAACCAGCTATTAACATAGAAGGTATGAATAAGATTAAAAAAATTATTAGATATATATAATGTTTATAATCAATAAAAATTTATTTATAATAATAACTTAAAATTTTAGTAATGTCAATTAATTCTTCAAAAAATATGCTTTCATAAAAAATGATTGTTATTTCACTTTGTAACAAAATAATATATATATTTTTTTCACTTTTATAAAATTATTTATTAAAATTAACTCCATATTTTAATTAATAATTTTAAAATTATCCTAGGGTTAACTTTTGGTATTTTTCTTAAACAGGTGACTTTTTAGTAAATAGTGAAAAATACCACTTTTTCTAAAACTATTATTTTATTTCAATAATTAAGTAATATAAAAGTATCAGTGTGATTTGATTTTTTTTTAAAATTAAAAAAAATTATTTTTTAGTTAGTTTGAAGATAATTATTTACATTTGAATCATCTTTATATCCAATTTTGGTATAAGTTTATTTTTAGACTTTAAAACAGAATTTTTGAAAACATTTTTTAAATGCATAATGTTCCTACATTTTCATTTTAAAAAATGAAAACTAATAATAATATATTTAAATTAAATTTATAGATTATATATTTAAACATAATAATTTAAATCCATATAATTATGATCAATTTTCATACAGTTAATTCATGATCAGTTTATGATTGAAAAATTCATTTCTTGAAAAACCATTTTATGAAATAATTTTCTTGTTTATTTTGAAATTAAACTATAAAATTATGTGAATTTAATTTAATAAAATTGATTCCATATTTTTTAATAAACACAATTAATATTTTATAATAATTTCAACTTAATTTTTGGACATAATTATTAGTAAATATGGTAAAATTTGTTCACAATGGTTAATGTTAAAATGAGGTTTTGTGCAATACATGCTCTTACATTAAAATTAATTTTCCAAAGAAATATAATTTTTATTATATAAATTTGATTTATTATTTATGATAATTGGGTGAAAGAAATACAATAAGGATCAATTTTTATTTAGTCTTAATGGATTATTTAACTTTTCTAAATAAACTAATTACTCTTTTGAAAAATAAAATGGTAAAAGTAAAAAAAACATAGAGGATAATGAAGACCATGTTTAAAACAAGTTTTTTATGTGATGGGGTGTGGATAGAACTTAAAATCTATAAAATACAATATTTATAAAAAAATTTATGCACTTCGAATGAGAGTGGTTCCCCATTATTTAATTGTTTTCGGTATTTACAAAAATGTCACTCCTTAATTATAAAAGGGAACTCCCCCCAATTCATCACACCTCTCATTCCATTTGGATCATACAAACCCTGAAAAAATATCTCCCCAACATCCTTATCCACATTTTATAGCTACTATTATTCCTATAGGACCAATTTTATAGTCCTTAAGTCGATATCTAAAGGAGATATCTCTAAGAGAAGGTATTTATCTCAACAGAGATTTTAATTTTAATTTATACTTTTAAAATATCAAATTTTGTCTTAACTGTATTTCCAAAGTATTTAGATGTTATTATTATTATTGTATAATATTTATCCATCTATTTTTCTATTAAATGGGAAACAAAGTCATCACTCGTGTGTACATTAGACTACCACCTCACGAACCGATGTAATTTATTTTCCGTTACTGAATCTTAAGGATAGTAATAATGATTTAATGAATGAATATATATGATAATAATAAATTATATTAAATATGTAAAATTAATATAACAACCACTTCCTTACCCTTTCATCCATTAAGTGAATTATATTGTTTCTCATGCATACATACAACCTACCATCTCCACGAAGCATTGCGATTCATTTTCTATGTCACACATTCAAGAATGACTCTAAAAATATATCTAATAAATAAATATGATAGTTATAATGTTAATATAAATATATATATTATGGATCTATATCCTATGCATGAAACCAAACATTAATTAAAAAAAAACACATGAGAAAATAAGGACATTAACATAAGAAAAAATGGTGTTAATGAAATATTATTAATGAATAGGTGGTAAGAGTTTATAAGAGGATCATATATGATATTAAAAATATGAATATGGTTATAAAATAAATTAATAATGTGTTTAAAACCATTATACAAGAGTTTAAATCATTTTCATCTAAAGGGAAATGTGAGGTAATATTTTTTGCTCAATTTCTATTCAATAAGACATATTGTAATGTTATAAACAAAATTTATTTATATGGTGTATATACTTACCATTTTACTTGTAATATCACAAATCCTTCATAATTAATAGTATTTCAATTTTTAATTTGAATTATTTCATCTATGGGGATTTGACTAGAAAATTTCCATGTGGTAATGAATTTCATAACTCAATTTATTTTCATCGGGTTATATTACTTATTCATTGTATTTGATATTGCAAGATTATGTGTCTAATAAATTTTGAATATAATATGTTTTAATTCATAATGATTTATGTGGATTTAAATTTGATACACATGATTTATTAATTTATTAATTCTCACTTAAACGGTATAACCTTTGTATGAGATTTCATCTCAATTTACACTCCATTGAGATATATTTGGTATTATGAAGATATTTATTTCTATGAGGAATATCTATTTCCCCTATGATATTTTATATCATCAACATATTAATATTCATGGTATTTAATATTTTATTTTAACTCATATCTTTCATTGGGATTATGATTCAAAAGTTACCAAAGCTGTATGGGTTTCTTTCAAAATATCATTTTAATCAGGATTGTTTATGATTGAATTTCCATTGAAGTAAATTATTTGATAATTTTCTAATAAAAACATTTCCTTTTTTTATCTTATTTTTATTCATGATGATTTCATGTAATAGTACCAATTTACTAGAAAGTTCAAGATCTGAGAAAAAGCTTGATCCTAAAAATTTATTAGTGAAAATAAAAGCAGAAAAACAACACAAAACATATAATGTGGAATAGAAAGCAACACCAGACACAAAAATTGTAGAAAATTCCACCCAAAAAACAACCAGAGAAAAAAAATACACACATAAAAAGGCTTGAACACCATGTTCGTGGACCATCTACCCAAATAAAATGGCACATAAGCCCACCCTAAATGAAGACACACAAAAAAACAGCCCAAAGTACCATGAAACTCATGGAAATACCATCGACCGATAGTCACCATGAGATATCCAAGCCTGCATCCTAATCCATGCATCACTACTCCCTAAAGACTTCACCCACATCCCAAGCACCAGCCTCAATGACAAGCTCTCACCAACCCTCCAATTCATCGTATATTGCACTATCTCCATCACATTCTTACCAAATTCATTGATGGAACTATAAGTCCCCAGCCTTAAACCTTACTTAATCTTGAGTTATTACAAGATTACACATTGAGGATCTTTTCAGGTTTAGAGTTTTAGAGAATTAGATCATGAAACTTGCATTACATTCCACATTTAAACAAAGTGGTTACATAAAAGACAGTATTCATTCTTCCCATCAACGGAAACATATTTAAAATATAACACGGATTCTTTCTTGAAACATCCTTGACACTATCATCACATCATGTACCTTTCCCTTGACCTGTGAAAAACATTTCAAAAACTTGGGATGAGCATAAAAAGCTCAGTAAGGGTTATAAAAATATGGAAAGGAAACATGAGTTCATATATACATAAGAATGAAATCATAATTTACCCATAAAACATAGGCACTTTAACATACCTCATCAAACCATGAATAAATCATAGAAAACATAAGATATAAAGGTAACTTGAGGCATTCATAACATTCTTACGTAGGGAGTAACCCTCTTGGTTACGTTTGGAATACCCATCACAGTATATTCCCTAAAATCTCTTCGGAGAAACCTTAACGTTTCACTCCTTCGCGTTACCCAATGCATTGGAGAGCTATATCGGGCTCACCCGCCCTTAGTTTATCACGGAACCACCCATTCTTCATAACAATTCCCAAGAACCATAACATAATCGTATCACATAAACATGAATAAAGGAAACATAACATTTCCACATTTCAATCACAATATAACATTTTAGGATATTGAAATAATGAATCCATTCAAAAAGAAACCATTTCCAAAACCATTTAAAACATTTAATAAAGAGATTTTTGAATCAAAGTGTCCCATTCCACCTTGAAGCTTTTAACATTTTAAACCATTAATATCCATATAACTAAATCCTTAAAACAATTTTGAAAACATGGATATTAATAAGAACAAATAATTAAAACATTTAAAACGATATTTTGGTTAAAGGGGTTTTACCAAAATTAGAGACACTTGAATACAATAATCGAGGAATAACATTTAGTCAGAACTTTATAATATCATGAGAATAAAAGGATTCATGATATAATACTCCAAAGGACAGTATATACACCATATAAGAGTGAATTGGTGCATAACAACAATGAACCCTCAATAGAAATGTCAAATGTGATGAAATCCCTTATAAAGAAGGTATCCTTAAATTAAGGACAAATAAATCTCAAAAATATGTGTGACAAATATATATACACCCAATATAAGTGGATATTAAGTGTAAAACAATAAAAGGTCAATCACACATATTCAATGGATGACATATTCAATGACTACAAGTTGAACCCAAAGAAATCGAAATTGGGTTAAAAAGTTCCCTTGACAGCCTAACGACATCACATCAAAATGAGTTGATGAGAGATAAAAAGTGTATCGCATCACTTGGACATAAAATTTACATCAATAAGGATATATGGGAACATATCCCAACATAACAATATGTAAATTAAAATACCCAACAAAAAAAGTCTTTTAAAAAAGAGGAGGGTGAAAGGTTCCCTTACCGACTTGGGTATCTTTCAAAACATACACCCCATGAAAGAAAGACAATAGGTCATTGATGTAAATACTCATAAAAGAAAGTATATTACAAAAAGAGTAGAATAATGGGCAGTACATACACCACTCAAAGGAAATTGTGGCAAATGTAGCATAAATCTCACGGGAATAAAAGTGAGATGAAAAAATCCCTTACGAAAACACGGCTGCCTAACGACGCCACATAAAACTTCCGAATATGGATTGATGAGATCAAATAGAGTATCCCATCATATTACAATAGAATTTACAGCAAGTGGAATATAAAAGATCATCCCAATAACAAGAAATATGAGCTTTAAAAGGAATGACATAAAAGTGTGCTCTTAAAAAGAAAGAGAGGAGTAGGATCCCTTACCACGGGTCCGACTTGACTCGATCGTTCTTTAACGTCCTGAATAATAAACTTGAGTTAATTTCCACTTTATTAAGAACCTTTTTCTAGTTCATTATTCCTATTATATCACTTATTTCCATGTTATAAACATTATGTAAACATTTAAGTTAATAATGTTTGTTTTGTCGATATTTGGTTCTTAAGTCGAAAGTGGACTTCTTACCATTACATGTTGTTCGTGTGGTCAAATGTTTATTATATCCAGAATAATATTCATGATTTGGATATCATATATGTCATATATATCCAGTACATGCATGCATTTATAACATTACATAATCATTTAGAGGTAAGAAATGAAATGCACCGTTCATGGAGACGGTAAGCCGTACGTACGCATGAACGCTACTTTCATTTCTATTTCATATTTTATAGAATGGAATAATAATGATATAAAGGTATATTATAATTACAGTATAATATCATATATAATATCATAGTTCCATCCTTTATACGTCCCACATATGGTATTTAACGAATCAAATCACTTTGAGGGGGCGGTAGTCCGCACATCCTTAAATGAAGATATCGCGTATACCCATAATGGAAGCCATAAAGGTAAGACAAAAATGAAAAATACAGAATCATAAATAAAACATAAACATATTATATATCATATATAAAAATAGTGACATCATAATGGCCACCCTTGAAGGTGTTAAATGAGTATTGAACAATCATCGTTTCGGGAGGCAGAATTTCACCATCCACGGAAACCGTATGTTCTTTAACCATTTGATGTAGTTGTGTGAGATTGTAGCTCGAATAAATCTTATAACAACATCCTAGTATATTAAATATACTGGTGTTGTTACAAAATAAGTAAATAAAAAGAGTTTAGGGGGTTGGAAAAGCAAAATAAAACAAATGAACATGAGAGAGTGAATTACCTTTAAAAGTGTAACTCCTTTTGATTTGAGCCTAAAGGCTTCCTTTGAAAGGATTATACCCAAAGGGAATCCTCTAGGATGAGGAGAGGGATTTGGAGAGAGTAAATGGGCAGGGGTTGGCCGAGCCAAAGGCTTGAGGAGTGTGTTAAATGAGGTAGAGGTGGGGGCCTTTTATAAGAGGAGAGGATGGTCACTTTTGGAAAGTAAAGAAATATTACTTTATTTGAAAATGAGTTTCGGTTTCAAAAGGTCCCAAATTAATTTAATTCGTGGATAAGGTGATAAGGCTTCTAAATCCACTAATCCAATAAGTTTTGGACATGTTTAGTTCATAGATTTTACATTATCTTTCCATTTTATTTAAATCCTCAAATAATGATGTCATCACTGCATCATTATTATGTCATAAATAATTTAATTTATTTAATATCTAAAAATTATAAAAAAAATACTATGATGTAGGAAATCTTTTTAGCTTTCCAATTAATATTTATAATCAAAAATATGACTTGTATAACCCCACTTAAAAATTGTTGTAGTAAAACATATCATGTTTGTGTCAATTTTACTTTTACATTAAATAAAATGTTATTTATGTCATTTCCCAACCAAAGTGGATCCATGGGGTCCCCAAGTTGACCCATGGCTTGTCTTGGTCGGCCATGATACAACCAATGAGGGTAAGACATGTGTCAAGCTCATCTCATTTTATTAAAGCATTATTTTTACCTTAAACTACACTAATTACCACTAATCGCGATTAAAAACTTAATAAGTTACTATTCACCAAAAAAATTATTTTAATATCATTGAACCACATTTTACTTCTTAATGACAACCATGTATGTCGGATTTTTGAAAATCAAAACACAATGATGGAAAAATTTCATTTAAACGGAAAATCAGTTTTTATAAGTACCACTTAGTGGTTTCACTATTCATCAAAAATTGAAGTTTTTCAGAAAAATCCCAAAAATTCACCCTAAGCTATATTTGATATTCTGAATTCAAAAATGAAGTCCGTTTTACAAAATTCAAAACATATAAGTCACATTAATTAATTTAATAATTAATTCCTGCTGTCATGACAAATAGCGTGTTTTATGAAACAATAAGTATCAAAAGATTGACACTAGTTTAAGTCTGATTTCAAAGTGAAATTGATTCCAAAGACCACTATTGGATTTAATGGTAAAAATATTTTCTAATTTCACTTTAAAACCAATTCAAAATATAATCTAATCATATAAATAAATTATATTAAAAAGTGGTTTTGAATTAAAATACAACATTTTACACAATTCATTAAAAAAAAGAACTTTATCGGAAAGATACCAAAAATTTACACAAAGTAAATTTTGATGTCCCAATTATTAATAAGAGTTTTATTTGGTCCAAAAGAATGTTTAAGAGTGAACAAAACTATATTTAATGACGGTTCTCCATCAAAAGGTGATAAGTGAACCTTTAGTGAAAACTAGGGCATATACGCCTAAAATTGAATTCTTTCCGTATTTTAAGCCTTTATCTTTTATTGTATAAATGTAAAAATATTTAAGAACATATATAATCATATTTTAGTTATTTCTATCCATTCCCGCCATTACAACGGCTACATGTTAACTACCATTTAAAATAATATTATTTTATTATTAGAGTGCAACGTAAGATTCCCAAGAAACTCGTTGTTGTGTGTTGGGTACGCCATCGAGCATAGCGTCCCCTTTAAAGTCATATTAATATTTTATTCACAAATATGGATAAATATGAAAATGTCATATTCTTTATTTACCTTGGGTGTTACATCCTTCCCCCCTTTTGAGAATTGCATCCTCGCAATTTTAAAATTGCGCTTGGAAACATCCTTGAAAGTCCCACATCGGAACAAAAGTCGGTAAAACAAACACTTTAAAATAAAGAGAGATAAGTACAAAGGTCACCCGAGTTAACCCATACTAGGATTCCAAGTATGAAAATATGGACATGGAGGAAAAAACAAAGGGTCATGTTCTGATGGAGAGTGATAGAAAACATGTTTAGGAGAAAGTTAACCACGAGAAAATCACAAACTTGTGATGGGTTAAACGGTATTCGATTCCCCAGTAGGAAAAGTTAATAGACAACATTTTTGTTTTAAGTTACTTTTTATTGAGGAATTTATTCATAAGGAAACATAATCACTTATCATATTGACTTTCAACTTTTATTAGATTCCTTACACAAACTCATATTTTCTCCAAAAGACGAGTATTTAGGAAGACTTGTTCACATTAAGAGTACTATAATCAACTTCTAGAGAATCACCTAATCCACAAAATAGAACTATATACTTCCCATGTCTTTAACCAAAACCAAAACCAAAAAGGCTAGTACAAGATCAGATAATCCAGAAAAGGATAACCCTTTATAAAAAAAAAATCTATTCTTAATCTCCAAAATTTGTCCAACAAAACCCAAAGTTCAATGAGGACCATTTGTCCATAAAATTCTTCAAAGTAAACCAAACTAAGATTGAAACCCAAATATTTGAAGGATTTAGTGACATAGTCTACCAAGTTAAATCGTAACATTTATCTCCAAACAACATCAGTTGCTCCTAAAGTCTCACATTGAAAAGTAATTAACCTAATCACATATCCTCCATGATAGGTTAATCATTTTCATAAATAACCCAAAATCAACTTACTCTTAATTCATAAAATCATATAACTAAAAAGAATCGGTCAAACTAACCAGGGACTTCACGTAGTCCAGTGGTAGGCGATAAATACCAGTCGCACTTTGGTTGTGGGTTCGATTCCCACAGCTTTGTCCGACGCGACGGGTTGTCACACGGTATGCGTGTTGTCCTTTTTTCAAAACTATATAATTCTTAAAACATTCCCAAAAATGAGATAAAATCTTCAAAGATTATCATAACATATTTTAACCTCAAGTATATCTCATGCCTTTCATTTTCCATCATATCATAGAGTAACCCATAATTACCTAAAAATTAAGTATCATATAAACCCTAATGGTTACCTTAATAATTTTTACCTGAATTTCCACATCGAGTTGGCCATCTCGTACATGATGCATTGGAGAACTCACCAAGGTTGAAGTGGTTGATCATGACTCCTTGATATTTGGTTTAGAACAACCATGAGTTTCCTCATTGAATCCTCCATTTTATATAGTATCTTAATCAGAGAACCACCACAGTTTCCTTCAAACCTATTGTCTCTTTGGTGCCTGCTAGATCCATCCATTCACTAAAAATAGAAATTTCAGTGTGATTATATCAACAAAAACATCATGTACTAATGAGGAAGGTAAACACTAAGATACACTTACTCATTAACTTTATCTAAAACTAGGACTCTTTCTGAAATCCTAACCATTATGGTAATGCCACTTATGCTTAAAGAATACCCTAACCTCTAAAGTTATCTAAACCGACCTTTGATACCAACTATAAGGCCCCAGCCTTAAACCTTACTTAATCTTGAGTTATTACAAGATTACACATTGAGGATCTTTTCAGGTTTAGAGTTTTAGAGAATTAGATCATGAAACTTGCATTACATTCCACATTTAAACAAAGTGGTTACATAAAAGACAGTATTCATTCTTCCCATCAACGGAAACATATTTAAAATATAACACGGATTCTTTCTTGAAACATCCTTGACACTATCATCACATCATGTACCTTTCCCTTGACCTGTGAAAAACATTTCAAAAACTTGGGATGAGCATAAAAAGCTCAGTAAGGGTTATAAAAATATGGAAAGGAAACATGAGTTCATATATACATAAGAATGAAATCATACTTTACCCATAAAACATAGGCACTTTAACATACCTCATCAAACCATGAATAAATCATATAAAACATAAGACATAAAGGTAACTTGAGGCATTCATAACATTCTTACGTAGGGAGTAACCCTCTTGGTTACGTTTGGAATACCCATCACAGTATATTCCCTAAAATCTCTTCGGAGAAACCTTAACGTTTCACTCCTTCGCGTTACCCAATGCATTGGAGAGCTATATCGGGCTCACCCGCCCTTAGTTTATCACGGAACAACCCGTTCTTCATAACAATGCCCAAGAACCATAACATAATCGTATCACATAAACATGAATAATGGAAACATAACATTTCCACATTTCAATCACAATATAACATTTTAGGATATTGAAATAATGAATCCATTCAAAAAGAAACCATTTCCAAAACCATTTAAAACATTTAATAAAGAGATTTTTGAATCAAAGTGTCCCACACCAACTTGAAGTTTTTAACATTTTAAACCATTAATATAGATATAAATAAATCCTTAATTTTTTTTTGAAAACATGGATATTAATAAGAACAAATAATTAAAACATTTAAAACGATATTTTGGTTAAAGGGGTTTTACCAAAATTAGAGACACTTGAATACAATAATCGAGGAATAACATTTAGTCAGAACATTATAATATAATGAGAATAAAAGGATTCATGATATAATACTCCAGAGGACAGTATATACACCATATAAGAGTGAATTGGTGCATAACAACAATGAACCCTCAATAGAAATGTCAAATGTGATGAAATCCCTTATAAAGAAGGTATCCTTAAATTAAGGACAAATAAATCTCAAAAATATGTGTGACAAATATATATACACCCAATATAAGTGGATATTAAGTGTAAAACAATAAAAGTTCAATCACACATATTCAATGGACGACATATTCAATGACTACAAGTTGAACCCAAAGAAATCGAAATTGGGTTAAAAAGTTCCCTTGACAGCCTAACGACATCACATCAAAATGAGTTGATGAGAGATAAAAAGTGTATCTCATCACTTGGACATAAAATTTACATCAATAAGGATATATGGGAAGATATCCCAACATAACAATATGTAAATTAAAAGACCCAACAAAAGAAGTCTTTTAAAAAAGAGGAGGGTGAAAGGTTCCCTTACCGACTTGGGTATCTTTCAAAACATACACCCCATGAAAAAAAAGACAATAGGTCATTGATGTAAATACTCATAAACGAAAGTATATTACACAAAGAGTAGAATAATGGGCAGTACATACACCACTCAAAGGAAATTGTGGCAAATGTAGCATAAATCTCACGGGAATAAAAGTGAGATGAAAAAACCCCTTACGAAAACACGGCAGCCTAACAGCACCACATAAAACTTACGAATATGGATTGATGAGATCAAATAGAGTATCCCATCATATTACAATAGAATTTACAGCAAGTGGAATATAAAAGATCATCCCAATAACAAGAAATATGAGCTTTAAAAGGAATGACATAAAAGTGTGCTCTTAAAAAGAAAGAGAGGAGTAGGATCCCTTACCTCGGGTCCGACTTGACTCGATCGTTCTTTAACGTCCTGAATAATAAACTTGAGTTAATTTCCACTTTATTAAGAACCTTTTTCTAGTTCATTATTCCTATTATATCACTTATTTCCATGTTATAAACATTATGTAAACATTTAAGTTAATAATGTTTGTTTTGTCGATATTTGGTTCTTAAGTCGAAAGTGGACTTCTTACCATTACATGTTGTTCGTGTGGTCAAATGTTTATTATATCCAGAATAATATTCATGAATTGGATATCATATATGTCATATATATCCAGTACATGCATGCATTTATAACATTACATAATCATTTAGAGGTAAGAAATGAAATGCACCGTTCCTGGAGACGGTAAGCCGTACGTACGCATGAACGCTACTTTCATTTCTATTTCATATTTTATAGAATGGAATAATAATGATATAAAGGTATATTATAATTACAGTATAATATCATATATAATATCATAGTTCCATACTTTATACGTCCCACATATGGTATTTAATGAATCAAATCACTTTGAGGGGGCGGTAGTCCGCACATCCTTAAATGAAGATATCGCGTATACCCATAATGGAAGCCATAAAGGTAAGACAAAAATGAAAAATACAGAATCATAAATAAAACATAAACATATTATATATCATATATAAAAATAGTGACATCCTAATGGCCACCCTTGAAGGTGTTAAATGAGTATTGAACAATCATCGTTTCGGGAGGCAGAATTTCACCATCCACGGAAACCGTATGTTCTTTAACCATTTGATGTAGTTGTGTGAGATTGTAGCTCAAATAAATCTTATAACAACATCCTAGTATATTGAAGATACTGGTGTTGTTACAAAATAAGTAAATAAAAAGAGTTTAGGGGGTTGGAGAAGCAAAATAAAACAAATGAACATGAGAGAGTGAATTACCTTTAAAAGTGTAACTCCTTTTGATTTGAGCCTAAAGGCTTCCTTTGAAAGGATTATGCCCAAAGGGAATCCTCTAGGATTAGGAGAGGGATGTGGAGAGAGTAAATGGGCAGGGTTTGGCCGAGCCAAAGGCTTGAGGAGTGTGTTAAATGAGGTAGAGGTGGGGGCCTTTTATAAGAGGAGAGGATGAGCACTTTTGGAAAGTAAAGAAATATTACTTTATTTGAAAATGAGTTTCGGTTTCAAAAGGTCCCACATTAATATAATTCGTGGATAAGGTGATAAGGCTTCTAAATCCACTCATCCAATAAGTTTTTGACATGTTTAGTTCATAGATTTTACATTATCTTTCCATTTTATTTAAATCCTCAAATAATGATGTCATCGCTGCATCATTATTATGTCATAAATAATTTAATTTATTTAATGTCTAAAAATTATAAAAAAAATACTATGATGTATGAAATATTTTTATCTTTCCAATGAATATTTATAATCAAAAAGATGATCTGTATAACCCCACTTAAAAATTGTTGTAGTAAAACATATCATGTTTGTGTCAATTTTACTTTTACATTAAATAAAATGTTATTTATGTCATTTCCCAACCAAAGTGGATCCATGGGGTCCCCATGTTGACCCATGGCTTGTCTTGGTCGGCCATGATACAACCAATGAGGTTAAGACATGTGTCAAGCTCATCTCATTTTATTAAAGCATTATTTTTACCTTAAACTACACTAATTACCACTAATCGCGATTAAAAACTTAATAAGTTACTATTCACCAAAAAAATTATTTTAATCTCATTGAACCACATTTTACTTCTTAATGACAACCATGTATGTCGGATTTTTGAAAATCAAAACACAATGATGGCAAATTTTCATTTAAACGGAAAATCAGTTTTTATAAGTACCACTTAGTGGTTTCACTATTCATCAAAAATTGAAGTTTTTCAGAAAAATACCAAAAATTCACCCTAAGCTATATTTGATATTCTGAATTCAAAAATGAAGTCCGTTTTACAAAATTCAAAACATATAAGTCACATTAATTAATTTAATAATTAATTCCCGCTGTCATGACAAATAGCGTGTTTTATGAAACAATAAGTATCAAAAGATTGACACTAGTTTAAGTCTGATTTCAAAGTGAAATTGATTCCAACGACCACTATTGGATTTAATGGTAAAAATATTTTCTAATTTCACTTTAAAACCAATTCAAAATATAATCTAATCATATAAATAAATTAGATTAAAAAGTGGTTTTGAATTAAAATACAACATTTTACACTATTCATTAAAAAAAATAACTTTATCGGAAAGATACCAAAAATTTACACAAAGTAAATTTTGATGTCTCGATTCTTAATAATAGTTTTATTTGGTCCAAAAATAATGTTTAAGAGTGAACAAAACTATATTTAATGACGGTTCTCCATCAAAAGGTGATAAGTGAACCTTTAGTGAAAACTAGGGCATATACGCCTAAAATTGAATTCTTTCCGTATTTTAAGCCTTTATCTTTTATTGTATAAATGTAAAAATATTTAAGAACATATATAATCATATTTTAGTTATTTCTATCCATTCCCGCCATTACAACGGCTACATGTTAACTACAATTTAAAATAATATTATTTTATTATTAGAGTGCAACGTAAGATTCCCAAGAAACTCGTTGTTGTGTGTTGGGTACGCCATCGAGCATAGCGTCCCCTTTAAAGTCATATTAATATTTTGTTCACAAATATGGATAAATATGAAAATGTCATATTCTTTATTTACCTGGGGTGTTACAGGAACCATCCCAATCAAGTCCATTCACTGTAAAACAAATCGACACCACCAGCTTAATGAAGACTCCAGTCAGCCGCATCGATCAATGCCCGCATGACCCAATCGTGACTAATGTCGGTAATCCATCACCGACCACTCATGGAGAAGATCTGAGGAAATACATGCGCCTCCTACCGTCAAGATCTCAGAATAGTCTACCAACTTTAGAAGATCCACCTCACCACCTTTCCCCACTACCATTTTGCCTTTTCCAGCCTTTTCCAGCATTGCCATGGCTCACCACCAAAAAAGCTCTCCGTTGTGCCACAATGATGATGAACTCCCCGAAGTATTGGCAATTCCGTCCATCACCCATACTCATGCTTCCATCGAGAACCGACCCCATGACATCACTGGCCTTCAACATCATCGGGGGATCTCTTCGTCAAGGCATCACACCAGGACCCCACACCCACAGGATCTATTGGCCCATAAGCAGATCTAGCCCACCCCAGATCTACCACACTGCTCATCGGTTGTTGTGCCCCACCATTAGGCCACCTTGTCACTACCACTTTTTCTCCCCACCATCAGGATCATTCACCAAGGTCTATGTCACACGTTTCACATAGCTTCTAGAACTCAAATGAGAACCAAAAACCACGACCGCTACCTAGATCACTGCCTTCATCGCATACAACCACCTCTATCTACGTCGATCTTTGAACAAAACTTGTCCTCCATCATGACCACTAATTTATTTGAATACTCCATCAATTTTTTAATTATATTTTAAAGTAAAGTGTTTTTAATAATATTATTGAACTTCTTAGTTTTTAATTTTAATTTTCAATGTTAAAATAATATTTTCATCATTTTTTAATTATCTTTTATGGTATTTCTATTCATCATAGACAATAACCCTTTATTTTTAGTATACTTCACTAGGGATATGTTGTAATGATACAATCCTTATAATTTATTTGGATGGTTTATGATTAGTTTGATAGAAAAAATTATTAAAATTCACTTTATTGATTAATTTTTTTTCATTAAATTTATCTTGAAATATTTACTTTCTTATGATCATTATACATTTTATTTCTCTTAAATATCCATATTCATTATATAATGGGTATGGTTATTTATTAAACTATATATAAATTTTACATATGATGTTTTACTATGAAATTTATTTCATTGATTAGGAAATTTTAATAAATCTGTATTCATTTCTCAATACAGATATTTTTTGATAAGGAATATTGATTCATGAATTAAATCAATCATTTGATACATGAGGAAAGAATTGGAAATAGAGTGACATATAGGGATAAAATTATATATTCCCTTGATGCATCAGTAGCCTCATGAGGTTAATCAATAACCTAGAATTAAGTGGGGTTTTAATATAATTTTATATAGTCATGTGAAAGGTCTTGAAAATATAGATACCATGATGTCTTAGATCATGGAATCCAATATTCTTCATTTAATTCTTTAATAAATGAATTATTATTATCCATGTGATTATTATATTAATATTATCTATAGAAGTTTTTTTCTCATGTTATTGATTAGATGGAATGCGTGTTCAGTTATTTAAAACTCTATAGTGATTATGACCTATGTAATAATGAAAGTAAAGTTAATGATTAAATGGAATGTGTGTTTAGATATTTACCTTTCCATATAGATTATGACTTATTTATTATGATATATTTATTCCTGATAAATTAAACTTTATATAACTCTTATTAAAATTTTTATCTCATCCATATTTTTTTCCTTTCCTGAGTATATGAAGAACGAATCACTAAATGAGTTTAAGGATGTAGAATATTTACATTTTTTTTGTAATTTATGTTTTTAATTATAATGACTAAATCAGGTATGTAACTAGTTTATAAAAAATACTAAACTATTCGATCCTTTGGGATGCGATCACCTGTGTCTTGTGATAATGTAATAATGTAAACATCGGATTCAGGATACTAGGGTCAAGGTCTTTATAGCCCTATTGATGAGTTAGCATGATGTAAGCTTTGTTGTATTACATATATTTTGTTTTATGTGTATGATTTATTGTGATGTCCAAAAAGTCATTAAGGATGGGTTTGTGTTCATACTTATGACCTTCTATAAGCGTGCATGGATGGGTTAGCATGCTTGTTAGGCCTTTCCATGAGAGTCTAGTGTTCTTGTTCTTGTTGGACCATGCCTTTAGAGGCATGGGTCAAGGAAAGACCTGGGGGTTAAGTCAGTATTTTTTTTGATTCGTATAATATAGACCTCCCTAGATTGGGAATGTATGGTTCAAGTCATAAGTATATAATACCATGATATATTACCTCCGGCATTGACTCGGGGTTTGGATATTTCCCCACACTGAATCTTCAGGTGTAGGATGGATATCATTTTAGTTTACATACTACCATATGTAATCATGTATTGGTTCATGTTATGGTATTATGTGACTTCATACTTCAGATACAATTCTAATGTAGGTAGGGTTAGGTGTTTTAGTTATCTATTTAGAACATGATGAGATGACTTTTATGAGTGTATTTTCATATTGTGTTAGGTTCTAGAGACATGAATACACCTCTTTATATTAATTTCATGCACATCCACTTGATAATAATAAAAATTATAATTATTAAGGCATTATGGGTTCTTATTGGGTCAATAGACTCACTCCCTTCTAATATAAATAACATGGGTTTTCATGTACATGGGTAGAAATTTATTTTTTATCTCAAGATAGAGGTATTTCATAAAGATGGATGCATGGTGTAGATCTTTTATGTTTGGAGGAAAGAAACTTGAAAAACTTATATATGATTTGGGTTTGAGAACATGTAGTTTTTTTAGTTTATATTAAGCATGTTTATAGAACAGTTGTTTCCTTTTAATATTTTACAAATGTTTTACAATTATCTACTTCTGCTACTCTATTATGGTTCATACATCATATAGACTAATTTCCATTCATTTATTTTGGATTTTGGGGACCTATTTGGATCCTTGTTTTATTTTCCATATGGTGTTGGGATATCTTCTATATAAATAGATCTTTTGGATTTTTTGGTATAATTGGGCATGCCCCATCAAGCATAATGTAAGAGAGAATAGTCTCCTGATGATTATGTTACAACCTCTTCTCTAGTCGGTTGCATTTGGAATATAGGAAGGCATTCTTGAGGTGTTATAGAGTTCATGTGTGGGTATCTTTAGGTCCAATTTTTATATAGAGTTACTTACCATACTTTTTGATACACCACCTTTGGTATTCACCATAATTATTTTTGGAGTCATCTTTTGATCAGAACCGGCCATCTAAAACATGCTTATGATGTTTTGGGGATGTATTTTAGTTTATATTTCAGTAGGCAATAAATATTTATATGAATAGGAATGTATGGAATATGGACTATAATTATAGGTAATGAAGTAGAGAGATTTAAAATAATAAGTTAATTAATGAATTATTTTTCTCAAGACTATGCTTTTTTTACTGTGATTAATAATATCATTCGATTATAAAATAAATATTTTACTAAACTTTAGACACTTCTAAAAATAAATGGTATCATTTCTATATTAATTCTATATAAATAATCTAAAATAGTTATTATTATATTAAATAAAATTTTGATTTTGTAAATTTATTTTTTGGTATGGAAATTATTTTTAATATTTTTAAACGCCTCATTATACTCATTTTTTCAAATGTTGTGGCTGGAGCCTCTTTTTTATGGAAACAAAGACCACTTTTATCGGTAGAGCAGACCCATTACATGGAATATAGGCCCAGTGGGCATTAAATCCCATTACAAGACCTTAAAGGCCCATATTTTGTGTCCCAAAGGACCTTTAATGAATGGTACTACTATTATACCTATAAGGCCCCAGCCTTAAACCTTACTTAATCTTGAGTTATTACAAAATTACACATTGAGGATCTTTTCAGGTTTAGAGTTTTAGAGAATTAGATCATGAAACTTGCATTACATTCCACATTTAAACAAAGTGGTTACATAAAAGACAAAATTCATTCTTCCCATCAACGGAAACCTATTTAAAATAAAACACGGATTCTTTCTTGACACATCCTTGACACTATCATCACATCATGTACCTTTCCCTTGACCTGTGAAAAACATTTCAAAAACTTGGGATGAGCATAAAAAGCTCAGTAAGGGTTATAAAAATATGGAAAGGAAACATGAGTTCATATATACATAAGAATGAAATCATACTTTACCCATAAAACATAGGCATATCAAATCATGAATAAATCATAGAAAACATAAGACATAAAGGTAACTTGAGGCATTCATAACATTCTTATGTAGGGAGTAACCCTCTTGGTTACTTTTGGAATACCCATCACAGTATATTCCCTAAAATCTCTTCGGAGAAACCTTAACATTTCACTCCTTCGCGTTACCCAATGCATTGGAGAGCTATATCGGGCTCACCCGCCCTTAGTTTATCACGGAACCACCAGTTCTTCATAACAATGCCCAAGAACCATAACATAATCGTATCACATAAACATGAATAAAGGAAACATAACATTTCCACATTTCAATCACAATATAACATTTTAGGATATTGAAATAATGAATCCATTCAAAAAGAAACCATTTCCAAAACCATTTAAAACATTTAATAAAGAGATTTTTGAATCAAAGTGTCCCATACCACCTTGAAGATTTTAACATTTTAAACCATTAATATCCATATAAATAAATCCTTAAAAACATTTTGAAAACATGGATATTAATAAGAACAAATAATTAAAACATTTAAAACGATATTTTGGTTAAAGGGGTTTTACCAAAATTAGAGACACTTGAATACAATAATCGAGGAATAACATTTAGTCAGAATTTTATAATATCATGAGAATAAAAGGATTCATGATATAATACTCCAAAGGACAGTATATACACCATATAAGAGTGAATTGGTGCATAACAACAATGAGCCCTCAATAGAAATGTCAAATGTGATGAAATCCCTTATAAAGAAGGTATCCTTAAATTAAGGACAAATAAATCTCAAAAAATATGTGTGACAAATATATATACACCCAATATAAGTGGATATTAAGTGTAAAACAATAAAAGGTCATTCACACATATTCAATGGATGACATATTCAATGACTACAAGTTGAACCCAAAGAAATCGAAATTGGGTTAAAAAGTTCCCTTGACAGCCTAACGGCATCACATCAAAATGAGTTGATGAGAGATAAAAAGTGTATCTCATCACTTGGACATAAAATTTACATCAATAAGGATGTATGAGAACATATCCCAACATAAAAATATGTAAATTAAAAGACCCAATAAAAGAAGTCTTTTAAAAAAGAGGAGGGTGAAAGGTTCCCTTACCGACTTGGGTATCTTTCAAAACATACACCCCATGAAAGAAAGACAATAGGTCATTGATGTAAATACTCATAAACGAAATTATATTACACAAAGAGTAGAATAATGGGCATTACATACACCACTCAATGGAATTTGTGGCAAATGTAGCATAAATCTCACGGGAATAAAAGTGAGATGAAAAATCCCTCACGAAAACTCGGCAGCCTAATGGCGCCACATAAAACTTCCGAATATGGATTGATGAGATCAAATAGGGTATCTAATCACATTACAATATAATGTACAGAAAGAGGAATATAAAAGAACATCCCCCAACATTACAAATAGGAGCTTAAAAGAAGTGACATAAAGGAGAGTACTTAAAAAGAAAGAGAGAAGTTAGATCTCTTACGAAAGTTCGGCAGCCTAACGGCGCCAATCAAAACTTCCAAAATGGATTGATGAGAGAGAACAGGGTCTCTCATCACATGAACATAAAAATTAAAGTAGGATTAATATAAAAGATCATCCCAATAACAAGAAAGATGAGCTTTAAAAGGAATGACATAAAAGAGTGTACTTAAAGAGAGGAGTAAGATCCCTTACCTCGGGTCCGACTTGACTCGATCGTTCTTTAATGCCCTGAATAATAAACTTGAGTTAATTTCCACTTTATTAAGAACCTTTTTCTAGTTCATTATTCCTATTAGATCACTTATTTCCATGTTATAAACATTATGTAAACATTTAAGTTAATAATGTTTGTTTTGTCGATATTTGGTTCTTAAGTCGAAAGTGGACTTCTTACCATTACATGTTGTTCGTGTGGTAAAATGTTTATTATATCCAGAATAATATTCATGATTTGGATATCATATATGTCATATATATCCAGTACATGCATGCATTTATAACATTACATAATCATTTAGAGGTAAGAAATGAAATGCACCGTTCATGGAGACGGTAAGCCGTACGTACGCATGAACGCTACTTTCATTTCTATTTCATATTTTATAGAATGGAATAATAATGATATAGAGGTATATTATAATCACAGTATAATATCATATATAATATCATAGTTCCATCCTTTATACGTCCCACATATGGTATTTAACGAATCAAATCACTTTGAGGGGGCAGTAGTCTGCACTTCCTTAAATGAAGATATCGCGTATACCCATAATGGAAGCCATAAAGGTAAGACAAAAATGAAAAATACAGAAGCGTAAATAAAACATAAACATATTATATATCATATATAATAATAGTGACATCATAATGGCCACCTTTGAAGGTGTTAAATGAGTATTGAACAATCATCGTTTCGGGAGGCAGAATTTCACCATCCACGGAAACCGTATGTTCTTTAACCATTTGATGTAGTTGTGTGAGAGTGTAGCTCGAATAAATCTTATAACAACATCCTAGTATATTGAAGATACTGGTGTTGTTACAAAATAAGTAAATAAAAAGAGTTTAGGGGGTTGGAGAAGCAAAATAAAACAAATGAACATGAGAGAATGAATTACCTTTAAAAGTGTAACTCCTTTTGATTTGAGCCTAAAGGCTTCCTTTGAAAGGATTCTTCCCAAAGGGAATCCTTTAGGATGAGTAGAGGGATGTGGAGAGAGTAAATGGGCAGGGTTTGGCCGAGCCAAAGGCTTTAAGAGTGTGTGAAATGAGGTAGAGGTGGGGGCCTTTTATAAGAGGAGAGGAGGGGCACTTTTGGAAAGTAAAGAAATATTACTTTATTTGAAAATGTGTTTCGGTTTCAAAAGGTCCCAAATTGATATAATTCGTGGATAAGGTGATAAGGCTTAGAAATACACTCATCCAATAAGTTTTGGACATGTGTAGTTCATAGAGTTTACATTATCTTTCCATTTTATTTAAATCGTCAAATAATGATGTCATCGCTGCATCATTATTATGTCATAAATAATTTAATTTATTTAATGTCTAAAAATTATAAAAAAAATACTATGATGTAGGAAATCTTTTTAGATTTCCAATGAATATTTATAATAAAAAATATGACTTGTATAACCTCACTTAAAAATTGTTTTAGTAAAACATATCATGTTTGTGTCAATTTTACTTTTACATTAAATAAAATGTTATTTATGTCATTTCCCAACCAAAGTGGATCCATGGGGTCCCCAAGTTGACCCATGGCTTGTCTTGGTCGGCCATGATACAACCAATGAGGGTAAGACATGTTTCAAGCTCATCTCATTTTATTAAAGCATTATTTTTACCTTAAACCACACTAATTACCACTAATCGCGATTAAAAACTTAATAAGTTACTATTCACCAAAAAATTATTTTAATCTCATTGAACCACATTTTACTTCTTAATGACAACCATGTATGTCGGATTTTTGAAAATCAAAACACAATGATGGCAAAATTTCATTTAAACGGAAAATCAGTTTTTATAAGTACCACTTAGTGGTTTCACTATTCATCAAAAATTGAAGTTTTTCAGAAAAATCCCAAAAATTCACCCTAAGCTATATTTGATATTCTGAATTCAAAAATGAAGTCCGTTTTACAAAATTCAAAACATATAAGTGACATTAATTAATTTAATAATTAATTCCCGCTGTCATGACAAATAGCGTGTTTTATGAAACAATAAGTATCAAAAGATTGACACTAGTTTAAGTCTGATTTCAAAGTGAAATTGATTCCAACGACCACTATTGGATTTAATGGTAAAAATATTTTCTAATTTCACTTTAAAACCAATTAAAAATATAATCTAATCATATAAATAAATTTGATTAAAAAGTGGTTTTGAAATAAAATACAACATTTTACACTATTCATTAAAAAAAAGAACTTTATCGGAAAGATACCAAAAATTTACACAAAGTAAATTTTGATGTCCCGATTCTTAATAAGAGTTTTATTTGGTCCAAAAGAATGTTTAAGAGTGAACAAAACTATATTTAATTACGGTTCTCCATCAAAAGGTGATAAGTGAACCTTTAGTGAAAACTAGGGCATATACGCCTAAAATTGAATTCTTTCCGTATTTTAAGCCTTTATCTTTTATTGTATAAATGTAAAAATATTTAAGAACATATATAATCATATTTTAGTTATTTCTATCCATTCCCTCCATTACAACGGCTACATGTTAACTACCATTTAGAATAATATTATTTTATTATTAGAGTGCAACGTAAGATTCCCAAGAAACTCGTTGTTGCGTGTTGGGTACGCCATCGAGCATAGCGTCCCCTTTAAAGTCATATTAATATTTTATTCAAAAATATGGATACATATGAAAATGTAATATTCATTATTTACCTGGGGTGTTACATCCTTCCCCCCTTTTGGGAATTGTGTCCTCGCAATTTTAAAATTGCGCTTGGAAACATCCTTGAACGTCCCACATCGGAGAAGAGTCGGTAAAAAAAAATCACTTTAAAATAAAGAAAGATAAGTATAAAGGTCACCCGAGTTAACCCATACTAGGATTCCAAGTATGAAAATATGGACATGGAGGAAAAAACAAAGGGTCATGTTCTGATGGAGAGTGATAGAAAACATGTTTAGGAGAAAGTTAACCACGAGAAAATCACAAACTTGTGATGGGTTAAACGGTATTCGATTCCCCAGTAGGAAAAGTTAATAGACAACATTTTTGTTTTAAGTTACTTTTTATTGAGGAATTTATTCATAAGGAAGCATAATCACTTATCATGTTGACTTTCAACTTTTACTAGATTCCTTAGTCAAACTCATATTTTTTCCAAAAGACGAGTATTTAGGGAGACTTGTTCGCATTAAGAGTACTATAATCAACTTCTAGAGAATCACCTAATCCCCAAAAGAGAACTATATACATCCCATGTTTTTAGGTTTTAACCAAAACCAAAACCAAAAAGGTTAGTACAAGATCAGATAATCCAGAAAAGGATAACCCCTTATAAAAAGAAAATCTATTCTTAATCTCCAAAATTTGTCCAATAAAACCCAAACTTCAACGAGGACCATCCGATAAACAATTTTTCCATAAAATTCTTCAAAGTAAACCAATATAAGATTGAAACCCAAATATTTGAAGGATTTAGTCACATAGTCTTCCAAGTTAAATCGTAACATTTATCTCCAAACAACATCAGTTGCTCCTAAAGTCTCACATTGAAAAGTAATTATCCTAATCACATATCCTCCAAAATCAACTTACTCTTAATTCATAAAATCATATAACTAAAAAGAATCAGTCAAACTAACCAGGGGCTTCACGTAGTCCAGTGGTAGGCGATAAATATCAGTCGCACTTTGGTTGTGGGTTCGATTCCCGCAGCATTGTCCGACGCGACGGGTTGTCACACGGTCTGCGTGTTGTCCTTTTTCCAAAACTATATAATTCTCAAATCATTACCCAAAAAGGGATAAATTCATCAAAAATAACCATAACATAATTTAACCTCAATTTTATCTCATGACTTTCACTTCAATCATAACATATGGTAACCCATAATTACCTCAAAAGTAAGGATCATATAAACCCAAATGGTTCTTTATAACAATGTCCACAAAAGAAAAGATAACTATTACTTGAATAAAATTTGCCTATATTAAACATCAGGGTTACACATAATATAAAAAGTCTTCTAATGTAACCCCACCATCAAAAGAGACTTAATACTCTTAATAATTTCACCCTAACTCTTGAAGCCCTTATATGTTGACATCTTACTCATTCAACATTCTTCATGATCCATTATCCATTCCTTTCCAACTTATTCCGAAATACCTCTTTCCTACAAAAAGAATCATGAATCATATCCTAAGATTGCAAAATAAGAAAACAATAGTCATGAAATAGTACATACCTTTGATTGGTCATTGTCAGTTTCTTCATCCTCAATTGGAATGGCATTAGGTATTGGTAAACGAATATTGGTACGCTCTTGGTGACCCCATTCACAAAACTTCTTCATAGGACATCTATTTGCATAATGACCATGCACACCACATTTAAAACATTCAATTGATCCCTCAGAAAGAACTTCTTTCCCTTTCCTCGAGTCAACTGGATGCTTCCTTTTTTCCATGGAAGGTTCTTGCTTTAGGACCTTCATTTCCACATCTATAGCATATTTCTGTCCCTTTGAAACATTTTCCTAGGTGTTTCTTTCCACATTTTTGACACATAGGTTTTTGAACACACTTACCTTTATGATTATTACCTGTACTTCCGTAGGGATTTGTTTCTTGCATATATGATGCCTTAGAGAAATCTCCAAGGTTTAGGTGGTCAATCATGACTCCAGATAGTTGGTTGAGGATAATCAAAAGAGTTCTCATTGCAGCTCCCATATCATTCAGTTGCTTGCTCAAAAAACTGTCACAGTTTCCTTCACATCCACTGTTACTTTGGTGCCTGCTAGATCCAGCCATTTACTAAAACCAAAAAGGTCAGTGTGAGTATATCAACAAAACCATCATGTACTAATGAGTAAGATAGACAATAAGATATACTTACTCATTCACTTTATCTAAAACTAAGACTCTTTCTGAAATCCTAACCATTATGGTAATTGTCAATTATGCTTAAAGAATACCCTAACCTCTAAAGTTATCTAAACCGACCTTTGATACCAACTATAAGGCCCCAGCCTTAAACCTTACTTAATCTTGAGTTATTACAAGATTACACATTGAGGATCTTTTCAGGTTTAGAGTTTTAGAGAATTAGATCATGAAAATTGCATTACATTCCACATTTAAACAAAGTGGTTACATAAAAGACAAAATTCATTCTTCCCATCAACGGAAACCTATTTAAAATAAAACACGGATTCTTTCTTGACACATCCTTGACACTATCATCACATCATGTACCTTTCCCTTGACCTGTGAAAAACATTTCAAAAACTTGGGATGAGCATAAAAAGCTCAGTAAGGGTTATAAAAATATGGAAAGGAAACATGAGTTCATATTTACATAAGAATGAATTCATACTTTACCCATAAAACATAGGCATATCAAATCATGAATAAATCATAGAAAACATAAGACATAAAGGTAACTTGAGGCATTCATAACATTCTTACGTAGGGAGTAACCCTCTTGGTTACGTTTGGAATACCCATCATAGTATATTCCCTAAAATCTCTTCGGAGAAACCTTAACGTTTCACTCCTTCGCGTTACCCAATGCATTGGAGAGCTATATCGGGCTCACCCGCCCTTAGTTTATCACGGAACCACCCGTTCTTCATAACAATGCCCAAGAACCATAACATAATCGTATCACATAAACATGAATAAAGGAAACATAACATTTCCACATTTCAATCACAATATAACATTTTAGGATATTGAAATAATGAATCCATTCAAAAAGAAACCATTTCCAAAACCATTTAAAACATTTAATAAAGAGATTTTTGAATCAAAGTGTCCCATAACACCTTGAAGCTTTTAACATTTTAAACCATTAATATCCATATAAATAAATCCTTAAAACCATTTTGAAAACATGGATATTAATAAGAACAAATAATTAAAACATTTAAAACGATATTTTGGTTAAAGGGGTTTTACCAAAATTAGAGACACTTGAATACAATAATCGAGGAATAACATTTAGTCAGAATTTTATAATATCATGAGAATAAAAGGATTCATGATATAATACTCCAAAGGACAGTATATACACCATATAAGAGTGAATTGGTGCATAACAACAATGAGCCCTCAATAGAATTGTCAAATGTGATGAAATCCCTTATAAAGAAGGTATCCTTAAATTAAGGACAAATAAATCTCAAAAAATATGTGTGAAAAATATATATACACCCAATATAAGTGGATATTAAGTGTAAAACAATAAAAGGTCATTCACACATATTCAATGGATGACATATTCAATGACTACAAGTTGAACCCAAAGAAATCGAAATTGGGTTAAAAAGTTCCCTTGACAGCCTAACGGCATCACATCAAAATGAGTTGATGAGAGATAAAAAGTGTATCTCATCACTTGGACATAAAATTTAAATCAATAAGGATGTATGAGAACATATCCCAACATAAAAATATGTAAATTAAAAGACCCAATAAAAGAAGTCTTTTAAAAAAGAGGAGGGTGAAAGGTTCCCTTACCGACTTGGGTATCTTTCAAAACATACACCCCATGAAAGAAAGACAATAGGTCATTGATGTAAATACTCATAAAAGAAAGTATATTACACAAAGAGTAGAATAATGGGCATCACATACACCACTCAATGGAATTTGTGGCAAATGTAGCATAAATCTCACGGTAATAAAAGTGAGATGAAAAATCCCTCACGAAAACTCGGCAGCCTAACGGCGCCACATAAAACTTCCGAATATGGATTGATGAGATCAAATAGGGTATCTCATCACATTAAAATATAATGTACAGAAAGAGGAATATAAAAGAACATCCCCCAACATTACAAATAGGAGCTTAAAAGAAGTGACATAAAGGAGAGTACTTAAAAAGAAAGAGAGAAGTTAGATCTCTTACGAAAGTTCGGCAGCCTAACGACGCCAATCAAAACTTCCAAAATGGATTGATGAGATAGAATAGGGTCTCTCATCACATGAACATAAAAATTAAAGTAGGATTAATATAAAAGATCATCCCAATAACAAGAAAGATGAGCTTTAAAAGGAATGACATAAAAGAGTGTACTTAAAGAGAGGAGTAAGATCCCTTACCTCGGGTCCGACTTGACTCGATCGTTCTTTAACGTCCTGAATAATAAACTTGAGTTAATTTCCACTTTATTAAGAACCTTTTTCTATTTCATTATTCCTATTATATCACTTATTTCCATGTTATAAACATTATGTAAACATTTAAGTTAATAATGTTTGTTTTGTCGATATTTGGTTCTTAAGTCGAAGGTGGACTTCTTACCATTACATGTTGTTCGTGTGGTCAAATGTTTATTATATCCAGAATAATATTCATGATTTGGATATCATATATGTCATATATATCCAGTACATGCATGAATTTATAACATTACATAATCATTTAGAGGTAAGAAATGAAATGCACCGTTCATGGAGACGGTAAGCCGTACGTACGCATGAACGCTACTTTCATTTCTATTTCATATTTTATAGAATGGAATAATAATTATATAGAGGTATATTATAATCACAGTATAATATCATATATAATATCATAGTTCCATCCTTTATACGTCCCACATATGGTATTTAACGAATCAAATCACTTTGAGGGGGCGGTAGTCCGCACTTCCTTAAATGAAGATATCGCGTATACCCATAATGGAAGCCATAAAGGTAAGACAAAAATGAAAAATACAGAAGCGTAAATAAAACATAAACATATTATATATCATATATAAAAATAGTGACATCATAATGGCCACATTTAATGGTGTTAAATGAGTATTGAACAATCATCGTTTCGGGAGGCAGAATTTCACCATCCACGGAAACCGTATGTTCTTTAACCATTTGATGTAGTTGTGTGAGAGTGTAGCTCGAATAAATATTATAACAACATCCTAGTATATTTAAGATACTGGTGTTGTTACAAAATAATTAAATAAAAAGAGTTTAGGGGGTTGGAGAAGCAAAATAAAACAAATGAACATGAGAGAATGAATTACCTTTAAAAGTGTAACTCCTTTTGATTTGAGCCTAAAGGCTTCCTTTGAAGGGATTCTTCCCAAAGGGAATCCTCTAGGATGAGGAGAGGGATGTGGAGAGAGTAAATGGGCAGGGTTTGGACGAGCCAAAGGCTTGAGGAGTGTGTGAAATGAGGTAGAGGTGGGGGCCTTTTATAAGAGGAGAGGAGGGGCACTTTTGGAAAGTAAAGAAATATTACTTTATTTGAAAATGTGTTTCGGTTTCAAAAGGTCCCACATTGATATAATTCGTGGATAAGGTGATAAGGCTTCGAAATCCACTCATCCAATAAGTTTTGGACATGTGTAGTTCATAGATTTTACATTATCTTTCCATTTTATTTAAATCGTCAAATAATGATGTCATCGCTGCATCATTATTTTGTCATAAATAATTTAATTTATTTAATGTATAAAAATTATAAAGAAAATACTATGATGTAGGAAATCTTTTTATCTTTCCAATGAATATTTATAATCAAAAATATGACTTGTATAACCTCACTTAAAAATTGTTTTAGTAAAACATATCATGTTTGTGTCAATTTTACTTTTACATTAAATAAAATGTTATTTATGTCATTTCCCAACCAAAGTGGATCCATGGGGTCCCCAAGTTGACCCATGGCTTGTCTTGGTCGGCCATGATACAAACAATGAGGGTAAGACATGTGTCAAGCTCATCTAATTTTATGAAAGCATTATTTTTACCTTAAACCACACTAATTACCACTAATCGCGATTAAAAACTTAATAAGTTACTATTCACCAAAAAATTATTTTAATCTCATTGAACCACATTTTACTTCTTAATGACAACCATGTATGTCGGATTTTTGAAAATCAAAACACAATGATGGAAAAATTTCATTTAAACGGAAAATCAGTTTTTATAAGTACCACTTAGTGGTTTCACTATTCATCAAAAATTGAAGTTTTTCAGAAAAATCCCAAAAATTCACCCTAAGCTATATTTGATATTCTGAATTCAAAAATGAAGTCCGTTTTAAAAAATTCAAAGCATATAAGTCACATTAATTAATTTAATAATTAATTCCCGCTGTCATGACAAATAGCGTGTTTTATGAAACAATAAGTATCAAAAGATTGACACTAGTTTAAGTCTGATTTCAAAGTGAAATTGATTCCAACGACCACTATTGGATTTAATGGTAAAAATATTTTCTAATTTCACTTTAAAACCAATTCAAAATATAATCTAATCATATAAATAAATTAGATTAAAAAGTGGTTTTGAAATAAAATACAACATTTTACACTATTCATTAAAAAAAAGAACTTTATCGGAAAGATACCAAAAATTTACACAAAGTAAATTTTGATGTCCCGATTCTTAATAAGAGTTTTATTTGTTCCAAAATAATGTTTAAGAGTGAACAAAACTATATTTAATGATGGTTCTCCATCAAAAGGTGATAAGTGAACCTTTAGTGAAAACTAGGGCATATACGCCTAAAATTGAATTCTTTCCGTATTTTAAGCCTTTATCTTTTATTGTATAAATGTAAAAATATTTAAGAACATATATAATCATATTTTAGTTATTTCTATCCATTCCTGCCATTAAAACGGCTACATGTTAACTACCATTTAGAATAATATTATTTTATTATTAGAGTGCAACGTAAGATTCCCAAGAAACTCGTTGTTGCGTGTTGGGTACGCCATCGAGCATAGCATACCCTTTAAAGTCATATTAATATTTTATTCACAAATATGGATACATATGAAAATGTCATATTCCTTATTTACCTGGGGTGTTACAATACCCATGCTGCTATAGTACCTGATACAGTGTTGTTGCCGCTACAGTTTTTTCTATAGTGACCGCCACTGCTACAGTGTTTCTAGTTTTATAGTTCTACTATAATACCACAACAATAACCTGAACCCAATATGTTTTGAACCCCCGTCCTTAATGTAGTATTATGGGGTTCTTACCACTAAGACAAACCCCAAATATACACCTTATTGTAATCATTATGTTCATTATAATCCAGAAAAAATATTTTGTAAATTATTGATTTAGTTTTTAATTGTTATGATTTCATAAAATGTACGATATACATAAAAACAACATTTTTATTATTCATTAAAAAATAAATATTTTTTGAAAAATATAAAAAATTAACTATAAGAAATTTTATTCATACTAATAAAAATAATGGAGTTTATATTAATTTTCTTTCATCAAAATAGGTAATTATAATTTTTATTTTATTTTAAAAAATATTTTTTTATTAAAAATAATAAAAATATTTTATTAAAAAAGTACACTTATACATAATTTGAATTGTATAACTCGAGAAATAATTTTATGATATTTTAATATTAATATTTAATTATTTTATTAAGTTAAAATATAATTATTTATTTTTTTAACTATTCTCAATGGTTAGTTACTATTTTACTGGATGGTTTTTATTTCTATGGCTAGTTACTATTACAATGTTTAGTTACTATTCTAATATTCATATAATATCAGTAATTATAGAAAATACCTCTTATTTTATTTATCATTCATTCACTACCATTCCTATCAAGGTAACATATTTTTAATTTATCAAATTTCAATTATATTTATAATATTTAGTTTCCATTTTAAAATGTTCTTCACGGGAGTGATAATTCATGCATACTATGATGCAAAATAATTTTAAATTCTAGTTATGTATTTTACTTTTGTTTATTATCCCATAGTATTGTTTTTAATTTTATAGATTATATATATTCTTCTCATGTAATGAATCACATTGGTGAAATAAAATGATGTTTATCTCTTTAATTTTTTCTTTTAGTTTATTGATAGTAATCTTTTAATTTTTATTATTTAATATTTATTAAATAATGATGTATTTAAAAATTTCATGAAAAATAATTAATTATCATAGATTATATATTCATATCATTAAAAATAAAATAATTGAATTCCATGAAACAATTATATATATAATTTAAGTATGAACAAGTAATAATTTTTTTATTGATAATATGGAATTTAACATTTTTTCATGCTAAAGCTGTAGTTAATGTATGTAATATTGGATTATTATGAGGATGAATTTAAAAAAATTACTTTGGTTTATAAGTGAGACTAAGAACATAAAATATGGTCTTTCATGGGATGACCACCTCCCATTATTTTGGTTTTAGAAAATACAACCCATTATAGTTAATGATCATCACCATATTTTTACAGACGAGACAAGTTAATGAAAAATACCATGAGAGGAAATGTATAAACAAAATTATAATGAGTGCTATGTTTATTTATTTAACTATAAAATATATTTATTTACTATATATATTTATTGGTGATACTATGTTGATGGGTCAATATTTTTTTATGCTTGCAACATAAGAAATTTCTTTTGGTTGTAGATTCTTGTCCGCTACAACTTCCCATGGGCGTGGAGGTGAATAAATGGATACCTATACTCTAGTGACCCATTATAACCATGAAATAGTCCTATATACCTAATTAAATATCACTAAAACCATTCCCTTACATGATGAATATTAACATCTTTTTTACAACCCTACATCTTTATCATCAGATGGTTAATTCTATGGCATTGGAATATATACCATAATGTGTGATCCTAATAATCCCAATGACTTAAGAGAACCTTGAATGGATGACGTTGTGAAGTCCTCCACTATACTAGAGGGATATTTGGTGCTATGTATCCCCCATCACTACTTCTAACCATTTTGGAATCCACTGTCTTACACTTGACACCACCATACTTCTACACTAGGAGAACATTGAATAGTTTTCACCTATATCTATCTAATTATAGTTGAGTCAGCTTGGAGGGATTCCATTAAAAATGATCATTACTAATGGATTATAGATACACAATACCAATAAATTATTTACTATACTCCTTTCATAATAATCTAAGCTCTAACACATAGTTTGAGGCCATCTTTGTTGAAATATGACCTCATCTATTGGGAAATTACTACTCCTATTGTTTCTGTAGTGAATGTTTGAGAGTGAAATGTAAATTTTTATTGGAGGAAAAATTTTCCTACCATAAATTCATCATTGTTACCATAGGATGATTAAGTCCCTATAAAGCATAACACCCACAATGTAGGTTAAAATACCTTCATTCCAGTAACCTAGAGCTAGTGGTTATATTATTATAATTGTATAGAATACATATATCACAATACAAAGGATTAAGTAGCTTATCTATTTCAGAAACTTTGATACATAAATGAACACTACATTACATTGGAATTTTATGGTTCATCAAATGAATACATGAAAATTTAATAGTTATCCTTTAAAATCCACAATCCAATTACAGTAATATTTGTGGTTTCTAGGGGAAATGAGAGACAACATTAAGGTGTGGACTCAGATGCTCAATAACGGGTATCATACAATAGAATATACCATACATAATCATGGAATAAATAATATTATAAGAATAATTAAATTTCATAAAAAATGGATTTATGAGCATAATATATTCATTGATAACATAATAAATAAATTCTTGTATATGAATATCTGGTCTCATGGTCATAGAATTCATAATGTCATACATAAACATACTTACAAGGCCTAATTCTAGGAAAACATATATTAATGGGTAAGTATTAACAAAATTACAAACTAGTTTATCTCATTATTCATACCAATACATTGATAGTATATATAATTCTAGTCCCCAACTATAACATACCATGTCTAATATATCAATTATATAATGATAATAGTAAAAAGTAAAAAACAATTCCCTAAATAAGATCATATATAATAATGTATAAGTAACAAATAGGTATCAATACAAAAATAAATGATATAATGAATTTCAATATTTCCCCATTTAGAAGAATAATATGGATATATATGTGAATATAAAAAAATCAGCAAATAAACTATAATATATTCACAATGTAATAGAAAGTACATTTATTAATAGAATTATAATGAAATAATGCAGCATGATACATTCATTGTTCAATGATATCAACACCAGTTAGTTTGAAATAATATGTTCTAATCCATTATTATGGTTCATAAATATCTTCTGAATCATAAAAATCATATCCATTGAGAGAATTAAACTTGATATCCAATTATGTTGTTTTTTACACCAAGTGAAGATCTAGTTAATACAAAATCAATAATTTTAGGATTATTACCCCTAGGTGAATTTGAGTGAGTAACTTCATCCACATTTAGTATCCATACATAGACATCATTTAAATGATACCATAAATTCTTTACTTTACCAAATTTTAGGTTGTTTTAGATTCATACATTTGGTTTCCACTAATATTTGATCACAATAACAACTTATACAGTTAGTATAATGAAATAAAATGGTTATTTATCATTAATAATACGATAAAAAATTATAAAAAATGTATCATAATTATAATTTATATTGAAATTATAATAAATTTGATATTATTACATGAATAAATGATTAAAAGGGATTATGGGACCTTATATATTCATAATAATAGAATAAGGAATGGTTATAATGAGAGGGAATAAGTAATATCTCATTAAAAATATATAAAATAGATTCCAATACCATGGAATTACATGAATTTAAATATTCAATATTGAATTTAAGTAATATAATAACAAAATGATTGCAATATAAAATAAGAAGACGAGGATTGTATACCCTTACCATGAAAGGTAGATTCCTAATTATTTATAGTAGAACTTTAGGACCAAAGAAACTACTTGAGAGACACTTAAGAGAAAGAAAGTTAGTATATCTATGATGAAAAAATATCTTGTGAAGATAAATTGTATTATTGGAAGGTATTTATACTAAATGGGAGGATTTTTTTATTAATTTTAATTTATGGGCCACAAAAGATAGGTCAATAAAAATAATAATATCATTTTTCTCCCCATGGTTTTACCCCATGTAATTTATTATGAAGGGCCTAGTTTTTTGAATTTCAATTATTTAATAAATTAAATCCATTAAAACACATTATTTTGGATGAGGATATGATTTTTATTCATAATAGATAATATTTTTAATCTTTAAAATATTCATGAGGTTTTGAAATATTATTTATAGGATTTTAAAGTTAATTTATTTAATTTAAAATAAATTATTTTAGTAAATAAACTATTTCTTGGTTGATAAACCCTATATATTACTCTGTATAAATGATAATTCATTATGATGTCATAATAGTTACCCTATATTCATACCATACATCACTCTTTACCAATAGATTCATTTATATTAAAAAATTAAGAAAAAATCACCATTGGCTAATTTCAACATGTTGATTCAAATTAATGAACTTTTTTATGAAAATAATTCTCTATCTTTATATAATTTAATTTTTAAGAAAAAATGATGCGCATTTCAAAATAAATAATTTAGTGCATAAATTTCAAACACTCATATCATTTTTATCCTCAAATGCATATATGCAATTTTAAAATTTTTCCTCAATATATATATATATATAATTAATAATTATATTATTGAAAAATTATTTTATGGTATTGGTTTTAGATTTTTTGTAAACATAATTTCCAAAATTTTAATTATATTATAATGTATTCTACTATTATTATGAAATAATAAAATTCATATTGGGCCATAATTTTTTGTGATGAAATATTTTTTTAATAGAGTAAAATGTATATTATTATACAAATCTCCCTTGATCATTGTAGCATCATTCATGGAGTTCCTAGCCATGATGTTGTTAATAAACCATGGATGGGTGTAATTACATTTTAATGTAAACAATTTGAAAACAATCATCTGTAGTAAGTTTTCATTATTCTCTTGATAAAAATACCAAACAATGGTAACAATATGATCTTAGTTCACATTGAAACCTCTATTCCTATACATAACTCACAATTTATCATCAAAATCCTATCATAGGAGGAGATCTACATTATCATTGAATTCCTTTTTAAATATATTTCCACAAGATATGTAACCCCTATTTTTAATAGGGTACATTAATTTATGTTTTGGAATATTTTAAATAGTGTTTTGAATATTATGAATCATTATCATAGATCAAGGATATTTTTGAGTTTTTTGGTGTCTTAAACATATTTTTTGGGTGTTTTAGTATACACCATGGGTAGGACCATAAAGTATAATAACCTATTTTCAACCAGAAGAACACCTTTGTAAAACATAAAGGAATAACGTGCCCATGGATAAGTATGGTATCAAGTGTGTAATGATGCAAGTCAACCTATGGAACATGACCATAATAGACTCACCACATCATGGTGGATGGTGTGGTGAATCTTGAGTTAGAAAGTAGTTAACACCATGCTATAGTGGGTGATCATGTCAGGTTTCCTGGGCTGGGTGTGTTCAAGGCCACAACGACCATGATGGGGCTCACCATAATGTTGTGATGGATGTTTCAGAATTTGAAACACCCAATTAATCCATTAATAACTTAGGGGAAAGTTATGAACTGTAATATTTTTTTGACCATTATGATGGGATGGTTAATGTGTTATTAACACATTATTCCCTCTATTAATCAATTCAACCCTCCTCTTGTTTGTTCCTTGGGTCCAAACAATCCTTAGGTGAGATTTGGATGACCCTTATTATTTTTTAAGGTTTCCTTGTTCTTATAATAAAATCCATGTTTTACCTTTCTAGATGACCAGACATTAGGTAATATAAGGTCGTTCTTGTTGATCTAGACATGTGGGGATCTCAACATCTTTATCTCTATTCAATATTTTATGGTGTGACGACTTCTATCCCATTGACCAAAACTAAATCTACCATTAAAAATGGTTGTTTTTTGGTATGTTTATGTGGAACTACCTTCAAATAAGGATTCACAACTTGAATCTATTTCTCTAACCCCTTTCACATGGGATTGGAATAGGTTCTAGGGACCCTTGGTTAGTGGGTTTGATTCGATCAGTGTGTGGGAATGATTTTGCAATCAACTCTTGGAAAATCATGACATTAATGTTAATGCATTTGAGGTTAAAAGATCCATAACATATAGGGACCATGTATATAATTGTTGGAATGATAATATTTTATTTTTTTTATATTCATTAATACCCATGCATGAGTTTCATCTCATGTGTGTTCATGTGTAGCCCATGAGACCAATGTTTTGATATTGATCACATGTGTACATGTGTGTATCCTTAAGACCCATGTTCAATTTTGATCACATTATTGTGTGAATAGATAATTATATTCATGATTGATATGTTATGTTGTGCATATATGTGTTATATCCTTCTATGTGTGAATGTATGGCCTTTAGTGGTTTTACTTTAGGCAGTAAATGACTGATGGACCATCTTGGCTTGGTAAAACATTAGAGGGGGATCATGTTCCACATTTACTAATGGTAAAAATGGATTGAGACATATGGTAGGGGCGTGATTACCTTTAGTCCTAACCCAATCCATTTCTAGGATATGATATCCATGTTGCTCTACTTAAGGTAGAGATGGGGTAAGATGGTCATGTGGCCTAACCCACTATTGAGACGGGGCTTGAAAACATTATGGACAGCCTCAAGACTCTTTAGCTTTGAGACTAGTCATATATATATAAGGTGTACCTATGTATAATCACATTTCATGAAATTTTTAGGACTCTTCTTATATAATGGTTCTAAAGTAGGTGTGGTTAGGTTTCATCGATATTTGGTTAGCACATGACTGCTCGACACATGATTGATTATTTTTTCTTATGCATTTTACTATTATCATGTCATAAAAAACATCTTCATGTGAACATATATTATTTACCCATTGGTGGTTCTTTAATTTTATTTTATAGTCACACCCTATAAGGGAATCTAGATTCATTTGCAGACATCATGATTATAAATCCATGAATGGGAAATTGTCAAATGACATGGAGCTAAAGTGACACAACATAAAGTTCAGAGGTAGTTCCAGGATGAACTCCTCTATGATGCTCAAATTTCGTCCTAAACATCCATATTTTCACTTATAATATAGTTTTACCTACTACTTTGTGGGTCCTTGGATTATTACATTTCATGAATTGAGATTCAGGTCATGCTATCTATTATATCATTATTATCATAAACTATTACATGTCCCTTTATGTTTAAATTATTATATATATATAATTATGATGTACATCATTTGATACTAAGAATATTTTCTCCCCAATGACAATGTTTATACCCTCACTACTAGTCAAAAACCTTCCATGTACTGGGAGCCATGCTTGGGGTCATGTGGCACTCCAACCCATACTGGGTGATTTTGGCCAGGGTGTTATAGTGTATTATCAAAGGAGGTTATCTTTTTAATTTATTATTGTCTATGTTGGGGAAAATTAGAATGGATATAGGTTGTGTGGAACTTAGTAATAGGATACATTCCAGTTCATGGATAGCTCTTAAGTTATGGACTTTTGAGTAACCGATGACGGGACTATTGTTGGAGTTGTTTCTTTATGATTTTATGCTAAAAATTATAGCGATTTTCTATTCTAGTTTATGCAATTTGGGTGTGCTTATTCATCATTAATAATAACATAAGAATGTATTCCATATAAATAATTATTTCTTTCTATCCATGTTAGTTCATTTAAATCTCATGATCTATGTAATGTTCTTCTATGATATACTATGATGACATTTAGATTATTTTAACTTGAGAATTCTTATTGTTATATGTGTATTTGTTTGAATAAATTTAATTTATATAGAAATTGTTTTTATCCTTGGGTAGTATAGAAACCCAAGCCTTTTACACCTATTATTATATGATTTTTAATGTAAACATATATTACTTGCAACACATAGAATATAAGGACTAGTGTCTTTGGAAGACTATGTTCATGATACATCAAAAGGAAACTAAAACTTAGAAACATTATTATATTACAAATAATGAGATTCTAAATCCATTTTATCACCTAAAACCTCATCAAATAACCAGAGGAATACATAATATAAAAGGGTGAGCTAAAAATAGATATAATGGAATAAACATGATAAGGAAACATAACTTGTGATTCAAAGGAATAACATAATAACATAAAAGATAAGGATCAAGAGTAATCACATGGGATCATAACATAAAAAAATTAATATCATAAGATCATGGAATCATAGGAAATATGGGAAATATATATATAATTCCATAAACGTGAGTCAAGGATAACTACCTAGACAATATCAAATGGTGTAGAAAGTCCCATAATGTATTATGTTTACTCCCTAGTCCCATACATGATGCCTCATGAAACTAAAGAGTTTTACCAATTCATTAGAGCACTATATGGGTTCACCCATCATAATATATTCATGGTTTATGTGTTCTAAATGAATGAAATCAATTATATGGTATAACATAATAATTACCCATGGAATGAAAATGGGTTGCATAATCATGCCTCATATCAGAATCAAATGAAATTTCATAATGAAGGAATTTGAGAAATTGAAAAAAGGAAAAAATTACACTATCAAATAAAGGGAGAATAATCTTGGTATACATTTTAGAGAAATATATAAATTATTTATAAACAATACATAATATAAAAGGTTTCCATTTTTGATGAATATTTATTTAAAATATTACATATAATATTTCTTGGTTAAAATACACATTTCACTTTGAAATCACTTCACCAAAATAAAATTTTTAAAAAATATTATAGAAACAATTTTCAATTAAAAATAGAACCATATATACTTATAAAGGAGGCTTCAAATAATTTAGTGTTCATGATGGTGGGTAATTCCATACATGTCGTATAAGTTTAAAAACATTCATGTGACATTGATATAAAAAGGTTAAAGAGTACATCATTTGGAAAATGAAAATAACATTCCTTTAAAATAATTTTTTAAAAATTAAAACATGCGTAAAAAGTTATTTAATATATATTTTTTAAAATGTTAAAAATATTCTTGAAAATATTTTTAGAAATCATGGATATGGAAGAAAATGGGTTTTCGATCGAAGAATGAAACAAAGCCAGCTTTTTTTATAATAATTGTCTCAAAAATTTTAAGTACCATGGAGAGGAAAATAGTAATATTACTTGAAAATTTCATGAATATATAGAGGAGAAGAAAATAGATTGGGTTTAATATAAAAATATAAAAGAATTCCTCCAAGGTAGACTTAAACATAATTAATCCTTAATAATGACGAGATTACGAAATAAACCCCTACCACTTTGGTAACCATTAAATAATAACCACCATGAAATAATAACATAAAATTAATCTTTAAATACCACGAAGATAAATATATTATTAATATAACATTAAAAGGGTCTGTATATATAACAAAAAATGAAGTAAGTGGTGAATATGGCATATAAATCACAAATGTAAAAGTGAGATGAGAAATCCATTACCTCGAATCCAAACATTTCATGCATATCCTTTATCTCATCTATAATAAACTAATATCAATTATGTTTTTCCTTAATAACCATTTTAAGGTTTAAAACCTTATACTTAAACCATTTACATCATTTATTTTATTGAAATATTTAATTACCTATTTAGTTATTCCCATGTCGTGTGTTTGACCACGCTCAGTTTATAATATTAAAACAACATTGGTGAGTTGAAAGTGGTCAAAGGGTTCATTATTTCATCCTAAATAGATTAATAATCATGAAATAATTTTAATTTTTATATATCAATTATACTTTTAAACCAAACCATGAAATATGGTTATGAAAAATGAACTATATTATAATCATGGAGATGGTAGGTCATACGTACGCATGCGTAACATTTCTGTTTTTTAATGACCATAATGAAAATAAGATAAGTGTTATTTTAAGATAATAAAATTATAATTATATAATAAATATATTATTATTTTTAAATATAATTACATATACCATCCATGACATGGTAATAAAAAAACAATCACATCGCTTCATGAGGTGGTAGTTCACCGTACACACAAACAACATTATCTTTTTTTTCAATATATGTGATATTTTAAATTTAAAAAATTAATAATATTTAATTAATATCATATATAAACATTAAATACATTATAATTAAAATATTTTAGAGAATATAATGGAAAACGAATACATCGGTTCGCGAGGCGGTAATCGGTCGTACACATGAATGACGATTTCATTACCCATTTGAATGAAGTGGATATAGATTTAAGTTACTACAATTACATAATAAAATCTTAGTATGTGGGAGATATTTATGTTATTATATCATCATGATTTTTTAATATTTAAAGGATGTGGATGAAGAAATAAAATAATTATTTCTGGTTAAGAATGATACAACTTATTCGGAACACCTATTTAGGATTATACCTAAACCCTCACTAGATTTGATTTATGATAAAAAAGGACTCTAGGATGTGAGGATTAAATTATGGAAGGAATTTGGGAAGAAAATTTCTAAAATATAAGGCTATTTATGTGTGTAAAAGAGAGGAGAGTAGGTGTCCTTTATATGTGGGGGAGGGGACAAACATGGAATTTCTTAAAAGAAAAACATTCAGAAAAGTTTTACAGAGACCAAAAAGCTCCAAAATTTATAATTATAAAATATTAGATTATATAATGTCTAAATATGGCCATAAAATAGTATTTATACAAATTTTAGGTCATTTTAACCTTATCTTATTACTTTAAACCCCAAAAAACCCATTTGAACTTTAACTGTGATAATTGTGTTATATTGTTTTTACTATTCATTATGACGAAAAATTAAGTTAAATTTATTTTAAAATAAAAATTATTCTAATTAAAAATATAAAATCTATTTTTAAAAATTCAATTTACATAAGTCGAAGATTATAATTTAAATTTAAACTTGGAGACGAGATGAAAAAAGGTTTTCCAAAGAAATGTTTTTCATAATTATAAAAAGTTTAATACCAAAATTCAACATGAAATTGATCCCAATGACCTAAAAATGATTAATCATAAAATATTTAAACTATTTTTTTAATATAAATTATAAATGATTTAAAAAAAATATGGTTTCCATAAAAATCATTATTTTTATTTATTCATTAACAAATTTAACATTTTAGAAAAATCACCAAAATTCACTCAAATATATTTTTGATGTATTGATTAAAAAATGATGTTAATTTTATAAAATAACATTTATAAATTTTCTATATTTTTATTATAATACTTTATTTTAAAAAATAAATAAAAATAATTTTAATGGAAACATATTTTTGTAAATTAAAATATCATTATTAAATGATTAGTTATTTTATATTAATAATTTATTAATATATTTATATTGAGTAATAAATTTGTAAATATTTCATAAATTAGTTAATAATACTCATACAAACAAATTTTATAGATAAATTATAACAGTAATAAATTTTTCATGTCATTTAAGCTTGGTGTTGCATGTCATATATTCTAAAAAACATTATGTTCCTTTAAAATCTTGAATTGTTACAAGTATAAAAATATGGGAGACGCCTTATTGTTAAAGTTATCCTCTAATTATTAGTTTTCCATATAAATCCCTTGTGTGTGATTATAAAATGAATAAGTTTTTTTTCTTAATGAAGCTATTATAAATGCTCTAAAAATATTTTAGATTTTAAAAAATTCCACCTAAAAGAGGTCATATGGGACCACTGGTGGAGGTGGGTTAGGATAACCACAATAGAGATAAATATATTATCCTTCCACAAAATATATAGGAATATTAGGCTAAAAAAGATCCTGTACATTCTCCAGTGGTTCAGATGATTAATCTGATATAACCCAAAGTGTACTAATTTATTCATGTTCAAGGGAGAGGAGCTCCCAGGACAATGTTTTATTATGAACAAGTAATCCATATACTATATCCTATAGACTTATAGTGAAATAGATTCCCTCATTATATTGAGTACTGGATTGATAGTATCGATGGGATCATTGATTCAATTGACACCTTAGAGGATTTATAGGGAATGTTAACTGCTTACATTTTTTAGGGATCCACCGACATGTGGTGGAATACAATGAAATAGGTGAGAGTATGTTAGAGTATCACATGGGTGACGATTAAATACCTCATCATTTGGGAGTTAATTTTGGGTATGCTGAAGTTGGATCATTCTCAAAAGTTTACGGTGCATCAATAGGCATAGATTTCTATGTTTTCATACTCCATGTGTTTCATGGAGTTACTTCACTTCACATATATTATGGTTAAAGATGAAACAAAAGAGTACAAAATGTTCAAGGTAAACTTATAACTAGATTATAAATATTATTATCAGGAGAGAGATTGATTATTTACACCAGTATGGGGTCCCTTCCTGATGATTGTATGCTTATTGTTAGAAATGATTCCCTTGGTATTTATTACTTCTTCCCCCCTTGATCCTCTATGACCTGGGATGTTTTTATTATTTCTTGTTCTTATTGAATAAAAAGTGAAATTTCAGTCAAAGTTAAGCTATAATGGTATGATATTTGACCTAATGACATATCCAGAGGTTTTTTTCATGGCCATGATGATTGAAAAGGGTTTAAAGGAGGAAAAAGTTGTATGTTTTTGCTTATTGATCATAATACCAATGAGTGGGTTCTCACATGATTTATTTGGTTCCTCTTCTGGTGTTAAAATGAATAAGATTGAGGTTTTCAGTAGGGAAATAAAAGGAAATTAGATAAAGGTAGGGTTTCCTTTACCCCATCTATGATAGGATGAACCCCCATCTATTTAATTAATGGGAAGAGTGTGTATTATCAAAAATATCCCCTTACCTAAGAAATACTTTCATAGGTGTGTAATTATAGGGAAACATAATTAGTTCTATTTGAGGTTGTTTCAAATCGGTTCTCACAACAGTGCAAGGAAAATGCAGACTTTGACATAAAGATTTAGTCAGTGTCCACTATAACATAATCTTTCCCCATACACTTTAGTGAACCATCTGAGTTAGAAACCATAGGGGCATACATGTGTTGCTAAGTCTTGAAAAGGTTATATTGTCAACAAAATTCTACCTAATGGTAGAGATTATCCCTTGACTGTAACTCCATGGACCGATAAGCCTAGAGATGATGAATTTTTTAATTACATCAGCATGATTACAAGGAATCAAATACCAATGAAATGATTAGTTTAGAAGTTTTGGAAATACATATTACATACATGATACCCATAATAAATTGGTAAATAGAGAATACAAACATGAAATATAAAAAAATGAAAAAATAGAATCCTAGAAATATTATTCAAATATTTCTTCTTCATAATCAGGGGGAAGGAAACATAATAAGGGTGAGCTCAAATTCTCATTAAGGGCAAGTAAATTAGAAGAAATAAGAAATTGGTGAGAATAATCAACATAGAAAGGTAAATAACTGATAACACATGCCATTAAAACAACTAGATAAGTAAATATTAATATGTAAAGGTTAGAAACTGGAACACATTCCATTTAATCAATAAAATTATAATGAAATTCCTCCATAGATATAGCAACACAAAATCTCATGGATAAAAATGATAACTGAAATGAAGGAAATTATTTAATATTGGACGTCATATATTTGGCACATGAACCACTATACCATCAAGATCTATTATCAAGATAGTTTATTTTTTTTGATTTGACCAAATGATTCGTCTCATGATACTACCAATTCATCAAGGGGCTATCTATAACCAAGAACCACCCATGTCTTCTAGTCCAATGCATTCCTCATATATCAAATAATCTATTTAATTAATAAAAAACACGCCTTATCCTAAAATATATGTATTTAATAAAGGATAAAAACTTATCAATAATTAACTAGTGGAGGATATGTAACAAAAAGGGTTTTTAATGTTGATTATTAGAAATACCATTTAAATATCATTAAAAATATTCTTGAGGAAAAATAATAATTAAATATTCCAAAGTGTCCCATACCACTTTGAAACATTTAAATCACAATACCTATAAAGGAATAAAATTAAATGAAACTTATAATATCACGAGAATAAGTATATTCATGATATAACATGTAAAATGTACTTATATACAGAACAAAAAAGTAAATTGGTTCATAATAACAAATAATTCTCAATGGAATGTAAATTGAGAAAAAATCCGTTATTTTGTGTCTGACTTATCATGTTTGTCTTTATATTTTTGAATAATAAACTTATGTAAATTATTTATTTTATTCAAAAAAAAATCATGTTTATTATTACATTTAATTCACTTATTATAATGTTTTAAACTATGATTTAAACAATTTAGTTTACATTGGGTGTTTTTGACCATATTCAATTTTTGTGTCAAAAATGACTATTGTAGGTCAACTATGGTCAAAGGGGTAATTATATAAACAAATAAAGAATAATAATAATGAAATAATTATCATATTTATACTTCCATGATACCTTTAAAACCAATCATGAAATAAGATTATGAAAAACGAACCAATGTTATAATCATGGAGACGGTAGGCCGTACGTACGCATCAGTAACTATCCCTTTTTCAATGATAGTTATAGAAATAAGGTAAGTAACACTATATATTTTCATAATTATAATTATATCATAAATTATATTTTATTTAATAAAATATAATTATATATATAATTCTTCTTATGTAAAAGGAATGACATTGTGTTGAGGAGGCGATACTCCGTACATCCACGATCAATGTTATCACTTTTTAGTGTGTGAAAAGGGTAATAAAGAAAATTAAATAATATATTTATAGAAAGGTAATTATTTTATTAATATCATATATATGTTATTTATGTCACATATTTTTAATTAAAATAATCTTTTCTACGTTCCATGTGTAGTGTGAACGAATCACATAGTTTTGAGGATGCGGTAGTCCACACTTCCACAAATGATGTTATCATATTTAAACAAAATGGAAAGTATAAGGGTATGTGTTATAAAATAATTAAATAAGAATAAATACATATTAAATATTATATATAATATTTATAAACATAGTGTACATCATAATTCCCAACCATGAAAGGTGGTAAAGGGAAAACGATCAATCATCGCTTCGTGAGGCGGCAGTTCTCCATACACAAAAACTGTATGTTCGTTACCAATTAGATGGAATTGTGTGTAAGTTTAGGTAGAAAACTTAACATAAAAAATATAAGAATATTTAGGATACTTAATTTTCTATATAATCATGGAACAAGGATATTTTAGGGTGTGGAGAATGGAAATAAATCTAAAGAGTTTGAGGAAAGATGTTACCTCTTAATCAGGTAACTCCTTTTGGTTTATACTAAAAGGATTCCTTGGATGGATTTACTCCAAAGAAAATGCTTCTAGATTTAGGTTAAGGATTCATAGGAGATATTTGGTTAGAATTGGTCGAGCCAAAGTGGCTTGAGAGGTGTGATGAAGTGGGAGGAGAGGAGGCCTTTTTATAGTGGAGGAGGAGTGACACTCTTCTAAATACCAAAAGGTATACATTAATGGGAGGTCTTCTTTACACAATGTGCCTAAAAAATGGATAAATAATAGTTTAAATAAGAATCATGGCCAATAAAAACCTCCAACACATAAAAATAAGGTCATCTTAAAAATTTGGATCCTTAACTTCTACGTTTCCTCAATTTTATCATTTTGGTTTTTATTAAAGAAACTAGTTTTCTAACCAATGTAATTTAACAATTAATAATAAATCAAAGTGAGATTTATAATAAAATATAGATACACTAAATTATGAATATTATATATAATTTAAAAAATAAAAATCTGACGTGTGTTGGAAATTAATTTTAAAACAAGTACATGCAACGCATAAAAACGCAACTTTAACACGGACCAGGCTAATGATGTTTTTACAAACTATGGGTCAATGGGTTAATTATAAAATATAATTTTGTACATTAATAGAAAATATTTATTATTTATTAACACTTAAAAATGACTTGGAATAATATATAATTTCTATATATTTGAAATCATTTAATAAAATATATTTTATTATAAAATAACATTAATGTCGATTTTGACATTATTTATTTACTTTTAATTTAAAAATATTAAAAAAAACATTGGAATTAAAATATATTAGGTTCACATCTATGAAAAATTATACATTTATGTACAAAAAAATTAAAGACAATAATTCAAGTAATTTGTTTCACTTTAAATATTTATAGTATCATTTATTTTAGTTTATTATTAACTAAATAATCACTAAGTTGGTATTTTTTAATAATTTTAAGTAACTAATTCATCTATAAAAATTAATGATAAATTATAAATATAAAAAACTTTTATATTTAAAAATTTTATGTATAACTAAAAATATGATGTTTTTTACATATATCAATGTTTTATAAATGTTAAAGGTAAGGAATGTTTCCTTTTTGTCTTTTTCCTTACCTAATTTATCATATAGGAAAATTTCATGAAATATGATCCCAATAAATAATAAATTATCACCAAGATGGGATATAGTTGAACTATTTTCATCCAATGTATTTTGGATAAGTTTATAGGTTATTTTGGCCTTTATGATTAAGGTATAGTCCTTTGTTAACCTTAATTTTACCTTAATCACTGTAATTAATTTTAATAACTTTCACTAAGTTTTTTGGTAAAAAATTATGTTTATCTTATTAGACCAAAAATATTATAATTATTACAACCATGTATATACATTTTTTAAAATTCAAATCACATAAGTGGTAAAATTAAGTTTAATGTTAATCCCGCATACGTGGCAAGAAAACATGTTTTTTAATGTAAAAGCGTTCAAAAGTTCAACAAGTCTTTATATCCAATTTAAAAATACAAATTATTCCAATAAACTAAAATGGATTAATATATATATATATATATATATAATTGATCTATTTTTTACTTTAACAACCAATTTAAAATATAATTTAACATTAATAATTATTTAAAAAACTGGCAGTTTTTAAATAAAATGCAGTATTTTCACTATTTATTAAAAAATAAAACTATTTAGAAAAATACCAAAAATTCACCCAAAGATAATTTTGGAATTAAAAATACAAAAATGGTGTTAATTTTTGAATTTTTTTTATAAAGTTATCAAAATTGGATTTAAAATAGGTTCTCTATTTATAGGCGGTAAAACTCGATCTTGCGTGTAACACAAGCTAACTCAGTGTTGTTTGTAGAGTGAGCTTAAAATGGTGTTGATATAAAGAAATATAATAAAAATTAATTTTATTTCAAAATGAAAATATTCTAAAGTCCTGTAGTTTTACATTCTCCACACCTTAATTAAATTACATCCTCAAAAATTTAACTTGATCTTATTAATCAAAAGTTTGAAATTTGAAATTAAATTATTGTTGAAAATCATAAATAGGGTAAATGAAACATTTTATTAATAATTGGAAAATGAAATGAAAAGTTTACCAAAAAACAAGGCTTTTTAACATGACTTCATTCATGAAAACATGGATATGGAAGATAAATATAATTATTAAGTTCTTCTAGAGAGTGATTGAGAAGATATTTAGCTGAAAGTTGTGGACCACAAAACCATAAACCAAAGTTGTGAATAAAGGTCATTGATATCATAAAAAATTATAATAATATGACAATTTTTTTTCAATACCCTTTTTCCTAGGTCTGAGAAATTCTTTCACACTATAAGAGTATAAGTAAATATATATTTCTATAACCGTAATATTTTCCTTTTATTATTACTTAAATTATTTATACTTCATCTATTAGAAAGAGATTCTTTATATAGTGAAGTAATACATTAATATCTAAAACCTCATTCAAATATCATCTTAAATTTTTTTATAAATGTTTAACTTTTCCAAAAGATTATGATCCAACACTTTAGAAGGAAGGTCATTGAATTCCCAAAAATGAACTTATCAAATAACATAAATTGGATTTTAATTTTCACATAACAAACATGTAAATATGGCCATAACTTGAATTACTATAAAATATTATTGAAAACATGCATGATTATTATTCCTTAAATAAAATATAGATTATTTAATATATTCCTTAAATCTAAAAATGATGTAAACTCCATCAGTGATAAAATAACTACTTTCCAACAAATCCTTTATCAATTCCAAGGTAATCGGTACCATCCAATTTAATTATTCATATCTAGAATATATTTATCCAAACATCATTATCTTATCATAAGTGGTATATTAAGGGTTATATTTCCCTCATTCATGAATTTTATAAAATGTTAAGCTTGTTACTATATCACTTTTCTTGGTACTATTCAATATATGATGTCCAATATTTATTGAAAAATTACTATAGTACAATACTTGTATATTTAACAGTTCATATGTTGAAAAATCCAATGAAACAATTTTAGAATTGTTTTATTAGACCCAAATAAATAATTAAATTAATCATTCCACTTTGGTCGTGTTAATTACATATGATTGACCTTGATCCCTTATCTTCTTTTTAGGTACATTCCCTTCATGGTTGGGTATTTTTTTCATAGTTCCTGATGTCCTTGTAGTTGTAACACTAAATAGTAGCCTTTTCATTTTTCATTTTCATTATTTAGTATGGTGACCCTTCTCTTCACACTTATAACAAACTCCCAATCCCTTCATGTATTTACTTGGGAGATTCCTTCCATAGGTGTCACATGTGGGAGAATCCTTCTTTCCCTTATTCCCTTTTTCTTTTATTTGTTCTTTTTTATCTTATTCTCTTGATTCCCTTTGAAGCCATAATAATTGGATAATTATTTCTCCATATTTATAGCACATAAAACTATTTCATCATATGATGAAAAATTATGAGAAACTAGTTACCTTCATAGATTTGGATTAAGGCCTACAAAGAAGTGATCAATCGTACACTCCGTGTTGTAAAGGTAGCTTTATGATTCATAACACATTTTCCCTCATTTTTCTTTAAACTAAGGAACCTTATCTTCATCTCAGTTTTTTGATCATGAGGTAATTACTTTTCAAAAAACAAGTCCTTAAAATCTTTCCAATCCACGAGTTATATTTCCTCTTCCTCCCCAGTATTTTAGATCAAAAAACACCGTTGATCATCATCTCTTTTGAGACAATACACTATAAGTGTAACCCTTTCCTTTTCACTAAATCCAGTGCCATGAATATATTATCCAAAGACTTAATCCATTTATCAACCACCATTGGGTCAATATAATCTCTAAATTTTGGGTGGTACTATCTCATAAATTTATCAAACATTGGAAAATATCATTGTGGAATAGGTTTCCCTTTCTAGGAAAGGTTATGTGTCATAACCGGATTAAGATACACTAATATATCCATAAATTTCTCAGTTCCAATAATAGATGTATCCTCTTTATCATTAAGGAAAACTCTACATTTTCTATGAGTATTAATACCATGATTTCTTCTAGGCACCATTTCTAAAAAATGTCACATAATGGATTAGTTTATAAAATTATGAAATTTTTATAATTCTAAATATGGGGTAACACTTAACATAAATTAAAATATTTATGCATAGATAATATCATAATCATAAATATGATTTCTTGGGGGATATCCTTACTTTCAAATCCTTTATAATGGTTTATAAATAAAATGTGAATTATCTTAATCATATCCCCTGGGAGTGTAAAACAAGATGCACTGTAAGGCCCATTGTTGTGTACCAGGTTTCACCGAGTCAGGACCAACATGCCTTGTCAGAGTTGTTAATCCTAGGTACATCTATGCCAGAACCATGTCCACTTGTAGTATCCAGACAAGGTTGTATTTCTAGGAATACCTATATAATATTTACCTTACCAAAATTATATGATGTTCTTCTATGCATATACTCAAATTCTATCTTAGTGTTATGTTCCTTAATATATGCTTTCTAAATCTAGTTTCCAAGGTTACAAATAAAATTCCACTGATACCAACTATAATGCCCTAACCCTAGAATCCTAGAGCCAGTGCATTTTTTAAATACATTGGCATGATTACAAGGAATTAAGTCCCAAATGACTACTCAATTTAACAGTTTTGGAAATCTAGGTTATAGACATGATACCCATAATACATTGGTAATTATAGAATACAAACATGATAAATAATAAAATGAAATAAAAAATATCCTAGAATATTTATTAAAATATTTATTCTTCATAACTACTAGGAAGAAAACATAATAAGGGTCAGCTCAAATGCTTAGTAACAGTAATTAAAGCATAATAAATAATGAATTTATTAGAATAATCAACATAAAAAGGTAAATAACTGATAACACATTCCATTCAAATAACTGGATAAGTAAATATCAATATAGAAAGGTAAGAAACTGAAACACATTCCATTTAATCAATAAAATTATAATGAAACACATCCAAAAATATGTCGACGCAAAATCTCATGGATAATAATGATAACTAAAATAAAGACAATGTATTAATATTAAACATTATGTATCTGGAACATGAACCACTATACCATCAAGATCTATTCTCAATACTATTTAAACTATTCTGATTTGGCCAACTGATTCATCTCATGAGACTACCAATGCATCAAGGGGCTATCTATAACTATTCCTCGACTATGTCTACCATTCCAAAGCATTTCTCATATATCAAATAATAGATTTAATTAGTAAATAGAGTGCCTTATCATCAAATATATTTATTGAATAAAGGATAAAAATTTATCAATAATCCCCTAGTGGAAATTAAGTGACAACTTGGGTTGTTGATTTTGATGAATAGAAATAACATTTAAAGATCATTAAAAACATTCTCGAGGAATATAATAATTAAACATCCAAAGTGTCCAATACCACTTTGAAAAGTTTGAATCATAATAACCATGAATTAATATCTTTAAATGAAACTTATAATATAGCGATAATAATAATATTCATGATATAACATGTCAAATGGTAGAATATAAACCATATAAAATTGAATTGGTTTATAATAACAAATAAGTCTCAATGAAATATAAATTGAGATGAAATCCTTTATCTTGAGTCCGACTTGTCATGCATGTCTTTATATTCATGAATAATAAACTTATGTTAATTATTTATTTTCATCAAAACCATATTTAATGTTTATTATTACTTTTACTTTACTTATTAAAATGTTTTAAACAATTATTTAAATAATTAAGTTTATATCAGGTGTTTTTACTATATCCTGTTTATGTGTCAAAAATGACATTGGTAGGTCAATTATGGTCAAAGGGGTCATTATATAAACATATCCAAAATAATAATCTGGAAGTAATTATCATATTTATACATCCATTATACTTTTAAAACCAATCATGAAATATTTTTATGAAAAATGAACCAATATGACAATCATAGAGATGGCAGGTCGTACGTACAAATGAGTAACGTTCCAATTTTTTAGTGATCATTATGGAAAAAAGGTAAGTAACAAAATATCTTTCCATAATGAAAAATATATGATAAATTAAATTTTATCTAATCATATATACTTATATAAATAATTCTTGTGATTTAAAAGGAATCACATCGGGTCGATGAGGCGGTAGTCCACGCATCCACGACCAATGCTTTCACTTTTTAGTGTGTGAAAAGAGTAATAAAGAAAATTATATATTATATTTCTAGGAAGGTAATTATTTCATTTATATCATATATATGTTATATATGTCACATATTTTAAATTAAAACCATCTTTTATACATTCTATGTATAGTGTGAACGAATCACATCGCTTTGAGGAGGTGGTGGTCGACACTACCACAAATGATGTTATCATATTTGCACAAAATGAGTATAAGAGTATGTGTTATAAAATAATTAAAGAACATAAAATACAAAATAAATATCATATATAACATATATAAATATATTTTCAAACATAATTCTCAACCATGAAATGTGGTAAAGGAAAAACGAACAATCATCGCTTCTTGAGGTGGTAGTTCACCATATACAAAAACAATATGTTCATTACCCATTATATGGAAGTGTGTGTAGGTTTAGGTCAAAAAATTAACCAAAAAGATATAATTATATTTAGGATACTATTATTGTTATATAATAATGGAATAAAAATATTTTATGGGGTATATAATGGAAATAAAACTAAAGAACTTGAGGATAGATGTTACCTCTTAATTGGGTAACTCCTTTTGGTTTGTACCAAAAGGATTTCTTGGATGGATTTATGCCCAAGTTTAGGATTATATATTAAGGGGTTGGATATTTAGGAGATATTTTATTAGAATTTGGTCGATCTAAAGCAGCTTGATAGGTGTAAATAAGTGGGAGTAGAGGACGCCTTTTTATAATGGAGGAGGAGTGACACTCTTGTAAATACCAAAATATATTCATTAATGGGAGGTCTACTTTACCAAATGTGCCTAAAAAATGTAAAAAATAGTGTAAATGGTAATAATTGTCTATAAAATCCTCCACCATACAAAAAAAATTTCATTTTAATAATTTGGTTCCTTAACTTCATGTTTCCCTAATTTTATCATTTTGGTTTTTATTAAAGAAACTAGTTTTCTAACCTATGTAATTTAACAATTAATAAAAAATTAAAGTCATATTTTTTGAAAATATAGATCCAATTAATTATAAATATTATATATAATTTCGAAAATAAAATTCCCATGTGTTTTAGAAATTAATTTTAAAACGAGCGCATGCAACACGCAAAAACACTTCTTTAACTCGGACCGCAGTAACATTATTTTTACAAACTATGGGTCAATAAGTTAATTATAAAAGATAAATTCATCCATTAATATACCATATTTAATATTTAATAACAATTATAAATCACTTGAAAAAATATAAGATTTTTATTAATTTTAAATCATTTAATAAAATATTATTTATTATTAAATAACATTAATGTCAATTTTGACATTATTTTTTTTAATTTTAATTTAAAAATATTTTAAAAAATTATAATTAAAATATATCAAGTTCACACATATGTATAATTATATATTTATCTTCAAAAATTATTAAATACAATAATTCAATCAATTTTCTTCACTTTTAATATTTATAGTATCATTTTTTTAGTTGATTATTAACTAAATAATCTTTTCATTAGAGTTTCTTAAGCATTTTAATTAACTAATCCATCTCTAAAAATTAATGATAAATTATTATGATAAAAATAAACCATTTATATTTCAAAAGGATGTGTTTAACCAAAAATATTATGTTTTGTACATATATCAATGTTTTATAAATGTTAAAGGTAATGGAAGTTTCCTTTTTGTCTTTATCCTAATTTAACTTGTCATATAGGGAAATTTCATGAAATATTATCCCAATAAATAATAAAATTTGAACCAATAGGTGATATGGTCTAACGATTGGCATCCAATGACTTTTGGACAAGTTTCTAGGTCATTTTGGTCCTTAATATTAAGGTTTTGTACCTTGTTAAGTTTAATTTAACTTACTCACTATAATTAATTTTAATCACTTTCACTAATATTTTTTTTTAAAAAATTGATTTTATCTTATTAGACCAAAAATATTATTCTAATTAAAACTATGTATGTATGTTTTTCAAAATTCAAATCACAGAAGTGGGGAAATTAAGTTTAATGCTAATCCTGCATACGTGGCGAGAAGGTAAGTTTTTATTATAAAAACATTCCAAAGTTCAATAAGTATTTATATAAAATTTAAAAATAAAAATGATTTTAATAACCTAAATTAGATTAATATATGTATAATTTATCTATTATGACTTAAATAACCAATTTAAAATAAAATTAAATATTAATAATTATTTAAATGAAACGATTTTTTTTAACTAAAATGCAATATTTTTCACTATTAATAAAAAAATGGAACTTCGAAGAAAAATACAATAAATTGACCCAAATATTATTTTGACATCCCAAATTAAAAAATTGTTTTATTTGGGAAAATAAAATTTATTATTTTTTCAAAATTTGATTTAAAATAGGTTCTACATTAAAAGGCACTGAAACTCGATCTTGTGTATAACACAAGCTGACTCAGTGTTGTGTGTAGAGTAAGATTAAAATGGTGTTGCATATTTAGAAAGCCAGAAAAAAATTAATTTTATTAAAAAATAAAAATATTTTATTTTCTTGGGGTGTTACATCAACTATTTAAGGTACTTTCTTGATAGCATCTATATTATCTTCTTAATTGTTTAATACACGAGATTCCCATTTATTTACATCATCTCAAGTTGTTTTTGGCCTTGATTTTTTTAGTTATGTTATCTTTAAATCTTCTTTATCTTAATACACCCATTGGAAATAGGGTGGATCATCTCCAGATATATCTATAGTGTCATGTATTAGTTTCCTTCTATGGACATATGTTGTATTTTGTGATCTTTGAGATGAATGGTATTGATGTGATCTTCAACATGGACTACCTAACTAGTTATCATGTGCACATAGACTTTTTTAGATGACATGTGTACTTTATTATTATTATGGGTGAGAAGTAAGTCTATACCGGTGAATGGGATGCTAGAAAGGGTAGAATGGGTCTCAACTAGAGTTAGTTTAGTGATACTATAGGTCATATAGCGGGAATGGATCTTGTGTAAGATCAAGTTATAACATCCTCCTCTTTTCCACTTGAAGTGGGCATGTATCCTAATGTATTATAAGAAAATTTAACATAAATCCATCCTGATAGAGTAATTAACTTGGACATTGAACTCATTATAGGGGAATAACCTATATATATACCTCTATATCATATAGAACTGACCAAGTTTAAGGAAGTCATGGTACATATTGAAGAATTGGAGGAAAATCGTTTTATTAGACTGGGAAGATCTCCCCAGGGTGCTCCAGTATTGTTAAATAAGGAGGATGATTATATACTTCATATTTGTGTGGGAAACAAAAAGCTAAACTAAGTGACCTTGAAGAATAGATACTTGTTATCAATGATCAATGAATTTTATTATTATTTGTGTGGAACGTAGTGTCTCTACAAGATTAGACTATGTTTAGAATACCCCCAAATTCAGTTCAGAGAGAATTATGTTATTAAAATAGTGATCTATCATAGATATTGACTTTATGAGTACCATTTCATGCCTTCTGGGTTAAAAAATACATTAGTGATGTTCATGGATTTCATGAATATGATCTTCCATCCATATCTCAACTTCTTCATTGTGGTAGTTGTTAATGATATCATTAAATACGTATGGACCTTAGAGATACACTCTAGACACTTGAAGATTATGTTTACTACACATCAAGAAGATTAAATCTATGACAAGATCATGAAGTATCACTTTTGTATCCAGGAGGTGTGGTTCGTTGGGAATTTTATCTTTGAGGTGGGAATTTATATGGAGTTAGAGAAGGTAGAATCTGTGATTTCTTCAGAATTATATAGAAATATATTTGGGAGTAGGGTAATCCTTAGTTTAGCTAGATATTAATATATTTTCATATAATACATCACCTATATTGAAGCACTTATAACTAGGATTGTAAGTGATAGAGTGAATTTCATGTGGAAACACCACCATAAAAGATCACTTCCTAAAGTTGAAGAGAAGACTGATAAAAGCTTTGATCCTATTATTTCCATTTCCTAGGTCTGGATACATGGTTTACTGTAATTAATCAGGTGTTGGTTTTAGATATTTGATGATGTAGAGGTATTAGGTAGTGTTTTATGGGTCATTCTAGATACACCCCCATGAGTAGAACTATTCTATACAAGACTTGGAGTTGGTCGTTGTAGTCCAAAAATTGATGTGTTGGTGCCATTATATCTTTGCTGAGAGATTTTTCATATACACATACCAAAATATCTTTTTTTACATATTCACTCAGGGAGATATTAACATTTTGGAGATTAAATAGGTAGAGTATATTCAAACATTCTACATTGAGATATCCTATTCTATAGAGAAAGATAATGACATTGGAGACAATATTTTTAGGAAAACATTAGAACTTGGGGAGGGACCTTTAGTGGAGTAACGATGGTTAATGATACTATTTGATGAATAGTTAATAGAATAATATATAGACTAAGGGTTTATGGAATGTGATCCCTTTTTATCACATCAATGAAGATATATCGGGATATTAAGATACAATTCTTGTGGCTAGATGTGGAGAGGGTCATCATGAGCTATATCTCTCATTACATAAACTATCAAAGGATTGAGGTGGAGCACCAGTTACCAGAAGGATTACTTCAAACCACATCTCATGAATTTGTATAAGTGGGATGAGGTGATGATGGAATTTTATATGGGGTTACCTAGGAATTTGAGATGGTGATATTCTATATGGGTGATATCTGATTGGATGATGAATGTATCAAATTTCACACTGATCCAATAGACTCACTTTGTAAATATGTTGGTAAAATTTTATGTTTGAGTGATTGTATGACTACATGGAGTTCCTTTCAGTGTCATATAATACATAGACTCACATTTTATTTTGTGGTTTTGGAAACCCTTGAAAAAGGATTTAGGGAAATAGATAAATTTGAGTATTGAGTACCATCCATAGATAGATGGATAATAAGAGAGGATAAACCATGTCATGGAGGATATGCTGTAACTCCCCAACCCTAATTACCAAGAGTTGGTGCATTATTTCATAACATTGACATGATACAAGGAATCATGTCCCAAAAGACCAATTAGTTTAGTATCCTTGGAAGTAAAAGATACATACATAAGTGTTACATTACATCATGAGATAAAAAAACATTTTTTCCACATTTAACACACTTATAACCCTTAGCCTATCCCTGAAGGTCAACCATAAAATAATTCTTCACATCCTAGAAAAAATAAAACATATAAAGGGGTGAGCTTAGATGCTCAGTAAGGATAACAATATAGCGGAAACTTTCATAAATAAGCATAAACAGTTAAGGCAATGTATAAGACTAAAACATAAGCCTTTTAAACAAAAAATTCAGCATAATATGAAAAATATAAATCCAAAAATTCCATTTACTTATTCACATGGATATTCTACTAGTCTAATAATCACATGCAATATCAATATCCAATTTCATAATGATGGAATGCATAATTTCAGACATCATAACCACATAGTCAAGGCCTCGTGCCAAGACTACAAATAAGATTTTGTCAAGGCCTTGTGCCAAGACACTAGTTTGTCTCATGAGACCTACCGATGCATCGAGGAGCTATAGCGGGCTCCACCCTTCACTTACTAAGTCCAATGAATTTCTCATATAAAAAGGTTGAAACATAATATAAACATTCGTATTAAAACTAGCATATGAAATGTTAATACATTAACTATAAACAATGAATGGTATAAAAATAACACATCCACAGTCAAACATATCACTAAACCTTCAATACAATATAGAATATTTGTATCATAATAAATCAACTTCAAACAAGTATAAAATCAATTAAAGGATGTTGACATAGATGAAATCAAAATTATTTGAGAGGAATGTCTCTTTTTATTTTGAAATCATTTAAAAGTCATGTAATTATAAAAGAAAAAATTTATTTTTAAAATATTCTTATAAGATCGTAAGGGAAGATTCAAAGGTGTTATAACTACAGAGAATAACCACACCCACCATATAAGTTAAAAAAACATTCTTACTTTATTTTTTCAAAATGTTCATAAAGTACATTGTTTGGAAAATGAAAGAAAGATTCTTTTCAAACCATTTTATAAAAAGTCAAAAAAGGGTATAAATGACTTTAACCCGTAGTCTAGTAAATAGTAAAAATGTTTTGAAATATATTTTTAAAAAATATGGATGTGGATGATAAAGAGGCCCCAGTAGATACTTATGTAAAAACAACCTCAGATAATAAAGTGATTGTGAAATTAACCCTTACCTTGTACTTTTACTTGGTTGAGGTTACGTTAACATCTTATATAATAGTTAAATAATTGTAATTAAATTATAAAATAACTACATACCTAAATATGATATCATATATTATCCTCTATTATTTATTTGTTAATAATATTTTAGTAGTATCATTGTTTTGGGTGTTAACTAATTCGTTTTCCTTTATATGTTTGGTTACGTAAGTCATGTTTTTTATAAATAAGATATATTTGATTCATATATAGAATGATATTATGTTATTAAATATTATTTTTAAAAATAAAATGAAAATTATTCTTTAATGGTTATGATGGGGAAAGAATCTCATCGCATACGTGGAGACGGTAATCCGTACATACGCACGAACACTACTTCCATTTCATTTTTTTATTTTAAAAGGAAAAAAAAACCAAATGATACATAGGTATATTATTATTCCAGTATAATATAATATTATATATATATGTTATTTAAGGTCATTAACACCATCCTTTATACGTTCCATGTATTTTATGAACGAGTGATATCACTTTGAGGGGAAAAAAGTCCGCACTTCCTCAAATGAAATTATCGTATATATACAACATGAAAAGAAAAAAGGTATACTATAAAAGATAATTAAATAATCTTATAGATAAAATTAATATCATAAATATAATATATAATTAAAGTTCCATCATAATGGCCACCATAAGAGGTGGTAGTATAAGATTGAACAATCATCATTTCTTGAGGCAGTAGTTTGCCGTCCACAGAAACATTATCTTCTATACCCATTAGATGGAGGTGTGTGTATGTGTAGTTCAAATAATTATCATAAAAACAACCTAGTATATTAAGGATACTGTGTTTTTTATAAAATATAGGAATAAATAGAGTTTAGGGGGTTGGAGAAGTAAAATAAAAGAAAAGAACTTAAGAGGAGATGTTACCTTTAAATCAGGAAACTCCCTTTGGTTTGAACAAAAAGGATTCCTTGAAGTGCCTTATGCCTAAGGTAAGGCTTATAGAAGGAATAGATGGATGTAGGGAGATTAATTAGGTAGATTTTGGATGAGACAAGGGGCTTGATAGGTGTGAGAAATGGGTTAGAGGTGAGGGCTTTTTATAAGGGGGAGGAGGGGCTCTTTAGGAATGTTTGAAAATATATTTTTATTATATAATGATTTTAGGTTTCTAAAGGTCCAAAACTCATTAAAGTCAAAGATAAGATGACTCATGTTCGAAATAAAACCATAAAATAATAATTTGACATGTTTTGGATATTTTTTTTAATTTTTATAATCTCATTTATTTAAATCATTCATTAATGAGGTAAACACTACATCAATATTGTGTCATAAATATTTTTTTATTTGATGTATAAAAATTATAAAAAAATACCATGATGTAGGAAATATTTTTATATTTAAAATTAATTTTTATAGTCTAATAGATAAATTATATAACCCCATGTAAAAATTGATTTACTAAAAGATATATGTTTATGTCGTCTTTGTCTCTACTTTAAAATAATTAATATAAAGTGTCATTATCACCCTCAAGTGGCTCTATGGTGTCCCAAAATCGACCCAAGGATTCCCGTGGTCTGAAATGTATCAGTCAATAGGGTTAGGATACATGTTAGGTTAATTTAATATTATTATAATATTATTTTTATCCTTATTTACCATATTTGCCCCTTTAACCATGGTAAATAAAATATTTATCGAAGTAATTATTCATAATGTATAAAAATAAAAGTTAAATATTTAAACAATTTGGAAATCCTAATTCTAAATATGGAATCCATTTTTCCAAATTAAAAACATAGAAGTGGCATAAATTAATTTAAAATCAATTCTCTTTGTCAAAACAAAAAGTGTGTTTTTAAGAAATAATAACTATCAAAAGATTGACATTTGTTTTTCTCCAATTTAAATGTGAAATTACATCCAATGACCTAATTTATATTATATGATAAAAATATAATCTAATGATACTTAAAAACCATTCAAATTTATAATTTAACACTATAAAGTATTTTGATTAAAAAAGTGGTTTTTAATTAAAATTTATTATTTTTCACTATTCATAAAAAATTGAAAGTTTTCAGAAGAGTTCCAAAAATTCACCCTAATCTAATTTTGATATTCCTAATCCAAAAATGAAGTCTATTTTGAAAAAAAGTTTATAAAATTTCACAAAGTGGGTATTACTATTCATAACGGCTAGTTTGATTGGTCGTGGTGTGTTAGAATCTCGAAGTTGTGTACAACACAAGCTATTGCATTATTCAAAGGGAAACGTCCTGTGGAATCTTGGGGTGTAACATTATTCCATCATTCAGATAATTTCATCCTAAAAATTTCTATAATACTACTACATAAAAGGATTCGGGTGGTTCTTCATCATAAGTTCCTCGGGTTCCCATGTTGCCTCTTCTATCTTATGATTTCTCCATATAACTTTCACCAGATGAGTCATCTGATTTATCAACACTTTTTCTCTGGTATCAAAATATTTGATAGGCTATTATCAATAAGATAGATCAGGTTCCAGGTCTATTTCTTCATAGGTGAGTATATGCATTGGGTTAGGCATGTATTTTGTCAACAGTGATACGTGGATCACATCATGAGCTTTGGAGAGACTTGGCGTTTTTGTCAAATGATAAGCTACAACTCCAATTCGTTCTAGAATTTTGAAAGGTCCGATGTACCTAGAACTTAATTTTTATTTTCTTACCAAATCGTATGACACCCTTATATGGAGATACATTCAAGAAAACAAGACCTCCTATTTGAAATTCCAAATCTTTCCTTCAGTTATCGGCATACCTCTTTTGCCTACTTTGAGCTGCTTTGATGTGGGTTTGGATAACCTTAACCTTTTCCATTGTTTCCTCAACAAGTTCTGAGCCTAAGATTTTTCTTTCACCAAAATCATCCCAACAAGTTGGTGTGAGACATCTCTTTCCATATAATACTTCATATGGTGCCATCCGAATACAAGAATGGAAACTATTGTTATATGAAAATTCTACCAGAGGTAAATATTGATCCCACATACCTTGAAAGTAAAGTGAGTAAGATATCAACATGTCTTCTAATATTTGAATAGTCTATTCTGATTTTCCATTAGTTTGAGGGTGGTAGGCAGTGCTCAAACAATGTTCAATATCCAAGTCCTTTAGAAGACTTTTCTAGAATCTTGATGTAAAATGGGGATCATGATTAGAAAAAATCGGTAGGGGTACTCCATGAAGTCTTACGACTTCATTAATATATAGTCTTTCCGTACGTTCAAGTGGTAAATATTCTCTTACATCAATAAAATGAGCTGACTTGGTAAGATGATCAATAATGACTCATATTTCATCATTCCTTCTTGGAGCCTTTGGTAGCCCCATGACAAAGTCCATCGTAATATCATCCCATTTCAATTGAGGTATGGGAAGAGGTTGCATGACTCCTCTAGGATGTTATCTTCCAGCTTTAACTTGTTGATAAACCATACATCTTGACACATAATCAACACTATCTCTCTTCATGTTGTCCCACAAAAAATGTTCCTTAAAATTTCTATACATCTTAGTGCTACCAAGGTGTATATAGAAATTAGAGCTTTGAGCATCATCCAACAATTCCCATTTTACATCAGGTATGTTAGGAACGCAAAGTCTATTCCCAAATTTCAAAATCCCATCTTCATATATGAAGTCAATCAATATCCCATCATTTATAGCTTTAATTTTCTTTTGAAACTCCTCATCATCAGTCTGATAACTTTTTATCCTTTCTAGTTAAGATGGTTTAGAAACCATTTGAAAAAGTATTGATATTTCACCTTCCATGATTATTCCTATATCCATCTTTACTAGATCCATGAATATAGGATCCCTTTCAACTATCAACTTGTTCAAAACTCCATGATCCTTTCTTCTTAAAGCATATTCCACCTTATTTTCCTTCCCTAGGTGGTAGTTTATTGTGCAATCATAATCCTTGAGTAGTTCAAGCCATCTCCTTTGCCTCATGTTGTGTTATTTTTGTGAGAAAATATACTTCAAACTCTTGTGATCAGTATAAATCTCAAAATTTTCACCATAGAGATAGTGTCTCCATATCTTCAGAGAAAATATTATAGATACTAACTCAAGATCATGAGTGGGATAGTTTTTTTCATGAATTTTTAGCTAATATGATGCATAGGCAATAACCGTATCTTTCTGCATAAGGACACAGCCACGTCCTTTATTTGAAGTATCACTATAAATAACAAACCCATCATTCCCCAATGGTAGAGTAAATATAAGAGAATTGAATAATATTCTCTTAAGTTCTTCAAAACATTCTTCACACTCTTTTTTCCAAACTAATTTAACCCCTTTACGTGTGAGCTTGGTTAATAGGTTAGCCAATCGGGTAAAATTTTGGACGAAATGAATAATAACCTACTAAACTAATAAAACTACGTACCAAAATTATACTTTTCAGTGTTGACCATTCATGGATTTCCTTTTTCTTTGAAGGATCAATAGAGATTCCATCCTTAGAGATAATATATCCAAGAAATGAAATCTCCTGAAGCCAGAATTCACACTTGGTGAAATTCCTATATAATTCATTTCTTCTAAGAGTCTTTAGAATAGTATGCAATTGATTTTCATGATCTTAGTATCTTTTGGAGTGAACCATGATATCATCAATAAATACCACTACAAATTCATCAAGATATTCCTTGAACACTCTATTCATTAGATCCATCAATATAGAGGGTGCATTAGTCAGTCCAAAAGACATTACTGTAAACTTGTAATGCCCGTACCTGGTTTGAAATGCTGTCTTTGGAATGTATTACTTCTTCACACACAACTGATCATATCCAGATCGAAGTCCAATCTTTGACAAATATTTAACTCTATGAAGTTGATCAAATAAATCATCAATGTGAGGTTGGGGATACTTGTTCTTTATTTTTATAACATTGATCTCCCTGTAGTTAATTCCCAACCTCATAAATCCATCTTTCTTCTTAACAAAAAGTATAGGGGCTCCCCATGGAGAAACACTAGGGAGAATAAATACTTTATTACTCAACTCCTATAGATATTTCTTTAGCTCTACTAATTCCATAGAGGCCATTCTATAAGGGGTCTTCAATATGGGCCCTATAACCTCCTTCTTCTTACAATAAATTTTCACATCATGGTCTGAAATCCAATCCATATTGAGGATTATATCAAATTCAATTATGGGTATGATGATGAGATCAGAGGATAAAGAACATTTATTTTCTTTAATGGGGATTGATTCACAAAACATTTTTTCAATTATACTTCCCTTAGGATTTTTGACTGATAACTCCCTTGTTAAATCAAATTGGACATATCTATTTTTTTTATCAAACTAGGAATATATGAAATAATGCGATGATCTAGAATCAAATAAATCATTGGATAAACTTGAGGAAGCCATTAAATTACCTTCCACTACGTCTTTCGGAGATTCAACCTCAGTAGTAGTGATTTCATAAGCTTGGCTTGATCCCTTTACCTTTTTTGAGGTAAGTATCTTTGGCGCTTATGACATTTATTGGCATAATTCCCCATTTGTATACAATTGTAGAATTCAACATTAACAGCATCTTTATTTCCTTTACAATCACGATCTTGGTGGATTTTTTCACCACACTCGTAACAGATTTTCATTCCCTTCAGGAAAGTACTAGGGTGTTTCTTCCCACATTTACCATAGGATGTATATTCAACTTTCCCCTTTTTCACCTTATTTTCATTTCCATAGTTCTTATTATATCTCTTTTTATCTTTCTTTTCTTTAAAGTCATAAGACTTAGAGAATTAATTTTCTATCTTGATAGCACATGAGACAATATCGTCGTATGATGAGAAGGATTGTGAGACTAATGATCGAAGGAGAAATGGTTTTAACCCATCAAATAATTGATCAATCTTACTCCTTAAGCTACGTATATAATCTATAGCATGCCTTGCTAGCCTTTTAAAGTTAGCCTCATACTTTGAAACATTCTCATCCTCCTTTTTCCTCAGACTCAGAAATTATCTTTCCATATCCGATCGATGGTCACAAGGAAAGTATTTTTCTAAGAAAATTTCTTTAAACTTTCTTCATTACATATTTGATATTTCTTCATCCTCCTTTGGGTTTTGAATTAATAACCACCATTGATCTACATCTCCCATGAGATGATAAACTGCCATGAAAACTTTTTCTCTTTCGTTTCTCCCCAAAGCATGAAATATTTTCTCTAAGGAACTTATCCATTGCTCAACTACAAATGGATTTTTAGTCCCATTGAATGTTGATGGTTGTTTCCTCATGAATCAGTTTAACATTGATCCTCCATGTTGTGGATCAGTGTGCTCTATATAGTTAATGTTATTATTTATAACTGGAGTGAGTTGTCCTAGTTTGGTGATAAGCTGATCAGCACCAATTGCATCACCATCTCCACTATAATTATCTTGATTAGGAGGGAAATCCCTACATGGATTACGTGCGTTGATACAGTTCCCATTCCTTCCACTAGGCGCCATTTCTAAATAATGTAATACACTACATTAGTTTATGAATTGCAATACATAATTCCAAACTTGTAAAACACATAACATACATTAAACAGTTTATGGATATAATCCATAATCATAAAAATGTTTTCTTTGAGAAGGTATATACTTATAAATCCTTTATAATGGTTTGTAAAGAAAATGTAAATTATCACAAGAATATCCCCCAAGAATTTCATAACCAAGAGTGAAACAGTGCCTGTTTTCATGTACCAGGATACCCTAGGTCAAGCCCGAAACTCCTTGTCAGATTTTTCAATCCTATGTACATCTGTTCCAGAGCTGCCTATACCTACTCGTATCTAGATAGGGTAAAAATGTTTTCTTTGAGAAGGTATATACTCATAAATCCTTCATAATGGTTTGTAAAGAAAATATAAATTGTCACAAGCATATCCCCCAAGAATTTCATAACCAAGAGTGCAGTAATGCCTGTTGTCATGTACCAGGATACCCTAGGTCAAGCCTGAAACTCCTTGTCAGAGTTTTCAATCCTATGTAAATCTGTTTCAGAGATGCCTATACCTACTCGTATCTAGATAGGGATGTATTTCTTGGAAAACACACAAAATATCTACATTACCTAAATTCTAGGAAGTTCTTCTATACTAATCCTCAATGTCTATCTTAAGGTAATGTGCTCTAATCAGAGTTTATCTAAATCTAGTTTCCATGGTTTATACTAAAATTACTCTAATACCAACTATAACACCTTGAACCTAGTTACCAAGAGTCGGTGCATTATTTCATAACATTGGAATGATACAAGGAATCGTGTCTTGAAAGACTGATTAGTTTAGTATCATTAGAAGTACTAGATACATACATTCATTTTTACATTACATTATGAGATAAAAACAACAAAATTTTTTTGTCACCTTTGAACACACTTATATCCCCTAGCCTATCCCTACAGGTCAACCATAAAATACTTCTTCACATACTAGGAAAAATAAAACATAGAAAGGGGTGAGCTCAGATGCTCAGTAAGGATAACAATATAGAGGAAACTTTCATAAATAAGCATAAACATTTAAGGCAATGTATAAGACTAAAAAATAATTCTTTTAAACTTAAACTTCAGCATAATATGGAAAATATAAATCGAATAATTCCATTTACTTATTCTCATGGATATTCTACTAGTCTAATTATCACCTGCAATATCAATAGACAATTTCATAATGATGGAATGCATAATGCCAGACATCATAACCACATAGTCAAGGGATCGTGCCAAGACTACAAATAAGATTTTTTCAAGGCCTTGTTCCAAGAAACTAGTTTGTATCATGATACCTACCGATCCATCAAGGTTCTATAGCGGGCTCCACCCATCACTTACTAAGTCCAATGCATTCCTCATATGAAAAGGTTGAAACATAATATAAAAATTCGTATTAAAACTAGCATACAAAATGTTAATATGTTAACTATATACCATGAATGGTATAAAAATAACACATCCATAGTCAAAAATACCACTAAACCTTAAATAAAATATGGTATATTTTTATCATAATAAATCAAGTTCAAACAAGTATAAAATCTATTAAAGAATGTTGACATAGATGAAATCAAAATTATTTGAGAGGAATATCTCTTTCTATTTTGAAATCATTTAAAAGTCATGTAATTATAAAAGAAAAATTTTATTTTGAAAATATTATTATAATCTTGTAATGGAAGCTTCAATGGTTTTATAATAGTAGAGAATAACTGCATCCTCCGTATAATTTAAAAAAAAACATTCTTACCATGATTTGTCGAAAAGGTCTTACCTTGTTTGGAAAATGGCAGAAAGATCCATTTAGAACCATTTTATAAAAATTCAAAAAAGGGTATAAATGACTTTAACCCATAGTATTGTAAATATTAAAAATGTTTTGAAATAAAATTTTAAGAAACATGGATGTGGATGATAAAGATTTCCCAGTAGATACTTACGTAAAAACAACCTCAGATAATAAAGAGATTGTGGAATTAACCCTTACCTTGTATTTTCCTAGGTCGAGGGTACGTTAACCTCCTGTATAATAGTTAAATAATTGTTATTAAATTATACAAGAACTAAATAAATAAATATTATATCATATATGATCTTCTAATATTGCTTTGTTAATAACATTTTTGTATTATCATTGTTTTGGGTGTTAAAAGATTCGTTTTACTTTATATGTTTTATTACGTAAGACATATTTGTTATTTATAGGGTGTATTTGATTCATATCCAGAATGATATTATGTTATTAAATATGGTTTTTAATAATCAAATGAAAATTATTCTTGAATGGTTACAATGGGGAATGAATCTCATCGAGTTCGTGGAGACAGTAATCCATACATACGCACGAACGCTACTTCCATTTCATTTTTTTATTTTAAAAGGAAAGAAAACCAAATTATAAATAGTTATATTATTATTCCAGTATAATATAATATTTTATATATGTTATTTAAGTTCATTAACACCATCCTTTATACGTTCCATGTATGGTATGAACGAGTCATATCACTTTGAGGGGGCGGTAGTATGTACTTTCTCAAATGAAATTATCGTATATATACAACATGAAAAGAATAAAGGTATGCTATAAAAGATAATTAAATAAGATTATAGATAAAATTAATATCATAAATATAATAAATAATTGTAGTTACATCATAATGGCCACCATAAGAGGTGGTAATAAAATATTTAACGATCATCATTTTGTGAGGCAGTACTTCGCCGTCCACAGAAACATTATGTTCTATACCCATTAGATGGAGGTGTGTGTGAGTGTAGTTAAAATAATTCTCATAAAAACAACCTAGTATATTCAGTATACTGGTTTTGTTATAAAATAGAGTAATAAAGAGAGTTTAGGGGATTGGATAAGTAAAATAAAATAAAAGTACTTAAGAGGATATGTTACCTTTAAATCGGTTAACATACTTTGGTTTGAGCAAAATGGCTTCCTTGAAGTGACTTCTACATAAGGTAAGGATTCTAAGAGGAATATAGGGATTTAGGGAGATTAATTTGGTAGATTTTGGATGAGATAAGGGGCTTGAGAGGTGTGAGAAATGGGTTAGAGTTGAGGGATTTTTATAAGGGGGAGGAGAGGCTCTTTAGGAATGTTTGAAAATATTATTTTATTATGTAATGATTTTTGGTTTCTAAAGGTCCAAAACTCATTAAAGTAGAATATAAGATGACTCATGTTAGAGATAAAATCATCCAATAATAATTTTATAGGTTTTGGATATTTTTATAATTTTTATAATCTCATTTATTTAAATCATTCATTAATGAGGTAAACACTGCATCATTATTGTGTCACAAATAATTTTATTTATTTGATGTCTAAAAATTATAAAAAAAATATAATGATGTATGAAATATTTTTAGATTTTAAATTAATATTTATAGTTGAAGAGATAACTTATATAACCCCATGTAAAATTTGTTTTACTAAAAGATATATGTTTTTGTCATTTTTGTCTTTACATTAAATTAATTAATATAAAGTGTCATTATCACTCTCAAGTGACTCCATGGGGTTCGAAAATCGACCCAAGGATTCCCATTGTTAGACATGTATCATTTAGTAGGGTTAGGACATTTTTTAGGGTAATTTAATATTATTATAATATTATTTTTTACCCTTATTTACTAGATTTACCTCTTTAACCACGATAAATAAAATATTTACCAAAATAATTTTTCATAATGTCTAAAAATAAAAGTTACCTATTTACACAATTTATAACTCTTGATTCCAAATATGGAATCTATTTTTCAAAATTTAAAACACAGAAGTGGCATAAATTAATTTTAAATTAATTCCCGTTGTCAAAATAAAAAGCACGTTTTTAAGAAATAATAACTATCAATAGATTGACACTTATTTATGTCCTGTTTAAAAGTGAAATTAGATCTAGTGACATAAATTATATTAAATGATAAAAATATAATATAATGATACTTAAAAACCATTCAAATGTAAAATTTAACACTATAAATTATTTCAATTAAAAATTTTGTTTTTAATTAAAATTTAATTTTTTCACTATTCATCAAAATTTGAAAGTTTTCAGAAGAGTACCAAAAATTCATCCTATGATAATTTTGATATTCCATATCCAAAAATGAAGTCCATTTTAAAAAACAAAATTTATAAATTTCAAAAAGTGGGTATTACTATTCATAACGACTATTTTGATTGGTCGTGGTGTGTTAGAATCTCAAAGTTGTGTACATCGCAAGCTATTGCATTATTCAAAGGAAAAGGTACCGTTGAAGCTTGGGGTGTTACATTTCTCCCTCCTTCAAATAATTTATTCCTCAAAATTTATATAATACTACTACATAAAAAGATTCAGGTGGTTCTTCATCATAAGTTCCTCGGGTTCCCACGTTGACTCTTCCATGTTATGATTTCTCCATAGAAATTTCACCAGACGAGTCGTCTAATTTCTCAAAACTTGTTCTCTGATATCAAGAATTCTAATAGGATCTTCACAATAAGACAGATAGGGTTCTAGTTCTATTTCTTCATTGGTGAGTACATGCATTGGGTTGGGCATGTATTTTCTCAATAGTGATACGTGGAACACATCATGAACTTTGGAGAGACTTGGAGGCATTTCCAAATGATAAGATACAACTCCAATTCATTCTAGAATTTCTAAAGGTCTGATGTACCTGGGAATTAATTTTCCATTCTCACCAAATCGTATAACACCATTTCATGGAGATACCTTCACGAAAACATGATCTCCTACTTGAAATTCCAAATCTTTCCTTCGGTTATCGGCATATCTCTTTTGCCTACTTTGAGATAATTTCATGTGGGTTTGGATAACCTTCACCTTTTCTATTGTTTCCTCAATAAGTTCTAGGCCTATGAGTTTTCGTTCACCAATATCATCCCAACACGTTGGTGTGCGACATATCTTTCCATATAATGCTTCATATGGTGCCATCTGAATACTTGAATAGAAACTATTGTTATAGGAAAATTATACCAGAGGTAAATATTGATCCCACATACCTTTAAAGTCAAGTAAGAAAGATCTCAACATGTATTCTAATGTTTGAATAGTCCATTCTGATTGTCCATCAGTTTGAGGGTGGTAGGCAGTGCTCAAACAAATTTAGTATCCAAGGCCTTCAGAAGACTTTTCCAGAATCTTAATGTAAAACGGGGATCACGAACAGAAACAATAGATAGGGGTACTCCATGAGGTCTTACAACTTCATTAATATATATTCTTTCTAGATGTTTAAGTGGAAAATATTCTCTTATAGCAAGAAAATGAGCTGACTTGGTAATATGATCAACGATGAACCATATTGCATCATTCCTTCTAGTAGTCTTTGGTAGCCCCATGAAAAAGTCCATCGTAATATCATCCCATTTCCACTGAGGTATGTGAAGAGGTTGCATAACTCCTCTTGGATGTTGTCTTCCAGCTTTCACTTGTTGAAAAACCATACATCTGGACACATAATCAACAATCAATCTCTTCATGTTTTCTAACCAAAAATGTTCCTTAAAATCTCTATACATCTTAGTACTACTAGGGTGTATAGAGATATTGGAGCTATGAGCATCATCCAACAATTCCCTTTTTAGATCAGCTATGTCAGGAACACAAAGTCTCTTCCCAAATTTCAAAATACCATCTTCATATATGAAGTCGATTAATCTCCCATCATTTATAGATTTAATTTTCTATTGAAATTTCTTATCATCAGTCTGAGAACATTTTGTCCTTTCTAGTAAATATGTTTTAGCAACCATTTGGAAAAGTATTGATGTTTCACCTTTGATGATTATTCCCATATCCATCTTTACTAGATCCATGAACATAGGATCCCTTCAACTCTCATCTTGTTCAAAACTCCATGATAATTTCTTCTCAAAGCATATGTCACCTTATTTCCCTTCCTCGGGTGGTAGTGTATGGTGAAATCATAATCCTTGAGTAGTTAGAGCCATCTATTTTTCCTCATGTTGAGTTCTTTTTGTGAAAAAATATACTTCAAACTCATGTGATCAGTATAAATCTCATATTTTTAACCATAGAGATAGTGTCTCCATATCTTTAGAGAAAAGATTACAACTTCTAACTCAAGATCATGAGTGGGGTAGTTTTGTTCATAAATGTTTAGCTGTCGTGATGCATATGCAATAACTCTATCATTCTGCATAAGGACTCAACCAAGTCCTTTCTTTGAAACATCACTATAAATAATAAACCCATAATTCCCCGATGGTAGATTCAATATAGTAGCATTGAATAATCTTCTATTTAGTTCTTCAAAACATTTTCACACTCTTTTGTCCAAAAAAATTTAACCCCTTTATGTGTGAGCTTTGTTAATGGGTTATCCAATCGGGAAAAAATTTGGATGAAATTCTGTTAATAAAATGCTAAATAATAAAGCTACGTACCTCAGTTATACTTGTTGGTGCTGGCCATTATTGTATTTCCTTGGTCTTTGAAGGATCAACATAGATTCCATCGTTAGATACAATATGACCAAGAAATGAAATCTCCTAAAGCCATAATTCACACATCCTGAACTTCCCATATAATTCATTTCTTCTAAGAGTCTTTAGAATAGTACACAAGTGATTTTCATGATCATAGTATATTTTGGATTATACCAAGATATCATCAATAAATACCACTAAAAATTCATCAAGATATTCCTTGAAAACTCTGTTCATTAGATCCATGAAGACAAAGGGTGCATTAGTTTGTCCAAATGGTATTACTATAAACTCGTAATTCCCATACCTGGTTTTAAATTATATCTTTGGAATGTTTTCCTTCTTCACACACAACTGAGGATATCTATATCTAAGGTCAATATTTGAAAAATATTTATCTCCATTAAGTTGATCAAATAAGTCATCAATGAGAGGTAGGGGATACTTGTTCTTTATTTTTGTAGCATTGATCTCCCTGTAGTCAATGCACAACCTCATAGATCCATATTTCTTATTAACAAAAAGAATAGGGGATCTCTATGGAGAAACACTATAGAGAATAAATAATTTATTTCTCAACTCCTCTAGTTGTTTATTTAGCTCCACTAATTCCACAATGTGAATTTTGTAAGGGGTCATAGATATGGGCCTCGAACCCGGAATTAAATAAATGGAACACTCAATTTCTCGTTCTGAAGAATGTCCAGGTAAATCCTCTGGAAATAAATCAACATATTCTTGTAAAAAAGGTACATCCTCTATTTGAACATTCCTTTTCTAACCCATAGTTATTTCACTTTGTTCCTCCCAAATAATTGAATTTAGTAGAGCTACATGTGGTGGATCTAGATAAGAATAAGATGGTGACATTTCTACTCTAAAGATAAGGCATTTCTTATCATCATAAAAAATTGTAAACTCGTTCTTCTTACAATAAATTTTCACATCATGGTCCAAAAGACAATCCATACCAAGGATTATATCAAATTAAATCATGGGTATGACATTGAGATCAATAGATGAAGAACATTTATATGCTCAAATGGGGATTGATTCACAAAACATTGTTGCAATGATACTTTCCTTAGGAGTTTTGACTGATAACTCCCTTGTTAAGTCAAATTGGAAATATCTAATTTTCTTAGAAAACTGGGAAGATATGAAACAATGCAATGATATAGAATCAAATAAAGCATTGGATAAACTTGAGGAAAACATTAAATTACCTGCAACCACGTCGTTGGGAGCTTCAACCTTAACAATAGTGATCGCATAAGCTTGGCCTTTCTCCGTTGGCCTTTTTTGAGGTATGTTTCCTTGGTGGTTAGGACATTCATTTGCATAATTCCCCATTTCTCTACAATTGCAACATTCAACATTGACAACATCTTTTTTCCTTTGAAATGATGATCTTGGTGGCCTTTTTCATTACACTTGTAACAGACTCCATTTCCCATCAGGAAAGTACCAAGGTGTTTCTGCCCACATTTACCATAGGATGGATATTCAAAATTTCCCTTCTTCCCCTTATTTCTATTTCTATAGTGTTGAAAAGATATCTTATTCTCTTTCTTTGCTTCAAAGTCATAAGACTTAGAGAATTCCTTTTTGTATTGATAGCACATGAGAAAATATCTTTGTATGATGAGAAGGATTTTGAGACAAATGATTGATAGAGAAATGGTTTTAACCCATCAAAGGATTGATCAATATTACTCCTTGGGTTACATATATAATTCATATCATGTCTTTCTAACCTTGTAAAGTTAGCCTCATACTTTGCGACATTCTCATCCTCATTTTTCCTCAGACTTAGAAATTGTCTTTCCATATCCGCTCGACGGTCACGAGGAAATTATTTTTCTAATAAAATACTTTTAAACTCCCTCCATTACATATTCGATACTTCTTAATCCTTCTTTGTGTTTTGAATTAATGACCACCATTGATATGAATCTCTTGTGAGGAAATAAATTACCATGACAACTTTTTCCCTTTTTCTACTCCCCAAAGCATGAAATATATTATCTAAAGAACTTATCCATTTCTCAGCTACAAATGGATTTATAGTCCCATTTAATGTTAGTGTTTTTTGCCTCATGAAGCGGTCTAACATTGATCCTCTGCGTTGTGAATCAGGGTGATCTATACGGGTAAGGTTATTATTCATAACCGGAGTGAGTTGCCTCAGTATGGTGATAACTTGATCAGCACCAGTTGCATCACCATCTCCACTCTAATTATCTTTAGCAGGAGGGAAATCCCTTCATGGATTATGTGCGTTGATATGGTTCCCATTCCTTCCACTAGACTCCATTTCTAAACAATGGAACACACTACATTAGTTTATGAATCACAATACATAATTCCAAACTTGTAAAACACTTAACATAAATTGAACAGTTTATTGATATAATTCATAATCATAAAAATGTTTTATTTGAGGAGGTATATACTCATAAATCCTTCAAAATGATTTGTAAATAAAATGTGAATTATCCTAAGCATATCCCCTAGGAGTATCATAACCAAGAGTGCAACAAGGCCCATTGTCGTGTACTAGGATACCCCGAGTCAAGCTCGAAACTCCTTGTCGAAGTTTTCACTCTTAGGTACATCTGTACCAGAGCCACCTCTACCTGCTCGTATCCATATAGGGATGTATTTCTTAGAAAATACAAAAAATCTTTAAATTACCAAAATTCTAGGAAGTTCTTCTATACTAATCCTCAAAGTCTATCTTAGAGTAATGTGCTCTAATCAGAGTTTATCTAAATCTAGTTTCCAAGGGTTGTACTAAACCTACTCTGATACCAAGAGTAACACCCTCACCCTAGTTACCCATAGTCGGTGCATTATTTCATAACATTGGCATGATACAAGAAATAATTTACCTAAATATTGATTAGTTTAGTAGCCTTGGAAGTACTAGATACATACATAAGTTTTACATTACTTCATGAGATAAAAACAAAAAAAAATTTGTCCCCTTTGAACACACTTATATCCCTTATACTATCCCAACATGTCAACCATAAAACGCTTCTTCACATCCTTGGAAAAATAAAACACATAAAGGGGTGAGTTTAGATACTCATTAAGGATAACAATATAGTGGAAACTTTCATAAATAAGCATAAAAATTTAAGGCAATGTATAAGACTAAAACATAATCCTTTTAAACTTAAACTTCAGCATAATATAGAAAATATAAATCAAATAATTACATTTACTTATTCACATGGACATTCTACTAGTCAAATAATCACATTAAATATCAATATCCAATTTTATAATGATGTAATGCATAATACCAGACATCCTAACCACATTGTCAAGGCCTCATGCTAAGACTGCAAATAAGATTTTTGGTCAAGGCCTTATGCCAAGACACTAGTTTGTCTCATGAGACCTACCAATGCATCGAGGAGCTATAACGGGCTCCACTCATCACTTACTAAGTCTAATTCATTCCTCAAATGAAAAGGTTGAAACATAACATAAACATTCATATTAAAACTCGCATATGAAATATTAATACGTTAACCATAAAACATGAATGGTATAAAAATAACAAATCCACAATCAAACACACCACTAAACCTTCAATAAAATATGGACGATTTGAATCATAAAAAATAAAATTCAAACAAGTATAAAATCCATTAAAGGATTTTGACATAGATGAAATCAAAATTATTTGAGAGGAATGTCTCTTTCAATTTTAAAATCATTTAAAAGTCATGTAATTATAAAAGAAAACATTTATTTTTAAAATATTCTTATAATATTGTAAAGGAATATTCAAAGGTGTTATAATGGGAGAGAATAAGTGCACCCTTTGAATAAGTTAAAAAACTTTCTTACCTTAATTTGTCAAAAAGGTCATAATGTACCTTGTTTGGAAAACGATGGAAAGATTCCTTTCAAACCATTTTATAAAAAGTCAAACAAGGGTATAAAAGAATTTAACCCATATTCAAGTAAATAGTAATTTTTTGAAATAAATTTTTAAGAAACATGGATGTGGATTATAAAGAGGTCCTATTAGATACTTACATAAAAACAACCTCGGATAATAAAGAGATTGTGAAATTAACCCTTACCTTGTACTTTTCCTTGGTCGAGGGTATGTTAACTTCCTGTATAATAGTTAAATAATTGTTATTAAATTATAAAAGAACTAAATACATAAATATTATATCATATATGATCTTATAATATTGCCTTGTTAATAATATTTTAGTAGTATCATTGTTTCAGGTGTTAACTGATTAGTTTTCCTTTATATGTTTTATTAGGTAAGTCATGTTTTTTATGGATATGATGTATTTGATTCATATCCAAAATGATATTATGTTATAAAATATTATTTTTAATAATAAAATGTAAATTATTCTTGAATGGTTATGATGGAGAATGAATCTCATCGCGTTCGGGGAGATGGTAATCCGTACATATACACAAACGCTACTTCCATTTATTTTTTTATTTTAAAAGTAAAGAAAACCAAATGGTATATAGGAATATTATTATTCCAGTATAATATAATATTTTATATATGTTACATAAGTTCATTAACACCATCCTTTATACGTTCAATGTATGGTATGAACGAGTCATATCACTTTTAGGGGGCGGTAGTCCACACTTCCTCAAATGAAATTATCGCATATATAAAACATTAAAAGAATAAAGGTATGATATAAAAGAGAATTAAATATTATTATAGATAAAATTAATATCATAAATATCATATATAATTAAATTTACATCATAATAGCCACCATAAGAGGTGGTATTAAAAGATTGAACAATCATCATTTCGTGAGGCAGTAGTTCACCGTCCACAGAAACATTATGTTCTATAACCATTAGATGGAGGTGTGTGTAATTGTAGTTAAAATAATTCTTAGAAAAACAACCAAGTATATTTAGGATAATTATTTTGTTTTAAAATAAATTAATAAAGAGAGTTTAGGGTGTTGGAGAAGTAAAATAAAAGAAAAGAACTTAAGAAGAGATGTTACCTTTAAATCGGGTAACTCAATTTGTTTTGAACCAAAAATATTCTTTGAAGTGACTTATGTGTAAGTTAAGGCTTATAGGAGGAATAGAGATATGTATGGAGATTAATTGGGTAGATTTAAATGAGACAAGGGGATTTAGAGGTTTGAGAAATGAGTTAGTGGTGAAGGATTTTTATAAGGTGGAGGGGGGGCTCTTTAGGAATGTTTGAAAATATTATTTTACTATATAATGATTTTCGGTTTCTAAAGGTCCAAAACTCATTAAAATCGAAGATAAGATGATTCATGTTTGAAATAAAATCATCCAATAAGAATTGGATAGGTATTGGATATTTTTAAAATTTTTAAAATTTCATTTATTTGAATCATTTATTAATGAGGTAAACACTACATCATTATTGTGTCATAAATAATTTTATTTATTTGATGAATAAAAATTATAAAAAAACATGATTCAGGAAATATTTTTATATTTAAAATGAATATTTATAGTTTAAGAGATAACCTATATAATCCTATGTAAAAATAGTTTTACTAAAAGATATATATTTATGTCATTTTTGTCTTTACTTTAAATTAATTAATATAAAGTGTCATTTTCACTCTCAAGTGGCTCTATGGGGTCCCAAAATCAACCCAAGGATTCCCATGGTCGGACATGTATCAGTAAATAGGGTTATGACACATGTTAGGGTAATTTAATAATATTATAATATTATATTTACCCTTATTTATCTAATTTACCCCTTTAACCATGATAAATAAAATATTTACCGATGTAATTATTCATAATGTATAAAAATAAAAGTTACCCATTTAAACAATTTGGACCTCCTGATTCCAAATATGGAATCCATTTTTCCAAATTCAAAACATAGAAGTGGCAGAAATTAATTTAAAATTAATTCCCGTTATCAAAACAAAAAGCGCATTTTTAAGAAATAGTAACTATCAAAAGATTGACACTTGTTTATGTTTAGTTTAAATGTGAAATTACAAACAATGAACTAAATTATATTAAATGATAAAAATATAATCTAATGATACTTAAAAACCATTCAAATTTATAATTTAACACTATAAATTATTTCGATTAAAAAAGTTGTTTTTAATTAAAATTTAGTATTTCTCACTATTCATCAATAATTGAAAGTTTTCAGAAGAGTACCAAAAATTCACCTTAAGATAATTTTTATATTCCAAATCCAAAAATAAAGTCCATTTAAAAAAAATTTATAAAATTTCAAAAAGTGGGTATTACTATTTGTAACGACTAGTTTGATTGGTCATGGTGTGTTAGAATCTCGAAGTTGTGTACAACGCAAGATATTGCATTATTCAAAGGGAAATGTATCATGGAAGCGTGGGGTGTTACATATGATTTAGGTATACATCCTACAATTTTTTGGATAATGGTAAGATTATATGGAATTATTAGAGTTCACTTACAATAATAGTTTACAAGAATCAATTTAGATGGGACTTTATGAGGTTTTTTATTATCAGATGTGCCACACACCACTGTATTGGCATGGGGCAGGGGATACAACCGTCGTTGGGTTGAGTTTTGTCTAATTGAACTTTGTGCGAGTATATTTTGTCATGGAGTGGTTGGTTACTACTCAGAGTAGACATAAATCGTATGTCTATAAAAGGATACAATATTTAGAGTTTACTATGGGTGACCAAGTGTTCCTTTGGGTGTCAACTTGGATGAGGCATCATTTTGTATAGAAGGAAGTAAATCTAGAACCATAGTTTTTGGTACAATATGAGATCATACATCATTTTGGTTTGTGTATTACCAATTATACCTTCTTTTATGATATCAAGGTATGAATAAGGTGTTCTATGTTTCATATCTTGAATGGTACACGAACAATCTTACTCCTATGATTGACTACGAGGATGTTGAGTTGAAACTAGATGCATTGTTAGTGGAGTGACTAGTGTAGAATATATACAGGAGTGATAAGATGATAAGGGGGAATACATCATAACATTCTTGAGTTTTATGGAAACATTGACAAATTTATGGGGAGATGTGTGAGTAGGACTATGATGACTGAGTGAAATAGACTGAATTGATCATATAATACTACTATAGGTAGAAGGTATGGGAAGTCTAATAAGTTCATGGTGTTTACACCACACTATAGTGGCTACCCATGCGGAGTTTCCTAAGTAAGGTGCGTTCATGTCCACCATTTCAATAATGGGTGTCACCATGTTGTGGTGAAGGTTGTTTCAAAATTTGAAAAGGATGATTCATCCACTAATCTCATAGGCAGAAGTTTCAAACGTTAATGGAAACATGTGTGATCATTGATATGGGTGATTAATGTGTTACTAAAACATTATTCCCTTTATTAATAGATTCCCCACCTCATATTATTGGTTCCTAGGTTATGTACAATCCTAAGGTCAGATTTGGTCAAACCTTCTTACTGAATGCAGTGTCCTTATTATTCTCAACTGTGTCCATGTTCGAACATTTTGGAAGATAAAACTTATATATATGGAGGATTTTTATTATTTAACTAGAATCATAAGGATTGTGGAATCTTCATCTCTAATAACTATTTTCAAGGGAGACGTGCTCTCTCTCATTGAATAGTCCTAAATCTACCTTTGATAGTGGTTGTTAATAGGTATATTGATGTGGTTGATCCCTATTAACATGATTTTATTCTTCAAAATAATTCTATAACCTTTTTCATGATGTATTGGAATTATTTCTAAGGAACCTTGGATAATGGAATTGTTTAGGTTAGTGTTCAGGTGTGATCCAGGAATAAACTCTTGGAAAATATTAATTTTGATGTTGATGTGTTTGAGGTAGTAATATCCGTACCACATAGATCCATTTTGTATAAATTTTGTCATGATACTTTGATATGTTCATATGTGTATTAATATCCATGATTGAACTTTATTGCATGCGTGTTTTTTGTGACCCATGAGACCCATGTTTGATATTGGAAACATGTGTGTGCATGTGTATTCATGAGACCCATGTTTAATTTTAATCACATGTGCCTATTTATGGATACTAATACTCATTCTTGAAATGTTATGTTATGTATATATTTGTTATACCATATTGTGTGTCAATTTTTGTCTTTTAGAGTTTTTCATTCTTGTAGAAAATGACATGCAGACTATTATGTGTTTTAACCCATAGCGGGGGGGGGGGGGTGTGACATGTGACAATAGTGACAATGGGTCAAGACATAATTCATGGGTGTCATAGTATTCAGTCCTAATATGTGGTTCTATTGATATATAATGAACATCTGGCTTGAAAAAAGGTGTACATGTAGTATGATTTTATTGTATCCTAACCCAGGTATGAGATGTGGCTTGAAGAAATTTTTGCTCAACCTAAGTCTCATTAGCCTTATGGCTTCACAGAGATATAAGAGGCGGCCATATGGCCAACCCCATTTCACAACATCAGTTTTGAAAATTATTTTTGGCATGGAGATGAAATATGTACAGTCAGGGTTCGTGGATACATTTTTAGAACATGACTGCTTGAAACATGATTAATTGATGTTTCTTGTATATTTATTTATTATAATATCCCACACCTGTTATACATATGAACATATGTTAAGGAATAATTGGTGTTTTTATACTAGGTTTATACTGACACCCTAAACAAAAATCTCAATGTGAGTGTTGAATTCATGATCATGAATCTTTGAAAGTGCAAGGGACCAATTACAGGAATCTGAGGAGACAAAGCATGGGGTTCAATAGAGATATCAAGATAAAATATAGAGCGATTACATAGTTATATTGTTTATATTAATATTATCTTATACTTTGGTTTGGCCTTCCAAATTGGGGTATCATGGTTTATTACTTTTCATGACTTGATATATACACCATGTGATCTCTTATAACATTTTTAGTATATAATTTACTTTTTTATTTTAGGTTATAATTATTTATTTGATATATTTATGATGTTTTAAATTTTAGACAGAATGTTTGTATCCCAACTAATGATATTCAGGCCCTCCCTACCAGTCTATAACCTCCCGTATACTAGGGGGTGCACATGAGGTCATGTGGCACTCTGTACTTAACTAGGTGATTTATGTTTGTGTGTAATAAGATCCATTAATTAGATATACACTCTATTCTACACTTCCCCTAAATAATAATATCCCATTTCTGTATGACCGAGCACTTGTCACAAAAAAATGTTTCAAATACAATGAAAATATTTCCCATTTCTTAGAGATCCTATTAACGTAGAGATCACGTCCATCAAATATTCCATCACTAATTGATGGAATTCCACTACAATATCCAGATGTAGTTACATATAAAATTTCATTTTTTTGTCTTTTAAAAACATGAATATATGATACGATGAAGATGATTCTGATTATAAAACTTTTCTTCAAAAAGAGGATAGAAAATTATCATTTTGGTTATATAAATTAGATTATCTAGCCATTGAATAATTTAGATTTTATGAAATATGTGAGGAATTTGAAGTTCCCTAGATGTGAGATCCCATATTCATTGCTAAAACACAAAGGAATTGATAAAAACTAAGGAGGACCAATCACAATATATATACATAATTCATCACATTAAATGAATATTTATTACATATCATAATAAATCATAGCATAGAAAAAATTGGTTTAGTAACTTTTGATATTTAATAAATAAATAAATCATTTTTCAACACTATGGATTTTCTCCAAAATTTCACCACTCTAGACCCCTATCCATACATTTTATATTTTATAATTTTCTTCTTAACCTAGGGAATTAAAACTTAATAATTATGTGCTCTCTATTTCATAGGTAGTAAAAACATAAGAGATAAAAATTCCATATCATAAGTTAGCATAAGACCAACATGTGTATATGAGAACATAATTATGGTAAATGAACATAAAATAATGAAATAATCCCCAATAAATCATATATCATAAAAAATAATTAACAAAGCAGTAAAATTTTAACTGAACTTGAGACTTTGGAGTATATAAACATGAGTCAATAATATATGAAAATGACTTATAACATAATAATATGGCCTAAATATGAGCTTATAAAAAGTGTCAAGTTTAAAGAGTAATAATTTTATCAAATAATGGACTAGGCTAATCACCTATCCATAATATTATATGCTTGGATAAACACATATGTAATTTTTTAGTCATGGATTAATAATCTGTGTACCCTTTTGGGATGTTTCTCAACACTAATCTAACCTTTCTAGATTTATCTCACCACATGTGTAACCTTTTATGCTTGATATGACCACCCTTGCACCCTTATGGGCATGGGATTACTACTCATGTACCTTTTTGAACTCATGTTATATGAAACATTACCTAATGCATTTTTTGGGATATATCATAACCCCTACCTCATAATGATAATATATCTTCCTAGATCCACACATCCAGATCTAGTGATAAAATCATACACATTTCATGTTGCTTATGATGAAAACTATGGTGAGAATAACATCACATACATAAATATTAAATCATTTTAGATGAATATTCATTACATTTATAAATAATACATTTTTTAGAACAATTAAGGATTAATGTAATATGAGACTAGATACATAATAAACTTATTCCCTGAAATATCTCCAATATTTCCCTCTAACATTATTCTTATATTCTTCCATTAAAGGGATATCTTACTTAATACCCTTAATTATAACCTAGGAATATAGGAACAAAAGAAGGGGTTATATCAAATACATATAAAGTTTAAACATGGGATACATCAACAAAAAGATCATAAGTGAACATAAGATGTATGTAAGGGTATGAGAACATAATAATGGTATAAGAATTTCATACCCAAAGACATAAATCTAAAATCATGAGTCATGGTAAAAATATTAGTCCTATCATAAATCATAATTCATTATATTTTATAGTATCAAACAATCCTAAAATGTATGTTATTTAAATAAGTATAAGAATATAGAATAATAATGTTGAATAAAACTAAGAAAAAAAAATTAAATCTACCCATATTGAAATTCATTACATAATATGTTAGGTTGTCCCACAAAGTCATTTTTCACATTATATTTCAATGATACAGACCAATACATTCATCATATATTAATTAAGGTGTATAATCCAATATAACTTATCAACTATGGGATAAAAACCTTTACACCCTAACAGAATTCGAATGAACATATGTACCCTTTGACCAATTAAAAAATTACCCAAATCATTTAAGGTATATAAAAAATCCACCATGACATAAAAATAAACAATTTATATATATGAAACAAGAATATAATCTCATCAAATATTCTATCACAGCTTAATTATCTCATTGAAAAGAAATGAGTTTCATAAAAAAATCATTGAATCATAATCATCATAAAACATCCATAAAAATAATGTGGATGGTATCTTAATATCACATCCCTAATTATTCTTAACACCCCTTAATGTATGTTAATAAAGTTAAAAATTAACTTTTATAAAGCATTAAAATTCTACATTGAAAAAGTGATAATATATTTCTCTTTTGGAAAATTTTATAATTTTTTTTCTAAAATAATGGAAATGGTGTTTTGTTTGAAAAAAATTTGAAACATTTCAAAGGAATAATAATGTTGAATAAAATACATGATAGTGGGAAAATCCATTCTTGTCATGTTTGTTAAAAGAAAATATTCCATTCTAACTTTTGTAAAAAGTCTGAAGTTATTCATATAGAAAACATTTGAATACATTCATTTTAATAATTTTGAAATATATCCAATTGGAGTATAAAATACCTTTATAAAAAATTTAATTATATATAAAAAAATCAATAAATCAATTTGAATAACTTTGGCATGGAATAGATAGATTCTTGACCCAAATACAGGATATAAAGCCGGTTGTTATTAAAAACGTTTTCTATATCATTTTAAGTACCAAATGTAGTATAATGAATAAAAAACATGAAAAACCCATAATTAGTAAGATCATAAATAATACATTAATATCAAAAACCTAAAAAATAAAATCAAAATCTAGACATAATTAATTCCATAAATAATTAACTAAAAAACTATTCCAAAATTTTTCTGACCAATTTCAAAACAAAAAGATAAAAAATATTTGATATCTCATCTTCCTAAATCAACTTAACATTTATCTTCAAACAAAATTAATCACTCATAAAGTCACATACAAAAAAGGTATATTCTATAATCAAATATTTTCTTATAATATACTAACCTGCCCCAAAATTATGTAAATAACCATAAAACCAAAAAAAACACTCTTTATTCCAAAATAAAACTCGACTATTATTATTCAAATAAAATTTCTTCATAGACAATAATATTCCATTTACCTTTAAAATATAATACTCCCAAAAAATAAATTCAATAACTTAGTAACTAAATAACTATTCATTATCATTAGTTTCTAAAATTTAATAACCCTCTAATCCAAATTGACCATAATTAAATAAATATAAATGATCATCCTAAACTTATAGTTTATGAGTACCCTTATACTTATGTCCATAATATATAAAATCATTATTACACAAATAAACATTTCACTAAAAAAATGCTAAACATTAGGGTTATATATACCTCAATCATCTATTAAAACTCAACAAATTTCATATAACGTACTCCAATCATATAAAACTTAAAAAGGGTATTAATGTCTTTAAAATTATAATCATCCTTAAACTTATGAAGCATAAAATTACATTATAACTATCAAAAACATAAATGTTTAAAATTCCATAATTCAAGATGATTTATAAAGTAGTAAGAAATCTATTCTATACTATTCCACAATAATCCCTTCCCTTTATATATTATTCACATTTTCATCAGATTTAGATGTTATGACATATGAATTTTATAAACCATTATTCTTATGATATTGCTGATCCCTTTCAGGATCTTTCCTTCTTATTCATTGGTTTTTATAATACCCATACTCTTTATAATTGTACAATTTGAGTGTGGGTGGTGCATTTTAATGTGATTTATTTTTACCCATATCTCTTTAAAAATCAGGTTCTCAGTGACCATCCTTTCCACATAGGAAGAATTTACTAATACCTTAGTTATAATTTCTCATATGATTTATCCTTAATTTTGGAATAAAGGAATATTTCTTTCTTTCTTCCATGGGTTTTATTATCTTAATACCATTGAAAATACAATTTTCTCTTCTTATCTCTAGAACCATGAGATATATGACATTTTCAACTATCCATTTAGGATTTATGTTCACATAAGAAAACTTCTTCATAAATATCAATGTCTCTTATAGAAAATTACTTTATGAGTCTTTTTTTATGACAATAATTAACTGATCAATTTTTCTTTCACAATCAATGATAAAACTATTTGTGTACATTTGAATACTAGTGAATTTTTTTTCATAGGTATTAACGGATTCATCAACCATCTTATTCAGTTCTAAATATTCCCTATCTATTTTAGTTAGATGATATGGGGGAAAATACTTTCTAAAAATTAACCTTTTAAATTCATCCCATGTCTTGGATTTAATTTCAACCTCTTACCTATTATTCTTGATAAGAGTACACCAATTATCAACTTCACCTTACTAATTATACATTTCCGAAAAATACCTTATCATGGCCAGAGAACTAGAGAATTAAGAATATATTTTCAATGAAATTGATTCATTTTTAAGTAATAAGTTGATCGGGGGAACCACGATAGGAACATGAATGTTTACATATAAGATACTCAATGGTGAATTATTACTTCCTTTTTTCATTTGGATGTCCAGAATGATTCATGATGCCATTCATATCTTGAGAGAGTTGGGTGATCATATCTATTAGATTTCACATCCCAATTACTATTTCATTTGGTTGTATATAAGTACGATTTTTGTATTGGCCATCATATTTGTTCTTAAAATGATTCCACTAGGTTCTTGTCATTGTATAAATCCAAAAAGAATAGTGTGAGCATAGTTTTTTTAATTATAGTGAGAAACCATATAATCATAAAAATAATTCTAAAATTTTCTTATATTATGAAATCTTTGTACCAACCTATGAATAATTAGGTTCATCCTAAATCACATAACATTATCAAAAGTTTTTCATATATTCATTCCTCTAATTTTATATAGTGGTTCATAAAGGTAATGTTATAAAAAAAATAAAATCCCCAAGGAGTGTCACACAAGATGTGAAGTTATTCCTCCTTTTCCTACACTAAGTGATTTTTGAGTGAATAACCAACCATCCTTTTTCAGAGTTATTACCCCTATATTTATTTTTGTGAGAGAATATTGTTTTTCCTATGAGGTGGCATGTTTGGGGTGATGGTGAAATGGTCCGTTGAGAATCATCACTCGCCTCTTTTTCTAGAGACAGTCTCTTGTCAAATTCACTATTTCTTTTGTTTCGACCCATTATGCATCATTATCCTTTAAAGGTTGGATTAAATTTGTGGGGACTGGGTAATTCACCCCTTTCATATTATCAAGGAGATTTCATAGTCAGATGATCCCAGCAGGTGATTTCATGGGGTCAAGTACTTGTGAAATCGGTCCTCCTCAGATATAACTTCCTCAGATGGTATCCAACAGGTTTATTCGTGGATCCAAAAACACTAAACAACCCTATTATATATAATTCATGGACCATCTTTCCAAAGGCAGGTGCTCGTTGAACAATGGGTTGACCAACAACACTTAAGGACTCCATTGGTCGAGAGGATGGGAAGTCAGGCTCACCACACCCTTTTGGAGGAGGATTATTGCCTATTCTAGGACTCTCTTATAGATTTAAGTCATTTTAATATGTTCTTGAATCCTTGGTTCATTCCTAAAGAGTGTTTCCATGAGATTCCCCTGGTTTGAATGATCATCATAAGCATATATGGATTTGATGCTACGGAGGCGATGCTAACTTGAGCCATATAATAAGGCACTATAGAGTTTATCATCATCCATGGGGGATGAAAGGTGATTTGATTTTGGGATCAGACACATAATATGGGTTTCCTATGTATCCTAGAGAGACAAATCAGAACCCACATAGTTCAGGATGTCTGGGGCTTACACAGGGAAGCTTCCCATTTGGGGGGACATGATTGGGTGAACCCTTTTGGGAGGGAACCTTTTTGAGCTAGGGCCTTCATGTAGGCATCCTACACATTCTGGTTTGATCAGGAATTATATTTACCATAGTTTATAGTGGTGTGGATGTTGTAATTGTCATAAAACTCTAATAACACATGATTCAAGCTCTGTGTGAGAAATAAGAGGACGTGAGAGATCCAACCAACAACATGCTTCCTCTCCTACTAGTGGGAGAGGGAGATCCTAGGATGGATGAGGTTGGGGCGACGGTGGGAGAGGGCACAGAGTAATGAACCCTTTAATGTGAGTTGACGTTACATGTCATGTGGCCCAACCTCGAAATATTTGGGGTTTACCTTAGTGGGAGGGCCCCAGAATGTGTTCTGGGAAGGGGAGGAGTTGCATCCTTGTCAAAGGGGGGAGAAAACATAACCCCTTTGACTGATCACCATTCCTCATTGAATGAAAAAACAAGCGATCAACCTTAATACCTAGAATGGGAAGGTTTACATTGGCGTCCCAAGGTTGGACTCTGGGTTACCATGGGAATGTAGACCCACATACATTCTTGAAGCCTGTACCTCTATGGGGAGAGACTTTGTGACTCCACTTACCATGGGTATGTAGACTAAAAAGGGGATGCTGATACACCCAATGATCTAATCACATGGGTCTGGTGGATTTGGAAGAGGCTTTGGCATGATTCCAGGGGACTGGTTCGCGAAGGGCTTATGGAGGACCAGACTATAATGGAGGGGTGATATTGGAACTAGAGGAAATAATACCCAAAACACCCCATTCTGCATACTAACTTCTTATGCGGGATGGGGGAAGCTCTACATACCATAGTGGTATGCGGGTATAGGGGTCGTCCGTGTACCAATGTGGTATGTGAGAATGGTTTTAGACCACCACACACTAAATTGGTACGCAGACCATCATGATGATTTGGGTTCCATCTGCGTACTGATGCAGTATGTGGAGCCGAGTTAAATCCACATAGCGGTACATTACGCGGAGCACCATATTGAAGGAGGTTCCAGGGGATTATCATTCATAGGGAGTTAAACCATCATAAAAATATGGTTTTTAGTTCACCAATTAGGTTTGCGATTCTATTATTATTATTCAGTTCCCCAAATTTATAGTTCATGACTGGATGTACCTATATAGAGTGTGGTTCATGATTTGGGCTTCGCCGATGATTCAAGACTAAATCTGGAATCTTCCCCAAGTTCTTTCTTCCAACCTTTGGGTCCCCTTCAATCTTTCTTCGTCCTTTTTACTTTAGTTCCTTTTGTTCACCCTTTTATAGAACATTGGGGAAATCATATCCATGAGAATGAAACACCATTTGAGGGGCCCATGAAGAGATATCCTAACCCGCAGAAGACTCAGTCAACCGGGGTTTGAGGAGGCTGCGGTTTACAATCATGGTTCGTGGAACCCTGCTGGTTTTCTTTGTCCATGAACCGTTGAGTTTCAGGAGATGGTATGTGGATGAAATTTACGTGTATGAGACCTTTGGTGATGTATTTTGTGGTCCTCTAGGTTTTCTGGCCATCACTCCATGGTCTAGCACTTTGTAGATCATTCCGTGTACCAGTGGTTTGTGGTCTTGGTGGTCTGTGAACCTTTCTTGGTGACGATACACAGACCACTTAAAGTCCCTTGAAAAATTAAATTCCTTCAAGTTTCTTCTGAAATTTGCAACTAAATTTGAGTCTATTCACTATGATATACTTATAGAAGTACTTCCTACCTTTTGAAAAGTGATTTTGGGAGTATTTTCCTCATTGGGAAGAAGTTTTAGGACCTTACAAATTTGCCCATCAGAACGGGGTCCATTCGGAATGAAAAGGGGACTATTACAATGTAGAAGCGGTCCTGTACTGAAATGGTTCTTGGTAGAATATATAAGACTGGTAGGAGGGTACCACACATATATATAGGGGCTCATGTCATTTCTTTTACTATTTCTTATGGCAAAAAGTGCTATTGACCTCCCTGGCTTCTTCTGCATTTGCGTACCATTCCTCATGCAAAAATCCTGTTCGCGAACCACTTCATTCGTTCCACGAACTGATATTTTCTCTCTTTATTTGTCCACAAACCAAATTTTGGATTTCGAAAATGGTGTTGCGGAATTTAAAATCAAAATATGGATTCCACATAGGAGAATGCTATACTGCTTATGTGTCTGCATACTGAGCTTGAATCAGATAACCAAACTTTAAGAATTATTAATCTGAACATAAAATTTTAATCTATAACTTCTGAACATAAAATTAATTGAGGCCTAGGTTTGTGGTATCGACCTTCCGTAAACCCATCTGTTCGCTGGACAACAATTCATGGGCCAACACCTCACGACTGCTTCACGTACCATGGGTGTATGTGGTATATAGCTTCTGCGTATAGTAGCAGTATGCGGTAGTTTCTTCCACACATCATGCAGTTTGTAGAATGTGCCTACCACATACCATTTTTGGGAATAGTATGTGGAGCCTTATGCAGTTGTATTTTAATCCTTTATCCATTCCTTTTTAACCGTTATCCAATTTTTTTTATTGGACTAACTTTTTACCATCTTTTGGATCCTCCCATGCAGGCTACAATGAATGCTTCATAGGCTGCAATAAAATCGACGAATACAAGGAAAAATATAGCAAGAAATAGTGAGGATCATATTTAAGACTACATTATTCCTCATGATTGCTTATTAAAGGATTTATTGACACCAAAACTCCTAGATTACTTGTTATTTTTATAGTTTCCACTTTACGTCTTTGGTCTCCGTAACAATGTTCCTCTACCATTGGCTAACCTTGATACACCTTTCATCCTCTTAGAAACACTGCAAGGACATGAAGTTTCCAAAATTTCCCCAGTAGGAGAAGTCATAACTACTCCAATTCAGAATAATGTCTTCATATTAAGATGTTTGACATGGATTCAGGGTAATTGTGGGTGCCGTGATGGTGTCCCGAGACTAAGATCCCAAGAGTACCCATCCATTATCAACATCTCCCAAGAAAATATTAATGGTGGGTGGAGCACCATGTGGGATCTGTGGGCCTAAGGATGTTTCTCCAATGAATGGGCCTAGGCATTCTGGGTACATCAGACCTATTTGGAGTCCCCTGACCAGTTTAAGGTGGTGGGCTTATATTAGGTAGCATGGGTTTCTCAGTTCATAGCCTTCTCTACGGGATAAATCCTTCTTGAGCTGATGAGTCACTAGTGTTCAAGCACCAACACCTTCCATTTATCTCATGGGGAGGTGGGAATCATCTTATGGGATATACACCATCTTGGAGGACTCCCCATCATTGGAGAGATGTATGATGAGTTTCTCCTGGAAGCCACTACTTGGAATAACATTGACCACATGTCCCCTTTGATAAGGAGTTCACTGGTTATATCAGAGGGATTACTTGATCATCCCCTCCAGGCTCTCTCTCTTATCCCATTTTTGGTGTGGATATGATTATTCTTGCAGGTAAACATACCTAAGTTGAAGGCTCACCATAGTCAAAACCATCCACCCCGCCCATCCTTCCAAACTCTAGGGTCATATTGTGCTACCCTTGAAGCGGGACGATATAACACATGGGGATATGAGCTTGAACTAGACATATTACCTTTACTTAGATTATCAGGTTTCTTTTCCATGTTTTTGAGTGAATGGATTTTCCATCCTTCGATGTACATACTGGGGTTTGGGCCTATACTTTGATGATGGCGGCCACGCTGGTAGAGGGTTAAACCATTAATCTGGACCTACCTACTCCCGCCTAGCTTTATGAGTTGTTGGGACAAATACTAGAAGGTAGGCCCCCACACCATCTTAGCAGACTATTTCAATTTATATATGGGTGGATGACAGAACGCTTCCCCTATTATGAATATCAACATACTACAAAGGTTCCTCATTCTGAATTTCAACCCACTCTTCTTAACATTTTTGCTATTCATCCCAGGACTCTAAGCATTATTGACATGGTTGGCCTGCTGAATGATGCTTCTCTCTTCTTGTTTGCACTGCTTCCTACTCCTCATGGGTTGTTAAGTGGTGATATGGGTGGTTCTTTAGAGTAATGCTCATACTATATCATGATTCAGGACGATATGCTCACTACTCATATAGATCGAGTAGTTATTTGTGAGCCATACACCCCCTACCAGTTTTCCAAGAAATTCAGATGCCTTAAACAAGCTGCACTTATTCCTGCTACTCAGTTAAGGGGAGAGTCTCATCTCGTAATTCTTCACTAGTTATGGTTTATAATGATTCATGAAGGTGATGCTATGGAAGTTATCATTCCTAACACAACAGGACCAACATTTTTGTCGATAGAGTATGCCCAACTGTGGGCGGACTGTTACCTCGATGGGGTGCTATGAGAAACAGTTTGGAGGGTGCATAAACCTTTAACTATTGTCTTCTCCATCATTAACTCAACAAAAATGCCACACATTACTTATACTATGAAGAGAGTGAAAACTATGTCTTATACTTCTGTCCCTGTAGGAGATAAGACAGATACACCACATGTTCCTACCCTTGTGGTAAGAAGGCACTCAGTTCGTTGTCAGCAACGTCTGGAAAAAGCATCATCGGGACATCCTATTTCTGTGGGGAGTGATTCAGACTTATCCCCTCTTGTAAATACTAATCACAACCCTAATGAGGCTAGACCCAGTAGAGTATCACCGGCCACCCCAGAAGTTGCAACTAGTCCTCCACATATGAATCCAGTGGTTGAGCCATATGAGGGAAAGGAGAGTCCCCCATCTTGGGTGACATGTCTTAGGTCCCTTCCCACTCTGGTGATGATGCTTCCTACTTATAGACACATTGCGGTGGGGGAGGATCAAGGTACTGGTGTTGTAGAGAGGCACCAGGCAGTGCAAAAAAATTCATGGCGCCTGTTATGTTCTCTTGCCGCGATGACACCTATGGTCAATTTTGTTGGAGAGACTGAAAACTTTCAATGGTTATTCATCAAGATGGGTTTCAGTGGATTATATTATCAGAACTTACACCTCCTTATATACCAAATCATCATATCATGAGAAGACCTTGTTTCATGTGAGGAAAAACTTTCCATGTTTAATTATTCCCATCACCAGGTGCCAACCTTCTGATATGTTTCAGAGGAATTCGATCATCTAACAGCTGAGGTGGTGAAGGCTCGTGATTTAGTGGTCGCTCAAAGGGAAGAGTCGTGGGAGTGAGAGGCCCATGAAACAAGGTTGAGTTATCAACTAGAAACTTCATGGGCACACTATGAATCTATCCAAAAGAAAGGGCAGGACCTTAAAATTCTGCTGGAGCAGGTACGTCCAATGGTCAAGTCTGAAATGGAGGAGAGAGATTTCTTAGAGAAAACTATTGATGGCCCACGACAGTCACTAGCTATATTTCTGGAAAGGGAAAGTCAAAATTTATTGTAGATATTCCCAAATTGTGATATGTACTCATTTTTTTATTTTTGATACTTTGGAGAGACTCTGGACTGGGGATGTTTTTCTATTTTTTTCGAAACTCAATAAAACTGATTAGCCTTCAAATACTTCTTCTCTATCTTAACCTGTCATATCAATTGATCATAATCAATCATGTAAACATTCTTTATATCTGGTATTAATTTTAAACCATTACTATTAAACTGAAATAATCGACTTGGGATCTAATTTTTTCTTGAGTCGCGAGACTCAACAAACATAGTTCAACTATTTTTGAGGTTTTATGGAACAACCTCACAAACTGTCATGTCTTTTTTATTATTACCCTATTTTTTTCCTAAGTCTAATTGACATGGGCTTAGCGGGCATAACTTTACTTTCTCTTAGGCTTCCCTTTGCGAATCTTCGACCTAACAAGATTTACGTCTCTTTTAATGGATCAACGTTTTTTTAACAAACTGATACCCGAATTTTACCCAGAGGTTCCTTTTACGGATTTTCCCTCTAGAAAGTATGGCATTTTTTTAGCTAGAATTTCACAGTCCAGCCAATAAAAATCATTAATTATGTTTTAAGTTGAACAATTTTGACCAAACTTAATGGGACATAACCCCAATTCTATATTGTATAGCCGATAATATTCTAATATCCTTCAGACATGGATTAGTAATTTTTATTGACCCATAATTTGTGAATTATGGACATGAATGAGGCTTGAAAGTCATTTTAGGCGTATGGAGGTAGAAGAGGAGTCTCTTGGGGATGAATTTTATTTTGATTCATGGCCGTTATTTAGGCAACATATGTAGAGACACTGGGGAGTGATGTGAATAGCCAAACAAAGTTGTCTGTAAGACACTAGCCTTCTATCTCTGATGGCCCGGTAGGCTTTGCAACACTTTGAATTTATTTTGATGTTGGGATCCACATTCGGTGGATGGTCTGAGTAATTGTGTCTGAAAATATTAGGGATATTCATATAGGCTTTGAGTGGGAAACTGTTCCCACACGGTTCTTTATTACATAAGGGAGATCTTGTGAATGGTTAGTTCAGTTAGAAATCCCTTTTATGTTAGGGGAATTTGTAGAGAGGAAGGTATGTAAGAAATTATCCAATTTTTTTTCCAAATCCTAGGTGTGATAGAACATGACCATCATTTGAGCGAATGGAAGCTAGAAAGGACACTCTTGGGAACGAATTTTCCTTTGATTGATGGCCATTTTGTAGGTGACATATGCAGATCCATCAGGGCATGATGTGGATAATCAAAAAAAGGTGTCTGTGGGACACTGGCCTTCCATATCTGGTTGTTATAGTGATTGGTAACTTTCTGAATACGGTATGTGACATTTGTCAAGGGGTTCACCTAAACAAAAAAGGGATATTTTAACTGGACTTCTTCGAAGAAACCTGAAAATAAGTGGGGGATTTTTTTTTGTATGCAGATCAACTTCATGCATATAGATGAGGTATCTTTAGAAACCTCAAAAGAGACCAGATATGAAGCGAGCCCGTATGTTCTAATATATATAGGATGTGTTTAGGGAGTAAAATGCAAGCCATGAATTTGAGGGCCCTTGAATTAGGAGGGATGGAATGGAGCTTTAAATACATTGGGCGTACTGAGATAGGAGAGGAATCTCCTGGGGACGGATTTTCCATTTGATTGACGACTATTTTTCTGGGCAACATATGCAGATCCACCGGGGAATGATGTGCATAACCAAAAAAAGGTGTCCACAGGACACTGACCTTCCATATTTGATGGCCTTTGAGGGTTATGGGGATTCAAGATCACTCAGAGCATGGTGTTTGGGGTATGGAAGGAGTGAATTCTGATATATTAGGGATATTTGGGCTGTAATTTACTCATGGAATCAGGTATCCCTTATGTATATTTGTCTCACACGTAAGGTGAGGTGTTCATTCCATATTTGGGGTACCCTGTCATTTAACATCACATGGCCAGGATGTGGGGTTCCTCTCAGGGAAAGGAACCGTGACATTCCTTTTAGGGTCGTGCTGCTAGGACCAAATTCCTGGACTATTTTTCCATAATTTCATGGTGGATCTCTCACTAAGATCCCTAATCTCATGTGAGATATGTTTAGTGTGAGAAACAAGAGATTATGAGGATTCTGGATCATTACCTAAGAATAGAAAAATCAACACCAAAGATCACTTTAGGCTTAAACCATTACTATGTAGTTTAACGTCGAAGAAAAAGGATGATTTTGGCCTTGCAGTTTACTGTCGCACGGTGAGGGCATGATGCTTTCATAAAGATATTTAATAGATTTTAGTTAATCGCAATCAAGATGTTCTGGAATTCCTTAGATGTGAGTGATGATAGAAGGTGTAAACCATAGTCCTGAGGGAAACTTGAATCATAAGGGATGGCATGAGGATTAGAAGCCATTAGGCGTACTAAGATTGGAGAGGACTCTCCTAAGGATGAATTTTCCTTTGATTGGAGACCGTTTTGTAGGCGACATATTCAAAGCCACTGGGGCATGATGTGCATACCCAAAACAAAGGTGTCTACGGGATTCTGGCCTACCATCTCAGATGGCCTTAAATGATTATGGATATTGTAGTTTTCTCGGGGTATTGAGTTAAAAAAAAGGAATGATGTGTTTGAGAATGGGGAAAATATCTAGATCATGATTAACCGTGAAATATTGGGACTTCCACATAGAACTGAATCATATTTATAGGGGGAATCTGAATATTTTGACTTGTCATGAGTGGGGGGCATGTGAGGGATCTTGTAAAACTGGGAATTGGGCCACACATAATTCTTGAAGAATTATGCAGTTTATTTTCATGTGGTTAGGACCTTTCATGGACTCGCTGTACAAGTCTGAACCATGTACGGGGAAAGTGGAATCCTATTTTTTTTATGGTGGCGGTTGGGCCGAGATTCCAAATTCGAGCATCATTACGTATCCTACAAGAGTAGGAATCAAGCCACACATAGTTCTTAAAGTTCCATGTACTAATCTGGTTTGTTCTATGTATAGAGATATGTGAGGGAATTTTTTTATTTTATTTTTGATGGCTGGGCCAGGATGCCAAATCTAGGCATCACTACGTATCCTGCAAGGACATGAATCAATCCATACGTAGTTCTAGACATTCCCCGTACCAATCCGGCTCAGAACTGGGGGTGGGAACATTTTTGTTTCATTCTCTATGGTTGTTGGGTTTACTATAATTATCTATAACTTGTTTGCATAGAGAAATCTTTACCACTTATTCTAAGATCACGTGAGTTTTAATTGATGTGAGAAACAATTAGTTACAAGGGTTTCTCGTGCTAGTGTGGGGAAATAGATTATACGATAGAGGCATTTTTTTGTGGGGTATGGACCACGATCGAGGATCAAGTCATCACTACGTATCCTGCAAAGTCATTAATCAAGACGTATATAGTTCTGGAAGAGATCATGCAGTTTATCATCATGTGATTAGGACACTTTGTGCCATGCAGTTTAACTTCTTACAGTGAGGACATGAGTCACAGTTTAATGTCATGTTTCAGGGATGAGTTATTTACAGTTTAACATCATGTGGAAAGGACTATGACTCATAGTTTAGGGTTATAAAGATTGAAACATGGAATGAAGGTATTATAAATCATAGTTTAGGGTCATAGATCTTGGACCATGGCTTCACAATATTACTACTCATAGTTTATTGTCTTAGATTTTGGACCATGGATTCATGGTATTACTACTCATAGTTTAAGGTCTTAGAGTTTGGACCATGGCTTCATGGTATTACTAATCATAGTTTAGGGTATTAGAGTTTGGACCATGGATTCATGATATTACTACTCATAGTTTAAGGTCATAGAGTTTAGACCATAGGGATAATACCATTCATTTTAACATCATGTTGGTCAGGAAACCAACTCATAGTTTAGGGTCATAGAGTTTGGACCATGACATGGGGTTTCTATTACATGAAGTACTTCATAAACTTTGCATTTGTGGGAGTCATGATGAGTTGTCCATCCATTGATATTTGGGCTTATTCTCCATTAGAATAGACCTTATGTATGACATACTGTCCTTCCTATTTTTTTCAAGCTTTTGGGGATTCCTCCCAAGTATCATTGGGGTTCTAAGGACTAACAACATTTCTCCTTGGAGGAAAGATCGAAGGCGAACCTTTTTGTTGAAGGATCGTGTGATGTAATTTTGGTAGATTTCCAAATGGTGTAAAGTGTGTAGACATTTTTCATCTATCTACTACAACTCATCAAACCGTCTCTAGTATTGGTTTTCCATAGATAGTTGATCGCAAATGGACACAAGAAGTGATAGAACATGGATTTCAATTGGTAAAACCACCCCCCCATATACTAATGAGTACAGGGTCACCTGGGTGGTTGTGCATGTCATGGTCTTGTAATCCCAAAAAGCATGAATGAGTTTTTTTGGCAAAAATTTATTATCCTTATCAGAAATTTTTATATTATGTTAAAAATATTCTCATTGAAAGCCTCTACCTGCCCGTTGGCCGCCGCATGGTATCAGGATGAACAGTTGGATTTGATTCCATACTCCGGGTGTAACTTGTCCAACTTATCAGACCATAAGTTGGTGCCTTTTTTGTCAATATTGTATGGGGGACACCAAATCGGGTAATGATGTTGGCCTTCACAAAGCTAATGATGTTTTTCACCCTGAATTCTTTAAGGGGTATGTCTTTTTCCCATTCGGAAAAGAAGTCGGTCGCTATGAGTATGAAATTGAACTTTCTAGATGTAGTGGGGGGATATGGTCCCACAACATCCACCCCCAGGTGGAAAATGGTTAGGAGTACTTAGCTATATGAAGTAACTCTGGGGGTCGGTGTATAAAATTGGCATGAACTTGGGAGGAATGACACTTTTTGGTGAATATGGAATAATCTTGTATCATAGTGGGCTAGTAATACCCATGAATTCAGATTTGGTGAGAGAGCTTGGTTACTGATTGGTGAGATCCACAAGCTTCAGCGTGCACTTATTTCATGACAGAAACAGTCACTTATCCATCAATGGACCTAATAAGGACTCCTTCAATGCCTTGTTTATAGTGAACCTTTTCTTGGTTTACCCTATTGTACAAGGAAAAATTGACTGCCTGTCTTTGAACATGTTCCCTCCCAGCCTATATGGTGGGAGTTACCCCTTCCAAAGGTAATTTACAATGGGAATCATCTAGCCGGTAGTGTGACCATAAGGCTCAAACATGGGTCTAATTTTTTTGATCTCTTTTATATTGATTTGGATAAATGGAAAGACCATCCGGTGGTGGGCAATGATAATAACCATTTCACCCTGGTCTAAATCAACCAAGGCTATGGATTCATTTTCCAAAGAATCGAATTGAGAATTTTGAGACCGAGGGACATGGGTCAACGTTGGTTCTGATGGAAATTCTTCCATCAGTTCTCAAACATGGTTCATTAAGGGGGACACTGCTTCTTTCTTAATGGCATAATCTCCATTGACCTGTTTGATTACTAGCTCTGAATCCTCCTTATCTTCTGGTGTTCAGATTTCATATGAAGTGCTAGTTCGAAGCCCGCAATGAGGGCCTTCTATTCTACTTCATTATTTTTACACCCTTGAGAAAGTAGAAAAGAGTAAGTTAGGATGACCTTTTCAGGGGATACAAGTATAATTCCCAAGCCCACATTATTGAGTTTAGGATCCTCCATTCTTTTCCCTATCAGTCTTATGAAAGCACCATTTAATTACATTTCCCAAATCTGGGGGTCCTCCTGGATGTAGAACACTTCTTCATATCAGAGTTCGGAATCCAATGAGGTTGTTTCTTTTGAGGGGTGCTCAGCCAGGAAGTCTTCTAATGCCTGAACTTTTATGGGCTTATGGGGTATATACCATATGTAAAACTATTGTAGGATGACCACCCATTATGATAGGCATCCACTTATAATGGGGTGATTGAAGATATGTTTCAGCGGATTGTAGTGGGAGACTAGGTGGACCTCATGGTGCTGTAGGTAATGTTTGAGTTTTTGAACCACAAAGATTAGGGATAAGTAGTTATTTTAAATTTTTTAATACCGAGTTTCAGCATCAATCATTTTTGATCTGAGGTAATAGATGTTATTCTCGCTGCCAACATCATTCTGCTGTCTAAGGAAGGAAACTAATGACCATTCCAAGGCAATTATATACAAAATGAGTGGTCTCCCCTCAATTGAAGGCATTATCATTGTTGGTATCATGAGATATATTTTGATATTGACGAATGCTTTTTGGAAATCATTATGCCACTCATATGTAACCCTTTTCTTCATCATCCTGGTAAAAGGTAAACATTTACTTGCCAAGTTGGCTATGAAGCACCGAATGTAGGTGAGGTAGCCCTAGAGACCTCTCAACTCAGTGAAGTTGTGAGGTGGGGACATGCCAAGGATGGATTTTTCCTTATCAGGGTCGACTTCTATGTCACGATGGCGTATGATGAAGTCGAGGAATTTTCTAGAGGTAACGCCAAAGGATCTCTTTAGGGGATTCATCTTCAAACTGTGCTTTTGTAGTTTGTTGAAGACAATTTCAATATTGACTAGGTGGTTTGAGCACTGTCGTGATTTATCCACCAGATCGTCGACATAGCATTTGGAGAACTTTCCCAAGAAGGGCTTGAAGATGCAGTGCATGGCATGCTGATATGTGGCGCCGACTTTCTTTAGACCAAATGGCATCACCTTATAACAAAAAAAATCTTGAGGGGGCCTAAAAGAAGTGTGTTCTTCATCTCCTTAGGCCATCCAGATTTGGTTGTATCCTGAATAGCCGTCCATGAAAGAGATATCCTCATATCTGTTGATTGTATCAATCAATAGTTCTATGACCGAGATTGGGAAATTGTCTTTTGGGAAATGTCGATTAAGTTCCCTAAAGTCAATGCATATTATAATATGCCTATTATTATTTTTGAAAGGGACTATGTTCACCATCCAAATTAGATACTGAACTTCCCATATGAATTTGGATTTGATTAACTTATCAACTTTATCCTCTATTTTTGAAGCAAGCATCAGGTGAGTCCTTCTAGCTTGCTTTTTATAGCCCCGATAGACTTCTGGTAATCCCAAATGATGATTGGTGATCTCGGGATTGAGTCCTAGAATTTCTATGTAATTATAGGAAAAAACATATTGATTCTTCATTAAGAAGGAGGTGTATCCCTCCTTCTCCTCGATAGGAATAGCCACACTGATCAGAGTGGGTCGTGGGTTATCTTCGGTGCCAAAATTTATCTCCTTAAGTTCATCGATTATAGTGGAGACACCTTCTTTGAATGCAAGAGGGGCATATTTGAGGACTTCTTCCTCATCATCATCATCATCATCATCATATTATTCTTATTCCTCCTCTGATGAAGAGAGGATTCTTGAAATGATCTTTCTAATGTTGGGTGAGAAATTGTCTTTTTCCTCAGTGAGTGAGGTGGGGGTAGTTTGAGGTCTCGTGGATTGCCAGAGAGCATCTTTGATCGGGATTTTCCTAACATCATGGGAGTCAACCCACTCTTATAAGTATTTATACTTGGAGGACATAGAATAAATCATGCAAAAAATTGAGTCTTCATCCGGACTTGCACTTCTGCATTCAACTTGGTTGATGAGTAATATATACTCATCCCCAAGTTACTGGAGGGGATCAGTGGGAGCCTTTTCCAATCATTTCAGTGTGGTAATATAATCAAATTAATTAGAGAGAGAATATTTTTCTTTCGATTCATAGAATACCGTTTCAATATAATGTGATTCACAGGACTCAAATGGGGACTTATCGGCATGCAATGTACCATTTTTTTCATTAGTGAAATATTTGATGCACTGATGGTATGATGATGGAATTACAACGTGTTGATGTAGTTGAGGCCTCCCTAGTAGGATGTTGAAGGTTGTGCTTTATCACACTCAGGAACTCAGAATATGACATGAGGTCTCCAAGACACGTTTTAAGATTGATTTGTCCCAATAATTTTTTCTCACTTTTGTCATATCCCAGTAGAGTTGTGGTGTAGGGTTTCAAGTTGTCTTTATCATAGCCCAACCGACAAAGTGTTTACAGTGGGAGGAGGTTGACTCCAGAGCTGTTGGTGAGGAAGATACTCTGGAAATTAATTTTATTTACATTCCTGGACACATATAAGGGTTTGATGTGCCCTTAAATGTTGGAAACTTCATTTCTATCTGTGAAGAAGATGACGATGTAACATTCTTTGGGGTTGGTATCTGTACGATAGACATCGAATGCTGCTACTTCGGCCTCGAACTCTTTGGGACTTAGTAAGGATTTGATGAGAGCCTCCCCAAGATCTAAAGATTTAATTAACACATCCAAGATTGATAGCTTTTCTGGTACTGAAGCCATTTGATTTAGAATATCATACTTCTGATATAAAGTTTGGAACTTCCCGGATTGGGGTTTCTATTTCATAGACACTTTAGGGGCTTGATCTTTGGACATGGATGGTTCAACCTCTGTGGATGGGGACATTGGTGCTAAGATTATTTCTAGGATTATCCAAACTGGTCCACCCGTACACCTTGGGTGATTTTATATTTGTTGTTTCTTCAAAGGATACTCCAAGATAATTGGGCTTGGATTTATTCTGATGGTGGCGGAGAAGAATTCTGGTTCTTGTTGTGTCTTCCCGAGGGCCCTTCCATGAATTTTTGCGATATTAACAGTTTGAATTATGGCGTGGCTGGGAATTTGACTCCTTCCATGATCATGCCTTTTAGGAAACCTCTGGCCTCTGTGGTTGGGCAGGGGGAATGCAGGATCGTTGTAATAGTCTTCATACAAGAAGGGGTCCATCAAGTGAATGATATTACTAGAGATGAAGACCAATTCTAGATATGAAAATGTTTTTGTTTGACTATCTCCTTCTGATGGTACTGTTTAGTGGGGCGGTTCCCGTTGTTCCATTTGGAAGGGCGGTTCCAATTGTACCATGTCTTCTAGTATTAAATCCACCAGTGTCAACACTAACTTTGGATTTGGTGTCAGCCCATCTTATTACTCTTTCTTTCTAACCTTCTGGCCCTTAGAAGACTGCGGGGCTGAGGAGGATGAATATGTTGTATCAGGAACCTTTGGGTGCATAGTTGGTTGTTTCAACTGTGCCTGGAGGATGCCATAGACTCAGTTGACTATCTTCCAATTCATCTAATTGTCAAATTTTTTATCCTTCTTACTGGTGAATATTTTCCATTCCACTTCCTATCTTGATTCTGATATGGAAACATATGCCACCAGTACTAGTAGCGGGCCCAACATGACTTTCCCATAATCCACCATATTTTTTAGGAGATCCTTGAAAATGAAGCACTCCGGGATGATATGTCCCAGTATCTGGTGATAGAGAAAATAATTTAGATGATCGTTGAGACCCACTTCATCGGATCACTTTGGCTTTGGTCATTGGAGAAAATTTCAATTCTTGGAGGCTATAAAATAGCCGCAAAGTTGGTCTTCTTGGAATGCGTAGTCTATGTTTCTTCATTTTTTGAACTGATTTATTTTGTCACTCCTTCGCTCATCTTGCCAAGGTGGGGGGGGGGGGGCTGCAGGCATCTAGGGAGTCCTGCATGGTTCATTGGGGGCCTCTCAATTGGAGCTTGTGTCAGGGGTGGCTTAAGAATGATAGGAGTTGATTTATCTTTTCCTTTCCTTTTCCCTAAGGCTGATGGTTGCACACGAGACTTGGGGTTGGTATGTTTCTATGAGTCTTCTATTCTTTGGGAAATGGGAGAGAATTCTTGAAACCCACTTGTGTACTTCACTGAGATGATAAGAGTTCACAATTCATCATGAATTTTGTCAATGCACATAGTGAGAATTTCATCTTGGGGGAGAGGCGGGTTCATGGAATATGTCAGGCCTTTCCATCTAGCGATAAAGTACGAGACTCTTTCATTCTCTCGCTGATTTCAGTTCATGAGATCACTGAACGTTGTTTTAGGCAGCGCTGAACTGAACTGGAAGAGAAACTTTAGCCGGAGGTCCTCCCAGTCTGTGGTTGAGTTAGCTGGCAAGCTAGTATACCATAGGAAGGTGGATCCCGACAAGGTTCGTATGAAGCACCTGAGTTTTACTGCTTATTGCTGCTCCAAAGTTCCCATCATGGAGTCAAAATAATAGGTGTAGTGCATTAGATACTATTCAGGGTCCCCTGATCCATTGAATATTGGGAATATAGGGTTTTTGAAATTTGGCTGTGGCGGAACATTTGTTCACCCAATCGGGGTAGGATTTACGCTCTTATTGTATTAGAGCATGCCTCCCCTCCATGGATTCTAGTCAAGATATTAGGTACTGACGGTGTTTAAGAGCCCTTGATGCATATCCTGCTAGACTTGATCTTGTGCTGGTATGACAGTGGCCAAAGTTTGGCATACTGGTGCTACTAGAATTTGTGGTAGATACTCAGCTAGGGGTATCCTTTGTGGGTTTACCTGAATATATTCAGTTTGTGTTACCAGTGATAGGAAGTATTGATGTCCTTATAAGTCTAGGTTTAAGAAGGTTTATGGTCCCGGTGTTGGATTTGATGGGACTCCGAGCCTAACTTCATTCACCAGGATGAGTGCCTATGGAAAGGGAACCTCTTCTGGGAATACCTGCTGATGTTACACAGGGGGAACACATCCGACGAGGTAGATCCCTTGACGCAACTCAACATTAATTTTCCTAAGCTCTTTCATTTCTTCCTCCTTCTTGGGAAACCTTTCCTCGAGAGTGAGGGACACATTTTCAGGGGGAGGAGGAGGTGGGTCATAGACGACCTTGGACTTATTCTTCTATTTATTGGGGTTTCGCGTGGAAGGTAGTGACAAATTACTTGAGTGGTTGACCAAATTCAGGACCACTCTCTAGTTTTGGGTATGCACACCATCAGACTCAGTGTGGGATGTATCTAGGAGGGAAACATCTTTCTTTGTATACTCTCCCTCTACGTCATTTCCTGTGAGATCTTTGGGGTTTATGTTTACCATGTTCAATGAGGAATACCACATTGGGGGTGGTATACCCGATGCCGAATGGTATAAAAGATTTTTTCATCTTTTGTTGGATTTTATCCTTCTATTTTGCGGTATTCTTCAGGTTTCTTGGTGAAGATTGACCTGAAGGGAGCCCTGATCTGACCTTGTAATGTGCCTTTGTCTCGGAGGGTGAGAACCATGAGAGGGGGTGGAATGGGTGGCTCCTCTTCTTATCATTCTTCCTAGATGAGAGAATATAGAAGTCTGTTGTGTGGGGACTTGAGGTAAAAAATGCTCCCAGCCCCGTGGGCTGAGGTTGTTCCCGTTCTTCCATCGATGCGAAACAACATGGATTTTTTGGTCTTATGGGGTCATTTTGATTTAAAAATTCCCCCATCCTTATGGGTTGGGGCTGTCCCCGCATCACGGTGGTATCCAACGATATTACCACATTTTCAATTTCACGTACACCCACGTGGGTGTGAGCCGAGTATGGAATTAGGCCTGCAAGAAGGCTATGACATTTTGAAAACATGAGCACTGCTTTCTGGTTGTCTTCCCTTAGGCGGGATGCCTATTGGATGTTCTTGGTTTCCTGACTTAGAAGATTTTCTATGGATTGATCTCTCAGCCCTGATGCTTTTGAGACATACTCTAGGCTAGTTTTTTTGAGTATCCCATATTTCTTAAGTAGGGGTTTCATTTGATTGTTGCCTTTGGCTGATGACATTGCAAGAAGACACATCCAATGGGGTTTGCTGAATGGGACATGAGGTGAAGTGTAGAGCTCTTTGTTCTCCCCATCCCCGAATATGAACTCCAGTCGGGGAACTGCTAATGCGGCAGCACAACTTGTGCAGTTCATGGGGGCAAGCTGGTTCAAGGTTTTTCTTTCGCCTTTCTGATCATGGATGCCTTGTGAATGAGAGGTCTTCCATGTCGATAAGATGATGAATCTCCCCTAACATGTTAACATGGTCAACATACCCTTTGGAGGGTAGAAAATTTCCTTTCAGCTAATGAAGATTCATCCATATATTGAGGCGAATGTCATGAATACTTTCCCCAGACACCTCTCTTGGAATGTTGAAGTGATAAGTGGTCGTAGGCCAATGCATTACTAGTATATTATCCTTAGCTATTTTTCTTCTCACATGAAATATATCCTACTTTTTTTCTTCTAGGGGATCCTATACTTGATATTCCTAGATCAACTGCTTCTTAATAATTTCTTTCAAAGCAACTGGACTAGTGGGAGCCTCATTGATATCCGAACAATGTGAGGGTGGATTAGAAGATGAATGTGGCCCTAATCCATCCATTAATTGAGAAATAATATCATTCCTTATAGATTGTGTTCCCAATTTGTCTCACTCAATCTTTCTAATCACCTCAGCATATGAGGGTTTTATCACATTTGTTCTGGCAGGGGGGGCTTCTTTCCAGTATGAATTTTGGTCGCAGGGAGGACCTTCTCAATTGGTGCTACAATGGATAGGGCTACTATTGCAACTTTATGCCTAACTGTGGGAAATATCTTTATGGCGTATACCCTGGGGAGGACCTTCAGGGTGGGCTATAGTGAGGGGAGGACCTTCTTGCTACTTGATGTCATTGATGGGAGGAACTTCTCAATGACTATTTTGATGGTGAGGAATATTATCACTACTTGATACCTAGATGCAGGGAGAATTTATACTGTGCACATCCTAGGGAGGGCCTTCAGGATATACCACAATGATGGGGGGACCTTATCGTTGCTTGATGTTACTATAGGGAGGGCCTTCAAAACAACTTTAATTGTGAGGAGGGCCTTCATAATGACTGTCATCATGGTGAGGACTACCATCATGACTTGATTTCCAACTACAGGGAGAAGTATATCTGCAGCATATACCCTAGGGAGGACCATCCGGGCAGACGAAAACAAGGGGAGGACCTTCTTGTTGTCTTATCATCAGGTCGAGTGGAGGGATACCCCAATGCACATCAAGAGATAATCTATTGTGATCGATCATTATTGGACCACAGAGTGAGCCCCCGTGGGTGCTCTGTATAGAACCTTAAGAGCTGTTGGTAGAAACATTGTGGGTAGGGCCTTCGTATCTAATACTGCCACTTCCATAATTTGGTAATGGACTGACATGGTATTGGGACTTTATTGATATATGTTTGAGGGCGTCAAGAACCATAGCTTCTAGAAGATTAGGATCATGTATGTGCTCTTCATTTTCTGGTTTCCTTTGGAGGATTTTATTTTTGAGCACACTCTAATGGGTAACTGAGGCCATCTACTGTTGGTAACAACCTTCATATATGGTTCATAGTCTTGTTGGGTCCCATGATGCCACTGTGATACGCCAACAAACATATTGAGTTTTCGAAGGGATATATGCCTACCCTGGAGCAGCCACCAAGTTGGACCGACATCCCCAAGATGGAATGAATGTCTGTTCCCAATCCAGTTGTCCGTGTATCACAGGATGTTGCCTTTGACCCTCCTAGACTGGAGCATGAATTCATGATTGCTCCGGAATGACTGACCCATTTTATGAGTGAGTCATTTTTTTCGAGGAAACCGGGTCATGTGCCCAGTTTCTCACCTTTTCTACCAATGCAATAATGTATTGGCATGTTTGGATGATATGGTCTGGGATCTACATCTGATCTTCCATATTTTCTCAGATGTACTGAGATACATATTTGGATAAAATGAGTATGAAGGCCCATTTTGATATCATATCAGGGCGTTGTGCCTGCTCTGATCCTCCATGTGTTGTCAGTAGATATTGGCAGTTCTCCTGTATCGGGATAGAGGAATGAGTCTGCCACTGGTTGTCTTCTCTGTTTGCCACCATATTTGACTGGTGGTCTTTATATTCACGAGCAGGAATTTCCATCTACTCACTTGATGTTGTATTTGTCTCATGGGCTTTGTATGAATCTGCATGAATTTGAATATGAACATATTTTCTTGACACCCTATTTGGATGGTGAGCTTGAAATGAATCAACAAGTATTTGTGCATGCGTGTATCCAGTTTCCACCCTATTTGGTTGATGAGATTGAAAGGAAAAAGTAGGTATTTATTCCTGTAGGTAGCCGGTTTCCACCCTATTTAGTTGATAGGATTGTTGTGCATAAGAATATTTATACATCTGCCTGTAGTTTTCCGATCTGTCTTCACAGAGAGACCGACGAGCACTAGCAGGAATGTACATGTGCTGGTATTATACCACCCTATTTTTGGGGTGGTCTTAAGTGGAGGGGGAAGATCCGTATGTCTACCCATTGGATGCCACTTCATTAGTATGGAAGAGTTTCTCCTCAGGAACCTGGGTGATATCATGTTCTTGATTATATATTCGCCGCCCTTAACGGGAAGCCCGAGGGGCCTGGGTATCCTGGACTCCAGTAGGTGATCGTGGCATAATTTCCTCTTCAACCAAAGGAGGTCTGGTCATCCTATGTCGGTGGTGACGCCCTCTGGAGGGGGCTCATGAGTAGAACCCCTATACAGTTGAGATGAAGTTGTCAGCATCGACTTCATCTACCTCTATAAGATAAGGTAGGTAATCATTGTCAGGGTCTGAAGACATCCTCTTGAAAAAGTTTGAGACGATCACCGAGGCCACCTTGTGTTGGAGTGATGGCCATGAATGAGGAGGCAGCTAACAGACCTTTTCAGACTGGAGGTCTTGTCTCGTGGCCTCCACCATGGGGAGAGTAGAATTTTGGTTGTACTATTTGATTACTGTGTTGGATACCCAGTGTTGAAGACACATGGTATACGAGGGGGTCCTACTCTTCATTGGGACCTCAGCCACCTACGGGATCGCAGATTCGTGTGTCTACATTGGTTTTCGGGATTTCATTTGGATTGAAGGTTTTTGGGAAGATGCAACATACATATGTGACATAAAAACCATAAAACGTTGTCAAATTAGTATTATTTTAAACATATTCATATCTGACGATTCATATTTTCCCCCTTCCCTCTTTATTTTCTGTTGTGGGGGAAAAGGGGTTTGAGTGGGGTAAGACCTCCACCTTGGTTAAGGATTTACGTCGGGTTCACCATTTTTGTTCTGCCTCTGAGGTGGCGTGTTTGGGGTGATGGTGAAATGGTCCGATGAGAATCATCACCAACCTCTATTTTTAGAGACGATAACTTGTCAAATTCACCATTTCTTTTATTTCGACCCATTCTACATCATTATCCTTCAATGGAATGTTGTATTAACCCCATAGGGACTGGGTAATTTACTTCTTTAATTTTATGAAGAAGATTCCACAGTCAGATGATCCCAGCGGGCGATTACATGTGGTTAAGTACTTGTGCAATCAGTCCTCCTCATATATAACTTTCTAAGACAGTCTCCAATGGGTTTATTCATGGAGCCAGAAATACCCAACGACCCTAGTATCCATGATTCATGGACCTTATTTCTAAATAAAGGCACTAGTTGAACAATGGTTTGACCAACGACACTTAAGGACTCCATTGGTCGAGAGGATGGGAATTCAGGCTCACCACACCCTTTTGGGGGAGGATTATTGCCTATTTTCGGACTCTATTATAGATTTAAGCCATGTCAATATGTTTGTGAATCCTTGGTTCATTCCTGAAGAGTGTGTACATGGGATACCCCTAGTTTTTAGGATCGTTATAATCATATATGGATTTGATTCTATGGAGGCGATGCTGACATGAGCCATACAATAAGGTGCTCTGGAGTTTATCGTAATCTAGGGGGGATGGAAGGTGACTTGATGTTGAGATCATACCCATAAGATGAGTTTCATATGTATCCTCGAGAGAGGAATCAGAATCCACATAGTTTGGGATGGTTGGGGCTTATGTAGGGAAGCTGCCCATTTGGGGGGACATGATTGGGAGAACCCATTTGGGAGGGTACCCTTTAGAGATCGGGCCTTCAAGTAGGCGTCCTACATATCCTGGTTTGATCAATAATCAGATTTCTCATAGTTCAGAATGGTATGGATGTTTTAATTGTCACAAACCTTTAAGACCATGTGAGTCATGATCAATTTGAGAAAAAAAAGGATATGAGAGATCCAACCAACCAAATGCTTCCTCTCCTACTGGTGGGAGAGGGAGAGCCTACGGCGGATGAGACTGGGCTGATGGTGGGCAAGTTAATAGAGCAACAAACCCTTTAATGTGAGATGATATTAATGGTCATACAGCCCAACCTCAGAATATTGGGGACTTACCTCAGTGGGAGGGCCCTAAAATACATTCTGGGAAGGGGAGGAGTTGCGTCCTCATCAAATGGGGGAGTGAACATAACCCCTTTGACTGATCACCATTCCTCATTGAATGGAAAATCAAGTGATCTCCCTTAATCCCTAGAATGAGAAGGTTCACGTTGGTATCCCAAGGTTTGCTTCCAGGTTACCAAGGTAATGTAGACCCACATACATTTCTGAATCCCAAATTGTTGTGGGGAGATCCTTCGTGACTCCCCTTACTATGGGTATGTAGACTCAAAAGGGGCGTGATGATACACACAATGGTCTGATCATACAGGTTTGGTGGATTTGGAGGAGGCTTTGGCCTGATGCTGGGGGACTAGTTCACGGAGGGATTATGGATGACTGGATGGTAATGGAGGGGCGTGATTTGAATTGGATAAAATAATACCTGAAAACACCCCCATTCCGCATGCTAACTTCTTATGAGGGATGGGTGAAGCTCTACATACCGTAGTGGTATGCCGGTAGAGGGGTCCTACACATGCCGATGTGGTACAAATGCATGAGTATAGACCACAACATACCATAGTGGTACACAGACCATAACGCCGCTTTGGGTTCCATCCGTGTACTGATGCAGTATGTGGCGTCAGGTTAAATCCGCATAGCGGTACACTATGCAGAACACCATATTGAAGGAGGGTTTGGGGGATTATCGTTCGTGGGGAGTTTATCCGTGGGAAACATATGGTTCCCGATTCACCAATTAAGTTTTAAGTTCTATTATTATTATTCAATTACCCCACTTTATGGTTCGCGGCTAGCTGTAGCCATGGAGATTGTGGTTCGTGATTCGGGCTTGGTGATGATTCAATACTGAAGCCAGAATCTTCCCTGAGTTCTTTCTTCTAACCTATGGGTACCCTTTATGATTTTGTCATCAATTTTTCTTCAATTCCTAATGTGATCCTTTTTTAGAACATCAGGGAAATCATATCTATGGGCATACAACACCATTTGCAGAGGCCCATGAAGAGATATCCTGACTTGCAGAATACTCGGTCAACCGAGGTTTGCGGAGGCTACGGTTCACGATCATGGTTCGCAGAACCCTGTTGGTTTGCTTCATCCGTGAACCATTGTGTATTGAGAGATGGTATGTGGATGGAATTCATTCACATGAGACCTTCGGTGATGTGGTTCGTGGTCCTCTAGGTTCGTTGACCATCGCTCCGTGGGCCGACACTTCGCGAATCGTTCCACGTATCGATGGTTCGCGATCCAGGTGGTCCATGGACCTTTCACAGTGATGGTATGTAGGACACTTAAAATCATTTGAAAACTTGAATTCCTTCAAGTTTTTATAAAATTTTCAACTCAATTTGAGTTCATTCACCTTTATAGACTTGTAGAAGTACTCGCTTCCTTATGCAAAGTGATTGTTGGAGTATTTTCTTCCCTTGGTGGAATTTTTAGGACCCTAAAAATATATACACTTATTTTCATCGAGATATGGATTCCATTTATAGGAAACCACACAATATATATCTTAATAAAATACCAGGTTGTAATCCTATATATTTTCTTATCCCCAATATTTTGAAAAATGTTTTATAATCCTAATATCCAAAAATAAACAAACCCTTCATTAATACCAACTATAATTCACAATATATGTACATCTAGATTAGATTCTAAAATCATACTCCTCATAAGTTTTTTATGAAAACGACTGTAGTGGCTCATGATTCACATACATAAATATTACATCATTTTAGATGAATATTTAGATCATCTCACAATAATACATTAATGTGAACCAAAAAGGGTTAGTTTCTTTGGATACTAGATACATAATAAATTTATTTCAATAAATATATTCAATATCTCTCAAAAAATATTTTCTCGTATATTACCCTTCTAGAATCATCATACTCAATACGCTTCATCATAACCTAAGGAATTGCAAAAATAATAAGGGGTGATATAAAATTCCCTATAAAGGTAAGAATTGTAGACATCAATTTTATGATCATAAGTGAATATAATGTATTCTTATGTGTATGAGAACATAATAATTATACATAATTTTCATACCCAAATATATAAATCTCAAATCATGAGTCATATCATAATGATTTTTCATAATAGAATACATAAGTAATAAGTGTATGGAGAATCGTAAAATTATAAACCATGATAGCATAACTTAATCACAATAATATGACTAAATAATTTGCTAAAAATAATCATGGAAATAATATTTCAAGTCTACCCACAAATACATTCACCAAATACTATATCAAGGTTTCCCACTAAGATATTCATTACACCACATTTCAAAGCTACCCGCCAAGAAATTCATCACATAGTAGTGTTGGGATGACCACCCGTATTACTTATGGGGATTAGGATAAAAATATGTATACCCCATTTATCTTGGTATTACAATCCATGTATCCTTTAATCTCATAAAATACTATACAATGCATTTGATGGTTATAAAGGACCAATCAGTCAAACAATAATAAACTCTTCACATATATTCCAGAAGAACATAAGAACATTCAATATTACCTTATAACTAAATTGACCAATGGGAAGGAAATGAGTTTCATGAAATCCTAATTCAAACATCATCATCATAAACCATCCATACAATGAGATCACTTCCCTAGTGAACTATAAAAATATTTAATGTATGTTGACATAGTTGAGAAATATTTTCTATAAAAGAAATCAATTTATGTATTGAAAAATAAGATAAAACATCATTTTATTTTTTTAAAATTTAAAATAAAAAATTAATATAAAAATTGAAATAGATTTTTCTTTGAAGAAACATGGAATAATTAATGTAAAATTAATAATGATGAAAAGATATGATGATGGTAAAATATTTTCTTTCCATATATCTTAAATAGAAAAGTATTTCACACTTTTATAAAAATTCTTATTTGATTTATATATTTATATGGATTTTTTTAAATTATCACTTTTAATCATTTTTAAATAGATTCAACAGGAGTATTTAGTAATTTTACTAAAAAATCATGTTTATATAGAATCTTTCATAAATAAATTTGAAGAATAGAGAAATATAATAGAAAGATTCCCAATCCAAATAATAGAAATAATGTCTACTCTTTTTAAATTAATTTTCTCAATCATGTTATGTACCAAATAGAATAAGAGGAATTAAAAATATGAAAACCCCAAAAATAACCATAGGGGATGAAGATTTAAGGGGTTAAAATATAAGAATTATTTAGTTTCCCTCTATGTATATTTAACATATCCAATCATGAATGGAAGTGATATTATAACATAAACAATTACCAAAAGTCATAAATTTCTTCATACAGACTCTTAATATCATCTATAATAAATTTAGATTTATTATAAATATATTCCCAAACCATATTAAAATTTATCTTACAAAATTTCATTCTCTTTGGATTTCATATTACCCTTTTATTAACAATTATTTATTAAATTAACCTTCAAGGTGTTAAAAGTTCTTTTTCCAATGCATATTTTGATTCTATGGTTCTGATAATTGTACCTTGGTCATGGTTCAATCATCTTAAAAATCATATTTATTTCATTAATATCATATTTATTTCATTAATATAATATTTATTTCATAAAAATCATATTTATTTCATAAATATAATATTTATTTCATAAATATCATATTTATTTCATAAATATCAGATTTATTTATTTTATAATCTTTATAAGTCGTCATATATAGAGGTGATGAAAAATTAATTACAGCAATTCGTGGTGGCTGTAGTCCACACATACAATGAGGTTATGTTATCACTTTTCAATGGATGGAATGAAATAAAGATAAATAATAAATCATACTTAAATAAACACAATGATATCATAAATATCATATATCACCATCAAATTTAAATTTTTACCATTTATGTAATAATGAAATGAAAATTGATTCACATCACTCCGTGGATGTGGTAGTCCATACATATGAAGGGTTAACATTATAATTTACCAAAGGATAGGAGGGTAAAAAGGTGGAAAATATATTATCATTGATGAAGAATAGTGATTTCATAAAAATCTTATATATCCATTAAATTTATCTCTATAACTATACATGAGATGCGGGGATAAAAAATAATATTCACCACTTCCAAGAGATGGTAGTTTATATGTATGCATGACCACGTTTTATTTTCCATTAGCTATAATAGAGATAGAAAATGGAAATAATATTAACATAAATATGTTTATATATATTAATTGTACATAAATTATCATTATAATATTGTTATAAATTATTTGAAGGATTTTGTGGATGAAATAAACTCATAATAAATCAGTTAAGTCAATTGACTCTTCTTTGGGTCTCATACTTTTTCTAACCCCATATGCATTCTTGAGAGGGTCCTTTAGGGAGAACATTACATTTATGTCATGCTAATGAATTTTTTGTTATATTGGTAGGTAGGTTTTGAGTTAATAGGATCACATGGTGTGGAGATGTGAGAATATTAAGTTCCTTTTTATATGTGAGGTGGGTGAGAAACTTGTAAATACATGATACATTATTATATAATATATTCCTTACTCAAGTAACTTTTTTTCTAAATTCTGATGTTTTGGAAGATAGAAATGGTAAGGTAGATATCCAATGATCCTAGGATATTTAATCCAGTTTCTTATTTTATTTTATACCATATATTTATTAGTAAAACATTGGGGTGTTACATTCTTATACCATAAATAAATTGTTCCCCCACAAATTTAATTATTTTTGATTAAAGAAAATAGATTGGTTTATACCTAACATAGAAGACACTCAATATATAATTTATAATGATATTTTATCCTCACTATCACAGGTAATACTTGGAAACTTAATATTACATTAATAATAAAAATATCTTCAATATTGAATTCCCCCCAACCATTTCAGAAATTTATCCTTCATGATTGAGTTTTAAGACTTAGATAATTGAAGTAATTTCCTTATGACTAATTTAATGGCCCAAATGCCTTATTTGTTTTTCATTTTTTACAATTAACCTTTAAAGGGGTGAGGTGGAACCCTTAAAAGGCCTTAAGGCTTAGAGATAATTACATGACCCATATGTCTTAGAGGAAATCACCCAGACAAGACAACTTGGAACTACTCCTCCCTAACATATGTCATGATATTAGCACTCCACCTTTGCAAGGATAGTCGGCTAGCTGTCCTATGCAGAGCTTCATAGGCCCAGTACCGATGACAATTCCATACCCTATAATTCTTCCAGTTTTGGTTAACTCTTCTCTGGTGAATGCGCATGCTCTGAATCCTCACTTGGAGCCTTTTCCCTTATAGTCTGACTGGTACATCTGCATATTCATGTTTTCTGAAGGCCTTGGGGTGACCCAAATGCCTTGATGTGGCCTAAAGGCCTAGAGAGACAACTGGAATGAAGGCCGTGGGTGGCCCAAAAGCCTCTCAAGACCCGAGGACCAAACCGGTGGCCCAAAGGTCAAGATGGATGAATAGTTCTGGTTGCTATGGTACCAAACAATACCTACTACAGTTCCTACTACAATACCCAGGAATATGTCTCCACCAAGATTTGATCTTGGGTCTCTTGGATGCACTTTACAAGTCCTCACCAACTGGGCTAAGGCTCACATACTATGTAATTTCCTTATGATATTCATAGTAATCATTTCCCAAATATGTGATCATGGATTTATTTTTATTTGAAATGATATTTCACAATATCAACAATTGATAAGGGTTCTATGAATAGATGTACCATCCATTAAAAAAAACACAAAATTTAACTAATGGGGGAATAATATTATTTGTTGGACATAAATTTCATTGAAATTCTATCACTAAGGAGTTGTAGACTTGGAATTTAATAATCACACAACCAGAAGTTTTAACTATTAATATAATAACTGGGGTGGAGAATTATTTTTGTCATAAATATTTATATATTAAAAGGAGTGGGTATAATGAGAATCAAATAGGACACTTTTATTTGTTGAGTGGATGATTATTATACCTGCCACCACTTCTATTTTCAAGACACACAAAAATAGTTAGGATTTCATTGGCCTTATCATTCTACATTGGATTAAAAGTTTACTAATGAAACTATTATCATTACCCCTTATATTGGTGTAGTTGTTTGTGTAATGATGATACACATTTGAGTTGAATCATTGAAGTGTGTACGGTGTATCAAATTGATTAATATTTTCACTCTCCATGTCCCTTTGACATTCAGGTACTCAAATAATTTCTATCCTATATTTAAATAATTTACCCATTCCATTAAGGAAATTAACGCCATTCTTATGAGTTTATATTTATCATATATGAAGATTGATTTTCTTTCCTTAATATGTTTTATATAATTCTTTTCCTTGAATCTATATTTTTCACTTCTTATCCCTGGAATTGTGAGAATAATGGCGATCTCTAATCTTTATTTATAGATTAAGAGCACATCAAATAATTTCATTCTAGAAACCAAATTCCATTATAGATAAAACCTTTAAGAGACAAGATTTTATGTCACTAAGGAAATTATTGATTTTTCATTCAAGGTCAATGTGAACAATATAAGCATACTATATAAGTATTGTGATGTTCCCTTTTATAGGTATCTAAGGATTAATACTATTTTTTCATCAACTCTTGATATTCCCTCTCTAATTTAGTCTAATGTGTTCCAGTAAAATATTTGTTAATTAAAATGTATTTAAACTCAACCCATTAAATGGAGTATGTTTCATCCTCTTGACTTATGTTTGATTAAAATCCACTATTGGTTTGACTCAACTTCCAATTGATAAACATAATGCTCTGAGCATTGTAGGATGGAATATATTGTTTCAGCTGTATTAACCTATTGATTGAAAATTTGTGGAATGGAAGATCCACTAATAGAGGGAAGAATTAGACACATGAAAGAATCAATAGCTTGTTACTTCTAATTTAGTGCATTTGGGAGATGAATATGGTTTATGTTATTGTTCATAACCAATGATATAATTTATAAAGTGGGTTTCACTCAATATCCTATACAATTTTGTTACACATTGGGAATATCACCACATTATTCATCACAATCATTATTATGTTGGTTTATCCTAGTTACATTAGTTGAATAAAACTCAAAATCATCGTTTGACTATCAAGTCACAATAATCAAAGTATGTAATCACATGATATAGAGAATATATTTTATGATGTCTAAAATTATGACACCTTCATTTAAACTTTCAGAATTTTACATTCATCTTATATCATTTTTGGTTCATCAAAGGTTTTTAAGGATCAATCCTTATACTCTTTATAATTGAATCTTCATAAATAAAAAACCCTACTATGATACCACCTTAAGTCCCCTAGAACCAAAACTCTAGATTCTATTCTAACAAATATAGTCTTTGATACCCACTAGAGCAAAATAACATTAAATTATATACATATTTAATCACTGTACATGAATATTTATTATATGTCATAATAAATCACACCATAGAACCTATATTTTTAATGTATTTAGAGATTATTTATATAAAATACTTACTTTAAAACACTGTGATAATTTCTCTATAGTATCACCACTCTTTACCCCATTATAGACATATCATTTGTTATAAATATCACATAACATGGGGAATGTAATAATAATAAAGTAGTGACATCAGATTCTTAGTAATGGAAAACATAAATGATAAAAATCGCAAATCATAATTGAGCACCCGATGAACACGTGGGTATGAAAACATAATCAATATATACGAACATAATATATGGTAATCATAAATAATAAAATATAGATCATAAATCATAAATATTGACATAATACATTTTTCATAAATCCTAATTCTAGGGAGTCTGGAAAATCAAGTCAGTAATATTTTAATATTAGAATATGGCATAAATATGATAAAAAACACGCATTAAGGTTAACAACCAAGACTTTAATATAATAAAAAATTTGGATAACCACTTATCAGTTATATAGTAGGCCTCAAAAAACAACCCATGTAACTTTTTAAGCTTGGGTTAACCACCCAAGGACCATTTTGGGATTATAATCACCACTTAGGTAACCATTTGGCTCAATCCCATTAGGAGTATACAATTTTTGGCTTAGGATCACAACCAATGTACTATTTTGATCTTATGATCACCACCCATGTACACTTTTAATATCATGAGATATTGAACAATAACTAGTACATTGGGTGGATATAAAAAAAGACCCATATTAAAATGATAAACTATATTTGTGTTCTCTATAAGAACATAAATAAATTCATAATTCTATCATATTATAATTACTAAGTGGTAAAGTAGTAAGTTTCATGAAAATTTAATTAAGAAAACATGAAGAACCATTAAAATAAACATGATTTATGGTATAATTAGATCATTTAAATTTTTAAGGATAAGAATAATTAAAGAATATTGATATATATGGAATAAACATTCATAGGAGTATTACATAATATTATTGAAAAATATGAAGAAATATTCATTACTTTTCATAATAGTTATTTTAAAAATAGAATAATTAATAAAAATGGGAATATAAATTAATTTTCAAAACTATGCATTATTAGGAAGGAAGGTTCATGAAATAAAAAAGATATGATTCATGGAAAATGCATTCACATAAAATGTGTTTGAATATTATACTCACACATTTCAAAAGAGTGTAAATGTCAATTGAAATGTATCATATAGATACAGATAAAATGATCACATTAAAACTATTGTTAGATAATATAATATTAGAGAATATGAATTTAGTAAATTATATAATTATAGAAAATGACATTCAAAAAAATATATAATGAATATGTCTATAGGGGAAATATTTTAGATTAATAAGATAATATAAGATCTTTACCACATACAAGAAATCATTCAGTATAATTGTTAACCAAAGAGAGGTAAAATAGTAATAAGACATGGAAACCTTAGGAAAAACTATAAGATAAGGAAATAGATTGGGTACAAGAGATAATTGACATAAAAACCTTCTAGATGGAATCATATTCATATGAAATCATGAATTTTATATGACATTAGAAAGAAAAACCTTACGGATTAGGAAACATTTAAATTAATATTCATTAGAAGTAAGAATATGATTTGGATTTGTTGATACCATTAATTACCTGATAAATAATGTATAAGAAAAATCTTAAAACTATGGAATTTTCTGAATAAAAAAACATGAAATAGGGATTATGAAATAGAGATGTAAATAACATCATTAAGAATTTATTTAATTTCAAAAAATTCAATGGGGAAGTAAATACACCATGCTAATTACGAATATGTGTATAACAAAAAATATGCCTCAATAAAGGGAAATTGAGATGAAAACAACCCCCTTTACACATGACATCTATGAAGGCACATTAATATACTCTATAATAAAATCAATAATGTTAATAAATTATTATAGAACCATTTTCATATTTATTTCCTTTTATACTATACCTTTATAATCCCTCATTACACCTATATTAGTAAGTTATTTTATAGTTTCATAATTATATGTTATTTATTTTAATTTCTTCATATAAATTTCATAACTGCAATGTCGATCCTTATTCTTTGATACCATGCTCATCATTCCAATATTAGTTAAGGTAGTCAAATAAATTTTTATTAAATTTACTTATGTATTCTCCAATTCAATTGATGTAAGGTATGTGTATAGTTTATAAGAATGGAATCCAAGATGAGAATGTATTAGGTAATTTACAGATGACTACTAGTTAATTTATATTGATCAGATATTTTTTTGTGACATTTATGAAAAATTATTCATAATATAAATTATTCTTCGATATTATATATTATAATTTTTAATTTTTTGATAATAATTTGAAATGTTTAAGATAAAATAAAAGCATTCATATAGGTGGTTAAATAAACCCAAACAAGATCATGTTATACAAACTAATGATTTAGAGTATAAAGTCATATTATAGTAATATCATTCACTCAGAATCATAGTGATCATAATTTAATGTAATTTAGTGGATAACTATATTTATAATATGTTTATATGAGAAGGTAATTGAAAATCATGGGTATGAACTAGATACTTACTTTGATGAACACTACTTATTGATACAAGTACCATATAAATGATGAACTTAGGCTTCCATTAACTAACTATAGGCTACCAAAATTCTAAGAATCATTTAGGAGAGGAAAAATGGGTAGGGAATCTTGAGAGTTTTAGTGGAATATAGTGGTTTTTAATTGAAATAGAAGGGGTATAGAAGGGTCCCTTTTATAAGCTATAAGGGGTGTCACTTCTATCAACAATAATTCCTTAATGTGAAGGGAATGTAATTTTCAAGGAATGTAGATAAATAATGCACAAGAGATAAAGGTAGGACAATAATTATGATATCCACAAAATTTGAGATAATATTTGTGGATATGATATATCTTAATTACATAGTTAAACCCATTTTTTCATTTTTTAACTTTATATTGTAAATTATTTTTTCCCTATGTACCTTATTTTTATACATAAAAATTAATTTTTCAATAATACGTAATATGGAAATATTGACTACCAATATGGAATGAATTTTACTGGTTACAAATTCATTTTTTGATATTTTTTTCATATATTAATATATAATGCATATAATTTTTTTTAAAAAAAGTTTATTTTTAAACATAAAATGAATTTATTGTTATTCCCTACCATTTAATAATATTTTTAATAATTTTTAATTTATTCTAATATATATATATATAATATATTTCATTAAAACTATTCTAAAAAATTGATTATTTGAATTTACTAAGATAGAAATATAGAAGACATGAAAAAATAATTATTTGAAAAATATCACATTTTTCAATTAAATGATTTTATATTAAGTTATAACCAATTTATAATAAATATAAAAATGATTATTAATTTTTTAATATGTATAAAAAACATATTTAATTTAAAAATACATGTGCGAGATATTTTCCAATTAAATAAAATCATATAATATATAATAAAAATAATGTTTTTAAATAAAAAAATTATGTCCATATATGAATAATTAAATTAATATTCATTATCTATATGTAATTATTTATTAGATATTGTTATTTTTCATAAATATTAATTCATTTTTATATATATTTTTTATTGAAATAATTTTTTAAAATTAATAATTTTAATAAAAATACATATTTGAAAAAATAATCGCATTAAAATAAAATGTATATTCACAAATTAATTAGTATCTTTAATTATAATATACTATTATTTTATTTTTTTTTCTAGTGAATTATTTTTTTTTAAATTATAGATGTTTGAAATATAAATATTATTAATTTATATTAACTATATACTTGTAATTGAAAACTGGCATCATGTTTACTAATACGATACCCAATGGATATACACCATTTAATAAAGGTAATATAGGGGCTATATTACATATGTTACCCCTAAAAGTTCATTCCATTTTATCTTCCCAAATCACTCTTCTTATACCCTTAATTTTTGTTTTTATATTTTTCATCATGATATCACCTTTCATGATGTTTCTTTACTATTTTATGTTTAGTTCTAAGAATTTCAACTCACAAGATTGAATAACATATAAGGGATTTAATTATTGTAATGATATTATTAATTTTCGTTTATTATACCCTTCTAATATAATAATTTTTAATAGATTTAATCATTCATGGTATGTAATAATGCATGGAATATCATAATCCAGGGTATGAAAAATATGGTTTCGTGTGTTTTTGTTGTGATGTTCCATTATGATTAAATAATGTTTTGTTAGTTTAATTCATATCTTATATAACAAATTTAATAATCATATTTTATTCTTTTAAAAGAATAATAAAAATATATTTTAGAATTATATTTAAGGAAAGAAAATGATTCCAAAATCCTTAGTGTTATAGAATTGGTAGCAGAAAATATATTAATATTCGAATAACTCCTTTCCACCTATTAATTTTCCAATCCCGAGTTAATTATGCTGGATTATAAGCCATACCACCACCACATACTCCAGGAAACATATGATCACTATCCTAAACCAGCCTAGATACCCTGGTACCCTAATATTCAACCTGGAACTGACATTTCCGGAAGGGCGTTACTGATCCCCATGGGTTGGTGATAAGAAATTGGAATCATATAAGATAAAAGAGGGAATTATTTTTTTCACAAAACAGTGAAAGATAAAAGATACAAGTCAGAATGATCAAAAATCTATAGGTAGAAATTACTAGAAACCAAACAGATATAAGAAAACCACAAAACTGTACATCATCAAAGTACTCAATAATTAGCATGTTAAAATCAAAAATCCCAAAGGAGACATCACTCTAATACCAAAGGATCAAGAATTTCCACCTCCTCCAAGAGTCACATTCCCTTTTCTTAGACATGACAGAAGGAAATCTATAAATGCATGAGAAAGAAAGTAGGGTGTGAGCTATAAAGTCCAGTAGGGTCTCACCAAGTGTTCTATAATAGATTTCATAATATTAAAAAAAATCACACTTTCAATATGGCATGGAAATACATTTTCATATTAAAAAAACATTCTTTTATTTCAAAATGATGGAAACCATTTCAAATATGGATTAAATAAACATTTCATAAAAAATAGTTTATATAAATGAAATGGAATGAAGAAAATAGTACCTAAAACAATGGAATATATATATATCAAAATAGTCACAATATGAACCATGGTCATTTACCCTATGGTACGATAGTTTCTAGTTATAAAATCCCCACACATCACATATCAATGATCATGGAAAGTATGTGTACACACGTCCCTCAGGCTCATGTCAAATAGGACTCATCAACAACCCATAGAGGATAAGATCAGTCTAACTAGATCTTTGTTAGAGTTTTCATCATTAATACATTTCTATGGAATTATCATCCTAGAATTCTTGTCCTAAATAACCTACTAACTACGCAAGTTCACATGTGCTCAATGAATCAATAAATAAGTTGAAATTCATCAATTACCCAATTTTTACTTTCAATATTTAAATTCAATTTGAAAAACTAAAACATGGGGGTTTTATCATTTCACACATTTTCAATAAAAAAACCAATCATAGGTTTTTATCATTTTAATTTAATCCATTTTTTAAAATAGTTTCTCAAATCAACTCATTAATTCCATCAATTTCAAAATATTCTCCAAATTACAATTCCATTGGAATTGGGGGTTCCAACACAAAATTCAGGCCATTATGAATTTAAATTTTAATTAATTTCAATTTGGGTTTTCAAAAATCAATTGAAATCTATTTCTAAATCAATAAAATCAAGGTATTAATTATATAGACAATCTAAAACTGAACCACCAACCTTTAATCCCCCAAAAAATCCCAACACATGAAATGGGATCTACAAAAAATGAAAGATAGTGATATATATCATGAAATAAAAAATAGAATCAAGATCCAATAAAAATGAGTTTATATCCTTCCAATACATGAGGATTTATCAAAATCTAATGAGGAGAGAAGGAGAGAAACCACATGAGAGGAGATTCACTTACCTATAAAGATGGACCACAATAAGAACGACGATAAATCATAAAAAAATGAATTCTAATGTGAGGAGGTTATAAAAATTGTCTAAATTCATAGATGGGTATGAGGGGAATAGATAAATATTGAATCAAATTAGAATCAACCATGCACCCCGCTTAAAATTGTCAGTCTCGTGAATTAGATGACGCATAACCCCGATTCACGTCATATAATTCACAAAGGTTTCTTACATCTAAAATACATAAATTATTTATTAAAATATGATTTTTGACCATTTCACATAGTGTAAACTATAAAAGGTGTGCAATAGTTTCATGCCATACACCAGTTTTACTACATCTACTTGGCGATCATTACAGGGTGTGTAATCCGTTTACACGACATGTAATCACCCCACATATTGGAAACATACCAGATTCTGATGAAAAACCAAAAACTAAAGGACCAATGGGCAAGGAATACCTTAAAATAATAATGGATTATTACAACCTCCCCAATATAAATTTTTTTATCCCTATAACTCCCATAAAAAAGTTTCCATATCGAAGAGATACGTCCACTACTCTCTTATTAGTGCCTCATGATCCCAAGTATCATGTGAATCAAAACCATGCTTCCATAGCACACAAACCAAAGGTATCATCCTCTCATGAAGTACCTTTATCTCAGAATTAACAATCCTATATGGATGATTAGTCATATAAAATTTAGGCTTAACTTCATGATCCTCCCAGCTCAATACATGACATGGGTCAGAAAGATACTTATGTAGCTGAAATACATGGAACCCATTATGTATTGACATCAACTGTTGTGGAAGTTATAAATGGTAAGACACTTTACCCACCTTCTCATCAACCTAGAAAGGTCCCACAAAATTATCAAGCTTCCCTTGCCTCCCAATCCATTGATGACCTAAACAAGGTGAGAACACTTGGTAACCAACTAAAAACTACAACGGTCTGTGATCATGATTAATATATGATTTATACCAAATATGTGCCATCAACATTCTTTGGTGAATTCTATGAATCTTAAACATCATCTCTTGGACTAAATATGGTCCAACTAAGAAATTATCACCAATCTTCGACCAACACAATGAATATTTACATGGTATACCATGAAAGGCCTCAAAGGGATCAATTTTGATTGTGGAATGTTAACTATTGTTATAAGAAAAATCAACCTGTCCAAAATAGTCATCCAAAGATCTACAAAAATAGAGGATTACATCATGAAACATTTCCTCAAGAATATATATAGTCATATATATTAGGCCATCCATCTATAGAAGGTATTCCATACTCAAACAAACCTAAGATACCATTACTTCTTGAAGGCCTCTCAAAATATGAGTGGTAAATCCTAGATCTCTGTTATAGACTTTAACTAATGGAACTCTATACAAACAAAAAATATCTCTCACATAGAGAGTTCCCAAATCCTCAACTTTGGTTTTGTCATGAATGGGGATAAATAGAGCTGATTTGGTCAGCATATTGATCAAAAACCATACCAAATTATTCATTTGAGGGGTATGTGGAAACCCAAATACAAAGTCCATAGAGATCTTATCCCACCTTCAAGTTGGAACTGGAAGTGTATGAAGAAAACTTGAAGGTTTTTGATGCTAGACCTTGACCTATTTGAAGGCATAACAATGAGAGACAAAATCTGCGATTCCCCATCTTATACCTGGCTACTAGAATCAAAACAACATGTCCTAGAACATATTTGGGGTTCCTGGGTTCATATCCCATTAAGAATTATGAAAATTCCCCATCACAACTTTCCTTATAGATAATGGAACAAAAAACTGAATATGAAAACATAGAATACCCTTAGTGAAGAATGAACACTCAAAAATGCTCTCCCCACTATAAAGAGATGTCCTAATACTTTGAAACTCTCCATCAAACTACTATTCCTAAAGAATCATATTGAGAAGAGTGGAGGTCAACTGAACACTAGCTAAGATAACTTTGGATCATATTTCCTGAACTCCTATATATAACTATGAAAATAGATCTATCAAGTGCCACTCTTATAATGATTCTTTCATGGAATAGTTAGAAGTTTCCTACTCAAAACATCAGTAATGACATACCCTTTCCTTGGGATATACATTATTTTGAAGTCAAAATATTACTGGTACTCCACCCAATGCCTCTAGAAGAGATTGAAATATTTTTGAGATAAGATATGACTCAATATCTTGTGGTCAAAATACAAGTTAATTATTTCTCCAAAATGGTAATGTTTCCAAGTCTTAAGTGAATTCATCATAGCTACAAGTTCATAGTCATGGGATGGATAATTTATCCCATGCATCCTAATATGCTGAGATCCATAAGCTATAATGTGACCACCCTACATAAGAACACTTCCCAAACATGATGCGTCATAGAAGACTACATAGCCCTACCCAACCTATCAATGATTTAACACTAGTGCAGAAGTCAAAATACATTTTATATCAATAAAATAACTCTCACATTTATCATCTCAAGAAAAGTTCACCCCTTTACGAGTGAGATAAGTCATTAGAGAAGACAAAATTGAGAAATCCTTTACAAACTGCTGATAATACCCTACTAAACCTAGGAATCTTTAAATCTTGAAAATATTATGCAAGTTCTACCATGTCAAAACCGATTCCAGATTTTTAGGATCAATAGAGATACCATATTCTGAGACCACATGTCCCAATAAATTCGCCTCCCGGGTCCATAAGTTACATTTTGATAGCTTGGCATAAAGCTAGTTATTTCTCAATAATTATAACACTATTCTTAAATGACACACATGATACTTCTCTAAGTGAGAGTAAACCTATATGTCATACACAATTACCACCATAAATGTATCAAGATACTCATTTATTATTATATTCATAAAATCCATTAAAACTACATGAACATTGGTTAGACCAAATGGCATGAAAAGATAATCATAATGGCCATACCTGCTCTAGAAGACGACCATCTGAATGTCATATTATTTTATTCTAAACTAGAGATAACCAGATCGAAGATCAATATTCAAAAACCACTCAGACCCTTTAAACTATTCAAATAGACCATAAATATATGGAAATAGATATTTATTATTTACCATTAACTTAGTTGATTTTTCAGTAATCAACACATAGGTAAAGTGTTCCATTAGATTTATTAGAAAAGAGAACAGACATTGCCCAAGGTTAAACACTCGGGAATATAATAGATTTCTCTAAAATTTTATTCAAATGAATCTTAAACTCTTTCATTTCATCTAGTTCCATATGATAAGAATGTATATATACCAACTAATTACCAGGCACTAAATCAATAAAATACTCTACCTCCCTTACTAATGAAAAACTAGATAAGTTAGAAGGAAAAACATCAATAAATTTAAAGAAAGCTGGTGGGAGTTCATTGCTCAAAGATTCCCACTCTATATCAAAAGAAAAAACTAATATTATTTTCTCCAACTATAGATAAGAATGTCTGGCTCTACTCAACCTTGGGTCCCATTCTCCCTGAAAGACACGACTCACACTACCAGGCATAGTAAAGGAGACTCGTTAAAGATAAAAATAAATTTTGGTCTTATTAGAAATGATTTAATCCATCCCTAAAAATATATCAAGAGGTTTCAAGTTGAGAAATAGAAAATACCAGGTAATCTGAATTTCTAAAAAAGATAAAACACAAGCAGAACAATGGAGACCCTACTCTCTCTAAATTTTAAGGGATGTAGTAATATCCATGACATAAGATAAAATATTCATAGAAAGATTTAGAAGTTTGAAAATAAGATTCAATATAAAATAATGAGATGCGACCGTATCAAATAAAGAAATCATTAGAGATGAAGATATAGTGATGATACATCTCATAGTCACTGGACCTATCTCTGCTTCTTATGGAGACTCTTCCCCCGTGTGAAGAATCTTTGTTCTCAATGCCTGTGGCTGGAACCCATTTTTATGTGAAGCATATTATTGCACTGTAGTAATATTAGGTACTAATGATACCATTCCACTATATGGGGAGGAAAATATATAAAATAAATTCTATAGGTGGCCTGAGTGCCTGCTTGAACATCAGATTTTTGGGTGCCATAGTGAAAACCCATTTCGATTGCCTAGGATTTCCACACTAGAAGCAAGTCAAAGGGACTCTTCTTGGAACTATAGGAGTTCTAGAAGACCTGTTGTTGAGAGCCACTATAATACTCATCAGGATTTCTTCTACCTTTATTGGAACACACTGAACTACAACTAGGAGAAAAAAGAACTCATGTCAACCATGACTTACCAACTAGGTCAAGCTTAACCATTAAATCCTTATCCAGCACATTAGGAAAATAATAGATATTTAGAAATAAAACCTTAGAATAAATATCATATTGATGACCCTTATCTAAATGTTTATTCTTCATATTCCCATTTGATACAATATAAAGTGAAAACTACACAATATTGGAAAAGTTGTTTTCATACTTTGTCATGGTCCTATCATCCTGATTGATTTTTAAAAACTCCAAATCCTTATATAAAACCATATAATCTAGATATAAATAGTTAGTGAATAAAACCCTGAATTCATTACACTTTAAAACCTCATGATTCTTTATTGTAACCATCATGTCCCACCATCTCCTATAAGGTCCCTCTAGCTTGAAGTTGAAACATTTCACCTTTCCCAAATCTGGCATTTCAAAGATAAAAAAGAAGCTATATCATTCTCAGCCAATCCTTAGCCTCTTAAGGATCATTCAATCCTTGGAACACTGGTGGATTCTAGAAAAGGAACTACTAAGAATGATTCTATGATTTATCCCTCTAATGTTCCATGACTAGAGCCTAAATATGAAGGAGTGTAGGTGCCTATCCCATAGATTAGACAACACGCATAATAATATCAATGATATTAATGTCTATGGGTGGATTCGATCACTGTGTTTCATTAATAGCTTACCCATAGAGCCTAATAACATTTATTCTTGGAGGGATAATGCTACACAACATTAGTAAACAATATTGAAGACATCAGAATATTACTCAGATAAATAAATCAAACAAGATCATTGGAAAAAATAAACCCATTATATAGGATATCAAAATTTGGACTTCAACCTATTTAAATCAAAAATCATGGAAATACTGGAATTAGATCATCATTTTCCTCATGATACCTTTCCCAAACCAACTATGGTGAATTAAGGATAGTTTCAATGATAGATAGAGAGGTGATCACTCTCAACTACCTTTTAAGTCCCGATATGATTTTCCAATTTGCATACTGACATCAAGGAAAGATACTATCCTATCCCTTTGATAAGACCTTTTCATGAACTTTATTGGATACCCTGGTACCCAAATTCTTGACCAAATATTGATATATACCAAAAGGAACTACCGATCCCCATGGGTTGGAGACTTGAACCTGGTATCATAAAAGATAAAAGAGGGAACAAAGTTTTACCAAAATAGTGGAGGATATAAGATACAATCTAGTATGATCAAAACATCATAGGGGGAAAGTAAAAAAACTAAAAAAATATAACAAAATACCATAAAAATAAATCATCATAGTAATCGAAAACTATCAAGATAAACTCAAATGTACCAAAGGAGGCATTAATTCAAGCCTAAAGGATTAAAAACATCCACCTCCTCCAAGAGGCACTTTCCCTTTTCTTAGACTTGGTAGAAGAAAATCTACAAACACCCAAAGGAAAAGGTAGGGTGTGATCTATAAGGACCAATATAGTCTCACTAAGTGTTCCATACCAAATTCCATAATAATAAACCAAATATTTCATTCAATTTAAGTAAAATAGGACATCAAAATAAATTTTTATATTAAAAAAAGCACACTTTCGTTTAAAAATGATGGAAAAAATTTCAAACATGGCTTAAATAATCATTTAATGTAAAAACTATTATATAAATCAACCAGCATGACGAAATTAGGTCAAAAAACAATGGCATATATATATCAAAATAGTTACAACAAGCACCATGGTCATCTATCCTAAGGTATAATAGTTTCTGGTTATAGGACCCTCACACATCTCATATCAGTGATCATGGAAAGTATGTGTACACATGTCCCTCAGTCTTGGGATGATTAAGACTTATCAATATCCCATTAAGGATAAGATCTAACTAACTATATTTTTGTTATATTTTTTATCATCCATCCATTTATAGGGAATTTTCAACCTAGAATTCTTGTCCCAAATAACCCACTAACTACCTAGACTCGCATATGTTCAAATCAATCAATAGATAAGGGGAAATTAATCAATTTCCCAATTTCCAGTTTCAATATGCCAATTAAATTTCTAAACAAAAACATGGGGTTTTCATCATTTAGTGCCTTTTAAATACCAAAACCAATCATATGTTTTTATCATTTTAATTTAATACATTTTCTTAAAAAAATCACATCAACACATCAATTCCATCAATTTCAAAACATGGCAAAAATTATAATTCCATTGTAATTGGTTTTTTTCCCAAAACATTCCTCATATTCCGAAATCTAATTTCAATTAAAATTAAATTGGATTTTTAAAAATCAATTGGAATCTAGTTTAAAATATAAAAAATCAAGGTATTAATTATATTTTCAATATGAAATTGAACCACATACCTTCAATCATGAAAGAAAATCTCAATACTCAGAAAGGGATCCACTAACAAAGAATGAAAATAATAGAGATCTAGAAATCAAACCTAGAATCATGTTCCAACAAAAAATGTTTAGATCTATCTATTACATGATGATCTATCAAACTCTAATGAGGAGAGAAGAATATAAACCACATGAGAGGATATTATTTTACCTATAATGACGAACCACCATAGGCATAATGATCAACCATTGAATGAATGAAATGGAATGAGCATAGGTTCTCAAAATCACCCAAAATCACCTAGGGGTTCAAGGGGGAGGGCTATGGATTGAATCAAATAAGAATCAACTATGCATATTGATTAAAACCACTAGTCTCGTGAATTACATAGTGTGTAACCCTTGTTCATGTCCAATAATCCGAAAGGCCACTTACCTAGGAAAGGAATCACTTTTTTATTAAATTCATATTTTTGACCATTTCATGTTGTGTAAACTGTACTCGAAATGTAATCATTTCATATTATGCACTAGTTTTACGACATCTTCTTGGCAGATATTACATGATGTGTAATTCATTTTCATCGTGTGTAATCACCCAGTAGATTTAAAACAACCTATATCCCACTGAAATCCCCAAAACTAAAGGAATAAAGGGAAAGTAATACCTTAAAATCATGAAAGGTTGTTAAAATAACATTGGTGGATGAAACATATAATACCAAAGATACGAATAACTCCTTAAAATGCATAATGAGGAATTCTAATAGGTTTACCATGCTACTATTTCTATAACTAGAAAATTTAAGTCATAGATATAATAAGAATGTCTCTAATGCATTGACATAGATGGCATCAAGAAAATCTAAATACCCATTGAAGAAGTTTCCACACATGTATGAATCATAAGAAGAGGAGACATGTTGTATTATATACCCATCCCCTTTTACAATGATAAAGTAACTCTAATATCTAAATCATAGCTCCATGTTTTTAGTGATCACCTATGTGGGTTGTAATGTGGTCACCTTTCAACGAAAATCAAGGCTGTGGTAAAATAATACCCATCAACCAATTCAAAAAGATACCCCCATATCTATAGAATATAAGAGAATTTACTTATGATTTCATGAAATTCATTATGTTTTCATGAATAAATCCATGAAGATAGTGTTGAACTAAATTATAAATTCATGAGATCCTCCAAGGCTAGTGACAAAATCCAACCCACCAAGATCCTATTTAGACATGAATTTACGAAAATTTTTCTAACCCAAGAACCCCTCCTTAGGCAAGGGGATATGAACTAGAAATAATAAAGAAGAACATGCATGAGATACCTTACCCTAACGATCCTATAGTAAACCCATATATCTCCCTTCACTTGATAAATCCAACAAAAATAAATTCAATATCTCCAATATAATATAAAATAATGCATGTGATAACAATCCATAATTATGAAATAGGTAAAAAAATTATAGAGAAAATGAAAATACAAAGAGACAAATATTCTAATGAAATTTAAAACAAAAATCAAGATGAAAGATAAATATATAAAGAAATGACCCTCATCATAGACCTCAACATCTATTTGGCCTATCAAGGAAGACTATGATATAAATATTCCAACTCCATGATCATCCATAAACATTACACTATCTATATATAATAGAACATGTATTTTAAGAATTACCTTGCATGGGTGATTATAAACATACCATGTAAGACACCTCCAAAATAATAGAGGGATAAAAAAATGATAAGAAAACTCAAAATTAATGTGAATACTAGAATTCCAAGACATTCATTATGCATTGAGACAAGCAAAGTGGTGATAAAGTAAAAAATTCATGGAAAGAATCCAAAAATATCTCATAGTACATGAAACCATATGATAAGTTGAATAATAAAATACCAATGGTATCTAAACAACTTGGCTTCAAAAACTGCCACACCCTATTAAGAGAATTTGGAGAGGAAATTTGTATAAAACACTTGCATCATCATTGAAAGAATCTATGAATTAAACCCCTATAAATTTCTAGGTAAATGTATCAAATCTCTATACTCCTCTATCAGGGAAAGTTTATGAACAACTCAGCTGCATTATAAAATTATAACATTGATCAAAGACATTGTTCACTAATGGAAGACATTAGAGTTGAACTCACACCAATTTTTTTTCCAAAACTATGACAAAGAAAACCTCCCCGAAACCACATATCACCCAAACTATGTGTAATTGTGCATGATATTTCAACACACTTCCACTACTGGTACAACCCAACATAATATGTTACCCAAAAAAATTGTACTAACTAGATGAATACATTGGATGGCCATTACCTCTTCATGGCGTGATATATTTTTTGAGGGAGTAAAAACTCTATATATGGGGGATCTACACCCTATCATGTAGATTAATTCCCTACCCAAATACAAGTAATAGTAAACCATGCCATTAAAATATAATAACAACCAAGGGCTAGTCACTAAACCCCACAACTAATGGATGGAGGAAGGAACAAAGAAAGAGTCAGAGAATACGGCGAAACCCTTGTTTTGTGATGCTGAATACTCATTCTGGAGCTCGGATCAGCCTAAATGTTTGCATCTAAGAAGCGTGAATCTCTTCACATACGAAGCTGTGCATCATCACTCTACTCCGACTCAGAACATTTCTGAAAAGGTACGGAAATTTGAAGAATATCCAAAGGATTTCTCATTTTTGGGTATACCTATAGGCTCCTTCATCTTTCAAGAGAACCTCATCTCACAATGAATTATTAAAAAGGGGATGACTGCCCATGTATCTGCTACTGATGGAGTAATTTTGGAAAGGTTAGAACTATGTAAAAATTCATTCATCTCCAGAATCTCTTTGCAGAAAGGTATGAAACCTTCGAAGACTTCTTAATTAGTGCCTTGCATATCTTCCATATGGGGTTTTAATGATTTTAAATGCATATCTTTGGGGAAAGGATTCTTTCATATGCTCTTTCCCTCAACTGATTATAAATGTAGGGTGTGGAGTTTTGGTTCTGTCAATCTAAAACCAGGTACCCTTAGGGTATATGAGTTGAATCCGAGCTTTAGTTTATCTGATTTTAAGGATTCATTTTCTCAAGTTTGGATCAAGATTTACGGTTTGAGTTGGGTATTATGGCATTCCAAAATTCTCTATGATATTGCATCTGCGATTGGTATACCAATTAGGATGGACCAGCCAACTGAGAAAACATCATTTGGTCACTTTTCTCGAGTCCTTGTTGAGGTAGATTTAGGATCGGTTCTTATTGAAAAAGTGATTCTCTCCACTCCACAAGATGATATAAATATGAGTATTGTTTATGAAAGTATATCTTTATATTGTGATGTATGTGGAATCATTGGACATTCTAAGGCTAATTGACGTGCTCATATCATCTGCCCAAAATGTAATATAAGGTAACATGAGGAAGATAATTGTAGAAGGAAGGACAAAAAAAATTCCAAGATTCTGTTATAGTGACTCAGAAACAGAATGAAAAAGAAGTAAGAAATGAAGGGATTCAGATTAAGTTTCCCCTACCTCTGCTCATGATTCATTAAAAGGGAAAAAAATCCCAAAAGTGTGTCAAAAAAATTCAAAGTTTAAAATTACCTAGGCTAATCTGGTAGATGAAGAAGAAGGTGTAGATGTTCATCCCTCTTTAAAAGATGCACTTATTAGGTCCCTTGAGGATCAATATAACCAATCTGATTCTGAAGACAGTCAAATGGAAAAGGAATGCCTTGCTCAAGTTGAAGATGATGAAGAATTCATGGAAGAGCACCATGGAACAAGATGAAGAAAGGGGAAGATGCTCTTAGAAACTGCTATCTCAGGGAAAAGGAATCACATAAATGGTCAGGGAGATGAAAGGGTGACCACTACTATGAATCCTATTAAGGTTGACCTCAAAGAAAAATGCCCACTTGAGCTGGGAAGTAGTAAGTATTATGCTTCAGCTACCACAATACCTCCCTGTTCAGAGATCTCTAAGAATGAAAACAGGATAATTCCTAGACACTTTCCAACATTAGAGGAGCATCCTGGTGAATTCCAAGTTACTTCTCAATCTAAAGATTCCAGCCAATAGGGGAAAGTTGATAAATTTGGATTGGAAAAAGGCCATATTTCCTTTCTTCACACAACCCCAGGGGACCTTACTACCTCAAAGGAGCTACTCTCTAGCCAAAAGAAATCCAGTTCAAACCACCCAATAGGTATGTCACCACAAACTGTGAAAGATAGGGCTGTTAATCTGAACACTCGGAATTCTTTTGCTTTGCTAGTATCCAGTGATGATGAAATCCAAAGTGACAACAAGCATCAAGCTAGCACGATACAGGAAAATGCTGCTGAGGGAGTTACAGATGATGGTGGAGGTCCATGGACACAAGCTACTGCTGGAAGGAGAGGCCGTCGTTCTCACGACAGGTCAGGGAGCTCGTCCTGCCATAGCATGCACACGCGATCACGAGGTAACTAAGGTTTTTTTAACTTTAAATCCGGTTTTTAATTATGGACATGGTATCCTCCCTTTGTACATTGTTTCACTTTTTAATAACAAAAGGCCTAGCTCATACCTTAAAAAAAACTAAACCCCACAACTAATACTACAGACCCTCATCTCAATACATGGAGTATTACCAAAACCATCAATATGTGATGAAACCATAACATATTAAAGAATTAATGATAAAGGATGTACCTATACATGAGTTAACACCACACTTTATAGCATGTCCATTAATTTCGGGGGTTTTCTAAAAGGATAACATCATGAATACTCATAGGGGAAGGGATGCCCTATCATTCTCCCACAACATTAGAAAAGTGCATAGAAAATGAAAACATTTAATTTTTATCATTACTTAAGTAAAATGTTTTTTCCAAGAATAGATTTAATAATTGAATAATATTGTACTTGGCACAAATAAACACAAAAACACTTCCCAGGGGTTGAATAGCTATGAACATAATCATATGAGCTCTTGATTTTTATCCCCCTTCTTATTAAAGTTTTGTCTCATTATTAAATAATAATTTACATCATGTTAATAATCATGAAACAATATTATTTTAAATAATTTATAAAACATCACCATCTCTCTCAAAATGTAGTATGGGACCCACAAATTATTGTGGAATTAAAGACAAGTGGAGTACTTGTCCTCATGATCAGAATGAAGGACCCCTTCAATGAATCTGTGTTACATATTGAACTACATAAGGTATATAGGGAATGAAAACCCAATCATCAGCTCACTACCATGATATTAAGGAAAAAAATTCCTATATTGATTGTTCATATTGAACCAAAACACAATATTTGGGGATTTAAACAACATAATCTACCAAAAATTCATTGAAACTAACTCATAGTCCAAGATTTGTGGAAAAAAAACAATACAGAAAGCATCAGGATATTTGAAGGAACCCAGGGTGAACTACATCACATGATAGAGAGGGGGTCCATGCCAATTTGGTGTGCTTCTACATCATACAGTTATTCCCCATGGGTGAGGCTGAGTATACACAACATGGGCTATTGGTTGGCCTAACAATGTTGGTGGGGGTGACTCAATGAAGAAGTGGTCCCATTATGATAGCCCATGCCTCCTGATATGGTTGGGATAGTATTGGAATACATGCCTCATATACTGATTTGGTCTATAGTACTTGACCCATAAATGTCACCTAACTAATAATTGGATGGTTCATGTCTTTGGTCCACCCCAACATGCAATAATATACTTCCTTTCTAGAGTAGAGATGATGTGATGAGTCCAAAACAACTTTTGATAACTCTATTACATGTGAGATATGATTGTACATATGATCTTAAGTAATAAAATAATATTGGGTGGAACCCTAGACACATAATCCTTCATTTCCCCTAGATGGTAGCACCCCCTTTTAGGTTGTAACCTATCTAGTCGATTGACACCACCACACCTACATATATCTTATTGACTATCCCTACCCACCCCTACTTCTCGGCATCTCACCAATCAATAATCTTAGATTATATATATTTCATCTACCTTTTGACATATTCATAAAACCTATGCATGATCCATTACATCACTATCATGGAACACCATTAGGTATGATGGTTATCTCTTATGATAATTATGGAGGGAGATGATATAGACGAGAGATATGGGAAGAGAGGAGGTTTAGTAGTTAGGGATCCTGTTGCCTACAATTTTATACAAACCCTAAATTGAATATATTGTCATTAGAAGGGGTTCATGATACTATAATAAGGAGAGGTTCAGTGGTTATTACTATTCTAATCTACCCCCTTTTATCCCACATCTAACTCTACCATTTATCACTGAGTAATCAACATGATTTAATTTTAATAATAATAAATTACATTTAAATTTTTGTGAGGATTGAAAATAATGAATGATGAATTTAACACAAAGACTCTATTAACCCCAATCAGATTGTTAACAAAGTGTATTTGTACAAAATAAAATATATCACATATCATAGGATCAAATAGTATAGTATTATTGAAGAGTATATATATACATGATTTCAAGATTGTAATAAAAAATATGAAATATAAATTAAAATTATATTATGAACATTATTATTTATTTTAGTGTATTACTAATATAATTTAAAGTTCACTTATTTTTACCCTAGGGAATATGACAGATTTCTAGATAGAATTTGAATCTCCTGACCATTTATTAAATTTTTTTAAAAAGAAAACATTAGAAAAGTTGGATGGGGTCAAACACTGGGAAATGTTCTCATCCAATGAAAGAAAAAGCATGTCAAAATTCACCATAATCGTGATCAGAATCATGACCAAGATCTCCAACATCATCAACAGACTCCCATTCTGATTGGGAGTTCTTTTGATGGAAGAGCACAATATACATATCCTTAATATTCTCATGCTCTGAGGTGAGCTGATTTCTGGAAGATGCACTTCGGCCACACCCACGTGCTTCCTCCCATCCATGTCCTCAACCATTATTTTTTGGATGACAACACTATTTCCAAGTATTAGGTTATTTCCATGGCTCTTCCAGCTCTCCCCTCCCCAACTCATCCATATTTTCATTAGCATTAAGAGACACAATGTCCACAAAGGGGAAAAAAACTTCAATGCATATGGTAGAAATAGGTACCACATACATCGGATCAAGCACATAAAAAGTGTTTGAGGTGGTAACCTACACCATACACCTACTAATATAAGGAGACTTTTCAGTATTGACCACAATATTATTATAAAAAATAGGGGACAACATTTCTTTTCCCTTTCCTAGAAGGGGTAGTCAAAGCTTGTTCTTTGAATAGTTCCTTATCCACTTTAGTTTGGATATCATTTTTGATATATTCCAAAAAATCATAATCATAGGAGGGAACTACTTAAACAAAAGAAATCCCCATCATCAATTTGTTTCCCCTTTTCATTAGTATCCATCTCATCCCATGAGACCTTGGATCCATTTAGAGCAGATCCGTACTTGACCACATCAACAAAAGAGGGGTTCCTAACAACAATGACATATTCATACTCATAACCAATATAAATAGAGTCCATAAAAGTATGTGGGTTGGTTATAGCCACCCCACCTCTGCTTTAGAGATCGGTTTATTTTTGAAAAAAATCAATAGATTTCCCTTTCAACCCACAAATACTACATACCTTCCTTTTATGACACTTATCATAAGTGTGTCCTAAGTTGTTTCATCCTTTACATAAGTCATGAGATTTTTCTTAATCTACCAATAGATAAAATATGTTTCTATCTATTTTCAACATAATGGATTTAACCAAAGGGGATATGAGATCAAATTTAACCTCTATCCTTGAAAAATGACCATATCTTACTTTCTTAGTTTCTTTATCCATTTTGATGGGATATCTAATAGCCGCTGCAATTTCACAAAGTATTTGAGGGAGCAAAAAAAAAACAACTCAAACCACAAACACATATCCAAATTTGGGTGATCAAGTTATTAACATTTAAGGGATCAAACTAAATATCCCGGTCTTAGAGTCTGAGGATTCTTGGATTAAGATTAAATAAACCATAACCCTAGTCTTTGTATTCCAACAGATCCAATGAAAATACAATGTGAATGTAGCCTCTACCAAGGGAGGACATTTTCCAATAATAAAATCCCCAACATTTAATAAGCCTCATCCTAAGCGTAGCCAGATTAAAAAAATCCTTCCCTGGTTTAGAAATATGAGTGATAATTGAATTCTTACATTCATTGATCCATTCCGATAGAATATCATATGTAGCTTCAATAAATTATGTATCTCCTTTTCACATGATCTTCTAAGGGAGCTTCACATGTCCACAAATCCCGTAAAATTCTCTTTTAGCTAAAGACATAGTACTATATGCGATGTCATGAACATGATTATAAGTATCAAACAACTTTGTCTTGGGTACAACAAGGTGTGACAAAGCAACTCTAGTCAATCCCGTATCTAGGACCTAAGATAATCCATAAAACCCCTTAAAAGAATCTAATAGACCTATAGAAAGAAAATAACTTTCACCACGAACACTCTTCTCAATGTCCAGATCTGACAACGTTGGAGAGGATTTATTCAAATCCTGATTTGAAGAGAGAATCACATCGTAGATATAATGAAAAGAACAATGGTATAGGGGTAGGAACTACCAGTGCAATGACAGGTGTCGAAGGCCGATGATGAAAGCGAGCATCTGGAAAAAGAGATCCAATGGATAATGGAATTTGTGTCGAGGGGAGACAACAAAGATATTCGACTAGTGATGTGGGAGGCAAGGGAGAAGGAACCGGCGATACACTAGTGTAGATCAACACCAACGAAGGCCACATGGTAGGGGAAACCCTATTCTCCATGGGGAGTGCACATGAGCTCTCGACGAACCATCAATCATTAACCTTCTATTTATAATTAAATATTTATAGTACCATAGTGAATATAAAACACAATAAAGGGTTATCTTATATATTCATAAAGGGTTAATAATACATCAGATTATATCATTAATCAAATAAAACCTATAATTAATATAATAAAATTAGAATAATTGAATTGATGAAATTTTAACATAAATAATCACATCAATAAAAATATTTAGTTTCATAATGCTATAATTCATAATTTAAAACCTTACATTCTTACCATTAAAGCCTTATTTAATGAATTGATACATAAATAGGTAAGGTATAATCCAAACACACAAGTTAGTGTATCTCATGATACCTAAAAATTCATTTAGGGGATATAATAAGACACTTGTTATTAACTAAGTCCCATGAATTAATCAGATGAATGAATTGAATAACTATGAAATATATAATAAACAAAAAACATTTCTATTAAAAAATTAACATACCAGATCTCAATATTTTCCTAGTTAATAAATTAAAAAACTTGATCATAAGCTATCCAGTTAAATAAGGTGGATGGTATTTTTAAAATATATACCCAGTGAAACATATTAGTCCTTGTAGGATATAGACATTGATGACAAATACCATTAAAAGAACATTCAATCATTTCTTTGAAAACATGAGAAAAATATCATTTTCATTTGATAAAATTTTAAATAAAATTTACCAACATATTAAGATTATTATTTTCTTTTAAAATAATTATAGAAACATGTAATTTAAGCTTTAAATAAAATAATGTTGATTATAGTGAGAAAAATCTTTTTCTGAGGTAATTATTAAAACAAATATTCCATTCCTCTTTTTATAAAATTTAATTAACAACTTGGTCAAAAATACCTTGTAAAAATTAATTTTTAATAATGTGAAAGTAATGTCAAACATTATTGAAAATTAATTTAAAAAATCATTATATCATAGAGAAAACAATTTCTGAAACATTTTAATGAACTTAGATAGGGAAGAAAAAATTCCCCGGATAAAGAGTAAAAAAAGTAAAATTTTATTAACACTATTTTATCAATCATTTTATATACCAAATAGAGGGATATATAGAAGAAAAACTTATAAACCTATGAAATAAATATAGTAGAATTTTTTTTATGTGGTCTAGAAGATAAATACTATATTATTCAGCTATTAAAAATGTAAAAATAAACAAACTAGATTGAAAATTAGATTATTGAATAAACCCTTACCATGGATTTCATTTTAGTTGGATGAATTTTGAAATCCGTTATAATAAATGTATATTATTTTTTTACATTATTATGAACCTACTTTTAGATTATTCCCTTATCATAGTTAATTTTATTTTATTTATCACCATTGTAACATCCCTTTATCGATTTTTCAGGTATGTCCTTAACCATGCCATGGTTTCCCCTTTTTCATTGTCACTATAAGATTGAGAAGAAATTGGGAGGATACCTATAATGGTGAAGTCAATGTTTTTTTTGGAATCTTAGCTTTAACCGGATTCTTCTACATGCTTCAGGGGGATTTTAGGTCATGTAACTAGGTTACACGACATGTAAAATTTTCTGGATGAAAGTCATGAAAGGCTTCACATTTTGAATGTTTAAATGATGTGGAGATCTACTAAATGTTGTGAGTTAATAAAAGGTCAGATTATAATATGAGGTGACAAGTTTTCTAGTGTATCTAAGGCTTTGGTGGTTACATGTCATGTAAATGGGTTAAACGCCATTTAACATCCCCTATAGAGTTTTTAAAATAGGCGTGCTGCAATTTTGCTTTAGTTCTTTCTCCAAACACTCTTTCTCTTGACCCAAAGAAATTACCAAGAGATTTTGGGAGACTCCACTCATTCTTGAACGATCCGATCAACATTCGATCTTCATTGCAGTCATGGTGCGTCTCTCAGGGTGTGTGATCTTTTTGCATCTTCATTGCCTTTGATCGTGGTAGCACTGTTGGGTTGCATTATTAGATCCCTGAATCTAAATTGGAATATCTTCTTGTCTTCGTCCAAGATCAATTGTGAAATCTTGTTTCAGAGGACATTCCTTTATTGGTCGAGGTCTGATGAGAGTTTGTTTTTGAGGTATGTGGGTTTCCTCTTTTCTTCTAACCCCTTGTTTTCTAAATTGGATCAATCTTGAGATGTGATTGGATTCTAGGTCCATTATTGACGGCGTTGGGTTTTTGTGGTTGGTGGATACTATTGCGGGCTTGTGTGATTCTAGTTTTGAGGTGGGTGGTTCTATCTCTAGACTATGTTTGATAAACCAGATTTTTTCCATTCTTAAAAATTGGTTTATAAATAAATTGTTATGAAATTAGCATGATTGTTTATGTGTGTTGGAATTAGATTTTGAATAAAAGTTGGTATCCTTGGTTTTTGATAAATGGAAAGAATAGTGGTATTTTCAAATCATTAAAAATGGATTTTTAAAATGGTTTTGAAATTATCTTTGTAACATCGAGATGATTGTGAAAACAAGCACATGGGTTACCTTGGGAACTAGTTGGAAGGTTTACCTTGAGGTCATCATCCATTACATGGGTTCAATTTTTGTGGTTTTCCTCTTTTTATAGTGTAGATTATTGGCTCAAGGAATATATATGATATCAGGGTTTCACTATCTTGGTTGTCTCCTTGGTCTTGGAGTGTAGATAATTGGATTAAGGAACCCCAATACACTATTCATATATTTTTTGGTATGAGTAGTCTGCTGGCTGACCCATTGTATTCCTTGGTGTTGCAATGCATATGCTACTAGTGTTCTTTTTTATTTCTTGGATTTGTTGTTTTATCATTGATATGCATATTTATTCTTGTGAAAGATGATATGGAAAATTTTCTATGAAATTGATATACCTGCTTTTTCTTTAAAATCGTGATAAAGATGAAATGTTTTCAATGTTTTATATAAAACTGCTTTACTTCTTATCATGCCATGTTTTATTTAAAGTGAGCATAATTGAATTGTTATATAGAAACTTTTTATGGAACACCTGTGTGGGATCCAATTAATCCAGTTATCTCACACCCTACACACATCTTCAGTGGTGTGTAGACCTATGTATATCTTCTAATGCAGGGAAAGGCAAGGCACCATAGTGAGGTGGTAATGATTCGTGTTAGATGAGTTGGGTAGATAGTGGTGAGATGGAGGGGTTTCATTCTTTCCATCACATAGATTAGTTATTTCTTTTTAGTCCTTTATAGTTAGACTTGTCTCTTGGAGTTTTTATATTCTTTTATAATCGTTATTTCCACTGTCTTTCTTACAACTATGGAATATATTTATTGGATTTCCATTGTTACTTATCACTTCATGTATATATATATATATATATTTTCCATGTGATGGTTTAGGTTGGGAAAAATTGTTCCCTCTGGTTTGTTGTTTGATGCCTAGGTGCTTGTCTCCAGCCTATGGGGACCAGGAATGCAGTTCAGGTATGTGGAGGATCAGGTCGGGTGCTAGGTTTTAGGGTAACCTGGACAGATTCATTACAATTTTGTATCAGAGGAGGTCTGACCTCAAGAATCCTTATCTAGGGACATCTGTTAGACTAGGGAAAGAATTTTTGGGACTGGAGAGGTATGTTGTGATAAGTGCCTGGTCAGCTTTTATCACGATGAGACTCAAGTTTCCATGGGAAGTTGGGAAACATGTCTCTAGTGTTGGGTTTGGTATTGAATATCAGTTTTTGCTTATGGGTTTTCTAGTTTAAGCTATTATTTGTTCTGTTGTATGATCGTTCTTATGTTTTGGTATGCAACAGTATGTCTTTGAGATGTCTTCCATGAGTTCCTCAGGAGGCTTCAACTGATTCTCCTAAAGGGAATCCACCTATAGATCAGAATATCATTGAGGCTATTGATGGGTAGTTCAAGCTGTTGATTTGGATATTCTAAGAGTTTAGAATGTATTTTTTGAAGTAAATCCAAGATCTAGAGGAGAAAGAGATCAATCACGGGAATTGTTACGTGAGAAGCCACTATCCATTAAAGGTACTAATGAACCTCAAGAAGTGTAGGAATAGCTGAATAAGATCAACCAAGTATTAAACTTCCTAGAGACACCTAAGAATATAAAGTTGAAATGTGAAAAATTCAGGCTTGATGGTTCTAGAAAGCGATGGTGGTATTCAATGGTCCTGGTAGACAGACACATGGACTTGAGTTAGAAGGGTTTAAAAACCCTGTTCTTCCTACAATTTTTTCTAGAGTCTTTGATTCTAGAAAATTATCTAGATTTCCTATCTTTTCAATATATAGAGAGTTCTGTTTTGGAATACACCAACCTGTTTTTGAGATTGTCTGTTTTTCTCAAGATGTGGTGAATAATGACTAGTAGAAGGCTCAGAAGTACCTGCAGGGTTTGCGACTAGATATCAGATCACATGTATTTATGTTGAAAATTTCTACCTATGCAGAGATAGTATATAAATCTATAATAACAGATATGGATATGGAAGGAAAGGTTGGTTTTTCCACCCCATCTCTTCCATATAGTGGAAGTTTTAGTGGCGTTCATGGGATGAAGAGGCAGTGTCAGGATCATCATAGAAGTTGTTTAGGTGGGTCTCAATAGCAAGACTCCTCTACACCATCTTCTATAGCTAGCAGTGTGCCTCTGAATTTCTATCTGTGTGGTAAGGCCGAATACACCAGACAGTTTTTTCTTATGCCCATGAATAGGTACAATAGTTGGGGAAGTTTTGGTCATATATAATGCTTCTATTAGGATATGACTATGCGTTGTTATTATAGCATCCTGCCTCTTTATCACATAAACTTTCATTACATTTTACAAAACCGAGGATCTTTAAGGTTTGGTTTCTTAGAAACCAGGAACTTTAAACATGAAAACATAAAACATTCTTCTAAAACACTTGAAAGGATTCTCCTCATGTTCATCCTAGGTTCATTACTGCATCACATAACCTGGGAGCATACATCAAAAGAAAGGGTGAGCAAAAAGCCCAGTAAGGGAAACAAGAGAAACATTTTACATGTGAACTTGAGATACTTCAATAAGGTCATGAAAAGAACTTTAAGGCATGAGAATGAAATCATGAGGCATATCATAATAAAAATAACATTTTCATAACTTGAAGATGTGGCTAAAACATTTATTATTGACAATCGTTTCGTTTCACCAAGGTCCATCCCCAAGGTGTCGTTAAAAATTACCAAGGTTATTCACCAAGGCGTCGTTAAAAATGGTCATCTCTAGAGATTAAGTCTTCACCCAATGCATTGGAGCGATATCAGGGCACACCCTTAAATTTGCCTTTATTATCACGTGAGCCACATATATCATCATCAAACATTTCATAAATAACCCATATAGCATAAAATAAATGGGTTTCATTTCATAATCATAAAGTTTTAAAAACTGCTTTAAAGACATGATCTTTACGTTACTTTAAACCGACGGAATGGGAAAGCGGGTGTCATGTATGTAAATCCAAGAATTTAAAATAGAACATTTTTGTATATATGTGAATAACCCTATAGAAATAATAGCTTTGAGTATTCACTTAATAACATGAAGTAATTTTGAGAAAAAGAGAGAGGCATTTTGAGATGAAAATTCAGCAGCACAACGGCTACGTTACAAGGTTTTAGAAAACGTTCAAAAGAGAGGGGACATGGGTCAAACAATGATAAATGACCCATAAAACAGTATAGGGACAGAATATAAGGGATTTAAGAACATGGTAATGAAATTTGAAAATATACCATATGAAATGAAGAACATGAAAGGAAGACAAAAATAAGATTTCTCTTATGAAAATTCGGCAGCCTAACAACGTTATATAAACTTCAACCAAAAATGAATTGATGATGTCAAATAGGGTCTCTCATCATATGAACATAAAAGATCAGTATGATAGATATAGATATCATACCCCAACATAATAAAAAGGAACTTTCAATACTTGACATGGAATTAGAACTTTGAAAAGGAGAAGGGTGAAAGAATCCCTTAAAAATTCGGCAGCTTAACGGCGTCACTTAAACTTCAACAAAAATGAATTGATGAGATCAAATAGGGTCTCTCATCATATGAACATAAGAGTATAGTATGATATATATATAGATCATAACCCAACATAACAAAAAGGAACTTGAAAGAATTGACATGAAAGTAGAACTTCAAAACGAGAAGGATGAAGAACCACTAAAAAATTCGGCAGCCTAACGACGCCACTTAAAACATCAAAATACTGAATTGAAGAGATCAAATAGGGTCTCTCATAATATGATCATAAAAGATCAGTATGATAAATTTAGAGATCATACCCCAACATAATAAAAAGGAACTTGAAATAATTGACATGAAAGTAGAACTTCAAAACGAGAAGGGTGAAGAACCACTAAAAAATTCGGCAGCCTAACGGCGCCACTTAAAACTTCAAAATACTGAATTGAAGAGATCAAATAGGGTCTCTCATCATATGATCATAAAAGATCAGTATTATAAATTTAGAGATAATACCCCAACATAATAAAAAGGAACTTGAAATACTTTACATGAAAATAGATCTTTGAAAAATGAGAAGGGAGAAAGAATCCGTTACAAAAATTTCGGCAGCCTAACGGCGCCACTTAAAACTTCATAAAACGAAATAATGGGAGTAAGATGGGATCTCTAATTATGTGAACATGAAAAGGGCAGTAAGAGGAGTATAAAATAACACCCTTTAGCATTAGAACATGGAGCATAAAAGAAATTACATAAAATAGATTTCTTGGAAAGAAAGAGAGAGATCGGATCCCTTACCTTAAAACATAACTCTTAAAACTCAAAGGTTGGGACCTTGAGGGCTTGGGGGCACCATGGGAGGACTCCTTGGGAGGTAATGAGACCAGAACTTCGTTGGGGGAGAGTGGGGAGTCGAATGGATGAGAGGATGGCTTGGTATTTATAGGGAAAGTGAGGGGACAAGGCATTAATGGCAAAGGGACACCTCATTAGTGGTTTTGGAAAAACCATGGGCTTACCCATGGTATTTTCCCATGGTATTGGCCACTTGAGACACCTCATACCTTATCTCACTATTCATAATTCTAACATATTGATTACAAACTTAATACATCATTTAATGATGTCATTAATCACCCATAACTTAAATACTGTATTTTCACTATTCATTGAAAATTCAACTTTCTCAGAATGATCCCAAAATTTCACCTTAACCAAATATCAATGCTCTGATTAAAAATATGAACTCCATTTTATAAAAATAATTTTCTAAATATTTTTAATTTAATTTTTAAATAAAAACACTATTCACCAAAAATTCCTTTTTTTCAGAAAAAACCCCAAAAATTACCATAGCATAATATCGGTGCTCTGAGTTCAAAAATGAAATCTGTTTTATAAAAATAATTTTCTAAATATTTTTAATTAAATTTTTAATTAAAAAACACTATTCACCCGAAAAAACTAATACTTGAATAATAATTTATGAAACCGTTATTTAACCATTTTATTGAATCACATTACTTAATCAAGGTACCTAGATTATATTAATACTTTCTTTAAGTGAGATTACTAATCCATTTGGACACATTACTAATCCTAATCATAAAATCACTATTCATAATTTACTATTCATCAAAAATTAAGTTGATCTTATTAGACTCTAAATTTCGTACTGAACATAATTGTAGAATACCATTTTTCGAAAATCATTACACATTTTTAATTATTTAAGGTTTACACAACCATTTTTAAAATATCCTTTTTCTAAAATTCATCAAAAATATGCATACTATATTTATCTGGTCATTTGAAAATTCATAAACTTCATCATAAGAAGAAATCCCAATTTTTTTTTAAAACAAAGGATTACAAAAGGTAGTTACGGTCTCCTTACATAGCCCCTTATCACACCAGCATATGACCTAAGTGTAAGGTGTGCTAAGGTGAGATAATCTGAGGGAGGCTCGGCTAACATCACACGAGTAGTAATTTCTATTAGTTTGAACTTCTCACAAAGGGGATTCCGTTCTAGCTTCACACGATGAAGTTCGGCTCGGGTTTGGTCCAGAGAAAAGCCCAATGGTGCTACCTCCTTCCCAAGTTTTGTTAGATGGGCTTCGATCGGTCCAAGACTACTGGGTGAGGCCATCAAATCTTCTTTCTATAATAATTAACCAAGATTACTTATATTTAGAGGCAATAATCAAAACGTTTAGTTTCCAGCAGTCATATTGACCAATGGTCATATAACCGTCTAAACCCAACTGTCTCATTTTAATTATACTCATGTTATCAAATAAAACATTTTTGTTGAGTATAAAAAATAATATAACACATGAAATTAGGAAACAAGATTTATTCAAAATTTCGGGTCGTTACAATCTTCCCCCCTTAAGAAATTGCGTCCTCGCAATTTTTAAAAATTGGGTTTTGAAATTTCATTTAAAGTCCCACATCGGAAAAAGAGTCAGTAACATTATTACTTTAAAAGAAAGAAAAGGAAGTACAAAGGCCACCCGAGTTTACTCATACTAGGATTCCATGTAGGAAACATGGACATGGAGGAGAAAACAAAGGGTCACGTTCTAAAGGAGAGTGATAGAAAATATGATTAGGAGAAATTTAACCATAAGAAAATCCCAAACTTATGATGTGTGTAAACGATCATTGATTACCTAGTAGGAAACGTAAACCAACAACGTTTTTGTTTTACGTTCCTTTTCATAATTTTGAGGAATTCATTTACAACATAGAAGAAAAACATAAGGAAATATATCTACCTTCATGTAGAGTTTCACCCTTTAATAAGTTTCTACCAAAACTAATCTTTTCTCCCAAATGACGAGCATTCAAAACTACTTGGTCTCATCAAAACACAAGAATCATCTTCTAGAGAATCACATAATCCACAAAAGATTAACTATCTATTTCTTCTATCTTTAAACATTATCCCAAAAACAGAAAGGGTAAGGTTAAACAACTTTTCAAAAAGGAAGAATCCCATAGGAATGGAAACTAATTTTAAATCTTCAATGTTCCATGGTAATACCCAAAGTTCATCATAGACCATTCCATAAATAATGGTCCTTAAAATTCTTCAAAATAAACCAAACTAAGATTGAAACCCAAATACAAAAAGGATTTGATAACATAGTCTTCCAAAATAAACTTCATTGTTCATCTCCAAACAACATCAACCACTCCTAACATCTTATAACAAAATTATCTAAACTAAACATATTTTACCCAAGATAGGTTAATCATTCCCATAAGTAACCTAAATTACTATAAGTCCACCATAAATTCATCGATTCTTCAAAATATAAGTCAACCTTACTCCTCAATGAAAATACCGTAGTAATCTATTTACCTCGATCATATAGGGCCCCCAAAATAGTGAATATATTCCAAAATAATAATCATTTTTTAACCCCCTAATCATCTCTGTCATATTAATACGACAATCATCGCATTTCCTATCACATTGGTTTTTGGGACATGTTCTTCCATTTCCCGCCATTGACTAAGAAAAGAAACTATAATTAGGGGCTTAAATACTTAGCTAATAATCATGAAAAGGAAACTTTAAGCATAAAAGGATAAACATGTAGAATAAAAGTATATCCTAACTTGTGGTCCCCTAGGTTCCAATCTAGGTTATCCATGATCATATATTCTTATGTGAATCTTTATTTTGTTTTATCCTTGTTCCTTTAATAATGGTTCATACTAAGATTATGAATTTACCAAAGCATATCCCCCGTGAGTGTCGTAACCAAGAGTGCAGCAAGGCTCGTTGTCGTGTACCAGTTCCCGTTCGAGTCTAGCTCAAATCGGTGTTTTAAGTTTTTACCCCTATGTACATCTATGCCAGAGCCACCTCTACCTGCTCGTATCCAGACAGGGATGTATTTGCTTGGAAACCCCTTACTCAATACTCACCAAAATACCAGGAAGATTTCCTATATTTAAACTTTTCTATAGGGTTCTTCCTAGATTTTTCATATCCTAATTTCCACAAATAACTAAACCATCCTTTGATACCAACTATAGAATCCCGCCTCTTTATCACATAAACTTTCATTACATTTTACAAAACCGAGGATCTTTAAGGTTTAGTGTCTTGGAAACCAAGAACTTTAAACATGAAAACATAAAACATTCTTCTAAAACACTTGAAAGGCTTCTCCTCATGTACATCCAGGTTCATTACTACATCACATAACCTGGGAGAATACATCAAAAGAAAGGGTGAGCAAAAAGCCCAGTAAGGGAAACAAGAGAAACATTTTACATGTGAACTTGAGATACTTCAATAAGGTCATGAAAAGAACTTTAAGGCATGAGAATGAAATCATGAGGCATATCATAATAAAAATAACATTTTCATAACTTGAAGATGTGGCTAAAACATTTAATATTGACAATCGTTTCGTTTCACCAAGGTCCATCCCCAAGGTGTCGTTAAAAATTACCAAGGTTACTCACCAAGGCGTCGTTAAAAATGGTCATCTCTAGAGATTAAGTCTTTACCCAATGCATTGGAGCGCTATCAGGGCACACCCTTAAATTTGCCTTTATTATCATGTGAGCCACATATATCATCATCAAACATTTCATAAATAACCCATATAGCATAAAATAAATGGTTTTCATTTCATAATCATAACGTTTTAAAAACTGCTTTAAAGACATGATCTTTACGTTACTTTAAACCCACGGAAAGGGAAAGAGGGTGTCATGTATGTAAATCCAAGAATTTAAAATAGAAATTTTTTGTATATATGTGAAGAAACCTATAGAAATAAGAGCTTTTAGTATTCACTTAATAACATGAAGTAATTTTGAGAAAAAGAGAGAGGCATTTTGAGACGAAAATTCTGCAGCACAACGGCTACGTTACAAGGTTTTAGAAAACGTTGAAAAGAGAGGGGACATGGGTCAAACAATGATAAATGACCCATAAAACAGTAGAGGGACAGAATATAAGGGATTTAAGAACATGGTAATGAAATTTGAAAATATACCATATGAAATGAAGAACATGAAAGGAAGACAAAAATAAGATTTCTCTTATGAAAATTCGGCAGCCTAACAGCGTTACATAAACTTCAACCAAAAATGAATTGATGATGTCAAATAGGGTCTCTCATCATATGAACATAAAAGATCAGTATTATAGATATAGAGATCATACCCCAACACAATAAAAAGGAACTTTCAAGACTTGACATGGAATTAGAACTTCGAAAAGGAGAAGGGTGAAAGAATCCCTTAAAAATTCGGCAGCTTAACGACGTTACTTAAACTTCAACAAAAATGAATTGATGAGATCAAATAGGGTCTCTCATCATATGAACATAAGAGTCAAGTATGATAGATATAGATATCATAACCCAACATAACAAAAAGGAACTTGAAATAATTGACATGAAAGTAGAACTTCAAAACGAGAAGGGTGAAGAACCACTAAAAAATTCGGCAGCCTAACGGCGCCACATAAAACTTCAAAATACTGAATTGAAGAGATCAAATAGGGTCTCTCATCATATGATCATATAAGATCAGTATGATAAATTTATAGATCATACCCCAACATAATAAAAAGGAACTTGAAATAATTGAAATGAAAGTAGAACTTCAAAATGAGAAGGGTGAAGAACCACTAAAAAATTCGGCAGCCTAACAGCGCCACTTAAAACTTCAAAATACTGAATTGAAGAGATCAAATAGGGTCTCTCATAATATGATCATAAAAGATCAGTATGATAAATTTAGATATCATACCCTAACATAATAAAAATGAACTTTAAATACTTTACATGAAAATAGATCTTTGAAAAATGAGAAGGGAGAAAGAATCCGTTACAAAAATTTTGGCAGCCTAACGGCGCCACTTAAAACTTCATAAAACGAAATAATGGGAGTAAGATGGGATATATCATTATGTGAACATGAAAAGGGCAGTAAGAGGAGTATAAAAGAACACCCTTTAACATTAGAACATGGAGCATAAAAGAAATTAAATAAAATAGATTTCTTGGAAAGAAAGAGAGAGATCAGATCCCTTACCTTAAAACATAACTCTTAAAACTCAAAGGTTGGGACCTTGAGGGCTTGGGGGCACCCTGGGAGGACTCCTTGGGAGGTAATGAGACCAGAACTTCGTTGGGGGAGAGTGGGGAGTCGAATGGATGAGAGGATGACTTGGTATTTATAGGGAAAGTGAGGGGACAAGGCATTAATGGCAAAGGGAAACCTCATTAGTGGTTTTGGCAAAACCATGGGCTTTCCCATGGTATTTTCCCATGGTATTGGCCACTTGGGACACCTCATACCTTATATCACTATTCATAATTCAAACATATTGATTACAAACTTAATACATCATTTAATGATGTCATTAAACACCCGTAACTTAAAAACTGTATTTTCACTATTCATCGAAAATTCAACTTTCTCAGAATGATCCCAAAATTTCACCTTAACCAAATATCAACGCTCTGATTACAAATAAGAACTCCATTTTATAAAAATAATTTTCTAAATATTTTTAATTTAATTTTTAAATAAAAACACTATTCACCAAAAATTCATTTTTTTCAGAAAAAACCCCAAAAATTCCCATAGCATAATATCGGTGCTCTGAGTTCAAAAATGAAATCTGTTTTATAAAAATAATTTTCTAAATATTTTTAATTAAATTTTTAATTAAAAAACACTATTCACCTGAAAAAACTAATACTTGAATAATAATTTATGAAACCATTATTTAACCATTTTGTTGAATCACATTACTTAATCAAGGTGCCTAGATTATATTAATACTTTCTTTAAGTGAGATTACTAATCCATTTGGACACATTACTAATCCTAATCATAAAATCACTATTCATAATTTACTATTCATCAAAAATTAAGTTGATCTTATTAGACTCTAAATTTCGTACTGAACATAATTGTAGAAGACCATTTTTCAAAAATCATTACACATTTTTAATTATTTAAGGTTTACACAACCATTTTTAAAATATCCTTTTTCTAAAATTCATCAAAAATATGCATACTATATTTATCCGGTCATTTGAAAATTCATAAACTTCATCATAAGAAGAAATCCAAATTTATATTTAAAACAAAGGATTACACAAGGCAGTTACGGTCTCCTTACATAGCCCCTTATCACACCAGCATATGACCTAAGTGTAAGGTGTGCTAAGGTGAGAGAATCTGAGGGAGGCTCGGCTAACATCGCACGAGTAGTAATTTCTATTAGTTTGAACTTCTCGCAAAGGTGATTTCGTTCTAGCTTCACACGTTGAAGTTTGGCTTGGGTTTGGTCCAGAGAAAATCCCAATGGTGCTACCTCCTTCCCAAGTTCTGTTAGATGGGCTTCGATCGGTCCAAGACTACTGGGTGAGGCCATCGAATCTTCTTTCTATAATAATTAACCAAGATTACTTATATTTAGAGGCAATAATCAAAACGTTTAGTTTCCAGCAGTCATATTGACAAATGGTCATATAACTGTCTAAACCCAACTGTCTCATTTTAATTATACTCATGTTATCAAATAAAAAATTTTTGTTGAGTATAAAAAATAAAATAACTCATGAAATTAGGAAATAAGATTTATTCAAAATTTCGGGTCGTTACAGTTATGGTCATGCTTCATCGACTCCAAAGGATGCAATGGTTCAGTTTGAAACTTCAAGGACTACGGGGCTCCAGCCACATGCATCAAGATTGAAGCACTTTCACATAGTAAATGAGTTACTAATGGAAGTCAATGTAGGTTTGACAATAGTGAGATGTATTTTCCTTATTGAATATTTAGTATCAATTTCATTATTTGATATTGGATCCTCCCACTCATTTATATCTACTTGTTTTAGTGATATACTTAAACTTCCAATGAATCTGATGTCCTTTGTGATATAGTTTGTGACACCTCTCGGTAAGAGGAAAGAGCATGGGTTTCAGTGCCCTTGTTCGTTAATGATAGCTGATATGGAATTGGTCTAGGACTTTCTCATTCTTGTTTTATATATTTTTTCAATTTCATCATCAGTATGGATTGTATTTTATCTCATTGAGATGAGTTTAACTGTTATCATTGGTGTGTTTTGTTTCTTTCTTCCGATGAGAGATCTCATGTGTTTTAAGGGGAGTGGGACCTGAGGTCTGGTCATGTAGGAGCATCCTGGCCAGAGCCCAGGAGTTAGTTTTATGTTGTTTAATTTGAACCCGATGACATTTCTTCTATTTTTGATCTTCCCATTATTTTTCAGGAATTTTTTGATGTTTTCCCAGATGACTTCTCTAGTCTTCCTCTAGAGAGAGAGGTAGATTTTATGATTTGAACTGATGCGAGGTACACATCCGATATTGATACCTTCTTATCATATGGAACTAACAGAGCTGAAAGATCCCAAGATTCAGTTGGATGAATTATTGGAAAAATGTTTCGTTTCCCTTATAATTGCACCTTGGGCATCCCTTGTGCTCTTTTCCAAGAAGACCTATGGTTCACTATGATTTTGTGTAGACTATCAGAATTTAAACCGAGTAAAAGTTAAGAACAAATATCATTTTCCTAGTTTGGATGATTTATTTGACCAGTTAATGGTGGAAAAGTGGTTTTAAAAGATTTATCTTTAGTCGGGTTTTCATCAACTCAAAGTTTAGGAGTCTGATATACCAAAAAGGGATTTCAGGAGCTGTTATGGCCATTATCAATATATTATGATGCCTTTTGGTCTAACTAAAGCTCCTATAGTTTCAATGGATTTGATGAATCAAATATGTAACATGCAAAGTAAAAAAAGGATAAAACAATTTCATATTTATTAATAATTGTGAATTAAATATTAATTTTACTTTAAATGGGATTCTATGTTTGATGGAATTACCAATACGCAACAATTAGTTTCTTTGAAATATTACGTTGCACACAACATTGAGTTATACTGAAAAATAATATAATAATATTATTATTTTAAATGGTAGTTAACACATAACCGATGTATTGGCCGGAATGAATAGAACTGACTAAAAAATGATAATATATGTTTGTTAAATTTTTTTACATTTATCGAATAAAAGTTAGAGGCTTAAAATGTGAATGAATCTAATTTTAAGCATAAATACATTAATATTCACTAAAAGGTCGATTAACCACCTTTTGATGGTGAACCCTCTTAAATATAGTTTTGGTCACTTTTATATATTTTATTTGACAAAATAAAATTCTTCTTTAGAATCAGGACATCAAAATTTACTTTGGGTAAATTTTTGGTATTTTTCTGGTAAAGTTCATTTTTAATAAATAGTGAAAAATACTATAATTTAATTCAAAAATGCCTTTTAATATAATTTATTTATATGGTTAGATTATATTTTTAAATTTGGTTAAAGTGTAATTAGATTATATTTTTACCATTTAATCCAATTTTGGTCATTGGAAGCAATTTCACTTTGAAATTGGACAAAAACAAGTGTCAATATTTTGATAGTTATTATTTCTTAAAAACACACTTTTTGTTTTGATAACAAGAATTTATTTTAAAATTAATTTCTGCAACTTCAATATTTTTAATTAAGAAGAAAAGATTCCATATTTGTAATCATGAGGTCCAAATTATGTAAATTGGTAAATTTTATTTTTAAACATTATGAATATTTACTTCAGTAAATATTTTATTTGCCATGGTTAAAAGGTAAATCTGGTAAATAAGGGTAACAAAATAATATTATAAATAATTCTAAATTGCCTTAACACGTGTCCTAATACTATTGGTTGATACATTTACGACCATGGGAATCCTCGGGTCGATTTTGGGACCCCATGGAGCCACTTAAGTGTGATAATGACACCTTATATTAATAAATTTAAAGTAAAGAAAAAAATGACATAAACATATATCTTTTAGTAAATCAATTTTTACATGGGGTTATAAAAGTTATCTCTTTGACTATAAATATACATTTGAAATCAAAAAATATTTTCTACATCATGGTATTTTTTTCTAATTTTTAGACATCAAATAAATAAAATTATTTATGAAAAAATAATGCTGAAGTGTTTACCTCATTAGTGAATGATTTAAATAAATAAGATTGTAAAGATTATAAAAATCCAAAACCTATACAATTATTATTGGATGAATTTATTTCTAACAAAGAGTCATATTATCGTTGACTTTAATAAGTTTTGGACCCTTTAAAACGAAAAATCATTATATGATAAATTAATATTTTTAAACGTCCCTAAAGAACCCCTCCTCCCCTTTATAAAAATCCCTCACTTCTAACCCACTTCTCACACTTATAATGCCCCTTTTCTCATCCAAAATATACCCATTTAATCTCCCTACATCCCTCTACTCCTCCTTGAATCCTTACCCATGTCATAAGGCAACTCAATTAAACCTTTTGGTTCAATCCAAAGGGAGATACCTGATTTAAAGGTAACGTCTTCTCTTAAGTTCTTTTGTTTTATTTTACTTCTCCAACCCAATAAAATATTCTAATTATTTTATTTTATAAAAAAAAGTATACTCAATATACTAGGTTGTTTTTATGAGAATTATTTGAACTACACTTACAGACAAATCCATCTAATGGGTAAAGAACATACTGTTTTTCTGGACGGTGAACTACTGCCTCACGAAACGACGATTGTTCAATCTTCTCCTACCACCTCTCATGGTGGCCATTATGATGGAACTATATTTATATATGATATATATCATCTTTATTTTTTCTCTATGATTTTTTAATTTTTATTTACAAATATACATTTATGCTTTCCAATATGTGTAAATACGATAATTTTATTTGAGCAAGTGCAGACTATTGCCCCTCAAGGTGATATGATTCGTTCATGACATACATGGAACGTACAAAGGATAGAGTTAATGAAATTATGTAACATATATATCATATTATATTATAATTTAATTATAATATATCCATGTATCATTAAGTTTTCATTCCATTAAATATGAAATAGAAATGAAAGTAGTGTTCATGAGTACGTACAACTTACCGTCTCCATGAATGGTGAATTTCATTTCTTATCTCCAAATGTTATGAAATATTATAATTAAAAACATATACTGGATATATATGATATATATGATATCTAAATCATGAATATAATTATGTAGATAATGGAGTTTTGACCACATGAACAACTTGTAATTATAAGAAGTTCATTTTTGACTCAAGTACCAAATATCGAAAAAACGACCATTATTAACTTAAATGATTGCATAATTTTTCTGAAATTTTAATAAGTTATATAAAGGGAATAATAAAATTAAAAAAGGTTCTTAAGAAAGTAAAAATTAACTTTAGTTTATTATTCAGGAGATTAAAGAACGAACGGGTCAGGTCAGACATGAGGTAAGGGTGTTTCTTATCTTAGTTTTAATTCTGTGAGATTTCCATTGCTCGCCACTTATTTATTGCATGTGGTGTATTGTGTACTGAAATTTGATATATATTATCATGATTATTTTTATATTCAGGATATTCTATGATTAATTTGGTGGTTATTAACTTTTGGTCATATGAATCGATTGATTACAAAGTGGTATGGGGGTTTCAACCCAATTTTTATTCCCATGAGATTCATGCTATATTTGGCACTATTTCCTTTTGTGTGATGCATGTACTGCCAATTATTGTATTATTTGTGTAAAATATATTAATTTATCGGTATTTACGCCTTTATTTTATGATCCATCCTTCATGGGGTGTATGTTTCGTAAGTTACCAAATCGGTAAGGGATCCTTTCAGTACACTCTTTTAGACAAAGAATTATTTTATTTCATATATTTTAATTTACATTTTTTTATGTTGGAATATGTTATTATATATCCTTAATACTGTACATTTTGGGTCCATGTGTTGAGAAACCTTTTTTCTCTCATCAACTTATTTTCTAAATTTTAAAGCGACGCCGTTAGGCTGTCGAATTTCTGTAAGAGAACTCCTTAACCCAATTTCAATTCTTTGGGTTAAACTTATACTTCTTGATTATATCATGCTATGAATATTATTAAATGATCTATGATTGTATTACACTTAATATCCACTTATATTGGGTGTATTCATATTTTTCACACATAATTATTTCATTTTTTTTCTTTTAATATAAGGATATGATATTTGCAACGGACTTTTCTCAATTTATATTCCATTGAGAATTATTTGTTATTATACACCAATTCCGTTTTATATGGTGTATATACTTCCCTTTGACATATTATATCATGAATATCCTTATTCTCATGATATTATAAGCTTTGATTAATGTTATTCCTCAATTATTTGTATTCAATCGTCTCTCATTTGGTTAGGAACTCTTTAACTAAAATGTCATTTTAAATGTTTTAAAGATTTATTCTTCTAATTATTTGTCATTAATGTCCATGCCTTAAAAATGGTTTGAAGGATTTATTTATATGGACATGAATGTTTTGAAATTAAAATTTCATTTAAAATCTTCAAAGTGGTATGAGACACTTTTATTAAAAAATCTTTTTATTAAATGTTTTAAATGGTTTTGAAAATGGTTGGATAAAGAATTGATTATGTGAATATATTGAAATGATATATTGGGATTTCAATGTGGAAATGTTATCAATCCTTTATTCTTGTTTTATGTGTTCTTAATATGTTATGGCTATTGGGAATTTTTATGTATACAGGTGGTTCCCTGATAAACCTTGGGCAAGTGAGCCCGAGATAGATATCCAATTCCTTGGGTAACCTGACAGAGGTAAACATTAATGTTTCTCCTAAGATATTTAGGGAATATACTATGATGGTTATTACAACATAACTCCCTACATGGCTGTGATAACTACAATGTTAGTATGACATGGATGCCACAAGTTACCTTTATGATTTATGATTTCTATGTGTTATTCATAAATCTTATGATTTCATGAGGTATGTTATGATTGAAAAGTATGGTTTCATTAATTTGTATTTATTTATGGGATAATGTTTTCATTCATTATTTTATAACCCTTACTGATATTTTTATGCTCATTCCATGTTTTGAAATATTTTTCACATGACTTAAAGATGAATATGGTCATGGATGGGATCAAGGAAAAATTCCTATTGTCTAAAACATTTAACTACAAAATTTTACTTTTTTAAGAGTTTTTATTTTTTGAAAAAAATGGGAACTGAGTAGAAGTGTCTACTTTGTAAGTTTTTGACATGTAATGTAATAGTTATGGCCTAATTTTCTAAAAATCTAAACCTGAACATATCCTCAATGTGAATTATTAATTTAATTCAAGATTATGTATTATTTTAAGGCTGTGTCCTTATAGTTGGTATTAGATGTCGGATTAGATAACTTTAGAGGTTAGGGTGTTATTTAAGCATAAGTGATATAAGAATAATGGTTAGCATATTATAAAAAGTCATAGTTATTTTAGATAAATTGAATGAGTTTAAGATAACATGAATAAGTCTATCTTAGTATTTAACCTCCTCGTAAGATATTATATGATGATTTTACTGATATACCCACACTGACCTTTTTGGTTTTCGTAAATGGATGGATCTAGAAGGCCCCATAGTAACAGTGGATGTGAAGAAAACTATGAAGGTTTTATGAATGAGCAACTGGATGAAATGAGAGATGCAATGAGAACTGTTGTGGTTATTCTCAACCAACTATCTGGAGTCATGATTGACCACCTTAACCTTGGTGATCTTTATAAGGAATCGTATATGCAAGAAAAAAATCCCTACAGAAGTTCAGGTAATAATCATTAAGGTAAGTATATTAAAAAACCTATGTGTCAAGGATGTGGAAAGAAGCACTTAGGAAAATGCTTCGAAGGGACGGAAAGATGCTATATATGTGGTAATAAAGGTCATAAAGTAAGAACTTGCCATGGAAAAGGAAGCGTCCAGTTGACTCCAGGAAAGGGAAACAATTTCTTTTAGAAGGATAAATTGAATGTTTTAAATGTGGTGCTCATGGTCATTATACAAATATATTTCCTACGAAGAAGGTTCGGGAATGGGATTATCAAGATCATGCAAATATATGTTTACCAATTCCTAATTCCATTCCAATTGAAGATTAGGAAACTGACAATGACCAATGAAAGGTATGAATTATTTCTTAGCTAATGTTTTGACATGATTGAATCTTAGGATATGATTAATGATTTTGTTTGTAGGAATGAAGTTTTATGGAATATGTTGAAAAATAATGGATAATGGATCATGAAGAATGTTGAATGAGTACAAAGTATACATATAAGAGATTCAATAGTTATGGTACATTTTAGGATGATGAAATGATTAAAATTATTAAGGCTCTTTTCATGATGGGATTACATTGGAAGACTTTTTATAGTATGTGTAACCCTAAAGATTGATATATGAAAATTTTATTCAAGGAATAATTATCTTTTATTTTGTGGATTAATGGGCAAAATTTTATTTTGGAATAATATATGATTTTATGGTGATTTAGGTAATTTATGTAAATTATTAACCTATCATAAAGAATATTTTATTAGGTTAATTACACTTATGTATGAGATTTTAAGAGTAGTCGATGTTTTTTGAGATAAATGTTGAGATTTAATGCGGAAGACTATGTGATTAAATCCTTGTGTGTTTTGGATTTCAATATTAGTTTGGATTATTTTGAATAATTTTAAGGAAAATCTCATATTGAATGGTCTTTCTTGAACTTTGGGTTCTTTTTGTTGAATTTTGGAGATTAAGAGTAGTATTTGTTTTTATAAAGGATTATCATTTTGGGGATTATCTAATCTTGTACTAACCAATTTTGGTTTTGGTTGATGTATAAAGATAGGGGAAATATATAGTTCATCTTTTTTAGATTATTTGATACTCTATAAGTTTATTCTAGCACTTCAGGTGCGACCAAGTCATCTTGAATACTTACCGTTTGGAGAAAAGAAGAGTTTGTGGTAGAATTTTATTAAAGGATGACACTCTACATGACAAGTAAGTATATTTCCTTACGATCTTATTCTAGTTATTAATAATATTCTTCAACTCTATTAAAAGGATATTGAAGAAAAAAAATGTTATAAGCTCTCTTTTATCATCATACTTTTACCCAACCACAAATTTATGGTATTGTGGTGGTTAACTTTCCGTGACCAAGTTCTCTGTCACTCTCTATTAATCTATGAGAGTTAGTTTCTCTTCCATATCCATGTTTTCATGGAACCTTGGTATCTGTTGTCTCAGGTGACCTTTGTAATTCTCTTCCATTATTTTTAAAGTGATATTTTTTTGACTCTTTTTCCGATGTGAGACTTTCAAGGAAGTTTCCAAGCCTAATTTTAAAATTGCGAGGACACAATTCCCAAAAGGGGGGAAAGATGTAACATCCCAGGTAGATAAAGAATATAAAAATTTCATATTTATTAATATTTGTGAATTAAATATTAATTTTAATTTAAAGGGGATTCTATGTTTGATGGTGTACCTGATATACAACAACGAGTTTCTTTGAAATCTTATATTGCACACAACATTGAGTTATACTGAAAAATAATATAATAAAATTATTATTTTAAATGGTAGTTAAAACATAACCGATATATTGGTAGGAATGAATATAACTAACCAAAATATGATTATATATGTTCTTTAAATGTTTTTACATTTATCCAACAAAAGTTAGAGGCTTAAAATGTGAATGAATCTAATTTTAAGCATAAATACTTTAATATTCACTCAAAGGTTGATTAACTACCTTTTGATGGAGAACTCTCTTTAAATATAGTTTTTGTCACTTATATATGTTATATTTGACAAAATAAAATTCTTCTTTATAATTGGGACATCAAAATTTACTATGGGTAAATTTTTGTATTTTTCTGATAAAGTTAATTTTTAATGAATAATGAAAATACTGTAGTTTAATTCAAAACTGCCTTTTAATATAATTTATTTATATGGTTAGATTATATTTTAAATGGTTTTAAAGTGTAATTAGATTATATTTTTACCCTTTAATCCAATTTTGGTCGTTGGAAGTATGTTTAATTTGAAGTTAGACACAAACAAGTGTTAATCTTTTGATAGTTATTAATTCTTAAAAACACGCATTTTGTTTTGACAATGAGAATTAATTTTAAATTAATTTATTCCACTTCTGTGTTTTGAATTTGGAAAAACAGATTCCATATTTGGAATTAGGAGGTCCAAATTATATAAATAGGTAAATTATATTTTTATACATTATGAATAATTACTTTAGTAAATATTTTATTTACCATGGTTAAAAGGTAAATCTGGTAAATAAGGGTAAACAAATAATATTATAAATAATATTAAATTACCATAAAAAGTATCATTATAATATTGGTTGATACATGTCCGACATTGGTAATCCTTGGGTAGATTTTGGGACCCCATGGATCCACATAAGAGTGATAATGACACTTTATATTAATTAATTTAATATAAAGAAAAAATGACATAAACATATATCGTTTAGTAAATAAAATTTTATATGGGTTTATTTAAGTTATCTCTTAGAATATAAATATTAATTTTAAATAAAAAACGATTTAATACATCATGGTATTTTTTTATAATTTTTATACATGAAATAAATAAAATTATTTATGACACAATATTGATGCAGTGTTTACCTCATTAGTGAATGATTTAAATAAATAAGATTATAAAGATTAAAACATTATCCAAAACCTATCCAATTCTTATTGGATGATTTTATTTCAAAAAATAGTCATCTTATATTCTAATTTAATATGTTTTGGACCTTTATAAATCTAAAATCATTATATGATAAAATAATATTTTTAAACTTTCCTAAAGAGCCCCACCTCCTCCTTATAAAAAGCCCTCACTTATAACCCATTCCTCACATATCTCAAGCCCCTTAGATCATAAAAACTCTACCAAATTAATCCCCCTACATCCCTATCCTCCTCCTACAGGCCTTATCATAGGAATAAGGCATCTAAAGTAAACCTTTTGGTTCAAACCAAAGGGAGATACCTGATTTAAGGGTAATGTCTTCTCTTAAGTTCTTTTGTTTTATTTTACTTCTCCAACCCCATAAAATCTTTTTATTCATTTATTTTATAACAACACCAGTAAATGAAATATATTATTTTGTTTTTATGAGAAATATTCAGACTAAAATTACACACACCTCCATGTAATGGGTAAAGAACATACTGTTTCTGTGGAAGGCAAACTACTGCCTCACGAAACGATGATTGTCCAATTTTCTCCTACCAACTCTCATGGTGGCCATTATGATGGAACTATATTTATATATGATATATATTATTTTTATGTTATCTATATGCTTCTGAAATTTTTATTTACAAACATACCATTTTGCTTTCCAATATGTGTAAATACGATAATTTCATTTGAGGAAGTGCGGACTACCGCCCGCTCAAGGTGATATGATTCGTTCATGAAATACATGGAACGTATAAAGGATGGTGTTAATGAAATAATGTAAAATTTATATCATATGATATTATACTGGAATTATAATATACCCATTTATCATTAAGTTTTCATTCTATTGATTATGAAATAGAAATGAAAGCAGCGTTCATGTGTACGTACGACTTACCGTCTCTATGAATAGTGCATTTCATTTCTTATCTAAAAATGTTATGTAATATTATAAATACATAAATATACTGAATATATATGATATATATGATATATAAATCATGAATATCATTATGGAGATAGTGTAATTTTGACCACATGAACAACTTGTAATTATAAGAAGTTTATTTTTGACTCAAGTACCAAATATCGACAAAATGACCATTATTAACATAAGTTATTGCATAATGTTTATAACATGGTAGTAAGTGATATAAAAGGAATAATAAACTCTTAAAAGATTATTAATCAAGAAAAAATTTACTTTAGTTTATTATTCAGGATATTAAATAATGAACGGGTCAAGTCGGACATGAGGTAAGGGGGTTTCTTATCTCACTTTTAATTCTGTGAGATTTTTATTATTGACCACATATTTATTGAATGTGGTGTATTTTGTACTTAAATTTGATATATATTATCATGATTATATTTATATTCATGGTATTATGTGATTTATTGGGAGGTTATTAACTTTCGGTCATACGACTCGATTGACTACAACGTGGTAAGGGGGTTTCATCTCACGTTTTATTCCTCTAAGATTCATGCTATATTTGACACTATTTTCTTTTGTGTGGTGTATGTACTGCTCATGATTTTATTATTTGTGTAACATAATTTAATTTATTGGTATTTAAATATTTATTTTATGGTCTTTCCTTCATGGGGTGTATGTTTCGTATGTTACCAAATAGGTATGGGAACCTTTCACAGCACTCTTTTAGGAAAAGACTTATTTTATGCGATGTCTTTTAATTTCCGTTTTCCTATGTTGTAATATGTTCTTATGTATTCTAATTTATATAAATTTTTTTATATGTGATTATAATCATTTTTTCTCTCATCAACTTATTTTCTGAATTTTAAAGCGACGTCGTTAGGCTGTCAAATTTCTGTAAGAGAACTCCTTAACCCAATTTCAATTCTTTAAGTTAAACTTATATTTCTTGATTATTTCAGGCTATAAATACATGTTAATGACCTATGATTGTATTAAAATTAATATTCAATTATATTGGGTGTATTAGTATTTGTCACACATAATTATTTCATTGATTTTCCCTTAATCGAAGGATATGATCTTTGCAACGGTCTTTGTCTCAATTTACATTCCATTGAGACTTATTTGCTGTAATACACCAATTCACTTTTATAGGGTGTATATACTTCCCTTTGACATATTATATCATGAATATCCTTATTATCATGATATTATAAGCTTCGATTAATGTTATTCCTCAATTATTTGTATTCAAGCATCTCTCATTTGGTTAGGAACTCTTTAACTAAAACAATGTTTAAAATGTTTAAAATATTTATTCTTCTAATTCATTCTCATTAATTTACATGTTTTAAAAATGGATTTGATGATTTATTTATATGGACATTAATGTTTTGAAAGTAAAATTTCTTTCAAAATCTTCAATTTGGTATGGGACACCATGATTCAAAAATCTATTTATTAAATATTTTAAATGGTTTTGAAAATGGTTTGTTAAAGTATTGATTATGCCAATATCTTGAAATGATATATTGTGATTTCAATGTGGAAATGTTATATTTCTTTTATGATTGTTTTATGTGTTATGAATATGTTATGGATATTGGGCATTTTTATGTATATGGGTGGTTCCATGATAAACGTAGGGCGGGTGAGCCCGAGATAGCTCTCCAATGAATTAGGTAACGTGACAGAGGTAAACAATAATGTTTCTCCTAATAGATTTTGGGAATATTCTGTGATGGGTATTCCAACATAACTCCCTACGCAGCTGTGATAGCTAAAATTTAAGTATGATATGGATTCCACAAGTTACATTTATGATTTATGATTTCTATGTGTTATTCATAAATCTTATGATTTCATGAGGTATGTTATGATTGAAAAGTATGGTTTCATTGATTTGTATTTATTGATGGGATAATGTTTTAATTTGTTATTTTATAACCCTTACTGACATTTTTATACTCATCCAAAGTTTTGAAATGTTTTTCATAGGACTTAAAGATGAATAGGGTCAAGGATGGGATCACGGAAAAAGTAATTCTGCCTAAAACATGGAACTAGACATGTTACTTTTTTAAGATTTTTTATTTTTTGAAAAAATGGAAACTGAGTAGAAGTGTCTACTTTGTAATTTTTTGACATGTAATTTAATAGTCATGGACTAATTCTCCAAAAATATAAACCTGAAAATATCCATAATGTGAATTATTAATTTAATTCAATATTATGTAATGTTTTAAGATTGGGTCCTTATAAAATATTCCCTCAATATATTGACACTTTTTGGTGGTTTTCATGGATGATATTCTGGTTTATTTGAAATACCAGCATGAGAATGAGAACTATTTGACCTTGGTCCTAAATTTTTTAAGAAGTCACCATTTGTATGGAAAGATTTCAAAATGTAGTTTTAGGATTCAAGAATTGATGTTCTTAGGGAACAATATTTCTGAACATTTCTTATCAGTTGATCCTAAGAAGGTGAAGACTATCATATCTTGGAAGGAACCACATAATGTCTTTGAGATATAGAGATTCCATGGTCTTGTTGGATACTACCAAGAGTTTTTAATGATTTCTCTAAGATGGTGTCACCTTTGATATATATTACCAAGAAATTAGTTAAATTCACCTAGGATGTGTAGTGTCAGTATTCTTTAGATGAACTGCAATGAATTCTACCATTGGATCCTATTATGATATTACCTAATCTTAGTAAGGTGTACGTGGTGTTTTTTGATGCTTATTGTGCTGGTTAGGGATGGGTTCTTATGGAGGATGACTATGTGGTAGCTTATAGTTCTCATCAGCTTTGAATACATGAGAAGAATTACCCCAATCATGATTTAGATCTTTCCATTGTAACATCACAGGTAAATAAAGAATATGATATTTTCATATTTATTAATATTTTCAAATAAAATTTTAATTTTACTTTAAATGCGATGCTATTATTGATGGTGTACTCGACACACAATAGTGGGTTTCTCCGAAATCTAATGTTATACACAATGCTTAGTAAGACTGAAAAAAATATAAAATTATAAAATTATTTTAAATGATAGTTAATGCCTATCCATTGTATTGGCATGAATTAACAGAACTAACTACAATATGATTATACATGTTTGTTAAATGTTTTGAAATTTATCCAATAAAAGTTAGAGGCTTGAAATGTGAATGAATCCAATTTTAAGCATAAATACTCTAATATTTTTTAAAAGGTGGATTTACTACCTTTTTATAGTAAACCCCTTTTAAATATAGTTTATATCACTTTTATATGTTCTATTTGAAAAAACAATATTCTTCTTTAGAATCAGGACATAAAAATTTACTTTGGATGAAATTTTGGTATTTTTTTGATAATGTTCATTTTTTAATGAATAGTGAAAAATACGACATTTTAATTCAAAACAACCTTTCAATATAATTTATTTATATGGTTATATTATCTCTTTAATTGTTTTTAAAGTGTAATTAGATTATATTTTTTCCCTTAAATCCAATTTTGGTCATTGTAAGTAATTTCACTTTGAAATTGAACATAAAAAAGTGTCAATATTTAGATTGTTATTATTTCTATTTTTTTTGTTTTGACAACAGGAATTAATTTTAAATTAATTTTTGCAACTTTTATGTTTTGAATTTAGAGAAATGGATTCTATATTTGGAATTAGGAGGTACAAATTGTGTAAATAGGCAAAGTTTATTTTTAGACATTAGGAATAGTAACTTCAGTAAATATTTTATTTACCATGGTTAAAGGTTTAATATGGTAAATAAGGATAAAACATAATATTATAATAATATTAAATTACCCTAAAATTTCTCTTAATACTATTGGAGGATACATGTTAGACAATGGGAATCCTTGGGTCGATTTTGGGATCCCATGGAGCCACTTGTAAGTGAAAATGACACTATAAAAAATGAATTTAATGTTAAGGAAAATGTAATAGAGACATATATCTTTTATTAAACCAATTTTTATATAGGGTTATATAAGTGATATTTTAGACTATAAATAGTCATTAGAAATCTTAAAATACTTCATAAATCACGGTATATTATTTACAATTTTTAGACATCAAATAAATAAATTTATTTATGACACAATGATGATGTATTGATTACCTCATTAATGAATGTTTTAAATAAATGAGATTATAAATATTAAAATAAATATATTTGGAAACTTATTATGACATAAAAGAATTTTATAGATTAGGATGACTTGTTATCTTTGAATTAATTAAGATTTTTCGAAATAATCAAGTTTTTATTAATTTTTTAAAAGTCTTGATATGAATAGTTTATAAATTGACATAAATGAATTTTTGAAACAATTAATATTTTATTAAATGATAATATAATCCTAAAAATCTAATATTAAGAAAAATGAAATATATGATGTTAAAAATGTCATTAATGATCTATTTTGGGTCTCTTGGAATTATATAGTAAATATATTAACTATATAGTATGAATATATAAGAGGACATGGTAAAAGTTAAATTAGTTAACTAAGGGTTAAAGCTAAAAAATAAGGTTATGTTTATGACCTAAACTTGTTTAAAACACATTTTATGGGAGTATTTAGAAGTATAATCACCTTATATTCGAATTAAATTAGTTGGGGACCTTTTGAAATCGAAATTCAGTTTATAATAAAATAAAATTTTCAAACTTTCCTAAAGAGCCCCTTCTCCCCCCTATAAAAATCCAACAACTCTAACCCTTAATCACACTTATCAAGCCCATTGGATCATCCAAACTCTACTCAAATAATATCCCAACATCCATCTCTTTCACCTAGAATCCTTAACTTAGGAATAAGGAACTTCTAGAATGCATTTTGGTTCAAACTAAAGAGAGTTACCCAATTTAAAGGTAACGTCTTCTCTCAAGTTATTTTCTTTTATTTTATTTATCAAACCCCCTAAACTATATTTATTGCATTATTTTATAACAAAACCAGTATAATAAATATAATAGGATGTTTTATTATAATTATTAGAAATAAACATGTACACTCCCCCATCTAATGGATACAGACATTCTATTTTTGTGGACGGAGAACTACTGCCTCACAAAACGATTATCATTCAATTATCTCTTACCACCTATCATGATGACCATTATGATGGAACTGTATTTATATTTGATATATATTATATTTAAATTGTCTATATACTTATTTATTTTTCATTTATATCATAACTTTACTGTTTCCATAATGGGTAAATATGATAATTTCATTTGAGGAAGTGCGGACTACTGCCCCCTCAAAGTAATATGACTCATTCATACCATACATGTAACATATAAAGGATAGTGTTAATGAACTTATTTAATGTATATAAATATTATATTTTACTGAAATAATAATATAATTATGTATCATTTGATTTTAATTACTTTAAAAATGAAAAAATCAAATGAAAGTAGAGTTCATGCGTACGTACGACTTATCATCTCCATGAACGGTGCATTTAATTTTCATATATCCAAATGATATGAACAATTTTAAAGAAATATATACTAGATATATATGATATATATGATATTTAAATTATTAATAAAAATTTTGAGATAATGGAATTTTTACCACAAGGATAACTTGTAATTATAAGAAGTTCATTTTTGACTCAAGTACCAAATATCGACAAAACAACCGTTATTAACTTAAATGACTATGTAAGGTTTATAACATGGTAATAAGTAATATAAAAGGAATAATAAAATTGAAAAAGTTTATTAAGAAATTATAAATTAAGGTTAGTTTATTATTCATGAGATTAAAGAACGAATGAGTCAAGTCGGACACGAGGTAAGGAAACTTCTTAACCCAATTTCCATTTTGGGTTGATTTTATCTTTCTTGTTTGTGTCGTTCTTTGATTATGTGCGAAATGAATTTTTATACTTTATCATTTATTTATACTTTATTTATGTGTTCTTATAGTTAATACACATAATCAATCTATTTTATTTACAAAATGATCTTTGTGAGGGACTTCGTCTTAATCTCTTTTCATTGAGGCATACATTGATTTATACAAAACTTTCCTTTATACAAAGTATAAATCCATTTTACTTTTTAATTTCATTCAAAGGTAATATTTTCTCTATTAATAGTTTTCATATACAAAAAAAGAGTGTTTTTAACGTATGTAGTGACAATGACCTTTCCATAGCTGTGAGCATTATTTGATTTTGGCTTCCTAAATAAGCCGTAATGATTTTAAAAGGAAAATAAATACCATATACTCTATTTAATTATTTTGGTATTCAAAATTGTTTTGATAATATATTTATTATGAAAATATATTTTAATGATATATTATTATTGCAACGTGGAAATTCTATCTTTCGTTTATGATTTTGTTATGTGTTATGATTATGTTACGGTTCTTGTGAATTTTTTATCTATACAGGTGGTTCTAAGATAATACTAGGGAAAGTGATCCCAATATAGCTCTCCAATGCATTGGGTAACTTGACAGAGGTAAAAATTAATGTTTCTCCTAATATATTTATTGAATACACTGTGATGGGTATTGAAAACGAAACTCCCTACGTAGCTGTGAAAGCTACAATGTAATTATGTTATGGATGTCACAAGTTACCTTTATGATTTGTGATTTCCATTTGTTATTCATAAATCTTATGATCTTGTGTGGTATGTTAAATATTGAAAAGTTTTATTTCATTGAATTGTATGTATTGATGGGCTAATGTTTTCTTCCCTTGTTTTATAAACCTTACTAAGCTTTTTATACTCATCCCATGTTTTTGAAATGTTTTTTCATGGGATATAAGGAAGGGTAAGATAAAGGAATAATTCAAGAAGATTTATATCAAGAAAATAATTCTTATTTTCTTTTAAGAGTTTTTTATTTTATAAAAAATGTATACTGAGTAAAAGTGTCTACTTTTTAATATTTGAGATGTAATTTAATAGTTATGGCCTAATTATCTAAAACTCTAAACCTTAAAAGAACCTCAATGTGAATTATTAACTTAATTCAAGATTATGTAATGTTTAAGTATGGGGCCTTATAGTTGTTATCAAAGGTCGGTTTAGATAAATTTAGAGGTTAGGGTGTTATTTAAGCGTAAGTGACATAACCATAATGATTAGCATATTATAAAGAGTCATATATTTTAGATAAATTGAAAGGGTTTAAGATAACATGAATAAGTATATCTTAGTGTTTACCCTCCTCATAAGATTTTATATGATAATTTTACTAATATAATCATACTAGACTTTTTGGTTTTAGTAAATTACTGGATCTAGCCAGCACCAAAGTTACGATGTATGTGAGGAAAACTGTGATGGTCTTCTAAATAATTAACCGAAGGAAATGGGAGATTTAATGAGGACTCTTGTGGTTATTCTCAACCAACTATTTAGAGTCATTATTGAGCACCTGAACCATGGTGATTTTTTAAGGCATAGTATATGTGAGAAATAAATACCTACATATGTTCAGATAATAATCATAAATGTAAGTATATTCAAAAACCTATGTGTCAAGTATGTGGAAATAAAAACCTAGGAAAATGATTCAAAGGGACAAGAAGATGATATAGATGTGATGATGAAGGTCATAAAGCAAGAACCTTCCATGGAAAAAGGAAGTGTTCAGTTGACTCCATGAAATGGAAAGAAGTTCTTTCTGAGGGATCAATTGAATGTTTTAAATGTGGTGTGAATGGTCATTATACAAATAGATGTCCTAAAACGAAGGTTTGGGAATGGGATAAGTAGGACCATACAAATATATGTTTACCAATACCTAATTCCATTCCAATTGAGGATGAGGAAACTGATAATGACCAATGAAATGTATGGATTCTTTCTTAGCTAATGTTTAGACATTATTGAATCTTAGGATATGATTCATGATTTTGTTTGTAGGAAAGAAGTATTATGGAATACATTAGGAAATAATGGTTAATGGATCATGAAGAACTTTGAATGAGTAATAAGTATACATATAAGGGATTCAAGAGTTATTCTTGATTTTAAGACGATGAAATTCATAAAAGTATTTAGGCTTTTTTTATGATGGGATTACTTTGGAAGACCTTTTCTAGTATGTGTAAACCTGAAGTTTGATATGTGAAAATGTTATTAAAGTAAGAATTATCTTTTATTTTTTGGATAAAGTTATAATGAACTATCTTTGTCTATATGATCCTTGAATTAGAGGTAATTATAATTTATTAATTTTTAGGATGAACATGCGAGGTATGAGATAACACTTGTGGTCAAAGTACGTTATCGTTATTTTTGATGAATTTATCTCATTTTTGGAAATTTTATAAAATTATATAGTTTTTGAAAAAGGAAAAAACGCAGACTGTGTGAAAACCCATCACGTCAGACAAAGATACGGGAATCAAACCCACAACCAAAGTGAGATTGGGATTTAGTGCCTACCACTGACCTACGTGATGCCGCTGGTTAGTATGAATTAGTCTTTTTTAGTTAAACAATTTTGTTGATCAAGAATAAGTTGATTTGGAATATTATGTTTTATCAAATGAATATCCTTAGTATAAGAAAATTATTTGGTGATTAAGTGATAAAGGTTATTTTGGAAGATGTTTTCTCTTTTGGAAACACTATATGTTTAAGGAAAATAGAATACTATGGGATTTCATTTGTGGATTAATGGTTTAAATTTTATTTTGGAATAATATATGTTTGATTGTGGAAATATAATGATTTAAATTATTTATGGAAATGATTAACCTATCATAGAGAATATGTGATTTGGTTAATTAATTTTTTGTACGAGACTTTAACAGTAACTAATGTTATTTAGAGATAAATGTTACGATTTTTGTGGAAGACTATTTGATCAAATCTTTATGAGTTTTGTTTTTCAATATTATATTGGATTACTTTGAAGACTTTTAAGGATAATTGTGATTGAATGGTCTTTTCAGAACTTTGGGTATTGTTTATTGAATTTTGGAGATTAAGAGTAGTGTTTGTTTTTATAAAAGATTATCCTTTTGAGGGGTTATATGATCTTGTACTAACCATTTTTTTTAGGTTAATGTCTAATGATAGGGGAAATATATCGTTCATATTTTTTGGATTATGTGATTCTCTAGAAGAGTATTCTAGCACTTCATATGTGACCAAGTCATATTTAATACTCATCATTCAGATAAAACATTATTTTTTTGTAGAAACTTATTAAAGGATGAAACTCTACTTGAAAAGTAAGTATATTTCCTTATGTCCTTAGTCAATCTCATAAATAAATTCTCTAAATTTATTAAATGAAACTTAAAACAAAAACGTTTTCCATTTAATTTTTCTACTGGGAAACCAAATACCATTTAACCAATCACAAGTTTGTGGTTTTATGGTGGTTAACTTTCTCTTGACCATGTTTTCTATCACTCTCCATCATAACTTGACACTTAGTTTCTCCTCCATATGCATGTTTTCCTACATGGAATCTAAGTACAGGTTATCTTGGGTGACCTTTGTACATATCTTTATTTTTTTAAATTTATAGTGTTGTTGACTCTTTTTATGATGTGGGACTTTTAATGAAGTTTCCAAGACCAATTTTAAAATTGTGAGGATGCAATTCTCAAAAGGGGGAAGGATATAACTTCCCAGGTAAATAAAAAATATGACATTTTTATATTTATTAATATTTGTGAATTAAATATTAATTTTAATTTAAAGGGTATGCTATGATTGATGGAGTACCTAACAGACAATAATGGGTTTCTCCGAAATCCCTTGTTACACACAATGCTGAGTCATACTAAAAAAATATGATAATATAATATTATTTTAAATGAAAGTTAATGCATAGCTATTGTATTAGTGGGAATGAACATAACTAACTAAAATATGACTATACATGTTTATTAAATGTTTTTACATTTATCCAATAAAATTTAGAGGCTTAAAATGTGAATGAATCCAATTTTAAGCGTAAATACTCTAATATTCCTTAAAGGGTTGATTTACCACCTTTTGATGGAGAACCCATTTTAAATCTAATTTTTGTCACTTTTATAAGTTCTATTTGACAAAATAATATTCTTCTTTAGAATCAAGACATCAAAACTCACTTTGGATTAAATTTTGGAATTTTTCTGATAATGTTTTTTAATGAATTGTGAAAAATACTACATTTTAGTTCAAAACTACCTTTTAATATAATTTATTTATATGGTTAGATTATCTTTTAAACTGGGATTAAAGTATAATTAGAGTATATATTTACCATTTAATTCAATTTTGTACATTGTATGTAATTTCAATTTGAAATTTAACACAAAAAGTGTCAATCTTTTGATAGTTATTATTTTTTAAAAACACGCTTTTTTGTTTTAACAACAGGAATTAATTTTAAATTAACTTCTTCCACTTCTGTGTTTTGAATTTAAAAAAATGGATTCCATATTTGGAATCAGGTGGTCCAATTTTTTTAAATAGGGAACTTTTATTTTTAGACATTATGAATAGTAACTTCAGTAAATATTTTATTTACCATGGTTAATGGGTAAATATGGTAAATAAGGGTAAAAAATAATATTATAATAATATTAAATTACCCTAACAGATGTACTAATCCTATTTTATGATACATTTCCGACCATGTAAATCCTTGGGTCAATTTTGGGACCCCATGGAGCCACTTGTAAGTGACAATGACACTTTATAAAAATTAATTTAAAGTTAAGGAAAATGTAACATAAACATATATCTTTTAGTAAACCAATTTTTATATATGGTTATATAAGGGATATTTTAGACTATAAGTATTCATTAAAAATATAAAAATATTTCCCATATCATGGTATTTTACTTATAATTTTTAGACATCAAATAAATAAATTTATATATGACACAATGATGATGTAATGATTACCTCATTAATGAATGTTTTAAATAAATGAGATTATAAATAGTAAAATAAATTTATTTTGAAAATTAATATTACATACAACAATTTTATAGATTATTATGACTTGTTATATTTAAATTAATTAAGGTTTTTAGAAATAATCTAGATGTTATTTATTTTTTAAAAGTCTTGATATGAATAGTTTATAAATTGACATAAATGAGTTTTTAAAAAAATTATTATTTTATTAAATGATAAAATAATCCTAAAAATATAAGATTCGGCCAACTAACATATATAATTTTAAAAATGTCATTAGTGATCTATTTTGGATCGTTTTTTATTTTATATTAAATATATTAACCATATAATATGAATATACAAGAGAACATGGTATAAGTTAAATTAGTTAACTAAGGGTTAAAACTAAAATATAAGGTTATGTTTATGCCATAAAATTGTCTAAAACCTACTTTTTGAGACTATTTAGAACAATACTAACCTTATTTTCGAATTAAATGAGTTTGGGTCCTTTGGAAATCGAAATTCAGTTTATAATAAAATAATATTTTCAAACTTTCCTAAAGAGCCCCTTCTTCCCACTTATAAAAAGCCATCACCTATAACCCTTACTAATACCTATAAAGACCCCTTGAATCATCTAAACTCTGCCCAAATAATCTCCCAACATCCCTATATTACACCTAGAAGAATTAACTTAGGAATAAGGAACTTCAAGAAATCCTTTTGGTTCAAACCAAAGAGAGTTACCCAATTTAAAGGTAACATATTCTCTGAAGTTCTTTTATTTTATTTTCCTTCTCCAGCCCCCTAAACACTATTTATTACATTATTTTATAACAAAAACATTATTCTCAATATAATAAGATGTTTTTATGAGAATTATTCTAACTACACTTCCACACATCCCCATCTAATGGATACAAACATACTATTTCTGTGGATGGCGAACTACTGCCTCACGAAATGATGATCGTTCAATTATCTCCTACCATCTCTCATGGTGGCCATTATGATGTAACTATATTTATATGTGATATATATTATATTTATATTGTCTCTATACTTCTGTATTTTTTATTTATATCATACATGTATGGTTTCCCTAATGAGTAAATATGATAATTTCATTTGAGGAAGTGCGGACTACCGCCCCCTCAAAGTGATATGACTCGTTCATACAATAGATGGAACACAAAAAGGATGGTGTTAATGAAATTATTTAATTTATATAAAATATTATATTATACCAGGATAATAATATACCTATGTATAATTTGGTTTTCATTCCTTTAAAAATGAAATGAAAGTAGCGTTCATGCATACGTACGACTAACCGTCTCTATGAATGGTGCATTTCATTTTCATATATACAAATGATATGAACTATTATAAATAAATATATAATGAATATATATGATATATGTGATATTTAAATCATGAATAAAAATATTTATATAATGTACTTTTTTCCACATGTACAACTTTTAATTAGAAGTAGTTCATTTTTGACTTAAGTACCAAATATCGACAAAATGACCGTTATTAAATTAAATGATTATGTAATGTTTATAACATGGTAATAAGTAATATAAAAGGAATAATAAACTTTAAAAATGTTATTAATCAAGTATAAATTATCTTTAGTTTATTATTTAGGAGATTAATGAATGAACGAGTCAAGTCAGACATGTGGTAAGAGAACTTCTTAACCCAATTTCCATTCTTTGGGTTGATTTTATATTTCTTGTTTATGTCTTGTTTGATTATATGAGAAATGATTTTTTATATTATATCATGTATTTATACTTGTTTTATGTGTTCTTATAGTGAATACACATAATAAATCTATTTTATTTACAAAATGATCTTTGTAAGGGACTTTGTCTGAATCTCCTTTCACTGAGACATACATTGATTTATACACGACTTTCCTTTATATAGTGTATAAAACCCTTTTAATTTTAATTTCATTCAAAAGGAATATTCTCTCTACAAATTGTTTTACTAAAAGAAAAAAATAATGTTTGTTTTTAATGTACACAGTGACAATGACATTTCCACCATCACGAGCATTATTTGACATTTTACTTCCTCAACAAGCCGTAATGTTTTTAAAAGGAAAATAAATACCATATACTCTTTTTATGTACTTTTCTATTGAAAATGGTTTTTAGAATGTATTTTTTATTTCAATATATTGTAACGATATATTATTTTTTCAATGTGGAAATGTTATCTTTTCTTTATGCTTGTGTTATGTGTTATGAATTTGTTATGGTTCTTGGGCACTATTTACGTATACGGGTGGTTACCTGATAAACCTTGGGAGGGTGAGCCTGAGATAGCTCTCTAATTCATTTGGTAACATGACAGAGGTAAACATTAATGTTTCTCCAAAGAGATTTATGGAATATACTATGATGAGTATTCCAAACGTAACTCCCCATGTTGCTGTGAAAGATACAACGTAATTATGTTATGGGTGCCACAAGTTACCTTTATGATTTATGATTTCCATTTGTTATTCATGAATATTATGATCTTGTGTGGTATTTTAAATATTGAAAAGTATGATTTCATTTACTGTGAAAGCTACAACGTAAGTATGTTTTGGGTGGCACAAGTTACCTTTATGATTTATGATTTCCATTTGTTATTCATGAATATTATGATCTTGTGTGGTATGTTAAATATTGAAAAGTATGATTTCATTTACTTGTATGTAATGATGGACTAATGTTTTCTTCCCTTTTTTTATAACCCTTACTGAGCTTTTTATGCTCATACCAAGTTTTTGAATTTTTCTTCATAGGATATAGGGTAGGGCAAGAGAAAGGAAGAAATCATGAAGATTTATATCAAGAAAAGAATTATTGTTTTCTTTTTAGAGTTTTTATTTTAAGAAAAGTGGATACTGAGTAGAAGTGTCTACTTTGTAATATTTGGGATGTAATGTTATAGTTATGGCCTAATTATATAAAACTATCGACCTGAAAAGATCCTCAATGTAAATTATTAACTTAATTCAAAAATATGTAATGTTTAAGGTAGGGGACTTATATCCATAGTTATGCATGAACTTAAATGTTGGAAAAACTACCTTTTTGGGTAAAGGTACAGAATATTTTCTGATCATAATAGTTTTCATTATATATTTTCTTAGAAATAATTGAATCTCAAAAATAGATAATGGTTATAATACCTTTAGGAATTTGAATTTTATATCTCCTACACCCCAGGGAAGGGGAATGTTGCAACAGATGCTCTTAGCAGGAATGTACCATCACAGGTTTTTCTAGAATTGAAGGAGGACTAGAACCTTATGGGGATTTTAGTTTAGTTTCACTTGTATGCTCAGGAGGATGTTTTAGGTATGGTTCTAACCAGTGTTCAGTTATCATCATCTCTCTTGGAGTCTATTTTGAAGAATCTGTAGCAGGATGATGAGTTTAGAAAAATTTGAGGAAGCCTTTATAGTGGGGAGACAATTTCTAGTTGGTCTCCTTATTCAGATGGTATACTCCACTTTGGGAAACATGTTGTTATCCCAGCATATGTGAGTAATTTAATCTTGTTTGAATATAACAACTCTTCATGGTTGTTCACCTAGGCACTAAAAATATGTATTATGTTTTGAGATGATGATTTTGGTGGCCAAGTATAAAGCATGACATTGCATATTATGTGTCTCGCTGTTACACCTTCCAATGGATACATGTAGAGCCCTTGAAACCCTATGGTTTGCTTCAGCCTCTTCCAGTGAAGATTTGGAAATGGGATAATGTATGCATGGATTTTTTTGTTGGATTACTGTGAACTCCTCGATGTAGAAATTCTATTTAGGTGGTTCTTGATCGGTTGTCCAAGAATTCTCATTTCATTCTAATAAAGGATTCCACAAAGGTTGATGATCTAGGTAAGATGTATTTTTAGGAGATTGTGAGGTTACATGGGAGTCATTATTCTGTTGTTTTGGATAGGGATCCTAGATTTTTCTTAAGGATCTGGAGGAGTCTCCAAGAGGCAATGGGAACTCAGGTAAAGTTGATCAAAACATACCATCCACATAAAGATGGTCTGATGAAGTGTGTGATTCAAATCCTAGAGGATATTCTTCATAACTACATCTTGGATTTTGGTGTATCATGAGATTGACATCTAGGACTAGTTGAGTTTGTTTACAATAATAGTTATTTTCCATCAACAATAATGGATCCCTTCAAGGCATTATATGGTCACCCATGAAGATCCCCTATTTTCGGGAAGAGGTGGGATAAATATCATTAGTTTTACCAAGTTTGGTTGAGGAGACATCAATAAAGATTTAGGTTGTAAATTAACATATGGTTATAACCTAGAGTCAATATAAATCGTATGAGTATTGATGATGTCTCCCTTTGTATTTTTCTATTAGAGGATGGGGTTTCATGAATGTTTCTCCTCATTTGGGTCATCATCGGCTAGAAAAATAAGAAAATGTGGCTTCGAGATATATTGGACCATTTGAGGTCACTGAGAAGCTTAGATAGGTTTCTTATCAGTTATAATTTTTAGTTTAGTTGACAGGTATTACTGATGCTTTCCAGATGCCTCATCTCAGGAAGTATCATCTTGATCTAGCTTATGTTCTGAGTTGGGAGAAAATTGAGTTAGAGATATATGTTTCTGTTCTCGAGGAACTAGTTGAGATCATTGAATCTCAAGTTAAAGTCTTATATGGGAAGTCAATTCTGTTGGTCAGAGTACTATAGAAACACAAATCAGATTTTCACGAGACTTGGGAACATGGGTGTAAGAGTTTATGGATGCAAATCATGAAAGGATTCACACTGTGAAAGGTTACACAATGTTAATATCTCTTAAATGTAGTGAGTTAATAAAAGGTCGTATTTTAATCCAAGGTGTTGGGTTTTAAAGTGTATCTGAGTATTTGGTTGTTACACATTTTTTAATGGCCCAAATAGAGTTTTTAAAATAGGTGTGAGGCTATTTCATTTCAATTCTTTCTCCAAACTATCTTTCTCTTAACCCAGGTCAATTACCAGGAGATTTAGGGAGACCCCTCTCATTCTAGAATGATATGATCGATGTTAAATCCTCATTGTAATCATTTTGCATCTCTCTCAGTGAGTGATCTTTCCACTTGTTCATTTAATTTGATCGCGTTAGTTCCCTTGGGTTTTGTTATTGGATCGGTTGATCTAAATTGGAATCTCTTATAGTCTTATTCCAAGAACCATTGTGCGATCTTGTTCTAGAGGCCATTATTTTGTTGGTCAAGGTTTGGCAGGCATTATTTCTTGAGGTATGTGGGTTTCTACATTTTTTTCGCTCCCCTTGTTTTCTAAATTGGATCAATTTTGATATGTGAATTGGATTCTAGGGACTTTGTTGACGTTGTTGGGTTTTAATGGTTGGTGGATCTTATTTCAGGAATGTGCAACTTGATTTTTGAGGTATGTGGTTCCATCTATAACCAATGTTTGATAATCTATTTTTTCCCATTATTACAAACGAGTTTATAAATAAATTGGTATGAAATTTTCATGATTGTTTTTGGGTGTTGGAATGAGATTTTGAATAAAACTGGTTTTCCTTGGTTTTTGATAAATGGAAAGAAAAGGGTTATTTTCAAACAAATGAAAATGTTTTGGTAAAATGGTGATGAAATGATCTTTTAAACATCAATATGATTGTGAAAACGATCACATGGGTCACCTTGGGTCACTTTGGGTACTAGGTGGAAGGTTTAGATTGAGTCCATCATCCATTGTTAGGGTTCACTTTCTGGGTGTTCCTCTTGTCCTAGAGTGTAGATTACTAGATCTAGGTATGTATATGATGTTGGGGTTTCTATTTATAGGTTATCTCCCTTGTCCTAGAGTGTAGATAATTGGATTCAAGCACCACAATACACTATACATAAATTTTTGGGTATGAGTAGTCTACTTTCTGACCGATTGTATTCCTTTGTGCTGTGATGCCTATGCTACAACTATTGTTTCGTATTTCTTGGATTTTTTGGTTTATCGTTGATATGAATATTTATTCTTAAGAAATATGGTATAAATAATTTTCTTTGAAATTGATATAACTATTTTTTTCTTTACAACTGTGATAAAGTGGAAACGTTTACCATGTTTTCTATAAAACTTCTTTAATGATTATCATTCCATGTTTTATTTAAAATGAGAATACTGAAATTGTTATACAGAGATTTGTTATGGAACACGAGGGTGGGACCCTATTGAGCCTATTATCTCACACCCTGCAAACCTCTTTGCTGGTGTTCACACCTATATATGTCTTCCAATATAGTAAAAGGCAAGGCACCACATTGAGGTAGCAAGGTTACATGTCAGCTGAGTTGGGTAGCTAGTGGTGAGATGGTGGGAGTTTGTCTACACCATCGCATGGAGTAACTATTTGTTTTGGTCCTTTGTAATTGGACTTGTATCTTATAGTTTTTTCTTCTTTTATAGTCTCTGTTTTTTCTATATTTCTTACAATTATGTAATATATTTATTGTCTTTCCATTTTCCTTCTTGCTTCGTGTAAATATATATATGTCATGTGTTTTTTAGGTTGGGTGAAATCATTCCCTCTGGTTTGTTTTTCGATGCCCAGGTGCTTATCGCCAGCCAATAGGGATCAAGAATGCCCTTCGGGTATGTGGAATATTGGGTCAGGTGCCAGGTTTGAGGCTAACTCAGGTCAGTTTATTACACGCATGACTTATAGGGTTACGATATTGGTTAAGTCCATATTAATTGTTTGGAAGATATATAGTCCATAATTTAAAAATAACATCGATAGGTTAACAATGGGTAAATGGTTCATTTCCCCATAATCCATAAAATATTAATCATGAAATAATTATCTTTTTTTAATTGAATAAAATTTTTAGAACCAACAATAGAATAATGTCACGTAAAATGATTCACATCATTTCATGAAGACGACAGTCCATGTGTATTCATGAATAATATTTTCATTTTTCTGTTGGATAAAAAGTTAAATGGTAAAGATAATGGAATACTATTATATAATCTTAATATAATTTTATATATAATATTTATTCATTAAATCCCCCATTATTAACATCCAAGTAAATTGGAAATGAAAAATAAATCGCATCACATGGAGAAGGTGCTAATCCACATGTACACACAAGCGAAGTTATAATTTTCCATGAATGAAAAGGGAGATGAAAAATGGGTTTTCCATAAATCAAAAATTATTTTATTATATTTTAAATACTATAATAAGTACATCAACATCATTTTCATTTGTTTATAGGATTTATAAGAATAAAAAACATGAAAGAACTTATTTAATAGTAATTTGTTTTGGAAAACCCTATTTGGAATACATCTTAAGCCGATATAGGGTGGTCATTTGGGGAGACAAGGCCTGCTAAGAAATGGGGAGGATTTTTAGGGAGTGATTTTCCCAGAACATGGTCAAGATATATGGTTCAAAATTTGTGAATAAGTAAAAAGAGGAGGTTTCCTTTAATAAGTGAGGGGAGTTACATACCTGTAAATTTCATTAAATTAATATTTATATAAATGTATTACTCACTTAAAAGGGGAATGAAATTGATATAGTTTAGAGATAATATGAGAAAAATTCAATACCCACCAATAAAATCAAATTTAAAAAACTTTTTTTGGTATTTTAAATATTATCTATTAGTGTTAACCCCCTCATTGGTTCTTATAGACATTACCACCGTGATAAATGTTTACCATATTTACCATATATTATGACAAAAAATGAAATTTTCCTCATTATAAAAGTTGAAAATGTTGATTAAAAATATGAAATACATTTTTTGAGATTAAATTTCTGAAATTATTATATGTTAACTCTAAAACAAGTTCTCGTATCGTGGTGAAAAATAATTTTTAGAGAAATCCCAATTTAAGCACAAAAGAATATTATTCAAAAATATTGTAAATTATTGATTACCATGGAACTGATTAAATTTGGTTCAATAAAATGTGACTAATTAAAATTAAAAACCAACTTTGAACAAAAAAATCTCGTGTATACATGATTTTAATAAAAGAACAAAATACATTTTTATTTTAAAAAACAATACTTAGATATAAAAAATGTATATTATAGATTTTTATAATCAATATTATATTTTTAAATTAATTATATCACTTATTTAATATATATTTTATATTTTTTTTTTAAATTTTCAATTTAATCATATATCCTGATGATGTCATAAAAGAGATAGTATTCAAAAAATTTCTATTTTTCTCAATTCACAAAAAATAAACTTTTCTAAAAATATACCACAAATTCAACTTAAGTCAATATATATGAGATTATTTTAAAATTGATTTAAGTTTTATCAATTAAATATTCTACAATCTATAAATTAAAATTTTATACAAAACAATGAATAAAATCACTTTGTGTAAAATTTGAATGCATGTAACAATAGTTTTGTTTGACCTATTATAGAAGACTCATAGTTGTTTAAAATAAAAGCATTAAATTTTTTCAAAAATAGATCATACATAATGTATCAAGACCTACCTTGGGATTAGATCATCATTCAATGAAATATTAGTTTCCTCCTAGATTATATGTGAAATCCACAAATAATTAGGCGTTCAATCATCTTTTCCACTCTCAAATTAGATATTATAGAGAATGATAGTTAACCATAATGAAAGGAGATAAAAAATAATTTATAGGGTGTTAAAATAGGTTATTTTTTATTTTAATTTAAAATTATTAGATGGGAACGGTTCAAGGGCCAAATATTGATCATCATTTACACTATCCATATGGTAAAAACCCCATATCGAGTTAAACTATGATGATCTATTTTCTATTCAGGGCTCCTTTTAGGAGATATGAATTATCACATGCTTTTGATAAATATATTTTATAAATAACTATATGATAATACCTTAAAAATAATCTTCTATGGAATTACACTGAACATCAACCCAAAGGTAAAAACAATTATATATGATCTATAGAACATTCATATTAATATTATTAGGTTTTTTAATAGGTCATATTATCTATTTTAACTACCCGAGTCTCAAGACCATGAAACTCTAGAATGATAGATTCATTATCAAGGGAAAATAAAAGGTCATTATATTCTCCCCACCTTAGGTTTTTCCTCAAACAAGAAACCAACAATAGATAATAAACAAATAAACTTATAATTCAACATAATGAAAAAGGGCTATATTCCATATCACATGTTTCCCCCATTTCAAAATATAAAATTTTATTTACTTCTGTATAACATAAACATAAAAAATTTAAATTAATTTAATATATACATTCATTTATAAAACCTCTATCACAAAAATCCTTTACTAATCACCAACCCACATCATGGTAATTCCTCGACACACCCATCAGCCTAATCATTACAAATATTGTTCAATGTATTTCAACTAAACAAATTCGCATCGGCCATTATCTCCCATTTTTATTATTTATATAAAAATATATACCATTAACACCATCATTAAAATGGTTTTTATCAATTGTTCAATCCAGTGAGAGCATTATACACCCTACCTTTTATTGAATTACATGATATAATTATGAATAACTACCTAATTAAGAACACCAAATATTACCAATGATGTATCAATGACCGTATCTCTAAAATATAATTGTTATATTCCCTTTGTTTTCAATCAATAAACATCATTACCTTCCGATAGGGTGATTATATCAACATATCCAACATAAAACCAAAGTATAATACAAAAATTTATTATTTATGTTTTCTTCAAACTTAGTAGTGAATCATAATAGTCCATATGATTATAATTGGGTTTTCATCTATCACTAGGGATGATAAGGATAGTAAATTTTCACTCTATCAGAAAATGAACTTATGATAAATTTAATAAATATCCAATCTTCTAAAAACACCCACACATCCATTACACCACTTTGATAATAAAACTTCATTTAAATTATTTCAAGTTAGTATTTATTCTACAACAATTCAATGGAAATATTCTTGACTCATTTAGGTGATCCCAATATATTATCATCAAAACCTAGGATAACACATACCATACAATAATATGTCACTGCACCAATATAATTAATTCGAAAATGGATTTAAATAAATAAAACCACCACTTCTCATCATGTGAATACTTATCTTTTTAGATAAAACATGAACATCATCATCCCTCCATGTCAGGGGGTGGGAATACAAAAATAATTGAATGAATAATTTTGAAGAGAAAAATATGAATAGAAAATCAGTTCTAATGAAGACATTTTTACTTTATATAAAAAATCCACGAAAATAAAAAATCATTGGATAACATCCAACCATTGGATAACTATCCCATTCCTCTCATAGGTATTATATTTATGCCATGTAATAGTAAGTGTGAAGATTGAATACATATTCAATGTCAAGAGGTATCTATTATTACTATTATTATATTCTAATAAATCATGGAATATTCATGTCATAATTGGTGAAATATTATGTATAACTGAAAGAAGGCATATGATCCAATTAATCTAACTGAGGATCCCATTCATCACTTCAAGAAAAATATGGAAATTAAATTCCTATAAATTAATCCAAATAGGTTCCATATATCTAAACTATTAAAATCATATTATTTTAACCTCATAACTGAGATATTAAATGATTTAAATGTTTTAGATAAGCTATCACTAACCATTTGTGCACTTCATGCCTAATGTACACCAATTTAGGCCCAATGATTCATCTAATATTAAGGAATTTAATTATCCATATTTTAATTTTATATTTTTTTAAATGGATCTAAACTTAAATATGAACATTTTTCATTCAAGGATCAATAGAGGATTCATAAAGGATGATGGAGATATTTGGTGATGAAAAGAAACAATTTTGGAGAAGGTAGATTGGATACCAGCCCACTGATGATAATGTGGGACCCACAATACAGGCCCACTAAAGCCCAAATTTCGTGGGATGCTAGAAGAGATATAAAAGAACACATTATTCTTCATGATCCAGTGATAATTCAGCATCCATGGTGGTTATTAAGGTGTCCCAAATAGAATATCAAAATATGAGCCAGAATTTGTGGCTCAGAATGTTAGCTCATTAAATCAGCCATAACTCCTCATCCAAAACTCCAAATGGGCCCATATCTTACAGATTTCTAGAAGATATCCGGGGACACAAAAGAATCTGCTTTGTCCCACCGTGATTTGGAGATATTCTTTCCCATAGAGGATGATATTTATAGGGGAGACAAGGAGGATAAAAAGTAGAGGGAATAAATTTCTCCACTACTTTCCACCACCATAAGGCGTAAATTAATTTAATAATTGGGAATAAATTGATTAAGGCTCTGCCTAAGGTTTCCCAATAGCCTATTTAAGGAAGTGTTTTTAAGGGGGAAGGGATCTATTGTTTCATGATGTAATGTTATTATTCCAAATTTCCTTTGTAATGTTTTCAATTTCCATGTAAGTTTCTTTTTTGTATTTCTATGTTCCTAATCAACAACTTTCTCTTATATTATTCCCATTTATTTCATTAAACTCTATAATCACAAATCACAGTGATATATCTGTGTTGTGGTTAATTAGTTCATACATAGGTGTGAATTTTGTTCTCACACATAGAGAAGTGCTCATTATTTCTGCATTTTTAATTTTTTCAATCCAATTCTGGTAATCCATCTTCCACCCACCATTGAGAGCATACCATTAATAGAGGGATAACCATTTAATGGGTTGATTGTAGGAAGATGAAAAGGCTTGATTGAATGTTGTTTATGAGAAATTTTTTGTTAATTGGATAACTAATTTAAGACTTTCATTCTTCAGTTATTTATATTCTTCATCTTCACTATGTTTGAGGAAGCTAAATCCAAGTACTAAAATGACCTTATACCTTAGAGAGATCATAAATTTGGTTCTATAAGTGTGTAGGGGATTAGTAATTGAGTTTAGCTAGCATCAAACTAGAAAACAATGACAGTAGTGTTATTTTTAAGAATGGATTCATCAATAATTAATAAAACCAAAATTGTCTAAAGATGTAAAATTCATTCAATCCACCCCAAGCATAATCCCAAGATCAACCCATTTTCATTGAATTTAATTCACTTAGGTTTCTTAGTCTTCTTTAAAAAAATATAAAATAAAAACCAATTTTTCCACTTCATATCCAAAAATCCATCTCATAGGTTGTGTATCTTAGGTATCTTCTTAGGTCTCAATGGATTCAACAACCCAAGCTAGACTACAAGGATCATTCTACCTTCATCTCTTGGGAAAATTTGAGCGCAAATCAAATTTTGGTTCTGTTTCTAGGGACCAAGTAAGTACCTTAGACCAAAACCTTATTTCCTCATCCCAATTCTTCTATTCTCACCCAAGATCTCTTATCTTGTCCATTCCTTGGTTTTTTTCCTTTTGGCACATGTACGCCTACACCTGAGATAATTCAAATAGACTAGTTAGGGTAGAAAGTCCTAGGATAGGGGAGTCAAGTGAACCTAGGGGATTTTTTACATTAGATCCTAATATTCTGGATACTCTAGAATCAAAAATTGAATCAATTATAATGGAGGGTCTTCCAAGAAATTAAATTGTAAATCCTGGGGGAAATCAAATGATAAACCGAAATCAAGAAGCTAAAAACCTAGGGAATGTAGCCGATCAAACCGTAAATGACTACCTCACTCCAGCTTGGACCAATTCTACCTCATGAATTAGACACAATTCCCTAAGATATACCAATTACATATTTAAACCCCATGTCCTAAACCACCTTCCAACTTTTCATAGGATAGAGTCTGAGATTCCATACCTTCTTGTTAAGGAGTTAATTGACATTGTAGAAACCATGTGTCCCTCACATCAACTAGAATCAGAAAAGATGAGGATCTTTCCTTTTTCATTGAAGGATCAAGCTAAAAATTGGCTAAACAACTTAAGACCTACATCAATCCACTCATAAGACCAATTTCAAAGAGAATTATACAAATAAATACTTCCCTCATCACAAAACAATTTCACTTAAAAAGTGTTTTCAAAACTTTTTTGAAAACGAGGGAGATTCATTCTATGAAACATGGGAGATGTTCAAAGACACCCTAAACATGGTTTCACATAATGTTTTTTCTATAACTAAACAAGTGTGAATTTTTATGAAGGTTTGGGTTTGGGGAACAAACAATTCATTGACATGATGTGTAATGTAACCTTTAAAAACAAAGCCCCAAATGATTCTTACAAGTATCTGGAAATATTTTCTAAACAAAATAAAACATGGAGTACTTCACCTAATTCTGTAAAGCCACAATGGACTACTAGAATTAATACACTTAGAGAAGAGGAAAGACTTAGGGATAAACTCGTAGCACTCTCTAGGAAGGTTGAAGAGATAGACCTTAGTAAATTCCATGAAATCCAAACTGTATACCCTGTTTGCACAATTTGTGACAAACATGACAATAAGAAAGACAACAACCCAACCATTACATCTATCAAGGATGTTATTTTAGAAGGACCCCCCAATTGAAGTAAATTCTTTGAACTTTCGAAATCCTTAATCCCAAAACACCTTCAACCAAAAGTATAATGACCACACAGGCTTCCACTGGAAAGATAACCAACAACCTAGCCAACCACATGGACAAAATCCTTACCCCCATTAGAACTACCAAAAAAATAACTAGTTCCAAAACCAACCTATCCAATACCAACATCCATCTATCCATTTTTAAAAAACCATCCCACCTCCAAAATATCCCCCTGGTATAAACCAATCCTATCAAGAACCAACCCAAACTATTCCACAAAGTCTAATAGAACAACTGTGAAATTTTTTTGAAAGGATGAACTCAAAAGTATCTTCCCTAAAACAAGAACTTCAAACCATCAAAACTGGAAAGGCACGCAGGCCTACACAATCTATTACACAACAAATAGTAAGTGGAGAGTCAAGTTTCACTCAAACAACTCATGAAAAACTAAAGGCTGTGACTATTTTAAGAAGTGGGAAATCAATTGAGAAACCTGAAAATCTAATTCAGAACCCATATGAATATTCAAACTTTGATGAAAATTCAAATGAACCAAATGATCAAACTAAAAAACACGATAACATTGTAAAAGAAACAACTCTTCGACAAACAACCCCACAACCTACACCAATTCCTCAATGCATGATGAGGAAAACCAATCCTGAATTGAGCAAAACATTGAGGTAAATCTTCTCACAAGTCAAGTTGAACATTCCCCTTCTCGATGAAATCCAAACCATACCTGCCTACTGAAAGTACATTAAGGACTTGTGCACTTTCAAAAGAAAATGTTCACATTAAAACCAAGTCCTTTTGGCTACTAATGTGAGTACCACCATTCAAGGGACCATTCCTCCTAAGTTGAAAGACCCAGTTTTCCCTTATATCAATGTTGAACTAGGAGAGAGAAAAGTTTTCAAGGCCTTGTGCAACCTAGGTGCTAGTTTCAATATCATACTCTATGATATGTACTGCTAGTTAGGCCTAGAATATCTCCAACCCACACCTTTCACACATCAACTTACTGATTGTAGCATTTAGGTTCCAAAGGGGATTTTAAAGGATGTTCTAGTAAAGGTTGTAAACTACATCTACCATGCTGACTTCATTTTCCTTAAAAACCACCCAAACTTAGGAAATAAGAAACAAACCCCAATCATCCTTGGTCATACTTTCCTTTCAACAATCAAATCTGTTATCCAAGTTTGTAATGGGAACATGACCATCACCTTTATAAACATGAGTCTAGACATTAACATCTATAATGCAATCTCACAAATAGGGGACAAAGAGGACATTCGTGAAGTAAACATGATATGAATCATTGATAATGAATTCATATAACATCAAGGAATATTTGATGGATGTTTAAGTCAGGATGAGATTGATTTCCTTTGTTCCCATGAATGAAGTTTATCACCTTGTCTTGAATAATTTTCAAATTGCTCTTATGATGAAGTCTTAGGTCCAAAAATCTGTGAAACCTTTCAGGAAACCAATTTCATAGAGACCAATCAAACGTGCTTCCATAAATATGATCAAACCAATATTGTAGATGAAACTTCTACACATGGGGATTTGATTCTATCTAAAACTCTAGATAACAAAATTGATCTTGATCCAATGTCCCAATATTTTGATGAAATTATAAACCAACCTGATCTTGAATTGAAGGAACTTCCCACTGCACTCAAGTATGCCTTCTTAGGGGACAATAAAACACATCATATTATCATTTATTCTTCTCTTGAAGCCAATCATGATAGGATTCTTCTATATTTCCTTAGGAAACATAAAATAGCCATTGGTTGGACCCTGTCTGATATTCCTCTGATTAGCCCACTAATCATGACTCAAAGGATTGTTCTAGAATCTGATTGAAAGCCATGTCGTCAACCTCAATGGAGACTCAATCTTAATCTCATGGAGGTAGTAAGGAAAGAACTTATGAAATTGTTTAAAGATGGTATCATCTATCCCATAGATGAGAGTGAGTGGGTGAGCTCAATCCAAGTGGTTCCCAAGAAGGAATGAATCACAGTGATATCCAACAAGGATGGATAGATTCTTCCAACTAGGGTGAGTAAGGGATGGAGGGTCTGCATTTACTATAGGAAGCTAAAATCATTCACCAAGAAGGACCATTTCCCCTCACCATTCATTGAACAATTCCTTGAGAGAGTGGAAGGTCATGAGTTATATTATTTCTTAGATGGGTACTTGGGGTACAATCAGATTGAGGTCTCCCTAGAGGATCAAGGGAAGACTACATTCACCTATCCATTCAACACCTTTTCCTTCAAACACATTCCATTTGGGTTATGCAATTCCCTCGGAACCTTCCAGCAGTGCATGATGGGAATCTTCTCAAACATGGTACGGGATTTTCTTGAGGTCTTCATGGATGACTTCTCTGTCTTTGGGGATACATTTGAAGGATGTGTTAGGAATGTGGAGATTTTTTTTCTAGACGTGGAGAAATGAATCTGGTCTTAAAATGGAAAAAAATTCCATTTCATGGTTAAACTGGTGTTTTTTCTTGGCAATATTGTCTCGAGTAGGGGGATTAATGTTGATAAAGAAAAAGTTAAAATAATTCACCACCTTTAATTACCCTGAACTGTTAAGGAAGTGAGGTATTTCTTAGGAAATTTTTGTTTCTATAGAAAATTTATCAAGGAATTTAGTTCAATATCCCATCCCATTTGTGATCTCATAGTAAAGGATGGTCCATTTGTTTGGATATAAAGCTGCGAGGGTTCATTCTCAACACTCAAATCCTCTCTCACCTCTCCTCCCATTATGAAATCTCTAAATTGGAACCATCCTTTCAAACTTATGTTTGATGCTAGTGACTTTGCTGTAGGATCTGTGTTAGGAAAATGTTATGATAAAACTCCTTATGTCATTCCTTATGCAAGAAAATCCTTAAATGATGCCCAAATCAACTACACCACCACTGAAAAGAAGTTACTTGCTATTGTGTTTGGCTTAGATAAGTTTAGGTACTGCCTCTTTGGGTCCCCCGTCACTGTTTTCACTAACCATTCTGCACTAAAATACCTCTTCCAAAAACAAGATGATAGGGCTAGACTGATTAGGTGGGTCCTTCTCTTACATGAACTTGAAATCACAATCAAAGATAAAAAGGGTGTTGAAAATGTTGTAACTGATCACCTCTCTCGGATAGAATTCAATGACAAATTTTCTCACCTATCTCTGTTTGATTCTTTCCCTAATGAACACCTATACTCCATGAGTGACTTCCCTTGGTATGCCGATATAGCCAACTTCATAGTAACATGGGTTATTCCAAAATTCTTAAGGACTCAATATAGAATGAAATTCATTTATGATGTCAATAACTAAGTGTTTGATGATTCATACCTCTATAAGTTCTGTCCTGACCAAGTCATTAGGAGGCGTGTCTCAGAATTTGAACAAGATTCCATCCTTAAATTTTATCATAAAGAGGCATGTGGGGGTCACTTTTCCTCCAAGAAAACATCTTCTAAGATTCTTCAGTGTGGTATCCTCTAGACCACCCTCTCAGGGGACTCCTACACATTTTGTCAAAGCTATACTAAGTGTAAAAAAGTAGGGTCCAGCACAAAAAGGAATAAAATTCCACTAAATCCCATATTAGTGGTTGAAATATTTGACTGTTGTGGAATTGATTTCACGGGCCCCTTCCCAAACTCTAGGGGATATATTTACATTCTCTTAGCTGTTGATTATGTCTCAAAATGGGTTGAGGAAATTCCCACAAAATCCAATGATCATCAAGTTGTGATTATATTCTTAAAAGAAAACATCTTCTATAGATTTGGAATTCCTAGGGAAATCATTAGTTATCATGGAACTCATTTTTGCAATCTTCCATTCTCATCACTCATGGACAAGTATGGAATTTATAAAAAAGTTTCCACCGCTTACCACTCAAAAACACATGGTCAAGTTGATCTAGAAAATCGAGAAAATAAACAAATTCTTGAGAAAAACATTAATCCATCTAGGAAAGATTGGTCAAACAAACTCATAGATTCCCTTTGGGCCTATCAAACTGCATTTAAAACCATTTTAGAAATGTACCAATATAGGTTGGTTTATGGTAAAGCATTCCATTTGCCAGTGGAGATTGAACATAAGGCCTTTTTTGAAATTAAGAAAATGAATTATGACCTCTCATTGGCTGATGAAAAAAGAAAATTAGATCTAAATGAACTTTAAGAACTTAGGATAGAGGCTTATGAAAATTCAAGGCTCAATAAAGAAAAAGTACAAGCCTACTAATCTAGAAACCTTAAAACCAAACATATTGAACCGGGAAAACCTGTTCTTTTGTATATTTCTAAACTTCTTTTACACCTATGAAAATTGGGGTCTAGATGGTTAGGTCCATAAATAGTGCATAAGGAGTACCCCCATGGGGATGTTGAAATTCAAGATTCCACCAATAGTAAAACATTTAAAGTTAATGTTCATAGAGTCAAACCATTCATATAACCATTCCAAAAACATGAAGTTGATAAAGAATTATGTGGGCCTACATTAGTTGACGAAAATAATTAATCAATTAGGGGTCCAAGTTGAGATAATGATGTTAAACAAAGTGATACATGGGAGGAAACCCGTGGTTTTCAAGTTTCCAATCATTTTGTTTTTTTAATCAACATTATATTTCAAATAGGATTAGTGGATCATTTTGATATAATTTTATTCTACCTTATACTATTGACATATTCTTCTCTTATGAGTATGGATGGGTATTAAAGGGGAGAACTGTATTTATCTGTGTCATGCGATGTGATCCCTGAGTACTACCTTACCCAGAAATTAAAAAGAAGACAATGTATCATCAGTTTGATTTAAAAAAACAAAAAGGAAAACCATAAAAATGATGATACTTGGTATTAAATAAATTTTCGTGTTGTTTGTTTTTTATGGTTTGTTCTTGTTTTTATCTTTCAAGGACTATTTTGGGTGATACATATTCAATCAAGGAGGTGCCCACTACTCCCATGAGAACAAAGAGTGATTTGGGAGTACTACAATAATCATTATGAAGCCACCAAGTGAACTTGTTCCATGCCCTTTGGAACTAATTTCCACCACCCAATTTCTACTATCTTTTACTTTTAAGAAACTAGGGACAATGTCATTCTATGTCGAGGGTGTAGAAACAACATTTTTGTTAAAAAAACAATGAGAAAAAAAGAAGTAAAATTCATTTATCATTAATAAAATAACATCTTTTCCCACATTAAAACTACATTGAAAATATTTTTTATTTTCTTGACTCTTAATTTAAATCATGATTATGTTTACAAGAATTGATTTTGGAAGTTTGGTTATCCAATAAGAATTTTTATCATTTTTATTTTCATCAATTAAATCAAAATTCCCCAATGCACATCCTCTAGACTGTGGGGTACTAATTTGAATTCTTGGGGTCCAATAATAAATAACACAGGCTATTTGCATTTTTATGAATAATATGAGTATTCAAAAAAAAAATTTCCTGTAGAGAAATGGATTGATAAAATGCAAGGCTTTCAACACTTGGGGATTGTGACTCTAGAGTTTTCTAGCCCTGAGTTTTTTACTCTATGTCAAATTATGGTAATATGACATTGTTTTTTATCAAGTTAACTCGAGATGAAGCCTGAGTATGTGGGATTCAATTAGTTCCCTAAGGCCTTTGAGCCTGGGAGTCATCGACAAAGTCCTTCTATATGTGTTAATTTGATTAACTGCAATCTCAATTACTATGGAAACATTGCAAAAAAAATTAATAAACAAAAAAACGAAAAAATCAATAATAATAATAATAATACTCATATTAGGATTAATTGTGATTCCACCTAGAGATTCCACGATTTCCCCCTTGAATGAAAATGAAATCCCATATCTATTGTGTTTCACAACACATCATTTCACCTGATTGAGTTGGATGAAGTATGATGATGGATTTGATCAAAGGAATGTGATTGGGATTGGGATTTGCTTTTAAATTTATCTTGTTTTAAATTATTTTGATAGGATATAAATATATATTTATGTGTAGTTTACATTGTGAGCACTATTTGTTATAATGTGTTTGGAAAAAAAATCAAATATAATATTTTAATTATTTGCTCTGGAGTAGAAAATCTCAAGTTGGGGGGGGGGTGTTATTATCCAATAAAAACACATATGTTAACTACATTTTAAAGGTATTAATGATCATTTTTGATCTTATGGGACTAAGTTAGTGGGTTTTAATTTTGAAAATCCATTCTCATCATTTGTGCACTTCATGCCTAATTTACAGCAATTTAGGCCCAATGATTCATCTGATTTTAAGAAATGTAATTATCTATATTTTAATTACATTCCTTAAAATAAGATGAATCATTAGGACTAAATTGGTGTACATTAGGGATGAATTGCATAAATGGTGAGAATGGATGTTCAAAATTAAAATCCACCAACTCAGGACCATAATATAAAAAATGAACATTTAATACCATTAAAATGTAATCAACACATGTGTTTTTATTGGCAAATTAGTGGAGGACCCATTCCATATATAAGAAATGTGTATTAGTTAAGGGAGTACACAACCAAACTAGTGGATGAATCACACCATAGTCATTGGGGGAGTAACTAATCTATTTTTGGAAGACCCACACTCTATTTTTTTGAGGAGTTTTCACTCCTACTAATGGAGGAACCATACCCATTTTATCATAAGATTACATTATCTGGATGATGGAGGACCAAAACACCTATCATTGTGGGAGTACATACTCATACTAATAGAGTAATAATACCTATATCATTAGGGATGTATATAATATGATTAATATAGGACACACACCCATGGGGGAGTACATACAAAAAATAGATATAAAAACTACACCCTTTTCATAAAAGGATTATACAACACCACCCATCATACAAGGGAAATGTGCCTTGTTGTTGATTCTATGACTAATGGTGTGGCATATACTATCTAGTATATAGGGCACTAGTGACTTATTTTAGGAATATAGATAGTTAATGCTTTACCCCTAGCATATAATGAGAACTCATGACCACTAGGGTCCACATTCTGGTGCTAGGGTTATATTGTAAAAATTCTCAAGGTGATTGTTTTTTAGAATACCAAGAAACAACAATAAGAAAAACTCACATTACCATTATTATTTCATTATTCATATTATTTATAGATATATATACACTTCTAATGTGTACATTTCCATGTAAAACCCCATTCCCCAAATTCAGGTATTACCCCTCTCTTTATTCACTTTCCTCTTCATTTGGGTGTGTATTGGGACTCTTGAGGATGGAGAGCATATACTGAGGAAAATGACCTATTTTTTAGGGATGAATTATTTTTTTAATTAATGGAGTCTGGGTATGAACATGTAATGGATTTTTAGGGTTCTCCCTGAGTTTAGAAAATGCGAGAGGTGTTTTCTATAGTAATATGGGGTTTTCCTTGTCTACTGAGAAATTGAAGACTATGTAAAGGGATTACACTCCATGTATTATTTTTTGGGAAAAAACAATGAATTTGATACGAGGCATGAAAGTATTAAATTTAGTGTAAAAAATCATGTTTTTAATAAAAAGGAAATGGTTTTTTCAGTGTACTTTATCTTCATGGATTACAAAATGTGTAATGGGATTATATTCCATGTAATAATCATGAGTTTGGATTTAAGGGTGTTTCACGATTGATTTCTTATTTAATTCATTTTAATCCCTTATCACTCTAAACTTAGTAGCTCTTATGGGGAGATTTTGGAGACCAACAAACCTTTAGAACTATTTCATTTGGTGATTGATCATTGTTGTAGTCACGGTGAGTTTCTATAGTTGAGTAATCCTTTCCATTTATTTATTGCATTTGACCACAATAGAACCTTTTCATTATATTACCAGATCTATTTATATGATATTATGATTATTCACACATCCTTATACATTCTTCATGTGATCTTCCTTCGAAGGCTAAACCTTTTTTTGGTTGTGGTGCAGAGTGTAGGTTTCTGGAGGAATGCATTTTTTATTTAGATATATCCACCCTTTTTCTAAATTTAATTTATTATGAGATTATTGGATTGATTATAAGGACTCCAATGTTGTTGTTGTGTTTTTCCCTATTGGTGGATCCCATTGCATGCATTTGCGAACCTGAGTTTGAGGTAGGTGGTTCCATCTCTAGCCTATATTGGATGAACTTCATTTCCTTAGTTTTGATAATTATTTTATAAATGAAATGGAATGATTTATTGATGGATTTGTGTTTGTGTGGAAAAGTGTTTTTGATAAAATATGGGGTTTACCTTATTTTGGTAAAAGAAAAGGTATTATCAAATTATCATGAAATGGATATTTGAAATGGTTATCAAAGAATGGTTTTGATGAATTAGTTTGGAAAATAGAGAAAATGGAAATCATTGGGAACTTATATGGAAGGTGTAGTAATAGACATCATCTGTTGATACTATTGGGGGTTCACTCATGGGGTGTTCTCCTACTCTCTAGCTTAGTTTTTATATGGACTTTATAGAAACTATTGGGAAGTTCACTTTCTAAGGTGTTTATCTGCTATCTAGATTTAATGAATATGTCTTAGGGATTGATGTGTGAATGATGTAAGAGTGTCATAGATTGCATGAAATATAGTTATCCAGGATGTGAAGTGACTTGTGCATTTGGATTGTACTATTTTTATTACACTTTCATGGATTTTATATGATATTTGATCCATGATTTGGTTTGATTTGATATATATTTTTTGATATATGTATATGAAATTATTTGAAACTATTTTTCTAGGATTTATTTGGAAATTTGGAAAAAATAGAAAATTAAATGTTTTCCATGATTTTGATATAAAAATTATAAACTATTTATAATGACTTGTTTTACTTATAGTTGATCATTGTACAAATTATTATACAGATACTTGTTATGATAAATTAGGGTGGGAGCCTATTGATCCTGTTAGCTTGCACCTTACACAATTGGTTGGTGATGCATAGACCTTTGCATGTATTTTTTATGTAAGGAAAGGCAAGGTACCACAGTTAGGTAGAGAGGTTTTCTGTCAGATGTGTCTGGATATATAGTTGAGAGATAGTGAGAGCTTTCCCACACTATCACATGGAGTATTTGGTTTCCTATTTTAGTTTTCCATTGATTTTTTGACCCGTGCTTTGGAATTTTATAACTACTTTTGAGTCGTATCATTTCAACTATCTTCTTTCCGTTATGGAATATCTATGTTTCTTCAACTATTTCATTGAATTATTTATATATGTATGCTATGTTTTTTTCTTATGGTTGTGATATTTTTTTCCCTATAGTTGTTGTTTGATACCTAGGTGCAAGTCTCCAGCCTATGAGGACGAAGGATACCCTTCAGGTATGTGGATATTCAGATTGGGTATAATTTTGAAAGGGAATTTGGGTTGGGTTTGTCAATTTTTGGTATCAGATCTATGTATTTCATTAAGATTACTTATCTTATGATGTTTTTTATACTGGAGATAGGATTTCCATGACTTGAGTGGTTGGTTGGGGTGAGTGTCTCACCATCTATTTCCATGATGAGACTCAAGTTTCCATGGGATGTTGGGATGTGTGTATCTTTTTCAAGTTCTTGACATTAATCTTAGTTTTTATTACAATTTTCTATTTTGAAATGATATTTTTTATTGTATGATTATTTATTCTATTTTGGTGTGCAATAATATATCTCTGAGATTTGTTCCATAGGATCTATATGAAGGTACATCTAATGATCCTCAAGGGAATCCTCTTATATATTATAATCTTATTGAGGCTATCATGAGTGCATTTCATGATATTGACTAGAATGTACCAAAAGTCCATAACACATTTATTGAGGTATATTTAGGGTCTTTAGGAGATAGAGATCGATCATAGAAGTTATTACATGATAATCCACCATCCTTCAAGGGTACAAATGATCCTTAAGAGGTGGGTGACTATATGTATATGATTGATTAGGTCATTGAATTCATGGGTACACTAGAGAGTATCAAGGTGAAGTGTACAACATTCAAACTTGAGGGTACCAGTAAGTGGTGGTGAGATTCCATGGTATAGGCAGATAGAAACATGGGATTAGACCAAAAGAGTTTCAATACTCTCTTCTTATAATAGTCTTTTCTAGAGCCTTTGATGATGGTGAAGTCTCCAGTGTTCCTCTCTTTTCCTTAGGGAGAGAATTCAGTGTCAGCGAACACTAATTGGTTTATTGAGCTAGTTTATTTTTCCCCAGAGGTGGTAAATATTGACCAGATAAATGATTAGATGTACCTGCAGGGTTTGTGACTATATATTAGATTTTAGGTATTTATGTTGATGATTTTGACATACGCGGAGACAATGGATAGGGATATTATGGAAGAGATGAATATGGTATGCAAGGTTGATTATTATGACCCTTCTCTCCCACCCAATGGAAGCTTTAGTGGATACAGAGGAAAAATAGAAAGTGGAAATATCATCATAGGAGTGGTGTAAGTGGTTTTCAATAGAAGAACTCCTATTTACCTTCAATTATAATAGGTAGTGTTCCCCTAACTTTTTAGCAGTATGGAATGGTTTTACACACTCGATGTTCCTATCCATCACTAGTAGTATATGTGTAATAGTTTTGGATGTTATGTTAATTGGAAATGTTTCTGTTAGGATATGTAGATGCCTCATTTTGGTTAGGGATAATTAGTTCTAAAGGATATTATGGTGTAATCAGATTCATCAAATACTATAGGGATCTAGAAATATACCTCCAGATTGAAGCACCTTCATGCAGTAGATGAGTATCTGGAAGAGGTAGATACAGATCCTGTAATGGTGAGAGGTGCCATCTTTATCACATCATCATTAGTGATTTATTTATTTGATAATTGTGATTACAAATCATTTAGATCTAGATATTTTTTATATGATTAAGCATCCAATAGAGATCATGAATTTTTTTATGGAGTTAGTGACACCTCTTGGGAAGAGGAAGGATAAAGGTTTTTGATGTACTTTATGTATACTATCAATAATTGATGTAGTGTTTGTCTGTTAATTCCTAATTCTCAATGTAGATCCATTTGATGCCATCATTGGGAAGGATTGGATTATTTCTCATCATGATGAGGTCGATTGTTATCATTAGCATGTCTCATTTATTTTAGATGATGGGAGATCACAAGTTATTCCAGGAGAGTGGGATCTGAGGTTTGGTCATGCAAGACCTTACTTCACAAAGCTCTGGAGTTTGTTTTTTGTAGTAGAAGATGAGCCAACTATTGTTTCTTGTATTTTTCATCTTCCCTCTATTGTTTGAGATTATCATAATATTTTCCATATGATTTCTCTCAACTTCCTCTAGAGAGGGAGTTAGATTTTACTATTGATATAGTTCTAGGTATATAGTGAATTTTGATACCTTCCTATCTTATTGCATGAGAATATCTGAAAGAGATAAATATTTTGTGGTACGACCTGATAGATTAGGGTTTCCCCCTAGTTTTTCACCTTGGGTAGCCCCAGTTCTGTTTTCCTAGAAAGTATATAGTTTGCTCCGATTATGTGTGGACAATCGAAAGTTGAACTAGGTAACATTTAAAAATAAGTATCATTTTCTCCATGTGGATGATTTTTGATCAGTTAATGGGGTAAAATTGGTTTTTAAAGATCGGTATTCAGTAAGGTTATCATCATCTCATTTTTCGGAAGTCTGATATTCCAAAGATGGATTTCTTGAGTAGGTATGGATATTATGGATATCTAGTGATTATGTTTGGTCTAAATGATGCACATTTAGTATTTATGGATTTTATGAATTGGATATTCCATGAGTATGTCGACACTTGTGAGGTAGAGTTCATGAGAGACATGTTGGTTTATTCTAGATCCAAGAATGATCATGAGCAGTATTTGAGTTTGGTTTTGGAGATCTTGAGGATTTCATATTTTTTTGGAAATCAAAATGAAATTTCTAGATCCAAGAAGTGAAGTTATTGGGGAATATAATTTTTTATAATGGATTATTAGTTGATCTTGAGAGCGTGAAGGATGTATTTTCATGGTAAGAGCCACAAAATGTCTTTGAGATTCAAATCTTCCTTTGTGTTGTTATATATTATTGAAAGTTCATCAAGGATTTCTAAAAGTTAGAATCACCTTTGAATTCTCTTACAATTAAATGGGTGAAAATCATATGGGATGAAAAATGTCAGTATTATTTCGATGAGCTAAAATGACTTTTGAAATCTGCTTCGATTATGATATAACTTGATCTTAGTAAGGGGTATATAGTTTTTTGTGATTCTTATGGTGTTGGTTTGTGTTAAATTCTTATACAAGATGACCATGTGGGGTCTTGTAGATATCATCAGCTTTAACTACATGAGAATAATTACCCCACTCATGATTTAGATCTTGTAATAGTTATTCATGTTCTTAATTGTTGGAAACACAATATTTTTGGGAATAGGTTCATAATATTTTTTGACCATAAGGTTTTGAGCTATATATTTTCTGAAAAATACTTTAATCTTAGACAGTGGTAGTGGGTGGAATACCTTTAGACATTTTACATCGACATCTCCTACACCCTAGGGAATGGGAATGCTATTGAAGATGCTTTTAGTAGGAAAATACCATTATAGGTTGTTATGGAGTTCAAGAAAGAGTGGAACCTTATGGGTATTTTTTCTTACTAGAACTTGGATGCATGGTAGGATGAATTAGGTATGGTTCTGGATAGTGTTAAATTATCATCATCTCTCCTTGAGTTGATTATGTAGATTCAACTGTAGGATTCCATGATCAGAATAATTCAAGAAACCATTTATGGTGGGGAGAGTATTTTTGGTTGATCTCTCTATTTAGATGGTATTTTCCATTTTGGGGATCAGTTTGTGATCCTAAAATATGCGAGGTGATAATTTATTTGATCATTTAATTTCTCTATGGAATATTCATTCGAGCACTATGAATATGTATTATTACATGAGACATTGATTCTAGTGGATGACTATGAAGCGTGACATTGTGGATTATGTGCCCCATTGTTACACCCACCAAAAGTTAAACGCAGAGCATATAAAACCTTATATTTTGATCTTTTATCTTCCAATTATAGATTGGACGTGGAATGAGGTATACATGGATTTTTTTGTTGGATTACCATATACTCCCTAAGGGTGGAATGAAATATGGGAGGTGATTGATTAGTTGAAATGTCATCTCACTTCATTCTGATCAGGGAAACTAAAAAAGTTGAAGATCTAGGTAAGATGTATGTGTAGGAGATTATGAAGTTACTTGTGTTTACTTCTTCCATTATTTTAGATAGGGATACTAGGTTTACTTTGAGGTTCCATAGTAGTCTCTAGGAGGTTATTGAGACTCAGGTGAGGCTACGTACAACTTACCATCCACATACATACAATCATAAGGAGAGTTCTCTTCAGATTCTAGAGGATATGATTCATGCCTATGTCTTAGATTTTAGTGGATATTGGGATTTCCATATGGGATCGATTGGGTTTTCTTATAACAACAGTTATTAGTCATTGATCATAATGTCTCATTTTTAGGATCTATATGGTCACCCATACAGATCACCTTTTTATTGGGTAGCGGTTGGCAAAGACTCTCTTGTGGGACTGAGTCTGGTTTAGGAGACATCATCAAAGATTCATGATATACATCACCATTTTGTAATAGATCAGAGTCAAAATAAGTCTTATGTGGATCAACAACATTATTCTTGGAGTTTTACATAAGTGATTGGGTTTTATTGAAAGTTTCTCATCAGTTGGGTCACAATTGACTTGGAATTTAGGTAAAGTTGGGTCCATGATATGCTGGACCATTTGAGGTCACTGAACTACTTGGGAAGTTTTCTTATCAGTTGGAATTTAAATTTTAGTTTACATATATTCATGATGTTTTCCATGTATCACATATTAGTAAATATCATCTTGATCCCTCTCGTATTATTATATGGGAAGAGATTAAGATAGATCTAGATGTTTCTTTTATGGAGCATCCAATAGGGATCCCTGACTCTCAAGTGAAATCCTTTCATGGGAATTCAATTCCATTGGGAATAGTTTTATGGATAAACATATCAAATTCTCATGATACTTGGGACTGTGAGTCAATGATAATGGAGTAATGGACTCACCTATTTTCTAAACATCACTCCCTAACATGAATTTCCAAAGACAAAAAGTATTATGGTGGAGATTTTGTAACATCCTTTTACCCACTTTCATGTATTTACCTTCTATTTATTAGTTTTAATATTTATTGGGGTGATTTTTGGGACTCCCAAGGATGGAGAGTATTTATTGGGGGAATGAACTAATTTTTAGGGATGTATATTTGTTTGAATTAATGGAGTCTATGTATAAACTTGTAATGGATTAGTAAGGTTCTCCTTAAGTTTGGAGAATGTTATAGGTATATTTTTATTTTTTTGTAGAAATATGGGGATTAAATTTATTTTGGGATATTATATGTTATGTAAAGGGATTACACTCATGTATTGTTCACCAGTCAGAATCCATGAACTAGATACAAGGCATGAAATCATTGTGCACCATGTAAAAGTTACATTCCACGTAATGGAAAAATTCTAATTTTTAATAAAAAGGAGATGTATTTTTCAACGTACTTGATCTTTGTGGATTACATGATGTATAATTGGATTTTATTCCCTATAATCTCTACTAATTGGGATTTTAAAGTGCTTCATAGATGATTTCTTATTACAATCATATGTATCCCTTCTCCATCTCGACCTAGAGGATCTATGGGGTGATTTTGGAGACCTCCAACACTTTTGAATCATTTATTTTAGAAGTTTATCATTTTCATGGTCATGGTGAGATTCTCTGGTTGACTAATCCTTTCTATTTATTTATTAAATTTGATAATGGTAGTGTTCTTTCATTGTACTATCAGATATGTTGATATGATATGAAGATTCTTTGTGTTTCCTTATAGATTCATAATGTGATATTTCTCTAGAGGATAACCCTTATGTTTGTTGTGGTGTTTCATGTAGGTTTTTTGAGATATGGTTTGTTTCTTACTCTTTGATATCCCTTTTTCTAAATTTAATCCATTATGAGATGTGTAGATTGATTTTAGGGCATCCATTATCATTATTGTGTTCTTCCTTATTGGTGGATCCCATTGTGGGCATGTGTGACTATGAGTTTGAGGTTGGTGGTTCTGTATCTAGCCCATATTGGATGAAATTTATTTATCTGGTTTGATAATTATTTTATAAATGAAATGAAATGATTTATTGATGAATTTGTGTTTGTGTGGAAATTTATTTTTATACGATATGGTTTTTACATTGTTTTCGTTAAATAAAAGGTATTTTTAAAGAATTTTAAAATGGATTTTTGATATGGTTTTCAGACGATGGTTTTGATGAATTCGTTTTGAAAATATATCTCATGGTAATCCTTTGGTACTTAGGTGGAAGGTGTAGTAATAGGTTTCTTCTATTAATACTATCGACGGGTTCACTCTTGGGGGGTTCTCCTACTTCTTATGCCTATTGTTCTAGTGACTTGATATACACTCTTGGGAGTTCACTTTTTGGGGTGTTCCTCTACTACCTTTATTTGATGTATATATCTAGGGGCTTGATTCATGCATCATTATCTATGTTAAGGGTATGAGTGTCCTAGCTATCCTAACCTATATTTATTCTTAGCATGATGTGAGATATGATTTTGGATTGTACTATTTTATTGTACTTATATGAATTTGATATGATATGAGATTCATGATTTAGTTTGATTTAATATATATTCCTTGATATATGTATATGAAACACTTTGAAACAGTTTTACCTAGATTTATTTAGAAATGTGGAAAATGGAAAATTAAATGTTTTCCGCACTTTTAATATAAAAACTGAAAACTATTTATCATTCATTTCTTTCTTTAAATCTAAGAATTCTTCAAATTATTGTATAGATACTTGTTATGGAACACCTAGGTGGGATCTTATTGAACCTGATAGATCATACCCTACGAACCCCTTCAATAGTCTATAGAACTTCTCATATATTTCGATATAGGGAAAGGAAAGGCACCGTAGTGAGGTGATAATGATTTCTATCATATGTCTCTATATAGCTAGTGGTGAGATAGTGGTAGTTTTTCCAAGCTATCACATGGAGTAGTTACATTCTTATTTTAGTTTTCCTTTTACATTTAGACCTATACTTTGTGATTTTCAGACTACTTTTGAGTTGTATCTTTTCCACTATCCTGTTTCTATTATGTAATATATGTATTTCTTTCACCGTTTTACTCTATTATGTATATATGTATACCATGTTGTTCATTAAAGATGGAAAAAATCATTTCCTATGGTTTTTTTATGCCTAGGTGCTAGTCGTGAGCCCATGGGGATTAGGAACTCACTTTGGGTATGTGGATCTTTGGGTTGGGTACCAGTTTGAGAGGGTATTCGTGTCAGGTTCATCACATTTCATGAGAATTATTACATCCTCATCATGTAGTGATATCACTATTATTAAAATTCAACACCATCAATATAATAATTTCCACACTAACACAGAATTCATAATCCAACATAACTATAGAGTGTAAAAACATATTTAAATAGCTAATTACTTTAGATTATTAGTAGACCTTATATTGGAATACATCGTTTGTCATATCCTCTAGAACGTCTCTATGTCCTGATGATTGGACTAGTGTGCCTCAAACATCATTGGCCCAAATTCCCAAACCAAACCTCACATGGTTCCCTCTCTAAAATATTTTCTTTGATAAAAACTACTCTAATATCAATTTGACATGAAATAACCCCTTAGGGTCCCACTAAGAGTGTTAGTTATACAAAGCATGCCATAAAAAGATGAAATTTAATAGGCCATGGGATGGTTACTAACACCAAGAAGGAATAACATACATAATAGGTCGTATCCCAATGGACATATAATAAAACTATATATTTTTATAACTCATGATAGAACAAAAAAAATTAATTACTAAAACTATAGGATAACATTCACAAAACTAATTTTAATCTAGAATAACTTAACAGGAACAAAAATTTATATAAAATAACATACAAGAGATAAATATATGAACATAAAGGATAACCTAAAAATGGATGAAAGAACCCTCTATGAAGTAATGACTCCAGAAAAAACAATAACACATGATTTATAAACTAGGAATCAATATTCTCTAGCTCCTCCAACTACACGCACAACAATAAACTGCATGTTATCTATTTATATTATAACAAAAAGGAAAAAATACATGAAATATTGACTTTAGACATACATAATAGGAGACCTAGAAAATAAAAATTGTAATAATGAATGATAAACCATCTAAAAAACAAGTATATTCTACAATACCCAAGCTTGTGTTAATGTTTGAGATAAGAAAATTGTTGATGAATCCCAAAAACTAGAATCTATCCCTATTAAAATAACATACTAATAGAAAAATTATGATATATAGAGTAGTTTTATACCCTTTGTATTTAGTCAAATGAGAATTTGAAATGAACAACACCCTCATTAGAGATAGGGGATAATGTGATCTAAATGAAATATATGCCATACAATAACAAGAACCCACTCACTAAAACCCTCCCAAAGTTGAGGGAATAATTTCAAATCTCAGTAATTTTCTATGTTTGTAAAATGGTATAAACACCTCCAATTCCTAATGAAACAACGTCCTTATGACTTTATAATTTTTTCCATGGTATAAAATTAATCAAATCTCATACCTTTTAGTATTCCTAAACAATAATAGTGATAACTTCACTAAAACAATCTCTAGCCTAAATGTTGGGTCATAAATCCAAACATCTCAATGCATAACTACTCCCAGGATAAAAAAAGAAAAATCACCATAAGAAAAAAAAATTTGATAATTTAATTCAATAAAGGATATATCCTATACTAGAGTGATTTATAATGGATAATGGTGTCACAAATCCATATACAGGGATCCACTCCTCACCATAGAGGAAAGTTTACCACCCCAACATTTGTAATGAAAAATATTTCCCTAAAAATGTCATAATATCCATGATAGGATCTATAAACCCTATAAATAACATTTCAGAACCATTACCCAGCCCATGATAGAGTACCAAAAAAATCAACATATAATGAACTCACACCTCTTCAATGATAAATTTATAGAGGTTGTATATAACCTTGAATTTAAAATGTAGCTAGAATTATGATAATCTAATCTAGGGGTTTCATGAAAGTATAATAGTATCAAGACCAATAATTAATTTCTCGTCCTCTCTTTCTTATAAAATATTCCAAAATGTGTGAAAAAATAACTTACTAATATTTATTCCTCTATATGATTGTTATGATATGCAATACATTGAACTAGTGGATAATACCCCCCTTCTCACTTTCTGTATTCACAAACCCTTACAAAAGGATACAAGATTAGGATAATAAACATATAAGAAAATGATTAATATAAATCAACCTTAATAAGATCTTTTCTCATTAGTAAAGATGTATTATCAACATGTTTTTAGGCCTTAAGAACTTGTGTTTCATAACTTTTATGAGTCAAACACACCTCTATTAACCCATAGTGAGTGACCCATTCCTTCCTATGGAAGTAATGAAAAGGTAGAACATATCCCTATTCATGATTTAGAGGCCCCAAACCCTAATATTATGGGGAGTAATAACCCTATAACGTGTTTAGGGGATCCTTACCCTATCATCATCTTGCTACTAGATGAGTATCAAACCTCATGCTTACTTGGATCATCACCCTTGAACCCAATATTCATACCTATGGAGAAAATAAATACTTAATCTACCTAAATATCCTTAAAAAATATTCCCATAGAGATAAACAAACCACACTATGAATTTCTATTATGAAAAAAATATGAATTGACTATTTAATTTCATGAAATGGATACATGGTAAATATGTTGAAAATAATACTATATGTAGTTAAAATAGGGACTTTTGGGTTCCCTTTAGGTTCCCCACATCGTGTGGAAGTAAGAGGGGCTCTAGAAAAAATTTATGTGGCCATACCACACACATCCACCTCATGGGTTAGTTTGGTTTGACCTTACTCAGGATATCACCCTTCTCAACCATGTTCCCATTCTAACCTTGAATGGGAGAAAAAATTTAGATCAACCTACTCCTGACATGAAAATAAGGAGAAAGGTTAGAATAAATTATATACCCTATTCCTCCTAGACTAATTTGGGATATCTATACAGATCTATTAGCTCCACCTTGCTCCTTGCTGGGGTAGGCTAATACATTGGGTCAACTCGGCTGGTCAGTCCTATAGAGGTCTGTTATTGGAATAATCCTATAGGATTTTCATACATTGTCCAATGTATGGTAGTTTATTTTTTATCCAATCATGCTTGATCAAATGGTCTAAGTGAAAACCCCAGTCATTCCTTTTATTATCACTCCAAGATGCCACCACCCTTAATTTACTTTCCACCTCCAAGATCGGTCACCACCTATGCTTTTATGGGTAACTTCCTCACCATCCAAGTTCTTTTCCAAGACACCACCTCCCACGAATCAACTATCTTGGATAATTCCTCATTCCTTTGTCTTTTTCCATTTACCCAGAGGTTATTTTTATGGTATTCCTCCACCACTAAAATTAACCATTTGGCTTGAAAACCATCAATTGAGAGAGGTAAAGAGAGAGATAAGAGGGATAAGAGTGAGGGGAAGGAGGGGGAGATTCAATGACCTTTGATCTAATTGCATGTGATCTACCATAGGGTACAATGGTAATATCACTACACACTATTGGGTGTACAATATAAAAAGGTTGAGTGAATTGACTATTAGGAATTAATGGGTTTCTCAGCTTTAACCTCTAATAAAACTCCACCAATGATCATTACACAATCACCAAGAAAAAATGATAACAATAATAAATAATGAAAAAAATGAATTTTATATATCTAGAAATAAAGATTGAATATTTACATCAACATTCATGAGAAATGGACCATAATTAACAAAACTATACCAACCTCATGATTAGAACATTTTTCCTAAAATCTATGATTTCTCCATAATCTCTTATCGATTCAATGAAGAATGATATATTCTATAAAAACATTCTCTATTTAGTTAATTTTGATAGACAATGTTGGATATACATTATTAACTTGTTAGAGAATAAATTATAGGGGATAAAAAATGGTTACAATAATTATAATTCAAAATACCTAGACTAATTTGATTTGATCCCTAAAACATGATATTAAATTACAAAACCCCTAGAGATAACCAACCATTCTAAGTCAAACAATAGTGATAAAAATTTAATCTAGGGATTTATTTACGAAATCTTGATTCTTAGAAATAGGGGACAATTATAATATAAACTATAGTTAATCTATTTAAATAAATTATTTTTTATTTCATGATTCTTCACCCATAGGGTAAACACTATGCTCAAATATATATGTAACATTCAAAAAATTACAGGTAATTGAATAAGTTAAAAAATACACATTTACCCATCTAATGGTTGAAACATAAAAATTCAAGAATGAGATGACACACTCTAAATGTAAAACCCTAGAGTACCCCAAGTAAGGATTTCCCCTCAACCAACAATGGTAAATTTTTGGTCACACCTTATAAAAACGCCATTCATCCAGTTATTTTTAGAATATAATCCCTAAATTATAGAGGGTTGTTATTATATATAAAAATATAACATCTTAAATGAATCCCCTTCTCTTAATGTTGGTGGAATTTTTATCCAAACTATCTACACCAATGAAACTGTCTAAAAAAGGAGGATTTAGTTGTAGTGATAACATATTTAAGAAAATTGAAGTTCAAAAACTTGGGGGAACGACCAAAATGTGTCATTTATTTAGCTACCTCATTGAGTTCATTCTTATTAGAAGTTAGAGTATATTACGCCTATATTACATGTCATGTAGAATTGATTGGTCCATCATGGAGAATTACCTGAAATTGATAGGTGAAATGATAAATGATACATAAATCTATAACTTCTTATATAAAATATTTTATTAAAGTGGATAATGATTAACTACTTGACAAATATATCTATATGGACCATGCCTAGTACTATATATATGTGTCTGATTAAGTGGTATAAATAGTGTATATATTATTAATTTTTTTACTACCAAAATTCTTGACAAACCAATATATGTTTTTTCTTAATAAACCAAATATTAGAGGACCATTATTTTAAAATAATCCTCACATTGATGTAATTAAATAATTTTTACACACTAATAAAACGTATAATTAAGTATTGCGATCCCCTTAATTTTCCCCTTACCTCCTACTGGATTAATTTTTAAAAATTAAAATAGTAATCTAGTTTCTATCTATCTATATATATCACCCACCAAATGATTTTATTAATCCCTTTACTAGTGAGAAAAATATCAATTAGATAAGATTGGAAAAAAATGTCCTTAATGAATCAACATTTATATCTATAAATGAATTAATACTAGAGAAAATTGAAATTGATTCAAATACCAATATATATTGGTAGATTAAACTCCATAGGAAGAGACCACCCATCTTGCAAGGGCTAAAACCACCCCTATAACTTGCTCCAAGATAGCACCTGACTATTTGGTTGAATGAATCAATAGTATAATTCCTAATGTTTCAACTCTTAAAATACAATAATTTTTTTTTGTTTCAATAATCCTATCTTGGGTATACCACATCATGGTGAGTGGATTCAATGGATGTGATAATCATTTCTAATATTCCTTGACTGGTGGAAATCAATTTTAAACATGAACTAGTATAGAAAAAACAAAATAAAAGACATAATAATGGATTAAATTTAACTCTAAAACAAAAAACTTTTTAAAACCTAAACATTTGATCGTTCATTGTGATGAGTGACCAAGATTAGTTTCAAACCCATATTCCTTTACAATGTATCCCAATGCATAGAACCCCTAGATAGTATATGGTATCTAAACACATGTGATTCATCCTAATATTGATATGCATTGATTTTATATTGTATAATATTTTATCATCTCATAATTTTACTAATTGGGAAGTCATTTTATGGTAATGACCAAAGTTTAATTTATTACTAGATGACTCAGAACTCATCAGTCTTCAAGGAGAGTGATAACCCAATAGTAGAACATGTTCTTTGAATGAATATTCATTTTAATGCACTTTTTATTAGAATCAATTGGCTCATGTTATAATTATGTTTGACTTTACTTCTACTGATCAATTTATTTGTGGGTTAATCAAATTTAGCTAAAAAAATCATTGAGAATTTCCCATGATCAAAATTTAATTAAAGATAAATCATTTATAAAAAGTTTATTCACACATGGAAATATTTTAGTCAAACATAGAGAATTTAAAAATAATATTAATCTCATCTAACTTTATAAGGATCCATGGTCTCACTTTTCTCCTGAATTTTTTTATTCTTATGTTGGGTTATATTGAAAAAATTAAATATCACATGATAACTAAATTAATTACACATTCTGACTTTTCAAAACTTATTTAACTTATTCAGATACTATGAAAGAAAAATAAAACACTCACATTAGATTAAAATATATTTATGTAAGAATAAAACATAGCCCATGTATGATTAAACCTAACACCTATAAAAAATATAATATCCAAAAATCAATTGAAAAAACACTTTCCAATAAAATCAAAACATATACACTTTAAACCATCCAAAATAAATCCAAAATCGCTAATTTTTTTTATAATAAATTCATGGAACTATTCACATTCTATGTACCAAGAAAAAAATTCATCATGCATTTTAAAAATTGAATAAATTTTTAATAAAAAAAACTTCAATTTAAACAAAAAATTAATTAAAAATCTTCTCCCTTTAGATAATTCTAAAAAAATATAATTTTAATAATGAAATTAACATTTTAACACTAAAAAAATATGAATTTAATAACTATGTTATGGTAATGGTGTATGAAAATAGAGCCACATAAAATTTCCAATATTGAGAATATTTCTTTTCGTCAAGCAAAGAGTTCAACATACTCAATATGTGTTAATTATTTCTAGAAATAAATGACATAATTATTTAAATTGATGTAGTTTCAAGATGTGCTTTTCTACTATGGAATCTCACAAGTAAAATAAAACATTACCTACACAATAATAATGTATTTATAAAAAGGGTTATTTTTAGTTTTTATAAAGACTATAAATATATAATGTTTCTAGAGGAATTTGAGAAACATCATTAAACTGTCATGTATTGCTCAAAAATTCAATTTTTCTCGCTAACGAGAACTCACATAATACAATAATTAGCTAATGATATGAAAAATAATAAATAAATAATCAACACCACATGTGATTAATGGATGATAATTATAATGAACTAAATATTATCCTTTTATAACTAAAGATAGACTCATCCATAAAAAAAAACAAAAAAACACAACCATAGATTTATAGTTCATTTATAGTCTATATGAATTAATAATTTATAAGATAAATTTCAATAGTGGATTCAAAATTAAATTATAAAAACTTACTACCAAAAATTTTACCGCAAAAACATCGCATAGAAGTAATAAAAATATATAATATATTAGACCCACATACCAAATAACAATTATTAACTACTATAAAGTAGGAAAATAAAATTCAATTTTATGAAAATAATTAATTAATTAAGAATAAAAAAAAACATAAAAGAAAATGTAAATTTAAAATAAAAAATAAAGAAAATTTATATGTACTTTAAAAAACCTAACTTAGGATAAATAAAGAACCTCCTCCCACAAAAAAACGTGACATTTTTTCTGTGTTTTACTCTATGGTCGATGAGATAATTTACTGTTTACATTAAAAACTATTAATAATTTTAATTACTCATTGAAAGGACTTGGGACACAATAATTTTCAAAAATTACATTTTTTACCATAATTTTAAAAATATTCGAAGGATAATGTATGTTTTTAATTTCTTTGTAATTTTGAAAATTAAAAATGATACTCAGTTATATCCAAAAGCTAACATGCAATACATTAATTTCATTATGAAAAAAAATTCCAAACATCCAAATAAAACTAATTAATAATTATACATATATAGAGGATGTATACAAAAAATAAAAAGTTCAAACATGAAAAATAAATTTCAAAATTAAAAGAAATACCATATTAAATGTTATTATTGATCTGGTGATGCATTACTAAAATATAAATATCTAGTTTCCCATGGACCATTTTTAATTTCTCAACTTTAATCCCCCTAAAGGCTATAAAATTTCCAAAATAATAACACTAGATTTATGTTATAAAATTTTGAAACCAATAACAAAATAGATAGCGAAATGATTGAGTGATATCGCTATGAATATATAAAAATTCAATCAATGTTCTCCTATTAATGCACTAGTTTTATCCTTTTTATAATTTAATATACCACATGGTTTATCCATTTAAAAAACCTATAGTATTAGAATATATTAATGATTTACAATATTTATTTAAAAAATAAAATAAAATCATGATTAAAAATGGAATATTTTTCTATAAATCTCTATGAAATTGATGAACAAAGTATTACATAATTTAGATGGATAAGATAAATACCAATAAAATCTATGAAAAGGTGAGAAGTCATGAAAAATTATAATTATCAAACATATATGGCTGAAAAAATAGAGTGAGGAATTTTTATTCAATATAAATACAAACAAAAAATTATTTATTAAACCATGGAAATCCTACTGTTATGTGATAAATTTAATATCCCCATCCAAAAAATATCTATAAATGTTTATAAATAATATTTTGGGTAGTAATTATTTGCTTTTATATTATCAATTATAATCTAGTAAGATAACATCGACATGATTTTATAACAATTTTCTAACACCATTATTTAGAACAAAGTTCTAAAAGTTTTCCACAAAAGCAAGACTCCATGTGGTTTCCACAACTATTTACATACCTAAATCAATGATAACAGTACATTTTAATGGTGTAAGTATCTTAGAAAAAATATCTAACAAATGAAAAAACATCATTATAGTGTTACACAACCTTATTATCTTGGAAACACTAAGAAATAGGTCTAAACCATGTTGTAACCTCATAATAATATATAGAAAACAAAAACAATGCAGATTAAGAATCACTTATGGTGAATATTTCACTGTTTTCTCTTTCTAGTAAAATAAGAAACTCTCTCAAGAATAACCAAGAATTATTTAAGATTAGTGGTTGAAAAAGATACACTTCTAGACCACTATTGATTGTATAAATATGCATACTATCACCCATAAAATTTTACCATGATTTTCACTGTTGACACATCCGAAAGGTGATGAATGCTTCTTAATATATTTCAATGAAATATGAATCATTTTATATTTTTTTCTTAGCTTTTATTATTTGGAAAAAAGTTTCTTATATTAACCCTTATGTCATATGATCAAAAATCACATGATGATAGACAAGTAGTTCAGAGTATTTTATATGTTCAATAAATGGGTTTTTGGTTGATTAATATCCTAAGAAACACATTTAGTGAAGAATATTTTTTTATATTTTTTTATTAATTTTTATTCATAATTTCGATCTCATTACACCCTATACTTTCAAGATCGGTGGGGGATTAAAATTAAATAATATTAAACCCCACAAATTCATCAAATAAACATTGAATTATTTTCCAAAAATATCCATGATTATCCTTTTTAATATTAATATGAAGGAATTAATTAATGAAAACTATTATCTTATAACTCACATAAAGAGTGTATTTTGTAATAACATTGAGTCCTATTACTTATCATGGAAAAAAATATGAGTTTAACCTTTAATACTTTTATCAAAAACACTTAATTGGAAATGATAGGATTATAATAAATAATTGGTACCTTTTTTACCATAGTCTATCACTATAACCAAGAAGTCAAGAAGAAAAGTAAATTTTTCTCTATAAATTAATAGGTCATATTATATAAAAATGTGTTGAGTAAATGATATATTATAAAACTAATTTGAAACTGAAGCAGATTAAAGTTTTAAATACTTATGTTTTGATATAAAAATTAAGGACTGAGTTTGATAATTTCTCATAATTCACATAAGAAATTTTTCTATTTACATTCTTTTATTTTATATGGTATTATAAATATTCTTGGGATATCTAATTTTAGGTTTATTTTTCTTTTAAAACAATAATATATTCTCTTATGATGTATAAAGTGACACATTTTCCATGTTACTATTTTTATTCATGAATCTCTTGAAAAGTTTCATATAAGGGATTTTATTCATGACCAAAATAAACGTAATTATCAGTTTAAATATCTTAAATATCACATAGAATATATTAGATCTATGTATTTTCATCGATGGAGTAGCCCACATGGGACCATCCACATCATCCATGATAGATCCCATTGTATTTAATAAAGAGATGTTATTACCTTCTGGAATGATAATTGGGTGGGTTATCTAGTCTTCTATCTAGGGTGTTAAGATCATAGCTTCAATTTTTGACTCCCCAATGTCCACTAAACCATCAGGGTTTCAATTAAAAAATACCAATATTATTTTTCATTTAATAATTTTTAAATTATCACCAAACTAAATATGTAGGTTTTAAATACATCTTTATTGGGTTCCTTGAACAGTCTATATCATTACATGATTTTTAATTTGTAGTGAAACATTGATGAAATTTATACAATTACTTAGTGAAAATAATATCCAACCAAATGTAACTTTCTTACATGGTATATTTAGTATTAGGTTGTTCTAGTGGACATTGAGGTAAAAAAATAATAAATCAAAATCACATATAAATGAATATGTTGTGTGAATTCCAAGTGAAATTATATTTTCTTCTTTTTAATTGAAGGGGAAAATGAGATATTCATATTTTTTACTCTGAAGGGCCTCTTAGGGGTAAAATATTAGTGTTTTTATATAGATATATTTATTTATACTTATTTGAAATTAGATGCTAGCGTGAATTTTTACTCCCAAGGCTGTTGCAATATTAATGCTGATGATGGATTTTTTGGGAGAAAATATATTTAGTATGATATAAATGTATAATTCTAAATAAATAATACTATAAAATAACAATCCCATCAATGATTGTTGATCTTAGTTAACTTTTAATGATGTTATAATAATTTTTTTCTTCAAAATTCAGATCCCCCAACCCACTTTCTCTGAGGCTGTGGTTAACATAGAGATTCAATGGAATTTATTATAATGTAATTCACCAATATAGATCCACAAAAAAAATTAATATGGATCATGTGTTCATGGTATCATGCATGGTAGTGGTATTATTAGATACTATGAGGGATCTGTCATCATGGATTTTCCAATATTCTATGTAGAGGGTAGCTCACATTCAACATAAAGTCATTCCATTAGAATTAACATTTCACAAAACACTAAATATATTATCAAACTATTATTAATTGAATTTTAATTATCTCTTATGGTCAAGTCCTTACTTATGATCACCCACTACCACTAGAGGATTTTTTATATCATCAAAGCATATAGAAGAATGCTTCATCAAGATGTTGCAGTTCTACACACCTAGGGTTAAATGAATACGGTGGATAATATAAAAACTACCAAAGGTGACCATGTTGATATGATAATTACTTATTCAAGAAATAGATCCTTACTAGTGGAATAATTATAATAAAATCATTAAGTATTTAATCAATGAGATAATTTTATTTAACAGTTTTCTATTTTATCTTTAATGTATGGTGAATTGGTGGTGACAAGTAATGTAAAACACGTGGATTACTCTCTTTTTACTGATCCTCAAATCCAACATTCTCAATTTTATTACATACCATTTCAAAATTAGTTATTAATTAGGTTTTCTAGGTGAATAAAAAAAACCTAGATCTATGAATAACTTTCATTAATAATTTTATGTTTTTATATTTTCTATATTTTCAATTTTAAAAACACTCAAAACATTAGTTTATTCATTCCCAGACTGTTTAAAAATATGTTTTTTTTGAAATAATTCTTGAAATAACAACCGTTATATTATATATTTTATTAATTTCCATTTTATTAATTAGTTTTATATTTTCTCTCATAATTATATCTCTTTATATTCAAATCAAATAAATTTGTAAAATTTTCATTTTAGATTCCAAATTATATTTTTGAGTTTTTATTTCATACTTATATCTAGCATCTTGTGAGTTTATTTTATTATGTATTTGAGTCATTAATCTCTCTAAATTATCTATATAAATATATGATTCTTCCATATTAAGAAATTTTAGTTCTTTTATTGGAATAACATGTGGTAATATGAATTTTGAAAACTCATTGACATATCCTAGAGAGAATAGAATGAAATTGTGTCCCCACAGATGTAACTATTTGAAATAGGAAAAATATTACATTATTTCCATTACATATATTCCCAAAACTAAAAAATTTATCCAGGATACATATGAATATAAATTTTGGGTTAATAAAATCTTGTATTCTCATAAGTTATAAATTATTATAATAAATATCTATATGATATTTCCAAATTATTATTACAAATCACTATATCTGTAAAAAAAATTGATAAAAAATATCTTATTATTAATAATATAGATTTTATTTCTACTTGAAAACTTATGTTGGAAATTTGGTACAACTTTATGGAATATTTTTTACTCCTCAACTGTTTTATTAGGAAAATCACCATTAGAACTTTGATCAAGAAATGTTTGTCGATATGGTGTAAGAAAATTTAACAAAGTATAAATCAAGAAATGGGGGTCAAACTGATCAATAAAAAACTAAATAAGAAGATTCTGAAACTTATACCATGTTCCATGAATAATATCTCATTTATCATTGTTAAAATGAATGATTTTGTGTCTCATTTCAATGCTTATCTTCTTTGGATAAAACTAAATATTCAAATTATAAAAAAGTAAATTTTAATTGTAAAAAATTCCCTCGTATTCATAATAAAATTATATCCTAGAATTTCCATTTATAAACAAATGGAAATACCCCCAATGTCAATTATTTTCTAGCCAACCCTTTCAATGAGAGCTATAGGAAATCACTTTAAAAGCCACTCTTGAGAACTAAAGAGTCCCTATTTGTTGAGAACATTTAAAAATAAAACATTTAGAGATATAATTTATTAATTAAATAGTTTATAGACCTATTAGAAAACTATATGAATGAATAATTTATTCAAATAATATGTTTTAGTATCTCTCTAAGTCAAAGTATCTCAACATCTTCATTCAAAAACTGAGTTTGAACAAGATGAACAGCCTAATTTCTTTATTTAGATTCATATATCTATAAAGCCAAAAAATATTCTATATTATCATTTTTTTCTTTATCATGTGCACTATTGTTTTTATAAATTTCATATAATCGAGATTTTATGGCATCTATGGGTTTTTATCTAGTGTGCATACAATTTTATTGAGTAAGTTTCTGATTAAGTATAACAGAAATGAAATATTTTCAGCACTAAAAACACTATCTGAGAACAATAAATAATAAACAACACAAATATAAATTTTATTTAAGCATTAAAAATAATATAAGAGTAGTACCATTTTAATTATATAGTTTATAGTAAAAATAACAGGTAACATTAAACCCCAAATAAGTAACATAATAATAATATTTCATGTTTATAACTCAAATATTTTTTTTAATCTTTAATACATTTTAGTTTTTTGTTATTTTAACATTTTTCTGAATCAATTTTCTTAAATTCATTAATTCCTTTGCTAGAAACTGTGAAATTTTTTGGACTAGACATAAGAAACCATATTTATCTATTCTATCTATTATCCTTGTCTAATGGTATGTAGTGTCGATCCCACATGGAGAGTGGTCTGTTCTATGTGTTTTTAAAAAAAATTATGTGTAAAAATTTCCATGAAAGTGATGATGATGTAAGTAATTGAAGGTGTTATAGAGAAATAAAAAATTTGAACAGTTAGTAAAAACATTAGTGGAAGTAAGTAGAAAAGTTATTTTTTTAAAACTAGTATGAATTAGATACAAATAAATTTCAAGGAGTATATCACATATGAAAAATATACGGTGATCTGGGAAGATACTACAGTCAATCAACTATAAAAGTGATTCACTCAATTATTTTAATATTTATTGTATATCATGATTATAATATAATAAAATTGGAAAAATATCACCATCATGTTGTGAATTGAATAGTTCTTTGTTGTTTTAATTTTTTTAACATATCAAACTGTACTAAAGAAGTAATGTTCCTTAGATGATTACCAAATTTGACATTTCATCGTATTTTATAATATATAACACTCAATATCATTACTCCATCATATGTATCCAATTACCCATGTAAAATAGAGAGAATATCTATAATAAATTCCTAAAAAAATACTAGAATAACTACCATCTCAAGTATTTAGTTGATTTTTTTATCACAGTCAATGTTAATCTAATATCCATATAGAAATTTAGTCCATATTTCTATAGTAAACAAATCAATGAAATATTTCAAAAATAATTATAAAATTTAAGAAATTATATGAAATCATAAAACATGATTTAAAAAACATAGATAAATATTTTTCTTTTCCCCATAATGAAATCATATGGAAAACGTATTCGGTAAAATATAAGAATTGAATAAATATAGTGTATTTTGTTATAAAATAAAGGAATGATGATGATTACAAGTGAATCTTCTATTGATTAATGGAAAATATCCTATTGTTCAGCCTCTCTAAGTGACATTGTTCCTCTTAGAACAATGACTCTCTCACACATCAATCTATAATTTAGTCAATAATATTCCATTGATTATGTCTCAAATCCCCTAATGATCTATGAAAAAATCCGATTCAAAATCGTTCCATATCCAAATTTTCATCTCTTGATTTATTATAAATAAATCTATAAAATCCCATAGAACTAATGATAATGACATGTTGATATTTCATTCCATAATGATTCATAATTTAAAAATATCCCAAGAGAGAAATGACCCATGAGCATATATTTCCTTCAAAATAATAATCACTAGAAGCCACATTGGATGAAAATTAATTTGATCTAGTAATAAATATATTTTTATTTAAATACACAACTCTATTTCTCATTGGATTAATCATACATACATGTAAAACTAGAAGTGATTCACCTTTATTAATAATCTTAATATACAAGAGACATTTCCACTTTGTTTTTTTAAAAAAAGATGAGATTTTATATGAATGTATTTATTTTTTGTATAACATTAATATTATGTGACTTCACACAAACCCATCATCTAACATTAAGCTTGAGATGTCCACTACTCTTAAATAGATTCAGATGGAAATAGTTAAATCTATTGAAATAACTAAATTAAACTCATTTAATGAAAATTCCAAAATATTTTATCTTACATTGTTAATATATAATAAAAAACATTCAGGTGGAATTAAAGTAAATTTATATAAGAATAAAACAAATATCATGTAGTATTAACCTCAATATAGAAAAAAACATCAGATATCAATAATTTTATTCCAAAAAATAACTTTAAGTAATATTAAATCAAACACATTTTATATATAAAAAATGGAATCCCAAAAGATTCCCATAAATATATTTATAAATAATTCATTAAATTGTAATATTCCATATAGTAATAAAAAATTATTCAACTATTATGGAAAAATATTCGTATTTTTTATATTAAAATCTCATTTCCAACCCAAAAAATTAAAGAAATTCGTTTCCTCATAGGGAATTCTAATTAATGATGAAACTAAAAATTTAAAGCACATTTTGAAAAAAAACACCAAGAATATAATAATAATGATATACCAAATATGTATGAAAATAGTTATATCTGAGTTACTATTATAGAAGACCTCATCTAATAAATTTTATATTAGTTTAGATAAATGTGGTGAAATACTAGAATTTGTGACCTCTCTAACATCAAATAATGAGATAATGAGAGATTTATTGGCTATATAACATGATAAAAGATTCTAAAATATTCCCTTGACATATAAATTCCCCAAGAAAAAATTCTGGACACACACACACACACAAATATATATATATATATATATATATAGATTTTATACAATTACTTTCCACTAGTGGGAATGCCACCTATACCAACACAATATTCCCAATGGTTTAAAAAACCATTGGGAAAAGGCTATTATACAAACGATTATGTAGAAATATTGGTATATTCTTATGGTTTTTTAGTTTTCCCAATAGTTTAAGGATACCATTAGCTATAGTGATGATATAGAGTTTTTTCCCAATAGTTTAAATAAACCGTTGGGTATAGTTTTGAAGTATTTTTTCCCAACGGTTGTAAAACATTGGGAATGAAAATCCCCAAATATCAACGCCTATAAGGATCTCAAACTCCAGATATCTCGAAAGTTTATCCCTAAACGAGAGCTTGATGCACCATCTCGAATATTTTTCCCTAAACATTGACCATCTGGATGTTTTGTCCCTAAATATCAACGTGAACCCTACTTCCCAACACAATAGGTTGGGTTTCCCAAAGATTTGTTCTTTTGTTTTAAATCAGTATGCGTGAGTTCATTTATTTTAGATTTTTTCATTCCATTGTTCTGCAGTGTAGTGTGTACTATGATCCCCTTAAAAAAATAAGGCATATATCATTTTAGGTTGTGGTTCAAACCCTACTTTCTAACCTGCTCTCAAGGGTGCTAACTCTAATTTCCAACCGGACACCTATCTTTGATTAATGTAATTTTTGTTCTTCCATTTAAATCTGTACATGTACCTTCATTTATTTTAGATTTTTTCGTTCCATTTTGATAGAATGTACTATGTATTATGATCCCCTTATGAACACAAGCAATATATCATTTTAGGTTGCGGTTTTGTTGTGATTTATCTGTATAGAATAATTTTGATTAATATTGAAGAAGTAAATATGATCCTGAGTTATTTTATCCTTGGTTTGTTTTAAATTTAAGGTCTATTAACATGATTTCATCGGTTAGAGATAAATACAGTTATAGACTTTTTATCCTAAGAGGAACATTATGATACTCATGCATTATGAATGGACCCCTAAATGTTGTCTTTGAAATATCGCACTCTATCTTTAAGATAATGAAACCCACACTATAAGTCATTAAATGAAGTGGTTCTTCCACCTGAACCACTAGAGTGGTTTTGGGGTCATTTTCAAGTGTGAATGGTGATAGAACAAAAATTTACTCTATTACATGATCATTTATTCCTACTCCATCAAGCGGTTTGGTCATACACTTGTAATATTTTTTGAAATTGAAAATGAGTGCTAGGAATTCATGTCACAATTTTCTTCAGTAGTTATAAAAAATTATTAAGGTATTTATATCATTTTATATCCTAGGAAGGAACCCATAATAAAGGAGTATAACCATCATATAACTCACCAATGTTGTTCATGGCTACACATTATTTACTCTATGATATATGTATCATGAAAAAAATAGCATGGTCATGTGCACGTAATTATTCACCACTAGTTGATAGTATTGGAAGTCTTTGGAAGTGAACCTAATGTGTTGTTGTGCACTTTCTTGGATTATATTGTTTTTCTTTTTTTTGGGATTAGGAATCAATATTAGAGTGTTTTATTTTTCTTTGTGGATAATTATATGGTGATAGGTTTTTTTTGGAAATGTGAGTCATGAACCCTTCTCTAGTGGTAATTACAGGTTCATAGGATTATAAAATTGAACTTCTTGATTATCAATATTACCTAGAAACCCCCCACCCCCTGGACACTCCCTACCCCCTTGGACAATATCCCCAGCCCTCTAGATAGCCCCCACCCCTGGACACCCCTACCCCCTTGGACAACTAACCCAAACCCCTGGATAGCCCCCAAGCCCCTAGAAACCCCTACCCTCTAGACCTCACCCCACCCTTGTGGATAGACCCCAACCCCCTAGATAGCTCCCACTACCTTGGACACCACCCACCCCCTAGACACCCCTACCCCCTAGAAAGCTCCGCCACCCCTGTGGACAGCCCCGCCACACCCATGGACACCCCCGACCCCCTGGATAGCCCCGACACCCCCGCGGATAGCCCATCCACCCCCTTAGACACCCCTACCCCCGGATAGCCCCGCCACCCCCGTGGACAGCCTACCCACCCATGGACACCCTACCCCCTTTGACAGCCCCCACCCCCATGGATATCCTACCCATCCCCCTGGGCACCCCTACCCCCGGGACAGCCCTTCCACCCCTGTGGATAACCCACCCACCCCCTGAACATCCCTCACCCCTGGATACTCAACCACCCTTGTAGACAGCCTGCCCACCCACCTAGACACCCCCATACCCCCTTGGACAGCCTCACCACCCATGTGGACAAATCGCCCACCCCCTGGACACCTCGTACCCCCTGGACAGCCCCCACCCCCATGGATAGCCCACCCACCCCTGGGCACTGGCCCACCACCACCCATACACCCTCTATCCCCCCATCCCCCAGACACCCCCACCCCCTGGACACCTCCGACCCCCGTTGACATCCTCCACCACCGGGACAGCCCCCCCACCTGGCCACCCCCACCCCCTGGACACCCCCACCCCCTTGGGTAGTGTATGTGATCAGTCAAATAATCTAATAAAATTAAAAATTTCTTCGATCTAAAATTTAATCAACTTATGAATAATTATCCTCTACAAGTGTACATGATCTTGTACACTCATGTATAGTTCGTCAAAGATATTTTATTATAAATATAGTATTTTTTGGTCTTTTATATTATGATTCTCATATAGAGTAGTGTGTAAGTTATGGTTTCATATAAATTGAACAATACTCATTTAATTAAATATATTTTGGATGAAACTTCAATCTTATGGAATTTCTTTTTATGAAAAGACTTATAATTTTTTTTACAGAATGGATAGAATATGGATGTATGAAACCAATCAGATCTCATGTGATTTTCAAAATAATTTAGAGATATTTATATTTTTCATTTCACAATGCTTCAGATAGTGGTCGCATACACTACCCCTGTTACAATTGTGTTGGAAGACCTTGTTTCAGTCATGAAAAAGTTAGCTACCACATAACCAAATATGGATTTCAAACAAACTACTCTATGTGGTATCAAAATATAGAAAAAATGAAATCTCAAATTTATGATGATCCAAATGAGAGGACTAGATTGGAGAATTTTTTATATGATCAGTCTCCATTTATTCATCATCATGAAAAATAATGGATTCCAACCCAATAAAATTTCAATATGAGCACACATGATGCGTCTAATAAAAATGATAATGTTGTCAAGGTGAAAAAAATGAATGATGCTGCCATGAATCCAGTATATCGACAGTGCAGTAAAATGAAAAAGTAGGAATTTTTAATCCGATTGATTCATTGGAAAACTATGTATGGAATTTCTAATACCACCATCAATTACATTCTTACCTTCTTGAAGGAATTACTTCCATAGGATGCAGATATTCCCTCAAACCACTATATGGCATGGAAGTTATTTGAGGAACTTGGATTTTCAAGAAACAAAATTCATGCTTTCCCGAAAGATTATAGTTTATTATGGGAGGAAACTGCAAAATAAAATTATTGTATAAAATGTGGTACATCCTGCTGGAATCCAAAAGCTGATGAAACACCATCCAATGTGCCAAAGAAAGTAATGTGAAACTTTACATTGATCCCTAGAATCCATAATATTTTTATGTCTAATGAAATATCAATAAAAATACGATGAAATAATATCGAGAGAAAGAAGACTAATTATGAGTTGGTTCACCCTGCATATGGATTTACATGGTTGATATTTGATGCTTGATATCCTGATTTTTCAGCTGATGTGTGTAATGTGAGGTTGGGTCTTTCATGTGATGGTTTCAATCCGTTTAGGCAGATGCTTATGTCGTACAACACATGTCTAGTTTTTATACACATTTATAATCTTCCCCCATGGTTGTGTATGAAAAAATATTTCACTTTCATGAGTATACTCATATCTGGCCCTTCTGATCCTGACAATGATAAATATTTATACATGAAAACATTAATAAAAGAGTTGAAACTTCTTTAGGATGTGAGTGTACGCACATACGATGCATGTTAGAAAGACATATTTCATATGCGTGCTATGCTTATGTGGACGATCAATGATTTTACTTCTTATGCAATGATGTATGGATGGAGCACAAAGGGAAAACTATCATGTCCTTTTTTTATGAAGAATACACGATATAGAAGACTAAAACATTTTTGTAGTTTCAGTTTTATGGGACATCGACCATTCTTGCCAATGGACCATACATGTAGAAATAATCATCAAAGATTTGACAATACAATGGAGACTGATGATCCACCTCATCGTTTTTTAGAATTGATGTGATTAATAAATTAAAAGATTTCAGTTTTTCATTTAGGAAGGGTCAAATGAAATGTGGAAAGAGAAAGAATGATTCCACTAATACCTATTATATTTGGAAGAAGAGAAGTATCTTCCTTGATTTTTCTTATTGGTCAACCAATTTGTTACCTAATTTCTTAAACATAATGCACATTGAAAAAAATATATGTGAAATGTTGTTTTCGATTCTTCTAAATGTTAAGGGAAAGACAAAATATGATTTATTGTCTCAGCGTGACTAGGTGGATTGGGGCATCAGACCAGAATTTCATCCTCTGCGTATCGGCAAAAATAAATGGAAAGTTCCATGTGCATATTATGTGATGAAACCTACAGAAAAAAAGAAATTTTTAGAAGTACTAGAGACTATTAAAGTTATTTATGGCTATTCAAGAAAAATATCTAAACCTATCAATAGAAGAGAGTTAAAGCTAAAACCTTTGAAGAGTCATTATTATCACATCCTTCTGCATGAGTTTATTCCAATATCAATTCGTTATCTTTTGTCCAATAATTTAAGGGTGGCTGTTATTCAATAGTTTCATTTGTTTGAAGATATTTGTGCTAAGAAGTTGTCCAAGTCTTTCTTGGAAAAAATGTTGGCAGATGCACCATTAATTTTGTGTGAGTTAGAGAAAATATTTCCTCCATAATTTTTAACATTCATGCTACATCTAACTGTCCATAATCCAAATAATATAATTTTCGGATGACCTATTTATTTTCATTGGATGTATCCAACTGAAAGAAATATTTACACATTAAAGTCTTATGTCCGTAACATGAATCATCTCGAATGTTCTATCATGAACGGTTACTTGGATCAAGAATGTATGGATTTCTACTCTATGTATTTTTCTGATCTTACTACAAGAATGAACAAACCAATGAGAAATGAAGAATAATAGTATGAGAAAATTGAACCCAGTTTTCTATCACTTCCTAAAACAAGGGGAATTCCTAGATCATATATATTGACGACATTAAGCCTTGAAGAGAGGGAGATGGCACTTCCCACAATTTTTTTCAACTATGATTTGTTTGATGACTACATATTATAAGTAAATTGAATATGTTTATCTTATATATATATATATATTTGTTAAACTATTACTATTTTTATCCATAGGGAAAATAAAGAGATGATATATTGAAAGCATCGTTCTTTATCTTTGAGAAAGACGGAGACTTGGCATAGAAAAGTGTTTTATTCTTGGTAAAAATTGAAGGTAATAATATTTCTGTTTGAAATAATTAATTTTTTTAATTGAGTTTAATATTCATTTATATTTTAGGTATTGAGTTTACCTGTTAACTCTGTCTCTGAGGAAATAAGAGCTTTGGATTTTTGTCCTTATACCGTGGTTCATGACTGTAAATTAATTGTTATCAATGGGTACAGATTTATTATCACTGAACGACCAAAGAACATGAGAACACAACATGATGGTGTTATGGTTACTGCCACAACAGACAGTTATTCTAGTGCATCAGATAGTAGATAACGATTTGAAAATCTATGTTATTATGGAGTCATTGAAAAAATAATAATATTTGATTATTATTCTCATAGACGAGTCACGGTGATTAAATTCCAGTGGTTTGATTAGATGACGAGGTAGGGAACATTTATTGATGATGGAATATTTTTGTAATTGATATGACTCACACTCTTGCTACCGATGAACCATATGTATTGGAATCGATGGAGAAACAAGTTTTTTATGTCAAAGACCATCTTCAAACTAAATTTTGTGTTATTATTGAAGTAATTCCAAGACATATTTTTGATTATGTTAATGATGGAATTGACACTATCTCTACTACCATTGGAAATTATCCATTTATTAATTTTGATGACTCCAATAGTTCAATTGTCATAGTTGACTGTGAGCATGAAGTTGTGGTGGGAAATATATAAAACCATCCATTCATGTTCTTAATTCATTTGTTTTACCTCTACTTGGATTGTTAAGGTTGGTACTATTTAAATTGATTTAATATTGATTACAAATATGTTGTATCTAAGTTGACCGTTATGTGAATTTTCAGTGTTTATTGGTTGAATTTTTATTTGAATTTCATTTTTTAATTTGTTATTGAACTGTATTGAAACCTAAAAAACCAACAATTTTAAATTTGTGAAAATTTCAATGCTTGAACTTTGATTTGTATAAAATTAGTAGAACTTGAAGACCTCTATTTAACATTTTACCAGGTAATTAATATGATGGTTTTTATTATTCTGCAAAACATATATAGAAACTTGCATCATCTACCTGGGATAAAGAAATTAATTTTTTCCTTAATTTTGACAACTACTTTACCGCTTATGAATTTGGTAGAATCAATGTTCCATGATTTTAATAGACTGACGACACTTAGTAAATAACCATCCTATTAAAAATAAAATTTCTTTATTACATCTTGTATGATTTATTGAATTCATTATATATCTGTTCAAGATCACCTAAAACAATGTATAGTTAAATTATCCATGAATACCTATATTCCCTCTCATTTATTTTGTTTTTTTGGGTTACACATTAGTTATCCTTTTATAATTACATCCATATGTGTTTTAAAATGCAGGAAATGCAACCAATTGAAGAGAGGAGACAAAAACAGATGATGGACAACAATCGTTGCATGACTGAGATGTGCATTCTACCACTAGATCATGTAGTGAGTATTTTATTTCAAATATATATATTTAAAAAATATATAATTTCATGTGATTAATTTTGTTTTAAAGATTTTTGCAGGATCCATCTAATAGGAGACAGTTATTTGATGAGCATCCTAGTAGTGGTCCCAGTACTCAGGGTGTTCGTATGAGGGGGTGGTACGAGAGCTAGATGATCTAGTCGGCGTACCCAATTAGAACCAGCCCCTCCCACTAACATATCATCCATCCCACATTCTAATCCTGGTGTCTAGTTAGGGACACATGAGATATTTAGGCCTCCCATGTTTTCAATACCCTTTAGATCCAAGCCTCCTCAACTATCTGTACCATATCCGATGATGATTCCCACTCCCCATCCAGCATTTGGCCAGTCATCCCTGTCATCTTCTTTTACATATGCTTCCTTCTCTCTGGGATTTTATATTCCATATTCTTCGACTCCTGCTCCACCAGAGTCTATCCCTGAGGAGAATACATTGGGACCCAATCCACCTATACAGGGTGTTACTTTAGTTTTTGCAGATCCATCGGCTCCCATTGATCAGACTATCGTAGGTATACTTATACAAACCTAAATTTGTTTTACACCACTATTTATTTTAATTATATCATGTATTGATAAAATATTTTTTTTTCTTTCCTAACAGATAAATATACAGATAAGAGGTATAGGCGGGGGCGTACACACATGCATGCGGTGTGGAACCACCGCACACAGTTGATGATGGACTTGAATGAAAATAGTCAAATGATTGAAAAATCCAGGAAACAATGTTGTAGTTTTTTGATGATGCTTTCCAAATACTCCGACATCATTCTTGTTAGCCCACCCTCATGGAGACAGTTTCCAAATGAAGTCAAGGATAATGCTTGGGCAGAGATATGGGTAAATAAATCTATTATATTTAATACAATATTTTTTTTATTCATATGAATTGATATTTTGGTTCTAGATTCGATTTAATTTCCCCAATGGTGAGGGTGCATGACCAACACATCTAAATGATTTAGGTGAGATTTGGAGATCTTATAAGAACAAGTTTTATATTGGCCAGCATGCTAGAGTTGGAATAGTGTTATAGGCGGTCCCTGTCGTGGTTGATTGTCTATTAGAACAGTATCGACAGATGATTACTCAATGGAATACTAGCCAATTTAACATATTAATCACATTAGAGATATTTAAATTAAAATTTTCATTTTTTTAGTTTATAATAATTATTTAATTTTATTTAGGAATCACCTGGAAGAAATAAAAAAACATTGATGCTAAAAAATACCTCCACACATTGGGACGTACTACGATGCCAGATCATGAGAGGTAGTGGGTATGATAGTTTATACTTTTTCTTTATGACTTGCACTTTCTATTACTTCCTTCATAATTTATTCGATTGCAAGAGTTGTTATATAATTGTAGTTAGGCAATTAATTATTGGTATCCTATTTTTAATTATGGTTTCCTATATTCGATGTCATTGTAGAGGCATAAATTGAATATAGAAGGACATCTGCCTCAAGAAAAACTGTTTTGCTCGAGTAGAAGGAAGAAAGAAAAAAATGAGGTTAATGAACAGAATTAGCATCATATTAAACATTTTTATTTGTAGATTTAAAATTTTATTCTCTATTTTTTAACTTAACAATCTATTTATATCTATCACAGGATTCTTTATAGGACCTTGATTCCCAGGAACCTGACAATTTTGGGCCAAACAATCACTTACATCAGGTGTTGGGAGATGAGCACCTTGGTAGAATACGCGGCCGACCTGGGAAGAGTATAGTTCCGATGAGGTATTGGTCCTCATCAGGTATGAGTTTTAGTGCCACTGAATTCCATCAGGTTAAGGAACAAGCATAAAAGGCTGAAAAAAGGGCCACAGAGACGACAAAACAATCTGCTAGGGAAAACACTGCATTTATGAAACTGATGGAAGATTTACGTCCAACACTTCCACCAGAGGCCAGAAGAACTTGTGATGAATATATTTCATCAATTTTTTCTATATATGGTGAACTAGGAGATAGTTCTAGTGGTGGTTGAGACTATGTAAAGGAGGATGACGATGCGGAGGAAGAGGAGGGCGAGGAGGATATATTAACCCTATGCATTATTACACACTAAAACATGACTTATTACATAAAATTCACTTGATACAACATAGAAGATCGAGCGGTATAGTGTATTTGGGGCTTAGGATCATTAAATAAAAACTTAAAACCTTAAATACAATATCTTTATTGAAAAATTTCTTTACATGACCACTACATTCCCTCATACTTAGTACTGCATGGGATATCCTGAGGACAAGCATAAGAATATAGTGAGGTATAAATCCCAGTAAGAGAATGATCATGGAATAACATGAGGAATAAAATAAATGTTAGTAAATAGGAATATAAATGGATAATAAGAGAAACATGAAGATAAAGGCCTGATAAAGTATGATAATCATGACATGGAAATGTGGCAACAACACTTAACATGGAATTAGCATGAGCCAAGGATCATTGTACATGGAGCATGAGTAAACCATCATTGCACATGAAGCACGAGTAAAAACTCATTTCAATTGAGTTATAATGATTCAAAACTCATTTCACATGACGTATCATGATACTATACTTTACCCAATGCATTAGAGAGCTATCACGACACACACTCTTTAAACATTTCATTTCATGCATAAGTCAACCACATGGATCATATAACATAGAATAAATCAACATCATAAGTTATTCCATGATTAATTAATGTGGAATAAATACATGAATGTACCATTAAATATTTATATATTCATAAAGGTGAATACCCTTGATAGATACATGGGTATGGTATTCACTATACAATGATCCTGGCTTGGAAAAAATGCAGTGCAATTTTGACTACATTACGATGTGACATAAAGATTCATGAAAATGGTTGATGAGATAGAAAAGGATGTCTCATCACATGTAAATGAAATTTATAGCAAGGGGGTCATATATATACATGTCCCAACAAACGTAATGGAATTTAGATGCATAATACGAAAGAATTACTTGGATGTAAAAGAGGAGAGAGAAATCCCTCACGGAATTTCGGCATGGTAATAGGTGTACATGGGTGGAATTAATGAGAGAGATAGGGGCCTCAAATAATAAAAAAATAAAGAGGGATGTATTGGGAAGGACTGAAATAATAACCCAACATTTTTAATTGAAAACAAAAGGGCATAACAACTTAAAGAAAATTGGACAAAAATGAGAAAGGAAGAAATCCCTTACTTGGAAGTGTGATCCCAATGGCTTGGTAGAGGCTTGAGAGTAGCTTATTGGGATATTTGGACACATTGGGAGGATTATAGAGAGAGGAGGGAAGAGGTTGGATGAACATCAAAGGCTTTGAGGGAAGTGTAAGTGGGATCATTGGTGGGTTTATATAGGAAATGAGAGGGAATTCTTTATTATTTAGGTTTGGGTCACCACACATTAAACTAATCAATACCACAAACCAGACAATGGTTTTTGCCCATGGTTTCTTCCAAAGGGGATTGAAAAACAATATTTTATAAGTACAATGGCCCAAATTCCAAAAATAATAGGTCTTCTTATGTGGAGGAGAGTCACACTTTCAAGGAAATTCATTTAAAAAGTGAAAATGTTTTATAACTCTTGGAGGGTCCACTAAAGTTTTGTAAAATAAATCAAACTAACCTAAAATGACATTATTTTAATGGTAAAACATATAGTTTCCTAATTAATCATTTATATTATTTTATTACATCAATATTGGGTCCTTATGATGTCATAAAACACATTATATATTTAAGCGGTATTTATTTTTTACCCAAAAATTCGACTGTGTTAGAAAATTATGAAAAATTCACCATTGGATAATTTAGATGTCCTGATTCCAAAAATAATAATCATTTTATATAAATATTTTTCTAAATATGTTAATTTTTACTTTTAAAATAAAAACTGACATTTATCAAAAATTCATCGGGTTTTCCAAAAACAGTTTTCAAACCTTAATAAAAATTATAATTGCATTCATAAAATTATACAATAATTTATATTTAATAAAAATTAATTTGATAATAATAATAAAATATTATTTAATTATAAAATACATTATTTCATCAAAATATATTTCTTAGTTGAATATTCACAAAAAATACTATTTGGAATTTAAAAACTATTTAAAAAGTAAAAAGAATAAAAAAGAATGTATATTTTCTATACAAGAATAATGTACATAATCAAAGTACTAGGGTCATGTAACATGAACCCTTAAAACACCCGCATAAGAACTTAGGTTAAGGTGTGCAATGGTGACTGAATCTTGGGGTGGCTCAGATAACATTGCTCGAGTGGTATTCTCTATCAACTTCCACTTCTCTTGTAGGCAGTTCTTCTCAAGATTAACATATTCAAGATCATCTTGGGCTTGGTCAAGTGCGAAGCCCAATGACTCCACCTCCTTTCCGAACGTTGAAAAATGGGCTTTGCATGGGGCAAGTCTACTGGATGAGGCCATCACTACCTTTGTCTGAGTAAATTGGATTTTTTAAATCCCTATATTTATACTGATCATGTGATCACTGTTCAAGGCTATTTTAGCAACAGTAACAATTCTTTACAGTATTTTAAGATCCAGAAACATACAACCAATGAAGTTCTCATTTTATAAAACCATAATAAGACATTTAATTAGATCAAGAATAATTTCCGTTAATGAATGTTTGGGTCGTTACAATCTTCCCCCCTTAAGATATTTTCCTGTCGAAATTTACTTTTCCCACACTAAAAAAGATGAGGGTAACTATGTTTCATCACTTCTTCCGATTCCCACATCGCATCTTTAAACTTGTGGTTTTTCCACAACACCTTGAAGAGGGGCATTATCTTATTTTGTAGAACTTTTTCTATATGATCTAATATCTTCACTGGTTTCTCCTTGTAAGAAATATCATCCTCTATTTGTACTACCTCAGAAGAGAGTACATGTGATGGATCTGGTATGTACTTCCTTAAGAGGGATACATGAAAGACATCATGTACTTTGGCCATGGTAGGTGGAAGTGCTAGTTGAAAGACCACAACCCCATCATGATCAAGAATCTCAAAGGGGCTGATGTACCTAAGACTTAACTTCCCTTTATTTCCAAACCTCATGCCCATATTCCATGGGGATATGCATAGAAATGCCATGTCTCTGACTTTAAACTCAATGTACCATCAATGGTTATCTTCTTAACTCTTCTGTCGACTCTGGGCTACCTTAATATGCTGCTGAATGGTTTTCACCTCCTCCACAATTTCTTCTACCATTTCTGGTCCTAGAATCTTACACTCACCAACTTCATCCCAATACACCGGTCTTCAACACCTTTTCCCATAAAGGGCATCACATGGTGCCATTTGGATGCTCGAGTGGAAACTGTTATTATAGGAGAATTCAACCAGGGGAAGATGTTGATCTCATCCTCATTTAAAGTCCATTGAACATACTTTCAAAATATCCTCAAGGGTTGGGATAGTCTGCTCAGGTTGACCATCAGTTTGAGGATGATAAGCTGTACTGAAGTTCAGCTCAATATCCAGAGCATGTTGAAGACTCTTCCAAAACATAGAGGTGAATCTTGGATCTTGATCGGATACAATAGATATTGTTACTCTATAAAACCTTACCACTTCCATGATATATATCTATGCCAGTTGATCCAATGAAGAATCCCACCAAATTGCAATAAAGTGTGCAGACTTTATAAGACAATCCATAACAACCCAAGTTGCATTATTTCCTTTGGATGTCTTTGGAAGTCTGGTGACGAAGTCCATGGTGATGTTCTCCCATTTCCATACTGGTTTGGGTAATGGTTGCATCATCCCCTTAGACTTTTGTCTCTCTGACTTCACTTGCTGACACAATAGGCACTTTGATATAAATTCAGTGGTCTCCTTGTTCATATTATAATTTCTTTTGAATTCCCATATCATCATTTTGAGCATCCTTTATCTTTTCCAAAAGAGACAGTTGAGCAATCATTTGTGAAAGGATTGATGATGTTCCATTCTTTATGATTCCCATGTATATATTTATTAAATATAAGAAGATTGGACCCTTCTCAATTCTTATTAGTGATAGAATCGCTGGGTCCTTTCTACTTAGAGCATCTTCCACCTTGTTCGGTTTCCTAGGGTGGTACTGGATTGAGAAACCATAGTCTTTGATCATATCTAACAATCTTCATTGGAACATGTTCAACTCTTTCGGTGTGAATATATACTTGAGGATTTTGTGGTTTGTATATATTCAACACTTCTCCCCAAAGAGATAATTCCACCAAATTTTTAAAGTGAAGATCACCACAACCAACTCTAGATCAAGTGTTGGATAATTCTACTCGAGAACTTTCAATAGCTTTGAATCATAGGCAATGAATTTGTCATTTTGCATCAACACACAACCCATGCCCCTCTTCGAAGCATCACTGAATACCACAAAAAGTTCTCCACTTGTGGGTAAAGTGATCACGAGCACAATGATAAGACTCATTTTTAACTCCTTGAAGCTTTCTTCACGTTCTTCAATCCAAGAAAACTGTACTCCCTTCCGAGTTAGATTAGTAAGAGGGTTGGACAATCGTGAGAAATTTCTCACAAATCGTCTATAATATCCAGCTAACCCTAAGAAGCTATGGATATCTATTACCAATGTTGTCCTTGGCCACCCCTCAATTGCATCTGTTCTGGAGGGATCTATAGATATCGCATTGATTGTGATGATGTGGCCCCAAAATTAGACCTCCTTAAACCAGAACTCACAAATGCTATACTTTTCATAGAGCTTCTCCTTCCACAAGGTCTCTAGTACAGTTCTTCAATGCACCTTATGATCCTCCTTGGTTTTGGAGTATATTAGAATATCATATATAAAGACTAAGAAAATTTTTCAAGGTAATACCTAAAGACTCTATTCATCAAGTCCATAAATATTGATAGAGAATTAGTGTGTCCAAAAGGCATTACTATGAATTCATAGTGCCCATATCTTGTATGAAAATCAGTCTTGGGGATATCTTCCTTCTTCACCCTTACTTGATAATATAACAACCAAAAATCCACCTTGGAAAAGTATTGTGCTCCATGTAGCTGATCGAACAAGTAATCAATTCGTGGGAGAGGATACTTTTTGTTTATCGTGATTTTGTTAAGCTCACGATAATCAATACAAAGGCACAATGACCCATATTTCTTCTTGATGAAGAGGACTGGTGCACCCCATGGTGAAGCAGTTGGGCGTATAAACCCTTTATCCAGATCCTCCTGTAGTTGTTTCTTCATCTCCTCAAGCTCCACAATAGCCATTCTATATAGAGTATTGGATTTTAGAAAAACTATAGGTATAAGATCAACTTAGAATTAAACATCTCTTCTAGGAGGAAGACCAGACAATTCTTCAGAAAAATCTTCTGTGAATTCCCTCACAATAGGCATGTCTTCAAGGCTGGTTACCTCCTTAGACTCAATCATCTAAGCCGGACACGTTTTCTTGAGTTTACTGAGAGAGAAGCGTGAAAATGTTTTTATTTATTTAACCATAATCATATGATAGTTACCTCCTTATCACTAGAGATACATGACTTCGACACCCAATGTTTCTATTAAAATCTTGAGTTTACTGAGAGAGAAGCGTGACAAAGTTTGCGATTCCCACTCCCATCAGATTGGGCATCTCATTAGCACAGTCATCACATTGATCTTCACACCAGTTGTTAGCCTGAGTCCTCCTATTACCGGCCATTGGCTAGAATAAAAGGAAATTTAGGGGTAACACATAAAGGGTAATTCAAAAACATATGACTTATAAAAAGATTTTATTTCCTTAACTTATGAATCTATAGGCTTAAGATATACTTTTGAACATATATTCTTTGGGGAATTTTTTTATTACCTTAATAATGGTTCATACTAATCTTGTGAATTTACCATTGCATGTCCCCCGAGAGTGTCATAACCAAGAGTGTAGCAAGTCCCATTGTCATGTACCAGGATACCCTAGGTCAAGCCCGAAACTCCGTGTCGGGTTTTTGACCCCTAGGTACATCTGTGCTAGAGCCGCCTCTACCTGCTCGTATCCAGAAAAGTATGTATTTGTTTGATAAACCAATTACTCAATACCCACCAAAACTTGAGGATGTTTTTATTATACTATCTTGTCTCTAAGTCTTTACTAGGGTTTTATAATCATAATCCCAAAAATAACTAAACCTATCATCTAATACCAACTATAGGAACCCTGTGCTTTATTACACACTAAAACTTGATTTATTCTATAAAATTCACTTGATAAAACATATAAAATTGAGGGGTATAGTGTCTTCGGGGATTGGGATCATAACATAAAAACTTAAACAATAAATTCAACATAATTATTGAAAAATTCCTTTACATGAACACTACATTCCCTTGTACTTAGCACTGCATGGGATATCCCGAGGACATGTATAAGAAAAGAGTGAGCTATAAAGCCCAGTAAGGGAATGAACATGGAATAACATGAGGAATATAATACATGTCAGAAAATAAGCATATCAATGGAGCACAAGAGAAACATGAACATAAAGGCATGATTAAGATTGATATTCATAACATGGAAATGTGGCAACCACACTTAACATGGAATTAGCATGAGCCAAGGCTCATTGCGCATGAAGCATGAGTAAAACCTTATTGCACAAGAAGTATGAGTAAACCCTCGCTTTACTTGAGTTATCATGAATCGAAACGCATTACACATGACGTATCATGCTACAATACTTTACCCAATGCATTGGAGCGCTATCAGGGCGCACCATCTTTAAACATTTTATTTCATGCATGAGTGTGCCACATAGATCATATAACATGGAATCAATCAACATCATAAGTTATTCCACAATTAAGTAATGTGTAATAAATAAATGAAGGTACCATTAAATATGTATATGTTCATAAAGGCGATGTACCTTGATAGATACATGGGTATGGTATTCACTACACAATGATCTTGGCTTGGAGAAACGCGGTACAATTTCGCCATCATAACGACGTGACATAAGGATTCATGAAAAAGGTTGATGAGAGAGAAAAGGGTGTCTCATCATGTGTACATGAAATGGATAGTAAGGCGATCATATAGATACATATCCCAATAAACATAATTTAATTTAGATGAATAATACAAAATAATTACTTGGATGAAAAAGAGGAGAGAGAAATACCTCATGAAATTTCAGCATGGTAACATGTGTACATGGGAGGAATTAATGAGAGAGATAGGGGAATAACATAAACCAAACATAAAGAGGGAATTATGGGGGAGGAGATAATTTATAACCCAACATTTTTAATTAAAAACAAAAGGGAATAACAACTTAAAAAAATTGGACAAAAATGAGGAAGGAGGAAATCCCTTACTTGGAAGTGTGATCCCAAAGGCTGGGAGAGGCTTGAGAGAAACTTATTGGGATCTTGGGGAACCTTGGGAGGATTATAGACAGATGAGGGTAGAGGTTGGATGAAATTCAAAGGCTTTTAGTGAAGAGGAAGTGGGAGCTCGGGTGGGTTTATATAGGAATGGAGAGGGAATTCTTTATTATTTAGGTTTGGGTCACCACACATTAAACTAATCAATACCACAAAACATACAATGATTTTTCCCATGGTTTTTTCCAATTAGAAGTAAAAAAAATATTTTATAAGGCCAATGTAATATCTTCTAAAAATAATAGGGTTGCTTATGTGGAGGTGAGTCTCACTTTCAAGGAAATTCATTTAAAAAGTGATAATGTTTTATAACTCTTGGAGGGTCCACTAATGTTTTGTAAAATAAATCAAACAAACCCAAAATCACATTATTTTAATGGTAACACATATATTGGAAGAATATATAATTTATAGTATTTAATTATATCACTATTGGGTCATTATGATGTCATAAATCACATTATATATTTAAAAGGTATTTGTTTTTTACCCAACAATTCAACTGTCTCAGAATATTTTGAAAAATTAACTATTGGATAATTTTGACATCCTGATTCCAAAAATAATATTCATGTTATCTAAATAATTTTCTAAATATTTTAATTTTTTACTTTTAAAATAAAAAGCTACGTTTATCGATAATTCAAGGGTTTTGACAAAAAACAGCTTTCAAACCTTAATAAAAATTACAATTGCATTCATAAAATTATATCATAACTTATATTTAATAAAAATTAATTTTATAATAATGATAAAATATTATTTCATTCAAAAATACATTAATTCATTAACATATATTTCTTAGTTTAATAATAACTAAATATACTATTTTTCCTTTAAAACTATTTAAAAAGTAAGAATAATAAAAAGAATGTATATTATCTATACAAGAATAATGTACATAATCATAGTACTAAAGTCTTATTACATATCCCCTTAAAACATATGCCTAATACCTTAGGGTAAGGTGTGTGATGGTGATAGACTCCTGGGGTGACTCAGATAACATTTCTTGAGTGGTAATCTCTATCAACTTCCACTTCTCTCGTAGGTGGTTCTGCTCAAGCTTAATGTGTTCAAGCTTGGCTTGGGCTTGGTCATGTGCGAAGCCCAATGACGTAACCTCCTTTCCAAACTCTGAAAAATGGGATTCATACGGCGAAATTCTACTAGATGAGTCCATTGCTTCCTTTTTCTGAGTAAATTGGATTTGTTAATGCCCTATATTTATACTAATCATGTGATCACTGTTCAATGACTATATTAGAAACAATCGCAATTCCTAACAGTATTTTAAGATCCAGGAACATACAACCAATGAAGTTCACATTTTATATAACCATAATAAGACATTTAATGAGATCAATAGTAATTTCCATTAATGAATGTTTGGTCGTTACAGAGGAGGCCGGGGTGGAGGAGGAGGGTGAGGAGGAGGCTGAGGCAGAGGAGGAGGGTGATGAGGAGGCCGAGGCTGAGTACGAGGGAAAGTAGGATGGAGTTGAAGAGGATAGGGAAAATTATGGGGATGACGATGAGGATGAGGGTGAGGTTGATGATGACGGTGATGATAGTGATGGTGATTAGGGATAGATTGATCTGTTACGTTTTTTACTAATATTACTGACCTTTGATGTTTATTAATTTATTATGCCTGAATAAATGTGTGATTAGGCAGGTCACATTATCTTTATTTTTTTATCTATAAATAATAAAAATTGACTTGATGATTTTCTGTGACCGATTTACCCATCCCCTAGACACCCTGTACCCCCCAGGACACCCCGTACCCCCTAAAAGGCCCCCCAACCCTCGTGGACAACCCACCCACCCCTACGGACAACCCTCCCCATGGACACCCCTACCACTATCGATATCCCCTCTACCCCCGTGGACAACCTTAACACCCCCTGGAAACTCCTCCCCCCATGGACATCCCCCCACCCCCGTGGACAGCCCGCCAACCCCATGGACACCCCACCCCCTGGACACCTCGTAACCTCTGGACAACCCCACCCACCCCTTGGATAACTCATACCCCCTGGAAATCCCCCACCCCCATGGACATCCCACCCACCCCCTGGACACCCCATACCCCCTAGACATCCCCACCACCCTTTGAACACTCCGAACCCCTAGGACCGCCCCGTCCACCTATGGACACCCCGTACCCCCCTGGACAACCCCCACACCCCTGTGGACAGCCTACCCACCCCCCGGACCCCCCGTACTCCCCTGGACAGCCCTGCCACCCCCCATAGATAGCTTTCCCACCCCTGGAAAGCCCCTACCCATGTGGAAAACCCCTACCCTCTTGGACACCCCCACCCATGTGGACACCCCCACCCCCAGGGACAACGACCCCCCCTGTGGATAGCCCCCCCACCCCTGGACACCTCGTACTCCCCTGGACAGCCCTACCACCCTCGTGGATATCCTGACCACCCCCTAGACACCCCATACCCCCTAGATAGCCCCCACCCACGTGGACAACCCACACACCCCAAGACACCCTGTACCACCCTCGACATCCCTGCCACCCCCATGGACACCCCATACCCCCTGGACAGCCCCCACCCCTGTGGAAAACCCACCCAAACCCCTGAACATCCCTACCCTCTGGGACAGCCCCACCACCCCCATGGAAGCCCCCCCACCCCCTGGATAGCCCCACCCTCATAGATTATAGAGTTTCTAACAACTCAAAGATCCCATTAATTATAGATACCCACTTTGTTTCCTCCTGGGATCCTTGATCACCAATAAAAAACAGTGGAAGCTATTTTAGAAACTCCCATGCATAATCAATGATCCGAGAAGAACATGGATATTCCACTTCCACAAGATTTTGTGTAGAGACCAAGACTTGGAAGACAATATCTAGATCACAAGAATGACTACCTGAGATATCCCCTTATTTAATTTTTGATTCATTTATAGTGGTACCATTCTAATTAATTATAAAAAACAAAACCTTTAGTAAAATAATCTGATGTTCTAAAACAAGGAACACAAAATCACCAATCCCATAAAGATACATCATAAATAATTCTCCATTAAACCATTTCAAAATCACATAATAGAGTCTTATTTATATTTATAACTCCCCAATGGTTTATAAAAATACCTCTGAAGGTTCCATTTCAAAAATCATATAGTATTTCTATCCCATAATAATAATGTAATCAATTTCCTAATAACCAAATCCCCCTTCATACCATACACACCAAAAGAATTCATTTTTTCTAGAGAAACCCTTATTATTGAAATAATCACTATTCCAAAACCATTTTAAAATACCAATGATCTTAAAATACATGAAATTCATTCCATTAAAACCATTACAGCCCCCACCCCTTGGACACCCCTCCCCCCTGGACAGCCCCGCCACCCCCGTGGACAGCCCCCACCCCCTGGATAGCCCCCACCCTAAGTAGAAAATCCGTGCACCCCCAAACCCCCAAGGAAACCCGAACCCCCCATGGACACCCCAACCCCCATGGACACCCCCAAACCCCCCGTGGACAGCCCAACCACCCCCATGGACATCCCTCCCACCCCTGGACACCCCTACCCCCTGGATAGCCCCGCCACCCTCGTGGACAACCCGCCCACCCCCTAGAAACCCCATACCCCTGGATAGCCCCCACCCCCATGGACAGCCCGCCCACCCCTCCAGGACACCCCCACCACCCCCATACACCCCCACCCCCCGGACACCCCCTGGACACCCTGAACCCCCTTGGACAGCCCCCAACCCCTTGGACAACCCCCACCCCTGGACACCCCCACCCCACCCTCGTGGACACCCCCACCCTCATGGACAGCCCACCCAACCCCCTGGACACCCCTACCCCCTGGACAACCCCAATTTCCCTGGACATCCCCCACCCCCTGGACACCACCCCACCACCTGGACACCCCCACCCCAAGACACCCCCACCCCCATGGACAGCCCCTACCCCCGTGGACACCCCCCCACCCGGACACCCCACCCCCTTGGACGACCCCCAACCCCCTGGACGACCCCCACCCCCTGAACACCACCCCACCACCTAGACACCCCCACTCACCTGGACACCCCCACCCCCATGAATATCCCCCTACCCCCTAGACATCCCCCCAATCCCCTTAACACCCCACCCTCCTAGAAAACAACCCACCACCTGGACACCCCACCAGTTGGACACCCCCACCCCCTTGGACACCACCCCATCCCCTTGGATAGCCCCCAACCTCCTAGAACGCCCCACCCCCTGGACACCACCACACCCCCTGGACACCCCCACCCCGTGGAAACCCACAACCCTAGACACCCCCAACCCCTAGACACCCCTACCCCCTTGGAAAGACCCCCACCCCTGGACACCCACATCCCTCAGACACCCCCTACCCCCTGAACACCCCTATCCCCTCAAACAGCCACCACAACCCCCTGAATATCCCCCAACCCTTAAATTCTAAATTTAATTCTTCATGTATTTAATTAAATTATGAATTAAGTGTTAATGGTGTTTGGGTATACTTGTTGTATGGGTATACTTTTTGTATGTGTATACATACTGTAATTACCATATGAATTATGTGTTAATTTTATATGTGTATATAGGGTAATTAAATAAATAATTGGAGGTATTCATAATTCAATATGAATTATGTGTTGTATGACTTCTGTATGAATTCATACATTATTCTGTTTGTATTCTACAGGTATTGAGAATTTTGTATGAATTCTGCACAGGGGAGGAGTCTTGCTGGTGGAATTGCTGCAGCTGCACAAGGGGGACCAACTTGCTGCTATAGGTACATAAAGGCTATGACAACGGTTTACAAAAATTGGAATATCTATAAAAATTAAACTTATACCAACAATTTTATGTAAACCTTTGGTGAATATATATACCAACGATTTACAAACCGTTGGCATAAGTATTTTTACTTGATATTTACCAATGGTTTGTGGGAAACTCTTGGTAAAAGGCTATACCAACGGTTTGAAAACCATATGTATAAAGATGATTTTTTGATATTAACAATAGTTTTAAACTGTTAGTAAACATTTATACCAACAGTTTCAATGAATTGTTGGTATATAATCAATTTTTTAGATATATCCCAATAATTATCATAGAACCATTAGGATATGTCTATCCCCATGGATCAAGACCCAATGATTTGGACAACTGTTGGTATAGTTTATACCAATGGTTGTCCAGCCTTTACCAATACTTTTAAACTATTGGTAAATATGAAGTTTCCAGTAGTGTTCAAACAAAACTACAACCAAAGTAATACACCTTACAATTCTTTATTTTTTTTCCATTTATACACATTTCCTTAAGTCTATAATTATTGATACCAATAATAGATCCACATATGCTCCACCAATCCAAAGAAAGAAACTAAAAAATTGAAAAATGGTCGTTTTCAATATTAAGTTGGGAGTAGCCGTAACCCAAGATTCCAAACCAGGATGGTTTAAAGTAAAAGAATAACCTATAAGTAAAATGTAATTGATGTACATGTGACCAAATAAAAACATGAAACATGTTCCTAGGGATCAGTGGAATCATGGTTTTAATGCTAATAAAAATAAGAAAAAATCTTAATTAACTGAGTAGGTTTTATGGTACATTATTTCATCCTTAGAGTATAACATGATCATACTATAATAAATCAGAAAACATAATGATCCAAGTCATAATAACCATCCCAATTATTTCTTCTATCATTGAATATTGTGAATAAAAATTTAGTACTAATTCACCTTCAAGTACATACTCTAAAAGTGGATCTGGTCTATCTAATGTTAAATAATCCCAAGGAACCCATAACCCATTTGGATGATATCATTCCTAGAGAAAAATTAAAATTGAAAGATTTATCAAACATTAAAGAATTTATGTTTGGTGATTTTATTTCAAGAAAGTTAGTCTATCCCGCACAATCCATCATTAGGTAATAATTATGTCAGATAGTTTTTTCCAGAATTCCAAATTTAATCTTAGGGATGAAATGGTATTCTTTAAATCCTTTTATAAAATTTTACAATATATTCTAAAATCATATAAAGTAAGAATAGGAATCCATATAGATCCCAAAAATAATTCATACACATACACACTAGACACCCCCAATACTGGGAGGATGATAACCAATCCTCTATACTATAGTTTAGAAAGGAATTATGTCCACCTTTATAATTGAAATCATAGTTTTATATATAGATATTTATGATGAAGAAAAATATAAACTATAATACCCTAATAATATATATAAGAGGTAATTAATATAGTATAAACCAAAAATTATTCTTAACTAGGATTTATAGATTCATTCTAGACCCAATAATCCTTTCCGCCAAGGCCAAGGGAAATAAAATTCAGTATGATTGAAAATATCAGTGATCCAATCATGGAAACTATAATAACATCCCTACTATGATATCATTAGTATAACGTTTCGATAAAAAACATCACTTGGTCAACCTAGGATCTCTACAAAACATGGTTCCTCTACAAATCCCACTAGAAAGGCCTTATCACTTGATACTCTATGGAATTCATCCTCATGGTTCCCTCAATCCATTATACATAAATCCCAATATTTGGATCATTAAATAGTATCTAAGTCATTTGATTCAAAATATGATGTTTTAAATCACATTTATATAGATTTGTTCCAACTATCCATCTTGGATCATGTTTACATGTCTAAGGAACACATATAATCTCTCAAATAATCATCTTAAAAAAAGTTCTTGATATAGAAGTGGTCAACAAAAAATGAACTCATGGAATGTTTCAAAATAATTTATTTCAGAGACTGGGAAAAAGGAGTAATGGTTTTTCAAATAATTTGACTTATTTTTATATTTAAATTTCTAAATGATTTCATTATCCACTCAGTTTTGGTTGATAAATTTCATTTGAGAAACCTCAATCCCTCATATAAAAACATTATACATAGAATAAAGGAGGTTTATTTGGACTTTCTACCTTGAAAATAAACGGTTATAATAAAATAAATTATAATACCTTAGTAAAGATCAAAATTGACATGATACTTGGACACACTATAAAAGAATTACGTTTGTGATTTAAAACTTGGATACAATGTTCAATAGAATTTTGGGAATTCATTATTTACAGAAAAATGAAGTTATACCCTCCTCCAATAACTCATGCATCAAATAATATATTAATGGGAAATTAAGAATAATACATGATCACTGTACTCATTTTGAATTTTTTGAAACTCAATATATTAACATTAGGTACTATAAGAGATAGGGAAAAAAATCTAATTTTGTATACTATATATAATTATTTAAATTAAATTCACTAGATAAATTTATTTATAAACCCTATAATGATGTGAAGGAAACCATCTTTCTCGCAATCCATCACCTCAAGGAAAAAATCCATACCTTGGGAGTAATATCATTCTCCCATATAATGGAAAGGATCACCTCAATTATTTTTTATTCCTAAAATAGTAATACATATTAATTTTTTGATCCAACCACACATATGGGATAGAAAAAAGTTTAAAATGTTTGATCTATGAAAGTATATGAAAATTTGGTTTGCATTTTCAATAACATTTTTTATTCTATAACTCAATCAATCATTATAATAGACATTTATGTTATTAAGTAACTTTATAAATAATAGAAATACGATTTGGGTGCCTATTCATCCTTCCTCACGATCTCTATGAAAGCCAAAGTCTCTTATCTTCTCCAAATAACCATTTATCTAATAAAGTGTGTGATGATGTAATGTTAACATTCAATATTTAGAAGGAGGATAAGTACTAAATATCCATCGACCATAATAAATATGATATTGGTGAGGCATTGTCCATATTTTAATAAAATGTTTTTTCCACTATTAAAAATCCGAATAAAATTAATTTATGAACTGATGTAGATTTATGACCCTTGAAAATTAATGTAACTATACCACCAAATGAATAAGAGAAATACAACATGTTTCTCAAATGAAAATATTATTCATTAACTTGGAAATATATAGATATATTATAACTACACCCCCATTTTTTCATTCATGATTATGGACATACAAATAATCAATATGGCTAAAAATAGGTTAAAATGTTGATTCTCTAATATTATGGCATGATTGTGGTGGATGAAGTGGAAAAAATAAAAAATGAATTTTTTATTCATGAGGATCAATATGAAAATGATAAGTTAATATTGTGATTGTTATAAATTAATACAAATATATTTGATTTTTATCAATTTTAGAGACCTCTATATAAATAGTCTAAAGGAAGACTTTATTTCCCTGACCATGGGAATATTGGTCCATATAATGTTCATTTTCCAAGGCCTTTATCTTTTGGATAGACACTCATGATATAACTAAATCTAGAATTCTTCTAGTGATAAAAAATCCATTTCCTTCATAGAACCCCAATAGGTATATTAAATTCAGTTTATATCAATAAAACTATATAAAATTATCTTAACAAACAAATTATAAATACAATATTTTATTTGGTCCATTATAGGGAATGTAAGGAAATTCTATGTGGATGAAATAGTCTTTAGTTAATGTGATCATTGTTATTTTTTTGATATTGAAGTGGTATTTAGGATGCTGTGAAATCACAACACAATGTTAATCCAACAAAATATTTATTTGGGGTCATTTATAGGAAATTAATTATATTTTTGGATCATGAACAATGTATCAAGGTTGAACACAAAAATACCAAGTCAATCATTAATATTCCCCCATATAAAAAGTTTCAAGGGTAAAGATGAATTCAGGGATAACTCACCTATATTTTAACCATTATAGTGAATATCATGGATAAGCATTCTTACTTCATGAAAGTGATAATAATATTTTTAACCCACCTAGTGTACATGGATATCCATGCTGAATTTTATAGTCTAATTTAGTACATCTAAAACCCTCCAATATTGGTTCTTCATTTATAAGAAAATCCATTGATCCATAATGAGGTAGCTCTTGAATGGTAATCAGATTCACTCCTGGGAAAGAAACATTTTGAGGTAAAATAAAATATTTCATAATTCCTCAACTATAAAATGATGGAAGTGAAGAGAATATAAACCATTATCAGAACTAATTGTCTCATAGTAATCATTATGGTACAAAATTTACTAAATTTCTCCCCACACCATGATATCTATTTTGTGTATCACATGGATATAATGGATAATGTAATAAATAACCACATGTTGATTGAGTATTTGGAATGATCAAAAATAATTCTTAATTAATTTTATATATTATTCCTCTTAAATAATTAAATAACGGAAAATGAAATTTTTCACATCTTACACACTCATAATACTCATAATACTCATAATACTCTACTAGAATATCCCCATGGTATGGAAACCCATAATGATGAATTCATATCAATAAAAAAGACTCCAAAATAATGGATATTTATATTTATTGGGAATTTAAAGTCCCATAAAACAAAATTATTGTGGATCATAAAGATAATAAGGTCTTCCTAGGGGTTACTATTTACACTATAAAAGATATCTTTCTATAATACATCATTTTATCAAAGGGTTTACTCAATAATTAAGTAGAATAATATCAACTAATCAACATCCATGTGTTTTTCTTACAAATCCAGATACTCAACTCAATATAAAGGGATACTTATTGTTTTTTATATAAAAAACCAACTGCTAATATTCAATTTCATTTGAGATAATGTTTAAATTACATTATTTTAATTAAGAACTAAAGAAATTTTTTCCAACTGGGTTAGTTCTCTCATTAATTATGTGTCCAGAAAAAAATGAAGTGGATTTCCTAGCCAATATGGAAACCAAACTTGTAAAACTAAATATTGATGAAATTACCATGTGTATATAACATTGAAGAGTGGTAGAAAAATTCATCTATAATTATATGGACTATGCTAATGATATGAATACTAATATTACATAGATATAGTCATCCTTATCATATGATAATTAACAAATCACTTGAATTCCCCTAACCATATAATATATCTAATAAGGATCCCTCAACATGATTGAGTATAAATATAATATAATCACATATGAGTGGTAAAATATATACTCTATGAAATCCAAAAACTCAATAATATTGATCTATAATAATTGGTCATAAGGGTTTATCTATGATATCCACATGTAACTATAGAGATTAATTTTCCTACCTTATCTTATCATAGATCATTCCTATTTATTGTAGTTTTTTTGTCTTATTTTTCTATTTTCGAGGTTTTATGGGTGTATAATGTTTATCCCACATTACTAGGAGAATTATTTTGGTTCCCTTAGAGATAAGGATACTATAGTGTCAAATCCATTTTTTTGGATTCAAATGGTTTAAAAAACTAAGAATATCTCCCTAGGAACTATGTTGGTGTTTGTGGTCTTGTCTATGACCAGCTAATGGTTGGTGAAAAATTTGGAACACCATGCAACCAAACCATGTATGTTTTCGAGGTGTAGAAAATTTGGGAATTTTCCCAAATTCCCTTGTTGAATTAAAAGGGTTTCACCCCTATTCGCCCCCATTTTTATAGGTCAACACTTAGGATCTCCAAGCTCCGCCCCTATAAATTCTTATCCATCCTTTAGTGTTTTTCAATTAATTACAAGGTATTTCTTCCACTATTTCCCCACTACTCTTCATTCATCCCTCTTTACTATGTTTCCACTTCCCCATGGAACTATAGTTTGCTTTGACAGCTAGGTATTGGATTCAAGATGGTTCCAACCATTGAATTTGGTCACTTATAGATTATTTATGAGGCCTTCTTACTTTATTTGGTGGTATCCATTAAATTAGACACATTTTGTATTGGCTTACACTTCATCAAAGAAGTTGTTTTAATGATTTTTTTTCATTTTGGATTCAATTTGTTTGTGTGTTTCTAAATTAATTTTTTATGAATATAGAACTATATATGATATCCATGTGATTAATTAAGACAATTTCATTATGTTTTGGGGTTGGAATAAAGGGTTTCTATTATAATTCGATGTTTTCATTCTTGAAATGATGTGTTTTCAAATAATAAGTTTTTTTGATATTCTTAGGAGGCTTGTTTAAATGGTTTTAATGTTGTAAATTAAATTATTATTTGTTTTTGGTTTTCAATGATTGAAAACTATGTTTTAAAGAGAGTTGAATTTTAATGTGAGGAGTTTTCCTCAAAATTATTTAAAAATTAGTTCTTGTATGATTTTTAAATGGGGTTTTTAAATTAGTGTGTGGATTAAACCTAGTTTGAAATACCTTAATTTATCTATAAAAATTTATTTAATTTAAATTGTGAGACTGTTGCCTCGTATTGGGTTTAAAATAAGAATTAACATGTTTTAAGGGTATCTTTAAAATGTTTAAAGGGTGTTAGTGATTTAATGGATCCATTATTATTTTTTAAAAGTGTGTTTAATGAAATTTAAAAAATATATCAAAATTATGAGACATGTTTTGGTTTTAACGGTATGTTTGGAACCTTGGTTAAAAAAGGTTAATGTGAATTTCACAACCTAGTTTTCCATAGAATTTTTTATTACTTGTGTGTTGGATGTTTATCACTATGCGATGTTGTTTCTCCCCTTGTGTGGAAATATCATTATTTATTCTATGGGTGCATGTGATATATGTGGTTAGATTCATTTTGATGGTGTTGGGAGTGAGGGATAGTCATTTCTTATGCCTTGTATGTTTATATTGGCTTGTATGTTCTCTATACTAAAATCATTATTGGTCTTGGGAACCTATGTATTAAGTTGGATATATATATATATATATATTACACTTGTCAGTTCATGTGCTGCTAGAGTCCCTTTAGTAATTCTCGGAACTAGGGCTCCAATGTGATATCATCATAAGTATGGTTATGTGGGTTAGTTATATGACTTTTGATTTGGATTTTAGTATAGGCTGTCATCTGTCCTGCAAGTTAAAAATAATTTAAAATATTATATTTTTCTCACACTAGGTATCTAGGGTAAATCCCATGACATAATTGATTTCTTGATTAATTATTGATATAGGGGTATACGATCTAGTGTTTGACTGTATCACTTACCCTTACTTATATTGTTGGGGAATCCATATAATGATTATGTTTTTATATTCCTCGTGATATATGGTACCTAAATTATTATATTTTTACTAATTGTGTTGGATCATTTCCTTTTGAAAATGAGTTCTCAGTGAACTTTAAAAAACTTGTTTGAAATTTTAAGACTCTTTTGTGGGTTTTTAATGTGGATTTCAAAATGGGTATTTTGGTTAACAAAGTCATTAGCTGATTAAATGTTTATAAATTGATTATTTTTATTTAAATAAAACAAATGAGTTATTTTGTGAAATTATAATGGGTCGGTGATTTTAAAATGGATTGGTATCATGGGAATGTTTTCAAAGAATATTTTTTCATTTTTTGAAAACCAATGAAACATTTTAAAAAAGTAGGAATAGGAATAGTTTTTGTTTTTCATAAATTATAATTGAAAAACCAAAAATCTGGTTTATTTTGAAACTATCATTTAAGAATTTTATTGTGAATTGAATTTCTTAGTATCAATGAGTTGTGGTGACTTATTATGATATTTACCTAAAAACAATATATTTTAGGTTCCAGGTTTTTATCAGGATTTAGGTTTTATTATTAATTATATGATTTAGTCAGCTGGGTGGTGGAGAGAAACTACATGTTGCATGGATATGGATTGGATATTGGATTATGTTGGATTATAGTTGTTTTATTTTATGTTAGTGTTATATATATTATTCCTTTAGGTATGTTTTTTATGGATGTTGGTTATATTTATACGAATGGGTTAGATTAGTGTGGTTGGTTATAACCTACATGGAATGTTTATTTATTTGGGTTTTTTATATGCTCATATTCCACTGTCTTCTTATTTATGATATGAGTGAAATCATTTACAAAGGGATTCTTTAGATGTTTAGGAACTAGTTTCCATATAGTGGGGACTATGAAATTCCTTCAATCCTTTTGGAAAATGGACCCATTTGTCATGTTGATGGAGGCCCATATTCATTCGTAATAAAAATGGTATTAGAGATTTTGTTCATTGGTGACATTGTAATATTCATAAGTATCACTTTAATATTTTGGGATGTCCTGGTATAAAAGAGACTAATTTTAATAGAGATTATGTTTTAAGGGTAGGGAGAGACTATCTGCACTTTGTCATCCCGAACCTCAAACTACAAAGAGAATTTTGGTATGAAATTGCGAATTTAAGTATGTTTTTGTCATTTTTGAGGGATTTTGATGCTATTTTATATTGATTTTATCCCATTTGAGTGTGCATGTGTCATTGGGTTATTTATCTTTTATTAGGGTGAAAATGATGTTGAAATTGAGCTACAAAGTTATCTTGTAGAAATTGGGAAACCAAGTGGTGCCTTTGTGGTTGAGTACTCCAACATCATAGTTCATATTTCATGGTTTGGGTATAGTTTACCTACTTGTGTGGTAAAACTATTCATATCCATATTTCTTACCTGGTAAAGATGTTTGAATTCTATTAATTATGGATAACTCCTTAAGAAATTATCACTCATTGGTGGTGGGTTTTAGGATGTTTCAATGTTGTATGTATGTGGTTCTTATGGACCATATTGAATGTTTGTGTTGTTATATGAGTGGTATTGATTTTTAATCCCCGTTTTTAAATAAATTAGGTATTTTTAAAAATTTTATTTTCAAAACATGAATTTAGGAATTATTGGGAAGTGGATATTATCTAGGTTTTTATAAAATATATTATAATGTTTTTATTTACATTGCGTTTCTTTGAAAATTTGAAAGGGGAGAATGAACAAAAATATTGTTTCAAATTATCTTCCATGGTTTTTCCTGAAGTTAATTGGGTTTAAAGAAGAGTTTATAATGTGTTTAAGAATTCAAAATAATGCTTTTTTACCTGATTTTATGGTTTCCTAAAAATGGAATGTGAAATATTTATGATAATTCTATATATTCTTTAGTTTAAATAAAATTAAATTAAAATTTTAATGGATTTTTTTGACATACCTTGTGTGGGAAATGTGTGTTCCACCAAGTTTATTTTTTTTAAAGAGTGGGTCAGATTGGGTTTCAATCATTGTGGATAGTGATTTCAAAATTCCATTGTTTAAGTTAGTAATTTAAAATGAAAAATTCATTTTTTCGGTGTGAATGCTGCATTACTTGCTTGGATGCTTATTGTTTTGGCTCAATTCCTAGCTAATGGTGGAACCATATGGATTATGTTTTGAGGAATGATTTGATTTTTCTCATGTATTTTTTGGTTGTTTTATGTACCCATAATGGTAAAAAAGGTCTCTTTAGTTCCAGTATCTACCAAGTCTCCAAGTGAAGTAATAGATGCGAATCCTTCCTTGTGCTCAAATGTCATTATAAAAATATTGAATCCGATTCTTCCTTTTTCAGTGGCGATCAATGGTCAGTATAAATGGCGTGGTGGTTGTAAGATATTGGGGTGATCCATGATACTCATAGGAAACCAAAATCTTCATTTCTATGAGTTTTTATGAGCTTTCGTATCGATTTTATCTGAGTTTGGTGGGGTTTATGGTGCTTTCTCAACTATGGGAAGGTATGTTTTTCAAGTTCTTCCTGATGGTGTTTATCCATTGGTTCATTACACAGGTCATGAATGTGGACAATGTTATTAAGATTATGATCATTTATCAAGGTGATCAACTAGTGAGGGATTATATAGATCGCTTTCCAGAGTCAGTCAACACTTATTTGAGGCTGGTTATCCATTATATAAATAAAGTTCATTTATTTAAAGGTTATCCTTGCCCAAATTCTTTTGTAGTTAAAATTTCATAAGGAATAGAATATTTTAATGAGTTGGATAATTATTCCAAATGACTTGAAGCTGACCAATATATTAATCTAGTAGTGGGTGATGCCTTATTTCCATATGATGGCAATAAGGGTAACCATGTGGGTGAAGAGTAGAAGTAGGATGATCTATAGCTAAAATATGAGGTTATTTCTCATGGTAACAAAATATCCCCTGTGGGATTCCACTATGCGGATCTAGGGTATTATAATACTTATTATCTTAAGACTCCTAGAGATTTCATCTATTGTGGAAGCATGGTTAATCTTAAAAATATTTTAAAGAATGGTTTTTAGAAGAGGTCTCTGGTTTAAATCTATTGTGAATGGGTCATTTTTTTGGGCCATTCACTTGATGGTTGTAATTTGTGTTGAGCCTTTGGATCTTAGGTCATTTTTTGAAATATTGTAGATTATTCCTTATTGAGATGTTTCTCATTGATGAAATTAAATGTCATTTTACAACATTGTTTTCATTATAAGAATCGTGTGGGTTTGAATGGACTTTTTGTGGACATGGTAGCACAACCTTCATATCAAACACATATGTCCAAGTATTTTTAGGGTGGGTTCCAATGGGATATGTTCATGGAACTAAAAACTTTCAATGGTTCCCTTATTCTAGATGTTTCTTGAATCTTCTTTCCAAAGGTAGGTGATCATTTGGATAGGGATCCAATGATGCTTAGGGACTTACATTGGCCGAGAGGATGGGAGGTGGGGATCATTGTACCCTTCTGGGGGGAATTATTTCCTATCATGGGACTCTTTTATAGATTTAAGACATATTTGGGAATCCTTTATCAAATACCAAATAAATAGGTCAACCTTATATTAATTATCGATCGTTAGCATGCATTTTATTTTTTATCATCTATATATATCTGAGGTTCTTCATCGATGAAGACATATTTATGTATTCTAGGTTCCCCATTGATGGTGCCCTTCAAGGAGTGGATTAGAGATTATAATATCATTTATTATCATTATACTGGTTTTAGTCGACATATTGAGGCACTTTGAAATTTATCATTATCCAACAATACGAGAGATGTTTTTGTGTCAGGATCGGGCCCATGAGATGAGATTCCTATGTATCGTTGTGAAAGGAATCGGAACCCACATAGTTCAGTGCCACCTAATGGGACACATCATACCTTTTAAGTTCATGTGATGAGGACCAAACCATGTAGTTTAACATCCTGAAACATGTAAATCTAGATATAAGGTGCCTAGTAAAAATTTGGTGTAGGAATTATGCTAAAGTAGACCAAAGGACCAATAATGGAGGAAATATCCTAGTTAGGATATGATCCTATTGGTAATGTGACACAAAGAAGATTAGGATTGATTGGGGTGTTGGTTTTGAACCTTAGGGAGGCTTCCAATATATCCCATTTGGAGAAGAATAAAATTCCATGTAGTTTATAAGGTTTTCCTCTAAACATATGGTGGAACATTGAAGGTTTTTCTCATAGGGGTGTGTCCCTTTGAGATAGATATATGTATTTGACTACATACACCCAATAGGAATCCCTTATCAAGGTGAGAGGAAGATCCGTCATAAGGACTCTCTAATGAGACAAATAATTGATCGTGTTGATGTAAAGATCATCATTAACCTATAAGACATCATGGGTCATGCTATGTGTGAAAAAAAAGGAATATAATGATATGTAAAACCATGAAAACTCCTTCATCTGCTGGTGGATGAGGATAGGGTTAATAAAGAGAGAAAGGGATTTTATGTGCTAGTATCCTCTCTTGTTTTCAAGCCCTAGGGTCATGACGTATTCCCATGTTTAGATAAGGATCATAAGAAATTCTAGGGGCTTAGTCAAGGAGAAATTTAATACTCAAAATTTTAGAGAAGATGAGAGGAGGATAAGTCTCTATCCATTATCAAAGGGAAAATAAAGTGGTTCCCCTCACTGTTGGAAATAGGGAGTTCCTTAGAACTACCACCAAGGTTGGGGTCCTCATTACCCCATGAATGTATAATAGAAAAAACTACCAGTATCCCACCTATTAGGAATGATAAATAAAGGACCTCCATTTCCACAAAAATGTATAATCTATAGAATAAAATAATGGTCCCTGTGTTCTATTTTATATGTCTGGTGATGGAGACCCGACGCGCAGAGCAGAGAAACCCGATGAGTTACCCTAACCCTACCTTAGATAATCGATTGTTTGCAGATGTTGTTGCGGGAAGATTGGGCGAAGATCCTGTTCCTCATGTTGATGCGCTCCATGAGGCTCAAGTAAAACCTAAACATTTTTGACATCAAGGTCAGATCGCGATCTCTTTTACCGAGGATGAGGTAACTGCTTTATCTTATGATCTTCTAATGGTTTTAGTTGGTAAATTCCTGAATCATCGACCTTCTTTGAAGTACCTTTGAACGTCATTAGAAGCGATTGGATTTTTGGGTTTCAATATAGGTTTCCTTAATCCCTCACACATTGTGCTTCAGTTAAGCTCAAATGATGATTATTATAGACTTTGGGCAAGAAGATCCTGGTCATTCTGGGGATGTTACATGAAAATACTAAAATGGACTCCTGATTTTGACCCTCATGCTGAATCTCCAGTTGTTCCTCTATGGGTTAACTTTCCCGATCTGACTTTGCACATGTTTAAGCAAGCAGCTCTCTTTCCCATTTCCAGTTTAATTGGTGCTCCTTTGAAACTTGATTCAGCTACAAAATTTATGTCTAGACCCTCTGTTGCTAGGATCTGTATAGAAATAGATGTTTCACAACATTTACCGGATCAAATCTGGATCCAAAGTGGGAGATTTGGTTTTTATCAGGAGGTTGTGTATGAAAGATTGCCAGATTATTGTAAAAAATGCTTTAGGCTTGGACAATCATGTAATAGTTGTGGAAAAGATCTTGTCGACACTAAAAACTATAAAAAAATTTGGGTGGAAAAGGTCACTCAAGGACACCAAGATATGGCTGGATCTTCTGATGTCACTAATAAAGCTACGTACACTATTTTGAATGCTGATTTGAATAATTTGCATACTCAAGAAAATCAAATTTCAGATTATGTGAATGCGGTGATTGAAGCCACTCTCTCTCCCTCTAATTGTGTTGATGGACTGGAAAATATAAACCCTGTTAATGTATTGAAACCTCAGGGAAAAGTTATATTTGTTCCTCCTACTCCGGTTATAGACTCCCATAGTTCTCCTCCTCCTATTGTGGAATTTCCAAGTGAGCAATCTGATGATGAATCTCAAGAGGACCTTGAGAATAAAGAGTGTGACAGTTCTGATGGTAGTGATACCCACCAGGAAAATGAGGATATACCTACACATATGGAAGAAGAATACCTTAGAGAAATGGTAAGGAAAGGAAAAAAATCTATAGTAGATGATGATGGATTCATCACCCCGAATCCTAAGAAGAAGAGGAAACGACGTGACTATGCTCAGACTGAAAGAACTATAGTCACACGATCTCTAGACATTTCAAGAAGAGATGGCTCTACCCCAACCACATTTCAACAGGTAGAGAGAATGAATCATATTGAAGAGTTTGAAAAAAAGAAGGATCCTATTTTTGAGGAGTTTGATTCATCTGAAAAACTTAGGGATGAAGTTCTTATTAAATCGTTTAGAAAAGGGGAGATCTCAAAGGATTCCTATTTAGCTATTAAGTCGGACATTTTTAATGAGAGAATAAAGAAAGAGTTTGAAAAATCCTCTTAATGTATCTTGGATGTTTGTGCCCATATTATTTGATATTTTCTTTACTGCTCAATTGATGGGATTTCCTTCAGTGATCTCTTAGTGATTTTTTCTGAATTCTAATGGATTTTTTCCTCCAAAGAGGTCAGCTACATTTGGATGGAAGTCTGTGCTAAATATGTTCTACCTGCACCTGATTGTATATGATGTCTATCAGAATTTCTGATTAATGATGGTTATGCTCTGTTTGAAGGAAATACACTGCTTCTCCTGATTTCTGTTGTTCTAATTTGCTATATCTATTTTACTGCATCATGTTTTGTTTCATATGCTCTATGGAGGTGCTAGAGGATTGTATGAACATGGAAGATGTTACTCAGTTGTGCTGATTTCTTCTTGTTTTGAAGAAGAGATGTGGGACCTTCAAGGAGGGACACACTCTTTTATGATGATGGCGGGTTTTGATGAGATGATGAAGATCCTGATAACTTTATCTCATAGACAGGATGTAGTGCTTTTCCACTCAAATGTTGACCATCCTCATGAAGTTTTAGACTTGGAGAAAGTGAAGGCTGGATCTGGATAATCAACCCAATGTTTGAAGGAAGGCTCTACTACTTCTCTGGTGACCACATGTGCTTCAAATATTGATTTTGGTTTTATTGTCTTTTTTTACTTTTTATCCCTTTAACTTCCTACTGGTGTAAGCTATTTACACCTCGAGATTGTATTGTAACCTTTTTTTTAATAAATTCCTTTGGGGACATAAATTGGGAAACCAATTCATGTCACCACCTTCTTAAAAAAATATATGTCTGGTGGATTTAGGTAGGACTTGACTTGGTCCTGCTAAGAAGAGTTATCCAAAGGAAGAGGTTACCTACCATTGGTGGCATTAAATAGGGGTCTAATATAAGGATCTCATAGGTGAGACTTGGGAGGATATGAGGTGGCTCTTGCAGGTGAGGTATGGTTGAGTTAAAGAGGTCTCATATATGGTAAGCCTAGGTGAGATAAAGGTTCTTTTCACAAGATAAAAATGGGTGAAATGGACAATACTTTGATTGATGGAAAACCCTGGAAACAAAACTTGGGAGAGGACATGCACTAGGTTCTAAGGGTCTCCTAATGTTTCTTTGGATGATTGAAACTCATGTTTTGGGCTCAAGAATGTGACTTATACTTAGTTCACTTGGACCAGGGAAGTGGTTCACGTAGGTGTTATATGTTTGAACCACTAGAGAAATCAAATCTCATTATCCTCTTTAATTTCACATTCTTTTGATCCCTGAAGATCTAGATAATTTTTTTTTGAGATCCTAAAAAAAGTACCAGCATGAGAAGAGCTTTGAGTCATCTTCTGGTCTTTTAGTCATTTCCAACGAGGAGCCCAAGGGTCCTATTCATAGGAATTTTAGTGACCTTTGGTAAATGAGGTGTCTTGATAAGGTGTATTATGATGGGGTTTTCATAGGTGTAATATGTTAAAGTCTCCTAGGCATACCTATTTGGGTCCTACATGATGGCACTTACATGCAATCTAGGCCTATGTGGGGACACTTGGTGCACAATATGGACCAGCACGGTGACACTAGTTGGACCTTGCGTGGTATTACCTAGGTGAAACATTCATACTTTAAATCTTTCACTCCTATTTTTTTGAGATATTTACCTTTGAAACTTATCATTCACATGTGATGAAAATAAGTTTCAAAAAAATTAAACACCCCTTCGGATTGGATCCAATCATTAGAATAGGGTCTTATCTTGAGGATGAGAAAAATGGGCATTGATGGATCCTTCATTCACAGGACTTCATGTGTTATTGTATCTTTATTCTTAGGATATGATCATTAAAACATGAGTACTACACAAGGGATAAGTAAAATTGAAATCCATGTTGGTATGTTGTGTAGGTATGTCATGTACTTATGTCATGCAGGTATGTCACATAGATGGATAATGTGAGTCGGCTGCGCATGCGTCCTTGCATATGTAAATATCCTTGAATATTCATGTGATTATTCCTCTCACATTTTCACTTTTGATATCAACATGTTAGACATCAAGTTATTCTAGTCAATCCACTAAATATCCATTCAAATAGGCGTGATATGCCCTCATCTGTATGACGCATTCACCTTCTTGAGTGCCCTGTGCAAGATCTCTTACGTAAGTGACCTACTCGAGGTCTCTTATGTGAGTGAACAATGTTAGGTCACTTAGATGAGTTACCTACATGAGATCACTCAATTTTAAAATTTATATATTTCCAATTTTTTTCATAACCAAGACTCTAACTCTAATGAAAATATTTTTATTTCCTTGAAGATTCCCAATGGCCACTCTGGAGGTTAGAGTTTCTGATATACAAGCTAGTCAATGTACCAAAGAGATGTTGGATGTTTTGGGAAATATTATTTTGATGCATGTGAAACTAATCTCTTATACATGGTGAATCATTTAAATAAGTATCATTGCGAATAACTTTAGAGTAATTATCAACCACTTTATAACCATAAGACCCTGAATGAAATACTCATCCCAAAGCTAAATAATTACTTTATTCTATCATGGTTCTAAGAACAAAAAATCTTTTACACATCCATAATCTCATCTAGGAGAATTTATCTCAATGATGAAACAATACCCATAGCCCATGTCAAGCATCACAGAACAAGTTCCCTTTATTTAATTCCACATACCCTTGAGTTGAAGCTGCTCTATTAACTACATATCTTTCATGCTTATATGAAAGGCCAATGGAAAGAATGGAAGGAAGACTAATACCTCCACCCAAGAGGGGGTGTCAAAAAAGAGTTGAGGTGGGCATACTAGATGCCCCCAACTTGTGTAAATTGTTTGATAGAGCTAAAGTAATTTTGCATTTATGAGGTTTTCTGGGTGGCCCAAATGTACGCATAAATAAATCCAGATGTTATCCCTGAGCTACTAAGTTGATGGATTCCATAGATGAATACTTTTTGTCTGAAATATGGAGAATTTTTCATTAGTATATGGGATGTTTATAAGTTCTCTAGAGCTCCTATCCTTGGAGAGATGTATGCTTATTTCATCCTGCTAAAATCCACAATTGGATGGTATTGAAAGGATTCTTGTTTTTGTTCATGAGTTATTGAATATATCTTGATACATTAAGAATGAAGACCCTATCCTAAAAGGGTATTTCCATTCGATGTCATAAATGAACACTTTTATAGAGCCCATGTGAGAGGGTCCAACATGAAAAATATCCCATGGGATATTCTATAATGGAAAAACATGAATTATTGGTAAATTATGTCTCATATTGGAACAAGGCCAATAAAATTGATTGAGGTATGAAATCAAGTATGATTTACCCTCCAAGAAACATCTTACAATATTTTTAGTGACGTGGTTAAGCATCTACATGATATCATTTCACATGTGACATTTGGCATGGTGTTCAAGTTAACAAGGTGGAGGAAAATAGGGCTGGAATATCCCATCATGGTGAGGCTTCATCGATGCTTACTACCTGTGTATGTTGAAAAGGTCACTTTTATAATTTAAGGACCATTCTAGGTGTTATGCGGATGTGTTTCAACGCACATTAGTAGTTATTCCATAATTAGTGAAATCAATGTTCTGAGAGTCTAGTTTTGACCATTTCTTCATGATTTTTTAGAAATTCGTCACTTATATATGAATTATGGTGAATCTTTGAAGAAACCAAGATATGGAAATAATTCAAATTCTTTCCTTAAGGGGATCCGCCCACTAGGATGTTCACTCATGATAGAAAATATAATGATGAAGTGATATCATACATGATTCTTTTTTCAGGATGGTGTGTTAGTATAGCAAATTGATGTTGAGGTTAACTATAAAGCCTATGATCCTTATAGATTTTCACATCGATTTAATTGCTTGTAGTAACCAACTATGTCTCCTCCCATGAATTTCCATTTGGAGAAGCACCAAATGGTGGCCTACAAATACTATTTTATCATGGTTTTGGAGGTAACTCAAGTGGTAATTAAACTACCTAAAATGAGTGGATCTACTAGGTTGACCTCCTGGTATGCCGAAGCATGGATTTCATCATATTTTCATGGAGAATTAACAATGATCATACCTCGAGTCAAAGAAATAATTACTATTGTGTGGGGGAAGAATGGTAGAAAGGCCCCACCCTCTTTGGAGGATGGAAGTGGTGAGGCCCTAGGCTCTCCCAAGTGACCCCATTCATGGTTTAGTCCACCAGTAAAGATCAAATGGGATTTTCCATTTGAGGTTGAGCTTTGTCAGTCTAGATGATATCGAAAAGTGGAGACCCTATCTCTAGTTTCCCATCATTTACCATAAAGGAGAAATATAGAAATCTATTTAAATTGAGGAGTGAAAGGTTTTATTTATAGAAGTACATAATAAACTTTTCTATTGTGTGACTGAAGGTAGATCAATTTTGGTAGAATAGGACTTCAGATGATAAGGATGCGTGGTCACTCCATTATTTTGGATTAAATATTCCAAAGACTGTGGGTGTTCATGCCCCACCCAAAATCCAATTTTATTGTAACTCTATTGGGGCGGGAATACACATCCCAAAGTTGGAGATACTTATTTATGCCATCAATAATCAAATCCTTGCTATAAGGATAATGGATGATATAATGGATCAAGGTGCTGCTAAAGGGGATGATGAACCATTCACTGATGAATGGGATGACTTCATCAATCCTCAAGAGGTACATTTTACCTTCTTATATTTCCTCTTTTTTTTCTATTTTATTTATTTTGAACAAAATACTGTTACTGAGGAAAGGTTGACCTTGAATTATAACAGGTAGATGGAGAATATTCAAAGATCCCATCACAAAAATATGCCCTGACAGTAACCCATATTAGTGCTGAGGGATCAAATCCAAAATTAGGGGATCTATATTTAAGACAAAGGATGATGGAAGAGGAGATTACAAGATAGTCTTCTTGATATCCACCTCTAGTACCGGTATTTGGGGAGGAAAGTTCTATCCTTCCTCCATCAGAGGTCAAGGGATGGTGAGAAATAAATTCCCAAGACAAGTGCATTATTAGTCAAGGTAAAATTTCATGACATCATTTGTTCTTGATTCATCAAGAATAAATTTATGATCATGCATGCAGGTTATAGGTTCCAGCCCCTTTCCCTCTATAATGGGGCTTAAAGATGACCATTTGAGAACTCAAGAGAACATTACAAATATGGCATAAATTTATGTTGTTGAGTCTTTACCTTCAACAGAAGAATCAAAGTATGAGACCACATTAATTCCTATCACTATAGAGAGGTAAGATAATCCAAGTAATGTGAAATTCACACCACATGGTGTCATTTACCAATCAATGACTCCCCTTCCTTGTGATAATCTAATCTACACATATACCAGTGTAACTTTTGATCCCCATCATCGATCCTATCACCACTCTAGAGGGGGTTGGCATGAATCCCATGCCATATAATGAAGGTGATGGGGATAATACTAATTTGGTGGGGCCTAAAAGGGTTATTACCACTGAATGGATAGTGGATGTTGCTGATGTGAGAGAAAATTTGGGTCCTAATCCCTACATATTGGATATCATTAATGGTTAGGATTATTTGAGATTTAAAATACTATATAATGATATAATGGAATAACTTTATCTAGATCTTGAGATTCCTAGATCCCTGGAGGATTTTTGGGACTTTTATAAGGATTTGGATAGATATAAGTTTCTCTATTAAGTGTTTCCCCCACAGATGACCATATGATGTCCAATGTATTAAATCAATGATCCTTACTAGGCCGGATTTATCCATCGAAAATGTTTCTAAGGCGATCCATGATGAGGGAATTGAGGTCCATCCTGCCCCTATTACTGGGAGAACAAAAATAGAGGGTCCCAAAGTGGAAGATTCTTGAGAGACTTCCATCCTATGCCGTGAGAAAACTTAGGATAATGTTCCATAGATGGAAATCCTGGTTCAAACCACTGAGGTTGGGGATGATATGGATGAATAAAACTAATAAAAAAATATATAAATGGGTTAGAGACATCAACTGATTTGATCCCCATTTTACTTTACCCTTGAAAAATTATAATGTATATGAAAAATTTAATTTTCACTTCATCAATGTTAGTTACAGTGGATAAAATTGAAAGGGATACCTCTTCCCCAACTAAACAGACTATAAAAGGTGAGGGTGATTCCACTATAGGAACGACGCATAAATTCAGTTCCACAAGAAAACTAATTTTATAGTAAAACTCTCTTATATATAATAGCTCCATGGAAATCCAAGAAGCTCATGGTACTTTCTAGGCATGTTTCCGGATCATATAGAAGGAAAACTCAGAGTTAGTATTAAGGACATCCATATAAAATCTACCTTCAAAACTCTATAAAATCTAGAGTATGTTTAGAATGTTATGGTATTGTTAATTTTACTACCGCACGATCGACCTTTCTATGAATAATATCATTCATTGATGGGAGAAAGAGAAAGATTTACAAAAATTCCTTATCAAAGTAAAAAATGATAACCAACACTGATGATCTCCAAGATACATTATCCTTGGAGGATCTCATCCATTCCATGAAATTGGTGGAGTGAAAAAATGGATTTAGGAGAAATGAAAACAAATATTGTGCCTCCAATAAGAGATGGATAATACAATAGGGGAGATCAAACGACTTCATCATTTGTTGGATGGGGTTCAAGATGAGGGGAAGAATTCCATTGTGATTGTGGAGAAGGAAATCTTCCTAGATGAGGTGGATGAAGCCACCCAGCTATATGAGCGAAAATAAGATGATGATGTCATTCGATAGAAACTTCAAAAACACAAGAATTATGTTTACGGTCTTTTGAAAAACAAGGCAGAGAGAATGTAATTTGTGGATGTTCCAATGATTTTTTCTATATGAATGATTTTTTTGTTTCCAACATCTGTGTCTTTATCCATATTTTAATCTATAATTATACAATAACATTGAATCTAGTTTATTTATCTAAATGTACTCTGGTAAATTCATTTCAATCACAGTGATGGGAATGGGAGGCTGATCTATTTTTTTTGTTTAGGTCTGTTGACCTAGATACTGTAGTTTGACTGTTTCTTGATTCATATGATAGACCATAATTTTTTTCTTTTCTTTCATTTCCTCAATTTTTTATTAATTAATATATGAAAAGACTCTTTGGGTTAAAATTGAATTTTTCTTAGGCTTCCCTTTTCGGGTTTTTAATTAAAGAAGATTTATGACTTTTTCATTTCATTGCTCAATTTTATTATCTAAACAATACAGTGTGAACATCTAGTCATATAAACATAGAATCTCTCGCTAGGATTCCTTTTTTAGGTTTTAAACCTAGAAAGTAATATGTATCTTTATTTGGCCTATTTTGTGTCTTGTATGCCAGAGTAATGTAATTTATGTTTGAGGACAAATTGATTTTACCATGAGTTATGGGATGGAAACCCAAGCCGTGCTTCCTAGTCAATAATGTCCTAAAGTTATTCTGATACAAAAAGTAGTATCTCAAGTAAAAAATTGTGATTTATAGATCTGAAACATGATAAAAGACAAGTATACAGGGAATGACCATGTATCATGTTTAAAAAGTAGTTCTTTGCATGATATTATTGGGGATTAAATAGATAAAATAGGTTTAACCTGACGATGAAAGTGTTTCTGGTTGACATGTATCTTCATGCTGACTTACTGAAATTCAATATGGGGAATTTAAATTCATATGAAAACAAAGTTGACCTCATGAATTATACATTCTATCAGCAATGGCTCGAGAGTTTGTGAGGATCTATATTTCTCAATACCATGGAAGGTTGATTATGAAAGGAAGATGTTTTTGAATAGAGGACTACATAAATTTAGGATATAGTAAAAGTTAGTCTAAGAATGTAGGATATAGGAATCACTACATGTATTTATGGAATGTGTATCAAGTGACATGTAGTTCTTTTGGGTGATGTAGTGGATGATTGACACAAGGAGAAAAGGATCCTTCCTGAAGAGGGTTGAATCATTATTTAGTTTAATTTATTTTGAAACTAGGATGTAAATAATGAAGTTTAATGTATTAAGAAAAGGTCAATGGGGGATAAAATTTATGTTTGTTTATATCTTACTAAAATATTAGTTATTTTCCCTTTCATGGTGACCTGACTGAGAATGTCCCACCATCTTCAGGCATGAAGAGGGAAGGTTTTAAGTTATATTCTAGGGAATTAAAAAACTGGAAAAGTGGTATGGGTAAAGAATTCAATGAATAACTATGGGACATGTTCAAAAAGTGGTTTCCAATAAAAATTTTATGGGTCTTACATAGATAGAATAGGTTTCTCTAGAGAAAAAATGTGCCTCTGGTTGACATGCCTTTTGGGGGTAACTTATGCAGAGCGAAACTGAGGTATATTATACATTGTAAAAACAATGGTTTCTTAATGAATCATATATTCCATCACCGATGGAAAAATAAAGAATATGGATATTAGGATTCCCCAAAACACAAAGTTTGATTTGTGTAGGGAAGGTTCTGGATAATGGTGAAATATTTCATTTAAAAATAACCCATGAATGGGAAGAACTATTTCCCACATGACCCTAACCCATATATAGGGAAGGGGAATTTTTTTGGAACTGGCCCCAATAAATACTATCATAGAATCCATATGTATATCACTAGGGATAGAATCAATCCACACATATTTCTTGGAAATATTCCCTATATAAGTCAAATTATTATGTGGGTAAGTGGATTTATTTTTGAATATAGGCTCACAATCTGGGTAAGAACCCATACCAGACCCTCCTTTGAAGATCTAGAAATCACATAGAAGTGTGGTATTAAATTTTATTATAATATGGTTGGACCAAGATATAGGATATGGGTGTCACTATGTATCTCATAGAAGTGATAATCAAGCCACATGTAGTTCTTGGGGTAGTCCTCTTGGGTGAGGGCCATAGAAACACATGATTTTACATCATGAAAGAGACATCAACCATGAAGTTTAATGTCATGTAGTAAATAAATTTGGTGATATTTTTAAAGTATTTCATATTGAAACATGTTAAACCTAACACAAATTGATATACCTTGATCATACTGGAAATCCATTAGAAAAAATTCTAACCTCATCTGAGATATGATTCATGTGGGAAAAAAGGATTTGTAACGGTTTATTTCACCATAATGACTCAATTAAAATAATGGGTAGGGAAAATTATATCTTATGGTGGTTAGAACAGGATGTAGGATATAAGAATCACTACATATCTCATTATAATAAGAATCAAACAGTATGTATTTCAAGGAAACTATACAATTAAACATCATATGTAAAGGAATAATGTTACCCAATGTGAAAAAGAAGGAATGCAGCCCCATTAACACTATCCAAATGTTTGGGGAATCATATTATGAGGTAAATCCTATTCTTGGTATGCAGGGTAAGACTACATTTTAATGTCATGTGCTGACGAGGTTGTTATATAGTTTAATATCTTGTGACTTGAATGATATGGGTCTTATATTTTTAAGTTATAAGGCTTGCATCATACATCATGGTAATAGTGAGTGGTATAAAAATTACTATTCAAAGATGTTTTGAAATACCATAGATGAAAAAAGGAAATTATAAACCACAATATTAGGGGTTATAAAATTAGGAAAAGTGTTATTTGACAAGAATGTAAGGAATGACCATATACCACATTCAAAAATCAGTTTACAACATGATGTTATTGAGGATTATTTCAATAGATGTGGTTTCTATTGAGTATGGATGTTCCTCTAGTTGAAAGACATTATGGGGGTGAATTATAAAAATTCAAACTGGGGTGTATAAATTCATAGTGAAAGAAAATGTGTCCTTAAGAATAAGACATTATATCACCAATGGTCAAGGAGAGTTTATGTAGATCCAAATTTTCCTAGGACAAGGAGTATGATGTTTGGAAGGATGTGTCTGACCACGAAAGAAGCATTTGGACTGATGCTATCTATGGAATTTGAATTACCATACATAGATCATTTTTTATAAACAAGAGAGGGGTGATTGTAATTACTTCAAGGTTGTTCCCTAGATATAAGGTCTAAGAATAACTACGTATCCCATTGAGACGAGAATCATGCCACACATAGTTCTAGGATAGAGGTGTGGTGGGAGCACAGAACTAAGGATTATGATCTATCCAAGCATGGAACAAAATTTTATCTAGTTTTACATCATGTAACAAGGATGTGTGCCATGGAATTTTAAATCATGCGGTAAATAAGTTGTCGTATAGTTTATCATCTTCTGATAATGATGTTAGGACATGTAGTTTAAACAATTATTATTAGGATTATGGTGTCATGAAATTTTAGGTATTAGTACCAAGACCATATGTTATTCATTTTATGTTCATATAATGAAGACCATCTAGTGTGCATTTTATGGTCTTGTATATAGGGCCATATTTTGTGCAATTTATCATCATGTGATGAGGAAATTATATGTGGATTTATCATATAATAAATTTATTGATAAATATTAAATTCTTAGGGGTCGCAACAAGATACCTATCCATTAAAATCATGGAATAATCTCCATTAGAGTAGACCTTATGTTTGGATTAGGTCCTTCCCACTTTGGATCAAACATTGGAGTTTTCTTTCCTTGTATCACGAGAGTCTTGAGGACTAGTACTAGATCTCCTTAGAGGAACATGAAAAGGAATATTTTCTTATTAAAATCACATGATATCTGATTTTGGTGGACTTTAAAGGGATTCAAATTATGTTGTCTTTTCTCATTAATTCACTCAAATTCATCTAGCCATTTTTGGGATTGATAATTTGTGGATTTTTGATTGCAGATGACAACATGAAGTGATTGAAATTGAAAATAAATGGGAAAAAATGATTCTATCCCATATACCAGAAAATAGGGGGTCACCTGCATGGCAGTGCAGGTTGTAGTATGGTAGGCCCATAGGGAATGCAAGAGAGTGTTAGGCTAAGAATTTTTATCTTTATCCACCATATTTGAGAGTATTTTTGGCATGGTATTTCTGAATGACTCTACCAATCCATTATCCATGGCATGATAGTGAGAAAATTCTTTGGATTTGATATTATACTCTTGATATTGCTTCTCCAACTTAAAACAATAGAAATTGGTTCCATTTTCTGTCATTATCGTATGAGTTACCCTAAGTGTAGTGGTGATATTGTCTTTCCCAAAGCTATAAATGAATTTGGTCCTATCTTATTTTAGAGGTATTTATTCAAATAATTTATAAAATAAGTTGGTAATAGTAAGGATTTATTTAAATTTATTAGACATAGTCAGAAGATACAGTTCTACAACATCCATCCCCCATACAAAAAATAGTCATGAGTACTTGGCTATGTGCAACAACTCTGGGGGTCTATGGATGAAGTAGGCATGCACATGGAAGGAATGAAACATTTTTGTGATTTTTTTGAAATCCTTTCTCATTGAAGGCATGTTGTATCGAAGACATTTGATTCGATACCAAAGCTTGAACCCTATATTGTGGGACCCTTAGGCACCTATATTCACTTCTTTCATGATGGATACAATATCTTCTTCGTCAATTCACCTAAGAAGGACTCCATAAAATCACTATTTATAGAGGATTTTTGGTGATTTGGACCATACATAATAGTGAAGTCGATCGCTCATCTTCTTCTATGATCTTCTTTCTTTTTCCAATGATATAACTCCTTATCGAAGGTAGTTTACAATGAGAATTATCCAACTGGTGTTAGGACCATCTGATTCAAGGATGGAATTACCCTCATTGATTTATTCTATGCTTACACGAGAAAGATTCAAAACCATTCAGTAAGGAGTTATGATAATGAGTGTTTCAACCCAATATGGATCCAATAAATCCATAGCTGCATTTACCAATGAATCTTCCTTGTAATTCTATGATCACGGGACATGAGTCAATATGGTCTCTAAGGGGAATTCTACCATTAGTCCTTGTACGTAGTCTATAAGGATAATTATCTGCTCTATTTTGATAGCATAATCATCAATAATATTCTTGATTACCAACTATGAAACAAATTTAAACTCTAAGTGGTTCATTTGGCATCCTGCCTTTTTAATACATAACTTTTCGTTACATTTTACATACATATGATCTTTAAAGTCTAGTGTCTTGGAAATCAGGAACATAATACATGAAAATGACATAAAAATTCTTCTAACCCACTTGTAAGGCTTAATCATAGGTTCATCCTATGTAAATTTACGACATCTCATATCATGGAGGTAGACATCAATGGAAAGGGTGAGCAGAAGGCCCAGTAAGGGTAAACAAGGGATTCAATGTACTTGTGATATCAATAAGAAATTGAATAAAAACATGAAGACATTAGCAATGGAAGAATATGAATATCATAAAGAATATAACTTGGAACATAACTTGAATAGTTGGCTACAACATTTCATTTTGACATTCATGAACATGTCACCAAGGTCCATCCCCATGGTGTCATAAAAATTACCAAGGTTATTCACCAAGGTATCGTGAAACTTGTCATATCTAGAGATTAAATATTTACCCAATTCATTGGAGTGATATCATGGAACACCCTTAATATGTATTTACTTACATGTGAGACACGTAGATCATAATCAAACATTTCATAAATAACTGAAATGGAATCAAAGAAATGGGTTTCATGTCAAAATCATGACATTTAAAAAGAGCTTAAAAATAAGATCATTATAATATTTATAACCCATGGTAAGGGAGTGAGGGTTATATATATGTCAATTACATAATCAAATATATCATATTTATATATTTATGAACACCCATAGAAATGAAATAGGTCTGGGTATTCACATAAATAAAACAAGATAATTTCTTGAGAGAAAGAGATAGAAATTTTGCGATGAAATTTCTGTAGCATAACGACTATATAACATGGCTTTAGAAAATAATAAAAAGAGAGGATACAGGAGTAACCCACTCATAAATAAATTATAATATAGTATAAATACATAATAAAATGGATATAAGAACATGGTATGGAAATTTTAATGACATACCACATGAAAAAGAAACATGAAAGAAAAGAGAAGATGCAATTTCTTTTACGAAAAATCCAGTAGCCTAACAGCGTCACTTAAAAATTCAGAAAATAAATTGATGAGAGCGGAAAGGGTCTATAATAAATTAGACATGAAATGGACAGAAATAAGAACATATAAGGACATACCCTCAACATAAATATATGGAAATTAGAAGGCACAACATAAAGGAAGTTGTGGCTTAAAAGAGGAGGGTGAAATGATCCCTTACCTTGAAGAGTGACTTCGAAAGATTGAAGGTCGGGACCTTGGGAGGCTAGAGGGCACCTTGGGAGGACTCCTTGGGAAGTAAAGAGACCATAACTTCGTTGGGGATGATTTGGAAATGAAATGAATGAGGGAAAGACTTGGTATTTATAAAATAAGTGAGGGGACAAAGCATCGATTGCCAAGGGACACCTCATCGGTGGTATTGGAAAAACCATGGACTTTCCCATGGTTTTCCCATGGTATTGGCCATTTGGGACACCTCATACCTTATCTTACTATTCACATGTCTACCAGAATTATTGCATAATTATTACATCCTTAATGATGTCATTAACCACCCGAAACTTAAAAACTGTATTTTCACTATTCACTGAAAGTTCAACTTTCTCAAAAAAATCCCAAAATTTCACCTTAACAAAATATCGATACTCTAATTTCAAAAATGAACTCCATTTTATGGAAATAATTTTCTATATATTTTTAATTTATGTTTTAAATAAAAACACTATTCTCTGAAAATTCAACTATTTTAGAAAAATCCCAAAAATTCACCCTAACCAAATATCGATGCTCTGATTTCAAAATTAACTCCATTTTATGAAAATAATTTTCTAAATATTTTTAATTTAACTTTTAAATAAAAAAACTATTCACCTGAAAATACTAATACTTAACCAATAATTTCTGAAACATTTATTTACCTATTTTATTGAATCACATTACTTAATCAGGGTGCCTAGATTATATTAATTCATTCTTAAGTGAGGTTACTTAATCCATTTGATCACATTACCAATCATAAGAGTAAAATAACTATTCATAATTTACTATTCATCAAAAATTATGTTGATCTTATTAGACTATAAATTTCTTACTGAACATAACTGTAGCAGACCATTTTTTTAAAATCATTACACATTATTAATTATTTAAGGTTTACATAAATATTTTTAAAAATATCATTTTTCTAAAATTCATCAATAATATGCATACTATATTTATCCGGACATTTGAAAATTCACAAACTTCACCATAAGAAGACATCATGATTTTTATTTAAATCAAAGGATTACACAAGGAAGTTATGGTCTCATTACATAGCCCCTTATAACACCAGCATATGACCTAAGAGTAAGGTGTGCTAGGGTGATAGAATCTTGGGGCAGCTCGACCAATATTGCCCGAGTAGTGATTTCTATCAGCTTGAACTTCTCGTGAAAGAGATTTCGTTCTAGTTTCAGATAATGAATTTCAGCTTGGGTTTGGTCCAGAGCAAAGCCCAATGGTGCTACCTCTTTCCCAAGTTCCATCAGATGGGATTCGATAGGCCCGAGACTACTGGATGGGGCCATCGAATCTTCTTTCTGTATTAATTAATAAAGATCACTTGTATTTATAGACAATAATCATAACATTTAGTTTCCAACAATCATATTGTCTAACAGTTATATAACAGTCGAAACCCAATGGTATTGTTTTAATTATACTCATTTTATTAAATGAAATAGTTTTGTTGAGTATAAAATAAAATAACACACAAAGTTAGGAAACAAAATTTATTCAAAATTTAGGGTCGCTAAATTCTTCCCCCCTTAAGAAATTGCATCCTCACAATTTTAAAATTGGGCTTGAAAATTTCGTTGAAAGTCCCACATCGGAAAAAGTGTCAGTAAAACTATTACTCTAAAAGAAAGAAAGGGAAGTACAAAGGTCACCTGAGTTAAACCATACTAGGATTCCATGTAGGAAAACATGGATATAGAAGAGAAAACAAAGGGTCAAGTTCTGATGGAGAGTGATAGAAAAAATTATTAGGATAAAATTAACCACAAGAAGATTACAAAATTAAGATGTGTTAAATGGTCTTTGATTACCCAGTAGGAAACATAAACCAACAATGTTTTTTGTTTTACATTCCTTTTCATAATTTTAAGGAATTCATTTACTACATAGAATAAAAACATATGGAAATATACTTTCCTTCAAGTAGAGTTTCATCCCTTAATAATTTTCCACCAAGTCTAATATTTTCTCCAAATAATGATCACTCAAAAATATTTGGTCTCATCCAAAGAAAAAGAATAATCTTCTAGAGAATCACATAATCCACAAAATAATAACTATATTTTCCCTTGTCTTTAGTCATAAACTAAAACTAAAAAGGTTAGTACGAGATCATATAATCCCCAAAAAGGATAATCCTTTATAAAAACAAATATAAATATTAGTCTCCAAAATTCAACAAAAGTACCCAAAGTTTTAGAAATACCATTCAATACACAATCATCCTTAAAATTATTCAGAATAATCCAAACTAAGATTGGAACCCAAAACTCAGAAGGATTTAATCACAGAGTCTTCCCCAATAAATCTTAACATTTATCTCTGAATAAAATCGAATACTATTAAAGTCTCATTATAAAGTGCAATTAACCTATTTAGATATTATCTATGCTAGGTTCAACATTTTCAAAAAATAACCCAAATCACCATATTTCCACAATAAATACATAAATTCTTACAAAAAAAATCAACCATTCCTCCTCAATTTAAACCTGTAGTATTTTATTTTCCTTAGGCATATAGTACTCCAAAAGAGAAAACGTTTTCCAAAATAACCTTTATCGTTAAATCACCATATCATTTTCCTATCCAAAGGATATCCATTTGATAAAACATAAGTTTCCAAAATCAACTTATTCTTGATCCATAAAAATAGCAGGTGCATTAGTCAGTCCGAAGGGCATAACAACAAACTCATAATGCCCATATCTGGATTGGAAGGTAGTTTTTTGGAATATCATCATTCTTCACCCTCAATTGATGATAAACAGAATGCAGATCAATCTTAGAGAAGAATTTAGTCCCATGAATTTGGTCAAATAAGTCATCAATTCTTGGAAGAGTGTATTTTTTCTTCACTATGGTTCCATTCATTTCTCTATAATCAATTCATAGCTGCATCGATCCATCCTTCTTCTTCATAAAGAAGAATGGTGCTCCCCAAGGAGATACACTTGGTCGGATAAACCCATTATCCAAAAGATATTAGAGTTGTTTCTTTAATTCCTCTAGCTCCATATTTTCCATCTTATAGGGGGTCTTTGACATCGGATGATATCCAGGTATGAGATCAATGGAGAACTCTACCTCTCTTTCTAGGGGAGGTCCGGGTAACTCCTCATGAAATACGTCAACGTATTACTAGAAGATGGGGACATTTTCTAAAAGAATAAATCCTTCGTGAGAAACATATTTCATTTACGAATCTTTTAACTAAAAAGGATTTTATGTCTTAAAACTTCATGCTTAGACAATTACATTTTTCTATAATTCCTTCATAATGATTCATAAAAAGATTGTGATTAATGAAACATATCGCCCAGAAGTGTCGTAACCAAGAGTGCATCAAGGCCCGTTGTCATGTACCAGTTCCCGTTCGAGTCTATCTTAATGCGGTGTTTTCAGGTTTTACCCCTATGTACATCTATGCAAGAGCCACCTCTACCTGATCGTATCCAGACATGGATGTATCTTCTTGATAAACCTCTTACTCAATACTCACCAAAATACCAGGAATATTTCCTATATTTAAACTTTTCTATAGGGTTATTCATAAAGTTTTCGTATCCTAATTTCTATAAATAACTAAACTATCCTTTGATACCAACTATGACATCCTGCCTTTTTAATACATAACTTTTCATTACATTTTACATACATACGATCTTTAAAGTCTAGTGTCTTGGAAATCAGGAACATAATACATGAAAAAAACATAAACATTCTTCTAAACCACTTATAAGGCTTCATCATAGGTTCATCCTATGTACAGTTACTGCATATCATATCTTGGAGACAGACATCAAAGGAAAGGGTGAGCAGAAGGCCCAATAATGGTAAACAAGGGAGTCAACGTAATTGTGATATCAATAAGAACTTGAATAAAAACAGGAAGAAATGAGAAATGGAAGAATAAGAATATCATAAAGAAAATAACATGGAACATAACTTGAATATGTTGATACAACATTTCATTTAGACATTCATGAACATATCACCAAGTTCCATCCCCAAGGTGTCATAAAAATTACCAATGTTATTCACCAAGGTATCGTGAAAGTTGTCATCTCTAGAGATTAAATATTTACCCAATGCATTGGAGAACTATCATGGTGCACCATTAGTATGTCTTTAATTAATTGTGAGCCACATAGATAATAATCAAACATTTCATAAATAACCCAAATGGAATCAAAGGAATGGGTTTCATGTCAAAATCGTAACGTTTAAAAAGAGCATAAAAATGAGATCATTATAAAATTTATAACTGTAACACCCCGAGATTTTATGAAAAATATTCTTTTTAATTTCATTAATGTCTTGTGTTATACGCTACACCAAAAGGAGCTTTCACAACACACATCTCTGACCTGGCTTGAATTACACGCAATCGCGACCTTCCACGATAGCGTGTGTTGTACACAACACCAAGTTTCGCTAAACAACGATATGCTATTAAGATATTATTAAAACTAGCCGTTATGAATAGTAATAACCACTTTTTGAAATTTTGTAAATTTTATTTTTCAAAATGGACTTCATTTATGGATTCGGAGTATCGAATTTAGCCTAAGGTGAAATTTTGGTACTTTTTGGATAACTTTCATATTCTGATGAATAGTGAAAATTACTAAATTTTAATTAAAAACAACTTTTTTAATCGAAATAATTAATAGTGATAAATTATTAATTTGAGTGGTTTTAAAGTATATTTAGAATATATTTTTACAATTTAATACAATGTTGGACATTGGATGTAATTTCACATTTAAACCAGTTATAAACAAATGTCAATCTTTTGATAGTTATTATCTCTTAAAAACACGCTATTTGTTGTGACAGCGGAAGTTAATTATAAAATTAATTAATGTAACTTATATGTTGGGAATTTTGTAAAATAGAAATCATTTTTGAATTCGGAATATCAATTATAGCCTAGGGTGAAATTTTGGTACTTTTCTGAAAACTTTCAATTTTTGATGAATAGTGAAACCACTAAGTGGTAGTTAAAAAAACTGAATTGTTCATAAAACTTAATTTTACCGCTTCTATGAGTGGAATTTCGAAAATCCGAGAGACACGGTTAATATCAAAGACTAAAATGCGGTTCAATGAGATGAAAATAATTTTTGGTGAATAGTAACTTTTTAGTTTTATTTACCACGGTTAAAAGTAAATAGGGTAATTAAGGGTATAAATGATATTATTATTTCCCTAAAACATGTCATAATTCTATTGGACAAGTGTAATTCGACCAAAAACAAACTTATGAATAAAATATGACCATTTAGTCCCACTTGGATTAGATTAGGACATTTATTATTAATTTATTTAAAGAAGGGTTAAAAGAGTTAAAATCAAAGTTTATTTACTAAAACATTTTTAATATGGGGTTATACATAAGATAAATTCGACTATAAATATTCATTATAAAGATAAAAATATTTCCTACATAATGGTATTTTATTTGTAATTTTTAGAAATTAAATAATGTAATTTATTTATGACACAATGATGATGGAGTAATTATCTTATTAATGAAATATTGACATAATTGATGTTATAAACACCAAAATAAATGTAATTTGAGACTTTTTATGAATTCCACTAATTTTCTAGGTTACTATGATATATTAGTGTTGATTTAATAAACATGTTTCGAACATATAATTCTGTTATGACTTTCAAAAAAATCATATATCAAATAGTGTCAAAATTGACACAAAATAGTTTTTAAATCAAATATTATATTATTAATTGTTATTTTATTCCTAAAAATCTAAGGTTCGGCAAAATGACTTAGATAAGGATATATATATTAATAATAAACAATTTGGGGTTCTTTTGTCATGTTATAGTAAGTGTATTAACCATATAGTGTAAGAAAACAAAAAGACACGGTAAAAGTTAAATTATTTAACTTAGAGTTAAATCTAATTGATAAGGTTAAAATAAAAACCTAAACTTGTCTAAATCCTATTGGTTGATAGGATTTAGACCCATCCCCACATTAGCTTCGAAATATGACCCTTTGGAACCATTATAAACCGATTTTGACTTTAATATAAAATAATATTTTGAGATATTCCTAAGGTGCCCCTCTCCTCCCTTATAAAAGGACACCTCCTCCCCCTCCTCCTCACACCAATTTGAGCACTCAAGCTCGGCCAACCCCTGCCAAAATCCCTTCTCCACTTCCCTAGAATAATCCTATAGGTCCTGGTCTTCTTCAAAGACCAATCTTAGTTCCCTAAGTGGAGGATTCAAAGAGGCGTTTCAAAGAAGAGGTAATATCCATTACCGATCTTTTCAATTTCTTTCTTATTCAACTTCTTCTTCTTTAGTTGTTTCATGATAAAGTAATAACATCAGTATTACTTACACACTGATATGTTATTATAAATATGAAACAACCCTAATTCACCTTCTATCCATCCTAAGGAAAAATTAAATCACCACGCGTGCGTACGTACGGAATACCGTCTCCACGCCGTGGTGTAATCTATTTTCCATCATAACCTTACAAGGATGGGTATAATGGTGTAATGAGTAACTATATATGATTATTATAAAGTGATATTGATACTGAAATAGTCTACATACACTTCAACACAATTCCACGACCATGGGAACGATATCATCGCTCGTGCGTACGTACGGACTACCGTCTCCACGACGCGATGAGATTCATTCTCAATGATTAACCATTAATGAATGATTATAAAGTATATATAATAAGTACTAATGAAATATATTACATAATAATGATACTGTATTTATGCAAATTTATATGTATGTCGTCTACTTAATTTCATTCACTTCAATAAGGAAACGAAAACAGCGTTCATGCGTACGTACGGACTACCGTCTCCATGAACGGTGTATTTCATTCCATTTATCGATATTATATATATATATATATATATTCTGAATATATATTCTATATAAATCATGTTTTACATTCTGGATATAAGTAATCATGATCCAAGTAATCATATTAATAATTACAAGTTAAAAACACGAACGACAAATGAGACGATTTTACCCAAAACGCTACTTTAACATGAATTTACAAAAGAACAGGTAATATAAAGTCATAAGTGGACCATATATGATATATTAAAAATGAATATGATTCTGGAATAAGTCAATAACATGATTTAAATCATTATACAGGAGGTTCGGACACTTACAAAGCAAGTCGGACCTAAGGTAAGGGAAGTATCACAATCTCATTTTTATCCGAGATTGTTTATTCGTAAGTATTTTCTGGGGTGTATTTTATCATCCACATCCATGTTTCATCAATATGTAATATTATTTCCATCCACCTAAAATTGTTTAAATCCATTTTTACCCTTCGGTGAGTTTTTAGTAATATGTATGAAAGGAATCTTTTGTCGTTTTTCGTACGAGGTACTTTTTGACTTTTTCGACAAAAGTACGAGAATAATGTTTTTTTAACTTATACGGCAAGAATGGATTTTTAAAACATTATTTCCAAGAAGCTTCCTTTACCAGTTTTCAAGTTTATTTTTAATCAACTTCTTTTAGTTATAATTTTATGACATGTTAAGAAATGAAAAGTGTTTTTGAAGTAGAAAGGATATTTTCTTTAAGAATGAAGTTCAAGTGTTTTATCAAAATTATTTTCCATCTAAGATAACAAAGGGTTCTGTTTTTATCCCTATTATTACATTGATTTGATAATGTTGTGATGGAATTATTTTTATGAATTCATCGTATATGAATTGTTTTATGATGTCATGTTGTTTAAGATTCCCATTTTTACTACATGGGTTATGCAATGATATATAATTTATGATTTTGTGGCACACATAAGAACGGTATCATTATGAGATGGGTGGGACCTATATCTCCCTCCAATGCATTGGGTAAAGATTTTATATCTCATGAGATAGACATGGCTGGAATGGTAGGTTATACCGGTTCAGTGAAACAGGACTGAAATGAGGGTTACTCGATTCAGAAAGGGACTTTGTCCACTAAGATAGTCTTGGCAATGAGTCTTGACTAACAAGAAATGATTCTCTATGATTATGTGTGAATGCCACAAAGTTTCATGTTTTAATTTATGATTATTGTGATTACATTTCACTGCCATGATTTATCCCATGTTATGAAATTATGCTCTCTTTTGCAGGTTATGATTTCCAAAATGTTATGTTCTTATGAATATGATGTGATTGATATTTCTTTTGTTTACCCTTACTGAGAATTTGAGCTCACCCTTTTTATGTTTTCTTTTCCCCAGGATATAAAGAAAGGTTTTAGGTAAAAAAAGGAAGATCTTTATGGGAGATGTTGAAGATCTTTCACCACGATTAGAAGATTATATTCCGAGTTTCCAAAGACACTAAACTATTACGGTCCTTGTGTGTGTGTTTTTGTAATATACTAAGTATTCCGCAAAAGTAATGTAATGTACATGTACGTCAGGCTTCAGGTCTCTACAGTTGGTATCAGAGGAAAGGTTTAGTCAACCTTTGGAAACTAGGATGTGAGAACGTTAGTGAGACCCCTATAGATATTTCTAAGGTATGTCTAGGGATGTATCTAAGGATAAGTATACGTATAGGATATAGTCCTAGAACTATGGTAACGATCTTAGAATTTAACCTAAGATGTTAGATATTGAAGGTACTCCCCCTTTATTTTGTTGTTTTCCCCTAGCATGATTTTTTCCTCTCACACTATTCTTTTTGGGTTTTAGAAAATGGCTGGAAACAAGATGATTCACGATAATGGAGGATATGATGGACAATGGAATGATATTCTTCATAATGAAATGGGATTTGGAAGTCCAAACATCATTATTATGCCGAATCATCAATCTCATAATATGATCAATAATGTAAAATTTTGTAAGTTTCCTGACTCGGCTAATAAGAGAAAGATGGAGTTTCATGATGATCATAGAGGAAAGAAAGTTCAATTTACCCTATGTAAATCATGTGGGAAGAGGCATCAAGGAGAATGTTTCAAAGGAACTGGAAGATGCTTTGGGTGTGGAAAAGAAGGACACAAAGCAAGTAAGTGCAAAGGAAAAGGTTCAGTTGACACCATGGATGAGGATAATGGTATTGCTACGACATCAAAAATGGTTAAATGTTTTAAATGTGGAATGTACGGGCATTATGCAAACCAATGCCCTAAGGTAAAGTCTCATGAAGAGAATCAGTATGGTCGTATGGGAAGTATTTATGTTGATGATGATGAAGAGACTACAAATGATATGTGAGATGAAATAATTGTTGAAGCTCGGTCAATGGTTTAAGAAGGTAGTGGAATGATTACATGTTTATCAAGTGTAATGTTGTATATGTAATCTCATGGTACTATGGAATAAAGAGACATATAAGGATTGTTACACTATTGTCTTTCCTAAGTTTTTAAAGTGTATGATTAATGGTACTAGTAACCATGAAATGTTATTCAAATATTTTTTGGAAAGTAGATGATATGCGCATAATGAAGGAATAATAAGATAATGAGGTATTTGATTGTATTCATGAGCTCATGACTGATATAAGGAGAAGGTTATATCATGGTTTGAGTATATAGAATTTTTGGATTTTGGTATGTGGAAAGAGTTAACTTTTAACTTCATTCATGTTTTCACTAAGGTTCAATGGTTATTCAAGAGAATACATGATTAAGGCCTTTGAATGTTTGGAATGTGACCAACAAGACATATCTTATGATATATGGGGATCAACGACAGTATTAAATCTATGGTAATCGTTTCCACTATATTATGAGAGTGGACTGCAGTATTATGGATAAGCCTAAATATTAGAATGGATTATGTAGGACATAAGTTAGGATAAAACGTTTTTCGATATTATTGATGGGATATTATAGTAATATAGTATTAGAAAAAGGACAACCTACAGGACGGGCGACAACCCATCGCGTCGGACAAGGCTGTGGAAATCAAACCCACAATCGAAGTGCGACTGGCCTTTATAGCCTACCACTGGCCCACAGGAAGTCCCTGCTTAGCAGAAACTAGTTTTATTATATTAAGCAGTATGATATATGAAGTATAAGTCCATTTTAGGAACCATATATGATTAATCTCACTATAGATTGACTTATGTATATAATTTTTGGTAACCTTTTGTTTGATACAGATGGAATGACCCGTCATTCAATCACATGATCTGCTAACACTTCACGAATAACAAATTCAACTTCATTTATTTAAGAGATGAAGTGGAAATTGTTCAAGGCACGAACAACAGTGAGATTGTACCAAAATAAAGTAAGAATTTATTCTAATTCAAATTTTCAAATTTAGGGAAATGATCTTGAAAACCAAAAATGTTGTCCTAGTGATCTTATATCTGATGAATCAGATGGTACCTTAGATCGGCACAAATTTATGGCTTTGTGATTGCTAGCTTTTCCATAGCCATGTTCTCTACCACTCTCCATCAGAACATGATGGTTAGATTTCTCTTCCATACCCATATTTTCACCTATGTGGAAACCCAGTGATTAGTTTATTTGGGTAATCGTTACATTTCATACTTTAGTTCTTAAAGCCAAGTTTTGGTATTCCTTTTTACGATGTGGGTTTCTATTAAAGAAACTTTTTAATAGTAAACTATTTATAACCCCGACGAATTTCGAGGGCGAAATTCATTTTAAGGGGGGTAGAATGTAACACCCCGAGATTTTATGAAAAATATTCTTTTTAATTTCATTAATGTCGTGTGTTATAAGCTACACCAAAAGGAGATTTCACAACACACATCTCTGACCTGGCTTGAATTACACGCAATCGCGACCTTCCACGATAGCGTGTGTTGTACGCAACACCAAGTTTCGCTAAACAACGATATGCTATTAAGATATTATTAAAACTAGCCGTTATGAATAGTAATAACCACTTTTTGAAATTTTGTAAATTTTATTTTTCAAAATGGACTTCATTTATGGATTCAGAGTATCGAATTTAGCCTAAGGTGAAATTTTGGTACTTTTCGGATAACTTTCATATTCTGATGAATAGTGAAAATTACTAAATTTTAATTAAAAACAACTTTTTTAATCGAAATAATTAATAGTGATAAATTATTAATTTGAGTGGTTTTAAAGTATATTTAGAATATATTTTTACAATTTAATACAATGTTGGACATTGGATGTAATTTCACATTTAAACCAGTTATAAACAAATGTCAATCTTTTGATGGTTATTATCTCTTAAAAACACGCTATTTGTTGTGACAGCGGAAGTTAATTATAAAATTAATTAATTTAACTTATATTTTGGGAATTTTGCAAAATAGAAATCATTTTTGAATTCGGAATATCAATTATAGCCTAGGGTGAAATTTTGGTACTTTTCTGAAAACTTTCAATTTTTGATGAATAGTGAAACCACTAAGTGGTAGTTAAAAAAACTGAATTGTTCATAAAACTTAATTTTACCGCTTCTGTGAGTGGAATTTCAAAAATCCTAGAGACACGGTTAATATCAAGGACTAAAATGTGGTTCAATGAGATGAAAATAATTTTTGGTGAATAGTAACTTTTTAGTTTTATTTACCACGGTTAAAAGTAAATAGGGTAATTAAGGGTAGAAATGATATTATAATTACCCTAACACATGTCATAATTCTATTGGACAAGTGTAATTCGACCAAAAACAAACTGAGGAATAAAATATGACCATTTAGGCCCACTTGGATTAGATTAGGACATTTATTATTAATTTATTTAAAGAAGGGTTAAAAGAGTTAAAATCAAAGTTTATTTACTAAAACATTTTTAATATGGGGTTATACATAATATAAATTCGACTATAAATATTCATTAGAAAGATAACAAGATTTCCTACATAATGGTATTTTATTTGTAATTTTTAGAAATTAAATAATTTAATTTATTTATGACACAATGATGATGGAGTAATTATCTTATTAATGAAATATTGACATAATTGATGTTATAAACACCAAAATAAATGTAATTTGAGACTTTTTATGAATTACACTAATTTTATAGGTTACTATGATATATTATTGTTGATTTAAGCAACTTGGTTCGAACATATAATTCTGTTATGACTTTCAAAAAAATCATATATCAAATAGTTTCAAAATTGACACAAAATAGTTTTTAAATAAAATATTATATTATTAATTGTTATTTTATTCCTAAAAATCTAAGGTTCCTTCAAATGACTTATATAAGGATATATATATTAATAATAAACAATTTGGGGTTCGTTTGGCATGTTATAGTAAGTGTATTAACCATATAGTGTAAGAAAACAAAAAGACACGGTAAAAGTTAAATTATTTAACTTAGAGTTAAATCTAATTGATAAGGTTAAAATAATAACCTAAACTTGTCTAAATCCTATTGGTTGATAGGATTTAGACCCATCCCCACATTAGCTTCGAAATATGACCCTTTGGAACCATTATAAACCGATTTTGACTTTAATATAAAATAATATTTTGAAATATTCCTAAGGTGCCCCTCTCCTCCCTTATAAAAGGACACCTCCTCCCCCTCCTCCTCACACCAATTTGAGCACTCAAGCTCGGCCAACCCCTGCCAAAATCCCTTCTCCACTTCCCTAGAATAATCCTAGAGGTCCTGGTCTTCTTCAAAGACCAATCTTAGTTCCCTAAGTGGAGGATTCAAAGAGGCGTTTCAAAGAAGAGGTAATATCCATTACCGATCTTTTCAATTTCTTTCTTATTCAACTTCTTCTTCTTTAGTTGTTTCATGATAAAGTAATAACATCAGTATTACTTACATACTTATATGTTATTATAAATATGAAACAACCCTAATTCACCTTCTATCCATCCTAAGGAAAAATGAAATCACCGCGCGTGCGTACGTACGGAATACCGTCTCCACGCCGTGGTGTAATCTATTTTCCATCATAACCTTAAAAGGATGGGTATAATGGTGTAATGAGTAACTATATATGATTATTATAAATTGATATTGATACTGAAATAGTCTACATACACTTCAACACAATTCCACGACCATGGGAACGATATCATCGCTCGTGCGTACGTACGGACTACCGTCTCCACGACGCGATGAGATTCATTCTCAATGATTAACCATTAATGAATGATTATAAAGTATATATAATAAGTAATAATGAAATATATGACATAATAATGATACTGTATTTATGAAAATTTATATGTATGTCGTCTACTTAATTCCATTCACTTCAATAAGGAAACGAAAACAGCGTTCATGCGTACGTACGGACTACCGTCTCCATGAACGGTGTATTTCATTCCATTTATCGATATTATATATATATATATATATATATATTCTGAATATATATTATATATAAATCATGTTTTACATTCTGGATATAAGTAATCATGATCCACGTAATCATATTAATAATTACAAGTTAAAAACACGAACGACAAATGAGACGATTTTACCCAAAACGCTACTTTAACATGAATTTACAAAAGAACAGGTAATATAAAGTCATAATTGGACCATATATGATATAATAAAAATGAATATGATTCTGGAATAAGTCAATAACATGATTTAAATCATTATACAGGAGGTTCGGACACTTACAAAGCAAGTCGGACCTAAGGTAAGGGAAGTATCACAATCTCATTTTTATCCGAGATTGTTTATTCGTAAGTATTTACTGGGGTGTATTTTATCATCCACATCCATGTTTCATCAATATGTAATATTATTTCCATCCACCTACAATTGTTTAAATCCATTTTTACCCTTCGGTGAGTTTTTAGTAATATGTATGAAAGGAATCTTTTTTCATTTTTCGTACGAGGTACTTTTTGAATTTTTCGACAAAAGTACGAGAATAATGTTTTTTTAACTTATACGGCAAGAATGGATTTTTAAAACATTATTTCCAAGAAGCTTCCTTTACAAGTTTTCAAGTTTATTTTTAATCAACTTCTTTTAGTTATAATTTTATGACATGTTAAGAAATGAAAAGTGTTTTTGAAGTTGAAAGGATATTTTCTTCAAGAATGGAGTTCAAGTGTTTTATCAAAATTATTTTCCATCTAAGATAACAAAGGGTTCTGTTTTTATCCCTATTATTACATTGATTTGATAATGTTGTGATGGAATTATTTTTATGAATTCATCGTATATGAATTGTTTTATGATGTCATGTTGTTTAAGATTCCCATTTTTACTACATGGGTTATGCAATGATGTATGATTTATGATTTTGTGGCACACATAAGAATGGTATCATTATGAGATGGGTGGGACCTATATCTCTCTCCAATGCATTGGGTAAAGATTTTATATCTCATGAGATAGACATGGCTGGAATGGTAGGTTATACCGGTTCAGTGAAATAGGACTGAAATGAGGGTTACTCGATTCAGAAAGGGACTTTGTCCACTAAGATAGTCTTGGCAATGAGTCTTGACTAATAAGAAATGATTCTCTATGATTATGTGTGAATGACACAAAGTTTCATGTTTTAATTTATGATTATTGTGATTACATTTCACTGCCATGATTTATCCCATGTTATGAAATTATGCTCTCTTTTGCAGGTTATGATTTCCAAAATGTTATGTTCTTATGAATATGATGTGATTGATATTTCTTTTGTTTACCCTTACTGAGAATTTGAGCTCACCCTTTTTATGTTTTCTTTTCCCCAGGATGTAAAGAAAGGTTTTAGGTAAAAAAAGGAAGATCTTTATGGGAGATGTTGAAGATCTTTCACCACGATTAGAAGATTATATTCCGAGTTTTCAAAGACACTAAACTATTACGGTCCTTGTGTGTGTGTTTTTGTAATATACTAAGTATTCCACAAAAGTAATGTAATGTACATGTACGTCAGGCTTCGGGTCTCTACAATAACCCATGGAAAGGGAGTGTGGGTTATATGTATGTCAATTCCAGAATCAAATATATCATATTTATATATTTATGAACACCCATAAGAACGAAATAGGTCTGGTTATTCAGATAAATAAAACACGATAATTTCTTGAGAGAAAGAGATAGAAATTTTGAGACGAAATTTCTGCAGCATAGCGGCTATATAACATGGCTTTAGAAAATAATTAAAATAGAGGGTACAAGAGTAACCCACTAACAAATAACTTATAAGAAAGTATAAATAAATAATAACATGGAGATAAGTACATGGTATGGAAATTTGAATGTCATACCACATGAAAAGGAAATATGAACGAAAAGAGAATATGCGATTTCTTTTTCGAAAAATTCAGTAGCCTAACGACATCACTTAAAAATTTAGAAAATAAATTGATGAGAGAGAAAAGGGTCTCTCAAAAATTAGACATGAAATGGACATAAATGATAACATATAATAACATACCATTAACAAAAATATATGGAAATTATAAGACACAACATAAAAGAATTCGTGACCTAAAAGAGGAGGGTGAAATGATCCCTTACCTTGAAGAGTAACTTTCAAAGCTTGAAGGTAGAAACCCTGGGAAGCTTGAGGGCACCTTGGGATGACTCCTTGGGAGGTAAAGAGTCCATAACTTTGTTGGGGATGATTTGGAAATGAAATGAATGAGGGAAAGGCTTGGTATTTATATAAGAAATGAGGGGACAAAGCATTAATTTCCAAGGGACACCTCATCGGTGGTATTGGAAAAACCATGGGCTTGCCCATGGTATTTGCCCATGTTATTGTACACTTGGAAGACCTCATACCTTATCTTACTATTCATAAGTCGAACATAATTATTACATAATTATTAAATCCTTAATGATGTCATTAACCACCCGAAACTCAAAAACTGTGTTTTCACTATTCACCGAAAATTCAACTTTCTCAGAAAAATCCCAAAATTTCACCTTAACCAAATATCGATGCTATGATTTCAAAAATGAACTCCATTTTATGAAAAAAAATTTCTAAATATTATTAATTTAATTTTTAAATAAAAACACTATTCACTGAAAATTCAACTATTTCAGAAAAATCCCAAAAATTCACCTTAACCAAATATCGATGCGCTGATTTCAAAAATGAACTCCATTTTATGAAAATAATTTTCTAAATATGTTTAATTTAATTATTAAACAAAAAACACTATTCACCTGAAAAAACTAATACTTAACCAATAATTTTCGAAACAGTTATTTACCTATTTTATTGTATCACATTACTTAATCAAGGTGCCTAGATTATATTAATACTTTCTTAAGTGAGGTTACATCATCCATTTGATAAAATTACTAATCATACGCGTAAAATCACTATTCATAATTTACTATTCATCAAAAATTAAGTTGATCTTATTAGACTCTAAATTTGTTACTGAACATAACTGTAGACGACCGTTTTCTGAAAATCATTACACATTATTAATTATTTAAGGTTTACATAAATATTTTTAAAAATACTCTTTTTATAAAATTCATGTATAATATGCATACTATATTTATTTGGACATTTGAAAATTCACAAACTTCACCATAAGAAGACATCCCGATTTTTATTTAAATCAAAGGATTACACAAGGCAGTTATGGTCTCATTACATAGCCTCTTATAACGCCAGCATAGGACCTAAGAGTAAGGTGTGCTAGGGTGATAGAATCTTGGGGCGGTTCGGCCAACATTGCCTGAGTAGTGATTTCTATCAGCCTGAACTTCTCGTGAAGGTGATTCCGTTCCAGTTTCACACGATGAATTTTATCTTAGGTTTGGCCCAGAGCAAATCCCAAAGGTGTTACCTCTTTCTCGAGTTCCGTCAGATGGGCTTCAATAGGCCCGAGACTACTGTATTGGGCCATCAAATCTTATTTCTATATTAATTAATCAAGATCACTTGTATTTATAGACAATAATCGCAAAATTTAGTTTCCAATGGTCATATTGACCAACGGTCATATAACAATCAAAACCCAATGGTCTTATTTTAATTATACTCATTTTATTAAATGAAATAGTTTTGTTGAGTAGAAAATAAGATAACAAACAAAGTTAGGAAACAAAATTTATTCAAAATTTCATGTCGTTATAGTTCACTAGCATTAGAATCACTAGTTCTAGGGTTGTAAAGAGGGCTTGATACTCTACCTCATTGTTTGCATATCTTTAGGATGTATGGAATGAATGAAAAACTAATTAATGATTACCACACACCATTCCAAACCTCCAATCAATATAATAAGGATGATGATATATTTTAGTGGGTTGTTGTGAGAGAAAAAATGGACCTCATGGTGCTGTGGGTTGTGCTGTAGTTTAAGAATCATGAATATTAACACCAAATACATCTTATTGATATTTTAATAGTGAGTCTTGGTATCGAGCATTGTTCAACTGAGATAATAAATTCTATTTTCACTAATAATATCATTTTTCCTTATGAGGAAGGCACGCAGAGAACTTTCTAGTGTAGTCATGTATAAGTTGAGAGGATTTACTTTGACTGGAGGCATCAATATTAGTGGGCTGAAGAGATATTTCTTTAGGATATAAAATAATTCTTTGAAGTCATCAATCTAATGAAACACATCCCATTTTTTCATCATCCTGGTGAAGGAAAAACACTTTCCTATGAGGTTATCTATGAGGTTTCAAATATAGGAAATGTAGCCCTATAGTCCTCTTAAATATTTTAGGTTTAGAGGAGTTGAAATACCTAAAATTTCCTTAGAATTATCTCGGTTGAATTCAATGTCATGATGGAATATAATGAATCCTAGAAAGTTTCATGAAGTAATGACAAAATAAAGTATTATGTGATTCATCATTAGGATATGCAATCATAATATATTGAATATGGTCTCAAGATCATCAAGGTGGCTAGAATTCAATCAAGAATTAACCACCAGATCATTGAAATAGTATTCGATATACCTTAACTAAAAGGGTTTGAAGATGTGATTCATGGAACATTGGTATCTAGCATGTAAATTCTTCAAAACAAAGGGAATTAATCATTAAAAATACACACCTTGGGTCAATCTAATTGTATTGTATTCATTTTATATAGGGGATATACTGATTTGGTTGTACCCTGAATAGCCGTACATGTATGAAAGGGCCTGATATCTTCCAACAGGATTAATCATTAGTTTTGTGATTAGAACCAAGATTTCATCTTTTGGACAATGCTCATTGAGATCTATGAAGTTCATACAGGCCCTTATTTTCCCATTCTTCTTCTTTAAGTGGACTATATTGGATATAGAATTTGGATACTAGAAAAAAATTAATGAAATTATCATTAATAAGATTTCTAAATTTAGGATCATTTTTTGTTGTGTGTGTCATATGTTCCCTTTAGGCTACCTATTTTTAACCCCAACAAAATTTTGGAAAGCCTAGGTGGGGTGTGGACACCTCAAAATCAATTCCTGGAATTTCCATGTAATTATAGTCAAACAAGCCTCAATTTTTCTTCATAAAGGAGGTATATTCCTCTTGTTATTCATAATACATGGCCGCTCTAATCAAGGTGGGTTGTGGGTCCTCCTATGTAACCATATTTATTTGTCTAACTTCATCAATAGTGGTTAAGAAACCATCCTTGAATACTAGAGGATCAACCCTGAGGTCATCCTCCTATTCCTCTTCCTCTATATCTTCCTCTTCCTCCTCTACCATACTCTTAGGAAAAGTAGGCAAGGAATGAGATTTTTTAGATTCATAAGAGGAGGAAACATTCTAAAATCCAAAAGATGAATCATCTTCCTCCGATTTCACTGATGATGTGGGGTTTCTTTAAATTTCTTGAGGGAAGGTGATGGAAAGAGAATGAGTATCTTTAATTTCTCCTAGTGACATGAAAACCATTTTTGAATCATTTGATGAGTTGGGGATCTGTTGAATATCAAGGGATAGAATGAGTTCATTTTCATCTAAGAATTTACCACTGTCTAGAGAGTTAATGAACATTCTAGTGCTACCAATCTTATTCTTCATGACTGATATCATGAGGTTTGTTATATATGCACTTGAATTTTGTCCCATTCCCATGATTTTATTGATGGAAAAAATGTATTCTTTACTAAGATATGTGAATTAATTGACTAGGGTCATTTCTAAACCATTCGAGGTAGTGAGGCGAGTGATACTATCAGTCATAGGTTGTTTCCCTTCCCTATGATAATATCTTGCATCAATATATTACAATTTGAGATATTGAAATGGGGATTTATCCATACAAAACATCCCAATTTTACCATTAATGTAATATTTGAGGCATTTTTGGTATAAAGGGGGGACTAAAAAATGTTTATGAAACCGATGACTTCATAGAAGAACATTGAAAGTTTTGTCCAGCCAGAAAACCAGGAATTATGAGTTTGAAACGAGGTCCCTAAATTATGCCCTGGTCAAGATACTTCCAAGAGGCCTATGATCTCTTTTTTAACAACCCTATAACATTAGATAAGTAGGAGAGAAGTTGTATTTACTGTAACCTAGTCAAAAAAGTGTTCAGAATAGAATGAGGTTGACTCTTGATCCATTATCAATTAAATCCTATAAAATATCAAAATCATTAATCCTTGTAGACACATACAAGGGTATGATGTGTCCTTGTATAATGAAATATTTTTCATTCTCTATGAAAGAGATGATCGTGTTTCATTCATTAGTATTTATCTCTATAAGATATATTTTATCAGTGGAAACCTCATATTAAAACTCACGAGGGCTCAGAAAAGCCTCTATGAGTGCTTCATGGAGGTCTTTTTATAGACTTAGGGAATCTAGGTTTGGAGCCTTGGTCAGAACCAGGGCCAATTGATTTAAAATTTTGTTCATATAGGATAAAGGACTGCACTTTATAGCATGAGGATGATCGTTTATATGTGTTCGAATACTTGATGTTGGAATAATGGCCCTTGGGACAGAAGTTATAGGTGCTCATGTCCTTGGGTGGTTAGGTGGAATAGGTCTTCCTTCTCATCATGGTTAATTGGATAATTATGTCCTATCTAATCGATATTCTAATATGACTAGGTTAAGGAAATTCATGATATATATGGGGGAACATTATTTCTCCCACTGGGTTTGTTGGGGGGATCTCCCATGAGTTTCGACAACATATATAGTCTAAATAGGGATATGCTTGGAGTAATGATTTTTCCGTGATTGCATCTTCCCTTAAATCCACGGCCCCGATGTCCCCTTCTTATGGTTCCCCAGTTGGGTGAAAGGAAATTAGTTTCATAGTCATATTCATCATCCAATAAGTGTCCATCAAGTGAATGAAATTAATGAAACCAAAGATCAATAATTTATTTTATGAGGATTCGATCTCATGGGTCAACTATTGTGGTACCATTTGATGGGTTAGTTCCCATGGTTTTGGGACTCAATGCATGAAGTATAAGAGAGTAAAATATTACTTTAGCTTTGGTATATGTTCAAATTACTACATTTTTTTCCTACCCTTTAAGACATATCATATTTTATTAGTCCAGCCATTGGAGGACTACAATGCCAATAAAGTCGATTATTCCATAGTGGAAGCAGTTGGGGGCATAGTTGACAGTTGTAACTATGCTTAAAGAATAACATGAGATCATTTGATTTTTTATAGTCATCCAATCTATTAAATTATGCCCATGATTACTTTTAATTTCCTTCCATTCACCATCTTCCTCTTGATTGCTAGAAAAAACACATGCTACCGGTGAGGGTGGTTTTTCCAGCTTCACTTTCCCAAATTCCACCATTTTTTGTAGGATGTCATTGAAAATGAAGAATCTATAGATAGTGTTCCCCAATATCTAGTGAAAGGTGAAATATTTTGGTAGGTCCTCAAGAATAACCTGATCAGGCCTCTTGGGATTTAACAAGTTGAGTAAAATATTTTCCAATTCCACTCTAAAGTATCCAAGAACATTCTCATCCCATAATGAATAAAATTTAATATTTAGCTCCTAAAACTGAGTTTTCCTCTATCCCTTCCTCCCATCCTAACAAGGTGAGAATTGTTACTGACACATGGTAGGGGTCTGAGTTGTAATTGATGACTATATGGCAATGATTGTTGGGTTATGTTTAAAAGATATGTACATTTAAATAATGTATTCTCTTAGATTAACTGATGCATATATTGTTTTGGATATAATTAATGATATATGTTCTAACCTCATTGGATTTCTTGGAAGTGGTATGTAGAATATGGATGATGAAACACTACCACCTAGATAAGTTTCCTTGGTTGGTTTCTCTTATATATTTGATAAGGATTCTATTTTCCTTTTAAAGATAGTAGATAGTATAAAAAATATTAAGTTGGATAACATGTGATTGAAATAAATGCATTTGGTTTTGAATCTCACTTCCCATGAATTCAAGGTGTATATACATTATATAGAGTTAGGGTATGGCTCTGAACTATTTGATGTTTCCCGAGGCATATTAGTTGTATATTTTTCATTGATTTTCAATATAAAATAATTAGTATTAATTAACTAATGTTTTTTGTATCTCCTATATTTTTATTGGTGGATATATTTCGTTTGGGATGTGAGTTGTTTCATAGGATGGTAACCCTACAACTCATAAAACAATATATTAGCATGTTTTTTAATCTAACTCTAATATACTATTTAAAAATGGGTTTCTGTGTTAACTTGTGTTAAAATTACTAATTTATCTCATTAGTTAAATTATTAGGTACTTTTTTAATTTTTTTCAGGTTTTTTTCATGAAACATAAAGGATTTCAAATGGTTTAAGGCTTTCTTCAAAGGGGTAATTATTTTGATATGTAAAAGGTATTTTACATGATGTAATTTCATTTTTAGGTTGAATAACTTCTGTGGATTATTGGAATTTAATTAAAACATGATATTATGAGTGGTATATGTGAGTAAATAATGTGTGAGTTTTAGGGGAGATAGTGAGTTATTAAATGGGAATAAAAAGTGGTTTAAATAAGGGTTTAATATGGGAATTTATGCATTTTTCAATTCTAGAAGGTAACGAATTACATCCAATAATCTTATAAAAATTTCATAGGTCCACATATGAGTTTCAAAAATGTTTTATTAATGACTGTGGGAGTTTATAATGATTATTAAATGGGGTATGATCGAAATTAATAATGGTTAAGTACTAGTTATATGGTTTAAAATTTATGATTGTATTATTAACTAAAAAACTCAAGGAGATGAGTCCTAGTGTGGGGTGTTTCAGTATTTGAGTATACTGTATGATTAATTTTTTAGATATAAATATGTGTTTTATATAAGGATAAGTAAAAATTACATAATTAATTGATGTGAATACCCTTTTAATAAATAAAGTGAATGTGTTCCAACAAATCAATTTTGTTTAAAAAATGATTTTTTTGATTTGATAACATCAAATGATGAAATTATCTCGAGAAGATGTGTTGAAGAAGTTTGACATGGATGTTGAAATTATTTACTACATCACTGAACCATAAAAAAAGGTTTACAAGGACTACCTATTTAGAATGATGAAGGATGGTGGTAGGGCTTGGTAATCAATAAAATTGGTGTTAGATAGGTGATCTTCTATTTTGTATTTGGAAAGACATATTGTACTCACTCAAAAATTTCATCAATAACATGATGAGTAGTTGGATTAGTGATGATGAATTATAAGATCTAATTACACTAGAGTTAGTGGAAAGATCTGTTAGTTTAAGGATAAAGTTCTTTAGAGATGGTAGGGAATCAGAAAGTGTCATGTAGTGATTTTTATGGTACCGGTATTAGGGCCTAACTAATTTTATTTATGCTTATAGATCTTGGAAGACGCAAGGAAGATTTACTGATTATAAATCAATAAATCTAGTTTAGGAATTATTTCATAACACTAGAGAAAGGTAGTAGTTATACCATGATGAAAATAATTAGATCATAAGTATAGAATGTGGTTTATCATAAATGCATCACATGGTGTGGTGGATTCATGTGTGGTGGGTGCTAGAAGATGAATTATTTATAGTTTTGGCCAAATTGGACTTGGATGGGATCTGTATGGAGGGTGTGATTTGGTTTGAAGTTTTCTATTAACATGAAGGGGTTTGAGCACCCCACTAGATATCTTAGATGAGTTTTTGATTTGATGTTGTAATTGAGGACCATTGTGGGTATGGTGATAAGTTATGTTGTGTCTTAGGGATGGGAGAGGGTAGGCAAACTAAGTGCTATGGTGGAATGGATTCAATGATTTTACATTTATTTATACATACCCATTCTACCACACCATTTATATTTATGAAATTTTTTATAAAATGGAAATTATTTTTACATATATAGAGAAATTGATGCCTTTTATTTTTTGGGGTGCCTGGACTCAACCATATTCCCCAATAAATCATCAGAGAAAATATAATAAACTATTTTAACCATTAAATTCAAAATTTATATCAATTTCCTTATAATCTCAAAAAGTGAGCATAATTTTTAAGACATAATAAAAAGATATTTTATATGAAATAATTGGAGATATAATTAGTATATTTACAATGATTTTTTTAATTTTAGTGATTAATCAATTATCTAAACTTTAACACTTCACATCTAGGTAAATTCATCATCACTGGATTCTAAATTATCAAATCATCCATACAAAAATTTGGTTTATTGTTTCCTTTAGTTTTTAATCAAGTCTCTATTCACACACTTTATTTTCATATAATAAAATATGTGAACTGTAACCATAAGTTTGATGAAAACACATGAAAAGTATTTTCAATTCCATTATTAATTAAAAAAAATCAAATTCCAAAATCAAGTTATAAACAAAATATTTAATTTATTTTTTATCATCAACATATTTTAATGTTCATAAATTCACATTTACATTAATATAGTTGTTATGAAAAAATTATAATTACTCAATATAATTTAAAATTGAATAAATTTTATTTCAATATTTTTTTAAATATAAAAAATATAAATGAGCATCGTACAAACTTAATCTCATGTTCCGACATCCTAGTTCGCCCAAAAGATTAGAGTTATTTCATAGTATCTTGTTTTTTTATTTCTTTCTAATGCTTACTAAAAACGAATTCTCAATAAAATATTATTAATGAAAATCATGATAATTTTCACTCAAAAACATCAAATTTTATTAATACCTCATACTCGATATTCTTTCAATAAGAAATATTTTCCCAATAATGTAATACTATAAACTCTTTCATGATAGGTATGGACTCTAAATCCATACCAACTCTATCATGCTATACACTATACAGCTTATTCTCATATTCTCTCCATAGATTACTTAATTCCATGAGCCGTGTTTTCGTCATAGCCTCACCATCAGGATAATTATAACGAATATGGAATAAACATATTAATTAATATAAATAAAATAGTATTATATCATTGAATACAATGAGGTTTATTAATCATATTTTCACACAATAATATTCATTTAATTCATTTTAAAGGTGACTATAAGAGAGTGTCCTGATAGGAATGATATTATAGTATTTGTTAAGTTTCTCCATAAAACTCATTCATTCTCACCATATTTTTTCAATCATTTGATTATCCTAATTCTATAACTCCCCCATCCCATGCTTTTGGATTTAGTGCTAAAAACATGATACATAATTTTTTTTATAAAAATAAACTAAAAAACTACACATCACATTATATAATAGAGGGCCTTTACCTGTCTAGGTTTTGCAGAATAGAAAAACCATACAACTTGACAAAATGTTATAAAATAAAAAGAGATAAATGAAGAAAAAATTCTCATACACTAACTAATTAATTGAAGCGGACGCCACCACAAAATCTACTAAACTTATAGAAAACTAATTTAAAACAAGAAGTGATCAATAAATATTCCCACTAAGGGGTTTTAATATCTTTGATAAATCCTTCTAAAAATATTATTTTGAAAATACTTTTGAAAATATCCTTTTGAAAACATCATTTTAAGTTACTTACACTTTAAAAATACTATATAACTTTAGAAAATACTTAACTGCAAAATTGACTTAAACATATTCCAGTGTTTTTATAAAAACAATACAAAAGATTTTGAAAAAAACACTATTTTGAGGCCACTTGAATCATTGAAGGCTATCTTGGACCTACACACTTAGAAAAGTATGGGTTCACTCCCTAATAACCTTCCTTATTTATGACGAACAAATGATGGATTTTCTAAAAAAAAAATATTTTGCTTTACATATATATATTTTATATGGAGTTATTAATTTGAAAAAACGGACACTATTTTAAAATACACATTCACCCTTATTTTTTATATGTAAATGCATTTATTATCACTTGTGAGTTTGGTTACAACCAAAACTCATGCCATAGCCTTTGAATATACATTCATGTACCAAAAAAATTCATTCTTTACTTCATGAAATCCATTTTTACATAAAGTTATAACTACAACCATTTTAAAAACTCAATCTTAAATAAAATTTTTAGAGACATAATTGTTTAATTGATTTTATTTATAAGGACATTAATGTATAAAATAGTAGCAATAAAAAATATATAATTTCTCTCCTCTTAAAAATATTCATAAACAATAGATAATTATGTGTCACACATGAAATTATTAAAGAAACATTTTAAGTAATATATTTTATCTATGATTATTCCACAAATAATATTGTACAAGATCAATGATATAAAATTTATCCCATACTGATACATGTTTTTATTACGCATTCAAAAAATGAATCAATTATTTAATATGTTGATATATATATACACAAATATATATATATATATATATATGTATGTATGAATATATGATTAAATAAAATAGACATAAATAAAGAAATAATATATACACATAGAAGTTGTAATACCCATATTAACATAAATAAATTATTTCTTACTTAAAACCTCGATAAATAACAAAATAATATAAATATGTCAACATAAAATCTTAAACTGAAAATATGTTTGTTTAATTTTGAAATATCAAAGAAATATTTATAGAAAAAAATTAACTTTCAAATGTAAGAATAAACACTTACTAATTAATGTAAATTATGTATAGAATCAATAATCAAGAATCAAATTTGAAAAATAAATCTAATAAGAACATAATATAAAATCTCCCTTACATATAATATTCTCCCTTAAAAATCTAAAAATTCTGAAAATATATGATTAAAAATGAACAATATATATTTAGAAATAACTTTTTAATGAAAATCAATCAAATTAGCAGAAAAATTTAATTTCCATAACATGATACATAAATCAAATAGGTAGTATGATCTCTTACACTAGATTTTCAAAACATAATTTAGATATTCATAATAATATAAATTAAACAAATAAAATGATCCCTTATAAATCTAATTAAAATGAATATCAAGAACTAGAATTCTAGAAATGAATTTAACTTTACCCTTACAAAAATGATCTTGAACGTAATAATAAAATCATAATAATTAAAAAATCTATCGCATATTAATTCAAAATGAATCCACAAGATGAAAAAAATTCATATCACTCTTAAAATTTCAGATAAATGTTTGGAAATAATTAATTATCCCTTACCTGTAAAAGAATTTCGAAAGCCTGCACTCTACCGCATGAAGCTTAGATAGAGAAAGACAGTGTAAAAGACTCTATCTACACCCCCTAGTTGGGAACTGGTATTTTAGACACAAAATGATGGATTATATATCCACAACCACCTCTGTGCATACATTAGTACAAACAATCTTATAGAGTAAGCTGATTAACACGATACAGATAGCTAAAAAGAAACAATTCCAACAAGTATAAAACATCACAATAACGACAATTTAAAAAAACAAATACAATATATTTTATTCGGTCAATAATCAAATAATGATTCTTATCCAAATCACTCTGTTCATAATGTTAAAGCAACACATCATAGCAAAATATCACCAAAAATGGAACCAATGTCATGAGTTGCAAAAAGTGATTTAGTAGAAAAGTTAAGAAACATATAGAAAATTAGAAATCTGAAACAGGGGAATCCAACGACATCAGATCTGGAAAATTAGACACCTACCTCACACTATGTCTATAAAACCTAAAATGAAAACCTAACTACGAAGAACTATTTAACATTGGACAAACTCGATTCTCTTTCTTGTCCGTAGTTAGATGCCTCGGACCGGACTTCTTCGAAGACTCAAATGTAGACCAGTAGCTTAGTCCACGATGAGTTACCTTCACAACGTGACTTAGAGGCCTCAGCTTGTTCTCCTTTTCCATATAGGACTCCCATGAAGACCCAACATCACCTCCTCCTGTTGCCTGCCTCACCCGTAACCCGGACTCCTAATCAATGCCTACCCTTTCTCTCCTTAACCCTTGGTCGATTCCCCTTGTCCCATATATCAAATTATTTTTTTCATAGTTTATTATTATAAAACAAAACTTTAATATATTATGATTATTACTGTTATAAATGAATATTATAAAACAGAACATTATAAATTTATAATTTTATAATAATAATTTAATTATTCTTTATAATCATAAATTCACACACACAGGCACACACACACACACACACACACATATATATATATATATAATATTTTGAAAATAAAAATTATCAAAATAAATTAATTATATTCATATATTAATCATTTAGATAAAATTTTAAAAATTATTATTAATTAGATTCATTCACTAAATTTTAATATTTATATTGAGTAGATTCATAATTTATAACTAACATATTTCAGTATATAATTCAAAATAATTAGAAGACATCATGAATTATATTGTCTTTAAAATTCAGAAACTATTTATTTAAAATATTTTAAAATATTTTGATAAAATTTGTAAAAAATAATAATTATAATTTTATTTTAAAACATAATAATATATTAAAACATCATTTTTTAGAAGATTAATTTGAAATATATAAACAATTGGTATAGTTAATTACAAGTAGTATAATCAAATTAATTAAAATACTTAATTTAATTTATTATTTTTAACGAAAAGAATCTTAATAATATTATAATTTGGTTTTAATACATAAAGTATATTTACAATAAATCTATGTTTATAATTTCTAGGTTGTTACATGATTCCCCCCTCAAAATAATTGCTTCCTCATAATTCATTTCTTCAGACTAAAATGAATTTTGAATTTTTATCTTCAGAATTAAGAAACACTAGGACCGCTAAACATCTAGACTAAACAACATCTAATCTCGAAAGTTATCTAGATCGTTCTTCTAATTACAATTGTTACTCCTTGAGCCTACACTTCTAGATTCGGGGTTAAAAACATGATTTGTAACTTTTTTATAAAAAGAAACTGAAAAACTACACAACAATTTATATAAGATAGGACCTTTACCGGTCTAGGTTCTGGAGAATAAACAAATCTTACAACTTGAAAAAATGGTACAAAATAAAAATATATAAATTAAGAAAAAATTCCTGTGTACTTACTATTTAATCAAAAAAACACCGATGGAAACTCTACTAAACCTATGGAAAATTAATTAAATATAATGGGTGAGTATAAAATATACCCATTAAGGGGTTTTAAAATATTAGATACAATCATTTAAAAATATTCATTTGAAAATAATTTTAAAAATATCCTTTTGAAAACATCATTTGAAGTTGGCTGCAAACCATTTTTTCCATTTTCAGAAAACCAGTTTAAAGGTTATACGTACCCATTATAGACATTAAACCAAGCAGAACCCTAATCCATCAAACACCTCAAAATTTCAAATTCAAATTTCATAACCAAACATCATCAAACCCAAATCGCCTAACAGATACTCCATACGTACGCATCCAACTGATGCATCACCACCTCAAACCGAGAATCTTCCCGTCGATCGTCCACCAGAACAGCTTTTCGGCTAAACCAACCACCGGGAAGCATCACCATCCCATGACACAAATCACTAGGAACAAAGATCCAAACACATAAATACATAAAATAGGCTATGAAAGACACAAATACAACAATACCACACAACCACACATCCAAGAATAACTCCTCAAACCTCCCATACTAATCTGAAAATTCCAAATAAAAACTCTCGTATAGAATATTGCAAGAGGTGGAAGGTGATTAATCAGAAAGCATCGGTCTAAGAATCATCTCCAAATCAAACCACGTCGTCTCAAAACAATCACTTTACCAGAAATCATCTAAAAAAGAAATCAGTTGAAAAAACATGCAAAAAGCTAAGAACATCACCAGATTTCTGAGAGAAATTTCAATCTCAATCCCGAAATAGATCCTGACGCCACCATCCAGAACATCCACGAAGAAACCTCCAAATGCCCAGATCTGTGGATGAGGTACCGGTCACGAACCACCGAGGCTGGAACTCAGGCGTAGATTCAACACCGTGTCACCTTGAAGAGGCAGACACCAGTGCATGCTAGACGAGACAACACGAAGCCACCATAACAAAGAAACCACCACCTCAAACCGCCGAGCAAGAGAGGATAAGATGATCCGATCTGGGATGGAGGTGGCACAAGAGAAACCCTAGCGGTGCTGTTACCCTTACGGGCTCATCCCGTGGACCCTTCTCCACATCATTTGAAGTTACATAAGCTTTTAAAATGCTATATCACTTTAGAAAATACTTACATGAAAAATTGATTTAAACATATTCCAGTGTTTTTCTGAAAACAAATACACCAACTTCTAAAAACAAAACACTATTCTGAGGACACTTGAATAGTTGAAGGCTGTCATGGTCCTACTCACTTCTTAAAGGATGGGTTCACTCCCCATTAACCTTCAATATTTACAATATAAAAAGTACATACTTTTTTTCTTTACTTATATATATTTTCACTAGAGTTCTTAATTTTGAAAACATGTCACTATATTAAAATACACATTCCACCTTACTTTCTATATGTACATTCATTTCATATCACTTGGGAGTTTGGTTACAACCAAAACTCATGCCATATCCTTTTTATAGAAATTTATGTACCAAAACTATCATTTGTTATTTCAAGAAATTCATTTTTATATAATGTTATAACTTAAAGAATTTTAAAAACACAATCTCAAATAAATGTTTTATATAAATATTTGTTTAATTGATTTTATGAATAATGACATGAATGTATAAAATTGTATCACAAGAAAACATATAATTTCTTTCCTCTTAAAAATATTTATAATAAATATATAATTATGTGTTTCACATGAAATTATAAAATAAAAATTTTAAGTAAAACATTTTATCTATGAGTATTACACAACTAATATTGTACAAGATCAATGATATGAAATTTATCCCATATTCATAGATGTTTTTCTTGTCCATTCAAAACATGTATCAATTGTTGAATATGTCGATATATATATATATATATATATATGTATATATTCTTAAATAAAATAGACATAAATAAATAATTAATATATACACATGGAACATGTAATACCCATATAAACATTAATAAAATCTTTCATACAAAAAACTTCAATAAATATCAAAATAATATAAATATGGCAACATAAAATATTAAGCTGAAAATACATATGATTAGTTTTGAAATATCAAACTAATGTTTATAGAAAAAAAATTAACTTTCAAACATAAGAATATACCCTTGTAGATTAATAGAAAATATGTATAAAATTAACAATAAAGTCTGAAAAATAAATCTAAAAACTGGATAATATAAAATCTACCTTATATATAATAATATCACTTATAAATATAACAATTCTGAAAATATTTGATAGAAAATGAACAATCTATATTTGAAACTAATTTGTTTGTATGATAATTAAAAAAAATAGCATAGATATATAATTTCTTTGACATGTAACAAAAATCAAATAAATCCTATAATCCCTTACCCTAGATATTCAAAAATTAATTTAGATACTCATAAAAACATAAATCAAAAAATTAAACGATCCCATAATAATCTTATTAAAAAGTATATCAAGAACCAGAATTTTGAATATGAATTTAACTTCACCCTTATAAAAAATGAGTTTGAACATAATAATAAAATGAGAATAATTAAGTAATCTATCAGATATTCATTCAAAAATGAATCTTCATCTTGAAAACAAATTCATATCACCCTTAAAATCTCAAATAAATGTTTGGAAATAATTAATTTTTCCTAACCTCTAAACTAATTTCAGAAGCCTTCCCTATACCACATGAAGCTTATATTGAGAATGATCGGGTAAAAGACGGTAACTACACCCCAGTTGAGAACTGGTATTTTAGACACAAAATGATGGATTTCATAGCCACAACCAACTCTATTAATATAACATACAATGGTACAAACAAGCTTGTAGAGCAAGCTAATTAACATGATAAGATAGCCAAAAAAATTCGAACCAGCCCAAAACATCACAATGGAAAAAATTAAAAAATAAACTAATAAAATATATTTGATTTGGTCAATAATAAAACAATTATTTATATAAAAATCATTTAGTTCATAATCTTAAAGTAATAAAACATACAAAAATAATTCTGTAAATTGAACCAACAACATGAGTGGTAGAAAGTGATTGGGTAGAAAAGTCAAGAAACATACGGAAATGAGAAATCTGAAATAGAGGAATCAAAATACCTGAGATCTAGAAAATCAGACACCTGCCTCATACTATGTCTAGAAAACCCAAAACAAAACCCAAACTATAACAAAATTATCAATGTCCCCCGGACATAGTTGTTTTCCTCGGCCGTGGTGAGACACCTCGCACCAGACTCCTAACTAGGATCAAATGGATGCCGGAAACTCTGTCCATGATGAGTTCCCTTCACAGTGTGACTTGGAGGCCTAGACTTCCTCTCCTTTGCTGAACGTGACTCCCGCGAAGACCCTACAATGCCTCCCCATACTACACGACTCACCCACTGCCTGGACTTCCGATCAATTCCTCCCCTTTTCTCCCTTAATCCTTGGTCGACACCCCTTATCCCCCTATATCCTATTTTTATTATAGTTAATTATTTTAAAGAAACTATAATATATTATTATTATTAATTTTATAAATGGATATTGTAAAACAAAAGTTTATAAAGTAAAAATTTTATAAAAATAATTTAATCATACTTTATAATCATAAATTCACACACACACACACACACACAAACACACACACACACACATATATATATATATATATATCATATTTTAAAAATAAAAATTATAAAAAATTAATTATATTTTTTATATTAATTATATAAATAAAATATTAATGATAATTTTTAATTGTATTAATTCATTAAATTTGAATATTTATATTGATAAGATTCATAATTTATCACTAACATATTTGAGTATATAAATCGGAAATAATTATAAGGCATTATAAATTATAATGTCTTTAAAATTTAGGAATTATTAATTTAAAATATTTTATAATCTCTTGATAATATTTGTTAAAAAAATTAATTAATTTATTCTTATAAAACAAAAGAATACCGTAAAAATCATTTTTTAGAAGATTGATTTGAAATCCATAAATAATAGGTATAGTTAATTATAAGTAGTATAATCAAATTAATTAAAACACCATTTTTTTTATTTTAAATAAAATCATCTTAAAAATATCATTAGTTGGTTTTAATCCATAAATTATTTTTATAATAAAACTATGTGTATAATTTTTTGGCTGTTACAAATTATACTCAACCATCAGCTATGTGTGGTAGTTCCCCACCTCTCTCATTCTTGTACACCCATACCGTCTAGTGGAAGATCCAGTTGTGAAAGGTAAAATACAAATATTATGTCAATATGATTTATAATGGAAAAAATTATGGTTATTTTTTTACTAAAGATATATAAATATACATGATCCAGTCTGATTAGTTGGTTATACTCGATCCTCAGGCTCTGAAAGATTATTAACATCTATTGTATGAGTGGGATCCAATGTCTACTCATGAGGCTCAGAATGAGTCAAAGTATAAGTTAAAGGAGAATGAACATATATGCTCAGGGATATGTAAGTATAATTAAATTATGCAGGTATATATATCTATGGAATATTAAAATATAGATATATAGTAGGATCTATCATCAAATAAGGGAAAAAAGATGATGAGAATCAAATGTAAATAGTGGATAAAATATTGGATGCCTAAATATCCTAGGTGCCTCTAATGGAATTGTGGTATAAATAAATTTTCTCGATGGTATATCTAATAAAGTGACCAAGTGTGATCAGGTATAATGAGTGGTGCACATATATCTAGTACCACATCCCTTGAATCATTTTGGATGAGCACCCATGCCACTAGGATCTTCAGAGAATAATTATCTCATGGGTGGTGGATATTGAGTAAAAGTTAAAAAAATTAATCACATGACATTATTTGTTATTTATTTATATATTTGGTATAAAATAATCACATCAGACATCATAGGAGGAACACCCATCTCTCCTATGCGGTGATTATTGTCTATTATCCTCTTACTTCATATATTTTCAATGTTTTTCATTTCCTACATTTGAAAACAAATTTTTAATTAATTATAAATTAATAACTAATGTCTAAGAAGAAAATAAATAAGGTGTGACATGACTTAATTAAAGAATACCAATTATCAAACTAAATAATGGCACTAGTACAAAATGTATTTAGTGCATCAACTTTTTCACATCGGTTGTCTATAACTGACATGAAAAATCCATATATATTGATTTATCATGTCAGTTATTATATAATCGACGTGATAAACTAGTATCCCTCTTTCTCACATAAGTTATTCAATAACCAATGTGATAAAGTGGTTTTTGGCATCAGTTATATTTTAACCGAAATGATATAGAAATTTTAATTACTTTATCACATTGGTTATAATATAACCAATCTGATGAAGAAAAATGTTCATATTGGTTTCTATATAACTGACAGGATAAAACAATAAGAATCTTAGTATCATGTGAGTTATAATATAACTGATGTGATATACACTTAAATTTTATTTGAATTTCCATTTTAAATCATTTTGGTTCCATTCAATATTGTGAAAGCAAACCTGTTTATCTCGCATGGAATTCCTGACCTCTTTTCTTTAATACAGTGGCCTCCAATCTCAATTTTACATCTTCATACCTCTCCAGGTTTGTCAGACTCATTGTTGTGAATTTTTTCGTCTCCTCTCACGAATCTCAAGTAATCCTTACACATCAATACTCACTCAAGGATGACCTAGCTCTTGTTTTTTTTCAATTATATTTATTGATATCTCTCATTATTATCTTTTTTATGGGAAGTTACTAGGCAACGATTAAAATAGTTTTTCCAAAAATCATATTATGGAATTGGAATATTACCTGGTGGATTAAATTATCACTTTTGATAGTAATGGTGTTAAAATCATTTCTTCATTATCCACCTTGGGTTCCTTTCATTTTATTATTATTGGGTTATGATAAATGGTTTATGTTATTATGTTTTATTTAAAAAATTTATGAATTTTATGGGATACTAAATGATCATTTGGATTTTTAATGATATACTATGTTAATAGTATGAGTTATAAACCCTTATAGTGAATTTTTGGGTTATTCATATGATGTGCATACAACTTGTTTTTGTAAAATAGTAATAATGAGAAAAATACAATTTTAATGTAAGATTGGATAATATTTCATTGCTACTTTAATTTAATTAATACAATCATTCTAATGGATTTTTTATTGAACTATAATATAGTATTAAATCACACATTCATATAAAAAACCTTGTTTTTTTACTTTAGTGTAATGTATGTTATTTTCAATCCCTTATCTAATTATATTGATTTTTACATTGAATATGTATTTTTAAGAAATATTATAGATCACTTTTATTGGTTGAGTCATATAAACATGCCTAACATGGTTACAAATGTACTCTTGTATTTATTTTCATTTATATGTTATATATAGACTGAATGATTTTCCTCAACACAGTATCATAAAAATGTAAGGCTTGGTGATGTATTATATCATGATAGATGTGTCCCATTGTAATTGTTATATTCAAATCAATGATTTACCTCTATTTACTACCACATTTAAATTTTCCTATATTGGATAAGGTGTACAACAAAGGTACAATGGATATCTATGGGTTCATTATTGGAACTATTGGAATGTTTGAGTTAGTGATTTGAAAATATTAAGACAGAATTACAGAAAATATGGATGAGGAGTAGATCTAAATTGGTATAAATTTTAGTGACTATTCATAAAACATATATTTAGTGGAACATTAGGTCATCTATATTCCTTTTGTATAATTAATATTATATATGAATGTCCATGAATTATTAAATAATAACACATAAAGTCATCAAAGTTATCCTAAAAACTTTATTATAAGTTATATAGTTAATTAGAGTCACTATGATATTTGTCTATGTTATTATTATTGTTTTACATCATATTTAGTATTTTACAATAGAATATTTATATAGTTTGAATTATTGATCATGTTACTCTCCATCTATTCAGTTTCTCATTAAATTTCATCCAATATTTTTTCAAATTATTATTGTATAATATATAATATTATAGTTTTTTACATTGAGAAATTAGTATCTTGAATTTTAAAATTATTCATAATAATGGGTAATCAATATTTTCTATTCATGACGATATGATGTTTTTTGTTGTTGAAAATGTTGTTCTTATGGAAAAAAGTTTCTTATTGTATATAAAGAAATAATTCACTAAACCCTTGACTTAGATATGTGTTTTTTATTTTAAATGTTATGGATATTTTTAAAGAGTTCCTTTTTTATAAATTAAAACATTAAGGATTTTCTTTAATTAAATTATAATGTTAAATTATTTGATTTTGTAATATAATTTATTTTTGAAAAACTATTGTGACATATTGTTTTAAAAGTAATTTGATGTTAATGATTCTTTTTTAAATATAAATAATATGTATTGGTATTTTGTATTATAAATGTAAAGGGTAATGAATTTTGATTTATGAATTATATTTAAACTTATATTACATTATTTTATTGAATTTATAATTATACCTTTAAAATATACACACACATATATATTAAATTTCATAGTTTATTACCTTCAAATTATGAAATATTTGATATAAATTTAAACCAAGTTTGAAATTAATAATTTATTATCACATCTATCACCACTATATTCTTTTTACAATATATTTATTTTTTTATATTTTTTATAGAAAATAATGAGTCAATGTTTGATCACTACACCTGGAATAAGTGATGAATATGAGAAATGTGCTGATAATTTTTTGGAATTTTCTAAATGAAATGTTCAAACAATGAATATTTTTTTGTCCATGCCTGAAATGTTTAAATATGAAGTAGTTAAAAAAATAAAGATCAGAGATCATTTAATTTTTCAAGGTTTTAATCTCAGTTACTAACCTTGGATTTGGCATGGTGAAATTGGGTAGAATTTCAAATCTATTAATGATGATGCTTTAGAAGATGAAAACACTGATAAAATTGAATAATTCATTAATGGTATTGAAGTAGAGGAAATTGAGAAATAACCCACAATTGAGCATTTATATAGTGATGCTGAAAAACAATTGTATCCATGTTATACAGAATTTAGGGTTTTATCATCGGTGTTAGGATGGATTAACTAGAAGGAAAATCATGGTCGGGGTGATTAGAGTTTTACTATTTTTCTACAATTGTTGAAATATTTTCTTCATAAAGATAATTATCTTCCTAGTTCACATTATAAAGAAAAGAAAATAATATTCCCTATGGGATTAGGGTAAAATAAAATACATACCCTCCCAAATGAATACATCCTATATAGGAAGAAATATGAATTTCTATCAAGGTGTTCTAAATGTGGGACATCATTGTAGGATTGAACTGTATATTTAGATTGCTAAAATACAAGAGAGGGGGGCGGTGAATTGTAGTTTTAAAAACATTCACATTTTTCCTTAAGAAAATCTATGTTTAACACAGTTAAACAAGATGAATTTACAAGACATCTTTAGTTCTTAATATAGAAACTAACTTGGTTAGGATCCAATAATATGGATCTGATAAAGAAAATTAAACAAGTTTACTCATGGAAATATTCTAGCTTAAAGCCTATAGAATCTAAATAAGAGTTTTTAAAAGAATACAAAAGTGTAAGAAAGTTACACTTTCTATCTATAACTAAATGCATTAGAATTTAAACAAACATGAAACAAATAACAAGTAACAAAGAAATATTTTAACACAAATAGAAGGGTATCCAACAAACCTTGATAAAGGAACCATGATTTATTCTTTCAAGAAAGTTTGTCTTACCCACACCAGGGTAATCCCTCGTTACAAAGATCAGTATCTATCTTTCTATCCCCACAAGACCTCGATTAAGAATGTAATCGTCACCTCTATCTTCTTATCCCAATAAGACCTCGATTTTGAACAAAAACCAACCAAATTTTCACTAAGAATTTTGAACAAGATGTTCATAGCTTGAACATGTTGTTCACAATATTCGCCCAAGCCAGATACATTATTGCTCTCACAGAGTATTAGCACATCCTAGAGTTCTACATGAACATTGTAACACCAACATTATAAATGAATAAAAATTGCTGGGTATCTATAGGCCTGAATTCCAATGGTCAATTTCCTACTCCAATGGTCATATTTCTATTAAATTTTGGAGAGACCTATACACGTGGAAATCAAGAAATGGTTACTTTGTAACATATTTGACAGAACTGTTATATTTTAAAAAGTATGAGAAACATTAACATGTTTTGGATCTAATAAAATGAAACTAAACATTATGGAAATATGATAACTTTATCAAAAATATTTTTTCAGATTCTTAAGATAGTGTAATTCAGAATCTAAAAAAATTGACAATCAGATTCTAAAATTGTAGACAATCAAAATCTAATTTATATGAAAATAAGAGTATGATATTTATGAGAATCAGATTCTAATTTATATTAAAATAGGGGACTTATTTCTATGAAAATTGGAGTCAAATTTCAATGAATTTCAGAGTCTGATTTCTATGAAAATCTGTGTCTGATTTCTGAGAGAATCAGAGTCTGATTTATGAGATAATCCAAGTATGATTTTTGAGAGAATTAGAGTCTGATTTATGAGATAACCTGAGTCTAATTTCTAATGAAATTGAAGTCCATTATCCATAGAAATCGGATTCTTAATTCTATAGAAATCATATTTGAAATTCTAGAGAAATCAAATTCTAAATTCTTGAGAAATAAGATTCCAAATTCTAGAAGAACTGGAATCCCAATCCTAGAGAAAAAGAATTCTAAATTCTTGGAAAATTAGATTCTCAATTCTAGATAAATGAGATTCTGAATTCAAGAGAAATTGGATTCTTAATTCCAGAGAAATCAGATTATGAATTCTATAGAAATTTGATTCTAAATTCTAGAGAAAATAGATTCTGAATTCTAGGGAAATTGGATTCTAAGGAACTATAATGTTATGTGTTAGATAAGGATCCAATTTTTTGACTTAAGGAAAATATGGTTAGGTTATGTTAGGAAAACATTAGTTAAGACATTGGAAATCATGAGTAAATTTAAAACCATTCTTAGAGAAAGAACATTTTCCATAAGAAAATGTTTCTTAGAGAAAGACAGTTTTATTTAAGAAAATGTGTTTGTGATTTCCAAAACATAAAGGAACAGAAAATTCATAAGGAAAATTATTGACTCCAAAATCTCCCCCTTTTTAGAAAGCACAAAAAACTTTTCATAAAATAATATATAGATATGAGTTTTTATTTTTGAGCTTAAAATATATACTTCTCTCCATTTTTGTTTATGTCTCATGATGAATACAACTAACTCCCCCTTAGGTCATGAAATCTTTAAGGATCACCCCCTTATGTAAGAATTTATTCTTTAAGTAATCCCCCACTAACTTAGGAAATCTATTATTTTAACATAATATTCTTTTTGAACATTCTTTTCTCACCCTTTGTAATTTTCAAAAAGAAATAGAGGGGAAAAATTACACCTAAAAGGTTATGAAACAAACAAGATGAAACGATTCAAAGATAAAAAATTTCATTAAGATAAAAAATGTATCACAAAAGAAATCAAAAAAACATATCAAATATGGAAAAAATTATTCATCCTTCTTTTTCTTCTTCTGTATCAACTTTTTTAAAGTGGACTTCAGTTTCTTAAATTCTTTGTTATCATCTTGAAACTTCTTGAGAAACTCTTTCGGATCTTGATTATTTTCTTTTAATACCTTTGATTATATCTTCCTAAGACATAACTATTTCACCTTGAGACTTCTTCAATAATTCTTGGACATTTAGTTTTTCAAAAAACTCTTCTCTGATTTCCCACTCCCTTTTTAGATTAAGAGAAACAAATTTCAGTTTCCCATTCAGATATTTCTCTTCTTGTTGGAGCTAGCTTGCTCGGCCTTCAGTTTCTCTAAAAACTTTTCATGATATTCTTGATCTTTTCATCAGATTTATTGAAATCATCATTGAATGTGTCATTGAAATCATAAAATTTTTTAAGATCATCTATGACTATCTATGACTACTTTGTTATTTCTTTTCATGACGTTTTATGAGCATCAAAGTTGATATGAGAAGTCTTTAACTCATCTTCTAGTTTGATGAACTTTTCCATAAGAAAGTTTGTTGACTTTGTATTTTGATTGAATGATTCTTGAATCAATTTAAATCTTGAATCAATGATGGGAACGAAAGGGATGGGGTTCACTAGCTTCTTCAAAGACTGGATGACAAAATCATGTCCTAATGAATAGGAAGATTCTGAAACAAATTATTATTTTGGTGAGGCAACTTCCTTTTTCTCATCTTGTTTATTCTTAGAATTACCAACAACACCCTTATTTATTTTTTTAAACAAAAACTTTCTTAGGTGTATCAACAATAACTTCATTTCTGTTGTCTTTCATAGATATTTTCTTCTCAATATTGTGAGTCTCAGGCTCTGCATTATAAACATGGACTATTCTATCATCATCATCATCATCATCATATTTATCAATACCTTTATCAGAAACATTTTTAGCTTTTTTTTCATCAACTTCTTTATCACCCTTATAATGAATACATTGAACAATATTATAATTACTTATTTCATCATCTGAAGGGAATTTATTGACCCAATCTTGTGAAACATCATATTTCTGAATAGATTTTCCTTCTGAAATTATCTTGGTGGAGGATGTTTGGGAAGTTCCTATGGATAGCTTTCCAGAAGGGCTCTCTTTCTATTCATATTATTCCTCTATTCTTATCACATCTTCACTTTCCCCCTCTAATTCTTCTTCTTATTGCTGGATGTATTCTTCTTCAACTATTGGTTTTGGAACTGAAATATCCTTCCTTCCCTTATCTTGTACCAGAGTCTCAATTTCCACTGGTTCCTGATGTAAGAACCCGGAACTTCATTCCAGGTATGGATCTTGATTTTGGGTGTTTTTGAGAAAAATGGGAGAATTTAGGAATTTCATAAGTACACGCCATGTACTTAGGAGCACACGCCTTGTACTCAGTTTTTGTGGGTAGCCGTGTACTAGCCATGTAACGGCCGAGTACATGGCTATGGGAGGTGACCTAGAGAATGCCTAAAGAAAGGCCCAGTACAGGCATATACATGCCATGTATCCTCAGGGAACACACCATTTATTTTTATTTTTTATTTTTATATCGGACTAGGGTCGCGTCTAATCGACAGAACTGTCTTTTTCTGATCGTGTCTCGTCTAGGAGTGACAGATATCACTGATTCTTCTCAGAGCTCCCAATTGGCTGTTTGTTTTCCAAATCAAACACCTTCGATTGCATTGGAATCACCTTGGTGAGTTTTTCCTTCATCTATAGCCTATCTCCTTGATTTTTCATATTATGAGAGTTATTCAAGGTTGAGTTTTTTTGTAGATATACCATGTTGTTGACCAATTCAAAGTCTGATGTTCAACTATATTGATCGTACAACGTCGAGTTAGGTAGTTTGTACATTTCTGTAGACTATCTTTGATTTATATGTGAAAAAGGTCCCAATACACTAGTTTTGGGTATTGGGTGTTTAGGGAATTTAACCCTGTTAAAGAATGCTATTCCTTATTTACCAGAGTATGGGTTTTGGATTTTTAATAGGTTTATTTACCTTTCTATGGATGTGTTTGACCATGTTTGATATGATATTGGTCATTGGGTCTAGAATTTCTTGTTAGGATACTCTGTTTTCCATGCCTAATGCTATTAGGATGGAGTGATATTATCTAACATGCTTGTGTTATACTTTGTAGCTGTTTATCCAAGTAGTATTTGGGACTTACTTTGGCTACTAAATATCGTTTGTGCATGATTTATTTACACATGTCTATGGGAACCTGGTGTAGTGAGACCATAGGGTTAATTGACATTGAAGGCTTCCCCAAAGTTTCTGTTGTACTTTTCACGCTGCGAGACCATAGGGGGGGATTAACAATGAGTGCTCCCTCAGAGTGTCTATAGTTATCTTTATGATACCACAAGTGGAATTAACATTGATTTCTTCCTCAAAGAGTCTGTAGTTTATCGTTAAAAGACTATAGGGGGAATTGATGGTGAGTGCTTCCTTAGAGAGTCTTTGTTTTCATGAGACCAAAGGGGCTAGACTGTGTGAGATTACCTAGTGGATCATTATATCTTTTTCATAATTTGAACCAGAGGGGTTAAGCTGTGTGAACTTTCCCATATGGTTTCCTATTTTTGTTTGGCTGAATAATTGATAATGCAATTGGATGTATTTGAAACTGTAGGACTATTTACTTTTGAGAACTTCTTTGTTAATTACTTAATTTTTCATATTTTCCTATTATATATATTCCCTAATAGTTAGGAATAAATCTCTAGGTGGTTGCCTACTAGGATTCGTCTTACACTATGTTTGGGCCATGCATTTGGCCCTAAGTATATTATATTGTTATAGGTATAGATAAGGGCAGACACCCTTCTACTTCAGGTACTTGACTAATATGGAGATGGGGAGCATGGGACTAAGTTGAGGCTTGTGATGCTGTTGGAGTTTACTTTTTTTAATTGTACATTGGATTAGTACTATATTCTTGCATTGTGACTTGTTTGGATGCTTTCATAGATACTTGTGACATGCATAATTATGTAGATATATTTGCTGCAATTGTTTATTTAATTTCAGCCTTCTTCTGTTTACTTATTATATGGCATTACTTCTTTTTATACTGTTATAATTTTTTCCACTGTGTTACTCTGCAAAAGGGGGAATAGTTTCCCCACAATCATATCCAAGGCCCTCGCTGCTAGTCAGTTTCCTCTGGCATTTGGGGAAATGCGCTTGAGTCCATGGGACCTATCGGGTATAGGGCACCTTTGGGAGGCACCTGGAACTGGGACATTACAAAGTGGTATCAAAGGTGTTCTTTTCTTCTTTGAATTACTATTTGGAGCCTATAGACTGGGATATGAGGGAATAAGTAGTTGGTAATAAGCTGTGCTTGGGAGTAGCTAACCCGTGTATAGGGAAAATCCAATATGCCTTAATTTTTATAATTTTATAATTTTTCAATTATTATAGTTGATTTGATTTCACCATTAGGTGATTCACATGTTTTGTGCAATTAACATTGGTGTTATTGAGGTTCTATTTCTATTGCAACCCGATGAGATAAGGGTATGGCATCTCATGCATCATATAGGAACTTGCTAGAGATCACATGTCATGTATTCTTGTCATGCCATTTAGGGTGTATTATCCATTGAATGTTGTTGTGATAGATGTTGTACTAGATATGAATGCTATTTTGATAGATTCCTTGATAGAATACCAGCTATTTGATAGGGTGTTGCTAATTGTGTAAGGTTTTGTTTGAATAAGCACCAGACATTGGTCCCTGAGGTGTTATGGGCCCTCATGGATTAGAATTCGGTGGATCATGTGTTTTCTTGCACTATTATACTTGTTATGTAACATGAATATGATGAAAAGATTTGATTCGTAGGGAGTATGGACCCCACAGATCTGAATATGGAACTTTAATATTTCTTTTTGTGTTTATATGGGTTTCTAGAGTAGTTTTTGAGGCTTAATATGCGAAAAAACCTAGAATACATAGTTTGTATTCATTAATACACTCCATGCATCATTCTGTTCAGGAGGGAGAAACTTTTCTTTAGTACACATCGTATACTATATGTACACTCTGTATAGTCCTTAACTATGTGACTAACTGTGTGAGCTAGAACACGGGGTTGGGAATTTTTTGGTGGTACACACCGTGTACTAAGAGTACACACTGTGTTATAAGATCCTTGTATCCATCCATGTGATGAATGAAATAGGTGGATGAAACTCATGTTATACATGCCGTGTTCCATTCTTACATGCTGTTTAGCATCAACCATGTCACCGACTGCATGACTGGCGACACAGATGGTCATTAATTATGGGATACACACCTTGTCCAAGGTGCACACACCATGTAGATTTACCTAGGTAAGAGTCGTGTGTATAGCCGTGTAGAGGAACTCGGATATGGGGAAAATGATTCAAGTATACGCTATGTCTTAAAGAGAACATGCCGTGTGTAAGGGTGTTACACGACCAAGTTTGGTAGAAGTACCCACCCATGTAAGGGCTTAAAGGAACACACCGTGTAGTGGTTATACACACCGTGTATCCATGTTTTAGAGATCATGAATGTTTTCTTTCTCCTCTTACTTTCTTTCACTTATATGTTTCAATCTGAGAGAATATTAAACTAAGGTGTGTGCTTGAACTTGCAGAGTCATGCCACTAAGATGTCCTCTATTAGTATGAAATATGCAAGGAAATGATTAGACACTAGACATGGTAGATCAAGTAATACCAGAATATCCTCTTGTTGTACCTGTCTTGGCACCAACCGTTATTCTGGATATAGGTGATGATGCACAGTTCTGAGAAAGCTTCATGAGGTTTATACAGTCCTTCCATGGAGCACCGCATCCTACCCCTTCTATGGAGGAGTTGACGTGGGGTTTTCAATAGCAGCATCCTCCCATTTTCTCAAGAGATGGAGGACCTTAGGCTTCAGATTCACGGTTAGAAGCAATGTTGATTACCTTCGATCATCTCAAGATGCCTCTAGAGAGGAGGGTGAAACTCACTACGTACATGCTTCGGGATTCCGCCAAGAGATGGTGGGATGTGATATCACAGGTGGGACTCCATCAGGTTATCCATTGGGATGAGTTATAGTGTACCTTCTATGAATACTTCTACATAGAGACTTTGAGGGCTAATCGATCATGAGAGTTCATGAGTTTGGAGTAGGGTACTCTCCTGGTCATGGAGTATTATTCTTGCTTCACAGAGCTACATCACTTCACACCCACTCTAGGGAGTGACAAGTTATTTTTTGTGAGGAAGTTTGAGGTTTATATCCATAATGGCATCTAATATTAGGTGAGAATATTCAGGTTTACGACCATATCTTCCACAGTCTACCAGGAACTGATCACAAAGCACTACCTGAGGGATTCTGGTGTTGTTGGCCAGGGAGGTTCAACATCCATAGTTGGTGCTTATCTGGCTGATAGTAGGAAATTACACAAAGAGTCTACACATAGAGATCTGAGTATGAAGGATGCACCTTCAGGTATCCAGGTGGTATGCTAATAGTGTGGGAAGGGCAGGCATACGAGGAAACATTGCCAAAGAGACCTAGTCGAGTGCCTATCTGGCGGCAAGATGGGCCATCTTCAGCATTTCTAGCAGTTTTTCTCACCAGCAGCTGGTGACAGAGGTTCTTATATGACACCTCGTTCAGGAGAAGGACCACCAGTTTCTCATGAGTCTTGGAAATAAAGTTATTCTAGTTGTTTAGGCCATGTTGGAGGTCGTGGCCATGGTAGCCAGTTTCCAGGATTTTAGTGACATCATGGTGGATTAGCATAGGGTGGTCAGGCAGGGTCGTAGGGCTGTGGTATAAGCCTGACTTTTATAGTGGAGCATACCCAATAAGATCAGGATCACAGACCCTCTATAGTTAGAGGTACAATTTCGGTGGCCTCAGTTTTAGCTTCTGATGTTTTCGATATAGGGGCTTCTCATAGTTTTACATCTGTTGCTGTTGTGGAGAGCCTTGGGCTCTGTATCTTTACTTTGGATGATATATAGATGGTAGACACTCCGTTGGGGACTATAATGGATAGTGTACGTTCTTTCAAGGAGTGTCCTCTTGAGGTCAGCGGGTGTCAGTTATTATGGGACCTCTGTGTATTAGAGATGACATGCTATGATGTTATTCTCGAAATGGACTAGTTGGTTACCTACTAGGATTTTTTCGACTGCTATCTCTTTTGGGTGAGTTTCACATCACCATAGGCAGTTTGTTTCTATATAATGGAGAATGGGATGTCCAGGCAAGTAGATCAGGACCTGAGTATCATGGGTTGGGAGAATTTACAACCCATATTTCTATTGTGTATCTGGATGGCCAGGGAACTTCATAGATAGAATTTCCTCTAGTGGTGGATCGTTTCATAGATGAATTTTTAGAGGACTTTATAGGTTTTCCTCTGGAGAGAGAGGTAGAATTTTATATTAATATTTCCCCAGGAGCATCACCAGTGTCCATGACTCCTTATGGGATGGCTACACTAGATTTAAAGGAGATCAAGAAGTTTTTAGAGGAGTTACCAGCAAAGGGTTTCATCCAACCCAGTACTTCCCCTTGGGGGTTTCCTATCCTGTTTGTGAAAAATGCAGATGGTACCCTCATAGTTTTCATGTATTATTGGAATATGAACCAGTTTAATGTTAAGAACCAATATCACTTACCGAGGATTGATGATATATTTGATCGGATTCAAGGATCCTCAGTTTTCTCAAAGATTTACTTGAGATCCAGTTATCACCAGTTGTGCATTAGACCATCAGATATACCTCTTATAGCCTTTTAGAGAAGGTATGGTCTATACAAGTATGTGGTTATGCCATTCAGTCTCATAAACTCACCTGTAGTCTTTATGGAATTGATAAACCAAGTGTTCCATCCATACTTGGATTCCTTCTTGGTGGTTTTCGTGGATGATATCTTGGTGTAATCTCACACTCCACACGACCAATCTACCCATCTTGAGATCATTTTGAGTACAATGAGAGAGCATTAGTTATATGCTAAGATCTAAAAATTCCAATTTTGGATGGACCAAATTCACTTCTTGGGTCATGTTATGTCAGATATAGGAGTATCAGTAGACCTAGAGAAAGTGAGAGTAGTAGTTTCCTAGGAGCAGCCGAATAATGTCTTTGAGGTATGAAGTTTTGTAGTGCTGTCTAGTTACTAAAATCATTTTATATAGAACTTTTTAGGCTTAGAAGTGTCAATGATATGCCTAATTATTATGGGAGAGAAGTACTTGGGAAAAATTCTTGTGAGTAAACTATTTAGAAGGTGAAAGAGAGGTTGACTTCAGCACCGATACTAGTTTTTACAGAGCTGAGAAAGAGTTATACATTTTACTCTGATGCCTCAGGTATTAGGTTGGGAGTAGTGATTATACAGGGAGAAAGAGTCATTGCGAATGGTTCTCTACAGTTGAGGCCACATGAGAGGAATTACCCAATGCACGATCTTGAGTTGGCTGTAGTTGATCATGATTTACGCCGTTGGATACATTATTTGTTGAGATAATTTTATAGTTTTCACCGACCATAAAAGGCTCAAGTATATCTTCACTCAGCAATATATGAATTTGAGACAATAAAAGTGGTTTGAATACATTCAGTCCTTTGATTTGGATCTTGCCTACATGCCTGAGAAAGGAAATGCAGTAGCTGATGCATTGACCAAGATGACTTAGATAAAGGTAGTTCAGGAGGCCAGTAGTGAGTGGTAGATTATGGAAATGTTCTCTGAGATTCTTTTGGAGGTGCATGATAGATAGGGACAAATGTTTATTTCTTCTATAGCTATTACCTATACTCTAATTGAGTGAGTGTGAATGAGGAAACTATCATATTCTAAAGGCCTAGTTATACGGGAGAGTGTGTCAGGAGAGGACCCAATTTTTGGATAGACAATAGGCGAGGATGAGATATTTTGTTTTCTTGGGCATGTATGGGTGTCAGAAGACATATGCGAGGAGTTGATGCATGATTTTCATTCCGCAGTTTGGGTAGTTTATCCTGGTGCCACTAAGATGTATCGAGATCTACACCATTAGTACTGGTGGCTAGGTATGAAGAGAGATGTTGCTGGTTTTGTGATGAGGTGTTCCACCTGTATGAAGGTGAAGGAGGAGCATCAGCGACCATCATGACTTTTTCAACAATTACCCATTCCCATGTGGAAGTGGAATGATGTCATGATGGACTTCATGATAGGTTTGACGAGGCCACCTTGATGGAAATATGAAATTTGGTTTTTCATTGACAAACTCAGAGAAGGTTGCACATTTCTTACCAATCAAGGATACATTCAGTGTTGATGATATGGGAAGGTTGCACATCCAAAATATTGTACATTTAAATGGGGTTCCACACTCTATCATTTAAGACAGGGATTTCTGTTTTACTTATCTGGTCTGGCAGGGACTATAGAGGGATTTGGGTACACATGTACTTCTAAGTACAACTTACCATCCCCAGATAGATGACCATTTCTAGCGTATGATACAGGTGTTATAGGAAATTCTTTGAGAATGAATCCAATATTTTAGAGGTTCTTGGGAGAAGTACATACCTCTGGAGGAGTATTCCTACAATAATAGTTTTCAAGCAACTATTCAGATGACACCTTAGGAGGATTTGAATGGTAGGCCATGCCGATCACCCCTATGTTGGAGGGAGGTAGGAGGGGTAGTTATGTTGGGACCTCGTCTTCTATAGGAGACCACTGAGTAGATAGAGTTGATTTTGAAGAGGATGGATACTGCACAATCATGACAGAAGTCTTATACTGATCGACAAAGATAAACTATGGTGTTCGAGGTCAGAGATCATGTTTTTCTATGTGTCACACCAAGGTTGGGACACAAGAGTATTAGGAGATAGAGTAAGATTTAACCAAGATACATCCAACCATTTGAGGTTTTGGAGAGAGTCAGGTCGGTTTCCTAGTAGTTTTAGTTACCTCAGAGGTACCAAGAGATGCACAAAGTCTTCCAAGTTTTCTAGCTACAACGTTACTTCTCAGACCAGTATCATGTTTTTCCACCCGAGGAGGTTGAGTTGGAGGTGGACACATCATTTTAGGATCATACTATCTGTATTGTTGATTACATAACGAAAGTTCTACATGGTCATCTTGTTCCTCTGGTATGGGTACTATAACAGCACATCCGAGTATAGGACTAGACTTGGGAGAGTGAGGCTGATGTGTGATCATAATTGCCAGAGCTATTCAAGGATTATTCTACCCCTCCTTTTTAAGTAAATTTAGGGATGAATATCTTTAAGGGGGGAAGTTTTTAAGAAACCATATCTTCATTCAAGTTATGGATTTTGATTTTGGGTGTTTTTTAGAAAAAGAAAGAATTTTGGAATTTTATAAGTACACACCGTGTAACTAGGAGAACACGTAGTGTACTCAGTTTTCGTGGGTAGCCATGTACTGGACATATAACGACTGGGTACATGGCCATGTGGGGTGACCTAGAGACCACCTAAAGTGGGGCCCAGTAAAGGCCTAAACACATTGTGTATACTCAGGTAAAACGTCGTGTGTTTTTATTTTTTAGTTGTTATATTAGACAGGGGTCTCATCTAATCAACATAACTATCTTCTTCTGAACCCGTCTCATCCTGGATTGGTGAATATCATCGGTTCTTATCTAAGCCCCTGTTTGGCTATCTGTTCTCCGAATCAAACACCATTGATTGCATTGGAATTGCCTTGGTGAGTTCATACTTCTTCTAGAGCCTCTCCCCTTGATTTATCCTCTTAGATGAGTTATTAAAGGTTGAGAGTTTTCGAAATTTTTGTAGATATACTATGTTCTAAATCAATTCAAAGGCTGAGGTTCAACTATATCGATTGTACAATGTCGAGGTAGGTGTTTTGTGCCTTTACTTAGATTTTCTTTGAGTTTTATGTGGAAAAAGTATCTAATACCCTATTTTAGGGTATTTCATGTTTAGGGAATTTAACCCTATTAATGTCTTCCAAGATTTTTTTTGAGTATGGGTTTTTGAATGTATGTAGGGTTATTTACCTTACTATGGATGCATTTTCCCATGTTTGATCTGATATTGGCCATTGGGTCTAGAATTTTTTATTAGGATGCTCTGTTTTCCATGCCTAGTGTTATTAAGATGGATTGATATTACATGACATGCTTGTGTTATAATTTTTAGCCATTTAGTTAAGTAGTATTTGTGATTTACTTTGGTAGATGAATATTGTTTTTTCACGATTTCTTTACACAGGGATGTGGAAACCTGGTATAGTGAGACCATAGGGGGAATTGATATTGAGGGCTTCCCTAGAGCGTCTGTTTTACTTTTCATGATGCAAGACTGTAGGGTGAATTGACATTGAGTTCTCCCTCAGAGTGTCTATAGTTATCATTACGATACAACATGATGAATTGATGTTGATTGCTTCATGAAAGAGTCTGTAGTTTATCATTAAAAGACTATAGGTGGAATTGACAGTGAGTGCTTCCTCATAGAGTATTTGTATTCACAAGACCAAAGGGGTTAGACTGTGTGTGCTTACCCAGAGGGTTGTTATATCTTTTTTTATAAGTTGAACCAGAGGGGTTAAGCTGCAGAAACTTTCCCATAGGGTTGCTTGTTTTTTTGGCTTAATAATTGATAATGCAAATGTATGTAGTTGAAACTGTAGGACTATTTACTTTTGAGTAATTACTTTTTAATTACTTCATTTTTCATATTTACTTGTTATATATATTCAATGACAGTTAGGAATAGATATTTGGGTGGTTACCTACTGGGATTCGTCTCACCCAGTTTGGGCCATGCTTTTGGGCCCAAACAGATTATATAGTTGTAGGTATAGATAAGGGCAAGTGCCTTTTTAATTTAGGTACTTGACTACCATGGAGCTGGTGAGCTTGAGACCATGATGAATCTTGCGATGCTATTGGATTTTACTTATTTTTTTGTACATCAGTTTAGTACTGTATTCCATCATTGTGACTTGTTTGGATGAATTCCTAGATACTTGTGACATGCATCATTATTTACATATATATGATGCAATTGTTTATTTACTTTCAGTATTCCACTATTTACTTATTGTATGTAATTACTACTTCATCTATAGTTATACATTTTTTCCTGCAATGTTACTTTTACAATGAGGGTATAGTTTCCCCACTATCACATCCATGGTTCTTACTGCTAGTCAGTAGCCTCTTGTGTTCCAGGAATTGTGCTTGAGGCCATGTGACCAACCGGATACGGGGCACCTTTAGGCAGAACCTAGATCCGGGATGTTACACCGGATGAATGATTTGTTCTTCCAAGAATAATTATAGTACTTGAACTTGTTCAGATTCCTTCTCATTGTCTCTTATTAAGTCTTGGATAATCTCAAATTTTTATTTTTTTCTTTAACTTATTTTCTTTAGATTTCTTCTCAATCTCTTCAACATATTGGATTTTAAGGCCATATCCTTGACAAGATCTATCCTGAAAACTACATTACATTCCTTCTTATTTTTCATCTCTCTACATTTTCAAAAACCTCATCAGAAAAGTTATTTTCTTCTTGGGATTGGGTGGAGAGGATACTGGTTCATCAGCTGGTGCTTGTTCATGCAGTTCTGGATCTTTGGATTTTCTTTTCTTGGGAGTTGGATTAGAGCTTTCTCTAACTTCTCCTTTCTTACTACTAGCTTGGAAATCATTATCAGGAAGATAAAATAATTCTCATGACTTTTCACTGAAGCTGATATTCATCCTTCTCAAGGTATTATCACTTAACAACCTGATCTTGAAGGTTTTGGCCTTTGACATGTATGGGCTTTGAAGGAGTATATGCATAAGATAATGATATTAGACAGGATTGAAGGGTACATCAATGTTTGAGACTTTATGGTTCCATTATTAATGTTTTTGATGGTTAAAATAATGTACATAACAAGGTTTAACTTTATCATTCACCAAGAAGTCCATCATAAAGATATCACATATCTTCAGAGAGTCCTTATATCCCTTCCTTGGATTAAAAATTCCTTGTATCCAAAGGGCTGCTAATCTATGGTGTGTTGAAAGATATGGTATCCTGTGCATCTTTACTCCCTTAATCCCAAGGCACTCAGCATCCTTAATTTTCTTAAAATAACCTTCCTTACCAGGAATCCTATGGGAGAAAAAGATTGCCTCTCCTTTTTAGGGTATATCCAATATACTCACAACCTTCTTGTAAGATAGATAGTAATTTTTTCACAACTCTTAAAGGTAAACATATCTTTTCCACTTTTATCGGAAAACTAAACAATATCATAAAACTGTATAACTAAATCAAAATACACCGGATCCTGATTCTATTCATTTTCTACATAGATTCCTTCCCATCCATTCATATTTATGACTTTTGAAATCAAAGATTTACATTTTTCCAATAATTTCAGGTCCTCTAACCTTTCTCTAAATATTATCCAGTCTTTTAGTTCCTTGTTGGAATGCATCAGTGTTTTCGAGGACATCTCAAGAGAAATTCAGAGTTTAAAGAGAATGTGAAAATGAAATGGCACACTTGATGGGAGGTATAGATTTGGAGAAATAAAACTGAGAAAACTGGTGTGGGACGTGAAGAGAGGGTCCCTTTATATAGGCTTCACAATGATTGTTTATCTTCCCAGTTCCATCCAATAGTTAAGGTTTACTTGATCTGATATGGTGGTTGATATCAAATCCAGATAAGGATTTATAGGTTTCAATATTTTTCGGTTTTAAGAATAAAAATAATATTTAAGGAAAGTGAATCTGATAAGGTTTTCTTAAAACAATATTAAAATACCAACAAACAAAAATGCAATTATGATGATATAAGTAAGGAAATGCACCATCAAAATTACTCAGAAATAATTTTAGTATTGATAAGGTTCCTCTTAGATTTTTTAGGTAAAGAAAACTTGTTTAGTTCTAAAAAAATTTAGGTTCTGAAAGAAAAAATTTTAGGTTTCGAAAAAAAATTTATCAAAGGAAATATAAAATAATAAACATATGTACTCCCCCTATGAAAAGGAGTATCTTAATATTAAGGGATAGGTTTCAAAAAAAGTAAATATGTATGATTACATTATGGTTATCATTCCTAAAATTTTCTTTAATGTATTCCAATCTATCATAGGGTAATGGTTTTGTAAATATGTTAGCAAGTTGATCTTTCATTATGATAAATTGAAGTATGATATCTCCTTTATGTGTGTGATCCCTAAGAAAGTGATGCCTTATATTTATGTGCATTGGACAAGGGTGACGTGCATGATTTTTTCTTAGGGAAATGGCTCCTATATTATCACACATTATATGTCTTTTGGTAAAACTCATTCCATATTCTGTGAGTGTGTGTTTCATCCATAACACTTGAGCACAAAAACTTATAGATGATACATATTTAGCTTCTGTAGTGGAATGCACTACTGAGTGTTGTTATTGAATGACCATGAAACTAATGAATCACTGAAGAAATGAAAAGTTTCAGATGTAATTTTCCAATCCATTCAACAACCACCAAAGTCAAAATTTGAAAATATTTTTGAAACCAAATCATTTCCAGAAGAATAGAAAAGTCCTAAATCCATAATTCCCTTCAAATAAAAAAAATTTATTTTCACAAATTTTAAATGGGATTCTTTTAGATTATATTGATATCTTGCACATAATCATACTAAAAACATCAAGTCTATACGACTAGCTATTATGTATAATATACTTCTTATCATATATGTAAAATATGTTTGATCTACCAGTTTTGCAGCTCCATCAAGATCAAGAGTGTTTGAGGTACCAATTATAGTACTTATACTTTTAGTGTTGTCATATCCATACTTAATAAGTAGATATTTAATATAATTAGGTTGAGATATAAAATATCCTTCTGGTTTTTGAGAATTTTGAAAACCAAGAAAAAATGTTAACTCATCCATCATGCTCATTTCAAACTCATATTTAATGAGATTAGAAAATGAATCAGCTAAGGATTGCGGAGTTGATATGAATATAATTTCATTAACATAAATATGATCCACCAAAACATATTTCTTATCTTTGTTTATAAAAAGTCTTGGATCTGCAGTTCCCTTAACATAATTATTTTTTAATAAAAATCCTGTAAGTCTTTCATTCCAGGCTCTAGGGGATTGTTAAAGTCCATATAAGGAATTGGTTAGTTTTTAAACCTGTTCAAGATGTTTTGTGTCTTAAAAAAAGGAGGTTATTCAACAAAAACTTCCCCTTGAACATATCCATCAAGGAAAACATACTTCATGTCCATTTAAAAAAGTTAGAAATTAAAAAATGCTGCAAAGGCTAGTAGAATATGAATAGATTCAAGTCTATCTACTAGAGCATACGTTTCTTCATAGTTTATTACTTATTGTTGAGTGTAGACTTTAACAACTAATATTTCTTTATTTATTAAAATAATTAGATTTTCATCACATTTATTTCTAAACACCCACTTTACTCTAATTATAGAAGTTTCTTTAGGTCTTTCAACCAAGGTCTGGAATTTGTTCCTTTTGAATTAATGTAGTTAATCTTGCACAACTTTAATCCAATCATCATCCCCCAAACCTTCATCAGTACTTTAAGATTATAATTGTGAAAGAAATTCTAGATTCTCTACTTCATTCCTTAGAGAACTTCCATTCCTTAAAATTTGATTTACATCACTAATGATACTATCACTAGGATGATTATTAAGAAACAACTGATTTGGGTTTTGTAAAACCTGTTCATTAACATAAGTAAAAAATATTTTGGGGTAAATACTTCAGGAACATTTTCTAGAGTATTTTCTTGATTAGAAGAATCTTCCATAAAAGTTTTATAAAAAGTTTTTGAAAACATCCAAATATGTAGGTTGGGTTTGATTAAAAACAAAAGGCTTTGTTTCATCAAACTTAACAAGAACTATAACTTCAACAGTACACATGTTTTTTTAAAAAACTCTATAAACCATAGAAGTAGTGGAATAGCATAAGAAAATTCCTTCATAATATTTGGGTGTGAATTTATGTAATTTTTCTTTAGTATTCCAGATGAATACATTGAATCCAAATACTTTGAAGTATGAAACTTTAGGTTTTTGACCAGTTCATAACTCATAAGGTGTTTTTTAAGAAATGGTATAATTAAAACGGGATTTATAGTATAGAAAGAAGTATTACAAAATTCATCCCAAAAGTTTTCATCAATAGAGTATTCACTCAACATGGTTCTTGTTATATCTTAAAGAATATAGTTTCTTCTTTCAATAACACCATTTTGTTGAGTAGTTTTTGGAGCTGAGAAGTTATGAGTAATTCCTTTATTACTACAAAGGGTTTCAAAATCTTATTTTTTTAAATTCTCCCCCATGATCACTATGAATAGTTATCAATTGAAGGTTTTCCACATTTTTAACTTTGGCTGAAAAATATTTAAAATAAGAAAAGGCTTCAGATTTATTTTCTAAAAAATAGACCCATGTAAATTAACTGTAATCATCAACTAAAAAAAATACATTCTATTTTCCTCTAACACTTCGATTTTTTGTTGGACCGAAAATATACTTCTTCACTGGCTATAATGCATCAGAATTTGAGACTTCACTAATTGATTTAAATATTGAATTATGTTGAATTTCATATTGACAAGGATCACAGTCTTTTGAAGACTCAAATCTATGATCCAGTAGATCCTTAAAAAGTATTTTTTAAGAGTTTTCATAAATTCCAAAGGTTACACATTCCTAGTATTCTATTCCATAATAAAAATTGATATTCCATTTCACTAAGGCAAGGTAAGTCTTGGCTCCTAATGTCTTCTAAGTTTAGTGAATAAAAATTCTCATGCCTATGGGTAGAGATAATAAACTCTTCCTAAGAATTGTGTACAAGCATTTATCATTCCTAAAATTCACAAGGTAAACTTCATCAAAGAATTGGGTTATGCTTATAAGGCTTTGGTTAAGACCTTTAACAAATAATACATTTTAAATTAATGTTTTTCTGAGAAGAACAATATTACCTATACCAAAAATTTCTCCTCAAGAATTATTTCTGAAACTTACTGTTACACCTTTAATTTTAATAATCTTTTCAAATAGGTCTCTATTACCCATCATGTGCCGGGAACATCCACTATCCATGTACCATGTATTATTGTTGGTACTTCCATTGTTTTATTGAAAATAAAATAGTTAAAATTTCGAAATCGAAAAATTCTTGGATTCAAAAATGTTAAAAAATAAAATATTAGGTATAAATATTTGCTTAAGAAGATGGGATTTATGGAAACCTTAGGATTGGGTGTTATTAAAATTATAACTTCTCTCGCAATGTCCACTACATTGACACTTAGTGTAAAAATTAGTAATTTAGGGTACAAAATAATTATGATGAAAAACTGGTTTTGAATGAGAATATCCAAATCCAGAACTATTCCTTAGAGGGTGTGTAACACCCCAAGATTTCATAGTACACTATTTCTTAAAGGTAATTCAATAACTTGCACTACATGCAACACCGAGTTCAGGCGCACTATGACTTATCAAACCAACTGTTCAAAAGATGTTATGAATATTATTAACTAAATTTTGATCTGTATATAGTACTTATAATTTTAGAATCCATATTATGAGGTCCTTAGACATAATGAAAAAACAAATTCATTTTTTTTCATATAAAAGAATTATTTTTTAAAAAATGAAATTTTACCGCCTTTTAATGGAGAACCCTTTTAAAATCCAATATTTGAAACTTTTAAATATTCAATTTTAAAAAATAAACTTCTTTAGAATCAGGACTTAATAATTTAGTTTCAATAAATTTTTGGGGTTTTTCTGATCACTTTCATATTTGGGTGAATAGTAAAAAATACGATATTTTAACTGAAAACAACTTTTTTAATTAAAATAATTTGTATTGTTAAATTATACATTTTAATGTTATGGTAGTAAAAATAGATTATATTTTTACCATTTAATCCATTTTTATTCAATGTAAATAATTTCAATTAGAATTTGAACATAAACAAGTATCAATATTTTGTTAGTTATTATTTCTAAAAAACACGCATTTTAGTTTTGACAACAGGAATTAATTTTAAATTAATAAATGAAAATTCTATGTTTTTATTTTGGTAAAATAGACTTCATTTTTTAATTCATAATATCAAAATTATCTTAGGGTGAAATTTTGGTATTTTTCTAAAAACATTCAATTTTTGATGAATAGTGAAAAACACTGAGTTATAGTTTAAACCAAATTTTTTTAAATAATTAATTCTTTTATTTAAATTTATTTTAGGTAAAAATAGATACATAATACCTATATATATTCAATTTAATTAATTGGATTCATTTTTTAATAATATTAGATATATACAATTTTGTTGAACTTTTTATCGTCTTTTACCAACCTCCTAGGAGTATTTGCAAATTTGAATAAAACATAATTTTACCGCTTTTATGAGTTGAATTTCAAAAATCAAAGAGACACGGTTGATATTAGTAAGTAAAATGTTGTTCAATAAGATGAAAATAATTTTTGGTGAATAGTAACTTTTTACTTTTATTTATCATGGTTAAAAGTAAATTGGGTAATTAAGGGTAAAAATAATAATATTATTACTCTAAAACATTTCCTAGTTCTATTGTATAAGTTTAATTCTACCAAAAACAACATTAGAAATAAAATATGATCTTTTAGGTTCATTTGGATTAGATTAGAACATTTATTATTATTTAATTCAAAGAAGAGTTTAAAGTATTAAATTCAATGTTTAATAACCAAACCATTCTTAATATATGGTTACACATAATATAAATTAGACTATAAATATTAATTATAAAGATAACAATATTTAATACATAATTATATTTTATTTATAATTTTTAGACATTAAATAATTAAATTTATTTATGACATAATGATGAGGCAGTAATTACCTAAATAATGAAATATTAAAATAATTGATATTATAAATATCCAAATAAGTGTAATTTGAGACTTTTTATGAATTAAACTAATTTTATAGGTTAATATGACATGTTAGGGTTGGTTAGATTATTTTTTTCTAATTAATAATGCTGTTATGAATTTAGAAAAAACAAAATACCAAATAGTTTCAAAATTGACATAAAAGAGTTTTAAGACAAATATTATATTATTAATTGATATTCTATTCCTAAAAATTTAAAGTTTGGCCAAAAGACTTATATAATTATAGATGTATCATTAATTAACCACTTGGGGTTCACTTGGAAGTTTATAGTATGTTTATTAACCATATAATATAAAAATACAAAGAGACATGGTAAATGTCAAACTATTTAACTAAGAGTAAAATCTAAAAGATAAGGTTAATATAGTGACATAGACCTGTCTAAAAACTATTGGTTGAGTGGGTTCATACCCATCCCCACCTTATCCTTTAAATAATTTTTTTATCCATCAGAAACCGAAAATAAATTTATTATAAAATAATAATTTAAGTTTTTTCTAAGGTGCCCCTCACCCCTCTTATAAAAGGGTTCTTCCCATTCTCTCAAATTCACACCTCCAAAGACATTTGGTTTGGTATAACCCTGCCCAAATATACTCCCAAATATCCTAACGTTATCTGAGAGTCTTTCTTTTGGTCTTAAATCCAACCAAAGATCCATTTTGATCAAATCAAAAGGAATAACCTGAAGAAAAGGTAATGATTTCGCCACCCTCTTTCAAGTTCTTTTATTTTTCCACTTACAATTTATTTGTAGTTACCATACCAAAATAAAAAATCCAGTACCTTATATATACTGTGATGTTATTATAAATATAGAACAACCAAATTCATTTTTCTATCCATCCTATGAATGATAATGTCACCATGCATGCGTACGTACGGCTTACCGTCTCCACGCCATAGTGTAATTTGTTATTCGACACTATATAATTTGAATGGATATAATGATGAGTAATATGTATATAAATAATTAAAATAACATGATTATGTATCTGTAATATTAATATACCATCCAATTCCACACATTTAGGGAAATGATATTGTCGCTCGTGCATACGTACAGATTACCGTCTCCACGACGCGATGAGACTCATTTCCACGTTCACCATTCATAAATGATTATAAAAATATATATTACTAATAAGTATGTAATATATGACATAATAATGATACTGGAGATTTATATATATATATATATATGTGTATGTATCTATGTACTTACATATACCTTATTCACATACTTCTGTTCAATACTATATGAAAACAGAAACAACATTTATGCGTACGTACGACCTACCGTCTCCATAAACAGTGTTTTATATTTCATATATATATCTATTATAAATATTTATATTCTAAATATATATTATATATGAATCAAGGTTTATATTCTGTAATTATTTAAATCATGATCTAAATGATATGGTCCAGAATAACAAGTTAAAATACGTACGATAAAGAAAGCGATTATTACCCGAAATGTAAATTTAACATGAAAATCATTATTAAATGGGTATTATAAAGTCATAAATGAATCATTTATGATAAAATAAATATGAATATGGTTCTTCTATAATCTAATAACATGCAATGGTCATTATACATGAGGTTAAATGTACCCTCGACTAAAGAAAAGTTCAAGGTAAGGGTTAATTTCACAATCTCTTTATTATCCGAGGTTGTTTTTACATAAGTATCTACTGGGACATATTTATTTTCCATGTACATGTTTCATAATATAGTTTTCAAATAGATTACTTTAAGGTTCTTTTAATTAAAACATCATTTTAAATTTTTTAAAGATTTATTCTTCTAATGCATTCTCATTAATGTCAATGTTTTCAAAATGGTTTTAAGGATTTATTTAAATGGAAATGAATGTTTTAAAATGTTAAATAATTTCAAAAGTTTCGAACTAGTATGGGACAATTTTATTCAATAATGTCTTTAACTTTTTTTCTTTCTAAATTTTGTGAATTTTAAATGTTTTCATGAAAAAAAGATATTTCTCTCAATGAGTTTTACAAATCATTTTCATATATGTCCAAATACTTTAATGGATTTTAAACATGTTTGATGTTGATTTATTATGATAAAAATATTCCATATTGTATTGAAGGTTTTCTGATATGTTTCACTATGGATGTGTTATTTTTACCCCATTCATGGTTTATGGATAAAGTATTGACATTTCTTATGCCAGTTTTAATATGAATGTTTATGTTATGTTTAAACCTTTTCATATGAGGAATGCATTGGAATTAGTAAGTGATGGGTGGATCCCGCTATAGGTCCTCATTGCATCGGTAGGTCTCAGGAGACAAACTAGTGTCTTGGCACAAGGCCTTGAAAAAATATTATTTGTAGTCTTGGCATAAGGCCTTGACTATGTAGTTATGAAGTCTGGCATTATACATTCCATCACTATGAAAGTGGCTATTGATATTGCATGTGATTATTTGACTAGTAGAATATCCATGTGGATAAGTAAATGGAATTATTTTATTGTATCTCTGCCATATTATGCTGAATTTTATGTTTAAAAGGCTTTTGTTTTAGTCTTATACATTGCCTTAAATGTTTATGCTTATTGATGAAAGGTTCTTCTATATTTTTATCCTTACTGAGCATCGGAGCTCACCCCTTTCTATGTTTTAATTTTCTCCAGATTTCAAGAAGTGTATTATGATTGATAAGAAGGTTTAATATAGGGGATTAATGGATTTTTCAAAAGATAATTTATGTTGTGTTTTATTTTATAATGTGTAATGTAACATTCATATATGTAATCAATTTTCCAATACTGCTAAACTGATCGGTCTTTCAGGATATGATTCCTTGTAATCATGCCAATGTATTAAAATAATGCACTGACTCTAGGTAACTAGGGTCGGGGCGATACAGTTGGTATCAGAGGGAGGATTATCAACAACCTTGGAAATAGATTTAGTTAAACTCTGATTAGAGAATATTACCCTAAGATAGACTTTGAGGATTAGTATAGAAGAACTTCCTAGAGTTTTGGTACTGTAGAGATTTTGTGAGTTTTACAAACATTACATCTCTGTCTGGATACGAGCAGGTAGAGGCGGATCTGGCATAGATGTACCCAGGGGTAAAACCCGAAAACACCACATTGAGCTAGACTTGAATGGGAACTGGTACACGACAACGAGCCTTGCTGCACTCTTGGTCACGACACTCTCAGGGGATATGCTTAGAATAATTCACATTTTAATTACAAGCCATTATGAATTATTTAGGAGTAAATTCTTTCTCAAAGAATACATTTTATGATTATAGATTATATGCATAATCTTTTCAATTTACATTAGGTATTTTACAAGTTTGGAATTATGAATTGCGATTCATAAACTAACCTAGTGTGTGCCATTATTTAGAAATGGATCCTAGTAGAAGGAAAGAGACCTCCAGCAATACGCATGATCTAAAGATCTAGAAGGATTATATCTTTCATTTCATTAAACCAACATTTAGAATGGAAAAAGTCTCCCATGTATTATCATCATATGAAGAAATAGTGTCATGTGTTAATAAGATAAGTCAAGAATTTTCTGAGTCCTATGGCTTTGAAGGGAAGCCCGAGAAGAAAAGGATTCTAGAAAGAAAGATGGATAAAGGGAAAAACGGAAAAGAAGGATTTTCCCATATGTGATAACTATGGAAAGAATAGCCTTGGTAAATGTATTAAGGGAATGAGAGTTTATTATTATTGTGGAGAAAAAGGACACCAAGTACGTGATTTCAATGGTAAGAAAAAGGATTCAGATGTACAATGCTTCATCTACAAGGAGTTGGGCACTACACGAATCAATGTCCAAATCATCAGAGTATACCCTAAATGTTGTTACTAGATAATAATAAAGTTATGATACTACCAAATATGATAAGGAATGATTATATTTCTTACATTGTTATTAAATTATTGTGTCATTTGAGTATTGTATTAATGATGTACATGTTATAAGAATTATAGAACATATAAGGATTATATTGCAGTAATATTTCATTAAGGACCTGAGATTGTGTGGAACCAAGAAAAGTGACTCAATATGAGGTTAAATTTTTAGAAAATATGTGGTTGAGATAAAGATATACCATAACAGGGTTCTGATACTGAGGTAGTGATTTTGGAATAATACATGATTGATTTGGATAAATTATATTGGATATTCTTGACTACCTTGAAACCGATTAATGATTTGTATATTCCATCATTGTTGGAGTTTACAACATTTTTTGATAGAATGAGTATATAAAATATTCTATAATGAATAAGGGAGCATGAATGTAATCAATAAGTTTTTATGGTAATTCATGATGCTGCAGTGTTTTAATAGAATTCATGATGAAAGTGTTCACATGTTATTACATGGAAGAAAGTTTATTCATTATGTTTACCTTACCTATAAATTTTGGACTGTGAGTTAAGACAAAAGTATTTTGGATAAGTCTAGTTTGAGAATATTTTTGGATTTCCATAAAAAGGACAACTCAGAGGTCGGGCGGCAACCCATCGTGTCCAGCAAGGCCCCGAGACTTGAACCCGTAACTGAAGGGTGACAAGGGTGTATCACCTACGACTGGCCCACTTGATGTCTTGGATTAAATAATGTGTTTTTTTAAAAGTAATGGTATATTAATTATAAATTCATTTTTTTGGAACCCTATACTAATATGATAAATAGAATATTTTTTATGTTCTATTATCTTTTAGAGTGAAAGATGAGTTTGTGGTAGAAATTAGTTAAAGGATGAAACTCTACTTATCAAGTATATATTTTTTTTCTTATCTTATTCAATGAAGAAATTAATTCTTAAACATTAGGAAAGGGATCTTAAAACTAAAAATGAGTTATCCTAATAACTTATGTTTTTTGGAACCGATGATATTTTAAATCATCATAGATTGATGGCTTTGAGGCCCTCAATTCCACAATTGTTTGTGACTGATGAACTCAATCAATCCCTATAAATATTTACGTTTTCCCTCCAATTATGTGTCTCTAATTTCCATTAATGTTCTTCTAATCGAGATCATAATTTGATGGTGACTTTTTCATTCCCCTTTTCCTCTTATTAAGACTAAATTTTTTTAACTCAATTTCCGATGTGGGTTTTCCTCCAAAGGTATTTTATATTTTCAACCTTTTATTTTCGGATGCAATTTATTGAAGGAGGGAAGAATGTAACACCCCAAGATTTCATAGTACGTTATTTCTTCAAAGTAATTCAATAACTTTCACTATATGCAATACGAAGTTCAAACACACCACGACTTACCAAACTAGCCGTTAAAAAGAGGTTATGAATAGTATTAACTAAATTTTTAACTTTATATATTCCTTATAATTTTATAATTCATATTATGAGTTCCATAAACATAATGAAAAAACAAATTAATTTTTTTCAGATAAATTAAGTATTTTTTTTAAAATGAAATTTTAACGCCTTTTAATGGAAAACCCTTTTTAAATCCAATATTTGAAACTTTTATATACTCAAATTGACAAAATAATCTTCTTCTTTAGAATTGGTATGTAATAATTTATTTTCAATAAATTTTTGGTGTTTTTCTGATAACGTTCATATCTGGGAGAATAGTGAAATGTACTATATTTTGACTGAAAACAACTTTTTTAATCAAAATAATTTGTCATGTTAAATTATACATTTTAATGGATTGGAAGTATAAATAGACTATATTTTTACTATTTAATCCAATTTTATTCATTGGAAATAATTTCACTTTGAAATTGAACGTAAACAAGTATCAATCTTTTGTCAGTTATTATTTCTTAAAAACACGCTTTTTGGTTTTGACAATGAGAATTAATTTTAAATTAATAAATGAAACTTATATGTTTTTGAGTTGGTAAAATAGACATAATTTTCGAATTCGTAATATCAAAATTAGATTATGGTGAAATTTCGGTATTTTTTCTGAAAACTTTCAATTTTTGATGAGTAGTAAAAAACACCGAGTTATAGTTTAAAACAGAATTTTTATTTAAATAATTAATTATTTTATTTAAATTTATTTTAGGTAAAAATATATGGATAATACCTATATATTTTCAATGAAATTCATTGAATTCATTTTGTAATAATATTAGATATATAAAATTTTATTGAACTTTTTACCATCTTTTACCCATCTCCTAGGAGCATTTGAAAATTTGCATAAAACATAATTTTACCGCTTCTATGAGTTGAATTTAAAAAATCAAAGAGACACGGTTGATATCAGTAAGTAAAATGTGGTTCAATAAGAAAAAAATAATTTTTAGTGAATAATAACTTTTTACTTTTATTTACCACGGTTAAAAGTAAATTGGGTAATTAAGGGTAAAAATAATATTATTATTACTCTAACACATGTCCTAATTCTATTGAATATGTTTAATTCGACCAAAAACAACCTTATAAATAAAATATGATCCTTTCGGTCTATTTGGATTAGACTAGGAAATTTATTATTATTTAATTCAAAGAAGAGTTAAAAGTATTAAATTCAATGTTTAATAACTAAACTATTTTTAATATTGGGTTACACAGAATATAAATTTGACTATAAATATTAATTATAAAGATAAAAAAATTTCCTACATAATGATATTTTATCTATAATTTTTAGACATTAAATAATTAAATTTATTTATGACACAATAATGAAGCAGTAATTACCTAATTAATGAAATATTAAAATAATTGATATTATAAATATCCAAATAAATGTATTTTGAGACTTTTTATGTATTACACTAATTTTCACTGTTAATATGACATGATAGGGTTGGTTATATGAATTTGTTTTGAATTAATAATTCTGTTATGAATTTATCAAAAACAAAATACCAAATAGTGTCAAAATTGACATAAAAGAGTTTTTAAAACAAATATTATATTATTAATTGATATTCTATTCCTAAAAATATAAGGATTGGTCTAAATACTTATATAATGATATGTGTATAATTAATGAACCACTTGGTGTTTTTTGAAAGTTTATAGTAATTTTATTAACCATATAATATAAACATACAACGAGACATGGTAAATGTCAAAATATTTAACTAAGAGTTAAATCTAAATGATAAGGTTAATATAGTGACCCAAACCTGTCTAAAACGTATTTATTGAATGTTTTTCTACCCATACCCATCTTATCCCTTACATAATTCATTTTGGAGCCATTATAAACCGAAAATGAATTTATTATAAAATAATATTTTCTTTTTTTCCTAAGGTGCCCCTCACCCCTCTTATAAAAGGGCACTTCCCCTTCTCTCAAATTCACACCTCCAAATCCATTTGGATCGGCCAAACCCTACCCAAATATATTCCCAACAATCCTAACTTCGTCCAAGAGTCCTTCCTTTGGTCGGAAAGCCAACCTATGGATCCCTTTTGATCAAATCAAAAGGAAGAACCTGAATAAGAGGTAATTATTTCACCAGCCTCTTTCAAGTTCTTTTATTCTTCCACTTACTCTTTATTTGTTATTAACATACCAAAATAATAAATATAGTACCTTATATATACTGTGATGTTATTATAAATATGGAATAACCATATTCATTTTTCTATCCATCCTATAAATGATAATGTCACCATGCGTGCGTACGTACGACATACCGTCTCTACGACGTGGTGTAATTTGTTATTCAACACTATGTTATTTGGTTGGATATAATGATGAGAAATATGTATATACATAATTAAAATAACATGATAATGTCTCTGTAAAATTAATATACCATCAAATTCCACACCTTTAAGGAAATTACATTGTCACTCGTGCGTACGTACAGATTACTGTCTCCACGACGCGATGAGATTCATTTCCACGTTCACCATTCATCGACGATTATAAAAATATATATTACTAATAAGTATGTAATATATGAAATAATAATTCTACCATAGATAGATATATATATATATATGTATTTATGTACTTACATATACCTTATTCACTTACTTCCATTAAAAATTATATGAAAACAAAAACAATGTTTATGCGTACATATGACCTACCTTCTCCATAAATGGTGTTTTCCATTTCATATATATATCTATTATAAATATTTATATTCTAAATATATATGATATATGAATTAAGGTTTATATTTTGGAAGTATTTAAATCATGATCTAAATGATATGTTTAAGAATAATAAGTTAAAATACGTACAATAAAGAAAGAGATTATTACCCGAAATGTTAATTTAACATGAAAATCATTATTAAATGGGTAGTATAAAGTCATAAATGAATCATTTATGATATAATAAATATGAATATGGTTCTATAATAATCTAATAAAATGAAATGGTCATTATACAGGAGGATAAACATGCCCTCGACTAAAGGAATGTTCAAGGTAAGGGTTAATTTCACAATCTCTTTATTATCTGAGGTTGTTTTTACATAAGTATCTACCGAGGCATATTTATTATCAATTTTCATGTTTTATAAAATCGTTTTCAAAGGGATTCTCTTAAGATACTTTTTACTAAAACATCATTTTAAATGTTTTAAAGATTTATTCTTCTAAACCATTCTCATTAATGTCCATGTTTTCAAAATGGTTTCAAGGATTTATTTAAATGGACCTGAATGTTTTAAAATGTTAATTCCTTTCAAAAGTTACAAAGTGGTATGGGAAACTTTGATTCCACAATTTCTTTAAATGTCTTCCTTTCTAAATTGTGTTAATTTTAAATTTTTTCATGAAAAAGGGATATTTCTATCAAAGAGTTTTACAAATCATTTTCATCTATGTCCAAATACTTTAATGGATTTTAAATTTGTTTGAAGTTGATTTATTATGATACAAATATTCCATATTGTATTGGAGGTTTTGTGATATTTTTTAAGGTGGATGTGTTATTTTTATACCATTCATGGTTTATGTATAAAGTATTGACATTTTGTATGCCAATTTTAATAGGAATGTTTATTTTATGTTTAAACTTTTCATATGAGCAATGCATTGGACTTAGTAAGTCACTAGTGGAGCCTGCTATAGCTCCTCGATGCATCGGTAGGTCTCATGAGGAAAACTAGTGTCTTAATACAAGGCCTTGACAAAATATTATTTGTAGTCATGGCACAAGGCCTTGACTATATGGTTATGAAGTCTGGCATTATGCATTCCATCATTATAAATGTGGCTATTGATATTGCATGTGATTATTTGACTAGTAGAATATCCATGTGAATAAGTAAATGGTATTATTCTATTGTATATTTTTCAAATAATGCTAATGTTTAAGTTTAAAAGCCTTTTGTTTTAGTCTTATACATTTCCTTAAATGTTTGTTCTTATTTATGAAAGTTTCAGCTATATTGTTATCCTTACTAAGCATCTGAGCTCACCCCTTTCGATATTTTAATTTTCTTAGGATTACAATAAGGGTATTATGATTGATAATTAGGGTTAAACTAGGGGATTAATGGAATTCTCAAAGGATCATTTATGTTGTGTTTTATTTTCTAATGTGAAATGTGACGTTCATGTATGTAATCTATTTTCCAAGACTGCTTAACTAATCGGTGTTTTGGGACTTGATTCCATGTAATCATTACAATATCTTAAAATAATGCACCGACTCTGGGTAACTGCGGTCAGGGCGTTACAGGGTGAAGTTGTGAATAAATTTTATCAAAGCATTCCTTTCCTTGAGTAAAGTTTGAAAAAAGTTTATGTAAGGAAATTATTTAATACTTTAGTATTATGACTATATTTTTATGCTCATAGAAATTAATCTTAAAATTTGAGTTTGTCTCTAAAACATTTTTCCTGAAAAAAACTTTTTCATAATCCTTAGAAAGTTTATCCCTCTCAGAATTTACTTCCTTAATATTGTTGGAACATTTTTCCAAATCAAGGGTTTTCTAATCACTATATTTTGAAATATCTAATAATTATTTCGTTAAAATAGACATTCTTGAATTTTCCTCATCAAGTTTCTTATTTATCATACTATTTTAATTTTCATGTAACTTGGAAAACCTAGATAATTTTCAAAACAATGTAATGTATTATTTTATGACGAGGAATATTATTCATCCAAATATTCATAATTTTGTTCATTTGGATAAATATCACTTAAATAAATGTTGGCTTAAGATTTGGTAGTGTTTAACTTCGCCACAAGGCATTGATTTTCAGTAATAATTCTGACTATATGACCAATATGCTTCTGTTCAAAAGATTAAATATCTGAAGATTCATTAAAAGAGTATCCACCACTAGCTCCCAATGAATCATTAGCTTTAAGTAATTTTATTTCTTTATACTTGTAATAATTCTTATTATTCCTTTATTAATGTATATCCTTTCTTTTTTTTCGTCTTAAGCTTTGGGAAATATGATCTGATACGTCTAGCCTTCTTACATTCATATCAAATCACTTCGGATTCTTTAGTATCCTTTTTGTATTAGTTCTTGTATTTTTATTGGAATTATTTCTTTCCCACTTTCTTTGTCATCAATCAAGAAAGATTTTCTAGTTTATTCTCGGAGTGATCACTATCACATGAGTCTGATATAACAACTTTCTTAGACTTTGAATTGGTAGCTCTTTTAGGGGTTTTGGATTTCATTTTTTTAGAAGTGGTTGTAAAAACAAAAATCCCATTATTATTCTTAATATTATTAACATATATTTTCATTATATTCTCATGAAATAGAAGAGTCCCAAATAACTCTTTAAGAATAACTGTTGTTACTTTAATTGATCTATAAATAATGGTTCCCTTAGATTCCCACTCATTAAAAATGATATCTATAATCTTGTCTAAAATCATCTCACCATTTAAGAATTTTTCTTCCATTTATTGTAAGATGTTAAAAATTATCATAAACCTTTGTTGAACTTTACATATGGGTTCTCCATAAGGAAATACAAAATCATGGTTGTTAGATTTAAGCATTTATCTTCTTGTTTTAATAACCTTGGATGTGCCAAAATGTGTAACTTATAATTTATTCCAGATGCTATTAGTAGTTTCACATGATGAAATCTAGATATATGTGTTCTTGGTCATAGAACATAATAAAGTATTGTGTACCTTAAAGTTAATATGATACTCTTGTTTTTTTGATTGGTAAATTATCTGAATTTCTTGTCAGGAATCTTGTAATCTCCATTTAACATAATAAAATTATCCATAGTGGTATTGATAATAAAATTATTCATCCAATCTCTCCAGTATTTATAGTCATTCCATCAAAAACTAGAGGTCTGGTAGGATTTATGTTGTCTATTGATCCCAGATTCATTCAAATCATTATTAAAAAAATCATTTTCCACAAAACAGGTTAGTAGAAAAAGTTTATAGACAAATAGTTTATATAGAAAATCTTTATGAAAAAATAAGAAAAAGTAAGGTTAAGTAAGAAAATTTGAGCAAGAAAGCTTATAAGAAAGTTTAATTATTCCAGAGACCTACTCTAATACCAATTATAAGATCAAAATGTATATGTAGAATTATCAATTACAAGAGGGGGCGAGGGGTGAATTGTAGGTTTAAGAACCTTCATTTTTATCCATAAGAAAATATATGTTTAACAAATTTAAAAAAGATTATTTCACACTCCCTATTTAGTTATTAATAAAGAAACTAACATTATTAGGATCTAATAATATGGATCTGATAAAGAAACATAAACAAGTTTATTTAGGGAAGATTCTACCTTAAATCCTATAGATTCTAAGTCAGAGTTTTTACAAGAATTTGAAATTGTAAGAAAGTTACATTTTCTTTCTGTAACTAAATGCAATGGAATTTAAAAAAACTTGAAACAAATAACAAGTAACAAATAATTATTTTCACCTAAAGAGAAGGGTACCCAAAAAACAAGGATAAAGGTACCTTGATTAATACTTTCAAGAATTTCTATCTTACCCACACTAGGGTAATCCCTCATTACAAAGATTGATATATATATTTATATCCTCACAACCCCTAGATTAAGAAGGTAATCAACACTTCTGTCTTCCTATCCCCAAAATCTCTCAATTGTGAACGACATCAATTGGATTTCCACTAATCAGGTAGAACAAGATGTTCACATATTAAACATGTTGTTCTCAAAATTCATACAAGATTGTTATAGGAGAGCTATCATAGAGTATTATCACATCTAGAAGTCCCACATGAATGTTGTAACGCAAACATTGTAATTGAATACAAGTGGATAGGTATTTATAATCGTGAATTCTAACAGTCGAATACCTCCTCCAATGATCATATTTATCAGAAATTTTGGAGGGACCTATACATGTGGAAATCAAGAAACAATTACTTTGTAATAGATTTGATGACATCATTTTATATAACAATGTATGAGAAACATTAACTTGTTTTTGATAAGATAAAACAAAATTCAAAATTAAGGAAATATGATAACTTTAAAAAAATAATTTAATTGGATTCTTAATAAAGTGTAATTTGTACTCTAAAAAAATTGAAAATATGATTATCAATTATAAAGAAATCAAATTCTGAATTCTAGGGAAAACATATTCTAATGAACTGTAAGGTTCCCAGTTAGTTAAGGATCCTACTTTTTGACTTAAGTAAAGGATTTTAAGGTTTAGTTAGGAAAACATTAGGTAAGACATTGATAATCATGGGTAAAGTGAAATCCATTCTTAGAGAAAGAAAATTTCATTAGGAAAATTTTTCTTAGAGAAAGATAAATTTCCTTAAGAAAATTTGTTTTTGATTTCCAAAACACAAAGGAATGGAAAAGTCATAAAGAAAATTATTGACTCAATAATCATCATATAAGTTGAAATAATAAATACATGATTATTTTGAAGTTACGCAAACCCCTTCCAATGAATTTTGGTATCTTCCTATAATTCCTCATTTAAAACATTTATTTTCAAATTCACATGATGAAAAAAGGTTAATATGACATATATATGAGTGGATATGTGATAGAGAATTAGGTTATATATATGATTTTCCAAAATGGAAGAAAATTGATCAAGAGTTTCCTATATTCTAAAATTATGTTAGAAATATCAGACTTGGACTATGCATAGATGGAATGAACTAATATAGTAGACTTTATAGTACACATATTTTATGGACTGTTATATTGGTAATTTAAAACGTTTCTTCTGAATATTCTATGAAGCAAAAACATGTCTTTTTGAATTTAATAATCTCTGGACCAAAATAGCTCGAAAGTGATATTGACATTTTTTTGTTACATTAATTGATGATTTGAAAATGTTATGGGAGGAAGCTACAAAGGCGAATAATTCATATAAAATGGAATATTTTAAATTGTATGTAATGATTATGTTAATTATAAATAACTTCCTAGAATACATAAATTTGTTTGGATAGATTGTTAAAGGTCATAAATATTTTCCAATTTGTGAAAAAAAAACATTATTTGATCAACTTCATCATGGTAGAAAAACAATATATATGGGTCATCAAAAGTTTTTGTCTATATATCACTCTTATGGAAGATAAAAAAGGTATTATATGGATCCCATGAATTTTATATTACTCCAAAACCTTTATACAATGATGAGTATTTTGATAGGGTGAAAAACATTGAAGTAACATTAGGAAAGACACAAAAATCTAATAAGAATAGAAATATTTGGAAGAAACAATCAATATTTTTTTAGATATCATATTGGATATATCATGACATTAGACATAAAATTAATTTCATACTCTTGGAGAAGAATATCAGTATAAAATTGAGTGGAATGTTGTCAGATATTAAAGGAAATACTAAAGATGGGATGAATGAAATAATTAACTTACTCTCAATAGAAATACATTGGGAGTTAGGTCCCACTCCGAATGAAAGGAGACCATTCTTGCCCATAGCTTGTTGTCTATTATCCAAGAGGGAGAGAAATAAATTTTTTCAATGCCTCCAGGAAATCAAAGTTCCATAGGGTTATTCTTCAATTTTAAAAAATATTGGGTCTTTAAAAGATTTGAAGTTGACTAGTATGAAATATCATGATTTTTATTTCATGATACAATAACTCTTATCGGTTTTATTTCATTGAATATTACCCATTCATGTGTAAATGAATATAATTAAGGTGTTTTATTTTTTCAATTAAATTTGTAATAAGGTTATTGATCCAAATTATTTGAACACATTAAAAAATTTAAGTGGTTTCTATAATTTTTAAATTGGAAATGTATTTTCCTCTATTTTTTTTGATATTATGGTACATTTAATGTTTTAATTTGTGAGAGAAATGAATAATTATGGACTTTTATTTCTATATTGGATGTAACTTTTTGAAATTTATTTGAATATATTAAAGGGGTATGTTAATAATCTATATCGACCAAAATACCATATTGTTGAGAAGTTTTTTGAATAAGTTTTCAGGGTTTTGAACAATGTATTTATCTGTAGTGGAGCACATCGATTTGCCTACATCATGGAATGAATGAGTTAATTATGGGGGAAAGGTGATATGTGGCTTCGAAGTCAAATCATTCACAGGTGAATAGATCAATAAGTTACATTTATACATTTTGAATAACATAGATGATGCTAATCCATATATAATATTTCATATTAATGTGATGAAATAATGTTTCAAAATAAGAAAGATATCTGGATTTTGAATGGGAATAAGAAAAAAAATTTTCCATGGTTTAAAGAGACTGTTCTTGGTAGATCATATGCATCAAAAGCTTCAATATGGTTAGTGGGTGGTCAATGTTTTAATTTTATAACACAAGTTGGGTGTGACATTAATTTCTATACATATCATATGAAAGATTAGGACAATAAAAGTGCAATTAAAAATATTAGTGTATTGGTGTTCGTAGAAGCATTGCATTTTTTGAGTGCCAAAGATAAAAACTGAATCTTTACATCAAATTCATATTATAGAGTCATTTAAGAAATATTGTTGGTTAATTGCATTAAATTTAATGTTTTAGGGTTTAACTAAAAATGCTTTGTCGATAACAAAAAATAAAAAAATTAAACTTCAGATACAATTTCTACCAGTCTTGATAGTTTAGAAACATATTCTAATTTGTAATTGGATGTATATGAGATTAAAATAAATTTTGGTGTTTAGGGATGTGAAATATCTATAGATATTTTTGAAAAGTTATATCATGTAGCATGTAGATGGTGATTGGTTGGGTATCATTACGATTCCAAATTTTCCATGTAAGTCGATTAACAAATTTTATTTGTACGTTTAATTTATTGAAAATGTATTGAAAATTTATACTTAGGTTTTTTTATATTATTAATCTTTTTACAATTGTTATGGAGAATAATATAAGTGATGAATATTGATTTATGGACCCAAAGTTTATATCACCTATAGTGAGGGAAATGAATGATGCAGAAAGAACAATTTATATTATTGAAAGATTTTAAAAGAATGCAATTGTTCAGTGATAGATGTTTCTTTACCTTCAAGAGTATGAGAAATATACCATAAAAATTGTTTTATAGATCTTAAAATAATAACCACTAAAATTATATTTTAACTTATATCAGTGGCCATTGGAAGTTTGGTATTTTTTTCCAAGGGAGAGGGTTCTTTACTGGATATTCTCTATCCATGCTAAAGTGTGAGAAACTTTTATGAATGTATTAGAAACATAAGTTTGAATATTTTAATAACTATTCATACTATAATGACTTAAATTTATATATTCATATTATTTTTATATAGGTAATTTAATTTCTATCAGGTGAACAAAAATAAGAAGAGCGCCAAGATCAAATATATAAAAGAAAAGGTTAATTCATTTACAATTACAAAATTTTCAATATATATATTACAGAAAAATGTAATTTTAAACTGAAAAATTATTTTAAAAATAAATTTCATAAATTATAAGTAATAAAGGCATGTGGATTCTTTTTTTAAGATTTATGTATGAAATAATTACAGCTTCTACCATTATGAAGTTCAATCAGGTTAGAGTTTTTTACAAATTTGTCCTTAATATTTCATCCATTTTATTTAGAATACATGTTAAATTATTTCCTTTTATTTTTTATATTTTTGAGGACCCTCATACTTATATTGCACAAGATATAAGACACTTGAAAATATAATGGGAAAATCATTTCACATGTTTGATTAAATATTATTTTATTAGGTATATATATTATAAACATGATGCTTTAAAATTATAAGTGTATTTTTTTTGGTTGTTATGCTATTTTTCCTACTGGTATTTTGATGTAATTTTATTCCATGGAGAGGATGGTAATAGAAAAATATTATAAAAAATGTTTATCATGTCATTTACCACATAACCGATGTAATAAACCTTCTTTAATTTTGGTTTTTTAAATAAATAAAAGTTATAAATGGTTTATCACATCAGTTATAACATAATCAAAATTGTAAACCTATATGGATTGGTTTATCATGTCAGTTATTTGATAACCGATGTGATAAACCTTTTTTATGTCAGTGTTTTTGGTAAAATGATGCTAAAAAATGTTTTCCACGTCCGTTCTTTAATAAAAAACATGAAACATGCCTATATAAAGTTATTTACAATGTTGGTTTTAATTAACTAAAGTTAAAAAAATATTCAAAACATATCATTCAATATAATCTCTTAATAAAAACCGTGAAAATGAAAATAACCAATATGAAAAACCTTTTTGTGCACTAGTATAAATACATAGTGATATACAAAATTCATATTATATTTATTTGGATGAATATAAAAACATAGAAGACGTGTCATAAAAAACTCAATATGTTTATAATACCATATTTAACTTGAGTATGATATAGTTTTCTTCTATTTAAAAGTTTATACAATTTATTTCGGGATAGGTCATTTAGTTCATTTTGGTTCATTGATCATGTTATTTATTTATTTTTTTGGGATAAGTCCTTTAGTTCATATTTTGGTTTAGGTCATTTTTTCATATTTTGGTTAGGAAATTATGTTCATTGGTTTTGATTTTCATTATAATTAGTTTAATATGTTTAAATTCAATTCATCTTGTTTTTTTGTTCAAATTTAATTGTTTTTGTTTTGTTTGGTTTGCTATGTTCTATTCTAGTTCAATTTAATATTTTAAAATTAAATTCAAATAAAAATAAAACTAGTATATATTGAAAATGAACATGAATGTCATGTTGGATACACAATTTTTATAATAAATTGTAAATCAATTTTAATAGTAACAACCTGAACAAACAAAGTCAAGCTAAACCAAAATAACGAAGAAAAAAATTGATGATTTTATATATTTCCCACCAGAACATTATGCTAACAAAAACCTATTAAAATTAGAATATTAGATTCAAAATAATTAATAAATTTATTGGGGCCAATGTGAGAAATGAAAGTGTCAATTTTATCATCACCGTCATAAAAAATATGTCGTGATATTACTTCAATAATGACACTAAATGTAGGTATCATATTATCTTTCACATAAAAAACATGTTTCTATATTGATTCTAATATATATGTCTCATAACTAGTAAGAGTATGACTCATGTTAATAAATCAAAAATCAATAATCATCAATAAATGTGTCATGCCTCATCATCAAATAAAACAATTGTATTTTATCATTGTGACTCGAACTTGAGAGTAATAATATAATATTAGTACTTTATAAATGACTCCATAAAAAGATACATTTTTAAATCAAGGTCTATTATCTAATAGAATGGTATTAAAATATATTGTGTCAGTTACCACTACACTATCATTTTGCGTTGTCGTGTTCATTTATTATTCACTGATAATAAATTTGTACTTGTTGATCACATTTGACTTGTATTCACAATCCAAAAAATTATTACAAAGTCCAAAGATCTTATTTCCTTGGAGAAAGAGTTAGTAGGAAAAATCACTACCTAAAATATAAATTAATATTAAAGTTAAATAAATATTAATTTTATTATTTTATTGTTATAATACTTCTACTATCAATTTTAACCTTTAAGAGAACTATTTTCTATGAAAATTCCATCTTCTTCTTGAAGATAAATAATGATGATTTCTATTTAAAATATTTTTTGTGTTTCCTATAGAAAAAATAAAAAAACTTCAACAAATTTGTATAAATATGTGATATGAGATATCATATAATTGATTAATTTACTTACTTGATATAGCCTTTGATTAAATCACAATTAAATAAAATTTTGCGATGTTTCATCTCCCACACTTCAAGGCATAATGTTGTTAATGTATATAATCTAGAATTCACCCTGTATTGGGAAGTGATGGGAAAATAGGTTCAATTTTTTCAAATTTCTCTTATTCATTTCTCATTGTCCTATTCCACCTTGTAGTCACATCAAACAAGTACATTGAACATAAATCAATAAATTCTTGATCTATGTAACCTTTCATGATAGAACCTTTAAGAGGATTCTTATTCCAAATATAATAATTCATTTTGTACATATTTATTTTATTTGGATTCAAAAAAATAGGTCCTATAAGAAGTATTTTTGTTATAATATGGATAGTTAGATAAAATATGCATGTGAAAAATGACGGTGAAAATATTTTCTCCAACTCACCCAAAATTAATGGGGCATCTTCAAATTATTTTTCCAATAATGATTTGTAAAACTTCTTAGCATAAAGGAATCTATGAAAATATATTTATTGAATAACTGTCACCCTTACATTATTTGAAAATAGATGATAAATTGTTGTTGGAATCAACTCATACAAAAAGATGTGATCATCATGAGTCTTGAAATATGTCATATTTAACTCTCTTCTGTTGATCTGGTTTAAAATTCCATTTGAATATCCAATAGGAACTTATATAGTCTTTAGTACTTCTAGAAATTTACTTTTTATACATATTTTACCACATAAGAAGAATACAGAACTTTCAATTTATTTTCACTAATACACACAATATGCCATTCTATTTTGATACCCCAATCTGTCAAGGCACAATGAGATCGTAAATAATCTTATGTATTTACCATGAAATTTAGAATAATTGAAATCAACATTTAACATATATATTTTATAATTTCAATTATGTCTATGAAATGATGTAATGAATTGGTTGTCCAATAATGATACTCAAAGAAGATTATTTTATTCTACTAATTTTTATTAGTTTCTATGGAAACATTATTCCTCTTTCTGTATTTAACTTGACCCTTACCAACTGAAAAATTGAAATCTTATAATTCATTAAGAACATTAGTTATATATATAAGATAAGTTGGTTTTTTAGTCTTTATATTTTTGTAAAACCTTCGAAGATTATTCATATAAGGATAATCCATTGGGAAGAATCATCAATATACCATAAAAATAAAACTATGGAAACATTTATGTCTTATTGGTCATGTATTCTTCATGAAAATAGGACAAGGAAGTTTTCCCTTCATGCTCCATCTATAAATCATTACATATGCTGGAAAGTCATTTATCATCCATATAAGCACAACAAACATATGAAATATATATATCAAATAAGCATTGTATGTGTGAACACCCATATTCCAAAGATGATTCGACTATTTTATTAAAGGTTTCATGTATACATATATACCATTTTTAGTATTTAAAGGTACATATTTGAATATGGTCATGAAATTGGAAGGTTTTTTATACACATCTATAGAGGAAGGTTATAAATGTGTATTAAAACTAGCCATGTTTTGTGTGATGTAAACATCTACCCAAATAGATTAAAACCATCACCGGATAGACACAACCTCACATTATACATGTCATTTTAAAAATCAATATATTGAAAATAAAATGTACAGCATGTTAATCCATCGGTAGGATGAACAAACTCTTCAATATAATTATTTCTATCAGTATCATTCCATCACATATTTATTGACATTTCATAATACAAGAAATGATTCTAGATTTTTGGAATAAAGAGAAAGCGCCACATTACTTTATTCAGCACATTATGTGGTGTTCCATTAGTGTTTGACTTCCATCTGGATGTGCCACATTTTATAAAATCATTTCATTTTGAAATTTTCTCCTAGAATAAGATATAATCTATTGAGAAATAATGGAATTTGTTTTTAGAAAATCTATTTTTGTCAAATAACTTCCATGTAATATATTGTATTTAGGGAATATCTACATAATATGGAAGTAATTCCTTCAAAAATTTAAAGTATAATTGATGGAATAATTAGAAATCCCATGAAACAATCCGATTAAAAATTATATCCTTTTCATTTTTCCACATTGTCGATATACTAGAGTTGTGGTAGTATCATTCAATTTTTTACCCTATAAACATTTTCATTAAATTAATCATGTTTTCTAAAACCAAAGTATTCTCAGGTCAACATTCTTTCAGTATGATGATGATGAAGAAACAAAAATGATACATATAATAAATTCTCCAATGCAGTCCTCTCATTCAGATCATGAAAATTTTGAGATTTCATCTCCTCCCCATTGTAAAACCAGACATAGTAGTTTGTTTGAAATCCATGTTTTCTTATGTGGTAGATAATGTTTTCTTGAATTTACTAAGATCTTATACAATTATAACATGTACAATGCATATGACCACTATCTAAAGCATTGATAAATTAAAAATCCAAATATATCTCAAAATTGTTTAGAAATTCACTTGAGATTCAAACAATTTCATAAATCCCGCTTCTATTGATTATATAAAAACATTTATATGTCAGGTCATAGAATAAATTAAAAAATATTTACATTAAATCAAATATATATTTAAGTAAATGATAATTTTTTACTTTATATAATACCATAGCTGACACACGAGTCTATATGAGAATCATAATATAATAGACAAAAAAATATTTTATATATAATTAAATAATATAAATATAAAACAATGATATTAAGTTCAATTATATCAGTGAGTAATATCTATACATAATACTAAAAAAAATTTATAATTTTTTTTATATTATTATATTCCAATTTTAACTTATTTTATTATTATTCTATAAATTCATGTTTAAATGATTACTATTTCTAGGCCTGAATATTTTTTGGCACACATAAACTATAAATTTATATTGGATAAATCCATAATTAGTGGTTTCTCAAACTGAGGTATATTAATGTAAATCCTTATTATATTTACTAATAACCCCCATTACTATTGTTTTTTCTATCTATAAATTGGTATATCCATGATTTCTAATGGTTCTACATTATTTTTCACTAAACAATTATGTAAAAAATTAATTTTCAAACATATTATTATGTTACTGTTCAATAACACCAATATATTGTTTGAATATATATTTTCAATATGCTTTCTTTGTTATGGCATGCAATCAATAGGCTTCATAATGTTTAGTTTGAGTATTCTTACATATTACTATGATTTTTACCATGTCATATTCCATTATTATATATAACATATATTGAAAAATTTCAATTGGTAGTTGGATTCAAAATAAGTATGGAAACATAAAGTATTGGTGGAAGTGTGTCCGACAATGAGTGAAAGTGATATAGAGGTGATAAAATAGACGAAAAGTAAAAAAAAATAACAAAACTAAATAAGAATTTTGTATGACATAAAGCTTGGTAAGAAATGGTAAATTGTAAACAATGGGTGTATAAGATAAAATTGTGTTAATGTAAAGTAGTTAATGAAAATACGATTGAAATACATAAAATTATTCTAAGGGGATACATTTGATTTAGGTTGCTTGAATTTTTATCTCAACATTATTTTTTTATAATATAATTGAGCCTCTTGTAACGTGTTATGTGTCTCCATAAAGAGTCTTCAACCAATCACCAACTAGCCGAAATCATTTCCAAAAAATAATACAACTAGTAATAATAATTTAATTCATTTTAAAAGGAAAAAAAATTTTGTACTGTCACATAAAAGTATTGTAGTTCAATTCAATAGTGAACTGTTGGTCAAATTTTTTATTTATTACTCAAGAAGAAAAAATTTATATTTTATGAAAGATTGAGTATCTCACACTTCACATGTTAGTGAAAAGATGAAAAAAAATGATAAGTGAACAAACTTCCCAAGATAGTCAAAATTGGTTTCACATATCAAAAACACAATGCTAATAATTATAGTGAGAAACACATCTCGTAAGAAGTCCCCTATAGGGATTGATGTAAAAAATAATCTAATGAAAAACTAAAATTATATAGATCACAATATTCCATGTGGAAAATAAGAGAAATAAATAATAATAAAACAAGAAATTAACATATTATCCGACAATATAAGTATTGGAAACCATCATTTCAATAGCCACAAGAAGAATTATACACATTAAAAGAAACTAAATTTGGACCAAAATAGTAATCAACAATACTATTTTAGACCAAGAAGAAAAATGAACTTGATGGTTGATAGAATACCTTAATTATTTGGAATTCAGAAATTTAATATTTAAGAACAATGGAATTAAAATAGGAATAAAGGATAGATCGCATGGGTGGGGAAGAAAATGGAATGTATAATATCCTTTTAGGGTATTCTAGATGTGAATGGGATTGATGTTGGGTACCCTATATGGTATTGGTAGATGTAGGATGGCTATACCCATGGTTTTTTAAAACTGTTGGTATAACTAGCTCTATTCCAATGGGTTTTTATAGCATTTTTATATAAATATATATCCTAATATTTTTTTTCAAATAGTTGGGTTATACTTGATATAAAATTAATATCCCAAAGGTTATTCTAAGATATTTGGATAAGACCACTTAAACCAATAGTTTTTTAAAATCATTTTTTTAGGTCCATGGGTGTATCCCAACTTTCAACTAGTGATAATGGAAAAAAAATTCAATGAAAAGAGACTATGTAAAATTATAAAGGAAAACTCAAATAATTGATTATTAATGATGTAGGGAAGATATTATCATGCTTAATAAGTTACAAAAATCCCCTATGTACTGTTTTCCTAGAAAATTCACAAAGTACCTCATTTCGAAAATGACCAAAAGATTTATTTCATATCATTTTTTTGAACGGTCAAATATTTATAAAAATGAATTTAAAAAATCATAGGATTATAGTAAAAATATTCATTCAATTTATTTAGAAAATATAGATTTATAATAAAAATTATATTTAATATAATATTTAAATAGTTTTTTTAAAAATGAAATTCCCTTACCAGGAGTCCAACTCATCACCCACGTTCTTTATCTTTATCTTTTTTGGAAAACCCTCTTTTCATAAAACCTTAAGACCACTATGCTTCGTATTATGCCTAAACCAAGTCCTATAGGATTATTAGAGGGATTCAAGTAAGGTATTTGAGTAGGTTTTTTCTGAAACAAATGGTTTTTTAAGCTTAATGGATTGAGAATAATATGTTCTCTTTTATATGAGAGGGATGGGTCACTTTTGGTTTTTTTTCAAAATACTAAATTAATATAAAATAATATTCATATACATGTGGTACAAAATTTAATTATTTCAAATATAGGATGTGTATGGTTCTGAATACTATGATCCAATAAAAATGAGATTAGTTACAATCATATTTTTACCCTTATCATTTGGTTTTAAGCCATCATTAACCACTTACACTCTTAATATGAAAACAATGATTTTTACTCTTTGAGGGTTCATATAATTACAATAAATGGATAAATGGATCATAAATGGAATATGATTGACATTAAGAAATAAATACTAATCACTTGTAAAAATATAACATTTTTATGATCTTTATCTCATTTAATAATATATTATTTACTATAAAATACAAATAATGTCAATTTTTATTACTATTCTTTACTTTGAATTTATTAATATCAAGACAACACTTATAAATCAAACTAATTATTTTAACATATCCCAAAAATTTCCCAGTAATCTAAAAAATTCATTTATCACATTAAATATATATTATTAGAATAATTTTAATAATTTTAGTAATTTTAATATATGTTATTTTATTTTATATTAATTAAATATTTACTTCTTAAGCATTGTGAAAAGGTTTATGGTAAATATTTCTCCACTAAATATTAAAAATAAATTTTCATGATGAAATTTTTTTATATTTCAAATAACTATTTATAATTGATCATATCCTCCAGTTAACCTCATGTTATAAATATTACAGTTATTTAAAAAAGGAGTATGAAAATTTTGAATTTTATTTGAATAAAATATTAATAGGGTTCCAATATAACCATATAAAAATATAAGTAATATTTTTGACATTTTGAAGATTATAGATGATTTATATTCCTAAAATAACACATAGGAAAGTGTTAGGGTTATTTTATAGTCTATATCATATCATTTTTAACCATTAATTACAAGAATTACCTTTTAATGTGATAAAAATTTACCAATGTTACTATTTATATTGACCAAATATAAAAGGAATCTATTTATAAATAATTAACTTCATAATTCAAAATATGGGATCCATATTTCAAAATTCAAAATTCCAAATTGGAAGAATTTAATTTAAAATTAAACAATCAAAATGAAACGAATATAGGTTTTAGAAAAATTCCCTTTAAGTATAATATGTTTTAATAATAAATTAAACTATGAAATGGATTTTAAAACCAAAATTAGAATACAAAAATGATGTAATAAAATTATTAAAACTAAAACAAAATATAATTTTACTTTTTAAATAATTTAAACGAAAATAAGTTTTTCAAAATTTTTTTAACTATTCATTAAAAAATTATTATTTTCCGAAAAATCTACTAAATTAAACCTAAGATAATTTTGTCATGTTGAATTAAAAAAATTAATTTTGAAAAATTAATTTTCTAAAAGGAATGATAAACCATTAATTTTTTTTTCAAGAATAAAATGAATTTATTAAAAATTAAGTGATTATTTTATAAATATTTCTAATTCATTTATATTGAGTAGGACCTATATATTTATTTAACAAACGATTCATTACTATTAATACTATCTAATTTAACAGCTAGGTTGTAATAGTCACATTAAATCATAATATTTCATTATTCATTTAAGATCGATGTTGCATATGTTGTATGCTATTGATTATAAAATTTAATTTTAAAATATCAAGATATTAATTTCTACCCCTTTTAGAAATTACATCCTCATAATTTTAATATGGGCTTGGTAACTATGGTTTAGATTCCTATTACACCTCTATTGAAAGAAATAGCAGGTTTCCATGTAGGATAACATACATGAACTGAAAACAAGGATATTGAACAAAAACCTATCTTCTAAGGAATGTTAGATACAAATAGAGAAAATGTTTCTCATAATTTTTACCATAACAAAACCATAAATATGTTATGGGTTAAAAGGACATTGATTCCTGCGAAAGAAAAGAAAAAATAACATTTTTTTTCAAAATATTTTTTCTTGAAGTTGAGGAATTATTTTACATCATAGACTAAGAAAATAAGGAATTATACTTACTTATCTAGAAGAATTTTCTCATTAATCAATTTACACCAAAAACTCATAAGCTTGTTTCAAAAGTTGAGTATCCAAGATTAATTTTTATTCCATAAACACTAATAAATTTTTAATGGATCACATAATCCATGATGGGTAAAAAAGATATGCCTTATGTATTTTGACATTAACCAAAACAAAATAGTTCAGATAAGATAAGATAATTCAAAAAATTAGTAATCCTTCTTATAAAGAAAAAACAATAATTTCCAAAATTAAATAGTAATACCAAAAGTGCAATATAGATCATTCAATAAATAAAAAACTATAAAATTACTCAAAATATTCCATAATAATATTGTAACCTAAAAATAAAAATGATCTAATCACAAACTCTTACAAGATTAATTAATATTAAATTTGAAATAACCTCAATCACACTTATAGTATAATTCCAAAAATTATATTTTCTGATCATATAATCTCTATGATATGATAATAATTTACATGAATTACATGAATCACAATAAAGAAACATTAAAATCATATATGATTTTAAAAGGTAATTTTACTTTTATTCTCCAAATAAAATCCCATAGTATTGTGTTTAACATAATACTATAATTTTCACCAAAATTATAGTGGCACTATTCTGAAATAAAATTAATCAACTAATCACAAAATCAATTTCCAATCCCATGGCTATCTATATAATAAAGAATTTGTTCCCACAATTAACTTAATATTTTTCCATCATACCATTTAAATAAGAAATGTAAATTTTCTACTAACCAAGACATCACATAGACTAATGGTTGGGGATTCACCCTTATCGTCTTTCATTTGTGGGTTTAAACCTCATGGACTTGATGGATGAGATGAGTTATTTCTTGAACAACAAGATTTACTTTTTATAAAACTATTTTAATATAATCCTTAAAAATTTATATAAATCTAAGAAACATCCTAAAAATTACCTTAATTTATTAAATATTAATTTTTTTAACCATAATGTTTATCTCAAACCTTTCAATTTGGACCCCAAAAATGTAATAATATATAATTACCTAAAAATAAAAAACCATATAAACACTAAAGGTTACCAATACCTCTAAATTTCTGTTTAGTAAGAGTAAATTCAATCTTCCTTAAATATCCATTTTCACATGTTAATTAAAAAGGTTACATATTCCTGAAACATTAATAAAAACCTAATAAATGTCTCCCAAGAATTAGCCAATTTTAGCTGCTATATTTTCAAAGGTATTGATTCCATATAACATATGATTCCAAAATTTTGAAAATTAACCTACTATAGAAAAATCCATTTATGTTTCCAAATTCACATTATATTGATAAAATACCACAATATCATAATTTTGAAAACTTGATACATAAACACATCATTCCTTCAACATTTTTTTAAAAACTTTATCCATGATTCATCATCTTATTCTTAACAAATTATTCCTACAATTAATGATATGAATTATATATTTATGATTCATGAATATAAAACCAAAAATGTTTTATACATTAAAAATAATAAAATAATTCATACCTTAAATCCAAAACATTAGTATTTCTTTGATATCCCATTTATCTTCCAACATGATGGCCAAATTCCAGAAAATAAATGTTCATGTCCTTTTTTGAATTTACCTTTTTGGGAGAGTTGGTAGAGCTGATATTTTAAAATCAAATGAAAATGATACCATGAACCAAACATTTTTTTGGATAAATGAAAAGGTTTTAGATAATTCAAATAGTTTTTTTCTATTAATATTATTTTTGAGAATCCTATCAAAATCATTTGATTTTTTTCATAACAGTGACAATCAATTCATCTAAAAGGGATAAAAAGGTTGTGAATGATTTCTTTCCTTCCATATTTATAAAAAATACTTAATATATAGGAAATAACACCATTAAAACATGAAATGAATTATTATTTTTTAAAATGACATTCTCCCTTTTAAATATAGCACACATAGAAACTCCATAGTAATTTAAACTTTAATGATATTATACCTTAGTTGATTACCCTTGTCGATAAATTATAAAAAATCTCATCGATATATTTAAAATCTGTCACTTTGAGCCAAAAAATTGGTTTCTAATAATTTTAAATTATAATCAACCATAAACATGTAATCCCATGATGGTTTCAATAACTCTTAAGAAAACCTCACATGAAAACATCTTAATATCTACTGTTGTCTAAATATTTCTTTGAGTGGACCTGATTTCAAGTTCACAATGTTGTGAATGATCCTAATTAGATGTTCAAAATATTATGCATGATCCTAATTACATGTTCATAATATTATGGATTAAAATTTCTTTCATGTCATTAATGATATGCGTGGACCTAGTCTCATGTCCGTAAGTTTACAAGAGGGCTCGATTTCATGTCCTTAACATAATTAGTGAACATGTTTTTATTTATAATTTTTCACTATGTTATAAGATGATGAATATTTTATAAACCTATGTATTATTCAAATTTTTTTCTCACAAGACTCATGTTCATTGATACCATTATGATTCATGTCTTATGAACTATTGATCATTATGCAATGATTCATGATTATGATCTGTGATATTCTATGAATGGTATTAAAATGATAAGATCATGTTCCCTAACCCTTAGGATCATGTTATTCTTATATATATCCTATCTCTACCATCACCGTGCATCTGAGAACACCCCATTTTTATGTTCCCCTTCCCTAGGCCATGAATTTTTTTTAACATAGGATTACTAAAGGGGAAGATAGTTATAGGATGTATTAATGATAATTCACCAATTTATTAGATTATGTTTCCACATCTCTAAAGGCACTAAAATTTTATGGTCCACAGGATGATATTTTAGTAATGTAATGGAAATTCATAAAATAGTATGGAATATCCATTAATGTTATGCCTAAGTTTCTATACAAATAAAAAACTGACGAAATTTCAACACCTTAAAAAAATTTGTAGGGTAATAATGTTGTAAATGAAAATAAATAATGACTTTTCATTTGTCTTGAAAAAATTTCCTTGGCCATAATTCCCAAGGAAGATAAAAAATATAATGATGAAAAAGGAAAGAATACAGTTTTTTGGAGATGAGGAAAAAATTGTAAATATTTACAAATAGAGGATGGTTTTAAAATTCTAAATAATTGGACTATATCTAAGAAATATGGAAACATTACTGAATTTATATTGAATATATTTTTTGGAGTTGAATAATTTATGAATATAATGTTACAAAATTGGAGTAATAAAAATTTTATTAATACTGAAGAGAAGATGACATCATCATTTGAAAATTTCAAAGATAAGAAGATTGAAATTATAAAATATGTGGAGGTTTATAATAAGAGAGAATGAACATCCAATCAAAATTATAAGATGATGATAAAGATGTTGAAACCGTGAGAATATTTGTAGTCCGAATGTTACTCTAAATAAACAATCAAGTTACTAATTTTTTCAAATAAAACTGGTTTATTTATACTGACATTTGGAAATTATAAGTGAATAAGTATTGTAATTGGATGACTGATGTAGTTGTCTTATATCCAGCTTGAGTAATCTATCATTGAATATTGGTACAACGATAATTTGGAATGAATTTCTATCATTAAATGGGAGAAAATATGAAGTGAAGGTATGTACCTCACAATATTCTTTAAATGTATGTAATCGTGTTAGGAAAAATGAGATATTGAAAAGTAATATTTTATTTATCTAAATTATTTTGATATGTTTTTTGACTTGGTTGCACAATATTATTATACTTCCCCACATATAATTTTGTGAAAGTGAACTTGAGGAATTCATATCCTAAAAAAATATATAGACAAAATTGATCACTTTGATTATAAAAATGTTTTTCTACATCGGGTTCTCCAACTTTGACATATATTTAGTTAGATAAAGTACCATTGTTAAAAAATTCATTTTATGATATTATCATGATTAGAATTTTTTTTCATGTATATAATATGAATGAATGATAATGTTGGAAAAAAAATTTGAATTTTATTTTCAATAAGGGGGAGAAGTAATGGTTGGTGTGAAATAAGATTATAAAATAATATTGGAGAATTATTTGAGTATAAATATTGAATATGAAGATATTTTATGTTTTATTTGGGTATAGAAAATAATAACAGAATGGTGGATATTTTAAAGATCATGTGTTTTTAGGTATCAATCTTTTCTTAATACATCAATATGTATAGGGATTGAAAGTTACTTAAGAAAGATATAGATTGTTTTGAGATGAAAAAGTTCCCTATGAATGCTACTTAAGGAAGAAGATTAATAAAATTACAAATTAGAGATCCTAGAACATTCTATATATCATACAAGAATTTTTCTTTAGAAAATTAGATGATGTGAATCCATTCATTAATTTTACTAACATGATCATGTTTTTTATGATCCAACAATGGTTTTTACACAATTATAAAATGTGAAAAATTCCAAATGTATAGTAAAAAATAATTGCTTGAGATATTCTAATGGAGTTTTAGTATGATGTTTTCACAACATTTCATGATGAAAATTTTTTAGATGAAGGGATGATGAAACTTGATTTTTTTAAGAATATTGTTTTTCCGATTTTCTACACATTTTTTCAAATATTAATAAACTAAAATTTGGTAAAATTTCCAAAGCACGAGAATTTAAATTTTAATATATTTGAAAATATTAAAGTGAAAATTTAATATTCAACTCTATTTTTTTCAGATAGAGAAGTTGAATGTAAAATGAGTCTTTAGATGATTCAACAATTAGTCAACAATCTTTAATGTTTTAGGTTTTCTGGAAAAAAATAGTAGGAATTTTTAATTGAAATGTTGTTTATTTTAAGGTCTGTATAACGACATATGCTACAGAGAGAAGATATATTTGAGTTTGGATTACTATAAATTGTTAGTAGCATGAAGAAAAGTGGAGAAGTTATGTTATTATACTTATTAAAATGTTATAAAATAGTTTATCATATAAACATAACACTGTCCCATGGAGATTACAATGGATTCATTAGAAAAATTTATGGTAGAAAGAGATTTATGAGAGTTAGATTTTTTCCAAAATCCAATTTTTTACATTGATGATGCTTATATGAACTATAAATTTTTAATATCATGATGAGGTTACATATGTTTTAAAAAATTACTTAACACCTTGATTAAGGAACTTCTATTAAAGGTATGATTCTAAGAAGATTCTAGTGTAATATAGAATGATCAATAATAGTTGAGAAGCATTCTAGTGAAATTCAAATAAGTGAGACATTCAATTATAGTAATTTGATGAGCAAGAATCTAAAACTGTTTTCCAACTAATTCTACTCTCGGAACACCTATAAAATGGGATGAAAGTTTAGTATGGAAATATATAATAACAATATTAATTAATACCAAAAGTTTTAAGCAAAACCAATCTGGATGATGAATGGAAACCAGTTGGAGTTCCATCTAATGCAGAAGAAGTTAAGAGTAGATAATTGTGTTTTTACCTACTCATTGTAGGAATTGAACAGACAAAAACATGACTCGTAGAACAATGAATCATCATATGAAGAGATCATATGGATTTCACTGATCATATCACTATTGGATGAAGCTTAGTGAGGAGAATCAGAGTGAAAATATCTTATGGACACCATCATAAATAGGTTGTCAGATAGATTAATCATAAGAACTTTTCATGAGGATGAATTTCAAAGAAATTATGAGATGTTGTGATTCAGTATATCTAGGTATTATAATTATAATTTTGTAGTTTTAATGGAAATAGTCTCTTATGTGTGTTTTTGAATATCATAATGTCTTTACATAGGTGAAGGAGATCCAACATCATAGTGGAGGAAATAAAATATCTTTATACAACATATGAAAAAATAATGATAAAATATATCATAGATGGGGGTATAACCAATTTTTTAAATAGATTGTTTTATATGAGGTATAGCCACTAGTGTATTTATTGGATATTGTTATGAAATTTGGGAGGTATAACCATCTATGGTAATAGGGTTAACTACTAGGTGGTAAAAACAAGGTTGGATAGAGGATGAATACTTGAGGGTATAAAGAGTTTCTTTAAGTGCCTATGTAATCCATATATAAGAATAAAAAACAGTAAATGATGGATGAATAACCAACATGGAAATGGTATTTTCTTTGGACCAAACCCTATAAGTATTATTGGAGGATCTCTCTTAATATTTTACACATAAGAAATGTGAGGTTGGGATCTATATTAGGGTGGATAATTACTCTAAAATATTTACATAGTATATGAAATTTATTCAAGACATGTTAAGAAACTATTATTGTAAAAGAAAAATTTATCACAAAGTCATTCCCCAGTTTTGTGATTTTATATATCCATGGAAACTTTATTATAGGCCAGAGGAAATGGATCTGCCACACTACCACCATTTATTAATGGTTATACATGCCATTTTATTATACCCCATTAAAAGAAATATACTTCTCATGAACTTCATCAATTCCTATACATATGTCCCTTACTTATATAACTAGTTAAAAATAATTGTTCATTTCTAGGTTATACATTTTTTACTTCCATTGAAAATTCTAATATTAATATATTTTATATTTAATTGAAATTTCTTATTTATTTTCTCATATGAAAAACCACCATTATAAAATCATTTTAAAACACGGTTAGCTTCTAAAATACATAATTATTTTATACAGAAACCTATTGGGATAAATTTTTTAAGTAAGGGAATAATTTTTTTTCTTCGTTAGAAATATTCAATACTAATTTGACAAAGCATCATTCATTTAGTTAATGTTTTTTATTATTCTCCAAGAAACATATTATTAATTCTATTCATTAGAACTATATGTTTTAAATTTTTTTCAAGTTTTTTAATTCAATATATTCAAAATTATTTTGTTACTAAATCTATTGAGAATACTTATTATTTTCCATCAATTATTCAATGAATAAAAATTGTGAAACACATATCCTTCTCAAGGGTTTTATCATTTTTATGGTGTATAGGCATTTTATTTTCATTATGTTTCATAGATTTATAGGAATTAAATCATTTTATTAGTGGTCTAAGAATTATATAGAACCCAAATGAATTAGATAATGCTTTATATCACCTGATATTATATGAAAGAGATTAGGGAGTGAACTTCATCCACCAAGGTACATAGTCCATGTTATATTGATGGTCTTTAGAGTGTCCCATAAATTATGTTTTCGATGTCATGTTTTTTTACACATATTATAAAATTCCATGATATTATGATTTCACTTCCATATTCCATTATTCCGTGATAATGTTAATTATCTTTATGATATCATGTTATTTCTCATGACTTTAATGTTATGAATTATTTCAATATATATTCCTTTATTGTGGCTTCTACATAACAACATTCCTTATTCATTTTACTCGGTATCCTATGTAGTTTTAAATAATCTATATGAGTTAGAATCACTATGTAGACTTTGAAATAATGTTATTTTTTTTACATTCAAGATGATCTATTTATGTTTCTAATCATCCAATGAAAAAAGGCCTCTAGATCCATGTTTTGTACTTTTGTAAAATCTATATGAAAAATTACAAAATAAATTTTTATGGATATAGTTTCTACAGTTGGTATAAGAGTAGGGTCTAGTTATTTTTTATGAATAGGGTGAAAGAATGATTAAGATTATCCTATAGATCATATTTACAATAGGATAGTATGATATTTTATTTAGAAATTATTCAGTATGTGGTTTTACATGATATTAAGTCTCATTATTGATAGTATAAGTTGATATAGGCTCTGGAATATATGTACCTAGGGGTAGAAACCTTGAAGAAACAGTAGGTATTAACTCAATCATCACATATCATATGAAACATATGCCTAAATACACACCTAGTTTTATACTCTTAAGGGACATACTTCAATCAATAACATTCTATTTATGAGACATTAGGAAGGAATTGTAATGTTTCATAATTAGGATAAAGAGTATGAAAGAACCCTACTAAAAGAAACCTAGATAATACAAGGAGTTAATTATGTTTATCTAAAAGCTAATGTGAGAGTTTAAATGTTTATTAAATTTCAAGGTTTAGTTTTTTATTAGATATTTTATGCTCATTATCTTTTGTAATTGATTCATTATCACTCAAATTAACCCCGTTTGGTTTTAATAATTATTGTTGATGAAAGGAATTAATATTAAAAAGGATTCAGTAAACAATATTGATATTTTACAAATGAGGAACATAATTTAATCATTTTTCGAGTGAGAAACCGAGTGATGATTCTAAATAAGCTACCAAAAATTATAATTAACCAAGCGGAGTTAGTTTTTTTTTTCAAACAAAGCGCATAAGAAAAAGATAGCGACTCATCAAAATTTTTGGGATGATGTTAATGAATGAGTAAAGATCAAATATATTTCATGTCACAAATTTGGGGAGAGAAACATATTTTATTTTCTCAATAGATCTTGAAGATTTTTTATATAAGGTAAAGAAGGGAATCAAGTGAGAAATTACATAGAAAAAAGTAATTTTTTTATCTTGATTGTGACAAATAATGGTCTCTATAAGGATTCAATAGAAATTAGATGTTTTAGATGCAATTAATTTTTGTAATATACATAATAGTGAAATAACATAAGGTATTAAGATGAAAATCAATAGAACAAAATACCTAGATAATTGAACAAGTAAAATCATATGAAATGACTATTATTAATGTGAATAAGGGTAATTAAGTGCTGATATGAGCACTTATTAATAACTCTAGATTTGTGGAAGTCTTATGTCACCTCTGTATTCACTATGTATTATATTTTGAAATATAATCTTTTAGTCATATAATTATTGAATCCATGGTATTTGAATATTCCTCATGGTTTTTGGGATTATGATTCATGTGAGTCTAATTATCCTTCCATTAAGTAAATTTAATGTTATCATTGGAAATAATTTTTCACTATTCTAAGAGAAAAAGTTATTTTTCAGAATAAGAAAATCATTTTTTCATTCTATTATTTTATATAGATCCAAGGATTATTAATGATAAACTCATGGATCAAATGGTTGGAGGAGAAGACAATATTAGGAATTAGTCTATGATGGGGAAAAATAAGTTCTCTTTATGTTTGTATGCTTGATATTTCTACCATTATACATTCAATTACGACCAAATTTTAGATACCTTTATCTATTTACATAGTAAGTAATAATTATAATTTCAATTATCTAATTGAATTAGGGAGAGAATTCAAGGCCCATGGTTTTAGGATCAATTAATTATTTTCCATATAATTATATATAATGTTTCTCTATTCTTTCAAAAAATTATTAATTGATTAGCGATTAGTACATACAAGATATAATCTATGATAAAAATCGATCATTCAAATTTAATGGAATATTAAAATTAAGGTACGTGAAACAATGTATCACATTAATTGGATTATTACGCAACATGGATGTTTAAATTAATAAAAACTAGAAAATTTTAAAGGGGATTTGCTAATTTAATACTATGTTTAAGAATTGGAAATCCCTTGTATCACCATCCATTTAAAGAATCTCAATTAGTATAAAAAAACTTACAATGAGAAAGGATAAAAAAGGGATAAATTATTTTATGACATCTAAAATGAGAATGATTCAAATGATAATTATCACATAATAAGTAAGAATATACTTAATGATTATATTAATCATATATATATGAATGTAATTTGTACATTAAAAATATGTTCATATTAAATTTAATAGTAGAAAACTGTTAATTGGGTGTACATGTCTCAAATAGATATGCCAGAGTTATGTATTGTTAGTAAAAAATTTAAAAAATATATTTCATAACAAATAATAATGAAACAAAAATATAACATCTAATTAATATATTATATTTTTATGGGCTAAAATATTATTTTTATAGGAGTGATTTGATTAATATTTAAACAAAATTTTATTATTAATGTATTAGTAAAATTATTTTTTAGGAAATAAAAAAATTATTAACTTATATTTAGGTTTAGATAAGTTTATATCTAAAAATTTCTTTTTCTAAAAATTGGTTGTTCATGCAATATGATTTTTTATAAGAGACTAAACATATCATAGTGAAATAATGATAAATTTATTATTTTTATATAATAATAAAAATTTTATTAGTAATTGACGTAAAATAATATTATGGAAAAATAAATTCAAAAACTATTTTATTCTGAAAATATTATATTTCATTATTATTTGTACCATTAATTAAAAATAATAATTAATTAATTATAAAAATTTAATTTTATAAATTGAATACAATTTTTTTAATTCCCCATTTCTAAATATTAATATAAGGATTTTATGGTATTTTTATAAAATAATTAATTATTAGATGAATATTGGAAAATAATTTTTTTACAGAATGGCGACTGTTATTACAATCAATATATAAGAGATACATAATTTTATTTTAAAAATAATTTATTGATAAAATATTTATTTAGTGGGGTATTTATTAATGTTACTTGTTTTATTTCATAAAACCTATGATTAATTTTATAAAATGTTGTAATATTTTCAATCTAATAATTTTTTCCATTTCATTTTATTAAACATTATTTTTGTAAAATTTGGTTGTGGATTGATTTTAAAGTAAAATAATTTTTTTGGATAAAGATGTTATGTCTTAAAAATCTAAATCATCGAAAATTATATCCCATAAATATGTTTTAAGCTACAAATGAAATTTATCTAAGAAGTTGTTTTTAAGTATTATGTGCACTGATATTAAAATTATTTTCAAAAAATATTAGAAATTTTATTTCATTGATTTTTTTAAATATTAAGAATAATCGTGTTAAAATTATCTCAAAATTTCAATATTATTTTCATCCATTAGAATTTGATACAAATTTACAATGTTTTGTTACTATGTTTTGGCTAAAATTTGTTTAATATAGTGAAAAGGTTATAACATTTGAAAAACATTAATGATATTTGATGGTGGAGGGAAGGTATACATTAAATCTTTCCCAGCACCATTAATAGTAATTTTTGGAGACCTTATCCTTAAATAATAGAATGAAATTAATGAAAACTAAATACCTTTTAGAAAAATCTTACTCTTACTACTTATAAAATGAGCTCATATACTCCCAAGTTCTCCACCCACTCAAATGATTTTACTCAACCAACACTCTAAAATAGCCTCTCCTTAATAAACTTCCCTTGACCTTAAATACTTTGTCTCACCAAAATACCAATCTATGGAGTCTTATTTAGTTACACATGGGAGAACATCCAAAATGTGCAAATACTATCAATCTAACTTTTCTAGTTATTTTTTTCTTCTACACCACTATAGTCCCATGCATCCATGAATGAATTATAAGACTATAATTTTTATAGTATTAGGTTTTATTATACTAATTTAATATTCATTGTATACATTCCTCAAAAGTCATCAATAGAAAGTAAAAAATCCACCTCTCTATGTGAAGACTATTTCCGCAATGAATGTTATATTAAACTATTTACCTCCCAATTAAATGGATAAATAAAAAATTTAGTTAATTAAATAATATTATATTTATAACAAGATTATAATTCTAAAATTATAAATATTACATTTACTTCCCCCTCCCATTACATAGAAATTGAAAATCTGTTTAGGAAAATGTACGGGGTATTACCTCTAAGAAATGACATGTTTTTTTCTATAATCACATATCATGTATGATGTTTAAAAATTATTTAGTATGTAAAATGATATTATTGACACTAATATTATTCTTGAAGAAAATTTTTTCCCATCTATATGTGTTAGTAAAAGTAAATGAACTATCACATAATATTTGTATACATGGACAATAGAGACCAGTCATTAATATAAGAAAAACAAGACATATAACTCCAGTAAAAAGAGATAATAAAAGTGATTCCAAAAAATCCAAACAATCCCAGAAAAAAATGATAAACCAGAATGTATGTCAAATCCCAGTGTGACCAACAATCACCTCTAGAACAACCCAAATTGAAGACAACTATAATAAGAAAATCCATCATTCTACAAGATACACTTCCCATTACTGGAATACTATAATAATACTTCTATAACCACCCAAATAAATTAGTATGGGTGATCTTAATTCCCAATAGGATACCACCACAAAGTCTATACATAGTCTAATATGGATAATGTAATAATTCTATTTAAAATAGCTTTTACAATGAATTTTAATAAATCCAATCCTTTTGTAATTAATTTTCCATTTAGGTTTCATAAAATCCATTTATATTGTCTAAGAAATAAATATGAAAGGAATAAATGATAAATTACGAAATAATATCCATGCATAAAGATGTAAGAAGGTAAACACATATCCATGAAATAACCAATCATTCAAAACTATTAATTGAAACCTAACATAAAAACTTATGAGAAATAATACATGATAAAAATAGTCATGTAATAAAAAAATAGCCTATTGGAATATGTACTAGGCACTAAAGAGACCATTAATGAATAATTTTAGACCCAACCAACATCAATTCCTTCCACAGTACATCGATATCCCAAAGGATACCTACTAGAGGTTCCAAAGAAACTAAGGCTACCCTTTCCACTTTCCCAATTTACCTAGGGTTACCAATGTGCCAATTTTTAAAATACCATTCAGAGGGAAGGATAAAAAAAGTTCATTTAAATTACTTGATTTTGGTTTTGTGTATTGGATAGACAGGAGTTAGGACCATCAAAATTTGGATAGTATGTGTGTAAACAGGGTATAATTATCTCACTTCAATGTCTGAACCTGAGTTATAATGGGTGGTCAGTGACTACTACCAGGTTTAATACATGAGGTTTATGGGAATATAAATTAATTTAATAATAATTTCATTTAAATTAAACTATTCCTTTTGGAAATTCCATTTTTTGATAATAATTATTTTTTTTTGTAATTTTTTTGTTATAAATAATTGATTTTAATTTTTGACATTGTTTCGTTGATTATGGAATCTTTTAATGATTTGATGGTTATAGTAATTTATTATAAAATTTCTCATAGAAGAACTAATACAAATTCAAGAGAGTATTATTTGATATAGGTTCCTAAGGTGAATCTTCCACTAGATCCTTCACAGGTAGAAGTTTTTATCCATAGTATTTTAGACTATGTGTCAAGTGGGTGTTGGGAACCCACAGCATGTGGATGATAATGGATCTGAATTTAGTAAGCAACATCTACATATCTTCCATGGAGATAAAGGACCCTAGTAATACAACGAGTGGCTTGAACATAATGAGATGATCTTCAATTTAAAGAAGACTCTTGAAGACTCTAATTTGTGTTTTGAGACATATATGCTTGATGGTAATGGAATTAGGTAGTGGGACTCTATTTTTTAAGATAAGATTCATGAAGACCTTTCTTAGGGTGCTTTACGAAAATATTTTCAGCTGTTTTAACCTGGAGTGTTACATACAATGAATACCCAAGTTTTTCTATCTATAGAGAAAGAAGAGAATACAATTACAGAGAATTATACCCATTTTTCTAATTTGGTGTATCATCAACCATAGATTTTCCCAAGTGTGTACCTGAAAAAACAAAGGTTTTAGATGGGATTATCGACTGATATTCAGTAGATGTTGATTCTCATGTGACTTCTGAACTTTGTGGAAGAATTTTTAAAAAAATATATAGATAAGTTATAAATAGGTGAAAAGAAAGGGTTTAGTGGTGTTTTAGTTAGTTTAATAGTTACCCAGGGTGTGTTTTCTGGCCAAAAGAGGAATAGAAAGGGTGACCAATTTTCATCAGGAACATTTTCTGGGGATTTATCAAGTAAATTGAAAGTTGTATACCACCAGTGTTGAAGGGGAGGTCATACCAAGAATAAATATGTAGAGGATACTAAGACTTGTCATCTTTGTGGATAATTTGTATATATGTTAAGTTTTTGTTATACGATATCCCAAAGAAGTTAGGTAATATTTACATTCAATAATGGTTCACAGGTCTGTATTGTTGCTTCCATGGGTGATGGGTCCTATACTATGGATAAAGGGGATGCTCATATGGCTTAGATCAGAGGAAATTATGATGTGGATTATGAACTAATGTAATCTAATGCAGGGCCAAATATTGAAAAAGTTGTGGAATTTATTTCATCTTATATGGTTCCATATTTGAATGATTCCATTGCTTCTCATTATTTTGCATTGTCAAAATTAGTTTGTGTGTTGGGATTATGATCAGAACGTACGATGTACTTGTTGGATATTTCGACACCATTTGGAGGAGATCCGAATGAGGTTTTAGTGACCATTGTTTCAGGTGATGATAGACTAATTTGAAGTGGAATAAGAATTATTAATAGTTGATCTTTACATATTCAAATTAGTTATCAACATAGATTGGGTGATCAATGTTAAGGAATGTATAGACTGTTATTTCAATCAGGCGAAATGCTTTTCTTATGATGGGGTCATTCATGTTTTCTAGGGAGAGTGGGACTCTCTATAGAGAAGGAAAATACCCATTGTTCCTTATAATGGGTTAATATCAGGAATTTTTTTAGAGATGTTTCTTGATACATTTGACCCTTTTTTGGGTGTTAAAATTCCTATAGGGGGTGTTCATACCACAACGTCTATATAGATGCTTTTTATTTTTTTTATTACAGAAATGATAGGTCAAATTTACTATATTTATTATCCCTAGTTCAATAACCAATTTTTATTCCATCTTATCGAAAGGAACCTACTGATTTTGTGGAACTTAAGTTCTATATTGAGCAGCAGGATTCTAAAGGATTTAATCATCATAGCATGTTAACATGGGTTCTCATTTTCTCTTTTATATGAAGGAAAATAAAATTATTTGTATTTTAATTAATTATCAAAAGTTGAATTTGGTGACTATTAAGATAAAAATATCATTTTCCAATGATTTATGATCTCTTTGATCAACTTAGAGGGGATTTTTGGTTTTTTATGATTAACTTGTAATCAGGGTACCCTCAGTTGAGAGTTCAAGAATTGGATACACCTAAAGAAGTGTTTAAGAGAAAATATAGGAATTTTAGGTTTCTAGTTCTTCCATTACGTATAACTAATTCTCCAGTGTTGTTTACAGATTTGATGAATCATAATTTTTATCTCCTATTATATTCAATTTTCATTTTATTTATGGAGAATTGTTTGCTGCACTCTAATTTAGAGGAGAAGCATAGGGAGTAGTTTGATTTGATTATTCAAACCTTGAAAGAACATCATAAGTAAGGTAAGCTTTGTAAGTGAGATTTTTGTATCATAGAAGTTATGTTTATAAAGAATGTGATATTTAAGATGGGAATTATTGTGGATCTAAAAAAAGATTAGGTTGTTATTTCTTGGTAGCATTGAATAAATGTGTTCTAGATTCTGTGCTTCTTGGGTTTAATTGGATAAAATATATGGTTTGTTCAAGATTTCCCCAACCATGAATCTTCAATGACATATTTGACCCCTATAGGAGTAAATATTGAATGTAATGAAAAATTTTAGAGGTATTTTGATTACTGGAAGGTGAGATTGACATCAACATTATTTTTTTCAGAATCATGATTTGGTAATTATAATTTTTGTGATGATTATAGAATGGGTCTGGGAAGTTTCCTGATGTAGTGGAAGTAGGTAGTAGCCTATATCTCATACCAGTTGCAACCTCATTATAAGAATTATCCAATTTATGATATTTAGTTGTTAGAATTTATTCATGCACTAAAATCCTGGTTCACTATCTATTTGGGGTGGAGATAACTATGTATTCTAATCATAATAGTTTGAAATATAAAATTACATAGAGGGTATTGAACATGTGAAAAGTAAACTGGGTGATATATCTTCAAAAAAATTTATTTTTATATTTCCTATACTCATGGAAATGGGAATGTGGTTTCTAATGAATTGAATATGAAATTTATGATGCAAGTAGTGATGAAATTTATTGAGGAGCAGTCTCTGATGAGTTTGTTTTGTGATATGTTATTGTGTGTAAAAGTGGATAGTGGAAATGTGTTCTTGGGTTAAATTTAATCTAAATAATATCTTTATAAGAGATTCTGTCTCGATTAGGTGACAGAAACTATGTTTCAACACTTGGGTTAAACCCAATATGATGAGGATACCTCAGGAAAGTGGCCTTAGTCTCCCAACGGTGCACTGTTCTTCCATTTCAAGTTGGTTGTCTAATTTTCCCTGAGGAATTACTAGTTGGATAGTGGACACCATTTCTATTATCCCATGATTCTATGCACTACAAAGAAATATAATTATTTGTGACATCAATATTTGTGGTAGGAGATGAGGTGTTTTATTTTAGAATTTGAATCACAATTCCTTACTTGTTAGTGAATTAATAGACAACACTATAGACCTTTAGGGTTGTTTCACCCCTTAACCATTCCATTAGTGAAGTAGGATAAAATTCAATGGATTTATTAATTGGTTTTCCATGGAATTATTATTGGAATGAAGAGATTTTGGTGATAATTAATCGACTCATGAAACCAGTGCATTTACTACCTAAAATAGAGAAGAATAAGGTGTAATAGTTTGAGGATATGTATGTCTAAGATATTATGAATATTCATGAGATTTCCTCTATAGTTTCATCTAACCAGGACCCATGGTTCATATCTAGTGTTTGGAAAGGATTATAGGAGTTGATTGGTTCCTTGATAAAATGAAGCACAGTATATCATCCATATATTGATGAAAAAAGAGATAGGGTTATCTAGGTTCTAGAGGATATGCTCTGGGACTGTGTGATTGATTTTATGCGAAATGAGGAAAATACTTTTACTTTGGTGGGTTTTTTCTATAAAAATTGTAATCTTTATTTGATAAAAATTATTCCCTTCAAGGATTTGTATGATTGTCCATGTCAATCTCCCTTGTGCTGGCTAGAGTTGGGAGAGATTTCCTTGGTTAGTCCATGTATTGTACATCGGATAATAGATATGTTTTTGTTTATCGAGAGGATATTTATCATCTAAAATTTTATTAATAAATATTATAAATACCTTCATCATTAGTTTTTGGAGTCTTACTATTTTGATCAAGCATTTCTTATAGTTTCACCTCATAAGGGAGATCATTGATTAGGTAATAAGGGTAAGTTGGAACTAAGGATTATGGGCCTCTTTGAGATAATTGGATGGTTAGGGATGTTGGATTGTAAGTTTTAATTTCTATCTAGTTTGAAATATATCCATGTTGCATTTCAAGTTTCCAAAATGAGGAGGTATATACTAGATCCTTACCATTGGATTGGATGGGAAGATTTTTATCTTGAGGCCGATGCCACTTTGGTGGAGCAGTCAGTTTAGATTATGGATTGCTCGAATAAAGTACTTAATGGTAAAATGATTTATCTAGTACAAGTATTGTGGTAGTATGGATTTGATAATTATGATAAGTGGGAGTAGGAATATATGATGAGGTAGAAGTGGACTTATATTTTTGGGGATCTGGGATCATGATTGATTTTAGTGGAAATAAAGAGTTTATGGTGAGGTGATTATGTCATCCTATTATGATTTTATGGAAATCCTTTATTCATTTTTTTTTTGATAATTTTGGTTTGGGTGTATTTATTGGATTTTAAGGGATATATATACTTTAATGGGTAAAATAACTAAAAATTCATGGATGTATGTTTGTCTGAATTAATATATTCTGAGTATAAATGTGTTAATGGATACCAGAGGTTCTCCCCATTTTTGGTGAATGTCCGATGTGATTTTTTGTTTTTTTGCAGATAACTAGTATGTTTTCCATATATAGAGAGATTAAACAATTTAAAGGGATTATGAGCTATATAATAGTAACTGAGAAGATTATATGAATTTGGTTTAGGTAATGAAAGGTTTACATGCCTTGTTAGAGGTTCACATTATGTAATAAAAAATAATGGGTTTTTAATAAAAATTTGATTGGTTTTTTTGCATATTTAGGTTTCATTGATTAAAAAACATGTAATTGGATCACACATAATATGAATCTCATTGAATTGGATTTTAGAGAGATAAAAGAATGATTTTAATTTCATTATTCATTCATTCTTCCATATCTTGTTGCAGATCTCACCCGAGGTGATTTTGGAGATCTTATTCCTTTCAGAATCATTCATTTAGTGATTGATGATCAGGGTTGTTGCAATGCACCTCTACGGGTAAGAGTTTTTTTGGATTTTTCATTTCATTGCTCATATTTACTACTTTGGATACATTTATGGTTCATATTTGTGGTCAGATAGTTTTTTCTATTGATCCTATTTAGATCATTGGAATAAATTGTCTTTAGAAGTTTTTTTATTGGTTTTCAATCATCATTGTCGTAGGAGGCTAATTTTTTTTACCATTTATAGAAGTTTTTTATATAAAATAGGTTAATTAAATTTATTTTTTTTCATTATTTATCATTAACTTTGGGGTTTTCATTTATTTTACGTGTTCTTTGGTTTCAATTGATTTCTTAGAAAGTGAAATGTTTTTAAATGGGTTTGGTTTTGAAAATGGATTTTCATGATTTGGAAATTGGTTTTCAAACACCAAAGAGAATTGGATTGAATTTGAAATTATTTTATAAAATTACGAATATGGTTTTTAAAATTATTTTACAGTTGGAACATTTGGAACATAGAGAGTTTCATGAAAGATACATAGGTAGCCTTAGTGTACACGTCACTACTAAAAGGTAAGTTTTCAGATATCGATAGATTATGGAAGGACTCGATATCGGTTGGATAAAAAATATTCATATTTAGGATATTTAGTGTCTCATATATATTCCATTATTCTAGGGTCCAGTACAAGTTATCTTCATTTATGGTTATTTATCACATGATGTTTTCATCATGGATGGTTGTTCACATGTTTTTATATGAGGTTGTATCACATTGCTTCACATGATAAGTTGTTTTATGTATAAGTGTTTACCATTTTACCTCTTCGTGAATGGATATGATTTCATGACTTATAACTTCATCATGTAATATCTATAGAATTAATAATATGAAATTATTTTTTGACAACCAAATGAAAAATGATTTATAAATGGATTGGATTTATGAAAAAATTTTATAAATATTTTTTTATTTAAAAACAATAGTTATTGAATTATCTATGTTATAAACTCTATAGAATCTATGGTTGTATCATACTAGGATTTTAACTCACACCCTAATTTTTCTTTTGGGAGGTTATAGATGCATTGTTGTTAGATTTAGGTAAAGTTAAGAGCTTATTTTCATATGATAACTTCTCTTGTTGTTACTTCCATTATGTGGGGTTAGTTTGGAAGTGACTTTTGGTCACATGGGGATTTTCATACATTATGGTTTATCCAGTTTTTGGGATTATATGGATTTTTTGGTATATCCTTTATTTCCACTTTTTACTCTAGCAGTATGTATTGTTTTTCTAATATTCAAAATTTGTTGCAGTTGTCCTGTTTTACCCATATTACATGATTGGATTGTTTGGGTGGCTTGCCTAGTTGAACCATGTAAATTCATTACAATAAAAAATCAAAATAAATACCACTTAAAACTAATATCTATCACCTATTTTATGAAATATTATATACATGTAATCAATCAATATAAAACTGTTTCATTAAACATGAAAAAACAATTTTTTCCTTTTAAAAATTACTTTACAATAAAACCATATTTGATCTACATAGAATATAAAACTAATTACATTTTAATAGACATTGAAATGTATATGAAAAATAATATAGTATTTAATTTATTACATATTTATTTATAGAACCTTCTTTTCAAATAACCATGAATTACATATAAATACAACATAAGAATTAATGAAAAGGAAATAGAACTTTATGAATAATTTGAAAAAATATTTTCCTTATAGTAGAATTAATAACTAATCATAAACCATATTTTAATTTTTTATGAGATTAATAATCATCCCTAGAAACTATCCAAAAAAATATAATCACTTTAGAATTAAAATTTATTATATAAAATCTCATTTAATAAAAAAATTTATATTTTGAAAAGTGAACTAAGAAAATTATTAACATTTGTAATGAGTCCAAAAAAATATTTAAATAAAAAAATATTTCCATGAAAATAGAAATATTAAGCTCACATTAGAAATATACAAGGTAAAAATAAAAAATATAAAATCATATATACTTTAATGATATCAATTATGAACAATTATAAATTTTTAATCAGAGACACTAAGAAAGATTTAGAATGGAATAAAAATCAAAACCAAACACATAAAAGAAGTATTACTTTTTAGAACGATGTGAAACATATGAAATTTACTCTTTTAACAAACTAATTTCACTTTAAACATCCATAAAATTAGATATTATAACAAAAAGGTGTGATAAAGTGAACTCAAACAAAATTTATATTTATCTAATATCCTCTAAAATTTATTCTTCAACAGTAAATTTGTTTTGAAGAAACCTATTTATTCTTACATACTCATTTATAACTATTAAATATATACTGTACATAGAATCCCAAAATAACCTAAAATAAAATAAGGGCCTAATACCATTTTGTTGTAAACTATCCCGGGTAAAACTTTTATATCACCTAGGTTATAAGGTCACATTTCCCATGGAATGTTCAAGATTACAACATGCTAAATAATAGTGTTGGGGAATCCAAATATACACTAATGGGAATGATTTCACCTAATAAATCCATAATCAGAAGAGGAATTTCAGTTGGATATATAGTATAAACACTCAGTATGTCAGGGTAGCACACATATAAAAACCAAAAGTTTAAAAATAGTGAGAAACCAAATATATAATAAATGAAAAAATAAAGTTTGGATAATCCATAACAACTCACATAACCGTAAAAAAGAATCCAATTATATACATTTTCACACTTTAGAAAAAATGTAATGTAATATTGAAAGGTTAACAAAATATACATTCAAAAGTGAATATAAAGATGAAAATCACATGAGATCAATTATAATGGGTCACTAAACAAGACCTAAAATGAAAATGAAAATCAGCTATCAAAATGGATAAAATGTGTAACCATCACTACCCAACTTCACAATACATCACCCAATATCTAAAGGATTCCATTTACTTCCAATATGATGTTTTCCCATAAGACTCCAAGAATAACTACAAACACTATATTTATTGGCAGGGAGTGAGAAAATAATTCCCATTAGTGTTATTCCTCACATACCACAAAAAACATGTAAAGATAAACACACTTAATAATAGTTTTAAATAAAAATTATAGGGAAATCATTATTTTCTAAAAAAATGTGTAAGATATGGATATTATTATAAATAATTATTTCCAAGTTATGCCTTTTTTTATAAATTAAAACATATATTTATACTAGTACGGAATATTAATAATTTTATATAAGGAGAATGTTTAAAATAATTATTTGGAGATACTCTATTGAAAGGTTTAAGAAAAATAACACTTTCATTAAAACAACTTTTAAATTTTCTAAAAAACTTTAGTGTTTTTTCTTACTTTAATATGGGATTTTTAAAAAAAATATAAATTACCAAAGGAAGAAACATGTGTAATAAAAATTTAAATATTCAATTACTTTATAAATAAATGATCTTTGGTAAAAATATTAGACCAATTGGTAACCAAATAGATTGGAGTAAACAACAATAATAATAATAATAAAATTAAGCATAAATATAATAAATAATAAAATAGAAAAAATAACAGTAAATCAATTAATATAATCAACCATAAAATAGATATCATGGGAACAAATAGGATCCCTAGATATAATCTAGGTGAATACAATAATAGATTTCATCTAATTGAAATGCTAGATAATCCAATTATATAAACACATAATATTACTGTCCCAAGACTGGTTGAGATGAAATATCCCTTGATAATATAAAATTAGATACATGGATCCTCTAGAATAATTCTCAGGATGGAATGTCGGTCACTCAAAACAAAATTTTTCACAAATATACACATGGATATCAATGAAATAAAAATAACGGTGAGTAATTTAAAACTATCATATATCACTCTAGAATGAATTAATAACAATCATAACCTACCCTCACCTCAAAACATTATTCATAAAATTATCCCCATATATAATAAAATAATTAGTATAGTATATCACAATTCTTTGTTGGACCCATTAATTAATAACAAGAGAAATTACACTTATGGAACAATGAGGGGATTATCTTCAAGGGAATATAATGAAATATAAATAATGTTAGGAAATCATATCAAATTAATCTTAATATAATTAAAAATATACGAAGATATAAAACATTTCATTTAAACCATGAACTCATTTTTAGAAAATGAAATAAATTATAACAGAAAATTGTATTTGATAATGAAAAAATTATCTCTATTGGTAACTAAACAATGTCCAATTCTTTAAATCATTGGTAACAAATTTATTGAAAATCATTATAATTCATATTAAATAATTTTCTAAAATTATTTCAATTTATACATGAAAATTAACATGTTTAATTTTATTACAAACATTATAAGCATGTTTTACTTTAAATTAGGTTTTTGGTGTTTATACATTGGAAATATACCATATAAATTATAGAGTTTTGTAAAATAAAAATGAATTCCATAGAGTCATTAATTTTTCTATTATACAATTCCATCCAATTAAATCCATTTATTAAAATATCAAGGATTGATGGTTTATCTGTTAATGGAAGACTCAAGGAGCCATCGACTTAGAAAATCAATGAATCTAATACAAATGTTTTTTCTCGACCACGTAATATGAGTAAATGGCACTAAATTATGTTTGGATGTTAGATGAAAGAACACTAAAAATTTAAATTCATGAAATCAGAAGCTATTGAAATCCATGTCCATTTTTTGAGAGAAAATACTAAAAAGAGGGAAACATAAATGGGGATTTAATATGAGTAACTTACTTTGAGATATCTTGATTATTGATGGATAAAATAAATATTCAATCCTTGTATATAGTAAGTGGATATGTGGTGAATATATGGAGGGAACAATTCAGTGTTTTATAAATTGGGCTAGGGAAATAAGGTGACTTGAAAGTAAACCAAAAATTAAAAACTATGAATCAAGAGAAATTACTGAATCATTGATGAGTATGGTGCATGGATTGCGTCCTCAGGAATTTTACACATGTGAGTTTTTTTTTCAATATGAAGAATCTAAAAATTAAAAAAAAATTATTACACACTTAGTTCAGCATCCATGATTTTAAAATAATATAACAGTCAATGACTTTAATTATATATTTCTCTTTAAAACCTACCGTGTTCAATATCTTTCTTACCACAGAACACAAAAAAAAATCAAATAATTTTATTTATTTGATAAAATGTTTCTGCTGAATTTTTGGGTGAATATAGAATTTACCAAATTATGAAATAAATGTACAAATGAAATTTAATAATTATTTTTTCCAAAACTTTGAAATAATTCAATTAATATTTATAAACAAAAAATAATATTGTTTCTTTGTGTAGAAATATATTTTCATTAAAATTCAATTTTAAATCTCTATGATGTTTATTTTATTATTGTTAAAAAATTGATAAATTAGAAAATAATAATAATAGATAAATAAAATAAGTTGACAACCATCCAAAATTAATTATAATTAACGAAATATTTTCAATATTTAAGACTCATTTTTGTTAAAATAATTATGTTCTATGTGATCTTACATTAAAAATGATTTTTTCAATTTTAAAAATTAAAACATATTAAAGGACTATAAAATTTTTAATTAGATTTTAAAAATTACGTAATTGGGTAAATTTAATTTATATGAATAGAATCAAATTACTAAGATAAATATCAGTTACCAAGTTTAGAAAGTTATTTTTCAGATAATAATACTTTTCTAAATATAGGGGTTTTTTAAAAAAAATGTTTCTACATTAAATTAATACTATAATATTATAATTGTAAAAATATTAAAATATTTTTGATCTAAGTTAATTTATCATGAATGTTTAATTATATTGACAACAATTTATGTAAAAGATGACATTTTTCTACAATAATAATATATAATCACAATATATGTTTTAAAATAATTATTAATTATATCATATTAAAATTTTAACTTATATTAAATAAGATAAATTTTAATTTATATTATTGGAATATTTTATGTATTTTTTATATATATTTTAAGTAAATAAATTTATTACCATAGTGACATTTTAATTATGATTAATAAGGTTTAAAATGGGAAATATAATGTACATTTAATTTTACTACATTAATTAGACACATATTCTATATGAAATTTGTTATTTAGGTTTTAAAGTCAAAAATAAATATCTAACCAAAATATCCACACCTAAATCACTTAATTATAATTTATATTAATTCTTACCCTTTACATATCATTATTTTACAATGACTATCCCACTTTTGTCACTAATAAATGGAGCTCATATCAACCCATTTGAATTCTGAACTCATTTTTAGAATGACCAGATATATATAACCAATTTACTTATTATATATTTTCAAAACTCATTTTCCTTCCAATGAACTCAAAAAAATCAGACCAATTCCTTCATTTATAATGGGTACATCAAGAGGAGAAGAAAATTGTCAATATATGTATTACTTACTAATTAACTTCATTTCAATATCATTCACATCCAGACTCATTCAAAATCATTCTAAGAATATGTAAACAATTACATTAGTTTTGTTAATATAAATATATTTTATTATATTTTTGGTATAGGCATTATCTATTCCCCACCCATTCCACCGAATAAAGGAAAACGTTAATCATGAGTGTCTGTAGAGTACCACCTCCATGAACAACATATTTAAGTTTTCAGCACCAATAATAATGTATGGTTATAGAAATGGGTTTAGGGAATAAATAGGTTATTTATTTCTGGATTTAAATTCTTCAATGAAAAATTATTTGTTATCTAATTAATATTTTCAATAATCATTTATTGTAATACTGTCCTCCTACAACAATTATACAAACTTGAAAACTGAATTATTTCTAAGGGAAAAATTATTTTTCAAATAAAATTTCCTCATATATAGTTTAAAATTACATAAAAATATTTAATATGATTTAAATAGTTTCATTATATATTTTTGATAATAATATTTAAAAAAAGAATATCTTTTATAACAATAGTCATACCGTCCTTATAGAAAAAAAATATTATATTTGTTTAACCACCAACATGAACAAAAAAATAAATTTCAATCATGGAGTAATTTTGAAATGTAATATTAGATATTAAAAAGTAAATAATTATATTTAGGTTATCTAATGTTATTATAAATATTTATCTCATTAATTAAGCAACAATAATTCACTCCTTATAAATTAATAAAACAAGATCATTATCAACATCATCGTCACAAATAATATTTTTAATACTTATTAAATAAAATTATGAAATTATCAATAATTATAAAAAATAAATTATATTTCCTTTTATGACCGAGGAAATATTGAACTCTAGAATATAATGTAAGAAGTCAACTAATACAATACTAGGTATAAAAAATCTGGAGTACTCATAGGTGATATTGAAAATAGATAATATAAAACTAATAAAAATCTAGAGAATAATTGTATATAATATTTATTAATGGTCATATATAGGAAAAATCTACTGTAATAGTTTTTTAGAAATTACATTTTTCATATAGGGGATGTAATCTCTTTAGTGGAATTCTAAAATTATTGTATTTGTTTTTGTATCTCATTTTTTATTTGTTGAGATATAAGGAAAATTGATGATTTATTTTATTTATGTGGTGTATATATTGGAATAATATTTATCTTATCAAAATGTTTTATAAAATATATGTTATTTATAAATACATCCCATGCTATAACTTCTATGGAATTTCAATTCAAAATATTATGACATTATTAATGGTTTTTCATTAAATTTAATTTCCCCACCCATTCTTTATTACAGGAACAATGTTTTCTATGTCATAGTTTGATAACTGTACGAGGAATTTATTTTACCATATTCACATAATTCAATAGTATTGAAAATTTCTACCATATTCTCTCTTAAATAGAGTTTCATTCAAAATATAAAGGGGATTTAGTAACTCAATTACCATTGTAAAGTTAAATTGTTTCTTTTTCAAACCATTTTCCTTTGATTAGTTTCTTCTAAACTCTGATTTTAGTTCATGGATTTTCATCTTACCCTTTTGGGATAGTACCATTTTAATTCAATTCATTTTTTGAAGATTAAATTATTTTTCAAAAATTAAAAAATTGTGGGGTTCATTTCTATCCACTTTAATAATTGTATCTACTTCATGTCCACATTATCATTCCTTATAATTTTATCATTTATATTTAGAATAACCATTATTATTTATCTCATTTGACCATAAAATTTAACAAAACATTTTTTCAAATGAATTTTATATTTCTATTTTTATGATATAGATTCCAATTTTCTTTTTAAAATATACAAATGTTATACTCCCATGATCATTTGTTTTTTCTGCTACTCCACATTTTCTTAGGAGACTCTTTATGTTATTTTCAAGGAACCATTATTGAATATATTTTTATTTTAAAAATGCATTAATTTTGTCACATTCATTTTTTGGACAATTACCATTGAATGTATCTTAAAAATCATATTTTTTCTAATAATTTTAAAAATGGTTTCTAAAAACACATTTTCATATTTAAATTTAGTGTGAATATATCATTTCACCAGTACAATTATTATTTTAAATAAGTGTTAATATTCAATTTTCCTAATTATTTTAAAGTTATAATGGAATTTTCCTAATACTTTTCAGTAAAATTTTCCTAATAATCTTGTAAAAGAACTTCCATCAATTTCAACATCACCTATTCATTCCTATGATATTATCTTATAATAACATCCTCATTAATTTTACTGATGTCATAGAATCATGTTGTATATTATCTTGTAACCCATTTGGTATTTGAAATAATTATATATTGATGGTATTATATATGATTTAATTATATGTTACACATAATGTTACAGATATGAAGGGTGAAACCCAAAATAATTCCAATATAGTAAGTAAATAATTAATCAATAGAGATGACACTATTATGATATCTTGAAAACAAGCCATTGTAATATTTTCGGATAACATAGTGAATATACATGGTAATATGAAGGGTCTAATCTAATGTCACCCTAATTAATATAGTAAATATGTTGTCTCTATAGATGACATGTTCTTGAAAACATATAAGTATCACTTAGCAATGGTTCGTGATACATTGGTCAATAACCATTGTAATAATATTTTAAAAGACCTAAGCGATGAAATTTGGTAATATTAATAAAAATTTAACATGATTATATGGTAGGAAAGTTTCTTTGAAATCTATAAAGTATATGTTTTTTTTTGCTATTACACATGTACTTATTTTCATGTTCTCATGTTTGTATTTTATATTAGTCCCCAAGTAAAACCAATGAGATATTTAGATGTAAATTGTTTTCCATAAAGACCATATGATCCCACCCATTTTATATTTTTCCATTTACCTATGTTTTGAAGAAAATTAATACATATGATGTTCCTAGAAGAGTGTTTTTAGTGATAAATTTATAGGTTATGTTGAAAATTTATCAATTATTTAGTAGTCACTTATATAGTGAAGACATTTTTATTTGATTAAAAAGAAAAATGTTTTTCTGTTAATTTTTTCCAAACTCTAAAAAATTCTAAACCAACATGTTATTCAGAAATTGTTGTAATGAAATATTTTAATTATGTCATATAATTGGGACAAAGACATTTATGGGGATCATATTTTATCAGAGAAGGGAAAGGCTAGGATTTTTGTTGAGGCTAATTCTAAATAAGATAAGATAACACTAAATATAATTTCAATCGTATATATACCCCTTTTTACTATTTGATATAATATTTTATATTTTAGCGACTAGAATAAGAAAAAATTACTGAAAAATATATAAATAAGTCTCGGGGATATTTTTAAATATAGTATAACATCTAGATATTCTTGTAAAGTAGATATTGTGTTGTTATTCTATAAATTAAGTCTCTATCTAGATATTGGTATGTGGATGAGCTATGAAAAAGATACAACTTGGAGAAATCATTTTATGAATGGTCGATTGAGTATCAACTCATTATTCCCTATGGAGAAAGATGAGTAAACCTAAGACTACAAACCATGATTAAAAAACATGAGGGATATAATTTGGTTAATAATAATCTTATAAAAATAAAATATTAATGATTTATTATATTAAGGAGTTACGCCAAAGAAAATGAGGTAACCCATCATAGAAAAACATAGATTGAATTAAGAGTGATTTACGTTGAGTTGAAATATAATGTAATTATTATAAATATTATGAAAATATGATGTTATGTTTTTTTACTATAATTATCTTATGGTTTTCATCACATAAAAATAAAACTTTTTGCTTTTTTGTTATATGAATAATGGAGGAACCAATTTATATTAAGATTCCATAGACAATGAAATTTTTTTATAAATGATAAAGATAATAGGATAAGTAATTGTATTAGAAATATTTTGATATTTCCAAACCACCTATAAAGAATTATGATTACCAAAATGATCATTATTAAATTCCCACACAACCCAATAAAGTGAAGAATGAAGTCTTATAGATGTCTGAGTTATGAGGATTATTGAGGAATGGATATTCAATATCATTAATGTAATAAATGTGGGAGGAGGCACAATAGATAATAAAATAATGTAATTGGGGTATGTTTAGTGTGGGGAAAATATGTAAAATAGAAAAATGTATTACTGAAAAAATTAGTAAATTTGTTAACATGTTTAGGAGAAAAAATGTGTTCTCTATTCATACCTATGATATTAAGGTAGAAACCTCATTTAAAAATATATATTATGTTATGAATATTATTTATATACCTTTAAAAAATTATATTAATGGCTGAAATTTGATATTTTGTGGGAGAAATTTTTTTAATGGTTGAAGAAGGTACACCACAAGATTTTAAATTGTTTATTTTCCCATTAATCTAATTTTTTTTCAAAATCATGGTTCACACACAACACTAAAACCAAAAAAATCACAGAACATTATATAACAATGAAAAATTAATTTATGAATTGGATGGTAAATATAGAGGTTATGGAATTATGAAATATATATATATAATTAAAAATATATTACATTCATTACTAATTCAATGATAAAATTCAGTTAGTATTACATAATAAAAAAGTCATTGTAATTTTAATATTATATTTACCTAAAAATTTATTTTCCATTTTCTCTAAATTATATTATTATGTGAAAAAATAATGAATTAAATGTGACATATTAAAAATATATACCTTAATATAAATTAACATCCATCAAATAATTATTATTTGGAATGTAATAAATTTATTTTATACATAGAAGAAGCATATTTCATAAATTGTTTTACGAATTACATGATATTAAATTTATATTTATATTCACCACATCTAGAAATTGAATCAAATAAATTATTTGAACATACATCATAATAAATTTTAAATTAAGTAATACGGTTATATTTATATATGGAATAAAATTAAGTTACTAAGATTAGCGTTAGTTACACATATTAAAAGTTTATTTATAATAGAATAACACATATCTAAATATTTTTTATTAAATTATTTTTCATATTCTAAATTAGGTATTTAATATTATGATTAAACATATTAAAAAATAAATTAATAATAATTCAATTCATAATCAATGTTAAATAATATTCAGAACACCCCATGATTAAAATTATTATTTTTCTAAATAAGTATTTTTAAAGAAAATATATGATAAAATTTAAAATATATTTTTTTCATATTTATAAATTTAAATAGAATTAATGGATTAAAAATTATGATTATGGATATTGAAATTTATTAAATTTGGTAATCTTATATTTCTTGTAATAAAATTATTACAATTGTCAAATTTTAATCCAAAATAATAAAAGATATATTGTTTAAACTAATTCACATCAAATATGAGAAAATAAATTTAACATATTGAAAATATGAGATACCCCAATTATGATGGCTTAATACCCACATATCTCTATAATATTTCCCCACCGTACATACCAATTTCAAATGAAGTTACATTTTATGCCTTATATAAAAATATTTTTAAACGATTTGTCCCTCTCTTTCACCATATAAGAGGATATCACTTACAAAAATTTCATTCAAAACCTCTTTTCTAATATTACCATTAAACATGGACTTATTTATATATCCTTTATCCCCTCAAAATGTTTTTGTAGCCTATAGCCTCAATAATGTGCCTCATGTCCATCATTTCCTTTATATACTTCATGAGAAGATTAGAATTTCCAAGATAATTATTATACACCCTTTAAATTACTATAATTTTTTTCTCATCCACTAACACACTCTAGGTCATAGGGTTTTGAAAATAAATTATTTACCTATGAATATTATAGTGTTAACAATGGTATTCTCCAAAAAAAGAATGCACATCAATAATTTTGTAACTTTTTAGTTGTTTCAAGAATTTTTTTTGATATGTGAAATTTTAACACAGAATGAGAATTGAAATTTGACAATTTAAAAGAATTGATTAGAGTAGTGGTCTAGTTGAGAATGTATCAACATATTTTAATGATATCATAGTTTCAATTTTACCAATATTTTTCTACTTGGATTTTAAATGGTAAATTCAATGATCACTTCCTCTCCATCACTTTGTGAGATGGGGACAACTAGAACAACCCTAACTAAATTCTTTTATTTGTATTCCATCCTTCAAATATTTTTGTTAATGTAAGTGGGTCATATTGATTAATTATTTAAATACCATGTCAAGTATTTAGGTTCCCTAATAACTTATCGTTCTTACCAAAATTAAAAAAGGTGCAGACAATCATCGATCACTTCACCACTTTACCCAAACTTGTTTTATTGCATACAGACTAGAATTAGGCAGAGGAAAATACTAGATTATTGACTTAGGAAATACATATTAATTGAATATAAATGTAATAAAATCATATTTGGTATTAAAAATTCCAAATAAAGAATTGGAACCAGACTGTAGAAGAAAGAAAGTGTTTCATTAATTTAATAAAAAACAACTTATACATTACAAATAGATCAAGCCTCCCCTTTACCAATCATTTTATGTTTTACCCATCCATAAAATTGGAGAACTATAATATTAGGATGAGATAAAAAAATATATGAATTGAAAATAATGTAAACTATAATGTAAATGAATCATCAAGTTACTCAACTAATACTTAACGTTGCCATTAATTATACGGGAATCCTTCAAGAACCTTTTATTTATATGAATAAATCACATAAAATTTTGAATTTAATCATCATAAATGAATATTTCTTATTCTATGTCAATGTAAAGGCTACATGGGGAATTTAATAATGGTTCAAGCTTTATGTGAGTCAAAATTATTTGTTTCTAGGTTTGGGAAACAATATTCAAAACATCACATATACTATCACATAGTGTAATTTTGAGATCCTCCTATGGGTGATTATGTTCACTAACCTTATTCATCGATTTTATTCTTGTGAATATTATCATAGTTAATATTCAATTGATTTTTTTAATAGTTCTTTTCCAAAATATTTTTCTCATTTTCAATTGATTATTTCATTTAGAACCCTGTAACCATGCAAAGGATATCCCATGTCAAGGAAAGTCTTCATCCAATGTAGATCCTAATATTTATTTTCGATCAAGATCATTTTCTTAAAATTTCTATACCCTACAAAAATAAAAAACAATCAATAATCTGTAGGATTGGTCAATTAATTTTCATAAACAACACATTTTATATCAAAATATGTATACATAAAATCATTCTAAAAAATACCCCACACATAGAACTTTATTATCCTCAATAAAGTAATCTCAATGAAATAATAAATGTACTTTATTCTAAAAAAAAATTAATTTTCAATATAAAAATAACAAAAAAATTGAATGGAAGATAAATATTTAATTATCACTTAAATTAATTATCCAACTCTTCACTTTCGATATGCACAAATAAAATCAATAATTTTATATTTACATATTAAAAATAAAAAATTTCTTTCTTAAATCATATATAATTTCATAATTACTAATTAATTTTTATGGAAATTGAAATATACCTTACATTAAACTCTTTTAACTCATTAGTCATGGTAATAAATGAAATATATATTTTCTCATACCTAAATTTATTGTGACCCTTAGCATATTTTCTCAAAGCGATTGTATACTTTTTTACATTAGAATAAGATACATAGAATCACATACTAAAGGAATTATTAGGTTATTATTCTATATAAACTACATAAATATAGGATTTCTATAATAAATTTGAATAAAAAAATTACAAAATAATTTTTTCTATAATAGTATTATTCTGTTTTGAATATTTTTTTTATATCTTTTTTAGTAAAAATAATTGATTAATAGAAAAGGAAACAAAATTAGGGTGAGTTCAAATTTTTAGTAATGGTTTAGTATAGGAGAAGCTATCATGAATCAAAGAGCATAATAAACCTGGGAAGGAAAATAAATTAGCATACTATCAATTTAAACAATTTGATTAACATAATAAATATGTAAATTAAAACAACTAAGAACACTTTTAATTTAATAAAAAACATTAAAATCATGACATTATAAGAAATAATAAATAATTAAATTTAAATTAATGAAAAAAATTCATTTAATAAATAAAACGAGAATAAAATGGATCCAAAGATAATATCCTTATAAAAATCTATTGGATAATATTAAATAAATTATAAAAGAAAAAATGATTATTTATTGGATGATTTATTTCCCAATAATAGGATACCTCTATCATTAAGATTTATCATTATGACAATTTAAAACTGATGGGTATAAACAGATTTAATTAAGTCTATCCAAATGATTCTTCGCATGAGACGACTAATGCATTATTGGGATATTAATAACCACCCCCACCCCTGTGTTTCATGTCCAAATAATTACTTATATATAAACTAATATATTTAACACATAAAAATTGTACCTTATCATTGAATATTCATATTTATTAAAGAATACAAATTTATCAATATTTCCCCATATTAAAAACTTATTTTCAAAACAGACCATAATATATAGAAATGAAATATTTTTTAATAAATAATAATATACATGATAAATAATATGTAAATTTAGGTTAAATTTAATGTCTAAGTATAATATGAATGTGAACATTTCAAGGGAAATTCATGTACTATAAAAGTGATTCAAGGATGCGAATGTAAATACCATCCTTGTTCAAAAATTATCAAAAACCATCTAGAGATATAATAAGGATTTTATTAATATAATATATCAACAGTTTATTATATATATAATGAAGGTTTCTTTTACATATATGAAGATAAATATAAGAGAAATATATTTAATAACATTATTGATGAAAATATACATTTCATTATTAAAATCCCCTTTTAAAATATAATACATTTTTAAAATCCTCTTATTCGGAAATTAGTTGTAAGAAAATGGATTTTTATAATATAAGGAAAAACATTTTAATTTAAAATAACATTTTAAACATTCAATGGATGATTAAAAGAAATGGAATTCATGTTAGTAGGTAATTTTGTGCATCTCAGATAAGTTAAAAAGAACATTTTTTATTGTAAAATTTTTAGAAAAGTGACTTGTTTTTAAATTTATAAGAAGATTGATTTGAAATTTTTAATAAAAAAATTGGTAAAAATTTAATTAATAAATAATTTTGGATTTTTTTTAAAAAATTACTTTAGATGAATTCAGATTTCCAACCAAAGAGAAAAAAAGTTATATTTTCTTAAAAAATTATATAAATTATTATATGTTTTAAAGAGTGAAACATTGAAAATTTAATTTAAAATTTAGTGAATCAATAGAGAAGAAGAAAAATAATTTTTTTTATTTAGACAATCAAAAAATAATATTATTCAACTAAAATTCAAGAATAAAAAATCTCGAATAAAATGAGATTGTATATTGAACTATTACAATGATCATAAAATTAAAGAAAGAAGTAATCAATGATTAAATTATGTGTATAAAATATAAATACAAATAAAAATATTGAAACATACTAAATAAAATCAAAATCCATTTTATACATAATCTAATAATATCAATGTCAATGAATAATTAATATAACCCAATAGAAATAAATTAAGATATGAAAGTATTTACCACATGGCATAATTAAATTCAAATACACTTGGATGAAATAATTCAAATTAAATCTTAATAAACAATGATTTATTTTTTAATAATGATATAATATGTCAAATTAGTAGTATATACACCATATAAAACTATTTAGGAGAAAAACATTACTATATGCCTTAATGGACTAAAATTGAGACAAAATAACATACCTTACACTTCTATTTTTTTAAATGTGATTTAGAACTATTATCTTATAAAAGAACTATATTAATATTTATAGTATCATATATGATAATTTTATAACATCTTATCACCCATTGGATAATAATCGTTCATTTTTTCCATTATTTTAGTAATTAACTACCTTATTATTTCATTCGTGATTTTTCTTGAATTTTTTACTTCATGTGCATATTATATAGTTACATAATATCCAAAATAATAATCATAAAAAAATATCATATTTTTACATAAATTATACATTAAAAATAAATTATTAAAATGGTATTTATAAATTAATTATGTTGCGATCATTGAGATGTTAGGTCATAAATATGCATGAGTAACGAATCCATTTTTTGGTGATCATTATGGAAATAAGGTAACTAATGTTTTATATTTATGAAATAATAATAATTTCAAAAATATTATATTATTTCTTTAAATATACATATAAATATCATCCATGGGATGTGGTGATGAAAAGAGATTCACATTGTTTCATGAAGGTGGTAGTCCACACGTACACAAATGACGTTATCATCTTTCATTGAGTGAAAAGGATAGAATAAAAATGATATATATTATATTTTATTATTGATAAATATTTCATGAATATAATATCTATGATATTTTTATCACAAAGAATCATTATCTCTATCCTTATCACTTTCCGTGAAAAGAATTAGTGAAAAGTTAATCACATCACTTTATGAGGCGGTAGTCTGCCATACACATGAGTGACAAGATTGTATCCCCTATAAAATAGATATTTAAGAGGAATATAAGACATAATGACTAAATAAATATAATTATGTCATAAATATCATATAAATACTTTATATCCCTCATTATACCTAATAATGATAGTTGGTAAAGGAAAAACCGAACGACATGGGTTCGAAAGGCAGTAGTCCCCCATACACAAATAATGATTTCATGACCCATTTTATGGAAGGGGAGATAGTTGTAGGTCATTAAATTATTAAATAAAAATCAAGTATATGTATGATACTGAGGTTATTATATGATTCTATTTTAATAATAATTGAAGGAGTTGGAGAAATATAATAAAACTACTCATTAAAGAATGCTACCTCTTCTTCATGAATTTTCCATAGGTAAACACGAAAAGGAATCTTAAGTTGGATTTATGCCTATAATAAAGCTTCCCAGAAAAGGGTAGGGAATATGGGAAGTTTTTTGGTTTGGTATCTTCCAATATAAAATGGTTTTGGTGGTGTGAATTGTAGAGGAGAGGGGGTGGCCTTTTATAAGTCAGGTGAGTGGCACCCTTGTAATTTTTTGAAAATATTCAATCATTACAACATTTTTATCATGAAATTTAATTCCCCATAAAATTATATCAGGTATTCTATAGTAATTTATTTTGTTTTTTACTCCATTTTGAGAGAATTTTATACCCTTAATTGGGATAATATCTCTAATAGTGATGTCATGGATTTTTTGGGTTTTCAATGTGAACCTATAGTGTGTTCTATTTTCTTTTTCATTACATGGCATGTAATGGGGTTTCACAATGCATACCTTCATCATGAATCTTACCATTACTTAAATTTATAGTGTGATAATCCACACATCATTTAAGGTTTATACACAATGTAATGTGAAAATCCAACTGTTAATTAAAAATAGATACATTTTTCATCATATTTTAAAATAAAACTGGTTCATGACCCATAAAATATTACATTCCATATAATGACACAAGTTATATTTTTTTGGGTGATTTGTGGGTGATTTAGGCTATATTACTTTTTCATCCTCCTTATCATGGCCATATATCTTACCCGAGGTGATTTTGGGTGACTTCATTACATCTAGATAAATTTTTTCCATGATTTATTACTGTCAGGGTTGAAATTCTATTTTATATGTAATAACTCCTCTTATTCTTTCTCCAGTTCTGGTTGTAACTATTTTTATGTTGTGATTTCATGATTGAATATTGTTCTCTATCAATCTTATTTAGTTTCATGGGTTTCCTTTTTTTATGAAGGGATTTTTATTCGATTCATGTCTCCGTTGTCAAAGATAGTTTTGTTTTCTACATCCTTGAGGTATGTTTTTTTGGTCAATTGTTAAAAATTTATGAATTTATCATTGATCTTATTTATTCCTTCAGAAATGAGATGGAATATCATGTTTGGAAATTGAAAAGGGAATGTGTTTTTGTTTTAATATGGGGTTTCTTTAAAAAATAATTTCCATGTCTTGAAATATAAAAATGGATTTTCAAACCCCAAAAAATATTTTCTTGAATTTTAAATTTTTTATAAAATGTGATCATGGTTTTCTAAAACAAAATTGAAAAAAATTCAATTATGAGATCATTGGGTACGTATATATAGAGACATGGGTAGCCCTAATTTCTGTGACACCCCTAGCAGGTAACCTCTTTTTATGAATATGGTCTATGGTAGGCCTTGATGTTAGTTGGATCCACCCTTATTCCTTTTTAGTAATGTGAGTGTCTTGTACATAATATCCCATAGACTAGATCTCAAATAGTATGTGCATTTTTGTTTTGGTTCTTTATTTCATGAATTATTATTTCATAGATGTTTCCTCCCATGTATAATTATGTTCATGATTCTTTTCACGACTTCTTCTATAATTTACATATATAAAATAGAATTTGAGAAAACTCAAGGATTGTTTGAGAAAAGATTTAAAACTATGTATTTAAAAAAATTCTACAAAAATAGTTTTTTAAAGCAAGGACTTGTACATTCTTGTTATTAGAAATTTTTTTGATATCTTGGTGGTATCCTATTAGGATCTATTTATGCAACACTAATTATTTTTATGGGTGGTTATAGACCTTTTTTTGGATTTAGCTAAAGGGAATATTAATATATAGAATATAGGATTCTTTGTACATTTATATTTCATATTGGGATTGTTCAGAGGTGATGTTTGGTCACAAGGATAATTGTTATGTATAAATTTCTTTTTTAATGATTTATCTTGTTTCAATCAATTTTATCTCTTTCTTTTTCCACTTTTTATTCAGGTTTTATGTATTTTTCTCTTATATATGATAATAGGTTTTTTATTTTTTTCATTACCCACCCTATGATTGGTTGAGTTCGGAGACTATTATGGTTAACCCAAGTTGGTATATTAGAATTATGTATCAGAGGGGTTACTTATCCTTAATTGTGTTAGAACTACCTGAGTGGGTTCTATGTATTTTGTATATAGGATTAGTATCCTTCAAATTTAGATAGTAGGTGTTAAAATGGGACTCGAAAGCTCACTCCCATTACTAAATCCCAGTTTCCATGGATGGTCAGAAAGATAATTACTAAGCGCAAGAATGATTATCTAGGTTTATTTGAATAAATTGTGTGTGATGTTTATTTAAATTAACATATCTAAAATTAATGAGGTTAAGGCGTGTGTAAGGTAATTTGAATAAAAAATGTTGGGGAGTTTATTTAGATTTACAAATTCCTTTGAGACGAAGTTTCCTTTTTTTTGATATGATTCATAACTTCTTTAAATTCATATTGTTTTGAAGCATTGTTTTGGATTCTTGTTTTTTAGATTGATGGTCTTTGAATTCATCTATAGATGATTGGTTATTGTATTATGGATAATTCCTCCCAGAAGAGAACTTCCAAATAAAATAGGGGAATTCAAGAGGTAGGTTAGTTGGAATATCCTCCAGTAGACCATTCTTTCGTTAAAGCAGTGATCTTTACCATTCAGAATCTAGGGTCAGTGGGCATAGTGAACCCAGGAGAGGTAGTGGAACATGGATCCAAAATTTAAAAGAAGCATACATCTATATGCATTGAAACATAGTCCATGATTGTAATAGGAGTGTCATGAAAAATAATGAGAGGATCTTAGAAATTATTATAGAATCTTGAGGATTTTTAGGTGGGGTTCTCCACATATATTCTTGATGGAATATGAAGAAGTTGGTGGGAATCGATAGTGAAAGCTATGTTTCTCTAAGGTATTAACTAAGAATACTTTATAAAGATCTTTAATTTTCAATTTTATCATTATAATTTACATGCATCAAAGAACTGGAGTTTCTTACATTAGAGAAATGGGAGAATACCCTTTTTGGGTACTACTCTCGCTTTGCTGAGTGTGTGCATATGGAACTAGTGCTTGTCACTAGTGATAACCAAAATGATCAGAGGTTCATGATGATTAAGTGGGACAATATTCATTCAATAATTGTTCCTTTTTTTCGTTTTTACCATTGTGGTAGAAGTAAATAAATAATTTTTGGCACTGAAAAATAAAGATTGATAGAAAGTCTTGTTCGAAGCTTTGGTGGGTGTAATCGTTTGCAGGGGTGCTTATTCGAGTTAGAAGATAAAGCACAAGAGTGGTCAGTACTCCATAGGACTTGTTTCAGGGGATGTTATATGGAAACATGCTATTTTCTACTAGTGTGGTAGGTTTGTTCATAAAAGGTCTCAGTTTACAAAGGATCCTAGAAATTTTCATATTTGTGGGTGATCTGGCCATCTCATGAATTTTATTTGATAATATGTCTCAAGGAAGTATAGTGGGATCCACTTTAACAAATGGGTCATTGGTTCATGTTGATACTTACTGGGGTATTGGTTCTCATTCTTAAGATAATAGGGACTTATAGCAAGATAAGAACAAAAATCTAAATGAAAAATAGTGTGCACCAGAGGAATCTGATGCAGGGGAAAATACTGTTAGACGTATAATGTTTATTTATTCTATTATATTGCTAGATTTATTTGATATAGGTTTTCATCATTATTTTATATCATCAAAGATGTTTGATGTTTTGGGTTTTCATTAATAGATTTTTTCATTCTTGTTGGATCCTTCCACTCCTTTGGGAAATTAGCATGAACATGGTTTCAAATGTCATGCATGTTAGGTGGTGATAAACAACTTTGAGGTCATTTGAGTCTTCTTAATTTTTGATATTGACATCATTAAGATGATAATTTACATAGATTGGATGATTAATGTAAATTATCTGATATACTATTATCACCATAATGTATAGTTTCTATCTACTAATGGGGTCAATCATGTCTTCTCGGGTGAGTATGAATACATATCGGGAAAGCTAGGGCCAATTGTTTCTTAGGATAGTTCAATTTCATGCTAGTTTTGATAAATATTTCTTGATGTCATTGACCCATTAATGGTAATTTGGATACCTGCTATTGTATTTTCATACCCTGATGTGTTTTTGGATGATTTTTCTAGTTTTACTCTATAGAGAAAGGTTGATTTTATTGTTTACTTATTACCTGTAATGATTAACATTTCAATTCCCTCTTATCGAATAGAACTTGATGATTTGGTGTAATTTAATGTATTTACTACGGACTTTTATTTGATAATATTTATTCATCCTATCATGTAACTATGGTATTCTCTTATGTTCATTTCAAATAAGGCAAATGAGAACCTTAGAATTTGTATCCAATATCAGAAATTAAATCAGGTGACTGTTAATTACATGTATCATTTACCCAGAACTGATGATATATTTGATCAGTTAAGAGGGGTTCATTGGTGTTTTGTGATTGATATATAGTCGGGGTACCACCATCTAAGAGTCCAATATGAGGATATATCCAATATAATAGTTTTGATTCTATATGATAATTTTTAGTTTCTATTTATGAAATTCATACATAGTAACTCTCATGTAGTATTCATGGATTTTTTGAACCAAATATATCATCAGTTCTTATAATTTTTTTTGATATATTTGTAGATAATATCTTGGTGTACACCAATTTAGAGTTCGAGAAAGTACACTAATTGGGATATCATAATTAAAACCTTTACGAAGAGTTGTCTATATGGTAAGCTTTCCAAGTGAGTTTTTTTTTAATCTGGGACATCTTGTTTATGGGGAAAGCGATAAATGAGAGGAGTGTATTGATGGATCCTAAAATTTTGTAGATATATATATATATATATATATATTACAAGAATCATAGAAACATGTTAGAGATCTAGATATTTATGGGTTTGGAAGGTTACTACGTGTGGTTTTTTGAGACTTCTCCATGATCACATCTTCTATAAATGATTTAACCCATTAGGGTGTAAATTTTTGAATGGAACAAAATGTGTCAAAGATATTTTGAGGTGGTGAAGATGAGGTTGAAATCAATACCAATTTTTATTATTCTAAAACCAGGGTCATACAATGATGTTTTCTGTGATTCTTGCAGTATAGGTTTGGGTTGTGTCTTGATGTTGAGGAAACATGTTAGAGCTTATGGGTCACAGTTACACCCTAATGGGAATAACTTCCACACCGATGATATTGAGTAAGGAAATATTATGAATGAACTCAAAAGGTGGTGTCACTATTTATTGGGAGAGTGGTTTATAGTATATTCTTATAAAAACCCTAATGTAAATTTTTACACAGGGAGATTTGAACATGGTAAAGAGATGTTGTGTTGAGTACCCTCAGACCATTGACTTTGATATTGTATATACCCATAAGAAATGAGATGTGGTAGTTGATTCATTAAGTTGAAAATTTCCGACACAATACATGATGGAATCGTTTGAAAAGTGGTCTCTTATGAGTTTTTTTGCTGAGATTTCCATGGGAGTAAATGAGGTTAGTGTAAATGTTTTATTGGATTTGATAATAGTTGAATTGTCTTTTAATGAGTGAATTTTACTTGAAGAGATAAAATACATTGAGAGGTGGAACATAGGGGAAATCCTAAATGGTGGGGATACCTTGTGTGAGTTTTGTCGGTCTTCTAGTGGAGATTTGAGCTTCTCTATCATTTTGGTTGTTATGTTTTCCTCTATACATGTGTTTCTAGACATTGGACACCTAAATGTTTTTCTATGTACCCTAGGGTATAGAGATGTACCAAAATTTAAGATGTTGATATTGGTGTCTAGGGATGAGATAGTCAATTGCATATTTTGTATCGCGGGATCTCCTTTATCAAAGAGTTAATGAGAAACACTATAGATCTACAATTTTGCTTCTACATTTACCTATTCTAGTATAGAAGTGGGATGATATCTCCAAATATTATTTCATTAGATTATCACAGACACCTAGTGGAAAGAAAATGATTCAGATGATTATTAATAGACGGAAAAAATAATCCCATTTCTTGAAAATATAGGAAATGAGGAAGGTGGAATAATATGGGGACTTGTATATCCTAAAATTTTTGAAAGATAACATTGTAACCTATATAGTTTTTTCTGATAGGAACTTGATGTTGACATCCATATTTTATAATTTTTTAGGGTAAATGCCTTCATTGTTGAAATTGACCATTTATTGTCATCCACAAATGGAAGGACATACAGATAATGTTATCCAAGTTCATGATGATAAGCTATGAGATTTTGTTCTTGATTCCAGTTGGTTAGGGGATATAATTTTTCGTTTGGTTTATTTTTTATATATAAATAGTTATAAGGAATAAATCAGGATGGCACCTTTTGAGTCATTTTATGGGTGACCATGTTGATCTCCCTTTTGTAGAGATGATTTGGGAGAGCAGTCCATAGTTCAGCTGAGTGTTTTTCAAGAGACAATAACAGTGGTGCAGTCGATATAGAGGCTTTTGATCACTATATAGAGTCATCATAAATCATATGAGTCCCATCATCATTAGAATCTAGTGTTTGATGTTGGTTATTGGGTCATTCTTCGAGTTTCACCTCACTTGGGACATCATTAGTTGAATAAGCTGGGTAAGATGGAACTAAGGTTTGTGGGCCTCTTTGAGATCATTGAGAGACTTGGGAGGGTGTATAATCTGTTGATTTTACTATCTATAATAAATTCTGCACATGATGTGTCTCCTGTTTCCTATTAGAGGAGCTATATACCAAATCATTCTTAGGTGATTATATGGGTGGATTTTTTCTTGAGCTATATTCTAATTTTATTTAGCGTATATTTCAGATTACAGATCTCCAGGATATGGTACTATGTGGTAAAACAACCACCTTAGTCTAGTTACCATGGAATTTCAGACAGGATGACCATGAGATGTGTGAGGGGTATTCATTTGTGAGGATGTAATGACATACCCGTTTTGTGGATCCAGGATCTTGAGCTCTTTCAGGGGACATAAATATTTTATAGTGTGGAGATTATAACATGCTATTACCTTTATGTCAGGTATGTTATATACATTTCTGTTGGTTTCCTTTTATCTATTGATAAATTATTGTTGATCCTAAATTAAGAGGATACACATGATGGTTAATTCATGGATTTATTGGGGTTTAAACATGATCCTATAGTTTCTACTATTTGTTGGTTAGTTACACGAGGTGTAATGGTGTTTCACGATTTGTAATGGAGACCAAACTCATCCAATGAGTTGAATTCATATTGTGAGAATTTTCATTTCTTGTAAGGGTGACACATCCTGTAATGTGAAAATATGTTATTTATTTAAAAATGTGCCATGTTTTTTATAGTAACTTAAAATAAATGGGTTTAATGAAATGTAAAATACTAAGCGTTGTGTAATTCCTTGAGTTACATTTTTTAGGGTTTCATGTGGGTGTTTTAGACTTCATCATTTTTCTAGCCAACATATATTGGCTAGAGCTCCTAACCTAGGTGATTTTGGGTTACTTTTGTCCATTCATATCGATTCATTTAGCGATTGATCACTATTGGGATTGAAATTATCTTCTATTGGTAATCTATTCTCTTGATCTACCTTTGATTACAGTTGCAACATAATTTAGTCTTCATTTTCATGATTAAATATCATTTTCAATCCATCAAATTCAGAATTGTGGTGTACCTTTCTTTGAAAAGGTATTTCTCTTGGATTCTAGTACCTGTGGTCAAAGGAGGATAGATTTTTTATATCCTTGATATAGGTGGATATATTCAATTGTTTTAACTTCTTGAATTTATTATTGTTCTTATTGATTACTTGTGTTATTAGATGGAATTTCCTGTTTTAAAATTCAAAAAGTGATAGATTGTTATTCTAAACGGATTTTATTTTAATCAAAATTAAGATGATTTGAAATTGGAAAATGGATTTTAAAACCCTTAAGAATATTTTCATAGAATATTTTTTATTAAAATGTAAGCATGACTTTTTAAATAAAAATTTGACTAACATTGCACAGTGGAACCTTGGGTACATCAAGATAGAGACACATGTAGCCTTAGTGTGCATGACAAAACTCAGAGGTAACCTCTTGTTTGAAGATGGTTTATGGAAGTCCTAGATGTTAGAAGGATCCAACCTTAATCCTTTTTTATATTAGGATTTTGTAGTATATATATTTCCATTAGCTATAGCATGACTGGTAGGAGAATTAATTTTTCTAGTTATTTTGTTTCATGATTGAAAATTTCATAGATGTTGTGTAACACCCCAAGTTTCCACAGTACGTTTCCCATTGAATAATACAATAGCATGTGTTTTATGCAACTTTGAGTTCTAACACACCACAACCAATCAAACTAGCCATTATGAATAGTAATACCCACTTTTTGAACTTTTATTAATTTTATCTTTCAAAATGGACTCCATTTTTGGATTCGGAGTATTGAAATTAGCTTAGGGTGAATTTTTGGTATTTTTATGAAATCTTTCAATTTTTGATGAATAGTGAAAAACACGGAGTTATAGTTTAAAACCGAATTTTTATTTAAATAATTATTTATTTTATTTTAAATTATTTAGGTCAAAATAGATACATAAAACCTATATATGTTCAGTGTAATTCATTGGAGTCGGTTTATAATAATTTTAAATATATAAAAATTTTATTGAACATTTTACCGTCTTTTACCCACCTCCTCGGAGCATTTGCAAATTTAGATAAAACTAAATTTTTCCTCTTCTATTAGTTGAATTTAAAAAACTCAAGAGACATGGTTGATATCAGTACGTAAAATTTTGTTCAATAAGATGAAAATAATTTTTGGTCAATAGTAACTTTTTTACTTTTATTTACCACGGTTAAAAGTAAATAGGGTAATTAAGGGTAAAATGATATTATTATCACCCAAACACATGTCTTAATTCTATTGGATTTGTATAATTCGACCAAAAACAACCTTAGGAATAAAATATGTATCTATTTGGTCCACTTGGATTAGATTAGGACATTTATAATTATTTAATTCAAAGAAGAGTTAAAAGTGTTAAATTCAATGATTAATAACTAAACAATTTATAATATATGGTTACACATAAGATAAATTCGAGTATAAATATTAATTATAAATATAAAAATATTTCCTACATAATTGTATTTTATTTATATTTTTTAGACATTACATAATTTAATATATTTATGACACAATGATGATGCAGTAATTACATAATTAATGAAATATGAAAGTAACTGATATTATAAATATCCAAATAAATGTAATTTGGGACTTTTTATGAATTAAACTAATTTTATAGTTTAATATTACATGTTAGGGTTGGTTATATGAATTTCGTTCGAAGTAATAATGCTATTATAAATTTTGCAAAAAGAAAATACCAAATAGTGCAAAAATTGACATAAAAGTGTTTTTAAAACAAATATTATATTATTAGTTGCTATTCTATTCCTAAAAATCTAAGGTTAGGAAAAAAGATTTATATAATGATAGGTGTATCATTAATGAACCACTTGTGGTTCTCATTGAAGTTTATATTAAGTTTATTAACCATATAATATAAAAAAACAAAGAGACATGGTAAATGTCAAACTATTTAACTAAGAGTTAAATCTAAAATCTAAAGTTAATATAGTGTCTCAAACCTATCTAAAATCTATTGTTTGAGTGGTTTTCTACCCATCCCCACATTAGACTTCAAATAATTAATTTTTGAGCCATTAGAAACCGAAAATGAATTTATTATAAAATAATATTTCTCGCTTTTCCTAAGGTGCCCCTCACCCCTCTTATAAAAGGGCACTCCCTCTTCTCTCTAATTCACACATTCAAAGCCATTTTTATCATCCAAACCCTGAACTAATACCCTATAAACTTTCCTAAATTCATCATAGAGGCCATCCTTTAGTCATAAATCCACTCTATGGAGCCCTTTTGATCAAATAAAAAGGAAGAACCCGAAGAAGAGGTAAATATTTCATCACCTCTTTCAAGTTCCTTTTTTCTTCCACTTCGTCTTTATTTGTTTTTCCATTATAAAATAATAACTCCATTATATTCTATATACTGTGATGTTATTTTAAATATTTTACAACCAAATTCATTATTCTATCCATCCTTTGAATGACATGTCACCATACGTGCATACGTACGGCTTACCGTCTCCACATTATGGTGTAATTGTTATTAAATATATTATTATTTGGATGGGTATAATAATGATGTGTAATTTATTTAAATAATAAATATAACATGATAATGATTCTTTATATATGATATAACATCCAATTATATATTATATTAATAGAAAAAGAATGATATTTTTGCTCGTGCGTACGTACGGATTACTATCTCCACAAACGTGATGAGATTCATTCCCCATCGTATCCATTGAAGAATAATTTTCATTAGATGATTTAAAATAATATTTAATGACATAATATCATTATGAATGTGAATAAGATACATCCTATCCATCACAAACATTACTTACGTAACAAAGCATATAAAGGAAAATGAATCTGTTAACACCCGAAACGACGATAATACTAAGATAATATTAACAAAGAAATGTTAAAATATCATATATGATATCGTATTAATGTATATGATTATTTTATAATTTAATAAAAATTATTTCACCATTATACAGGAGGTTAACCTACTCTCGACCAAGGAAAAGTACAAGGTAAGTGTTAATTTCACAATCTCTTTATTATCTGAGGTTGATTTTATGTAAGTGTCTACTGGGACCTCTTTATCATCCACATCCTTGTTTCTTAAAAATGTATTTCAAAACATTTTTATTATTTACTAGCCTATGGGTTAAATTCATACCCTTATTTTAATTTTTATAAAATGGTTTGAAAGAAATATTTCCGTCAATTTCCTAACGAGTTACTATTTGACCTTTTCGACAAATTTAAGGTAAGAATGTTTTTTAACTTATACGACAAGTGAAAATATTTTCCTCTGTTATACCATCTTTGAGGATTCCCTTACAAGATTATATAAATATTTTCAAAATAAATGATTTCTTAAATGATTTCAAAATAAAAAGACATATTTCTCTAAAAAATGTTTTGATTTCATCTATGTCAACATCCTTTGATGGATTTTAAGATTATTTGAAGTTGATTTATTATGATACAAAAATTCCATATTGTATTGAATGTTTTGTGATATGTTTGACAGTGGAGGTGTTAATTTTACACCATTCATGGATTATGGATAAATTATTGACATTTCTTAGGCTAGTTTTAATATGAATGGTTATGTTATGTGTAAAACTTTTCATATGAGGAATGCATTGGACTTAGTATGTGATGGGTGGAGCCCACTATAGATCCTAGATGCCTTGGTAGGTCTCATGAGATGAACTAGTGTCTTGGAAAAAGGCCTTGACAAAATATTATTTGTAGTCTTGGCACAAGGCTTTGAATATGTGGTTATGAAAGTCTGCAATTATGAATTCCATCATTATGAAAGTGGATATTGATATTGAATGTGATTATTTGACTATTATAATATCCATGTGAGTAAGTAAATGGAATTATTTTGATTTATATTTTCCATATTATGATGAAGTTAATATTTAAAGGGCTTTTTTTAGTTTTATACATTGCCTTAAATGTTTATGTTTATTTATGAAAGTTTCCACTATATTGTTATCCTTACCGAGCATTTGAGCTCACCCATTATATGTTTTATTTTTCTTAGGATGAGAAGAAGTATATTTTGACTTACCTGCATGGATAGTCTATGAGATCTCAGTGTTGTACATGGAAAAAATGTTGTTGTAGTTTTCCATTTTATGTTGTAATGTAAACATTATGAATGTATCTAGTACTTCCAAGGATACTAAACTTATCGGTATTTCGAGACATGATCTTTTGTGATCATTCCAATGTTATGTAATAATGTACCGAATCTGGGTAACTAGGGTCAAGGCGTTACAGTTGGTATCAGAGGAAGATTAGTACAAACCTTGGAATCTAGATTTAGGTAAACTCTGATTAGAGCACATTACTCTAAGATAGACTTTGAGGATTAGTATAGAATAACATCCTAGAATTTTGGTATTATACAGATTTTTTGTGTTTTCTAAGTAATACATCCCTGTCTGGATACGAGCAGGTAGAGGTGGCTCTGGCATAGATGTACATAGGGGTAAAACCCGAAAACACAACTTTGAGCTAGACTCGAATGCGAACTGGTGCCTGACAATTGTCCTTGCTACACTCTTGGTTATAACACTTCCAGGGGATATGCTTAAGATAATTCTCATTTTCTTTTAAAACCATTTTGAAAGTTTTATGAGTATATACTTCCCCAAAGGAAATTTTTTTATGATTATGGATTATATCCTTAAACTGTTCAGTTTATGTTAATTGTTTTTCAAGTTTGTAATTTTGTATTTCGATTCTTAAACTAATATAGTTAATGCCATTATTTAGAAATGGTTCCTAGTGGAAGGAATGGAAACCATATCAATGCGCACACTCCATGTAGTGATTTGAATCCTACTCAAGATAATTACAGTGGAGCTGGTGAAGCAACTAGTGCTGATCAGCTTATCACCATACTGGGACAACTCACTTAGGTTATGAATAATAAACTTAACTGTATGGAGCACCCTGATCCACAACATAGAGGATAAATGTTAGATAAATTCATGAGGAAACAACCACCAACATTAATTGGGGGTAAAAAATCCACTAGTGGATGAGATAGGGATAAATTCCTTAGAGAAAATGTTCTTTTCCTTAGGGAGTCGTGAAAGGGAAGAAGTTTTCATGGCAGTTTATCGCCTCACTGGAGATGATGGTCAATGGTGGTCATTAATTCAAAACACAATGGAATATGAAGAAGTATCAAATATAGAATGGAGGGAGTGTAAAAAAATTCTTAGAAAAATACTTTCCTCATGACCATCGATCGTATATGGAAAAACAATTTCTAAGCCTGAGGAAAAAGGAGGATGAGAATGTCACAAAGTATGAATTTAATTTTACAAGGATATCAAGGCATGCTACAGATTATATATGTAACCCAAGAAGTGAGATTAATCATTTATTTTATGGGTTAAAACAATTTTTCCATCGAGCATTAGTCTCCTAATCCTTCTCATCATACGAAGATATTCTCTCATGTGCTATCAAGACAGAAAAATAATTCTCTAAGTCATACGACTTTAATGTAAAGCAAGAGAAGAGATCTGTTGAACACTCTGGAGATAAAAATAATGGTAAGAAGGGAAAAGTTGAATATCCATCTTACAATAAATGTGGGAAGAAACTTCCTAGTACTTGCGATAAGGGAATGGGAGTCTGTGACAAGTGTGGTGAAGAAATCCACTAAGCTCATGATTTCAAGGGGAAGAAAGAGGTTGTCGATGTTGAATGCTACAATTGTAGATAAAGGGGGAATTATGTGAATGAATGTCCTAAGAATATGGGGAACCTACCTCAAAAAAGGCCAAGGGATCAAGGCCAAGCTTATGCTATCACTACTGCTGTGTTTGAAGCTCCGAAAGACGTAGTGGAAAGTACTTTAATGTTTTCCTCATGTTTAGAAAATTCTTTATTTTATTCTGGATCATCGCATTGTTTCATATCTTCCCAGTTTTATAAGAAAATTATATATTTTCAATTTTATTTAACAAGTGATTTGTTAGTAAAAACTATTAAGGGATGTATCATTTCAACAATGTTTTTTGAATCAGTCCCCATTAGGGCATATAAATGTTCATTATCTTCTGATCTCATCGCTATACCCATGATTGAATTTGATATAATCCTTAGTATAAACCAACTTTCAGACCATGATGAAAAAATTTATTGTAAGAAGAACAAGGTTACTATTTTTGATGACGACGATAAAGAACACATTATCTTTAGAGCAGAAATGTAACCACCTAATTATTATCTAGATCCACCCCCAGTAGGTCAACTAAATTTAATTTTTAGATAGGAATAAAATAAAATAACTGTGGGTGAGGAAAGGAATGTTCAAATAGATAATGTACCTATTGTGAAAGAATATGTTGATGTGTTTCCATAGTATTTACCTAGACAACATCCAGAATGAGAAATTGAGTTTTCCATGGATATAGTTCCTGGTTTAAGGCCCATATCAAAGACCCATTATAGAATGACCACATTGGAATTAGTGGAACTAAATAAAAAACTAGAGGAATTGAGAAATAAGGGATTTATTCTCCCCAGTGTTTCTACATGGAAAGCCGCTGTCCTTTTTGTTAGGAAGAAAGATGGATCTATGTGGTTGTGCATTGACTACAGGGAGATCAATGCTATTAAAATAAAGAACAAGTGTCCCCTACCTCGCGTTGATGGTTTATTTGACCAACTTCATGGAGCTCAATTCTTTTCAAATATTGAACTTTGATCTGGATATCATCAGTTGTGTGTGAAGAAAGAAGACATTCCGAAAACAGCATACGAACCAGGTAGGGGAATTACGAGTTTATAGTAATACCTTTTGGTCTGACTAATGCACCCTCTATTTTCGTGGATCTAATGAATAGAGTTTTCAAGGAATATCTTAATGACATTTTAGTGGTATTTATTGATGATATCTTCGTATACTCCAAAAGCTACTAAGATCATGAAAATCAGTTTCGCATTATCCTGAAGACTCATAGAAGACATAAATTATATAGGAAGTTTAATAAGTGTGAATTTTGGCTTCAAGAGATTTTTTTTCTTGGCCTCATAATCTCTAAGGATGGAATCTCCATTGATCCTTCTATGATAAGAGAAATCCATGAATGGCCAGTACCGACAAGTATAACTGTGGAACACAATTTTATTGGTTTAGTTGGTTATTATCGGCATTTCGTACAGAATTTTCCCTGATTGGCTAACCCATTAACCAAGCTCACACATAAAGGGGAGAAATTTGTTTGGACAAAAGAATTTGAAGAATGTTCTGAATAATTCAAGAAAATATTAGTCAATGATCCGATAATGTCTCTACCATCAGGGAATGATGGGGTTTTTATTTATAGTGATGCTTCAAATAAAGGAAATGGTTGTGTACTTATGCAGAATGATATGGTTATTGCATATTCATCACGACAGTTAAAAATTCTTGAGAAAAAATATACTACTCATGATCTTGAGTTAGCAGTTGTAATCTTTACTTTGAAGATTTGGAGACACAATCTCTATGGTGAAAAATTTGAGATTTACACTAATCACAAGAGTTTGAAGTATATTTTCTCACATAATGAACTCAACATTAGGCAAAGAAGATGGATTGAACTACCCAAGGATTATTATTGCATGATACACTACCACCCGGGGAAGGAAAATAAGGTGGAAGATGCTTTGAGAAGAAAAAATTATGGAGTTTTGAACAAGATGAGAGTTAAAAGTGATCCTATTTTCATGGATCTAGTAAATATGGATATGGGAATAACCATGGAAGGTGAAACATTAATGATTTTTCTAATGGTTTCAAAACCATATTTACTAGAAAGGATAAAAAGTTCTCAGGTTGATGATGAGGAGTTTCATAAGAAGATTAATTCTGTGAATGATGGGAGATTGAGTGACTTTGTATATGAAGATGGAATTTTGAAATTTGGGAAAGGACTTTATGTTCCTGATATACCTGATCAAAAAAGAGAATTGTTGGATGATGCTCATAGTTCCAATTTCTCAATACACGCTGGGAGCACCAAAGTGTATATAGATTTGAAGGAACATTTTCGGTGGGACAACATGAAGAGGGAGATTGATGATTTTGTGTCAAGATGTATGGTTTGTCAATAAGTGAATACTGGAAGGCAATATCCTGAAAGAGTCTTGCAACCTCTTCCCATACCTGAGTGGAAATGGGATAATATTACGATGGGACTACCAAAGACTCCTATAAGGAACGATGCAATATGGGTCATTTTTGACCGTCTTACCAAGTCAACACATTTTCTAGCAATAAGAGAATATTTTCCACATACAATTTTAGAAAGACTATATATTAATGAAGTTGGGAGACTTTATGGAGTACCCCTATAGATTATTTCTGACCATGATCCACATTTTACATCAAGATTCTAGAAAAGTCTTCTGAAAGCCCTGGATACTAAAATTCATTTGAGCACTGCCTACCACCTCCAAACTGATGGAAAATTAGAACGAACTATTCAAACCGTAGAAGAAATGTTGGGATCATGCCCACGTGACTTTCAATGTATGTGCGATCAATATTTACCTCTGGTAGTTTTATTATAAAAATATCATACATTCAAGTATTTAGATGGAACCATATAAAGTGGTATATGAAAAGTGAGGTCTCACACCAACCTTTTGGGATGATTTTGGTGAAAGAAAACTCGTAGGCCCAAAACTGGTGGAGGAAACGATGGAAAAGGTAAAGGTAATCCAAAAGAACATCAAAGAAACTCAAAGTAGACATAAGAGCTATGCCAATAACTGAAGGAAGAATTTGAAATTTCAGGTATGAGATCTTGTTTTCTGTAAAGGATATCCATGGAAGGGAGTTATACATTTTGGTAAGTAGGGAAAATTAAGTCCTAGGTACATCAGACCTTTCAAAATTCCATAACGAATTGGGGCTGTAGATTACGGTTTGGAAATGTCGCCAAGTCTCTCCAAAGTTCACGATGTATTCCACATATCACAGTTGAGAAAATACATCCATGACCCAAAACATGTACTCACCTATGAGGAATTAGAACTGGAACCTGATATGTCTTATTGAGAAGAGCCTGTCAAGGTTCTTGATACAAGAGAACAAGTGTGGAGAAACTGGATGACTTGTTTGGTAAAAGTTCTATGGAGAAACCATAAGATGGAAGAGGCAATTTGGGAACCTGAGTATCTTATGATGAAGAACCACCCGAGTCATTTTATGCAGTAATATTCTAGAAATTTCAAGGATGAAATTATTTGAAGGAGGGGAGAATAAAACACCCTAGGCTTCCATTGTATCTTTCCCTTTGAATAATACAATAGTGTGTTGTACGCAACTTCGAGTTCTAACACACCCCAACCAATTAAAATAGCCATTATGAATATTAATAACCACTTTTTGAAAATTTATAAATTTTAATCTTCAAAATGGAATTAATTTTTGGATTCAGATAATCGAAATTAGCTTTGGGTGAATATTTGGTATTTTTCTAAAAACATTCAATTTTTTATGTATAGTGAAAAGCTGAGTTATAGTTTAAAACTAAATGTTTTTAAATAATTATTTATTTTATTTAAAATTATTTTAGATCAAAATAGAGACATAATACCTATATAAGTTCAATGTAATTCATTAGAGTCAGTTTATAATAATATTAGATATATAAAATTTTTATTGAACTTTTTACTGTCTTTTACCCACCTTCTAGGAGAATTTTCAAATTTACATAAAACATAATTTTACCACTTTTGTGAGTTTAATTTCAAAAATCCAAGTGACACGGTTCATATCAGTAAGTAAAATATGGTTCAATAAGATGAAAATAATTTTTGGTGAATTGTAACTGTTTACTTTTATTTACCATGGTTAAAAGTAAAATAGGGTAACTAAGGGTAAAATGATATTATTATTACCCTAAAACATGTCCTAATTCTATTGGATAAGTATAATTCGACCAGATAACCCTTAGGATTAAAATATGAACCCCTTTGGTCCACTTGGATTAGATTAGGACATTTATTATTATTTAATTTAAAGAAGAGTTAAAAGTGTTAAATTCAATGTTTAATAACTAAACCATTTTTAATATAGGGTTAAACATAAGATAAATTCGACTATAAATATTAATTATAAATCTGAAATGATTTCCTAAATAATGGTATTTAATTTATATTTTTGAGACATTAAATAATTTATGTTATATACGACACAATGATGATGCAGTAATTACCTAATTAGTGAAATATTAAAATAATTGATATTATAAATATGAAAATAAATGTAATTTGAGACATTTTATGAATTACACTAAATTTATAGTTTAATATGACATGTTATGTTTGGTTAGATGATTTTTGTTCTATGTAATAATACTGTTATGAATATATAAAAAACAAAATACCAAATAGTGTCAAAATTGACATAAAAGAGTTTTAAAATAAATATTATATTATTAATTGATATTCTATTCTTAAAATCTAAGGTTTTGCCAAAAGACTTATATAATGATAGGTGTATCATTAATGAACCACTTGAGGTTATTTTTAACAATATAATTTAAAAATACAAAGAGACATGGTAAATGTCAAACTATTTAACTAAGAGTTAAATCTAAAAGATAAAGTTAATATAGTGACCCAAACCTGTAAAAAACTTATTTGTTGAGTGTTTTTAGACCCATCTATGCCTTATACTTCAAATAATTCATTTTTGATCTATTATAAAACAAGAATTATTTTATTATAAAATAATATTTCTAGCTTTTCCTAAGGTGCCCCTCACCCCTATTATAAAATGGCACTCCCCCTTCTCTCTAATTCAAACCTTCAAATCCATTTGGATCAGATAAACCCTGCCCAAATACCCTCTCAAATTTCCTACCTTTATCCTATAGTCCTTTAGTTCGAAAGCCAACCTAAGGGGCCCTTTTGGGAAATCAAAAGGACGAACCCGAAGAAGAGGAAAATATTTCATCACCTCATTCAAGTTCCTTTCTTCTTCCACTTCCTATTCCTTTGTTATTTCCATTCTAAAATAATAACTCAAGTTTCATCTATATACTAAGATTTTATTATAAATATGGTAAAAACAACTTCGTCACTCTATCCATCCTTTGGTTGACATGTCATCAATCGTGCGTGTGTATGGCATACTGTCTCCACGTAATGGTGTAATTGTTATTCAATATATTATTATTTGGATGGGTATAATAATGATGTGTAATTGATGTAAATAATAAATATATCATGAAAATTATTATATATAATTGATATACCATCCAATTATATAATATTTTAATATCGAAAGAATGATATTTTCGCTCGTGCATACGTACGGATTACCGTCTCCATGAACATGATGAGATTAATTCCCCATCATATCCATTGAAGAATAATTTTCATTAGATGATTAAAAATAATGTTTAACTACATAATATCATTCTGAATATGAATAATATACATCTTATCTATGACAAAAATTACTTATGTAACAAAGCATATAAAGGAAAACGAATCAGTTAACACCTGAAACGACGATAATACTAAGATATTATTAACAAAGAAATGTTAAAAGATCATATATGATATCATATTAATGTATATGATTCATTAAAAATTTAATAACAATTATTTAACCATTATATCGGAGTTTAATCTACCCTCGACCAAGGAAAAGTACAAGGTAAGGGTTAATTTTACAATCTCTTTATTATCAGAGGTTGTTTTTATGTAAGTATCTACCAGGACCTCTTTATCATCCACATCCATGTTTCATAAAAATGTATTTCCAAACATTTTTACTATTTACTAGACTATGGTTTAAAGTCATACCCTTGTTTGACTTTTTATAAAATTGATTGAAAGGAACCTTTCAGCCGTTTTCTAAACAATGTACTTTTTGACCTTTTCGACAAATTTAAGGTAAGAATGTTGTTTTAACTTATACGGTGGGTGCAACTATTTTCCACCGTTATAACATCGTCGAAGCTCCCCTTACAAGCTTATAATAATATTTTCAAAATAAATTTTTTCTAAAATTATTTCAAAATATAAATAGATATTTCTCTAAAAAAAGGTTTTTATTTCATCTATGTCAACATCGTTTGATGGATTTTAAGCTTATTTGAAGTGAATTTATTATGATACAAAACATCCATATTGTATTGAAGGTTTTGTGATATGTATGAATTTTTATGTGTTATTTTTACACCATTCATGGTTTTTGGATAATGTATTGACATTTCTTATGCTAGTTTTAATATGAATGTTTATGTTATGTTTAAACCTTTTCATATGAGGAATGCATTGGACTTAGTATGTGATGGGTGGAGCCTACTATATCTCCTTGATTCATCGGTAGGTCTCATGAGACAAACTAGTGTCTTGGCATAAGTCTTGAAAAAATATTATTTGTAGTCTTAGCACAAAGCCTTGACTATGTGGTTATAATAGTATGGAATTATGCATTCTATCATTATGAAAGTGGCTATTGATATTAAATGTGATTATTCGACTAGTAGAATATCCATGTGAGTAAGTAAA